>CM060928.1:273368491-278168491 GCA_030765085.1 Allium cepa
CACGTTTAAGATCGATGAAACACAATGCCTAGATATAATTTGATATAAGTTGCTTTGGGTTTGCAATTCGTTTTGTCTATTATAAATAGCTGTTTCAAGTTATCTTCCCTGCTTTAGTCCATATATATACATACACTATTACTAAAACCTTTCTATTTAGTAATTTTTAAAGATTGATGTGAATTTAGATATGATATGATATAAGTTGCTTCGTGTTTACATATACATATACACACATATAGTTTATTTGCGATGATGCATGTTTATAATAGTCTCTAAAATTATTTATATTTAATTGGAAACTTATACTATATTCTGTTTTAGTTTATGATTTTCTACCAATGTTTGAGAGTCACATATGCGTAAGATTAATATAAATGTTAAAGTACTAACCATATAAATTATGAGGTCAAAGAATTTCAAAGCCCCTTAAAATGATGTGGACTAAAAATGTTACTACTATATCATGTTTATTTTGGATGAGACCTGTTTATACTTCTCTTATCATACACTGGGATTTGTTGATCCTATTTAATATTACTTAGCTCCTAAAAGTATTTATTTAAATGTTTCTATGAATTTAGAACTTGGATAAAACATCTTTAGTACAAAACAATTCTTCTGTCTTGAGAACTTTTTGTTGTCATATTGTTAAATTGAGGATATTGGCCAGTAACATTAAGGATCTCTTCCAGTAAAATATCTTATATGATATATCATGGAAGTTATAAATTCCATTTTCTTTTGTTAATCGGTTTTTCCTCCAATGAAATAAATACTCAACTTCGGTAATATAATCAGTAATTTGGTTTTTGCTTTACTCTGTGATCCTATTTAGAAATAAGATTGTCACTTTCACCTTTCTACTTCGAGTGTGTATATCTAATACCACTTTTATATAGATATGTTCTGTTACCGAGAGATTTCACAAAACAAAATTGAAAATTTAGCAATTAGTCATGACATATATATGGTTGTGCACTTTGAACTTCAACAATGACAGAGAGTGCAAGGCTTCGCATAGGTGCAATTGGCCATTTATAGCTTACAGGATTCCTGTCAGCATGGATTTGATTGTATGAGGAATATAACACTCGATGAAAAGTTGTCCACCTGCACTGTCATAGTTTGTAGTACTATACATCTTATATCTTAGTTCCTGCTTCACGATGGGTGTATATAAATTTAGTACTACTGTATTGAGCTTTGTGACAACATTTATTCTTGTCAAGAGTTATTTTCTTCTAACTGTATGCTAATCAAATACCTTATCACTAACGTTTGAGTTGTATTATAGGGTTCTAAAATGTTCTTTCATCTATTTATATTTTTTTTTCCATATGCTTGGATATGAAGTTTAAGCAATTTATATTCTTCCGGTGCCTGTGAAAGTTGCGTGATTTTAAAATTTATGGACTTTCTTTTCCAAACAAAGACATTATCAAAACACATGTAGAATTTGATTGCTCTTGACGAATGATTTTATTGCTTAAGTTTGAGATGTAACAAAAAAAGGCGAATCAGTTTTTTTACAACTACAAAAATTTTCAACAAACTCACTACTCAATTGAACAATTAACATACATGGAAATGTAAGCTTAACTATCTTTTAAGAACCAAGTATTCGGGCTATGTAGTCACGATAAGTTTGAATTGTCTAAAAAAAATTATCTATTAATAGTCAACCATGTAAAGGGGCACAACTATGGTTTTAATGACCTAAAAAGTGATGAATTCACTCAAATAGTGTACTACTAAGTAATCTAATTTACTATGGAAAAAGGCATCGCCACTAGCACCAAAATTGGCTATGAAATGTTGCAAAAAATATTCAAAGATGCCGATGTGGGATGAGTGTTATTGATTTTTTATTTCCTCATCTGTGTGCTCTCACGTCCTATAAAAATGAAATATTATACATGTAGTGTTACTCATTTAATTTATAACATCATGTCTTATGATATTATGCTTGATCTCTGTTGTAGTTCAACCAAAGCATCATCAAGATATTTACACTCCTTTTCTCCTTTTATTTACAGGCAACTTAGTTCTCCCTTTAATTTTTAACTTATATATGCTAACATGAGATATTTTATAACAAGTTCTTAGTCTAGGCACATGATAAGTTAACATAGTCGTAACATATAAGCAATTTCAAGTGAACAAATTTTCTTCATATGAGACTTATTACTGTATCTTGATTCATTAGTTTATTTACTTGATTTATTTGAAGGATCTTTGTGGATAATATGTATGGTCATATCTTTTACCATCAAGCCAGTTTCATGAACATAAAAAATTGATACATCTGTTTACTACATTGATTACAACATAATTCGACATTTCTAATAAAAAAATTGCTAAACAAAATCTCCTTTTGGACAATATCTAAAACATCTGTTAAGAAACGAGAAATACTCAAGTTAATTATCGATAATGCTACAATAACACAAAGTTTCAACAAAATTACAAAAATAAATATAGCTACGACCCGTGTGCGAAGCACGGATTCGCACTAGTTTCTATTAGAAAATCTAGTAATGTTATAATAATGTCTAGGGTAATAAATATAAATAAGAAATAGTTATGCTGTGTGTGAGTGTACACCACAACAGTAATAGGTATACAATCAAAACTACTATGGTGCATTCACTAATTGTGTAGGATTCCACGGAGGTGCCCTTAGTACTTCAAGAACAGTCCTCCTGCACAAGGATCATAGATATCCTCCCGAAGCATCGTACATCCCAAGCTGATGTATATAGGAAATACATAGCTGGCGAGTGCACCACTCACACATGCATAATTATAGATTTCTCTAGGGTAGAGTCGCCTACACCCATGGGTTAGCTGAACCCCTGACTATGCATCCTATGTCTAGTTCTAGTCAAATCCACCGGTGAGGCTACATCCAGCATTACAGCACATGAGTCAAAACTCGAACAGATCTCGGAGCCATACATGGATTCTCATATCTCAGCGGAGCTCGAAATCACAATGGATTCTCATATCTCAACAGATCTCAGAATCACACATGGATTCCCATATCCTGAATAGATCACGAACAACTACATGTGTTCGAGCATCTCAAACAGATCTCAAATCTCCACATATATTTCAGCATCTCGAATGAATCCCCAACCTTTTCCAAAGCATTGAACATGTATATGGTTTTGGAGTGGTTACAGTTTCGAGTCATCTCATATAAGTACACTCTCCCGCTTACTGGGAGCTCTAAAAACCAATCGATAGATAGTTGGTGAATTGAACTCTAGTTTTTTTGGAAATAAACAAACAATCCACAAGAGCGAAGATCATCTCCTAACTGGATGGATTTCCTTACTATTTATCCTAGAAGAGAAAAACAAGTTTATACGTACGTTATAGCATCATCGAAAATAACTGTACCGTATAATTCCTGTGTTTCTTCTAGATATTTCCAAAGTTATATTTTGGTCGGTTTAAGAAAAATGAGAATGATCGCATTAGAGAAACCAAGTCCCGTATAACTTTCCATAAGCAAGTAACATACAAAGCATGATCGACACACAAGAACGATCAAGCGATATAAATGACTTTTAATCCCTTTTTATTTAATTAATCCTTTATTAATTAAAACCATTTTTATTGAAAAATCCTTTTTATCTAATAAACTTCTTTGTTAATTTAACTTCTTTTATTATTATTTTTTAGCAAAACTACTCGACATTTGTTGTGGGTCGTCCATATATATAAATGAATAAAGAACGGGTGTTCAGCACATGCGCTAGAATGGCTAAAAGAAATAAGAGCACATGAGTTTGGCCACATCACCAAACTACATAGACTATAAAAACAAAAACCCTAGTCTCCCTCTAAAAGAGCAGGAGCCACTGACCTCGTTCAAATATTCGAGCCCAATAACATGAAGAAACCCTAAAAAAGAGTATTTAATGTAAGGACAAGTCCGCAGGATCTGAACAGTAGATGTGTTTCCTATCCGAAGAAACATCCAAGAATAGAGATCGATTCAATTCACCAAACTCAACAATCACTGTTAAAGTATGGCCTTCTTCCTCCACGTTATAAAATAGCCGCCTATCTTTGTTAACTCCACAGACGAACTTGTAAGATCCACCATTCTGAGGATCATACCTTATTTCCATAGGCTTATAAATTCAAGTTTGCTCAGCCAAACACCAATAGATAACATCATAGGAGGGAAGATACATACTGACCTCAATTACAACCGAGGGAGTAACTAAAGGCTCAGACTTGGAGGAGAGGCAACAATAACCGAGTGAAATTTTGGGACCTACTTCTTGATCGGAGGTTGAGGGAGGGAAACTTATCAGAAAATGGAACGGGAGTATCAACTAAACGAAGAGTAAGAGCATCCATAAGGTGACCAAAAGTGTGAGAAGATGTGCATATATCAGGTTTCCAACTATAGTGGACATCGACGACTGTAACATGTTCTTCCGCAATATGAACATATATCTGGGAAGGCAATGGCTTTTTAGGGGCTATTTCAATAAGAACCTTGGCAAACATAAGCTTACAACGAGCTACCGTGTTAGTATCAAAACATCTAAGATGACCAACAACGTTAGCTAACCGATTCAAGCCAATCATTGGCTGCAAAACAGATGAGCTATGAGTAAAATGTGCCCAAACCTAAATAGAAACAATTTGTTCCTTAGCTTTATCAACCATCGGACTCCAAGGGGTGATGATGAAAGGTTAATCAACAATAATGGAAGGATCTTCTTCAAGAACACGAAGCCTTTTATCTTTTTAGGAAAACTTAAGAAAGAACAAAAAGTTATCAAAATGGACTTGAAGTCTACCCTTAAGCTTCCAAAATTGACGACAATGAGCTTTGGAAACCTGATATGGAGGATTGGAATCAATAAAAAGTCCTACTAAATATTCCGACCAAAATTTAGCTCTAGATTTTAAGACTTCAACTTAAGGAACCATAGCTCCATCAATCTACTCAATATCAAAAGAACGAGGCACGTAAACACTAGCATTTCTGGGCATGGCAGCAAATGAGAGGACCACTTGTGATCTCCTTTTAGAGAATCAGAGGCGTGGAATGCTTTTGACTTTTGCACGGCACTATTAATTGCGCCTATGTCAGAGGAATTCAAGCAATCACCTTGCATGCTATCATCAATTCGACAAGTATCAAGTCCAACCTTAGCGCGCGCACATCCTTCAACCCAAGCTCTTTGCTCATTAGCACATTAAAACTTTCAGGTGACTGCCAGCAACCTCCTATGGATGAGACAGCCAACAAAGAAGTGATAGGCGATACAATACCTATAGCAGACGCAGTAGCAGGTACTCTCGATAAAAGCGGGCTTGTTGGACCAACGACAAGCGGTGACGATTCCAGAGCAATCATCGAATTTTACAGAGCACCAAAAGGGTTTGCAATTACAATAGGGGGCACTAACTCAACTGGCAATGCTGAATGGGACGAACGAGATGAAGGAGTCAAAATCAAAGAAGGAAAATTACCATCTGAAATCACAAGAGCAGGCAAATGAGAGGAGTGATCGATCATAACAGTAGCAGAATGGAACGAACGAACATATCTTGTGGTAGAAGGTTTCACAATAGGAGGGTGCTTCGAGGGAATCTTGCTGGAGGAAGAAGACATGAGAGGGATTGGATGGTGAGAATGGAGGCGAAGGAAAAATCTGTGAGGAAGAATGGAAGAGTGGCGATTAAGGAAGACGATCGCTAAATGAAGTTGCGGCCATGAATATTGTGTCTATTTATATAATTCAATCATTAATTAAACTTCACCTTGTAATTAAAACTTCACTATTCATTTTTACACAGTTGAATCCTCTCAAAAGTATTCATATACATATCTCAATGGTATAAATGTATTCACAAATCAATAACAAATTTTACTTGCTTAAAACCCAGTCAAAGAGGTAAAAAGGTCATGTCACTCGAACATTGTTCTATTAACCCCTTCTATTTATACTTTAAAACTTACACTTTTCTATCTTTTTCAAAGATTTCATACTTGTTATTATCTTTAGAATTCCATTATTAAAGATCTTTGTATATTCAAAAATCAGTTGACTACATTTTTTCACTTTAAAATAAAATTCAAGGGTTAAAAAAAACAAATATTACTAAAACACCATTTACTACAAATCTAAAACACTTCACACTTAACCATTATCTTTAAAATCTCTTTTAAAGATTATATTACTTTTCAAAATTAAATTAAATGGGTCAAAAACAATTATTTCTTAAACATCATTATTGTAAACCCAAATCACTTTTATACTTGTCATTAACTTTGAAACGCATCCATTTAAATATTCGAGTACATTTTCATTTTTTAAACAAGATGATATACCATTTTAATTACTTTTGCACAACCATTCATTATAACATAGGCGTTATAATCCCAAAACCTTTTTTATTTTCTTTTCCAAAATACTTAACTCCTTTTCCAACTAAACCTTCTCAAAATGACACCTACACACACACAAATGCATACCGATCTATTTATAAAACTAAAATATATATTTTGAGAAAAATGCGTGGTCCTCAAAAGTAGAGAAGAGCACACATGTGTGTGTATATATATATCACTGGAAATAAACTAAAATATTTAATAAAATAGTAAAAACCATTTAAAAGATATTATACCATAAAATCTATATATATATATATATATATATATATATATTAAAATCATTAACAAATGTTATAAAAAGTACATATATGTATATGTATGTATGTATATATACTATAAATTACTCTTTAAAATAATTATAATATGGTTTAAAACACTTATGCAAAATAAAATATCTATTTTATAATTTTATTTAAAAACCATAAAATAAGATTTAAATTCTAAAGCCCTCACTTAAACCATTCATAAATGATTATAAAAATATATCATATTTTGATATTTCCCAAACTGATTTCTTTTTGTTGAACAAACCAAAACTATGTATATACAAGTAAATATATATTCTTTCACGACATATGCACATTTTAACCCATTTAACACATGTTAAATACATGGAATTTCGAAATGCGTTTATAGCGACAATTTTGCTTCAACCATTCACACATAATTTTCGACTTTATCAAATAACATTATTAACCATGTAAACAAGTCTGGGCCACGATGCATATTTTATAGGTTATAAGCGAGATTATATTACATATATTATTGTCATTTTCTTTTGAAAGCAAAGAGAGGTCTAAAAGTAATAACCTGCATTGTTGTCAATTTTAAGTTATATTTTAACACAACACATATACACACACAGCAATATAAAAATCAGACGGTAAGTAAACTCACCCAAGCTCAAACCGACCGAAGTCGTAGAAAATCCCGCTACAAATACAACGACGAAAATGGCATCTCGATCAGACCTCGTAAGTAAAAGTTATGGGATTTATAATATTTGATATTAATTAGTTAATTATTTAATTAACATACTAACCGCTAAATTACCTCTAATCCATCATCTTCTCCAATTTCAAATTCCCGCTCTTGCTTGTAGCCTAACCCATCTTTGCCGCTGCTTCTCTCCTCCGATATTCGGCCTATACACCAGGGAACGAAGAACGACCAATTACAACGTGCTTCCCTTGAGAGCTCTCAACAATGCACCTCGCTGCTTCATGATCGGCCCCACCATGAAGAATGCAACCTGGTACCTTGCTTGGCGTTACAGTGTATTATCGCACTTTGCTAGAGATGACCGCACGCCACTAATCCGACACGACCCACTCGCCTCTGCAAGAGGAGCTCAACGCCACTTTCGCATTCGCCAAACTCCGCCCCAAACTCCACTGTGATCCTGAAACCTTAGAAATTTTCCTCCGACCAAACTCCATCGCATCTGCCAAGGCAGGTACCACTACATGCATCTAGCCTAGTGGAATGTCATAACACACGGTTTTCTCAAACAATCGCCGAAGCTCTCGAAGCAATTAAAAGTTTGTGGTAACTGAGTTTTTCTTCGTTGTCGAAAAGGAAAAGAGAGAGAGAGGAAAAGTTCTGAGAGATAAAAGAGGGGGAGGGGGTTATTTATAATAAATTATGTTATATTCTAATTTTGAATATACTTGCTACATGTTTAGAGGTTACATGCCCGCTCAGGAGTCGCTATAAAACGTCCGGGCACATCTACTTATTATTCCTTGACTCAACGACGCTAGATTTGACAAAGGCTAAGACGTTGCCCTGAGATGATAATTTTACTTATTATTAAAACAAGATTAATCACTCTAATTAAAAATTAAAAGTTTTACATCATCGCTTATTATTTAAAAAGTGTTTAAATAGGCTTATTAAATCAATTTTATAACATTAAATTCAAGATTTAAATATTTAAATATAAAGCATTCGAAATTATGGGTCGCTGCAAATACCATATCATTTTAAGCTTAAACTTTATCGAAATAAATTTTAGAACGAAATACTTTTTATATATACAAAGTTAAATAGTTTCTTAATAAAATGAAGAGAAAAGCATTCAAATAAGATAAACTGCATTGATAACTACTTGTTTATGACTTATGTTACAATAGAATTTTTTTTCAAAAATTTAAAGCATATATCTAAACGTTTACATTTTTTCCTTTTATTCGCTGCTTCATTGCAACAGCTTATAGGTAGTTCGCTGCTACATTGCAGCAGCCTTATAGGAATTTTTTTTCCTTCTTTTGCGCGCTTCTACATTGCAACAGCCTTATAGGAATTTTGTTATATTTTTTATATGCAATTGCAATTCAATATCTTTCAAACATTTTTAGTATTTATGAAACGGTGCCACTTATCAACAATATGTACTCTAAATTAGACTAGTATAACCGCACAACGGTGGAGAAACCGACCGTTCGATTATATAAATTTGATAAGAAATATACATTTAAAATTTTTGTTAATATTACTTAAACATTAAGTGATAATATATTGGAAAATAATAAATTGAGATTTGAATCTGAAAATATGAATTTCAAATTTAAATATTAATCAAAGCATTCAAAATTGTCGATTTGAAATTGAAATTTTAGAATTTGAAAATCATAATAGATTTGAATTTGAAATCTTTGATGCGCGAAGTAAAAGGAGAAAGTTTATGAAAAGCGTGGTGAAACAAGATTCACGTTTTTAGGAAAACCGCGGTTAGACAAGTTCCAATTTTTTTGCCTTCAGAAAAATTGATTTTAGTCAGTGACAGTAAGCAAACCTCCCTAACGGCCGGTTTGATAATTATAGTACGAACTTCATGAGCAACAAAATTTTCCTTCATTGTATTTTCAATTTAATGCATAGATGTAACGACCCGTAAATTTTAACGGTTTTAAAAACATAATTAACTGATTTTTTTTGAAATTTTAAATAATTGAATTTAGAAATAAAAATTTGATATTTGGTATGCGTCTATTTAAATGTAGCAAATATCAGACTTCTATCAGAAAATATGAAAGTTAATCATCTTGTGTAATTATCAATTTCAAGTTAAAATCAGTTATTTTGATGAAAAAAAAATATTTTTGAAATCTGAATATTTTTTAAAAGTAAAATATTTATCATTTTCTGGGCGAGACGTCATATTTTATTTCATCAAATTTGGACTTCTCTAGCCTTATTTATCTTATTTACGGTTTTCAGCAGCATTTTCGGCAGCGAAAAATCGAGTTTTTATAACTTGATCGTATCGTTGATATCTATATACCATTCGGTTTGTCTTGTCGTGCTGATTTCTGCAGTATATTTATTTCAGTATTTCGGCGTCCGATACGCATCTAAATTCGCGAAATGATTTCTGCATCAGTTCTGTTCTGTGTTTGGGTCTTTTAAGTTTTCATTGTCCTTTTATTTTCTGCAGTCTAAAAAACAACAGCCATCTGTTTTATATTTCCAAAATTCACGAATCTAACTTTTGTGATTCCCTGACCTTTTATTTTTCCATTTGTTTAATATTCATGCTAGTCGTGTGCCGTGTATCTTCATTTTGCTCGTGTTCATGCTTTTGGGAAAGAAAAATAAAACTTACAAAATATATTTATACAAAGCATATATATATAATATTTCCTACTGTTAGTTCATCATTTGCAAAGCCGGCTTACATTCTTTTATCATTTGAAAACCTGTTACTTTCTTCTCAATTTTTTTATATTATATATATCTCACTTTATATATACGTATTGACAACTGTAGTTGGGAAACTTGCTCACCCGCTCCATGCCACTAGCCTCATCTTTTCCACGGCCATAGCCTACTCGTTCCATTTCCCAACCGCAACAGCACCCGATAGCCTCTTCATGTGATGCCGAACCCACCAACCCCGCCTCCACATGCCACCGCTCGACCTCCGTCATCAGAGAATCCAACCTGTGACTCACCCACGCAGCTAAGTTTTCCACCTCTCACCACCGAACAGACCAAGTCCATCCCTTCCACTTCCCCGTCCGCTAGTGCACCATCACCGACCGCCACCCACTTCGACATCGAGACGCGCAGCCCAGCCATGTGCTGCTTCGCCTCCTCAATCCATCCGACCATCAGATGCACCTCAACAAGTTCACCCAGCAACCCCTGGATCGGCCACCATCCCTCGCCTAGTTCTTTCCACCTAAGATCACACACACGCAGCCTCCAGATGGCTCACAACCCCTACTGCCGTATGCAGCACGGCCACCCTTCCCAAGCACCTTCGGCCTTCCCTCATTCCTCAGCCTTGCGTCAACACACAAAGCCCAAGCAACTTCGGCCTCACATCCATAGCCGAGACCCATCACATATCTCCTCACCTCCCTGCGACCTTCGACCTGATGGCGCCACATCCAAATGAGAGCAGCCCTCGTATACGTTCATACGTGTGTGTGTATTATATTATGTTGTGCGTGTGTGTATATTAAGATTGCATTATATATTATATATCTTATGCCTGATTTCTGTTTTTTTTACATGTTTATAGTAATAATAATATTAAGTTATGTATATAGTTCCCACATATTGTTTGCCTGAAGCCTGCTTTGTTACTTTATACAGTATACTATGTTTAAATATTTACAAATTTATATTAATATTTTAAATTAGATTTTGTAACAACTAATATAGGTAAAGTTTGTATTGCAGTTTGCACATAAATTTAAGACTTCAGAATATAATATGTAAATGATTCTATATATTTTGATTATGGTTTTCAAATATATGTATATTCAGATCTTTATATATGTATATTGGTTTTAATATATGCATTATAAAACAGTATTTTGATCTATACATTTTGTATAGATTTATATATATAATATATAGGCATGGTGATGTATATGTTACACACAATCTGTTTGATTTTTTTAAGTTATATATAAGCTTTCTGTTAGTATATATAGGTTTACATAATTTATATATATAAGATCTGGTTGAGTTTAGAGATATATTATAGCTAGTTAAGCTTATATTGATTTTCTGATAAATATCGATTTTTAAATTAATAAGTATGTAAGTCAATATATATGTTTATATATTAGTCTATATACATATATATATATATATAGAGAGAGAGAGAGAGAGAGGGGGGGGGGGAGGGAGAGAAAGATTTTATTTTGTATGTGTTTGAATTAAATATTAATTTGAAATTATATGTTTTAAATTGATTTTTTTTAATATGTGTATATATCTATATGTATAATGCATATTTTGTTTCATCGATCTCTAGTCCAACTCAACTTACTTTCTCAATATCAAATTTGTCGTAGAAACTCCTAGCTTGTTACTATCCTACTAGTTGTGTCCGTATCCGTGTACGTGTCTGTATCATCTTTTTGTTCTCTAGCCACGAAATGTGAGCAATCACTTATGATTAACATTCTTATAGTTAGTAAATTTGATTTCACTTGAAATGACAGTTAAAATATGCTGTTAAATTTGAAATGCTGGTTATTTAATTTTTATGCCGTTATCTGCAATTATTTACTTATAATATATGATACCATATCATGTCGTGTATATTTTATTTAAATTGTTACTGATGATATATGCCTGTTTTGATATGTTATATTTTATCATAATTGTTCCCACTTTGCAAGTTCCCATTTAATTTAGAATTCCTTATGGGTTTAAATGATACATATCCGAACGATCTTGTAGAATATGAGAAAATCGTTATGGGTTGAAATGATAAACCCAAGCGATTTTCATTGATTTTGAATTTTCGGGATTGCGGGTTAAAATGATACATACCGGTAGATATTTAGAATGCGGATTGAAATAATAAATATCCATATCACTTGACCATAGGACAGAAAATTATATACGGACACCGTTGGTCTATATTTTAAAATGTGTTTGAAAGGAAATATATGGGTTTTAATAAATATTGATTTTTCAAATATAATATATATATATGCTATTTTTATATATGTATAAAATTTAGATTTTTAAATTAATATGTTTTGGAAATTTTAATTTATAAGTTAGTTTTGAAAAATATAAATTTTAAGATTTTACTTATAGTTTTTTATTATAAAACTATATAAAATAATATTTAATAAAATAAAATTTAATAATAAGATTTAATTTAATAAAATTTAATTTAATTAGTTTATAATATGTTTAAGTATTTATTTAAATACATATTAATATTTTTAAAATAGATTTATTTTATAACTTTAATAATAAAGGTTGGAAGATAAATTAATGTTGACTTGGAATTTAAATTGGTTAACAATTGAGTTTAAACAAGAATTGTTTTGAATTTATTGATTTTGAAATTTTGAAAGATATGATTGATAACTTGATTTGGTAAAAATTGATCAAATGAACATTCTCAATTTTAAATAAAAGCGAGACTGAATATTTAATATTGATTTAAATTTATAAACTGAAATTTTATTTAAATTGTTAATAAAATGATTAAGTGAATATTTGCCAATTTGAATAAAATTAAAGTTAAATGTTGAAATATAAATGCAACTTATATTGAAATTGTTTGAATATTTAAACCTTGAACCCTATTGGAATTGGAACGATAGTTCAAATCCGGATTTGAAATTGATAAAGAATTAAATGGGTTATTAACAATTTGAATTGAATCTTTAACCTTTTTAAATTGATAGTGTTGAACATGGATTGATTTAAGCTGAATTTTGGAATTTAAGCTGATTTGAATCGTTTTGTGAAATTGGAGGAAACTATTTTTATTATATAAAGTAATTTTAATATATAAAAACTATTTTAATGTATAAATTATTTTAATATATAAACTATTTTAGTTTATAACTATTTTAATATATACACTATTTTCAATATCTAAACTGTTTAAGTGTTATGATTGCAAAAGTGTTATGATTTCAAAGTGTTAGGATTCCAAAAGTGTTATGATTTCAAAAGTGTTACAATTTCGAAGTGTTATGATTTCAAAGGGGTTATAATTTTGAAAGTGTTACGATTCTGAAAATGAATATTATTCGAAGTAAATAATGATATCGAAGTTGATATGGTTTTGAAATGAATAAGATATTTTGATATATGAACTACTTGAATGAAATGACTACGGTGTGAAATAAGCAGTTGGTTGTTAAAGAGACCGGAATCGGATACTGTCATACTCTCTACCAATGCCGAAAACCACTTTAACAATTGTGTACGTGGTGGAGATTCCAGAACGAAGTAGGATGGTTTGGCGGTGACTCTATATGGTATTTACGTAGCCCTGAGTCCCGTGAGTCAGCTTGATGTGGCCAAAAGAATAGCCATGTCGGGCCAAGTGAGGTCACTCCTCCTATCAGACACATTTCTTCGATACCATTCTATTTCTTTTGTGATTTGATTGGGTGCACCTTTGATTTGGGAGTGTGTCACGAGGTGCACGGTAGTAGCTGCTATGCGTTACCACCAGTCCAGATCCGCAAACGATATATCTTCCCTGGCATTGCCTCGCATGCCCTGTCACATGCCCTATCATGCCTTTTACGAGTTTGTTTTGTACCGTACCTATGTGCTGTCCTCTGGGTAAACCGTCGGTTTGGTGGAGCTTACGGCGTTGTATAGACTACGAGAATATATAAAATGTGTTAAGAGGGATATGGGTAATGCCTTAACGCTACTTTAATAGTTTACTTTAGTATAGACATATTATAATATCATATATTACTACATAGTAGATAGCTCCATGGATCCTTAGAGGATGAGTATGCCGAACATCCTTTAAGTTACTTGTATTTCAGTTGACATTTCACTTGAGTTGAATTTATTAACATAAGAATGTTAAACCTGACTCGAGTGTTTTGTGTTTTGATTTATGCTCGGGTCAGACTGAGTGTCACAGCATTTGAGACTCACCTTTGGAGATTGGAGCTCCGTTGATGATCTATCTAGTCAGCTTTCAGTTGTTTCCAGTTATTTCTATTCAGTCTTGTAGTTACTTTTGTATTTGAGACTCTAAGTATTAGAGATTTTCGTTGTATTTTGTTTCATACTCTGATGTTTATAGTAGCTTCATGAACTACTATTTATCTATTCCGCTACTTGTTGTTACATTACTCTGTGTCTGTGATTCTGTGATTGATTTATTTATTGTATATGCTGAGTTTTTCCAAATATAAAATTAACAATATATTGTTTCGAGCAATTCAAGTCCGACATGTGCGGATGTGATTGGTTAGAAATAGCGGGTCATTACAATAGATAAACCATATTACCACTATATCATTTTATTTAATTAATGTAAAAGCCATGTTATTTAAAAATCTTGGATTGATAACTAAAACAAACCTAAATTCACAAAGATTAAAAGAATATCTTCACAAAGCCCCAAAATGATTTTGTAACGACCTATAATTTTGGTCGTTCGGTTTTGAACGTTTAATTTAATTTTAAATATTGAATTTGAAATATTTATTGATTTTGAATTAGGAGGTTTTGGTTGAATTAGTAAATTGGTTTAGAATTTCAAATATAGCGATTAACGTATTCAGTAAATAGTAATCTATTATTTGAAATTGGGTAAATATGAAAATCTGGAGTTAGATGTGAATAGAAATGATTTCTAAGTTGATTTAAAACTCTATTTGAATTAGAGGGATTGTAGTAGACTTTTGAATGGAATTCAAAGTCGGTAAATTTAAAGTTTGGAAGTTTATATATTAATTTAATAGTGGAATAAATATATATAGTAATGGTGTAAATAATTGAACATCGATTTAAAATGAATCAGAACGATTTCTAACATTGATAAAAATTCTATTTGAATTATAATTGAGTTGGCAAGTTTTTAAAATTTGAATTTCAAGTAATTTTATTAATATTTGAAAATCACTCGATTTAATCGACGAGTTAATATAGCCTTCCGGGCATAGTCTTGGAATTTGACGAAACCTATTCCATTGGATCCTTAATAGTTTATCATTATTAGATTTCAAATTTCGTAGCTTTTGGAGTTATCATTTGGTCGTACGGAATAGAAACGCGTTGAAAATAATATCGAAAATTTAATATTTTAATTCGATTCGAAAAGCTATCTCCCGCATATGATCGAATTAGTTCTCGAAACATGTTTCATTGTGTTCGAAATAGGGTAAAACATTACAAACGCTAGGCGGCATGCTTCGTTTGGAGTTCGTCTGGAAAAGCACATAAATCGTGAAATAATATTAATATAATAGGTGTGTACTATATATATATATCCATCAACAGTAAACCCTAGTTATCTTCTTATGGCCATCACGATAATATCAATGGCCAAAAACATCCACTTTCTCCTTGATTTCCACCAAATCCATTGAATATTATCAAAAAAGTTCAACTGCAACATCGAAGAGCTCGACAAGATCTTTGATGTGAACGGTCACAATCTAATATAGGCAAACATGGTGGCCAGAATCAAGGCCGTTAGGGTCTACGTTCATGCTCGTTTTTTGAGTAGGATGGAGCACTGAGTTCGGCATGGTTCCTGGCATCAGTGAGGTGGAGGTTGGGCGTCGTGGTGGAGGTGTTGGATCGCCTTCGTATTGAGCAAAGCATGCGCGACAGTTTGATACGATCGGCGAACTATGGGTTCACGTGTTCATAATTTACCTGGAGCGTGCATATGAATGAAAATAAGAAGTGTGTGGTTTGATTTTCCTAAAGAAAATCCTGCGGCCCATAGTTTTCATTAGGTTATATAAAAAAATAAAAAAATAAAGAATGTTTATAATTTGTATTCAAACTTGTAAAAATCATAACTTTTTCATACATTGTCAGAATTGGACAAAACAAGCGGCGACAGAATCGTGGCGACGAGCACTACACTCTGGAACATATCTAGAGATGTTTGGAAACAAGTTAAAATTTTAGATTAAATCGAACGTGTTCGATTTAATTTTAAATTTGAACATTTGGCGAATTGAAAATTCAGGGTGAGTTAATCTCACTCAAATTTTGGACTACTGGTATTAATTTAAGATACTTAAAATTAATTAATGATTGATTGGTTGAATTGATACATTTTTATTAGTTGAATAGGATTTTATATATAGTAATGTGTGTGTGTGTATTGGAGTGATTGATATGCCCGTATATATAGCGGATGAGACCCTACGCGTCCCGTATAATAGCGGATGACCCTATATACCGCGATATTCCGCCTCAAAGAAAAATTGATATTTTTATGTCGCACTAACATCTAAGGATGTAGGAAAATGGGTTGGAGGGATCCAACTAGATTCTTAAAAAATTTTGAATTTAATTTCATATATAGTGATATATGTTTGGTTGGAATAATCTGTGACAGGTAATTGTGTGATTTAAATTGACTGAATGCTATAACAGTTTTAGCCTAAATTATGGTATCTTTAAATACCAATAAAATATGGTTTTGAATTGGTAAAGAATTGTAAATAGGGATTTTGAAGTAAAATATTTATATAGAGTTTTTGATAAATCCATTGGGTAAAATAAAAGGTTTTGAAATTGTATTTAACTATTTAGGGATATTGTAAACATGGATTTTTGAATAAAATATATAAAAGGAATTTTAAATAACAAATCCTTAAGTGGCACTTGTCTAAACGTGAAAGGTTTTAAAATTGAGATTTTTAACATATTGGAAGGATAGAAGTGAAACTGGAAATAAGAATAAAATTGGTTATACAAGAACTCAAGCAAGATTTCCAAATTTACGAAATGCAATTAGAATCGAGAAATTGGGCTTGTTTTAAAAAGAAGATTTTTAATTATTAACTCGGTAATTTTAAAAGCATTAAAAATATTCTGAAAACTGGTTATTTAATTATTTTAAATTATTTAAAGCATATTTAGTTATTAATTAGTTATTTTATAATGAGTGCTAAAGATTTATTATTATTTAAGAACTAAATAGCATTTATGTTTTGAAAGATAAATTATTAAATGTTAATATGGCTTTGTATAATAACTTTTATGTAAGTATATTTGCCTAGATTAAACTTGAAAATTTATTTTAGAACTTATAAGCATTATTTTGAGATAATTTTTAAATAAAAATGCGGGAAGTAATGGTATCCTAGCATGGCGTAATCGGAGGCAGTGAGTGCCTGCAGTTAAAATTTTGATTTCTTTGGGATAGAGACGTAATAATTGAGCCATGAATCCATGGTTTGATATCGTAGCGGTACTTTCCAAACTATTTTAAAGGTTTCCAAATATCTTTGACAAAAATTATAGTTTGTAAATATACTGAATTCGATAGGAAAATATATATTTTGGATAAAGAGATTTAAATGATTGAAATATAAATTAAAATAAAAAGAGATTTAATGTTTTCAGTGGAAAGGGAAATATTTGGTTGAATGATTGTTTATTTGATAGCTACATAACCGACTATCAAATCTGGACCTAAATATAACTTTGGGAATATCTAGAAGAAGCACGAGAATTATATAGTACAGTTACCGTTCGAGGCGCTTAGTTGTACGTGTTAACTCATTTCGTTCTTCTAGGACGATGACAAGGAAATCCGTCCACTAAAGGTTAGGAGGTGATTTTCGATCTTATCTTCATCTGTCTATTTCCTAAAGAACCAAGGTTGAGTTTATCGAAAATATCGAATGTTGTTTCGAAGAGATCAGGATCGGGTAAGTTATCCGAAAACCACTTCGATCCAACAGGTACGTTTTCGATGTGAAAACAAGAGCATCGAGTCGAAGATGGAGCAGCGAAGTGCAAGGGCTAATCGCTACTAATTTTGAGGATTATACCAAAATGAATGTAGTAAGAATAGCGCATCCGGTTCTGTTCTGACCCAGAATGGACTTGTATGGATGAATGCTATCAGTACATTGTCATTGGACGACAATGAGCATTCTAAGTGAAAATTCCATTAAAAGGTAATCGTAGCCTCTAGCCTCATCGACCTGGAATGACTGAAAAGCAAGGGAGATGCAGCAAGGCTATGTAGGTAGCACCGAGTTAGGGTATGTTTATCACCTTTCTAGATAACCTCGGATATTCTTACTACAATTCATGGAAGGAGCTCGGAAAGGGTGAGAAAACCCAAGGTGATAGCATATTCGATCTATTCAGGTTAGGGATAGTCCGTTCTTGTGTAGCAGGGGATCCCGGTGTGGTCCTCGTACATTTTTTCTTCACGTGTACTGTGACAGGTGATACCCCGGTACCTAGTCATTCGTATGGAATCCATTCTCCAATAAGCGCCATATGGTTTTGATTATGCACAATTATGCTGAAACGTGAGATGTAAGCATTTCAACTATTTGAATAAGTATTTGTAATTAAACACTATTATAACATCAGATGATTTTGATATGAAATGTTTTGGTTATCCTAAGGTAAAAACTCGTCGTGTTTATATGTGGCATAGTCTTACGAGATACCTTTGATTTTCAAAGGGATTTTGATAAGTTAATCATTCAAATTGAGTATGTTTTCTCACGTTGGTTTTCCAGACTGACTCGGGTATTATTTTATTATATTGCTTGGGTCAGATTGAGTATTACAGGTTCAGGTTAGGATGCTATGAAGCTCAGGAGATGGGCTGAATGGTGAAGACGTATTACTCGTATTTGATTTTATTCCGCTGTAGTGTTTTGTTTGAAATTATCAGCGAATTGTGAGGGTAGGTTGTTATAATTGTCCAGGCTAGTAATTATTGATTTGTGTACTCTGATGTGAGATATATATATTATAGTTTTAGATTTGTGTAAAGAACTATTTATATTATATGTTATTCAGTCCGCTTTGAGATTCTGTTTTGTTCAGTTTACTTCGTTTTTCTACCGACTTTCTTTCCTTCCATAATCTATCTTTCCGACACTCGATCTTTCAGCATGTTATACAATAAGTGTATTTATGTCGATTTTCGAGGGTCGAAAAGGTTGGTCGTCATAGTTGGTATCATGGCTTAGATTGGCGATATACCTAGGCTTTGGTGGGGATTACTCATTAGAGATAGAGTCAGTTGTACTTTAGAATGAGTTTGAGTGTATTAATAGATATAAGCGCGTGATTGTTAGTGAATATAAAATGTTTTTATATTGTGTTGACTTATCGGTTGGATGTTTATGAATTTTGGTCGGTACGGAAAGTACAACCGTATCGATAGGGGTTTCTAAACTCTTAAACAAGATAAACTGACATAGTATTGTTTTGAAGTGGATGAATGAAATAATTTTACCCAAAACTATAATTTGTTATAAATGGAATAATTTTCTGAAATTATTATACCGTATATTCTTGGAATGTTTGGTTGTTAATATTACAATCAAACAGATTATAAAATTTGAAATGGTTATATATATAACCAAATAAAAATTGTATAAGAATGATTTATACAAAAGGAGTATAACTAAAATTGGATTCAAACAAGAATTTAAATCCCAAAAATTTTGGGAAATGTTTTAAATGAATTTGAACTAAGTATTTGAAATTTTTAAATCTTGAGGATTGTGGAAATGTTTTCCAAAGTGGTTTGTGAGGAATAATGGAGTATTATTTTGAGATGTTTTTGAATAGAAATTGTTTTTTTAAATGGATTTTGGAAGTAAGGAAGCATTGAACTCACTTCAGTCGTTGGAAAATAATCTTGGTAGTGACTGCCGCACCATCAGTATTCATTTTCAAGTTTCTAAGTTATAGATTGCTGCTGCAGTGATTGGTTGTGATTATTTGTTTAGACGTGTTTGATAAATAAGTTCATTATAGAAATTCCAAAGAGGAACTGTTTGGGAAAAATTTAGTGATTTTGAGACTTCAAAAGTATGATTTGATATACCAAGGGAATATATGTATGCTTATGATTTCAAAATCATTTGAAATGAAAACCGGGAAATTGAATTCTGGGATTTCCATTTAAATGATTCATAAGGTTAAGAGAAATTAGTTGTGGTACTTATTATTTGGAGTTAGTATAAATAAGAAAGGGAAATGAAAATTTTAATCGTGGAATCAAAATATAACTTGAGTAAATTCAAGTGAACAAGATAGTTGGAATTTAACGTAAGATGAGTTAAATAAAATTGAAGTTGGATTTGAATTGAATGGAATATAAAGCTGAAATGTAAAATGGTTATTTAATTATAAGTTATAATTATTGAATGGAATGAATACACTTAAGTTGTAAAGTGATATATGTAGTCCAGGGGTATGATTATAAAATGTGAATGAACTCAAGTAAGTAATAGGAGATATTAAGTAAATAAGTTCTTGTACTTATGAATTGAGAAATGAAATGGTAAAGCCTAAATTAAAATGGTTTGATATTATGGTAAAAGGAATGGAAATTAAAAACAAAAATTGAATTATAAATGGAGGGTGGATTGAAATTAGTAAATTGAACGTAAATATGAATTGTGAAGTGTTTATATAACCACATGTTATAAATGCTGAATGTGAGTAAATTTAAGTGGGAAAAATTCAGGAAATTGTGAATAAATAAGTTTGTATAACTTAACTAACTAAGAAAGTGGAAAAGTATACCAAGTTAAATTGGTTAAGCAATTGATAACAAGGAACGAATTCAATTTAAGAGTAAATGAGCTGAATATGATTTTGGAATATGGATTGGATAAGTTTAAGTGTGAACTTAAGTTATAAATTGAATATAAACTTAAGTAATGATATTGAGTGCTTATAATGGGCCTTAGAATTAAATTTTGTGAAATGGTTTATAAATAAATTAGCTTATAATGAAATGTCGTTCATTATAAGATGAAGTGAATAACACTAAGTGAATTAACGGAAAGTGAATGGGAAAGATGTAAAATAAGTGGGAATGGAATTAATATGAATGCAAGTGCATGAACCATATGCAATATAAATTTTGTTCAAAAATCGATTTATATGAAATAATTCCCAAGCGATAGTATAAATTGGACATACTAAGTAAATGAGGGCGAATAAATTGAATATGAATCAATTTAAAAATGAAATGGAATTTGATTGCAATGGAAACTTAACTGAAGTGATTATTAATGAAATGATTCATAAATAAAATTAACATGGATTGGAATGTTGTTTAATACAACATAAAGCAAATAAGGTTTGGTGAATAGCATGAATGGGTATCAATAGAAAATAAGGAAAATATTTATTTAGAGTCAATTTAAAAAGGATAAATTGAAGTTTAATAAAATGGATTTACATATAGTGAGAGTGAATATAAATGGAATGCAAATAAACCGATTCTGAACCAATTTGAAATTGAATAGAAGTGAATTTATGCAAGTAAAGTAAATATAAATCAATTTGGAATGGATACGAGTTTGTTTGTTGTAAATATAAAATGAATGCAATAAATTTGGTTGTAAATCATTTCTAATTGAATGAAATGATATATGGGTCAATGGAAAGGAATTAAATTAGTGTTGGAACCTTATAATATCCTGTAATATATGATTGGCATGTTCGGGTTATGAAGTTTATGTGTTTGGCCAGTTAAATAAATAAAATGTTATTAAAATTTTATGTTTTTGGTACTTACGTGTTTAAATTGAGTAAGTACAGGTACCCGAAGGCTATTGGGCTAGAGTTGGTTTGCGTAATTGTATATAAAATAAATAAAGGTATGTCTATGCAATAAAATAAAGAAACGATAATACACTGATATATATATATATATATATTATGACCGAGTGGGTCGATGTATATATTTTTATCTTTTTTGTCATATTGTAAAAGGCTCTCTGTATAAAGAAGACTCTATCAAAAAAATTCGGAAATTTAGTGTTTAGAATTTTTTTGAAATTTTCGGAAGTTTATTAACTAGAGAGTTGATTTTTGAATCGTATCAGAAATCAAGGCTTTTGAAATAGAAATGAAAGCTAATTGTTTTAGATAAAATTAAAAGGTTTAGAAAAGTGAATATTGAATTTTAAGTAAGTGGTTTTGGGTAGGTAAATGGGTTCGGAAGCATTTTTTCTACCTTAGCAATTTCGAGGACGAAATTCTTATAAGGGGGAGGAATGTAATAACCTAGAATTTTGGTCGTTTGGTTTTGAACATTTAATTTAGTTTTAAATGTTGAATTTGAAATATTTATTGATTTTGAATATGGAGGTTTTGGTTGAATTAGTAAATTGGTTTAGAATTTCAAATCTAGCGATTAACGGATTTAGTAAATAGTAATCTAATATTTTAAATTCGGTAAATATGGGAATTTGGAGTTAGATGTGAATAGAAATGATTTCTAAGTTGATTTAAAACTCTATAGGAATTAGAGGGATGGTAGTAGACTTTTGAATGGAATTAAAAGTCGATAAATTTAAAGTTTGGAATTTTATATATTAATTTAATAGTGGAATTAATATATATAGTAATAGTGTAAATAATTGAACTTTGATTTAAAATGAAACGAAATGATTTCTAACATGGATATAAATTCTATTTGAATTATAATTGAGTTGGCAAGTTTTTAAAATTTGAATTTCAAGTAATTCTATCGATTTTGAAGATTGCTCGATTTAATCGACTAGTTAATATAGCCTTCTGAGATATAGTCTCGGAATTCGATGAAACTAGTTCCATTGGATCCATAATAGTTTATTATTATCAGATTTCAAATTTCGTAGCATTTGGAGTTATCGTTTGGTCGTATGGAATAGAAACGCGTTGAAATTAATATCGAAATTTAATATTTTAATTCTATTCGAAAAACTATCTTCCGCATATGATCGAATTAAGCCTTGAAACATGTTCCATTGTGTTCGGAATATGAGTCGAACATTAAAAACGCCAGGCGGCATGCTTCGTTTGGAGTTCATCCAGAAAAGCACGTAAATGGTGAAAAAATATTAATATAATAGGTTTGTACGTGTGTGCGTGTGTGCGTATATGTCCATCTACAGCAAACCCTAGTTATCTTCTATAACGACCCGAAAAATTTGATGGTTTAAAATGAGTTAATTTAATAAGATTTTAATTTAATTTGGAAAGAAATAAAGTCTTAAAATTTATATTGGAGCGAATGTAAAAATTTAGTGAAGCAATTGTAATTAAACGTTAACAATATAATATTTATATGGCAATAAATTGAAATAATATGAATTCTCATACTTGGTTATAGGTTAAAATAAGAAACCAATAGAAAGGTTGAATTTGTGAAATATTAATAAAAATATTAACTAGGATGGAATTCATTAATATAATGATGAATAGTGAAAATGGTTACATTTGGTTTTAAAATAGAAAAGGTGCAAATAAAAGTAACCGTTGAGTAAACCAATGAAATAGTTGTAGATAAGTAATTACAATGAGTGTTGTTGATGATAAACGTACTTAAATAGTAATAAATTGAATATAAGGAAACAAATGCATTTATTGGATTAATTAAGGAATTCATGGAAAAACATCAATGTCCGGTAGGTGATTTATAATATTTTTGGAAGTGAAAACTTATTAAGTATGAAACCAAGGAAGTAATTTAATTAAGAATATAATTAGTAATTAATATCATACTTGGCAAATATAATTAAATAGTATGAAATAAAGCATGCATTTATGATATGAAATATAAGTCAATGTTAATTTCACCTATAAATGTCAATTTATTGAATAGTAGGGTTTTAAATCAAGTAACAAATTTGTTAAAGTTTCAATTGATAATTTATAAAATTTAATGTGAAATTAATTGCAGTTAAGTGTCCTAATTTTTGCAGTTAGGATAAATTGATTTTTCATAAAGGATTTTTAATTCCAGAGAATGTAACCAATGTTAATTTCATTCATAATATAACAAGTTGGATCTATTGTAGTAAATGGAATTTAATATTCAATCTTTTGAAATTAAGATAAATAGGGATATTAATGCTATATGATATAGACCATGATAATTGTACCGTAAATTGAAATTGATTGAACAGCTAAATCTGTGCATACACAATTAATTGAAACAGATGGTAAAGTTTTAATTGATTGAAATCAGCAAATTGGAAATTAAATTCAAGTTATAATAATTGATGAAATAATACACAGTAAAATTGTAATTCGACATAATCGATGATAGGTAAGAAATTTTATTTTAGTCAATTGTTAATAAGTTATGAATGGGAGTAGATTTGGCTTATTGTGAACTATTAATTGTTTACCTATATATAATTTAGTAAATTAGATCTAAATCCATTTCAATAAAACGTAATTAATCACTACGTTGATATAAATTTAGTTGATTACTGGAAATATTAGGGAACTGGATTTTACAGTAATGAAAAATTTACCCATAAGATAATGATTGACTGAATTTAAAGGAATGGAAAGTAAAAAAATTAAGTTAATTGAAGTATAAAAAAATTCAATAATTGAATTAATGGCAATAAATGAAATTTAACACTAAATTATTACGTTAATAGAAAGTTAGATGGAATGTAAGAATATTATGGTAATAGTTTGCAAATTCAATGTAAAATTTTATCCGTTTAAGAATAATGAACTGGATAATAAGAATGAATAGTGAATTCAATGGAATTATTAAAAGGTAAATTTATAATTGATGAATACAATGAAATTGGGATTTTACACCGAAATTTATGATTGAATAAACATTTAAATTGACATCTAAATTGGATTAAATCACTGAGATTGTTTAAGAAAACAAAACTGATAAGATTTGTGAATTTTGAAAGGGAAATTGAAAAAGTGATTAAATTAATGAATTTTTAATTAATTTAATTAATATAAAAATAGCCATTTTGGCCACTGACTTGGATTTCGACGAAATAAGTTTCATCGGATCCGTAACAGTGAATTATTATAGGGTTTCAAGTTCCGTAACGATCGGACTTGTCGTTTGATCGTACGAACGCGAAACGCCTTGAAATCGATTTAATTGAAATCAATTTGAAAATATGATTTCAGCATAACTTCTTCATACGATGGAATTTGGACGTGAAACTTTTTCCATCGCGTTCGGAATATTTTAAAATATCTATTTTGATATATGGTTTGACCCAATTTCGTTCCGGAGTCAGAACGGGCTTTTTGGGCCAATTATCGTTTAGCACGTTATAATTCGGATCCATCTGTCTATTCCATCTTTATCTATAAATACCCTGCTAAACCCTAGCCTCCGCCTATTCTCATTTGTCTACGCGTAAAATTTCATCAGCTCCTCCTTTTCTTCCAATGGCTGCAAACCCTAGATCCAATTTCAATTTCAAAAATCAAATCCAAAGCCTAAAATTCAAAGTCCTCAGAAAAATTCCAAAAAAATATATATTGAAGCTCTCGATGTATGCATCGTAGATCCATGATTCATTTTTCTGTTTGAATCACCAGTTGTTCAAAAATTGATCGTTTATTCTCGGCCTTCCATCACGACGAAATCAAATTCGTCTGATCGACGAATCGAGGTTACCGGCGTGTGGAGAGCGACAAATGGAGTTCATCGAAGTAAATGGTTTAGCATTTCAACGGTTTGATCGTCCGCTAAAATTCAATTAGGGTTTCTTATTCTAGGGTCTGGGTGGCGGCGACCGGCCTTAGGCACAAGCGGAGAGCAGGTCGTGGGAATCACTGGATGGGGCTCGTCGAGCCGAACTCAACGGGGGTGGTCGGCCGCGTGATGGTGGCCAGTGGCGACGGCAGGGGCCGGTCAAAGGCGGCGAATTTTGGGTTCAACGGGGTGATAACGCGTGCGTGTGTTTCCAGGGGTTGCGTGTTTCTGGAGCATAGGGGTATGCTTGACGTGGCGAGGATATTGAGGAAGGTTTTGTTTTAAATTTTAATTTCGTTTTCAAATCGATTTAAAATGTGTAAATTTCTCATACGAACTCCGTTTCACACGCGATTTTTTTGTTAGGTTCGTATTGGAATTCCGGACATTTTGGCGCTGGTTTGGATGAATTCTGAGACTGTCCAAATTTTGGGTTTAAATTGGATTTAAATTCAATTTAAATTCAAAGGGTGAGTGTTTTAACCCACTCACAACTTCTAAGATTTCTTATGTTTGTTAAATTGATTTATGATGTGTTTAGAAATTTATTTATAGCTGTTTGGCATATATTTCATCATTATCTTAGTAAATTTGCATCCATATAATTTACTTGTTATTTAATTCATTTTTGCATATAAACTGCCAATTAAAATTTTTGTTAAATTTATTATTGCATATAAACTACAGTTAAACAGTTATTTAATTCATTATTGAAAAATTAACTGCCAGTAATTAATTATTATTTATTGATGTGATTGTTTGAATTGGATGATAAATTGATAAATGTTGATCATTGATATGATGGATGAATGGATGCTATATTTATATTGTATAAACTGCAAGTTATTATGCATTTTCATTTCATTCGAGATTGCGGTTTGAAATGATATACAACCGCATTTTTTATTTTTAAATTGCGGATCGAAATGATAAATATCCATATCACTTGACCATAGGATAGAAAATTGTATATAGGCACCACGATATATATATATATATATAATTATTTTTGAAATGATTTTTCTATAGTTTTGGAAAGAATATGGTTTAATAAATATTAAATTGTGATATATATAGTAAAAATTTCTTGAATTTAGCTATGTATAAATTTGTTTCGAATTTTAAAATAAGCTAAATAATGAAGTTGATTTCGTTTATATAATATGGTTAAGAATATATTTGAAATTCTATTGTATATAGAGTTTATAATATCTCAAATAAAAGTAAGGTTGAAGATAAATGTGAATATGATTCGAATTAAAGTATTTAAGAATTTTCCTCGAAAGATTTGTTTTGAAATGTAAATAAATTAAGATTTAAAGGGTGTGATCTTATAACTTGATTTTGGATTAGAGGATTCAAACGAATATCAAATTAATTTAGAGAATATTATCAAGTTAATTTAATTAAAAGAATATCCTATTATTGAAGATTAAGGGTTTTTCCTGAATAATATTTGTTTAGTAATATTTCAAATTTAAATAATAGGAATTGGATTTGATATATTAAATTTTCAAAGAATCCATTTTGAAATAGTGGAATATTTAAAGACTGAAATATATGAACTATAAAGTTTTGAAATATAGAATATTTAAGCTTTGAAATATATGGGAATTAAAATGGTTCATTTGGAGGTTCAAATTGATATTGGGAAATTATTGTGAAATTTAAAGGAGCTATTTTATTATATTAAGTAATATAGAATTTAAACCATTAAGTATTAAAAGTTATGTTTCAAAGCTATGGTTTCAAGGTATATATATATTTGAAAATATTATGATTTTGGGAAAGGGATATTTATAAAATAAAAATGATATCATATTGATTTGAGTTTTAAAAATTATAAATGGTATCGTATTTATATGGTTGGAAAGAGATATTATATTCTGGTTTTAAAGTATAAATTATTTTGAAATAACCGCGGTGTTATAATAACGATTGGTTGTTGAAAAGACCGGGATCGGAAGTTGTCATACTCTTTGCCAACCCCGAAAACCACTTTAGCAACCGTGTACGCTGTGGAGATTCCAGAATGAAGTAGGATGGCGGCGGCGTTTCCTTTGAGGTAAATATGTGGACCCGACTCCCGTGAGTTGGCATAAGGTGGCTAAAACAGGAACGATTCTCGGACCAAGGGGGTTAGCGCCCTTTATCGGATACTCCTCTTCGATATTATACTCTAACTTTGGATTGATTCGGTGGCCACTTTTGATTTCT
Source organism: Allium cepa (assembly GCA_030765085.1). Classification (NCBI taxonomy): domain Eukaryota; kingdom Viridiplantae; phylum Streptophyta; class Magnoliopsida; order Asparagales; family Amaryllidaceae; genus Allium; species Allium cepa. The sequence goes on from CM060928.1 coordinate 273,396,601, forward strand.
TTGATTTTTGGGGGGAGTTTGTCCGAGGTGGGCGGTAGCTGCGGCTACGCGTTACCACCAGCCCGGATGCGTAATTGGTATATCTACCCTGGCATTGCCTAGTTGTGCCGTGTCACCTACCCTATCGCGCCTTGTACGAGTTTGGTTTTCTCCCGTAGCCCGTGTGGTATTCTCTGGTGGCTTCCCGATCAGGAGGGACTATGATATTGGATGGACTACTGGGACTATTACGTGTTAAGGGGAATATTGGGTCACTCCTTAACGCTATTTAAAAGTAAGTTTATTTTACAATTAGACACTATTATAATAGCGAAGTATACTACATAGTAAATAGTTTAACGGATCCTTAGGAGATGTAAATCCCGAGCATCTCTTGAGTTACTGCACTCATATTTATTTCTGTTACTTTAACTTACATAAGATCTTTTAGTTCTGACTCGAGTGTTTTGTCTTTTCAATTCGCTCGGGTCAGTCCGAATGTTTCAGGATTTGAAGATTTAGCTCTGGAGGACGAAGACGAAGATTTGTATTATTATTTATATTATTGCACTACACTCATACTGTTCTGCTGCATTGATATTTATTGGTATGTGAACTCTGAATTTATTGTATAAAGAAGAATCAAATGTTTTGTAAACAGTTTTATGAACTGTATATTGATTATTATATTTTATCCTTCCGCTGTGAGATTCTGTTTGTTTTTTTCTCCTCTGTTTTCTTATTTACCCCATAACACTCCGCCCTTCCGTATGGTTTGAATTGGCACGTGTGTCGATTTAAAGTGTGCGAAAAGGCGGGATGTTACATCTTCTTACATCCGTCACGATAATATCAATGGCCGAAAAATTCCACTTTCCTCCTCGATTTCCACCAAAACCATTGACTATTATCAAAAAAATTCAACTGCAACATCGAAGAACTCGACAAGATCTTCGATGTGAACAGTCACGATATGTTATAGGCGAACATGGTGGCCAGAATCGAGGCCGTTAAGGTCTATGTTCGTGCTCGTTTTTCAAGTAGGATGGACCATTGAGTTCATTGTGGTTCCGGGCGTTGGTGAGTTGGAGGATGGGCTTCGTGGTGGAGGTGTTGGATCGTCTTCATATTGAGCGAAGGAGGCGTGGCAGTTCGATACGATCAGTGAACTACGGGTTCGCGTGTTTGTAATTTACGTGGTGCGTGTGTATAAATGAGAAGAAGAAGTATGTGACTTGATTTTCCTAAAGAAAATCCTGCGACCCAGAATTTTCGTTAGGTTATATAGAAAAAGATAAAATAAATAAATAATGTTTATAATTTGTATTCGAACTTGTAAAAATCATAACTTTTTCATACGTGTTAGAATCGGACGAAACAAGCAGCGACGGAATCGTGGCGACAAGCACTACACTCTGGAAAAGATCTGGGGACTTTAGGAGCGAGTAATTTTTTTAAGTTAAATCGAACGTGTTCATTTTAATTTTAAATTTGAATGTTTGGCAAATTGAAAACTCAGGGTGAGTTAATCTCACTCAAATTTTGGACTGCTGAGACGACCCGACTTTTTCTCCATAGAAAATCACATCATCTTGAAGAAAGAAAGGGATAGAAAAGAGAAAAGATAGGAAATAAAGAAGAAACAACATCAGAATCTCAACAACGGAACGAATAAATTATATTAATCACATAAAATAGTACATAGTATACAACAATTATCAAAGTTACACATATTTTACATCACATATTGGACAGTTATAAACACCTGTCTAGTTATACAACTCAATACACAATACCGATATCAATACAGAGATCAACACAGCGGAACACTATATATATCTACAACGCTGAAGCCACCTGCTCCATTGCTCCTCCACAATTCGTCAAAGCTAACTCGAATCTCTTGGCTACTCGTAAAAATTTGAGTACCAAGAGTTTAAGAAAACAGAAGATAAACTCCAAGTCAGACATGGGTCTGGTGTGAGTAACAGGTTAAAGTTGCTTAACTTTGAAAACCTTTGAAAACAAAAGGTATCACGTAATACTCCCCACACATAAACATGGGTAAGTTTTTACCTTATGCTAACCAAAACATTTGATAGAAAATCCAGTGATATTATAATAGGGTCTAGGGTTTTCAAATAAAATACAGAAATAGCTGGAATGCTTACATCTCACGTTCCAACATAGTTGGGCACAACTAAAACGTACGACATTTATTGGAGATTGGATTACATATAATGGCAGGGCTACTGGGGTACCGCCCGTCACATTACGTGGCCTAGATCAATGTACCGAGGATCCACCCTAAATCCCCTGCAACACAAGTCTAGAACCATCCCTTACTGGACAGTCCCGAACAAGACAACCCCGGCAGTTGGAGCTCACAACTGCCCACACAGCAGAATAAAAAGGGACCTCTAGACAGGGGAAAATCTCGCCCTACTTAGGTGCTATCCACTTATCCTTGCTGCACCTCTCCTGTTTTAGCCATTCCCGGTTGATGAGGCTTGAGGGTACGATTACCTTTAGAGAATACATCACTTAGAATGCTCATCGTCCACCTGACAGTGTTCTGAAAGCATTCAATCCATACAAGTTCATTCCGGGTTTGAACGAAATCGAAGGCATTATCTCGTTACACTCATTTTGGAATCACCCTTAGAGTTAACGACAATAACTCTTACACTCTGAATCATCATCTTCACTTGAGATTCACGACCTATCGTTAATTTGGATCGATGTGGTTTTCGAATATTCAAATCTGGAAACCCGATCCCGGTCTCATCGAAATCCAAAACGCCATATTTTAGGTCCAAGTTGATTTAGAGTTAAAACAATTAAATTCCATTATCTATATACACACAGATAGATAATTCACAATGGATAATCTACATCACAAAAAGATAATCCATATTATCATCATAAATAGATAATCCACATTATCATCATACTTCAACCAAAGCATCCATATCACACAGTATTACTTATCTCACATCTGAGATTTCAAACAATACATAAGCAATGAACTATACCATCTCTAATTAATTTAAAGTGAATTAAATTAATTACTTCATCTCTAATTAATTTAAAATAAATTAAATTAATTACTTCATCATTAAATCTTGCTTACATAACATCAATTAATTACAAATCAATCAATTACTTATCCTCTAATTATCCACCTTAATTAATCATCCCCGATTAATTATTCTTTAGTTATCCACCTTAATTTATCATTCTTGATTAATTATCATTTAATTACCTTCAAGTAATTATCCTCAAATTAATTTCACAAATTAATTATTCTTAACCAATACAGTAATTAACCTTTAATTACTTCATAAATTAATTAACTATAATTAATTACATTAATCCTTAATTAATTACATTAATTAATTACTTCATTGATTAATTATCCTTAATTAATCAACCCTTAATTACATCATTAATTATATAAAATAATGATCCCTAATTACTTTTAATTATTCTATTTAAATAATTACATTAAGTAATTAATCTTTAATTAAACACATTTATTAACCACTCTTAATTAACCACATTCAGTAATTAACTACCTTTAATTACTTCATTAAATAAATTAATCATTCCTTAATTAATTATCTTAATTAATCCCTTGATTAATTACACAAAGTAATTTAATCCAAATTACTTCCGTTATTAAATCATCTTCCATTAATTACATCCAGTAATTATCATTAATTACTTCACTAAGTAATTACACTTCATTAATTACATTAAGTAATTATGCTAACAAAACACCCAGTGATTAAATTAGTTAAACGTAATTAATTAATTTAAACTATCACATTAAACTCAATTAATTACATTGAGTAATTAATTCCTTAATTACTTCCATTAAGTAATTACACTTAAACAATTTCACAAATAATTATCCTCAATTAATTAATCTAATTAATTATTAAAATAAATCACATTAATTAATTATTTAATAATCCTAGTTAATGACCTTCATTAACTATTAAAAATTCTTCAATTACTTACTAAAGTAATTAAACTTACATTAATCAATATTAATTACAAATTGATTAATCTTTAATAATCCATTATTAATCCTAATTATTTAATTAATTAAGTTTTAACTATAACTTAATTAATCTTTAGTTGCTTCTTTAATTAATTCCTAATCATTAATTAAAAATACAATCTTATCAAATAAATGATCCTTAATTACAAGTTAATTATTCCTAATTAATTAATCTTAAACCTTAACTAATTAATTTAAAACCCTTAGTTACTTAATTAATTAACCCAAATAATTAATTAAATAAATAAATAAATTATCCATTTTAATTACCTTAATAATTTAATGATTCACAAATCATTAAATCTTAATTATCTTTAAGATAAAACTTTATTCTTATTAATGATTAAACTATCCTTAACAAAGCATTTTAAAACAATTTGCTTTCAAATTTACTTTCAAATTTCATTTTCAATTTAAGATTTAAAATGAATACAAATTTAACTTAAACAAAGTTTAAAACCATTTAAAAACCTTTTAAAATCTCATGTTAAGGAAATACTTATTTTATAAAAGAAGTTTAAAAGAACTTAAAACCAAATTGATTTTAAATTCAAATCAATTTAAAATACACTTTAAGCATTCAAAATTGTTTAAATCATTTTAAATTTAATAACTTTCTTTTATTTCAAAACTGGATATAGATTTGGATTTGAATCCAAATTAAACTTAGATTTAAAACCTACTTACATTTCAAAACTTCATTTTTAAAATTCAAACCATTAAACATTTAAAGGTAGTTAAAATAATTTAAATTTAAAAAAATTATTTTATTTCTAAATTAAGATTCAAACTAAACTTGAACCAGATTTAAACTTAGTTTAAACCTTTACTTTACATTTAAACTTCAGTTTTAAAATTTTAAAACAGAACAGGTTTTCTTTAAAACCTGGAATACAAAATTAACCCGAGTCATTGCTAAAATGCTTCGAGTCCAAAACCAAAATACTTCGAGTCAATCATCAATTTACTCGAGTATAAACCTTCTGCCCAAAACCAAACTTCATCAGACAGTACAGTGCACCATGCACATGCACAGTTACGTTGATCGACTCAGATCATCAACGATGATCTTCCCATACCAACAATCCCCTAACACCCTATCTCGATCATCAGATTGTCCTCCCAATCTCGAAATTGAATTCGAGATCTCAACCCAAACCTGGAAACCAAAAATAGAACCACCTTAAAATCTGGAAACTGCCTCGTCCACGACCCTCCGACCACCGTTACCTCTGAAACTCCGGCCAAGTCCTCGTCAACCCACCAACTTCCATCACCCAAATTCTCGTTGAACTCGATCAACTGGAGAAACCATGATGATCAATTTATCAAGCCTATTTAAAACTAGGGTTCCAGGCAAGAATCCATCACCGCTGCTGCCACAGTGAAATGCATCACCATCAAACATTTTTCCAATCACCTTTTATCACTCCTCCATCAATACTGAAGATCTCGACCTCTCAGATTACAGAGATCATCAGAAAATACCAATTTCCCATTTTCAGTTCAACCCAGAACTGCACACTCATTCCCAAACTAAAAATTATGATTTTAGTGTTAAAAATCATGTTTTAGTTTATGTATTCAATTTATAATCCTGAATTTATAAATTAAAATGTTTGAGCTTTCACTTTTATATACATGCACTGTTGTTTTTAGTTTACAGAGACACTCAGGCTTTAATTTGACTTAATTAAATTTTTAAACATTAATCTATGATAAATCAAACAACTTTTATTTGTAAATTAAATCCTATCAAAAAATAGATCAAGTGGTAAGGATTCAAATGGAATCTTGAGCTTGGGAAAACAAAACAAGAACATAGTACATAGTCACATATGCACACCAATACACCCATTATATTCACAGCAGATTTCACTTATACATACATACAATACATATTTATCACAGAGATTTAACATGCAACCTTATTCATAAACTTAAACTTTGAAAAGTGATGTTACTCACCTGATTTGTAAAGGAAGAACAAAGCTTCCAGATTTGAAAAAGTTTGAAAACTTTTGAACTTTAAAAACTGGAATGGTTCTTTGCTCCTTGATTTACAAACTACATGCATGATTCCAAACTGAAAAGAAAATGCAGGCTTGTTCCAGATTTTACTTGCTTTAGATTTCAAGTTTGCATGCAGGCTTGTTTTCTTTGAAAATGAACTATAGGTTTTGGAAAAATGCTTGAAAGATTTGCATGTTTGAATTGGAAAGTGATTTACAGGGTTTTGTTTGAACTTGAAGAATTGTTACAGTTTTTGATCTGAGAAGTTTGATTAGTGATTTTGGTTTTTGAAATGGTTTTGAGGAAGTGATTTCAAGTTTGTTTTGATTTTATTTCGGTTTAGATCTGAGATTTGTTTTTTTTCTTTGTTTAGAAATGAAATGAGTAAAAGAAAATGGAGATGTGTGCCTGTATAACTTAATTTATGGTTTAATAAAAATCAAAGAAAAAGGAAAATAAATCATGACACTTGTCAAAACTCTTTTTTATTAATTTACACTTGTAAAATGAAGCTTTAGGAAAATAACATTTGCCTCTTTAAGTTAATTAGTATTTATTATTAAAGGTTAATATAAGATTATGCTTAATTGTTTCGTTAATATGTAGTTATTTATATGTATAGATAATTCTAAAAGAAATAAAACCAATTACATTCATAAATAAAAGTTTATACAAATATTTTAAAATCCAAAACAATTTTAAAATCTATACTTTGAATTTCAGAACTTTAAATTCAAATTCAAATCATATTCTAAAGTCCAATTTTAAAATCAAGTTATATATATTCATATATAACTACACAAATTCAAATTTGAAATAACAATTCTATTTATATTAAAAATCCATTTGTAAAAACAATACATTATTATTGTTTAAAAATAACTCATTATCAAATTAAAATAATTTATAAAAGAAATTATCTCTTTATTAGTAAGTTACTTATTTTATCAAGCTATATTTTAAAAAGAAAATAAAACAAATCTTTTTGAAAATTAATTTGAAATTAAACTTAAGCTAAAATAAATTTAAACAATTAAACTTTTACCTTAAGTATTTAAAAACCATATATTTATTTATTAAATAACTTTGAAAAGCTATATATTAAATTAAATCATAACTACCAAAAATATTAGAATTAGAAAATATACTTTATTTGTTAAATTTAATACAAAGCTTATCTATTTACAATATTACGAAAAAATATATACACTATAAATAGAAAACAATTTAATTAGCTTTTAAAAAGATAAAATTCACCAATTAAATATTGACCAAATGAAGATTATTAAATCAATTCAAATTTTATTAACAAAAATTATCAAATCAATTTAATTTTTAATACAGATTGCTAAATTAATATTGCCAAAAATTCTGGGATATCACAACTGCTGTTATTAATTTTAAGTAGTTAAAATTAATTAGTGATTAATTGGTTGAATTGATAGATTTTTATCAATTGAATGTGATATTATATATAGCACTATGTGTGTATGTATATTGGAGTGATTGATATGCCCACATATATATAGCGGATGACCTTATATACCGTGATATTCTGCCTCGAAGCGGAATTGGTATTTTTATGCTGTGCTAACTTCTGTGGATGCAAGGAAACGGATTAGAGGGATCCAACTAGATTCCTTAAAAATGTTGAATTTAATTATGTATATAGTGATATATATTGAGTTGGAATAATCTGTGACAGGTTATTGTGTGATTTAAATTGATTGAATGCTATGACAGTTTTAGCCTGGATTTTGGTGTCTTTAAATACCAATGAAATATGGTTTTGAATTGGTAAAGAATTGTAAATAGGGATTTTGGAGTAAAATATTTATATAGAGTTATGGATAAATCAATTGGGTAAAATAAAAGGTTTTAAAATTGTATTTAACTATTTCAGGATATTGTGAACAGGGATTTTGGAATAAAATATATAAAAGGATTTTTAAATAATAAATCTTTAAGTGGTACTTATCTAAATGTGAAAGGTTTTGAAATTAAGATTTTTAGCAGATTGGAAGGATAGAAGTGAAATTGGAAATAAGTATAAAATTGTCATAGTGGAACTTAAGCAAGATTTCCAAATTTATGAAATGAAATTAGAATCGAGAAATTGGCTTTATTTTAAAAAGAGGATTTTTAATTATTAACTCAGTAATTTTAAAAGCGTTAAAAATAATCCAAAAACTAGTTATTTAATTATTTTAAATTGTTTAAAGCATATTTAATTATTAATTAGTTACTTTATAATGATTACTAAAGATATATTATTATTTAAGAACTAGTCGGCATTTTCTGTTTTAAAAGATAAATGATTAAATGTTAATATGGTTCTATATAATAGCTTTTATTTAAGTATATTTGCATAGATTTTATTTTAGAACTATAAGCATTATTTTGAGATAATTTGTAAATAGAGCTACGGGAAGTAATGGTATACTCGCATGGCGTAATCAGAGGCAGTGAGTGCCTGCAGTTAAGTGTTGGATTTCTCTAGGATAGAGACATAACCATTGAGCCGTGATACCATGGTTTGATACCACAGTGGTACTTTCCAGACTATTTTAAAGGCTTCCAAATATCTTTGAAAAAAATATAGTTTGTAAATATACTGAATTCGGTAGGAAAACATATATTTTGGATAAGGAGATTTAAGTGATTGAAATATAAATTAAATTAAAAGGAGGTTTAATTTTTTCAGTAGAAAGGGAAATATTTGGTTGAATGATTGTTTATTTGATAGCTAAATAACCGACTATCAAATATGTACCTAGATATAACTTTGGGAATATCTAGAAGAAGAGCGGGAATTATATGGTACAGTTACCGTTCGAGGTGCTATACTGTACGTGTAATCTCATTTTGTTCTTCTAGGACGATGACAAGGAAATCCATCCACTAACGGTTAGGAGATGATCTCCGATCTTATCTTTGTCTGTCTATTTCCTAAAGAACCGGGGTTGAGTTTACCGGAAATATCGGACATTGTTTCAAAGAGACCAGGATCTGGTAAGTTATCCGAAAACCACTCCGATCCAACAAGTATGTTTTCGATGTGAAAACAAGAGCATGGAGTCATAGATGGAGCAGCGAAGTGCAAGGTGTAACAACCTGCATATTTTACGATTGTATATTTAAATATTTTATATAAATATAGCATCGTTAGTTGAATTAAGGTCTGAAATGTTACTTTTTCAAATGGTCGAATTAGGATTCGAGACCCCTTCCATCGAGTCCAAAATGGCATTTGCGACCTTTTTGAGTATAAACATCGATATGTTTAAAGTTGAGTAGAATTTTGGTATTTTCATTTAAGGCTTTGGGTTTGTGTTTCAGCCCACTATCCCAATATGAGAACCCAACTCCTTTATCAAACACTCTAACTCAACTCCTCTTCATTCATTTCATTCCTCATTTCCTAATACTCTCAAGCTAAGGTAAAATGGGGGAAAGAAGAGGGAATTAGAAATTCCTAAGCCCTAGTTTTCTTAGGAAACTCAAATTCAAGTCCAAAATCCAAGAGAAGCTTAGGTAAGCCTCCTCTTCATCTTCTCCATCTCAACCCCTCTTCAATTTTCAGAAATTCCTATAACCTAACTTAGGAAAAACTTCACCTTTGATAATAGACTGAAGATTCTAGAGGTGTTGTTGAAAAGAGATTAATCTTTGCTTGTTCTAGGGTTTCTCATTTGTTGTTTTGGGGTTAAAAGGTGAGTTCTTGAACTCACATCTATGTCTATAAATTTTATTGTTGTTAGGTATGAATTCCTAACATCTGTTCCATGTTCATTTGCTTTTGATTTGAATTGATTTGGTGAATTTTTCAAATTTTGATGTTTTGAAGTCAAAACCTTTAAAAATCCTATTTTGGATGTTTGAACATGTTTTTCGGTGGCCCATCGAAGAGCCTATTGTGCTGGGCCGTCGCTTGGCATAAATTTCTAGTCTCCATTGCTTGGTCGATCATTTTCTGGTTAGGATTATTTTTGCCCTTCTTGGGGCTAGGCTGAAAATACTGCATTTGACAGTTCAATCGAATGAACTGTAAGGTCAGTCGACTGAACCTGGAACTAGAATTTTTTTAGTGCCAGTATCAGTCGACTGACCACTATGTTCAGTCGACTGAACCTGGAAACCGAAAGTTTTTGGGTTCCGTATCAGTCGACTGACCACTGTGTTCAGTCGACTGAATCTGCTATCTCAGCCAAATTGCCTTTTTGGTGTGGATTTCCAATTTTTAATCGATTCTCATTGGTCCAATTAGTTGTTATCACTTTTGTTGACTTTGTTAATTTCTTTTCGGGATTTTTGGGAATACCCATTTTGATGGATTCGGTATCGATTTCTATGGATTTGATTCACGTCTTCATATGTGAATTTTTTGGTGATTGATTGTTTTTACAATCATTTTTGTGATTTGTCACTATGAAATACAAAGGTTTCTATACTAGTAGTAAATATTCAAACTCTTTCATAAAGATGATTTCAAACTATTTTATTACAAAGCTCATTTATAAAACTGTTTTTCAATCTATTAGTATATACAAACCTTTTCCTCATTCGTTCGAGAAATCCAATTAAACGACTTAGAAAAACAAGTGGTATGAAACGCTTGCGTTTACTTTGTCGGTTAATTCTTAGACTCGTTCGATTGAAACTCTTGTGACAATTTTTGAGTGGGAATCTACAATTTGTTCCTAAATATTTAAGTTAAGCAAGTGGTTATGGGACATGAAGCTAAACTCATTTATTTACCAGCTTAGTGTAATCGACACTTCTTGTTGATCGATGATGATCATTTTATGGTTATGGTTTAGACTAGCGTTACGTGATGTCTCTTTGTCCACGTTGGGGACTGTACCTCGTTTTATTGAGCTTCATCTCATTTCTTTTATGGCTAGCGACCCATGTTCTTTTATGTTGTTCGGTTCATCGGATGTACCGTTACTGTACTACATCGATGTCCCGGCTTTTCGGTTCATTGGACGTACCGTTATTGTCCTGCATCGATGTCCCGATTTATTTGAGTCTCGGTTCATGGGACGTAACGTTATTATACTGCATCGATGTTCTGAATTTATGGCTAGCGACCCATTTGTGATGCGCGTGTTGGTGTGTTTTCATGCTCCCGTTTGTGATAGGTAGGTCTCCCCCTTTTTGATTTCTGGATTTCTAATTGATGATTTCTAGAATTTATGTTTCATTGATTTTTGTGATTTACATTGATAAGTTTTATCAATATTTATGGTTTAGTGAATATGTTAAAGAATATGACATTCTTTTTGGTGTTTGAGAATATTCCAGATATTGTATGATTTTTGTTGTTATCTAATGTATACTTGTTACAGTATGGCATTATTGTTATCATACATTTTTATCATATCTCTTATCTCATCTCATTTTATCTGACATTTATAGCCAGACTGATCCGTTTATTATTTTCTTATTAAATAATACTCGGGTCAGACCAAGGTATTTCAGGTGCTTCTGGTTGATTTCTTACCATAGTCCTTCATCCAACTTTTGGCTAACTACTTTAGCTTAGTAGCTTTTCTGTTTATGCATTCGAGATAGAGACTCCTTGAAGTATACATATTATTTTGTCTAGCACTTTAACTATTCTTTTGTGATGTAGTGGATCTTGTATGACCACTACTTTGATGTACACTTTCATGTGTTATATTCATATCTGTTCCACCTTTGTGATATGAATATCTGTGACTGATTTACGCTATGTTTATTTTATATTTGTTTTCGAAGACCACTAGCCACTGTATAGTACCCTTGTGTTTGTATTTGATATGTTGGATTTCCTTTTGAAACAAAATGCATGTAATACTATCTGACGTATCGGTACCCGCACAAAGCAATTACAAAGATGGTCGCTCCTCAACAGCCTTATTCTTCGTGCCAGTCGACGACATTACCCCGTAGTGTCCTTGGCTAGCGCGAGTATAGAGGTGGGGCATCACACAAGGGCTAATCGCTACTAATCTTGAGGATTATTCCAAAATGGGTGTAGTAGGAATAGTACCTTTACTTCCGTTCGGATCCAGAACGGACTTGTATAGATGAATGCTATCGGTATATTGTCATTGGAGGACAATGAGCATTCTGAGTGAAAATTCCTTTAAAAGGTAATCGTAGCCTCTAGCCTCATCAACCGGGATTGACTAAAAAGCAGGAGCGATGCAGCAAAGCTAAGTGGGTAGCACCGAATTAGGGTATGTTTATCACCTTTCTAGATATCCTCGGATATTATTACTACAATTCATGGAAAGAGCTCGAAAAGGGTGGGAACATCCGGGGTGATAGCATATTCGGTCTATCCAGGATAGGGATTGTCTGGTCTTGTGTAGCAGAGGATCCCGGCGTGGTCCACGGTACACTGTTTCTAGACGTGTACTGTGACAGGTGATACCCCAGTACCTAGTCATTCGTATGGAATCCATTCTCCAATAATCGTCATACGGTTTTGATTGTGTCCAACTATGCTGAAATGTGAGATTCAAGCATTTCAGCTATTTGAATAAGTATTTGAACTTAAACACTAATATAATATCAGATGATTTTGATATGGAATGTTTTGGTTATCGTAAGGTAAAGACCCGTCATGTTTATATGTGGCATGGTCTTACGAGATACCTTTGATTTTCAAAGGGACTTTGACAAGTTAGTAATTAAAATTGAGTGTGTTTTCTCACGCTGGTTTTCCAGACTGATTCGAGTGTTATTTTATTATAATGCACGGGTCAGACCGAGTATTAAAGGTTCAGGTTAGGATACTATAGAGCTTAGAAGACGGGCTGGATGGTGAAGACGTATTGCTTGTATTTGATTTTATCCCGCTGCAGTGTTTTGTTTGAAATTATCGGCGAATTGTGAGGGCATATTGTTATAACTGTCCAGGCTGTTAATTATTGATTTGTGAACTCTCTCATATGTATATTACAGTTTTCGATTTGTGTAAAGAACTATTTATATTACTGTTTTTCAGTCCGCTATGAGATTCTATTTTGTTTAGTTTTCTTCTTTCTTCCACCTCTTTCTTTCCTTCCACAATATGTCTTTCCGGCACTTGATCGTTCGACATGTTATACAATGAGCGTATTTATATCGATTTTCGAGGGTCGAAAGGCGGGTCGTCAGAGATTTTGGCCCAATCATGAAAGATAATATATGTTATTTTTCTCATAATTATACCATTATCAATCAATGTCCAAACAAACCACAAAAATAATCTAGCAAGCATCCATACAATCTAAACAAATTCATTTTAACATATCACAATGACATATAAATATTCACACCGTTTGTGTGAATATTATTTTGTTCTCTTTTAAAAAAATGAATTACCTTTACTAAATAAATTTTCAGTACAATATACGTTTGTATAAACATACTTACATAAATATTCTAACTGATGATCGACTCTTTCGATCATTAAACGACTCACACATCACAAGTGAGAGTCGAATAAAATGGTAAAACATCCCAAGTCTCACTTCTTTAAGGTCAAAATATATCTTTATCTCTGTATTATTCTACCTAATCTCTGATACCAAGTTGTGTGATGCCCCAACTCCACTGAGCGAAATACCAGAGGTAGTTTACCTTTTGATAGCTCAGATCAACGGGATTGGAAGGAGCAATCTCTCGTATACACTACTTTGGGTCAACATAGATACATTTCAATATCTAAATACATTTGAAATAATACATATCTCGTCTCAGTGCAAGACTATGTACACAAGTTATAGAATTGAATAATACAATATTAGAGACATAATTAAAAAATTTCAAACTAATAGAACATGAGTGAACAAAAATAATGAATTTTATTTCATCTTTTAATATTCTATCACATCATATCATATATATATGTATGTGTGTATAACTCGTCACATAAGTACATCACATCAACTAATAAGATGACATTTCAATATAAGTATAAACGAAGTAAATACATGCTATCGTCATCTGCTCTAACTCCATATTGCAGCCCACAAATCATATACAGTCTTAATATTTACCTATAGAACAACCTCAGACTGGCCTGAGGAGTTGTCACAAAATAAAAACCCTTAGTTAGGCTAAAAGTCTAGCTGTGAGTGTAACCAAGCTAAATTAATAATATAATGAGTGAGATAGATTTAACACTACTCGATTATATAAAAAAATTATTATTATAGCCAACACCCATAAATAATTTTCGTTAATCTCTGTACATAAAAGCCATTTGAAAATGGATATTCAAATTCCTTTTCTTTCAAATCTTTTCCTTGAAATTACTTCAAAACGTATTTATAAATCCCATTAATAAAATCAATTTATTTACGAAAATTCCATATATTCAAAAATCATATACCAGAGGTCTACTTTACAAGCTATGTCAAAATAGTTGTTCTATATACAAATATTTTATCAAAATATTTCTCAGTTTGTTGCTCATGAACGGAATATATATTTTTGATTATTGATACCATTTCTTGAATTGAATAATGCAGTATTAGAGACACAATTAAAAATTTCCCAACTAATAGAATCAGAGTGAACAAAAATAATGAACTTTATATCATTTCTGAATATTCTAACACATCATCTCACATATACATACATACATACATACATATATATAGATACATACATACATGCATACACACACACACACACACACATATATATATAACTCATCATGTAAGTACATCACATTGACTAATAAGATGACATTTCAATACAAGTACAAACAAAGTAAATACTCACCATTATCATCTGCTTCAACTCCACATTGTAGCCTATAAATCATATACAGTCATACTATTGACCTGTAGAACAACCTCAAGCCGACCCGAGGAGTTGTCATAAAACAGAAATCCTGAGTTAGGCTAGAAATCTAGTTGTGAGTGTAACCAAGCTGAATTAATAATATAAGGAGTTAATAGATTTAAATATAATCTATTTGGTCACAAATTTATAATTATAGCCAACACTCTTAAATAATTTTCGATAAGGTCAGTACATAAAAACCATTAGAAAATGGATTTTCAAATTCCTTTTCTTTCAAATCATTTCCTTGAAATTACTTCAAAACAGATTTCCAAATGCCTTCTATAAAATCACTTTATTTACGGAATTTCCATATATTCAGAAATCATATACCAAAGGTCTACTTTACAAGTAATGTCAACTACTTGTTATATACACAAATAATTTATCAAAATATTTCTCAATTTGTGTAAAACCAATCTTGAAATATCTTTCCCGAATCAATTTGAAAAATTCAATTTGTCCTAAAATATCCTTCCAAAGCATTGGCAAAAGTACTATTACACCTTTCTTTATTTAAAATTTCTTCTTTACCATTTATAAATACAGATTCCAAAATATTTGATAATTTCATGAAAAATATATTTCCAAATATAATATATTTTCACAAAATCTAGTTTAAATAAATATCCTTATCATGTGAATGCTCGTCCATATCACTATATTCTAATACATACTCAGACCCAACAAAAATTTATTCACGTAATATTAAAATCAGATCTTTTATATAGAAGACGAGCTTCAAAAGCATTTCAAACTGAATTTTTGACCTTGTCTCACAATTCAAACCTTCATACTATTAGTCATTTAACAATATTTAAGGTGAATAAACTAATTTTATTCCATGATCAAGAACTATGAAGTAAGAAAGAAATAGTAATGAAGTCAAGAAGAAGAAGCAAACAAAGTGTAACCTGGACAAATTTCTTATACCAAAACAAATACACATAAAACTTTTCAAATTATTCAAGTGTGATCTTCAAGGAAGTTTGCTTCATTTTGATGTGTCATGGTAAAATAACTCAACAAGATAACCAAAGAAGAAGGAGATCAAACACAAATGAAATGGCCAGAATAAAAATAAGGTTATACTCGATGATGTTGTACTCATTATATAATTAAAATTAGGTTATTATACTCACTTTTAGATTAATAAAAGGGATTATACTCACTGACTTGAAGAATGAGACTCGTTGTGATTCAATAAAACAGTACATTATGCTCACTTTGCTTGCCTCTTCCACTGCAACAACATCCTTATGGCTTCACGCACTCTCACCTTTACCTCTAAAAATGTAGTCGCTATCCCATCATCGATGCCAACATCGTGCACAAGCTTTATCTTCAGTCAATCACAGCAATGCACTCCTCAGCCCTAAGTCACCGCCAAAGTTGTCGCCCTCTTCCATCGTTACCCCTTGATGTAGCTTCAGGTGTCACATCATCATCCAATGCATCAACACCGCATCATCTATCCTCGTCATTGCTTTTCTTTGGGTCATGATTTCATTCATAATTTTTTTAAACTACATTTTATGATTTAGAGCTAGGGTTTTAATCAGTTTTGATGTGGACAAGTATGGAATGGAGGATAAGGGTGAGTTTGAGGATATGTGCTATTGAACGGAGGTCCAATAGAAGTAAAGAAAGTTTAAAATTTTCTTTTAATTTTAAATCAGTACCCTTAACCACTCTATTACCTGACCACTATTGATATCAGATTAAAATTTCGCTTAAGGCATTTTAATCTAATATTTTAAATTTTTTGTAAAGATTTTTCTTTTATTAAAATATTGCTTTTCAATATTCAACAATTATAACATAATCATTTTCTTTCCAAAATAAATTTTTGAATTTCATAAGTATTATTTATTTTGTCAAAATAAATTTTTGGACAAACTTTGGATTTTTAAAAACAATTTCGAATATAAATTAAATTTTAAATCAATACTTTCTTTTTATTATTGAATAAATTCAAAAATTTAGTTTATGGAATTAAATTCAATAAAATACCCACTTTAATATATTTATTATATTTAGTTAAAATTCATAGATTGTATTTTCTTATATTAATAATATTCACAAATTATTGCTTTAAAAGAACAAAAAATGTCCAGAGTTTTTTTCCTCGTCTTTCCAAATAATTACAAATAATTTTAGATAGTCTCTATTTGTAAAACAACTACATAATTCCATTGTCCACCCCTAAAAATTAATAGTTGTACTTTTGAACAATTTAAACCATTTAATGGCTATTAAACACATAATATTTAAAAAAACAAGATTAAATAAAATATATCTTCCATGAATAAAAAATTGCTCCTCCTTTTAATGCATATCTTCCTTAGAAATGAAATTAATAAATTTATCCTTTACAATAGCTTCAAGTACATATCACCAAATACATTCTATATGGATGTCTTTGTAAATTTGTCTTCTAAATTATATAATTGTTTTACTAAAATAAAAAAACATAACTGCAAACTAATTATAAAATCCTTCGTATATGTTTGTAAAAAGCATATAAGATAGTTTGAGATTTTATATTATTAAGTGTTTGAATTATCAATAAATCAATGCCATAAATAGGTCCATGTATATATGTACAACTAAATTGTCTTGTCAATATTTCATTAGTAAATTATCAAGTACATATAGTCAAGTTTTTATATTATATGTGTCTATTATAATTATATATAAGGTCAAACTTAGCTTTATTATCCAAGGTGTATTTGGAAATATGTAAATATGATATATTTATAGCTAAATCAATATCCTGTGGATAATTCAGCTATACATAAATATAAAGTTAGAACTTTTATACAGATGAATAGCTAAACCAACAAATCTTGGATAATATGGTTAAATTTGGGTCATATGCGATATATATTTAAACACATCACGCTTGTGTGCATACCACATTTATGTACATATGAACTACTAAATAATATAATAGGTTTAGACTTATGTCACATATGAAGTCGGTACTTGTGAACATATGAATAGTCAAATTGGTAACTTTTGGATCGTCATCAAGATCTTTGACTCAAATTAACAACACAAATTTTGTGAATCTTTCCTTATTTGAACGGATACCGAATAGCAAGAGAATGACTGTGTTATAATCTAATACAGATCTACAAAGTGAAATTTGGAAAGATAATCAATTATTATTATTATTCAAAATTATGAATAAGAGTGGAATTTGATAACTCACAATGATAATAGGTAAATCAAACCAAATGTATTTCTGTCGTATGGCAAATAAAAAACACCACGGATACATTTCCTTTAAATATCACCCTCTTTTGGTTTTGGAATGTAAAACATGAATATGAAAAGGCAATTGATGGTCAAAATTCTCATAGAATTCAAAATGGCCTATACATAATCAATGAAATCTTACGTAAAACTGATTTACAATTCTTTTGGTAGAGTATTTAGCTTTAGAATTTCAGTTGTGTTTGCGTTTTCTATGTGTACTTCAAAAGACATGGAGTAAAGGAGGCGTGGAAAATTGTCAAATTGAAAAATGATTTTAACATATAAACTAAAAATGATTTTATTATGGTTTTCTACTTTCCCGAAGATACCAAAAACTTTATTCCTCTATCATCTCCCCTTTGCAGTAATACCTAGGATTTTTCACCCTTCCTCCTCTCCCACAACTTTAATGCAGATGTTAAAAAAACAAAGCCCAAACTTTAAAGTCAACTGGCTTTGATTATTTACCCTTTATATAATTTGAGATCAATTTTATACCATTGTGCTTCCACCACTCGATTTTCATAAATTATGAAGACACCCATGTATAAACTTCTTAGAGCAATATGAATGTGGGAATTTTAGAAAGTCCTAAATATATCCAGGTTTAACAATTTTGACCAAGAATTTTCTTTATACATTAGATGTATGTAAGTATGGATCTCTCACTCTATATATGCGTGTATGTGTATATATAAACTCATACAGTAACGACCGAGATTTTCGACCCTCGAAAATTTACATTAATACATCCACTGTACTACATGCCAAGAAATTGAATGTCGGGAAAACCTGATTGTTAGGGGAAAGAAGAAGAAAGAAGATAAGAAGAAAAATTAAACAATATAGAATCTCACAGTGGAACGAATAATCTATAATACATCACAAGTCTTTACAAAAAAAAAACTGTAATATGTATATATATACAAACATCAATCAGAGTATACTAATCTATTTCAGCTTGGATAGTTATAACATTCCGTCCTTACGATTGTTGATAACACACTAATGAATGCATCGGAAAATATCACCATCTACATGAGTACGTCTCTGGGCCTCCAACTCATCTCTTGAAGCTCCAAGCATCCAAAGTAATCTGTATTACTCGGTCTGAACTGAGCATTATAATAATATAACACTCAAGTCAACTTGGAAAACCAGCATGAGAAAACACACCCAACTGGATTTAAAGTTATAAGAAAATATTTGAAAATCAAAAGGTATCTCATAAGATCATGCCACACATAAACACGATGGTTTTTTATCTTACGATAACCAAAACACTTTTATAGAAAATCTAGTGATATTATAGTATTTCTAAGTACAAATACTTATTAAAATAGTCAAAATTGTTATATTAATTAAATTCCAACATACTAGGCTCTACAATCAAAACCGTAAAGGCATGTATTGGAGAATGGATTCGATACTATGACTAGGTAAGGAATTACCTCCAATGGGTGCATCTCTAGATCAATGCACCCGGGACTGACAAGAACATCTTGTACCCTGCAATACAAAACCAACCTACACTTGACTAGTAGTACTGAATATGTCATCATCCCAGTCTTCCAACCTTAATCGAGATCTCTCATGCACAACCAAATCCATAAAAAAGGGTAATCGAGAAAGATGATGACATACGCTAATTAGAGCGACCCACTTAGCCCTACTGCATGCCCTATTTTAGTCATTTCCCTACGTTTACATTTATGAATAGCAATCCCACTTGGAATGCCAACACTGCCTTCCAGGTAATAATGCAATGATAACATTATCCATACATGTTCTTTTGGGTTTGAACAAACCAATCTCTTCGAAGATTATCATCTTCATTATCCTTAAGATTTTATAATTCGTAACGCTCAAATCGGATCGAGGTGGTTTTCGGATAAATAAATCTGATCCCGGTCTCTTCGAAACGATCAATGAATTTGGCCAGATTTGATAGTCGGTAATTTAACTATCAAATTACACACATAAGTAGTCACTAGGCCCATAATATAGATCTTGCAAACATTTATTTCCAAATATCTTTTCAAAGATATATACTCAAATCTCTTTCAATATTTCAATATTTGAAAACAATTTCGAATACTTATATCCATAACAGGATATTTCAAACCATATCAGTACTTAGAAATATTTTCTTGTTCAATTTATAACTTCTTTTATGAATTCAAGTCATTTTTGAAGTTTTAGAGTCTAATTATTTTGGAATTTTCTTAAGTTTCCAGAAATCCTATTATAAGATTTCTCTTATAAAATCACATCCGTTCGATAAAATCCGGTTTACAAATCTTGAGAGTATTTATAAATAAATTTCAATTACTTACTTTTAATTTCAATGTAAAATAATAAGTATTTTTAAAGAATAGTAATTTACTTTCCAAACCTGTTTAGGTAATTATCTAAAATACTAAAACACTTTTAAATCAATATCGATAACTCATTTCCAATTCATTTTTTAAATAAAACTAATCAATTTACAAAGCTTGTTATAAAAGTTTAAATTCTTTTCAACTTATATTAAAGATTTGAATAACCAACTTAATGAAATATTTCAATACTAAAAACAGTTTTAAATTACATAGTTTAATTAATAAAAAATCCCCTTTTTAAAACAAAACTTAACTTCTCGATAAAAAAAATATTTTTAAAATTCCAATATAACCAATTTCAATTTATTAATCTCTCTCGATTCATAACACATCGATTAAATTTTCAATCTCACAACCCTTCTCACATTCCAAAAATAGAATCCACTATTTCTTTCAAAAACTGATTTTTCTTCTCTATTTATAAATTCACACCATGAATTTATATTTCCAATTTATCAATGATAATCATTTCATTTTATTTATAAACATCGTTTATAAATTTACAAACTCATTCTAGTTTCACTTGTTTTATAAAATATTCTCATTTATAAAGTTTCATTTATAAATTCACCACTTTATAAGTCCCGTTATATTTCTAAACTATTTTAAATATCGATTTCAACTTCTTTTCAATATTTTCAAAAATATCACTTAAAATTCATTATACAAATACTTGATCCATCCCTTTAAATTCTCTATTTAAAATCCTTTAGTAAATAGTTAAGTAAAAATCCAAAATCAAGTCATTGATTCTATACAATTCAATTTATTTTTAAATAATCCAAGATTTCACCGAAAACACTTATTATGTCAGAAATTCATTTTTAAATTTCTTCTTAAAACTCAAAATATCACTTATAGTATTCCAAAAATCAATCTTTTTTAATTCAAATTAATCCCTTTAAAATAATCCAAATTCAATATAAATATTATTATTTCAAAAGTTTCCATTGAAATTCTTTTTAAAATTCAAAATATTATATATGGTATTTAAATTAAAGCCATTGCTACTATAGTATATTATAAGTCAAATCATAACATAATCTATAACAGAATATCCACGCACATCATATATCACTATATATGAAATTAAATTCAACATTTTGAGGAATCCAGTTGGATCCCTCCAACCAGTTTCCCTGCCACCACAGATGTAATATAATCACAAAAACATGATCACCGCTTTGAGGCGGGATATCGTAATAAAAATGGGCCATCCTATATTATGCGGAGCGCATAGTGCCTCATCCGCTCCAATCGACGGGAAATATACCCAAATACTAATATACAATATAACATCCAACTGTTAATAATTTATCAACCCATTCAATCAACCAACAAATAATTTTAACATTTTAAACTAAAATCAGTTATCCAAAGATGAGTGAGATTTACTCACCAGAGTTCCAAATGTTGCTTTCGCGTTCTGGTTGGTCTGTAGTCGAACGACGTTCGACTATAGCTCAAAATTCGACTGGTTTGAATCTTCCCAAATTCAGTTCCATAGTGAAGATCACGTTATTATGAACCCAATGTGACGGATCGCGTTGGATTTGGACCTAAAACGAGCAAGATATAAAAATTTATAATACTTGAGTTTTAAATATAAATAAATTTCCTTAATCACATACTTATACCATTAACCACCCCTTTAAAAATAATTAGCCGCCTTAACCTTCCCTTTCCTAAATCTCATACACTAACAACCCACCAGTCGCAAGCTTTACGATCATTCCCATGACCTTCACCGTGACCATCACCAGGGAACCCCTTAACCTCGCCACAACCTTCGGCATCGGAGCGACGCCTTAAAACGCCTCCCTCGCTGAGAATTTCACCAGCGTCTAAACTACCTTTGCTCCCAATCTCCGCCACCATAGGCCACTATTGCCCATGAGATTTTGGCCGAAGGTAGACCCCGCTCCCCTCTACCTTTTCTCTTCAGACCCCATTACCTCTAGATGGCCAAAGCTTGTCGTAAAACCCAAAAACATTGCTGCCTTTTGGAAGTGAATCATCACCGCCATGATGAACTACCACTCGCCTCCACTATTGAATAGCTTTGCCTTGACATCGCCTACATGTTTCTAGTTGATGACTTTGCCTGAAATGACGTCGATTTGCCTCGATGTTTCATGGCCGTTGGAGAGGCATATTTTTACAAGAGAATGGACTATTTCTTTTTTTCTCTTTCCTACGTTTTAAAAAAAGAAAAGAGGGAACGCATTTTGAAAGAAGGAGGCAGGTATGATCCTAGGTAGGGTGGCTGATGTAAAGGAAGATATTTATCCAAAAAATATATTTAAAATTCCAAGGTATATAGATATTTGATTTCAAACTCCGACTGAGACATGCCTCCTGGCATTCCTAATGTTTTACTCCTACTCAAGAAGGCAATGGAACTAGTTTCGGGGTCCAATTCGATCGTATAGAGAAGATAGCATTTTGAACTCAATTATAATATTAAAATTTTGATATTAATTCCAACGCGTTTATATCACGTTCGATCAAACGGTGCATCTGATTGTTACGAAATTTGACAGCGTATTAAAATTCATTATTACGGTCCCAATGACATTAGTTTCATCAGAATCCAAAACTGTGCCCCAGAAGGCTATTTTTATTTGTTAATTAAAACGAGTTACTTTCAAAATCGATAAAAGCACCTCTAAATTCAATTTAATTTTTTTATTATCTTCATTTTTATTAATAGAGATTTTAAGCCTTGAAATTATTTTTATCTAACTTAAATCTCAAGATTCCTTTATTTAACAAATTTTCAATTATTAAATTTAATAATTAAATTATCCAATAAATTACTATTTTAAAATTTAAGTTATTTAATTTATAAAATTAACTTTTAAATATTTAAAATCAATTAAATATTCCAATTTCAAATAACCAAATTCTGGATCGTCACATTCTTTCCCCCTAAAAGAATTTTGTCCTCGAAATTGCTAAGGTAGAAAAAATGCCAAACCCGTTACCTTTGAAAATCGATTAATTGAAATAACTTACTAAATCCTTTTTAAACCTTTAACTTACCAAAATTAATTTGTTGAAACCTTTTTATTCCTTCACTTAGTTCCCAATTTCATCCATAGGTTCCAAACTAATATTATCCATGCAATCATTTCAGATTATAACTCCAAAATCAACTTTAACTTACTAAAAAATTTCTTCAAAATTTCTAACTCTTTAAATTTTTGAAAAATTTCACCAGCGTCACCTTTGCGTGGTTAGATCAAAACAACCACAAATCGCCACCACGGGCCTAAACCAACAAAAGAAAACAAAAGCCAAGTGGCTCAACCATAAAATCATCAAATCAACAATGATTCAAACATGTACCTTTTCGTTAGGCAACCCAATTTTCTTATGAAATCAAAAGCATCAAATTAGCTCTTGCTTTTATATACCTGCATATTATTTACCAATGATATACAATCATATAATTCAAAATCACATTATTCTTGAAATTTTAGTTTCCAACATTTTCCCAAACCAAAGCCCGTATGATGTATATATATCATCTGTACGCAATATCACATCTGATCGCTTGCTTGATCACATAATTTCACCTCCGAACTAGTATCGTTCACACGACCACTCTAGTGTGGACTCGAATCTGGTTTCTTCTTTAGAAACCGTCATTTTCCTTGCATATCCATACACTATGATAGAGAATTTCAGAATCAACCAAAAATCCATATCCAGTGTTCACCGTCAAGAATCGAGTGAATTTTTTAATTCAGATCGATATAAATTATCACGAAATCATGTGCTCGAATCTGGATCAAACCGTTATGCAAATAAAATGATATACGTACAACCAACGTATTTATTACAATTGATTCTTAGCTACACCAAATTCCTTTTATTCACATTCATTATATTCACTTTCAATTTTTCACTTTCGGTTATTCACATTTATTTGATCTGCGTTCAATTTTCTACATTGCTTTATCCACATTCCCTTATTTACTTAATATATTCCTTTCAATGCTAGTTACCTCTTAAGAATTATTTCACCAAATTTCATGTTTAACAACATTTCACTCTATACTAATTTCATTTATGAATTACTTCATAAAATTTTACTCAAGTTTATAAACTTTATATTCAACACTTCTTATGTTTATTTCCGCTTCACAACTTAAGTCATATCCATTTTATATCAAATCCAAATTTATTTAACTCAATACCATTGTTTAATTTCAATATTTCAACCATATTCCCAAAATCATAGTCACTCACTAATTTATTCAATTAGTTCATTCCTTAATTCATTTCCAAAAATTATTTTTATTTAACCTAACTTAGGCTAAATTTTCAAATTCCACTTTATTTAACTTAATTTAAAATTTTCTTCCACAGTTCAATTTCAAATTTTTACTTCACTTGCATTTATATTCAATAATTTTAAACATAGTTTTAACTTGCTAATTTTCAAATTTTATTAGTTATCAAACTTATTTTCTCATATTCTCAATAAAACATTTAAATGAAAATCCCAGAGTTTAAACACCTTGTCCTAAACTATTTCAAATCATTTTTGAAATCATATGTATATACATAAAATGCCTTGGTATATCAAATCATTCTTTTGGATTTTCAAAATCAAAACTAGTTTTACCAAACAAAACTCCAATGGTAGAAATCCCTATCTTGGAAACTCGAAAATGAATGTCGATGATGTTGTAGTCATCACTAGAATTATTTCCTAGCGATCGAAGTGAGTTCAGCGCTTTTATTTCAATTAAAACCTTTTTAAATATTTCTATGCAAAAATACTTTTCAAATAATACTATTATTACTTTCCATAACTTTGAAAAACATTTTCAAAATCAACGGGTTTTAAATTCCCAAACTCCCAGTTTTTAAATTGTTTTTATAAATCATATTTATAATATACTTCTGAAATTTCATTTCCTTTCCATTTATATATCACATTCATAAACCATATATTTGTATAATCTTACTTCGGTTATATAAAATCATTCCTTAATTGTTATTCATACTTGCATTATCATCTCAACGTTTATTCGGTTACAAACATCAATCAACAAATGATAATAGTATAACATTATCATTTCCTAACAACCAAGTACACCGTATATACCATAATAATTTCCTGAAAAATTATTCCTTTATATATAAAATATAATCCAAGTAAAATTATTTCATTTACCCAATTTCAAAATAATATCATGTCGAGTTGCTTTGTTCATGTGTTTAGAGATCCCTATCAATAACGTTAATTACTCGTATTGACCAGAATCCACAAGCCGCTCAATAGATCAATCAACGTAATATAAAACATTTTTATATCACTAACAAGTACACGCTTATATATATACACTCAAACTTAGTCCAGAGTACTGCTGGCCTTATCTCTAACGAGTTACCCCACCAAAGCCAAAGTTCTCGCTTAATCTTCAGCTTGGATACCAAATGTAACGACCAAGATTTTCTATCCTCAAAAATCGATGCTAATACATCCACTGTATTACATGCCGAGAAATCAAATGCCAAAAAACCCGATTATTAGGGAATAGAAGAACCAAGAAGATAAGAAGAAAAACTTAACAATATAGAATCTCACAGCGGAATGAATAATCTATAATATATCTCTAGTCTTTACACAAAAACAAAACTATAATATTTACAAACATCAATCAGAGTATACTAGCTTGCCTATTTCAGCTTGGATAGTTATAACAATCTGTCCTCACAATTGTTGATAACACACCAATGAATACATCGAAAAATATCACCATCTACGTGAGTACATCCCTAGGCCTCCAACTCGTCTCTTGAAGTTCCAAGGATCCAAACTAATCTATAATACTCGATCTGACCCGAGCATTATAATAATATAACACTCGAGTCAGTCTAGAAAACCAACATGAGGAAATGCACCCAACTGGATTTAAAGTTATAATAAAATCTTTAAAAATCAAAAGGTATCTCGTAAGATCACACCACATATAAAAACATTGGGTTTACACCTTACGATAACCAAAACATTTTTATAGAAAATCCAGTGATATTATAATAGTGCTTAAGATAAATACTTATTAAAATAGCCGAAATTATTACATTAATTAAATTCCATCATATTAGGCTCCACGATCAAAACTGTAAATGCACGTATTGGAGAATGGATTTCATGCTATGACCATGTAAGGAACTACCTCCAATGGGTGCATCTCTAGATCAATGCACTTGGGTTTGAGAAGAACATCTTGTACTGTGCCACACAGAATTGACCTACACTTGAATAGTAGTATCGAATATGTCATCATCCCGGTCTTCTAACCTCAATCGAGATCTCTCATGCACAACCAAATCCAAAAAAATAGGTACAAACGGATTGAAGAACTATTGATTTCAGGATCCAATGAAGCCTTAAAACACCGTAATCAGATTCAAAGTTTATACGACTCTGATATGACCAAGAATAAATCTTTTGTTATTTTTCGATGATGCAAAATTAGATAATGAAGTAGCAAAGAAGAAGAAGAGAAGATTTGTAACACCTTTCAGGCATTTCTGATTTGCAACACTTTTCAAGCATTACTGATTTTCAGGATGAAGAAGCGCTCTGAAACAATCCTCATGCATAGAAAATTTTGAGGAAAATAAAAGTAACCTGAAATAGTTTTATGGTGTTGCTATTTATAGTTGTGAAGAGAGGTATCTTTTCATTTGAAAAGTTGCATCTTTAGCAAACGGTGCTTTTTTCGTCTGGATAAAAACATCCCGCCATTTCAAACGGTTGCATTTTCCACAAATTATGTCCAATCAATTTGAATTTAAATCCGGATCATTTGAACAAAAATATTTCTGTCTAAGAATATTATTTAGATCCACACCAAAACCCGACTCGGCCTGGTTTGGTCTGTCGGACGAGCTGTGGCATGCGCATGCATGGTGGTTATGCATGACTTCCTTTCTCATAATAGAGCAGACATTTAGGTTCCCGTAACATTCTATCGTCTCGACTCTCGAGGTCGACACTAAATACGTCCCTGTTGTTCAAGCGTTAAGTACCCAAGTGCCGAAAAGACAGAATATTAGGGTAAAATAAATGAAAAACAAAAACAGAACAAGAAGGAAGAACATAATATCAGAATCACACATGCAGAATGATAATATATAATATACTAAAAGTGTAGTACAAAAAGTTGCTCCAACATTCTTGAATATCAAAGTTACAAAAGCGACTAAGTACTACTATCAGCCTGGACAGTTATAACTGCATGTCCTTACAATGCTGAATACATAAGTAATAGTGAACCGAAATGAAAATAGGTAGATGGATAGGTGGAAGCATCTAGCTGCATCTAGATCGTCTCCATAAGCTTTAAACATCCAACCCTAAGACCTGCATTACTCAACCTACTTGAAAGAGCACATGGGGAGTTTTGGGAAAAGAAACACCACGTGTTAGACATAAGTCCGGTATGAGGAACTCAGAAATAAGCCCTAACACATCAACCAAGTATGAACAACATCTCTATAAACATACTCTAGAAAATTAGAGTTGTTGTACCCCTTATTTGGGTTTGCCAAACCTAGGATTGTGCATCCTACTCTATCTTTAGTAACTTTCGATGTCAAGGCTACATTCGACATCTTCACACGAATCTTCAACAAAGCTTGATCAACCAATGAATCTCACATGGATTCCATTATCTTAATAGATTCCGAAATCTCACATGGATTTGGCAAGTAAAACACTTGTCGACCCCGGACTCCCCAAAATCAATAGATGAATTTATGGTTAATTCAATTCCAATTCATTTTGAAGTAATCAAAAGCTAGAGGCGTTTCATACTAATACTCCTATGGGGGTTCTTATTGGTATAAATCCATAAAGCATTTCGTATACTTCCTAGGCTACGTTTGGTCGAGATTGGTAGTCGACTAATCGACTATTGAGTCTCGAGCACTTGCTTATAGGAATCAAGGTTCATACACTTAACTCGTTTCCAACATTTCTTCTTAACTATTCCTCGTCCTAGAAGAATGCCGATAAGTTAGAGCTCTATTGCTTTGTCCCTGCACAAATATTAGTCTTGACTCTCACAAATAGGGAAGCTTACTCGTATGGCTTTTAACGATAATTATAGTAATATTAACATCCCATAAACAATCAACCTAAGGTCATTACATAATTATTACTTATCATTTAAGTATAATCAAGTCACACAAATGAATTTTAATCCCTTTTTTTATTTTATTGATTAAAAACTCTTCTTTAAAAAATTTCCTTTATTAGATTTACAAAATACTTAATTTCTGTTTATAACTTACAGAAATATCTTCAAAATACTTATTAATATGTTAAAACACTTTAAAACTATGTAAAATATATGTTAACTCTTTATATAGAGTGTAATGTAAGAATAGGGAAGTTTGAGATAAAAAACAAGTTCTATTTTAAAAGTTATTAAGTTTAGAAATTCATAATTAATTGTTAAAAATATATTTAAACTTGAAACCAATCTTTAAAACGCTCTATTATAAGTTAGAAAACAATTCTAAAATGATTAGAGAAAAATATTTAATTTAAATATCATTTTAAACAATCTATAGTTCAAAAATAGAAAAGATAACATTTCTAGAAGTGTTATCCAAAGTTTTGTGACCATTCAATATTGTTTTGCTGCAACGTTGAGCTAAATTTCAACACTTAAACAAATGATTTAAGGTCCATTCTTTTTATAGTACTTAGTATACTTCGGGTACATGGAAACCATAAAGAAAAATCCCAAATTATGTCTTTTAATTATTTTATAGAATTTTCTAATAATAGGGTATTTCAACAAACTGTACTTATAACGATTATTTCGCTATAACGTTTTTTACTTCGCTCAAATAGCTATCAAATGAATAAGGCTTCAAAACTTTCCCAGTGAGAATAATATATTATTAACTTGATTAATTCTTAAAAAAAAATCCCTAAGGAAGTTTCCACAAAAATGCACGTTATTTTCAAAGACGGAC
Source organism: Allium cepa (assembly GCA_030765085.1). NCBI lineage: Eukaryota > Viridiplantae > Streptophyta > Magnoliopsida > Asparagales > Amaryllidaceae > Allium > Allium cepa. Next base: position 273,426,151 of record CM060928.1, read on the forward strand.
TATTTTTAAATGTGTTACTATAGCGACCTTTTCACTTCAATCTTGTATTTGATTTAATTGTTCTACAGCTTTCCAAAACCTATTATTAGCTTTTCAACACATTTACAAAAGTGTAGATAATAACCAAACAAGTTATTATTAAGATATATCATTAAATCACCATTATCATAAGTTATAATTTAAGGGATTCAAAGTGCGTTTATAGCGACTATCACCATATGGACAATTCTGTTTTCAATTCAATATCCAATGTTTAGTGTCATTAACATTTATACATAAATATGATTCCATATTCAATCCATATTACTACAAAACATGTTTCAACATACAAACAAGTTAACATGTCCATTTTAAGCATTCGAATGCACTTATTTTAAACTATACTTCTCAATGATTTAAAGGCAAATTATTTAGCAATTTATATATTTATTAAAGTATATAATCAAAGGTTTAACTTTAATTAGTTAGTGTCTAATATTACTAACATATATCAAGCAACATCATCAAGTAACATTCACACATATATGTTTTTATGGATTTGGTTAATGAGTGAGATATCTCACCTTTACTTAAATCAAACTCCACTCTCTTCCTACAAACATTCAAATAGATCCCACTACACTTCCTCCCTACTACACACAATACTAGAATCAAGCAAATTAAGAGAGAATGAAGGCAAGAAGTGACTCGGCCAAGGCAAAACCTTGCCTTATGCTCAAGCATTGAAGTGTTTTTGGAGAATGGTTTTACTTATTTGGGTTTTGAGGTAATTAGGTGTTGTTTTATGGTGTATTAGGATGATGGCATGGTTTGGAGAAGTTTGGAAAGTATTTGATTGGGTTGATCTTTATTTAAAGTAGTTAGAGAAGAGAAAATAGTGATATGAAGTGATTTCTTGCAAGTGAGCTTGTGTGAATGTAAGAAGGCCAAGAGTGCTTATTTATAAGCTTTAGGAAGTGGGTGAATGACCTCTCTTACCCCTAAATGGGCTGCCAAAGAGTGATGGGTGACCATGCTCTTTTTACACCTTACTACCCATAAATCACTCCTTCAAAATCTCCTTAAATCAAGAGTTCACTTTGTTAGAATCTCAATTTTCATTGTTTTGATTGTGACAACTATAAATCAATATTTGTGTGTACTAATCACTTAGGCAGGAGATTCGTTGCAGATTCGAATTCAGAATATTTTGAAACTGATAGTCTATTATTTAGAGTATGAATACAATTTAGAAATATGTTAAAATCTCTCCTTAATGGTATATATATATATAAACACACACACATGCACAAACATGAACAAGAGGCGGAAAGCAACCGGCTGAATGGACTCATTCGGCCGTCTATTTGCTGAAACATTTTTATTGTTTCACAATATTCAGCCGGCTGTTTTAGGCCAAAATTTGTCTGTTTTTTGCTGGTTTCGATTTTAACAAATTCAGATGGCTGAATTATGATTTCAACTGGCTGAATATTTGCAGTGGCTATTTTTTTATGAAAAGTCACTTCTCTTCATCGAAGAGAAACTTCTTCAAATCAACAGTTGCACCTGTTTCTTTTCAATGTTATCTTTCATGAATTATTGCAATTTTTAAATCTCTATAAATAAATTTTAGAATTCAACAAACAAACTACTTAACTGATTTTAATATTCTTGAATTCTTATCTCTTATTTTCTATTTTTAAATTTCACTCAAATTGCATACATTCTCTAATCGTTGATCATTCTATCTTCCACAATTCTCAAGCATATTACACTGTATATCATAAAGGTGAAGATTATAGGAATATTGTACTTAATTTACTTATCAGTGCTATTTAAAGAGCATACTACAGTCAGATACTTTTGTTTATTTGTAAAGAAGTCATTTTCAATTGCTCAAACGGTAGAAGTCCTATTTAGTTGCTTAGGCAGTAGAAGTCCTATTGGATTACTCAGGCAGTGTAAACCTATTCCTCCGGACTAAGTGAGGGTTGCTAGTTTAATTCCAGAAGGAGTCTGGGAATGGATGTAGAACGGGAGTTCGAACCAGTATAAAAATCTCTGGTGTCATTTACTTTTACTACTTTAATTATTTACTTATTTAATTATTAATCCTCACAAGTAGTTTATCCATATTACATGATCCTATAGAATCAAATGGGCCATGTAACTTTTCTTTCTAATATTGAACCTAAAAATGCAAAAGAAGCCTCTACCGATGACTATTGGATTATATCTATGCAAGAAGAACTAAACCAATTCGAACGAAATGAAGTTTGGGAACTTGTTCCTAGACCGAGTAATCAAACAGTCGTTGGTACTAAATGAGTCTTCAAAAATAAAGCAGATGAACAAGGAAATATAACTAGGAATAAAGTCAGATTAGTTGAACAAGGATATAATCAAGAAGAAGAAATTGACTATGAAGAAACATTTACTCCAGTCGCTCAACTAGAAGTAATACGTTTCTCATTGGCCTTTGCATGTTTTCGTAATTTTAAACTTTATCAATTGGATTTTAAAAGTGCATTTTTAAATGATACATAAAAGAAAAGTTTATGTTGAACAACCTCCTTTATTCACACAGGAGAAATTTCCAAACCATGTCTATAAACTTAAGAAAGCCTTATAAGGTCTAAAACAAGCACCCCGTGCTTGGTATGAACGTCTTAAGAACTATCTTATAGATTCTGGTTTTGAAATTGGAAAGGTTGATCGGACTCTCTTTGTTAAACAAACTAAAAAGGATATTTTAATTATTCAAATTTATGTAGATGATATTATTTTTGGTTCTACAAATGAAAATTTATGTTAGGAATTTCTACTCTAATGACCAAAGAATTTGAAATGTCATATATGAGAGAATTATCTTATTTTCTTGATTTACGAATTAAACAATTAGAAATGGAATTTTTATTAATCAAGAAAAATATTATACTAGTCTAATCAAATGCTTTGGTATGGAAAATACTTCAGCCAAACCAATTCCAATGAGTACAACTACACATCTCGATAGAGACGAAGACGGCAAGAGTGTTGACAAAAATTATTTCGAAGTATAATTGGATCATTACTCTATTTAACTGCTGACCAGATATAATGATGAGTGTTTGTTTATGTGCACGATTTCAAGCAAATCCTAAAGAATCGCACATGTGAACAGTGAAATGAATATTGCGTTATCTAAGCAAAACCAAGTATTTCAGACTTTTCCATCCGAAAAAATGTCCTTTTAAGTTAGTATCATATAGTGATGCTGACTTTGGAGGATGTCGGATGGATCTAAAAAGTACAAGCGGGACTTGTTACTTCATTGGACAATCCTTAGTCTCCTGGTTTAGCAAGAAACAAAATTGTGTTTCACTATCGAAGTGTGAAGCTGAATATATTTTTGCTGCTTTAGCATGTGCTCAAGTTATTTATATGCAACAAATACTTCAAGATTTTAGTATAAAATTATCTAAATCAACTATTTTCTGTAATAACACAAGTTTTATAAACTTATCCAAAAATCCTGTCAATCACTCACGAACTAAACGTATTGATATACGTCATCATTTTCTTCGTGATAATATTGAAAAAGATTTAGTCAGACTGGAATCTGTATCCTTTGAAAATCAGCTGGCTGATATATTTACAAAACCTTTAAATGGAAATAATTTCATAAAATTAAGAAGAGAATTAGGAATTGTATCATTAAAATATTTATATTTTTTTATCTAGCTTTTATTATTTTTATGAACTTCAACATTATGTTTGTAATATTGTTTCAAAATTTCTATGGTACTCTTTTTAGTTGTCTATGTCATGTTGTATGAATTTGTTATTTTATCTTCGCAATGACATCTCAAGTACGTGTTTTTTTGATCTATGTCCTGCAATGTTACAAGCTTTTATTTTAATCCTTCTTTTTTTATCAATGACAAAGGAGGAGAAAGTTATCTTTAATTGTTGTGCATATTGACAGGGGAGAATTCATGTAAGTATTTATGTAAATATATTATTTATACTTATATAGTTGCCATCATCAAAAAAGGGGAGAATGTTAGAATCTCGATTTTCATCGTTTTGATTATGACAACTATATAAATCAATATATGTGTGTACTAGTAACTTATGCAGGTGATTCGTTGTAGATTCGGATACAGAATATTTTGAAACTGGTAGTCTATTGTTTAGAGTTTGTATACTATCTAGAAATATGTTAAAATCTCTCCTGAATAGGGTGTGTGTGTGTGGATATAAACATATACACACATGCACAAACATGCAAAAGAGGCTGAAAACAGCCAGCTAAATAGACTCATTCAGCCGTCTGTTTGCTGAAACATTTTTAGTTCACAATATTCAGCCGTTTGAATGAGTTGATTCAGCTGGCTGTTTTAAGCCAAAATTTGTTTGTTTCTTGCTGGTTTCGATTTTAACAAATTCAAAAGACTGAATTATTATTTCAGCAGGTTAAATATTTACAATCGCTATTTTTATGAAAAGACACTTCTCTTCGTCGAAGAGAAACTTTTTGAAATCAACAGTTGTACCTGTTTCTTTTCAATGTTATCTTTCATAAATGATTGCAACTTTTAAATCTCTATAAATAGATTTCAGAATTCAACAAACAAATTACTTCACTGATTTTAATATTCTTGAATTCTTATATCTTATTTTCTATTTTCAAATTGCAATCAAACTGCATACATTCTCTGATCATTGATCATTCTATCTTCCACAATTGTCAAGCACGTTACACTATATATCATAAAGAAGGAGGTTATAGGAAGATTGTACTTAATTGACTTATCAGTGCTATTTAAAGAGCATAATACAGTCAGATACTTTTGTTTATTTGTAAAGAAGTCATGTTCGGTTGCTCAGGTGGTAGAACTCCTATTCGGTTGCTTAGGCAGTAGAAGTCATGTTCGGTTGCTCAGGTGGTAGAACTCCTATTCGGTTGCTTAGGCAGTAGAAGTCATGTTCGGTTGCTCAAGCGGTGTAAACCTATTCCTCCGGGTTAAGTGAGGGTTGCTAGTTTAATTCCAAAAGGAGTCTGCAACTGGACGTAGAACGAGAGTTTGAACCAGTATAAAAATCTTTGGTGTCATTTACTTTACTGCTTTAATTATTTACTTACTTAATTATTATTTTACACAAGTAGTTTATCCATATTACACGATCCTATAGCACAGCCACTTTCACACTTGTCCTTCTTCTAGAAGCCTTTTAGCTAATTAATTACCATTAGTTTTAAGTGTATTTAAGTAGTTATTAATTTGTTTTAATGATGCCCTACTAGTGCACAATTATTCTTACAACTTATATTGAACAAAATATTAATTTTTCATAAAACGTTTTTCGGCTACATTTTCAGTATTTATCAAAAAAAAACTATTTTTGTAAAATTACTTTGTAAGTTAGTTTTCTAATATTAGTTATTAATTAGAATGTGTTTATTAAGGTTATATAATCATATTTTTAAAATTTAAACAGTCTCAAAAAGCAGAGATACTGAAGTGAAGCGTTCAAATTTCGGGGTCGTTACGTTCTCCTCCCTTAGGATATTTCATCACCAAATCCAAACAAGAATAACACAAGAGAATAGAAGAAAGGTATATGTATATATATAGAATACTGCTCAAACTACATATAACAAAGATACAAGCTATGTGACTCCACCACAAGTGGTGAGTACATAGAAAAGATAAGATACAACAGAATCTAGTGTCTTAGAAACAACTATGGATAAGAGGCTCTAGTGCTCTCCTCTGTCTCCCAAGTGAAATCTCGAACATCTTCACTCCACTTCACCTTAACCAATTCCACAACCTTATTCCTCAATCTCTTTGTATCACGATCAATAATACTAATAGGTTGTCTCACAATGGTCTAGTTGGGCTCAACCTCCAAAACCTCCTACCGTGATGGTTTGATAATCAAAGTATGATCATGTACATACTTCCGTAAATGAGATAAGTGAAAAAATTATGTGCACCCAATAACTTAGTTGGTAATTCAACTCGATAAGCCAAAGTTCCTATCTTCTCCAAAATTGGAAAAGGTCCAATAAATCATAAGGCTAGCTTTCCTCCATTATCAAACCAAATCACAATTCTCATCATAGAAACTTTGATAAACACAAAGTCCTAAACTGAGAACTCCAAATCTCGATGCCACATATCAGCATAGCTCTTCTGCCTACTTTGAGCTACCTTCAAGTGTTAACTAATCTCTGCTACCTTATCCATAGCCTCACGGATCATATCTGGTCCAAGCACTAACCGATCTCCCAGTTCTACCCAGTATGAAGGAGACTTACATAACCTTCCATACAATGCCTCAAAGGGTTCCATCCTAATACTCATTTGAAAACTATTATTATAAGAAAACTCCATAAGCGGTAGGTGATCCTCCCAAGATCCTCCAAAGTCAAGAACACAAGCTTTAAGCAAATCCTCTAAAACCCGATTCATCCTCTTAGTCTAACCATCTATTTGAGGATGATAAGAAGTACTCAAACTAAGCTCTGTTCCAAGTGCATCATATAAACCCTTCCAAACTGACTTGCGAAGATCGAATCTCGATCACCCACGATACTACTTGGAATGCCATGAAGTCTAACCTCCTCTCTAATATATAGCTGAGCCAAACCAGACGTCGTCCTTGTTTCCTTAAATGGTAAGAAGTGTGCACTCTTGGTTATATATTAACAATAACCCAGATGCCTTCATACCACTCTTTGACTTAGGCAAACCGTTAATAAAGTCCACAGAAATCAGCTTCCACTTCCACTTCGGAACATCCAATGGATAAAGTATCCCGGCCATCTTCTGATGACTACCCTTTACTTGCTGGTAGTTAACACACTTGCTCACAAAGATATCAATGTCTCTTCATACCTTCCCACCAGAAAGCACACTTCATATCCTGATACTAATGACCCTTGGATTTATCGTCAATCTGGAATAATGACTCTCCGTAAGAACCTCTTGTCTAATGCCATAAACATTTGGAACACACAACCGTCCATTCATTCTTAAAATTCCTTGGTTATCTGCCTTGAATCAAGGATACTTCTCTGAGGCAATATTCTCACTAATGACTTCCGCTATCTGAGCGAGACAAACATCCTTCTGCTGGTTTTCTTCTATGTGACTGATAAGAGTCGGATGAATTACATATTAGCCATAACAGCATGCTTCCTACTCAATGCATCGACTAACACATTTTACTTCCTTGGTGTATACAAAATCTCAAGATCATATGCTATAAGAAACTACAACCAACGTTGCTGCCTTAAGTTCAAGTCTTTCAGAGTAAAAAGATACTTCAAAGATTTATGGTCTGAATAAAGCTCTAACTTCTCACCTAACAAATGATGCCTCTACATCTTTAATGCAAAGAGTACTGCCAAAAACTCTGAATCAAGTATCACATATCTAGTCTCATGCGGCTTTAGCTGCCTACAATCGTAAGCAACTACCTTTCCATGCTGCATTAATACGACACCCAATCCTGTTCCACAAGCATCAATGTACACAGTAACACCTCCACATCTATGTGGAATAGTAAGAACAGAGGCACTAGTAAACTTCTCAGTTAACTCTATAAATGTAATCTTGCATTTTTCCATCCAAACAAATTTGACATCTTTCTTTGTAAAGCTATAGGTGGTGAAGCAATCGTGGAGAAATCTTGAATGGATCTCCAATAATAGCCAGCCAAACCCAAGAAGCTTCGAATCTCCATTGGGCTTTTAGGTCTCTTCCAATCCTAAACAGCCGTAACCTTCGTCGAATCAATAGAAATACCATCTCTGGCAACATGCCCTAAAACCTGACCTCTAACTGCCAGAAATGACATTTCGAGAACTAAGCCTTAAGAATATGCTCCCTTAAGGTCTCCAATATAATTCTCAAATGCCGGGAATGTTCCTCCTTGGTCTTGGAATAAACTAGAATATCATCCATGAAAACAAGTATGAATTTGTTTTAGACATCGCGAAATACACGATTCATGAAGTCAACAAAATAAGCTGGAGCATTGGTTAAACTAAAAGGCATAACCAACCATTCATAAATTCGATCATAATGAAATGCTGTAAAGGGTACACTTTCTTCTGCTACCCTCAATTGATGAAAACCTATAGCAAGGTCAAGCTGAGAGAATACTCGAGCTCCATGGAGCTGATCAAATAAGTCATCAACTCCGGGCAAAGGATATTTGTTTCAAATAATCTGCTTATTAAGCTCATTGTAATCGACACACAGTCTTAGGGAACCAACCATTTTAGTGGCAAAAACAACGGGCGCTCCCCAATTCGAACAACTAGGTCAGATAAGACCTTTCCACAGCAAGTCACTAAACTGATTAGCTAACTCCAACTTCTCCTTCGAACATAACCTATGCATAGGAAAAACGATAGGCTTAGCATTAGGAACCAAATCAATACGGAACTCGATTTGATGATGAGAGGTAAACTAGAAACCTTCTCGAAGACATCAGAAAATTCTCAGACAATCGGAATGGACTCTAAGTCCTTAACCGACACATCGAGAGAATACAGAAAGCTGCTCATATGAGAACTACGATTTTCTCAAGGCAAGATAAGATCTTGTATTCCCTTCTTCATTAATATGGTCCGTTTCTTACAATCCAAAATGGCATGATTATGAGACAACCAATCTATCCCTAAAATAACATCAAAACCACGAAAACCAAGGATGAACATATCACACGGAAGGAGTCGATCGAAAGGAAATCCAGACTCCTTCACATACCATACGAGGATTTACTGAACCACCTACTGGGTTAGACACACTAATAGAGTCATGAACCATAATTGTTTCTAAACTAAGCTTATAAAAAAGATTATGAGAGATAAAGCTATGAGAAGAACTGGTGTCAAACAAGACGTGAATAGGAATGCCTGAAATATATAGAGTACCTTCTAGGATCTATTTCCCCTTCTGTGCCGTTGAAGGGGAAGGTGCCATAGTAATAGAAATTGCCCTAGGTTGTTCTCCAATCTTAAGCATAAGGTAATCCCTAGAAAAATGACCAACCTGATGGTAATTGTAATACCCTATAGAGCAAACTTAGGTACCTTTCCCATTAAAGCCTTAAGCTTTTGTCCCGCTCCACTAGACCAACACTCAGTAGCATAATGCCCTACCCGCTTGCACTTATTGCATACAACCTTGGCTCTCTTCGCCTGAAACTTATGCTTCCTATCCTTAGCTGCTGATGAGATAATAGTCTTCGGTGCAACAATAGGTATAGATGCCAAGCTCACGAACCTTAAACCCATATTCACCGAATCAACAAAAGAACTCTTAATATGATTAGTCATATCTCGCTTAAACTCGGGATCATACCAGCAACAAACATTTTATTCTTCTTCATAGGTGTATCTATCATTCGTGGGAAAAAACGAGACAATTCATTAAACTTATTCTCATACTCTGCCATAATCATAATGCCATGCTTTAAATCCAAGAAACTTCGAAACAACAAGATCTTTCCCACCTCCGGTATAAACTTCCTTTCGAATTCCTCCTTAAACTGAGCCCAAGAGAAAACATCTGCAGTAATAGAATTCCACTAATCGATGGCAGCATCAGAAAGATGACGAGAAGCCAGATGATGCTTCATAGCATCACCCAACTCCATGTCTCCAAAAATCCTCTCACACAACCTCAACCAAGTCTGAACTCCCATAATCGATTCAGTTTCACTTAACCACTAACCACCAAGCCTCTCAAAATCCTTATAGAGTGAAGCAAAGGTCATTGGGCCTTGAACTTGCACTATTTCTTCAACCACATTCTCCACCGGTTCGACTATGAGAGCCATATTTCTTGGTACTCGAGTCGCGCCATTGGTGACGGTGCCATTGGTGACGGTACTAACCCTACCACCACGACCTCTACCACTTCTAGTAGTTGATGCATGAGTACTCATAGTTTGATACTTGAATTTAGCAAAACATCTTAAGAATACATCGAGATAGGGTTATATCAAAGAAAGGATATACTAACAACGAATTACTACGAATGGATACTAAGAAAGGATTAAATTTAAAGAAAAAGTTGATTTTCAATACAAAAGGTTTATTAGGAAGAGGATGTTTTTAGGAAAACATTTTGAAAATCTAGTTTTCAATAACAAATACGCCCTCATATGTATAACACTCTCGACTTATTCTAGGGCATCACTTACCCTATCTCTAATGAGCCATAACCAACCAAAGCCAAGGTGCTCGCTCAACCTAGCTATGATACTAAATGTAATGACTCATCCTATTTAAGATAGTGACTACAAATGGTAACCTCATTCCTGCTTTTACGACCAGCTTCTCCACTGCACACCAACTCTTAAAAGGACATATAGGAGCAAGAGACAAAGCTTCATCGCATATTCATCAGTGTGAGAACCTCCTATCATGTGGCACATAGCACAACGCAGGAACGATAATATAAAATATACCAAAAATGTGGTACAAATAGTTACTCTAACATTCATGAATATTAGAGTTATAAAATTGAATAAGTACTACTATAAGCCTAGATAGTTATAACTGCCTATCCACACAATGCTGAATACATAAATAACAGTGATGAAAATGAAAATAGGTAGATAGATAGGTGGGAGCATATAACTTCTCTCCATAAGCTTGAAGCATCCAACCTTAAGACTTGCATTAGTCAACCTACTCGAAAGAGTACATGGGGAGTTTTGGGAAAAGAGACACCATGGATCAGACATAAGTCTAGCATGATAAACTCAAAATGCATATAAACAAATAATAGTACTTCCGAGATCAATCAAATCACTGGGATAGATTCCCCTCAAAAGAACCCAATTAATTGATATTTATATTAGGTGGTATTATAGACAATGTCTGAGAAATATTGATCATAGCTGAAATAGTTACATTGATTACATTTAACATCATACTTAGGTATATAGATAAAAACTGTACAGGATGTCCGTATAAATGGATTCTCCTATAGAGACTTCCCCAATGAGACCGATCTCCTATTACAAGGGCCGAAAACTACTTTTCAAGCACCATATATCTCTAGATAAATTATACCATAAAGTAAACACAACTAGCTCATGCCTTAACACGTGAACCAAGTATTAACAACTCCTACTAGCAAGATCTTGATATGCATACTCCAGAGAATAAGAGTTGTTGTACCCCTTATTTGGGTTTTCTAAATCAAGGATTGTGCATCCTACTCTGTCTTTAGTCATTTCTCGATGTCGAGGCTACGTTCGACATCTTCACACGAGTGTGCAACAAAGCTCGATCAATTAACAAATCCCACATGGATTCCATTATCTTAACAGATTTCAAAACCACACATGGTTTTCTTTATTCCACCTCCAAATCATAGAACCCATATAATAGTTTTGAAGTGGTATTCGGAAAGTAAAACACTTACCGATCACGGACTCCCCAAAACCACTCGTGAATTTCTAATTAAATTAATTCCGGTACTTTTATAAGTAATTGAAAGCTAGAGGTGTTTTGTACCAATACTCCTCCCTGAGGGTTATTATTGGTATAAATCTTCAAAGCATTTTGTATACTTCCTAAGTTATATTTGGTCGAGATTGGTAGTCGATTAATCGACTACTGAGTCTCGAGCACTTGCTTATGGGAATCAAGGTTCGTATACTTAACTCATTTCTGACATTTCGCTTAACTATTCCTCAGCCTAGAAGAATGCTGATAGGTTAGAGCTCTATTTCTCCATCCCTACATAAATAGTCTTGACTCTCACTAATAGAGAAGCTTAGTCGTACTACTTTTAGTGTTAAGTATAGTAATACCAACATCTCATAAACAATCAAACTATGGTCATTACATAGTTGTTACATAAACAACTTTTAATCCGTTTTTTACTTTATTAACTAAAAACTCTTCTTTAAAAAACTTTCTTTATTAGATTTATAAAATACTTAATTTCCATTTATAACTTATAGAAATATCTTCAAAATACTTATTAGTATGTTAAAACACTTTAAAAATATTTAAAATATATTTAAATTATTTATATTGAGTGTTATGAAAGAATAGGGAAATTTGAAATAGAAAAACTAATTTTATTTTAAAAGCTATTAAGTTTAGAAATTCATAATTAATTGTTAAAAATATATTTAAACTTGGAACCAATTTTTAAAATACTCTATTATAATTTAGAAAACAATCCTAAAAAGAAGAGAGAGAAATATTTATTTTAAATATCATTTTAAATAATTTATAGTTCAAAAATAGAAAAGGTAGCCTTTTTAGAAGTGCTATCTAAATTTGTTACCATTGTCAATATTATTTTGCTGCAAGTTTGAGCCTAAATTCCAACACTTAAACAAGTGATTTAATATCCATTCATTTTACTATAGTTAGTATAATTTGGGTACTTGGACCATAAAGAAAAATCCCAAAGTATGTCTTTTAATTATTTTGGAGAATTTTCCGAAATAGGGTATTTTATTGAACTGCACTTATGGCAACTATTTAGCTATAACCTTTTGTACTTCATTCAACTAGCTATCAAATGAATTAGGTTTCAAAACTTTCCCAACAAGAATAATATATTATTCACTTGATTAATTCTTATAGAAACCCTTAAGGAAGTTTCCACAAAACTACACGTTATTTTCAAAGATGGGTTATTTTTAAAAGTGTTACTATAGCGACCTTTTTACTTCAATCTTTTATTACTTTGATTTACTTCTCTTATAACTTTCCAAAACCTATTCTTTGCTTTTTAAAACCTTACATAAGTGTAGATAATAACCAAACAAGTTAATATTAAGATATGTTATTAAATCTCCATTTTCATAAGTTATAATTTAAGGGATTTAAAGTGCGTTTATAGCGACTATCACTATATGGATAATTCCGTTTTCAATTCAATATCCAATGATTTGTTTCATTCACATTGATACATAAATATGATTCCGTATTCAATCAACTTTACTACGAAACATGTCCATCTTAAGCATTCGAATGCATTTATTTTAAGCTATACTTCTCAATGATTTAAAGGCAAATTATTTAGCAATCTATATACTTTTAAAGTATAAAATCAAGGGTTTAACTTTAATTAGTTAGTGTATAATATTACTAACATGTATCAGGCAACATCATCAGGCAACATTTCACACATATAATATCATATATGTCATGTTTTTATGGATTTGGTTAACCAGTGAGATATCTCACCATTACTTAAATCAGATTCCATCATCTTCCTATCAACATTCATATAGATCCCACTACACCTCCTCCCTACTACACACAAGACTAGAACCAAGCAAAACAAGAGAGAATGGAGGCTAGAAAGTGGCTCGGCCAAGGAAACACCTTGCTTTATGCTCACGTCGTTGAAGGGTTTTTGGAGAATGGATTTACTTCTTTAGGATTTGAGATAATGGAGTGTTGTTATAGGGTGTATTAGGATTATGGCATAAATTTGGAGAAGTTTGAAAAGAATTTATTTGAGTATCTCTTTATTTAGAGAAGTAAGAGAAGAGAAGAGAGTGCTATGAAATGATTCCTTTCAAGTGAGTTTATGTTAATGTAAGGAGGCTAAGAGAGCTTATTTATAAGCTTTAGAAAGTAGGTAAACGACCTATCTTACCCCCATATGGGCTGTCAAAGAGTGATAGGCAACCATGCTCTTTTAACACCTTACCTCCCTTGAATCGCTCCTTTAAAACCTCCTTAAATCAAGGGTCCACTTGTCCTTCTTCTAGAAGCCTTTTAGCTAATTGATTACCATTAGTTTTAAGTGTATTTAAGTACTTATTAATTTGTTCTAATTATGCCCTACTAGTGCACAATTAGTCTAACAATTTATATTGAACAAAATATTGATGCTACACGAAAAGTTTTTCAACCGTATTTTCAATATTTTGTCAAAGGACATATTTTTGTAAACTTATTTCATAATTTAGTTTTATAATATTAGTTATTAATTAAAAAGTGTTTGTTAAGGTTATATAATAAATTTTTAAATATTTAAACATTCTCCAAAAGCGAAGATATTCGAAGATGTAGCGTTCGAAATTCCGGATCGTTACAGTGCCCAAAGGGTCTTACCTTCTTTTGAGAAACCTATATTTAAATAAATATGGTTCCTTTTATTACAAGATGTGGGACTAAACTTTCCTTCCTCTTCTTCTTCTTTAAAATGAATCCTAACTCCCAAATCATTTTGAAAATTTATAACAATTTCCCTCCATTTTCAAAATAAGATAAAATAGACGGCTGCATCACTTAAGTGATTGCCTACGTACCGAAGTGGGATCATGCCAACATAGTTCCAAGATCAAGTATCGCATCATAATGGAAATCAATACATAAATGATGGGTATCTTTTGGATTTGAACCTTCACTTGGTGTAAAGCTTCAAAGTTCTATCAAGGTCCATGGTGAACGTATTTTGAACCAAGTACCCCTTGCGATAGTATCAGAACATTCATACATATTGATTTCTATATGCAGAGTACTTTATTTATTCAAAATATTAATTGCCATGTGCTCAAATTTTGAGTTCATGAGCCTTCTTCAGAAAGCATTCATACTTCTTTGGAAATGACCCGATTTCCATACTCATATAGGTAAGTCGCTTAACGTGTTTCTACGATACACTCTTTTGATTTTAGCTAGACTTATTAAGGATCTTCATCCAATCTGTTTCATGTAGAATCTAACACCAATGATGGGTAAGTAGTTTTAGTGTTCCATAATCATTCTCTTAACTTGTTGGTACATATTAAATTTTGTCTATCCTTTTAAAAACATAAGTTGGGTTTCTATTAAGGATGATCAATCTTCAGTCGCATACGTTAATCCTATTTCTTTCGATTTTTAGAACTATAGCCTTTGGAGAGTAAATGGGTCAACTAAGTTTTTCTTTGTTTCTATGTAATTGAAAATGGTTACTCCTTTTTTGATTAATTATCTTATCACCTAAGACTTACATGTGTAGACCTTTCGTTATAAGTTTTATTAGAAACATTATACATCATAGCCTGATTGTTATAGTTAATCAGGACTGCTGGTGATGGCTTCTTCCATAAAGGAATTTCTATTAATAAATTCCTAATATGTGACGACGCGACTTTTCGACGCTCGAAAACTGACATCAATACTTCCACTGTATCAACTGCCAAGAAATCGAAGGCCGGAAAACCGTACCGTTAGGGTTAAAAAAGAAGAAAAGATAGAAGAAGAGAGTAGATAGAAGAACAGAACAGAAAGAAACAACAGAACAATATCAGAATCTCACAACCGCAGCAGAACAACATATAATATATAAATGAATAATCTTTAAACAAAGAACTATATCAGTTATTACATTACATCACATTACATTACATTACATCATCAGAGTGTACAACAACAAACAACAACAAATAGCGGAAAAGAAATACTATATACTAGTGAATACGTCATGCCATCCAGCTTGCCTCCAGCAACTCCTGAATTCCAGAATAACCTGATAACCTGACTCTAGACTGCCCGTGTGGAAATTGGTGGGCACCCAGAGTTTAGAAAGGAAACAATAAACTCCGAGTCAGTCATGTGACTGGTGTGAGAACTAAAACAGTTTATTTTTAAAACAAAGTATAGGATAATTTTAAAGTAGATTTGCAATGCTTTTTAGAAAATGAGACTATCATAAGGCCTCCCGCACACACACACAATGCAAACGCAGAATCGGAGGAGATTTCTCCTTATGATAGTCAAAGATGCTTGATACGCATAAAAAAGAAACATTTGATATTATTACTAGTGCATAGTGTAGGAAAAATCATTTCAAAAGTAAAGATATAAATCTTAGCCAGCATAGGCATTTCGCACTTACGCCTACTATAGCTGCCATATTCAATAGCAGGTTACTGCCACATTCCATGGCAGGTTATACAACCAAAACCGTACAGGGTTCGTATTGTTTCTTTGGATTTCCAACAAATGGTCAAGCCAAGGAACTTCCCATTGCCACATGGGTACGCCTCTGGAAATATGACCCGAGAACCTAACCGGATCTCTACCAACACAAGGCCGGGTTACCCTTCAAACTAGGCAACTACTGACACGAATATGTCATTCCCCGATCGTAACCGATCTATATTCGAGGATCCTTGATTTCCAACAACCACAAAGCAATAAATTTGCAGCCACAACTAGGTTAAGTATCTGGGCTCCATACCATGATACCACCTCTATCCAGAAGGAATGACATACACTAAAGGGGAGCTACCCCCTTATAACCTTGCTGCATCCTTCCTGTTTTGACCATTTCCGGGGTGTGAGGTCTGACGAAGTCTCGTCCCCAAAGCCATGCTTTATATAAAAGCTATGTTTTGATCATCAAATGCTCAACAGCACTTCGTATGCCACATTACCAATTTGGGAATGTATCACTAGTAACCATCAACTACATAACCTCTAAGGGTGTTAAGATAAGAGAATAAATTCTCCGCCACCAACGGAAATATATTTGATAGAAACCAGCTTTACATCTCAAATTGTAACGTCAGACACACATCCATACAAGTCCATTCCGGGATCGAACGGAACCGAAGGCACTTACAAAGAAGTCCTTGCAATCCGAATATTCACTAATCACGACCGGACTTCCCATCACAAAGGGTAATAAATTCTATATCGGAGATCAACTGATGCAGAAATATTCAACGGTAATCCTTCCATTTTCACAAATATCCGGTCTTCAACACCGGTCATCAAATGCAATTCATAACGACGTATCACATATTCGGAATGGGTTATACGACCCCAAGGTCCTTTCCCGGCTAACCCGAATAGTGAGCGCTTATTTTGAAAATAAGTGTGGCATTCAAATTCAAGCAAATCACAACAAATACCTATTTAAAGGTAAATATTGATAGTCGGTTATTTAACTATCCATAGGCTTGTTCAACATCACCAAATTCCAAATAATTTCCCAAATTATTTATTTTCCAAAAATATCTTTACTAGATATATAATTTCCACACTTCACCATTTGAAAACAAATTTTCAAACCACTTTTCTCCTTTACCACTTTTGAAAACAAATTTCAAATCATTTCGCTATACGGGATATATTCTCAAATCTTTATTCGTTTTCATTTCAAAATGGTTCATTTAAACCAATTAAATAAATCCTTACTGATTTACTTTATATTTACGTTCCAAATCCGTAAATTTATTCCCCACTTCAAAAATAAATCAATGTTTATCTTTTAAACAAATTACCCTTTCTTTTATAAATTCCAAAGTGAATTTTCAATTCCTAAAATATCTATGAATATACGATTTCAAATCGATTTCTAATATTCATTTTCAATTTATCTTTAAAAGATAAAATCTCAAAATATTCAGTTCATATTGGAAAACATTTCCATACTTATTTAATAATAAGTAATTTACAAATCCATTTATTTTCAACACTTAGAAGATATTCAATATACTTAAATCGAAATTAAGTATATATTTCATTCTTTAAGAAATCATTCTCTTAAACACATTTGTTTGGGCCAAAACGAATGTTGAGTAAAACATCGTTACGACAACCCAAAATCACTAGTATAGGGATTCGAAATTTAGATAGATATATAAATCCCAATACTATACAAAAACATTTCCTTTCGAAAATCATTTACTATAACAACAGTGTTATAGTCCACCATTTCCTTATTTCTCGAAAACGTCTATTTCAACAATGAATGTTGAAATCTATGTGTTCGATACTTAATGCATTTTAAAACATCTTTAAATTGTCTTAAATTCTATTTAAAACATCACTTCCCCAAAACATATCCATTTTATTTCATAATATATTCACGGTCCAAAAATCGTGAATATACTTTATTTATCCAATTCAGTGTTTCTACACATTTATTATAAGATTATCCACCGTCCAAAATCGGGGATAAAATTCCCAACCAAACTCTTATTATTACAACATTTAACTTTAAGGATAATTCGCTGTCCAAAATCCCGAATATATCTCCTTTAATAACTTTTATGTTTGATTTATCAAATTCAGTTGATTTCGAATTTACAAACAATGTTTATAAATCCCATTTCTATTTATAAAACTTCGATTTATAAATCTCCTTTATTATCCCATTCAATTTATATAACTCAATTATATACCAAAAGTCCATATTATAAGTTAAAAACTTATAGTCCATTTGTTTACAAAATCGTTCTTTTTAAAACTTCACAAATTATAAATCTTATTACCTATAAGATTTTATTTATAAACTTATTTTCAACATTAACAGAACTCCTTTTAGAATTCCATTATTTCGATTTATAAAATATATATTTTATAAATCTCATCTATAAACCATTTATCTTTATTCAAAAATCTCAATTAAAATGTCAAATCTGATTTATAAGTTAATTACCCATAAATCTTTTATTTTACAACATCTATTAATTTTATAACTTCACAATTTATAAGTCTATAAATTTCGTTCACTTATGAAATCCATTTTATTTTTCATTTTAACACTTGTAAAAACTCGTTTTATAATTCCAGTATTCTTAATTTATAAAATATCAATTTTGCATATCTTTTATATAAATCGTTCATAATAATTCAAAAATCCCAATTTAAATAAACCAATCCTTTTAATAATTTACAAAACGTTATTTAAAACTTATATAACTCCAAAATCATACTTAAGTACTATTTTCCAAACATATAACTTTTATAACAATAAAATTACAATGTTTATTTATTTTAACAATTCAAAATTTAATAAAACGTATACTTTGAAAAATCACTTTAAAATTCTTTTTAAAATCAAAATCATTATTTTAAAACTTCAAAAATGGATCCGATGATGCAACAGCACCAAATAGTCAATCACGACATCCAAATATCATATATCGATATGATAATCAACAAACATCACAATATCTGTAAACAAATAAATACTGGTGAGGAATCCAGTTGGATCCCTCCAACCGTTTCCCTGCATCCAAAGATGTTAGCACAATACCAATTCCATTCCAATACGGAATATCGCGGTATATAGGATTTATAAAATATTATCCGCTATTATGCGGCGCAATAGGGTCTCATCCGCTATATAATGCGGGAAAATCAACTCCAAGTACATAAATAATACCAATTTCACTTTGCAGTGAAATATTCGCGGTATGTGTTTTTAATAAATAACCCCCGCTTAATAACGGCGTATAATGTCTATTTTAACAATCAGTAGATAACAATCATCATTCAAACATACAATCAAGAAATTTTAAATATAACTATTTAAAATTTAAATCGAAACTATTCGATTGAGTGAGAAGTTCTCACCTTGCTTTCAATTCAGTTTAAGCGTTTTATTTCGAATAAAATTAAACGTGCGTTTAATTTTACCCGAAATTCTCACTAGCTCCAAACGACTCCGATCCAGTTCCATAGCATATTGTTCGTCCATACGAACCCAACGCAACTTGTTTCGTGCGTTTTCGACCTCGTATCAAAAAGTTACAAGGTTTTAAAGTTTACACAATTCAATATAAATCAATTTCACAATTTATTTTTATAATTTAAAACCTAAATTGCATCAAGGCCGTCCATTTTCTTTTCCCTGAGATCAAGGCCGTAGAACACATATCCTTCTTCCCCAGAACATCACGCGAGCACGAACCCATCACCGTCAAGCTTCAATGAATTTTCACGACCAAAATACACGACTTGAAGACGATCGACCACCTCCATTGCGAACCCCTCGGCGAACTCTACCTACACCGTGAATAGCATGAAATTCAGCTGCCCCTTTGTCCTTGAAAAACGTGAAAAACGCAGCGACTTTGAACGCGATTTCCCGTCGATTCGAAGCTCCATTTCAGATCATGACCGTTGGATTTGTAGATCTCGTCGAGATCTACAACTTTGTAGTTGGAGGTTTTTGCTAATTATCGATGGATTGTAAAATATTGGAGGAGAAAGATGAATGATTTCTGGCCACAGAAATGGTGGACGGCGGCTGCACTAGAAACCCTAGCCTTTGTTTGCAAATTGTGAAATGGAGGGCCTTTTATAGAAAATTTCTCGAATTACTATTCATCCGGAATTTCCGAACTCCAAATCTTGCACGGTGACTGGCGTTTCTAGGGTTTACCCCACGTTCCGGACACAATGGAATAGGTTTCAGGAGCTAATTCGATCATCTGTGCGAGTTACGGCAATAAACGATCGATTTTAAATTAAATCGATTTAAACTAATTTCTATGTGTTTGAGCTCGTCCCGGACAAACGGTAAATCCGATTGACACGAAATTTGAAACCTTACAATAATATAACATTACGGATCCGATGAAACTGGTTTTGTCGAAAATCGAGACTGTTTGAAAAATGGTTATTTTAACTCGTCAATTAAATATTAAAATATTCAATTTTCACAATTTTACTTTTATTTCGATTTTAAAAGTTCACAAACATTGTTCTAACTCCAATATGATTAAATAAAATTTTACAAATCAATTTTAATCATATTTAACCCAATTTCCAATTATTTCTGTAATTTCAAATATTAAATTATCGATTTAATTATGCAATTAAATCTAATTATTCGAAATAAAATTTATTCGACTGTTTAATTTCACTTATTAATATTTAAAATCAATTAAATATACGAATTTTAATTGACAGAAATTCTGGGTCGTTACAAACTTCCCCCCTTAAAGAATTTCATCCTCGAAATTACCAAGTAAGAAAAAGTTACAGAATCCATTAACTTTCCAAAACAAACCATTCAAATTGGATTTTTCAAACCTCTTAAATGTTTAAATTTTCCAAAATTCATAGTTAAACTTCTTACAAAATCTTTACTAAGTTTCCAAATCCAAACTTAGTTTTCAAAAATTTCCCAATTTTCTCAAAAATATTCTAACGCCTTAAATTTTCGGAAAAATTCGCCATTGTCTCCTTTGCGCGGCTCGATCCGAAAAAAAATGACAGTATATATGTCACAAATATACATCTCATCAAGTGATGAGGCATCCCGCAGGGAAAAAAGTGTAAAAGTATGATATTTAATCCGAGATATGTACCTTATATATTGTTAGCGAGCGTGTACGGCTAATATAGCGCGAAAGCGAGCTCCAAACGCGAAGCAAGCGCAATCCGCACCTACTATACACTCAACAAACCATGAGAAACATGTATATATGAAAATAATATCAATATACAACATATAGCAACATAACAACTACATGTGCCAACATAGCAAATGCAACAAAAGCAACAAATGCAACCATCATCCAACTATCACCCAACTAACCAAATAAATATTCATTCATATTCTCATTAATATTCAATGAATTGGTTTTCCAATTTAAATCACATTTGATTCATTAACATTGGATGTTTTTACTAACATTCATTCATATCCAATTTCAGTTAGTTTGCATTCACTAATTTACATTCAGTTTAGTTCACTTCCAAATCAAATTCAATTCTATTTAAGATTCACTTAACTTCCAATTTGATTTATAGCTTTTAATTCCGCTACTTCAATTTCATTAACACTTGATGAATTTATATACAATCAATCAACAATCAAATAACATAACCAAATTATTTAATTTACATTCAATTTGGTCCAACACTTTTTTAGCTCCAATTGGTTGATATTAATTGACTTCCATTCAATTTATTCAATTTCTCAATAACATTAGCTTCTAATGAATTTACACTTACATTCATTATCCCATATTAATTTATTTTACATTCGATTGATTAACATTCAATCCATTAATTAATTCAATTGCTAATTCTTTTAACAATATAAAGTTGAATTTCATTTATATAACTCAAGTTCATATTCTTCACTTCACTTTATTAATTTACTTTGATACCAAAATCAACTTCATTCAACTTCACTTAAGTTATATTCCACATATAAATCCAATTCATATTCCAATTCCAGTTCTATTTAACTTTTTACCAAAGCTAAATTTATTAACTCATGTTATAAGTTGAAAACTCATTTCACATATATTCATCAGTTACAACTTGAATTTTAATTGATTTACTTATACTTACTTTAATTTAACTCCATCCTTTAAGTTAAATTTATTCTATCAAAATTCAAATTTGTATAAGTTATCAACTCAATTATCATTCCCATAAATATTTTAAATAGGATTCCAGAGTCTTTTCAACCTTTCACAACCATTTTTGAAACCAATTCAATTATCCTTTGAATTTCAAAACCCAAACCCAAATTTTCCAACAACTTTCATTTAAAACAATTTGGCAGCAATCCCTCTTTTGGAAACCCGAAAATGAACACCTATGATGTCGCGATCATCATCAGAATTATTTTCCAGCGACCGAAAAGAGTTTAGAGCTTTAATTTCTCCAAAACAATTTTCCATAATATCAAATCCTTTCAAAATACTTCTCTAGAATTTTTTTGTTTTTAGATTATAAATCACATTTATAAACCTTTTACTTATATAATTTCACTTCTTATATATAAGATTATTCCACAATTGTAAATCATTTTAATTATAACTTCATACTTATAATTCTTCGCTTATAAAATTTATTCTTTTACAGCTGTTGTTTTTATTTAACTTATTCAACAACCAAACAATCAATTCATATACACATTAATAATTCTGAAAAAATTATTCCTTTATATATATAAATATAACCGAGGTAAAATTATTTCATTTACCCAATTTAAAATGATACTATGTCGGTTTATCTCGTTTAAGAGTTTAGAAACTCCTATCAATAATATGGCGTCCCATCTACCGACCAGAATTCACAAACAGCTCAACGGATAAGCAAACACAATTTAAAACATTTTTATATTCACTAACAAATATGCGCTCGTATCTATTATTACGCTCAAACTCATTCTAGAGTACTACTGACTCTATCTCTAATGAGTAATACCCAACAGAGCCATGGTTGTCGCTTAATCATGTGCTCTGATGCCAAATGTGACGAGAGAACTTACTAGCGACCGGTAGGCTTTGCAACCATCCCAGACCTACCGTGGCTACAAACTGGTACCCGAAACTTGCTTTTATGGCCATCCTTTCGATTGTCATGGGTTACGCCTAACCAACCTCGTAAAGAGGACGTGTAGGGGTAAGAGTCTCCCGTTAGCCACCTAACGCGAAGCGAGAACCCCCCATCACATTTCACTAAGACAAGCAAGTCTCGTCCATAAAGCCACGCTTTATATAAAAGCTGTGCTTTGATCGTCAAATGCTCAACAGCACTTCATATGCCACATTACCAATTTGGGAATGTATCACTAGTAACCATCAACTACATAACCTCTAAGGGTGTTAAGCTAAGAGAATAAATTCTCTGCCACCAACAGAATATATTTGATAGAAACCAGCTTTACATCTCAAATTGTAACGTCAGACACAAATCCATACAAGTCCGTTCCGGGATCGAACGGAACCGAAGGCACTTACAAAGAAGTCCTTGCAATCCGGATATTCACTAATCACGACCGTACTTCCCATCACAAAGGGTAATAAATTTCTATATCGGAGATCAGGCGATGCAGAAATATTCGACGGTAATCCTTCCATTTTCACAAATATCCGGTCTTCAACACCGGTCATCAAATGCAATTCACAACGACGTATCACATATTCGGAATGGGTTATACGACCCCAAGGTCCTTTCTCGGCTAACCCGAATAGTGAGCGCTTATTTTGAAAATAAGTGTGGCATTCAAATTCAAGCAAATCACAACAAATACCTATTTAAAGGTAAATATTGATAATCGGTTATTTAACTATCCATAGGCGTGTTCAACATCACCAAATTCCAAATAATTTCCCAAATTATTTATTTTCCAAAAATATCTTTACTAGATATATAATTTCCACACTTCAACCATTTGAAAACAAATTTTCAAATCACTTTTCACCTTTACCACTTTTGAAAACAAATTTCAAATCATTTCCCTATACGAGATATATTCTCAAATCTTTATTCGTTTTCATTTCAAAATGGTTCATTTAAACCAATTAAATAAATCCTTACCGATTTACTTTATATTTACGTTCCAAATCCGTAAATTTATTCCCCACTTCAAAAATAAATCAATGTTTATTTTTTAAACAAATTTCCCTTTCTTTTATAAATTCCATAGTGAATTTACAATTCCCAAAATATCTATGAATATACGATTTCAAATCGATTTCTAATATTCATTTTCAATTTATCTTTAAAAGATAAAATCTCAAAATATTCAGTTCATATTGGAAAAACATTTCCATACTTATTTAATAATAAGTAATTTACAAATCCATTTATTTTCAACACTTGGAAGATATTCAATATACTTAAATCGAAATTAAGTATATATTTCATTCTTTAAGAAATCGTTCTCTTAAACACATTTGTTTGGGCCAAAACGAATGTTGAGTAAAACATCGTTACGACAACCCAAAATCACTAGTATAGGGATTCGAAATTTAGATAGATATATAAATCCCAATACTATACAAAAACATTTCCTTTCGGAAATCATTTACTATAACAACAGTGTTATAGTCCACTATTTCCTTATTTCTCGAAAACGTCTATTTCAACAATGAATGTTGAAATCTATGTGTTCGATACTTAGTGCGTTTTAAAACATCTTTAAATCGTCTTAAATTCTATTTAAAACATCACTTCCCCAAAACATATCCATTTTATTTCATAATATATTCACGGTCCAAAAATCGTGAATATACTTTATTTATCCAATTCAGTGTTTCTACACATTTATTATAAGATTATCCACCGTCCAAAATAGTAGATAAAATTCCCAACCAAACTCTTATTATTACAACATTTAACTTTAAGGATAATTCGCTGTCCAAAATCATGAATATATCTCCTTTAATAACTTTTATGTTTGATTTATCAAATTCAATTGATTTCGAATTTACAAACAATGTTTATAAATCCCATTTCTATTTATAAAACTTCGATTTATAAATCTCCTTTATTATCCCATTCAATTTATATAACTCAATTATATACTAAAAGTCCATATTATAAGTTAAAAACTTATAATCCATTTGTTTACAAAATCGTTCTTTTTAAAACTTCACAAATTATAAATCTTATTACCTATAAGATTTTATTTATAACCTTATTTTCAACATTAACAGAACTCCTTTTAGAATTCCATTATTTCGATTTATAAAATATATATTTTATAAATCTCATCTATAAACCATTTATCTTTATTCAAAATCTCAATTAAAATGTCAAATCTGATTTATTAGTTAATTACCCATAAATCTTTTATTTTACAACATCTATTCATTTTATAACTTCACAATTTATAAGTCTATAAATTTCGTTCACTTATGAAATCCATTTTTTTTTCATTTTAACACTTGTAAAAACTCGTTTTATAATTCCAGTATTCTTAATTTATAAAATATCAATTTTGTATATCTTTTATATAAATCGTTCATAATAATTCAAAAATCCCAATTTAAATAAACAATCCTTTTAATAATTTACAAAACGTTATTTAAAACTTATATAACTCCAAAATCATACTTAAGTACTATTTTCCAAACATATAACTTTTATAACAATAAAATTACAATGTTTATTTATTTTAACAATTTAAAATTTAATAAAACGTATACTTTGAAAAATCACTTTAAAATTCTTTTTAAAATCAAAATCATTATTTTAAAACTTCAAAAATGGATCCGATGATGCAACAGCATCAAATAGTCAATCACGACATCCAAATAACATATATCGATATGATAATCAACAAACATCACAATATCTGTAAACAAATAAATACTGGTGAGGAATCCAATTGGATCCCTCCAACCTGTTTCCCTGCATCCAAAGATGTTAGCACAATACCAATTTCGTTCCAATACGGAATATCGCGGTATATAGGATTTATAAAATATTATCCGCTATTATGCGGCGCAATAGGGTCTCATCCGCTATATAATGCGGGAAAATCAACTCCAAGTACATAAATAATACCAATTTCACTTTGCAGTGAAATATTCGCGGTATATGTTTTTAATAAATAACCCCCGCTTAATAACGGCGTATAATGTCTATTTCAACAATCAATAGATAACAATCATCATTCAAACATACAATCAAGAAATTTTAAATATAACTATTTAAAATTTAAATCGAAACTATTCGATTGAGTGAGAAGTTCTCACCTTGCTTTCAATTCAGTTTCAGCGTTTTATTTCGAATAAAATTAAACATGCGTTTAATTTTACCCGAAATTCTCACTAGCTCCAAACGACTCTGATCCAGTTCCATAGCATATTGTTCGTCCATACGAACCCAACGCAACTTGTTTCGTGCGTTTTCGACCTCGTATCAAAAAGTTACAGGGTTTTAAAGTTTACACAATTTAATATAAATCAATTTCACAATTTATTTTTATAATTTAAAACCTAAATTGCATCAAGGCCGTCCATTTTCTTTTCCCTGAGATCAAGGCCGTAGAACGCATATCCTTCTTCCCCAGAACATCACGCGAGCATGAACCCATCACGGTCAAGCTTCAACGAATTTTCACGACCAAAATACATGACTTGAAGGCGATCGACCACCTCCATTGCGAACCCCTCGGCGAACTCTGCCTACACTGTGAACAGCATGAAACTCGGCTGCCCCTTTGGCCTCGAAAAACGTGAAAAATGCAATGACTTTGAACGCGATTTCCCGTCGATCCGAAGCTCCATTTCAGATCATGACCGTTGGATTTGGAGATCTCGTCGAGGTCTACAACTTTGTAGTTGGAGGTTTTTGCTAGTTATTGATGGATTGTAAGATATTGGAGGAGAAAGGTGAATGATTTCTGACCATAGAAATGGTGGACGGCGGCTGTACTAGAAACCCTAGCCTTTGTTTGCAAATTGTGAAATGGAGGGCCTTTTATAGAAAATTTCTCGAATTACTATTCATCCGAAATTTCCGAACCCCAAATCTCGCGCGGTGACCGACATTTTTAGGGTTTACCCCACGTTTCGGACACAATGGAATAGGTTTCGGGAGCTAATTCGATCATCTGTACGAGTTATGGCAATAAGCGATCGATTTTAAATTAAATCGATTTAAACCAATTTCAATGCGTTTGAGCTCGCCCCGGACAAACGGTAAATCCGATTGACACGAAATTTGAAACCTTACAATAATATAACATTACGGATCCAATGAAACTGGTTTCATCGAAATCCGAGACTGTTTGAAAAATAGCTATTTTAACTCGTCAATTAAATATTAAAATATTCAATTTTCATAATTTTACTTTTATTTTGATTTTAAAAGTTCACAAACATTGTTCTAACTCCAATATGATTAAATAAAATTTTACAAATCAATTTTAATCATATTTAACCCAATTTCCAATTATTTCTGTAATTTCAAATATTAAATTATCGATTTAATTATGCAATTAAATCTAATTATTCGAAATAAAATTTATTCGACTGTTTAATTTCACTTATTAATATTTAAAATCAATTAAATATACGAATTTTAATTGACAGAAATTCCGGGTCGTTACATAATCCATTCTGCCTCCTCGCTTGCATCTACTAATGCAATCAATTCTAACAACATTGTTTAGTCAGAAATACAGATCTATTTCTTAAAGCACCAAGACACAACTGTACCTCCTATTGTGAAAATTCACCCAGTCGTAGACTTGGATTTGGATTCTACATTGTTTCAAGTTGCATTACTATATCCTTCTAAAATACTAGGATATCTTTTATAAGATGGACCATAGTTTATAGTGTCTTTAAATAAGCTAGAACTCTATAGTCACCTTTCCGATGTTCATAACCCGGATTACTCGTAAATCGATGCGACATGCTTATAACATATGCTATGTCTGGTTTAGTGCAATGCATAACATACATTAGAATACCAATAATACTGGAATATTCAAGATGAGATATTATACGTCCAGTATTCTTCATTGACTTAATACTTAGATCTGAAGGAGTTGTTGCTAGTTTGTCATTGTAATGGCAGTACATCTTGAATAACTTCTCAATATAGTATATTTGGGTTAATACTAACTCTTCCTCTTTTTTTAGGATTCTAAACCCTAAAATTACATCAGCATCTCCTAGATCTTTCATATCAAATTTAAAGGATAGTAACTTCTTAGTTTATTTCACATAAGATATATCATTCCCAAATATTAACATGTCATCAATGTATAAACATATTATAGTATAACCAGTTTCATCCAATTTGCTATAAATACATTTATCGGCACAATTAACAATGAAGCCTTGTGATACTTATACATTATCAAACTTCTTATACCATTTCGTATGTGGCTACTTCAGACCATAAAGAGATTTTATCAATTTACAGACTTTCTTTTCTTAGAGTGGATTTATAAAACCCTTTGGTTGTTCCATGTATATCTCTTCTAAATCACCATTTAGAAAAGCAGTTTTCACATCCATTTGGTGTATTACAAGTTTATGAATAGATGCAAGTGCTATCAAACAACAAATCGAAGAAATGCGAGCAACATAAGCGTATGTTTCAAAATAATCCACTCCATGTCTTTACTTATAACCGTTTGTTACTAATTTGGCTTTAAATTTATCACTGGATCCATCGGTATTCAACTTTTACTTGGATATTCATTTACATCCTATTGGCTTAATACCAGGAGGCAAATCAGTCAAAATCCAAGTTTAGTTTACTATAATGGAATTCATTTCATCATCGATAGATTCTTCCTAGAAAAAGCATATTTGGAACTCAAAGCTTCATCATTAACATTCTTTACGCATCTAGTGATGTTAATAATTTCATTCTTACTTCCTTATACAAGATACGCAATAAAGTCGGGACCATAGACCTTTTCTATCCTTGCTCTTATACTTCTCCTTCGTTCAGTATCCTCTTCAGTTATTGAAACATTCTCATTGTTTTAAGAAGAGGTATAATCTTTATAATTGTTATCATTAGTTTCAGTATGTTCTAAACTAGATGATGCCAATGGATTCTCGCTAGTTTGATGTTGGGCTATATATACACACACTTGTTTTCAAAAAATTCTACATCTACCGACTTAATTACTTCCAAAGTATCAAGGATAATAAAATGATAAGTTGTACTATTGAGAGAATAACCTATGAAAGCACATTTAAATGTTCTATTTCCTAATTTTGGCCTTTTGGGATCTGGTTTTGTAACATACGCTAAAATTCCCCAAACTTTAAATCTTGATAAGTTAGGTTTTCGTTTTTAAACCATAGTTCATAAGGAGATATATTCTTCTTTTTTAAATGAACTTTATTAAAATATAACATGCAGAAAAAATGGCATCGCCGCATCAGGTGTTAGGCAAATTTGAACTAATTAGCATATCATTAATCATTTCTACTAATGTCCTATTTTTTCTTCCAGTGACTCCATTTTGTTGAGGAGTATAAGGAGCAGTACATTGATGAATTAATTCTTATATTTACAGAATAAAGTAAAATCACCGCCATGACCAGAATGTGAGACTTTTGTTTTAAGTCCTAATTGCATTTAAACTTCATCCTTGTAAATTTTAGATTTATCAAAGATTTCATCTTTTGATTTCACTAGATAAGCATAAGAATATGTAGAGTAATCATCAATAAATGTAACATAGAATTTATTTCCAACATACGTTGTGTGACCTTTTAAATCACCAACATTGTTATATATAAGATCAAGCAGACTAGTCTTCTTTTCTATAGATTTAGAGGATTTTCTATGTATCTTTGCTTGGACACAAATTTGACATCTAGAGAATGGAGTCAAAACTGCAATCACAAATTAATCCTGACTTATTTATATTTTTAAATGAACCATAATTAACATGTCCTAATCTAGCATACCACAAATCTATAGAATCAACGAAATAAGCAGAAGTATTTTATTAGATTCAACTTAATTATGCCGTTACGAGAATATCCCTGTCCAATGAACTTTCTGTTCTTGGATAACACTACTTTGTTAGAATCATACGATGTCTTAAATCCTCTAATATTAAGAAGGTATTCAGAGACCAAATTCTTGCAAATATCAGGTATATAAAAAACATTAACTAAAGTGAGAGTATTTCCAGAAGGGAATGAGTTCTATAGTGCCTTTGTCGATCACTTTACTACGAACATTATTTGCTTCGGCAACTTGATTTTAATTTTCGTTAATTTATTCATAATTCTTGTTGAGACTATGGTCCTTGCATATATAAGTGGTCGCTCTAGTATCAAGCCACCAATCATTTTCTATGCTCCCAACAGAGTTTGCTTCTTACACTACTGCCACCAATGTGTCTTCGACCATATTCGCCTTCAGTTATTTCTTTCATTGATGATAGTCATGAGCATAATGACCGGGAATGTTACAAAAATAACAAGCACCTTTCTTCTTATCTTTCTTAGAATGATTTTTCTTCTTACACCATGTCTCATTTTTAAGCTTTAACGAATTTTTCAATTCATTATTATTTGCCTTAGCATGAAACTTAGTTTGTGGATTATCATTTAGTTCTCATTTACGAGGGTCCTGTTCTATGTAAAGATGACGTTGTAAATTCTCTAAATCATAATATGTCTCCACGTGTTTCAGTTTCTTCTTATAATCATTCTAAGAGTGAGGGAGTCTACAAATTATAACTCCAACAACAAAGGATTCAGGGAGTTCAATCTTGGCATCTTTAAGTTGATTTACAATATGTACAAGCGTTACGGCACATGCTTTGCACATGATGATGACATGCGCTTCGCATGTAAATTGTTTATCTACAAATTGTATTTATTTAACATAATCAAGAGAAAATGACATGCACATATATTTAGTTATAGTTTTGCATTGAAATCATATGTAGTTAATTTGAATTTTTATTTGTAAGTTGCAACATCTAATTTTTTGTTATGTTGAAGTTTTATTTATTATTAGTTAACAGAACCGAATTTGTAAAAGAATTTTATTTGTTAGGTCCTATTTTTATACGAAGATTTGGTAACATTTGCAAAGGACCATTTTGAATTTGTAAAGGAAGTTTGATTATTAGATTATCTTTTTTAGTGATAGGGTTTTGAATTTACTAAAAAAATTATAGATCCTATATTTAAGTAGTATTTTGATTTTATAATATCTATAGAGGGGGATTTTTGATAGTTCACCCTGACTCAATAAAATGTGACACCAAAGGTGGTACAATTATTATTGAGTTTTATGACACGCATTTCAAGTGTGAACTACAAATTATATATGTTTAATAGATTCAAGTAAAAATGGTTTGCACAAATATTTAGCCGTATTTTGTGTATTGAAATCATGTTAATTAGCTTGAATTTTTGTTTCTACATCTAATTATTTTTGTAAGTTTGAATTTTTCTTTTTATTACTAATTAATAAAAAATGAATTAGCAAAGGAATTTATCGTTAGATCCTATTTTAAATGACATTTAGGTTTAATAATATTCGTAGAGGGGCACTTTTGGTAGATCATGTTGATAAAAAAATATGACACCAAATGTATTACAGTTATTATTAAAGATAAAGATATTATTAATTAATAAAAAATGAATTTGTAAAAAAAATTATTTGTTAGATCCTATTTTTAAATGATATTAAGAGTTGATAATACATAAAGAGAGACATTTTGAATTTGTAGAGGAAGAGTGATGTTAGATCCTATTTTTTAGCGATATTAAAATTTGGTAATATTGGTAGAGGAACATTTTTGGTAGTTCACGCTGATACAAAAAATGTGACACCAATGGTATTACAACTATTATTAAAGATAATTTCACTAACTTGTCCAATAATGGACTTATTATCATTCATTTTAAAATCCATAAAATTGCATACCAGGAATTTCTTGTTGCTTTCCCAGATATTTGATATTTACTCTCTAGTGCAGTCCAGAGTGGTTTGGCTAGTTCCAAGCTTCTATGTGCATTGTACACAGAAGTAGGTTGTGCATTGAGTAAGTGTCCTCTACACAGGAAATCTGCTTCTTTACGCTTCACATATTTTTCTTTCAACTCATTCATATCTTTCAAAGTTTCTTCGGGTATAGCCTCCCAATCATCTTCAAGAATGTAGAAGAGTTTGATAGTGATCAAAAGGAACTTCCTTGTCAACGTGTGAAGTTTCCACTATCAAACGGCTCCAAACGCATCAAGTGTTGATTCTTGACTTACAGGGCATTGATGTTGCTTGAACTCGAACCACCCATGGTTGATAATATTATCTAAACAATCATTGGAACATGTTCGATGATTCAAGTATGGTGATGAGGAGATTGTTTGTACTTATGACTTGTTATACTTCTAACTTCAAGGATCTATAGCATAGATTCTTTTAGACAGTAGTTCAATCTAACAGGTACAAACGAATTAAAGAACTATTGACTTCAGGATTCAATTAAACCTTGAAACAACATAACCAGATTCAAAGTTTGCATGACTCTGATACGACCAAGAATCACTTTTTTGTTATTTTCTGATGATGCAAAATTAGATAAGTGTGACACTCCATAATTTGGCATTAGTTAACTAATTAGGCTCCAAAATGGAATTTGTGCAAATGATGGAATTTTTGACCATAAAGCTTACACCATTGCGTTAAAATTCTAAGCAACTTTCATATTTGGAGTTTTCCGATCGGAGTTTAAATAAAGAAGTTACGGATGAAAAACGAATACGGAATGAAAATAATTAAATAAGAAATAATCAATGTTTCTATATTAATTACCTAGGTCCACAAGCCGACCCATCATCGGAGACGGTCATCCCCTAGCGCTTGACCAGTCACCCAAGGGCGATCGACCGGTGGTGACTTGGCAGTTCCAGTAAACCTAAGCCACAATGGCCTGGATCCAATATATTTCGATCGAACGATTCTGGTTGATTCTAGCACCTATAAGTTCAGGCCTAGCCCTTCCTTCTAGTCACGTCCACAAAGCTACGCTTTTCACAAAAGTCATGCTTCGATCAATAAATGATCAACAACACTTCGTATGCCATATTACCAAACTGGGAATGTATCACTGGTAACCATCGACTACATAACCTCTGAGCTGATACGTCTCAGAGAAGAGTGTTAAGCTAAGAGAATAAATTCTCCGCCACCAAACAGAAATGAATTTGATAGAAACTAGCTTTACATCTCAAAGTGTAATGTCAGACACATATCCATACAAGTCTATTTTGGGTTCGAACAGAACTGAAGGCACTTCCAAAGAAGCCCTTGCAAATCTGGGAATTACCAATCCCGATCGGAATCCCCATCACATATGGAGATCTCTATACCGGCGTGACTCAGTGCAGAGACAATCGACGGGTTATCCTTACGTTCTCAAAAATACCCGGTCTTCACCACCGATCTTCAAATGCTAGCCATATCATCATATCATTATTGGGAATGGATTATATGACATAAAGTCCTCTCCCGGCTAAACCGAATTATGAGCACAATATTAAAAACATATGGATATTGGGATTTCAGTTAAGTCACAACTTTAAAACCCAAAACCTTTCTTTCAAATGGTTTAAACAAACTACCGTTTCAAATCGTTAAACAAAAATATTCACTTCACAAAGTTCACCCATCTTTCACAAAGATTTATTCTCAAAACAATTCCATTTCAAATTGGATTAACTCATCCAATCTTTTAAATCAAAGATTCAATTCATAGCTTTTAAAACCATTTCCATAGACTCATAACTTTCAAAAAAATTACCATTTTCAAATCTTTTATAAAAGATATCCCATTTAAAATCCTAAAACAAGGTTCAATAATCTTTCGCAAAGATTCATTTATAGTTTTTAAAACTATTTCAATTCCATTTCAAATTTGAAATCTTTTCAACATAAATTGAAAATCCTTCCTTTATATGAAAGCTATTATTAATTAAAAACAAAAAGTTTTCGTTTTGGAAAAAAATCCGATTTTGTTTACATAAGTTAAAGCCTTTCAAGTATAAAACTTGGGTTAAATTCAAATTCCCAAAACAATAATTTTAAAATGGTTTAAAACCCATATAAACACATTTATAACTTGTATAACCTTTTTATTCAAAACTTATTGAACTAAATTCCCGGGTCAAACCAAAAGATACATGAGCAACCCCCGAGCCAATTGCAGACTTACCCGAGCAACAATCCTTTCTTCTTCTTCTCTTTTCTTTTAACTTTGATTTGTATTAAGATTCAAAATTGTCTAAAATCACTCGCGTATGCACTCGAATCCCGACCCGAGCCAAAACAAAATTTCCCCAAGACCTTCTTCGTTTCTACTCCATCTTCTCAAACCAACAGCAACCAATCAAACCCAGACTTCAACATGTACGTGTACATGTACAGTTGCACGCCGCGCTTTCGACCATCGCCATCGCCGCACTCAGGTCATCGATTACCTGCCCTAGTCTTTGAGCACCCAGGTCCCCTGATTTTGTCATCATTAGAAATTTAACACTTCGACTCAAACTGAAACAAAACCCATCACCTATAAACACCTCGTCCCGATCATCTCGACCCCTTGACGCCGTGCATTCATGATTGAAGCTTCGTCAACCTTCCTTGCTTCAATCCACCTAGGTCCCATTTAACTCGATGCTTCAATGACCACGAGTTAGCGTCACATTCTTCGTTGTTCAAATCTTGACATCGAACCCTAGATCGTCATCGCTGATTCGCCACAGTGAATAATAAATTCACCCATGATTATTCCGACAACCACCCTCCCATCAGCCACCTTCCACTTCGATTTCGAGACCCTTGACCACCGTGATCGCCAGAACTTGCCAAAAGTACAATTTCCGTTCATTCTAAAAATTCTCAACATCAAACTGCTTAAAAATCACAAGACCTATATCTAAAATCATAAATTCGTGATCAAACTTGATTATATAATCAGATTTTAAAGTTAAGGTGTTTGAATTTTCTGATATACTATGATCTTACTGTGAATTACCCTTTTTCACAAATTTTTTTTTTTTTTGCTTAAAATTATTTTTAAAAATAAGTTCACATTAATATCATTATTTTATCTTCAATGATCTTATTTTAATATCGATTGTATAAAGAGAAGTTAAATTTTGTTTTATTAGGTTTAAGTCTGTAGAATAATAGAGAGTTGTACATATATAAACACAGACATGCCCACATCACATCACACACATACATGCAAGTATATTCATACGATCACACAGGCATATATTTCAAATACAATCTAAGCATTCAAAAGATAGAAGAGGTCAAGTTTGCTCACCTAAAGATTTGGAACAGAGTAGTAGAGACCTGGAAGTATGAAGCAGAGGATAGATTGGAAATCTGGAATTTGTTGATCTTGTTTAAAGCTGATCTGATCTAAAGCTTTTATACTGTTGCTTTATTTTTTGAATATTAATTTTCAGGTAAATTTCCAGGCTTGGTTTTTCTTGATTCAGAGCTGCTCTGTTCTGAGTAGAATTAGCTACTCCAGAATTTAGATTTTTTTTTTAAATATTTTCCTGCTACCAGGTTTTGAAGACTGAAAGTGATTTCTTCTTTTTTGTTGAATCATGCTTTGCTTCCAGACTTGAATTTGTTTCTCTGGTTGCATATTTTGATCTTGATCTATTTTGTTATGTTGAATCAATGCTTGATCCTTGCATTGCTCAGTTGAATTTGTTGCTTTGCTTCTGGTTGAAACTGAAGTTTTGATTTTATTGTTTTTCAGGTTGAAAATTTGAAGTTGAGGGCTTTTTAGATTTTTGATTTGAATTTTTTTCTTTGATCTGTGTTTTGTTTTGATATTGAGATGATTTTTTTGTTTCTTCTTTTATTTACTGATTTCAGTTTTGGTGTTGAAAATATGAGAAGAGGAATGAAATTTGGTTTTTTACTCTTCAATATCTAAAATTTTAATTTATTCTTTTAAAATAAATTTTTAATCATGACACTTGTTCACAACATATAGTTAAAACCTTACACTTAGTAATTCATATCATTAATATTTCTACACTTGTTTTATCTTATAATCTCAATTTTACAAATGTTCAAATGTGAACATTTGTGTTTAAACCCATTTCTTAAATTTTATTTAATTTATAAAACAAGTTTTATGTTTTTAACCCTTATTTAAATAAATTTAAAACTTTTTTTTAAACCCTCTCTTTATTTTAATTTACAAGTTATGTTTTCTCTTTTATACTTTTAAATGTGTATACACATACATATAATTTATATTGATATAGCTTTTAAATAAAATGATTTAGAATCAAATTATAAACTAATAACCATTTGTTTCTTAAAATATAACCTTTTAATAGCAATTCAAAAATTATTGTACTAATTTCAAAATATAACTTCCAAAATATAGATACACGCATGTATTATAATTCCAAAATAGATTTTTATTAATTTTATATTATAGAGTTTTGCAAACTCAAATTTATTTTTAAAAGGTTTTTATTTTGGAATTCACAAATAAAAATTTCTATTCGAATCTATTGGATTTCAAATCAATTCATTTATTTACAATCTTTTGATATATATTTAGCCAACCGACCCTTTATTATGTAATTATCCTTTAAATTATTTATTCCCAAATTAATTACCTTGATTAACTAATCACACAATTTAATTATCCTATAAATAATTAAGGAAGTAAACCTTTAATTAATTATCTTAATTAATTACATAATTAATTAACCCTTAATTATTAAATTAATTAACCATACTTAATTACAAAGCATAGCTTTGTGGACGTGACTTCGTTGAGCCTCACAACCTGGTAATGGTCGAAACAGGATCGTTGCAGCAAGGTTATTTGGGGGTAGTTCCCCCTGAGGGTATGTCCGTTTCCTTTTGGATAAAAAGTGACATCATGGTATGGAGCACAGATATTTACTTATGTTGATTTTGAAAGTGGTACCATGGTATGGAGCCCAGATACTTTGCTTTGTGGTTGTTGGTTGAGGGCCCTCGGACAAAGGTCGGTAACGGCCGGGGGATGGCATGCTCGTGTCAGTAGTTACTTTCGGGCAGGGGTAACCCGGCCCTGTGTAGCAGAGATCCGGTTAGGTTCTTGGGGACGTCCCTCCAGAGGCGTTCCATTTTGTGTGGGAAGTTACTTTTCCTGACCATTTGTTGGAAATCCAATCATCCAATACGCACCCTGTATGCTTTTATTTGTATAACCTGCCATTTGCTTATGGTGGTCACCACTGTTTAGATGGTAGCTATAGTAGGCATATAATAATGGTTGTATGCTAGCTAAGATTAATATTATACTTAATATTATACTTTCGAAATATTTTTCTACACTATGCACTAATGATAATATCAAATGATTTTCACGTATCAAGCATTTTTGACTGTCATAAGGAGAAATCTCCTCCAAGTGTGCGCTTGCATTGTGTGTGTAGCGGGAGGCCTTATGGCAGTTTCATTTTTCAAAAAGCATTGCGAATTTCTTTAAAATCTTTTGTTTTGCTTTTGATATTGATAAACTGTTTTTGTTTGCTCATACCAGTCACATGACTGATCCAGAGTTTATTGTTCCTTTGCTAAACTCTGGGTGCCCATAATTTTCCACACGGGCAATTTAGAGTTGGGTTTTACAGATAACCAAATAGTAGGTGTAGATTCGGTAGCTTTCAGTCTTTGGGAATCTTCTTGAATATTTGGATGACTGACCATGCTTAAGTCATCGATGATGGTGGTTCGAGCTTATTGGATTGGAGTCCTCGTAGCTTTTGGGATGAGCTTTGGCTTTGGAGATTTGGTTTGGAGTTGCATATTTTGGATTCACCCTTCACTGAAGATCATATTTGAGTTATCTCTTCCGTTGTTATCATATTCCGCTGTTGAATATTTGTCTCTGATATTGTTGCATCATATTATATCAGATATTGTATTCGTTGTTGTATCAATGATATTATTCATTTCCTTTTTCCACTGTGTTGTTATATTTAATTTGTTATAAGCTCCAACGAACCAGATTCGGCGATTGAATCTGTGGTATTTGAATACTGGTGAAGTATTCGGTGCCGATTTTCGAAGGTCGAGTCAGGGTCGTTACACTTCTCTTCTTTTATTTTTCTGAAAGCAGTAGGGAAGCTTTGATATTTTTTCTTCTCCACTTTCTGTCTAAATTATAAAGATAAGATATTTATATCTATATTCATACAGATCAGAGAAGAGTAGAAATCTAATAAAAAAGGAGAAGAGAATCAACCATATGCGTATTTGAGGTAAATTATACATTTATATATTTGTATCTATTTTCTCTTTCAATACCAAATCTCTTCTCAGATCAATAATTCTAATGTATGTATATACCCTTTTATACATATGTCTTGGATTAAAAATGATTTGGAGATGAATCAAAGGTTTTTCTTCAGATTTGGAGATTTGGATCGCTTTTAAAAGGTGAGTGGGAATTTTACAGATTGTTATAATGCGAAAATTATCCCATTGGAGTTTGTTTAATTTTTATGCCTAATTGGATAATTATATAAGGCATGAATTTAATACAATCTGAATGTATTCTTGTTAATGAATTGATTTAGCATTGTATACAACCTGATCTTGAAATCAGTCCCAAAAGTATGAATTTAGAATATTCATTTAAATGAAATTTATTCCAGATCTGAAATAGGTTGTATAAGAATGTTATAAATTTGGATTATCGCCATAATCTTGTTAGAATATAAACTTTTCTATATTTGGAATTACTGGAACTTAGATCTGTTTGATATTTATAAATTAGTTTGATTTCTTTCCTTTTGTGATAACCCGGATTTTTGAACATCTGATAGTTAACTAATTTTAAACTATTGAGATACTGATTTCATTTGATTAAACAAATGAAATTTGATAAATAAAGATATCTGGATATATAAATGAATTTAAAATTTTAACAAAAGTTGAATTATAAATATCTGAAAATAATAAAGATTGAATATATATAGATAAGCAGATTTTAAATAGAGAAAATTTTATTTTAAAAAAAAAATCTAAGATGTGTTTGCTTAAAAGTGTATATTTATATTTATGAGTTGATTTTTAATTTTTAATTAGAATTGGAATTCTGGATTTAAATTGAAATTTAAAAGATATATACTTTAAATTATTTTGGATTCAAAATAGGATTTGTCTTATATTATTTTCCTTAAAGGAAACTTTCTTTATATAAATTAAGAAAGTGATTGTTAATTGATAAAATAAATACAAAAGCTTTATAAGCATTTAAAATAAATATATCATGCATAATTACAAATGTAAGTTTAATAAATAAAATTTGAACAAAGAGAAGTTTGATTATTAAACACACTTAAGATATTATTAGTAGAAAACTAAAATTTAATTATAATAAGATATATAAAAAAATTAAACACATTAATACATTATAATTACAAGTGTAAACCTATTGTTACATGCAAATACAAGTGTGACTAATTTACTCCATAGTTTAACAAGTGTCTCAATTATATTTACTTTCTTTTATTCAATGATATATATCATCATTATGTCCTACTCTATTTTTCTTCTTGGATCAGTTTAAATAAAAAATACAGAAACTCATCAACAAGCAAAATCTGTAAACCAGTAGACAAATCAAAAAGGAAATTTCTTCACAAATTCAAAATCTGAACAAAAGCAAGAATCAACTCAGAAATCCAATCTAGATCAAACATCAAGGACAAGTGCAAGCTTTAGTTTTTAAAGAATTCTTAGATCTTAAGTGTTCAAGTTTCAGTAACAAGTTTTCAATTTTCAAGTGCAGCAGCTTCCAATTTTCATGGTTCTGTTTCTAAGTTCTATCCTTCAACTGTGAGTAGACCTTTTCTTTAAAAACAGCTTTAAATCTGTGATTACATTTGTTGCATGTGATGAAAATTAGTAGAAACATAGCACATAGTGATTACTTGAATATTTGGTTGAGGATATATGTATACAATGCCTGTGTATTGACTGTACATATAGTCTCTGTTGTGTTACAGGCTTGATACTATAAGAAAATTCAATTCTACTCTTCTCAACCGATGTTAGGTCTTGATCTATAAATAAAAGTTGATTGAAATTGTACAACATTCTTTTTAAAATAATACCGAAAGTTTATATTAAGAAATCATTACAAAAATTTGAAATTACAGTAATAAACTAATTTAGGTCGAAAATCAATTATTTTAAATTCATGATTTGATTTCATAATGGGAATCATATGGACCAACGATGAATTTAGGCATAGAAATTGTGATTTTTAGTTACACGATTTTTGAGTTAATTCGAGATGATCGGCATTGGGTTTAAATTCGATTCTCGGCGATCTCGAAGTTTGGGAATATCGGGACTGAGGCCAGAGATGGACTATTGAGTAACGAACAAGGGAAAAATGGTTAGAGGGAGCACTAACCAATGTAGTGACGCGGCAAGGCCTAACTAGGGTTTTAGTTGTGATATGAGACGTGATTGGTTTCGAGTCGATTTCTCCGACTATGGTGCATCAGAATTAGTAAGGAAGAGTTGAATAGTAGTGTGGGACGACGGCAAGTCCCTGGACAGGATGTCGAGACTTTTGATGATCGAGGCTGGGTGCAGCGAGGGGTTTGGTTACTGGACTTTGTTCCTAATGCACTCAGTAATCTCGATTTTGATTTTGCTGATCGTTTGGGGCTCTGGGCAACTTGAAGGGTTGGGAAGGTCGGAGGCGACTCGGAAATGGCGTTGACATTGGTCGACGATGCTTCGATGCCTTATGCATGTGCACCGTGCATTGGCGTATCGGTGGGTTTCTTCTTGGTTGTTGCAGTGGGAATTGGAAGAAGAAGGGATTCGAGACTCAAGAAGTTTTAACATCTAGCTCGCGTTGTCATCGGGAAATTTTGAATTATGTTGAGGTCGGTCTCGTGTGTTGTTATTTTGAGGATATTGGTTGGGCTGGAGTTCTTTGACCTGTTGCTAAATATAAAAGTTAACTAGAGCCTAATCCCGGATGTTTTCGAATTTTAAGCAACGTGAAAGTGTTAACCTAGCTTTCAAGAATTAAAATTTCATTAAGTAAATGTGCTATGAATTTTAAATGTTGATTAGAAATAATTATATATAAGGGTGATGATAAATTGATTCATAAATATTTCACAAGAGTGATTCAATAATGATTCAAATTGAATAGATGTCTTAAGATAATTAAGGAGGTGATTAATGTGAATAGGTGAAGGTTAATTAATTGATTTTAAAAAGTAATTAATGATTGATTACTTTGTATTGAAGGAGATTAAGTGATAATTAAGGTTTATTAAATAATAATTAAAGAATAATTAATCCATAATTAAAGATTAATTAATTGGTTTATAGGGTAATTAATGGATGAATTAACCACTTGTATTTAATGAGATGAATGTGATTAATTAATTTGATGATTAATTAAAGATAGTCGCTTGGTGATTGATTAAGTATAATTACCTAATGAGATTGATAAGTGTAATTACTTAGTGAAGCAATTGATGGATAAATTACTGGTTGTAGTTAATATAAGGAAAATTACTTAATGGAAAGTAATTAAGGGTTAATTACTTAGGTTAATTACTTAGGAGAAGTAATTTAGAATTAATTACTTGGTGTAATTAATTAAAGAATTAATATAATTAATTAAGGGGTTAATTAATTAAGGTAGTAATTACAGAATGGTTAACTACTGTTTATGATTGACTAAGACTGATTAGTGGAAGTAATTAATTAAGGATCATTAATTAATTAATATAATTAATTAATATTGATAATGAAAGTAATTAAAGATTAATTACTGTAATGGTTAAGAATAATTACTTTATGTAATTGAAGATAATTAATCAAGGATGATTAATTAAGATGGATAATTAAAAGATCATTAATTAATTGATTTATAATTAATAAATGATTAAGTAAAGGTAATCTAAGTGATTAAAGGATTAGTAATTAATTTAATTAGAGATAAATTAAATTGATTTTGGAAATAATCCATCTTGCTTATGAATGATTGAATGATGATTACATGCCTCAAATTGATTGATATCTCTGATATGAAATGTTTTGTGATATGGTATGTTTAGATGGACAGTGATAATATGGTTATCTATCGATGATGAATTGCTATGTAAAAGAGTGACATCTTGTATTTACAGTTGAATTGTATTTCACCTGAATACCTTAGGTTAAGATGGTACGGAATTGGAAGAGACCGGAGTCGGGTATTAGTAAATACCCGAAACCACTTCGATTCTTTATAAATTGATATGTGAAATCAATAGGCTGGAAAGGAATGATTCAAGTGAATTGGACCATTTAATCTAAGTTTTTGGTACTTAGAAATTGATGTGTGAAATAAGTGATGTTCTTTAACAAATTATGGATTTGTAAATTAATAAAAGCTACCCGGGTTTCATTTAAGCTTTATGCTTTTGAATTCCATGTTAGACGGGTTTACTCACGCTGGTTTCCAGCCTGACCCGGGTGTTACTTTGATGTAATGCTCGGGTCAGACCGAGTATTACAGATTTTCAGGTAGGAACGTATTGGAGCTCAAAAGGCGAGCTGGATGGCAGAAACGTATGGAGTGTTTCCGCTGTATTATATTATTGTATATTTCTGAGACATGTTGATTGTATCTGTCCAGTATTTGTATATATGTTATAACTCTGATGTACAAAAGTGAAATTTGACAAGTATAGTTTTCCTTTGTATAACAGTTATTATTTGTTATTATATTTTATCCACTGCGAATTGTGAGATGTTGGTGTTTCTGTTCTTCTTTTTCTTCTATCTCTTTTTTCTTTTCCTAACTATCTGGAATTTTCGGGATCTATCCTATTCACATTTAGGATAATTATCTAATAAGAAAAGAATTTAAAAGGTTGCAACTCCAATAAATGGTAATAAATTTGGAAGTTGCAATAAATCAGCAGGGTAAATAGATTAATGGGACTGATAAAAGCGGAACGGATATAAATGGTTACTAATTTAGTAATCATATATAAATGTCTTAGGAAATGTCCGTTAGGATTTTATGAACAAATTAACATTTATGAGCATTAAATGGAGATTTATGGGTAGATAAATATTTAAGGTAAATCTTATTACCTTAAATAAAAAGGGAATTAGTAAGCTAAGTCCAATGTCTACCTAAGCTAATATAACTTAATATTTAGGATGATTAGTTGGACATAGTGGGTTAGTGAGCGAGGTCAGTAGAGTCACTGATGGAAGACTGTCCTTTATTTTGAGGCTACCAGCAGTCAAGTGTACTTACTGCTGATGCGAGATATCATTAATCTGATGATCCATGACGACGTGAAAGATTGGGCTTTCTTTCCTAAATGAAAAATATTAAATGGTCAAAATATGAAATTAGGAGCGGTGTGGGATATCTCCATAGGGGTTCGCTTCTGGTTTTAGGTCTCAAGTGGCTGAAGGGTCCACCTCTCTCCTAAATGGAAGTATTAAGTAACTAGTAAGATTCCAAATAAATAAATAATGATGTCTTTAAAAAGGGTTTACTTCAGTGTTAAGGTCTTAAGTGGCTGAAGGGTCCGCCTCCCTGCCCAAAGAAGTAACTTAATAAGATGGCATATTTATAATTAAAGAGTGAGAGTGGATATCTCGGAAAGGGTTTGCTTTAGGTTTGGGGTATTAAGTGACTATAAAGTCCTCCTCTTTCCTATAAAAGAAGTATTAAGTATCCCGATGAGATTTCCAAGCAACGATACCTAGATAGTACGGTTGAGCAGCACGCTTCTGGAATTAGGTCTTCAATGATGGAGCCTACCTATTTTCCACTGGGAAGTATTAAGTAGATTGGGTATAATCTCTAACATTGCTAAAGCCAAAATAATAATAGTACCTTTTAGGAGCATGCCTTGGGGATAGGTCCTAAACGACGATGTTTGCCTTAGTTAAGGTGTTAAATGACCAGAGTCTGCCTATTTTCTAATGAATGATATTAAGTGGCTTGGGTACTGTTTATTACATGACTATGATTTTATCGATGATAGATGCAGTAATAGTTAGACATTAATTGTTAGAAGCCTTAATTAGTGGTTAGAGGTCTTGTAGCTAGGACCCACTGACCATTGACAACATTGTTAGAAAACCACCTTGGGAATAGGTATTAAATGATAGGGTCTACCTCAATTAAGGTAGTAAATGACAGAGTCTGCATGTTTCTTTTTTAAAAAGTATTATAGAAGCACACTTCATATTTAGAAGTATTAAGTGGCCAATAGGTTTGGAAGTATTGGGTGGTTGATATGGCTTCATCAATACTTTGTACCTTAGGAAGAGATAACTATGTAATCATGTGTGCAATGCAAGGATAGATTAGAATTACTAACTTTGATGGACATAACAATTAAATGGAAACCTATTGGTATAAGTTTATATTAAGGACAGTTTATATTTTTCCAGTCACCAAAACATAGTTCTAACCCCCTCTTCTCATTACAACTTATATGACAGATTTAGAGGAACATGTCACTAGAGCTGGATATGGTTTGTTGTTTGAGAGTGTTCTTTCTCTCATGCTCGATGCTGATGTGAAAATCTGCTATCCAAGGAATACCATTAGTTCCAAGGTAGTAGTCATTCTTATCCTATTATTGTTTCTACTGTGATTTTAGATTTCTATCAATCTTTAATAATGCTTATGCTTGTTTGGAGGTATTAAATCCAATGATCTATGCTTTGATGGACTTGGGTTTCGATTTGTGTCAAAATTTAGGCCTATTAAGGTGCGGATTGTTACATTTGGTATCAGAGCACTTGGTTAGTAGATCAGAGGGATTTGGATAAATTGAGAAAACGTAATCGTACTTTACTATCTAATAATATTATACTTTTACGCTAAATTCTAAGAGTTCTGACTTTAGAATTAGTTGTAGCTCCACTCTAAAGGAATGGGCAAAGC
The DNA here is from genome assembly GCA_030765085.1 of Allium cepa. Lineage (NCBI taxonomy): Eukaryota > Viridiplantae > Streptophyta > Magnoliopsida > Asparagales > Amaryllidaceae > Allium > Allium cepa. The sequence continues at coordinate 273,471,108 of CM060928.1, forward strand.
AACTATGAGTTGGAAATATCTTAGAGTTAAGATTTTCACGCCGACTTTGAAGTACCCCATGGAGTGTTGGTGATGCGTAAAGCGATATTGATAAAGAGCATGAGTACGACATATGACCGAATCCTTAAGACTAGAGTTATTCGACATGACGATTTGATTCTAGCTACCTTGTGATTTTGGATTTTGATCTCTAATTGGAGACAAGCAATTATTCCAAATGAATGGAAAATTAGATTTTGTGTATTGCAATTGTTCAGAAGTAAGTCTTTGTTAAGGGTGCATTCTTTGATCACCTCTTTGATGGTAAACCGGATTTCTATTTGAATAATTAATGTCAATTCTTTATTCTAAAACCCGTGAGAGAATTTTTATAAAGTATATTTTGGAAATGCCTTAGAATTTTGAAAAAGGGATTTTCAAAGTATTTCTTTCTGAAAGATTTATTTTGGAAATTTTGTTTGAGGAAGTTCTGGAATTTTAATTTTTGAAGAAATACATATACCACTAGAATGGTCATGTTAAGAAAATTTTGTTTATAAAAGATTAATTTTTTATATTCTTAAATATTTATATGTATATATCAGTATAAGCTTAATATTGATTTTTGGCAAGAAAATAGTTTCCAAATTTAGGAAGTTTTGTGGTTTAAAAGGTATTTGGAAATCCTAAAGTATTTTACTTTTGAGGGAAGTTTTAGTACGAAATAGTTTCTGTTATTTAGAAACAAGAATTTTTCATAGTTTTAGGTAGACACTCACTTTTTTATCACGTTGCCGGCTACGCTTCTCATCGCCTTACTATTCAACTCATAAAAGGGATTGATTTATAAAAGCCCACGACGTCTGACCCAATTAATATAGGGTTGGTTGTCTCTGCAATTAATAAACTGGCGTTCAATTCATGTTTTTATATTTTCTCTCTTATAAAGTACGGAAAAAATAATAATGACATTCAACTTTATTGGGGTATGTAGTTTAAAGGTTCGTTAACCCACCAGCTGTTGGAAGAAATATTTTCTTGTAACGTAAGCATGAAATAGCAGCTGTAATATTTTTGGGATTTTGGAATTTTGATGCTCGCAACGATTTTGTTGGGACTACTATGAAGTGTTGGAGCATGGTTCGGGACTAGGCGGTAAACTTTGACACCACCGTAATTAGCATAGGAATTTTTTGGATCTTTTCAAATTGAAGGAGACTGCACGAAACGGTTATTATTATACCCGACCCTAATTGGTCTAGGTTCAATTAATGCCCAAAGTCCGTCTAGTGATTGACCACCTAGCGGTAAACCTAGAGAGGTCTACCAGTTTACGAGTTTTGGCACTACTTGAACATGGAACCGGACTATTAAAGTCATGACTGAATTCCCCTAGTTTCTTTCATTCCTCCTTCCTCAACAAGCCGAACCCAATTTCCATCCTCCTCCTTATCCAAGAAGCAACCTCTCTCTCTCATCTGTTCCTCCTTTAGGCGAAGCCATTTTCTCCCTCTCCTAGGAGCAGTAGTCTCGCTTCCCCTTTATGCTGGTTTTGCAAGTTAGATCTCACCCCGTCATCACTCCAGATCTAAACTCTACTTCCTCCTTCCGACCACTTTTTAGCAAAGGCACCTTTCTGCACTATCGATTTTTCCTTGCACCATTATGGTCTCAACTCTCAAGAGGCCACACGGCTGGGCCATAATGAACAGAAGGTTTCGTCCTTTTGGACTGGAAGAGCTATTCGTCGCGGCATGAATTTGCACCAATCCTCTGCTTCGAGACCTTTGAGTGGGAATGTTACCCGCACAACATATACCTTTTCGATGTCCTATTGGCATAGAATTTTGATGGAGGCCTCCGCGAGATGTGGACTTGGATTATTTTGAAGTGACCGACTCAAAGATTTTGCAGCAGATTTTTTCTTAAGACGTCGGCGTTTCGAAGTTGGATAATCTACGTCCGACTATCAGTCTAATTGTAATGACTCGTAAATTTTTAATAATTTATTTGTTTTATTTATTTAATTAATTGAAATTTTTTAAATTTTAAATAATAAACTTTTGGAATAAAAATTTGATATTTGGAATACGTCTATTTAAACATAGCAATTGGTAAATTTTCATCAGAAAATATGGAAGTTTATTTTTCTAGTGTTATTTTATTTAAATCTATATCAGTTAAAAATTGGTGATAATAAAATGTTTTCCAAACTTGAATATTTTTCTATAGAAAATTTCTAAATCATCTTTTGAGCTAGACGTCGTATTTCGTTTCGTCAAATTTTGAATGCTATTGCTCCGTTTATCTTAATTATGCCAAAATAGCATCGGTACCGATCGTCGACTTTTGATCGGATGATCGTACCACTGATATCTATATACCGTTTTGACCGTCTCGTCATGCTAATCTCTGCGTTATATTCAATTCTTTGTTTTGAAGTCCGATACACAATGGAGTCGACTAAAGCAGTAACCGTATCGGTAATGGTTTGTGCCTTTTGGTTCTTGTGACCTTTCATATATTGATCGTAGTATTTCTACAGCCATTAACAATAAACATTCTCCAGAATTCAATTAGTGACTTCTGTTATTCCATTTGGTTAAATTTTTTTTAGTTGCTTGTTTAAGTAATTACACGTTACATATACAATTTAGAACCTGACCTTCTTCTCGTTGGTTCTTCACAGATCCAAAGTTTCCGTTCACCCGCAAGTTCTCCTCCTCTTTCCCTCAAGCTTGGCCAACAACCGATCCACCAACCCGTCGAACATTCTTCCCACCACTCCGCCTTCACACCTGAGATCGGCAACTCACCCACCGACATCCTTCCTCCCTACCCATGGTTGCATCCTCCACCTACTGCCGAGACCATTGCTGTGTGGTCTTCCTCTCCTTTCACTCGCCACATCAACACCTCGTGCCGCGTGAGCAGCTACAAACCTTCGGTTCTGCCACCTCACCAGGGCCAATAGCTTCCCCTTAGCCTTCTTGATAGGTGATGTTTAGATGAATATATATACTTTTATCTTCTACTTCTTATATATATATATATATATATATAGTGGAGTAGTAGGATTGTATAGATGAGTTCGGTTATATACATAAAGTATATAAGTTAATATATTATATACATATATATATTAATAAAGTAGGCATAGTGATTTAAATAAGTACTGTTGAAAAGATTTTTTTTCAAAAGCTCTTGTATATATAACATGTTTAGTCTAGATTTTTTTGTATATAGATGTATATATATGCAAGATGTATATATGTTAAGGTTTATGTTTTGAAAAAAAAGAGTATGTTTGGTTAATGTCCTAAAACGTATAGTATATATATATGAAGCTTGTACATATTTTTTATTTTTGATCTTATATATATTAGTTTACGGTTACTTTATATATATATATATATATATATATATATGCATGAGTATTGTTTTATTGATATGTATGATTGCTTATGCATAATATAAGGTTATAGAAGATTTTATTATAAGAGAAATATTATCGATTGTTTACAGTTTACATTTGTTTTCATTTATATCTAATATATATATATATATATATATATATATATATATATATATATATATATATATTAGTAATATACTCTATGTTTTTACAAAGATAAAGTTTACTTAAGAATTTGTACGTGTTTTATATGAGGGGTTTCAGTAAGTATATTTTAAGAGAGGGAGTTTTGTTTCGAATGTATACATTTTCGACTGTGTAAGTTTATATATATATATATATATATATATATATATATATCCATATAATATATATTAATTTGTGTCTATACTAGTATATTTGTGCATACGTTTACATGATCTGATATGGATTTTAAAGGCATATGTATTGTTTTGTTAGGATATGAGTTTTGTTATATACAGTCATATTGTTTAGCTAAATATATATGCATATGTTTGTTTTATTTATTGGTTTGTATATACTTGGTTGCAATTTTATATATAATATACATGTTAAGTTTATATTAGTTTTATAATACATTGGTTATAATATATGTTGTTCAATGATTTTTCACATCTGTGGATGTTACGTGTGTGGTAACATACTTGCGGCATATTATATTATATATTAGTATTATATTTGTTTTATAAAGTGAATTGGATCATTGCAATTTGTTGTATAGTTTATATGATTGATTTCATAAATATTACACATAGTATACTTGGGTTTGATTTTAAATTTTATTTTATACGTGTTTAATTTAAACCAATGATTTTGAAATGTATATATATTTCATTTAAAATGTGTTTGAACTTAGAATATGTTTTATATATGTAAATAGTATGCAGTTATATATATAGTTCACTTATACTACTTATCATCATCGAATCAGTTCTGATTTGATGTCATCAAATCTCTATCTTTCAGCTTGTCTGTCGAATTCGTGCCAATCTAGCTTTGTTTTGGAAGTCGTACATGGATTCGTAACTCGTCTCATTCTCGTTCGTCTCTAACCTTGAAAGGTGAGCAATCACTCACGATTAATGTTCTTATATTTATTAAATTTGATTTCAATTGAAACGACAATTGAAATATGCTGCTGATAGTTATTTACATTGTTATATATATGCCATTATATGCTATATGTTCACCTGTGACATTTGCCACCATTATCTGTTATTTATATTGATGATATATGCCTGTTATATTATTATCATATCTCTTATCACTCTGCAAGTTCCCTGTTAGTATAGAATTCACTATGGGTTGAAATGATACATACCCGAACAGACTTTAGAATAGGAGAAAATCGTTATAGGTTGAAATGACAAACCCAAGCGATTTTCATTTGGATTAAATTTAGGATTGCGGGTTGAAATGATATATACCCGTATTTATATTTAAATTACGGATTGAAATGATAAATATCCGCATCACTTGACCATAGGATAGAAAACTATATACAGGCACCACGGTCTATATATAAAAATATTTGAAAATGATTTCTATGGTTTTGGAAAGAAATATATGGTTTTATGTAAATATTGATTTTTGATATTATATAATGTCATTTTATATATAGTAAATTTTCTTGATATGAGTTATGTATAGATTTGTTTTGATATAAAAATAAGTTTAGTATTAAAGTTTGATTTTATTAAAATACAATATGGTGTATTTATTTAAATTATATTTTAATATAGTGTTTATAATGATTTATTAAATTAAGGTTGAGAAGGTAGATTTGAAATTGATTTGAAACTGTATTTAATTAAGAATTTTATTTAATTAAATTGATCTGAGCTTATGGAATTTGAGGTTTTAAAAGGATACGATTTCATAACTTGATTTTGGGTATAAGACGATTTAAAATGAATGTTTCAAGTTTAAATAAAATTGAGAGAAATATTATGATTTGAAATTTGGAATTTATTTAAATGATATTGGATTTATTAAGTAAACATTTCATAAAACTAAATAATAGTAAATTGAAATTGATATATTTGGAATTATAAAAATTTAGTTTTGAAATTTTGGAATATTTAAAGCTTTGAAATATATGAAATTTGAAATTGTTTATTTGAGGTACAAACTTGTATTTGAAATTGATATAAATTGAAATGGATTATTGAAAAATGAATTGAATTGAAATTTATGTGTTGAGATTTGATTTAAATTGAATTTTGGGATTCAAGTTGATTTGAATCAATTGGTGAAGTTGAGGAAATTATTTTACTTTATAAAGTAATTTTAAATTTAACACTATTTTATTATATATTATTTTAATATCTAAACTGTTTTAAGTGGTGGAGCTATGTTTTCAAAGTTATGAATTTCAAAGTATTATGTTTTGAAGTCTTTGGTTTTGAAATTGTTACAACTTTGAAAATACTATGATTTTTGAAATGATATCCTATTTGGTTTTGAAATGGAAATGATATCGTATTGATATGGTTTTTGAAATGGTAATGATATTTTGGTTTTGAAGTATAAACTATTTTTGAACTGACCGCGGTGTAAAAATAACGTTTGGTTGTTAAAGAGACCGGGATCGGAAGTTGTCATACTCTCTCCCAACTCCGAAAACCACTTTAACAACTGTGTACACGGTGGAGATTCCAAGATGAAGTAGGATGGTGGCGACGTCCTATTGAGGTATGTACGTGGACACAACTTTTGTGAGTTGGCATAAGGTGGCTAAAACAGCAGCAATCGACGGGCTAATAAGGTAGCTCATCTTATCGGACACATTTTTCGATACCATTCTATTACTTTGTGATTGATTGGGTGCACCTTTGATTTTGGGAGTGTGGATCGAGGTGGGAGGTAGTGGCTGCTACGCGTTACCACCGGTCCGGAAGTGCAATTGGTATATCTACCCTGGCATTGCCTAGTTGTGTCGTGTTGCCTACCTTAGCACGCCTTATACGATTTTGTTTTGTACCATACCTATGTAGTGCCCTCTGATGACGTCCAGTACGGGGGAGATTACAGTACTGTATAGATTATGGGAATATGTAAAATGTGTTAAGGTGGAAAATGTAAAGCCTTAACGCTATTTTCAAATATATTATACTTTACTTTAGACATTATTATAGTAGCATATATTACTATATAGTAGATAGTTTAACGGATCATTAGAGGATGATTATCCCAAACATCCGTTGAGTTACTTGTATTTTAGTTGTTATTTCACTTGAGTTGGATTTATTGATATAAGAATGTTAATCCTGACTCGGTATTTTGCTTTACGCTCGGGTCAGACTGAGTGGTTCTGCTTTTGAGACTCACCTTTGGAGTTGGATTTATTGATACAAGAATGTTAATCCTGACTCGAGTATTTTGCTTTACGCTCGGGTCAGACTGAGTGGTTCTGCTTTTGAGACTCACCTTTGGAGTTGGAGCTTTTCTTGGAGTTCCAGCTATCTATCCAACTTTACGATATTCAGTGATTCTAGTGATGTATACTAATCTTGTAATTGACTATTGTATTCGAGACTTTTGTTGTATCTTATTTTAACTCTATTATATATATATATTAGCTTCATGAACTGCTATTCTCCTGTTTCCGCGCATTATTGTTATATTGCTCAGTGTCTGTGATTTTGTGATCTATTTACTGTGTATGTTGAGTTTTGCCAAATATAAATTAACAATCCAGTATTTTGAGTGATTCAAATCCGGCATGTGTGGATGCGAATGGTTGAAAATACCGAGACGTTACATTTGGTATCAGAGCTTTGGTTTTAGGCAAAACTCAACATATAGAGCAAATTTAATTATGGAATCACTTTCGTTCGAGCTTGAATTCTTTCCTCTTTGACTCGGTTTCCTTTGAATTTTGGAACATTCCCTTTAGTTCCAAAATCCATCCTTATCTCTCCCTATTTGTGTTCTGGAGTATCCCATAACTCCACTTCGAATGAAATCTATAATAACTCGGCGGTCTCGCCAACCTTCGAATGATTTGTTAAAGGGTGAAACTCCTTTACAACAGACATTGATTTATCGGAGATTTTTGTATCCTCGGTTTATGGTGCTATCCATCTCCTGCTATGCCTGAATCCTATATCTTACGATCGAATGTCGATTTTCCTCGAAATTCTGCATCGATCTTATTCTTGAAGTCACGGTTGACCCCGTTAAGTTTGCCCGCGATTTATATAAACTTATCCATCTTCCTATTTGTTATTTATCATCTTACCTTTGTTTCGAATCTATTCTTCGAATCAAATTCTCTTTGATTTGAGTCCGTCAAATTTGAATCTCTATTCTTGCTTTGAAATCCATTCTTGTATCGTCAAGCAAGGAAGTGCATTTGTAAATTAATATTAAAAATGTTTTATATATTTTGAGTTGTTGATGTTGATTTGGGTTTTCGATCGATTCATCCGATCAACGCTATCGATAGGATTTCCAAAACACTTGAACAGAACAAACTGACACAATAATATTTTCAAACTTTGGTAAATGAAATAGATTTTGAGTGACTATATTATATATAAGTAAAAAAAATTTGAGAATTGTTAAATGTATTGGTTAACCAAATGATATTATTTGATTTTCATTTATTGTCTTATAAACCATTGATTTTACCAGCACATAAATAAATGAATTATAAACTTGGTTTATAAATTTATTTGGAATTTTAAAACATGGTTTAGGAACTGCTTTGGAAATTTAATGGAATTTAAAATTTAGAATTTGAGAATTTAATTTTCGGTGATTTCAAACTTTGGTTTTAAATTTTTCAATGTATATTATTTAAGGTATTTTTGAATAGAAATGGTTTTCAAAGAATTTGAAAATGTTTAAATCAGTGCACTCCTACATTGTCGCTGGAAAATAATTTTGGTGATGACTGCAGCATCATCGACATTCATTTTCGAGTTTCAGAGTGGAGATACCATTCTGCAGCTTTGCTACGGTTTTGTTTTGGAAATAAAATTGATTTGAATTTCTTAAATACAACTTGATTTATAATATAGGTATATATTTATAGATTTGATTTGACTTATATATATATTTGTATATTTTATCTCTAAATGCTTTGAAGTGAATCGGAAATTTAATTCTTAAATTTTATGTTGAGGATAATTTCAATTATAAAATCAAATCAAAATTTTGAATAATATTTAAACTTGAAAATAATTGAATTGGAAAATTTTACTTGTACAACACTCAACTGCATTTCAATACAACTTACCTAAATTATTCAGAAGTTGAATATATAACTGGACAATATACAAAAGAAAATGATTTTATAAATAAATTTGAGTGCTTATAATAAATGTTATACAGTTAAATTTTAATTACAAAAATGTTAATAGAGCTTAATATAAAATAAGTTAATTGAATAATAGATGTGATTAATAAAATAAATTTGTTTTGAAATTTAATAAATTGGAAGTAAATCAACTTAATGAAATACCTTGAATTTAAAATCGATTATTAAATATTAATTAATTTAGACCATATGACTTTCAATTTAAATTTATTTTTTATTTTGTTTTCATATCTATTTTTCTTTTTGCTTGTTTCTATTCTCCTACCTCTATCCTTCTCGAGGACGAAAAGTTTTGACTAGGGGAGAGTGTAACGACCCGTAAATTTTTAATAATTTTATTTGTTTTATTTATTTAATTAATTGAATTTATGTGAAATTTTAAATAATAAATTTTGAAATAAAAATTTTATATTAGGAATACGTCTATTTAAACATAGCTATTGGTAAATTTTCATCAAAAAATATGGAAGTTTTTTTCTAGTGTTATTTTATTTAAATCTATATCAGTTAAAAATTGGTGATAATTAAATGTTTTCGAAACCTGAATATTTTTCTATAGAAAATTTCTAAATCATCTTCTGAGCGAGACATCATATTTCTTTTCGTCAAATTTTGACTGCTATTGCTCCGTTTATCTTAATTCTAGCAAAATTGCAGCATTTTCGGTATCGATCATCGACTTTTGATCGGATGATCATACCACTGATATATATATATATATACACACCGTTTCGATTGTCTCGTCTTGCTGATCTCTACGGTATATTCAATTCTGTGTTTTGAAGTCCTATACACAGTGGAGTCCACTAAAGCGGTAACCGTATTGGTAATGGTTTGTGCCTTTTGGTTCTTGTGACCTTTCATATGTTGATCGTAGAATTTCTAGAGCCGTTAACAATAAATATTCTCCAGAATTCAATTGGCGACTTATGTTATTCCTTTTGGTTAAATTTTTTTTGGTTGCCTGTTTAAATAATTACATGTTACATATACAATTTAGAACCTGACCTTCTTCTCATTGCCTCTTCTCAGATCCAAAGTTTCCATTCACCCGCAAGTTCTCCTCCCCTTTCCCTCAAGCTTGGCCAGCAACCGACTGCTGATCCGCCAACCCATTGAACATTCTTCCAACCACTCCACCTTCAAACCTCAGATCGGTAACTCACCCACCGACATCCTTCCTCCCCACCCATGGTTGCATCCTCCACCTACTGCCGAGACCACTACTGTGTGGCTGTCCTCTCCTTTCACTAGCCACGTCAACACCTCGTGCCGCATTAGTAGCCACTGACCTTCGGTTCTGCAACCTCACCGGAGCAAGCATCTATCCCCTTAGCCTTCTTAATCGGTGATGTATAGATGATATATATACTTTTATCTTCTACTTCTTGTTTATATATATAGTGGAGTAGTAGGATAGTATAGATGAGTTCGGTTATATATATAAAGTATATAAGTTCATATGTTATATATATTAATAAAGTAAGCATAGTGATTTTGAATAAGTACTGTTGAAAAGAATTTTTTTCAAAAGCACTTGTATATATAACATGTTTAGTCTAGATTTGTTTGTATATAGATGTACATATATGCAAGATGTACGTATGTTAAGGTTTATGTTTTGAAAAAAAAAGTGTATGTTTGGTTAATGTCCTGAAACGTATAGTATATGTATGAAGCTTGTACATATTTTTGATTTTTTATCTTACATATATATTAGTTTATAGTTACTTTATATATACATACATACATATATATATATATATATATATGCGCGAGTATCGTTTTATTGATACGTATGGTTGCTTATGCATAATAAAAGGTTATGGCAGATTATATTATAAGAGAAATATTGTCGATTGTTTACAGTTTACATTTGTTTTCATTTATATCTAATATATATTAGTAATATACTCTAAGTTGTTACAAAGATAAGGTTTACTTAAGATTTTGTAAGTGTTTTATATGAGGGGTTTCATAAAGTATATTTTAAAGGAGGGAGTTTTGTTTCGAATGTGTATATTTTCGGCTGTATAAGTTTATATATATATATATATATATATATATATATATATATAATATACATTAATTTGCTTCTATACTAGTATATTTGTGCATACACATACATGATCTGATATGGGTTTTAAATGCATACGTATTGTTTTGTTAGGATATATTTTGTTATATACAGTCGTATTGTTTAACTAAATATATGTGTGTATGTTTGTTTTATTTATTGGTTTGTATATACTTGGTTGCAGTTTTATACATAACATACATGTTAAGTTTATATATTTATAATACATTGGTTATAATATATGTTGTTCAAAGATTTTTCATATCGGTGGATGTTACATATGTTGTAACATACTTGCGGCTTATTATATTATTTGATAGTATTTGTAATACATTATATATATAGGTTTATATTGTATACATGAGTTGATTTTTCCACCTATATATTGTGTATATATATATATAATATTATATTTATGATGTAATAGTTTGTATAAATTTACTTGCCTATTTACTATAGCATGATTTCTTGAGTTATATAAATATATATCGGTCTATATAAGTATATAAAGTATATATTAGTATTATATTTGTTTTATAAAGTGAATTGGATCATTGCAATTTGCTATATAGTTTATATGATTGATTTCATAAATATTACATGTAGTATACTTAGGTTTGATTTTAAATTTTATTTTATACGTGTTTAATTTAAACCAATGATTTTGAAATGTATATATATTTCATTTAAAATGTGTTTGAATTTAGAATATGTTTTATATATGTAAATAGTATGCAGTTATATATATAGTTCACTTATACTACTTATCATCATCGAATCAGTTCTGATTTGATGTCATCAAATCTCTATCTTTCAGCTTGTCTGTCGAATTCGTGCCAATCTAGCTTTGTTTTGGAAGTCGTACTTGGATTCGTAACTCGTCTCATTCTCGTTCGTCTCTAACCTTGAAAGGTGAGCAATCACTCATGATTAATGTTCTTATATTTATTAAATTTGATTTCAATTGAAACAACAATTGAAATATGCTGCTGATAGTTATTTACATTGTTGTATATATGCCATTATATGCTATCTGTTCACTTGTGACATCTGACACCATTATCTGTTATTTATATTGATGATATATGCCTGTTATATTATTATCGTATCTGTTATCACTCTGCAAGTTCCTTGTTTGTATAGAATTCACTATGGATTGAAATGATACATATCCGAACGGACTTTAGAATAGGAGAAAATCATTGTGGGTTGAAATGATAGACCCAAGCGATTTTCATTTGAATTAAATTTGAGATTGCGGGTTGAAATGATATATACCCGTATTTATATTTAAATTACAGGTTGAAATGATAAATATCCGTATCACTTGGCCATAGGATAGAAAACTATATACAGATACCATGGTCTATATATAAAATTATTTGAAAATGATTTCTATGGTTTTGGAAAGAAATATATGGTTTTGTATAAATATTGTTTTTTGATATTATATAAATGTCATTTTATATACAGTATGAGTTATGTATAGATTTGTTTTGATATAAAAATAGGTTTAGTATTAAAGTTTGATTTTATTAAAATACAATATGGTTAAGTATTTATTTAAATTATATTTTAATGTAGAGTGTATAATGATTTAATAAATTAAGGTCGAGAAGGTAGACTTGAAACTGATTTGAAATTGTATTTAATTAAGAATTTTATTTAGTTAAATCGATCCGAACTTATGGAATTTGAGGTTTTAAAAGAATACGATTTCATAACTTGATTTTGGGTATAGGACGATTTAAAATGAATGTTTCAAGTTTAAATGAAAATGGGAGAAATATTTAGTGATTTGAAATTTGGCATTTATTTAAATGATATTGGATTTATTAAGTAAATATTTCAAAAAACTAAATAATAGTAAATTGAAATTGATATATTTGGAATTATAAAAATTTAGTTCTTTAAATTTTGGAATATTTAAAGCTTTGAAATATATGGAATTTGAAATGGTTTAGTTGAGGTTGAAATCTGTATTTGAAATTGATATAAATTAAAATGGATTATTGAAAAATGAATTGAATTGAAATTTGTGTGTTGAGATTCGATTTAAATTGAGTTTTTGGATTCAAGTTGATTTGAATCAATTGGTGAAGTTGAGGAAATTATTTTATTTCATAAAGTAATTTTAAATTTAAAACTATTTTATTATATACTATTTTAATATCTAAACTGTTTAAGTGGTGGAGGTTATGCAAAGTTATGAATTTCAAAGTATTATGTTTTGAAGTCTTTGATTTCGAAATTGTTACAACTTTGAAAATACTATGATTTTTGAAATGATATCCTATTTGGTTTTGAAATGGAAATGATATCGTATTGATATGGTTTTTGAAATGGTAATGATACCTTGGTTTTAAAGTATAAACTATTTTTGAAATGTCCACGGTGTAATAATAACGTTTGGTTGTTAAAGAGACCGGGATCAGAAGTTGTCATACTCTCTACCAACTCCAAAAACCACTTTAACAACTGTGTATGCGGTGGAGATTCCAGAATGAAGTAGGATGGTGGCGACGTCCTATTGAGGTATGTACGTGGACCCAATTCCCGTGAGTTGGCATAAGGTGGCTAAAACAGGAGCAATCGACGGGCTAATGAGGTAGCTCCTCTTATCCAACACACTTCTTCAATACCATTCTATTACTTTGTGATTGATTGGGTGCACCTTTGATTTTGGGAGTGTGGCTCCAGGTGGAAGGTAGTGGCTGCTACACGTTACCACTGGTTTGGAAGTGCAATTGGTATGTCTACCATGTCATTGCCTAGTTGTGCCGTGTCACCTACCCTAGCGCACCTTATACGATTTTGTTTTGTACCATACCTATGGAGTGCCCTCTAACGATGCGCAGTACGGGGGAGATTACGGTACTGTATATACTATGGGAATATATAAAATGTGTTAAGGTGGAAAATGCAAAGCCTTAATGCTATTTTCAAATATAATATACTTTACTTTAGACATTACTATAATATTGTATATTACTATATAGTAGATAGTTTAACGGATCCTTAGAGGATGGTTATCCCAAACATCCTTTGAGTTACTTGTATTTCAGTTGTTATTTCACTTGAGTTATATTTATTGATATAAGAATGTTAATCCTGACTCGAGTGTTTTGTGTTTTACTTTACGCTCGAGTCAGACTGAGTGGTTCTGCTTTTGAAACTCACCTTTGAAGTTGGAGCTTCGCTTGAAGATCCAGTTATCCATCCAGCTTTCAAATATTCAGTGATTCTATTGATGTATTCTAATCTTGTAATTGACTATTGTATTCGAGACTTCTGTTGTATCTTATTTTAACTTGTTATATATAGTAGCTTCACGAACTGCTATTCTCCTATTTCTGTTGCATTATTGTTATATTACTCTATGTCTGTGATTCTGCGATCTATTTATTTACTATATATGTTGAGTTTTTCCAAGTATAAATTAACAATCTGGCACTTTGAGCAATTCAAATCCGGCATGTATAGATGCGAATGGTTGAAAATATCAGGATTTTACACTAATTATGTGCATCATTCGGCACAACGTTATCCCTAAGACTGGGAGTTACAACTGAATTTATCCCTTAGTGTGGAAGACCACCTTTGCAAGTATTGGCAACATCGCCGTCAATTGGATCCGCACCCTTTTGACTCAATTCGTTGATCAAGGATTAGCACTCCACAGAGTGATTTTTATATTTTCGCCTATCTACTCTTGTGCTTACGCAAAACAGGTAGACCTTTTTGGAAAGGCGGTGTGGTAAAAGGTTCCTTCCACTATCATTATATTCTTCCTTAGAAAGATTGTAACTTCGAAGTCGTTAACAACACCAGCAGCGCCAGCGACATGAGATTGGGTGTATAACCACCATGCTACAACCATTCAAGTGTCATAGCAGTGGATTGAGCTCCAGCCATGGAGCTAGGCATCTCGTTATCGGTAGGAATTATTTTATGAGTTATGGTGTTGTTTTCTTTTCCCTTCCAACATTTGTTCTTTTCCTTTGGGTTGTTTGGTTGTAAAACTGTTAGTTGTCTCTTATAAAAGGCGTGCACGATATTATGAGTTTCTATTCATTTTCTGTATTATTGTTTCTAGATATGCGAACTGCTCCAATATATGTGTGGATAGTAGAGAAACAATAAAAATATGGGAACCTCATAAAGACACTTAACTGATAGTGAACGCAATGTAAGACTGAAATTTAGAATATCTGGAAATTTTAGCGATGGACGTGACAAAGTTATTTCGATATCACAGGTCATTGCTCATGTTCCTTAAAATCCAAAATTCTTATATAATAGATGTGTTGACATTTTCAAATAAAATGTCAAATTTTGGGTAAAGGTTAGTTGTGAAATTTTGGAATTTGGTTTATGCGTTTGGCGCATAATCGACATTCTACTACACTGAAATTAATGCTCTATTTATCAAAGTTTTTGAGAAGGAAAATATTTTAGAAAATTCCCCTTGATTTGAAAAGTTCCCTTTTGAAAAAAAAGGTTTTACATTTTAGTTATTTTTTACTCTTAAATTATTTTTAGAGTTTTTGTATAAAAATTTATTTAAAGGGAAAATGTGCATCTGATATTTTGGTATTTTATTTTCCAAATGACGTAAATATTTGAAAAGTGAGAAAGATTTTTATGAGAATTTTTATTTTGAAGGCAACATGTTAGGCGTAAAGAAGCAAATAGAGTTAGAATTTGCGAATTTAGCGGTGCATTGGGATCGAGGATGTGACTAATGCAAGCGATAACAAAGGAAAAATTGTTTTAACTTTGGAATTTATATTTCCATACCTTATCGATGACACGCGTAAGTTTATTTTTAGACTTAATACCATTTTAGAGCTTTAAGCGTTCTTATGCGTTTTGTGTGTGGAAAATTTGAAGTAAATAGTGTGGTAAGAATGTTAAATTCTCCGCCTAAATCTCTTTTTATGGTATATGAGTAAAGATTGGGAATCGATTATTCGATGCGTTAGACTATTGAAACATTGGAAGTGGATGCAAAATTTGTTGCTTCATACTTCTATTTATAGAAGTATTGGGGTTTTGGCTGAAAAGATCTTCCGAAATGCTGCATACATGTAGAACTGCCAGTGTATATGTAGGTTATTTGCATCATATTTTTCAAAAATGTTTTTCAAAAGAAATACATTCATATAAGAGGATCCGATTTAGAGTCAGTCTGCATACACATTTTCTGTATGGTGATACAGTAATACACTATGCACTTAAGCACGTTTAGCTGTAAAAATTGGTTGTACACTAATTGGTTGTGTAGTTTAGGATAATTAGGAGCCAAAACCTTGACTTAGTCATTGGTGAAATTTTGGGAACAAAATTATTTTTAAGGGGGGAAAATGTATCACCCCGTAATTTAGCGTTAGTAGTTTAATTAGTTAGTTAATTAATTAATTAGGCTTCGAAAATAGAATTTATGTAAACGTTGGAATTTTACCACGAAAGTTGCAGCATTGCGTTCATGGTGAAATTCTGAGCAACTTTAATATTTGGAGTTTTGCGATCGGAGATCAATGAATAAGTTACGAACGAAAAAAAAATACGGAACAAAAAAATTTAAATAAGAAATAATTAACGTTTCTATATTAATTGCACAAGCCCACGAGACGAACCATCACTCAGGAAAATCGACCCCTAGCGGTCGATCGGTTATCGAAGGGCAGTCTACCGATGGCGATCTGGCGGTTATAAATTCAAGCGAATGGTTCTGGTAGATTCTTGCACCTATAAATTTAGGCCTAGCACTCCGTTCTCGTCTCATAATTTTCTAAATTCAAGCGAAGCTCTGTCATTTCTTCTTCTCCACTTTTTGCCTAAATTATAAAGATAAGATATTTGTATCTATATTCATACAAATCGAAGAAGAGAAGAAATCTAATAAAAATGAGAAGATAATCAACCGTATGCGTATTTGAGGTAATTTATATATTTGTATCTATTTTCTCTCCTAATCTCACATCTCTTCTCAGATCTATAATTCTAATGTATGTATATAGCCTTTTATATATATCTCTTGGATTAAAAGGGATTTGGAGATGAATCAAAGGTTCTACTTCAGATCTGAGATTTGGATTTCTTTTAAAATGTGGGTGGGAATTTTATAAATTGTTATAATGTGAAAATTATCTCATAGGTGTTTATTTGATTTTTATGCCTAATTGGATAATTCTATATTGTAGGAAAACAATTTAATACGATTTGAATAAAACAAATATCGCCTATTCTTGTTTATAAATTGATTTAGCTTTGTATACAACGTGATCTAGAAATCAGTCCCAGAGTATGAATTTAGAATATTTATTTAAATGAAAATCTAAAATAGGTTGTATAAGAATGTTATAAATTTGGATATTACCCCAATCTTGTTAGAATATAAAATTTTCTATGTTTGTAATTGCTGGAATTTAGATTCTATTTGATACGTGTAAGTTAGTTTGATTTCTTTCCCTTTTAGAAAGGTGTTGTGTTTGCTCTAACAAAGAATAGATGCAAATGGAAAGAGAAAGAGATGTGTAAATTATGAATTCATTGTATTTTAGACTGTCTATTTCAAAAATAAAAAGAAATGATAACTCCTTGTAATTTCAAATGATGTAATCTTTTGTATTTTAAAATTAGATATTTTATTTTGGTCAAAATTATGGAAATTATAGCGGATAATCATTTCGGTATTGTTCCAATAATTTAACATGGAAAAGTATATTCTAGTAAAGGTATATAACTAGAACATATTTAATAAAAGTAAATATTTGTACGTAATTACTACGCTTATAATAATTAAATAAAAAGCTAATAATGACGCTTATGCTAATATTCACATTTAGGATAATTAACTAATAAGAAAAGAATTTAAAAGGTTGTAACTCCAATAAAATGGTAATTTGGGAGTTGCAATAAATGAATAGGGTAAATGGATTAATGGGACTGATAAAAATGGAATAGGTATAAAAGGTTTCTAATTTGAAATTAGTAATCATAAATAAATGTTTTAGGAAACATCAATTAGGATTTTATGGACAAATTAAAATTTATGGACATTAAAAAGGGATTTATGGATAGATAAATATTTAAGGAAAATCTTATTGCCTTAAATAAAAAAGGGAATTGGTAAGCTAAGTCAAATGTCTACCTAAGCTAACATAAATAAAGACGTAGGATGATTAATTGGACTTAGTGAGTTAGTAATGCGAGGTCAGTAGAGTAACTCGATGGAAGACTGCCCTACACTTTGAGTCTACCAGCACCCGTGTATACTTAATATTAATGTTAGACATCACTAATCCAATGACCTATGATGGCTTGAGAGATTGGACTTTCTTTCTTCGTTGGAAAGTATCAAATGGTCCAAATATAGAATTAGGAGTGGTGAGGGATATCTCCATAGGAGTTCGCTTCTGGTTTGAGGTCTTGAGCGGTTGAAGGGTCCACCTATCTCCTAAATGGAAGTATTAAGTAACCTAGTGAGATTCCAAATAAATAAATAATGATGCCTCTAAAAATGGTTTATTTCAGTGTTGAGTCTTTAGTGGCGGAAGGATCCACCTCCCTATCGAAAGAAGTAACCTAATAAGATGCCATATTTATAATTAAAGAGAGAGTGGATATCTCGAGAAAGGTTCTTCAGGTTTGGGATAAGTGACTATAAAGTCGTCCACTTTCCTATAAAAGAATTATTAAGTAGCCCAATGAGATTTCCATGCAATGATAGCTAGATAGTACCCTTTAGGTGCTTGCTTCTAGAATTAGGTCTTAAATGATGGGGTCTACTTATTTTCCACTGGGAAGAATTAAGTTGCTTAGGTACAGTCTCTTACATTGCTAAAACCGAAATAATAACAGTACCATTTAGGATCCCGCCTTGGGGTAGGTCTTAAATGAAGGGGTCTGCCTTAGTTAAGGTCTTAAATGACAAAGGTCTACCTATTTTCTAATGAAAGGTATTAAGTGGCTTGTGTGCTATTTTTTACCCGACTATAATTTTATCGATGATGGATGTAATAGTTGGACATTAAATATCAGAAGCTTAAATAGTGGTTAGCGGTCTTATAGCTAGGACCCACTGACCATTGACAACATTTTTAGGAAACCATCCTAGAAATAGGTCTAAAATGATGGGGTTTACCTCAATTAATGTCGTAAATGATAGAATCTATCTGTTTCTCTTTTAAAAAGTATTGTAGAAGCCCGTTTCATAGTTAGATATATTAAGTGGCTAATAGGTTTGGAAGTATCGGGTGGTTGATATGGCTAAATTAATATTTCGTACCCGAGGAAGGGATAAGTATGTAATCATTTGTGCAATGTAGGTTTAGATTAGAATTGCTAACTTTGAAGGACATAACAATTAAATGGAAAACTATTGGTATAAGTTTATATTAAGGACAGTTTATATTTTTTTAGTCACCAGAATGTTGTTCTAACCCCCTCTTCTTATTAAAACCCACATGATAGATTTAGAGGAACATGTCACTGAAGCTAGATGTGCTTTGTTTTTTGAGAGTCTTCTTTCGCTTATGCTCGAAGATGATGTGAAAATCTACTATCCAAGGAATACCATTACTTCCAAGTAATAGTCATAGTCAATATTCTTATCCTATTACTGTTTCTACTGTGAGTTTAGATTTCTGTCAATCTCTGATAATGCTCATGCTTGTTTGGAGGTATAAAATCCAATGATTTATGCTTTGATGGCCTTGGGTTTCGATTTGTGTCGAAATTTAGGCCTAGTAAAGTGGGAGTTGTTACATTTGGTATCAGAGCACTAGGTTAGTAGATCATAGGGATTAGGATAAACTGAGAGAATGTATTCACACTTTCTTACGCTAGATTCTAAGAGCTCTGACTGTAGAAATAGTTTTAGTTCCACTCCGAAGGAATGGAAAAAGCAACTATCCGTTGGAAATATCTTAGAGCTAAGATTTTCACACCGACTTCGAAGTACTCCACGGAGTGCTGGCGATGCATAAAACGATGTTGATAAAGAATATGAGTACGATATATGGCTGAATACTGGAGATTGGAGGTGTTCGACTTGACAGCTGTGGTTCTAGCTACCTTGCGATTTTGGATTTTGAGTTCTAGTCATAGACAAGCAATTATTCCAGATGAATGGAAAATAATATTTTGTCTATCGCAATTGCTCAGAAGTAAGTCTTTGCTAAGGGTGCATTCTTTGATCACCTGTTTGATGGAAAACCGGATTTTTATTTGAATAATTAATGTCAATTCCTTAGTCTAAAACCTGTGAGAGTATATTTATAAAGTATATTTTGGAAATTCCTTAGAATTTTAAAAAGGAGGTTTCCAAAGGATTTCTTTTCCGAAAGATTTATTTTAGAAATTTTGTTTGTGGAAGTTTTGGAATTTTAATTTTCGAAGAAATACGTATACCACTAGATTAGTCGTGTTAAGAAATTTTATTTTATCAAAGATTAATTCGTTATATTCTTAAATATTTATATGTATATATCAGTAAAAGCTTAATATTGATTTTTGGCAAGAAAATAGTTTTCCAAATTTAGGAAGTTTTGTGGTTTAAAAAGGTTTCTAGAAATCCTTAAAATTTAACTTTTGAAGGAAGTTTTAGTATGAAATAGTTTCTGTTATTTAGATAATAGAATTTTTCATAGTTTTAGGCAGGCACCCGCTTTTTTATCGCCTTCCCGGCTATGCTTCTCATTGCCTTACAATTCAGCTCATAAAAGAGACTGATTTATGAAAGCCCGCTCGGTCTGACCCAATAGTATAAGGCTGGTTGTTCCGCAATTAATATATCGGCGTTCAATTCGTGTTTTCATATTTATCTCTTTACGGTATGCAAAAAATAGGAATGCATTCAACTTTATTGGGGTATGTAATTTAAAGTGTTGTTAACCCACCAGATGTTGGAAGACATATTTCCTTACAGCTGGAATAATTTTGAGGTTTTGGAATTTTATTGCCCGCAGCAGTTTAGTTGGGACTACTATGAAGTGTTGGATCATGGTTCGGGACTAGGCGGTAGACTTCGACACCACCATAATGAGGATAGGGATCTTCTGGATCTTGTTAAATCGAAGGAGATGACGCGAAACAATTATTATCATATTCGATCCTAATTGGGTCTAGGTTCAACTAATTCCCAAAGCCCATCTAGTGATTGTCCACCTAGCGGTAAATCTAGATAGGTCTACCAGTTTACAAGTTTTGGCACAACTTGAACCTAGAACGGGACTATTAAAGCCATGTCTGAATTCCCCCAGTTTCCTTCTTTCATTCCTCCTTCCTCAACAAGCCAAACCTAATTTCCACCCTCCTCCTCATCCAAGAAGCAACTTCTCTCTCCTCTGTGCCTCCTTTAGACGATGTCGTTTTCTCCCTCTCCTAGGAGCAGTAGCCTCCCTTCCCCCTCGTGCTGGTTTTGCACGTTAGATCACCCCCCGTCATCACTCCCGATCTAAACCCTATTTCCTCCTTCTGACCACTTCTTAGCATAAGACACCTTTCGCATTATCGATTTTTCCACCATTATGGTCTCAACCCTCAAGTGGCCACTTGGTTGGACTAGAATGAACAAAAAGTTTCCCTGCATTTGGACTGGAAGAGATATTCATCGCGGTAGGATTTGCACTAATTCTTTACTTCGAGACCTATGAGCGGGAATGTTACTGCACCGTATATACCTTTTTGATGTCCTATTGGCGTAGAATTTCGATGGAGGCCTCCACGAAGGATGCAGATTTGGATTATTTTAAAGTGACCGACTCAAAGATTTTGCAGCAAATCTTTTCTCTAGATATCGATGTTTGGAAGTTGGATAATCTACGTCCGACTGCCAGTCTAATTATGTGCATCATTTGGCACAACGTTATCCCTAAGATGGGAAGTAACAACCAGATTTACCCCTTGGTGCGGAAGACCACCTTTGCTAGTATTGGCAACATCGCCATAAATTGGACCCGCACCCTTTTAATTCAATTTGTTGATCAAGAGTTAGCACTCCGCAGAATCACTTTTTGTATTTTCATCTATCTACTCTTATCCTTACGTAAAACGTGTAAACCTTCATGGAGAAGTAGTTTAGTAAAAGGTTCCTTCTACCATCATTAGATTCTTCCTTAGCAAGATTGTAACTTCGAAGTCGTTAGCCACACTAGTAGCGCCACGGCACGACATTGGATGTGTAGCCGCCATGCTATGACCATTCAAGTGTTACAGCAATGGATCGAGCTCCAGCCTTGGAGCAATGCATATCGTAGTCGGTAGGAATTATTTTAGGAGTTATGGTTTTGTTGATTTTTCCCTTTCAGCATTTGTTCTTTTCCTTCAGGTTGTTTGGTTGTAAACTATTAGTTGTCTCTTATAAAAGGCACGAACGATATAATGAGTTTCTATTCATTTTTTGTATTATTGTTTCTAGATATGTGAATTTCTCCTGTATATGTATGGATAGTAGAGAAACAATATAAATATGGGAACCTCATAAAGACACTAAACTAACAGTGAATGCAATGTAAGACTGAAAATTTAGAATAGCTGGAAATTTTAGAAATCGACATAACAAAGTTGTTTCGATATCACAGGACATTGCTCATGTTCCTTAAAAGCCAAAAAATTTGTATAATAGATGTGTTGACATTTTAAAATAAAATGTCAGATTTTAAGTAAAGATTAGTTGTAAAATTTTGGAATTTGGTTTATGCGTTTGATGCATAATCGATATTCAACTACGCTGAAATTGAGGTTTGGTATATCAAAAAATTTTAGAAGGAAAATATTTTGGAAAATACCCCTTGATTTGAAAAGTTCCCATTTGAAAAAAAAGGTTTTGCATTTTAGTTATTTTTTACTCTTAAATTATTTTTAAGGTTTTTGTTCCAAAATTTATTTCAAGCGAAAATTTGCATCTGGATATTTTGGGATTTTATTATTCAAATGACGTACAAATTTGAAAAATGAGAAAGATTTTTGTGAAAAATTTTATTTTGAAGGGAACATGTTAGGCGTAAGGAAGGGAAATAGAGTTAGAATTTACGAATTTACCGGTGCATTAGGGTCGACAATGCGTTTAATGCAAGCGATAACAAAGGAAAAACTGTTTTAGCTTTGGAATTTCTATTCCATTCCTTGTCGATGACGCGCATAAGTTTATTTTTAGACTTAATTATGTTTTAGAGCTTTAAGCATTCTTATGTGTTTTGTGCGTGGAAAATTAGAAGTAAATAGTATTGTAACAATGTTAAATTCTCTGCCTAAATCCCTTTTTTGGAGTAGGAGTAAAGTTTAGGAAGCGATTTTTCAATGCGTTAGACTATTGAAAAATAGGTAGTGGATGCAAAATCTATTGCTTCATGCTTCTATTTATAGAAGTACGGGAGTTTTGGTTGAAAATATTTTTCAAAAAGTTGCATACATGTCGAACTACCAGTGTATATGTAGATTGTTTGCATCATATTTTTCAAAAGAAATGGATTCATATCGGAGGATCTGATTTAGAGCCATTCTGCATACACATTTCTATATGGTGATACAGTAATACATTATGCACTTATGCACGTTTGATTGCAAAAATTGGTTGTACACTAATTGGTTGTGTAGTTTAGGATAATTAGGAGCCAAAACCTTGACTTAGTCATTGGAGAATTTTCGGGGACGAAATTCCTTTTAAGGGGTGAAAAATGTAACACTCCATAATATAGCGTTAGTTTTTTAGTAAGTTAGTTAATTAATTAATTAATTGGGCTTCAAAAATGGAATTTATGCAAATGTTGGAATTTGACCGCAAAACTTGCACCATTGCGTTCATGGTGAAATTCTAAGCAACTTTCATATTTGGAGTACTGCGATCGGAGTTCTAATGTTGAATTTACGGACGAAAGACCAACACGGAACGAAAATAATTAAATAAATTCATGAAAATCTGGTTATTGAAGGGCGGTCTACCGATGGTGATCTGGCGGCTACAGTAAATCTACGCCACAGCAGCCCGGATCTAATATATTTCAGTCGAATGGTTCTAGTTGATTCTAGCACCTATAAATTCAGGCCCAACGCTCCTTTTTCTTTTCATATTTTTCTGAAAGTAATAGCAAAGCACTATCATTTCTTCTTCTCCACTTTTTGTCTAAATTATAAAAATAAGATATTTGTACCTATATTCATACAAATCGGAGAAGAGTAGAAATCTAATAAAAAGTAGAAGAGAATCAACCATATGCGTATTTGAGGTAATTTTGTATATCCGTATCTATTTTCTCTCATATTCCCAAATCTCTTCTCAGGCATATAATTCTAATGTATGTATATAACCTTTTATACATATCTCTTGAATTAAAAAGGATTTGGAGACGAATCAAAGGTTTTACTTTTGATCAGGAAATTCGGGTTGGTTTTAAAAGATGGAAGGGAAGTTTATAAATTGTTATAATGTGAAAATTATCGTATAGGTGTTAATTTGATTTTCATGCCTAATTGGATAATTCTATATGAGTTATAGGCAACAAATTTAATATGATTTGAATAAAACAAATATCGCCTACATATTCTTGTTTATGAATTGATTTAGCATTGTATACAACCTGATCTAAAAATCAGTCTAGAAAATATGAATTTAGAATATTAATTTAAACTAAATTTATTTCAGATCTGAAATAGGTTGTATAAGTATTATAAATTGGGTATTACCCTAATCTTGTTAGAATATAAACTTTTCTATATTTGAAATTGCTGGAATTTAGAATATCAGAATTGTTAGGAGCGATGAGGGATATCTCCATATGGGTCCGCTTCTGGTTTGAGGTCTTAAGTGGCTGAAGGGTCCACCTCTCTCCTAAATGGAAGTATTAAGTAATCTAGTGAGATTCAAATAAATAAATAATGATGTCTCTAGAAAGGGTTTACTTCAGTGTTGAGGTCTTTAGTGGCAGAAGGGTCCATCTCCCTACCGAAAGAAGTAACCTAATGAGATGCCATATTTATAATTAAAGAGAGAGAGTTGATATCTCTAGAAAAGTTCGCTTCAGGTTTGGGGTCTTAAGTGACTATAAAGTCCTCCTCTTTCCTATAAAATAATTATTAAGTAACCCGATGAGATTTTCAAGCAACGATAGCTAGATAGTACCCTTGAGGAGCAAGCTTTTGGAATTAGTATTAAATGATGGGGTCTACTTATTTTCCACCGGGAAGTATTAAGTGTGTTGGGTACAGTCTCTTACATTGCTAAAGCCAAAATAATAACAGTACCATTTAGGAACACGCCTTGGGGATAGGTCTTAAATGAAGGGGTCTGCCTTAGTTAAGGTCTTAAATGACCAGAATCTACCTATTTTGTAATGAAAGGTATTAAGTGGCTTGGGTATTATTTATTACATGACTACGATTTTATCGATGATAGATGTAATATGTTGACATTAAATGCCAAAAGCTTAAATAGCGGCTAGAGGTCTTGTAGCTAGGACCCACTGACCATTGACAACATTGTTAGGAAACCATCCTAGGAATAGGTCTTCAATGACAGTCTGTCTATTCTCTTTTAAAAAGTAGAAGCCCGCTTCATATTTAGATGTATTAAGTGGCCAATAGGTTTGAAAGTATTGGGTGGTTGATATGGCTTCATTAATATTTCATACCTTGGGAATGAATAAGTATGTAATCGTATGTGCAATGCAAGGTTAGATTAGAATTGCTAACTTTGATGGACATAACAATTAATGGAAACCTATTGGTATATATTGGATAGTTTATATTTTCCCAGTCACCAGATAGTTGTTCTAACCATCCTTCTTATTACAACCCACATCATAAATTTAGAGGAACATGTCGTTGGAGCTGGATGTGCTTTGATGTTGGAGAGTCGTCTTTTTCTCATGCACGATGCTAATGTGATAATCTGCTATCCAAGGAATACCTTTAGTTCCAGGGTAGTAGTCATAGTCAGTATTCTTATCCTATGTAATGACCGAGCTATTTCCAACCCTCGAAAAGCGACACTAATACATTCTTTGTATAAAATGCCGAGCAATTGAGTGCCAGAAATACCAAGTTGTTAGAGTTTAAGAAGAAAAGTGATAGAAGAAGACATAGAGATAAAAACAAAATAGAATCTCACAAACGCAGCGGAACAAAAATATAATATACAATAACAGCTTTTATACAAAAGAAAAACTGTAGCTGTTAATATAAATAAAAATTATCAGAGTTTAATCATCAACATATAAATCTAGACAGTTATAATAACTTGTCCCAAAAAATGCTGAATATATATTGTACAATACACAGTGGAATATAATCAAATACGCACAATTGTCTCTGCCATCCAGCTCGACTCCTGAGCTCCAACACAACCTAACCTGAAACTGTAACTCGGTCTGACCCGAGCATTACAATAAAGTAACACCTGAGTCAAGCTGGAAACTAACGTGAGTAAACACACTTATCTCGAATTACTAAAGTTATAAAATCCTTCGAAAACTAAGATAACTTGTAAGACCATGTCATATATAACATGATGGGTTTTTATCTTACGATAACCAAAACACCTTTTCAGAAAATCCGGTTATATTATAATAATGTCTAAGTACAAATACTTATTAAAAATGTTCAAATTTGTTAAATTAATCCAATTCAAGCATATAATGCTATATAATCAAAGTCGAAGAGGTTTGTAGTGATTATTAAATCAAAGTGGTTCCAGATAACACTAATATCTGATCCCGATCTCTTGGAATCTTATCGATGAACTTTTAAAAGGGAAGGTTATTTTAAACAAACAATTCATATTTAGGGTTTCAGTATCACGTATGGGAATTTATTACATATGTTTACTTCCAATAAAACATATCAACATTTTGTTCTAATATTTTAACTTGTCAGACCGCTTGATGGCACAGATAAAGAAAAATTGAAATAAATATTTAAGAGCAATAAAGCCAAGCATAGATCATTAATTAAATTAACGATTAACAAATAATATTAAAACAATTCACAATCAAAATTTAATCAACTTAAATTAAACTGAATCTACTTATATTTTAATC
Organism: Allium cepa; assembly: GCA_030765085.1. Lineage (NCBI taxonomy): Eukaryota > Viridiplantae > Streptophyta > Magnoliopsida > Asparagales > Amaryllidaceae > Allium > Allium cepa. Next base: position 273,497,966 of record CM060928.1, read on the forward strand.
CAAATTAATATTAAATTTAAGAAATTATTAGAAAAATTTATTATTAGTTAATTAGAATTTAAACAACCAAATTAATAACTAATTTATTTATTAACATGAGATTAAATCAAATAAGTCTTTAATTAACTATCCACTTGATATCTAATTTATTATTAGACATAAGATTTAAACCAAATAACACCTTAATTATTTATTAATTAACATAAGATTAAGTCAAATAAGAATCTAATTATTTATTAATTAACATAAGATTTGATCAACTAAGATATAGTTAATAACTCACTTTAATAATTACACTTGATATTACAAAAAATCAACAACATTAATTTTAGACTAAAATATTGGGTGATAGGATTTCAATACAAAATTATCATGTTGATTTGTTTTTAAAATGAAAGAGAACATTTATTTTAGAGTTAAAATATTTTTAATATAAAAATTATTCAATTCCTTTTAAAAAATATATATATAAAATGCCCAGCCCAACATGTTCGGCCCACGAAGCAAGATACAGCTCCAACTCCTTCTTTCTTTTCTTTCTTCCCAAGTCCTTCCTTTTCTCTGTTCTCGTTCGAACTCGAAACATGCACGCCTGTACATGTGCATATGCACTCAAACTTCCACCGACAAACCTTGCCATCGATCACCCACGACCTTCTCATCCCACCTAGCACCCTGAAAACACAATCGACACCTTAGTTTGCAGATCGATCTACTCGTCCAAACTGGAACAAAAACCACCACCATTCTAATGGCTCGCCACGCCATGCCACAAATATCATTCATCCATCACCAAACTTAGACCAGAGTTACACCATCCACTTCCCTACCTTTTCCCCTAGACCGCATGCTTCCCTTTGCCTCTCGTCGTCGCCATTTCCATGAAATCGAGACAACACTACAACCATCCTAAACCCTAAAGCCACCTCGACTAGCTTGCACGCCCCACTTCAAATCGCTACATCATTTTTCTCAAGTGCCCTAAGCCCTACTCCTCCTCTACGACAAGCGTCAACCCATACATCGACCGAGATGCCTGAATTTGCCAAAACACCAATTCCGTTCAACACCATATTTCTCCCTCTACTCAACGTTAGAAATCACCAAACCACCACTACAATTCATGATTTTCAATAACGGCCAAAGCTATATGATCAATTTGCTAAACTATGATATTTGATTTTTGACCATGTTGCACCCCTTCACTGTTAAATAGGATTCCTCTTTCTATACTTGATAGAATTTAATAAAACAAATTTAAATATTCTGCATCCTAAAGAAAACAACTGCTGTTTTGAAATCATAATTTAAAACTAAATAGTTGTTGAGCTTTTGATTTTGGAAGTTGATTGTTTAACTATTTGTTACTCGGCTGCTTAGCCCGGCTATAGGGTGATAATTACAGAGGTTTCGATTGAATCAAGATGAAACTTAAGTCGATGAAAGGTTGAGGTTGACCCGATTTGAATAGTTCAGCATATATATATCATTCGGCCTATATACATGGTCTGGTTTGTGTATATGGCTTGATCGAGAAAAAGATGACTTGTGTTGCTCGGCTAAAGAAAGGAGGCTATAGCAACACAGCACAAGTTGCTCAATCAACGGAGGGAGAGCGAGATGACTTGGCTGAGATGTCCAAGAAGAGGTCGCTCGGCAAGGGTGGCTCGACACTCGATGCACCGGCCCCAGCAAAATTGTTTCATTTGGCTCGACATTTATTGGTCGGCCTTGAAGTATTTTGTTTAGAGTGGGTCGGCCATCATAGAGAGACAAAGCAGTTTGGTTTGAAAGGTCCAGCAGATGCCGTTCGGCCTAGACAAGTTAGCTTATTCTTGGAAGTCAACATCAAGGTAAGGGGGTCGGCATTGCTTCACTTTGAGATCCATTACGAGTTGCTATGAATTCTTTGAGGTTTTACTTCGATTCATTTGCTAAATGACCACCGGTCGGCCACGATGGTTTGGTATTCTTCGATCGGTCGATAGTCGTTCGAGATGCTTGGACTGACCGACTCGAGATTACCATCCATGGGCTGGTTGCCTTAGTCTTGGGCCTGCGTAGAGCATCTAGCCTATCTTCGTCTATAAATAAAGGGGTAGGGGTATAGCTGAGGGGACCTTTTTTGGGAGAACTCCAGGGATATTGTGCCATTTTTGGTACTCGCTCCCATCAGTTCAAACTTATATTCGAGTTAGAAGTTTACGGATTGTATTTGTATTCAAGTCTCTAAGAAAAGCAATAAAGATTACATTAACAGTGGATGTAGGCAATTATGCCGAACCACTATAATTCTGGTGTTCTTGTTTCTGCAGTTAGTTTTGCATACATTCTACTATTTTAGTTTATCATCTTCATTAATCTCTCTACACAAATCTCTTCTTGAGTGTTAGTTACCAATTTAGGTGCTAACATTTTGGTGCTTTCACTTAGAATAGCATTCTCAGGCTGTTAGGATCTACTTTGTCGCTACTGGATTGAAGAAATCCCCTAAAGAAGATCAAGTTCATTCATAAGAAGTTCATAGATTCTACTTAGAGTTTCGATCGATAACTCTACAATGGGAAGACCGCATACTAAATCAGACTCCCACAATGCGGATGTCAACGAGACCACTAGCGTCCTACAAGTAGGACCCAACAATCAACAAGCTAATCTAGGTGCAGGGACCGCCACTATCCTAAACCAAACAGAAGTTGTCACTAGAACAGAGTTCAATGAGCTGATGAGAGAACTCGTGGAAAGCAAGAGACAGCTTAATGAGAACATTCAAGCTAATGCCAATCTCATGACCCGGCTTACTCAACAACAGCATCAAAATGCTAGAGGAAGTCCCGCTATCTACTCATCAACTAACAGCTCTGCTTCGTCTGATGAACATCCCAAGCATAGACATCGTAGAATTGAAATAGCATAAATAGGTGTAGTAGATCAATCCAACAGGAGTGGTCCAGGTTCCCTACCTAGAGCCATGGCTCCTCACTTGCACCTGGAAACTCATTCTCAAGTTGGAACGGGAAACTTAGTATCTGGAGAACGAGTGGAAACTAACCGATCGGCTCACCAGGGACGCAATGAAGCAGGTCCCCAGGACACTTGTTTGGGAGATCACCAATCAAGGAGGCATTAGCTGGGACGGTCACGCGAGTCGAACTTGCCGCCTCCCGTCCAAACCACGGATTTGTCAGCCATGGTTAGACAACCGATGAGAGAAAATCAAGGCATATCCAATGATGATTGGGGCATAGATAGAAGTCATACTCCATTCACAAATGCTATCCTGCAGGTTGAATACCCCTGGAAGTTTGGTATGTTGACTATTCCAGCCTATGAGGGGGAAGACTGGTCTCCGTTAGTATGTAATGAGATACGAGTGGATGATGGATTCGGCTAGGGCAAATGATGTGACTAAATGTAGATTTTTCCCAATAACCCTATCTGGAATCTCTACCATGTGGTTCACCAGACTTCCTCCGCGATCGATCTTCAGATTTGATGAGTTAGTGATGAAATTTGTGGAGTAGTTCAAAATCCATACCACTCGCCCAAAGGACATGATGTCATTATCCAGTGTAATCCATCCTCCAAGAGAGTCCTTAAAGGAATATTTGCAAAGACTTCACGTTGTTGCTACTGAAGTTAGCAACCCGAATGACCATGCTATTCTCATGGCCGTGATGCGAGGGGTAGATCCAGACTCGAAGTTTGGTAATTGGCTGGCAGGAAAACCTCCGGCTACCCTGGAACGTTTTTATTTAAAGGCGCACCAGTTCATGAGGAGGGAGGAAGTCAGGTGGATGAGGCGAGCCAGTGCGCCAGGGCCTGGCAAAGAAATGGTGCAAAGCAACATTGCGATAAAACAGGCTGGCGGCCATTCTGGAAAGGTCAAGATTAATGTTCAAAACAAGGCCGAGCAATCTAAAACGTTTGGGGGAGGGAAATTCTAGAAGAATGAGGAAAGCCAGAAAGTGGAAGCCAAAGATCCCGACCTACAACGAATACACTCCTATGGATACATCTCTCAAGAATGTTTATCTATCAACTTGTAACACCTTCCAATACCGAAAGCTGCGTCCAAAAGAATCCACTGAGAAAAAAAAAAGCAGACTAGGAAGTACTGCTAGTTTCACAAGACCAACGGGCACAACACTGAGGAGTGTAGACACCTCCATGATGTTATAGAAAAAGTGATTCGGCAAAAGAATTTACAGCAGTTTGTTAAGAATCCACAGGAAGGCAGACAAGGAACGTCCGATCCCAATCGTAGGCAGGCTCCACATCATCTTGAGGAACCTACTCAAACCATAGGTAGACAAATCATAAACACGATAGTCAATGGGCCTCATCCAACATACAAGATTTGGCAAGAAATTGAACGCTATCCTAATTCCTTGGAACATGCGGACTTTGAACGCTGCTCGAACTTGGAAGATGGGACACTAGAGAAACAGCAACGAATGATGATGGATGACATAGTGTTCAGAAGTAGAGATGCCGATCTGGGGGAGGCACTTACCATTGACCCGATGGTCATCTCAGCCACGATTGGGCCAGCGTTTGTGAGAAGGATATTGATTGATTGTGGGAGTTCTGTTAACATTATATTCAAAAAGGCGTACGACCAAATGAAGATGGAGGCAAAGGATCTGAAAACATCTAAAGCCCACATTTATGGTTTTAATGGTGCAGCCATTGACGTGATAGGTTTTGTTGACTTGCCAGTTGTATTAGGAGAAGGTGAACGTAGGAGGGTACGGATCCTACCGTGCATTGTGTTTGATGTTGATTCCCCGTTTAATGTTTTTCTGGGTCGACCGGCCTTGGCGGAGTTTTAGGCAACTTTGGCCCCGTGGTGTTTGACTTTGAAGTTTTCGACGGATAGAGGAGTTGGGGTAGTGCATGGAGATCAAGCAACTGGTCGTGCATGCTATATGGCTGAGCTGAGAGAGGCTCAGCAGAGAGAGAAGGGAAAGGTTGTGGACAACTCTGTCCGGATCCAGGTTGCTCAAAATTGACAAGTAATGCCCGAGTCTTGGCTTGGGCAGTAGAGTCGGATCTACAGAGACATAGATCCGAGGGACGATGATAAAGAACCTAAGGAGTCTAAAGCTGCACCGGCTGAACTAACGATCGACATTTCAGTCAGCCATGATGACCCATCACGGGTGCTTAAGATTGGATCAAAACTCACTCCCTCGATGACTAAGGATCTAACTGGTTTCCTCCAAGCGAACCTGGATGTTTTCTTGGACCCACTCTGGTATGTAAGGGATTTCTCCCGCCATTGCAAGTCATATGTTGAATATTGACGCAAAATATGTTCCAGTGAAATAGAAAAGGAGAGGTATGGACCGAGAGGTTTGCTCCTCTTGGAGAGGAGGTGGACAAGCTCAAAGCCAATGGGTTCGTCTGCGATGCCTCTACCCTGAATGTGATTCTAACCCGTACTAGTGAGAAAAGAAAATGGGAAATGGAGGACCTGTGTTGATTATTCAGACCTAAACAAGGGATGCCCTAAGGATAATTTCCGTTACCCAGAATTGACCAGCTGGTTGACTCAACAGCCGAACATGAGTTATTGTCATTTATGGATGCGTATTCGGCATACAACCAAATCCCAATGCACATTCTAGATCAGGAACACATTAGTTTTGTCATGGATGTTGAACTGTATTGTTATGTGGTGATGCCTTTTGGGTTGAAGAACACAAAAACGACTTATCAACGCTTGGTAAATTGGATGTTTAAAGAACAAATTGATAGAACAATGGAAGTCTATGCAGAAGACATGCTCGTGAAGTCACGGTAGTCAAACAACCACACTCGAGACTTAGCGGAGAATTTTAATATACTTAGATACTACGAAATGAAAATCAATCCACTAAAGTGTTCCTTTGGTATTGCGTCGGGAGAGTCAAAGCCAATCTAGAAAAGATTCAGACTATCCGAGACATACAAGTGCCTAGAACTATAAATTACGACAAACCCTGAATGGAAAGGTCATCGCGTTGAGTCAATTCATATCCAGAGCGACCGACAAATGTATTCCCTTCATTGATGTGATAAAGAAAAGGAAGAGAAATTTTGAATGGACGCCCGACTATGAGGATGCATTTCGAGCTCTGTTAAGACATTTGGAAAGTCCCTCGGTTCTATCAAAACCCGTAGACCATGAAGTGTTATATGTATACTTGGCCATGTCTCAGCATGTCATCTGTACGACCTTGGTTCGCGAGGAGGACCGAATTCAAAAGCCAGTGTCCTATGTCAATAAACATCTAACGGGGGCAAAGAGAAATTATCCTAAAATTAAGAAGCTGCCCTACCGTTTGGTGATTGCATCACGCAAGCTTCATCCATATTTTCAGGCACACCCGATCAGTGTTCATACCGAGCAACCTCTACGACAGGTGCTCCAACGACTCGAAACCTCTGGAAGGCTATCCAAGGGCAGGTTCTAGCGGACTTCATTGCAGAATTCACCATATCAGACGAGCCAAGCAGTGATGATGTTATTCCCCCCATTCGATGGAAACTATACACCGATGAGGCATCCAATGATCATTGTTTTGGGGCTGGTGTTATTTTTGTAACTCTCGAAAATCGACAAATTTGTTTTGCTTTGAAGCTCAATTTCCCAACTACGAATAATGAAGCCGAGTATGAAGCACTAATTGCTGGCTTAAAACTTACCAGGGAACTTGGGGTAAAATCGGTTGAAATCTTTTGTGAATCACAATTGGTGGTGTACCAAGCACGGGGAGACTATCAAGCAAAGAAGCAGAGACTTGCCCCATACCTTGCTCGGGTTCAAGAGCTGTCGGTAGACCTTGAGTATTACGATATTTCACACATCCCACGTGAACAAAATGGGGAAGCAGATTCATTGGAAAGTACTAGTTACACATAACAGATGGGCTTGGTTCCTGTCAAAATAGTACTTGCTCTGAGTATAAATGAGATGGAAGTAGATTGGCTATTAGAAACGAAAACTGAGAGGGCATCGTGGATGACCTCGTTAAAACAATACATGTTACATGGGATTTTGCCCGAGAGAAGGAATGAAAGACGACAAGTCATTCGCAAAGCTTCGCGGTACATATGCAAGATGGAATAATGTATCGAAAAGGATTCTCGGTTTCCTTACTTCGGTGCATTTCCCACGACGAGAAAAAGCGGGTCTTGAAAGAGGTTCATGAAGGAGAATGTGGTGACCATACTTGGGGTAGACAGTAGCGAAAAAGATCCTCCGCTATGGATACTTTTGGCCAACAGTGAATCAGACTCTGCGGATTATGTAAGAAGATGCGACAAGTGTCAAAAGTATGCAAAAATCATAAGAGCTCCCCCAACAGTACTCACACAAATTGTTAGTCCCTATCATTTGCAATATGAGGGATCGATATAATCGACTCCTTGCCAATCTCCAAAGGTGGTGCAAAATACGCAATTGTTGCAGTCGATTACTTTACCAAGTAGGTAGAAGCAAAACCCTTAGCTGCGATCACCACCAAAAAGGTCATTAATTTTGTTGTGCGAATCATCATATGCCGGTTTGGCCTCCCACAAACTATCATTACAGACAATGGAACTCAATTTGAGAGTAGGGAGTTCAAAGAATTCTGCCAAAAATATTGCATTGAGAAAAGGTTTGCGGCAGTCGCTCACCCTAAAGCCAATGGACAAGTTGAACCCGTAAATAAAATAATCAAATCCATTTTGAAAAAACGTTTGGAGAAGGCTAGAGGCAAGTAGGTGGATGATCTTCCAACAACACTCTGGGCTTACAGAATCACCCACAAGTCCGCAACTGGCCACACTCCATTCACATTAGCATATGGCATTGAAGTTGTTATACCCATGGAACTTGAAGTTCCTTCTCATCGGGTGACTCACTATGATCCTAAGACAAATCAGGATCTTTTAATGGAATCGTTGGACTTTTTGGACAAAAACGTAATGAAGCTGATTTACGGGAGGCTGCATATAGACACCGAGTCGGTCAATATTACAATGAAAAAGTTCGACCGAGAATCTTTGATGTGGCCGATCTCATTTTGAAAAGATTTTTTCCAATCCCATCACATGTGAATCCCATATGGGAAGGTCCATACGTCATTGAACGGAAGCTTGGAGAAGAAACTTTCAAGCTAGCGACTGTCGATGACGTGACGCTCCCCCAAGCATGGAATAGCGTGCATTTGTGCCTTTATTTCACTTAGCCCATTTCTTTCGCATTTTATTATTAATTGTTTCCAGTATGTTTTTCTTTCGCTGCTTTTTTGGGTATGTAATAAGATAATTTTGTTTGTACCTATTGCATGATCAATAAAGGCTTAAAGCCGCTTTTCTATGAACTATTGATGTTCTGTGTGTTATAATTCCATGGCAAAAATTCAATCACATTATTCTGTCTGACGTATGAACGCGCATATAAAATTAAAAGTCAATCAATAAAACAAAAAATCTCTAAGTCCCCAAAGTGCAGACTAGAGTACTCTAAGACCCCAGAGTGCGGACTAGAGTATAAATGACTTAAAAATCTCTAATTCCCCAAGAGTGCGGACTAGAGTACTCCGAGTTTCCAAAATGCGGACTAGAGTATAAACGACTAAAAAATCTCTAAGTTCTAAGAGTGCGGACTAGAGTATAAACGACATAAAAATCTCTATGTCTCGGAGTGCGGACTAGAGTACTCTGAGTCCCCAGAGTGCGGACTAGAGTATAAATGACTCAAAAAATCTGTAAGTCCCCAGAGTGCGGACTAGAGTACTTTGAGTCTCCCGAGTGTGGACTAGAGTATAAACGACTTAAAAAGCTCTAAGTCCCTAGAGTGTGGACTGGAGTTCTTTGAGTCTCCAAAGTGCAGACTAGAGTATAAACGACTCAAAAAATCTCTAAGTCCCCAAAGTGCGGACTAGAGTACTCTGAGTCCCCAGAGTGCGGACTAGAGTATAAATGACTTAAAAAACTCTAAGTCTCCAGAGTGTGGACTAGAGTACTCTAAGTCCCCAGAGTGCGGACTAGAGTATAAACAACTTTAAAATCTCTAAGTCCCCGGAGCGCAGACTAGAGTACTCTGAGTCCCTAGAGTGCGGACTAGAGTACAAACAACCAAAAAATCTCTAAGTCCCCAAAGTGCAGACTAGAGTACTTTGAGTCTCTAGAGTGCGGACTAGAGTATAAACGACTTAAAAATCTCTAAGTCCCCGGAGTCCGGACTAGAGTACTTTGAGTCCTTGGAGTGCGGACTAGAGTATAGACGATTTAAAAATCTCTAAGTCCCAAGAGTGCAAACTAGAGTATCCTAAGTCCCTAGAGTGTGGACTAGAGCATAAACGACATGAATCTTTAAGTCCCCGGAGCGCGGACTAGAATACTCTGGGTCCCCAGAGTGCAGACTAGAGTATAAACAACCAAAAAATCTCTAAGTCCCTAGAGTTAGGACTTAAGGACTCTAGGTCCCCAAAGTGCGGACTAGAGTATAAATGACCAAAAAATCTCTAAGTCCCCAAGTGTGGACTAGAGTAGTCTAAGACCCCAGAGTGCATACTAGAGTATAAACGACTTAAAAATCTCTAAGTCCCCAGAGCACGGACTAGAGTACTCTAAGTCCCTTGAGTACGGAAAAGAGTATAAACGACTCAAGAATTCTCTAAGTCCCCGAAGCGCGGACTAGAGTACTCTGAGTCACCGGAATGCGGACTAGAGTATAAACGACTTACAAATCTTTAAGTCCCTGGAGTGTGGACTAGAGTACTCCGAGTCCCCAGAGTGCGGACTAGAGTGTGAACGATTTAAAAAATCTCTAAGTCCTTGTAGCATGGACTAAAGTACTCTAAGTCCCCAAAGCATGGACTAGAGGATTTACGATTCAAAAAAATTTCAAGTCATGTGGAAGCGGACCGGAGCTTATGTAACCCACGAGATTTCAAATTTCGACTACAAGTTAGGCAATAAGCTAAACACTGAGAACCGTGGAAGACAAAGAAACAAAATTTTATTCACTAATCCAAAATAAAGTTCCTCTACAATTTCTCCTGAGCTCGGAGCCAAAAGTCTATTTACAACAATTGTGAAAATAAATAGAAATAACTACATAACTCAAACTTATTCGGGTTGAATGAGGCATGACTGGATAACTACTTTTTTGATTTTTTTTCTTTTTCCTCGGCTTCTCCAAAGGCTTCTCACCTTCTCTTGGACGCCTTGCTTCTTAGTGAGATGGTGCCTAGGGAAGGAGGAAGATCTTCCACTTGCGTGGTCCCACCGAGGAAAATACCCTTCAAGGGCCTGTTCAAGGGATCATCCAGTTCCACCACTTGAGGCTCAGCCTAATTTTCAGCTTTCTTCTTCCATTCTTCCATGATTTGTTCCTCCACGCTCAGTTTCAAAGTGTGTTTGGAGGCGTCGGTAATTTCAACTTCATCATGCTCTTTTGTAGGTGAGGGGTTCTTGAGTTTGTCCTCATCGAGAGCCCCGATCATTTGAGCATCGGGTCTAGGAGCATTCCTAATGTGAGATGCCTCTCCCAATTTCTCTTCCTTCTCCGTGGCGGCATCGCACCTTGGAGTTGGTTCGGGATCAGAATGGCCTACTCGAAGTTATAAAAGACAAATGTTAGAATACATTTATTGTCCGCCAAGAAGCGATAGTTATTTGAACTCTAGAAAGAAAAGTTAAACACCAGCCTCCAGCTGACTCTTGGCTGCTTTGGGAGTCTCACCCTCTGGGATAGGGGACAGAATGTGGATATCAAGCCCGAGTTTCTCTAGATCATAGCCAACAGGCTGCATGAAAGGGTCAAGTGATGGGCGACCGGTCGGCTGAATAGAAGGAAGAACTAGAGATTCAGTCGGATGGGCCAACAACTTCGTCCTTCCCTTTTGATGACGAGGAATCTCTTCCATAAAGGACTTTGGCTGCAGATAAGTCATAAGGATCATTTCCTCGAAGCACTTCCTTCACAAGAGAATCCTCATTAACCTCCTTGGAGCCAGCTCAACTCTTTTGATTCATATCAAGGTATCCCATGCCTCAGCTAATGATTCGAGGTAACCCTCGCCCAGAAAAGATAGATCTCGATGCATAAGAACCCGAGCGTTGTATTTAGCAATAAGTGGATCAAATAGGCATTTAATTTCTTCTCTCCCGGCTTTAGCAGCTGCCTAAAGACGAGAGTCAATTTCTATCAATGCCATTCTTTTACCCTCTTCATGGGTTGCGTCCTTTAACGCTTCAGCTTTGGAGAGCTCCTCATCAAGCTTTGTTTTTAGAAGTCATGTAGCGACAATCTCATCACAATATCGTTGTGACTCCTCTTGAGCAGCAGTTTTTTCTTCCCTTTCTTTGAGGAGTAGCTCCTCCAATTCTTTGACTCATTGAGCAAGGACCTCCTTCTCTTTTTGAATGGAGTCTTTTTCTAAGGCTAAAGCGCCATATCATTGAACTGCCTCATGAATTTCCCATGTGTGAGTAGCTTCAAAACGATTGACTAACTCAGATGTATCTTTAGCATTTTGTTGGGCAGCTTCAAGTTTAGATCTCTATGAGGAAAGCTCTTCATCCTGGGTTTTGATAATGTCTTTATCATGGTTGGCTTCAAGTTTTAGGCGATCGATCTCATACTGATGTTCCATAGAAACTAATGAAACTTTTCTGCCAAGTGAATAAACGCATCATGTTGGACATAGACATCGGTATTGCAAGCGATGACCCTTTGTTTGACATGCCCTGGAATTAGATGAATCGCAGGAAGAAATTTCATTCCATTGAAGCATATCTTTGGAAATATGGCTTTAAGCTCAGCTAATCTTTCGGCTATCGACGGATCATGTGCAGAGACTGGAGGGGTTTGCTTAGCTGGATCCACAAACTTTATGAGGCTTACGAGATTGCTTTGTGCTGGATGAACCAGATTGTTGGTCGCGGGGAACTTCAGATTGAGACCCTTTCTGAGCAGATTTTTCCCTGCCGTGTTTTGAGTGAGAAGGAGGATCGTGGGGTATGAGGAATGGCTGTATGTTTTTCTTTGAGACGACGATGAGTTTCTGGGACAAGAGTCCCTATCGCCGCTATCATCTCTTTCTCGGCGTCTACCTGACCTCGAATCCCGACTGGGGTGGTGGAAGATGGAGGACCCGCAAAGGCGGTCAAATCCATGAGTGCGCCCCATATCACCTGCATAGAAATTAAGTGAGAACGAGTTAGCGAGAATAATATGATGGCTAAAATATAAGTGTAGGGTGAAGTCTAAGTGTTCGTGTGTGTCCTAGTGTTCCCCCCGATGGACCAGTTTCTTTAGCTTTACATATTGGAGTTTTTTATCCCCGATGATGAATTTGATCGCCTCCATCACTTCTCGTGGGAGAATTAAGTCTCATATCCCCTGGGTCGTTAAAACCGTAATTCAGCAGGTCATCAGGGATGGTCAGGTCTGAAAGACCTTTCAATGAACCATCTAAATGTTAGGGAGACGACTTTTTCTCAACAGAGTGATTGTAACTTTAGAAGTCTCGCTTACTATTTTCTTTTTCAGTTTATAGGCTAAGCCTTTTTGCCTCTTCGAAGGGGGAAGTGACTTGGTGATGCGAGGCGCATCCGTTATTCGTGCATTATCGGAACCTAAGTTCTCGTCGGTCATTTTTGGAACCTCGTCCTCCTTTATTTTGCTTTCCTCCAAAATATTAGGAGTTCCTCCTGTAGTGGGCATAGAAGGCCCAACTTGCCCTTTGCCTTTATCCGTGGTAGATACGATTGTAGCGGCGCCAGTTGGGAAATTAGTTCTACGACCTTTCGCCAGCAATCCAAACTTTAAAAGTGATTCATTGGAAATGAGGGATTTGATCTCCCGGTCTTCCATGGGAATAGCTCAGATGGCCTAGCCTCGGAATATCCAGTACCTTCGGGACGTGGGCCGGTACCTGTAAAAGTCGAAAAAGAAGTTTAGAAAGAATGCACTTTGTGCCATAGACAAATATTGATCTAGAAATGGTACTTACTCCCTTCCAGCCAACTTCTTGCAAAGCCAAGGGGGCAGCGTACATAAAACCATTCCTGCTTATATTGGGAGAATTTACTCCTTGCCTCCGTCAGGATCTGACACTTGGAGTGTGGCTCAAGGAATATGAAGGATGAACTATCAGACCGTCTTTTGAAGCGATAAATGTAGTGGATATCACCGGGAATGGGTAGCCTAGATAAAATGCTCATAAAAAGATAACAAGTAACATAGATGAACGCGTGACTATTGGGATGTAGTTGTGTCGGGGCGAACCCGATATACTGTAACAAATCATGAAGAAAGGAGTTGAAAAGTGGCATGCTGCCAAGCCAGCACATGAATTTATTGCACGATGTATATCCAGCTGGGGCCAAGTGAGGTCGATCTTTCCCCGATGGAACTAAAACATCTTCGATTTTTGAAGCTTGTGAATCGAAAGGATCATCCAGGATGGCCACTCCGTCTATAATGTCAGGAGCTGGGCCAATAATTGCAGCTGATGGATTTGGGACACCCTGTGTAGGAGTTGTTGATGGATTCAAAGTTCCTACTACCTCCTGCTGAGAACTTGGCTCAGACTTGTCGGAAACTGCAGCAGAGCTTGATCTTTTGGACATCTTCAACGGGCGTTGAATACGGATAGATACCTATTTGAACTATACTTAAAAGACAATCGATATTAGATATGACGACAAAAATATTCCTTCCGTGTAGTGTGTGGACTAGTGCAGTCATTCAAGCATGAGTATAAAAGAATTGAAGATTTAAAGACCCGATGAAGTGTGTTTGAGAATTAAACTATCATCTTCGAAGACCGTCATCGCCGACTGTCTTCGAGAGCTTGTCCTATGTTCGGTAGTAGGGTTCTTGAAATCGAACATTGGCATTATATGACGAAGGCTGTTGTTTGCTTTTGTTAAATTGAACTCGCGTTTAAAGTTCTTAAAACTATGGAGTCATTAGTCCAAACCAGTTCCATATGCTCCAATGCCTAAGTCTTTGTCATTGTTCATTTTTCTATTGTAAGGCGTGGAAGTATGTGATCTTGGAATATGCTATGCTTAAGTAGGGATGATTATGATTGTCAATGCCGATCCCAAGGCCAAAGGCTGGTCGTCTTTCTGAACCTACATACCGAACCACACTCTCTCGTCAACAAACGACCTATTGTGGCTACACTGAACCATACTTGCTCGATATACTGAACCCTCCTTGTGGACTCTCACCGGGCCATAACGCTACACTCAAATGACTGAAACACACTCACTCCCAAAAAACCAAGCAGCCACATTCCTAAACACATGTTGGTCTGTCCACTCTCTTATTCTAGGCCGAGCGACACTTTCACTCTGTCACTATTCCCACAAGAGACTTACCAACTAGCAGACTTCCACCCAAAATACTGACCCGATGTTGTCACTCAGCCTATGCCTTCTAAACTTACAAACTACTACCAACCCACTCATACTCCTTTCTCCCTCGTTCCCTAATCACCGAACGACTTCGTACCAGGTCACTAATTCAGCCCTACTTCAATAACCTAACAACCACACACCCTCGCTTGGTGGCCCAATAGGAACCTACATCGTAGAGATCATAGATATCCTTTTCTTTTCTCCTCTCCACCTCACCTGCCTCGAAATCAGTTAAAACCATACCGAGTTCCAACCCTAAGGCATGTTCTTATCTCAGATTCGTCTTCCTCATCTACAACGACTCCTACCGTCCGTAATATGAAGAAAACTCATGAACTCGAGCTTCGTACAAAGCCCCTAATTGGGGAAAGTGGATCAAATCAGAGATTCATACCTATGTGAATGAATCAAAGCTTAGGGAGCCTCTATATTTAGGGCCAAAGTTCGTTTAGGTTTGTTAACAGAGGGGTTGCGGAGCAAACGTACTAGATTCGGGATGAGAAAGGAAAGCTGAAGTAGTAGCCGAGGTTTGAGGGGAGCTAAATTAGAAGATCTTATAGAGATAAAGTAAAAGTGAAGGGAAGAAGAGAGAGCTTTTATATGTGCAACGAAGGGAAGGTGAATGGGCTGGTGCCTTTAGAACTGGTCCATGCACTTTGGGTGTGTCGTGGGGAGTAAGTCCTAGATCAGGCAGGCAGAGTGGGTCAGTGATGGCATGCCGAGCCGCTTTGTACCGGGCATATCGGGTGAGTGGTTCGGTCTCTCACCCACTGATCCATTCGCTTTAAAAAAATAACAAAAATAAATGAAATACATAAAATAAAAAATGTACAACATGCTAAGAAGGTACATCATGTTTCGGCCTTCGTGAGATTGTTTACGTTCGACTTTTGGAAGCAAAAATGATCATCGATTCAAAGCGTGTCGTGTTGTTTCACACGACAAACTTTAGAGGGATAATGTTACCCCGTTGCTTGGCCCGGCTATAGGGCGATAATTACAGAGGTTTTGATTAAATCAAGATGAAACTCGAGTCGGTGAAAGGTTGAGATTGACCTGATTTGAGTAGTTCAGCGTATATATTCGTTCGGCCTATATACACGGTTCGATTTGTGTATATGGTTCGGCCGAGAAAACGATGGCTTGTGTCGCTCGGCTAAAGAAAGGAGGCTATATCAATACAGCACAAGTCACTCAGTCAATGATGGGAGAGCTAGATGACTCGGCCGGGATGTCCAAGAAGAGGTTGCTTGGCAAGGGTGGCTCGGCATTCAGTGGACCGGCCCCAGCGAAATTGTTTCATTTGGCTTGGCATTTATCAGTCGGCCTGGAAGTGTTTTGTTCAGAGTGGGTCGGCTAGCATAGAGAGACAAAGCAGTTTGGTCTGAAAGGTCCAGCATATGCCATTTGGCCTAGGGGAGTTAGCTTATTCTCGAAAGTCAACATCGAGGTAAGGAGGTCGGCATTGCTTTACTTCGAGATCCATTACGAGTTGCTCCGAGTCCTTTGAGGTCTCACTTCGAGTCATTTTCTAAATGACTATCGGTCGGCCATGATGGTTCGTTATTCTTCGATCGGTTGATAGTCGTTTGAGATGCTTGGACCGACCGACTCGAGATTACCATGCATGGGCCGGTTGCCTTGGTCTTGGGCCTACATAGAGCATCTAGCCTATCTTCATCTATAAATAGAGGGGTAGGGGTATAGTTGAGGGGATCTTTTTTCAGAGAACTCCAAGGATACTCTGCCATTTTTGGTACTAACTCCCATCAGTTCAAACTTGTATTCGAGTTAGAAGTTTACGGATTGTATCGGTGTTCAAGTCTCTGAGAAAAGCAATAAAGATTACATTAACAGTGGACGTATGCAGTTATGCCGTACCACTATAATTCTGGTGTTCCTTTTTCTGCAGTTAGTTTTTCATACATTCCTCTGTTTTAATTTATTATCTTCATTAATCTCTCTACACAAATCTCTTCTTGAGTGTTAGTGATCAATTTTGGTGCTAACACTGTTCTTGAACAAACAAACATGGTACAGAGCTTTATGGAAGAAAAAAAGTGCTTTGATTGTGCAGGTGGGCTAGCTCCTTTCAAACACAATCATACATTCATGTTTATGTACATACACACATATACTTAACACATATCATAATTCATAGCCATATATATATATACATCATATAACCAGTTAACAAAATAAAGTGTTGTACTCGCTGTTTAAAAGATGATGAACTGCTGCTATGAATTCTTCCTTCAAGCTTACAACACTCAGCTTATTTTTGTTTTTGATCTTCTTATGTTTGATTTAATGGAAGTGGTTCTTTTTTTTATAAGAACATGAACAAGTTAAGCTCGACCAAGGTATGTGTATATATATGAGAGAATGGGAAAAGCAATGAAGTAGGGTAGCTGGTGCTTTCTTATACAGGCTTTACAATTTCAAGATTTTTATTTTATTTTATTATATTTTTGGCTGATGTGATTTCCATCTTTGGTTTTGATTTATTGAGACTTGATTTGATTTATATAGGTGATTTGATCTTTTATGCGCTTGAAATAAGGTTTTTCCATGATGATGTCTCTTATGTATATATATATACACACACATATATATAGGTACATATATATAGGTTTAACTATCCACTAATTTAATTTAACATACTTACATACTCACATACTTATATCTATTTTATCATATATACACATCAAATATTTATTTCATCCAAAGTTAGGAGTTTATTATCATGAAGATTTTACATTATATATCTAAATATAATCTCGTAACACTATCTTTACCATAAATACATTTATAAATATATAAGTATGGATACATATACCATATACATATTTATTTTACCATATTCACATTTATACATATTTACATATACATTTAAATACACACATGTTTTCATATCTTTACATATACAATATTCTTACAAACATATATATACACATATAAACTTATATATATATATGTTTAAACATCATAAAGCTTGTATATATATATATATATATATATGTTTAAACATCATAAAGCTTGTATATATATATATATATATGTTTAAACATCATAAAGCTTGTATATATTTATATATGCACATATATGGATATTTTGTCTTAAATTTTAATGGTGGAGTATGTATTCATATATCTATAAAAAAATTCATATCCAGAAAGTTATATTTTAAAATTAAATATAGTTTTAATCAATATATAGATTTAGAAATTTTAAATATAAGAAAATTCATCTATTAGCCTAATAAAAAATTTTATTTCAACAATTAAAATTAGTTAATTATCCCAATATCAGATGGCTAAAAATCTGGGTCGTTACATTCCTCCTCCCTTAAGACTTTTCGTCCTTGAAAATGAACGAAGCAAGGACTAGAATTTTTATGTATATTGCTGAGTTAATCATCCTTTGAGCATTTTAAACCTCTTACTCCTTTACTATACAATTTAGAATACATACACTTTAAATTACATAGTATTACCAAGCTAGTTTGATATTAAAACATTTTTTAAAACCCGATGTCTTAACAAGTCCATCCTTATTCTTACAGAATTTTAGTCATACGTTGATCAGGCGTAGGACTGAAAATCTCTAAGTACTTAGTAGACCCGTTTCAACTCCCAGTGAAAATACTTGAAAAACCCTTTCAAAAATGATATGGAAAGTATCACTCCCATTTCCTTCTTATTACATGGATCGCAGTTAACACGCCGATTGCGTCGCTATCCTGGCGAAATCATAACTATAGGCATCAACACCTCTTGACTTACGCCATGGGAACAGAATAGTACGCAGGTATACAAAGGTTGCGTTGCTATCACAGCAAAACTGTAAGTAGTCTGTAGGCAATATTTTCCCCTCGAATTACACTATCAAATGGAACCAAACTACATAGATCGCATCTACACAAAGGTTGTGTAACTATCCTAGTGAAACCAAACGTAGACTGTAGGCAATCGCCGCCTCTAGAATCACGCTATGGAACCAAACCACATAGCGCGCAATCTATCGATGTTACGTCGTTATCACAGCGAAATCAAACGTAGATTGTAGGCAATCACTGCCTCCCTAATTACGCTATGGAAACATGATAGATCGCAGTTACACAAAGGTTACATTGCTATCACGTTAAAATCAAACATAACTATAGGTATAATATCCCTCGATTTACGCTATACAAACAAATGATCACAAAGAAATCATGAATTTTGTCCGGACGTCCTCTATGATCCCAATTCTCATTGAACCCTACCTGTGGATTCCTATGTAGACCACCCAATGGATCTCCTACTCTAATTTCAACTTTTGTGAGGGTGCCTTTCCATACTTTTAGTTTCAACACATATCATACTATATATATACAATATCTTTCAAACCATATACTTTATATGTATCACATATAAATTTTATCTATATAAAATCGATATCTTTTCAATCGATAGTTTTCGAATTCGCTTTACCCAATTTCCAAATTCAACCATTTGTTAAAATCAAAGCCTTTAAAAAAATCAATAAGTTCCAAACTATTTTGGTTTCATTCTCATATACATATAAGATTATTCTTTCCAACTCGAAAAATTTTAGGACCAATAATTTCTGAGTTCGCTTCATATTTATATAAACTCCATTTAGTATTTTCAAATACCTTTCAAAGATCATTTCTTTCTAGTTATAAATTCAACAAGGGGAGTTTGCACATATAAAATCTCATTAATGCAAAATCAAAATTTCCAAGTTCGATTACTTCCTAAAGTTATTGGCAACATTTCTTACATCTTATACTATAAATTTTAGTTATAGTAACTACTAAATCTTCATTTTTAAAATCATCATATACACTCAAAATATACTATTTTACTTCAAAATCATTTTTGCCTTAATATCTCGATTTCGGTTCCAATTTAAATTTGCTTCGAATTTCCATTTGGGTTATAACTTCAATTTAACCCAATTTGTATTTAAATCCATGATTTAAATATGAACAATTCCCACTCTGATCGGTTTGAATTTAGAAAATAGCTTGAATAGTTTTGAATTAGTTAAATAGTTAATATAAGATAGTTTGAGTTTTAAAAATGGTTGATATAGTAAAATAGCGTGAAAAATCAAAATAATTTGAATATTTAAGAAGATGTATTTTAAACAGTTTATATTAAAATAATTTATTTGAAAATAGTTTCAAAGTCAAACTAATTCAATTCCCAATCTTTTAATTCAAATCAATTTCAATTTCCATTTCCATTTAAATTGATTCAATTCCGATTTCAATTTTAATTAACTTCGATTCCAATTTAAATTCAATAAATTTCGATTTCAATTCTAATTAATTCAATTCAATTCAAATTTTAAACCATTTCAATTTATATAAATTCGAGTTCGATTTTCAAAGTATCGATTTAAATCATTTAAATCAAATTAACCTTCATTATTCAATTTAAAAATCCAAATCTTTAAAAATAATTCAATTTCAAGCCTAAATTTCGAAATATCCATTTAAATTAATTTTGCTTGGATTTATTTCAAGGTTGAAATAAGAGTTCAAATCTTTTTAAAACAAATCAATTTCTGGAATTCAAGTTATTTCTCAATTATAACTTCAAATTTTCAAACCCAATTCTTTAAACAATTCTGGTTGACAAGTTCATTTTTAACATTTCAAACTCGAGTTTTAAAAATGATTCCATTTCCATAAATTCGACTTTATTTCTTAAAATTAAAATCATTTAAATAATTTCAAATCAAAGTTTTTTTAAAATCATTTAATTCAACCAATCTGTTGTCTGTATACAATTTTCAATCCTATGGCCAGGGATGAATATGTATCATTTCATTCCAAAATAAATGTCACAAGTATATATCATTTTAATCTATTTCTTAATTTATTCGAAATAATTTGATTTACAGTTTTATATGCTGTAAATAATATACAGGATGATAGCAGGATATATCAAAATTAACAAACATCCAAATCATCTAAAACATCAATCAATAGCATCCATCACAAATTTCTAGAATTCGAAATCCGTTTTATTTCAAAAATCGTTTTGAAATCATTCATACATAGATAACTTCTTTTGCAACTCTTATCAAATCTATATCTTTTCTTTTACAATTCAATTTATTTAACTTCCATAAGTTAAATTTTAATTTTACCTTGAAATTTCCAATTTCAGGTTATAAGTTCTGAACTTATTTAACTTGGCCTGAGTTCACTCCCAATTTGTTCAATCCATTTAAACTTACTCATTTAAACTTTACATTCCAAAATTCAGTTCTTATGAATATCACTTCCTAGTTATATATTAAAAAAAGTTATTTTTCCTTTGGTTCTACTTCTCCTTTTAATGGGAATCCTAGAATTTAACACTCGGTATTTATTTCAAATCAACTTTGAAGTCAAATATATACACACACATACATATATATATATATATATATATATCCCATTTATATTCTAAATCACTCTTTTAAATTTTAGAACAACCTTGGTTTTTATCCAAAACAAAATCTTCAGAATTTTCAAACAACTCTTGTTTTTTTAAACAAAATTTTCATATCAGAAATATTCTAAACAATCTTACTTATTATTTCTTCAAATCACCTTGAAACATATTTCAAAATTTTCGAGACTTAAATTCAAAACTTCTCAATTTAGATCCATTTTAATTTATAAGTCACATTTATGAATTATGCTTATATAATTTCACTTCCTTCAAACATTTCACAATATTTTATCATTATTTATTTTGTAATAAACATCCATATTAAGATACAACACCCAATTTATGATAATATTCAATATTATCATATCCAAAAACCAAACACATCATATATTCCTTAATAATTTCCTGAAAAATTATTTCTATATATAAAATAAAATCAGGGTAAACTCATTTCATTTCAAAACACTTTGAAAAACACTTCCGAAATTTCCAAAATTTAAAATCTGGTTTGAATTTTATTTTTAGCTTAACTCATTTATATAATTCATTCTTATCTAATTTCTACTTGGTTATATATATAACCACTCAGATCTCATAATCTTATTGGATTATAATAATAACAACCAATCACTTTAATATACTATAATGATTCAGAAAAATTATTTCCTTTTTATATCAAAATATAATCTTATATTAAAAATTATTTTAAAATCGTTTATCCTTTAAAATTATTATATAAGAAAATAACAAGTACGCCCTCATATATGATACACTCAGCTCATTCTAGGGTACTACTGACCCTATCTCTAATGAGTAATCCCCACTAGGGCCAAGGTTCTCGTTTAACCTTCAGCTCTGATACCTTGTGTAACGACCGGGACATTTTCGACCCTCAAAAATCGACAATAACACTTTCACTCATTAGAATGTCAAGCGATCGAGTGTCGGAAATACCAGGTTGTTAGGGTTAAAGAAGAAAAGAGATAGAAGAAGAAGCAGAAATAACAATAACATAGGATCTCGCAAAAATAATGGAACAAAATATAGTACACAATAAGAGCTTTTATAAAAAATAAAAATTGTAACGATTAATATACACATAAAATTATCAGAGTACAATCATCAACTTATAAATTTAGACAGTTATAATAACTTGTCCTCAAAAAATGCTAAATATACAGCCTACAATACACGGCGGAATATAATCAAATACGTGCAATACATCTACGCCATCTAGCTCGTCCCTTGAGCTCTAAAGTAACCTAACCTAAAACTGTAATACTCGGTCTGAACCGAGCATTACAATAAAGTAACACCCAATTCAGGCTGGAAACCAGTGTGAGTAAACACACTTAACTTGAATTACTAAAGTTATCAAAATCCTTCGAAAGGTAACTCATAAGACCACGTCACATATAACACGACGGTTTTTTATCTTACGATAACCAAAACGGATTTTCAGAAAATCCGGTGATATTATAATAATGTCTAAGTACAGTTACTTGTTAAAAATGGTCAAATTTGTTAAATTAATCCAATTTCAGCATATAGGACTCTATAATCAAAATTGTAGAGGTCCGTAATGATTATTAAATCGAAGTGGTTCCAGATAACACTGATATCCAATCCAGTCTCTTCGAATCTAATGGATAAACTTTTAAAAGGGCGAGTTGTTTTAAACAAACAATTCATATTCAGGGTGTCAATATCACATATGGGAATTTATTACATATGTTTACTTCCAATAAAACGTATCAATGTTTTGTTCTAACTATTTTAACTTGTATGACCACTTGATGGCATAAACAATGAAAAACTAAAATAAATATTTCAGAACAATAAAGCAAAGCATAGGTCATTAACTAAATTAACGATTAACAACTAATATTAAAACAATTCACAATTAGAATTTAATCAACTTAAAATAAACTGAATCAACTTAAATTTTAATCCAAATTAATATTAAATTTAAGAAATTATAAAACAATTTATTATTAGTTAATTAGGATTTAAAGAACCATATTAATAACTAATTTATCTATTAACATTAGGTTAAATCAAATAAGTCTTTAATTAATTATCCACTTGATAACCGATTTATTAATTAACATAAGATTTTAACAAATTAGACCTTAGTTATTTATTAATTAAATAAGATTAAGTCAAATAAGAATCTAATTATTTATTAATTAACATAAGATTTAATCAATTAAGATTTTAATTAATAACCCACTTTAACAATTACACTTTATATTACAAAAAATTAACAACATTAATTTTAGACTAAAATATTAGGTAGCAGGATTTTAATACAAAATTTATCATGTTGATTTGATTTTAAAATGAAAAGGAACATTTTTTTTGAGTTAAAAGACTTTTAACATAAAACTTACTCAATTCTTTTAAAAAAATGTAAAATGCCGAACCCAACATGTACGGCCCATGAAGCAAGATACGGCTCTAACTCCTTCTTTCTTTTCTTTCTTCCCCAGTTCTTCCTTTTCTATGTTCTCGTTCGAACTCGAAACGTGCATGCCTGTACACGTGTGTATGCACTCAAACTCTTGCCGAAGAGCCTCGTAGCCGATCACCCACGCAAACCACCCACGACCTTCTCATCCCACCAAGCACCCTAAAAACACGATCGAGACCTTGGTTTGTAAATCGATCTACTCATCTAAACTAGAAAAAAGACCACCACCATTCCAATGCCACGACCGTCATTCATCTATCGCCATACTTCGACCAGAGTTACATTATCGACTTCCCCACCTTTTTTCCCTGGACCGCACGCCTCCCTTCGCCTCTCGCCGCCACCATCTCTATGAAGCCGAGACCACACAACAACCCATCCTAAACCCTAAAGCCACCTCGACTAGCTCGCACACCCCACTACAAATCACCGCATTATTTTTCTCGAGTGCCCCAACCCCTACTCCCTCCTCCACGACAAGCATCGTGCCACTAAATCTACCGAGATGCTTGGATTTTCCGAAACACCCAATTATGTTTAACCCCACATTTCTCCCTATACACAATGTTAGAAATCACCAAACCACCTCTAAAATTCATGATTTTCAATAACGACCAAAGATATATGATCAATTTTGTGATATCACGGAAATTTCAAGCAATTAAAAAGTGATAATCTCTTTTATAAATTATTTAAAATTGGCAAAAATTATTATTTTGAAACAAATAATAATGAGTTGTTTATATATATAAAACTTTAAATGAAATTATCATTTTCAAACAAATAAAATACGTGTTTGTTTAAATGTATATGTATATATATATGAGTTGATTTTAAATAGGATTTTAAATAGAATTTGAATTTGAATTAGAAATTCAAAAGATAAATATCTTAAAATATTTTGGATTTAAAAATATATATGTACATGATTTTTATTAGTATATAATTGGTTTTGTATTATTTTCTTTAAAGGATTTTATTTATATAAATTAAGAAATGTATTAAATAAATAGAAAATTAAATATAAAAGTTTTATAAAAACATTTAAAAATAATTAAACACATGCATAATTACACACATAAGTTAATTGTATATAATTTAACAAATGTAAGTTAATTAGTATATCCAAATGACAAATAGAAGCTAATTAAACAAGTGTCATATTTTTTTCTTTTATTTTCTTTTATTTTTAAAATCATAAATTAAGTCTATATATATATATATATATATATATATATATCTTCTCTTCCATTTCTTTTTCTATCTTCAATTTTCAAAAACTCAAAGAAACAAAACCTGTAAAAGAATAAGCAAAACCAGAAAATTAATTCAAATAGCATATTCAACTAAATCAAGCAAAGATCATCAAGCAATCAAAGCAACTTCATTTTAGTTTAAAAAGCAAGATCAACTCAACTAAGCAACACAATCAAGTTTTCAAAAGATCAAGTGATTTCCAGTTTCAAAAATCAAGCATCCTTAGTTTATAGCTCTCTGTCCAAACATCAACCGGTGAGTAAACAACCTAATTGCCTGTTTAAAATTATTGCTTGTGATGCATATATTAAATAAGTGTTGTGATAATTGTTTGCATGAGTGTAATTTTGGCTTTCATGTTATAAATATGCAGATTTATTAGTGCGCATGTCTGTAAACCTATGCATATCTCTGTTTTTATATCGACAGGCTAAAATCTTGATCAAAAAATCAAGTTCTCTTCATACATTCTCTTATAGGCTGTGAATTTCAAACAAAATATGTTTGTTTAAACATAAATTAAAATTTAAAAATATATTTAAGTATGATAGTTTTGAACATTATCTAGGATGAAAAAGACAATGAAACTCATGAAAACATGTTAAATTCAATCATCAAAATTCTTAGATTCATTTACATAATCTTAATCTCCATCTAAAATCATGAATTTTAAAAGTTGAATTAGGATTTTTAGTAATTAACTGAGTGAGGAAATCGAGGTTGAACGTGAAGTGGGTTTTGCGAAATTGCTGGCAATCGATGGGTGGTGAGGCCTCAGGATCGCCACTGGAGGTAGCTGGGGAGTTGTCGAGTTTAGGAAAAATGTCAGGTGGATTTTGAGCCCATCGAGACGGCATCGCGGCGATGGTTTTGGGTTTAAACCCTAAGTTTGGTCGGGGCTGGAAATTGGGTTGCTGCGTCATCGTTGGGCGATCGAGGTTCACTGGTCATGGGGGAAAATAAGTGTGGATGGCCGGAGAGCGTGTGGTCAGAGTTTCATGGCTGCTGGTGGTCGGCATCGACGGGTCGAGGAAGTTTCAGGCGATGGGTTTGGTTCCAGGCTTGTTCAAGTAACTTGATTTTGATTTGGGGTTTGTGGTGAAGATTAGGTGGTCGGGATCGTAAGTAGAGGCAACCGTCATTGTGTTGGAGGTGTCGGCAGTGGTCAGAGTCATCTCGATCGAAGGTGCATGTACACGTTTGGGTCGGTGTGTCAGTGTTTTGGGAAGGGAAAATTTTCTCGGGAAAGGCCTCGGGGTAGTGTGGTTGTGGCTCGATAGGGTCTCGTGACATTCGTGATTTTTTAACATGATTACAGATTTTAGTTTTAAAGCTAAATCTAAGTAAAGGGATTGTCTCGGGTCTGGGCTCGAGTGTTTTCTAGGTTGAACCCGAAGCAAGATTTAAACAGTTTTTAAGTTTAAATAAAAGCAAGTTTTAAATTTTAAACTAAATCTAGTTTAAACCTTTTTCTTAAATAAATTTCTTTTATATATAATAAATCTTTTATTTAACATTTGATTTAAGAAAGTTATATGACTTGTTTAACTTAAATTTGTTAAGTTAAATGCTGAATTTATTTTAGAACTTAATTTAGAAATATAATTAAGTGTTAATCAAAAGAAAAAATGTTTTAAAATTTATATGATAATGATAATTAAGTAATTAATAAGGTAAATGGTTTATCTTAAAGGTTAATTAAGGTTTTAGAGATCAAAGATTTATTAAATTAGCGAGATAATTAAAGAGTAATTAATTAATTTAATCAATTAATGATTAAGAATTAATTAATTAATGATTAATGGTTTAGTTAATTAATTAGATATTAATTAATTGATAATTAAGAATTAATTAATTAAGTAATTAAGATTAATTAATTTATAATTAGAGATTAATTAATTAAGTAATTAAGATTAATTAAATTGTAATTAAGAATTAATTAATTACGTAATTAGAGATTAATCAATTGGTAATTAAGGATTGATTAACTAGTAATTAAGGATTAATTAATTTGCAATTAAGGTATATTAATTAATAATTGAGGTTTATTAATTAATAATTAAGTATAATTAATCAGTAATTAAAGATTAATTAATTGATTTATAAGGTAATTAAAGAATGATTAATTAATTCAAATGGTTTGTAATTAATTAATGATTAATTAAGCAGGGTTAGGGGATTAATTCTTAAGTAATTAATTTAATTCGAGTTGATTAAATTAATTATAGTATGGATTAATAAAGTCCTGCTTATGGATGATTGATTGTATGAAATGTCTGGATTGATTTTTATAGTATGATAATCTATGATGATTTTGTGATGTGTTATACTTTGGATATAGATGTGATAAATGTATGTTATTTATCTGTGATGAATGTTGTGTGAATTCAGTGTTTTGAATTGAATTAAATTGTTTAAACTTAAACAACTTGACCTTTAAGACGGCATTTGGATTTCGATGAGACCATAATCGGATATCAAATTTGATTATCTGAAAACCACATCGATCCAAGTTAAACGATAGGTCGTGAATCTCAAGTGAAGATCGAGATAAAGATTCAGAGTGCAAGGATTATTGTTGTTCACTCTAAGGGTGATTCCAAAATGAGTGTAACGAGATGATGCCTTCGGTTTCGTTCGAACGCGGAACAAACTTGTATGGATGAATGTTATCAGGTCATTGTCAGTGGAGGACGATGAGCATTCCAAGATGTGTTCTATAAAGGTAATCGTAGCCTCAAGCCTCATCAACCGGGAATGGCTAAAACAGGGGAGGTGCATGCAAGGCTAAATAGTTAGCACCTAAGTAGGATAAGATTTTCCCTTGTCTAAAGGTACCTTTTATTCGCCTGTGTGGGCGGTTGTTTGGCCACAACCGCGGGGTTGTCTTATTTGGACTATCCAGTATGGGGTAGCTTCGGCTTTGTGATGCAGGAGATCAGGGTGGATCCTCGGTACGGTGATCTTGGCCATGCACTGTGACAGGCGGTACCCAAGTAGCCCTGCCATTGTATGGAATCCAATCTCCAATAAGTGCCTGTACGGTTTTGATTGTGCCCAACTATGTTTGAACGTGAGATGTGAGCATTCCAGCCATTTCTTTGTTTTATATTAAAAACCCTAGACATTATTATAATATAACTGGATTTCCTATCAAATGTTTTGGTTATCGTAAGGGAAAAAACTTGTCCGTGTTTATTTGCGGAGAGTCATATGAGATACCTTTTATTTAAAAGGTTTTCCAAGTTAAACAACTTAACCGTTTACTCACACCAGAACCATGTCTGATCCGTAGTTTATTCTGTTTTCTTAAACTCTTAGGTACTCAAATTTTTATGAGCAGCCAAGTGATTAGGTTTGGCTTGATGAATTTTAGAAAGCTTGGAGCAGGAGCCTTGGCGTATCTATATCTTTCTATCTATTTTCGCTATGTTGAAGCCTTTTGTCGTTGTATTTTTTAATGTAATGGACAGACGGGTCTTCAGGACCGTCTAATGTGATGATGTTGTACTTGTGTAACTCTGATGTGTAATGACTCTGTAATAGTTATATGATATATTATATTTTTTCCGTTTCTGCTGTGAGATTCTGATGTTGTTTAGTTCTTTCTTTCTATCTATTTTTTTCTACCTATTTCTTTCTTATTGATGATACATTTTTCTGTGGAATGAAAGGCGGGTCGTTATAGTTGGTATTAGAGCATAGGTTGAGATAATACCTAGGCTTTGGAGTAATATCCATCTTTAGAGCGTATTTGTAAGTTTTATAACTATATGCCTATCTAAATTTGTTGGGTTATCTGTCCAGGTTGCCAACATGAGTTCTAGAGGAAGGAGAGACAGAGTTGTGGGCAGCACGACGACCAATGGTGGAAGAGGACAGTCAGCTAGCGAGGCTATAAATCCAACACCGCCTCGAGTAAGTTTTGCTGCTTTGTGTAAGGTTTTCGCCAATCTGGAAGGAAGACCTTTTAAAGGATCGGAGTCCATCATTGAAGTTCAGGCTTGGTTACGCTCATGTGAGCGCATTTTTAAGAGTTTGGATCTATCTGATGAGCAAAATAGAGTGATGGCATCGTTGCAACTTCAAGAAGGAGCTGCAGCTTGGTGGGATGCAGTTACCGTAAACATTTCAGAGGAGGATATTTCTTGAAGTCAGTTTAAGGAATTGTTTAAGGAACAATTTATGCCTACAGCTGGGAAGACTCGTCTATATAGATATTTTCTAGATCTGAAGCAAGGGAGTATGTCAGTATCCAAATATGAGACTAAGTTTAATGAACTATCTCGCTACGGACTTGGATTGATCAACTTGCCTCTCAAGAAAATGAGATGTTTGTGCAAGGAATGAGGCTTAAATTCCACGAGAAGACGATGGCATATCTTAAGGGATCTTTCATGGAGTTGATCGATATAGCATTAAGGTATGAGGAGCTTATGAACAAGAAACCGTTGGCATCTGCAGCAGCACCAAGTGGAACTTCTTTTAATCCGAGCAAGAGAAAATTCAACCCTAATTGGAAGAAGAAAGGTAAAGGGAAACAGGGAGGCAACAACAGAGCTCGTAAGTGCTATGTGTGTCAGCAAGAGGGACATTTGGCTAAGCAGTGTCCCAGGGGTAGATCACAGCAGCAGCAGCAGCAACAAAGTGGACCTGGTTCAGCATTGCTTCAGAAATCCTTGTGTTTCAACTGTCATCAGCGGGGACATATGGTGAAGACTTGTCCGCTTGTTCAGAAGGCCCAGCAAAACAAGGTGTTTGCTCTTGAAGGTGGACCATCTTCTTCTTCTAAAGGCAAAGGCATTTTGGATGGTACTTTGCTTTTGGATGATATTTTTATTAGAGTTCTGTTTGATTCTGGTGCATCTCTTAGTTTTATTTCTTTGGATTCGGTTGAGAAGTTTCATCTTTCCCCTTGTATGGTAGACCACCCTATTTTTATATCTAATCCTATATGCGGAGTAATCAAGTTAGATAAGATCTGTAGAGCCTAAGGATTTCTTATCTGTCTCATAGTTTTTTTGCGACCAATTTGTATTGGATTTTAAAGGATTTGACCTTATTTTTGGAATGGATTGGTTGGATAAGTATAAGGCTGTTTTGATGTGTGAAGAGAGAATTGTGTCTTTGGAGACTGGGTTGGGAAGGATCGCAAAAGTGACTTGTGATAGTTCTGAAGTTCACTTGAGTAATCTTTTGCATGGAATCGAGGCATCTCTAAAAGGCATAGAGTCCATCGAAGTGGTCCAAGATTTTCTGGATGTCTTCGAGGAAGTTAAAGGTTTTCCCCCTCATCGGGAGATAGAGTTTCGGATCGATTTAGTTCCGGGAGCAATACCTGTTGTTCCGCCCAGTAGAAGGATAGCGTCGAGAGAGAGAAGAGTTGGTGAAGCAGATCCATGATTTTTTGGGAAAGATTTGATCCGGCCTAGTTTTTCCAGTTGGGGTTCTGCTGTAGTCTTTGTGACCAAGTCGGATGGGTCTTTGAGATTCTGTATGGATTACCGAGAGTTGAATAAGGTTACTATTAGGAATAAGTATCCATTGCCCCGTATAAACGATCTTTTTGATCAACTCCATGGAGCTTCTGTTTTCTCTCAGTTGGATTTAGCTTCGGGTTTCCAACAGTTTAGAGTAGCTGAGGACAGTATACCCTTGACTGCGTTCAGGGGACCCCATTGTTTCTTTGAGTGGTAGGTTATGCCTTTTGGGCTAACCAACGCTCCCACCTATTTTGTGGATTTGATGAACTAAGTTTTTTGGGATGTATTGAATAAGTTCTTACTCGTGTTCGTTGATGACATTCTTGTCTACTCTAAGTCTGAAGAGGAGCACAAGCGACATTTGGGGATAGTGTTGGAGATTTTGATGTTCTAAAGGCTAAGATTTCGAAGTGCCATTTTTGGAAATCGAAAGTCAGATTTTTGGGGCATATTGTTTTTGGTGAGGGTATTTTTGTAGATCCGGCCAAGGTAGCAACTATTCAGGAATGGAAACAGCCACAGACTCCGACATAATTCCCAGTTTTCTGGGTTTGACAGGGTATTATAGGAAGTTTATCAAGGACTATTCTAAGATTTCTTCATACTTAACCAAGCTGACTAGGAAAGGAGCAAAGTTTAAGTGGACCCCCAAGTGTGAATAAGCTTTCTTAGATTTGAAGGCATGGCTGACCAGTGCACCTGTTCTAGCTATTGATGATGGTAAGAGTAAGTTCGAAGTCTACACGGATGCTTGTGGAGTTGGGCTGTGTGCAGTGCTGATGTAGAATGGGAAAGTGATTGCGTATGCGAGTAGGCAATTGAAGCCACATGAAAAGAATTACGCTATGCATGATCTAGAATTGTTGGCCGTCATCTTTGCTTTGAAGATGTGGAGGCACTATCTGTTAGGAGAGAAATTCGAGCTTTTCACAGATCACAAACCTTTGAAGTACCTTTTCTCCCAGAAGGATCTGAATTTGAGGCAGTAGAGGTGGGTAGAATTTTTGGCATCTTCTGATCTGGATATCCTCTATGCTCCAGGAAAAGCGAATGTTATGGCGGATGCTCTGAGTAGGAATATAGTTCTGTCTATATTGGAAGTTGTTTCGTCTCTATGGGAAAGGATCATAAGCAGTCAGATGAAGGATAGGGCTTTTAAGGAATTGATTTTTGGAACCAAGGATGGTCGATATTCGGATTTCAAGTTTGACGATCAAGGAGTTTTGAGGATCAATGGACGTTTGTGTGTGCCAGAGGTGGATGGATTAAGGCAAAAAGTTTTATCAGAGAGTCATCGCTCCAGGCTGAGTATCCACCCAGGGATCTCGAAGATGTATAAGGATACGAAGAGAGTCTTCTGGTGGCCAGACATGAAGAAGGATGTTACTATTTTCGTCAATGGATGTGCGATTTGTTAGCAGGTGAAAGGCGATCAACAGAAGACAGCAGGATTGTGGCAGCTTTTGGAAGTCCCGAAGTGGAAGTGGGAAATGATTTCTATGGATTTCGCCGATGGTTTGCTAAGGACCAAAAAAGGAAATGAAGGAATATGGGTGATCGTAGACCGATTGACTAAGAGCACCCATTTTATTCCGGTTAAGGCGACCAGATCTGCAGCATCTTTGGCTGAGATTTTCTTGAAGGAGATCGTCAGACTGCATGGTGTCCCAGTCGGCATTGTTAATTACCGTGATCCAATCTTCACCAGTAAATTTTGGGAGGCTTTACAGACAGCTTTGGGTATGATATTGAGTTTGAGTACAGCCTATCATACCCAGACCGATGGACAAACGGAAAGGCTAAATCGAATTCTAGAGGATATGTTGAGGGCTTGTGTTTTGGATTTCGATGGATCTTGGGAGGACCAACTACATTTAGTGGAATTCTCGTACAATAATAGTTATCAGGCGAGTATCAAAATGGCACCCTATGAAGCTTTATATGGAAGACCTTGTAGATCACCATCATGTTGGGTAGAGTCAGGAGATCGTCTTGCTCTTGGTCCAGATTTGATCCGAGAGGCATCTACGAAGGTGGAACTTATCAAGAAGAGAATGAAAGCAACATAAGATCGCCAGAAGAAATATGAAGACAAGAGACGAAGGCATTTGGAATTTGAAGTCGGAGATTTGGTCTTTGTCAAGGTTTCCCCAGTTAAAGGAGCGATCGGATTTGGAAAGACAAGAAAACTTGCCCCAAGGTATATTGGTCCACTCCGAGTGCTCGAGAGAATTGGTGATATGGCCTATAGGATTGAATTGCCAATCCGGATGGATGGAATTTACAATGTTTTTCACGTATCTCATCTGAGGAAATATGTGTTCGATCCATCTCTAGTTCTGGAGCCAACGGTGTAGGAAGATTTAGATATCGAACTGGACTTATCTGTAGTCAGGCAT
This sequence comes from Allium cepa, assembly GCA_030765085.1. Lineage (NCBI taxonomy): Eukaryota > Viridiplantae > Streptophyta > Magnoliopsida > Asparagales > Amaryllidaceae > Allium > Allium cepa. The sequence goes on from CM060928.1 coordinate 273,530,454, forward strand.
CTAGTCCAGATAGTTGATCAAGATGAAAGAGGCAGCTTAGAAATAAGGTGGTGAAGATGATCAAGGTTCAGTGGAGCGAGGATCCCAGAGATTGTACTTAGGAAATTCTGGATAGTTTTAGGAAATCCTATCCGGAATTGTGTCCGGATAGCTAGTGATATTTGTATAAATGGATTGTTTGTTTGGTTGTTAGTGTATGACTGATATGTATGCTTGGATTGTTTGAAATAAAAGCTTTTGGATTATCTTTTGCTTTTAAATTGGGGACGAAATTCTTTTAAGGAGGGAGGAATGTGATATCCTGGAAATTTCAAGCAATTAAAAAGTGATAATCTCTTTTATAAATTATTTAAAATTGGCAAAAATTATTATTTTCAAACAAATAATAATTAGTTGTTTATATATATATATAACACTTTAAATAAAATTATTATTTTCAAACAAATTAAATATGCATTTGTTTAAATGTGTGTATATATATATATATGAGTTGATTTTAAATTGGATTTTCAATTTAATTTGAATTTGAATTGGAAATTCAAAAGACAAATATCTCAAAATATTTTGGATTTAAAAATATATATGTATATGATTTTTATTAGTATATAATTGGTTTCATATTATTTTCTTTAAAGGATTTTATTTATCTAAATTAAGAAATGTATTAAATAAATAGAAATTTAAATATAAAATTTTTATAAAAACATTTAAAAATAAATAAACACATGCATAATTACACATGTAAGTTAAATGTATATAATTTAACAAATGTAAGTTAATTAGTATATCCAAATGACAAATGGAAGCTAATTAAACAAGTGTCATTTTTTTTCTTTTATTTTCTTTTATTTTTAAAATCATAAATTAAGTGTATATATATATATATATCTCTTCTCTTCCATTTCTTTTTCTATCTTCAATTTTCAAAAACTCAAAGAAATAAAACCTGTAAATGAATAAGCAAAACCAGAAAATTAATTCAAACAGCATATTCAACTAAATCAAGCAAAGATCATCAAGCAATCAAAGCAACTTCATTTCAGTTTAAAAAGCAAGATCAACTCGACTAAGCAACACAATCAAGTTTTCAAAAGATCAAGTGATTTCCAGTTACAAAAATCAAGCATCCTCAGTTTATAGCTCTCTGTCCAAACATCAACTGGTGAGTAAACAACCTAATTGCCTGTTTAAAATTGTTGCTTGTGATGCATATATTAAATAGGTGTTGTGATAATTGTTTGCATGAGTGTAATTTTGGCTTGCATGTTATAAATATGCAGATTTATAAGTGCATGTCTATAAACCTATGCATATCTCTGTTTTTGTACTGACACGCTAAAATCTTGATCAAAAAATCAAGTTCTCTTATGCATTCTCTTATAGGCTGTGAATTTCAAACAAAATATGTTTGTTTAGACATAAATTAAGATTTAAAAATATACTTAAGTATGATAGTTTTGAATATTATCTGGAAAAAGAAAAAGAAAGTGAAACTCTGGAAAATGTGTTAAATTCAATCATCAAAATTCTTTGATTCATTTATATAATCTTAATCTCCATCTAAAATCATGAATTTTAAAAGTTGAACTAGGATTTTTAGTATTAAATTGAGTAAGGAAATCGGGGTTGAACGTGAAGTGGGTTTTTGGAAATTGTTGGCAATCGATAGGTGGTGAGGCCTCGGGATCGCCACTGGAGGTAGCTGGTGAGTTGTCGAGTTTGAGAAAAATGTCAGGTGGATTTTTAGTCCACCGAGGCGGTGCCGCGGTGATGGTTTAGGGTTTAAACCCTAAGTTTGGTCGGGGCTGGAATTTGGGTTGCCGCATCATCGCTGGAGGATCGAGGTTCATCGGTCAAAAGGGAAAAGAAGCATGGATAGCCGAAGAGGGTATGGCCGGAGTTTCACGGCTGCTGGTGGTCGGCGTCGACGGGTCGAGGAAGTTTCAGGCGATGGGTTTAGTTCCAGGCTTGTTCAAGTAACTCGATTTCGATTTGGGGTTCGTGGTGAAGATTGGGTGGTCGAGATAGTAAGTAGAGGTGATCGTCGTTGTGTTGGAGGTGTTGGCGTGGTCGGAGTCGTCTCGTCGACGGTGCATGTGCACGTTTGGGTCAGTGTGTCAGTGTTTTGGAAAAGGGAAATTTTCTCGGGGAAGGCCTCGGGGTAGTGTGGTTGTGGCTCGAGTAGGGTCTTGTGACATTCGTGAGTGTTTAACATGATTATATATTTTAGTTTTAAAGCTAAATCTAAGTTTTTTAAAAAAAAAAAAAAAGAAAGGTATTATCTCGGGTCCGTGCTCGAGTGTTTTTTGGGTTGAACCCGAAGCAAGATTTAAACAGTTTTTAAGTTTAAATAAAAGAGAGTTTTAAATTTTAAAATAAATCTAGTTTAAATCTTTTTCTTAAATAAATTTCTTTTATATATAATAAATCTTTTATTTATCATTTGATTTAAGAAAGTTATATGATTTGTTTAACTTAAATTTGTTAACTTAAATGCTTAATTCATTTTAAAACTTAATTTAGAAATATAATTAAGTGTTAATCAAAAGATAAAATGTTTTAAAATTTATATGATAATGATAATTAAATAATTAATAGGATAAATGGTTCATCTTAAAGGTTAATTAAGGTTTTGGTGATTAAAGATTAATTAAATTAATGAGGTAATTAAAGAGTAATTAATTAATTTAATTAATTAATGATTAAGAATTAATTAATTAATAATTAAGGGTTATAGTTAATTAATTTGAGATCAATTAATTATAATTAAGAACTAATTAATTAAGTAATTAAGATTAATTAATTTATAATTAGAGATTAATTAATTAAATAATTAAAGATTAATTAAGTTGTAATTAAGCATTAATTAATTAAGTAATTAGAGATTAATCAATTGGTAATTAAGGATTGATTAACTAGTAATTAAGGATTAATTAATTTGTAATTAAGGGTTATTAATTAATAATTAAGGTTTATTAATCAATAATTAAGTATAATTAATCAGTAATTAAAGATGAATTAATTGATTTATCAGGTAATTATAATTAATTCAAATCATTTGTAATTAATTAATGATTAATTAAGCAGGGTTAGGGGATTAATTCTTAAGTAATTAATTTAGTTTGAGTTAATTAATTAATTATAGTATGGATTAATAAAGTCCTGCTTATGGATGATTGATTGTATGAAATGTCTGGATTAATATTTATAGTATGATAATCAGTGATGATTCCGTGATGTGATATACTTTGGAAATAGTTGTGATAAATGTATGTTTTTTATCTGTGATGAATGCTATGTGAATTCAATGTTTTGAATTGAATTAAATTGTTTAAACTTCAACAACTTGACCTTTAAGACGACGTTTGGATTTCGATGAAATCGGGATCGGGTATCAAATTTGATTATTCAAAAACCACATCGATCCAAGTTAAACGATAGGTCGTGAATCTCAAGTGAAGATCGAGATGAAGATTCAGAGTGTAAGGGTAATTGTCGTTAACTCTGAGTGTGATTCCAAAATGAGTGTAACGAGATAATGCCTTCGGTTTCGTTCGAACCCGGAACGAACTTGTAAGGATGAATGCTATCAGACTATCATCAATGGAAGATGATGAGCATTCCAAGATGTGTTCTATAAAGTAATCGCAGCCTCAAGCCTCATCAACTGGGAATGGCAAAAACAGGGAAGGTGCACGGAAGGCTAAGTGGGTAGCACCCAAGTAGGATAAGATTTTCCCATGTCTAGAGGTCCCTTTTATTCGGTTGTGTAGGCGGTTGTTTGGCCACAACCGTGGGGTTGTCTTATTCAGATTATCCAGTAAGGGGTAGCTCCGGCCTTGTGATGTAGAGGATCAGGGGAATCCTCGGTACGGTGATCTAGGCCACGTACTGTGATGGGCGGTACCCCAGTAGCCCTGCCATTGTATGGAATCCAATCTCCAATAAGTGTCTGTACGGTTTTAATTGTGCCCAACTATGTTGGAATGTGAGATGTTAGCATTCCAGCTATTTTTGTATTTTATATTGAAAACCCAAGACACTATTATAATATAACTGGATTTCCTATCAAATGTTTTGGTTATCGTAAGGGAAAAACTTGTCTGTGTTTATTTGAGAAGAGTCTTACGAGATACCTTTTATTTAAAAGGTTTTTCAAGTTAAACAACTTAACTAGTTACTCACACCAAACCCATGTTTGACCCGGAGTTTATTCTGTTTTCTTAACTCTTGGGTACTCAAATTTTTATGAGTAGCCAAGTGATCAGGTTTGACTTCACGAATTTTGGAAAGCTTGGAGCAGGAGCCTTGGCGTATCAATATCTATCTATCTTTTTACGCTATGTTGAAGCCTTCTGCCTATTGTATTTTGGAATGTAATGGACAGACGGGTCATCATGACCGTCTAATGCGATGATGTTGTAACTGTGTAACTCTGATGTGTAAAGACTATGTAGTAGTTATGTGATTTATTATATTTTGTTCTGTTTCCGCTGTGAGATTCTGATATTGTTTAGTTCTTTCTTTCTATCTATTCTTTTTCTACCTATTTCTTTCTTATTGATGATACGTCTTTCTATGGAATGTAAGGCGGGTCGTCACAAATTTGCTAAATTATGATAGTTGATTTTTCGACCATGTTGCACCCCTTCACCATTAAATAAGATTCCTCTTTCTATACTTGATATAATTTAATAAAATAAATTTTAAAATATTCTACACCCTAAAGGAAACAACTTTTGTTTTGAAATCATAAGTTAAAACTAAATAGTTATTGAGCTTTTGATTTTTGATTGTTTAACTGTTCTTGAACAAACAAACATGGTACGGATTTTTTATGGAGGAAAAACAGTGCTTTGGTTGTGTAGGTGGGATAGCTCCTTTCGAACACAATCATGCATTCATGTTTACATACATACACACATATGCTTAACACATATCATAATTCACAGCCATATATATGTATACATCATATAACTAGTTAACAAAATAAAGTGTTGTACTCACTGTTTAAAAGACGATGAACTACTGCTATGATTCTTCCTTCAAGTTTACAACACTCAACTTATTTTTGTCTTTGATTTTATTATGTTTGATTTAATGGCAGATATTTTTTTTTATAATAACATGAACAAGTATACACTCGGCCAAGGTGTGCATATATAGGAGAGAATGGGAAAAGGCAGTGAAGTAGGGTGGCTGATGCTTTCTTGTATAGGCTTTACAACATAGGCTTTACAATTCAAGCTTTTTATTTTTATTTTCTTTTATTTTTGGCTGATGTGATTTCCATCTTTGATTTTGATTTATTGAGGCTTAATTTGATTTATATATGTGATTTGATCTTTTATGTGCTTGAAATGAGTTTTGTCATGATGATATCTCTTATGTATATATATATAGGTTTAACTATCCACTATTTTAATTTAACATACACACATACTCACATACTTATATCTATTTTATCATATCTACGCATACATATACATATATTTATTTCATCCAAAGTTTGGACTTTATTATCATGAACCTTTTACATTATATATCCATATATAATCTCATCTACACTATCTTTACCACAGATACGTTTATAAATATATAAGTATGGATACATATACCATATACATATTTATTTTACCATATTCACATTTATACAAATTTGCATATAGATTTAAATATACACATATTTACATATTTTTACATATACAATATTCTTACAAACATATATGTACACACATATAAACATATATATATATATATATATATATATATATATGTTTAAACATCATAAAGCTTGTGTATATTTATATATACACATATATGGATATTTTGTCTTGAATTTTAATGGTGGAGTTTGTATTCATATATCTGTAAAAAAATTCATATCCAGAAAGTTATATTTTAAAATTAAATATATTTTTAATCGATATATAGATTCAGATATTTTAAATATCAAAAAATTCATCTATTAGACTAAAAAAATTATATTTCAACAATTAAAGTTAGTTAATTATCCCAATATCAGATGGTTAAAAATCTGGGCCGTTACGTCCTATTATTGTTTCTGCTATGAGTTTAGATTTTTGTCAATCTCTAATAATGCTCATGATTATTTGTAGGTATCAAATCTAATGATTTGTTCTTTGATGGACCTGGGTTTCTATTTATGTCAAAATTAAGTCCATTAAGGTGTGGGTTGTTACAAGAAGAGAGTATAGAAGAAGAAGAAGAAGAAGAAGAGAAGATTTGCATTACCTTTTAGGCCTTTTTAATTTGCAACACCTTTCAAGCATTACTAATTTTCAGGATGAAGAAGCGCTTTGGAATAGTTTTCAGGTGTTACTATTTATAGTTGGGGAAAGAGGTGCCTTTTCGTTTGAAACGTTCGTCTCTACTAAACGACGATTCTTTTTGATTGAATACAAATGTCTCGCCATTTCAAACGGTTGCATTTCCTACTAATTATGTCCATTCAATTTGAATTTAAATCTGGCTTGTTTGAACAAATATGAACGTAAATGATATGAAATGACATATTTAACTGTGGCGCATTTAAACAATTTGAATTTAAATTTGGCCAATTCTAGACTTTCCTTCTTCTTCTTCCTCAAAAACAAACCTCAATGCCAAAACCATTTGAAAATTAACAACATTGCAGGCCACAAAAATGAACGTAAATTAAACGACAATCGAAAAGCTAGTGAACAATGAAAGATGAAAGAATTTGTTTTGTAGCATAACAACAAATAATTCAAGTAGATCTAATCCTCACACTATAATAAAATAGAAATGGAAAATAAAGATGACACAAATTAAATCATACCTTTGCAAGAAAATCCTACCATAATTTCAACATCTATCGATGGTAAATTGATGGTGAAAGAAAATCGACGTAAACAAATAAAAAGGTTGAAATTGGCAAGCGTAATAAGAAAAAATTGGACATACTAATTAGACGGTAAATAAATTATGTAGCTAAAAAATCTAAAACTCTTTGGAATCAAAAGACAATGTGAAGAAGGAAAGGCGGATTGAACATGAATCATGGAAGGTAATGTAGTGTGGTAGATTTGTATTACCATTATTGGGTCAGGTCACTTTTCAGATAAGGACAACTTCAGAAGATATATTTTTTAATGTCAAAGGGAGTCTAATGTAAATAATCATAGAAAATCTAAGAATTCAGTATTTGAGAGAACGGATAAAGGGAGAGAAAAATATTGACCCCATATTAAACTTCTTATATAATAGCATATGATTACATAAAGATGATGGTGGAAATACAAAAAATCTTAAGATAAAATTATATTCTCAAACTAAGTAAATGTATATTAACTTCTTAGCTATTATACTTTACATTTTACTTAATTCTTATCAATGTTATAATAAGTGTTTAACAATTGGTACTTTTCAATAAACTTCATAGTTCATAAAATAGAATAAACGAAAATCAAATAAAGATCGTGCTTATTCAATATAGCTATAAAATATAAGATTATATAATTTGATATTTGATATTTGATTTTGATTGTAGTTTATATGTAGCAAGAGACATAATATAAAAAATAAATATTTTTAATGTATTAAGTGAATATAAAATGCACTGGATAATATGAGGTCAAATGGATTGGAACCAGGGTGATTGAGCTTAAACCGAATTAAGGAAAGTAAGGGTATGTTAAAATATATTAGATACAAGAGTGGCTAGAGGGATTTGAACTTGTGAACTTCTTCAGAACATACTCAATCAAAGAGAGCTAAGTATCCAAATTCTAAAATTGTGAGAGAAAAATAAAAAATGGCGAGTGATATTTGACTTTAAGATAAATAGTATAAGGTAGGAGTCGCTAATGGGTTTTGAACTTGTGGCCTTCAGACCATATTCAATCAAGGAAGTATAAGTATTTAAATTCTAAAATTATGAGGAAAAGAGAAAATAGTAGGTGAGACCGAGTTTAAGATATATAGTATAAGATTGGATATAGGAGTGGTTAGCGAGATTTGAATTTGTGACCTTCTTTAGAAGATACTCAGTCAAGGAGAAATGCGTATTTAAATTCTAAAATTATGAGGAAAATTGAAAAAAAAATCGAGTAAGATTCGATTTTAAGATATATAGTATAAGATATAGTATAATTTGTGGCCTTCTTCAAACCATACTTAATCAAGGAAGGATGAGTATTCAAATTCTAAAATTATGAGAAATAAAAGAAAATAGTAAGTGAGATTCAACTTTAAGATATATAGTATAAATTAGATATAGGGGTGACTTGCAGGATTAGAACTTGTGACCTTCTTTAGAACATACTTAAAAAGGAGAAATGGGTATTTAAATTCTAAAATCATGAGAAAGAGAAAAAAATAGCAAGTGAGATTCGACTTTAAGATGTATAGTATAAGATAACATAAGATAGAAGTCATCAACATTATTTGAGCTTTTGACCTTCTTCAAGCCATAGTCAATCAGAGAAAGGTGAGTATTTAAATTCTAAAATTATGAGAAAAAAGAGAAAATACTAAGTGAGATCCGACTAAGATATATAGTATATGATCAGAGATAATTTATCATTTGAGTTATTATTTGATGTATAACCCCTATGATCTATGTCCTATAGCTACCAAGAACCTGCTTGCACTCTGATTATGTGGTTCAATTAAGTTATTACCGTTTCGTCTATTTTATATCCATGACTTTTATTATATTTTATCCTTGCACTAGTTAATATATGACAGGTTTTTTTATTTTGGAGATTTTTTTACTTTACCACTTGACAATTGTCCTATATCGGCCGGGTATCATAGCAACACGGTCGGTATACATGTTATATTTCATATCAGAGGTGTAGAGAGCTAGTGATAATAAATTTAATGATAAATAACTTTTATATAAAATCACGCACGCGCATGCTCACATATATGTATGTATGTGTATGTACATATATAATTAACTAATGGATTATGTATATATGTTGATGATGGAAAGTTAAACCTTATTTGAGCTTGTTTTTTGTCTCTGATATGGTTAGGTATTTTGTCGAATCGGTTGAGCTTTACCTCCATATTTCTACACTTCAATATATCTATTCCGGCTGTGTATATGGTTCACCCACACATCCAATTTTATCAAAAAATTCTCCATAACAATAAGTTATAAATTTTATAAGCTAAATTAAAATATTATTTTTTGTTGAATAGTCAGCCCTTAATGTCTACATGGACTTTGTTGAAGCACAGTAGTGGACACAAGTTTGTTTGTTTATAGATTACCTAGGTGAATTCCAATTTCTTATCTTTTAAGTGACACCTTAGGAAACGATATATTATGCACATTTGTCATTGTTATTACTATATCACTTAGAAATCCAGAGTTCAGTTTATGGTCAAAACTCTAATAATTATGTTTTTAATTGCAAAGTCTAACATTTAAGTCTAAGGACAACAAAGAATTTATAGTTTAAGGCTATAAATAGCAAGTTGAGGATGAATTCTTTAATTTTAGTGAGTTATTTCACTCACAACTGTGATCTAGTATATATTTTCATCTGGATGCATTTATTTGATTGTTGCATGATGAATTTATTTGATATGAATTGAATTAGTTGAAATAGAGTTGAATGCCATTGTTTAATTTTTACTATGATGGATTTTGATTGATATTGGTTGTAATAGAGTTGCATGCCTTTACCTAATCGTTGTTATGATGAATTTAGCTTATATTGGAGGATATGGGTTAGTGTAGCTCGCTAATAATTTCAACCAACTATGGCAATTTACCCTTGTAGTGCAAGTGAAAATAAATCAAAATAATTCATTAATTGTTGAGAAGACATTATATGTTGTTTGCATGATAGATAGATGCTTGAAAATAGCCAGAAATGGTACTTGAAATTGATAAAAGGGCATAAATGGCTTAAATAGGAAGTTTTGAAAGAAATAACACATTTTGGATATAAACGGTGAATTTCAGAATGTGTTTTTTTTAGTGTTGAAAAATATTATTAATGATATTAAATGTTAAGAAAGAATATTTTTGAGAATTATGTAAGTAGAAACTAATTGGGGAAGTGGTGGTTTTCAATTTTTTTGTATAATTGGATTTATGAACAAATATTTTATTTATCTATGATTATAAAAATATTTGAATGATTTTCATAAAAAGATATTTTAAAATTATATTCCAAAGTGATGAGTTCACTTTCTATGGGAATTAAAAAAGGAGGAAGTTTTGTTAAATTATATTGTCTGAATAATAATATGTTTGAATGTAATTTATTTATTGTATGGGAAATATTTTTAATGAAATTAATATTTAGAGGGAAATGGCAGTCCAAATTTTTATATAGTTAGAAATTTCTTATTCGCAAAATCTTTTATTTAATATTTTAAAATTTGAAAAGGGAATCTCAATTTGTTAAGTTATTTTTCAAAAAATGGTTAGAAAAGGATAAGATAGTAAATAACGACTTTTAAATATTGGCTTTGAAATTAAAATTTTGATCTTTAAAAAAGTTTTGGATTGAAGATCATTTTAGGAAAAAATATAATTCGAATATGGTGTTTTAAATGGAATTCTTGAAATTACTAAACTTCTTTCTTAGAATCTTATAATATTAAAGAGGATTTTGTAGTGGTATGAGTTTTTATTTTTAAGGAGTTTAGCGGTTGGAAATTCGAAGGAAGTTTGAACTATAAAATTCTTTAAAAATTAAATATAAGGTTTAAATATTGACTTTAGGGAAATAAACAGAAGAACTCTAAGAGAAATGAAGACCTTATAATTTAAGCCTCTTTGAAGTTGATATGATTCAATGAATTGTATTAAATTTTTTAGAAAATGAGTACTTATAGTAAAACCCCTTTTTGAATCAATAATTGGTTAAACTGAATAACTTGTATGTTAACTCTATGTAATGAGAATTCCAACTAAATGGAGTTATAAAATAGAGCGGTTTGAGACATTCGGCAATATTTCTTCGGTTGTTCCTTTGACTCGCTATATAAAATATTGCGTGATTTTAAGTATAGTTTACAGGCTTTGAGTAAATGAATGAAAAACACTAGATGGTATGAGACACCTAAGATGATGTTTGTTTGATTACTTCTTGCAAGTAAATTTCACTTATTCGATAATGGAGATACGGGTTTAAAAGTGAGTTAAGAGCCTAAAGATAATCAAAGTATGTTAGAACGGATAGGATAGTATCCATTCTAACTAGCTGACTTAGGGTCGTAATTTGTATGTCATGGCATTGATTTAATTTGCATGCCCTATTATCAGACAGAGCTAAAAAGTCTATTACCATAGCATGTAAATTTAGGCTTATTACTAGGATATTATAAATATGGATTGGAAATAGAGTCATGATGACCTATAGGCTAAACGAAGACTATCCAGGAGTATTGGGTATAAATGTAGTGTTATTTTTCGACATATGTTGGACCTTAGCATTATACTTACACTTGCGAGACTTCCTCTTTTGGTTTTACAAGATCACTATTTATAATGATAGGCACTATATCAGTTCTTTAAAGATGACTATCTATGAGTCCGAGAGCCATAACAACTATAAATGAGGTTGAGACGACTATTTATAAGGCTGAGAGTCGAGACGACTATTTATGATGTTGAGAGCCAAGATGACTCTTTATGAGATCAAGGACCTTTTATATTAGTATAAACTTGAGAGCAGCCATATGCTCATTTATTATAGGATTATTAAAGAGGTATTATTGATGTGGATAAAGTAGGACCGGATTTGCGCTTGTCTTACTATATGATTAGCTGAGAGATAATTTTAATATTGGCTTCATTGAGAGGATGTAGTAACACCCTATATCTTGGAGTGTCATAATGTGAGAAATTAAATTTAATTAATAATAGGAAATTATAAAAGGACAAATTAAGTAATTTAATTACAAGAATGACCCAAGGAGGATTTGATCAATTAATTGTGAGACACTTTAAAAAGTTAATTAAGTAGCCCAAGGATAATTAGAGCAATTAAAGTCGGCCTTATTAAGGAGGATAAAAGAATTTATGGAAAATAAATGTAAAATTTGAATGTTGAATGAAAAGAACCTTTTATTTAGGAAAATAGGTTAATGAGAATAGATGAGAGGGATATAAGAGCATTAATATAAATGCCCCTAATCCTAACGATACCTTCATATTCTTATACATTCAAATTCCCTTCATTTTAAAACAACAGCAAAACTAAATTATCAAACAAAGACCAGCCACATTTCAAGACAAAGAAGAGGAAAATCAAATCTATAGCATATGACTTTCATTTTTAAGGTAAATATAAGATTTAATTCATGATTTCAAAGCTTATTTGCGTAAAACTCTCTCAAAATTACCTCTAAACTCGTTTGGGTTTGGATTCATTCTTGAATGATTACTAAAGACGTTTTGATGGTAGAAATGTTTTTGTTTATTATTAATGATTTAAATCAATAGAAATTAATCATGTAATAGGGTAAAACATTACCTAATCTTCTCCATATGCTACGAAAAATTTATATGATGATTCTAATGATAAAATAATGGTGGGTTCTAAATTTTGTAATTGTTGGATGAAAGAATAATTGAATATGAATTTTTTAAGTGAAGAAGGGCTTATGTTGGATATAAAGTAATATCTAAAAAATATGGATTTAATTATTTAATCTGAAATTTTTATTAAAGGTATAAGAAGATGATTTAGAATTTTGGTGTATTTTTGGGAATTTTTACCTTAGTTTTTGAATTAACATGAATTAATTGGAAAAGGAAAATATACCTTAATTAAAATGTAATTAAGGAAATGATCAACCAATGGAGCTTAAATTTCGGCTATAGTCATAAAATGCTCTAACAAAACAAAGTAACCAGTGATTACAAACTAGCAAGGTAAAATATTATTTCTCATTTAATTATAGATTTTTCATCTTAGCATGCGATGGCCAAATTTAGGCATGTGATAGCCCTAAACTTTTAGCATGTGATAGGTTATGAAGCTCGACACTCGATAGCAATAAAACTTTGACAATCGATTGTATATAAATTATGACACTCGATGGTCTTTATGTTCAATGCTCAATAAGTTGAGGATTTGTAGCACTTGATAACATTTGAGTTTTGACCCTCGATAACTCTTTGGCATTAGACCCTCGATAGCTTTAAAGCTTTGAACTTCGATAGCACATTAGCTTTGACATAAGATGTCTTTGGGTTGTGACAACTTTGAGTGTGATAGCTTTGGGTGTGATAACACTGGGTTGTGATTGTTTTGGGTTGCGGTAGCTTAATCTTCGATATCATTGTAATTGAGACATGAAATGGCTAAGATAAAGTTGGCACTCGATAGCTTTTACACTAGGCTTGTGGTAGCAAGTGAAGAGGAGTTCTTTAAATAAAATAAGAAAGGTTTTAGTGGCACTTTGGAAGCCATTTTACAAGATGTTAGTTTGAAATTTCGTTGGGATGAAATTAAAAAATCAAATTCATAAGTTAAATTGTGTTAATTTATTTAAACTTCAAAAAAGTAAGCTTAGGGAATCTAAGAGATGATAACTGCATCATTTGAATTAAAGATAAGATGTTTTCCAAAAAATGTATTGGGTAAACAACAAATAAATGAAATAAATATATTGAAACCATGATCGCAAAAATATACCGACTCATAGAGTTATTGAACGGCGGAGTTCCTTGATAAATAAAATATAAAATTTAATGGTATGTGGAAGGGTGTCACAAATCAGGAAGTAAGAAGGGTTCAATCTAGAAAATTTTAAACTCTGGTGTGAGTTTATAGCAGGTTGCCAAAACATCAGAATGAATGTTATGAATGAATCAACAACTTGAAACGGAAGGTAACGGGACTAAGAGGGGATGTTTACACTTAGTAAAAATGCTTGCTAGAATGTATACAGTGTGCTTACATTCATTCTCTTAGGAGAGCCATGGTGGCTCTTGTTAGGGGCGTACCGATAGTGGAATGAGTGGTCATTTCATCAGGTGTCGTTGTTTGGATAAAGATTAAATTAGTGATAGGAAGGCCTAGGGTATCACTGCTAAGTTAATGATAACATTAAGAATGATACCTAAACAAGAGACTGAGTGATGATTATAAGTATGATTGATGACTTTATGACATAGTTCATAACTACTTGATGATAAGTATACGGTATACTTAAATTGAAATGGATGAATATAAATATGACATGGTTCATAATTGAATGTTAACTATAGAGTATACATATGACTAAAAGTATGCTGTATAAATGCTCATGCTAATGATAGTTGACATGATATGATGTAAATGCTATGATGAGTAAGTGAGGAAAACCCGTTTTATGCTTTAATTGTATGGTCTTGCTATATTTTTTATGTTTAGGGTAAAGTTTTGCTTATGCCAGGCTTTATATCTAACCTATGCTTTATTATTTTGCATAAACTCATGAGTACTCACTAGAATATGCTGAGTTTATGGCTTAAATAAGTTACTTTTATAAGAAAAATAAAAAAGTCGATGATAAAACAGGAGGACTGTAGTTAATAAAAGTTGTTAAATTCCATTGTTGTAAATCCAGAGCTTATAACTGGTTATGTGTTCGTGTCGGCATCTTCATATGTTGAGCATGCCACTATTATTATGTTTATTTACATTTTACCCCTACATGGAGACGAGATGGGTCAATGACTATATAATGACTTGTGTAATGAAATTTGATGTAATGAATTATTCAGCTACTCTGTTTACTTAATGTTGTGGAAAAAAAAATACCGATCTCACCTTATCGCTTAAAAATAATTCTGGTGATGACTGCAACATAATCAACATTCACTTTCGGGTCTCGAAGTATGGGACATTGCAACTTGGTTTCAAAGCTTAGGTTAGGGGACAATTGTGTACTTAGCTTAAGTTTGGGAAGGGTATACACTATATATATAACGTACTTGTATTTTGATATATATATGTATGTATGTATGTATATATGTATGTATGTATGTATTCCTTTATTACTGTAACGACCCGTAATTTTCGATAACTAAAAATATTAAATTAGATAAGATTTTGACATTTAATTTTGTGAGAAATTAAAAAATTTATGATTTATTAATGAGAAAATAATTAGAATTGATTTAATAATTGTTAACCCGCCTTTTGTCAAAGCCATAAGCAGGCAGATTCAACCTAACTAGCTTCACCATTATCGAGATTGGAATTTGATGGATTTGGTTTCGAAGGATGGAGTTCACTTGGATATGTCATTTGGTCAAGAAATGGAGGGTTGCATGGCTCGGTCTGGAAGATAAGCCTCATTCGGCACACCTCCCCTCGATCGGCATGAAGCCTCGCTCGGCACACCTCCCTTCGTTCGGCATGATGCCACGCTTGCCACACTTTCCCTCGGTCTGGAAGATAAGCCTCGTTCGGCACACCTCCCCTCAGTCGGGCATGAAGCCTCGCACGGCACACCTTCCCTCGATCGACAGGAAGCCTCGCTCGGCACACCTTCCCTCGGTCGGCATGAAGCCTCGCTCTGCACACCTCCCCTCGGTTAGCATGAAGCCCCGTTCGACATCGCACCGCGCTCGGCATCGCACCTCGCTCGGCGTCGCACCACGCTCGGCGTCGCACCTCGCTTGACGTCGTACCTTGCTTGGCATTGAATGTCGCTCGGCATTGAATGTCACTCGGCATTGAAAGTCGCTCGGCATCGTGATGAGGTGGGGATGGCTCGGCATTAAGGTTCGACATTGTGGCTCGGCATAGTGGCTCGGCATCGGCTATATGGTGACATGGGTCGGCATCAATACCTGGTCCGGCGCTAGCTTTGCTCCGAGTTCTGGACTAGTCTGCTTCGATACCCAGATAGGCTCGCTTCAGGTCAATACCTGAGCAACTTCCGTTCGGCGTACCAACTGCTCAGGGTCGGTCGGCATAATGAAGTAGGGTTCGGCTATGGCCTTGGTGGGCCCAAACTACTCAGGAGACCCAACAACTTGGTTTTGCCTATAAATACAACATGTAGGTCTCCAGATGGGGGATCTTCTTTTCTGCTCTCTAGTTTTCTATTTTCTAAGGCTGAGGTTACACTTCCATCTTGTAATTGTAATCGATTGTTACAGCAGTAAAATGTAAAACTTCTGGAGTGGACCTAGGCCAGAGTTTGCCGAACCATTATAAATTTGTTGTTCTTTACTTCTTTCATTTTAATTTTGACTGTTCTTCACATTATTACTTTCTACATATATCCTATCTGTGAGTTGTGATTGGTACTTAGTGCTTTCATCTGGATTTGGGTGTTGGTGACCAATTTTGGCACTAACAATAATGTTGTTTGAATGTTATTGACAACTATTTTGATACAATTTCAATCAATTGATATTATTGAAAAAATAATTTGGCTATAACTATAAATAACGAATCAAATTGGTAATCGATGAAATTAATGAAATTGAAATGGATTTATTATAGAATTCGAATAAAATATTTTAGCACATAAAGTATTAGCTTTTGACTGTTGAAAATTAATTTCGAAATGTGGTTGAATTTGTAAGTTGTGATAACTGTTATTTATCACCTTATTATTTAATCTGTTTGAAATTAATTGTAAATCAATGTTAATTAATATAATTAAATATTGCGTTAATATGGGTTATGATGATAACTGTAGAATGAAAATGTATTAAAAAGTGGACTATTGTCAAATGAATTCGTAAGGGTAATAATTGATTTAATAATAAGAGTGAAATCAAAATAAATGAATTTATTTGAATTTAAACTATAATTAATGAATTTATTTCAATTAAAATTGAACATTGTAATTAGTGCAATAATTTTGACATGGAAATTTATTTTAAAGGATTATAAATTACTAGGTAATCAAAAATGATAAAAATTGTTAATTATAAAATTTGAATTTAAAAGTGATTAAATCAATTTAATAATTTATTTATTTAATTGACGTGAAACTAGCCATTTGGCCACTGTCTCGGATTTCAACAAACAAGTTTCATCGGACCCGTAACAGTGAATTATTGTAGGATTTCAAGTTTTGTAGCGATCGAACTTGTCGTTTGATCGTGGGCGCTCGAAATGCATAGAAATCAATTTAAAATAAGCTGATTTAAAAGATAACTTCTGTATACAATGGAATTGGGACTTGAAACTACTTCCATTGAGTTTAAAAATATCAAAAACATCTATTTTGATATATGGAGGACCTACTTTCATTTCGAAAACGGAACGGGCTTTACGGGTCGTTATTGTCGTTACAAACCAATTCGATATGTTCATTCATTCTTATCGGGCCTTGTCTATATAAATAGTTTTTCCTAACCCTAGCAGCCTTTTTATTTCTTATTACTATACGTACTAAAAATTTCTCTCCTCACATTCTTCCCAATGGCGGAAACCTAATTCCCAATTCTAAATTCAATTTCAAAAATTCAACTCCAAACCCTAGCAAATTATATATCTTTGGAAAGCTCTTGACGAGCATAATCTACTACAACAATTTTTTTTTCAATCGGATGCATCGTTTGACCAAAAATTGATGATGAACATCGACTGTCCATTTTAGCGTTTGCAATTTCAACAGGGGATCATCGATTTTAAGACGATCGAGAGGTATGGGATGGTAGAGGGCAACCTACAGTGTAATCCATGGGTTTGTTTTAGGTCTAATATCACCAGAATTCCCTCTAACGGCATTTTAAAAGCAACGGCGGCGCTGACGCGTGGATCGACCAGAAGTAGTGGCAGCTAGGGCATGGGAGCGGCCTTCGATGGTGAGGCCAGTGATGGTGACAGATCTGGCCATCGATGAACGTATCGGGGGCGATAGGTGAATCAAGGGAGTCAGTTGTTCGTGATGTCGCATGCGTGTTTTAGGAGCTAACGACTAGGGTTTGTACGTGTTTTTATTATTATTTTAATTATTTTATAATTTAAATCGTATAACTTCTAACCTTAATATCTTCTGCATATGAACTTGGATTCACGCGCGGTTTTCTCTATTGTAATTGTATCGAAATTTTGAACATTGTGGAACTGGTTGGTCGAATTATGAGACTATTCAAATTTGGACCTTTATTTGGATTTTAAATCGTCGACAAATCAAAGGTGAGTGCTTTAACCCACTCACAACTATTAAATCATCCTATGTTAGTTAAATTAAATTTATGATGTGACTAGAAATTAATTGATTGTTGTTTGGTATATTTAAATTGTCATTCTAGTTAGACCTGACCTTATTGAATTTAATCGCCATTTAACTTAATATTGAATTTTAAATTACCATTTAAATACTTGTTAATAACAACCAATTAATTGTTGTTGTTTATTGGTCAATTTGAATGATGATTGTGATGGATGTTTAGTTGTTAATATTTGGATGATTGGATGTATGTTTATTCTTATGTTGTTATCACATTGCAAGTTCCCTTAGTTTAATGTTGGTAAATTACTATGGGTTGAAGTGATACACACCCGAACAATCTATAGATTAGGGAAAATCATTATGAGTTAAAATGATAAACTCCAGCGATTTTATGGATTTTGAATTTTAACTCGGGATTGTGGGTTGAAATGATAAATACCCGTAAAATTGAAATTATTACGACTTGAAATGATATATATCTGTAACACTTGACCATAGGGTAGAAAATATATACGGACATCGGATTGGTTAACTTAAATGATTTTAAATCCTTAATTTTTGAATCCAGTTAAATGATATTTTGAAACAAAATTTGATTTATATAAACTGAATTATTTTCAAAAATCCAAGCTTTAAATGTTGAAATTAAAATTGGTTTAAAAGAATTGTTTAAAGAATTTAAATTGAAATGTTAAAGTTGAATTTTGAAACATAAATGGAATTTATTAAAATTTTAAGTCATTGTAAACGTTTGAATATTAAACTTTGAAATCTATTGAATTTGAAGTGGTTTAGAATTTGTAGTTCAAACATGGATTTGAAATCGATACAGATTTAAATGGCTTAATGAGAATTTGAATTGAAAATTTAAAATTGAGTTTTATTGATTTGAAATCTGTATATGGTCTAGATTTGTAAAATGGAAGAAATAGTTTCATTTGATACTATTTTCAAAATAAATTATTTTGATATAAACTTTTGAAAAATCTATTATTTTAGAATTCAGATATTTAGATTTTCAAACTATTTACTATATAAACCATTTCCAATAATCAAACCATTTTATATTTAAACTATATTAAACCAATTTTAAACTATTTTAACCTTTTTAACCAATTTTATACTATATTAAACTGTAGTAAACTATAGTATACTATTTTAACTATTTTAACCTGTTTTAAAATATATTAAATCTATTTTAACTATATTGAATCTATTTTTAAACTACCTAAACTATTTTCTAAAAATTCAAACGGTGCAAGGTTTAATTGTTTTATTTAAATCCTTGATTTAAAGGCGAACATGGTTAAACGATGTTAGAGCCTATGTTGGAAATTGAAATGATATTTTCTAGTGAAATGACATATTTTGAGTAAAAATGATGATTTTGAAATGAGGGTTTGACCTATTTAGTGAATATGATTTCAAAAGTGATATGATTTTGAAAGTAAATAATGGTTTCGAAAGTGATATGGTTTTGGAAATGAATATGATATTTTGATATGAAGTATAAACTGTTTGAAATGTAAAAGAACGAACCGTTGTAAAATAATTATTTGGTTGTTAAGATGATCGGAATCGAATATTATCACACTCTCTGCCGAAATTGAAAGCCACTTTAACAACTGTGTATGTGATGGAGAATCCAAAATAAAGTAGGATGATGAAACGACTCCGAATTTTGGATTGAAATATTTAATGGATTTTAAATATTTAAAAGTTAATTTTTAACTTGAATTTCAAATATAACCATTTATTGGGTAATTAAATTATTTAATTTAATAATTGGAAACTAGGTAAAATATTGAATCTTCAGTTTCAAGCTTGTTAAAAATAATTTGAAGGCTTCTAAAATTTATATTAACAATAATAGGGATAAAAGAATTTTTTTAAATTGAGTTTAAAATTGGTTTGTTCAGTTTTAAAAATATATCATAAATTAACATTTAAAAATAGCCTTCCGAGGCACAGTCTCGAAATTCGACGAAACCAGTTCCATTAGATCGGTAATAGTGTATTATTCTCAAATTTCAAATTTCGTAGCGTTTGGAGTTGTCGTTTGGTCATACAGGATATAAATACGTTGAAATCTATATCGAAAATTCAATATAATAATTGGGTCCAAAAAGCAATCTTCTCCATACAATCGAATTAGGACTCAAAACCTTTTCCATTTCGTTCGGAATAGGGGTATAATAATATAAACGCCTAGCGGCACGCCTCAATAGGAGGTCAAATTTTATGTTGTGTAAATCGAGACAATTTGAATTTAATTAATACATATATTTATATATTCTAGTCAACCTTCAGTTGAAATCCCATTCACATCAGCTTTTTGCTTTTTCAAAAGACTGTAGCAAGCCTATGTAGACACGCAAACCAATTCAAATACATTTCCTCCCTCTCTTTTACATAGTAGGTCGAACTAAGAAAAAGAAAACAAAATCAAACATTAGAAATAAATTAATTTCAAATCCACTCATCTAAAAATCTTGAAACTCGTTTCTAAAATCATATTTCTCAGAGAGCTTCAACCTGGTATAGATCTTGATAGGTGCTATAGTTTTTTATTCGTGTTTGACATGGAGTAGTGAACTAGGGTTTCGTTTTACGGAGCTTAAAGGCAACTAGGGGAGGAGTGGCTATTGTTTTTAGGTTCTTGTTGACGAGGCGTGTGCATGGCCAGGAAATGGCCAAGCTTGGTGTTAAGGAGGTGATCTCGACATAGCCGTACGGCTTAGGAAGTAGCTGGGTATCGCTTTTCTGTAGAGAGGCTTGGGCGAGGGGATATGGGTATGAAGAGGTAGAGGAGGAGGCGAGCGACGTGGGGGTGGTTTTAGATCGTCGAACGACGTGGTGGTGAGTCGTATCACTGATATGCGTGCACAAATTAGGGAGGAGCAGGCATTTGGAGAAAGGGGAAAAGGTAGAGTTGTGGGCTTGATGGGTCGTATGGGTATGAACCTTGTTTTTATTTAAAAAGAAAAGAAAAAAAAGAATTAATTTTATACTTAAGTTTCTATTATAAAATTTATATCTCATGCGTACGAGGTCCGATTCGGATGATTCAAAATTCATTGGGATCGTGATATTGTCGTCTATGCATAGGAATCAGTTTGGGAGGATTTGGAGCTTTTGATGATTTTAGACAACTTAAAACGCGTCCGGATACAATTGAAAACGGAATGCGAAAATGAAAGAAAATCATGGTGAGTTAATCTCACTCAATTTTGGATTACAGCAATTGATATTAGATGGTTAAAATTAATTACTGGTTGATGGTTGAGTTTGAAATATTTTTATCAGTTTAATGTGGTATTATATATAGTAGTATGTATATATTGGAGTGATTAATATTCCCTCATTTATATAGCGGATGAGTCCCTATACGCCCCGCATAATAGCGGATGACCCTATATACCACGGTATCCCACTCGAAGTGGGATTGGTATTTTTATATTGTATTAACATCTGTGGATGTAGGGAAAATAGGTTGGAGGGATCCAATTTGATTTCTCAAAAATGTTGAAATTTATTTCCATATTTAGTGATATGATTATTTGAATGTTCTGTGATAGATTGTATTGGAACTTGAATTTATTGGATGCTATGGTATTACTCGATAGATTTTGGTATTATAAAATACCGTAAATATGAATATTGAATTTTTAAAGGAAATTAAAAGGGAAAACTGAAGGTAAAATAATTTTAGTGAAATTTGGATAAATTAAAAGAAAAGGATTTGG
Organism: Allium cepa; assembly: GCA_030765085.1. Taxonomy (NCBI): domain Eukaryota; kingdom Viridiplantae; phylum Streptophyta; class Magnoliopsida; order Asparagales; family Amaryllidaceae; genus Allium; species Allium cepa. The sequence goes on from CM060928.1 coordinate 273,552,353, forward strand.
GAAAAATAGATAGTGTGATTTAAATTTATATTTTGTAATTTCGGAATATTATAAATAGAAATTTTGGAATATGAGGAAATAGGGATTTTGGTAATAATATATCAAAAGGATTTTTAATAATAAAACCTAAGTGATTTGTTAAGTGTAAAAAGGTCTTGTAAAATTGAGATTTAAAATAGTTTGGGAAAATAAAAAGGAAAGTTGAAACTAAAATATGAAATTGATGTTTCAAATTTAACTAAGATTTTTAAACATAAAAAGCAAGTGAGATCTGAAATTGATGGACTTTGGAATATATTGGGAAATTTATCTAAAAATGGAGTTTAATTTTGAAAATCGATGAAAAATCGATTAACTGTTGTGAAACACTGGTGAAATGGGAAATGAGATTTATGGAAATTAAAAATAAAGTTTGTATATGAAGTGAAGAAATTATCAATAGATAATTTGAAAAATTATAATTTCATGGTAGGAATATATAAGGAAATGGATACATCGTTTCAAGAATAAGTAGCAGTTTCATTTTTAAAAATGTGAAAAAGGGAATTTACAGAATTGGAATGTAAATTAAGCTACAAATAAATTAAGAGGGATTTATAAAATAATTGGACTGGCTATATTGGGGTTGAAAATATATTTTTCAAAAAAGTTAAGTATATTTTAAAAGAAAGATTTTTAAGTATTAATTTGAAATTTTAAAAAAGTGTTTAAAAGAATGTTTTAGAAAAATGTATTATTTAATTGTTTTAAAAATTGTTAAAGTAAATATTAAATAAGTTAGTTATAGTAAATAGTTATTACAAAATGTTAAATCAACATTATTATTTTAAAAGGATAATTATTCAATATTAATATTTTATATAATTGCTTTTATTTAAAAGTAGTTTTTGTTTAAAATTAACTCAGAAAATTATTTTAGAAATTTCGTAAGTATTATCTTGAAAATTATTAAATAGAGTTTTCGGGAAGTATTGGTATACTCGCATGGCAAAAAAGGAGGCAATGAGTGCCTACAGTTAAGACTTGGATTTCTCTAGGATAGAGACATAACCATTGAATTCTGATCCATGGTTTGATACCGCAGTGGTACTTTCCATATTATTTTAAAGGGTTTCCAAATATTTTGAAAGAAAAGAAGGTAATTTGTGAATATGTCGAATTCGATAAGATAAGTGTATATTTTTGGATAAAGAGATTTAATTTATTTAAAATTTAATTTAAATAAGACTTTGTGTTTTTCAGTGAAATTTAAGTATTTGGTTGAATGATTGTTTTATTTGGTAGTTAAATAACCGACTATTAAATATGGACCTAAATATAACTTTGGAAATATCTAGGAGAAATATGGGATCTATATTGTACAGTTACCGTTCAAGGTGTTATACTGTACATATAAACTCGTTCCATTCTTCTAGGACGTTATAAGGAAATTTGTCCATCAATGGTTCGGAGGCGATCTCCGATCTTATTTTCGTCCGCTTATATTCTAAAGAACCGAGGTTGATTTTACCGAGAAATAGCGAACATTGTTTCGAAGAGACCGTGATCAGATTTGTGATTCGAAAACCACTTCGATCCAACAAGTACATTTTCGAAACAAAGACAGAGCTTTGAGTCGAAGATGGAGCAGTGAAGTGCAAGGGCTAATCGCTACTAATCATGAGGGTGATTCCAAAATGGATGTAGTAGGAATAGTGGCTACGGTTCCGTTCGGACCGAGAACGGACTTGCATGGATGAATGCAATCAGTACATTGTCATTGGAGGACAATGAGCATTCTAAGCGAACATTTCTACAAAGGTAATCATAGCCTCTAGCCTCATCAACCGGAAATGACTGAAAAGTAGGGGAGATGCAGCATGGCTAAGTGGGTAGCACCCAAGTAAGGTATGTCTATCACCTTTCTAATAACCTCTGATATTATCACTATGTGTAAAAGGAGCTCGGAAAGGATGGGAACACCTGGGGTGATAACATATTCGGTATATCCAGGCCGGGGATGGTCCAGCCTTGTGTTGGCAGGGATTTATAGGTTTGATCTCGGTACAGTGTTTCTTGACATGTACTGTGACAGGTGGTATCCTAGTGCCTAGTCATTCAGTTGAAATCCATTCTCTAATAAGCACCATACGGTTTTGATTGTGCCCAACTATGCTGAAACGTGAGATGAAAGCATTTCAGCTATTTGAATAAGTATTTGTATTTAAGACACTATTATAATTTCAAATGATTTTGATATGAAATGTTTCAGTTATCGTAAGGTAAAAACCCATCGTGTTTATTTATGGCACGGTCATACGAGATACCTTTGATTTTTAAATAATTTGATAGCTTTAATAATTCAATTTGAGTGTGTTTTCTCACGCGGTTTTCAAACTGACTCGAGTGTTGTTTAATTATAATGCTCAGTATTATAGATACAGGATAGGATGCTAAGGAGCTCAAAAGATGAGCTGGATAGCAAAAACGTATTACACGTACTTGGTTTTTATATTTCGCTATGTATTGTAGGCTATATATTCAGCACTGGTGAGGACAAGTTATTATAACTGTCCAGTATTGGTTTGTTTATTACTGTACTCTTATGATGTATTGTCTAAATAATAGTTATAGTTCTTTTTGTATAAAGATCAGTTGTTATCTATTATATATTGTTCCGCTGCGATTATGAGATTCTGTGTTGTTATCTCTATTTTCTTCTTCTACCTCTTTCTTCTTTCCCTAACGATCGGGTATTTCCGACATTCGATTGTTCAGCATGTAATATAGTAGGCGTATTGATGTCGATTTTCAAGCATCGAAAATCCCGACCGTGACACTTGGTATCAGAGCTAAAGGTTAAGTGAGAACCTTGGCTATGGTGGGGATTAGCCATTAGAGATAGGGTCGGTAGCGCCCTAGAATGTATATATGAGCGCGTATTTGTTAGTGAATATAAAATTTGTTTTATATTGTGTTGATTGGTTTGTTTAGTGGCTTATGGATTCTGGTCAATGCGAGTAATTAACGTTATTGATAGGGATCTCTAAGCGCTATAATAGAAAAATTCGACACATTATTGTTTTAAATGGGGTAGGTGAATTAATTTTACCCAAATTATTTTTATATATAAAAGAAATAATTTTCGTAAATTATTATGGTATATATGGTGTGCTTAGTTGTTAGGAAATGATAATATTAAACCATTATCATTTGTGTGTGGAAATGTAATAAAATTTTGATATTATAATCAAAAGTTAAGAGAAATCAATTCATATGACAAAACGGAATCTGTAAATATGATTTTCTAAATGTGATTTAAAATTTGAAATGGATGAAATTCCTAAATATATTTAAATATAGATTTAAAGGACTTAAAGGATGAAAATTTGGAAATTTGGGAATTTAAAACCCGTTGGGTTTGAAAATGTGTTTTTCAAAGTTGGGAAGTAATAATGATCTTATTTGAAGGATATTTTTGAATTAAAATGTTTTTAAAAATGTTTTAAAGGAATAAAAGCACTAAACTCACTACGGTCACCGAAAAATAATTCTGGCGTTGATGACAGCATCATCGATGTTTATTTTCGAGTTTCCAAAAGAGGAATTGCTACTCGAATATTGAATTGGTTTTGTGTGCAAAACTGGTTTTGGTTTTGAAATTCAAAAGGATGATTTGATATATCAAGGGATTTTGGATTTCAAACATGTTTTTAAAATATTCGATTATTTAAAACTCTGGAGAGTTTATTTAAAAATGTTTATGGAATATAAATAAGTTTGAAAACTTATAAATTCTAGAATTTGATTATTGGAATGGGATTAAACTCGAATTAAGTTAAATAAAGGAAATTTGAGGAATTAAGCCTAAGTAGGCTAAATAAAATAAGAGTTGTTAGAATAAAATTTATTAAGTTGGAATTAAATTAGTGGATGAACAAATTAATTTGATTTGTAAGTAAATGAAATTGGGATCTAATATTTGGAATGATAACTAATTTGAATTGTGTTAAATAAAGATTGAAAATTAGTTCGAGTGGACTAAATAAATTTGATTTAGATATGAAATAAATTGGTGAAGTAAATATGGTTTGAGAGATGGTCAACAAAATTCAACATTGAAGATTTGTAAGACAAATTGAATTCAAATGGAGTTGAAATTTAATTTGAATAAAAATGGATATAAACCAAAGTGACGAAGTGGAAATAAATATAAGAAGTAGTATAAAATGTTTATAATAGACTTAAGAAATTGATGGTGAAATTCTTAAGTAAAGTTGGTATTGGGAAAAAAAATATGCTAAGTAAATAAGTGGTAGGTGTGATAAGGGTGAGTAAGAGAATGAAAATGAAAGTAAATGTGAATAAAAAAATTGGATATAGCTAATAAATAAATTGGAAATAAATACGTAAGTTTTACGTATGTTATTTTATTCTCATAATGATTTGATCCAGATTCGAGCATGGAATTTTGAGATAGTTGTATCAATCCGAGTTGGGATTTTTCCTCAATTTTCGACGGCGAACACTGGATATGAATTTTTGATTGATCCTGAAATTCTATATCATAGTATACGGCTATGCAAAGAGAATGGCAGTTTCTGATAAAGGAAACAGATGCGAGTTCGCACTAAAGAGTTGTGTGAACGATACTAGTTCGGAAGTGAAATTGTGTGATCGAGTGAGCGATTAGATTTGATTTTGCATTCGGATGACATATGTACATCGTACGGGAAGTAAAGAAAATATTGAACGTTTTGAAAAGGGATAAATAAAATGATTTTGAATTATATGATCGGATATTATTGGGAAATAAGGTGCAGGTAATTAAAAGCAAAAGCTAAATTAATACCTTTGATTTTAGAAGTGAAATTTGATTGCCCGACAAAAATATGTGTTTAAATTGTGTACGAAATTGGTGGTTTTCCGATTAAGCCACTTGGCTTTTGTTTTCTTTTGATGATATGGGATCGTAGAGGCAGTTTTGCAGTTGTTCGAATCTAGCCGCGCAAAGGAGATGCTGGCAAAAAAATTCGAAAATTTTGATAATTTAAAATTTGGATTTAAATCATAAATTGAATGATTGAGGGGATAATTTTAGTCTAATCTATGAATGAATTTGGAAATTAGTATAAGTGATAATGTGGTTTCCATAAAGTTATTTTTGGGAAGTTGTTTGAAACCGATGGGTTTTGGGAAAATAGTTAGCGGGTTTGGACCATTCTTCTTACCTGGCAATTTCGAGGACGAAATTCTTGTAAGTGAAGGAATGTAACTTCCTTGAATTTTGGATATTTGAAATTGAAATGTTTAATAGATTTTAAATATTTAAAATATAAATTTTAACTTGAATTTCAAATATAACCATTTATTGGGTAATTAAATTTTTTAATTTTCAATTGGACATTGGATAAAATATTGAATCTTGAGTTTTAAGCTTGTTAAAAATAATTTAAAGGCTTATAAAATTTATATTAACAATAATAGGGATAATAGAACTTTTCACATTGAGTTTAAAAGTGATTTGTTCAATTTTAAAAATATATAGTTTAAATTAACATTTAAAAATAGCCTCTGAGGCACAGTCTCGAAATTCGACGAAACCTGTTCCATTGGATTCGTAATAATATATTATTATCGGAATTCATATTTCGTAGCGTTCGGAGTTGCCATTTGGTCGTACGGGATATAAACGCTCTGAAATCTATACCGAAAATTCAATATAATAACTGAGTCCAAAAAGCTATCTTCTCCATACGATCGAAATAGGACTCGAAACCTTTTCCATTTCGTTTGGAATAGGGGTATATCATTATAAACTCCTAGCGGCACGCCTCAATAGGAGGTCAAAATTTTATGTTGTGTTAATCGAGAAATTTGAACTAATTAATACATATATCTATATGTTCTAGTCAACCTTCAGCTGAAATCCCATTCACATCAGCTTTTTGTTTTTTTCAAAACACTGTAGCAAGCCTATGTAGACATGCAAACCAATTCAAATAAGTTTCCTCCCTCTCTTTTATACAGTAGGCCGAACTAAGAAAAATAAAACAAAATCAAACTTTAAAAAGCAGTTCCTTCAAATCTACTCATATAAAAATCTTGAAACACGTTTCTAAAATCCTATTTCTAAGAGAGCTTCAACCGGGTATAGATCATGATAGGTGCGGTATTTTTTTTTCGATTCGACATGGACTAGTGTACTAGGGTTTTGTTTTACGGAGCTTAAAGGCGTATAGGGGAGGAGTGGCTATTGTTTTTAGGTTTCTGGTGGCGAGGCATGCGCGTGGACAGGAAATGGCGAAGCTCGGTCTTAAGGAGGTGGTCGTGACATAGCTGTGTGGCTTGGGAAGTGGATGGGTGTTGCTTTCTAGAGAGAGGCTTTGGGAGAGGGGACATGGGTATGAAGAGGTACAGGAGGAGGCGAGCAATGTGGGGGTGGTTTTAAATCATCGAACGACTTGGTGGTGGGTCGTATCACTGATATACGTGCACAAATTTAGGGAGAAGTAGGCATTTGGAGGAAGGGGAGAAGGTGGAGTTGTGGGCTTGATGGGCAGTATGGGTATGAACCTTATTTTTAAGAAAAAAGAAAAATAATTAATTTTATACTTAAATTTCTATAAACTTACAAAATTTATATCTCATGCGTACAAGGTCCGATTCGAACAGTTCAAGATTCATTGGGATCGTTGATGTTGTCGTCTATGCATAGGAATTAGTTTGGGTGGATTTGGAACTTCTGATGATTTCAGACAATTTAAAACGCATCCGGATTCAACTGAAAACGGAATGCGAAAATGACAGAAAACCATGGTGAGTTAATCTCACTCAATTTTGGATTACAGCAATTGATTTTAAATAATTAAAATTAATTACTGGTTGATGGTTGAGTTTGATTTATTTTTATCCATTGAATGTGGTATCATATATAGTGGTATATATATCTTGGAGTGATTGATATTCCCGCATTTATATAGCGGATGAGACCTTATACGCCCCGTATAATAGTGAATGACCCTATATACCACGATTTCCTCCTCAAAGTGGGATTGGTATTTTTATATTGTATTAACATCTATGGATCAGGGAAAACCGGTTGGAGGGATCCAACTTGATTCCTCAAAAATGTTGAAATTTATTTCCATATTTAGTGATATGATTATTTGAATGTTCTGTGATAGATTGTATTGGAACTTGAATTTATTGGATGCTATGGTATTATTGGATAGATTTTGGTATTTTAAAATACCGTAAATATGAATATTAAATTTTTAAAGGAAATAAAAAGGGAAAGTTGAAGGTAAAATAATTATAGTGAAATTTGGATAAATTAAAAGAAAAGGATTTGGGAAAAATAAATAGTGTGATTTAAATTTATATTTAATAATTTCAAAATATTGTAAATAGAAATTTTGGAATATGGGAAAATTGGGATTTTCGTAATAATATAACAAAAGGATTTTAACAATAAAACTTAAGTGATTTGTTAAGTGTAAAAAGATTTTATAAAATCGAGATTTAAAATAGTTTGGGAAAATAAAAAGGAAAGTTGAAACTAAAATATGAAATCGATGTTTCAAATTTAACTAAGATTTTTTAAACATTAAAAGGAAGTGAGATCTGAAATTATTGGACTTTGGAGTATATTGGGAAATTTATTTAAAAATGGAGTTTAATTTTGAAAATCGATGAAAAATCGATTAAGTGTTGTGAAACAATGATGAAATGGGAAATGAGATTTATGGAAACTAGAAACGAAATTTCTAATATAAAGTGAAGAAATTATCAGTGGATAATTTGAAAAATTATAAATTCACGGTTGGAATTTATAAGGAAATGGATACATCGTTTTAAGAATAAATAGTAGTTTTATTTTTAAAAATGTGAAAAGGGGAATTTATGGAATTGAAATGTAAATTAAGCTGGAGATAAATCGAGAGGGATTTATTAAATAATTGGACTGGCTATATTGGGGTTGAAAATATATTTTTCAAAAAAGTTAAGTATATTTTAAAAGAAAGATTTTTAAGTATAAATTTGAAAATTTAAAAAAGTGTTTAAAAGAATGTTTTAGAAAAATGTATTATTTAATTTTTTAAAAAATTGTTAAAGTAAATATTAACTAAGTTAGTTATAGTAGCTAATTATTATAAAAGGTTAAATCATTATTATTATTTTAAAAGGATAATTATTCAATATTAATATTTTATATAATAGCTTTTATTTAAAAGTAGTTTTTGTCTAAATAACTTAGAAAATTATTTTAGAAATTTCGTAAATATTATTTTGAAAATTATTAAATAGAGTTTTCGGGAAGTATTAGTATACTCGCATAGCTAAAACGGAGGCAATGAGTGCCTGCAGTTAAGACTTGGATTCCTCTAGGATAGAAATGTAACCATTGAACTGTGATCCATAATTTGATACCACGGCGGTACTTTCCATATTATTTAAAAGGATTTCCAAATATTAAGAAGATACTTTGTGAATATGCCGAATTCGATAAGTGTATATTTTTGGATAAAGAGTTTTAATTTATTTAAAATTTAATTTAAATAAGACTTGGTGTTTTTCAGTGAAATTAAAGTGTTTGGTTGAATGATTGTTTTATTTGATATTTAAATAACTGACTGTTAAATCTGAACCTAAATATATAGCTTTGGAAATATCTAGGAGAAATATGGGATTTATATGATATAATTACTATTCAAGGTGCTATATTGTACCTATAAACTCATTCCGTTCTTCTAGGACATTATAAGGAAATCCATCCACCAACGATTAGGAGGTGATATCTTATTTTTGTCTACTTATTTCCTAAAGGACAGGGGTTGAGTTTACCGAGAAATAGCGAACGTTGTTTCGAAGAGATCGGGATCAGATTTGTGATCCGGAAACCACTTCGATCCAACGAGTACGTTTTCGAAACGAAGACATGAGCTTGGAGTCGAAGATGGAGCAGTAAAGTGCAAGGGATAATCGCTACTTATCCTTAGGGTGATTCCAAAATGGATGTAGTAGGAATTGTGCCTTCGGTTCCGTTCGAATCGGGAACGGACTTGTATGGATGAATACTATCAGTACATTGCCATTGGAGGACAATGAGCATTCTAAGTTAATATTTCTTGAAAGGTAATCGTAGCCTCAACAACTGAGAATGACTGAAAAGTAGGGGAGATGCAGCAAGGCTAAGTGGGTAGCACCCAAGTAGGGTATGTCTATCACCTTTCTAGATAACCTTGGATGCTATCACTACTTGTGAAAAGAGCTCGAAAAGGGTAGGAATACCCGGGATGATAGCATATTCGGTCTATCCAACTTAGGAGTAGTCCAGCCTTATGTTGGCAGGGATCGATAGGTTCGATATCGGTACAGTGTTTCTAGACATGTACTGTGATCGGTGGTATCCCATTGCCTAGTCATTCAATTGGAATCCATTCTCCAATAAGCGCCGTACGGTTTTGATTGTGCCTAACTATGCTGAAATGTGAGATGCAAGCATTTCAGCTATTTGAATAAGTATTTGTACTTAGACACTATTATAATATCAGATGATTTTGATATGAAATATTTTGGTTATCGTAAGGTAGAAACCCGTCGTGTTTATTTGTGGTGTGGTCTTACGAGATACCTTTGATTTTCAAAGAATTTGATAGCTTTAATAATTCAATTTGAGTGTGTTTTCTCACGCTGGTTTTCCAGACTGACTCGGGTGTTGTTTAATTATGATACTTGGGTCAGATTGAGTATTACAGATACATGATAGGATGCTAAGGAGCTTAGGAGACGAGTTGGATAGCGAAGACGTATTACACATACTTGGTTTATATATTTTGCTGTGTTTGTAGGCTATATATTCAGCATTGGTGAGGACAAGTTATTATAACTGTCCAGTATTGGTTTGTTGATTATTGTACACTGATGATGTAATATATGAATAACAGTTATAGTTCTTTTTGTATAAAGATCAGTTGTTATCTATTATGTATTGTTGCGCTGCGATTGTGAGATTCTGTGTTGTTTTCTCTATTTTCTTCTACCTCTTTCTTATTTCCCAAATGATCAGGTATTTTCGACATTCGATTGTTCGACATGTAATACAGTGAGCGTATTGATGTTGATTTTCGGGCGTCGAAAATTCATGATCGTGACAGATGGTTTGGCGAACGATACTGTATGAGGTATGAACGTCGTCCTGACCCCTTCGGGTCAGCTTGATATGACTAAAACAGGAGCCACGCCGAGACAAGTGAGGTTGCACCTCCGATCGGACATGCTTCTTTGATACCATATTTATTACTTTGAGATTGATTTGGTGGCCACCCCTCGATTTGATTATGAGAGTGTGTTCTGAGGTGGGCGGTAGTAGCTGCTATGCGTTACCACCAATCCGGATCCGCAGAGCAGTAGTATCCTACCTTGGTCATTGCCTCGCATGCCTTGTCATATGCTTTATCACGCCCACTACGAGTTCGGTTTGTGTTATACTTATAGAGTGCTCCCAGTGGAGTTTACAATACTGTACAGACTACGACATTTATATAAAATGTGTTAAGGGGGATATGGGTAACATCTTAACGCTATTTTAATACTTTACTTTACTGTAAATATTATTATTATCATAGCGTATTATACTATGTATGTTGATAATTTAACGGATCCTTAGGAGATGAAATCCAAACATCTCTAAAGTTATTGCATGCACGTTATACACTGGTTAGGAGATGTAAAATCACGTAAACATCTCTGAAGCCATTACACTCATATTTACTTATTTTGATTTAACTTACATAAGATCTTTTAGTTCTTACTCGAGTGTTTTGTCTTTTCATTACGCTCGGGCCAGTCTGAGCTTTTTAGTGTTGAAGACTTTACTTCTGAAGGACGACGACGAAGATTTAGTATATTATTACCTATTTATTATATTTAGTCAACTGCATTATGTTGTTCCACTGCATTATTTATTTATTTCTGCTGTATGTAACTCTGATCTGTATTGTAAAAGTGTAGTCAAATGTTATTTGTAAAACAGCTTTATGAACTGTTTATTTGATTATTATATTTTGTCATTCCGCTGTGAGATTTTGTGTTTTATTTTTCTTTCTTTTCCTTTATTTTTTTTATTTCATAACAATCCTCTCTTTTGAATGGTTTGAGTTGACATGTGTGGATTTATTGTCGATTTAAGCCGTCCAAAAAGGCAGGTCGTTACATTTGGTATCAGAGCTTTGGTTTAGCGATAAACTTAGCTTTGTGTTGTCTGGCTCATTAGAGATAGGGTAGTAATACCCTAGAATGAGTTTGTCTGAGTGTATATATATGAGAGAGCATACTTGTTAGTGTTATAAAAATGTTTTTATATTGTGTTAATTTGTTCTATTTAGTATTTATAAATTCTAGTTGGTACATAGGATGTTATGGCATTGATAGGGATTTCTTAACACTTAATAGGGCAGACCGACACAATATTGTATTGAAATATAGGTAAATGAAATAATTTTACCTAGTATTATATTTTTTATACATAAGAATAATTTTTATAAATGGATATAGTTGCATGTAATATGTTAGTTTGTTAGGAAGTTAATTTTATAAATATTGATTGCAAATTAGGATTTATAAATAAAATAAATATAAATTGGAAATTTAAGACTTAAGTTTCGGGGTTTTGAAATTGGTTTTCAAATACTTTGGAATATAATATTAGTATTATTTGGAAGTATTTATGGATATAAATATTTTCAAAGTAATTTGAATGGAATGTTTAAAAGGGATTAAGTTCTGTACTCCCCTCTTCTGTCACTGAAAAATAATTCTGATGATGACGGCCACATCATTGACATCCATTTTCGAGTTTCAAAGTGCGAAGGCTACTATAGTAGCTTTACAACACATTTATTTTGATAAAAGAAATTGATTTTAGATTTTTAAATATGATTTGGATATATAAAAGATATGATTGTGTGTTTCTATATATATATAGAAATGAATCCGGTATTTAGCTCTCAAATTTCTGTTAAACTATTGATTTTCAGTTTAGAAATAAAGTGAAATTTTAATAGTTGGAAACTTCTAAAATAAAAAAATTAAGAATTATAAGCTAAGTGATCAATGAAACTGTAAAGAAATAGAAGATTTAACTTGTAAATTAAAAGATAGTGAGAGTTAAGAAGATGTAAACTATTGAACACTTTTGTTGACTAAACAGAATCAGATAAACTTGTTTAACATTCAATTACATTCTTAAAACATATATACATATATATATATATATAACATACCAGAAATATTTAAAAAGCTATAATGTTAAATAAGAATATGTAATAGAATATTATACAAGTAAAACTTAAGTAATGGTAGTATTTAAATGGAATTATTTCTATAAATAAGAATTCTAATGTAAAAGAAACGTTATAAACTTAAGTTAATAATTTGAAATGCTAGTAATTAAATTTAATTGAAAAGAGAATACTGTAAGTAAATGATTATAAACTTAAATTAACGTTTGAAGCCATTTATAATTAAAGTAAATAGTAAAGGTGGATACTATATTAAGTAAATGATTATAACTTCAAAAAATGTTGAAATGATTCAGAAATAGATTTAATATTCAATAATACTATATATGAAAGCAATAAATATAAAAAGAAAAGAAAGAGTTAAAAACTATAAGTATGAGTGGATTCACAAATGAATATAGATGTTAAAAGGAAATCAAAGTAAATAATATTTATGAATTAAATTTACAAGGAAACTTATATAATATTTCAAGAATTAATTTATTGGTGACATCAGATATTGAATATGAAATAATTTATGTAAGTAAATGAATCTAAAAAAATAAAAGATGAATTGTATGAGTAAATGAGAATTTAAAATTAATCGGAGGTTAATAACGTGAAAAGGAATAAATAGAATAGATTTAAATAATATTTGAAATTCTTGGTTGTTTTTGGCTTATGAGATGATTGGTAAAGTGTAACGACCCGGTATTTTGGTCATTAAATTTTGAACGTTAATTTATTTTTAAATGTTGGATTTGAAATATTATTTCATTCAAATACGAAAGAATTAGTGAAATGGTTTAACATTTCAAATATAGTGATAAATTGTATTTGAGTAAATATAATTTAATATTTGAAATTGGGAAAATATGGGAATGGAAAATGATTTATAAAGTTGATTTAAATTCTATTTAGATTAGAATTATAATATTGAATTTTTTTAATGGGATTAAAAGTTGATAGGTAAGAAATTGAGAATTGATATATAAATTTAATAGTGAAAATTAATAACGGGAATAATGTAAATAATTGAATTTTGTATTAAAATGAATCAGAATGATTTCTAATATGGATATAAATTATATTTAAATTATAATGGAGTTAGTAAAATTTTGAAATTGAAAATTTAAAAGGTTTCGACGATTTTGAAAATTCACTCGATTTAATTGACTCGTTAAAATAAAGTTCTCGGGCATAGTCTCAGAATTTGATGAATCCAGTTCTGTTAGATCCGTAATTGTTTATTATTATTGAATTTTAAATTCCGTAGCGTTTGAAGTTACCGTTTGGTCGTACGAGATAGAAACGCGTTGAAATAAATATTCGAGAATTTAATATTTTAATTCGATTCAAAAGGCTATCTTCCATATACGATCGAATTAGGCTACGAAACATGCTCCATTGAGTTCGGAATAGGGATAAAATATTATAAATGCCAGGAGGTATGCTTCATTTGGAGTCCGTTTGAAAATTTACGTTAAAATTGGAAATAATATTAAAATAATAAACGTATACGTATATAAATACGTGAACAGTGAGCCCTAGCCTCCAAAATAAACGCAGCCGCCACAGTAAAATTTAATGACCGAAAACCTTCGTGCTTTCTCCATCGTTTTCTCTCGATCCAAGCTGTATTTGCGAAAACTTTCTAAATGAAAGTTGAAGAACTCATCGACCTCTGTAGATCCAATGGTGGATCCAAGCTATCGTCGTCGATTGGGGGCGAATTTAAGGCCCGTTCGTTTCACATTTGCAAGCATTTTTCTCATCGTTGGCGATGAGGTGGAGGGCCAGCCTCTGTCCGTGGGCGCGCATGGGTGCGAAGCTTTGTTTGATGGTTGCCGATCAACCTCTGGAGCCGTGGTGGTGGAGCGATGATCGAAATCGAACGTGCATGGTAAGGTTCAACTGGAGATGCGACGAACATTAGAAGAAGAAAGGGAAAACTAAAGCACCGGCCTAGATTTGAAAAGAAAATCAATGGCCCGCTTCCGTTTTGGTAAATATAATATATAGAAAAATAACAAAAATTTAAATATATTTATATTATAAATCGTATAAACTTTAAAGCTTCATATCTCATTCATACGAGGTCGGAATCGAACGAAATAAGAGGCACCGGAATTGCAACGACGAGCAATCTATTATGGTGCTGGTATGGAGTCGATTGGAGCGAGCAAAAAATTTAGGTTAAATCGAATGTCGTTTGATTTAATTTAAAATTAGAATGTTGGCAACGTAAAAACTCAAGGTGAGTTAATCTCACTCAATTTTTGACTGTTGGATTTAATTTTAAACCTTTAAAATTAATAAACGATTGATTTGTTAAATGGATGCATTTTTATCAGTTGGATGTGATATTATATATAGTGTATATATATATATCGGAGTGATTGATATTCTCGTATATATATAGCGAATGAGATCCTTTGCGTCCCGTATAATAGCGTGATGACCCTATATACTGCGATATTCCACCTCGAAGCGGAATTGGCAGTTTTATGTTGTGCTAACATCTGTGGATGCAGGGAAACAGGTTGGAGGGATCAAACTGGTTCCTCAAAAATGTTGAATTTAATTGTATATATAGTGATATATGTTTTTTTTAATAATCTATGACAGGTTATTGTGTGATTTAAATTGATTGGATGTTATGGCAGTTAACATGTATTTTTGGTATTTTTAAATACCAATAAAATATGGTTTAATTTGGTAAAGAGTTGTAAATGGGAATTTTGAAGTAAAATTGTCTATATTGAGTTTTAGGTAAATCTATTAGAAGGTAAATGGTATTGAAATTGTAATGTAGTTATTTCGGATTATGGTGAACGGAGATTTTGGGAATAAAAATATATGAAGGATTAAACGGGTGATTTTAAAAGTGTTAAAATATTTCAGGAAATAAGTTGTTTAATTATTTTAAATTGTTAAAGCATATTTTATTATTAATTACTTACTTTATAATGACTATTAAAGATTTATTATTATTTAAGCATTGGTCAGCATTTCTGTTTTTGAAAGGACAAATTATTAAATATTAGTATGGCTTTGTATTATAACTTTCTATTTAAGTATATTTATATGGATTAAACTTGAAAACTTATTTTAGAAGTTTATAAGCATTATTTTGAGATAATTATTTAATAAGTTTTTGGGAAGTAATGGTATATTCGTGTGGCGTAAATCAGAGGCAGTGAGTGCCTGCAGCTAAGTCTTGGATTTCTCTGGGATAGAGACGTAACCATTGAGTTGTGATCTATGGTTTGATACCGCAGTAGTACTTCCCACATATTTTTTTTAAAAGGGTTTTTTTTCAAAATATTTTGAAAAGCGTAATTTGTGAATATACTGAATTCGATAAGTACAAACTTTGGATAAATAGATTTAATTTATTTAAAATTTAATTTAAATAAAGACTTGGTGTTTTTCGGTAAAATTGAAGTATTTGGTTGAATTGGTTGTTTATTTGATAGTTAAGTAACCCACTATCAAATCTGGATCTAAACATAACTTTGGAAATATCTAGAAGCAGTACGAGGATTATATGGTATAGTTACCGTTCTAGGTGCTATACTGTACGTATAAACTCGTTTGTTATTCTAGGATGTTTTTAAGGAAATCCATTCACTAACAGTTAGGAGGTGATCTCCAATCTTATCTTTATCTGATTATTTCCTAGAGAATTGAGGTTGAGTTTAATAGAAATAGCAAACGTTGTTTCAAAGAAACCGGGATCGAATTTGTGATCTGGAAAACACATCGATCCAATGAGTACGTTTTCATAATGAAGACAAGAGCATAGAGTCGAAGATGGAGCAATGAAGTGCAAGGGATAATCACTACTAATCTTGAGGGTAATACCAAAATGGATGTAGTAGGAATAGTGCCTTCGGTTCCGTTCGGACCGAGAACGGACCTGTATGGATGAATGCTAATAGTACATTGTCATTGGAGGACAATGAGCACTCTAAGTGAATATTTCTAAAAAGGTAATCGTGCCTCTAGCCTCATCAACCGGTGTGAGGCTCCACCTCTATACTTACACTAGCCAAGGACACTACTGGGTAATGCCATTAACTAGCATAAAGAATAAGTCTGTTGAGGAGAGACCATCTGTGTAATTGCTTTGGCGAGTATCAATATGTCAGATAGTATGACGTGCATTTTATTTCTAGAGGAAATTCGACATATCAAATACAAATTCAGAGCTAGTACACAGTGGCAATGTGGCCTTCGAAAACAAATATAAAATAAGCACAACACAAAATCGGTCACAAATATTCATATCACTAAGGCATAAACAGATATGAATATAACACAAAGAAGTGTACAACAAAGTAGTCGTCAAACAAGATCCACAACAACACAAAAGAATAAGTATACATCAAGGAGTCTCTATCTCAAATGTATAAAAGCAAAAACTACTAAGCTAAAGTAGTTAGTCAAAAGTCAGAAGCTAGCCCCAGCTAAGAAGTCAAGTGGAAGCACTTGAAACACCTCGGTCTGACACGAGTATTATTTAAGAAGAAAAATAATAAACGGATCAGTCTAGCTATAAATATCATATAAAATGAGATATGATAAGAGATATGACAAATATATATGATAACAATAAAAATCGTACAATATCTCAAAATTTCTCAAACACCAAAAATAATGTCATAATCTTTACATCATTCACCAAACCTCAAATATCGACAAAAAATTGTCAACGCAAATCACAACAATTGGTGAAACCCAAATTCCAGAAATCAATTACTAGAAATCCAGAAAACACAAAGGGGGAGGCCTGTCACAAACAAGAGCATGAAAACTCACCAACACGTGTATCACAAACGGGACACTATCCCATGGGTCACTAACCCATAAAAATATGGGGCACAGTCTCCCCTTATGGACGAATGAGCCGAACATCGATGCACCTAAAAGATACGCCCCATGTACCGCCGAACATCGATGACCTGGAAAGATATGCCCCATGCACAGATTTATTGAGCCAATTGCTCCACGAATAGTCAAAAGATCATGGGTCGTTCGCCCATAAAAATGATACGAAGCTCTGCAAAACGGGGTATAGTCGCCTACATGGACAAAGAGACATTGCATATTGCTAGTCTAAACCATAAAATGATCATCATTGATCAATAAGAAGTGCAAATTACACTAAGCTAGTAAAAAATGAGTTTAGCTTCATGTCCCATAACCACTGGCTTAACTTAAATATATACGAACAAATTGTATATTTTCGCTCGAAAATTATCAGGAGAGTTCAATCGAACAAGTCCAAGAATTGACCGACGAAGTAAACGCAAGCGTTTCATACCACTTGTTTTGCTAAGTCATTTAATTAGATTTCTCATACGAATGAGGTAAAGGTTTGTATATACTAATAGATTGAAAAACGGTTTTAAAAAAAGAGCTTTGTATTAAAATTAGTATAGGAATCATTTTCTGTGAAAGAGTTTGAATATTTACTACTAGTATAAAAACCTTTGTATTTTAAAGTGACAAACCATAGAAATGATTGCAAAAACAATCTATCACAAAAAATCCACATTCGACGACGTGAATTAAAACCATAAAAATCGATATCAAATTCTTCAAATGGATATTCCCAAAAATCCAGAAAAGAAGCCATTAAAGTCGATTATAAATAAAATCTACTAATCGGATCAATACAAATCGATAAAAATCGAACATCGACACAGAAATAGGCGAAATGGCAGAATTGCACAGAACCAGATGTCTGGTTGGATTGGCCAGACATCTGACCTAGGGTTCGGGGAATTTATTTTCCTTTTCCCCATTTTCTTTTTGATGCCAAAGGCCATCCAGACGTCTGGTATACCCTAACCAGAGTCTGGTCAAGTGCTCTGGAATTTTCTTTTTCCTACCGTCTTATATTTTTTTTCTCCAAGAACCATAACAAGAAGTCTGTACTTGACCAACCAGACGTCTGGTCACCTGGACTAGGCAATAGTTTGCCCAGACCATTGATGGCCAAATCGATTCGGAAGCGATCGAATGAGCGACTGAAGCTAGGGATTTATGCCAAGCGACAACCCAGCCTTATAGGCTCTTAGATACACCTGAAATATCATGTCCAAACATCCAAAATAGGATTTTTAAATATTTTGACTTCAAAATACCAAAATTGGAAAATTCACCAAATCAATTAAAATAAAAGCAAATGAACATGAAGTAGATGTTAGAAATTCATACCTAATAACAATGAAAGCTATAGAAGTAGATGTGAGTTCGAAAACTCACCTTTAAAACTCAAAAACAACAAATGAGAAGCTTTAAAACAAAGCAAAACCAATTACTCTTCAATACACCTCTAGAATCTTCAATCTATTATCAAAGATGAAGTTTTTCCTAAGTTAGGTTATTGGAAATTCTGAAAATTGAAGTGAGATTGAGATGGAGAAGATGACGAGAATGCTTACCTAAGCTTCTTCTTGATTTTAGAACTAGAACTTGAATTTCCTAAGAGAACTAGGGATTATGAATTTTAATTTTCCATCTTTTACACCATTCTTTCCTTTAGCTTGAGACTGTTACGAGTAATGGAACGAATGAATGAAGATGAGTGGAGTGGGAGTTATTAGGTAGAGGAGTTGGGGTTACCTAGTTAGGTTAGTGGGCTGAAACCCAAAACCCAAAGCCTCATATGAAAATATCAAAATTCTAATCAACTCCAAATATATCGATGTTTGTACTCAAAAAGGTCGCAAACACCATTATGGACTCAATGGAAGTGGTCCCGAGTCCCAATTCGATCATTTACAGAAAGTCACGTCTCGGACTTTAAATTCAACTAATGATGCTATATTTAAATAAAACATTTAAATATATAATCGTAAAATATGCGGGTTGTTACAGACTCCCCTCCTTAAAGAAATTGCATCCTCGCAATACTTCAAGAAGAAAATAAAGAGTAACAACCACTCTAAGGCATAACATCACAAAAGAAAATTTTGAAGTGAGAAGTTCACCTTAAGGAGCACGAAAGAGTAAGTTCGGATGTGTTCACTCGATGAATTCTCTAGATTCCCAAGAGCAATCCTTAGGATTTGAGGACCATTTGAACTTTCACAAGTGGAACATCTTCATTACGAAGGCGTTTAACCTCCGTAGCAATGATGCGAATAGGATGTTGCTCGTAAGTCAAATTAGGTGAAGTCTCAAATTTTTCAATAACACTGGGCTCAAGAAAAAATCGGAATCCCTAAGGCTTTTACATAGTTGAGAGACGTGGAATACGTCATGAATAGCAGAAAATTAAGCCGGTAATAAAAGGCGACAAGTCATGGAACCAATGCGTTCGGTGATAGGAAAAGGGCCAATATATCGAGGTGCTAATTTTCCTGATCGACTGAAATGCACAACACCCTTCATGGGTGAAACACGAATAAATACCAAATCTCCCACAGAAAATTTTAATTTCCTTCTTCGGTTATCGGCATAGGATTTTTGTCTACTTTGAGCTTCTTTCATCCTATGAGGAATAAGGTCAATCTTTTATGTGGAATCATGAATAAAATCTGGACTTAAAACCAGCTTCAAGCCAACACGATAGAGATCGGCATGGCCTTCCGTAAAGTGCCTAAAAAGGTGCCATACCAATACTAGATTGGAACCTATTATTATAAGAAAACTCAACAAGAGAAATATGATCTTCCCAACTTCCACCAAAATCAAGAACACGTGCACGAAGGAGATCTTTAAGAGTTTGATTCACACGCTCCATTCGTCCATCAGACTGAGGATGATAAGCGGTGCCAAAATTAAGCTTTGTTCCCAAAGATTTTTGAAGACCCTTCCAAAATCCACTAGTAAACAATGGATCACGATCACTAATAATAGAAGTTGGAACTCCATGCAATTTAATAATTTCTTTAACATAGAGTTTGGTCAAAAGAGGTACGGTCCAATTAGACCGAACGGGAATAAAATGTTTGGATTTTGTAAGTCTATCTACAATCACTCATAAACTATCATGATCTAAATGAGAATGGAAAGACCGTCAATAAATTCCATGGAAATTTGATCCCACTTCCAAACGGGAATGACTAAAGGTTGCAATAACCCACCGGGCCTTTGATGCTCGGCCTTTATGAGTTGGCTAGTCATGCAATGCTTAATAAATTTAGCAATATCAGATTTCATTCTATCCTAATAATAAAGTCTCTTCATGTCTGCATATGTTTTACTACTACCGGGACGAATGGTAAATTTAGAATGATGAGAATCTTCTAAAATGTCTTTGCGAAGATCAGTAATATTTGGCACGATAAGTCTACCAGATTTTCGAATACCTCCACCAGCATCAATATCAAAGTCTTTTAATCCATGAACCTAATTTTTAACCCTACGACTTTGGCTAAGAAGAGCCAATTCGGGATCTTGCTTTTGAGCTTCAAGGATGTGGTCTACAAGAGAAGGATGAGCCTCAAGGCTACATAAAACAAAAGATGAACATGAATCGGATTCATGATTTTGAATCTCACAAGTGGATAAAGTATCTATATTATTACATTCAGATATCATCATGAAAACAATCGCTTGTTGCTTACGACTAAAGGCATCGGCAACATAATTTCCCTTTCCGGGAGTATAGAGAATATCAAGATCATAAGATGCAAGGAATTCGAGCCAACGTTGTTGACGCAAATTAAGTTCCTTTTGAGAAAATAAATACTTCAAAGGTTTATGATCGGTGTAGAAAACATATTTCTTTCTCAAAAGATAACGATGCCAAATTCTAAAGGCGAAAACAATGGCCTCAAGCTCTAAACCATGAGTGGCATATCTAGTCCCTACGGGCTTTAATAGCCTAGAAGCATAAGCGATAACATATTCCCTTTGCATGAGAACGGCTCTCAAACCAATACAACTAGCATCAATATAAACAATAAAGTCATGGTTCCCTTCGGGAATCACAAGAATAGGAGCATCGGAAAGGAGTTCTTTTAATTTCTAAAAAGCAGCTTCATATTTGTCTGACCAAATGTACTTAGCTCCCTTCTTTGTCAAACTAGTAAGAGGCACGAAAATTTTAGAAAAGTCTTTTATGAAACGCGGTAATAGCCCGCCAATCCAAGAAAGCTACGAATTTCCGTCACACTCCCCGGTCTCTTCCAATTTTGAATCGCCTCAATCTTTGAAGGATCCACAGAAATTTTGGATTCAGAAATAATATGTCCTAAAAATTTCACATAGGGATTGCCAAAGTGGCACTTAGAAAAAATTTCTTTCAATCGATTGCTCCTAAGAGTTTCCAATACAATCTGAAGATGTCTTTCATACTCTTCCTCGGTTTTAGAAAACAGGAATATCGTCTATAAAGATGAGAACAAATCGATTGAGGAAGTCTTTGAAAACTCGGTTAGTAAGGTCAACGAAATAAGCTGGAGCATTTGTTAAACCAAATAGCATAACAAGCCATTCATAAGATCCATAACGAGTACGGAACGACGTCAAAGGAATGCTATCCTCCGTAATACGAAGCTGATGAAAACCGGTTGCTAAGTCTAATTGTGAAAATACTCTAGCACCGCTAATTTGATCGAATAGATCATCAATCCAAGGTAAGGGATATTTATTCTTGATGGTGAGATCATTAAGTTTGCGGTAGTCAACACAAAGCCTAAATGTACCATCGGATTTCTTCACAAAGATAGCCGAAGCTCCCCAAGGAGAGGAACTAGAACAAATGAATTGTTTTGCCTCCAATTCGGACAATTGTTTACACTTCTTCTCATTTTCATTATTGGACATACAATAAGGAGGATGAGTGATAGGTAGAGCTCTAAGGATTAGATTAATTTTGAACTCAATTGCTCGCTTAGGTGGTTATCCTAAAACGGGCTCAAATATATCGGAAAATTCACAAACAATGTGAATTAGGGAAATGATGTCTTCCTCGTCATCATGATCATCATCGTGTGGATTTAGAGAATATAAGAATGCCACCGAATTGGAATCAAAATCTTTAAAAACAATAGAAATCTGCTTAACGGATTGGGGATTTCAAAGTTGGATAGTCCTCTCGGAACATAGGATGTGGGCTTCATAACGGTTAAGCCAATCCATTCCCAATATCATTTCGATACGTAAGTAATATATAACATGCAAATCGGTACGAAAAGCATAATCACATAAAATAATTTCAACATCCTTACAAAATAAACCGAGTGTTGTGGATCCACCAACCCGATTCGCAATTCTCAGTGAAGACATCAAGCCCATAACATTTAGAGACAAAGCATCAACAAGTTCTTTTGATGTAAAAGAGTGAGATGCACCCGTGTCAAAAAGAACTCTAATAGGATGGTCACGAAATATAATAATGCCATCAAGGATAGAATGAGAAATACCTTGACCAAAAGAAGTGCCACTAGGGACTTGCACAACATTTAGCTTTCCATCTTTCTTTCTTTGAAGTTTGGGACACGAAGATGTATAATGATCCGAATTTTTGCAATAGCGGCAAGAAATAGGCCTTGCACACCGATTTATATAGTGGTCCTTAGAACCACAATTGTAGCATTCTCCATGATTGGGGATTGGAGTCTTTGCTACCGAAGTTGCTTGCTTCACTTTCTTGTTGGGACTAGTACTTTTGAACTTAATAAAGGAATGCCTCTTCTTATTGATGTTGAGGTTCTTCTTGGCACCCACTACTTCGGCATCACTTTCTTTATCGACCTCTTTAAGTCGAAGAGCGATATCAACAAGCTGATCGAAAGAAACTTCTAGTTTTAGAAGTAAAGGCTTTTTGAGAGTCTTAGTCAACCCATAGACAAACCTCTGATTTTTCTTCAATGGGGTATTAATATACTCGACCCATATTTAGAGAGAGATTCAAGAGATGCGATGTAATCCGTCATAGAAGATTCACCTTGAACAAGGTCAATAAAGCGTCGAGCTAAAGTTACTTTTTCAGCTTCCGGCACAAATTTCAACTCGAATCTTTCTCGGAATTACTCTCAAGTAAGATTCGCTTCAACAATTTCCAAAAATCAAAAGCTCATATCAATCTAATGCTCTCTCCTAAAGCATGCTAGAAGCCACTTGGACTCGATATAGATCCATAAGATTCATGCGAGAAAAGATGCAATCGCATGTTCTAAGCCAAGTTTGGACTTCTATAACGCTTTCGGAATCCTGAATGGCCTTCCTCCCAAATTGGTATAATCATTGCAAAAGCGTGTAAACCCAAATTTAGGATGAGTAGGCTCTAGAATAGGTCCGGCAGCTTGAGCATTCTTTACAAGATCCAAAAGCTGTTGGGCAGACATAAATACACCATCCTGAGGAATAACACTGGATTGACCGACGATGGGACGGCCAGGTCTAACCATTTCTCCTGTTTAAGAAAGAAATAAAGAAGAGGAAAAAGGTTATTCTCAGAATGAATATCAAACAAATTTGATTGATAAAACAAGGCATCACAAAAGAAAATAGGATAGAATGGGTCATAAGACTCGAATTAAATCCTAAGGCACGATTTCTAAGAGAGACTTAGGACAATGATCCTTGTTAGATTATTCTATATTGTTCCGAAGTTTGGCTCTGATACCAAGCTGTGACACCCCACCTTTATACTCACACTAGCCAAGAACACTACTGGGTAATGCCGTCAACTAGCACGAAGAATAATGCTTTTGAGGAGCGACCATCTGTGTAATTGCTTATGCGAGTATCGATATGTCGGATAGTATGACATGCATTTTATTTCAAAAGGAAATCTAACATATCAAATACAAACTCAAAGTTACTATACAGTGGCTACGTGGCCTTAGAAAATAAATATAAAATAAGCACAACTCAAAATCAATCATAGATAGGAGGAAACAGATATGAATATAACACATAAAGGTGTACAACAAAGTAGTGATCAAACAAGACCCACAACATCACAAAAGAATAAGTATACATCAAGGAATCTCTATCTCGAATGTATAAAAGCAAAAACTACTAAGCTAAAATAGTTAGCCGAAAGTCAGAAGCTAGCCCAATCTAAGAAGTCAAGTGGAAGCACCTGAAACCCCTCGTTCTGACCAGAGTATTATTTAAGAAGAAAAATAATAAATGGATCTGTCTAGCTATAAATATCATATAAAATGAGAAAGGATAAGAAATATGACAAATATATATGATAACAACAAAAATCATACAATATCTCAAGCTTTCTCAAACACCAAAAAAATGTCATATTTTTTAGATTATTCACGAAACCTCAAATATCGACAAAACATGTCAACGTTCACAACAATTGGTGAAAAATAAATTCCAGAAATCAATTACTAGAAATTCGAAAAACACAAAAGGGGAGGCCTATCACAAACGGAAGCATGAAAACTCACCAACATGTGTGTCACAAACAGGACACTATCCCATGGGTCGCTAACCCATAAAAATAAGGGGTACAATCCCCTCTTAGGGACGTGAGCCGAACATCAACGCATCTAAAAGATGCGCTCCATGCACAACCGAACATTGACGGACCTAAAAAGATACTCCCCATGCACAGATTTATTGAGCAGATTGCTCCACGAACGGTCAAAAGATCATGGGTCGTTAGCCCATAAAAATGAGATGAAGCTCTGCAAAATGGGGTATAGTCCCCTACACGGATAAAGAGACATTGCATATTGCTAGTCTAAACTATAAAATGATCACAATTGATCAAAGTAGTGCAAATTACACTAAGCTAGTAAATAAATGAGTTTAGCTTCATGTCCCATAACCACTGGCTTTACTTAAATATTTACGAACATATTATAGATTTCCACTCGAAAATTGTCACGAGAGTTCAATCGAACAAGTCCAAGAATTAACCGACGAAGTAAACGCAAGCGTTTCATTCCACTTGTTTTGCTAAGTCGTTTAATTAGATTTCTCATACGAATGAGGTAAAGGTTTGTATATACTAATAGACTGGAAAACGGTTTTACAAAAAGAGCTTTGTATTAAAATTAGTGTTGGAATCATTTTTTGTGAAAGAGTTTGAATATTTACTACTAGTACAAAATCCTTTGTATTTTAAAGTGACAAATCATAGAAATGATTGTAAAAACAATCTATCACAAAAAATCCACATCGACGACGTGAATTAAAACTAAAAAAATCGGTATCAAATCCATCAAACGGATATTGCCAAAAACCTAGAAAAGAAGCCATTAAAGTCGATATGGGTAACGCCTTAATGCTATTTTAATACTTTACAGATAGCCCACTGGTTTGGTGGAGTTTACAGTACTGTATAGACTATGGTATTTATAAAATGTGTTAAGGGGGATATGGGTAATGCCTTAACAGTATTTTAATACTTTACAGATAGACATTACATATATAGCGTATATTACTACATATGTAAATTGTTTGACGAATCCTTAAAGGATGGGCGTTCCTAAGCATCCTTTAAGTTACTGATGCATTTTGTGGTATAGTTCACTTTAGGTTATTTACTTTTATAAGTATGTATGTCCTGACTCGAGTGTTTTGTTTGACTTTATGCTCGGGCCAGCCTGAGTATCACAGCTTTGGATTCATCTTTGGAGCTAGAGATCTGCTGGAGATTTAGTTATCTATCTATTATTTCCTATTTCAGTTATTTCCCTTTAGTCATTTGCTTATGTATTAGTGGACTTATGTATTTGGATTTCTAGGTGTGTTTGCTTTCAGACTATGATATTGTGTATATGTTTTGAAACTATGTATTTAGTAGCTTCATGAACTACTATGTTTATTTATTCCCTTATGAGATATTCTGCTATTTTGTGTCATTTATTATATGATTGATTTTATTTGCCCTAAATTTATTAAAAATCCGTTGTTTTGAACGATTCAAGTCTGATATGTATGGTTTTATTGTCCATTTCAATGGTCCAAAATAGCAGGATGTTACATTTGGTATCAGAGCTTTGGGTTTTAGGCAAAACTTAGCCTACGGAGTAAAAACTCATTAGAGATAGGGTAGAGATACTCTAGAATGAGTAAAATCAAACATAGATTCATTTCTCGAGAGCGTATTTTTGAAAGTATAAATTGTTTCAAATGGTTTTAAAATATTTTTGGATATAAAATTTGTTTTAAAATTTAATCCTTTTCCTAGAATATCCTTCCTTTCGAATCCATCTTATTTGTTAGAATCCTTTGATTAGTATTTCATTTAAGTTTGAATCTTTATCCTTGTCCTTAAATTCATTCTTGAATTTCCAAGATGAATCGTATGAATGCCAGAGGTAGGGGTCGGAGAATTTCCCCAGCACCAGAACCCCAGCACCAGAACCCATTGCACCAGTTAGATTCACCACTCTCTGTAAGGAGTTCACTCAGCTTGGTGGTACCAAGTTTACTAGAGCAAAGAACATCATTGAAGCTCAGCAGTGGCTGACGAGTTTAGAGAGGATTTTCACTAGTCTTGAGATCACCGACGCTCAGAAGCGTCAGTTAGTTGCTTGGCAGTCGCAGGAGGCAGCCCATGATTGGTGGGTGTCTATTACAGCCCACACTATTGAGGCAGATATCAATTGGGAGCAGTTTAGGTATAATTTTGAGTTGGATATAAGTTTGGTTAAGTTATCACTTTGGAATATTTATTAAGTTTGGATATCGTATTTCAGGAATGCTTTTATATCTAAGTAGATGCCTGAAGCCGGGAGTCTCAGCTATACAGGGAATTTATGGATCTTAAGCAAGGGAATATGACATTTTCTAAGTATGAGAGGAAGTTCAACAAACTGTCCAAGTTTGGTCCTAGCTTGATTGATACCCCTCTTAAGAAGAATGAGAAGATTATAGCTGGAGCTCTCCCAGAGTATTATGATCGTTTAATTACCCATGTGCATGGCCCTTTTGGATTGATGGATATGGCTATTATATATGAGAACCCCACTTCTAAGGAAGCATCTGTTGTTCGTGTGCCTTCATATCAGCCTTCTTCCAGCAGCTCCAAGAAGAGAAAGTCCAACTTCCATCAGTAGAAGAAGAATTGGCAGAAGACTTAGGGTTTAGGATCTTCTTCTTAGAGGCTGCCTATTGATCTATCTTCTATTACTTGCTTCAAGTATGATCAAAAGAGACACTATGTCAATAGTTGTCCTAGTTCAGTCGGAGCTTTTGTCCCACTAGTTCAGATGACTAGGCATGATCTTTGCCATATTTGCTTGCAGCCTGGCGACTTCAAGAAGGATTATCTTACTTAGCAGAAAGGCAAGCCATTTGGAATCTTCGCAGTTACCTCGTCCACTCCACCTACTCCTAGTGATACCCAAGGTACTCTTTAGGGCACCTTTCTTTGCTTAATTTTCCTATTCATGTTCTATTTGACACTGGAGCCTCTCATAGCTTCATTTTTATTGACCTTTGTGATAAGTTTGAGCATATTCTTTCACTTGAATATGCAATTGAACCCTTATGTGTCTCTAATCCTATTTGTGATCCCGCGAACCTTAGTACGATTTGTAAAAAGGTGAAGCTCTTCTACAACAACCATCGTTTTTCTATGATTTCTACGTTCTTGGTTTCGATGCTTTTGATATGTTGCTTGGAGGAGATTGGTTGAAGAAACATGAAGCCATTATCTGTTGTAAATCCCGAGCCGTTTCTCTTGTTGATGATAATGGTAATCCTTTGGTGATTGAGTGCCATATGCCTCGGGATTATGTTGGCATTTTTATCTTTTCTCTTGATTCTTCTCCTAGTGATCTTGATTCAATTCATGTGGTTTGACTCTATCTCGATGTATTTGGTGAAGTCACTTCTTACCTCCTAAACGGGAAATCAAATTTTGTATTGATCTTATTCCTGGAGCTCGACTAGTAGTTCTTCCTCCCATGAGAATGGCACCCTGAGAGAAGGTCGAGTTAAGGAAGCAAATTGAGGACTTGTTCTCCATGGATCTGATTAGACCTAGTCATTCAGAATGGGGAGCAGTTATGGTTTTTATCACCAAATCTGATGGTTCTTTGAGGATGTGTGTTGATTATAGGGAGCTGAATAAGCTCACAATGAAAAACAAATATCCTATGCCTCATATTAATGATATGTTCAATCAGCTCAATGGAGCTAAAGTGTTCTCTTCGGTTGATCTTTCTACCGGTTTCCACCAGCTAAGAGTTTTCGAAGAAAGTATTCCCAAAACTGCTTTCCGTACTGAGAATGGTTTCTATGAATGGTTAGTTATGCCTTTTGGTTTGATTAATGCCCCAGCTTTCTTTTGTCGATCTTATGAGTCGTGCTTTCGGTGATGTTCTCAACCAGTTTGTTCTAGTCTTCGTCGATGATATTCTTGTCTTTTCTGAGTCAGAGGTAGAGCATGAATCGCATTTGAGCTTTGTTGTTGGAACCTTTAGGAGTCATTAGTCAAAAGCTAAATTCATGAAACTCCATATCTAGAAAGATGAAGTCTGATTTCTTAGCCATATTGTTTCTGGTAATGGAGTTTCTGTTGATCTAGTTAAAATCGCTACGATCAATGTAAGTCTATCCTTTTCCTTCTCTTATAATTTAATTACCTTATCTTTCTTTGTAATCCTTATTCCCTATTCAGTTTAGGATTGGGAAAAACCTAAGACTCCTTCTGATATCTGTAGCTTTTTGTGCCTTTCTGGTTATTATCGAATATTTGTAGAGAATTTTGCTCGGATTAATGCACCTCTCACTGCTTTGACTCGTAAGAATGCTAAGTTTATATGGAATGATAAGTGCGAAGCTACATTCAATGAGTTAAAGCGTATGCTTACTTCTGCACCAGTTCTTACCATTCCAAATGAAAGCGAGGGATCAACGGTATATACTGACGCTAGTCGAGAAGGTATGGGAGTTGTTTTGATGCAAAATGAGAAGGTTATTTCTTATGTCAGTCGTCAGTTGAAGACCCAGAAGCCAATTATGCAGCCCGTGATTTGAAATTGCTTGCCATAGTGTTTGCTTTGAAGTTATGGAGACATCATCTTTTGGGAACTAAGTTTGAGCTCTTTATAGATCATCATTCATTGAAGTATATTTTCACCCAGAAGAATTTAAACCAGAGGCAGTTTAGATGGCTTGATTTTTTAGCTTCTTATGACCTTAACATCAACTATACTCCCGAGAAAGCAAATGTTGTACCCGATGCCTTAAGCCGGAAGAAGGCGATTCCTCTCTTATGGATTAAGCAAGACGAGGATGAGATGTTGAGGCTTATTAAGGAGAATGTTCATAATAGGATAGGTGGTAACCAAGTTGGAATGGGAGCACATATTGATGATAAAGGAATTATAAGGATTAATAATCGGATTTGTGTTCCGAATGTCGATGGATTGAGGCAAGAGTTACTTCGGGAAAATAGTCGGCCTAGACTTTCTATTCATCCCAGTGTGACGAAGATGTATCAGAATATGAAGAAGTTGTATTGGTGGAGTGATATGAAGCGCGATATCTCCCTTTATGTTAGTAGGTGTGCCACTTGTCAGCAGATTAAGGCTGATCATCAAAAGACCGCTGGATTATTGCAACCCCTTGAGATTCCCAATAGGAAGTGGGAACATGTTACTATGGATTTTATTGATGGATTACCAAGGACTAGAAGAGGTAATGAGAGTATGGATAGTTGTTGATCGGTTGACCAAGTCAGCTCATTTTGTTCCGGTCAGGTCTAACCGAACTGCTTCTAGTTTAGCTTGGATTTATATGAGAGAGATTGTTCAACTTCGTGGTGTTTCGATCAGTATTGTTTGTGATAGAGATCCCATCTTTACCAGCCAGTTTTTGAGAGCATTTCAGGAAGCTTTATATACTCGTCTGAATCTGAGCATAGCTTATTATCCGTAGACCGACGGTCGGACGGAAAGAGTGAATCAAATTCTGAAATATCTTCTTTGTGCCTGTGTCCATAATTATGGAGGATCTAGGAAAGATCATCTCCATGTTGTTGAATTCACTTATAACAACAACTATCAGGTATAATCTCAAATTTTTGATTTAAGGTCACCGTAAGTGCTAATCTATCTAATTCCATCCTTTGAATTCAGGCTAGTATCGCAATGTCGCCGTTTGCTGCTCTTTATGGACGACCTTGCAAATCTCTATCTTGTTGGATTGAATCCGGTGATCATTTGGTTCTTGGTCCTGATATGATTCTAGAAGCATCTGAGAAGGTTGAGGAGATTAGGAGGAAAATGAGGATTTCTTAGGATAGGCAGAAGAAGTATGCTGATAGGCGAAGGAGGAGTCTGGAATTTGTAGTAGGTGATCAGGTTTTCTTAAGATCTCTCCATTGAAGAATGTGATTAAGTTTGATAGGAAAGGGAAGCTTGCTCCTAGATTCATTGGTCCTTTTCACATCTTAGATAGAGTTGGTCCTTTAGCTTATCATGTGGATTCGCCTGAGAAACTATCTGGAGTGCATAATGTGTTCCATGTTTTGCATCTTCGCAAGTATCTTCATGATCCATCTTTGATTGTCAGCCTACTATACTCGAGAGTTTGGATGTTGAGCCAAACCTTACTATCGAGGGGAAGCCACTTCCTATTTTCGATAGAGGCACGAAGCAGCTGAGGAGAAAATCTGTCAAGTCGTTCATGGTGCGGTGGAGTACTGATGATCGGGATTGTACTGGAAAACGACGGAGAGCATGCGTGCTTCGAATCCGGAGTTGTTTGTTTCAGGTACTATTCGTTAATATATCTTATCTTTCATTGCTTTATTTCCTATGTCTCTTCCCTTTTCGACGATGAAATGTTTTGAGTGGGGGAGAGTGTAACGACCCGTAAATTCAATTGAAATTTAGTTTGAATTTTGATTTAAATTATTTTAGAGATTGATAAATTTGAATTTAAATGTCGATTTTTGGGATATGGAGCAAAATATTTTTTCTAATTCAATAAAATTGAAATTTTTTCGAAATTTCAAATTTTGGTCAAAGTTTGACTTTTGGTTGAAATTTTTAAATTTGAATTTTTTTTACCAAAACTAGATTGAGTTCTAATCTCCTCTCCACTTTTCGTTTCATCAAAATCTGATTCCCACATCTCTAAATATGCAATTTTCGGCATAAAACAAACATTTATTTGTTTTATTTTCTATTTTTTTAATTTGGATCTTGGGTTTGGGCTTGGGGTTTGGCCTATTTGTCTTAGTTGTTGGGCTTGGAATCCTAATGGTCTCCTAAATAGGTACATACC
The DNA here is from genome assembly GCA_030765085.1 of Allium cepa. Lineage (NCBI taxonomy): Eukaryota > Viridiplantae > Streptophyta > Magnoliopsida > Asparagales > Amaryllidaceae > Allium > Allium cepa. The sequence continues at coordinate 273,583,801 of CM060928.1, forward strand.
TATTCCCTAATAGGCATACCTATTGAGAAAGAAGAGTACGCACTTTTATTTCCTACCGACTCTTTCTTCTCATTCTTATGCTTGAGAAACAGAAACTTCAGTAAGCCTCCTTCTCTTCTCCTCCTTGCCGTCTCCAATCCCTAAGCCTCCTTCTCCTCTTCTACTTGCCATCTCAAATCCCTAAGCCACCTTCTTCCCTCCTCCTAGCCTCGGCCAACATCCCCTCCTCCTATTCGGCCGAGCCCTCCACACCATAGGCCGAGCTCCTAACCACCCTAGGCCGAGCCCACTAACCCCCTTAGGCCGAGCTCCTTGCCATGGCCGAGCCTTCCCTTATTTTGGCCGAGCCATCTTTCCTTCCTCAAACCATTTTCCTCCTCTCTTCATAATTTTTATTATAAAGCTTTGGATTTGGAAGAGTTGATTGTGTTCACGTCCGTACTTGAGCTTTGGTTTGTTTGTGCTTGTTCATGTCTCCTTCGTAGTCGTAGTCATTCGTTCACCAGCCACGGACAGTGAGCATTCACTCACGACTTACATACTTATATTTTAGTGAAATGATATCAATTGAATTGTCATTGAAATTTAATATGTGCTTGGTAATAATAAATATCGGTTATGATATGTATCACACATGATTATGGATCCTATTATTGTTGTATGACACGATATGTAACTAATGTTATATTTATCATATTTGTTGTTATCACACTGCAAGTTCCATCACTATGGGTCGAAATAATACATACCAGAATGATCTTGTAGATTATGGAAAATCGTTATGAGATGAAATGATAGGCTCGAGTGATTTTATTGATTTTTGAAATTTACTTGAGATTGTGGGTTGAAATGATATATACTCAAAAATTTAATTTTTTTAGATTGAAATGATATATATCTGTATCACTCGACTATAGGGTAGAAAATTATATACAGACACAGTGGTTAGTTCCAATATATTTTCTAAAATAATTAAGTATGTTTGGATTTATAAATTTGGTTTTTAAACTTAAATTAAATTTAATGATTTTATTGAAATTTATATTATAATATTTTGCATGTTTAAAATATATTTTTATTTAATATATGGTTTAAAAAGGAAATAAAGATTTTAACTTATAATTTATTTACTTTAATTATATAGCTCATTTATAAAAAAATTAATTTAATATAATAGTATAATTTTTAATTTAATATAATAATAAATTTTTTAACTTAATATTATAACATAATTTTTAATTTAATATAATAATAAATTTTTTGATTTACTTAATAATATAATTTTTTAATTAAAATATACTAATATACTTTTTAACTCAATATAATAATACAGTTTTAACTTAATATAATAATAAACATAGTTTAATATAACACAATAAGTAGAGATTTTATATACTAACCTAAATGAATAAATTGAGTTGAGTAGAGAATGAATTATAATGAAATCTAATTTAAAGGATTTAAATTTAATTAAGATTTTATTTCAAGTTTAAATAAATGTGATTTTGAATGTAATAAATAGAGTTAAGGTGAAACGGGAAAATATTGTTTTAAATCGAAAATATAATGAAGTTAAATATTTTAGTATTGGTTTAAAATAAATTATGATTTATTAATTTTAAATGCTTTAAAAAAATACCACAGTGTGCAAAATGTAAGTGTTTGGTTGTTAAAGAGACCGTGGTCGGATATTGTCATACTCTCTGTCAATTTCGAAACCACTTTACCAACGTGTACGCGGCGGAGAATCCGAAATGAAGTAGGATGGTTTGACGATGTTGCAGCATTAAGATATAAAACAAGCCATAAATAAGATGACTAAAACAGGAGCAATTGATGGTCCAAGTGATGTAGCTCCTCCGCTCGGACACACTTCTTCGATATCATATCTCTTACCTTTGTGATTGTTTGGTGTGCACCTTTGATTTTGGGAGTGTTGTACGAGGTAGGCGGTAGCTACGGCTATGCGTTACCACCAGCCCGAAAGTATAAATTGGTAGAATCCTACTCAGGGTATGGCCTTGCATGCCTTGTCATCTACCTTATCGAGCCCATTACGATTTTGGTTTGTGTCGTACCTATGGAGTTCTCCCTGATAGCCTACTAGTTTAGTGGAGTTTATAGTACTGTATAGACTATGGCATTTATAAAATGTGTTAAGGGGGATATGGGTAATGCCTTAACGCTATTTTAATACTTTACTGATAGACATTACATATATAGCGTATATTACTACATATGTAAATAGTTTAACGAATCCTTAAAGGATGGGTAATCCCAAGCATCCTTTAAGTTACCGATGCATTTTATGATATAGTTCACTTGAGTTGATTTACTTTTATAAGTATGTATGTCCTGACTCGAGTGTTTTGTTTGACTTTATGCTCGGGTCAGCCTAAGTATCATAACATTGGATTCATCTTTGGAGCTAGAGATCTGCAAGAGATTTAGCTATTTATCTAGTATTTCCTATTTCAGTTATTTCCCTTCAGTCATTTGCTTATGTATTAATGGACTTTTGTATTTGGATTTCCAGTTGTACTTGCTTTCAGACTATGATATTATGTATTTGTTTTCAGACTATGTATTTAGTAGCTTCATGAACTACTATGTTTATTTATTTCGCTGCAAGATATTCTACTATTCTGTGTCTGTGATTCTGTGATTGATTTTATTTGACACAAATTTATTAACAATGCGTTGTTTTGAATGATTCAAGTTTGACATGTGTGATTTTATTATTGATTTTAATGGTCCAAAATAGCGGGATGTTACAAATGTATTATAAGTATTTAAAACCTTTATTTTCGTGTTGTGTGAACAAGGTGAATGGAACATTTAATATATAAATGTTATAAAGATTTCATTATATTTCTATGAATCCAAATCTCATTCCTAAATCAAATTGTATGTTATGATTGATTATATTTCTGTATAACGAGAAATCTAAATAAACAGAATTATAATACCGTCTGGTATGGGACTTTCGGTACTATTACTCTGGTTATTCTTTAGACTCGTTATATAGAATAATATTGTGTGGAAATTCTTGATTAAGAGGTATTTGAGTAAACGTATTAGTAACACCATTTGGTATGAGATACTTGGTAATATTTTTCTAGTTACTTCTATGATTCATGATATAGAATGTTGTGGGGATTGAGCGAAGTTTATGAGCATTGAACAAAAGAATAAGTAACATGGGGTGGTATAGGATGTCGTTGTGATATTTATTTGATTATTCATTGTAAGTGATGACACTCATTTGCCGAGAATTGTTATTGGAATAGTTCTTATGTGAGGTGATGCTCATAGTGGTGGGCATGGTCGGTAATTATATGTGTTTTTCTACCATGATGTACTCCTATTATTAGTGTTGGAGATAACTAAATTAGGCTAACATCCATCTTAACGGCGCGCCTTGGATCCATGACACCTTTAGCGAGTATTATAGGGTAGGTTCCCTTTAGCCCTAGTGTCACGTAGGATAGTAGTTTGTTACCTATAAAGGGAGTTGTAGGGTTGTGGCCAAGGTTTCGCGTAGACGAGCCACTAATGAATATGTGTCACGACGACGTTTAAGGTAACCAAGTCTGTAGAGTCGGGTTAGGTGACCCATATGTGTGACTCTAGTATGGGCAGATGGCCATCAGTCTCCTATTTGGTTCTACGCTGAGTGATAGTGTGATAGGCAGGCATATACTATTTATACACCTCACCTTAATTAGATATGACTCTACTTAGGACCTTGTGTTTGTCGTATAGTCAATTCTCATCACCACTTATTATGAGTTATATATGGTCGATAGAAAAGCTTTCTATTGTTTTATGATTGATGCATGGATGCTTATTTTTGTTATCATTGGGAGTATGACTGACCCGGGAATGTCTACCTCATTATTATATGGGAGATATATTTGGGCATTGGTGTGTGCTAGTCCAATTATACTTGATGATTTCTCATGCATGGGTGATGTTCATATGTATGGATATTTCACCTATTTCACATTATTACATGATTTATTATTTAAGGTTATTTTATATGGTTGATAGTATTTGTCATTATTATGATATCAATTTATACTATGTCAGTTTTTATGATACACACACATAGTAAAATCTACATTTTAGACATAATCTGACCTTTGTGTTATTTATATAATACTTGGGTCAATCCAAGACATTTCAGGTTCAGGGACGAAGAGACCAGCTTGTGTTTTCTGAGAATAGTGGATGCTTGTTATTTAGTGTTGTTGTATATCATTTTGTATTATTTAGCCTCATGTTTGTATGACTTAGTGATGTTTATTGGACAAGTGGGAATTTGAATTATTTTGTATCCGCATATTTATATATATTTCTATTATATATTATCGCTACGTTTAATGACTTTGTCTTTACTATCATTTATTGTATATTATGTATTGTTCTATCCAGAGACGTACGTGTTTATTGTTTTGTGCTGATACTGTGCACGTATAGGTGACCTATTTATTTCGCTTTTAAAACATGTACCAGTGTTAGCGCAAGGGAATATTCATGTGTGATAGCCTAATATCGCCTCATTCATCGTGTTATCGGACAGTATTCCCTAGTAATACTCTTTAATAGTATTTATATAGAGGTGGGGTGTTTCATTTAGTATCAAAGAAGGTTCAAAACAATACATTATATATACATATATATATATATATATATATATGTGAGACACAAGTCTTAACCTTAAATGAGACTCAGAGTCAATGTTCCCTTGAGTGCATTGGGTAGTTACCCTTTAATAAGGGATAGTGTAACACTCTTAATTTTTATACAGCATATGTGTAACGACCCCTCCCTCTCGACCCTTGAAAATCGACACAAAATACGCCACAGTATAATATGCCGACGATCGAGTGCCGGAAAAGATAGATAGTTGAGGGAAAAGAAGGAAGATAGAAGAAAGAAGGAACTAAACAATAACAGAATCTCACAATCACAGCGGAACAAAATATAATAGTCAATAACAGATCTTTACACAAAATGAAAACTATATCCATTTTGTATATTACATCATCAGAGTATCACAAACAAACAATAATTATCAGCCTGACAATTTCAAACAATCACAGCAGCGGATATAAACAAATACGGTAATACGTCTCGGACTACAGCTCCTCTCCTGAGCTCCACAGCATCCTTTCCTGTAATTTATAATACTCGGTCTGACTCGAGCATTATAATGAAATAATCACCTGAGTCATTCTGGAATACCAGCGTGAGAAAAATACACCCAAATTGGTTATTAAAGTTTCACAATCCTTTAAAATCAGAGCATCTCGTAAGACCACGCCACAAATAAACATGTCGGGTTTTACCTTACGATAGCTAAAACATTTCTTGTAAAATCCTTTGATATTATAATAGGGTCTATATACAAATACTTATTCAAATAGCTGAAATCATTACATTTATTAAATTTCAGCCAATAGGTATACAAACAAAACCGTAAAGGCACGAAGGGAGAATGGATTTCAAACTAATGACTAGGCACTGGGGTACCACCTATCATAGTACCTGGTCTAGATCATCGTACCGAGGATCCATCCTAAATCCCCTGCAACACAAGACCGGGACTACCCCTTACTGGATAATCCCGAGTAAGATCACCCTACGGTTGGGATCAGCAACCGCACCACTAAGCCGAATAAAAAGGGACATCTAGACAGGGATGACTTCACCTTAGTGGGCGCTACCCACTTAGCCTTGCCGCATATCCCCTGAATTTTAGTCATTCCCGGTTGATGAGGCTTGAGGCTAAGCGTTACCTTTTTAGAACGTTTCACTTAGAATGCCCATCGTCCACCTGACGATGTTCTGAAAGCATTCATCCATACAAGTCCGTCCCGGGTTCGAACGGAACCAAAGGCACTACTCCTACTATATATATTTTGGAATCATCCTCAGGATTAGTAGCGACTAGCCCTTGCACTTCACTGCTCCATCTTTGAATCCAAACTCGTCTTCCTAATGAAAACGTACAAACCAGATCGAAGTGGTTTTTGAGAAATAAATCTCGATCCCGGTCTCTTCGAAACGATCAACGCATTGGCCAATAGTGATGGTCGTTGATTTAACTATCAATTAGCATTCACAAACATCAATAAAACAATAAATAATTACTCAAATTATTTATTAATCTCAAATATCTTCGCAAGATATATTTCCCTTTTCAACCCCTTTTTGAAAACAGTTTTCAACACCGCACTCTTCTCATGGAATAAATTCCCATTTATTTCCATTGAAAACACCAAGTACAAATACCTTAGATTTCAAAACGATTAAATAACTTTATTCTAAAATATACCTTAAATGTTTAAATTAGACTGCATAAACATTTTATTCAAAAATATATTTTAAAAATATTTAAAGAAAAACTATTTTATAAGATATAAACTAATTTTATAATAAAGGTTAAGTTACTCTAAATTTTAAAAGAGGAGTTACAAAATTCAATACTATTTTCGAATAACTTTAACCAAACTATCTTTAAAATACATCCATTTTATAAAATATAAATATTAAAAATATTCTTGCAAAACATAATACTAATTAACCCTTTAAAATAACTACTACTATAACTAATTTAATAAATATTCACTTTTAAAAAAATTACCACTTAAATAATAATTTTTTGAAACCATTCTTTTAAAACAACTTCAAAACTTCTAACTTTTTACTCAAAAATCTGCTTTAAAAACCTACTTGGCTTTTTAGGGAAAATACACTTCCATTTTGGAATAAACCAAAGAATCCTTTTATAAATCCTTCTTGATTTATCTCAATTCGAAATTACGTTTAAATTCCGTAAATTTCTTTCAACACTTTAAAAATAAACACCTTTTTATTTTTAACACATTTCCCATTTCCTGGAAATCACTCTCCAAAATATATGCTTAAATTATTAAAATATGGCTACTAGATATTATTTAAAAGAAAATAATACTTGAGAAAATATAGAGGGGCTTCTAAGAGATTTAAACCAAATTACTTTTTAAAATAAAATTATTAAATCAATTATTTATATTAAAATTCCCTTTTTGGAAATTTAATTCTATTTTACCTTTAAAATAATTGAGTACTACAGATTCTTTAAATAAACATTTACTTTGTACTTGAAATAATTAAAAGTGACATTTTCTCCAAATATCCTAAACACATTTTAAACCGCTAATTTATATTTTGGAAGCTTTCTTTGGAATCATACTTAATTTCCAGAGAAAACACTTTCCATCTTTAGAAACAATCCCTCTTTATTTTTAAAATAATTTATACCTTCTTATAGAATTTCCCACCGGAAATCTATCTTTCAAAATTTATCCACCGATAAATATACCAATTTATTTATAAACACAATTTATAAATTTCCATTTCTCATTTCCATTCCAATCTCAGTTTCAAAACATTTCAAATTCCAATCCAATTTCCCTAGTTTAATTTCCTTAAATTCATTCCTTAAAAATTCCTTTTCATTACCCTTTAACCCCAATTTATTTTATTTATATTTTAAAATCCCAGCTTTTATTTATCCAATCATGACATAGCACAATCAAATTCCAAATTAATCTATCACAGTATATAAATAAAATGCATCATCAATTATGAAATAAATTTCTCATTTTGAGGAATCCCGATGGATCCCTCTAACCTGTTTCCCTGCATCCACAGATGTTAGCACAATCGATAAATATCGATCCAATCTGATAATAATTATCATATTCAGCTAATCAACCAATCAATCATTTAAATATTAGCTATTTAAATTAAATGGCATCCAGATGTGAGTGAGATTAACTCACCTTGAGTTTAAACGTTGAGTCGTTCCAATTTTAAATTAAATCGAACCGTTCGATTTAATTCAAAATCTTTGCTTGCTCCAAACATCTCCGGATCTGCTGCAGTGCTAGATCGCATCGCAGCGATTCAGACGCTATCAAATTCGTCGAATTCAGATAATGCACAAAATAGTTACACAGTTTTAAAGTTTTTGAATATAAATTATAATATGAATTTCCCCTTTTTTGTAATTTATATTACCAAAATCAAATCAGTCGTTGCTTGGAGATGAAATCACGGCCGTAACACAGGTCGTCCTCCTCTTCGTGCCCAGAACCGAAGAAACCCATCAACGCTAACTAGGGTTAGAAACCGCTCCTCCCATGAGCGTCTAGGTTATGATCGAACACCGCCAAAACGTGCGCCTAGGTGTGCTCTACCCACGGTCCAGAAATCGTAAAGCTCAGTGCCAAGCTCGACGCGAACAACGAGCACGAACTCTTGACGAACGTGGCTCGATAACTCCCTCCACCCGATGTGAAAAGCAATCTCTACCGTAGGATCTATAGAGATCGATGCACCCTACAACTTCCTAGTTGAAGTTTCCACACGAAAGTCCATTGATTCGAAGAAAAAAACGATGGAATAAGGTGAAGTTTCGGCCGTTAAATGAATAAGCGGCGGCCGCATTTTGAAAGAACTAGGGTTCCTCTGGCTTAAATGTGTGTATATATACACGTTTATAAATAATATTTTAATATTAAATTCATTTAAAACAACTTTTTCAAACGATCTCCAACAACGCATGCCGACAGGCATTTATAAGGTTTTACTCGTGTTCTGGACACAATGGAACGTGTTCCGGAAGCTAATTCAGTCATATGTGGAAGATAGCATTTTGAATTGATTTAAAATAATAAATTATGGATTTAAATTTCAACGCGTTTCTCACCCGTACGAGCAAACGGTAAATCCAAACGCTATGAAATATGAAATCCGTTAATAACTAACTATTACGGATCCAATGGAACTGGTTTCGTCGAATTCCGAGACTGTGCCCCGGAAAGCTATTTTAACTCGTCGATTAATTCGAGCGATTTTCAAAATCTTCGAAATCACTTAAAATTTCACTTTTAAAACTTTACTAACTTAATTGTAAATCATATAGAATCTACCGATTGTGTCTCCCTTGTACGGAGAGCGTTTCACAATAGACACAAATATATATACATCGACCCACACGGTCAGAAAACAAAATATATCACAATATATATATATTGTTTTCAAATTTTATTGCGTAGGCGTACCTTAGATTAGCATTTTAAAAACAAGCGGCTAATTTATATTGCATTTACGTGCTCCAACTCTACCGATTGCCTTCCGTACCTGTACTTACTCAAACAAGCACATAAGTTTTCGATAATATGAGATCTTAACAACCTTCTATTCATTAATCTTAGCCAAACACAACAATTACATAGCCCAACAAAAAATTTCATAATCCTACAAGTACCATCTTTATAGCAATCACAAGTTTTCAACACCATTTAATTTTCCTAACAAATCTAAAGTTCATTTTATTCCACTCGAATGATTTACAATCAAGTTTTCTTTTTTACAATTCATATTTACTACAACCAATTCATTTTCTCTTCAATATGAAAAACCAATGCTTTACTTACATCAATTTACTTCAATTCAATTCCAAATTGATTCACAATCAAATTTTTATTTTAAATTTGATATACTTTCATTTCTTTTATGATTCACTTCCATTTATATACAAAACCACTTAATTCGATTTCACTTAATCCAATTGATTCAAAAACCAGCTTAATTTGCTTCTTTAAGTCAATTCAATTTCATTTACAACAAACAACCAATTTCCATGCAAATTTTAAAGTTATCCATGCAAGTAACCATCACTTAAGCTTATAACCATTTAAAATTAATTCCATCTCAATCCATATCAATTTTATTTCATTCGTAATTATTCATAACCCAAACAATTTTTACATCATCACAATTATTAAATCAAATCCCTATTCTCATTTCAAGTTCATCATCCAACTTAAGTTTATATTAATATCATTCCATTATGGTTTATTTACAACTCATACATTCTTATTTCATCATGATAAGAAATGAAATTTTATTATCTAAACAAATTTCATTCAAGACCCCTTATAAAGCTCGATCATAATCATTTTCCAATTTGCTTAAGTTATTTCAATAACAAAATAACTCCATTTCTTCTCACCTTAATCTTATTTCCATTTTAATTTGATTCTTATTCAATCAAATTCCAATCCATTACAAATTTTAATTCAACTTGTTTACTTACTCGATCCATTTTAAATTTATTCACCTTCTCAATTCATTTCTGAATTTATTAATAACATAACCATTCCAATTATTCTAAACCAGAACTGGGTTTTATTTTGCTTTTTAAATTTTAACAAGCTACCAAAATTTTACTCATCCCATTACCCATTTATTTAATTTAGATTATACTAAATTCATTTCCAAACAATTCTTTTTGAATTTAGTTGAGTGAGAATTTAATTCATTCAATGTCATTCTTACTTAATTTAAATTCCATTTAATTCAATTCTTTTCCAAATTTAATTCAAGTCCAACTAAATTTTATTTAGCCAACTTAAATTCATACCATTTCCTTTACTATTTTAAATAAGAATTGAATTTCATTCAATATTATTTATAACACAACTGAATTTTGATTTTTTTTACTTCAATCCAATTTCAATTAAATTTTATTTCTTAATATATAAGTTCAAAACTTATTTACTAACCTAAGTACATTCACATTTTATATTTTTCTTTACCTTATTACAATTTATATTTCATTTAGGATCAAGTTTTGAATTTCCCATAAAATACCAATCATTTTATTTTGGTTTTACAACTTTCATTTCCTATTCTTAAGTTCACCAACTTATTTATTTAAAAGCTTATATTGCTCATTTGAGTCATTTTCACCTTATAATCACAATTCCAAATTGTATATATATGTGTCACTGAATTCTTAAGGATATAAATTTTCGTTACACAAATTTTAATCCACAATTTCAGATTATGAGTATAACACTTAATAGCTTATGGGTACAAATTCATTACGCAATTATAACTCACAATTACAAAGTCATTTTACATTTCAACTTTATCCACTTTAATTCGATCTCAGTTTCAATTTTATTTTATATTTAACTTATCTTGAGTTAAATGCAAATATATTTTATTCACTTCCATTTACTCAAGTTAAATTTTAATTCCAGGATTAAAATTTTCATTTTCTTCTTATTAATATCAACTTCACTTTATACGTTCGATAGTTGATTTATCTTAACTTTCCACATTATTTAAATAGAGTTCCTAGAATTCAATTACCCGGTTTTATTTCAAACCATTTTGAAATCATAAATAACACATACCCACTTGGTATATCAAATCAAATCTTCGAATTCCAAAACACTTGGTTTTACCAAAACAAATTTCCCTTTTGAAATTTCTAAAACCACTTGTATACCCAACAAGTCTAAACAAATATCATAACCAATTACCAAGGTAGCAATCCATCACTTTAGAAACTCGAAAATGGATTCTTATGATGTGGCCATCATCATCAGGATTATTTTCCATCGACTGAAGTGAGTTCAGTGCTTCCTTACTACCACAAATTCCTTTCAAAACAATTTCCATTCAAAAATCTTTCCCAAAATAATACTCCATTATTTCCTTCAAATTTTTGGAAAACATTTCCACCATTCCCAAGATTGTGAAACCTTTGTATAAATACACTTTAAATGCTTTTCAAAATTTCCGAGATTTAAATTCTGGTCTAAATCAAATTTTAGTTATTCTTCTTTAGGATAAATCATACTTATAGAATTCTATTTGGTTATAACCATTTCAAGTTTTAGATTCTTATATTTGATTATAATATTAACAACCAAACATCGAAATATATATATAATAATTTCAGAAAATTATTCCTTTAATATCAAAATATAATTTTGGGTAAACTTATTTCATTTACCCACTTTAAAAACAATACCATGTCGGTTTATCTTGTTCAAGAGTTTAGAAACCCCTATCGATACGGTTGCAGTACCGATCAGAATTCATAAACACACAACCGATAAGTCAACACAGTATAAAAACAGTTTTATATCCACTAACAAGTATGCTCTCATATCTATTATTACACTCAACTCATTATAGAATACTACTAACACTGTTTAATGAGTAATTTCCCCACCAGAGTCAAGGTTATCGCCAACCTAAGCTCTGATACCACGTGTGATGACCCGTCCCTCTCGACCCTCGAAAATCGACACAAAATACGCCACAGTATAATATGCCGACGATCAAGTGCCGGAAAAGACAGATAGTTGAGGGAAAAGAAGGAAGATAGAAGAAAGAAGGAACTAAAAAATAACAGAATCTCACAATCGCAGCGGAACAAAATATAATAGTCAATAACAGATCTTTACACAAAATGAAAACTATATCTGTTTTATATATTACATCATTAGAGTATCACAAACAAACAACAATTACCAGCCTAACAATTTCAAACAATCACAGCAGCGGATATAAACAAATACGGTAATACGTCTCGGACTCCAGCTCCTCTCCTGAGCTCCACAGCATCCTTTCCTGTAATCTATAATACTCAGTCTGACCCGAGCATTATAATGAAATAATCACCCGAGTCAGTCTCAAATACCAGCGTGAGAAAAATACACCCAAATTGATTATTGAAGTTTCAAAATCCTTTGAAATCAAGAGTATCTCGTAAGACCACGCCATAAATAAACGTGTCGTGTTTTTACCTTACGGTAGCTAAAACATTTTTTATAAAATCCTTTGATATTATAATAGGGTCTATATACAAATACTTATTCAAATAGCTGAAATTGTTACATTTATTAAAGTCTAGCTAATAGGTATACAAACAAAACCGTAAAGGCACGTAGGGAGAATGGATTTCCAACTAATGACTAGGCACTGGGGTACCGCATATCACAGTACCTGGTCTAGATCAGCGTACCGAGGATCCACCCTAAATCCCCTACAACACAAGACCGGGACTACCCCTTACTGGATAATTCCGAGTGAGATCACCCCATGGTTGGGATCAGCAACCGCACCACTAAGCCGAATAAAAAGGGACATTTAGACAGGGATGACCTCACCCTAATGGGTGCTACCCACTTAGCCTTGCTGCATATCCCCTGGTTTTCAGTCATTCCCGGTTGATGAGGCTTGAGGCTAAGTGTCACTTTTTTAGAACGTTTCACTTAGAATGCCCATCGTCCACCTGACGATGTTCCGAAAGCATTCATCCATACAAGTCCGTCCCGGGTTCGAACGGAACCGAAGGCACTACTCCTACTACATCCATTTTGGAATCATCATCAGGATTAGTAGCGACTAGCCCTTGCACTTCACTTCTCCATCTTCGAATCCAAACTCGTCTTCCTCACGAAAACGTACAAACCGGATCGAAGTGGTTTTCGAGAAATAAATCCTGATCCCGGTCTCTTCAAAACGATCAACGCATTGGCCAATATTGATAGTCGGTGATTTAACTATCAATTAACATTCACAAACATCCATCAAACAATAAATAATTACCCAAATTATTTATTAATCTCATATATCTTTGCAAGATATATTTCCCTTTTCAGCCCCTTTTTGAAAACAGTTTTCAACACCGCACTCTTCTCATGGAATAAATTCCCAAATATTTATTTCCATTGAAAACACCAAGTACAAATACCTTAGATTTCAAAACGATTAAATCGCTTTATTCTAAAATATACCTTAAACATTTAAATTAGACTACTTAAACATTTTATTCAAAATATTTTAAAAATATTTAAAGCAAAACTATTTTATAAGATATAAACTAATTTTATAATAAAGGTTAGGTTACCCTAAATTTTAAAAGAGGAGTTACAAAATTCTATATTAGTTTCAAATAACTTTAACCAATCTATCTTTAAAATAAATCCATCTTATAAAATATAAATATTAAAAATATTCTTTCAAAACATAATACTAATTAACCCTTTAAAATAATTACTGCTATAAATAATTTGATAAATATTCACTTTTAAAAAAAATTACCACTTAAATAATAATTTCTTGAAACCATTCTTTTAAAACAACTTCAAAACTTCTAACTTTTACTCAAAAATCTGCTTTATAAACGTACTAGGCTTTTCAGGGAAATACATTTCCATTTTGGGATAAACCAAAGAATCCTTTTATAAATCCTGCTTGATTTATCTCAATTTGAATTTACGTTTAAATTCCGTAAATTTCTTCCAACACTTTAAAAATAAACACCTTTTTATTTTTAACACATTTCCCATTTCCTCGAAATCACTTTCCAGAATATATACTTAAATTATTAAAATATGGCTACTAGATATTATTTAAAAGAAAATAATACTTGAGAAAATATAGGGGAGATTCTAAGAGATTTAAACCAAAGTACTTTTTAAAATAAAATTATTAAATCAATTATTTATATTAAAATTCCCTTTTTGGAAATTTAATACTATTTTACCTTTCAAATAATTGAGTACTGCAAATTCTTTAAATAAATATTTACTTTGTACTTGAAATAATTAAAAGTAACATTGTCTCCAAATATCCTAAACACATTTTAAACTGCTAATTTATATTTTGGGAGCTTTCTTTGGAATCATACTTAATTTCCAGGGAAAACACTTTCCATCTTAGAAATAATCCATCTTTATTTTTAAAACAATTTATACCTTCTTATAGAATTTCCCACCGAAAATCTATCTTTCAAAATTTATCCACCGATAAATATACCAATTTATTTATTAACCCAATTGATAAATTTCCATTTCTCATTCCCATTCCAATCTCAGTTTCAAAACATTTCAAATTCCAAACCAATTTCCAGAATTTAATTTCCTTAAATTCGTTCCTTAAAAATTCCTTTTCATTACCCTTTAATCCTAATTTATTTTATTTATATTTTAAAATCCCAGCTTTTATTTATCCAATCATAACACAAAACAATCAAATTTCAAATTAGTCCATCATAGTATATAAATAAAATGCATCTTCAATTATGAAATAAATTTCTCATTTTGAGGAATCCTGATGGATCCCTCCAACCTGTTTTCCTGCATCCACAGATGTTAGCACAACCAATAAATATCAATCTAATCTGATAATAATTATCATATTCAGCTAATCAACCAATCAATCATTTAAATATTAGCTATTTAAATTAAATGGCATCCAGATGTGAGTGAGATTAACTCACCTTGAGTTTAAACGTTGAGTCGTTTCGATTTTAAATTAAATCGAACCGCTCGATTTAATTCAAAATCTTTGCTTGCTCCAAATGTCTCCGGATCTGCTGCAGTGCATAGATCGCGTTGATGCAATTTCAGCGCTACCAAATTCGTCGAATTCTGATAATGCACAAAATAGTTAAACAGTTTTAAAGTTTTTGAATATAAATTATAATATGAATTTCCCTTTTTTTTAATTTATATTACCAAAATCAAATCAGCCGTTGCTTGGAAATGAAATCACGGTCATAACACAGGTCATCCTCCTCTTCGTGCCCAGAACCGAAGAAACCCATCAACGCCGACTAGGGTTAGAAACCGCTCCTTCCATGAGCATCTAGGTTATGATCGAACACCACCAAAACGTGCGCCTAGGTGTGCTCTACCCATGGTCCAGAAATCGTGAAGCACAGTGCCAAGCTCGACGCGAACAACGAGCACGAACTCTTGATGAACGTGGCTCGATAACTCCCTCCACTCGACGCGAAAAGCAATCTCTACCGTAGGATCTGTAGAGATCGATGCACCTACAACTTCCTAGTTGAAGTTTCCTCACGAAAGTCCATCGATTCGAAGAAAAGAACGAGGGAATAAGGTGAAGTTTCGGCCATTAAATGAGTAAGCGGCGGCCGCGTTTTGAAAGAACTAGGGTTTCTCTGGCTTAAACGTGTGTGTGTGTGTATACGTTTATAAATAATATTTTAATATTAAATTCACTTAAAACAACTTTTTCAAACGATCTCCAAACAACGCATGCCAATAGGCATTTCTAAGATTTTACCCATGTTTCGAACACAATGGAACGTGTTTCGAAAGCTAATTCAGTCATATGTGGAAGATAGCTTTTTGAATTGATTTAAAATAACAAATTATCAATTAGATTCAACACGTTTCTCACCCGTACGAGCAAAGGGTAAATCCAAACGCTACGAAATTTGAAATCCGATAATAACTAACTATTATGGATCCAATGGAACTAGTTTCGTCGAATTCCGAGACTGTGCCTCGGAAAGCTATTTTAACTCGTCGATTAATTCGAGCGATTTTCAAAATCGTCGAAGTCACTTAAAATTTCACTTTTAAAACTTTATTAACTTAATTATAAATCATATAGAATCTATAGTCACATAAGAAATCATTCTGATTCATTTTAAATCAAAATTTGATTATTTACCATTACTATATATTAAATTCTATCATTAAATTAATATAAAATTCCAAATGTAACTTGCCGACTTTAGATTCCATCCAAAGGTATAATATTAAAATTTAAATCTAACCAAACTTAAAATAAATTTTAGAAACCATTTTCACAACCATTTACATCTAGATTCACAAATTATCCCTATTTCAAATATTTAATTATTATTATTCAAATCCAATTGAATTGCCATATTTGAAATTTAACTAATTTCATTAATTTAACCAAAAAATTCTTATTAAAAATCAAATTATAATTCAAATTCAACATTTAAAATTAATTAAATGTTCAAATCTAATGACCGAAATTCCAGGTCGTTACAATATGGTTTAATTATTGTTAAATGAGGAGTTAAAATTATGGAATTTGCTAAAATTAACTAGTTAACTAATTAAAATGATTTGGCCTTGGGAAATATGATGAAGAAAATTTTTTAAATAAAGAAATGATAATTCACATGAGTAAGGTATGATAAAAGAGGAAAAGAGAATAACACGCCACCCTTTCCTCTCCTTCATTCAGTCTCCATTTCATTCTCTAAAAACATAATTAAAACAAGGTCGACCACCATCGGGAAGAGAGGAAATCCAAGAAGAAAAGAGGAAGATAAGAAAGCTAAGGCAAACTCCATCATTTCAACTAGAATCAAGATGAATAATATAAATCCATCTCATATTTTCATGTGTTTTAAAATTTGATTTGTTGTAAATTCAAATTTCTGGATGTTTTTGGATTAAATAATCATGGGGTATTGTTATTGGCACTCCGGTTTGGATATGAAGGGAAAAAATTTATGAGCGCACTAAACAAAATTAAATTGCTATAAGGGGCATACATCATAATAATAAATCATATATTTTTTTACCTCTTTTGCTCTTAGTTAAATCATCAAAACCATAAATATTTTCGTTGACGCTCTTATCTTCCTTCCCTTTTTAAAACGAAAATAATGGTGATAATAAAATATTCCTCCCGATTTTCACAACCAGATTCTAACTTTGCTGGAAAGCTAATGAAAAGATAATTTCACAACACAATTTATTGCATGTTTTCCTTACTACGATATAAGTTAGGAAGTTAGGGTTTAAAATACTGTGTTGAATGCTTTCTCGAGTAAGAATCGATCTTATTTCTTTCTCATTTGCAATTCCATCTGAAAGTGAGTTTGAATTCTTCATTATTTGACTTATGATTTTGGATTAAATGTCAATGAGGATTAAGGGATAATTAGGGTAAATAAAAAGGGCAATTACGTAAATTTGATTGTAATTTTATAAAGGGACTAGTTTGATTAATATGCCTCATAACAACAACAAAAAATTTAGAAAAAAAATGGTCCTTTCATATCCAAAACCGGAGTATCAATATCAATGCCCTAATCATGGATATGGGTTTTTGAATGATTGGATGTTAATTATCTAATTTTTAGAAATTTTCCTAAAGAATTTAATTCATTTGAAAATCTAAGTTTTTGATCTTCTAATGATTTAAATTTTTGATACGATGTTCGAATTATTATTTTGGAGATGGATTTTAAATTTCATAATTTTTGGAATTAATATGAATACTTTTTGAATTTTCCAAGTGAAAAAGGGTTAATGTTCGGAAATTAATTATTAAAAATATGAAAATTACTTATTTTGATCCAAAATTTTTGCAGTAGGTAGAAACAGATATAATAGATTTTTGGTGAATTTTTGGAATTTTTCTCATTAATTTCTATTTTACGTGAATTAATTAGTGAGAAATTAATTAATTATGGAAAAATTAATTAATTAAGTTATCTTCATTAATTTAATGGGTTAATGTATTTTGAAAAGTTGTTGAGATGATAAGAGAATTGACTAATAGAAATCCAACAACAAATTGGGTTAGGTGAAAAGAAGTTGTTTAATGAGGTAATAAATTAGTTTTTGATTTAATGACAAAACTGTCATTAATCATTTTTGACAAAACAAAACTAATCACACAATGTTAAATTTTGTATTTAGTATGGAAAAACTTTGTCTAAAAGCTAGAATAAAGATTGTGGACACCACATGGGGAACCGATATTTTAATTGGAAAAGGCAAATTTTCATACAAATAGATATGGTTAGCAATGGCTCTTGAATTCCTAGTGACAACTCCTAAATTCCCAACGATGGCGTGTATAAGTTTGGCAATGGCTCAATTGCAAAAGTACATAAGGTAGGAAATGCATGGTGATTGCTTGCATATGAAATGTATAGCGACAGCTTGTATATTTATTCATCGCGACAACACATGTGCGCCCAAATAAACACCGGTATATAAATTAAACAAGAGCACACATGTATATATTAAATAAAGAAAGCAAATATTGCCAGCACACCTACTATATGTATATACACACACATAATCTATATATGTGTATTAAGCGATGGATACCTATTCATCATGTCGTCATAAAATAAAGAGTGCACCACTATGTTATATGTATTGAGAAACACACTCTTAGCAAGGACCTAATGCAAGCGAAGTGTAAAAAAATGCAATGACTTCAAAAAAATTATAAGTGACGGCCTGGATAAAAAAAATTCATGAAGGCAAATGACCAATATGGTCTAAGAAATATTCTGCAAGAGCACATAACAAGAGAGCTTCATGCAAGTGTAAATGTATGCAAGCAAATTTTCAGAGTACACTAAACAAAATATGTGCATGCGAGAGGTACATATATAATTTCCAATATGCTAGCTTTAAATAATGAACGAAATGCCTACACACGTGGTCACACAACTTAAATATGCATGTGTGTGTCGCTATTGATTGTATGCAAAGAAAATGAATCCATGCGAAAGACTACAAACAAAAGCATGCAAATTTTAAACAGCGTGGAATATTTATCACTATGACATTTAGTAAATATATATCGTGAAGGCTTCACTGAACTAGGCACGGCCGCGACACACACACACACACACACACACACACACACACATATATATATATATATACAATTAAATGTGGTCATCTTTATTTTTAGCACGCGATGGCTATAAAAACTTATATGGTCCGACGACCTATATTTTAACGCGTGAAAAATATGTAAAATTTCAAGGCGCGATAGCCTATGATAACTTAAAAAGTGGAGAATAGCTATTTTATAACACTTGAAAGATTATCACTTAATTGAAGTTGTCTTACTTAAACAAAAAGATGATTTTGTTAAGTATTTTTATGGGATTTCAAAAAAAATAAAAACATATTAGCCCATTTTTTAAAGATTTTTAAGGAGAAAGCTATTACTCTGGAAAAGGTAATTTGTATATAAATTGGTTGTCATATAGAACATATATTTAGTTGATTGTTGATATGCTGTATGTACATCTTTATATCTTGATTAGTTATTATTGTATATATATTGAATTATTGATATGCACATTTATATATTACATGATATCATCCAACATTGTGATCTTGAGGATTTTAGGAAAAAATGACCAGTTAGGGTTGTTCTAATAGTGAGTATGGTCAGGCTTAAACTCCTTGGTGAGTAAAATTGCATCCAGGAGTCGTGAAGATCAAAATTATATTAGGATGCCCGAACTGATCAAAAGACACAACTCGTCGACATTCAAAACCACGTTTAAGATTTATAGACAAATTTAAGATTTAATGGTGACTATTGGTGTAGGATCACTCCCTATGCTCCAATTTCTTAGACCATGGTTGGTCTGGCCACGAATTCCATTGCATAAGCCTGGCTGAAGTACAGGCGAAATTGAGTATGTAAAGCAGGGAACTCGTTACTAACAGTATATGCTCATAATCGCGTTATCTTCTATTGGACAAAAATCGAGGTTATTTCCTTTTGTTGGATGAGAGACTATAGATTATCTAGTTATATTTTTATTCTATTGAACAGAAACCGAGGTTATTTACTCTCATTGGACGAGATATTTTGGATTACCTGGTTATATTTTGGTCCGAGCCAGCCCGATATGTTTCTAGTTAGCCTGCAAAACTACTATAGGCTTCTAGTCATCCTGAGAAAACTAATTTGAGGTTTGTAGTGACAGTGGGAAAACTATGTCATGGACTACTGTTGGGATTTGGGTAATTATGAGATTGTGTAACCCTTTGACCTCAGTGAATGACGGACTATTCTTTTAACCCATTATTCCATGATTATGTTCTAATCATTATGGTTGCAGATATGATATGATTTTAATAATACTAGGGAGGAAAAAATCCGTTTCGTTCAGCAGCATAGTCTCACTATATATCCATTTTGGTTTGAGATGGTATGATATTATTTACCCTAGATTTTTTGTCTAATCCGAATTTTTTGATTTCTCCGTAAACTCTTGGATGCTCAATTTGTAATTGAGTAGGCCGAGAGTAGGGTATTTCAGGTTTTGACTAATAAGCTTTTGAAGATGTGCAGGAGGCAGGCTACTATATAGAAGACTATATTTATGCTATGCAACGGTTTAACTAGTTTTTATTTCGTTGAATGTATGTAATGACGGGTAGTCTAGGTAGTTAAAAACTCTAATCATCCAAGAGAGCGTCTTCATATGTCACTCTTAGGAATTATATATGTGTCATTATATTTTATCTGAATGATATATTCATGGGGTTATGGAAACGAAATGAATGAATTTGAAAATTTATATAATGAAATGTTTTGTTAAAATTTATAAATTCTAGCGCTCTTAATGTTAATGACTCAATAATGGATCTCATTCTGTCACGGGAAAATAATGCTAAGGATGACTACAACATTACTATATCCATTTTTGAGCCTCAGAATAGGTGATGTTATAGATAGTAGGGTGTATACGATGTTGATTACTAAGGCAATCATCAGAGGACATATTAGTTATTTTTCTGTATAATATCTTTACTTCTGATTATTTTAAAAATAAATTTCTGTATGAAACACAAAATGGTTGTTGTGACAGTAATGGAAGAGTTGGTCCAACCAATAGAGACGGTTTTTGTGTTGAACATTAAACCTCTAGTGGCTTGGCATAGAACTATTTTACTCTGATTCGTAAGTGATTAGAATGGCGCAACGTGTAATGATCCGAAATTTTGGTCAGTGGTTTTTGAACATTTAATTCATTTTAAATGTTTAGTGTGGGTTATAAATTGATTTTGTAGATGAATATTTTGGGTTGAGTTAATAAAATGAGTTATAATTTCAAATATAATGATTTAATTGTATTTGGATAAATAGTAATTTAATATTGAAATTGAGATAATTTGTAAATCTGAGAAATAAATGAATATGAAATGGTTTCTAAAAATTTATTTAAGTCTATATGGATTTGAATTATAGTATTGGACTTCTGGATGGAATCAAAAGTTGATAATTTAAAACTGGAATTTTTATATTAATTTAAAAATGGAATTTAATATATATAGTAATAATGTAAATAATCAGATTTTGATTTAGAATGAATCAAAATGATTTCTAATATGAATATAAATTCTATATGACGTATAATTAAGCTAGTAAAGTTTAAAAGTGAAATTTTAAATGATTTTAACAATTTTGAAATCGCTCGATTTGAATCCACGAGTTAAAATAGCCTTTCGAGGCACAGTCTCGAAATTCGATGAAACCAGCCACATTGGATCCATAATAATGTATTGTTGCCGGATTTCAAATTTTATAGCATTTGGAATTACCATTTGTTCGTACGGGTGAGAAATGCGTTGAAATTAAAATAGAAATTGAATATTTTAAATCGATTCAAAAGCTATTTTCCACATATGATTGAACTAGCCTCCGAAACACGTTCCATTGTGTTCGGAATGTGGATAAAATATTATGAATGTCTGTTGGCATGCATCAGTTGGAGATCGTTTGAAAAAGTTGTTCAAAAGTGAATTTAATATTAAAATATTATTATATATGCTTATATATATTAATGAACAAAGAAACCCTATGTTTTTCTTCCGACCACCGTTCTTTTAAATCAATGGCCAAAAGCTCATCTCCTTTCCTTATAGATTCCTCTTCATCCACGAATTATTACGCCTCGACTTTAACTAAAGTATTGTCGAGCATGGTGAGGCCGAGGCATCCAACGGTGGATATTGCTTGGAATTGTTGTTTGGAGGCGTAAATTAGGCTCGATCGCCATGTGTACGAATGTGTTTTCCATAGCGATGGCGCGACTGAGCTGCTCGTGGCTTTAAGAAAACGTGAAGAAAGGGCGCGGCTTCAATTTTGTGGTGATCGATCGTGGTCTCGATGATCGTGGTGGCGGCGGCATGTGTTGGAATGGAAGCGATGATCGGTTTTGTTGCTCAGGTTCGCATGTGGAAGAAGATTGCATCGGTCGGCCTTGATTTTCTTTCCAGATCTAATGGCTAGAGTTCATATGGTATATATAAAAAAGAAATTGTTATATAAATTATATTCAACGTTTAAAAATTCATAACTTTTGCATGCATGGTCAGATTCCGACGAAACAAGAAGCACCGGAATTGCAGCGACGAGCTCTATGCGCTGAAATAGATCATGAAGCAATTGGATCTCATGAAAATTTTAGAATAAATTGAAGGCGGTCGATTTAATTTAAAATTTGGAATGCTCGACGAAAACTCAAGGTGAGTTAATCTCACTCACATCTGGATGACTTGTTAATTTAAAATAGTTTAAATTATAAATTATTGATTGATTATTTGAGTGTGTGATATTATATATAGTAGTATATATATAGTGGAGTGATTGATATTCCCGCATAATAGTGGATGACCCTTTATACCATGATGTCCCCCTCGAAGTGGGATTGGTATTATTATATTGTGCTAACATCTGTGGATGTAGGGTGACAGGTTGGACGGATCCAACTGGATTCCTCAAAATATTGAAATTATTTTCATAATCTGTGATATGTTTTATTAATATCCTGGAAACTAAAGTTATTCGATGCTATGGTTTGGATGAATATATTTTGATATTTTAAGTATAGAAATATAATGAAATGGGTTCTTAAAGGAAATGAAAAGAGAATTTTAGAATAAAGAATGAAATTGATGTTTCAGATGTAAATAAGGATTTTAAATCATGATAAAGGGTGTTGGTGTTAATGGATTTTGGAATTGATTTTGAATAAATCAAGAGATAAATTTTAAAGGGAATTTAACTCAAGAAAATTGGTTTGAAATCGATTAAGTGTTTTGGAAACTGTGATTTTAAAGAAGACGAAGAATGGAAATTTATAATTGGGTTTATAAATAAATGGAATATTTATTAGTGGATAAATTTGAAAGTATAGATTCACGGTGGGAATTTATAAGAAAAGGCAATTCGTTTTAAAAATAAAAAGGTTATTTTATTTTTTTAATAATTGGAAGGCGTATTTCCTGAAAGCCAAGTATATTTTTCAAAAGAAGATTTCTAAGTATAACTTTAAAGTTTTAAAAGAATGTTTTAGAAAAAATTATTATTTTTAATTTTTTTAGAATTTTAAAGTAAATATTATTCAAATTAATTTTAGTAGTGATTATTTTAAAGGTTAAATTAGTATTTTGTTTTAAAAGGAAATTTTCTTATATTTATACTTTATACAAAAAATTTATTTTAAAAAATTAGTTTGTGGCTTAAATTTTACTTGAAAAATTATTTTAGAATTTCTTAACTATTATTTTGAGGAAAACGATTTAAGTAGTTTTATTTCAAAGGTTTTAAGAGTATGTTTTTGGGTAAAGTGATTTAAATTATTAAAAATCTAATTTAATAAGACTTGAAGTTTTCAGTGGAATAAAATTGGTTGAATTTGATTGTTTATTTGATAGTTAAATAACCGACTATCAAATTTGGACCCAAATATAACTTTGGAAATATTTAGAAGAGGTATGAGGCAGTTATCGTTTGAGGTGCTATATTGTACGTATAAACTCGTTCGTTCTTCTAGGACGTTTATAAGGAAATCCGTCCACTAACGTTAGGAGGTGATCTCCGATCTTATATTCGTCTGTGTATTTCCTAAGGAACAGGGTTGAGATTACCGGGAAATAGCGAACGTTGTTTTGAAGAGACCGGGATCAGATTTGTGATCCGAAAACCACCTCGATCCAACGAGCACGTTTTCATGATGAAGATAAGAGCTTGGAGTCGAAGATGGAGCAGTGAAGTGCATGGGTTAATCGCTACTAATCCCGAGGGTGATTCCAAAATGGATGTAGTAGCAGTAGTGCCTTCGGTTCTGTTCAGACCCGAAACGGACTTGTATGGATGAATGCATTCAGAACATCGTCAGGAGGACGATGAGCATTCTAAGTGACATATTTTCTTAAAAGGTAACACTTAGCCTCGAACCTCATCAACTGGGAATGACTGAAAATCAGAGGTTATGCAGCAAGGCTAAGTAGCTAGCAACCAATTAGGGTAAGGTCATCCCTGCCTAGATGTCTCTTTTATTCGATTGTGTAGGCGGTTGCTGATCCCAACCGCGGAGGGATTTTATTCAAACTATCTAGTAAGGGGTAGCTCTAGTCTTGTGTTGCAGGGGATCAGGAGGGATCCTCGGTATGCTGATCTAGACCAGATACCGTGACAGGTGGTACCCCAATGCCTGGTCATTAGTTGGAAATCCATTCTCCCTACGTGCCTTTTTCGGTTTTGATTGTAGAGCCTAGTATTGCTGGAATTTAATGAATGTAACAATTTCGGCTATTTGAATAAGTATTTGTATTTAGACACTATTATAATATCAGAGGATTTGATAAGAAATGTTTTGGTTATCTTAAGGTAAAAACCCGGCATGTTTATTTGTGGCATGGTGTTACGAGATACCTTTGATTTTCAAAGGTTTTGAAAACTATAATAATTAAATTGAGTCTATTTTCTTACGTTGGTTTTCCAGACTGACTCGGGTGTTATTTTATTGTAATGCTCAGGTCAGACCGAGTATTATAAAATACAGGATAAGATGTTGTGGAGCTCAGGTGTAACGACCCAGAATTTTAATTTATTAAAATTTGAATATTTAATTAATTTTAAACATTAATAAGTGAATTTATAAGTCGAATAAATTTTTATTTGAATTATTGGATTTAATTGAATAATTTAATCGATAATTTAATATGTTAAATTATGGAAATAATTGAAAATTGAGTTAAATATGATTGAAAATGATTTGTAAAATTTTATTTTATCATATGGGAGTTAGAATGATATTTTAGAACTTTTAAAATCGAATTAAAAGTTAATTTGTGAAAATTGAATATTTTAATATTTAAAATCGACTAGTGAAAATAGTCAATTTTTGAACAGTCTCAGAATTGAACGAAACCAGTTCCATTGGATCCGTAATAGTTAGTTATTACCGGATTTCAATTTTCGTGTCAATCGGAGCTATCGTTTGATCGTGGCAGCTCGAAACGCATCGATTTATTTTTAATTTAAATTTGACGAGTGAAAATAGCCATTTTTCAAAAAGTCTCGGATTTCGACGAAACCAGTTTCATCGGATCCGTAATGTGATATTATTGTAAGGTTTCAAATTTCAAGTCAATTGGATTTACCGTTTGTCCGGTACGAATTAAAACGCCTAGAAAATCGCTTAAATCGGTTGAATTCAAATTGAGCGTTTACAGCCATAACTCGCACAGATGTCCGAATTAGCTTCCGAAACCTGTTCCATTGTGTCCGGAACGCGGGATAAACCCTAGGTACGTCAGTTTCGGCGCGTAAATCAGAGTTCGGAATTTCCGGGATGAATAGTGTCGTTCGTTCTCTTATAAATAGACACCCACACCCTTCATTTATAAAAAAAAAAGAAAAACAAACCCTAGCCGCCAGTTACAAACCCACGGCCAGAAAACACCCAACTTCATCCCTCCAAATCTCCAAATCCGTCGACAATTAGCCTTAGGTTTCAACTAACAAATTGAAGAGGACGTTAAGCTCTAGAGATTCAACGGTTATGATCGGAAACGGAGTCGTGTGGAGGAAGCTACAGGCCCGCGTCCCTGGGCTGTTGCGCACGCGTTTCTATGCTACAGGGATGGCCGAGCTTGCTGTCCTTCAAGCCGAGTATGGCTCGTGTCGAGAGCTTTCGCGTGGCGGTAGTTTGATCGAGTTTCGTTGAGTGATCGCGATGGAAATTGAAACCCTAATCAAGCATGATGGGTTCGGTTGTGTTATGTGTGACCTGGAGAAGAGAACGAGAGAGAAGGGGGAGGGTGCGTGCGGCTCTGATGTACTGGAGCAAAATCCTACGGCCCATGTTGATTGTATGTTAAATTATTAAAGTTAGTTATAAATTAGTTTATATAAATCGTGTACAAACTTCAATAATTCATAACTTTTTCATACGAGGTCGAAAACGCGCGAAACCAGTTGCGTTGGAATCGTATGGACGACCACTACGCGATGGAGTTGGTTTGGAGTCGTTTGGAGTTAGTGAGAATTTTGGGTAAAATTAAACGTCCGTTTAATTTTATTCGAAATAAATCGCTAAAACGGAAATTAAAACCAAGGTGAGAACTTCTCACTCAATCGAATCGGTTTCGATTTTATTTTAAATAGTTAGATTTAAAATATTTGAATGCATGTTTGAATGTTGATTAATATCTATTGATTGTTAAAATAGACATTATACGTCGTTAGTAAGCGGATGTTATTTATTAAAAACATATAACGCGAATATTTCATAAACAGTGAAATTGGTATTATAAATAATATCAATATATATATATTGGCATATGTATATATTGCAGTTGTTGATTCCCCGCATTTTTTTAGCGGATGAGACCCTATTACGCCGTTATTAAGCGGATAATATTTAATAAGAACATATACCGCGATAATTTCGTACTGGAGCGAAATTGGTATTGTGCTAATGTTTGTGAATGCAGGAAAACAGGTTGGAGGGATCCAACTGGATTCCTCAACAGTTTTTATTTGATTTCAGATATTTTGATATTTGATGGATTTTCATATTGATATATGATATCGTTGTAATCGTGATTGACCATTTGGTGTGTAGCATCATTGGACCAAATTTGGAATTTTAAAATGATTTTAAAGTGATTTTTGAAAATATACTATATTTTTGGAATTGATTCATTTTAAATAAATAAACGTCATAATTTTTAAAGTTATAAAAATTATGATTTTTGAGAAATATAGTTAAAAGATTGATTTTTGAGAAATATGGATTAATGATTTTATAAAATAGTTTAAATTGGATTTTTGAATATATTATTAAAAGTTTAAATATAGGATTTATAAAATTTGATTATTTTATAAATCAAAATGGTGAAATTATAAAGGAAATTAAAGACGTTTTAGAATAATAATATAATTTGATTTATATTAAGAGATTTATAAATGGATATTTATAAATTGAAATATGGACATTTTAAAACGAGTTTTTATAAGTGTTTGAATGAAGTGAAAATGAATTTCATAAATGAATGAAATTTATAGAATTATAAACTGTAAAGTTATAAATGGAATTTTATAAACAGTAGGTTTATAAAATTTGTAAAGTTATTAAAAGAATAGACTTGGGTAAATAATTGAACCTTATAAGTTATAAGATTTATAATTATGAAGTTCAAAAGAACGATTTTGTAAAATAATCGTTTTATAAGTAATTAACTTATAATATGAACGTTTAGTTTATAATTTAGTTATAAACTGGAATAGGTAAATAAAAGAATTTATAAAAAAAAGAAGTTTTTATAAATAAATAAAGATGGAATTTATAAACGTTGTTTTATAAATTCACAAATGACTTATTTTGATAAGTAAAATTGTTATAACTTATTTATGGAGTTATATTCACGTTTTAGACAGTGAATAATCCTTTAAAATAAAATGAATAAAAAGGATGAAATTTGTTAATGAAGTATATTCACGTTTTTGAATAGTGAATAATCCTTTGAATTAAAATGAATAAAAGGATGAAATTGTTAATGAAGTATATTCACGTTTTTGAATAGTGAATAAGATGTTAAAGAAATTGTTTTGAATGTGATATTTGAAATAGAATTAAAACGATCTAACGATGTTTTAAAATGTGTTGAGATTCGAAACCATAGATTTCAACATTTATTGTTGAAATAGATGTTTCGAGAAATAAAAGGGAATGATGGACTATAACACTGTTGTTATAGTAAATGATTTCCGAAAGGAAATGTTTTGTGTAGTATTGGGATTTATATATCTATTTTAAATTCGAATCCCTATACTAGTGATTTTGGGTTGTCGTAACGATGTTTTACGCAACATTCGTTTTGGCCCAAATAAATATGTTAAAGAGAATGATTTCCTTAATAAAATGAAATATATACTTAATTTCGATTGAAATATATTGAATATTTTCCAAGTGTTGAAAATAAATAAGATTTGTGAATTACTTATTTTTAATAAGTATGGAATTGTTTTCCAATATGAAGTGAATAATTAGAATTTATCTTTTTGAAGATAAATTGAAAATGGATAATTGAAATCGTATATGCATGAATATTTGAGGATATAAATTCATTATGGAATTTATAAATGAAAAGTGGAATTGGTTTAGAAAAATAAATATTGATTTATTTTTGAAGTGTTGAAATTATATATCTTGTAAAGATATTTTGGAAAGTAAATAATTTGGAAAATTATTTGGAATCTGGTGATGTGTGCATATCCAGTGATAGTTCAATAACCGACTATCAATATTTCCCTTTGAATGGGTATTTGATGTGAATTGTTTGAATTTGAATGCACACTTATTTTTGAATAAGCGCTCACTATTCGGGTTAACCGGGAAAGGACCATGAGGTCGTATAACCCATTCCGAATATGTGATACGTCGTTATGAATTGCATTTGAAGATCGGTGTTGAAGACCCGGTATTTGCGAGAGCGATAGGATGACCTGTCGATTTACTCTGCACTGAGTTGCTCCGGTATAGAGTTCTCCATATGTGATGGTGAATCCGATCAGGATTGTGAATATCCGGATTGCAAGGACTTCTTTGTAAGTGCCTTCGGTTTTGTTCGATCCCGGAACAGACTTGTATGGATTGTGTGTCTGACATTACAAGTTGAGATATAAAGCCGATTTCTTTACAAATATATTTCTGTTGGTGGCGAAGAATTTATTCTTTTAGCTTAACACCCTTCTCTGAGACGTACGAGCTCAGAGGTTATATAGTTGAAGTTATCAGCGATATATTCCCAATTTGGTAATGTGATATGCTGAGTGATGCTGAAATGATCATCGTGTTGATTATTGTGATAGGATCGTTTATTTGATCGTCTATCTTAGTGATCATTGTGTTGATCATTTGTTGACCCAAAGCATGGCTTTTGTATAAAGTATGTTTTTGTGGACGTGACTTCGTCGAGCCTCACACCCCGGAAATGGTCAAAACAGGAAAGATGCGGCAAGGTTATGAGGGGTAGCACCCTTTAGGGTATGTACATTTCCTTCTGGATAGAGGTGGTATCATGGTATGGAGCCCAGATATTTAACCTATGTGGTTACTACGAATTTATTACTTTGTGGTTGTTGCTTTTCGGGATCCCGTGAGAAAGGTCGTTTACGATCGAGGAATGGCGTGCTCGTGTCAGTAGTTACCCAGTTAGGGGTAACCCGGCCTTGTGTTGGCAGAGTTCCGGTTTGGTTCTCGGGGATATCTTTCCAGAGGCATTCTCATGTGGCAATGGGAAGTTCCTTGGCCTGACCATTTGTTGGAAATCCAATTCCCAATACGAAACTTGTACGGTATTAGTTGTAGAACCTGCTATTCACTTATGGTGGCCACCACTGTTTGGATGGTAGCTATAGTAGGCATACGATAATGGTCGTATGTTGGCTAAGATTTATATTCTACTTTCGAAATGAATTTCTTCTACACTATGCACTAGTAATAATATCAAATGTTATTTTAAATGCGTATCAAGCATCTTTGACTATCATAAGGAGAAATCTCCTCCGATTCTGCGTTTGCATGTGTGTGTGTGTGCGGGAGGCCTTATGGTAGTCTCATTTTTAAAAGCATTGCGAATTGAATTTAAAAATATTCCTCTATT
Source organism: Allium cepa (assembly GCA_030765085.1). Taxonomy (NCBI): domain Eukaryota; kingdom Viridiplantae; phylum Streptophyta; class Magnoliopsida; order Asparagales; family Amaryllidaceae; genus Allium; species Allium cepa. The sequence continues at coordinate 273,614,202 of CM060928.1, forward strand.
TTGATTTTAAAGATAAATAAACTGTTTTGAGTTCTCACACCAGTCACATGACTGACTTGGAGTTTATTGTTTTCCTTCCTAAACTCTGGGTGCCCACCAATTTCCACACGGGCAGTTAAGAGTTAGGTTTATCAGGATATTCTGGATATTCTGGAATTGCTGGAGGCAAGCTGGATGGCATGGCGTATTACTTATATAGTATTTCTTTTTCCGCTGCACTGTTGTTGTTGTATGATGTTGTACACTCTGATGATATGATGTAATGTAATGTATAAAATGTAATAACTGATAGTTCTTTGTTTAAAGATTATTCATTTATTATTATATGTTGTTCCGCTGCGAATTGTGAGATTCTGATGTTGTTCTTGTTTTCTTTCTGTTCCGTTCTATTTTAAAATTATGTTCTATTTTTCTTTCCCCTTCTATGTTCTCTATTCTCTTTTTCTTCTATCTTAAAATTATCTATCTTCTTTTCCCTCCATCTTCTACCTTTTTCTCTCTTCTTTTCTTCCTTTTCTTTTCTTTAATTTTTCTTAAAACCCTCAGTGTTCGGTTTTCCGTCGTTCGATTCCTCGGCAGTCGATAAAGTGAGTGTCGATGTTGAATTTTCGAAAGACGAAGAATCGAGTCCTGACAATGTGGTATCAGAGCTTATGGTTAAGCGACAACCATGGTTCTGTTGGTTATAATTCATTAGAGATAGAGTCAGTAGTACTCTAGAATGAGTTTGAGTGTAATAATAGCTATGAGAGCGTATTTGTTAGTGAATATGAAATTGTTTTATATTGTGATGATTGGTTTGTTGAGTGGTATATGAACCTTCGTCGGCGTAGCTTCGAAACTGAATCGAAGGGGTTTCTAAACACTTGAATAAAACAATTCGGCACAATATTGATTTTTAATTGGGTAAATGAAATAATTTTACCTTGATTATATTTTATATATGAAGGAATAATTTTTCAGAATTATTTAAGTGTATATAAATTGATTGTTTAGTTGTTTGAATAATCTAAATAAAAGAATAATTGTATATGCAAAAGAATTATAAGAGTTAAATTATAATTAAAAGTGATTTACAATTGTGAAATAAACTTATATATATAAGAAGTGAAACTATATGGATATGAATGAATATTTATTGGTTATGGATGCTAGTTGGTTGATGTTTGCATTTGTTGTTTGTTTGCATTGCTATGTTGACATATATAGTTATTATGTTGCTATATGATGTATATCGATACTATTATCTATATGCATGATTCTCATGTTGTTTGTTGAGTGATTAGTAGGTGCGGATCGCGTTTGCTTCGCATTTGGAGCTCGCTTTTGCGCTATATTAGCCGTATATGCTTGCTAATAAAATATAAGGTACATATCTCGGATTACATACCGTACTTTTACACTTTTTTCCCTGCGGGATGCCTCATTACTTGATGAGATGTATATTTGTGATATATATACTGTCATTTTTTTTTTCGGATCGAGCCGCGCAAAGGAGACTATGGCGAATTTTTCCGAAAATTTAAGGCGTTAGAAAAAAATTTGAGAAAAATGGAAAATTTTTGAAAACTTTAACTTTGATTTTGGAATTGAAAGTTAAACAATAGTAGTTGTTTTTGAAAAGATAACTAAGTATGATTTGAAAACTTAGTAAAGATTTGTAAGAAATTTAATTATGAATTTTGGAAAATTAATAGATTCTATAACTTTTCTTACTTAATAATTTCGAGGACGAAATTCTTTTAAGTGGGGAAGATTGTAACGACCCAGAATTTTAATTTATTAAAATTTGAATATTTAATTAATTTTAAACATTAATAAGTGAATTTATAAGTCGAATAAATTTTTATTTGAATTATTGGATTTAATTGAATAATTTAATCGATAATTTAATATGTTAAATTATGGAAATAATTGAAAGTTGAGTTAAATATGATTGAAAATGATTTGTAAAATTTTATTTTATCATATGGGAGTTAGAATGATATTTTAGAACTTTTAAAATCGAATTAAAAGTTAATTTGTGAAAATTGAATATTTTAATATTTAAAATCGACTAGTGAAAATAGTCAATTTTTGAACAGTCTCAGAATTGAACGAAACCAGTTCCATTGGATCCGTAATAGTTAGTTATTACCGTATTTCAATTTTCGTGTCAATCGGAGCTATCGTTTGATCGTGGCAGCTCGAAACGCATCGATTTATTTTTAATTTAAATTTGACGAGTGAAAATAGCCATTTTTCAAAAAGTCTCGGATTTCGACGAAACCAGTTTCATCGGATCCGTAATGTGATATTATTGTAAGGTTTCAAATTTCAAGTCAATTGGATTTACCGTTTGTCCGGTACGAATTAAAACGCCTAGAAAATCGCTTAAATCGGTTTAATTCAAATTGAGCGTTTACAGCCATAACTCGCACAGATGTCCGAATTAGCTTCCGAAACCTGTTCCATTGTGTCCGGAACGCGGGATAAACCGTAGGTACGTCAGTTTCGGTGCGTAAATCGGAGTTCGGAATTTCCGGGATGAATAGTGTCGTTCGTTCTCTTATAAATAGACACCCACACCCTTCATTTATAAAAAAAATAAAATAAAATAAAAACAAACCCTAGCCGCCAGTTACAAACCCACGGCCAGAAAACACCCAACTTCATCCCTCCAAATCTCCAAATCCGTTGACAATTAGCCTTAGGTTTCAACTAACAAATTGAAGAGGACGTTAAGCTCTAGAGATTCAACGGTTATGATCGGAAACGGAGTCGTGTGGAGGAAGCTACAGGCCCGCGTCCCTGGGCTGTTGCGCACGCGTTTCTATGCTACAGGGATAGCCGAGCTTGCTGTCCTTCAAGCCGAGTATGGCTCGTGTCGAGAGCTTTCGCGTGGCGGTAGTTTGATCGAGTTTCATTGAGTGATCGCGATGGAAATTGAAACCCTAATCAAGCATGATGGGTTCGGTTGTGTTATGTGTGACCTGGAGAAGAGAACGAGAGAGAAGGGGGAGGGTGCGTGCGGCTCTGATGTACTGGAGCAAAATCCTACGGCCCATGTTGATTGTATGTTAAATTATTAAAGTTAGTTATAAATTAGTTTATATAAATCGTGTACAAACTTCAATAATTCATAACTTTTTCATACGAGGTCGAAAACGCGTGAAACCAGTTGCGTTGGAATCGTATGGACGAGTACTACGCGATGGAGTTGGTTTGGAGTCGTTTGGAGTTAGTGAGAATTTTGGGTAAAATTAAACGTCCGTTTAATTTTATTCGAAATAAATCGCTAAAACGGAAATTAAAACCAAGGTGAGAACTTCTCACTCAATCGAATCGGTTTCGATTTTATTTTAAATAGTTAGATTTAAAATATTTGAATGCATGTTTGAATGTTGATTAATATCTATTGATTGTTAAAATAGACATTATACGCCGTTAGTAAGCGGATGTTATTTATTAAAAACATATACCGCGAATATTTCATAAACAGTGAAATTGGTATTATAAATAATATCAATATATATATATTGGCATATGTATATATTGCAGTTGTTGATTCCCCGCATTTTTTTAGCGGATGAGACCCTATTACGCCGTTATTAAGCGGATAATATTTAATAAGAACATATACCGCGATAATTTCGTACTGGAGCGAAATTGGTATTGTGCTAATGTTTGTGAATGCAGGAAAACAGGTTGGAGGGATCCAACTGGATTCCTCAACAGTTTTTATTTGATTTCAGATATTTTGATATTTGATGGATTTTCATATTGATATATGATATCGTTGTAATCGTGATTGACCATTTGGTGTGTAGCATCATTGGACCAAATTTGGAATTTTAAAATGATTTTAAAGTGATTTTTGAAAATATACTATATTTTTGGAATTGATTCATTTTAAATAAATAAACGTCATAATTTTTAAAGTTATAAAAATTATGATTTTTGAGAAATATAGTTAAAAGATTGATTTTTGAGAAATATGGATTAATGATTTTATAAAATAGTTTAAATTGGATTTTTGAATATATTATTAAAAGTTTAAATATAGGATTTATAAAATTTGATTATTTTATAAATCAAAATGGTGAAATTATAAAGGAAATTAAAGACGTTTTAGAATAATAATATAATTTGATTTATATTAAGAGATTTATAAATGGATATTTATAAATTGAAATATGGACATTTTAAAACGAGTTTTTATAAGTGTTTGAATGAAGTGAAAATGAATTTCATAAATGAATGAAATTTATAGAATTATAAACTGTAAAGTTATAAATGGAATTTTATAAACAGTAGGTTTATAAAATTTGTAAAGTTATTAAAAGAATAGACTTGGGTAAATAATTGAACCTTATAAGTTATAAGATTTATAATTATGAAGTTCAAAAGAACGATTTTGTAAAATAATCGTTTTATAAGTAATTAACTTATAATATGAACGTTTAGTTTATAATTTAGTTATAAACTGGAATAGGTAAATAAAAGAATTTATAAAAAAAAGAAGTTTTTATAAATAAATAAAGATGGAATTTATAAACGTTGTTTTATAAATTCACAAATGACTTATTTTGATAAGTAAAATTGTTATAACTTATTTATGGAGTTATATTCACGTTTTAGACAGTGAATAATCCTTTAAAATAAAATGAATAAAAAGGATGAAATTTGTTAATGAAGTATATTCACGTTTTTGAATAGTGAATAATCCTTTGAATTAAAATGAATAAAAGGATGAAATTGTTAATGAAGTATATTCACGTTTTTGAATAGTGAATAAGATGTTAAAGAAATTGTTTTGAATGTGATATTTGAAATAGAATTAAAACGATCTAACGATGTTTTAAAATGTGTTGAGATTCGAAACCATAGATTTCAACATTTATTGTTGAAATAGATGTTTCGAGAAATAAAAGGGAATGCTGGACTATAACACTGTTGTTATAGTAAATGATTTCCGAAAGGAAATGTTTTGTGTAGTATTGGGATTTATATATCTATTTTAAATTCGAATCCCTATACTAGTGATTTTGGGTTGTCGTAACGATGTTTTACGCAACATTCGTTTTGGCCCAAATAAATATGTTAAAGAGAATGATTTCCTTAATAAAATGAAATATATACTTAATTTCGATTGAAATATATTGAATATTTTCCAAGTGTTGAAAATAAATAAGATTTGTGAATTACTTATTTTTAATAAGTATGGAATTGTTTTCCAATATGAAGTGAATAATTAGAATTTATCTTTTTGAAGATAAATTGAAAATGGATAATTGAAATCGTATATGCATGAATATTTGAGGATATAAATTCATTATGGAATTTATAAATGAAAAGTGGAATTGGTTTAGAAAAATAAATATTGATTTATTTTTGAAGTGTTGAAATTATATATCTTGTAAAGATATTTTGGAAAGTAAATAATTTGGAAAATTATTTGGAATCTGGTGATGTGTGCATATCCAGTGATAGTTCAATAACCGACTATCAATATTTCCCTTTGAATGGGTATTTGATGTGAATTGTTTGAATTTGAATGCACACTTATTTTTGAATAAGCGCTCACTATTCGGGTTAACCGGGAAAGGACCATGAGGTCGTATAACCCATTCCGAATATGTGATACGTCGTTATGAATTGCATTTGAAGATCGGTGTTGAAGACCCGGTATTTGCGAGAGCGATAGGATGACCTGTCGATTTACTCTGCACCGAGTTGCTCCGGTATAGAGTTCTCCATATGTGATGGTGAATCCGATCAGGATTGTGAATATCCGGATTGCAAGGACTTCTTTGTAAGTGCCTTCGGTTTTGTTCGATCCCGGAACAGACTTGTATGGATTGTGTGTTTGACATTACAAGTTGAGATATAAAGCCGATTTCTTTACAAATATATTTCTGTTGGTGGCGAAGAACTTATTCTTTTAGCTTAACACCCTTCTCTGAGACGTACGAGCTCAGAGGTTATATAGTTGAAGTTATCAGCGATATATTCCCAATTTGGTAATGTGATATGCTGAGTGATGCTGAAATGATCATCGTGTTGATTATTGTGATAGGATCGTTTATTTGATCGTCTATCTTAGTGATCATTGTGTTGATCATTTGTTGACCCAAAGCATGGCTTTTGTATAAAGTATGTTTTTGTGGACGTGACTTCGTCGAGCCTCACACCCTGGAAATGGTCAAAACAGGAAAGATGCGGCAAGGTTATGAGGGGTAGCACCCTTTAGGGTATGTACATTTCCTTCTGGATAGAGGTGGTATCATGGTATGGAGCCCAGATATTTAACCTATGTGGTTACTACGAATTTATTACTTTGTGGTTGTTGCTTTTCGAGATCCCGTGAGAAAGGTCGTTTACGATCGGGGAATGGCGTGCTCGTGTCAGTACTTACCCAGTTAGGGGTAACCCGGCCTTGTGTTGGCAGAGTTCCGGTTTGGTTCTCGGGGATGTCTTTCCAGAGGCATTCTCATGTGGCAATGGGAAGTTCCTTGGCCTGACCATTTGTTGGAAATCCAATTCCCAATACGAAACTTGTACGGTATTAGTTGTAGAACCTGCTATTCACTTATGGTGGCCACCACTGTTTGGATGGTAGCTATAGTAGGCATACGATAATGGTCGTATGTTGGCTAAGATTTATATTCTACTTTCGAAATGAATTTCTTCTACACTATGCACTAGTAATAATATCAAATGTTATTTTAAATGCGTATCAAGCATCTTTGACTATCATAAGGAGAAATCTCCTCCGATTCTGCGTTTGCATATGTGTGTGTGCGGGAGGCCTTATGGTAGTCTCATTTTTAAAAGCATTGCGAATTGAATTTAAAAATATTCCTCTATTTTGATTTTAAAGATAAATAAACTGTTTTGAGTTCTCACACCAGTCACATGACTGACTTGGAGTTTATTGTTTTCCTTCCTAAACTCTGGGTGCCCACCAATTTCCACACGGGCAGTTAAGAGTTAGGTTTATCAGGATATTCTGGATATTCTGGAATTGCTGGAGGCAAGCTGGATGGCATGGCGTATTACTTATATAGTATTTCTTTTTCCGCTGCACTGTTGTTGTTGTATGATGTTGTACACTCTGATGATATGATGTAATGTAATGTATAAAATGTAATAACTGATAGTTCTTTGTTTAAAGATTATTCATTTATTATTATATGTTGTTCCGCTGCGAATTGTGAGATTCTGATGTTGTTCTTGTTTTCTTTCTGTTCCGTTCTATTTTAAAATTATGTTCTATTTTTCTTTCCCCTTCTATGTTCTCTATTCTCTTTTTCTTCTATCTTAAAATTATCTATCTTCTACCTTTTTCTCTCTTCTTTTCTTCCTTTTCTTTTCTTAAATTTTTCTTAAAACCCTCAGTGTTCGGTTTTCCGTCGTTCGATTCCTCGGCAGTCGATAAAGTGAGTGTCGATGTTGAATTTTCGGAAGACGAAGAATCGTGTCCTGACATCAGGAGACGAGCTGGATGGCGAGATGTATCACGCGTACTTGAAGTATATTCTGTTGTGCGTTATAAGCTATGCAGTCAGTTTGTGAGGACAAGTTAGTATATCTATCTAGTATTTTGCTATCGATTGTGTTGTACTCTGATGATTTAATGTGTAAAACGGATATAGTTCTTTTGTATAAAGGTCGGTCATTTATCTATTATATAATGTTCCGCTGCGATTGTAGGATTTTTATGTTGTTTTGTTTTCTCTTCTTTTACCTCCTTTTTTCTTTCCCTCGGTAATCTGTCCTTTTCGGCATTCGATCGTCGGAATATTATACGGTGGCATATTTGTTTCGACTTTTCGAGGGTCGAGAAGGGCGGGTCCTTACATGTGGTATCAGAGCTTAGTGGGCGATAACCTAGGCTTTGGTGGGGTAAATTACTCATAAGATAGAGTCAGTAGTACTCTAGAATGAGTTTGAGTGTAATAATAGATATGAAAGCGTAATTGTTAGTGAATATAAAACTGTTTTTATATTGTATTGATTTATCGGTTGAGCGTTTATGAATTTTAATCGGTACGGAAACTACAACCGTATCGATAGGGGTTTCTAAACCCTTAAACAAGATAAACCAACATAGTATTGTTTTTAAAGTGGGTGAATGAAATAATTTTACACAAAATTATATTTTGATATAAAAGAGATAATTTTTTGAAATTATCATATATATATATATATATATATATATTTGGATGTTTTGTTGTTAATATTATAATCAAATAAGAATCTAAAATTGGAAATGTTCTAAATTTATAACCAAATAGAATTATATAAGTATGAAATAATACAATGGAACATAACCAAAATTTGATTTAAATCAGAATTTAAATCTCAGGAATTTTGGAAAAATGTTTTTAAATGAATTTGAACAAAAGTTTGGGAATTTTAAATCGTGGAAAATTTTGAAATGTTATCCAAAGTGTTTGAAGAAAATAATGGAATATTATTTTGGAAATATTTTTGAATAGAAATTGTTTTGAAATAAATTTATGGAAGTAAGGAAGCAGTGAACTCATTTTTGTCGGTGGAAAATAATCCTGGTAATGGCCACATCATCAGTATTCATTTTCAAGTTTCTAAGTGATGGATTGCTACCAAGGTGGTTTGGTATAATTATTGTTTAGACTTGCTTGATAAACAAGTTTGTTCAGAAATTTCAAAAAGGGAAATTGTTGTGGTAAAACCAAGTTGTTTTGGGAATATGGAATTATGATTTTATATACCAAGTGGGTATGAGTTGTTTATGGTTTCAAAATGGTTTTGAAATAAAACTGGGTAATTGAATTCTGGGAATACTATTTTAAATGATGTGGAAAGTCAAGGGGAATCAATATTTAATTTATAAAGTAAAGTTGGTATAATTAAGAAAGGAAATTGAAAATTTTAATCCTGGAATTAAAATTTAACCCGAGTAATAAAAGTGGATAAGATATATTAGAATTTAACTTAAGAAAATTTAAATGAAATTAAATTTGGATTTGGATTGAATTGGATATTAAATGGAAAGGTAGGATAATTGTATAAGTAAAATTATTGAATGGGATGTATACACTTAAGCCCTTAAGTAAAATAAATAATTCAGAATTATGGATATAAGATGTAAATGGATTCAAGTGAGCAATATAAGATTTTAAGTAAATAAGTTGGTGAACTTATGAATAGAGAAATTGAATTGAAAAACCTAAGTAAGAATGGTTAAGTGTTATGGTAAAAAGAAGGTAAAGTTTAAAAATTGAATTCTAAGTGAAATGTGAATTGAAATAAGATAAAGTAAAATATAAAATATGAATAGACTTAGGTAAGTAATAAGTTTTGAGCTTATAAATTGGAAAATAAAAATTTTAATTGGATTGAGAAATAAAATTGGATCGAATCGAATTTAACTTAAAATTAAATGAAATTGAGTTGAATTTGGACTAAATTGAAATCCAAATCCAGATGAGCTATATATAATTTTGAATGGAATTAAATTCTTATTTAAATTAGTGAACGAAATGGTATGGATTTAAGTAGGTAAAATAAAATTTAGATGAACTTGAATTAAACTGGAAAAGACTTAAATTGAAAGGAAATTTAATTAAGTTGAAAAGATATTGAACAAATAAAATTTTTGGTAGCTTATGAAAAGAGAAAAATTGGAAGTAAAATAAAACCCAAAGTAACAATTTGTTTGATATTTTGGTAAATGAAGTAAAAATCAAATGTTGATTTAAGATTGGAAGTGAATTAAAATGGAAATAGAATTGGTGCAAGAAAAAAATGAATGAAATTACTATGGAGTTGAAATAACTTAAGTAAATTGTTAAATGATTGTTGTCGAGCTTTATGAAATGGTTTTGAATGAAACTTGTTTGGATAATGAAATTGAAATTCAAGTGAAGGGATTTAAATTTATAATAAAATGAAAATGAAAACGTATGGGTTGTGGATTGTTCAGAATGGAATGAACTTAATATAATTTGAGTTGGAATTAATTTAGAAATGGTTATAAGCTTAAGAAATTATTACTTGCCTGAATAACAGCAAACTTGCATAGAAATTAGTCGTTTTGCCGTAAACGAAAGTAAATGAATTAAAAGAAGTGAATAAAATTGTTTTTGCATCAATTGGAATGAATATGGGTAGTTTAAAATTAAACATGAACTGAATGTAGTGAACTTGGTTGTAAATCATTTCGAGTGGAATAAAATGAAATACGAATTTATGGAGGAAACTAAAGTAGTGTTGAAACCTTGTGACCGCTTAAAATTTTTGGTTAACATGTAGGATTATAAAGTTTATTTGTTTGGATTATGAAGCTTTGTGTTAGACTAGTAGGTAAATGGAATGTTGTTAAAAATTCATGATTTTGGAAATTTATGTGCTTTTTTGAGTAAGTACAGGTACGGGAGGCAATCAGATAGAGTTTGGAGCGCATAAATGCATACAAATTAAGCCTCTCACATAAAAACACTAATATGAGGTACGCCTACGCAATAAAAATTAAGAAATGATAATATATTGCTATATATTTTGTTTCCGACCGTGTGGGTCGATACATATATATTATATCTCTTATGATATTGTAAAACGCTCTCTGTACAAAGGAGACGCTGTCAAAAATTTTCGAAAATTTTGGGTGTTAGAAAATATTTGAAAGTTTTGAAAATTATAGTTAACTAGAAAAATGATTTTCGAAACGCTGTTAGAAATCAAAGTTTTTGAGATAGAAATGAAGGCTAATGGTTCGGATTAAACAAAAAGGTTATGAGAAATGAATGTAACTTTTAATTAAGTGGGTTTTAGGTAAGTTAATGGGTTTAGGGGCATTTTCCTACTTAGTAAATTTCAGAGACGAAATTTTTAAAAGGGGGAGGAATATAACGACCCGAAATTTTGGTCGTTAGTTTTGGAACATTTAACTCATTTTAAATGTTGAGTGTGGGTTATAACTGATTTTGAATACAAAGATTTTGGGTTGAATTAATAAAAATGAGTTATAATGTCAAATATAATGATTTAATTGTATTTGGATAAATAGTAATTTAATATTGAAATTGAGATAATTTGTAAATTTGAGAAATAAATGAATATGAAATGGTTTGTAAAAATTTATTCAAGTCTAGATGGATTTGAATTATAGTATTGGACTTTTGGATGGAATCAAAAGTCGATAAGTTAAAATTGGAATTTTTATGTTAATTTAATAATGGAATTTAATATATAGTGATAATGCAAATAATCAGATTTTGATTTGGAATGAGATTTTTAATATGAATATAAATTCTATATGATGTATAATTAAGCTAGTAAAGTTTAAAAGTAAAATTTTAAATGATTTTGACAATTTTGAAACCGATCGATTTAAATCGACGAGTTAAAATAGCCTTCCGAGGCATAGTCTCGGAATTCGACGAAACTAGTCACATTCGATCCGTAATAATGTATTATTATTGGATTTCAAATTTCGTAGCGTTTGGAGTTACTGTTTGTTCCTAAGGGTGAGAAACGCGTTGAAATTAAAATCGAAATTGAATATTTTAAATCGATTCAAAAAGCTATTTTCCACATATGATTGGATTAGCCTTTGAAACACGTTCCATTGTGTTCAAAATGTGGGTAAAACATTATAAACTCCTATCGGCATGCGTCATTTGGAGATTGTTTGAAAACGTTGTTTAAAAGTGAATTTTATATATTGGTGAACAGCGAAACCCTAGGTTTCTCTTCCAGCAGCCGTTCTTTAAATCAATGGCTGAAGACTCATCTCCTTTCCTCACTGATTCCTCTTCATCCACGAATTATTACGCCTCGACTTCAACTAGAGTATTGTCGAGCATGGCGAGGCCGAGGCATCCAATAGTGGATCTTTCTTAGAATTGTCGTTTGGAGGCATAAATTAGGCTCGATCGTCGTGCGTATGAATGCGTTTTCCATAGTGATGGCACGACCGAGCTGCTCGAGTCTTCAGGCGAACATGAAGACAGGGCGCGGCTTCAATTTTGCGGTGATCAATTGTGGTCTCGATGATCGTGGCGGCGGCGGCGGTATGTGTGGGAACGGAAGTTATGATGGGTTTTGTTGCGCAGGTTCGCGCGTGGAAGAAGATTGTATCAGTCGGCCTTGATTTTCTTTCCAGATCTAACAACTAGAGTTTCATATGGTATATAAAAAAAAAAGAGAAGAAATTGTTGTATAAATTATATTCAAAGTTTAAAAATTCATAACTTTTGCATGCATGGTCAGATTCCGATGAAATAGGAAGCGTCGGAATCACGGCGACGAGCTCTATGCGCCGAAACAGATCGAGAAGCGACTGGAGCTCGTGAAAATTTTAGATTAAATCGAAGGCGATCGATTTAATTTAAAATTTGGAATGCTCGACGAAAACTCAAGGTGAGTTAATCTCACTCACATCTGGATGACTAGTTAATTTAAAATAATTTAAATTTTAAATTATTGATTGATTGTTTGAGTGTGTGATATTATATATAGTAGTGTGTGTGTGTGTATATATATATTGGAGTGATTGATATTCCTGCATAATAGCGAATGACCCTTTATACTGCGATGTCCCCCTCGAAGTGGGATTGGTATTATTATATTATGCTAACATTTATGGATGCAGGGAAACCGGTTGGAGGGATCTAACTAGATTTATCAAAATATTGAAATTATTTTCATAATCTATGATATGTTTTATTGATATCCTGTGATAAATTGTATTGAAAATTTAAGTTATTCGATGCTATGGTTTGGATGAATACGTTTTGGTATTTTAAATATAGAAATATAATGAAATGGGTTCTTAAAGGAAAAGAAAAGAGAATTTTGGAATAAAGAATGAAATTGATGTTTTAGATGTAAATAAGGATATTAAATCATAATAAAGAATGAATTTGGTGTTAATGGATTTTGGAATTGATTTTGGATCAATCAAGAGATAAATTTTAAAGGGAATTTAACTCAGGAAATCGGTTTGAAATCGATTAAGTGTTTTGGGAACTGTGATTTAAAGGATGATGAGGAATGGAAATTTATAACCGGATTTATAAATAAAGTGGAATATTTATTAGTGGATAAATTTAAAAGTATAGATTCACGATGGGAATTTATAAGAAAAGGCAATTTGTTTTAAAAATAAAAAGATGATTTTATTTTTTTAAAGTTGGAAGGTGTATTTCCTGAAAGTTAAGTATATTTTTCAAAAGAAGATTTCTATGTATAACTTTAAAGTTTTAAAATTGTTTTAGAAGATCGTTTTAGAGAAATTTATTATTTTTAATTGTTTTAGAATTTTAAAGTAAATATTATTCAAATTAATTTTAGTAGTAATTATTTTAAAGGTTAAATTAGTATTTTGTTTTAAAAGGAAATATTCTTATATTTATACTTTATACAAAAAAATTATTTTAAAAAATTACTTTGTGGCTTAAGATTACTTGAAAAATTATTTTAGAATTTCATAACTATTATTTTGAGGAAAACGATATAAGTAGTTTATTTCAAAGGTTTTAAGAGTATGATTTAGGGTAAAGTGATTTAAATTATTAAAAATCCAATTTAATAAGACTTGAAGTTTTCAGTGGGAATAAAATTAGTTGAATTGATTGTTTATTTGATAGTTAAATAACCAACTATCAAATTTGGACCCAAATATAACTTTGAAAATATCAAGATTAGGTATGAGAATTATATGGTGCAGTTACAGTTCGAGGTGCTATATTGTACGTATAAACTCGTTCGTTCTTCTAGGACGTTTATAAGAAAATACATCCACTAACGGTTAGGAGGTGATCTATGATCTTATATTCATCTGTGTATTTCCTAAAGAACCGGGGTTGAGTTTACTGGGAAATAGCGAATGTTGTTTCAAAGAGACTGGGATCGGATTTATGATTCGAAAACCACTTCGATCCAACGACTACGTTTTCGTAATGAAGACAAGAGCTTGGATTCGTAGATGGAGCAGTGAAGTGCAAGGGCTAATCGCTACTAATCCTGAGGGTGATTCCAAAATGGATGTAGTAGGAGTAGTGCCTTCGGTTCCGTTCGGACCCGGAACGGACTTGTATGGATGAATGCTTTCAGAACATCGTCAGAAGGACGATGAGCATTCTAAGTGAGATGTGTTCTAAAAAGGTAATGCTTAGCCCCGAACCTTATCAACCGGGAATGATTGAAAATCAGGGGTTATGCAGCAAGTCTAAGTGGCAAACAACCAATTAGGGTAAGGTCATCCCTGTCTGGATGTCCCTTTTATTCGGCTGTGTGGGCGGTTGTTGATCCAACCACGGCGTGATCTTATTCGGACTATCCAGTAAGGGGTAGCTTAGGTCTTGTGTTGCAGGGGATCAGGAGGGATCCTTGGTATGCTGATCTAGACCAGATACCGTGACAGGTGGTATCCCAGTGCCTATTCATTAGTTGGAAATCTATTCTCCCTATGTGCCCTTTTCGGTTTTGATTGTAGAGCCTAGTATTGCTGGAATTTAATGAATGTAACAATTTCGGCTATTTGAATAAGTATTTGTATTTAGACACTATTATAATATCAGAGGATTTGATAATGGTTATCGTAAGGTAAAAACCCGATATGTTTACTTGTGGCGTGGTCTTACGAGATACCTTCGATTTTCAAAGGATTTTGAAAACTTTAATAATTAAATTGAGTGTATTTTCTCACGCTGGTTTTCCAGATTGACTTGGGTGTTATTTTATTATAATGCTCGTGTCAAACCGAGTATTATAAAACACAGGATAGGATGCTGTGGAACTTAGGAGACGAGCTGGATGGCGATGCGTATCACGCGTACTTAAAGTATATTCCGTTATGCATTATAAGCTGTGTATTCAGTTTGTGGGGACAAGTTAATATACCTGTCTAGTATTTTGCTATTGTTTGTGTTGTACTCTAATTATTTAATGTGTAAAGCAGAAATAGTTCTATTTGTATAAAGATCAGTCATCTATATATTATATATTGTTCCGCTGTGATTGTGAGATTCTGATGTTGTTTTGTTTTCTCTTCTTCTACCTCCTTCTTTCTTTCCCTCACCCTGTCTTATCCGGCGCTCGCTCGTCGGCATATTATATAGTGGCATATTTGTGTCAACTTTTCGAGGGTTGAGAAGGGCGGGTCGTCACACAACGGAAGTTGATGGATATCTTTCCATTGAGCGCATTAATTGTTCGTTTATTGTGAATGTTTTATGATTGTGATGTAGTTGAAATAATTATTTAATAATAAATTTGAGTAGGCATCATCACTTGAAGGTTAGAAACCTACTCAATGGCTATAATAAGACATTAGGTGTCTTCAGTGGTAGAGTTACCACAAGAAATATAAAGAATTGCATCTTATGAAAAATAATATAATTAAATAAAAAGAAATATTGTAAGATGAATTCAATTTTGATGTTTGCCTGATGATGTGTGATGCCTGAACTATTTAAAGTGATTTATTAGTTTATTAATAAAGAATTTTTTTATTATATTTGAATATTAAAATAATTAATAAGTTAAAGGGGAAATTGATTTATAATTTTAAATAATTATTTAAAATCTCATTTAATTTCGAGAAAATATGAAAAAGATTCCTAGTTGATATTTTAAGCATTTTGAGGAGTTTTTCATGATTTATGAGATATATAAGAGTTTTGGAGTGGTATTTGTAACACCCCGTAAAATCAACCATAAATGAATTGGGTGAATTAAATTAAATAAGTTATGGTTTTAAATGGAAATTTTTATAAGTTAGAATTTGACCGCGAAAGATAGTCCATTGCATTCGTAGTGACATTCTGATATGTTTTCCTGTATAATATGCTTAAAACAGAGCTTAAATGAAGAAGTTACAAGCATTTGAAGTTTTCACATTTAAGTTAACTTAGTTTGAATTCAAATTCAAATGAATACTTAAATTTAGGGTTTGCATTTCAAAAATTAAATGTAGGTTTAGTTGGGGGTTAGATTAAATGTTAAGTTAAACAATTAACGATAAAAATTGATTAGGAAATAAAATAAACCAACAGCATGTAGGTTTAGTTGGGGGTTAGATTAAATGTTAAGTTAAACAATTAACGATAAAAGTTGATTAGGAAATAAAATAAACCAACAGCGGAAACAAAATCAATGCTCCTGAAATAAGAGGAGCGGTTTAGCTCTAAGACCTAATCGGTCGACCCTCAGCGGTCGATAGGTCGAGCATAAGTGATCGACCACTGTCTCACAGTGGAGGCTAAGGTTTTGTGATGTTAAACAGTCCAGGTTTATCCATATTTGATCTAATTTCATCCTAGGATTCTGGTACATTTCAACTTCTATAAATAAGACCCTATCCTCCCCGCTTTTTATTCACAAATATTCGGGAACTCCGCAAACCTCTTACATTTTCTCTCTTCAGTTAGATTCAGAAATTCTATTAGGGATTCAGGCAAGGATTCTAATCCTTTTCTAATTATTCTTTTAATCTATTTTCTTCTCCTCCAATCTCTCTAAATCTAATAAAATTATATATATACTTACACTTCGCTCTGTGTGTGTATGTATGTGTGTGTTTGTATGTATCAAAAGAAGGAGAGTTGGAAAAGAGTTGCTTTGGCGTTGCAAATCCGTATAAAAAAGCTAAGGATAATCTGTGAGTGGAAACCTTTGTATTTTTATTTCAGTAATTGATTAGTATATATCTATAAATCTGAATATGCCTTAGGGATTTTGGGATTGCGAAAAAAAGTAGAAAAATTCTTTTCTATTTCGAGTCAATTCTAGATGGAGATTCTCAAATATATATATGTTAATTTGATGGAATTTATATTGTTTTTTCCTATTTTTGATAATTTCATATTCTATTTCGCTTCTCCTTTTTTGATTCAAATTATGAGTTTTCAATAATGAAATGAGGGTGTAGAGGTTTATTTGTAGTTTACACCACTTATTCCACACAAAATTCCTTCATTTATTTCTATGTAAAAGAGGCGTTGAATTAAATATGAAATTAGGATTGTAATTCCTATTGTTTAACATATTCCGTCGGGTTGATGTAATTAATTGGGTTTCTATTTCTATTCATAAGTCTTTTTATTACAGTTTTGGATATGAATATTTAATCCTTGTTATGGATATAGGAATCTTGAAAATCAAAAGGGAAAGGACTTGTATTAGTATTATGGTTAAAAGAATTGACATTTACCACTAGTTTAGGGTGTATGAAGCACAGGCAAACAAGTTATTAGATGCGGATATATATTTATTTCTGTTAGCATAATAAGCGTATAATTATATTGTATAATTTTGTATTTAGTTATGCAATAATTTTTATTGATTTCCTTTAGGAAGATAATTAATATTTTAAGGCATAAAAAGGATGATTCCTTGTAAGGCCTTAATTATGAAACGATGAGATAAGTATTATATATAGAGAGTATTTGAATTACGGCTACGTCATAGGAATTGATGTAATGCTCGGGTCAGACCGAGTATTACAGATTTTTAGATAAGGACGTTCTGAAGCTCAGGAGGCGAGATGGATGGCAGGAACGTATGGAGTGTTTTCCCCTGTGATATATTGTTGTATATCTAGGACATGTTGTTTTAAACAGTCCAGTGTTGTGTAATGTTTGTAACTCTGATGTATTAAAATGTAACTGACTGATACAGTTTTTCTTTTGTAAACTGTTATTTTATGTAATATTATATGTTGATTCGTTGCGAATGTGAGGTATTTGTGACTTGTTTTCTATTTCTTCTTCTTTCTCTTTTCTTCTTTTCCTAACTATCTGGAATTTTTTGGATGGAAATTTCGGGTCGTTACACGAGGTCAGTAGAGATGACGACATAAGTCTGCCCTTCATTTTGAGGCTACTAGCAGTTGCGTACATTTCCTATTGATGTGAGACATCTTCTATGATAAATATTTGTAATGACGCGAGGTTAGTCCAACATTCTATAGGGTAAATCTTCACAGCTAATCTGTATACCAGTTCCTATGAATAGTCGGACTAATGTGAGACGTCATTATGATGGCCATAATACAAAGGGCTTGCTTATGGGTCTTAAGATATTAAGTGATTGTTTGAGGGCCCACCTCTTTTATCCAAATAAAGTATTAATTGGCCAAGAGGCTGGTTATTCAGCACGATAGGTAGTATCTCGACAGGGTTCCGCTTTAGGATACGATATTAAGTAACTAATTAAGGATCTGCCTTTCTATAAAGAACTATTAAGTGGCTCAAGAGAATCCATGTGATGTCAGCTAGATAGTCACCCTAGGGGTTCCGCCTTGGAAATAAGTATTAAATGATGAGGCCTGCCTCAATTAAAGTCTTAAATGGCCAGAGTCTGCTTATTTTAAAATAAAAGGTATTAAATAGCTTGTGTACTATTTCTCGCATTGTTAGATATTTATGAGGAGGGATTTGGGTTATGGGATTTAGAAACCTACTTTCGGAATGGAAGATATTAAGTGGCTGATTATGGACCCAACTCCTTTCCCTATAAGAAGTATTAAATGGTTTTATGTATGCTAGACATATTCTTATTTTGAAATAACTATCTAAGTACTGAAATGGTAAGACTTGAGGTTTTTATTCACCAGGCATTGTTGTTTTAATCCCTCCTTATTACAACACAAATTAAGAATGGAATGATGATGGCAACGATGTTTGAAGATGGAGTGGCTTATGCTTATGGAAGTTATTATTATCTTTTATGATGTTTTATGTTGTACCCACGTATTTTGGATAAATGATGTAATGAATTTTACTTGACGGTTTGATGATGTTTTGTATTATGATATTTCAAATGTTTTTAAAAACATGGATAAAAGTTTCTATCATATTTTATTACATCCATTGTGAGTTCCGTAAGAATAGTTATTGCTCTGTAATGTTACTTCTTTTTCTAACCAACATCCAGCCTTAAAATGGATATAGGTTTCGATGGGCCCTTTTCTAAGTGGAAATTCAGGCATATTATGAGGTGGGTTGTTACAGTATTCTACGAATTTTTAGTAAAAGGAAAATTAATTTAGTAATTATCAATTCAATTAAATATAACTATTAAATTTCTAGGAAATTACGAAATGATTTCTATACATAATAAATGAATTTTAGTATGAGTTATCGATGATTTTGAGTGTAAAGTGAAGTTTTGGAATAATATTTTATATTTTTGAAATAAATAGAAATTTATTTTGAAGATATTAGATTTAATAATTGAAATTATGAAAGGACTTTTATAAATTATATTTGATTGTAAAAATTATTTTAAAGAATATTTTAAATATAGAAGAAAAATACAGACATGTATTTTAATTACTTAAAACCTTTATTTTGGTATTGTATAAACAAGGTGAATGGAACATTTAATATATAAATGTTCTAAATATTTTTTTTATATTTTTATAAATCTGAATCTCTTTTCTAAATCAAATTATATGCTATGATTGATTATATTTCTATGTAATAAGAAATTTGAATAAACAAAGTTATAATACCGTCCGGTATAGGACTTTCAGTAATATTTCACCGGATATTTTTTAGATTCGTTGTATAGAATAATGTTGTATGGACATTTTAGCTTATGTGGAATTTGAGCTAATGGATTGGTAATACCATTTGGTATGGGACATAGGGTAATATTTTTTCGATTACTCCGACGACTCATGATATAGAATATTATGGAGATTAAGTGAAGTTTATAAGCATCGAATAAACAAATGAGTAATAACGGTGGTATGAGATGTCGTTGTGATATTTATTCGAGTATTTAATGTAAGTATATGACACTCATGTTACAGGAATATTATTGGAATAGTACTTATGTGAGGTGATGCTAATGGTGGTGGGAAAGGTTGGTGCCTATATATGTAGATGCAATGTATTTTTCTATCACGATGTATTCTTATTATTAGTGTTGGAGAGAACCAGATTAGACTAGCATCCATCCTAGCAACCCGATCTTGATGTCGCGCCCTCGAGCTATGATACCTTTAGTGAGTATTACAGGGTAGGTGCCCTTTAGCTTCTGTGTCATATAGGCTTGAAGTCTGTTACCTATAGGGCATGTAATACCCCACAAATTTTACGCTAGTTAATTATTAAAGTTAGTTTCCAAAAATGGAATTTGCAAAAATAATGGAATTTGATCATCAAACTCTCACCATTGCGTTCATGGCGAAATTTTAAGCAACCTTCATGTTTGGGGTTTTACGATCGAAGTCTAAACGAAAAATTTATGGATAAAAAACGAATTCGAAACAAAATTAATTCGATATAATTAATTAACATTTATAATTAATAGCCTAGACCCATAGGCCAATCCGTTGATAGGGCCGGTGGACCACTAGTGGTCGACTGGTGACCTATAGGTGGTCGACCATTGAGCGTGTGGCGAATAGGTTTTGCCTAGGCTGCAACATCTCGGATTTAATATATTAATTCATATGGCTATGGTTGGTTCTAGTGCCTATAAATTCAGATCTAGCCCTCTTCTTTATTCTTATGCTTTTTCTAGAAAAAGCAGCGAAGCTTTGCAATTTCTCTTCTCCACTACTTCTCTAAAATTATAAAATATTTATATATACGTATACAAATTGGAGAAGAACATAAATTTGAAAGAAAAGAAAGAGAATCAACCTACAATACATGTATTCAAGATAAATCTATATTCCTATTTTCATATTTATATTTATATTCCTTTCCAACCCAGATCTCTTCTTAGATCTAAAATCCTAACTTACCCTTTTTTATACATAATACATGGATTTTAAAAGAAGATGGAGTTGAATTAAAGATTCTACTTCAGATTTGGAGATTTGGAGCACTTTTTAAAGGTGAGTGAGAAATTTTATAGATTATTATAATATGAAAATTACCCCATTGGTATTTTGATTATCATGCCAAGCTGGATGATTTTATATGAATTGTAGGCAATAAATAAAATATAATATGAATATAATAAATATAGCCTACATACTCTATTTTATGAATTTATTTAGAATTGTTTACAACCTGATCTGAAAATCAATCCCAAAAGTACGAATATAGAATTATGATTTAAACCATATCTGAAAATTGGTAGTGTAGTAATGTTATGAATTTGGATTATTACCCTAATCTTATTGGAATGTAAACTTTTTCATGACTCCTGGATCACTATGGCCGACTTTTGTCTCTGTTCGACCAGTCGGTCTCACAGTCAGACAGGCTTGTACCATTACGCTGACGAGCAGAATCAACGCTTGAGCCTACCTTCGCACACCTCCGTTACTCTTTAGGAGGCATCTGCCCCAGATAAACTACCCACCTCGCAGTGTCTCGCCCCCTTGTTGGAATTTAGATCCGTTTAATATTTGTAAATTAGTTTGAGTTCTTTTCCCTTTTAGAAAAATACAACGTTTGATCTAACAACGAATAGAGGTAAACAAAAATTTTACACTATACATTTCAATAATAAAAAGAAACGCTTATTCCTTGCAATTTCAAGGGATGTAATCTTTTATATTTTAAAGTTAGATCTTTTGTTTTGGACTAATTTTTGGAAGTTATAGCGAATAATCTTTTTAAATATGATTCCAACAATTGAACATGGAAAAGAATATTCTGGTGAAGATGTATGACTAGAATATATTTGATAAAAGTAGATATTTATACGTAATTTACTATGCTGATAATAATTAAAATAAAAGTTAACTAATAATGATGCTTACATGTAACATTTGTGTTTAGGGTAACTAATTCATGGAGAAGGAATTTAAATGGTTATAAGTCCAATACATGGGAAATAAATATAAGAATTGCAATAATTTGATAGGATAAATGAATTATTAGAACTGATAAATAATGAAATTGAATTAATATGGAATAGTTAAAATTTTACTTATTTTATATTAGCAAATATAGAAAATTTCTTAGGAAATGTCCTTGTGTTGGTATTCATTTATCTTGGACAACTTGACGTTTATGGGTATGTAATTAAAAAGAAAATTGGTTAGTGATGGAATACTTAAGGTAGACATGTTGTAACGACCCGTGAATTTTCGATAATTAAAATAGCTAATTTAACAAGATTTCGTGATTTAGTGTTAGAAAAAAAAATTGTAAGTCGTTTGGAATAATAATAAATGTTGAATCTATTGGGATTATAATAGAGTTAATAAGATTTTTAAAACTGGAATTTATTGGATAAATTGAATAACGGGTTTAATATGATTAAAAATGATTCGTAAAATTTTATTTTATCATACTTAAGTTAGAATGATGTTGTAGAACTTTTAAAATCGAATTAAAAGTAAATTTGTGAAAATTGAATATTTAATATTTAATTATCGACTGGAAAATAGCCAATTTTTGAACAGTCTCAGAATTGGACAAAACTAGTTCCATTGGATCCGTAATAGTTAGTTATTATCGGATTTCAATTTTCGTAGCAATCGGAGTTGTCATTTGACCGTGGCAGCTCGAAACGCGTTGAAATTGTTTTAATATTAATTTGGCGAGTTAAAATAGTCATTTTTCAAACGGTCTCGGATTTTGACGAAACTAGTTTCATCGGATCCGTAATGTGATATTATTGTAAGGTTTCAAATTTCGTGTAAATCGGATTTACCGTTTGTCCGGGGCAAGCCAAAACGCATAGAAATTAGTTGAATCGGTTTAATTTAAATTTGATCGTTTATTGCCGTAACTCGCGCATATGATCGAATTAGCCTCCGAAACCTATTCCATTGTGTCCGGAACACGGGGTAAACCCTAGAAATGCCAGTCGGAACGCTTCGTTTGGAGTTCGGAAAATTTCGATGAATAGTAAATTGGGAAATTTTTTCTATAAAAGGACCTTCACCCTTTCACTTTGCAAACCCTAATTTACTTCAGCCCTAGCCGCCATTTTACTGAATTAATGGCCACGAAAATTCGAAACTTCTTCCTCATTTTCCTCTCAATCCATCAACAATTAGCAAAAACTCTCAACTACAAAGTTGTAGAGCACGATGAAAGCTTCAAATCCATACGGAGATGATCGAAAACGGAGCCACGGATCAACGGGAAATCGAGATTTAAGCTGCTGCGTTTTTCACGCAATTCGAGGCAGAGGGGATGGCCGAGCTTCAGGCTATTGATGGTGAAGGTGGAGTAAGGCGGTGGCTTCGAAGTGGTGTAACCTGATCGTGTTCATGTTCGTCGTGGAGGTCGCAAAATCAAACCCTAGTGGCGTATGAATGGGTTCAAGTTGCGTGATTTACTACCTGGAAGATGATACGCGTGCGTGAGGAAGGATTAGGGTGCGGCCCAGATCGGCTATGCAAGGGACGAACGGCAGATGTTTGGCAAGGTTAAAAATTAAATTAAAGTTGTAAATTTTATTTATATTATAATCCGAATAAACTTTAAACCATCTTAACTTTGTCATGCGAGGTCGGAATCGGTCGAAACAAGTTGCGTTGCATTCGTATTGTCGAATACTACGCTATGGAATTGGATTGGAATCATTTGGAGCTATAGAAAATTTTGAGTTAAATCGAACGTCGTTCGATTTGATTTAAAATCGTAAAATCAAGGTGAGTGTTTTATAACGCTCACAACGTACTAAATATCTTTATGCTAGTTAAATTGACATTATGAAGTGCTATGAATGTTATTTGTCGTTGTTTGATATGAATTTAATTGTCGTATAGCTTGTTATTTGAATTAACCGTTGAAAAATTAAATTGACAGTTAAATTGAAATTGAAATTTGAATGGCGATTAAATTACCTGACCTTGATAACTATGAAATTGCCATGGATTGTATTGTCTATTGAATGATTTATTTCGATGGATGTTATTGTTTGATATTTAAATGTTTGGATGTTTATTGCTTATATATATATCATGTTATGCATACATATGATACTGTGATTTAATTTAAGTAATATATACTCATCCTTGACATTTAATTGAAATAAATAACTACTTGGCCATAGGATAGAAAATTATATACGGACACCGAATTGGCTAAATAAATAATTTTTGAAATCGTCGATTTAAAATTTATTTAAATGTTTTGATTTAAAAGTTATAAATAGAAATCAATTTATAGAAATCAAATTTGTCGAAAAATTGAATTGGAATGTTGAAATAAATTTTGGTTAAAAGAAATTGGTAAATAATTTAAGTTGTGACTTTAAAATTTAAAATTTGGATATGATTGAATTTCGAAAATCTATTTATTTTAAAGATTGAACATTATTTCGAGCTTTGAATATTACTAAGTAAAAGTGATATGAAAATGATATTGTGAAATCGAGTTTGGAATTGAATCATATTTGGAATTTGGATTTAAACTTGAATATTGTTGGAAATTTTGTTAAGTGTTATAAATTGATATTTTGAGAAATCAAGCTCCAAATCGATATAAATTGAAATTGAATTAGTTAAAGGTGAATGTAGAATTGAATTGATTTGAAGTAAAAGTTGACATTGTTTTGAATTGAAATCGAAATTGAATCGGTAGAATGGAAATTGAAATTGATTTGAATTGGGAAGTTATAATTGAAATGGATTGATTTTGAAGCTGTTTTAATTTGTTTTCAAAATTACTCTGTTATATAAACCATTTTGAATACTTAAATTATTTTAATCTATTTTAAATCTACTTAACCCAATTTAAATTATTTTAAACTAATTTATCTATTTTAAATCCATTTTAAAGATTTTAAGTGTTTTTAACTATTTTAATTATTTAAAACTACTTTTAAACTACTTAAAACTATTTTCTAAAATCCTAAGCTGGTCAATAAGGTGAAATGTTTATATTTAAATCTTTAATTTAAATATGAAATCTGATATTTTGAAAGATACGATGATATTTGAATGGATTTGATTTTTGAAGCGAATATGATATTTTGATATCAATTATGAATCGATTTGAAATATAAAGAGCCAAAGGTGTAATAATACGTAGTTATTAAAGAGACCGGGATCGGATATGGACATACTCTCTGTCGATACCGAAAACCACTTTAATAACTATTATACGCGGAGTGATGATCCAGAATGAAGTGGATGGTTTGGTGAACGCGTTGGCTGAAGAAAAAGAACGATTTTGGATGACCCCTGACATGACTAAAACAGGAGCCGCGCCGGGCCATTGAGGTTCGCCACCTCTAGCGGACACACTTCTTCGATACCATATCTATTACATTTGTGATGCGATTTGGGTGCACCCCTTGATTTGGGAGTGTTGTTTCGCGGTGTTGGGGTAGCTGCTGGCTATGCCCAACATCAGTCCGGATCACGCAACTACTAGTATCCTAGTTGGTATCGCCTCATGTACCTTGTCATACTGATTATCCTATTCGCGACCACTACGTTTTGATTTGTACCTTGAGTATATGGATTGCCCTCTGGTGACTTCCGGTTTTGGGGAAACTACGGTCTTGTATATGCTTTTGGGAATATAAAATGTGTTAAAGGGGATTATGGTAACGCCTTAACGCTATTTTGATACTTTATTTTACTGATAGACATTATCTACTTAGCGTACATTACTACATAGTAGATAGTTTAACGGATCCTTGAGAGATGGAAAATCCCGTAACATCTCTTAAGTTATTGCACGCACGTTGACACTGGATAGGAGATGTCAAACCCCGTAAACATCCCCGACGCCGTTACACTCATATTTACTTACGATTGATTTAACTTTCATAAGGATATTTTAGTCCTGACTCGAGTGTTTTGTCTTTTCATTACGCTCGGGTCAGTCCTGAGTTTTCAGTTTAGGTTGAAGATCATTTCCTTGGAGGACGGAGACGAAGATTTGGTATATTATCTACTACTATTATATTCATTCCATTCCGCTGCATTGTTGTATGATATTTGTTGTGTATGTAACTCTGATAAATGTTGTATAATAATAATCAAATGTATTCATTTCAAATGTATTCATTTAATTAACAGCTTCATGAACTGTTATTTTATTATTATACTTTAGCCTTCCGCTGTGAGATTCTGTGTTGTTTCATTTCCTTTATTTTCCTTCCTTTTCTTTTCTTAATTACCCCAATAACTATCTGCCCTTTTAATGGTTTGGAATCGACATGTGTATTTGATCGTCGGTTTAAACTGTCCAAAAAGGCGGGTCGTTACAGTTGGTATCAGAGCTTTGGTTTAGCGATAAACCTTGGCTCTAGTGGGGAATAACTCATTGAAATAGAGGTAAACTATATGAATGAGTTGAGTGTATATGAGAGTGCGTACTTGTTATTTGATATAAAATGGTTTATATTGTGTTAATTTGTTCCGTTGAGTATTTATGAATTCTGGTCGATACTTGGGACGCCAAGGCGTCGATAGGAATTTCTAAACACTCGAATAGGACAAACCAAAACAATATCGTTTTGGAATATATTTTTATATAAAGAATTATTTGAATATTTATTCATTTTGATTGAATTGATTGTTAGGAGATGATAATATTAGATTATTATCGTTATTGTTTGATCAGTCAATATTTACAACAATTGATTAAATAACAATGGATTTAGGAAAATGAAATCTTGTAAACACAATTGATAATGAATATAAATGAATTTTAACTTGGATTTGGGAATTTAAATTCCGGTGTTTGAAATTGACTTACAAGAATTTGAAAAATATAATATAAGTATTATATGATAGTATAATTGAGTTGAAATTGTTTTCGAAGGATTTTTTTTATGATAAGTGTTATATTCCCTACTCTTGACGTTAGAAAATGATTTCGGTGATGAGTGCACGCATCATCGGCGTTTATTTTCGAGAGTCTGAGTGGGGGAGACCACTTAATAGCTTGTCTAAACCATGTTTTGATTCAAATTTATTTTATTTTGTATTCTCTATAGTATGATTTGATATATAAATTATATAAGTATATATTATTTCAAAACTTGATTTGAAATGAAACCGGGATTGGAATTCTTAAGCCCTTTAATAATTAATGATTTTTTTAAATGAGTGAAATGAATTTAGACTTGAATCATTAAGGAACTTCTGAATTGTGAAATGAGAAATGAACCTAAGAGCTAAGTGAAATATCAATTGAAGTAGAAATCCTTAGAATTAGGAAATTATGAACTTAAAATAAAAATTGAAACTGTAAAACTCGCATAGTATTAAATTTCATTCTATAGCATAGATATAACTTACCAAAATATTTAAGAAGTTCAAAAATGTTATAGGAATTGTTAATTGGATAATATACAAGTATAGGTTTGAATAATGAAATATGCATTTAATTAATGGTTTGCAAATATAAATAAAATTGTTAGTAAATAATTGGAATTCAAATTAACATTTAAAGGTGATTCACAATTATGTTAATATAAAATGGAAATACTATATGTGAATGAAAATGTGAAATTAAATTATAGTGAAATTTAAGTAATGACTTAAGAATTAATTAATTGAAAATTCAACTTTAAATGGAAAGAAGTTGTATGTTGTTTAACTACATTCTATTTGCATAACTATAACTTACCAAATACTTAAAAGGTTTAAAATGCTAATAAGGATAAGAAGAGAAATAATATACCAGTGTGAGAATGAAAATAAAATGTGAAGATCTAATTGATAGTTGTAAATATAAAAGAAATTTAAGCTGTAAAATGAAGGATATATATAAGTGAATGAATAAAAATTTAAAATTAATGAAATATAGATGTGGTAAATGGAAACTAATTAAATTTGAATATAACTAAATGTCTATAAGCTTGAAAGTGTATGAAATTAAAATTGACATGGAAATGTATAATTGATTTAGTGTAGATTTTGGATGGATGTCAATGTTTGATATGCATTGGTTGTTAGATGGATGAAAATTGATTAAGTAGAATTCATTAGTGTTAATGGAATTGAATAAACGGAATAAAATAAATAAATAAAAAAGAAAAAAATTAAATTCAAGTTTGAAGCAAAGTGAAATTAAATATAATTGAATTCAATTTAAATTGAAGCAAATTGACTTGAATTTAAAATGTGAATGAGACAAACTTGAATAAATCGGAAACAAATTAAATGTAAACCTACTGCATGGATGAATAAGGAAATAAATGACTTTGTGTTTATGATGGTTCTTTATAAAATTTGAAGTTTTGATGGTTTGTACTTTGAAATAATAAAAGCCAATATATGCTGAAACGAAAACAACCATAACTTTTAAATGACTGAACGAAATTCAACGATCTTGGACTTTTCAGAAAGCTTAGAAAATATAGCACAACTTTTGTTTAGATAACTTGAGAAAATTCCTTCGTCTGCTTGGTTAAAAACTTGAATGTTACTCGCTGTCCTGTGTAAAAATAAGTAAAATCAGTAGTATACACCCTTAGTATTTTTGCCGTATCTTTTGACTGGTTTATCGGATTTTGATGATCTTGCCCTTTCTGGAAAGCTAAGAACTTAAGCTAAAACTTTTGTTTTAAGTGTTTTTTGTTTTGATGTCGTTTATAAGGTCAAAAACGTGGGTGAACGTCATGGACCTGCGCAAACACTGCCCAGACTGAAGCGTATCCCCTAAGTAAAATGGCCATAACTTTTGAACGGATGATCCGAATTCGATGATTTTGGACAATCCGGAAAGCTTGAAATGAATGCAACAACTTTTGTTTAGATTATGTTGTCAAATTTTATCATTTAGATGACCTAAAACTAAGATTTGTTTGCTGTCCTGAAATTGAAATCTCAGTTTTGAAGCTAAATATGTTTTGTATATGTTGTGTAGGCTAAGTATATCTATCTATCTTTATATGCATGGTTCTAACTTAGTTGTTGAGCATTTTAGTAGGTGGCAAAGGGGTTGCGCTTCGTTGTGGAGCTCGCTTCTACGCTAAACGCATAATGTAAGTAAATTGCTAATAAATGCTAAATAAAAGGTACGCTTACGGTTTTATATGATATTGGTGATATTTATATGTTGTTTCCCCACATATGGGATGCCTCATCATTGAGATGAGATGTATATTTGTGATATATATGCTATTATATTTTTTCCGATCGAGCCGCGCAAAGGAGACTCTGCCGAATTTTTCCATAAATCCGGGTGTTAGAAAAATTTTCAACTTTTTAATTTTTTTTTTATAACTTGTTTTGATAATTAACTTTTAAGTTTAGAAAGCCGTTCGGAGTAACTTAGTGGAAGCATAGTTATGACCTTATAAATGGAATTTCATTATTTTATAAGTTGGTAACTTTGAATAAAATATATCTAATGTTGAATTCTATACTTAGTTTCTTTTCCCTTCTTTTCCTTTTCGGGGACGAAAAGTTTTGAGTGGGGGAGAGTGTAACGACCCGTGAATTTTCGATAATTAAAATAGCTAATTTAATAAGATTTCGTGATTTAGTGTTAGAAAAAAAAATTGTAAGTCGTTTGGAATAATAATAAATGTTGAATCTATTGGGATTATAATAGAGTTAATAAGATTTTTAAAACTGGAATTTATTGGATAAATTGAATAACGGGTTTAATATGATTAAAAATGATTTGTAAAATTTTATTTTATCATACTTAAGTTAGAATGATGTTGTAGAACTTTTAAAATCGAATTAAAAGTAAATTTGTGAAAATTGAATATTTAATATTTAATTATCGACTGGAAAATAGCCAATTTTTGAACAGTCTCAGAATTGGACAAAACTAGTTCCATTGAATCCGTAATAGTTAGTTATTATCGGATTTCAATTTTCGTAGCAATCGGAGTTGTCATTTGACCGTGGCAGCTCGAAACGCGTTGAAATTGTTTTAATATTAATTTGGCGAGTTAAAATAGTCATTTTTCAAACGGTCTCGGATTTCGACGAAACTAGTTTCATCGGATCCGTAATGTGATATTATTGTAAGGTTTCAAATTTCGTGTAAATCGGATTTGCCGTTTGTCCGGGGCAAGCCAAAACGCATAGAAATTAGTTGAATCGGTTTAATTTAAATTTGATCGTTTATTGCCGTAACTCGCGCATATGATCGAATTAGCCTCCGAAACCTATTCCATTGTGTCCGGAACACGGGGTAAACCCTAGAAACGCCAGTCGGCACGCTTCGTTTGGAGTTCGGAAAATTTCGATGAATAGTAAATTGGGAAATTTTTTCTATAAAAGGACCTTCACCCTTTCACTTTGCAAACCCTAATTTACTTCAGCCCTAGCCGCCATTTTACTGAATCAATGGCCACGAAAATTCGAAACTTCTTCCTCATTTTCCTCTCAATCCATCAACAATTAGCAAAAACTCTCAACTACAAAGTTGTAGAGCACGATGAAAGCTTCAAATCCATACGGAGATGATCGAAAACGGAGCCACGGATCAACGGGAAATCGAGATTTAAGCTGCTGCGTTTTTCACGCAATTCGAGGCAGAGGGGATGGCCGAGCTTCAGGCTATTGATGGTGAAGGTGGAGTAAGGCGGTGGCTTCGAAGTGGTGTAACCTGATCGTGTTCATGTTCGTCGTGGAGGTCGCAAAATCAAACCCTAGTGGCGTATGAATGGGTTCAAGTTGCGTGATTTACTACCTGGAAGATGATACGCGTGCGTGAGGAAGGATTAGGGTGCGGCCCAGATCGGCTATGCAAGGGACGAACGGCAGATGTTTGGCAAGGTTAAAAATTAAATTAAAGTTGTAAATTTTATTTATATTATAATCCGAATAAACTTTAAACCATCTTAACTTTGTCATGCGAGGTCGGAATCGGTCGAAACAAGTTGCGTTGCATTCGTATTGTCGAATACTACGCTATGGAATTGGATTGGAATCATTTGGAGCTATAGAAAATTTTGAGTTAAATCGAACGTCGTTCGATTTGATTTAAAATCGTAAAATCAAGGTGAGTGTTTTATAACGCTCACAACGTACTAAATATCTTTATGCTAGTTAAATTGACATTATGAAGTGCTATGAATGTTATTTGTCGTTGTTTGATATGAATTTAATTGTCGTATAGCTTGTTATTTGAATTAACCGTTGAAAAATTAAATTGACAGTTAAATTGAAATTGAAATTTGAATGGCGATTAAATTACCTGACCTTGATAACTATGAAATTGCCATGGATTGTATTGTCTATTGAATGATTTATTTCGATGGATGTTATTGTTTGATATTTAAATGTTTGGATGTTTATTGCTTATATATATATCATGTTATGCATACATATGATACTGTGATTTAATTTAAGTAATATATACTCATCCTTGACATTTAATTGAAATAAATAACTACTTGGCCATAGGATAGAAAATTATATACGGACACCGAATTGGCTAAATAAATAATTTTTGAAATCGTCGATTTAAAATTTATTTAAATGTTTTGATTTAAAAGTTATAAATAGAAATCAATTTATAGAAATCAAATTTGTCGAAAAATTGAATTGGAATGTTGAAATAAATTTTGGTTAAAAGAAATTGGTAAATAATTTAAGTTGTGACTTTAAAATTTAAAATTTGGATATGATTGAATTTCGAAAATCTATTTATTTTAAAGATTGAACATTATTTCGAGCTTTGAATATTACTAAGTAAAAGTGATATGAAAATGATATTGTGAAATCGAGTTTGGAATTGAATCATATTTGGAATTTGGATTTAAACTTGAATATTGTTGGAAATTTTGTTAAGTGTTATAAATTGATATTTTGAGAAATCAAGCTCCAAATCGATATAAATTGAAATTGAATTAGTTAAAGGTGAATGTAGAATTGAATTGATTTGAAGTAAAAGTTGACATTGTTTTGAATTGAAATCGAAATTGAATCGGTAGAATGGAAATTGAAATTGATTTGAATTGGGAAGTTATAATTGAAATGGATTGATTTTGAAGCTGTTTTAATTTGTTTTCAAAATTACTCTGTTATATAAACCATTTTGAATACTTAAATTATTTTAATCTATTTTAAATCTACTTAACCCAATTTAAATTATTTTAAACTAATTTATCTATTTTAAATCCATTTTAAAGATTTTAAGTGTTTTTAACTATTTTAATTATTTAAAACTACTTTTAAACTACTTAAAACTATTTTCTAAAATCCTAAGCTGGTCAATAAGGTGAAATGTTTATATTTAAATCTTTAATTTAAATATGAAATCTGATATTTTGAAAGATACGATGATATTTGAATGGATTTGATTTTTGAAGCGAATATGATATTTTGATATCAATTATGAATCGATTTGAAATATAAAGAGCCAAAGGTGTAATAATACGTAGTTATTAAAGAGACCGGGATCGGATATGGACATACTCTCTGTCGATACCGAAAACCACTTTAATAACTATTATACGCGGAGTGATGATCCAGAATGAAGTGGATGGTTTGGTGAACGCGTTGGCTGAAGAAAGAGAACGATTTTGGATGACCCCTGACATGACTAAAACAGGAGCCGCGCCGGGCCATTGAGGTTCGCCACCTCTAGCGGACACACTTCTTCGATACCATATCTATTACATTTGTGATGCGATTTGGGTGCACCCCTTGATTTGGGAGTGTTGTTTCGCGGTGTTGGGGTAGCTGCTGGCTATGCCCAACATCAGTCCGGATCACGCAACTACTAGTATCCTAGTTGGTATCGCCTCATGTACCTTGTCATACTGATTATCCTATTCGCGACCACTACGTTTTGATTTGTACCTTGAGTATATGGATTGCCCTCTGGTGACTTCCGGTTTTGGGGAAACTACGGTCTTGTATATGCTTTTGGGAATATAAAATGTGTTAAGGGGGATTATGGTAACGCCTTAACGCTATTTTGATACTTTATTTTACTGATAGACATTATCTACTTAGCGTACATTACTACATAGTAGATAGTTTAACGGATCCTTGAGAGATGGAAAATCCCGTAACATCTCTTAAGTTATTGCACGCACGTTGACACTGGATAGGAGATGTCAAACCCCGTAAACATCCCCGACGCCGTTACACTCATATTTACTTACGATTGATTTAACTTTCATAAGGATATTTTAGTCCTGACTCGAGTGTTTTGTCTTTTCATTACGCTCGGGTCAGTCCTGAGTTTTCAGTTTAGGTTGAAGATCATTTCCTTGGAGGACGGAGACGAAGATTTGGTATATTATCTACTACTATTATATTCATTCCATTCCGCTGCATTGTTGTATGATATTTGTTGTGTATGTAACTCTGATAAATGTTGTATAATAATAATCAAATGTATTCATTTCAAATGTATTCATTTAATTAACAGCTTCATGAACTGTTATTTTATTATTATACTTTAGCCTTCCGCTGTGAGATTCTGTGTTGTTTCATTTCCTTTATTTTCCTTCCTTTTCTTTTCTTAATTACCCCAATAACTATCTGCCCTTTTAATGGTTTGGAATCGACATGTGTATTTGATCGTCGGTTTAAACTGTCCAAAAAGGCGGGTCGTTACACATGTCGCTTTAAATTACAAAATGGGATTAGTAAGCTAAGTCCACTGTTCAACTTGGAATAATAAATAAATAAATTTAAGAATAACAAGCCTAGGATAGTATGACTTAAAAATAAAATAATAATAAGCTTAGGTTAATTAATTGGACTTAGTGAGATGGAAATGCGAGGTCGGTAGAGCTTCACAACAGAAGTCCACCCTTCACTCAGATGCTACCCGCAGTTGTGCAAATAAGAAGGAATTCTTATATGGCCTAATCAATTGACATGGTGAGATGTGTGTGTGTATATATAAGAGTGTGGTAAATATGATCAAGTCATAGGGATATCTCCTATGATAAGTACTTAACAGTGATGCAGATTAGTCCCAAACTCTATAGAGTAAATCTACCCAACTAATCTGGCTATCGGTTCCTATAAATAGTTGGGCCAATGTGAGATGTCATTGTAATTATAGGTCATAAAGTGAAGGACCTACTTCAGGAGTTTTGAAGGTATTAAGTGGTTGTTTGAGGACCTGCCTCTCTCGAAGTATTAAATGGTGGACCCTAGAAAATGAATGAAGGACTTGCTTGATGGATTCCTGCCTCTTTCCTTAATTAGAAAAGTATTAAATGGTCAGTATATGCAGTTAAGAGCGGTAGAGGATATCATTGGAATAGTCCACTTTAGGTTTGAAGTCCTAAGTAACTGTTATAGGGTTTGCCTCTGCCTCCAACAAAAGTATCAAGTGACTTAGCAAGATTCCAAGCAATGTTAGCTAGATTGTACCTTTGGGGAGTGTGCATGTGGTTAGGTATTAAATGAGGCCTCTTTCAAAGTATTAAATGGTCAAACGTGTACCTAATCTTGTTATAAAGGTAGTAAGTGGCTTGGGTACTTTCTCTCACATAGCTAGATTTTTATGGGTGCTAGATACTTAGTAGAATGGCAACTATACATTAAAAAGCTATGTATAGAGGTTGAATATCTCGGTAGGTAGGAACAATAAACCAACATTGACTATGCTAAGGGGTCTGCTGCATTTTAGGAAGTATTGATTGGATAAGTAGCGTAAGTCATACCTTTGGAAAAGGTTAGGCAGATTTTGGGTAGATAACCCATCGTACGCGCATGGTGAACAAGTTGGGTTTACCTTAAATAATAGATATAATAATTAAATGGAAATCTATTGGTATAAGTTTATGTTATAGATAGTGTATAGATTTTCCAATCACCAAAAAGTTGTTTTGATCCCCTTCTCATTAGAACCCATATGATAAATTAGAGGGATAGTTCTGGAGCTAGATATGATTTGATGGTGTAGTCTTCTCCCTCTCATGATCGGTATTGACAAAGTGATTAATGTCCTCGGAATTCTACAAATCCCAAAGTAGCAGCCACTATTAATATTTATATCCTAATATTAATTCTTCTATTATGAGTTTAGTTTGATCGATCTCTGATATGACTATATTTATTGAAGGTACTAGATTCAATGATTCATGTTTTGGTGGACTTGAGTATCAATTTTTGTTGACAAAGCCCATTGAGGTACAAGTTGTTACATTTGGTATCACGGCCTAAGTCGGTTGATCGGAGGAATTAGGACAAAAATGAGAGAACACATTCGTATTCTCTATTTATCATTACCATTTTTGCACTTGACTCTAAGAATTCCTACTATAGCATACTTGTGGTCCTACCTCATAAGAATAGGCAAAGCAACCATGAGGTGGAAATATTTTAAAGTTCAAGATTATCACGCCAATCCCAAATTACTGCTCGGTGCTTTAGGCGTTAGTTTGGAAGAGCATGACTACGACATATGGCAGAATCTCGAAAACTAGAGGTGTTCGACTTGATCGTTGAGACCAAGCTACCATATGATCTTGGATTTTAATGATGAGTTCCATTCGAAGTTAAGCAGTTGCTCGAGATAGGCGGGAAATTTGAGTCTATAAGTCGTAACCGTCCAAAAGCAAGTTCTTGCAAGGGTGCATTCATCGTTCACCTCTTTGATGGCAAAGCGGATCTTTTTAATTAAAGAATTGAGGTCAATTCCTTAGTCTAAACCCATGAGAGAACTTTGATAAAGTATATTTTGGAAATGCCTTAAATTTTGGAAAAAAGTTTTCAAAGGTTTCTTATCCTAAGGATTTATTTTGGAAATTTTGGGAATTATTGAAATTTTAAATTTCAAGAAACACTTATACCACTAAGCTCGGTCATGTTAAATAATTTTGGTAAATAAAGGAGTAAGTTCTGAAATCCTTAAATATTTATATGTAAGTATATATATGTGTGTGTGTATATATCAATAAAGGTTTGGTTTTTAATTTTTGGCAAGAAAATAGTTTTTTGATTTGGAAAAGAGTTTCAAAGAGTGAATATCTAGCCTAATGATTTTTCTGTTTATAGAAGTCGAAGGTTTGTAAAAGTTTTCTCTTCCAAGGGATGGAAAAAAATATGAATCGCATTTAATTCTATTGGGCTATGTTGTTGAAATGTTGTTCTACTCGTCGGCTATTAGAAGGAATATTTTTGTATAGTGCAGAATGATATTTTGAATATTTTTAGGTTTTTGGTAGTGTTGTCGGTCGCATCAGTTTTTGTTGGGACTACTGTAAATTGTTGGAGAATGGTTCAGAATTAAACGGTTTACGTTGTCACCACCGTGATGAGGACAAGATTTTTTTTGGATTGTGTCGATTCAATGGAAATGGCGTGAAATGATTATTATTATTTAATCGATCCTAATTGGAGCTAGGTTCAACCAATGCCCAAAGCCTGTCTAGCGATTGACCACCCAGCGATAAACCTAGAGCGGTCTAACAATCAAAGAGTTTTGGCACAACCTGAACCTGGAATGCGACTATAAAAGTCGCATCTGAACTGCCCTAATTGCATTCTTTCGTTCCTCCTTCCTCAACCAGTCAAACCCAATCTTCATCCTACTCCTCCAAAGTAGAAGCCTCTATCCTACATTCCACCACCAAGCAACACCATTTATCTCCTTCTCGTAGGGGCAGCAGCCTTGCCTCCCCTTCGCTTTGGTTTTTGCGTGTAAAATCTCGTCCCACTACCACTCCAGATCTAAACCATATTTCTTCCCTCCGACCACTTCTTATCCCATGACACCCTCCCTCACTGCCAGTACTTCCTCGTGCCATCCTGGTCTCACCCCTCAAGAGGCCGCTTGGCTGGACCAGAAGGAGCAGAAGATTTCACCGCTTTTTGGGCTAGAGGAGTTACTCATCGCGGTAGGACTTGCACCAATCCTCCGCTTTGAGACCTTTGAATGGAAATATTACCGACGATGCATTCACCTTTTTGATGCCCCATTGGCGCAAAGTTTCGGTGAAGGCAACAATTTGAAGATGTTAGTGTTTTGATGATGGATAATCTACGTCCCACTACCCGTCTGTTTACGCACTTCACTTAGCATAATATCATCCTTAAGACGGGAAGTTACGACCAGACTTTATCCTATAGTGTAGAAGGCCACCTACATAGTTATTGGTGGCATAGTGGTTAGTTGGGCCTACACCCTCATGATTATATTGTCGATCAACTAGTCGATACCCCATGGAGTTACCTTACGTATTGTCACCTATTCGCTCTCTTCTGTAGGCAATACAAGTGAATCTCCATAAAAAGGTAGTTTAGAAGAAGGTTCCTTATGCCATTGATAGATCCTCATCTAGGAAGATGGCGATTCCGAAGCCGACGGCAACACCAATAGCGCCAACGGCATGAAATTAGGTGTATAGCCGCCATGCTATGACCATTCAAGGGTTGCAGCAATGGATCAAGCTCCAGCTACGGAGCAAGACATTTCCTAGTCTATAGGCAGTTTTTTTAGGATTTATGGTTTTGTTATCTTTTCCCTTCCAGCATGTGTTCTTTCCTTTTAGGTTGTTGGGGTAATAGCTATTAGTTGTTTCTTATAAGAAGGCACATACGATATTATGAGAATGTTCCTATTTATTCACTATGCTATTGTTTTTGGATACGTGAGCCACTCTTATACATGCATAATGAAGAAACAATATAAATATGGAAATCTCATAAAGATACTTAACTAACAGTAAATGTAATATAAGATTTAAAATTTAGAATGGTTGGAAAATTTTAGCGAAGGACTGGGTAAATTTGTTTGATATCACGAGTCATTACTCATGTTCCTTAAAAGCTGAAATTTTAAATAATAGACGTGTCGATATTTTTGTCAAGTTTTTTGGGTTAAGGTTAGTTGTGGCATTTTAGAATTTGGTTTAAGCGTTTCACGCATAACTAACTTTCGACTACCATGAAGTATGGCTTGATTTATCAAAATTTTTGAGGAGAAAAATATTTTGCAAAGTTTCCCTTGATTTAAAAAGTCTCTTTTGAACAAAAATTGTGTTTGAGTTTTCTTGGCTCTTAAGTAATTTTGTGAGTTTTTGAATTTTTGAATTTATTTTTCAAATGACATACAAATTTGAAAAGTCGGAAAGATTTTTGTGAAATCTTTGATTATGAGGGTCATATGTTAGGCATAGGGAAGACAAATAGAGGTGTAATTTGCGGATTTAATGGTGCATTAGGATCGACGATACTGTAAAACACAAGCGATAACAAAGGAAAAGCTGTATTAGCCTTGGAATTTCTATTTCCATACCTTATTGACGACGTGCGCTAGTCTATTTTCAAACTCAATTCCGTTTTAGAGCTTGAAAACAAGTCTCCTTATGCATTTTCTATGTGGAAAATTTAAAGTAAATCTGAGATAGCAGGGAAATCGCCATCGCACTATGGGAATGGGAAGCTTATAGAGTGGTAAGAACGTTCAATTCTCTACATAAATTCTTTTTCCCGGGCATATGAGTAACATTTAGGAAGTGATTTTTCGATGAGTTATATTTTTGGATGGTAGGTATTGAATGCAAAATTGGTTGCACCATGCTTCTATTTGTAGAATTATGAGAATTTTTAAATGAAAAGGATTTTCAAAGTTTGCATACATGTAGAACTGCAAGTGTATATAGCTTTTTTGCATCATGTTTTCAGATTTTTTTTAAAAGAAATGCATTCATATTGTAGAGCTCAATTTATAATCATTCTACATATATTTTTTCCATGTGATGATACAGTAATGCACTTGTGCAAGGTTGGTTGCAAAACTAGATGTACACAAATTTGTTATGTAGTTTAGGTTATGGAAAATAACCATAGTTTAGTAATTGGTATAAATTTCAGGAATGAAATTCTTTTAAGGGGGAAGACTGTAACATCCCACAAATTTTACGCTAGTTTATTATTAAAGTTAGTTAGCTGCCAAAAATGGAATTTGCGTAAACGATGGAATCTAACCACGAAACTAGCACCACTACGTTCATAGTGAAATTTTGAGTAACTTTCATATTTGAAGTTTAACAGTTAAAGTCCAAACGAAAAGTAACGGAAGAAAAAACGAATTCGAAATGAAAATTATTCGATATAATTAATTAACATTTGTAATTAATTGGCCTGGGCCCACCGCCCAACCCATTATTGGGGTCGATCGACCGTTGACCCATAGGCGATCAATCGATGGGCATGTGGTGGCTAGGGTTTTCCTAGGCTACAATGGCCTGGATTTAATATATTTAGTCATATGGCTATGGTTGATTCTATCACCTATAAATTCAGGCCTAACCCTCTCCATTCTTCTCATTATTTCTGGAAAAACCAGCAAAGCTCTGTCGTTTCTCTTCTCCTCTACTTTTCTAAAATTATAATATATATATATATATGTATGTATGTATGTATGTATATGTATATATATACGTATACAAATTGGAGCAAAACAGAAATTAGAAAGAAAAGGAACATAATCAACCTATAATACGTGTATTTGAGGTAAATCTATATTCATATTTTCATATCTATATTTTTATTCCCTTCCATTCCAAATCTCCTCTCAGATCTGAAATCCTAACGTATGTATATTCCTTTTTTATACATATTTCATGGATTTAAAAGAAGATGGAGTTGAACTAAAGGTTCTACTTCAGATCTGGAGATTTGGAGCACTTTTTGAAGGTGAGGGGGAAATTTTATAAATTGTCATGATATGAAAATTATCCTATTGGTGTTTTGATTATTATGCTAAGCTGTATAATTGTGTATGAGTTGTAAGCAACAAATTGAATATAATATGAATATAATAAATATCGCCTACATACTCTTATTTATGAATTTATTTAGAATTGTTTACAACCTGATTTGGAAATCAATCCCAAAAGTATGAATTTAGAGTGTTAATTTAAATGAAATTTATTGCAATTCTGAAAATAGGTTATACAATAATGTTATGAATTTGGATTGCTACCCTAATCTTTGTGGAATATAATCTTTTCTATGTTTATATTGTTGGAATTTAGATCCGTTTGATATTTGTAAATTAGTTTGAGTTCTTTCTTTTTTAGAAAAATACAGTGTTTGATCTAATAAGGAATAAGATAAATAAAAAGTTTATACTGTCTATTTCAATAATAAAAATACATGATTATTCCTTGTAATTTAAAATGAGATAATCTTTTATATATTAATGTTAAATTTTTATTTTGGACTACAGTAGATAATCTTTTTAGATATGATTCGAACATTTGAACATAGAAAAGAATATCCCAGTGAAGATGTATTACTAGAATATATTTGATAAAATTAGATATTGGTACGTAGTTTACAACACTTACAATAATTAAAATAAAACTTAACTAATAACGACGCCTACATGTAATATTCGCGTTTAGGATAACTAATTAATGGGAAAGGATTTTAAAAGGTTGTAAGTCTAATAAATGGGAAATAAATTAAAATAAATATGGAAGTTACAATAATTTGATAGGGTAAATGGATTAATGAGACTGATAAATAATGAAGTTGAATTAATAACCATGGAATAGTTAAAAGATTACTAATTGGATATAAGTAAACAATATATGTCTTAGGAAATGTCCTTAGGATGATATTTATTTTTCTTGGACAAGTTAACATTTATGGATATGTAACTAATAAGGGAATTGGTTAGTAATGGAATATTTAAGGTAGACATATAGCCTTAAATAACAAAAGGGGATTCATATGCTAAGTCCAATGTTCAACTTGAAATAGTAAATAAATGAATTTAAGAATAATAAGCCTAGGATAGTATGGCTTAAAAATAAAATAATGATAAACTTAGGTTAATTGGTTGGACTTAGTGGGTTGAAAATGCGAGGTCAGTAGAGTTTCACAACAGAAGCCTACCCTTCACTCAGAGGGTACCAGCAGCTGTGCATGCTTATTATTAATGTGAGAAATTTCTAACTACAGAATGGCAATAAATGATTGTTAAGGCAAAATAAGAAAGAATTCTTATATAGCCTAATCAATTAACATGGTGAGATGTGTGTATATATAAGAGTGTGGTAAAGATGACTAAATCATAGGGATATCTCCTATGTAAGTACTTGGCGGTGATGTGAGGTTAGTCTCGAACTCTATAGGATAAATCTGCCCAGCTAATCTGGCCACCAGTTCCTACGAATGGTCAGACTAATGGGTGATGTCATGTGAGTATAGATCATAAAGCGAAGGACTTGCTTTGGGAGTTTTGAAGGCATTAAGCGGTTGTTTGAGGACCCGCCTCTCTCGAAGTATTAAATGGTCGACCCATGAAAATAAATAAAGGACCTACTTGAAGGAAGCCCGCCTCTTTCCTTAATTAGAAAAGTATTAAATGTTCAGTATATATGGTTAGGAGCGAGAAAGGATATCTTGGGAATAGTCCACATCAGGATTAAGATCTTAAGTGATGTTGTAGGGTTCGCCTCTGTGACGACCCGAAATTTCTGAGCATTTAAAATCGGAAGATTTAATCGATTTAATTTAAATTTGATCGTTTTCTTGGGTAACTCGCGTATACGATCGAATTAGCCTCCGAAACACGTTCCGTTGCCATTGGAATACGGGTAAAACCTTATTAACGTCTGTCGGCATGTCTGATTCGTGGTCCGGAATTTCGCGTAAGGCAGCGAGATATTTTCAATATTAAATTATAATAACCCAGCGTGCTCAAGAAGCTAATTCCTGAATCGATATTTTATTTCCACTCTCTCTCTTATTTCAACAGAACGAAACCGAGTATTCTTCCTCCTTCATTTCCAAATCGAAATCGTTCGTTCTTAAAATAAAATAAAAATGAGAGAGGGGTCGCGTGCGAACGCAAGAGGGGAGTTGCGTGGGTTTCGATCGTGGCTGTGGTAATCCACGTTCTATTCGACCTCGATCTGAGGATGGACATCGCGGACTCGAACTCGAGGCGGCGACTGCGTAGAGGAGAGGCGATGTTGAGCGAGGCGCTCGGGGTTGGAGGAGGAGGCAAGTCGCGAGAAGGATGGGGGCGCGATGGAGTAGCTAGGGTTCAGGATCGGGTATAGCTGTGGGCCGCGAGTCGTAATATTGTCGGAGTGGTGCGATTTCTGACTGTAAGGTATTCGATGTCTTTACTAATTTAAATTTTAAATTAACAGTTTCATGGTGCGATTTCTGACTGTAAGGTATTCGATGTCTTTACTAATTTAAATTTTAAATTAACAGTTTCATGCAAAAGGAAATTTGAACAGCGAAACAGTTATTGACTTATTTCAATTTATATATGTATATATATGTATACACGGTATAGGTGATTCTGAAAAAGGAAATTTTATATATAGCGTATGCAGTTTAAAATTTTATATATATATGTCTATTTTAGTTCTAAGAGATATATATATATATATATATATATATATGACCTTTGGAAATAAATATGAGTTTTAAATATTTGTAGGATTGTATAAAATTAGTTTTTGAAAATCCATCATTTTTAGTTTGCCAGTTTAATTTTAAAATAACGCATATTGATAATTAACTAGTTTAATAGCCTATTCAAATATTTTAATCAGTGAAAATCTATTTATTTTAGGAAGATTAGTTTAAATAAAATCATTAGTGAAATTAAATTTATTGAATGGTAATTGAATATTCAAGTGGTTCAAATGTTAATAGACTATAAATATTTATACAAGGTCTGAAGTCGTGGGAAAAATCAGGCGAATTTGAATTGGATGGCAAAACAAAATCAAAGGTGAGTTAATCTCACTCAGTTAAATTTTAGTTTAAATTTAAATGGTTTAACTTAAATAATTGTTTGAATGATTGAAATTGATTGATGTGATATGGTATGGAATATTCTGAAATCAATATATTTTTGTGCTAACATCTGTGGATGCAGGAAGACAGGTTGGAGGGATCCAACTGGATCCCTCAACATTTATTTAATATTCTCTGCTGTGAATATTGATATCCTGTGATGAGTTGTATTGGAATATTGAATGATATGGATGATTGGATATATTTGAGTAAATGAATTATCAAAATTTTATAGATTTGATTTTGAAAAGAAAATAAAAGAAATGAATTTGTAAGTAAAATAATTATAGAAAATTTGAATAAATTTAAGAATAAATTGGAAAAGAAATAAAGTGCCCCTTAAAATTTTAATAAATAAATCTTAAGTTTAGTAAGGGATAAATTGAATAATCAGAAGATTGATGAATTGTAAATGTCAGTGTTATTATTTTGAAAAGAATAAAACATTTATGTAAAATTAAGATTTAATTTATTGAAAAGAACACAGAAGAACTGGAAAGAAGCTGAAATTGGTATATTTCAGTTAAATGATATAAAATCAAAAGGAAAATAATAAAATTAAAGTCCATAATTAATGAATTTTGAAATGAACTGATGAGTAAAGAAATTTATTTCAAATGGAATAAATTGGAAATCAATTTGGGAAAAAATTGATTTAAGTGATTGAGATTAGGAATTTCTCTCTGAATAACCAAGTACGTTTTCAACGTAAATTTTTAAATATAAATTAAAAGTTTAAGTTGTTTGTAAGAAGTATGTTTTGAAAAATTTACTATTTCTAAGTATTTAAATTCTAAAGTAAGTATTTTTTTTAAATCTATTATAGTAATAATTATTTTAATCTATTATAGCAATAATTATTTAAAGAGTGACTTAGTATTTTATTTTTAAAAGTGAATCTAGTTTATATTTTATTTAGTAACATTATTTTCAAATATTCACATAGTATGTATTTTTAACAAATCATGGAAGTAGTTTAAAATAAATGTTTTAAAATATATATTTCAAAGTAAAGTGTTTTAAATTATTTTAAAAATCTATTTTTGTGCTTGGTGATTTCAGAGGAGATATAAAATATTTGGGAAAGTTGATTCTGAAAAGAATGATGGTTTTGAAACTGTTTTCAAAGGATTGAAAATAGAAATATATCTTGTGAAGATATTTTTGAGATTTATAAATAATTTGGAAGATTAGTAAATAATTTGGAAAATTATCTATTGATTGATGGTTGTTTTGTGAATAATGATTGATAGTTAAATCACCGACTATCAATACTGGACAAATGCGTTGATCGTTTCGAAGAGACCGAGATCGAGATTTATTTCTCGAAAACCACTTCGATCCGGTTTGTACGTTTCGTGGAAACGATTTTGGATTCGAAGATGGAGCGGTGAAGTGCAAGGGCTAGTCGCTACTAATCCTGAGGATATTTCCGAAATGGATGTAGTAGGAATAGTGCCTTCGGTTCCGTTCGAACTCGAGACGGACTTG
Source organism: Allium cepa (assembly GCA_030765085.1). NCBI lineage: Eukaryota > Viridiplantae > Streptophyta > Magnoliopsida > Asparagales > Amaryllidaceae > Allium > Allium cepa. The sequence continues at coordinate 273,658,273 of CM060928.1, forward strand.
TATGGATGAATGCTTGCGAAACATCGTCAGGTGGACGATGGACATTCTAAGGGATATTGTTCTAAAAGGTAACGCTTAGCCTCAAGCCTCATCAAATGGGAATGGCTGAAAATCAGGGGATATGCAGCAAGGCTTCGTGGGTAGCCCCCACTGGAGGGTGAGGTCATCCCTGTCTAGATGTCCCTTTATTTCGGCTTAGTGGGCGGTTGTTGATCCCAACCGCGGGGTGATCTTGCTCGGGACTGTCTAGTAAGGGATGGTTCTGGTCTTGTGTTGCAGGGGAGTTAGGGTGGCTCCTCGGTACGCTGATCTAGACCAGGTACTGTGAAAGGTGGTACCCCAGTGCCTAGCCATTAGTTGGAATCCATTTTCCATACGCGCCCGTACGGTTTTGATTGTGCCCAACTATTGCTGAAACGTGAGATGCAAGCATTTCAGCTAGATTCTATTTACTTTCTATAGACACTACTATAATATCAGAGGATTTCTATAAAAATTGGTTTAGCTATCGTAAGGTAAAAACCCGACATGTTTATTTGTGGCGTGGTCTTACGAGATGCTTTTGTTTTCAAAGGATTTTGAAACTTTAATAATCAATTGGGTGTGATTTTCTCACGCTGGTATTCCAGACTGACTCGGGTATTATTTAACTATAATGCTCGGGTCAGACCGAGTATTATAGGATACAGGTCATGATGCTGGGGAGCTCAGGGGACGAGCTGGATGACGATACGTATTCTCGTACTTATTTATATATATATATATATATATATATATATATATATATGTGTATATGTATATGTATATATGTATATATGTATATATTGCTGTTGAGTTGTTGTGTATCTTGAGTTGTTGTGCATTCTTTTTATGATATTGATGTTGAGCTGTGATTGATGTACTCTGATTGATGTAATCTATAAACAGAGATATATTGATTGAGTAAAGATTATTTATTATCTATTATATTTTATTCCGCTGCGATGGTTAGATTCTGATGTTGATTTTGTTCTCTCTTCTTCTACCTCTTATTCTTAAATCCAAATGGTTCGTATTTCTGTACCACTTGAGTTGATTGTTGTAGAATAGTGTTGACTCAAGGGGTACGGATTTGCGGGTTGTTACACTTGGTATCAGAGCTTAGGTTGGTGATAACCTTGGCTCTGGTGTGGATTACTCATTATTAATAGAGTCTATAGTACTCTAGAATGAGTTTGAGCGTATTAATAGATATGAGCGCGTATTTGTTAGTGAATATAAATTGTTTTAATATTGTGTTGATTGATTTATTGAGTGGTATATGAACCTTCGTCGACACAGTCTGCGCAACTGTATTGAAGGGGTTTCTAAACACTTGAATAGAGCATTCGACACGGTATTGTTTTAAATAGGGGTAAATGAAAAAAAAAATACCCAAAAACATATTTTGATATAAAGAAAGTTTATGTAAACTATTTAGCTAATATATGGTTGCTTGGATGTTAGAAATGATAATATTAAAGTATTATCATTGTTAAGTGAAAATTTAACTAGAAATTGAAAATATAACCAAAGTTTGAAGGAATAAATTCATTATAAAATGAAATTCATAAATATGAATTGTAAATGTGCATTACAAATTAAAATATAACCAAATAAGAATTTGTATGAGCATAAGCTATGCAAATAAAATTATAGTAAAATTGATTTAAAGCAGGATTTGGAAATTTAAATCCCGGAAATTTGGAAGTGTTTGTCAAAGTATTTGAAGATAAATAATAGCACAATTGTTTTGGAGATACTTCCGAAAGGAAAATTGTTTTAAAATAGATCTTGAAAGTGAAATAGCATTGAAATCACTTGGATTATTAGAAAATAATTCTGATGATGACAGCCGCATCATCAGTTTTCATTTTCGAATTTCTGAGTGACAGACTGCTATCAAATTGATTTGTTCAGGAAAACCTGTTTTGAAAGTTCAAAGGAAATTTGTTAGAAATAAAAACCAGGATTGGTTTAAATTTTGAGAAGTATGATTTGAGATGTTGGAGATTTCAAAGTGATTTGAAAACCAAAGGCCGGGTGTTTAAAAAAAAATCCGGATGAGATAGTTGTAAGCTTATAAATTGAGATGATTTTTGAATCATGAAGGAAATATAAGCTTTGAATTATGGAATTTAAATTTAAAGAGAAAAGTTAAAAATGAAATTAACTTGGATGAGAAATAAAAATTTGACTGGATTGACATTAATCAAATAAGCTGAAAATAATATCCAGTTGTATTCGAATTTAGTTGAAATCGAATTGAGTTAAATAAAACGGAGTTAAAATAAAATTGAGTTGGAATAAGAATCCAATTGAATTATTGAATGGAATTAAATTCTTACCTGGATAAATGGAAATTAAAATTGGTTAAGGATTGGATTGAAGTAAATAAATTAGAATATCTTGTTAAGAAATTAGAAATCCATGAAATAAAAATATGCTTGGGTTATAAATAAGCATAAGGCTTGGGTTAAAAATAAAAGATGAATATATTCAGGCCTAGAATGAGTGTGATTGTATGAAATATAAGTTGTGACTTATAAATTGAAAAATGGGATAGAAAATCCAAAATAAATAGTATTGATGAATTGGAGAATAGAAATAAAATCAAAACTTGAATTATAAACTAAATTGGACTAAGAAAATTTAATGGAGTGATATTTGGAGTTAAAATTCAAGTATTGGATTATAAATAAAGGAAGAACAAATTTGTTAATAAATTAGTTAATGAAATTGAATTGTGAGTTTATGATGAGGTTTGAAAATAAAACTCAAGTTATAATTAAATTCGACTTACATTGTCGATGAAGGAAATATAACTGAAAGTGGCCTTGCAATTAATTAATTGATTTGTGAATGAAATTGCAATGTAAGTTAATAAAATTGGATGGTAAGTTAAAGGTGAATGGTGGAATCAGAACTTGAGTTATTAATTAAAATTCGACTTGAAATGTTAACAAATTAAATATAATTGGAAACGTATCGGATAAAAATGAAATTGGATTGAAATAGTAAGGGTTTGAGTTGAAAATAAAATCCAAATAAGTGAAGATAAATGGGAAATGGCCATGTAATAAATTGGATGAACTGAATCTGGAAAGTTAAATTTTATAATAACTAATCAAATGAAATTGCAAATTTTTAAATGAAATTTAACTGAAATAGAATTAAATTGAATGGATGAGAAAGATTTACTTGAAACAAAATGAGCTTAAGTATAAATTGGAGTGAGTAAACTTAAGCTAAAAAAAAGATGGAAAGGAGTTGAATTGAATTCAACTTAAAATTAAGTTTAATAATTGTGGATTGGATTTAAATCAAGTAAAAAAAAAATTGAAATAAAATTCGGTGAGTTGCCGATAATATTTAATGGAATGAAAATGCTTAAAAAAAATAATATTTGTAAACTATTTAAAATATTAGGGGATTGAAAAGTTTGAGACAATAAGGAAAATAGAATGTTTCAAGTTTACTAGAATGGTTTAAGTAAATGTAGATAAACTAATAATATTGAATAAATAAATGATGGAATAAATAAGTATCAAATGAAGTGTGGTTTAAATAAGTCGAGAAATGGTTATTGAATGAAATAGATTGGAATGTGTCGAGCTAAATAAATGATTGTGAATGGATTAAAATAAAAAAGGAAATTTAATTGGTAATGGAGATGGAACCTAAGTTGTTAAGGGTTTTGAATGGACTAGTTGGGTTAATAAAATTGAAATGCAATGAAACAGAGAATATATGGATTGTGAATAAATTGAAAATGGAATAGAATTAAGTATAATTTGAGTTGAAATCCATTTAAATTGGGTATAAACATAAATACCTATTTATCCACATAGATCTCGTCAAATTGCATAGAATTAATTGTCATTTGTTGTAAATGGAAGTAATTAAAAATTCTATGGATTGATAGGAGTAAAATAAATTGATTTTGAAAGCAATTGAATTAAATATGAGTTCAGTTTGCTTAAGAATAAATTAAATGTAAGTGATTGAGTTTTAAACCATTGAAATTGATGAAGTGGTATACGAATGGATTGAAAACCATTCAGATTGAATGAAAATGGTTTATAAATTAACTGAAACAGTTGAATTGGCATGTAAACTATATAAATTGCTTACGGAAAAATGTTTGGTATGAGTTTCTTTTAGAATTCATGTGTTTAACTATTGCAAACAAGTGAAATGTAGTTAAACTTCATTTATATGGCATTTACATGTTTAAATTGAGTTAGTACAGGTACCTGGAAGCCGTGTGGCTGGATTTGGTTGTGCTTTTTGCTAAAAATAATAAGCCGCTTACTTTTAAATGATAAATAAGGTACGCTTACGCAAAAGAATTCAAAATAGGAGATATGAACTGCATATATTGATATATATTGTGATTTCCGGCCTGAGGCCGATGTATATATATCTGTGCATCCTGCGATATCGCAGAAGTCCCTCCGTACAAAGGGGACTCTGCCAAAATTTTACGGAAATTTTGGGAGTTAGAAATTTTTTTGAAAATTTTGTTAACGACAAAAACGGTTTCAAACCGGGAATTGAAATAAATTATTAAATGAAGCTAATTAAAATAATGACATAAATTAGTTATAAATGGAGGATAAAATTAAATGTTTAAAGTTGAAAATAACTAAAATTCATATGGAATGTGAAAGCTAAATTGAATATAAATAGATATGAACTTAAATGGTGAAGTGAAAATAAATAAAGAAGCATATAAGATGCTTATACTAAACTTAAGAAAGGAATGGTGAATTCTTGGTTGGAAACTAATATTACAAATATATTCTTAAGTTAATATTTGGATGAATAGATATTGACATTTGTACGGAAGTCGATAAAATGTTTTGGGAATGTTGTAATTAGATATTATTACTAAGTAAGATATGTAGGTATTATAGAGGGAAAAGAGAATTGATTTTGATTTCAGAAAGATAAATTTGAAATGCTCGACAAAAAGGTATGTGTTTAAGTTTCTATATGAAATTTGATTGGGATTTTGGATTGAGCCACTTGGTTTTTTGTTTTCTTTTTGGATTTGGGAGACCGTAAAGCCATTTTGTAGTAGTACCAAGCTAGCCGCGCAAAGGAGACGCTGGCGAAATTTTTCGAAAATTTAGAAAGTTAGAATATTTTTGAGAAATTTTTGGAAATTTAAATTGGGTTTAAAATTTAAATTTAAATGGATTGGGCAAATGATTCGGTAGGCACCTAATGGAAGAAGTTGGAAAGGTTAGTAAGATTGGTGATGTTCTAGTTAAAAGATGGTTTAGGTATTGTTAAATACTGTTTAGTTTGTGAGTTGTAAAAACCACTAGTTTGGGTAAGTAGAGAAACGGGTATAGGACCATTCTTCCTAACTAGTAATTTCGGGGACAAATTCTTTTAAGGGGGGAGGAATGTGATGACCCGAAATTTCTGAGCATTTAAAATCGGAATATTTAATCGATTTAATTTAAATTTGATTGTTTTCTTCGGTAACTCGCGTATACGATCGAATTAGCCTCCGGAACACGTTCCGTTGCGATTGGAATACGAATAAAACCTTATTAACGTCTATCGGCATGTCTGATTCGTGGTCCGGAATTTCACGTAAGGCAGCGAGATATTTTCAATATTAAATTATAATAACCCAGCGTACTCAAGAAGCTAATCCCTGAATCGATATTTTATTTCCATTCTCTCTCTTATTTCAACAGAACAAAACCGAGCTTTCTTCCTCCTTCATTTCCAAATCGAAATCGTTCGTTCTTAAAAAAATATGAGAGAGGGGTCGCGTGCGAACGCAAGAGGGGAGTTGCGTGGGTTTCGATCGTGGCTGTGGTAATCCACGTTCTATTCGACCTCGATCTGAGGATGGACATCGCGGACTCGAACTCGAGGCAGCGACCGCGTAGAGGAAAGGCGATGTTGAGCGAGGCGCTCGGGGTTGGAGGAGGAGGCAAGTCGCGAGAAGGATGGGGGCGCGATGGAGTAGCTAGGGTTCGGGATCGGGTATTGCTGTGGGCCGCGAGTCGTAATATTGTCGGAGTGGTGCGATTTCTGACTGTAAGGTATTCGATGTCTTTACCAATTTAAATTTTAAATTAACAGTTTCATGCAAAAGGAAATTTGAACAGCGAAACAGTTATTGACTTATTTCAATTTATATATGTATATATATGTATACACGGTATAGGTGATTCTGAAAAAGGAAATTTTATATATAGCGTATGCAGTTTAAAATTTTATATATATATGTCTATTTTAGTTCTAAGAGATATAAATATGACCTTTGGAAATAAATATGAGTTTTAAATATTTGTAGGATTGTATAAAATTAGTTTTTGAAAATCCATCATTTTTAGTTTGCAAGTTTAATTTTAAAATAACGCATATCGATAATTAACTAGTTTAATAGCCTATTTAAATATTTTAATCAGTGAAAAATTTATTTATTTTAGGAAGATTAGTTTAAATAAAATCATTAGTGAAATTAAATTTATTGAATGGTAATTGAATATTCAAGTGGTTCAAATGTTAATAGACTGTAAATATTTATACAAGGTCTGAAGTCGTGGGAAAAATCAGGCGAATTTGAATTGGATGGCAAAACAAAATCAAAGGTGAGTTAATCTCACTCAGTTAAATTTTAGTTTAAATTTAAATGGTTTAACTTAAATAATTATTTGAATGGTTGAAATTGATTGATGTGATATGGTATGGAATATTCTGAAATCAATATATTTTTGTGCTAACATCTATGGATGCAGGAAGATAGGTTGGAGGGATCCAACTGGATCCCTCAACATTTATTTAAATTTATTTAATATTCTCTGCTGTGAATATTGATATCCTGTGATGAGTTGTATTGGAATATTGACTGATATGGATGATTGGATATATTTGAGTAAATGAATTATCAAAATTTTATAGATTGGATTTTGAAAAGAAAATAAAAGAAATGAATTTGTAAGTAAAATAATTATAGAAAATTTGAATAAATTTAAGAATAAATTGGAAAAGAAATAAAGTGCCCCTTAAAATTTTAATAAATAAATCTTAAGTTTAGTAAGGGATAAATTGAATAATCAGAAGATTGATGAATTGTAAATGTCAGTGTTATTATTTTGAAAAGAATAAAACATTTATGTAAAATTAAGATTTAATTTATTGAAAAGAACACAGAAGAACTGGGAAGAAGCTGAAATTGGTATATTTCAGTTAAATGATATAAATCAAAAGGAAAATAATAAAAATAAAGTCCATAATTATTGAATTTTGAAATGAACCGATGAGTAAAGAAATTTATTTCAAATGGAATAAATTGGAAATCAATTTGGGAAAAAATTGATTTAAGTGATTGAGATTGGGAATTTCTCTCTGAATAACCAAGTACGTTTTCAACGTAAATTTTTAAATATAAATTAAAAGTTTAAGTTGTTAGTAAGAAGTATGTTTTGAAAAATTTACTATTTCTAAGTATTTAAATTCTAAAGTAAGTATTTTTTTAAATCTATTATAGTAATAATTATTTTAATCTATTATAGCAATAATTATTTAAAGAGTGACTTAGTATTTTATTTTTAAAAGTGAAATCTAGTTTATATTTTATTTAGTAACATTATTTTCAAATATTCACATAGTATGTATTTTTAACAAATCATGGAAGTAGTTTAAAATAAATGTTTTAAAATATATATTTCAAAGTAAAGTGTTTTAAATTATTTTAAAAATCTATTTTTGTGCTTGGTGATTTCAGAGGAGATATAAAATATTTGGGAAAGTTGATTCTGAAAAGAATGATGGTTTTGAAACTGTTTTCAAAGGATTGAAAATAGAAATATATCTTGTGAAGATATTTTTGAGATTTATAAATAATTTGGAAGATTAGTAAATAATTTGGAAAATTATCTATTGATTGATGGTTTTTTTGTGAATAATGATTGATAGTTAAATCACCGACTATCAATACTGGACAAATGCGTTGATCGTTTCGAAGAGACCGGGATCGAGATTTATTTCTCGAAAACCACTTCGATCCGGTTTGTACGTTTCGTGGAAACGATTTTGGATTCGAAGATGGAGCGGTGAAGTGCAAGGGCTAGTTGCTACTAATCCTGAGGATATTTCCGAAATTGATGTAGTAGGAATAGTGCCTTCGGTTCCGTTCGAACCCGGGACGGACTTGTACGGATGAATGCCTGCGAAACATCGTCAGGTGGACGATGGGCATTCTAAGGGATATTGTTCTAAAAGGTAACGCTTAGCCTCAAGCCTCATCAAATGGTAATGGCTGAAAATCAGGGGATATGCAGCAAGGCTTCGTGGGTAGCCCCCACTGGAGGGTGAGGTCATCCCTGTCTAGATGTCCCTTTAGTTCGGCTTAGTGGGCGGTTGCTGATCCCAACCGCGGGGTGATCTTGCTCGGGACTGTCCAGTAAGGGATGGTTCCGGTCTTGTGTTGCAGGGGAGTTAGGGTGGCTCCTCGGTACGCTGATTTAGACCAGGTACTATGACAGGTGGTACCCCAGTGCCTAGCCATTAGTTGGAATCCATTTTCCATACGCGCCCGTACGGTTTTGATTGTGCCCAACTATTGCTGAAACGTGAGATGCAAGCATTTCAGCTAGATTCTATTTACTTTCTATAGACACTATTATAATATCAGAGGATTTCTATAAAAATTGTTTTAGCTATCGTAAGGTTAAAACCCGACATGTTTATTTGTGGCATGGTCTTACGAGATGCTTTCGTTTTCAAAGGATTTTGAAACTTTAATAATCAATTGGGTGTGATTTTCTCACGCTGGTATTCCAGACTAACTCCGGTATTATTTAACTATAATGCTCGGGTCAGACCGAGTATTATAGGATACAGGTCATGATGCTGGGGAGCTCAGGGGACGAGCTGGATGACGATACATATTCTCGTACTTGTTTATATATATATATATATATATTGATGTTGAGTTGTTGTGTATCTTGAGTTGTTGTGCATTCTTTTTATGATATTGATGTTGAGCTGTGATTGATGTACTCTGATTGATGTAATATATAAACAGAGATATATTGATTGAGTAAAGATTGTTTATTATCTATTATATTTTATTTCGCTGCGATGGTTAGATTCTGATGTTGATTTTGTTCTCTCTTCTTCTACATCTTCTTCTTAAACCCAAATGGTTCGTATTTCTGCACCACTTGAGTTGATTGTTGTAGAATAGTGTTGACTCAAGGGGTACGGATTTGCGGGTTGTTACAGCCTCTGCTTGTAATAAAAGTATTAAGTGATTAAGCAAGATTTCAAGCAATGTCAGCTAGATCGTACCTTTGGAGAGACTGCCTGAGGTTAGGTATTAAACGATGGCGGCTTGCTTTGGGGGTTTTGAAGGTATTAAGTGATTGTTTGAGGATCCACCTCTCTCGAAGTATTAGATGGTCAAAAATCTGTCTAGTCCTTATTATAAAAGTACTATGTGGATTATGTACTTACTCGCACATAATTAGACATTTTAGGTGATAGATTCATTAGTAGAATGAGAATTATATATTAAAAAGCCATGTTTAGAGGTTGAAGGTCTCGGTAGCTAGGACCAATAAACTAAGTTTGACTATGCTAGTGGGTCCGCTTCATTTTAAGAAGTATTAAGTGGCTAAATAATATAAGTTAGGTAGATTTTGGGTAGATAACCTAACGTACGCGCATGGTAAACAAATTGGGTTTACCTTAAATAATAGACATAACAATTAAATGGAAACCTATCGGTATAAATTTATATTATATATAGTGTGTAGATTTTCTAGTCATCAGAACATTGTTCTGGCCCCCTCCTCATTACAACCTATCAGATAGATTAGAGGGACAAGTCAATGGAGATGGATATGATCGGTTGATGGTGTAGTCTTCTCCCTCTCATCCTCGATATTGACAAGGTGATTGATGTCCTAGGAATTCTATACATTCCAAGGTAGCAGCCACTGTTAATATTTATATCCTAATATTAATTCTTCCGATGTGTATCTATGATTGCTTATATTTGTTGTAGGTATCAAATTTAACAATTCGTGCTTTGGTGGACTTGGGTTTGGATTTTTATCGAAATTTAGGCCCATTGAGGTATGAGTTGTTACATGGCACTTGCACAGTCTTGACTGAGGTTTCACATTGATGAGCCATGGATAAATATGTTTCATGACAACCATCGAGGTAACCAAGACTGCAGAGTCGGGTTAGGTGACCCATATGAGTGACTTTGGAGAGGTAAGAAGGTCATCGGTTTCTCGTCTAGTTCTATGTTGAGTGATAGATAAACATAAACTATTTATACACCTCACCTAAGTATAGACATATTGAGATATGACTCTACTTGGGGCCCTGTGTTTGTTGTATAATCAATTAATGTTAGCACATATTGTTAGTTATATATGATTGATAGACAAACAACCTATTCTTTATTGACTAATGCATGGATGCTTATATGTGTCCTTGTTATGAGTATGACGGACCCAAGAATATATATCTCATTATTATTTGAGAGATATACTTAGGTATTGCTGTGTGCTAGCCCAATTACACTTAGTGATTTCTAATGCATTAATTACATTTATATGTATAGATATTTCATCCATCGACATTATTTACATGATTTATTGTTTCACATGATTGTATACGGGTGATAGTATTTGTGATAATTATGATATCATTTTATCCTGTGTCGGTTGCTATGATATATATTGACATCTCTATTTTAAACATAGTTCGACCATATACTCGAGTCAGTCTGAGATATTTCAGGTTCAATGGTGAAGAGACCAACTTGTGTTTTCTAGGCATAGTGGAGGCTAGTTATTAGTATTGTTTTATATCATATTTTGTTATGTAGCATCATGTATGAACGACGTTGTGATGTTTATTGGACATATATATTATATTATATTGAGTTAATGGGATTTGACTTGTTTTATGTCCCATGTAAATTATGCATATTTCTATATGTTATCATTGCGTTTGATGATTCTGTGTTCTTTATCATTTATTGAATATTATATACCGTTCTATCCTAGAAAACCACATATTTATTATTTTATGTTGATACTATGTACGAATAAGTGAGTTGTTTATTCGATTTTTGAAATACGTACTAGCGTTATCCCAAGGGAATATTCACGTACGACAACCCAATATCGCCTCATTCGCCATATTATTTGATGGTATTACCTAGTAGTACTATTTGATAGTATGGATATAGAGGTGGGGTGTTTCAACTGAATTTAGGTACGGATTACCACCCATAGACAGATGGTCAAATGGAAAAGGTGAACCATATGCTAAAGGATTTGTTGAGAGTGTGTGTTTTAAGCTTTGGGGACCTTAGGAAGATCAATTTCTCTTGGTAGAGTTTTCCTAGTCACCAGTCAAGTGGTGGTATGGCACCATTTGAAGTGCTTCATGGTAGATCGTGGAAGTCGCCTATTTGTAGGGCTGCAAATCAAATCGGACGGTCCGCTGTCCAATTTAGTCCAACACAAAAATCTGTTCGACCATTGCTCGATCCGTTTGCATAACGGTTTGAGTTCGAATATTTGCTTTTGTTAGATCCAGTATTCAAACTCGAGTTTGAACATATATGTGTATGACGAAAATTGCCTGTTAACATTCACCCCTTGAATAGTTACTGTAGATCTTCTTTTAAAAATAAAAAATTATAATTATTTATAGCATGGTGCATGCATTGGAAAAGGACAATTTGGCAAAAAGAAAACCGCTGTTTCATTTCAAATATTATACCTCTAAAGGTATTAAATAATTGACTCCTTAATTCCCTCAAATAGAATAATTACCAATGGTTCTACCTATTATATTTGCCATCATAACACCTAATTAAATGTTTCATTTCAAATATTATATTAGTTGTCCTACCTATTATTTTAGACATCAACATATAATTCCAGTAATGACTATTACATATAGAATAATCATCTTGTCTTTATTCCCATTATGTTTTATTGCCTATTGTTTAATTAATCAATGTTGAGTCTGTATATTTGATCCATAATAGACATGTTGTCATACTAGACGCGGACAAAATTTATTTATTTTTGGCCAAGTTTAAGCAATGAATGCGTTATTTGATATCTTATGAGTCGGGCATGGGCCTATCCAATATTAAATCCAGTCCGAGTTTGTAACGACCCGTAAAATTTTGATAATTTTTAATGGTTTTATTTAGCGTATTTAATTTGATTTTTGAGAAATTTCAAATAATAATATTTTGAAATAAAATTTTACATTTGGATTACGTATAGTTAAATGTGGCAAATGATAAATTTTCATCAAAAATTAAGAAAGTATATTTTAGGGTGTGATTCTGTTCAATTTAAGTCAGTAATAATTGATGTTCATAAGATAATTTATTTCGGGAAATTCAAAGCACGGCTATTTTATTTGCCATCATTTCTTTTATTTATTTTCAAACGGTTCATTTTTCCTTTATAACGTGTCCTTCCATATTTATTCTTGCTGTCCAATCAAGCTATTAATTGCTTTGATTGTTTCTAAAACAGTGTGTAGCTGTTACTTTTTCTACCGTTAAAATTTCGATTGCTTAATAATTTTTCCAATTCATAGATAGATTTCCCATTCCTAGCCATTAATAAACTTTGAAATCATCGTCCTTGCCTTTCGTTATTCCCCGTTTTATAATAATAATTGAAATTTATAGTCGTTTCAGTATATAATTTTAACACGTTTTATACTCATTTAATTTCGGCAGTCCATTGCCTTTAATTTTTAAACCGTTCCATTTTCTTCCCAGGCAACAGCTCACATTCCATTTCGCTTATAAATCAGTTTCTACTTTTACTCACATGCTCGCCTTTTCTTCCATCTATCCGTTTAACAGTTATATATAAGTTATAATACGTTTCCCTGATTCATCTCCTTTCCTTTTTCATTGACATATTAATTCTGGGAAGTGATTAATTTAAAAACCCATCTTACCCTTATTTCTTTAAACTTTCAGCTAAATTTTAGCTTGTGACCATTGCTGTACATTTCATTAAAGAGGTATGTTACCTTATTAATCTCCGGAATTTAAGGGTGAAAATTTTATTTTTCTAACCTTTCCTTTCCTACGCTCCCTGTTTCCACTTCTTTCATTATGACCGTTCATTATATATATACACTACAGCTGGAAAGTTATAAACGTATAAACTTAGATACGTTTTGTATTTATTACATATATACACACTTCTTTCATTATGTACAAAGCGTTTTTCCTCTGCCTTTATAACTTTGGGTTTATACCTACTGTTGCTTCCTCTTCCTCCCTGAAGCCTATTTTCTTTCTTTCCCAAGTTGTTACAGCGCCTCTTCAAGGCCATAACAGCCGATACCCCTATCGCCATCACTCATCAGACACTCGTCACCACTAGCTTGCATACGTTCGCATATATAAGGTATAGTACTTCTGTCTGTTAGCATATATATATATATATACACACACACACACACACATTAGTGAATTTGTTACATGGGTTATATTATCTTGGGTTTCCCTGTTTCCAGTTTAATAATATATTATACAAATTTTGCAGCGTCTATTATATGGTTTATATATATATATATATATATATATATATATATATATATATATATATATATATATATATATATGTCAAAGCTATTCTTTTATCTATATAAATGTATTTGTGTATATATGTATATATGCTGTTATATTAGTTTATAAAATAAAATTTTCCTTTTTCGGCCGCTGTATGTAAAGATGCTTTTTGTTCTATTTGTTTAAGCTTAGTATTTTGTTTTTTTATATATAATATTTTAAACCTGAATTTGATTTAAGTGAAGCTTTTCGTATCATGTTATTAAATGAAATAATATAAGGTGATTTAGAAATATATATATATTTTTTTTGAATCTTTTTGGGGTTTTGTTGGTTTTTTGTTATATATTACTCTTTCTTAATGCAATGTATTGGAAATAACAAAATAGGTGAGTGAGAAAAAGAACGAAAACCATATATATATATATATATATATATATATATCTAAGCATTCGAGTTTATACATTTGGTCGGTAAGTATATGATATTTATAACGGTTTTGAAAGTAAATTTTAAGCATGTCTAAGCGGTTTATGTCGTGTTGGTTATATTACTATTTAAATATAAGTATCACATGCGCAGGTTTTGAGTGTATATAGTATATTTATAATATAAAGTTTATTAAGTTATAAAAGTTTATACAGTTTATATTTCATAAGATAAAGTTTAAAAGTTATATACGCAACAGTTGATATGTTGCAATGAACATACATTATATATAAGTTTTTATTTTAATAAGTATTATTTCAACATATATATTGCATATGTGATTGATTTATTTACTGTATATGTTTTTGCCAAATTTAAATTAACAATTTGGTATTTTGAATTATTCAAGTCGGACATGTATAGTATTATGTTCGATTTGAATGGTCCAAAATAGCGAGTCGTTACAGTTGGTATCAGAGCTTTGGCTCTAGGCAAAACATAGCATATAGGTAAATTTATTTACAGAATCACTTTCGTTCGAGTTGAATCTCTTCCTTTTGGCTCGATTTCCTTGAATTTTGGAATGTCCCTCGGTTTCGAAATTCGTGTTTGCCTCTCCCTATTTATATTCTTAGATAAGTATATCCATCGTCCAGTTTAAATTTATATTTCCTCATCTTCGTTCGAGCCTTTCCACTTCGTTTTGAAACTTCCTTTGGTCAAGTTTTCCCTTAAAATTTTGAACCTCTATCTTGTTTGATTTTGGACTCCTTGAATGATAGGAAACTATTTTGTAAATGGCAAAATCAGAAGAGCAGAAAGCAGCTCGTCGAGCTCGAAGAGCACTAGCCCGTAAGGAACAGGAGGAAGCAATGGAGAAGTGGGAAAGGCTATGGAGGGAAAGGGCAGGACCTGGTCCTTATGACCATGTCATCTGTTATCGGTGTCAGGAGAAGTGACATTATGCAGCCATGTGCGGGAAGAGAGATGAAGGAAAGAAGAAAGAGGGCAAGCGTTTTCGATCCAAGATCTTCTGTTTTAAATGCCATAGTATGGAGCACTTTCCCAGTCGCTGCCAGAAGGTGAAGAAAGTAAAAGCTGCACCCACTGCATTAGTCGACCAATCAACCATTTGCTATCACTGCAGGATGCCTGGGCATATAGCCAGGAATTGTCCTGTGAGGAAGTACGGAAGGAAGGCTATGTTTTCGCAGTTCGTTAGGGAGGATGGGAGTGTCGTGCATTTATGCAAGAAATGCAGAAGTTGGGGCCATATTGAGGGGGAGTGTTCTGGACCCGTTGAAGTCTCACCTGGTAGAATTAATACCGATGCTTTGTTTATGTAGGGTGGTATTCTATGGATCTGTTTGTTTTCAACAGTTGTTAGGTTGCATTCGGTAAACTCTATTGTATCTTTTGCTTAACTGAAATTCACAAATTTAGATATTCATGTTCCTGTTTTCGTATGATAAGAAATTTGAATCTCTGTTGGTTTTGAAATATATCCTTGAATCATTCTTTGGAAATTTGTGTTTGGTTGTGTTTTTAAATTTGCATAAATCTAAATTACCACTTTGATAACTATAATTTTGTTTTATATAAAAGTAAAATATTTTCGATAAGAATTATATATCTTTTCAAAAAAAACGGAAGTTTGAAATTTTGAAAGAATGTGAAATTTTGAAAATTTATAAGAAATGGATTTATATAAAAATAATTTATAACTGAAGGGTTTTGAATTTGAATTTTGAGAAATTGAACTCCGGTATTTTGAAATGTGGTTTTGATATTTCAAAAATATATAAAAATAATACGATTTAAAAGTATTTTCTGGATAAGAAATATTTCAAAAGAGTTCAAATAAATTCCAACGATTTAGAAGAAATCTCAATGAAGTTTCAAGAAAATAGAAGTCCAGAACTCATTTTGTCGCTGGGAAATAATTTCGGTGATGAGTGCATGCATCCTCGACATTGATTTTCGAGTTTCAGAGTGGGGAAGAGGCCACTTTAATAGCTTCGCTATGCGAGTGATTTTGTAAAACCATTGTTGCTTTCAAATTCCGATGTATAATTTGATATTTTCGAAAGATATATGTATATATTTGAAACAAAATAAAGTGAGACCGGTGTTCGGTCCTTGAGTTTCAGATTTAATTTGGTATAATCCTACCTATTGAAATTGATTTATTGATTTATTGTTAATTTTCAACTCTTAAATTGGAAATTGATTTCCCTAACTATTTTGAATGTTCGAACACTTCCAAATCGAGGTTAAATTTTCAAAGCTAAGAAATTTCGAAGAGGATAAAATATTTGATAAAGCATATAAGTTTAGTTTTGTATGTTTAAGTTTTAAACCTTTTGTTAAGTAAATGAATATGAATATTTTGAATTATACTAATATGGAATTTAGTTTTGCAATGTTTTTTTTTAAATTTAGTTTTAAATAATGGTTTTCAGAAAGGTAAATTGAATATTTCAAATAGAAATAAATAGTTTAAAGGTTTTAAATGGATAATTATAAATTTGGAAACCATTTTGAGTATAATTGATTTAGAGAGAAATATTTGGTTTTGAAATTAGATTGGAATTAAAACCAGTACTTATATGGTGATTTTGGAAATGAATTTGTTGACTTGAATTATGTTAATTTGGAAACTGGGATTATTTTCTAGACCTATTATTTTAGGAACTTTGAAACTGAATATGTTTAATTTGGAAGAAAATTTGGTGAAATCATATATGAGCTTGAAACTGAAATGTTATTGAAACGAGAAAAAAATTTGAGAACCTTAATTTACTAAATACTTGATTTGGGAGTGGTCGAACCTATATTAAATGGATTTGTATAAGTATGAAGTTGATTTGAAACCTATCGATTTGAAAGGTACTCAATTTGGAAAGAGCAAGTCTATATAAGTATGAATTGATATACTATTGATTTGGAAAGTATTCGATTTGAAAATGAAATCCTATATATAATGGACTTTATATAAGTATGATATTTGAAAGTGATTTGAAAAGGTACTATATGATACATATTTTCGAGGTAAAGATATGGAAAGTGCCTTCTGCTTGATATCCGCTTTGTGGCCACATTGTGGATTCATTCTATCGGTATTATTCTCTCCGATTTTTGGTTTTCCGGATGTGATACTCGAGTGTTCCCACCATGGCGTAACCCATGGTCTCTTTTTCTCTCGCGGCTGCATAGCACAACTGCCTAGTTGAGTCTGGCCTAGGGGTACGGATTGTTTTTTGTGGGATCCAGGCGTAACCATTGTATATCCTGCAATCTGTGTAGGTCGCATTAGTAGCGAAACTTCCTGGCTGAGATAGTCTAGGGGTACGGATTGTTTCCTGGGGGACCCAGGCGTAACCATTGTGTATCATGCACCCTTTAGTCATCATGGCGTAACTCGTAGGTCTGAGAAAGCTTACGGATACGGATTGTTTCCTGGGGGATCCAGACGTAACCATTGTGTATCTGCAAACCATGGTTGGACAAAGGTTTTGGTTTGATTGTTTTGTTTGGATTGTACTTTCCATATCTGTTTTTTAAGGTTTTTCAAGTATTTTCACTGGGTGTTGAAACAGGTCTACTAAGTAATTGAAGAATTCTAGCTTCGCGCCTGATCAACGCATGACCAGAGTCTGCAAGAACGAGGATAAACTTGTTGAAACATCGAGTTATAAAAGTATTTTTGAAAGGAAAAATTCGTTTCGATATAAAAGTGTTTTATTATAAAGGTATTTCCAACAAAGAAATTTTGTATTAATATTTAAGATTAAAATTTTATGGTTTGATTTAATTATTCGAGCCCGATACTGCCCTTTGAACCTACCTTATCTGCTCAGCTTTATTTATTCACCTATATTCCATTTTTCCGAATCTACCCTCCTTTCCTTTTTGAATATAATCTTTAAAATATTGTTTATTTATATACTACATGGTTTAATAGTAAATCATTAGTGTCATTAATATTTCAGAAGCTATTAATTTAATATAACATATTTAAGAAATGAGTGTTAATTTATCTATAATGTTGAAAGTGTCTTAAGATAAATTAGTAAATTTATAAACTATGGATTTAATGTTGTCAAATAACTTCCTTGAAAATATGACCAAGGATGTGAATAACTATTTCCAAATAGTTTTCATATATATTTATAAAGGTGTTATTTAAACATATAAATGTTATTTATAAGGGAAGCAGGAAATTTTACAAATGGGTTTTGAAAAGTTTTAAAGTATTAAAGATAATTGAACTGCAAATGAAGTTTTCAAATGAATATTTCTAGAAAAATTTATATGGTCTTAAATTAATTGTTTGTCCTTGTCTTTCAATCTATTTATCTTTATGGTTGTTTCTATTCTCCTACCTTCTTCCTTTTCGGGGACGAAAAGTTTTGAGTGGGGGAGAGTGTAACGACCCGTAAAATTTTGATAATTTTTAATGGTTTTATTTAGCATATTTAATTTGATTTTTGAGAAATTTTAAATAATAATATTTTGAAATAAAATTTTACATTTGGATTATGTATAGTTAAATATGGCAAATGATAAATTTTCATCAAAAATTAAGAAAGTATATTTTAGGGTGTGATTCTGTTCAATTTAAATCAGTAATAATAGATGTTCATAAAATAATTTATTTTGGGAAATTCAAGGCACAACTGTTTTATTTGCCATCATTTCTTTTATTTATTTTCAAAAGGTTCATTTTGCCTTTATAATGCGTCCTTCCATATTTATTCTTGCTGTCCAATCAAGCTATTAATTGCTTTGGTTGTTTCTAAAACAGTGTGTAGCTGTTACTTTTACTACCGTTAAAATTTCAATTGCTTAATAATTTTTCCAATTCATAGATAGACTTCCCCATTCCTAGCCATTAATAAACTTTGAAATCATCGTCCTTGCCTTTCGTTATTCCCCGTTTTATAATAATAATTGAAATTTATAGCCGTTTCAGTATATAACTTTTACACGTTTTATACTCATTTAATTTCAACAGTCCATTGCCTTTAATTTTTAAACTGTTCCATTTTCTTCCCAGGCAACAGCTCACATTCCATTTTGCTTATAAATCAGTTTCCACTTTTACTCACCTGCTCACCTTTTCTTCCATCTATCCGTTTAATAGTTATATATAAGTTATAATACGTTTCCCTGATTCATCTCCTTTCCTTTTTCATTAACATATTAATTCTGGGAAGTGATTAATTTAAAAACCCATCTTCCCCTCATTTCTTTAAACTTTCAGCTAAATTTTAGCTTGTGACCGTTGCTATACATTTCATTAAAGAGGTACATTACCTTATTAATCTCCGGAATTTAAGGGTGAAAATTTTATTTTTCTAACATTTCCTTTCCTACGCTCCCTGTTTCCACTTCTTTCATTATGACCGTTCATTATATATATACACTACAGCTGGAAAGTTATAAACGTATAAACTTAGATACGTTTTGTATTTATTATATATATACACACACTTCTTTCATTATGTACAAAGCGTTTTTCCTCTGCCTTTATAACTTTGGGTTTATACCTACTGTTGCTTCCTCTTCCTCCCTGAAGCCTATTTTCTTTCTTTCCCAAGTTGTTACAGCGCCTCTTCAAGGCCATAACAGCCGATACCCCTATCGCCATCACCCATCAGACACTTGTCACCATTAGCTTGCATACATTCGCATATATAAGGTATAGTACTTCTGTCTGTTAGCATACACCCACACATACACACACATCAGTGAATTTGTTACATGAGTTATATTATCTTGGGTTTCCCTGTTTCCAGTTTAATAATATATTATACAAATTTTGCAGCGTCTATTATATGGTTTATATATATATATGTCAAAGTTATTCTTTTATCTATATAAATGTATTTGTGTATATATGTATATATGCTGTTATATTAGTTTATAAAATAAAATTTTCCTTTTACGGCTGATGTATGTAAAGATGCTTTTTGTTCTAATTTGTTTAAGCTTAGTATTTTGTTTTTTTATATATAATATTTTAAACGTGAATTTGATTTAAGTGAAGCTTTTCGTATCATGTTATTAAATGAAATAATATAAGATGATTTAAAAATATATATACTTTTTTTTCTTTTTTGAATCCTTTTGGGGTTTTGTTGGTTTTGTTATATATTACTCTTTCTTAATGCAATGTACTAGAAACAACAAAATAGGTGAGTGAGAAAAAGAACGAAAACCATATACATATATATATACATATCTAAGCATTCGAGATTATACATTTGGTCGGTAAGTATATGGTATTTATAACGGTTTTGAAAGTAAATTTTAAGCATGTCTAAGCGGTTTATGTCGTAATGGTTATATTATTATTTAAATATAAGTATCACATGCGCAGGTTTTAAGTGTATATAGTATATTTATAATATAAAGTTTATTAAGTTATAAAAGTTTATACAGTTTATATTTCATAAGATAAAGTCTAAAAGTTATATACGCGGCAGTTGATATGTTGCAATGAACATACATTATATATAAGTTTTTATTTTAATAAGATTATTTCAACATATATATTGCTTATATGTTTGATTTTTTTTTGTATATGTGTTTGGTTTAAAAACAATGATTTGAAATGTATGTATATTAAATTTAGAATATGTTTTATTATGTAAATAGTTATATATAATTATATATATAATTGTAAGTTCACTTATATCATTCATCTTCATCGATCTAGTTCTAATTTGAATTCGATTTTTTTCTCTCTCTTCCATTTATCAGCTTTGTTCGTCGTGCCTATTTTCTTCGTCGAATCGTGTCTATCTAGCGTTGCTTTGGAATTCATAACTAAACTTCATTGTCTATTATCTTTTGCCTCGAAAGGTGAGCAATCACTCACGATTAACGTTCTTATATTTATTAAATTTGATTTCAAATGAAACAACAATTGAAGTATGCTGCTGTAGTTATTTAAATTGTTATATTTATGCTATTATCTATAACTGTTCACTTGTGAGATGTGACACCATATCCTATTGTTTATATTATACCGTTGTTGATGATATATGCATGTTGTTATATTATTATCATATCTGTTATCACACTGCAAGTGCCCTGTTAGTATAGTATTCACTATGGGTTGAAATGATACATACCCGAACGGACTTTAGGATAGGAGAAAATCGTTATGGGTTGAAATGATAAACCCAAGCGATTTTTATTTAATTGAATTTGGGATTATGGGTTGAAATGATATCCACCCGTATATATTTAGTGGACGGATTGAAATGATAAATATCCGTAGCACTTGACCATATGATAGAAAATATATACAGACACCGTTGGTCCATATATAAATATTTTGAAAAAATTTCTATGATTGTGGAAAGAAATATATGGTTTAATAAACATTGGTTCTTAAGATGGAAATTTTATATATACATTTAGTAGTAATATTTGATTTAAATTGGAATTGATTTAATACACATAATATGGTTAAGTATTTATATAAATCTATATTTCAAAAAGATTTTCTTGTAATAAATTGAATATGTAACGAGACGGATTTTGCCCGCTCGAAAATCGACATCCATACTTCAAATCGTATTCGAATGCCATAGGTTCGACCGTTCAAATCCGATTCGCCGGAGCTTATAACAACATTAAGTAAACAACACAGCGGAATAAAAGAATAATACACTGATATACAGCTTTGATACAATATCTGATACAACAGATGATCCAATAGATATCAATATACATCAGAGATATGATACAATAAAACAGCAGCGGAAAAGAAAATAGATAACATCTAGCAGCGAAACAAATAACTCTAAGATAGTCTTCAAGGAAGAACTCCAGAACTGCAACTCCAACTCAAATAACTAATCCAGTAATAGCTTGAACCCCCAATAACGATGCACCTAGCTAAGCAAGTCTGGTCTGTTCCAAAGACTGAACTAACTCCAGATAATCTACTACATCTGCTTATCTGAAAAACCCAACGCTAGACTGCTCGTGTAGAAATATAATGAGCACCCAGAGTTTAGGAAAGAAACAATAAACTCCGGATCAGTCGTGGGACTGGTGTGAGCAACAAAAACAGTTTATCTATTAAAAACATTCAACAAAAGATTTTCAAAGTCAATTCGCAATGCTTTTTAAAAATGAGACTACCATAAGGCCTCCCGCACACACACACATGCAAACGCAAAATCAGAGGAGATTTCTCCTTATGATAGTCAAAGATGCTTGATACGCGTTAAAAAGAACCTTTGATATTATTACTAGTGCATAGTGTAGGAAATTATTTCGAAAATAAAGATATAAATCTAAGCCAGCATAGACATTCCGCACTTATGCCTACTATAGCTACCATGTTCAGTAGCAGGTTACCGCCACATTCCATGGCAGGTTCTACAACTAAAACCGTACAAGTTTCGTATTGTTTCTTTGGATTTCCAACAAATGGTCAGGCCAAGGAACTTCCCATTGCCACATGAGAATGCCTCTGGATGGACATCCCCGAGAACCAAACCGGATCTCTACCAACACAAGGCCGGGTTACCCCTAACTGAGTAACAACTGACCGAATATGCCATCCCCCGGTCCTTTGGGACCTTTATCCGAGATCTCGTAATCAATTCACACAATTATAAAGTGTTTTTAACATGAGTAAGTATCTGGGCTCCATACCATGATACCACCCTTTTCCAGAAGGAAATGCACACATCCTAAAGGGCGCTACCCCTCATAACCTTGCTGATTCTTTCCTGTTTTGACCATTCACGGGGTGTGAGGATCGACGAAGTCACGTCCACAAAAACATACTTTATACAAAAGCCATGCTTTGGGTCAACAAATGATCATAGAAATGATCACCAGGATAGACGATCAAACAAATGATCATATCACAAATAATCAACACAATGATCATTTCACAGCAACACTCAGCATGTCACATTACCAAATTGGGAATATATCGCTGATAACATTCAACTACATAACCTCTGAGCTCGTACGTCTCAGAGAAGGGTGTTAAGCTAAAAGAATAAATTCTTCGCCACCAACAGAAATATATTTGAAAGAAATCGGCTTTATATCTCAATTTGTAATGTTAGACATACAATCCATACAAGTCTGTTCCGGGCTCGAACAGAACCGAAGGCACTTACAAAGAAGTCCTTGCAATCCGGATATTCACAATCCCGATCGGATTTCCCATCACTTAGGGAGTTTCTATACCGGCGCGACTCGGTGCAGAAACAATCGATAGGTCATCCTATCGCTTTCGCAAATACCCGGTCTTCATCACCGGTCTTCAAATGCTATCCATAATGACGTATCACATATTCAGAATGGGTTATACGACACAAAGGTCCTTTCCCGGTTAAACCGAATAGTGAGCACGATATTTCAAAAACAAATGGATAATGGGATTTCAATTAAGTCACAACTTATTACCCAAAACTTTTCTTCAAATGGTTTAACAAATTACCATTTTCAATCTTTAAACAAAAAGATTCATTTTCACAACCTTTAACGGTTTAAACAATTTTCACATTTTAATCTTTTAAACAAAAGATTCATTCACAGATTTTCCAAATCAATTTTCATTTCCATTTGATTAACTCGTTAAATCTTTAAATCAAAGATTTAACTTATAGCCTTCAAAACAGTTTCATTTCAATTTGATGTAAACAAATCATCAATTTAAATCTGTTAAAAATAAACAGATTTAATTCATAGCTTTCAAAAAGAATTCATTCATAACTTAGGAAAATCACTTCTTTATTCAATCTTGAAATTCCGCTAATTAACTGGAATCTCAGTTCTTATCTAAAAGTATTTATCATTTGAAAACAACAGTTTTCATTTTTTGAAATCTGATTCATTTATACGAGTTGAAATCCTTGGGTTAAATTCAAATTCCCAAAATAATACCTTTAAAATGGTTTAAATTCATACAAACCTGTTTATAATATTTTTAACCATAATTTCCAATCATCGAATTCAAATCAAAATATCGAATTCAAATTTAAATTGAATTATTTAATTTCAAAACTTAATCAAGTAAATTAAAATAAATTTTGACTTGAAATTTCATTCCAAAAGCTTTTCACATTTATTCCGATTCCATTTCCAAAACATTTGAATTCAAATATTCAATTTTTTATAAATCATTTCAAAATCTGTGACTTAATCGATTTCCTCGTGAAATCCATATTTGTGTGTGTATGGTGCGGTCCAGGGGTTTAACACAATAGTGCAACATCATTCAATCATCACAAATCAAATATAACAATATATCCGATAAGCGATATAAACTATAACGCTTATCTTCATTCACAGATCACAGATATATATACAGATGTATCATCAATAAATGAATAAAATTATACATAGCACAATCAACAGATCAAAATATCACAGATCAGATAGGACAATCAATCAGGGCATTTCATACAAAATAATCATTCATAAGTAAGGTCAAGCATCTAATAAACATTTATAAACAGGATTAATTATTTGTTCAATCCTAATCAATTCAATTTATTTCCTAGTAAATTAATTACATATGAATTTATTATCTAATTCTGATTTATAAATTAATCACAAATAATTTGATATAAATAATTTATCAACACTTTAATTAATTATCCTTAATTAATAAATTAATTAGATTAACCTTAGGTTAATTACAAAATTATTTAACCTAAATTTATTTCATTAAATAATTATTTTTAAATAATTAATTATCTTTATAAATAAATCAACATTCTAATTACATTAAATGTAATTTTATCTTAATCACTTGGTTAATTAACTTTAATAATTAACCACTTACAATTAATTAATCTTCAATTAATTATAACTCATTCATTAATAAATCTTTAATTTAATATCATTCAATTAATTATCCTTTATTGGCTACAATAAGTGCTTATCCCAAATCACTTATTTTAATAAATCATAATTTAATTACATCAAGTAATTATACTTAAACTCCTTGATTAATCATTCTTTAATTATTTTATGAATTAAATTATTTGATTGCCTTAATTATCCCTAAGACAATTAATTTCTTTATTAATGATTTCATAAATATTTAAGTGTATTTTTAACCTTACACTTTTAAATTTAAAATTAAAATTCCATTTGAATTTAAGATTCAAATTTGATTAACTATCTAAAACATTAATCAAATTCAATATCATTTTATAAACCTTAGAATAAATGTAAAGAACATTTATTTATTTATTTATTTTTATAGGAAGCTTATATAAGGGAAAAAAAAAACTTTAAACTCAATTACTTCATCTTTATTCTGAAGTTAAGCTTTTGAATTACATTTTATTTTATCTTGCAAAAAAAAAATTCAAGTTTTTTTTTAATTCTTTATTCAAAATCCTTTTTATCATAGAACTTTATAAAAATCAATTCAAATATTTATTTGAAAACAATTTACTTTTAAAAGGCTGTTTGATTTGAACTTGTCTAAAACATTCAGATAAAAAAAAAAACTGATTTAAGTCACAAATTTGAAACCAAAGGAACTTGAATCCATTGATTAACTTTGTTTTGAACTTTGACTTTAAGCTTGTTTTAAATTTTTCTCACATTCCAGTCAGGGTTTCAAAAACCTGAATCCAGACAACTAACCCGAGGCAATACAAATATGCTTCGAGTCACCACCTTTTCTACTTCGAGTCAAGATCCCAAATGCTTCGAGTCACTCAGTTCCACGCTTTCACCATGCTACTCGAATCACTTAGACTAGAGAAAACAAAACCCAGTTTCACAAATACAACTCAGCCCTTCCAGGCATACAAGTGCACAGGTGCACGTGCACCAATGACTTGCCTTCCTCCGATCGATTTCGCCACCACCAGTAAGTCATCTTCGACCACCCCAACCTAGAGGACCACCCAGTATCGCCACTTCCACTGTGAACTGGAAAAGAGCTATCGAGCTCAACCTGGAACACGAATGCCTTCCCACCTCCAAGCCTGTCAACGGCAACTGCTCCCTCCACCGACCACCAGAAAACCTCCACCACCGGCCACGAACTCGACTATCTCCCCTCTATCAACCACCCACGTCCGGTTGCACTCGGTCGACCACAAAGGTCGAACGAATCAAATCAAGTCCCCACGTCCAAATTAGGTTTAGAAACTTTGAACCATAGCCATCGCCACCACCTTCATCACTGACGCCACCACCCATTTTTTCCAGCACCTCCATACGCTCCTCCACCACTTCACGCAACCCCGACCAACCTAGTGCTTCCGACCACCCTATCTTGACCAAAACCCATTTTTCGTTCAACGCAGCAATGCCCACTCATTCTATTACAAAAAAATATGATTCGAGTTTTAAAAATCCTAAATTTGATTAAACAACCGGTTTGTAAACTTGAATCGACAATTCATGATGTTTGAATTTATCACATAGTTGAGGTTTTAACTATATTTCTTGTTTCCAGTACCTTTCTAAACTTAGAATACCATAACTTGTTTTAAAAACTAGATAATCTTTAAAACTAAACTAGCTGGTTTTGAACGCCATAGTTTCGCAGTGATTAAATGGAGAGTTTGAATTTTTTTTTGTTTTAAAATCTTTGAAACCAGAAGAAAGAAACAGATTGGTACAGAGGTTACAACAAATAACCAAACATCCATTCACATATACACAGAAATATACATATAGGCAAGGCATACTTATTTCAGAGCTTAACCATTAAATCCATATTCATATGCTTATAATTTTAAAATAATGTTACTCACATTGTTCAAAAGAAAGAAAATAGAGACATCTATTTATATGTCCAGGCAAACATATCAATGACACATACATATATATAAATGTAAGCAAATTATGATTCATGCAAGCATACTTCATATCATAATATAGGTTGAGGAGTTTAGCTCACAGTTTTGAGAAGATGACAAAGCAGAGCATTCCCATTTGAAAACTGCAGTTGTTTTTCTTCTTTTCTTTAAATCTTTGTTTTGTTCAAGTTGTTTCTCATTTCAGTTTTACTCAGCTTTTGTAAGTGAACGAACTGAAATGAATTTTGTTTGAAGTATGGAAAGAAGCTACTAGTTGATATCACTTTGTACAGGTGATAGAATAGTGTTTGTACAATACTAGGCATGCTTGCATTACTACTCTTCACCATACTTGTATATAATAAGGTCTGACGCCTTTGTTGCTTCATTTCTTTTTTTATACTTTATTTGTTTTGCTTTTCATTTGCTCAGCTGAGAATCTTCTTTTGTACTTTGCTTTAGTTAAATATATGTTTATTATCTTGGTTTTACTATCTTACTTTGCCTAACTATCCTATAGGCAGCATACTTTATTTTGTTTGTACTTATTTATGCATATGTTTATTTAGTTAGCTTTGTAACCTGCTTTGTATTCTATTTGATTTCTTTCTTTTGCAAGCTACATACTTGTATGTATTTTTGTTTTGGAATACTTCATTTATATGTTTACTTGTTTCTTGTCTTGCTTCTTCATTTTATTTGCTCACACATTTTGTTTTAATGTTTTAAATATAGTTGGTTTGTTTTGCAAGTTAATTCATATATATGTTTTGTTCCACTGCTTTGTCTTATTACTTTATAGTATGAATAACTTCTATTTTAACATGTTTTTAAAATTTATTTATGAGTTACTATATATATATATATATATTTCTTAATTTATTTTATAACTCAAATATTTATTAAACCATTCATCTAAGATTTAAATTCAAATCAAAATATATATACACACACACAAGATTTTATAATTTCAAATTGACTCATATATACCCAAATATACATATATATATATATATATATATTCACATATATACATATATATATACAATATTTAAAAATTTAAATGATTTATATAGAATATATTTGAACTCGGGGAAACTCACATCACTAAATCGATTAATTTCACCGTTTTCTTCAAAAATAGATTTTAATTATCATTTTAAATTTATATAAAAATCCGGGGTCGTTACAGACTTCCCCCCTTAAAAGAATTTCGTCCTCGAAATTCGTAGGCACGAAAACAACACAGAGATAGCTAGATAGAGAAATATCTTTTCAAATCAAGCTGGATATCAATTCTGCATTTGGCTCACCAAATCAGAATATCAACAATAGATACAAGAAATTATAATAAAATTTCAATTTTTGGTTTTAAACGAAATCATTTTATTGACACAATTCAAATTATCCTTCATATTCTATTAATCAATTTTAACTCAATTTTTTAAACTTCCAGTTTATTCAAAATTTTCTAATTCATTTAAAATTTCCAATTTCAATTTTCAAATTCATATTCATTAAAGTTTTAATCAAAGAAATGATAAGAAATCGATGAAGATACGAAGTAAGAATTTCCTACAACGATTCGTAGAGCATCACCACACCGAAACTTCTTCTGGAGCTGCCACGAAGCAATTCAAAAGAATTTAGAACGAATCAAAGAAAATTGATAAGAAAGTTGTTTCCACTGTCACAGGGTATTGACCATTTATAGTCGTATTTCCCTGTCCCCTATCTCGTTCTCTTCTTGCACTCATACTTACTATCAGTGGATAGTAAGAGAATTTACTGAGGCGTTAAAACGGATATCTTAAGGATTACTCATTCTAGGATTTACTTCACCCTATCTCTAATGAGTTACTTAATGTATTACACTCCTGAGCTAAAGTTCAACCTTTAGCTCTGATACCAAATGTAACGAGACGGATTTTGCCCGCTCGAAAATCGACATCCATACTTCAAATCGTATTCGAATGCCATAGATTCGACCGTTCAAATCCGATTCCCCGGAGCTTATAACAACATTAAGTAAACAACACAGCGGAATAAAGGAATAATACACTGATATACAGCTTTGATACAATATCTGATACAACAGATGATCCAATAGATATCAATATACATCAGAGATATTGTACAATAAAACAGCAGTGGAAAAGAAAATAGATAACATCTAGCAGCGAAACAAATAACTCTAAGATAGTCTTCAAGGAAGAACTCCAGAACTGCAACTCCAACTCAAATAACTAATCCAGTAATAGCTTGAACCCCCAATAACGATGCACCTAGCTAAGCAAGTCTGGTCCGTTCCAAAGACTGAACTAACTCCTAATAATCTACTACATCTGCTTATCTGAAAAACCCAACGCTAGACTGCTCGTGTAGAAATATAATGAGCACCCAGAGTTTAGGAAAGAAACAATAAACTCCGGATCAGTCGTGGGACTGGTGTGAGCAACAAAAACAGTTTATCTATTAAAAACATTCAACAAAAGATTTTCAAAGTCAATTCGCAATGCTTTTTAAAAATGAGACTACCATAAGGCCTCCCGCACACACACACATGCAAACGCAGAATCAGAGAAGATTTCTCCTTATGATAGTCAAAGATGCTTGATACGCATTGAAAAGAACCTTTGATATTATTACTAGTGCATAGTGTAGGAAATTATTTCGAAAATAAAGATATAAATCTTAGCCAGCATAGACATTCCGCACTTATGCCTACTATAGCTACCATGTTCAATAGCAGGTTACCGCCACATTCCATGGCAGGTTCTACAACTAAAACCGTACAAGTTTCGTATTGTTTCTTTGGATTTCCAACAAATGGTCAGGCCAAGGAACTTCCCATTGCCAGATGAGAATGCCTCTGGATGGACATCCCCGAGAACCAAACCGGATCTCTACCAACACAAGGCCGGGTTACCCTTAACTGAGTAACAACTGACCGAATATGCCATCCCCCGGTCCTTTGGGACCTTTATCCGAGATATCGTAATCAATTCACACAATCATAAAGTGTTTTCAACATGAGTAAGTATCTGGGCTCCATACCATGATACCACCCTTTTCCAGAAGGAAATGCACACATCCTAAAGGGCGCTACCCCTAATAACCTTGCTGCTTCTTTCCTGTTTTGACCATTCACGGGGTGTGAGGCTCGACGAAGTCACGTCCACAAAAACATACTTTATACAAAAGCCATGCTTTGGGTCAACAAATGATCATAGAAATGATCACCAGGATAGACGATCAAACAAATGATCCTATCACAAATAATCAACACAATGATTATTTCACAGCAACACTCAGCATGTCACATTACCAAATTGGGAATATATCGCTGATAACATTCAACTACATAACCTCTGAGCTCGTACGTCTCAAAGAAGGGTGTTAAGCTAAAAGAATAAATTCTTCGCCACCAATAGAAATATATTTGAAAGAAATCGGCTTTATATCTCAACTTGTAATGTCAGACATACAATCCATACAAGTCTGTTCCGGGCTCGAACAGAACCGAAGGCACTTACAAAGAAGTCCTTGCAATCCGGATATTCACAATCCCGATCGGATTTCCCATCTCTTAGGGAGTTTCTATACCGGCGCGACTCGGTGCAGAAATAATCGGTAGGTCATCCTATCGCTTTCGCAAATACCCGGTCTTCATCACCGGTCTTCAAATGCTATCCATAACGACGTATCACATATCCGGAATGGGTTATACGACACAAAGGTCCTTTCCCGGTTAAACCGAATAGTGAGCACGATATTTCAAAAACAAATGGATAATGGGATTTCAATTAAGTCACAACTTATTACCCAAAACTTTTCTTCAAATGGTTTAACAAATTACCATTTTCAATCTTTAAACAAAAAGATTCATTTTCACAACCTTTAACGGTTTAAACAATTTTCACATTTTAATCTTTTAAACAAAAGATTCATTCACAGATTTTCCAAATCAATTTTCATTTCCATTTGATTAACTCGTTAAATCTTTAAATCAAAGAGTTAACTTATAGCCTTCAAAACAATTTCATTTCAATTTGATGTAAACAAATCATCAATTTAAATCTGTTAAAAATAAACAGATTTAATTCATAGCTTTCAAAAAGAATTCATTCATAACTTAGGAAAATCATTTCTCTATTCAATCTTGAAATTCCCCTAATTAACTGGAATCTCAGTTCTTATCTAAAAGTGTTTATCATTTGAAAACAACAGTTTTCATTTTTTGAAATCTGATTCATTTATACGAGTTGAAATCCTTGGGTTAAATTCAAATTCCCAAAATAATACCTTTAAAATGGTTTAAATTCATACAAACCTGTTTATAATATTTTTAACCATAATTTCCAATCATCGAATTCAATTCAAAATATCGAATTCAAATTTAAATTGAATTATTTAATTTCAAAACTTAATCAAGTAAATTAAAATAAATTTTGACTTGAAATTTCATTCCAAAAGCTTTTCACATTTATTCCGATTCCATTTCCAAAACATTTGAATTCAAATATTCAATTTTTTATAAATCATTTCAAAATCTGTGACTTAATCGATTTCCTCGTGAAATCCATATTTGTGTGTGTATGGTGCGGTCCAGGGGTTTAATACAATAGTGCAACATCATTCAATCATCACAAATCAAATATAACAATATATCCGATAAGCGATATAAACTATAACGCTTATCTTCATTCACAGATCACAGATATATATACAGATGTATCATCAATAAATGAATAAAATTATACATAGCACAATCAACAGATCAAAATATCACAGATCAGATAGGACAATCAATCAGGGCATTTCATACAAAATAATCATTCATAAGTAAGGTCAAGCATCTAATAAACATTTATAAACAGGATTAATTATTCGTTCAATCCTAATCAATTCAATTTATTTCCTAGTAAATTAATTACATATGAATTTATTATCTAATTCTGATTTATAAATTAATCACAAATAATTTGATATAAATAATTTATCAACACTTTAATTAATTATCCTTAATTAATAAATTAATTAGATTAACCTTAGGTTAATTACAAAATTATTTAACCTAAATTTATTTCATTAAATAATTATTTTTAAATAATTAATTATCTTTATAAATAAATCAACATTCTAATTACATTAAATGTAATTTTATCTTAATCACTTGGTTAATTAACTTTAATAATTAACCACTTACAATTAATTAATCTTCAATTAATTATAACTCATTCATTAATAAATCTTTAATTTAATATCATTCAATTAATTATCCTTTATTGGCTACAATAAGTGCTTATCCCAAATCACTTATTTTAATAAATCATAATTTAATTACATCAAGTAATTATACTTAAACTCCTTGATTAATCATTCTTTAATTATTTTATGAATTAAATTATTTGATTGCCTTAATTATCCCTAAGACAATTAATTTCTTTATTAATGATTTCATAAATATTTAAGTGTATTTTTAACCTTACACTTTTAAATTTAAAATTAAAATTCCATTTGAATTTAAGATTCAAATTTGATTAACTATCTAAAAAATTAATCAAATTCAATATCATTTTATAAACCTTAGAATAAATGTAAAGAACATTTATTTATTTATTTATTTTTATAGGAAGCTTATATAAGGGAAAAAAAAAACTTTAAACTCAATTACTTCATCTTTATTCTGAAGTTAAGCTTTTGAATTACATTTTATTTTATCTTGCAAAAAAAAATTCAAGTTTTTTTAATTCTTTATTCAAAATCCTTTTTATCATAGAACTTTATAAAAATCAATTCAAATATTTATTTGAAAACAATTTACTTTTAAAAGGCTGTTTGATTTGAACTTGTCTAAAACATTCAGATAAAAAAAAAAAAACTGATTTAAGTCACAAATTTGAAACCAAAGGAACTTGAATCCATTGATTAACTTTGTTTTGAACTTTGACTTTAAGCTTGTTTTAAATTTTTCTCACATTCCAGTCAGGGTTTCAAAAACCTGAATCCAGACAACTAACCCGAGGCAATACAAATATGCTTCGAGTCACCACCTTTTCTACTTCGAGTCAAGATCCCAAATGCTTCGAGTCACTCAGTTCCACGCTTTCACCATGCTACTCGAATCACTTAGACTAGAGAAAACAAAACCCAGTTTCACAAATACAACTCAGCCCTTCCAGGCATACAAGTGCACAGGTGCACGTGCACCAATGACTTGCCTTCCTCCGATCGATTTCGCCACCACCAGTAAGTCATCTTCGACCACCCCAACCTAGAGGACCACCCAGTATCGCCACTTCCACTGTGAACTGGAAAAGAGCTATTGAGCTCAACCTGGAACACGAATGCCTTCCCACCTCCAAGCCTGTCAACGGCAACTGCTCCCTCCACCGACCACCAGAAAACCTCCACCACCGGCCACGAACTCGACTATCTCCCCTCTATCAACCACCCACGTCCGGTTGCACTCGGTCGACCACAAAGGTCGAACGAATCAAATCAAGTCCCCACGTCCAAATTAGGTTTAGAAAATTTGAACCATGGCCATCGCCACCACCTTCATCACTGACGCCACCACCCATTTTTTCCAGCACCTCCATACGCTCCTCCACCACTTCACGCAGCCCCGACCAACCTAGTGCTTCCGACCACCCTATCTTGACCAAAACCCATTTTTCGTTCAACGCAGCAATGCCCACTCATTCTATTACAAAAAAATATGATTCGAGTTTTAAAAATCCTAAATTTGATTAAACAACCGGTTTGTAAACTTGAATCGACAATTCATGATGTTTGAATTTATCACATAGTTGAGGTTTTAACTATATTTCTTGTTTCCAGTACCTTTCTAAACTTAGAATACCATAACTTGTTTTAAAAACTAGATAATCTTTAAAACTAAACTAGCTGGTTTTGAACGCCATAGTTTCGCAGTGATTAAATGGAGAGTTTGAATTTTTTTTTTTGTTTTAAAATCTTTGAAACCAGAAGAAAGAAACAGATTGGTACAGAGGTTACAACAAATAACCAAACATCCATTCACATATACACAGAAATATACATATAGGCAAGGCATACTTATTTCAGAGCTTAACCATTAAATCCATATTCATATGCTTATAATTTTAAAATAATGTTACTCACATTGTTCAAAAGAAAGAAAACAGAGACATCTATTTATATGTCCAGGCAAACATATCAATGACACATACATATATATAAATGTAAGCAAATTATGATTCATGCAAGCATACTTCATATCACAATATAGGTTGAGGAGTTTAGCTCACAGTTTTGAGAAGATGACAAAGCAGAGCATTCCCATTTGAAAACTGCAGTTGTTTTTCTTCTTTTCTTTAAATCTTTGTTTTGTTCAAGTTGTTTCTCATTTCAGTTTTACTCAGCTTTTGTAAGTGAACGAACTGAAATGAATTTTGTTTGAAGTATGGAAAGAAGCTACTAGTTGATATCACTTTGTACAGGTGATAAAATAGTGTTTGTACAATACTAGGCATGCTTGCATTACTACTCTTTACCATACTTGTATATAATAAGGTCTGACGCCTTTGTTGCTTCATTTCTTTTTTTATACTTTATTTGTTTTGCTTTTCATTTGCTCGGCTGAGAATCTTCTTTTGTACTTTGCTTTAGTTAAATATATGTTTATTATCTTGGTTTTACTATCTTACTTTGCCTAACTATCCTATAGGCAGCATACTTTATTTTGTTTGTACTTATTTATGCATATGTTTATTTAGTTAGCTTTGTAACCTGCTTTGTATTCTATTTGATTTCTTTCTTTTGCAAGCTACATACTTGTATGTATTTTTGTTTTGGAATACTTCATTTATATGTTTACTTGTTTCTTGTCTTGCTTCTTCATTTTATTTGCTCACACATTTTGTTTTAATGTTTAAATATAGCTGGTTTGTTTTGCAAGTTAATTCATATATATGTTTTGTTCCACTGCTTTGTCTTATTACTTTATAGTATGAATAACTTCTATTTTAACATGTTTTTAAAATTTATTTATGAGTTACTATATATATATATATATATTTCTTAATTTATTTTATAACTCAAATATTTATTAAACCATTCATCTAAGATTTAAATTCAAATCAAAATATACACACACACACACACACAAGATTTTATAATTTCAAATTGACTCATATATACCCAAATATACATATATATATATATATTCACATATATACATATATATACAATATTTAAAAATTTAAATGATTTATATAGAATATATTTGAACTCGGGGAAACTCACATCACTAAATCGATTAATTTCACCGTTTTCTTCAATCATTTTAAATTTATATAAAAATCCGGGGTCGTTACAGAATAATTAAGATTGGAAGATAAATTTGGATTTATTAAAAATGGTATTTAAATAAGGATTTATTTAATTAAATCGATTTGAAATTATTAAGTGGGAAATCTAAAGGTATGATTTTTATAACTGGATTTTTGATTTAAGTGATTTAATGAATATTTCACGTTTAAATAAATTAAAATAAAATATTGAGTAAAATGTAATTTAAGATTACTTAAATGATATTGAATTAAATGAGGGAGCATTCCAAGACTAAATAATAATGAGGTTAATCGAGATTTTTATGAAACTGTTAAATTTAACATTTAAATATTAAAGCTTTGAACTATATTGGAATTTAAATGGGTTATTTTGAGATTCAGATCTGTACTTGAAATCAATATAGTTGAATTGTTATTTATAAACTAAATTGAATAAAAAATGAAAATTTAGGTTGAACTAAAATTTGAAATTATTATTTAGAAAACTAAATTGAATAAAATTTAGCTTGAAACGTTGAATACTTAAAGTTTGAAATATATTGAAATATAAAGGGGTATTTTGTGATTACAAATCCGAATTTTGAGATCTATAAAATTGAAGTGGTTATTTAAGAATTGAGTTGGAATTTAAATTGATAAATTGAGATTTGACTAGATTTGAATTTTTGATTGGAGTAGATTTGAATCATAACTGTGAAAGTGATCAAATTTGAAAACAAATATATTTGAAGTGAAATGATATTTTTTTTTTGAATAATAAATAAAATTGAGATGACCACGGTGACATAGTATATATTTCTACCCTATAGATAGTTCCAGGGATCCTTAGAGGATGGTTATCCCAAACATTCTCTAAGTTAATTTTATTTCAGTTGATATTTCACTTGAGTAGGATTTATTGATATAAGAATGTTAATCCTGACTCGAGTGTTTTGTGTTTTGCTTTACGCTCGGGTCAAACTGAATGATACAGCATTGAGACTCACCTTTGGAGCTTGGAGCTTCGCTTGGAGATCCAACTATCGCTTAGCTTTCAGCACTTCCAGTTGATTCGTTAAGAGAAGTCATCTGTTGCATTGGAGACTTCACTGTATCTGGGATATTCTGATGTATTTTATTTCTAACTTTGTTATATAGTAGCTTCATGAACTACTATTCATTTATTCCGCTGCGTATTATTGTACTACTCTGTATCTGTGATTCTGTGATTGATTTATTTACTATATGTGTTTTTGCCAAATTTAAATTAACAATTCGGTATTTTGAATTATTCAAGTCGGACATGTATAGTATTATTGTTGATTTGAATGGTCCAAAATAGCGAGTCGTTACGGAGTTCGGCCATTAAAATGTCTGGTCAGTCCACCCGACTTAGATCCCTACCTATTTGTTGGGGTCACATGAGAAATTTACTCGAATTAGGACCCTGCTTGGTAAGAGATGCTATCAAAAATATAGTTTGATTCATGTTAGAATAAAAGTTGCACAATCAAAGATGCCTATAAGAGAAGAAGGTAACTGGAGTTCGTAGTGGGCGATCATGTATTTGTAAAAGTTTCAACGGTGAAAGGGTTTATGCGCTCTGGAAAGGTGGAAAAATCGACTCCTAGATATGTAGGATCATTTTTAATGATTGAGAGGATCTACAAACTCGCATAGAGAGTTAAGTTACCAAGTAGTTTGGCAGTGTGCATAATGTTTTTCGCATATTGCATATGCGGAAATGTGTGCATGACCCTAATATGGTAGTGGAACCGAGGGAGATTGGCAACTTATTTGTAGAACAAGATTTGACTTATGTTAGATTATCGAAAGAGATAAAAGATCATAATACGAAGAAGTCAAGGAACAAAGTTATTAGACCTGTTTGCGTCCAGCAGAGTGGCGATAAAAATGATTGTACTTGGAAGGTAAAGGATAGATTAGGAATATTTTCCCCTAATTATAACTGGTGTACTTAAGTTATGATATGATTATGTATTAGCAATTGTGCTAATTAGTTTCGTTGGATGATTGATGACTTACAATAGCTGGGTACTAGTGTAACTTTTGTACTTATGTGTAGTTATTTTATGATCACTTTACACTATTGGGATGTTAGTGTAATTTTTGGTTCTTCCTTATTTGAATTTCGGAAATGAAATTCCTATAAGGACGGTTGATTGTAATACCCCATATTTTTGATTGCCATAATATGAGAAATTTAATTTAATTAATAATAGGAAATTATATAAAGATAATTTAAGTAATTTAATTGCAATAATTACCTAAGGAAGATTTGACTAATTAAGTATGGGTCACTTTGAAAAGTTAATTAAATAGCCTTAAGGGTAATCAGAGTAATTAAGGTTGCCTTAGTACTGAGAATAAAAGAATTTGATTTTTTGAATGAAAAAGGATTTTGTATAAGGAAAATAAATATAAATTTGAAT
The DNA here is from genome assembly GCA_030765085.1 of Allium cepa. Lineage (NCBI taxonomy): Eukaryota > Viridiplantae > Streptophyta > Magnoliopsida > Asparagales > Amaryllidaceae > Allium > Allium cepa. The sequence continues at coordinate 273,695,930 of CM060928.1, forward strand.
GTTGAACGAAGGAAAGCTTTTATTTAGGGATATAGATTAATGAAAATAAATGAGAGCGATTTAAGGCCATTAATATAAATACCTCACGTCATCTCTTTCTCCTCCTATACATCCATATTCTCTTCATTTTAAACAAAAGAAAAACTCCATTATCAAACCATGGCCAACTATATTTCAAGAGAATGAAAAAGAAATCAAATTTAAAGAAAAGGAATTTCTAAGGAAAAGAGAAGATTTAATCAAGAATTTCAAAGTTTATGTGAGTAAAAGTCTCACTGATTTACCCCCAAATTCATTTGGGTTCAATTTGATTGTTAAATGAATGTTTTGAATGATTTCTAAACATCTTTTTAATGATAAAAATGTCTTTGTTTATGATAAATGAATTAAATCAACTGAGATTAGTCATGTTTTAGGTTAAAACTCGATCTAATATTCTCCATATGCTACAAAAATTTAATATGATGATTGTAATGATAAAACAATGATGGGTCTCAAATTTTGTAATTTTTCGATTTATAAATAATTAGACATTAATTTTCTAGGTGGAAAAGGGCTTATTTATAAAATAATATTAAAAAATATGAAAATTTATTATTTGACCAAATTTTTTTATCAGAGGTAGAAGTAAATGACATAGAATTTTGGTGAATTTTGGGAATTTTCCTATTAATTTAATTTAATATGAAATAATTGACAAAAGAAAATATACCTTAATTAATAATGTAATTAAGGAAACGATCAATCAATGGAGCTTAAATTTTGGTTATAGTTAGAAAATGACGTCACAAAACAAAAGCAAGCGGTGAATGAATGACATGAATATAGGTTAGGTAAAAAGACGCTGCTTTATAAGGGCAAAATACTATGTTTCACTTAATTACGGTTTTGCCATCTTGGCATGCGATGGCTTTATTTAGACTATGATAGCCCTACATTTGACATGCAATAGGTTATGAAACTTGACACTCTATAGCACTACTACTTTGACACTCTGTGGCATATGAATTATGACACTCGATAGCCTTTATGTTAAGCAGTCGATGTCAAGAACTTGTAACACCCAATAGAGTTTGTGTTTTGAACCTTGGCGGCTCTTTGGGATTACACCTTCGATAGCTCTAAAGCTTTGACTTTTGATAGCACATCGGTTTTGGCATTCAATTGCTTTGGATTGCAATAGCTTTGGGCTGTGATAACTTTAGGTTGTGATCGCTTTGGGTTGTCGTAGTTTGACCTTAGAAAACAATGTAATTAAGACATGCGATAGTTAATTTAAAGTTGATACTCAATAGCTATTAAATTAGGCTTGCGATAATAAGTGAAGTGAGCTCTTTAAATTAGGCTAGAAAGTTTTTAGTGACATTTTGGAAGCCGGTTACCAAGATGTCGGTTTGAAATTTCATAGGGATGTGATTAAAAAATAAAATTTTATAAGTTAAGTTATGTTAACTTATTTTAAAATTTGAACTTAAGTAAGCTTAGAAAAGCTCAGAAATCACAAGAAAATCTAGTTTGGGGAGCAGCTATCGGTAGTGTTTTCTTCAAAAGTGCAACCAATATGGCTGATGCATTAAATTTCTTTTACTTACCGCCACTGCCGCCCAACCCGCCTATAATTTCAGAAGAAAAAACGCGCGTTACACAAACACTTCTTCTCTTCTTTTCCTCTCATCGTGCCATCTCTTTAAAAAGCAAACCTAGGTTTAGCATCTCCCTCTCCACCACTCACGAATTCATTATCTCGTCGCTGCTCTCACCACAGCGGCGAATACATTCGCGATCAACTCTCGTCGATCTGCCCCATATGAACTGTCGGTGGCAAAACCTTATGTACCACCCATTATTTCTCCTCGAGATTTCCCTTCGATAACTCAGGATTCTTCACTGTTTATTAGGAGCCACTGGCACCATGTTACAGGTAAATGTTCTGATTTTTATTTTATTTTAAATTTAAGATCATACGTTATATTACATGACTGAAATATTGCGAATGTTTGGTGTTTGATGAAATGTTAGGTGATTCATGTTACAGGTAAAATATACTCATTTGATTTGTGATTCATACGTTATTTGATGCAAATGTTTGGTGTTTGATGAAATGCATGATCGATATATTGCATTTTATGGTGTGCATTATGCCTGCTTGTTGGGTTAGATATTACATCCGAAGCACACAATTGACTGTTCTATTTTTAATGAGAGTCAACTGATATGGAGTCTTGATGGTTATTAGTGTCTATCTGCCTATTTATATGTGTGATTGAATTAAGGTTCTTGTATATTATTTGTGTGTTCAATGCATAGAAAACCTTGCTGGTGAGTTGTAAATGTGTTTGATTGTAGAATACTGTATGTTAGCAAGTTTTTTATTAAAACTGTAATATGCAGTGCACAAATTCATTCCTTGCAACAATAGAATCATAGAAGTTATAGCTAGTTAACTGATCTTTGTATGCACTTTTTCAACTTCATTCATCTCAATAAACTCGCTGGTTGCCTTGCTCTGCTCCTTATATTGATGTACTGTATGTTTATTATTCATTACATTATAGGGGTAGGGCAGGTGATGTTTATTGTTGATTCATGTGGTTGAAAAAACAAGATACATAGATAAGGTCTAAATCTGTATTCTAACATTAAGCTTGATTATATAGAGGCAATATTAAGAACTACGGCTAAGGTAATCTTGTGTTTATTCATATATTTTCTCAAAGTAATAGACGATAGACACTTCCTATTCCTTTTTTAACTCTCTTAAATACATCTAAACAATTTTTTACTTCTGTTCTAATCCTTGACAACTTAACTTGCTGTAATACAAGACAAGTGAAAAAATAGGTTAGAAAAACACCAGTAATAACCATAAATCGATTGTTTTCTTTGTCTCGTTTACTATTTTCAAATGATAAACAATAGCAATTATACAAATCATGTTTTTATATTCCACTATCTATTTTGCTAACAGTTTTAGTTCTGGTAGTCTGCTCTAATTTCAATACATGTATGGATTCTTTTGCTAGACCTGGTGAATGAACGTTGCTCTAACAAGTATTTAGAAGAGTCAAATAATCGACTTAGCATCAGATTTGTTAATGTATATTAAAAAATCATTTTCAATTTATTTTTTCTCTTCTCGATATTGAAATTTGAACTAAAATTATTCGTGGTACCATGTCCGTTTTTAACCATATTCAAAATCATATGCCTCCCAGGTAGAGATGACTGAAGGATATATGGGTCTTCATATACCTTCTGGTACACAACCTGGTGAAGTATTGAAATTTACAAAGTTTGGGGTTCCTAACATAAATAAACCTTCGGTTCGTGTTGATCATCATATAATAATAAGAGTAGATATTCTGAAAACAATCAGGTAAGCTATTGCCTTTTTCGATGAATTACCTTAGTGAATAGTTTATGTTTTAAAATCAGCTATTAAGATTTAAATTGTATTTTAAGTGAATTAGTCAGTAGCCATTTATGCTTCTAGCATATTTGTTAATTCCAGTCCTAGACATAAATGCACTGTTCTAAATAGAAGAAACACTTCTATTGATGTTCGGTAACTCTTCGTGTTGCTCAAACACAATTCTGCTGGAGGAAAAAAAAAGTGATATTCCTTTTCTATCATTAATACTTCTCCCAGAGCTCTTTACAAAGTAGTTGAGTAGTAGAACAAAAGGGGATTCAATCTTAAACCTTAACCTTTTTTATTTGTGCCTAGGCTTGTTTGCTCAGATTTTCGTTGTCGGAAGTTGAAACCATCTTCATGCACTATCATGTGTTTTAGGTAATTTTAGGTATTTAAGTTTTAAAGCTATCAATCTATTTGATTGTGCACATTTCTACTTTTTAATTTCACCCTTCATTGGAAAGAACTATATCCTTGGTTGTTGTTATGAGATGGATGGCATTCTTTACAGTTTCTTAATGACTTTCCTTTTTCTGAATATTTTATTCAACCCGTAAGTTCCTTATCCCTTTATCATCTTGGTTGTGTTATCCATCGCATTATCTGCTTTCAAGTTTCTAGAAAAAGGTTTCAATGCGCTGCAAATTATGTTCCCCATATGTAAGATCAAGAATGGATGCACTATTACCATTAAAGCTATGGGATAAATAAATACTCATAAGTTCCTAATTTAATTCTAGTAGTTCAAATAGATGTTTATGATTTGACTTATTTATATGGGATAAATATATTTGTACGTTGGTTAGTGTTTATGGTTTAACTTATTGCTTCAGGTGGGGCTTCTTCTACTGCTCCCATGAGTTGGGGAGGCAATGCAATTATTATCCATCTCAATTTCCATTTCTGCATGCATGGCTAATACAATGTGTAATATAGATCAATACTAGAAGAGTTAACTCTTATGTTGCATTTAGTTTGGTAGTAATATATTATATTGGATGGTTGCAGGTTAGCCCCATTGTGTATGGACACATCTCGCATGTGCATCTGCCTTCAGGAGAATAACATGCCACATAATATGGTCATTTCTGAAAATAATCGTATTCCCTCAAGTAACATGAATTTAATATCTCGCTGTCCTCCAAATTTCCTATATCAATTATCTTGCCTGTAAAGAATATATTAAAAACAATTGGTACTTTAGTTGAATGTTAATGGTATATAAATGATATTTTATTTTCTGATTCCCGAGATTAATAGTTGAATCATCCTTTTATTAACATTATCAGGTTTACAATGAACATTTCAGTTGTCAGTACTGTAGTGTATAGTCCAGTTGCAATTATTTAAGTTCACAATTCGTAGACTAGGGATCTACTTGACAATATATAGATTCTTCTTATTCACACAAGTTTCTATGCTTGAAATTTGCAAAGCTATGGGGTATAGAAAAATATACCGATAGAATTATTTGAGATAGTGCATGTATTATTTTTTTCTTGAATACCTTCAGATTAGTTTTTCTTGTTAATTAATTTCAATTAATTTTCATTCTTGAATAACTATTTAATTATTTTTGATAGATGTGAACTAGGGTAGATACAAGTGCAACACATGAACACATGTTAGCATCCCTGCAGAAGAGACTAAAAAAATTCTTAAGAAAGGTTCAACCATTTTCATGCCAATTTTGTCACATTGGTATCAGCAGGCACTAGCTATTTCCGCAGCACTTCTTCATAAACTTTACAGACACAAGTTGGTTAGTTAATCTTGAGTCAAGGATTAATTGTACATGTATCCTTATAATTTTATAATTGCATTCATTCTGCCTCGGTTACCAATTATCATATTATTTATACCTGTCTGAGGCAGTATGATGCTAGGATTATATATGCAACATGGTATCGGGGATAGATATGCAATTTACAATATTATCAAAAGAGCACGCTAGCATAATCTACCCATTTCTTAACAAAATGAATCTAGATTGTAAATTCCTTGGGTCATGTACATGTACGTATTTTGCAGAAACCATTTTTGGATCGTGCTGAGCATCTTACAGAAGATATAGTCTCTATGCTCTCGGCAGTTGAAAGTCTTGAGAAATATGTATTGATGGTGATTGCATCAGCATGCGAAGAGGAAACAGCAGATGTATATTGCAAGAAAAATTTATCCCTATATCAAGTTTTGTGCTTTGTTTTTCTACATGCCATTTTTTCTGTTTTGTCTTTTTTTTCTTTTCTTTTCTTGGTTATTGAATTTTTGTTGTTTAAACTTTTGATATCAACAATTATACCATTATAACATTTTCATAAGTTAATCACTTCGTTTTCATGTTCATTCTACAAAATTACTATTTATAAGGCAGTAGCACTGTTAATTAATAGTTACTCATGTAGAAAATGCCCAATATTATACTCAGCAATTTTTTCCTCAAGGATCATGCTTAAGGTACCAGGCTACAGAAGATACACCTCATTTGCTGATGTGTATTATCGAGTGGTTGTCTAGGCACTAGGAATCAATTTGCACAAAATTGAGATTCAAAAATGCATATTTTGTATTAGGATGAACTATCACCCTCTTGTGCTATAATTTTTTGGCTCGTCTAACCTGTGGGAATATTAAAAAAGGATTCATTGGTGATTCTGCATACCCACTAAGAAACCGTTGACTAGTATACTAAATGGAAGTGGAAAAAAGGATTTTAAGCACAAGGGCTCGGTATGGAAAAAAGAGAGAATTTTAGTGATGAGGGCTCGACATGAATTTTTTTTTAATAGCTATCTAAGCTCATTTATTTATTTAAACCAAGGGGTTTAGTTTAGTTTGGAGGTTTTCAGTTGTTATAGTTAAGTTTATGAAATCTGTATGTAAGCTTTTAATTTAAAGTTTTAAACATATAAGCATTGACATTAGAAAAGAATGATACAAGACACTTAAAACCATGAATTAGGTGGAATGGATCCCTTTGTACCAATTTCCACAATAGAAAAAGGAGAAACATGAACTTCAGCTTGAAAATCTTTGCTCGACCATTCGATAATTCTAACAAAAAAGAATTAATCCAACCCTTTTAGTTTCTCCTCTCTATTACACCATAATGTAGTTTTGTTTTGTTACATTGAACGAACGAACACCATACCATCTTTTGGACTAAATTATTATTGCAGTCTCCACATGCATGAAATAGTGTAATATTTTTGGTTTCCATGTGATTAGTAAATGACGTATAAGTTGCTGAGTGGCATCTAGCTGTTTTTTATGTTTACACTTTACAGTTATAAACAACCATGTTGTTATTTTGGAGATCATTGTTTCATTATTCTTTACAAATATGGTACACTTAAAACTCACTTCCATAAATTTTCCTAGGTTGAAAATAAATCTGACATATTGGTTTCAAGATGGGTGAATTCACAATTAGGACGAATTATTGAGTGGGTTGAAGGGCAATTCAATTAGAGGTAACTATTTGGTGTACAATAATTTGTTACTATTCTATGTCTGTTGTAATATTACCCTATAGGTTATATTAAAATGCACTCAATCCACTTGTAGTGTTTCACTTAAATCCCACAAATCAAATTACTGTGCCACCATCATTTAAACTTCACATAAATGATATCACGTTGCCGTACCTGCAGGGCTGGGATCAATTTCAATGCAACAATGGTATGGAAGTTCAATTGTAGAAGTGTTTAGAATTATTGAAGAGGTTCAAACTTCTTTTTTTCATTATTTTTGCTATCTGAAACAATGGCTGCTTTTTTTAGCTAATTTTTTATCACGAACTTACACGTATAGTTCATTTCCAGACTTTTTGATGTAATCTATTAAACCAAATTCTTTATGCTTTATTTTGATATCAAATACCTGCAGACAGTGGATCAATTTTTTGCTAAGTTCCAATGAGAATAGGCGAACTAAACAGCCTCTGTCGTGAAATTGACAATGCATTCCAAGAGTATACATGGCATGTTAGTGAAAAAATAGTTGAGGATGGCCATATAACTCCTATCATTAATTACAAATCAATGGTGCATGTATACCCACTCACTCTCTAAGGATACAAATATATGATTGTCTTATGTGAAATCGTGTGTTTTATATGATTTCTATAGTTAGTTTGTTCTAAAAGTATTCTTGCAAAATAATAAAATAACCTAAAATCAGGCTCACAATACTTGTATATATCCTAGGTTTTATGTGATTGTGGTTGAATATTAAATGACCTGCACCTATGGTATTTCCTGATCTGCATAATAGAGTTCTTGGTTTTCCTTGTGATCGCATAACATGTTATCAATTATGATTTTGATAATAGTTTACTAAAGTACACTTCTGATCTACGAACAAACTTAACTACAGTGGATTCATATTATTTAAAAAATCATGAATCGTTGTCTATGTAATTTCGTCAAACTAGCTCATTACTGTTGATCTGAAAGCATGGTTAACCAGCTTAGCTGTCAGAAATATTTGTTTTTACCTTAAAAGAAAATGTTCTAAGCTTTATGTCATTCCTTGCTTTCTCCAGTTAATAAAGAAGACGTAATGCCATCTACGAATTTGATTTAGTTTGTATATGAACAAACTACTGTTGAAGAGTGAGGCGAATCTTTATGCTGAAATTTTCATTTGTGAAGCTACATTATGTGTTAATCGGGAATCTAATCTGCATGCTTAGGTTTATTTTACGCTGAATTCACTATGTTGGTTAGTGTTGTTGACGAGGTTGTATCATAAACTTCGTTTAGTTTAAGGTTGAGGCATGTTAGTTCTTGATTTTTTCCCACGATGATTTTAAGGCATGAGGCAGCAAGTTGAAAGCTAAACAATGGTGTGTCTGTGCGAAATTGTATATATTCTCAAATAAGGTATATGCCTAGACTTGCGAAAAACCGAGATAGCTTAGAATATTATTTTACGACCTGATGCTTTGTCAATATAGATCAATGTCGATATGCATATGCACACCTAAGACATATATAAACATAAACAGTAAACAGAATCATACATCCACATGCAGACTATTAATTTAATCGAAAATTTTGTATGTTTTAGACTGTAGAGAATATATACAATCATATATTTCATCTCAGCTATTTGGACTTTTGGACATGCAGCGCAATGAGGTTCCTACCTATCTGATCAATGGGAATCATGCTAGCAATAGTCATCAGCCAGCACTCCAATGGCAATTGAGTTGAGCAAGGAAAGTGGCAGGCAGAATTAGCTCAAGTGGCAATTGAGTTGATTGCTGTAAGTAGTAGGAACTTAAAACAAATTTCTAGCATGTGCATTTATTTTGAACAAGTCAACGGTTTCTCACATAATCTCAACTTTATAATGCATTAATTTTGCAATAGTTCTTCAATTGGTGTCCAAATTTCGTTATAACGTTTTTTATTTACGCCGAGAATAATTGAATTGTTGTAAATATTAAAATTGTATAGTTTTAGCATAACTAAACATGATGGATTTTTTCTCTATTTTCAATGAAAGAGCAGCGAATGTACATTTCTATCATATTTTCTCTATTTTCAATGAAAGAGCAGTGAATGTGCATTTCTATCCTATTTGATGTCTTTAAGTACGAAACATGTGTGAAACTTGACATATTGTTCTTATGTCTTCTTTTGTTGTTGAAATCCTATTGATGAGTTGGCTGTTTCAAAAATTTTAGCCTTTGTTATGATAATTCTCATCCGGTATTTGATATATCCTGTTTGATTAGTGCCAAATAAAAATGTGAATGGTCATTCAAGTCAATATGACATCATTAATTTGATGTGTTGCTCTATCAGATTTTAATCCGGCATGATTTCATTGCCCAAATCATAAATCCATCAGCAACATTTTACCAGATAGGTTTATCATGTATTATACACCAGTTACAAATATAATTTATATTATTATTATTCTTTATTTTGCCTATATCATTCTATTAGCATTAGCAGCCTCCGTGCCCTCCTTAAGTTATGCATATGTTTGCAGTTTGGGATGGCTTCGAACATGCGTCAAGGTGGAATTCAGCAATTGCTGGCTGCAGAGCAGGAGCTCAGCATATTTTGAATAATGCTAGAAATGGTAATTCCTATACTTGAACACATCTTATGTCTGATTTTCCATGCTTGTCAAAAAGAAAACATACTGCTATTCGACCTGTTCTTATTACTTCTATTTAATAGTCCCCTGCCTCATCTTTCCCAAAGATAATTAGTAACATATAGCATTATTTGCATTTTGGTACAATGAATATATGTGTGCTTGTTACTTCAAAATTTAGAAAAGAAACTAAAGTGCATTGTGAAATGTAAACAAACATCCTGCAAGTTATTATCATATGCAAAAAAACATACACGACATAAACATGCACCAACTTTATGTGTCTGTAGCAAAGATGGCAAGATTGAAGCAGGCAAAAGAAGAGGCTGAGAAAGAAGTTGCACAATTCCGTGCACATATGGAAGCTAAATACCAGAAGAAAGTAGGTGCAGCAAGTATTATTCTTCATTTTTCTTCATATACATATTTTACATTAAATGTGTACTAAATTACAATCTTGATGTCTACAAATGCTGAATACCAGAAGAAACGACAACAAAAATCAAGCAATTAGAGGAACAAGCAGTAAACATTTCAGATGATGTCTGCCAATGCTTCTGAGATACGTGACAACCGTGAAGAATTCGATTAACTGAGTTGCTATCTCAAGTAAAATTAATCGATGTTTTTTTTATGGTTGCAGCTGTAGAGAAATACAGACTATGTTGAAGAGAGAGGCGCCACTTCAGGAACTGTCATCCTTGGTGCAGTTCCTCTTAAAAGGTACTTGCTACTTATGTGTTGATGCTAGCAAATTCTGTTCTGAAATGTAAAAGCCATTAAATAATTTGTAGGTAGTTTGAAGAGGGAAGTTACGAAGGAGAAGATAATAGAGGTTGTATGTGTTGATCCAACTGCAGTTGTGATCCATGCACTTGCCAATGGGAGCCCCAGTCTCTGCTCGTGTGGTAGTACTAGTTAGTTTGCTGCATTAAATACACAATGTATTGTGTGCTTAGACCTTCTTGCGATAATTGTGTACTTGCGTTTCTGTTTCCTTAATAAACATGAGAATGTGTCTCCTCGCTACCATCTACAACGGTATTAACAAACTCATTAGTCACTGCTTGCTCAGTTTGTGCAGTAGCAGTCACTACAATAGGATGAAGCAACAATGGCACTTCTGCTAGTAATAAGAAATGGTAGCCAGTATAGTACGCTCAAAACAGTTAATAATTTTTAGAAGCTTTCAAATATCGCTGCGGAAATAAATGTGAACCGTCGCAATATGACTTTCGTAGCGTTGATAAGACTACCAAAACATTTATTAGCGTTTTGGTAAACATTACGGTACGACATGTTACCAAAAGTACAAAACTTTTTGTAGCGTTTCTAAAACCCCTACGATATGTCAGGTTTCCGTAGCGTTTTCTACAACGCAACAAAAAGTTTCAGACTTTTAGTTGCATGCCGTATCGTAGCGTTTACCAAAACACTACTAAAAGTTATGCTAGCATTTTTTTCAACGCTATGAAAGGTATTTTCTGGTGTAGTGAATGATAGTTGCATCATTTAAATTTAAAGATAAAAAATTTTTATCCAAAAAATGCATGGGATACATAAAAAATAAATAAAAGAAACAGATTGAATCCAAGATCGTAAAATATACTGACTCATGAAGTTATTGAATGGCAATGTGCCAGGACTAATGTAATCTAAAATTCAATGGTACACGGCAAGGTACCATGACTTGGGAAATCTATAGGGCACAAATTAGAAAAATCATAAATCTAGTGTGAGTTTATGATAGAGTGCAAAAACATCAGGATGGATGCTATAAATGAATCACCAACGTGAAACGAAAGAGTTTTGGGACTAAGAGGGATATTGACGCTTAGTAAGGACGCTTGCTAGAATGTGTTCAATATGTTTACATTCAAACCTCTTAGGAGAGTCATGGTGGCTCTAATTATAGTGGCTTCCATGGTGTAATGAGTGGTCATTTCATCTTGTGACGTTGTTTGGGTAAAGATTAAATTAGTGACACCAAGGCCTAGGGAGATAATCACTAATAAGTTAATGATATTTTCAAGACCGACACCTAAATAAGACACTAGGTAATGATTATAAATATGATTGATAATTGTATGACATGGTTCACAACCAATTGATGATGAATATATGGTATACTTATATTGAAATGGATGAATATAAATATGACATGGTTTATAATTGAACGTTAAGTGTCGGATATATTAATGGCTGAATAGATGCGATGCAAATACTCATGCTGTGATGATTGTTCACATGACATGATGTAATTGTTGTGATGCATAGCTGAAGGGAAAACGTATTTTATGCTTTAGCCATATGGTCTCACTATGTGTATGTTTATGACAAAAATTTACTCATAATCGGCTTTATGTCTGACCCATGTTTTTATTATTTCTCATAAACTCATAGATACTCATTCGACTATGCTGAATTTATGACTTTAACAAGTTAAGTTTGGAAGACGAAGCAGAAGGCTTATAGTTAATAAAAGTTTTTTTGACTCCGCCGTTGTAAAACCATAGCTTATAACTGGTTATTTGTATGTGTCTACATCTTCATATGTCAGGCATAACACTACTATAGATGTTTATTTATATTTTAACTCTGCGTGGGAAAGAGATGGGTCAATGATCACATACTGAATTATGTAAAACAATTTGATGTGATGAAATTATTTAGTTGCTTTGTTTACATAATGTTATGGAATTAAACACCGATCTCACTTTTTCGCTTGAAATTAATTCTCATGATAACTGCAGCATTATTGGCATTCATTTTCGGATCTCGAAGTAGGCTACGTTACAAATGCCTTGATTGTTTTGTTAGAGTATACACAAATCAGCTTATTTCACCCAGTTATTATCCTATTCAATTAGATGCTTAGTGTGTTGGATATATATATATATATATATATATATATATATATATATATGGTGATATTTTGTTATGCTTTGATATGCTCGTTATATGATATATACATGATGCTATGCCAGTTATATATACTTTGAAATCTTTTTCACTAGACATAGTCCGATCTATTATTATTTATATAATACTCGGATCGGTATCCAGTCACAATTATAGGTTAATCGATTTCTTTGGCAGAATATTGATTTTACATTGACTACCAATTGCAGTGATACTAACATTATATTAGAATGAGATAAATCCTTTTTTGACCATTGCTTCACCTTAAGTGGTTCAACTTATACCTAATTATGACCTTAATAATGGAACAATGCCAGGTCACAACGGATTAAGTAGGTGAGTTTCAAAAATATTTTCATTTTTTATCTTCAACGGGCCTACGAAGTCTAATAGTTTTAGATCCAATCTAAATGTTTTCAATAAAATATTTGTTTTATTTTATTTTTTAATATAATTTTTCAATTTAATTTATATAAGCATATCAGATACACTTATGTGCGTATAGTGCACGTTCACATATAAATTGTACGTGGTTAAAGGTGCCCACATATAAATGTTAGAATTTATACTACAATAAGCACATTTGTCCTCTTAGACATACATTTGTTGTGCATAGTATTGTTTGAATAATGTATGTATGTATATATAATATTTATAGTTGTTTTGTTTATTTAAATAGTTTGACGAATTCAAAATAATTTGAATTGATAAAATATCTTAGATTAGTTTCAAAATTTATAAATAGATCTAGATCTCGATAAATAACTATTTTAAGCTTAAATTCAAATATATATATATATATATATATATATATATATATATAAATGTATGTGTGTACATATAAAAATTTCTATTTGAATTACACATTTGAATAAGTTTATATTTTAGGTTAAAACATATTCATTTATAGATTATAAATTAATAAATATACATATATGTAAAAATTATATTTTTTCCGACCGAAAATGTTTTTATCTAATTTTTTCTATTGTATCGAAACAGTATGGATTTGCTCAAAAAATTCTTTACATCATTAACAATAATGATTTAAAATAAATATTTATATTAGAAAATATTATACATAATTAAAAAGTTAGTGTTTTTTAAAATCCAAAAACAAATATGCAGATCGAAAAATAATGTCTTTAGCAAGGCTAGCCACTACAAAAACAATTATTTTATATGTATATAAATTTGATGTATCTATTTAAAATTGTTAAAACCATTTAAAATCATTTTAAATTTGAAATAAATACCTAAAAATTTAGCCAAAAATTATTTGAACTTCTTTTAATGTTTGATGTGTTTTTTAAAATAACTTTGAATGCATTTGTACATACATAAGATTGAAAAACAAATATATATATATATATATACACACACAAATTTATTATAGTAATAGGATATAAGAAAAATATATTTAATGGACAGTATATATGATGGTGAATTAAAAATAAATATTATTACAAAATTCTGTAGCCAGTGAATAGCAACTTGAAAGAAGAATTGAACTTCTTAGATTTGATAGAATCTGCAACAACCTAAAATTTAAGCTATAATAGTTAATTAATGAATTAATTAAACAATAAAATAAGTTAGTGAAATTGTCAGAATCAAGCTACGGGATTTGTACCATTGGGTCCATGGCGATTTTCTGATCAATTTCCATATATAACTTGTCGAAATCCAAGCTAGTATAAAGAAGTTACGAGTGAAACAAGAATTCAGAATTTAATAAAATTAAACGAAGAAAAAAAACGACCCCATAGGGGTCGACCCTTACATTGGTCGGGTCAACCCCCAATGAACTTAGGTTGACCCGCCAATGTTAATGGATGAAGATTCGTCCAGGTATGAGTCGAACACTATGTTTTTGATTTTTTGGGCAAATCTTGTGCATCTGTAGTTGCATCCGAGGGTCCCTAGTGAGCCTATGACGTGGTTGCACCAGATTCAATCTTCAAATCCAACGGTTTGGGATCCCCAAGCCACACTATAAATAGAACGCTGGGCCAAGCTATTTTTCTCATTTAGATTCTCTCTCAATTGTGTTCATTGCCTGAGGCTGAACCCTAAATAGAAAAATTTTCTTGGGAGAAGATATTTTTAATAAAAGTATTCTACACCCAAGAAGTAGATCTAAGAAGGCCAAGGATTAGAGCTAAGGACCACAAATGAGTGATTTGCCATTATTTTAAATTTGTAAGCAATTTAAAACAATAGAGGTCTCAATAGCTATAGTTTTTCTACAATTTTGAGACAGTTTTTATGTATGTTTATTTACAGTCGGTTTTTAAGCAAATTTCAGAATTTCTTTCCAGCCTATTTTTATTCAGCTATTTTATTCAGTTATTTACAGTTTTTTTACATCTGTTTTAAGTTGGAATTTAGCCTGTAAATGTTAGTTTCTTTTTATAGAGATTTAATTCCTTTTTACGCAATAAATTAAAAAGAGAAGAATACGCTAATATGAATTTAAATAGAAAAACATTAAATTTACAAAAATCAGATATAAAATAAGAAAAATTGAAATAAAATAGAGATGGACTGATATAGGCAAATTTAAGATATTTGCATGCATAATTATAACAAGTGGTTATAACTAAAAAAAGAGAGTAGAAGGGTAACAGTTGCAAAAACAATTATAACACATATGTTATAATCAGAAAGAAAGAAATAACAGAAGAGGCTTCTTTTAAAACTTAGATCTTGGATTAAGTTAATAAGCAAATATAGCAGGAATAACAGAAGAGACTTAGTTTAAAACTTAGGTCTTGTATTAAGTTAATAAGAAAATATAGTAGAGATAACATAAGAGGGTTATTTCAAAACTTAGATCTTAAATTAAGTTAATAAGCAAACATAGAAGAATGCCGTACCGGAAGCATTCCCTTTCAGGACTAGGACTGATGGTCTCACAATAGTAGATGAGGCCGGGACACGCTTGTGCTAATTAGGGTAGATAAAAGGCCAATAGATAAAGGCTCAAATCTGGAGACTTGGGCAAGGGGTGTAAAACTAGAAGATTGTTTGTTAGGACCAGTACTGGCAGCATTCCCTTTCAGGTCTAGGACTGATGGTCTCACAACGGTTAGGTGAGGCTGGGCAGCATCCCTTTCAGGTCTAGGACTGATGGTCTCACAACAGTTAGGTGAGGCTGGACATGCTTATGCTGATTAGGGTAAATAAAGGGTCAAAAAAGGGGCAACAGTTAGTGTGTACCACTGATTACCAAGCATGCGGCATCGATTAGGGTAAATAATTTGCTACTACGTCTTAAGCACTAAAGAGGAGTCTTTTGCTGTAGTACTAATAGGATTGGATCAGCTCATAGCGGCATAACAAAGATAGAATAGGCCGATCAAAGAGTAGAATTAGGGTTTCGGCCTAATCAAGTTAGTAGTTGAGATAGGATTAGGATTTCAGCATAATCACAGCAGTTTAAGACAAGTGTAAACAATCACAATCCAAACAATTAGTCAAATAGGATCAGAAACCGTATTTTACCCGAGTTTTTTTTCCTATATTTTCCTTTCAAGCTAGAACTATTGTTTAGTCAATTATCTTTACCTTACTTAGAAATGCTAGTAATTACTTTCACTCACTAGACTTATAGTCTGACTCACTCCTCTATTTCCCCCTTTCCCCTCATAGGCCAGCAGAGTTGAGTTGATTCAGGTTGTTCGAGATCCATTTTCGGAGTTTTCTCATTTCAGATGTATTTTCTTGCTTTTCATATTCTTTTTATTTGGCTTATAATGGACATGCTCTTGTGAGAGCGATTACTACTATTGTTACTTTTGTACTCTGATTATGTGAGGTTGAGATGTATTTTCATGAGATATGAGACATTTTGAATTTTTGAGATATGTAATGTTTTTATGACTTATTTTAAGATGAATTTTAATTTTGAACGATAAGTTATTATTTAAACATTTCCGCTGTTGTTACTTATTTCTCTTGTGAATCTTAGTCTTTGTGATGCTTTAGCTATACCTATAATGCACCACATCTTTTGGTGTGTCCTTTTTGGAAATACTAAGAGGTGTGGGGTATTTTACTTGGTATCAGAGCCTAAGGTTATAGGACTCATGAAAAAACTTGTTTTAAAAGTAAATTATTTTCAAAGGTAACATATCTTCAAACTAAAAGCATTTTTCAGAAAGAAACTCTTATTATAGAAATAGTTTTCAAGTATAAAAGAGTTTTTATAAAAATCCCCTCAAAGTCCAGTTCAACCTTCTTTCGATTCTTTCGAGCCTAAATTTCTTTCTTTACATAGTGTGGCGGACGCCCCAAATCTTCCAGAGGGTGTCCAAGTTGCTACCTGGTTCCGTAGATACCTCCAAGCTACGGCACAAGAGGAGCAAGGGAAAGCGTCCAATACAGCACTAGCGGGTGGAGATCCCATTAATCCACCTACACCAGCCAATTTTTCTAAGCTATGTTAGGACTTCGCTAATCTAAGAGGCTGCCCATTTTCTGGCAAGGAGAATTTCGTAGAGGCACAAACTTGGTTTCGGAATATAGTGCGGGTACTTTGGCTGTTAGGATTGGAAGACCGGTAGAGAGTTCAGCTTGCATCTTGGCCGCTGAAGGAGAGGCTTCTTATTAGCAGGAGATTTAGAGATAGAGGGTAAGACATTGGTTAGTTGGATTTTGGGAAAGATTTGGGAGAAAATTCTTGTCACAAGCCGAGGAAAGCATGCAGATGGAGAAGTTCATTAGTCTGAAGTAAGGGAGTCTTTCGATGAACGAGTATATAAATCAGTTTAATGAGTTATCTTGGTTTGGGATGGAGGTTGTTAATACACCGCATAAGAAGGTCACCAAGTTTGCTAAGGGTTTGAACCAACTCCTCTAAGGGTTGGCATTGACACATGTACCTAGGGGAGCGACATATGAGTCACTTATGGAAATGACTCTCATATCAAATGTTGCTAAGAAAGAAGACGTTAAGGAGGTTCCTAAATCAGAAAACTCTAAGAACCAGTGGTGGAAGAATAAGAACGATAAGGACAAGAAGAAAGGAGGAGGACCTAAAAAAAAGGACAGATGAAGAAGGGCAAGAAATTTCATAATTATGGATTGGTTGGGCATTTCACAAAGGACTGTAAGGAGGACACGATGAAGGGGAGGTGTTATAACTGTTTGGGATGCAGATTAAGGATCTTAAGGTGGAAATAACACTAGAGGGGGGGGTGAATAGTGTTTTAAAGAATATACGAACTATATGACTAAATTAAAACTTTCAACACAAATCTAAACAGAATTCTAACACAGAATGATCACTGAACATATAACAAATGCAAATAGTAAAGTAAAGCAAGTAAAAGGAAAGAACACACCGGATTTTATACTGGTTCGGAATCCTCCTACATCCAGTCCTGCACCAAGGCAATATCCTTGTACAGATTTTTATAAGTCAATATCCAAATTACAACCCTCAATTTCTAAGGCCTTGAGGAACCCTCCTATCTCCGAGTCTGGGGTAAACTCTCTTGATTTACGGGACACAAGATCACCCTAATACTTTCTAATAACAATCCTTTTGAATGAATAGACTCTATGGACTTTTTGAATACAAATTGATCCTATAACTCTGAATAACACTTTGATCTTTAGTAGAATGATGGAGAATCAAATAGAGAGAGTATCTAAATGATTTCCTATTGAGAATTTGGCAGAATGATGACACGATCTTGAAAATATGAGTTTTATGGATATGGAATGGTGGAGAAGAAAGAGTGAAGAAAATAAGAAAGTAGTTGTTAAAAAAATTCGTTTTGGAAGCCTTTATATAGATGCACAACAGTCATAACCATTGGCGAAAGGTTTTCGAACGAATGGACACTTCTTTTGAAAATTAAATTTTGAATCCAACTGTCACCATGTCGACATGGGGTATCCCCTTATGTCGACATCCCTTAGTTCAAAATTATAGAGATGTTGTTTTGTAAAGACAATTGAATTTAAAACAAGTTGAAACTTCTCTGAAGCAAAGTAAAGTGTTTAAACAATATTTTGAGATAGAGAATGAATATAAAACATTATTTTAAATATATATATATAATTGATATAGACCGTCAATTATATAAGTAATATTTAAAATTAGAATAAGTTTTGATGTTTTAAAAATAGAAGTTTTTAAAATCAGAATAGAGGAATATTTCAAGGCTAAAACAAAGTTTGAAAATATTTTTGAAAACATGATTTTGAAAGCTAAAACATTTTGAAAACAGATTTAAAAACATTTTGAAAAATCTATTCAAACTGAAATTGCAAGAACCTTCCTACAGAGCTCCTCCATAGGACTCGAGAACTTGTACAAAGTAGTTTAAATGATTTTGATTTTCGTGGGTTTGTAAGCCACTTGTCGTAGGTTTGTAAGCTACTTGTCGTGGGTTTGTAAGCCGCTGGTTTTGATAGAAATTGGGTTCCGTCCCAAAGAAAATTGGAAGAAAGATGAGAGTGCTATTATGAAGTTTTAACAAAATACTAGACACTTATCTTGAGATCTTGAAATCTTGATTCTCTAGAGTCTTGAATCTTGAATCTCTAATCTTCATCTTGATGCTTGAGTCTTTATACTGATCAGTCTTCGATGATACCTGCATATACTTCCTATATACATATACATATATATATATATATCTATATGGAAATGTTAGTATATATTTTATAAAGTAAAGTATAATAACTATATAAGGTTGTTGTCATCAAAACATCATCAACTCAGTTCCTAACAACAACTATGGGCCGCCTGGACACCTTAGTAGAGCTTGTCCTCAGAAGATGGGGCAGAGAGCAGGTGCTCCTACGGAGCAAGTACAAGCTTTGGATGCAGCACCTTCTAGTAGTGGACCAGATCGAGGTATGAAAGTCTCTGTAGAAGGTTTGATTTCTATTTTGGATTTTCCTATTCGGACTCTTTTTGACTCCATAGCATTGCTTTTTTTTCATTTCTAGTTTCTTAGTTGATTGTTTGCACTTAGATATTTCTCTAGTAGTAGGCCCTATAGTTGTTTCAAACCCCAAAGGTGGATCCGTACATTTATCCATGATTTGTAGGGGTTTGAATTTTTTTTTACTAGGCGTAGAGTTTGATTGTGACGCCTATGTGCTTGGATTTTCGGTATGGGATGACTTTGGGGATGGACTGGGTTATCCATTTATGGTGCGATATTGGACTATGATAGGAGAGTCATTAGACTAGAGACAGACAACGAACAGACTCTTAAGGTTTCTTGCAACTCACAGGGGTCAGTCATGTTGAGCTTCATTTATTCCCTTGATTCATCATTAGGAGAGTTAGGATCAATTCCAATTGTTAAAGATTTCCTAGACATTTTTGAGGAGGTTAGGGGACAATCCCATAAGAGAGAGATCGAATTTTGGATCTATCTGAATGACAATGCTAAGCCAGTGGCATTGCCCATGAGACATATGGCTCCTAGGGAGAGGAAGGAGTTAAGTAAGCAGATAGGTGAGCTATTGGAGAAAGGCTTCATCAGACTGAGTATATCTAAATGGGGAGCGCCAGTCGTCTTCGCTAAAAAGGTGGAGACGGTTCCCTTCGACTTTGTGTAGACTACAGAGAGTTGAATAAGCTCACGAAGAAGAACCGTTACCCACTTCCTAGGATAGATGATCTGTTCGATCAGTTGGTTAGCCCTTTAGTGTTTTCTCAGCTTGACCTAAACATTGGATTTCATCAGCTTAGGGTCATTGACGATAGCATCGATAAGACATCATTTCGGACACCTGATGGATTCTTTGAGTGGTTGGTTATGCCTTTTAGGCTGACCAATGCTCCATCCTATTTTGTAGATCTGATGAGTCGTGTTTTTCGAGATGTCCTATATAAGTTTGTTGTAGTGTTTGTGGATGACATTTTGGTGTTTTCCATAAGTATGGAAGAGCATGTTGTTCATCTTGAGGAGGTTCTTCATACACTTCGTGTTCATCAATTGAAAGCAAAGTTCTCGAAGTGTCGCTTTTGGCATAAGGAGGTGCGTTTCTTAGGACATGTAGTCTCAACAGAGGGTTTAGCTGCGGATCTTGCTAAGATAGTGGTTGTACATGATTGGAAGTTCCCCGAGAATGCATCGAAGTTAGAAGCTTCCTAGGTTTAACTGGTTATTATAGGAAGTTTATCAAAGATTATGCTAAGATTTCAGCACTTGAGATTAAGCCTACACTCATAGATCAGTTTGGCTCAAGGCAGCAAGAGGATTCAGAGATTGTGGATATTCTGGATAGGATTAACAGAGGAGAGGTCTCTAGATATCTCCAATGCTATTCCATCGATGGTAAAGGGTGGCTAAGAAGAGATGGAAGACTTTGTGTTCTCCGTTCTAGTAATTTGATGAGTGCAGTTCTAGCAGAAGCACACCATTCTCGAATGGCTATTCATTCGAGTAGTGATAAGATGTATAGAGACATGAAGAGAGTGTTTTAGTAGAGTGGCATGAAGAAGGATGTAACAAAGTTTGTGGCTAAGTGCCTTGTATGACAAAGAGTTAAGGCGAAGCAGCAGAGGCCTGGTAGATTGCTTCAACCATTGGATGTACCCGAATGGAAGTGGGATAGTGTTTCGATGGACTTCATAGATGGTTTACTCCAATCTAGGAAGGGGAATAACAGTATTTGGGTGATTGTAGATCGTTTGACTAAGAGCGCCCACTTCATTTCGGTCAAGAGTAAGAGGACAACACCTTATTTGGCATCCATATATGTTTGTGAGATAGTCTGACTTCATGGAGTTCCCTCTAGTGTAGTGAGCGACAGAGATCCTATCTTTACTAGCGATTTTTGGAGGAGCTTGCAAGAGGCTTTAGGGACACAACTTAGATTGAGCACAGTCTATCACCCTCAAACGAATGGCCAAATTAAGGATTTGTTGAGGATGTGCATTCTTGATTTTGGACGAACTTGGGCAGAGCACCTTCCTTTAGTGGAATTCTCTTATAACAATAATTTTCAGGCTAGCATCAGGATGGCTCCTTTTGAACCCTTAATGGAAGACCTTGCAAGTCGCCTTCGTGTTGGTTGGAGTCTACAAAAAGATTGCTACTTGATCCCGACATGATTAAAGAGACTTCGAAAAATATTAATTTGATTAGAAAAAAATGAAGACAACCCAAGATAGACGAAAATTCTATGCAGATGAGGGAGAAGGGATATTGAGTTCGAGGTAGGAGATTTGGTTTTCATTAAGGTATCTCCGCTAAGAAAGGAAGCAAGGTTTGGATCAAGGGGGAAACTTGCTCCCAGATTCATAGGATCGTTCCCCATTGTGGAAAGGGTAGGAAAGATGGTGGATCGGATAAAGCTACCGGAGAGGCTTGCATGAGTCCATGATGTTTTTCATGTTTCGCACTTGAGAAAGTGCTTACATGATTCAGCAGAGGTAGTGGAACCCAGTCTATTTGAGGGAGTTGAATTGAGAGAGAAGCATCGGTTCGTTGCATTCCTACCAAGATCGTTAGACGTGATATCAAGAAGTTTAGGAATAAGGAAGTCCCTTTGGTTAAGGTGTAGTGGGGAGATAGTACCGAGGACGCTACATGGGAGCTTGAGGAGAAAATACATACCTCTTATCCACATCTTTTCGATGGTACATTTTGAATTTCCTATTTCCATCTTTAATTTCGAATAGGTTCTTTCCTTTAGTATCCTTTAGGAGGGTATATCTTAGGATTTAACTTATGGATGATAGGACTGAATGTAAACATGTTACTAGAATATGTTATGTACGTTGGATGCTAGTGGTTGCAAGTGTTAGCTGGTGGGTGCTAATGGACGCATACACACACTAGGAACTATTATCTCTAGGGATCGGACTAACTAGGTCACTAAATCATATGCATATGGATATCCGTGCACTTGCATTTCTATTTCCATGGTTTTATAATGAGCGATTTTCATACGATTGTTGCATTTGGATGATGATTGTAGCATGCACATAGAACTATCAGTTATCATTTAGAAATTTGCATTCATTTGGATACATGGCACGAACATGATTACATAAAAGGAGGTCGACTGAATCAGTAGACTGCCTAATCTTTTGCATTAGTTAAGGACATTGACACTACACTATCGCATATAACATAAATTGCATTAGAAAGCTAAGGACAATAGTGTAACGGATGATGGTTGAATATGTGGTTGTAGAGTTTGGATGTAAATATTTATTTCATTCTTCTATCCTTGGAGATTTTGGTGACGAAATCCTTTAAGGAGGAGAGAATGTAAATTTCAGAATTTCTTTCCAGTCTTTTTTTATTCAGTTATTTGTAGTTATTTACATCTATTTTAAGTTGGAAATTAGCCTGTAAATGTTAGTTTCTTTTTATAGAGTTTTGATCCCATTTTACGCGAATAAATTAAAAAAAGAAGAATTCGCTAATATGAATTAACATAGAAAAACACTAAATTTACATAAATCAGATGTAAAATAAGAAAAAACTAAAATAGAGATGGGCTGAAATAGGCAAATTTAAGATATTTGTAAGCATAATTATGACAAGTGGTTATAACTAAAAAGAGAGAATAGAAGGGTAACAATTGCAAGAACAATTATAACAAATATGTTATAATCAAAAGGAAAGAAAAAAACAAAAGAGGCTTAAAACTTAAATCTTGGATTAAGTTAATAAGCAAATATAGCATGAATAACAGAGGAGGCTTATTTCAAAACTTAGATCTTGGATTAAGTTAATAAGCAAATATAGTAGAGATAAAAGAAGAGGCTTATTTTAAAACTTAGATCTTGAATTAAGTTAATAAGCAAACATAGAAGTAGGGTCCATACCGGCAGCATTCCCTTTTAGGACTACGACTGATGGTCTTACAATAGTAGGTGAGGCTGGGACACGCTTATGCTGATTAGGGTAAAAAAAAGTGGCCAATAGATAGAGGCTCAAATTTAGGGATTTGGGCAGGGGGCGCAAAACTAGAAGATTGCTGTTAGGACCAATACCGGCAGCATTATCTTTCAGCTCTTGGATTGATGGTCTCACAATAGTTAGGTGAGGCTGGGCAGCATTCCCTTTTAGGTCTAGGACTGATGGTCTCACAACAGTTAGGTGAGGCTGGGCACGCTTATGCTGATTAGGGTAAATAATGGGTCAAATAGAGGGAGACAGTTAGTGTGTACCGCCGATGACCGAGCGTGTGACATCAATTGGGGTAACTAATTCACTAATGCGTCCTAAGTGCTAAATATATGTCTTTTGCTGTGGGACCAACAAGATTGGATTAGCTCACAAGGGCACAACATAGTAGAATATGATGATCAAAGTGTAGAATTAGGATTTCATCCTAATCAAGTTAACAGTTGAGATAGGATAAGGGTTTCAGCCTAATCGTAGTAGTTTAAGACAAGTGCAAACAATCACAATCAAATAATCAAAACAATCAGTCAAACAGGATCAGAAACCTTATTTTACCCGATTTTTATCTTTTCTATATTTTCCTTTCAAGCTAGAACTATTGCTTAGCCTATTATCTTTACCTTGCTTAGAAATGATAGTAATTACTTTCACTCACCAGACTTATAGTCTAACCCACTTCTCTATTTCCCCCTTTTCCCCCATAGGCTAGCAGAGTTGAGTTGATTCAGGTTGCTTGGAGATCCATTCCTGGATTTTTCTCATTTCAGATGTATTTTCTTGATTTTCATCTTCTTTTTATTTAGCTTATGGTGGACTTGCACCTGTGAGAGGGATTACTACTATTGTTACTTTTGTACTCTAATTATGTGAGAATGAGATGTATTTTCATGAGACATTTTGAATTTTTGAGTTATGTAATGTTTTTATGACTTATTTTGAGATGAATTTTAATTTTAAATGATAAGTTATTATTTAAATTTTTATGCTATTTTTACTTATTTCTCTTGTGAATCTTAGTCTCTATGATGCTCTAGCTATACCTATAACGCACCACATCCTTTGGTATGCCCTTTTTGGGAATACTAAGGGGTGTGGGGTGTTTCAGAATCACCTCCCGAAAGTGCGGCTAACTAGAGATGAATATCACTCCTTATATAGATTAAAATTATTTAAATTTACTTTGCAAATGATAGGCTAATCCTCTTGTTTCATGCGGCCAAGGTAAGGTGGAGAGGAGGGCAAAAGTCAAAACAAAATGAAGGAAGGGATGAGGTTTAAATATCAAGGTGGAGTACAAAGTGGAGATACTTCTTTGTTGCTCCATCCTATCTAGTAATTCAAATCCAAATTTATGCATTTAAAACTCACCCCTCCCCTTATGGGTTACCAATAACAAGGGCTTGATGGGCCCATAATATTTTCTGAACCCATTCAGTATTTTAGTTCTCTAAATCCAATTTAAATATTTATCGATATTGTATATCGATACGTACATATATAACTCTTATATATGCACTTTATTAAATACTAATATATTCAAATAAATCAATAATAATAATAATTAATATTTCATAAATATTAAATAATTAGATTAATTTATAATAATTATAACTTAATTAAATCATGTGGTATTTCGTTGTATTCAACATTTCGGTTGTGCGACTCAAATGTGTAAATTCAATCAGCGAACGTTCACATGTCACCTTAGTTAGTAGTTTTACAATTTGGCTGAATTTATTACTTACACATTTTTTAGCAAAATCTAATTTTACTATTTTAAACGGTACTTGGTATTGACAATTATTTACACACTCTCTTCGTCAAAATTATATCCCTTTAGGAATTTGGTTTCGGTCAAAATTCCAATATTAATCACATTTAACTTGTTTAATCAAAAAACAAAGTTCTTGATTCAATAATAACAATTAATATCAACCATACTATTCTAGTCAGATACTTTGACTTTGATTTGACTATAGTCGACCATGATATCGACCTCATATAACTGAGGAGACGAATTTTCTATTGAATAATGTTTCACTCCCAATACTTCAACTCAGACACAACTATAGTCATTTGATCGACACCATGCCATGATTTGACATTAAACAAAGTGGATTGTCCACATTAAAGTTTAACAGTATTCTCAAGCCGATATTACCATGTAATATCATCTCTTTGAGATTCTTTTCTTTATCTTAGTCATATTAACCAATAGTTCTCGAGTGATTCATTCAATGGTTATCTAATAACTATCAGTATGTAACCACTTAGATCCCCCAACAGTCATGAGCAATACACTGTCCAACATTTGGAGAGCATTATGTACTCTAGTCTCAACAGATGTATCGATGTCCTTCATCGAAACATCTTGACTAGTAATATTTAAAACAATATATTATTTTAGTGTGATAAATTTCTCATGATTACAACACATTGCGATTACTATAACATAACATACTATTTAAGGATTTTCTATTTAATATACTTAAACTAATTAATTAATTAACATAACATAGTATGATAAGTATATAATAGAACTGAAAACACCTTTATTTTAAACAAGATTTTATTACGGAGTTAATAATTTACAGAATTTCCCATAGGGCATACCCTTAATTTTATCAATCTCCTACTTGCATTTGGGACAAATTATAGAACCTCAATCCGATCTTTTCCATCATTTTGCTAAGAACTGACTGAGCTACTTCCTTCATGAATGGATCTGCTATGTTGTCCTTGCTGTCTACTCTTACGGTCACAGCTTTTTGAAAAATTCTCTAATAAAGTGGAAAGTCTAAAGAATATGCCTTGATTTATTATGAGTTTTTCGTTCCTTTGTAATCTACATCGTAGCATTGCTGTCACAAACATTGTTATTGGATTCTCCATGTTAGGAATTACTCCTAGCTCACTCACAAATTTGTGCATCAAGACCGCTTCTTTAGTTACTTCATTGAGGGCGACGTATTCGACCTTAATCATTAAATCATCTACTATTTCTCGTTTGAAATATTTCCAACTAAATGCCCTAACGTTTAATATGAATACATAACTTGATATAGGCTTACTGTCATCGATATCACTTTGAAAGCCTGAATCTATATACCACTTCACTAGAAGGTATTCATTTATATATATGAGGAATAATTCCTTAATATTTTTCAAATTGTTAAGTATATATTTTATAGCAGTCCAATGCTTCTCGCCAGGATTAGACTGGTATCGGCTTACATAACCTAATGAATATGCCACATCTAATCTGGTACATAGCATAACGTACATTATGGAACTAATTAGAGATGCATTTGGTATCCTCTTTATACACTCCTCCTTATCATTATAAGGAGAATTCTTCTTAGAAAGGATGATTCTAGATTGCGTCAGAACATTTCTACGCTTGGAATTCTCCATATTAAACCTTTTTGGTATAATATTTATGTATAGGGATTGGGATAATCCTAGTAGCCTTTTAGATCTTTCTCTATAGATCTTAATACCTTGTATATAAGCGACTTCTCCTAAATCCTTCAAGGAGAAGTTCTTATAACCATACTTCCACAATTGCAAGAACGTGGTGTTGTTACTAATAGGTAGGATATCATCGACATAGAGGACTAAGAACACTATAGCATTTCCTTATTCTTTCCAATATATGCATGCTTTCTCTATGTTCTGATGAAATCCAAACTATTTGATTACTTTATAAAAACTTTTGTTGCATCTTTTTGAAGCTTGTTTAAGACCATAAATCGATCTTAACAATCTACAAGCCTTGCCCTCGCTCCCAATAACCTCGAAACTCTCAAGCCGCGGCACATAAATGGTTCCTTCTAAGTCACCATTTAGAAATTACATTTTCACATCCATCTGCAATAGTTCATAATCAAGAACACAACGACAGCATGCATTATCTAAACGGATTTAAGCATGGTTATGGTTGAAAACATTTCGTCATAGTCAACACCTTGAATTTGACGAAATTTTTCGCTACTAGCCTTGCCCAATAAGTTTTCGTATGTCCATATGCATTTAGATTTTTCTTAAAAATCCATTTGTAGCCGATGGGTTTTATCCCTTCAGGTATGTCAGCCAAAGTCCAAACTTAGTTATAGTACATGGAATTTATTTTTGATTTCATAGATTCAAGCTAAAGTGTAGAGTCTTTAATCTACAGTGCTTGTTGGAATAAGAAAGGAGTTTCATTTTCTAAGATGCAGTCCTCTTTCTTGCCATCCATGGGAAAAGAGTAGTATTTCTCTGGTGCACAAGATTCTCTATTAGACCTTCCAATAGATTGTGTATTTTCGTATACTGATGAAATTAATCCATCTACCAATTTGACTACTATGTTAATTTCCTAGATCTCATCAAAGTCCATAATCTCACTATTAATTTCATTTGTAAGAAATTCTTTTTCCAAAAGACAACATGACAACAAACAATAACCTTTCGTTCCTTGGTATTATAGAAAATATATCCTATTGAGTTCTTGGGATTTCCTATAATTTACACAACACAGACATTGCCACATGTTTTTTGGGCAAACTTTATTAACGTAGGATGGACAACCCTACACCTTTAGATATTTGAGTTTGGGCTTCTTCCCATACAACATCTCGTATGGTGTCATGGGCTCAGATTTAGTAGGCATCAAATTCAATATATTCATTGCGGATTACAATGTAGATCCATAATAGGAAGGATGTAATCTGACTTTACTCATCATGGAATAAACCATAAGTAATAAGGTTCGGTTCCTTTTTTCGAAATACCATTGTGTTGCAAAATATAGGATGGAGTAACCTGAGAGATAATCATGTCATCCTTTAAGTATTGTTGGACCTCTTATCCAACATACTCACCACCTCAATCAGATCAAAGTATTTTAACCATATGGTCAGTTTGTTTATCAACCCCATTCTTATGTTCCTTAAATTTTCACAGGTATTAGATTGAGTCTTCATAAGGTATACATATCCTAGTCTTAAGAAATCACCGATAAAAGTTACAAAGCGAGAAAAATTATCTTTGATAACATAGACATTGGGCCACATACATCAATGTGTACGAGACTCAAGAGTTCATTAACTCTATTGTTTCTAGCACTAAAGGAGTGCTTGATCATTTTTTCCTTTTAGACACGACTCACATGTATTAAATGATTCAGAATCAAATGATGGTAGAAAATTTTCGATTTTCAATTTTTTCAATCATTTGTCACCTATATGACCTAGTCTACAATATCATAAATAATTATTATTAATGTCAACATTAGAAGAGTATTTCATTGCATATATATAATTGGAATTAAGAACATAAATGTTATTTTCCAAAACACCACTGTAGATTATATTTCCATCTAACATAATGTTCATAACATTATCAAGATGAAGAAACCGTATTCAGTCTCAGACAATGTAGACACATAAATTGTCTGCAAATAATGTTTTTCATGTAATAGAAATTATTTAAAACTAGATATAATCCATTCGGTAAAGCCAACAGATAGTCTCCAACTGAAGTTGCATCTACCAGAGTTCCATCAGCAACTTGCAGTCTCATTTCACCGTTCTCCACATGCTGCCTATTCCTATGTCTCTATAACAAATTGCAGATATGAGTTTCTATCCAGTATTTAAAATCCAAGATAACTTATTGATCGCAAAAAAATATTTGAATCATAAATATACCTGTAGGAGAAGTAGATCCATTATCTTTCTTCTCTTTGACAATTTTTAGGTAGCCCGAAAAGTTTTGTTTCCAATGCTCCTTCTTGTGACAGTGGTGACATTCAACCTTGTCAATAGCAGTGCTCCTCCAACCTTTCTTGTTAACTTTCTTTCTTTTTTCCAATCAATCAAAGATGATGCCTTCCCCTTTATAGAGAGCATCACGCCTTGATCTCTAGGTGAAGACTCAACTAATCTCAACATATTAAGGACCTCCATGAGGCTAACATTCAAGTAGTTCATATTGTAGCTCAATATGCATGGCTCTAGTTGTGGAGTAAGAGACCTTAAGATACTTGTAGAATGTTGCTTATCGTGACTTTCAATTGTGAAAGTCTATCATTATAGCCTTTCATTAATAAGACTTATTCATCCATATGCATGCCCTTCATCACCTTTATATTGTATAATTTGTTAGTAATCTCATACCTTGCAGAACGAGATTGCTCTCAAAACAACGATTTGAGGCTATCAAAGATTTGACGGACAATCTTGTTTTTGTATTATCTTTGCAATGGTTTACCCGGTGCAGACTGCGTAGAAACTTCAATGATTTTTAGGTACACTATCCCTTTGTAATAAGGAATTATTAACTTAGGATCCACGTCTTTAATAGGTCTTACTTTTGAGGTTCTTATATTGATGGTGATAAGCATTCGTAGGTTTGTGCTATTGTGATTACAAATCTACTCAATTATGATTCACTAGGGATCACAATTATTTACTGTCATATTTGTTAAGCACACTTCGTTTTAAGTTTGATCGATATGTATCTATATATAAAAAAGTATTACACCCTAGTCATTTTCTCTCTACCATAAGCTGAGTCGGGACTAAACGATGTCGCCTGGGTGCGGCATCCCCTTCAACTCAAAAATTATAGGTGCACCTGCATGATCTATTTGCTGTATTATATACCTCTCCGGTCCTCATTGTAAATCCTCATTATCCATCAATCACGTCATATTTTCCCATCCTCACTTGTTGTGCCTATGCAACAAATCATTTGACCGGTGACAATGGGGCCAAATTGTAACAACTCGGGGTGCTACCCTGTAGTAGGTTCGATTAGGACTGATATCCATCTCATATGGTGTCTCACCTCGCTTCAATCAATTTTTTATTTATTCTTTCTACATGTTCATATTTACAACAACAACCCACCTAATCGTCGTTTAACCTGATGTCACTAAAGAGTTTGCTTAACATGTTATTTATCATGAAACATGGCAGATAATCCACTTAACAGCGTTACATGATATGCTGTATCTCACATAACATAAAACATAACATACATAAGCAATATAAAGGTGATTCGACAATAATCCAAGCTCAACGTAATATTCAACCATACACGCTACAATAACAAGCACCGTATATAAATGCATGTCACATTTATATCATAGCATGAGCTTATTATATTTTCATTATATATAAAAATAAGGTAGAGGGTTCGATTCCTAGCAACCGCACTTGGTCGTCTAAAAGGGCTGACTTAAATTGGGAATGTAGGTTGTGGCATGTCTTCTTGTTTTCCCCTCAGATGTTTCCGGCAAATTCGGATTTACTAGGATTCAAGAAAAATAAGGTAGACATGATTACATATTCCCAAAAATATATATGTTACTATCCTCAATATATTTATTTTTGAATCCTCTTATTTAATTTCAAAGAAATACACAGTTCAAATCCTCTTTCAATTTTAGACCCACTAAAACTCTTTGAAAATAATTTATACAGTTTGAAATTCCTCTTTAATGCCTTTAAAGTACTAACAAAGAAGTTCTATAAATTCTGGAATTCCTTTGAATACTAAATCAAATTTTATCACTTCGCCCCTAAAATGATTCACAATCCAAATTATTTCCAAAGGTTTGATATTATATTCAAAATCAATATTAAAATATTTATTTACTTGTAAATTCAATTTTTGGAATAATAATTTATCAAATTATATTATAAAATATCCAACCATTTAACTCTAAAATACCGAGATATCTCTCTATGTGTCGTATGTATATATATAATTATACTTGACAAAATGAAAAATACATTTTTTTTACTTACTAGTTTTCCAAACCCTATGTAAATCTCATTCAACTTGTTATTATTCAAATATATTATTTTTAAAAAACTTTCCATTTATTTAAATTTCACAAAATTAAACTAATCACTTATGTATATACGTTTACATATACGCACGCACACACACATGTGTGTGTGTGTGTGTTAAATTCTTTTTCATAAAAACCCACTAAATATTTTTAGAAAATTAGATAAATATAAATTAGGGGTTTTTAGGCTCAAGGAAAAAGTTAGAGAAAAATTTAGTTTTAGGAACAAGTAGTTTGTTTTTTAGGCCGAATGACACTTTTTAGTGTAATTCACAGAATGGTAATTGTAATTATCATTTCAGTTTACACTAAAAAATGTCCTTCAGACTAAAAAACAAATTTGTTCTTCCTGAGACTAATTTTTTTGCAACTTCTTCCTTGTGCCTATTTACCAGTATAGATTATATATTCAAATTTTGATTTATATTCGATTACCATAATTTCAATTTTCAAAATAACTCAGACCTAAATTTTCTTTTTTATATAATTATTTTATATAATAAAGTTCCAAAATCTCCATTTTAAAAATAATATATTTCAACAATCCTTTTATTGATGCCTACGAAAGTAGTTCATCCAAAATTCCCTCTTTTGAATATTTTCCAACTCAGGACATGATATCTTTCACCATAATGCATTAATTGGTGAACAAACGATCAAAATCAACCCTAATCCATCACTATTTGGTTTACACGGTAGCATGTAACTATATTAAATCAACTCAATCGTTATCAACCATAACATAAACATGAATTAAGAAATAACTCGCCTAAAATCAATCAATTTCCATCCATTTCAATCACGCAATAATCAAACATTTACATCCCAAAGGAAAGAGGATTTAAACATAGATGTGAGAAAAATTTATTCACCAAAGTTTTGGATGAAAAATCAATTTCCTCTGCACTAGGCTCTAACCCTAGATTGACCATCGATGCCATCCGCCTCCACGCTCGCGTGCATTATCCATGCCTTCCATTCATTGTGCGCCAGCCAGTTTTGCCTTTCTCCACTTATATTGTCATCTTCCTGCTGCCATAACTCCACCTCGACCACACATGTAGTCTACGTCACCACATCAACCAAATGACCCACCGAAAATTGATATCATTGTCACATCAGCCGCCTAGCCTCCACGTCGATGTCGTCAGCCAAATACAACATGCATGCAATGTTCTGCTTGTTTAGAATTATGGAATTAGGGAAAACTAATATGATTGGTTTTGGGATTTTTAAGAATAAAAAGAGTGAGCTTTTTGATGGGCTTGGCTTATGAGTATGGGAGAAAGAATAGGATAACTGTTTTATTAAGCTTCTCTTTTTTTTCCATTAAGCCCTTACATTTTTTCTTTTAAATAATTATTTTATTTATTTATATGTAAATTTCAATTTAATTTAAATTGACTTACAGTTCATTCTGCAAAATATATTTCATTGATTGTGTAATTTCTTTCAATTCAACACTTTTTATATTTATTCATTGCATTAATGCAAAGTAAATTTAATTTTTCAACTATTTCAATCTTATAAAAATTACTTACACTTTAAAAATATTTTATATTTGTTAAACATTTTATTCAATTTCCAATATATTATTGAAAAGGAATTTGTTAATCAATTCAATTCTATTAAAACAAAATCTTTATTAAATAAGCTTTAATCAAGTAAAAAGTTGTTTTTTAATAAAAATTATCAATATCGAATTTAAACATCTTTATTTTAATTAAATTTATTTATTGTTATGGCATAGAAAGGAAGACTGTTAAAATTTCATTCTACTAATAGGCTCCCACTAGAATTTTATATTCTCAAAACACTAAGAGAAATATTTAAGTCTTTTCTACTCTAATGAGTGTTAGGACTTGCTTGCCTTGTGATTCAGACCTTGTGTTTACTCAACAAATCATAGCCCACAAGCAATGGATAACACTTTATCGGTTGTTTCATATACAACTCCTAACCCATTGTCTTTGTCCTAATCTAATTCAACCTTGAGTTTTCTCAACAAATTGAAAGAGATTATTCACTCGTACCTACCATTTTTTAACGGCCTAAGTATAAATGTACATACCTTGAGTTTTCTCAACAAACATATATATATATATATATATATATATCTTAACGCATTTATCAAATATTAATAATACTATAGATAACATCTCTTACTTGAATTTGCTCAACTACTAGAGAGTATGCCAGTAATTTATTAATATATAAATAGTAGAGGATAATATTTTATATTAATGGTTCATAATCTTCAAAATGTATATGTACACACATACTCATATATATTTTGAATGATATCAACTTATGAAATAATGTGTTTATTATGAAGTACCCTCGTGATTTAAGTGTCATGCACGTCCGAAGTGAAAGTATATGTATTATACATATGTATTTATTCCTTAAATCTAAGTCGGGTTTCTTATAGTTCCACTTTATTTTATTAAATCATATTTAATTTTAATTATATTAATTAAATCATATTAAATTAAATATTTAATTTGCATTTTAATTAGTCTAATTTTTTATTCATTTTAAACATTCTAAAATTAATTATATATATTATAATAATTATAGTGATATATATATATATATATATATAATAGAGAGTCTGCTTTTATTTTTTTTGTTTTTCTTTCCTATTATTGTATGATATTTGCTACCGGAGGAAGACTTATTTCCTCCTTATATTTATATAGCGGCGCCTCATCCTCCTGCTTGTTCCACTTCGAAACAAGGAAGATTTTTGTAGTGCAGACCCTTTTTATATACATGCACATCATCATCACACGTGTATATTATTTATTAATTAACATTTAATTGATTAATTTTTTACAATTTCTAAAATTTATTGCTGTTATTTACCTTAAACATTTTAAGGTAAATATGCATACACCATTGTATATTTTTTTAATTTAATTGACTAATTTTTAAATAATTATTTGTTTGGTTAATACAATTAGTTATATTAAAATTTTGAAAATAACTAATTAATATTTTTAAAAAAATTTAGAAAATATTCTATAGCATTTATATAATTTTATTTATATTTTAAACTAGTTTAAAATATCAATTAAATTTTCAAAAAAAAAATTTGAAAATCATACGACAGCCTAAAATCAATTCGAGCCTTTATATTATGGTAATCTTGGGCTTCTTTCATCTTTCGGGCCAGACCTATAGCTAGATAGGCAAGAGTACTTGATTACACAATTTCAACCTTGGACACTGCCTTTTTATACACCCTACTAAAGCATATGTTTTAATAAGTTAGCCCTAATACTACTAATTTAGACTACAAAGGCTATTGGGCTATAATACTATTAATGGAACTGGTCGGGTTACAATGGGTCAAATGGGCTAATTTAAAAAATAATCCATTTTATATCTTTATCGAGCCTATGAAATCTAAATACTTTTAGATCCAAGCTAATAT
The DNA here is from genome assembly GCA_030765085.1 of Allium cepa. Taxonomy (NCBI): domain Eukaryota; kingdom Viridiplantae; phylum Streptophyta; class Magnoliopsida; order Asparagales; family Amaryllidaceae; genus Allium; species Allium cepa. Next base: position 273,730,570 of record CM060928.1, read on the forward strand.
ATTTTAAATAAATTATTATTTTACTTTATTTGTTAATATAAAATGTTTTAACTTAATTTATATAAAATATATGTTGTCAATTACCTCTAACTCAAGTGGTTAGAGGTAAGACGCTTTAGACAGTTTAAAGGTCATGGATTCGAGCCTCTAAGTCATCAAAATGAGTGTCCTGCTTAAATAAACTACAACTTTTATCATCAATTTTTTTATATAAGATATATTCTATAAGTGTATCAAATACAATTATGTATCTACAATGCATGTGCAACATTGAAGTTCACATGGTTAAATTTGCCAGTATACAGATGTTGAGATTTACATCACAACGGATACATTTGTCCCTTTATATATACATACGTTGTCCATAATATTGTTTGAATAAAGTATGTATATACGTATGTATAATAATATTTATGTTTATTTATTTATTTAAATAATTTGACAAATTCAAAATAATTTTACTATATAGTTAAGACAATTTATGTTAGTTTTAAATTATTAAAAAGTTCCGAATCTCGATAAATATCTATTTTAAGTTTAAATTCAAAATTCAAATATTTATGTAAATGTGTGTGCATGTGCGTGCGTATATAAAAATTATTTTTTAATTTGAAAGCCACATTTGAAAGTTTTTATATTTTTGTTTAAAATATTTTTTTTATTGATTATTAATTAATAAATAATTACATATGTAAAATTTGGTTTTTTAGGTCGAAAATGGTTTTAGCTAAATTATTTTTATAATATCAAATCCTAAGGATTTGGCATAATCTTTTTACATCAATAAATTAAAATAATTATTTATATTAATAAATATTTATGGAAATAAAAAATTATTTTAAAAAATCCAAAAATGTATATGTGTATATAAATTAATTAAATTATTTAATATATAAAACAATATTTTATATGTATATAAAATTACATATATCTAATTAAAGTTGTTGAAACCATTTCAAATCATTTTAAATTTCTAAATAGGCTTTTACAAATTTGGCTGAAAAATATTAATTTATTTTGACATTTGATGTGTTTTTTAAATGACTTTTAATGCATCTTTATATATAAGTTTGCAAAACAAACACATATATAATTTCATTATAGTAATGGGATCTAAACAACATATATTTAATCAACTGCATATATGACTATAAACTAACAATGAAATTAAAATTATTACTGACATTGTAGCCGGTGAATGGCACTTTAAATGAAGAATATAATTACTTAGACCTGATCGAAACACCACAAGAAAATGCAGCTAAATAGAGATCAATATCGTGCCTTATATAATTTTTTTAAAATTTTCTCTAGAAATGATAGGCTAATCGCCTTTTTACTTATGGTCAAGGTTAGATGGAGAGGATGTAAAAAGTATAAACAAAATGAATGAAGAGGTGAAGTTTAAATAGACATCATGGTGGAATACAAAATGGAGATCTAATATCCTCTGTTTACTCCTTCCAATGTATCAATTAAAATCCAGTTTTGTGCATTTAAAACTCACCCCTCCTTATGGCGGGCTATATTAAGGGCTAGATGGGCCTGTAGAATTTTCCAAACCCATTTGATATTTAATTAATTTAAATCCAATTTAAATATTAGTCGATATTATATATCAACAAGTACATATTTAACTCTTACATGCGCATTTTATTAAACATTAGCGATATTCAAATAAACCAAATAAAATTTAAAAATTAATCTTTCATGATATTTATAAATTTATAATAATTATAACTTAATCAAATCATATGACAATTTGAAGTATTCAACATTTCGGTTGTGCGACTCAAATGTGTATTCAGTCAACGATTAATATAAAACAATTAGAATATTAATATTCGTACATCACCATAGCTAGTGGTGGTACAGTTGTTGAATTTATCAGTTACACATTTTAAAATCCAATTTCACCATTTAAATGATAATTGGTAGCAACGACTATTTACACCAATTCATCAAAACTATATCACTTTAGGAGTTATGAAATTTAGTTTTGGTCAAATTCCAATATCGTCCATATTCAACTAGTTTAATTCAAACAGAAAGTCCTTAGTTCAATAATAATTATTATTAACCTTATTTCTTTTCTAAAGACTTTGATTTTAAGTTGATTACAGTTGACTGTGATACTGACCTCATGTAACAAGGAGAAGAATTCACTATTGAATAATGTTTCACTTCTAATGCTTCAACTCAGATCCAACTATAATCATTCAGTGGATGTCATGCCATAATTTAACTGTAATCAAAGTGAAGTATCCACATTGAAGTTTAATAGTATTCTCAAGTCAAGAGAACTATGTAATATCATCACTTTAAGATTCTATGTTTGACCTTAATTATATCTACCAATAGAAAACTCTCGAGTAAGTCATTCACAGTTATCCAATAACTATCAGTATGTAGCCCCTCAGTGCCTCGAATAGCCATGAGCAATACATTACCCAACATGTGATGAGCGTTATGTACTATAGTATCAATGGATATATCGATATCCTATCTCGAAACATCTTGACTAGGAATATTTAAAACAATATTTGATTATTAATATGATAAATTTCTCATGATTACAATACATTGTACTTACTATTACATAACATAATTTTTAAGGATTTACTATCTAATATACCTAAATTAAATTATTAATTAGCATAACATAGTATAACAAGTATATAATAGAAATAAACCAGCTTTTATTTCGAATGAGATTTTATTATAGACTTAATAATTTACAGTAAATTATATATTGTCCCTAGGTCATATCCCTAACTCTATCATTTAACAGAAATATCCACATTTTCATGTAATTGACCATAATCAAATTATATTCTGATTACTTAAGGTTCACTATATTTTCAAGTCAAAAAAACTACTACACCATGTCACGTGGGATTTTTTTGTTTCACTATTAACCCATCAAAGATTCTAAATGAGTCATTCTATAATTATTTCAAATAACTACATGTATGTTGCCCTTGGTGTCCCCAACGGTCTAGATTAATTCACCATCTAGTATATCGAGAACATTACGTACACTAGTCTCAATGTATGTATGTATGTATACATATATACACATATATACATATATACATACATATATACATGCATACATACATATATATATATATATATATACACACATATATATATATATATATGTATATCCTATATTTGATACATCTTGAATAGGAATATTTAGGACAAGTATTCTTTTATTAATTCAATACTCAAGGTTATTTACACATTTGTAATTGCAATCGATTGAATACATTTCCTAATGGTTTTTTATTCTATATATGTTTAATGTATTTAAAATATTTCTTATATTCCAATATACATCCAATAGAAAATAAAACCAAAGCGTAATTTAAAGATTCGCAACAAGAGTTAAGGTATATAATCAAATTACATAATTATCTTCAGAGCACACTTTAATTCCATCAACAATGCAATCAGAAGACATTATTATCGATATGACATTGGAAGGAAATGGCATCGAAATTGCGTTGGATATTACCCCATGTTGGCATCGGTATGCCATCTGAATTTTTTTCCATGTGCAATTTTTTGACGTCGTAATGGCTGGAAAAGTGCTTTTGACACCGTTTTGGCATTTTAAATAATGTGCTCTATTGTAGTGGCTTATGAATATAAATTTTGTTATGTGATTTCTATATTTTTATAATTGACGGATAAGCAAAATTTACCATTTCGTTAATAGAATGTGATATAAAAATTGAAATTTTCATTTTTGTAGAATTTAATCAATGAATTTATAAATATTATATCCAAATATATTAAATTTTGGATTATTTAATTAATTTGTTTAAATATAAGATTATCTAATGAATTCAGTTATATGAGATGAATATAAAATTCTAAGGGAGAATCGATGAAAAGTTTGTGAATAATCGTACAAATTACAAAATGTAGGTATATGTATACCTTGGAAATATTAACAAAACACTGTGAAATTTTTTAAAAATTATGATCTACAGGGATTTACATAAAAAATTATGAAATGATATGGAGTCTAGAAGAAACTTGTGAAACTAACTAATATGACTACAAAATTCATTATTGTTAGAGTTTTTCCTAGGATCCCTACACAATTAGATTTTTAGAAGAGATAAGAAGTGAAGAAAAATAATGACAAATGAATTCTTCAAATAAAAAATTCATTAATTCACTAAAAGATTACAAAAAAGCCAAAAAACTGGGAAGATATCTCAATCCCTAAAACCTTAGAAAAATAAACTTTTCTCACATACATCAATTGAACCATATACATGCCTATTTATAACTGTCTTAACAAAATATCTTCTTTGAGAAGCTACTGAATACTTCCATAAATCTTTTCCGTATAGATAATTCATTGTCTTCTTTGATGAAATAAAAGAGTCAATTAATCATTCTCCAAAATACATAATAAAGGCAATGGGTTTGAGTCACTATTTAACCTAGATTCAGTTATCTCCAAAATCTACTTAAATATGGAATATTGTGTCACCAAAATCTAACAATGTCCACCTTTATACGATATTCCATTAATGTCATCCAAGCTTCACCTAGAACCTCAGACTCCAAACAATCTCCAATATTATTGTGGAACCAAATGTCACCATCCCATTAAATTTTTCAATAATTCTCTTCTCCATGACTAAACTCTCTTCGAAAAAAATCGTGTAATAGGTTCTGAAACCAACTGTTAGGGTTTTTCCTAGGATCTCAACACAATTAGATTTTATAAAAAGTGAAGAAAAATAATGATAGATTCCTCCAAATGAAACATTTACTAATTCACTAAAATATTACAAGAGAGAGCCTAAAATTAGATAATATATCTCAATCCCTAAAGCCTTAGAAAAATAAACATTTCACATACATCTAATGAACCTCATACATCCCTATTTATAATAGTCTTGACAAAATATCTTATTTGATAAACTATTGAATACTTTCATACATCTTTCCCATATATATAATTCATCACCTTCTTTGATGCATAAAGAGGTAATTAATAATTCTCCAAACTCTATAAAAGAGGCAATGTATTTGAGTCACAATTCTACCTAGACTCAACTACCTCCAAAATCTACTTATATATGGAATATTGTATCACCAAAATCTAAAAATTATCTTACTATTATTAATAACAATTTATTAAGATAAATTAATCATGAGTTGAAATTTTTATTATTGCTTATGTATATGATTTTTGATAAAGGATTTATATATTCGTATATTTAAATAAAAATGTAATTTATTATTTTTGTTAGCAAGAATGTGGTATAAATAGAGATGTGACTTTTTGGATTTTAAGTGTTAGAATGTAAAATTGAAAATCAAATTAATATAACATTGTAAATGATTGGAAAAGTATAGTGATATATCGTAACTAAAATAAAGGAGGATAATAAAATTAATAGGAAATTTTTTATTGTCAAAGGTATGGATCGATGTAATAATAAAATCATGTGTGTTAAAATGGACTCGAGGAAGGCTTATGTGACGCCCCACCTCTATGCTCACAATAACAAAGAGTATTAAAGGAAATACTGTCTGTTATTATGAAGAATAAGGCTGGATAGGAGCGACCATCCGTAGTTAGGCCTTACACTAGTATTGGTTACCTCGACAGGAGTAGTATATATTTTTACTTTTTCATCTCAAATTTATTTACTCCCATCGACATACCCAATTCCAGTATAAAACGAACTACGATGGTTCATAATAGTTTAGGACAATAGATATAATAATAACGCAGATAATATAAATGCGGAACACAGATAAAACAAAAGTCTCATATATATAATAACTGATGTCAGTTACAATACATGTGCTACAGTACATATGATACAACTACAACTGTCGATACAGGATGTTACATATACAAGTACATTATCGTGAATAATATACATGAACATACAACATCCTATTCAATGACAACATTTACTCCAAAAATATGAGAAGACTTCATAACTCTAGCAGCAACCCAAAGTAAGATATCAACAACTTGTAAATACTCGGTCTGACCCGAGTATTACATTCAAAAGAAAATAATACACGGGTCAGTCTAATTCAAACTCAGTTATTAGTGCAAAGAAGCAATAATAATTAAATATGAATAGATGACAGTCAAAGTAAATTCCGTCTATCCAACCCTTCTAGAAGAGAATCGAATAGCGGTAAATATAACACATAATAGTGTTAAATTACAAATCAGCAGATTCAAAATATCAACAAAGATGAATGAAAAGAATATCAATGAAGATATATTTAAAGGAAAACATCAGAATTGCCTAATTGGCAATTAATACAAAATGATTAAATTAAATCAAATCAATTCAATAATTGAAATGTCACTTAACAACATCAAAACCGATTGGCTGCAGTACACGCACGCGTGCACTTCCTCGCCAATACGGCATATAAAATACGCAAAGGATCAATGGATCAAAAGTAATTGAAATATCAGTAAAAGCAATACCGTGTGGCTGCAGTTCACGCTTGCGTGCACTGCCTTGCCACTACAGTGATGATGTCATCGCAACTCCAAAAATTAACAGCCAATCAAGACTGCAAAGCCCAATCAATACAAAATGCAGAGGTCAAGTCAGTGACTCAACGCAACTGCAGCACCAAAGCACAAAGCAATGGTACGCTACAACATAAAGGAATCAGACCACAAAGGCAAATAAAGTGGTCAGGCAATCCAAATATAAATCAATGCTCAATGCACGACATAAATGTGAATCAAACTTATATATACTGCAATAATACAAGTTGCAGCATGCAAACATAAGGCACTACAGTGCAACTGGTCAGGAAGCAAGCATATTCAAAAGTGATCATTGAACCCAAAGACTACATGAAATAGGTAGGCAAACTGTCTCAAATGGTCAAGACAGCTGTAATACTTCAAATGACTCAAGTGATACAAGGAATTACATGATTAACAAGTATGCTAGTGAAGATAACACGTGTGCAAACATTTACACACAAGAGCTAAGAAACACTACAGGCATGTAGAGGATCAAAGTATGCAAGCTTGACTACAGATGCAAATATGGACAGTAGCAACATTGTTTTAACAAACTGCAACAATGTCTGAGCATTGATACAAAGCACACTGCTATGCACATATCAAAACATATAACCCAGCCAAACGAATGAACTAGTCTAAACAAGTAACAAGACTAATTACAGAAGCAAGTCAAAATGCTTCTACGTGCCTTATGAAATAACAGGTACATATGTCTGTATGTCGTGCATATGTATGCAAACTAATTCAGGTTAGAGAAGGATACAGGCAGTTAACACGGAATAGGACAGGGAACCAACATGTACAACATCAATGCAGTGAGGACATAGTTGGAATCCTCCACTTAAGCATGCAAATGTATATATACTATCACCCAAGTGCAATTTCGTAACTACTGTATGAAGTTGTAGTGCAAAAGCATGAAACAAAGATGTGAAATATTATAACAACATAGGATTTGAAAATCATAAGAAAATAGTGTTTCATAATACTGTCAGAGGCTTGATGTTGTAAAAATGTCAACTAACTGAGGCTAGAAGCAAATATACATACACAGTGAAGTACAACATCAAACTCAATGAAACAGACATCACAAAATCAAGTTAGTCGATATGATCAAGGAAACCAGACCAGCTACTACCAAGAACAAGGCACAGTGCAGTTTCAATTAATGCCAATAAAATGCAAGGGCCGGCAGCACGCAAGTCAATGCCAAAGTCGGACTAGCAAATTCGAAACAATGGCGAGTAAGGCAATTCAAAGCCGTAAGTATCAAGGAAGCAAACAAAAATCAGAAATCAATACCGTGATAACCCAGAAACCATAAAATATACGAATTTGGTTAAGTCAGAAAAATCATCCATATCTAAACAAAATCAAATGATCGAAGTCATCAAAATTCAGCAAAGATGATTCAAACCACATTTCATACGAATGAAAATCACAGAGTTCAAAACCCTACAAATCCAAGCTTGAACTGGATGTGAGTAATTAAAATTACTCACCTTTTGAAGAGCACAAATCCACTCCAATTCGCAGCCGAAGTCGACAACGGACTTCATCAGATAAATCGCCACTGAACAAAAAGTCATCGCCGCGAGCAACTCTAGTCGATCGACAAGCAAGGGCCTTCGATCGAGCAACCCAAGGTCGGCATCCTCAATTTTTATACAAGCCCTAATTTGTGAAAGAGGGGCGAATGACAGAATCACGAGGCCGCCATTTTCAATTTTTTTTTTCGTTCACTCTGTTTATTTTTAGGGTTCGGATGAATGAAAAATGAAAAGGGGGAAACAGGTATACTCGAGATAACATGGCACAAAATCCCCATGGCCCAACATTCAATTTAAAGCCCGCATAATTCCTTTAACCAATTACTTAAAAGAATTATTATTTAAACCGAATTTAAAAACTTCAATTAGCAATCAGTCAACAGATTAATCGTTTAACAATGATTATAAATTGGGTAAAAACCCTGGGTTGTTACAGACTCCCCTCCTTATAAAAATTACGTCCCCGCAATTTTCATAATTAAGGTCTTCACTAACAATAAATTTTCTAACATAAACTGGTTAAGCTAGAAAATGGAGGCAGAGAATTCAAACATCAAAGAAATCTTTTAATTTCATTAAAGAAATTCACCAATTCTTAACAAAACTAATTATCAAATAGATAATCAGAAAACAGAAATCACAAAACATCAATATCTAATTATCGATACGATAATTAGAAAACAGCAAAATCTAGCTATCCAAAACGGTAATCAAAAAACAACAAAGGTCTAATCATCAAAAATGATAACCAGAATTCTCAAATCAACAAATATCCAATTATCAAATACGATAATTAAATCTCAAATCAACAAATATTTAATTATCTCAAGCGATAATTAAATCTCAAATCAATCGAATATTCAATAAAAAAATGATAATTAATCTCAAATCAACAAATATTCGATTATAAAAAATGATAATCAAATCTCAAATCAACAAATATCCGATTATCAAAAACGATAATCAGAACTCATATCAACAAATATTCGATTATCAAAAACGATAATCAAATCAACAAATATCCGATTATCGAAAACGATAATCAGAACTCATATCAACAAATATTCGATTATCAAAAACGATAATCAAATCAACAAATATCCGATTATCAAAAACGATAATCAGAATTCTCAAATCAACAAATATCCAATTATCAAATACGATAATTAAATCTCAAATCAACAAATATTTAATTCCCTCAAGCGATAATTAAATCTCAAATCAATCGAATATTCAATTAAAAAACGATAATTAATCTCAAATCAACAAATATTCGATTATCAAAAATGATAATCAAATCTCAAATCAACAAATATCCGATTATCAAAAATGATAATCAGAACTCATATCAACAAATATTCGATTATCAAAAACGATAATCAAATCAACAAATATTCAATTATCAAAAACGATAATCAGAACTCATATCAACAAATATTCAATTATCAAAAACGTTAATCAAATCAACAAATATCCGATTATCAAAAACGATAATCAGAACTCATATCAACAAATATTCGATTATCAAAAACGATAATCAAATCAACAAATATCCGATTATCAAAAACGATAATCAGAACTCTTATCAACAAATATTCGATTATCAAAAACGATAATCAAATCAACAAATATTCGATAATCAAAAACGATAATCAGAACTCATATCAACAAATATTCAATTATCAAAAACGATAATCAAATCAACAAATATCCGATTATCAAAAACGATAATCAGAACTCATATCAACAAATATTCGATTATCAAAAACGATAATCAAATCAACAAATATCCGATTATCAAAAACGATAATCAGAACTCATAACATCAAATATCTAATTACCTGCAGATAATTAGATTCAACAAATATCTAGAAATCAATTAAGATACTCTAGAAAATCAACATAAAAGGTGGATCGATCCCAACAAATGGCGAGTTTTAGCTACGCCGCACGTGCATCAACATATGGCCGAAGCCTACCAAGTACCCAACATAATTTTTGGCGCCCAACATATGACCCGAAGGTCCAACATAGTGGCTCGAAAGCACACAAAAATCATCATATATTCAATTAACGAGTCCGGAATTAACCAAAATAGCAAACGCACATGTCCCATACCATGTGTTTTACTAAATCGGTTGATTCTCTTCATCGTTTCCTTGAACGTGTAAAATCATCAAAATCATCAAACAGCAAATGTTTCAATTAACGAGTCCGGAATTAACCGAAATAGTAAAAGTGTGGTTTCATACTCCGCACTTTTGCTACATCGTTTAAATCTCTTCATCGTTTCCTTGAAAATGCAAATTATGTATTCCAAAAATAACATTTCACATTCTCAAGCGGACAAGTCCGGAATTAAGCGAATCAGTAAAAGAAAGGGGTCATAATCCTCGATTTTTCTGAAACGTTTAAGTTACTTTCTCATTCTTTTGAAAACGAAAAATGCAAACTTTTGAAAACAATTTTATTTATTTTATAAAAGTAATAATTTACATTCTCAAACGAACAAATCCGCAATTAAGCGAATCAGTAAAAGAAAGGGGTCATAGTCCTCGATTTTGCTGAAACGTTTAAATCACTTCCTCATTCTTTTGAAAACGCAAACTGAAAATTTTTGAAAACAATTTTTATTTTTAAAACGCTTTTTTATAATCACGTGGTTAAATCAGCAACATAAGTAGCAACTTCAACAAAGAAATGGTACTTCTCAAAACAACATAAAACTAATCTCAAAATCAGCATTGTGGGATAACCGCTTGAAAATCCACTTTAAAATTTGACGTTTACTAAAGTCAAAGCGACAGTAAATTTTAAACGTCAAAATCTCATCAAAATAATTTGCATCAAAATTTCATATCAGTGAATTTTCATTCATTAAAATGTCAACAAAACACATTGCTTCAAAATATAGCATTGGTGTAAAAATCCCGTTATAAGAATAACGGCAACAATATACGTTTCATAACCAAGCATCGGTTCAACGTAAAATTAGTCTAGTAACGTGCAACATAAATTTGCACGTATACTGCAAAATGAACAAAGAAATCATTCAAATATATCTTCAATGAAGATATTTTAAAACAGCAGAAATCTAATCAGATATGATTAGTATCAAAGAAAACCAGTAAGAAATTTCAAAAAATCAAATCCACTGGTTAAACAACATAATGAAATTAATTTCATTTTCATATTTTGATTTTTAAATCAAAATAATTATCAGTCGTACTCAGCGAAGCAGTCACACTGTTTTCGCTGCGCACTCTAATAAACAAAGCACAAACCAATCTATCATCAAAACACAAATTCACTTTTATTTTTAAATAAAGCTATTTAAAATTTCATCAAAATTTCAAAACTTTAGTTTTGACTCAAAGCACATAAAATATCGACAAATAGTTGTAACACATGTTCCATCTAAGTTATGTTTTATATCATGTCCATAAACCCCAAGCTCTGATACCAACTGTGACGCCCCACCTCTATGCTCACAATAACAAAGAGTATTAAAGGAAATACTGTCTGTTATTATGAAGTATAAGGCTGGATAGGAGCGGCCATCCGTAGTTAGGCCTTACACTAGTATTGGTTACCTCGACAGGAGTAGTATATATTTTTACTTTTTCATCTCATATTTATTTACTCCCATCGACATACCCAATTCCAGTATAAAAGGAACTACGATGGTTCATAATAGTTTAGGACAATAGATATAATAATAACACAGATAATATAAATGCGGAACACAGATAAAACAAAAGTCTCATATATATAATAACTGATGTCAGTTACAATACATGTGCTACAGTACATATGATACAACTACAACTGTCGATACAGGATGTTACATATACAAGTACATTATCGTGAATAATATACATGAACATACAACATCCTATTCAATGACAACATTTACTCCAAAAATATGATAAGACTTCATAACTCTAGTAGCAACCCAAAGTAAGATATCAACAACCTGTAAATACTCGGTCTGACCCGAGTATTACATTCAAAAGAAAATAATACACGGGTCAGTCTAATTCAAACTCAGTTATTAGTGCACAGAAGCAATAATAATTAAATATGAATAGATGACAGTCAAAGTAAATTCCGTCTATCCAACCCTTCTAGAAGAGAATCGAATAACGGTAAATATAACACGTAATAGTGTTAAATTACAAATCAGCAGATTCAAAATATCAACACAGATGAATGAAAAGAATATCAATGAAGATATATTTAAAGGAAAACATCAGAATTGCCTAATTGGCAATTAATACAAAATGATTAAATTAAATCAAATCAATTCAATAATTGAAATGTCACTTAACAACATCAAAACCGATTGGCTGCAGTACACGCACGCGTGCACTGCCTCGCCAATACGGCATATAAAATACGCAAAGGATCAATGGATCAAAAGTAATTGAAATATCAATAAAAGCAATACCGTGTGGCTGCAGTTCACGCTTGCGTGCACTGCCTTGCCACTACAGTGATGATGTCATCGCAACTCCAAAAATTAACAGCCAATCAAGACTGCAAAGCCCAATCAATACAAAATGCAGAGGTCAAGTCAGTGACTCAACGCAACTGCAGCACCAAAGCACAAAGCAATGGTACGCTACAACAGAAAGGAATCAGACCACAAAGGCAAATAAAGTGGTCAGGCAATCCAAATATAAATCAATGCTCAATGCACGGCATAAATGTGAATCAAACTTATATATACTGCAATAATACAAGTAGCAGCATGCAAACATAAGGCACTACAGTGCAACTGGTCAGGAAGCAAGCATATTCAAAAGTGATCATTGAACCCAAAGACTACATGAAATAGGTAGGCAAACTGTCTCAAATGGTCAAGACAGCTGTAATACTTCAAATGACTCAAGTGATACAAGGAATTACATGATTAACAAGTATGCTAGTGAAGATAACACGTGTGCAAACATTTACACGCAAGAGCTAAGAAACACTACAGGCATGTAGAGGATCAAAGTATGCAAGCTTGACTACAGATACAAATATGGACAGTAGCAACATTGTTTTAACAATCTGCAACAATGTCTGAGCATTGATACAAAGCACACTGCTATGCACATATCAAAACATATAACCCAGCCAAACGAATGAACTAGTCTAAACAAGTAACAAGACTAATTACAGAAGCAAGTCAAAATGCTTCTACGTGCCTTATGAAATAACAGGTACATATGTCTGTATGTCGTGCATATGTATGCAAACTAATTCAGGTTAGAGAAGGATACAGGCAGTTAACACGGAATAGGACAGGGAACCAACATGTACAACATTAATGCAGTGAGGACATAGTTGGAATCCTCCACTTAAGCATGCAAATGTATATATACTATCACCCAAGTGCAATTTCGTAACTACTGTATGAAGTTGTAGTGCAAAAGCATGAAACAAAGATGTGAAATTTTATAACAACATAGGATTTGAAAATCATAAGAAAACAGTGTTTCATAATACTGTCAGAGGCTTGATGTTGTAAAAATGTCAACTAACTGAGGCTAGAAGAAAATATACATACACAGTGAAGTACAACATCAAACTCAATGAAACAGACATCACAAAATCAAGTTAGTCGATATGATCAAGGAAACCAGACCAGCTACTACCAAGAACAAGGCACAGTGCAGTTTCAATTAATGCCAATAAAATGCAAAGGCCGACAGCACGCAAGTCAATGCCAAAGTCGGACTAGCAAATTCGAAACAATGATGAGTAAGGCAATTCAAAGCCGTAAGTATCAAGGAAGCAAAAAAAAATCAGAAATCAATACCGTGATAACCCAGAAACCATAAAATATACGAATTTGGTTAAGTCAGAAAAATCATCCATATCTAAACAAAATCAAATGATCGAAGTCACCAAAAATCAGCAAAGATGATTCAAACCACATTTCATACGAATGAAAATCAAGAGTTCAAAACCCTACAAATCCAAGCTTGAACTGGATGTGAGTAATTAAAATTACTCACCTTTTGAAGAGCACAAATCCACTCCAATTCGCAGCCGAAGTCGACAACGGACTTCATCAGATAAATCGCCACTGAACAAAAAGTCGTCGCCGCGAGCAACTCTAGTCGATCGACAAGCAAGGGCCTTCGATCGAGCAACCCAAGGTCGGCATCCTCAATTTTTATACAAGCCCTAATTTGTGAAAGAGGGGCGAACGACAGAATCACAAGGCCGCCATTTTCAATTTTTTTTCCCATTCACTCTATTTATTTTTAGGGTTCGGATGAATGAAAAATGAAAAGGGGGAAAACAGGTATAATCGAGATAACATGGCACAAAATCCCCATGGCCCAACATTCAATTTAAAGCCCGCATAATTCCTTTAACCAATTACTTAAAAGAATTATTATTTAAACCGAATTTAAAAACTTCAATTAGCAATCAGTCAACAGATTAATCGTTTAACAATGATTATAAATTGGGTAAAAACCTCGGGTTGTTACATCTTATGATTCAGTTAATAGGAAATTTGTGATACACATAATGAAAGTAATAGGATTTACTCGGAAGTGGTTAAGAATTAGAGGAAATGATCTCTTTGCCTAGTTTTTCTATCATGAATCAACAGAGTCCTCATGTTTACTTTTGTAGCTCGTTGGGTCTGAGGCAAGGAGACCCGATTTCCCTGTACTTGTTTACTTATGGAGTCCTTCACTCTACTTATGTATGAGAAACTAAAAAGGGGACTGATTAAACCAGCTTCATCTAGTATTACAATTACTCACACAATTTACGTGGACGATATCTTAATATTTATCTGAGTAAATACGATGGGTGTGGAAGCTATTCAAGATTTGTTCCACACAAAATAGGAAAGTACATGCCTGAAATTAAGCAAAGAAAAATCTTGTATTTTCTTTGGTGGCGGGGTTATTAACAAATTGGAAAGTGAAAAGGTTCTAGGTATAAAACAAGAGGAACTACCAATAAGGTATATAGGAATCCCATTATCGAGTATGAACCTTAATGATAAAGACTTTCAGCCCTTAATAGAAAAAATCAAAGGCATAATAAACGGATGGGGAACAAAATTATTTAGTGCAGATAGACAAATAGAACTCATCACATCAACTATATGTCTAATAATTTAATATTGTATGCAATGATTTAAACTACCAACCATGACACTTGACAACGTTAAGCACGTTTATGTGAATTTTTAATGGAAGGGAAGACCAAGTAAGGTTCCATGGGAGATAGTGTGTTAAAAGAAGGAAGAAGGCGGTTTTGGCCTTCGAGATCTTGGAGAAGTAAACATGGTAAGTAATCAATCTAGAAGGTGATAAACGAAGAGGGGATATGGGCTAAATGTTGGAACTAGTCCAACAAACAAGGGGTTAAATGGGTGAACTTCAAAAAAAATCCATTTTAGATCTTGTCGGGCCTGAGAAGTCAAATTAATTTAGATCTAATCAAAATAAATTTTATACGAAATATTTATTTTATTTAATTAATTAATATAAAGATTTAATTTATAATATAAGTGATTTATAATGTGTGTATGTATATCGAATACACTTATATGTGTACATGCATATACAAAATATAATGTGTACATGGTTTAATATGTCCATATATAAGTGTCGGGATTTACACTTCAATGAACAGTTAGCACCTTTATATACGTGTTTGTTGTCTAGTATCATTTTAAAAGTAACATAACTTAAAGTATACCTACATATATATGTAATATATACATACATACATACATACATACATACATACATATATATATATATATGTATATGCACATTAAAATAATTATGAACAAATATATTTTAAATATAATGCCAATTCAAAATACAATATTAAAATGGCTAAAGAAATATTCAATATTTAAAATCATTTATCGATTTCAAATATCTTATTTAAAATTCAATTTTGTATTTAAATATTTATATATTTAAAATATTAATATATATTTATACACAAAATAAAATAGAATAATTTTTTTAGAAAATGCATACGACACACATATATATACATATACATACAAATATATATATATATAATTTTATAAAATACTAATTTACAAATATAAAATTATATATTTTAAATATAATACAAAATTCATTTTGTTATTTTTATTTTCGGTCTATAAAGTATTGAAAAAATTATATATCATTTTTAAAATTCCATGCGGTTTTTAAAAATTGTTTTTTAACCCATTTCCATATGAAAATATTATTAGAATTATATTTCTTTGAAAGTTATTAATATAATATATATAAGTTATAATGTTATAACTAAAATTAAGATACTTAAATATAAATTGATATATTATAATCTAAACTAAGATACTTCGTAAGAAAGTAGATGTGATCGAGCTTAAGGATTTTAGGCTTATTTCACTAATAAACTATTCTTTTAAAATCACTACAAAGGTCCAAGCTAATAGTTAAGCACTAAATGACTAATCTAGTCAAGAATACACAATCTGCTTTTATAGGAAGAATAAAAATTATAGAAAAGGTCACTGCAGTCTAAGAATTTATTGACTACCTTTGTAAAACAATATCACTTATGCCTTTTTGAAGCTAGATTTTGCCAAAGCCTTTGATTCCAAAGACTGGTTTTTTATTAAAGATTTATTATTGGCTAGGGGTTTAGTTCAAGATAGGTAAGATGGACTATGTCCTTGCTTAAAACTGAAAATCTAAGTATAATGGTAAGTGGTATTCTAGATAATAAAATTCAGTTGAAATGGGGTCTGTGGTAGAGCAATACTTTATCACCCTTACTTTTCAGCTTAGCAACAAATGTTTTCTCATGGATCATAAAGTTATTTATCACAACCGGGGTGCAAGAAATCGTAGGCAATGATATCACCATTTATGGTCCTTCCATACTTCAATTTGCCGATGACACCATGCTTTTTACTTTGCTTTTGCCTTTCCAAATTACTGCTCTTAAGTTTATTTTATATAGCTTTGAAATGCTTTTGAGGATTTAGATCAACTTCGAGAAGAGCTATGTCTTAGTACTAAATGATGTTGATAATATTGTAAATCGGGTAGCCTCCACTCTTAATTATACAACCATGAAGTTCCCCATTCACTATTTAAGGCTCCTGATTAAACTAAGTTAAAAAAATGAAGATTGGCAGGTGATAATTGATAAAATTAAATGAAAATTATCTAGCTGGAATATTATATTTTTACCTAGATTTATCTTATTAACTCTGTTTATTAGCACTACCAATATACTGGATGTCATATTATCTATTTTCAAAATGAGTAATTTACAAAATTAACAAAGTTAGAATAGATTTCCTTTGGAAGGGTTACAATTCCTTTAGAAGTTTTAATTGCACTATTGATTGGAAAATAATATGCAAATCCAAAGAAGAACGTAGCTTAGGAATCATAGATATTCATATTCTTAATGTGTCTTTATTGGGTAAATGGCTTTAGAAATTTAGCAACAATAATGGAAACCTTATTTGAAAAGAATCTCAAATCAATTTTATGGTGGTACTTATAACCTTGAGCATATCTCCACTAATATCAACAACTTGACTCACTTTTGGAGATTTATTTTAAAACACTTTATTATTTGTAATATTGGCATCAATAACATAGTCCACTCTGGAAATAGCACATCCTTTTGGCATGATAGCTGGATTTCTGCTATACCCTTGAGAGTTGAGTGTAGAGAACTTTTCGATATTTTTAATATAAAAAATACTTCAATTTCTTAGGTTTTCAGACCTTTTAATGAATTTCCAAGGAAATTAAATTTAACCATGTCGTTGAAGGAATTACGTTGACTCAATTTTTAATATTATGTACGAAGATTGAATAATATATTTCAGATAATGAGTCTGATAGAAAATTTGGTGTTGGGAAAATAATATTGTTTGCTCCTCAAATCTCTTTACAAGCTATTAAATTTTTCTGAAACCAAACAAAACCTTTTCAAATCAATTTGGAAAGTTAATGCAACCCCTACAACAAAATTTCATATGTGGTATATCTTGTACAAGAAATTAAACATTACTGAGTTTTTAAAGAAAAGGAAATTACTAGACAAAAAATATGTTTTTTGTAATCTAAATTTAGAGTATGTAACATGCCTATAGTACAAATGCCCGTTAACTAATTCTGTTCTTGCAAACACTCTTACCTTGTTAGACGTATACTTGACAAACACTGATTTTAATTGTGACTATTAGTGGAATGAATTAAGAGTTCGATATATTAAGTACTATAGAATTTTACTTGATAGCATCTTGATAATTTCTTCTTGGTCTAGATGGTATGAAAGGAATCAAAAAATATTCAATAATGTTAGCACCTTATTCGATAATTTGATCCATGCTATTGCACTTTTTAGTTATAATTGGATTTAAACTCCTAGCTACAAATTGGCTAAAAAAATTACTTCAACGAACATTTTAGTATAATAAAAGGGTACATCGATAACCTAAAAGTTAATTTTTTTTACAATGCGTGCCACAATAGACTGTAAGCACTGATAGAGTTAACCTTTTTAACAAAGATAACCATTCGAATATTTTACTCTTGCATGAAAACTAAGATCACTTATTTTCTTTCATTGCTTTACTATCTACACGTATATATGTATATAAGTTCCATGTATACATATACATGTGCTGGACTCTCGTTCTTGTTAATCTTTTTCAGGTTTAGTAGGATGTAATGGATAAGACCGACTATGCTATGGTGCTTCTATGACCGTATTGTGGATTTCATGGGATACGTCTCAACGGCATCTCGTGGATATCGCCTTCATTGATTTAGCTTATAGACGTGCTTTGGTTTTATGTCTCTGCCTTTTTGGGTTCACTTGGTTTGTTAGTTTCATTCTCTAGCTTGGCTAGGCAAGTTATTTCCTCTTCCCTAGCTAACAACCCTAGCTCAACCATTGATGCCATTTGATCCTTGCTCGCATGCATCAGCCAGAGCTGCCATTCATTATGCGCAAGCCAGCTCCTCCTTCATCTACTATGTTGTCATATTTTCGCTGCCAGAACTCCACCTTGACTATGCATGTAGTCTATATCGCTGCATCAACCACATGACCCCTTAAAACAATGATGTCTTTATCTCCATCTACAATCTAGCCTCCACGTCGATGCCATCAGCCAAAAACAACGTGCATTGTTTTTTCCTGCTTGTGTCGAATTCGGGAATTAGGGAAAAATAATAGGACCTGATTCGGGATTTTTAGGAATAAAAAGAAGATGAGCTTTTTGATGGGATTGGGCCTATAAGAATAGGATAATTGTTTTATTAAGTTTCTCCTTTTATTTTCCATTAAGCCCTTACATTTTTTCTTTTAAATAACTCTTTTATTTGTTTGTGAATAAATTTCAATTTAATTTAAATTGATTACACTTTATGTACATAATATATTTCGATGATTGTGCAATTTCTTTCAGTTCAACACTTATTTTATTTATTAATTGCATTAACATAAAGTAAATTAGTGTTCTCAACTATTTCAATCCTATGAAAATTATTTGCACTTTAAAAATATTTTATATTTATTATTATTCAGTTTCCAATATGTTGTCCGAAATGAATCTATTAATCAATTCAATTCTATTAAAATAAAATGTTTTATTAAATTGGATTTAATAAAGTAGAAATTTATTTTCAAATAAAACTTATCCAAATCGAATTCAAACACCTTTATTTTATTCAAATTTATATATTGTTACAGCGTAGATACCAAGGTTGTTACAATTTTATTTTACTAATAAGCACCCACTAGATTTACATACTCTCGAAACCCTAAGAGAAATATATAAGTCTTTTCTACTCATGTGAATACCAAGACTTGTTTGCTTTAGGATTCAGACCTTTTGTTTACTCAAAAAATCATAGCCCGTAAGCAATTGATAATGCTTTGTCCGTTGTATCATATACAACTCCTAACCCGTGGTCTTTGTCCTGATCTAATTTTGACCTGGATTATTCTCAACAAATCGAAAGAGATTTTTTACTCGCACCAACCATTTCATTACGGTCTAAGAATAAATGTACGTACCTTGAGTTTGCTCAACAAATACGTACATATATCTTACCACATCTATCAAATATTAAAAATATTATAGATAACTTCTCTTGCTTAAATTTTCTCAACTACTAGAGAGTAGGCAAATAATTTATTAATATACAAATGGTAAAGGAAAACATTTTATATTAATGGTTCATAATCTTTAATAGTATACACACACGCAAACATTCCTAGTAATGTCAACTTATGGAATAATGTGTTTATTATGAAATACCTTCATGATTCAAGTGTCATACATATCCAAAATAAAAGTAAATGTATTGTACATACATATTTATTCCTTAAATCTATGTTGGGTTTCTTATTTTTCCACTTTATTTATTAAATCATATTTATTTTTATTTTTATTAATTAAATCATATTTAATCAATTCAATTAATTATTTAATTAGCATTTTACCTAGCTTATTTTTTTATTCATTTTAAACATTTTAAAATAGAGATATATAGTATAACATTTATAGTGATTATATATATATATAGAGTATAAGTCTTTTTTTTCTTCCCTGTTATTGTATGATATTCGTTCCTGGAGGAAGAATTTTTTCCTCTTTATTCTTATATAGCGCAACCTCATCCTTCTGCTTGTTCCTCTTTTTAACAAGCAAGATTTTTAAGAGGCAGAGTCTTCTTGTACAAACACACCCCATCATCATCACATGTGTATATAATTAGTTTCAAAATTTTATTATTATTATCTACCTTAAACATTTTAAGATAAATATACATACATTATTGTATATTTTTTGATTTAATTAATTAACCTATAAATAATTATTTAGTTAATTAAACCAATTAATCATAATAAAATCTTGAAAAAAACTAATTAATTTTAAAAAAATTGAAATATATTCTATAACATTTATAAAATTTCATTTATATTTTAAACTTAACTTTTAAATTTAAAATATCATTGAATTTTCAAAATATATTTTGAAAATTAGACCAATTCCCAAAATTAATTCAAGCATTTATATTAGGGTAATCTTTGGGCTTATTTCATCCTTCATGCCAGGCCTGTAGTTAGATAGGGCAGAGTATTTGATTACTCAATCTTAACCTTGAACATTACCTTTCTAGACACCCTCTTAAATGGGTATGCTTTAACAAGTTAGCCTTGATACTGCTAATTTAGACCGCAAAGGCTATCAGGGTCTAATACCATTGATGGAACTGGTCGGGTCATAATGGGTTAAATAGGTGTAATTAAAAATAATTCATCATTGATCTTTATTGGGCTTATGAATTCTAATGAGTTTTAGATCCAATATAAAATATTTTAAATAAAATATTTATATTATTTTATTTGTGAATATAAAATGTTTCAATTTAATTTATATAACATATATGTCGTCAATGACCTCTAACTCAAGTGTTTAAAGGCATGACAGTTTAGATAGAGGTTCTAGAGGCATGGGTTCGAGCTCTAAAGACATCAAAATGAGTATTTTGCTTAAAGTACCTCTCTTATCATTAATTTTTTTAATATAATATATATTTTATAAATGTTCGAAAACACTTTTGTATGTATAGTGTAGATGCGACATATAATGTTTACATGGTTAAATTTTATGGTATGTAGATGTTAGGATTTACATTGCAATGGATACATTCATCCCTTTACACACACACATATGTTGTCCATAATATTGTTTGAATGAAGTACGTATATATGTATGTATAATAATATTTATGTTTTATTTATTTAAATAATATAACCAATTCAAAATAATATTAAATTTTTTACATATTTTTACAAATGTGTGTGTGCATGTACGCATATATGTAAATTGTTTTTGATTCGAAATACACATTTCAATAATTTTATATTTTGGTTTAGAATGTATTTGTTTATAGATTATTAACTAATAAATATTTACATATGTAAAAATTGGTTTTTTAGGGTTGAAAATGGTTTTAGCTAAATTATTTTTATTATGTCAAATCCATAAGGATTTGGTGTAACTTTTTTTATCAATAAATAAAAGTAATTTAAAATAAATATTTATAAAAATTAAAAATTATTTAAAAAAATTAAAAACATATGTGTATATATAAAATAATATTAAATTATTTGATGTAAAAAACAACTTTTTATATGTATAAAATTAGATATCTAATTAAATTAGTTATAACCATTTAAAACGTTTTAAATTCCAAAATAAATATTTATATATTTGACTGAAACATGTTAATTTATTTGGATGTTTGATGTAGTTTTTTAGATAACTTTGAATACATTTGTGTATATATAAGTTTGCAAAAGAAACATATATATAATTTCATTATAGTAATGGGCTCTAAACAACATAGATGTAATGGATTTCATATATGACTATAACTGAGAATGAAGTTAAAATTATTACTAAAATTTTAGCTAGAAAATAACACCTTGAATGGAGAATATAACTACTTAGATCTGATTGAAACACCTCTAGAAAATACAACTAACTAAAGACGAATACCGCTCCTTATATAAATTGTATTTGATTAAAATTTGATTTGAAAATGATGGACCTTTTTACTTATGGTCAACGTAACATCGAGAGGAGGGAAAAATTAAAAACCAAAATGAATGAAGAGGTAAGGTTTATATAGGCATCAAGGTGAAAAACAAAGTGGAGATCTAATATCCTTTGTTTACAACATCATATCTACCAAATTCAAATCCAGTTTTGTGCATTTAAAACTTAACCCCCCTCCTTATGGTCGGCTATGTCAAGGGCTAGATAGGCTCCAAAAAATTTCTAAAGCTATTCAGTATTTAGTTAATTTAAATCTAACAAATATTATATATCAGCACGTATATATATATATATATAACTATTATATACATGTATTAAACATTAATGATATTCAAATAATTCAAATAAAATATAATAATTAATATTTCATAAATATTGATAAATTTATAGCAATCATAACTTAATCAAAACGTGTAGTATTTCAACATATTCAACATTTGGGTTGTGCGACTCAAAGATGTAGATTTAGTCAGCAATTACTATAAACAATTCGAATATTAACATTCATCATCACCATAGCTAGTGGTGTTATAATTTTGTTGAATTTATCGATTACACTTTTTTTTGGTAAAATCCAATTTAACCATTTTTAGTGGTACTTAGTAGTAACAACTATTTACACCAATTCTCTTTGTCAAAACTATATCACTTTAGGACTTATGAAATTTGGTTTTGGTCAAAACTCCAAATCATCCAACAACTGGTTTAATTGAAACACAAAGTCCTTGGTTTAATATTAACAATTAGTATTGACCTTATAGCTTTGGCTAGAGACTTTTACTTTAAGTTGACTACAATTGACTATGATACTGACCTCATATAACTAAGGAGAAGAATTTTAAATTGAATAACGCTTCACTCCCAATGCTTCAATTCAAATCAAACTATATTCTTTTGATGGATGCAATGCCATAATTTAATTATAATCATATAACCAAGGAGAAGTATTTCTTTTATCAATTCCATACTCATGGTTATGAGCACATTCTAATTGCAATCATTGAATACTTTCCCTAGTGGTTTTCTTATTCTATATATTTAATGTATTAAAAACATTATTATATTCTAGTATAATAATATATTCAATAGAAAATAAATCCAAGAGCTTACTTTAAAGATTAGCGATAAGAGTTGAGTTGTATAATCAAACCACATAATTATCTTTGGAGCACATTTTAATTCTATCAACAACACTATCATGATATATTATTGTTGGTATGACATCGGAAGGCAAAAGGCATCGAAAATTCATTACATATTACCCCCGGTTTGGCATCGGTATGACATTTGTATATTTTTGCCTTGTGCAATATTTTGATGCCGTAAACAATAGGAAAAGTGCATTTGACATTAATGTGCTCTACTGTAGTGGCTTACGTATATAAATTTTATTTTGCGATATATATATTTTTGTAATCGATGGAGAAGATAAATTTACCAATTTGTTAATAGAATGAAAAAAAATTGAAATTGTCAATTTTTGTAGGATTTAATCGATGAATTTTTGAATATTATATTCAAATGGATTAAATTTTAGATTAATTTAATTAATTGGTTTAAATATAAGATTATCTAAAAAATTCAAATATATGAGATGATTGTAAACTCTAAGGGAATATCGATGAAAAGTTGTGAATAATTGTACAAATTACGAAATGTAGGTATATGAATTTTAACTATAGAAGAATTAACAAAATATTACGAAATTGGAATTTTTATTATTCTTTTAAAATCATTGCAAAGTTTCTAGCTAGTAGGTTAAGCACTGAATGAACAATCTAGATGATAATAAACAATTTACATTTATAAGAACAAAATATATTACGAATGGGGTCACTACAGTCCAAGAATTTATTAACTATTATTGTAAAAACAATATCACTTGTGCCCATTTGAAGCTAGATTTGCCAAAGCCTTCAATTCCATATATTGATTCTTTCTTAAAGATTTATTACTATCTAAGGGTCTTAGTTTAAAATAGGTCGGATGGATTATGACCTTGCTGAAAACCAAAAGTTCTAGTATAATGGTAAATGGTATTATAGTTAATAAAATTCAATCGAAACGGGGTCTTAGGTAGGGTGATGCTTCATCACCCTTACTTTTCAACTTAATAGTGGATGTTTTCTCAAGGATCATAAAGTTATTAACCACAACTAGGGTGCAAGAATGCATAGGCAATGATATCACCACTAATGGTCTTTCCATACTTTAATTTGCCGATGACGCCATGCTTTTTTACTTCACATTCATCTTGCCATATTACTGCTCTTAATTTTATTTTATATAGCTTTGAAATGCTTTTGAGGCTTTAGATTAACTGCAATAAGAGTTCGGTTTTAGTATCAAACGGTGTTAATAATATTGGAAATCGGGTAGCCTCTACTCTTAATTATATAACCATGAAGTTCTCTATTCACTACCTATGGTTCCTGATTAAACTAAGTTAAAAAATGAAGACTGGCAGATGATAATTGATAAAATCAAATGAAAACAATCTAATTGGAATAGTACGTTTTTACCCAAAGCAAGTTGAATTATCTTGTTCACTCTGTTTTATCAGCACTACCAATCTATTTGATATCATATTATCAATTTCCAACTTGGGTATTTAATAAAATTACTTTGGAAGAGGGACAATTCCTATAGTAGTTTTAACCGCTATGTTAATTGGAAATCTGTATGCAAACCAAAAGAAGAAGGTGGCTTAGTACTAATAGATCTTCATAATCTTAATATGTCTTTATTGAGTAAATGGATTTGGAAATTTAGCAACAACAATGAAATCCTTATTTGAAAGAAATTATCTCAAATCAAATTTGTGGTGGAACTTATAACTTCATCGTATTTCCGCTAATAACAAAAACTTGTCTCACTTCTAGAGATCTGTTTTAAAGCACTTTATTATTTTCAACCTCGACATTAGTAATGTAGTCCACTCTAGAAATAACACATCCATTTGGCATGACAACTAAGTTTTTGCTATACCCTTAAGAGTTGAGTACAAAGAACTTCTCAATATTTGTAATCTTCAAAAATACCTTAATTTGTTAGGTTTTCAGAATGTTTAACGAATTTTCGTTGAACTTTAATTTTGATTGTGCCCTTGACGGAATTACATTGGCTCGATTTGTATTACTCTGTACAAATATTGAATATTATAACTCAGATAATGAGAGCGATACTGTAACAACCCACCTCGGAAGGGCCTAAATTTCGATCAAGAAAACTTAGACCTTTCTAAGGCAAGCTGTTAGTAATAAAAGGAAATAATATTATAGATCCACAACTAAACTTT
Source organism: Allium cepa (assembly GCA_030765085.1). Classification (NCBI taxonomy): domain Eukaryota; kingdom Viridiplantae; phylum Streptophyta; class Magnoliopsida; order Asparagales; family Amaryllidaceae; genus Allium; species Allium cepa. The sequence goes on from CM060928.1 coordinate 273,756,588, forward strand.
CAGAACTCGTTTATGGAACAAAATATAATAGTAAAGTGTACCCATTTATTTCGAAACCAAAAACTGTCATTACACAAAATCCTATAAAAACCGTAATATAACATTCGTTGCAACAATTATTTAAATCCATGGGTACACATCGAAGCAACTAATAATAAGTACTACCATTTGCCAAGCTTCTTCATCTTTAAGCACCGTCGCCGCCATCACTCCGTCCTTAACCTGCGTTGTTATGAGGAGGAAGTTAGAACAACAAGTGTGTGGTGAATAAAAACCTTGAGTCTTACCTTTCCATTATCTGGGCAATATATTTCAAAATAAAAATATGTCTATGATTATAAAACCATTAAAATCATTTAATACTTCTTTATAAGGAAAGGAATCGGGTCCAACCACTTAATACCTTCCATTCAAGAAGTAGATCCCATATCGCAATCATACGTTATAAATAGCTAATAATGTAAGAGATGGTACCAAAGCCACTTAATACTTCTCAATGGAAAATAGGCAGACCCCGTCCTTTAAGGCCTATTTCCAAAAGTGTGCTCATCAATGGTACCATATAACTGACATCGTATGGAATCTCATAGGCTACTTAATACTTCCAAGTGGAAAATAGGCAGACCCCATCATTTAAGATCTATTTCCAGAAGTGAACCCTTGTAGAGATACCACCTAACATAACCCATTAACCATTTAATACTTCATCTAGGGAAAAAGGTGGGTCCAACCACTTAATACCTCAAACCCCAAAGCAGGCCCTTCGTTTTATGGTCCATACCCATAATGACGTCTCACATTAGTCCGTTATTCGCAAGAACTAGTAATCGGATTAGATGGGCAGATTTCCCCTATAGAATTTGGAACTAACCTCGCATCACTACAAATATTTATCATAATGATATCTCACATCAATAAAAGTGTGAACAACAGCCTCAAAGTGAAGGGCAGACTTTAGTCGTGTAACTCTATTGACCTCGCATCCCTATGACTTAGGAACAAATTAATTACTCACTATATATATATATATATATGTATAGTCATCTCACTGTTTCATAAATAAGGCCTTATAAGGAATCTTTCTTATTACGCCTTAAATTAGTAATTAGGCTATATAGGAGTTTCCTTTTATTTTTTCCTCAAAATCAATTACCTTCCTAATGGGAGAAATAAATATATGCCTAATTAACTACGCCCTATACGCAATAGTTATACGTTAATTATGTACATAGAAATAAATAAATATCCATGCCTAATAAGTTCCAAATGCATGGATTTTATGCTAATTAAATGTCAGTTCCCTAACCAATTATTATTACAGGTCCTTTTTCTTCAATTTCCTAAGGTTTCATAGAATTCTAATGTCCAAAATAGGGAATAAATATTCATAACCAAAACTACAATAACATGCTTATAAATAAAATAGAAACTCAATTTATTGCACTAATTCAATAGAATATCTTAAATAAAAAGAATTGCAACCTAAACCCCATATTTTATTCAACTCCTCTTTTTACAAAGAAACAGATATGAATAAGTGGTGTAAATTGCGAATATAATTCATAGTGTAAACCCCTTATTTTATTGAAGGATCAAAATTTGATCCAAAGAAGAAGGAGAAGTGGAGTAGACTATGAAAGTATCAAAAATTGCATAGACGGAAAAAATTCTTCCAAATTAATGTAAATAATTGAAAATCTCAAATAGAATTGACTTTTCAAAATAAAATGGAATTTTAGGGGATTTTATCTATTATATTTTCGACCTAAGGCATATTCAAATCCAAAAGAAATATACTAAACAATTGCTGAAAAGAAAAACTAAGATTTCCACTCATAAATAGCCTTAACTTTACTCAAATGAATTTGTAGCCTTTCGATCTCTTCCAGAATCTCTCTCGTCTGATACACACACAATAAGATAAGAGTAGATTGGAGGAAGAAGAAACAAATAGGAAATAGCTTGAATCCTTACCTTAATTCTCTATAGAGTTTCTGAATCTTATTAAAGAGATAACAATGGCAGAGTTTCGCCGTATTCCCTAAAATAATATGAATAAAGGTGGAGAGGATAGGTTTCTATATATAGGAGTTGAAACACACCAGAACTGTAGGATGGAAATAGGTAGGAAATGGATAAATCCGAAGCGAACATAAAGTAAAACCGTAGCCGTCACACTTGGGCGATCGGTCAACCACTATAGTCGACCAATTGACTATTCAAGTCAACCACTAGTTTGTTTCCATGATATACAATCAAGTTCTCTGCATAACCACCTACTTAACCAATAGTGCAATGTGATTATGCAATGTAGATATGCTAAAAATGAGCTCAATCCTAGCGTGAATGTGTAAATGTTCATGTAAGTATGTATGCAAATATTCTAAACATGCATAAAAATTTCTATGTGAGTGTAAAGTGTTTGTGAAAAAGGGTAACAACTATCTCCTACCATCCAATCTAGCAACTGCGATGCAGCCAAAATCCTAATTTTGGAGAGAAAAATTACCAGTGAAACTAGATGAGTGTTCTTTATCTTCTTTTCAGTCTCCTATGTGCTTTCCACCGAATTGTCCTCCCATTGTGCTCGGACCAACTTAATTATTTTATCACGGAGTCTACTAGTACCGTGCTTTGCAATGCATGCAATGGAATGAGGCACTATCAACTCCATCTCAAAATCCCCCAACTGATTAGGCTCTACTCTTTTAGCGGTGTCATGAAGGCATTTCCTTAGGTGAGAAATGTGAAAAACATTGTGGACTTCTGCCAACTTGTCGGGAAGCTCCACACGATATGCCAATTTTTCTATTCTTTCCAGAATTCTGAATGACCCAATAAATCAAGTGCTGATTTTCCAAGCTTTCCAAATATAACAACTTTTCTTAGAGGAGAGATTTTAACATGTACCATATCTCCAACTTCAAATTCAAGCTCTTTCCTTCTTTTATTCGCTTATTGAGCTACCTTCATCCTTTGCCTGATCAACTCTACTTTTTATATGGTATCATAGGTCAAATCGGGTCTGAGCCATACTTTGTCGGGGGTTTCCCACCAACAACTAGGTGATCTACATGGCCACCAATAAAGTGCTTCAAAAGGGGCTATACTAATCGCAGTTTGATAGCTATTATTCTACGCAAACTCAACCATAGGTAGATGTTGCTCCTAATGTCCTCCAAAATCCAAGACACAAGCTCTCAACAAGTCTTTCAAAATTCTATTCGCCCTCTCTGTTTGTCCATTAATTTGTGGGTGATATGCCATGCTAAGGTTCAAATAAGTTCCCAAAAGCTGTTTGTAGGCTCCTCCAGAACTCGATAGTGAATGAGGGGTTCCTATCACTGACTATGCCTACTGGAATTCCATGTAGATGAACTATCTCCTAAATACAAATCTGGATGAGAGAGGCGCTAGTCCTATTTCTCCTATCAGAACTAAATAAGCAATCTTGGTGAGTCTATCTACAACAACCCAAATAGCCTCATTGTCCTTCTGACTTTTAGGCAATCCTTCCATAAAATCCATCAAATATATTCCCACTTCCAAGTCAGAATTTTCAAACGTAATAATAATCCACCAGACTTCCCTTGATCATCTTTTATCTTTTGACATGTCAGACACCTAGCAACAAACTCAGCTACGCTCCTCTTTATTCAATTCCAAAAGAAAATTCTCTTCATGTTCTTCTACATCTTATCTCCTTCGTAATGAATGGTCATCCTTAAGTGGTGACACTCCATAAGCACATCTCTCATTAAGTCATCAATCATTAGGATGCAAAGATGTCCATCTCTTCTCAAATATCCCTTCTCATCAACTGAGTACCTCATAGAATGGAGAAAATGCTCTCTTTTTCTTAATAGTCCCAAAATCTCTAATAACTCCACATCTTTTATTGCTATGCCCTATACGATTCATCAAGGCCGGTCTAACCTTCATAACCGATAGAAAACCTTGGATGAGTTTTGTTGACAGTTAGAGGTTAAAATTCGAGGGAAACTCCAGTTGTCTTCATTTGTCAATAACACCTTGGGTAGCATGTCTTCTACTAAGACGTCGGTGACACATTCCCTTTTCTAATGGTATATTGAATACCAAAGTTAAAGGATGCTATATACTCCATCAACACTGTTGCCTAAGATTCAAATCTTTTTGGAAAAATAGGTATTTAAGTGATTTATGATCAGTGAATAACTCAAACCTTTCCCTCCAAAGATAATGTCTCCATATCTTTAAGGCAAAAACAATGGCTGCTAATTCTAAATCATGCATTAGATACCTCTTCTCATGATCTTTTAGTTGTCTACTAGCATAGGCAACTACCTTCCCTTCTTGCATAAGAACTACTCCTAATCCTATGCCACATGCAATCGTGAAAATCGTAAATGGCTTAGTTCCATCTAGAATAGTGAGCACAGGTGCACTAGTCAACGACTCCTTAAGCTTCTCAAATGCCTTGGTGCATTTATCATCCCAAACAAAAACTAGATTCTTCTTAGTCAATCGGGTTAAAGGAGCTGCTATTAGTTCAAAGCTCTTGATGAACTACCTATAGTAGCCTACCAACCCTAGAAAACTTCTAACCTCCAATACATTACTAGGAATCTTCCATCCTTGGACAGCTTCCACTTTAGTTGGGTCCATGACCAATCCTTTCTCCGAAACAATATGCCCAAGGAACCTAACTATAGTTTTCCAAAAGTGGCATTTAGAAAACTTGTCTTTGAGTTAGTTTCTCCTCAAGGTCTCTAATACCTCCCTAAGGTGTCCTCATGCTCCTTCTTACCTTTGGAGAAAACCAAGATATCGTCAACAAACACTATTAAGTTTCCCTCTAAATATTCTACTTACCAAATCTACAAAGTATGCTGGGGCATTCATCAATCCAAAAGGCAATACTCCCACTCATAGAGTCCATCTGGCGTGCAGAATTCAGTCTCCAGCTTGCTTTCTTCTGCAATCCTTAATTGATGGAATCTCGTTGCAAAGCCTAACTGGGAAAAGACTTTAGCTCGTACAAGTTGGTTGTACAAGTCATTTATTCAAGGTAGAGTCTACCTGTTTTTCCTTGTCAACTTGTTCGACTTCCTATAATTGACGCAAAGCATTAAAGAATCATCTGCCTTAGGTGAATCCTTTCTTCAGTATCTCTGAGATTTGTTTATCCAACTCCCTTCTTTCTTTGGGCGTATGTCTCAAAGAAGAGTGATGGGTCTTGCGTCCTTCTCTAAATCGATTCGTAATTCAATCTCCCTAGGGGGTGGAAGACCCGAGACCTCCTCGAAGACATCAAGAAATTCATAAACTATGGGTAAAGATAATGGCTCTCGAACAACAGATAGATTTGATGAGTATAAATGGCTTAACTCAACTAAAGCTTTGGATACACAAAAAACTTCAAGGTCACGACCTCCACGGCTCCTTAATTGTACTACCCTTTTATCACAGTCAAGAATGGCTCAATAATATGACAACCAATCCATACCCAAGTTAAGTCGATACCCCTCAAAATTTAGAACGTACGCATTACATATAAAATCAATGTTGCATATGTCTAACACTAGGTCTTTGAAAATAAGAGAAAATGAGTAAAACCCCCAACAGGAATGGAAACCTCTATTGGGATGTTGACTATATGGGTTTTAAGGTTTAGGGAATTTACTGCATCCCTAGCTATAGAGAAATGTGATGCCTCCGAATCAAATAGGGTATGAATAGTAACTCAAAAAGTAAGTGTTATACCTTCTAGAGTTGCTTTTCCTTGGTCTCTTGGTGGCTTACTAGCAATAGGGACAACTTCAATAGCATAGGCCTGTCCGCTTGGTCTTTCCTTAGCCATCTTGGGACATTGATTCTTGCGATGCCCTTCCTCATGGCAGTCAAAACACTTTCCTTTAAAGGCTTCTTTCATCAGACTCACCCTATAATCTTTAGCTTCATGACCCTTCCTTTAACATCTCTTACACACCTTTGCTTCCTTCTTAAACTTCCCTTTTGACTTCTTATTGGCTCAAAAGCTCCCTTTCTTAGACCCTCCTTACTTTTGGATCTGTACAGACTTCTCTTTCTCTCTCTTATCTTCCTTATTGACCATGTGCAACATCACTGTTACTACCAACATCTCATACGTGGTCCCCATAGGTTACTTAGGTCAACAACATTTCTCTTAGCAGGGAATTTAAGCCCTTAACGAGCTTTATGGCCTTTTTCATAGGTGTGCCTACCAGGCTAATCTCGAATTTAGCCAATTCAGTAAACTTAGCTATGTGCTCCTTAAGAGTATAATCTCCTTGTCTCAGCTGAATGAACTTTTCCTATTGCAAGCTAACCTCTACTCTAGACATGAATCTCATCTCGAATCTGTCCTTGAATTCATTCCAAGAGAATATCCTGCTCGGGTTTTCATCAGTCACATAGTTCCACCAATTTAAAACTTCCTTGAGGTGCCAAGCTGCCATTCTTCTTCTTAGATGATCATCCCAATCAAGCTCTCTAAATATTTTCTCGCAGTTACCGATCCATGTTTTAGCTTCCAAATATCCTTCAGTTCCAGAGTATGTATTCCCTCCCATATTGAGAAAGTCCTTATACATGTTAGGGAAGTGGGTAGGATGGGATGCTGCATCAACGGTCGGGGCAGTGGGTGTTACTGGTGCAGTTGGAGGAATAGGTATATGCTCGACGGTCCTAATGTTTTGTTTAAACCATTTGGGCATTCCACGAATGGGTGATCTTCCACGGGTAGGGTTCCCTTGTTCGGAAGAAGATTTATTGTCAACCATATTAACTATCTGTAGGTTATACCTTTCGTGACAATTTCCTAAGATAGTATTTACATGCTGAAAGAACAGAAAATTTTGCTAGTGCATATGCGTATTTCAAGAAGAGGGGGTATATGTGTGTGCGTGTATAGTAAGAATGTTTTTGAAAATTCTTTTTGGAAAACCTTTTTCTAAATAACAAATATGTCACTCATACGTATAGTTTTTCCCCGTTGATCTGGTAACCTGGGGCTCTGATGCCAAATGTAACAACCCACCCCTGAACATGCCAAATTTTGACCCAGAAAAGGCTCATCGAAACTTAGGTCCATTCTAAAGCAAATTGCTGGTAGTAAAAAAAATAAAATTACACAGCCATAACCGAACTTTCTAAACTCACAACAGATGGAAAAAATATAATAGTAAAGTGCACCCATTTATTTCAAAACCATAAAAATGCCATAACACAAGATCCCATAAAAACCAAATATAATATCTGTTACAACAATTGTTCAAATCCATGGGTACACATGAAAGAAAAAAATGATAAATATTGCCACATGCCAAGCTTCTTCATCTTTAAGCATTGTTATCGTCATCACTTCATCGTTAACCTATGTTGTAATAAGGAGGAAGTCAAAATAATAAGTGCTGTAACGGTAACCCCTTAAAGGGCATGGCTACAAATGGTAACCGCGGAATTCCTTATTTTACGGCCAGCCTCTCGATTGCCAACCAACCCATATTGTCGGGATGTATAGAGCAAAGAGACAAAGCTTCATCACCATTCACAATGTTGAGAACCCCCTATCACATAAGCATAAACATGCCAACAAGGTCTGGTGAATAAAAACCTCGAGTTTTACCTTTTCAATACTTAGACGGTATATTACAAAATAAGAATATGCATATGAACATAAAACCATTAAAATCATTTAATACTTCTTTATAAGAAAAGAAGGGGAGTCTAACCACTTAATACCTCATATTCCAAAAGTAGATCCCATATCCAATCATACATGATAAATAGCTAATAATGTAAGAGACAGTACCCAAGCCATTTAATACTTCTCAGTGGAAAATAAGAAGACTCCATCATTTAAGGCCTATTTCTAGAAGCGTGCTCCTCAATAGTACTATCTAGCTGACGTCATATGGAATCTCATAGTCCACTTAATACTTCCAAGTGGAAAATAGACAGACCCTGTCATTTAAGACCTACTTCTAGAAGCGAACCCCTGTAGAGATACCACCTAACGTAACTCCTTGGCCATTTAATACTACGCTTGAGGAAAAATGCGGTCCAACCACTTAATACCTCAAATCTCGAAGCAGACCCTTCGTTTTATGGCCCATATCCATAATGACGTCTCATATTAGTCCGTTATTCATAGGAACTGGTAGCCATATTAGCTGGACAGATTTCCCCTACATAATTTGAAACTAACCTCGCGTCGTTACAAATATTTATCATAAGGAATCTCACATCAATAAAAGTGTACACAATTGCTGGTAGCCTCAAAGTGAAGGGCAAACTTCTGTCATGTAACTCTATTGACCTCGCGTCCTTATGACTTAGCGATAAATTAATTACTCACTATATATATATATATAGACTCGTCTCACTATTTCATAAATAATGCCTTATAAGGAATCTTCCTTTTTACGCCTTAAAATAATAATTTGGCTATATAAGAGTTCTCTTATTTTTTCCTCAAAATCAATTACCTTCCTAATGGGGGAAATAAATGTATATAAATGCCTAATTAACTATGCCATATGTGCAATAGTTATATGTTAATTATGTAAATAGAAATAAATAAATATTTTTCCCTAATAAGTTCCAAACGCATGGATTTTATGCTCTAAACTAGCGTTAAATGCCAATTCCCTAACCAATTATTGTTACAAATCCTTTTTCTTCAATTTCCCAAGATTTTATGGAATTCTAATGTCCAAAATAGGGAATAAATATTCATAACCAAAACTGCAATAACAGACTTGTAAATAAAATAGAAACTCAATTTATTATACTAATTCAATGGAATATCCTAAACAGTAAGAATTGCAATCTAAACCGCATATTCTATTCAACTTCTCTTTTTATAAAGAAATAGATATGAATAAGTGGTGTAAACCACGAATAGAATTCATAATCTAAATTCCTTATTTTTTTGAAGGATCACAATTTGACCCAATGAAGAAGGAGAAGTAGAGTAGATTATGAAATTATCAAAAATTTCATAAACGAAACAAATTCCATCAAATTAATGTAAAAAATTGAGAATCTTAACATGGAATTGACATTTAAAATTAAAAAGGAATTTTGGGGGATTTTATCTATCATATTTTCAAAATCCCTTAGGCATATTCAAATCTAAACGAAATGCACTAAAGAATTGCTGAAAAGAAATACTAAGGTTGCCACTCACATACTTGGAATCATTTTGTGATTTGTGCATCGTATCATATCGTAGATATAATACTCTTAATGGCTTAATTGAAAAATGAGGATTATCTATTCTCGACATTGATAAGAAACTCATAGTTTCTCTTTAGTTTGTGCGAATACTTATTAAATACTCTAATGCAATGTGTTCTTTTAAGCTATGTTAATTTTATTTCTCTCTCTGTAATTAGTTTCATTTTTGGATCATATCCAAATCCATTTTAATACCAAAAATTTCTTAAAGAAATTCCTTCGCTACAAAGTTGGTATTTCATGAAACAATAATTGTTTCTTAGTGCAACAAAATAGGTATTCATAAACACTTTGTAAATTGCCTTATATATAAAAACGATTTGGTTTTTAGTTTATAATACTTCAAAACATAAATTGTTCATCCAATGATAGTCATTCCCAGACCCCTTTTTGGGCGATTCATACAAGATACCTCACATGCAATTATTACGTGTAGTCTTTCTACTCACACAACCTATCAACTCTCCGGCCTAAGATATGTTAGAGTTCTTATAAATATTTATCTTGTATGATTTTATTAACTATTATTAGATGAAACTAATTTGGAACTTGCGTACTACTCTTAAGTACATGATCTTATAAAAAGAAGTTAACTCGGCTTCACCCACAATTAATCGTACTTTGTTCAATAAAGTTCGATTACTCCTTACGTTATAATGCATTATAAGAAGGAGTGATTTCTAAAATTGAATCTTTATTCATTTTAGGTACATTTGGAACTCTTTCTAATATACTTACCTATTTGATCAAATCCAATCATTTTCTTTTATTTTGCACATTTTTTAGTTTACTTCTAGCTTGTATTCTATGAGCTTACCACAGACATGCTACATGTATATTAAATGCACTTGCTCATGTTTGTGATAACTCTTCTGTGAATACAACAAAATACGTGGAACTTCTTTGGAATCAATAGACTTTCGATGCGTATATTAATATGTTTCAATCCGTAGAGTTCATCAACTTTTATGATCGATACCACCAAATGGGTCCATTGCCTTTTAATGTTTGAGATATAATTTATTAGTACCATATGATTCATAATTATATAATCAAATATTTATTTCTCCAAATTTTGGCTGAATCCATAATTCAAAAATAATTGCAAATAATTTAGGTACTTCTGTATTTTCCAATGCATTAGAAATACTACTATTATAGTTTTATTTTACAAAGAATATTCATAATATTCATATTGAAATGAAACTATATCTATTTTTCAATCAATACTAAAAATGATTATTATTTCATAAATAATGTTTGTATGTTTTAGGAAAATAATTTTTGTCACTTGATGCATAGCATGCTCCCACTATTTCCACCATTAATATAATAGCATATGAAATATGAAGCTTCATTCAACCACTTAATATAGGCTATTTATTTCACTTAATATAACTGGTTTACAGTTGAGAATTTTCAGATCAAGCTTCTTAAATGCAAAGAAATAAATATCGTTGAAAATAATTTTCTATATAAATAATTTTGGAATAGTAATCATATTTCTCATTCCAATGTTAAGTATCTATAATTATGTTACAATTCTTGTTTCCATGTTTCTTTATGAACAGAAGCAAACATTCACTCTCTTCATTACAGCTATGCCTTAAGTTACATCCATTCTTATGCATTCGATTTCCTTTCTAAACTGTTAAACCATTAAAGGAAATCCTTACTATAATATCGCAACTAATTTTTTACAAAAGTGCATTTGGTCATCCTTAACTTTTAAGGATATCAAATAAATTGCACTTTACGTAAACTGATCAAACTGACATTTCAATGATTGAATTCTTAGATCTATCTAGTAGCCTTTATTCCAGTATTACATTTAACACTATAATACTATTATTGTAATCAATCATATTGAATTCACGATCTTGCACTACAATTTACTTAGTTATTTCAATTAACTAATTTCATTGAGGTTTCGTACATTATGAATTATGACCATTCACCATATAAATGTATATGTGATCGCACATGAATCAAATATCTATATTTTTGTATTGCTTTTATAGTTTGAAACTCAGTGAAGTCAATATATAGTCTTAAGCAAATAAACTCATAAATGACCATGTTATGAACGTATTTAGTAGTTGTATAATTAGACGCTTGCATAGGTCAACATGCAAAATTTTATTGGTAAGTGTATTTTATATTTTCGTCGATATTTAATCTAGATCCTTTATATATTTTAATCGATAAACAATTTAGCAACCATATTTAGTGCATAAATTTATCAAACAATATTATTTTAGTTATGTGTATAATTGTTCTTACAATACTGGAAAGGTTAAATGTTACTATTTTATTTTTTCTAATAAGTCTCCCACAAGTCTTTTATGTTTCTCCAAATCCTGAAATGAAACATAGAATTCTTTCGACTTCACTAGCGGGTGTAGGGCTCATCTGTCTTGGGATTCTAACCTTGATTTTACTCAACAAATCATAGCCTACAAATAATGGATAACACCTTATCGGTTGTATCATACACAACTCATAACCCATAGTTTCTTGCCCTAATCTCATTTCAAACTTGAGTTTACTCAATAAATCAAAAGAGATTTTTCACTCGTACTTACCGTTTTCACGATGGGCTAAGTATAGTATATGTCCCTTTAGTTAGCTTAACAAATACATATAGTTATCTTACCTCGTCAATTTAATATATAAATAATACAACACATAACATCTCTAGCTTGAGTTTGCTTAACAACCAAGGAGTATGTAAGTAAATTATTAATATATAAATTGCAGAGGACAACATTTATACAAAAGATTCATAATCGTTAATATATTTTATTTAGTGATATCAACTTATGGAATAATGTATTTTTTATGAAATTCTCTCATGATTTATGTATCAGACACATCAAAAATCATAGCATACATACTGTATGCATATATTTATTCGTTAAGTCTATTTAGGTTTCTTACCGCTCCACTTTTAATTTATACATTCATATTATATAAGTTTCAATTATTATATAACTTTTATATTTTAACTGACTTATATAATAATCTTGCGTATCACATTCTATTATTTATATTTTATTTATTAACTCTTTAATTAATCTTTTATTATTCCAATATAATATTTATATTGCATAATATATAAATATATACCATAACCTTTATAATATAACACATACATCTTTTATGTGTATATTTTTATTTAATTAGTTAAAATTAATTAATTTACTCAATTAATTAGCTTTTATTTATTTAACCTTTTATTAATTTATTTAATAAAACAATTTTAAATAAATTATATTAATTTCAAAATTTTATTTTACATACATACATGTACACTTATGTTATCTTAAATACCTTAAATAACATAACATATATATCAATATATATAATACCTGTATCTAATTATTAATTAACTAACCTATTTAATTAATTCATTTATTAATCTTATTATTAAATTTTAATTTTGAAATTAGTTTTTAAATATTTTCAGACATTTTATCTTTTCAAACATTTTGGAAACTTATGTTGTATTATAACTTTTTAATAAACATGTTTTTATTTTAAATTTAAAATCTTTTATTCTAATTTTTAAAACAATTTTGAAAATTAGCCCAAGGCTCGATTCAAATTGGGACTTTCCTGTTAGGGGAATCTTTAGGCTCACTTCACCTTTCAGTCATGGTCGATAACCAGGTAGGATAGGGTACTTGATTACTCAAATCTAATCCTAGACACTGTGTTTTTTTGACACCGTACTAAATAGGAAAGCTTAATAAGTTAACCCTAACATGACTAATTTAGACCGCATATGCTATTGGTCTATGAAACCATTGTTGGAACTGGGTCATCCTGTAGCAGATGAAATGAGTGAATTTTAAAAAAAAATGGATATTTATTAGACCTATGAGGTCTAAATTCATATAGATCCAATCTAAATTAATTTGAAATAACATCGTTATTATATTTAATTTTGTAAATAAAGTTTTGTTTTGGTATTATATTTAAGTTATATAATATGAACATATGTGTGATATACACATGTGTGTGCACGTGCAACATATACAGTGTGCATTATATAAGATGCACCCATATAAATGTTGGGACTTGCACCACAATGGACATATTAGCCCCTCCATATACATATGTATTGTCTTATATATATATAATGTGATATGAAATTATACCTATAATAGTATATATATATATATATACACGACATTATAAAATAGTTATATTTATAAATGAAAATATAAATAATTTAAAATTTAAATTTAAATTCAATATATGTATGTATAGAGTTTTGCTTATGTCTACACACATATGTACATACATACATATATAATCTTATAAAGTTATTTTTGACTAATCGAAGGTTTATTTATATTCAAGTAGTAATCGCTTAGGCTTAAATATACAATTAATAGGAAGAGAATGGGTGGAGGTTTAATGAAATTAATTAGGATTTATAAAAGCAATAAAACAGAATCAATGAAGAGATCTTTCTCCTTCCTTTTATAACTCTCTTGTCTTTTCAAATCAGTTTTAAAAATCTTTCACATTTTAAAATTAAATAATTTGTTTCCTTTTCGCTTTTAACTATAAATAAACGGACAATTTTATGTATACAAAACAATTTCATGGTGTGTATATATAATTGTATGCTTATTAAATATACATACAAATATATATACACAAATATGTATTTCATATAGTATACGTATTAGAGCAATTCATTATATTACAAATACATACATACACACATATGTACATATATATAAATTTAATATATACATAAACAAATAAAGTTGTGATTCATTTTTTTCCAAAATAATGACATATGTAAAGGTAGATACATGATCTAACAAATTGTATATACAACCAAATACTTTGTTCTTGTGTAACTAAAATTAGTTTGTCCATGATCTCTTTCAAACATTGTCAATTTTGAAAACTAGAAAAAAAGGAAATTTTTACTTTCTATTTAATAGCCAAAATAATATATCAAAACATATTCATATACAAAATAAATGTGTAATCACATACATATATATATACATAATCACATATTCACATCTCATGTTGACAACACAGACAAATAAGGATTCATGATAATAGCTAATCTATTTAAACATAAAGCATACGATGATCAAGTGTACAATTATATAAATTTGTAAATATGGATAGTACCATGCAATTGCCTAAGAATACACCTTGAATGTTAAATCTTAATAACTCCACTTGAATCTCTTTCCAATACATCCAAACGACGCAACCTGATTGGGAAAATTACACATTGTTCTTTTGACTTTAATTGAATTTGTGTTTGAGTTTTTTTTTGCTTGAATTTTTGAGAGGAAGAAGTGCAGCTCTCAGCCAAAAATCTTCGAGGGAGATGTAGGATAAAATCTTAAAAAGAGAGTATGGTGAAAAAGAGTGGCTAGAGATGTTTGAATAATAAAGGGAAAGAAGGGGTTTAAAGAGGTAGACATATCTTTTCTTTCCTAAGCCATTTCTTACCTTTATGGAATCAAATTCCAAGCCTCTTCCCCCCATCATGGCCTGCCATACATACCCCTTTATTAGGCCTTAAAACACTTCAAGCTTGATCGGATATTTACATTTAAATCAAATTTGAACATACATTGATATCGTATATCGACAAGTGTGCATACAACTTTTGCATACATATCATTTTTAATATTGATCAACATAAATTAAGTAAAATCTTATAATTAATATTCCATAAATACTAATAAAATTAATAAACTATAATAGATATAATTAATTAGATTAGGTGGTAAATGGAGGATTCAATATTGCGGTTGTGTTGACTCTTTAGTGTAAATTCGGTCACTAATTCTTGTTGAACAATTTGAGTATTAATATTCACAATTTACCTTAGCTTTGATGTGACATTATAGTCAAATTTATTGCTTATAAAGCTTTGGTAAAGTCTAATTTTACAAATTTAAGCATTATCTGATAGTGACAAATATTTACTTTAGTTCTCTTTGTCAAAACTATATCACTTTGGACATATGGAATTTGATAATGGTCAACATTCCAATATCATCCCATTTAACTCTATAGTCCAAACACGGAGTCCTTGGTTCAACAGTAATAATAATTATTAACCGAACTACTCTAACCAGAGAATTTTACTTTTAGTTGACTTTAGTTAACCATGATACCAACCACATATAACTAAGGAGATGAATCCTTACTTGAGTAGTGTTTCACTTTCGATGCTTCCACTCTACCCAACTATAGTCAATCGGTGGACACTAAGTTATGATTTAATTATAATCAAAGTGGAGCTTCCATACTGAAGATCAGTAATATTTTCAAGTCAAGAGAAATGTTTAATATTTGTCATACTGATATTTTCTATTTGACCTTAGTTATATTAATTAATCAAAACTATCGAGTGAGTTGTTTCATAGCTATTCAATAACTACCACTGGGTAACCCTTTGATGCCCTCAGCAACCATGAATAATAAACTGCCCAACATTGGAGAGCATTATGTACTCTAGTCTCAACGGATACATCGGTATCCAATCTTAGTATATCTTGACTAGGAATATTCAAATTGTATGTTTATTCTATTATGATAAATCATTCATCATTACAACATATTGTAACTACTATCACAAAATATATCGTTTATGGATTTTCTATTAAATATACTTTTAATTAAATTAATTAATTATTATAACACAAAATATATCAAGTATATAATCAGAAAGTGCTAAACCGAATTTTAGGTCAACGTTTTAGATGTGTGTACAAGTAGGCATGTTTGAAGAAATTTCAATAATACCCTTTGGTTTTATGATAATTTACAAGATTATTTGAGACACAATTCATAAGTTCAAAAAATAAAATAGGAAAATCAAGATAATAATAGGCTATATGCTCAAGCCATGTAATTATTCACTTAGTAGCATGTAACAAATTATGGCAATATGTAACTATCAAATTGTTCAAGCCCTTGTTTACAAATTGCATATTTACTATTCCCCCTCATTAGCCTTTATTACATTAGTTTTTCCTCGAGCTCTCAATGAAAAGAACTAGGAGGAGATTCTAATTGGAAAAAGTGATAAGAGTTAGAAAAAAGTTAAGGGCCCCCCTTCCATAAAGGGATGCATCTTTATTTGTAGTAGTTGGTGGGAGGTATGCTTTCTTCTATTGGCAATGTGGGACTTTATGGCACCACTTGTTTCTATCTTAGTGGTGACCTTAACATCGAGCTTGTAAATGAGTAGGCTTTATGGAGGAGAATACACTAATCCCTCTTGAACTTGCTTTTATGAATGACTATAATCTTCTTTCCTTACATGGCTTTCGATACTCTATGGCATTGATGTTGTGCGACATCGATAATCATTCAACATTCATGAAGTATGGCATTGATTAATAGCTTAACATGCTTTGAGGCAATGTTATTTATGTATTTTATGGCATGCGGCATTAGTAAAGCACGACGTGGATAATGTTCGGCATGCAGCTAAGATGGAATGGAATAAGCACGACATTACTTGAGAGATGACATTGGAAAGGGGTGTAACGAGCGTCCTTCTCGACCCTCGAAAATTTACACAAATACACCACTGTATAATATGCTGACGATTGAGTGCCGGAAAAGACAGATTGCTGAGGGCAAGACAGAAGGAGGTAGAAGAAGAAAATAGAAAACAATATCAGAATCTCACAATTGCAGCGGAACAATATATAATAATTAAATGGCTGATCTTTATATAAAAAGAACCATATCTGTTTTGTACATTACATCATCAGAGTACAACATAATCAATAGCAAAATACTGGACAACTATATTAATTTGTCCCCACAAAACGGAATACGCAGCTTATACTGCATAGCGGAAAATACATCAAGTACGTGTGATACGTCTCGCCATCCAGCTCGTCTCCTGAGCTCCACAACATCCTTTCCTGTATCTATAATACTCGATCTGACCCAAGCATTATAATAAAATAATACCTGAGTCAGTTTGAAAACCAGCGTGAGAAAACACACCCAATTGGAATATAAAGGTTTCCAAAATCCTTTGAAATCAAAGGTATCTCGTAAGACCACATCACAAATAAACATGCCGGGTTTTTACCTTACGATAAACAAAAACATTTTTATCAAATCCGTCTGATATTATAATAATGTCTATAGAAAGTAAAATATAATCTAGCCTAAATGCTTGCATCTCATGTTTCAGCAATAGTTCGGCACAATCAAAACCGTACAAACGCTTATTGGAGATTGGATTCCATACAATGGCAGGGCTACTGGGGTATCGCCCGCCACAATACATGTTCTAGATCATCGTACCAAGGACCCGCCTTGATCCCTTGCTACACAAGACCAAAGCAACCCATTACTGGATAGTCCGAATAAGATCACCTCGCGGTTGGGATCAACAACCGTCCACACATCCGAAATAAGGGACATCTAGACAGGGATGACCTTACCCTAATTGGTTGCTAGCCACTTAGCCTTGCGTGCACCTCCCCTGTTTTAGCCATTCTCGGTTGATGAGGCTCGAGGCTATGTGTTACCGTTTTAGCACACATTCACTTAGAATGCTCATCGTACTCCTGACAATGTTCTGATAGCATTCGTCCTTACAAATCCATTCCGGGTCCGAATAGAACCGAAGGCACTATTTCTACTACATCCATTTTGGAATCACCCTGAGAATTAGTAGCGATTAGCCCTTGCACTTCACTGCTTCATCTTCGACTCCATGCTCTTGTCTTCCTCACGAAACGTTCAAACCGGATCGAAGTGGTTTTTGGGAAATTAATCATGATCCCGGTCTCTTCGAAACGATCAGCGCATTGGCCAATATTGATAGTCGGTTATTTAACTATCAAATGACATCCACAAATAACCATCAGGCCTTAACAATTTTCCAAATTATTTATTTCAAAATATCTCCGCAAGATATTTTTCTACACTTCAACCCTTTGAAAACAATTTTCAAATCACTTTTCTCTCGCCGAATAAATTTCCA
Source organism: Allium cepa (assembly GCA_030765085.1). NCBI lineage: Eukaryota > Viridiplantae > Streptophyta > Magnoliopsida > Asparagales > Amaryllidaceae > Allium > Allium cepa. Next base: position 273,774,847 of record CM060928.1, read on the forward strand.
AACATTATTTATTTCCACTGAAAATCACCAAGTCTAAATACTTTAGATTCTAAAATAATTTAAATCACTTTATCCAAAAAAAATATACTCTAAAACACTTAAAATAAAACTACTTAAAATACTTTATTTAAAATACCAGTTATGAAATTTTATAATAATTTCTCATGTAAAACTTAAGCCAAAACTAATTTAAAATAAAAGTTATTCTACAAAGTATAAATATTAAATAATTATCTTTTAAATCATAATACTAGTTAAACCTTTAAAATAAATACTACTATAATTAATTTAAATAAATATTTACTTTAAAATTCTATAACAATAATAAATTTTTTCTAAAACATTCTTTTAAAACCACTTTAAGCCTCTAACTTATACTTAGAAATCTTTCTTTGAAAATATACTTGGCTTTTCATAGAAATACACTTTCCTTTCCATACCTTTAAAAATAAACCACTATTTGTTTTTAGTCCAATCACCCTTCCCTTATGAATTCCCATCCTGAATTTAAACTTTCAAATTATCCTCTGATAAATATTTCACTTTATTTATAAACCCCGTTTACAAATTGCATAATCTCATTCTCCTTTAATCCCAGTTTCAACACTTAATCAGTTTTCAAATCGATTCTCAAAACTAACTCCATTTTAAAATAAATTCCTTTACTTACCCAAATTTATTTTAAAACCCATTAATTCCATATTTTCTTCTATATTTATGAATTAAAAATCTTATTTTAAACTGAAATATCTACTTCATACCTCATTCAAAATTCTACCCTTTAATGTCTTCCCAAACATTTAAATCTTAAATTTTGAAAATGAAATCCTTTAAATTTTTAACCAATATTAGTTAAGTCTCCAAACTTTTTTATTTTCATTTATTTAAAATCTATATCTTTATTTCCATACTCAGAATTTATTTAATAGAATTTGAATATCAAGCTTTTATATTTTTTTTCCAAATTCAATCTTTAATTTACCCAAATTCCCTATATTATTTTGCTTAAAATTTTTCCTTTTATTTCCTTTAAAAATCCAAACTTATATATTTTCATTCTCTCAAATACTAATATATATTCAACTAAGCCACAACATTCAAAAATTTCAATTCCTAATATAATCAATATAATCATCACAGATTATCACATAAATCACATCGTTGAATATAAAATAAATTCAACGTTTTGAGGAATCCAGTAGGATCCCTCCAACCTGTTTTCCTGCATCCACAGATGTTAGCACAACAATTTAAAATATCAATCTCACTTCAAGGCGGGATATCGTGGTATAAAGGGTCATCCGCTATTTTGCGGGGCGCATAGGGTCTCATCCGCTATATAATGCGAGAAATCAATCACTCCAATATATATACACTACTATATATAATATCACATCCTGTCAATTCAATCATTCAACCAATAATTTAAATTTAACTATTTAAATTTAATGGAAATCCAAATGAGTGGGATTAACTCACCTTTGTTTTGCAATCCGACTCAAACCGGCTTGTCTTCTCTACGATTTTAGACCTTGTATAAACAATTCGAGATTTATTACTATTTAAACTGATTGAGTAATTAATCGCCATTTATGTATTTAATTTTAACTAATAATTAAATATTAAACCTGTTTCCTTTAATAAATTATTTTTTTGTGACCAAATTAATTAAGTAAACTAGTTAAACAAATAAATTACCTTAATACTTTGCTTTAAAATAATTTAGTAAATTAAAATGTATGCATGTATATTTATTTTCTTTTGGGACTATATACAAACTTATAAAAATAAATTATAGATTTCAAAAATCTAGTTTAATATAAACCCCCAACATTCAAAATCCCTATATTTTCAAACCTTATCTATATACATACTTACTAATTTACCTATATATATATATATACGCATATTCTGTTTTTATATACTGTATTTTTAATTTCTATTTACTTCTATATATTTAAATCAAAATATGCATGAGTATTTATATATATTACTATTTTTCTTTCCAGTAAAACATGGTATATAACTTCCTAAAAAAATTAAATTGAATTAACAAATCCTATACTAAAGATCAAGATAACATATACCTCACAGAAAAACCCCTGCCCACTCGCCTCACTCTTCGACATCGAGGAACCAAACGCGGCCGCTATCCTCGCCTCGGCCTCCCATGCCTCACCACCACCGAAGTTTTCCACTTCCAGCTTGCAAAGGTCACAGCACCAAATCTTGCTCGCGGCCGCACTGCACCTTAATTCGCCAAGCCTTTCCTTTTGACGCGTCTCTGCTTCGATCGATCCCCTTCCCCCTTTGATCGCCCATAGTTCCCTACATCAAACCATTGAAGTATCTTCAAACGAAAACAGGCGAGCAACTTTCCCCCTCCTCTTGATGACTCGCCATGCCCATCACTCGCTCTCGCAATTTTATTTCATTCGTTAATTTATTTTAAGATTTAATAAACCAACGATTTGTTCGTTAATTGTTTTCTTTTTTCTAAATAAAAACAAGGAATGCCGGCTTAAATCAAAAGAATGAGGCTTTAAAATGAGAAGGAGCGATGTGATTTGAAAAGAAAGGGGACGTGAATATGTGCATGTTGTTTTAAAAAGTGGGAACATGATTTAAGAGGAGAAAAGTGTGGATTGGAGAGGTAGGGATGGCTGACACGATATGATATGTTTTGACCAGTCAATCTATATTATTAAATTTCAAAACGTCTCGTTTAACACAACTCAAAACTTCGAACACCTAACAAGGCATGCCACTAGGAATTTATAATGTTAAACCCCTATTCTAAACGAAATGGAAAAGGTTTCGAGTCCTAACTCGATCATACGGAGAAGATAGCTTTTTGGGCCAGTAATTATATTTAATTTTCGATATAAATTTCAGCGTGTTTACCTATCGTACGATCACATGACAACTCCAAATGTTATGAAAATTGAAATCCGATAATAATACACTATTACGGATCCGATGGAATAGGTTTCGTCAAATTCCGAGACTGTGCCTCGGATGGCTATTTTTAAATATTGATTAAATGATATACTTTTAAAACTGAGCAAAACACTTTCAAACTCAAATTTAAAACTTCTATTATCTCTAGTATTATAAATATAAATTTTCCAAACCTTTGAAATATTTATAACTAGCTTAAAAATCAAGATTCAATATTTTACCTAATTTCCACTTATTAAATTCAATAATTTAATTACCCAAATAAACAATGATATTTGGAATTCAAGTTAAACTAACTTCAAATATTTAAAATCAATTAAATATCTTAATTTCAAATATTCAGAAATTCCAGGTCATCACATTCCTCCCCCTTTAAAAGAATTTCGTCCTCGAAATTACTAGTTAAGAAGAATGGTCCAACACTCGTTTACTGTTTTCCCAAAACCAAACTGTTTTAACAACTTGTCAAAACAAATCTTTTTACTAAAGACCCACTATCACTTCTACTAACTTTCCAAAATCTTCCATAGTTTCAAAACAACATTATTACTTAACAATTCAAATTTAAATTTAAAACCAAATTTTAAATTATCAAAATTTTCTCTAAAATTTCTAACTCTCTAAATTTTCGAAAATTTTTGCCAGCATCTCCTTTGCACGGCTAGATCGGTACAACTACAAAATGCCTCTACAGGCCCTTATATTTCAAAAGAAAATAAAACGCCAAGTGGCTAGATCAGAAAATCATCAAATTTCATACGTAATTTAAACACATACGTTTTTGTCGGCAATACAAGCTTATCTTCTGAAATCAAAAATCCCAATTTCCTTTTGCTTTTTAAACACATGTATATTCTACTTAGCAATAATATCCAATCATAGCTTTCAAAATCATTTTATGCATTCCTTTTTACAAAAGTTTCAACATCTATTTCATTCAAGCTCGTACGATGTACACATATCATCCGTACGCAATATTAATCCGATCGCTCACTCGATCACACAATTCAACTTCCGAACTAGTATCGTTCACCCGACTCGCTAGTGTGGACTCGGATATGGTTTCTTGATCAGAAACTGTCATTCATTTTGCATAGTCCTAAACTATGATAGAGAATTTCAGAACCAATCAAAAATCCATATCCACGGTTTGCCATCGAAAATCGAGTGAAAAATCCCAACTCGGATCGATATCACTATCTCGAAATTCTATGCTCGAATTCTGGATCGAATCGCTATGAGAATAAAATAATATACGTACATCCTACGTATTTATCTCAATTGATTATTAGCTATATCAATTCTCTTTTTATTCACATTTATTTTGATTTCTATTCACTTATTCCCATTTCACAACTTTTTTTAACCTTCGTTCAATTATTAACTTAGTATGCCATCCCAATACCCATTTTTATTTGAGAATTTCACCATCCAAGTTATAAATATTTTATACACTTCTTATATTATTTTCACTTCACCACTGAAGTTATATATCCATTTGAATTCAAATTGCCCTTCAATTTTAAATATTGAATTCTATTCATCTCATCTCAAGCCATATTTAATTCATCATTTCTTTAATTAGTCCTACTTACTAATTTATTTTAAATCTCAATGGTTTTTATTTCCCAACTTTAATTATTTTTAGTCTACTTTTAATAAAATTTCCGATTTCACTTTACTTACACAATTTAAATTAAATATCATCCCAATATTCAATTTCAATTCCATTTGCTTACTCACTTAAATCAATTAATTTACTTACTAATTTTAAATCAATACTTTATTCTATTTAGTCCAACTTGACTAATTTTCCATTTTACTTTATTTAACACCATACAAATTTAATTCCACTATCCAATTTCAATTTCATTTACTTACAAACGTAAATTCATTTGTTCATTCACAAATTTATTTCACATTTAGTAGATTTTACATCAATGACCATTACATTTAGTCTACTTAGACTTTTCCACAAATTCACTTTTACTTAACCAGATTCACTTACGTTCTGATTCAATTTTAAATTTTAAACTTCTATAAGTTTTCCACTTATTTCAACTCCATTTGCTAACTTCTTTTAATTCACTTCAATTAATTAGCTTACCTTCTAACTCATTTCGTTTTCATGCTTATTTTAATTTTACTCCTTTCAGGTTGAATTTCATTCAACAAATTTTAAATCTTTATAAGTTATCAAACCAATTTATATTCTATAAACATTTTTGATTAAATTTCTAGAGTTTTAAATAATTGCTTAAACATTCAAAACATTTTTGAAATCATATATACCCATACCAAATTATTCCCTGCATTCCAAAATCAAATCCAATTTTGCAAGCAAATCCCAATTTAAAATATTTTGGCAGCAATTCCTCTCTTGGAACTCGAAAATGAACATCGATGATGCTGAGTCGTCACCAAAGTTATTTTCCAGTGATAGAAAAGAGTCCAGTGCTTTATCTCTTTAAAAACTCTTGCAAATATTTTTAAATTCCAAATCTCACCGGATTTCAAATCCAATTCAAAAATATTTTCGAAATAATATCACTATTATTTCTCCAAAACCTTTGAAAACCATTTTCAAACCCGAAGGAATTTAAACCTTTCCCAAAATTCCAAATTCCAAATCCTTTCAATCCATATTCAACTATTACTCTAGAATTTTTTTTATTCCATTTCAATTATAAATCACATTTACAAATCCCATTTTGTCATATAAATTTATTCCTTAACCTTTGGTTATAATTTTAATCCCTAGTTCAATTTCCACACAACAATGATAATATTTAATATTATCACTCCCTAATAACCAAGCAACCATAATTTATGGAAAAATATTTCTTTTATATACAAAAGTACTTTGGGTAAAATTATTTCATTTACCTTATTTTAAACTAATACTTTGTCAATTTACCTTGTTTAAGAGTTTAGAAATCCTTATCGATGAAATGGCGTCCCACATATCGACCAGAATCCATAAATATTTAACCGATAAGTCAACACAATGCAAAAACAATTTTTATATACACTAACAAATACACGCTCATATCCATTAATACACTCAAACTCATTCTAGAGTACTTACGGACTCTATTTCTAATGAGTAATCCCCCAGAGCCAAGGTTCTTGCTTAACCTTCAGCTCTGATACCACTGTAACGATCCGCCCTTCTCGACCCTCGAAAATCGACACAAATACGCCACTGTATAATATGTCGACGATCAAGTGCTGGAAAATACATATTGCTGAGGAAAAGACAGAAGGAGGTAGAAGAAGAAAATAGAAAAAAATATCAGAATCTCACAATTGCAGTGGAACAATATATAATAGTTAAATGATTGATCTTTATACAAAAAGAACCATATCTGTTTTATACATTACATCATCAGAGTACAACACAATCAATAGCAAAATACTGGGCAGTTACATTAACTTGTCCCCACAAAACCAAATACGCAGCTTATACTGCATAGCGGAAAATTCATCAAGTACGTGTGTTACGTCTCGCCATCCAGCTCGTCTCTTGAGCTACATAGCATCCTTTATTATATCTATAATACTCGGTCTGACCCGAGCATTATAATAAAACAATACCCGAGTCAGACTGGAAAACCAGCGTGAGAAAACACACCCAATTGGATTATTACATTTTCCAAAATCCTTTGAAATCAAAGGTATCTCGTAAGACCACGTCATAAATAAACATGCCGGATTTTTACCTTACGATAACCAAAAACATTTCTATCAAATCCGTCTGATATTATAATAGTGTCTATAGAAAGTAAAATAGAATCTAGCCAAAATGCTTGCATCTCACGTTTCAGCAATGGTTAGGCACAATCAAAACCTTCAGGCGCTTACTGGAGATTGAATTCCATACAATGGAAGGGCAACTGGGGTACCGCTCGTCACAGTATGTGGTCTAGATCACCATACCAAGGATCCACCCTGATCCTCTGCTACACAAGACTAGAGCTATTCCTTACTAGATAGTCCGAATAAAATCACCCCGCGGTTGGGATCAGCAACCGCCCATACAACCGAAATAAGGGACATCTAGGCAGGGATGACCTTACCCTAATTAGTTGCTAGCCACTTAGCCTTGCGTGCACCTCCCCAGTTTTAGTCATTCCCGGTTGATGAGGCTCGAGGATATGCATTACCTTTTTAACACACATTCACTTAGAATGCTCATCGTCCTCGTGACGATGTTCTGATAGCATTCATCTATACAAGTCCATTTCGGGTCCGAACGGAACCGAAGGCACTATTCCTACTACATCCATTTTGGAATCGCCCTCAGGATTAGTAGCGATTAGACCTTGCAATTCACTGCTCCATCTTCGACTCCAAGCTCTTGTCTTCCTCACGAAAATGTTCAAACCGGATCGAAGTGGTTTTCGGAAAATTAATCCCGATCCCGGTCTCTTTGAAACGATTAGCACATTGGCCAATATTGATAGTCGGTTATTTAACTATCAAATAACATTCATAAACAACCATCAGGCCTTAATGATTTCCCAAATTATTTATTTTAAAATATCTTCGCAGGATATTTTCTACACTTCAACCCTTTGAAAATAGTTTTCAAATCACTTTTCTCCCACGGAATAAATTTCCAAATATTTTTTATTTCCACTGAAAATCACCAAGTCTAAATACTTTAGATTTTAAAATAATTTAAATCACTTTATCCAAAAAAATACTTTAAAACACTTAAAATAAAACTACTTAAAATACTTTATTTAAAATACTTGTTATGAAATTTTATAATAATTTCTCATGTAAAACTTAAGCCAAAACTAATTTTAAAATAAAAGTTATTCTACAAAGTATAAATATTAAATAATTATCTTTTAAATCATAATACTAGTTAAACCTTTAAAATAATTACTATTATAATTAATTTAAATAAATATGTACTTTAAAATTCTAAAACAATAATAAAATTTCTCTAAAACATTCTTTTAAAATCATTTTAAAACCTCTAACTTATACTTAGAAATCTTTCTTTGAAAATATACTTGGCTTTTCAGGGAAATACGCTTTCCTTTCCACTCCTTTAAAAATAAACCACTATTTATTTTTAAACCAATCACCCATCCCATATAAATTCCCATCTTGAATTTATACTTCCAAATTATCCTCTGACAAATATTTCACTTTATTTAGAAGCCCAGTTTATAAATTCCATAATCTCATTCTCCTTTAATCCAAGTTTCAACACTTAATCGGTTTTCAAATCGGTTTTCAAAACTAACTCCATTTTATAATAAATTCCTTTACTTACCCAAATTTATTTTAAAACCCATTAATTCCATATTTATTCCATATTTATGATTTAAAAATCTTATTTGAAACTGAAATATCCACTTCATACCTCATTCAAAATTTAGCCTTTAATTTCTTCCCAAACATTTAAATCTTAAATTTTGAAAATGAAATCCTTTAAATTTTGAGCCAATATTACTTAAGTCTCCAAACTCTTTTAGTTTCATTTATTTAAAATCTATCTCTTTATTTCCATACTCAAAATTTATTTAATAGAATTTAAAAATCAAACTTTTGTATTTTTTTTCAAATTCAATCTTTAATTTACCCAAATTCGCAATATTATTTTACTTAAAAATTTCCCTTTTTATTTCCTTTAAAAACTCAAATACCAATATATATTCAACCAAGCCATAGCATTCAAAAATTTCAATTCCCAATGTAATCAATATAATCATCACAGATTATCACATAAATCACATCGCTGAATATAAAATAAATTCGACGTTTTAAGGAATCCAGTTGGATCCCTCCAACCTGTTTCCCCGCATCCACAGATGTTAGCACACCAATTTAAAATACCAATCCCGCTTCAAGGAGGGATATCACGGTATAAAGGGTCATCCACTATTATGCAGGACACATAGGGTCTCATCCGCTATATAATGTTGAATATCAATCACTCCAACATATATATATATACTACTATATATAAAATCACATCCAATCAATTCAATCATTCAACCAATAATTTAAATTTAACTATTTAAATTTAATGGAAATCCAAATAAGTGAGATTAACTCACCTTTCTTTTGCAATCCTACTCAAACCGGCTTGTCTTCTCCATGATTTTAGACCTTGTATAAACAATTCAAGATTTATTACTATTTGAACTGATCGAGCAATTAATCACCATTTATGTATTTAATTTTAACCAACAATTAAATTTTAAACCTATTTCCTCTAATAAATTATTTTTTGTGAAATAATTATATGAACTAGTTAAACAAATAAATTACCTTAATACTTTGCTTTAAAATAAGTTAGTAAACTAAAATGTATGCACGTATATTTATTTTCTTTTGGGACTACATACATACTTATAAAAATAAATTATAGATTTCAGAAATCTAGTTTTATTTAAACCCTCAACATTCAAAATCCTAATATTTTCCAACCTTATCGATATACATACTTACTAATTTAGCTATATATGTATATATTCTGTTTTTATATACTTACTGTATTTATAATTTCTGTTTACTTCTATATATTTAAATCAAAATATGCATGAGTATTTATATTTATTACTATGTTTCTTTCCAGTAAAACACAATATATAACTTCCTAAAAAATTAAATTGAATTAACAAATCCTATACTAAAAATCAAGATAACATATGCCTCATAGAAAAACCCCCACCCACTCGCCTCACTCTTCGACATCGAGGAACCAAACGCGGCCGCTCTCCTCGCCTCGGCCACCCATGCCTCACCGCCACCGAAGTTTGCCAATTCCAGCTTGCACGGGTCGCAGTAGCAAACCGTGCTCATGGTTGCACCGCACCTCAATTCGCCATGCCTTTCCCCTTGACGCGTCTCTGCTTCGATCGATCCCCTCCCCCCTTTGATCACCCATAGTACCCTACGTCAAACCCTTAAAGTACCTTCAAACGAAAAGAGGCGAACGACTTTCCCCTTCCTCCAGGCGACTTTCCATGCCCATTACTCGCTCTCGCGATTTTATTTCATTCGTTAATTCATTTTAAGATTTTTGTAAACCAATGATTTGTTCGTTAATTTTTTCTTCTTTTTTTGAATGAAAACGAGGAATGCCGGCTTAAATCAAAAGAACGAGGCTTTAAAACGAGAATGGGCCATGTGATTTGAAAAGGAAGGGGACGTGAACATATGCGTGTTGTTTTAAAAAGTGGGAACACGATTTAAAAGGAGAAAAGTATGTATTGGAGAGGTAGGGATGGCGACACGATAGGATGGTTTTGATCAGTCAACCTATATTATTAAATTTCGAATCGTCTCATTTAACGCAACTCAAAACTTTGAACCCCTACCGAGGCATGCCGCTAGGCGTTTATAATGTTAAACTCCTATTCTGAACGTAATGGAAAAGGTTTCGAGTCCTAATTCGAACGTATGGAGAAGATAGCTTTTTGGCCAGTAATTATATTTAATTTTTGATATAGATTTCAGTGTGTTTAGCTATCGTACGATCACATGACAACTCCAAACACTATGAAAATAAAAATCCGATAATAATCCACTATTACGGATCCAATGGAACTGGTTTTGTTGAATTCTGAGACTATGCTTCGGATGGCTATTTTTAAATATCGATTTAAACGATATACTTTTAAAACTGAGCAAAACAATTTCAAACTCAAATTTAAAACTTCTATTATCTCCAGTATTATAAATATAAATTTTCCAAGCCTTTGAAATAATTTTAACCAGCTTAAAAATCAAGATTCAATATTTTACCCAATTTCCACTTATTAAATTCAATAATTTAATTGCCCAAATAAACAGTGGTATTTGGAATTCAAATTAAACTAACTTCAAATATTTAAAATCAATTAAATATCTCAATTCAAATATCCAAAAAAATTGGATCATTACAAAAGGCGGCATAAAATAGAGGCGGCACTGAAAAGGAAGTGATATCAAAGAGATGTCACATTGATATGATGTAGCATCGATATGATGTATCATCGATTATGTGCGGCATTGATGACATACTTTATTGCTTATATGAGACATTAATATTACAGTTAGCATTAAATCATGTGGTTTTGATGAAGTACAACATGGATGGTACGCGATATCCATGAAATGCAGCATCAATTTGGAGCGGCATCAATATGAAGTGACATCATGAAGTGGCATCGATGAGGGGCAGTAGCGATGGAGTATAATATTAAATCTACATGACTCTAATTAGGTGTGAAATTGACTCTAAATTCCAACGCCATCATTACCTTGCAAAATAATATGAGTTGCGTTATCGCTTACTTTTATTGATAATCTCTTTGATACCAATATTAGACCCTTTGATATTAATTTTTTTTCACATAAATTCTTTATTTTCCTCCTTTAGAAAATATGTAGACAGCATTTGCCCCCACGTTGTATAAAAGAAGCTATTTACACTTTAGTGTAAAACCAAGAATTCCCTTGTTTTACTGATTCCACATTTTGCTTTCTTGAACAATATAGAACAAGTGATCATTTTCATTATAAACTTAGTGTCTCAATCCTTAGTGATCCTTTCCGAACCTAGCTGGGCTATAAGTTGGAGAATTCTCCATATTTATATAAGTTGAGGTCTTTGTTAAGTATTAATAATTTGCTAAATAGGAATTAGAAAGTTATTCGATGATATTATTGGAGGGAAGGCCAACAATTCATTTTGCAATAAGTATATCTCGAATAGAGGACTAGAAAACCTTTTGGCTATTACAATAATGTTTCAAATTAAAGACCATACATCAATTCGATTATAATAGAACCCTTTAAATAAAAGACCATAAAATCCTTTGGTGAACGACAATAAAATATCAAAAATTCATTTATTAACAGTGATTGAAGACCAAAAAACCATCCGATAATGATAGAAGTTCAAAAAATCCATCTGGCTAATAATAGAAGATCAAAAATTCATCCGTCAATTATAATAGAAAACCAAGAAATCCATCTGGCAATAAAATCCATCTGGCTCATAATAGAAGATCAAAAATCCATCCGGCAATTATAATAGAAAACCAGAAAATCCATGTGGCAATTTTAATAGAAGATCGAAAAATTCATCTAGCAATTATAATAGAAGACCAGAAAATCCATTTGGTAATCTATACTATATTATGATTAGTGAGTTTGATTTCAAGAGCACAGAAGCCCCCTTCAATTTGAACAGCTGAACCATCTCTAAATTTTAAGTCCGTACTTTTGTTTTCTCCCTTTTCTCCACCAAAACCTTTCGTTCTCTCCAGTCTTAATCTCCTCCTTCCAATTTCCCCACCAGAAATCGATCGATTCCTCTTCGGCTTATCTCCTCTTCTGTTATTTCATCCTATTTCCAGTGCTCTCTCTTGCCTGTAATAACAGTCATGATTCATTGAAGACACAGTGCTTTCAGGTTCCTCCATTGGTTGTTATTTGTGCTACTCGACAGCTCCAAGTCTTTCCCCATCGGTCCGTTCCAGCAGCTATCTTGCCCTAGCTTAAGATGATTTGAGGTGGCATGTGGTTTTGTTCGTCCAATCGATGGTGCTCCCTTATTTTCCCAATTAACCATTGTATTTCAGGTAAAAATTCTTATTTTCTATTGGTTTACATGATTCTATTTGTTATACATCACTAAACTTGGTTCTTGCTGGATTTTTTATTTTGATTTCAATAATAAGATTGGTGGATCAAGTACAGTTATGCAACCGCCTTCATTTTCAGCAAAGTGTGATATATATACAAATTAATTTCAACTTTACTTTACCGTTTATTTTTCACTTACTTTTGCGATGAATAATTAATCATGTTATATATTAATTTACTTTTAAGTTGTGGTTGAACCCTACCTGGACGGACTTCGATGATAAAAGTGACATAAATGTTGGTCGATGTTGTAAGTTAATGTTGGTTTTTCTATTTTTTGATGCAGAAAAATTGTTTACTGCATGAGTGCTGCATTCTTCGATCCATAATAATCGAAACCTGGGTTAGCTTATCCATACTTTTGTTTATTTTTTGTTTTTTTATACATACACAAGATAAACTATCCTAAATTTTCTTTTTTATGAACTTTGATCAAGTTGGAGTTTTATACGGTTCACTCTTTATGAACTCAATGTCTGAATAAGTAAGCATGTGTCTCAATCTAGATAATTTGTGAAATTTTCCTTGTTGGATTGTCATTCTTTCATGAACTTCAATGAAATTGAAATTTTGTATGGTTTTATTACATGAGTAGTTGCTTTATTCCTATACTGAAATGATCTATTTGTCAAAATTTGCAACAATAGCAGTTCCAAATTTAACAAACACTGAAATGATCTATTCACCACACACTGAAATGCTTTAACCATTTCACATGATCCCATCATCTACCGCTTTAACCATTTCACATGATCTATTAGATTTATACGAAATATTTAGTAGTCAAAATTGTAAATGCCGGGGACTTCCCCTCACTCATTTGGAGCGCAGCTGATCAAATAAGATAGTCACAACTTTAACTTGCACAAAATTGTTTTGCATTTCATAAGCATCTGCCTATTGGGAACCTAGACCATAGATGTAGAGTCAAAATTGAAATGATCTATTCGTCAAAATTTGCAACAATAGCAGTTCAAAATTTATTTGTCCCACATGATCCCATCTCTACGGCTTTAACCATTTAAGTGATCGACAGAAATTTGGAACTGTTATTGTTGGTCATTGGGTAACGATTCCAACTTACAATTTATTGTATTTCTTTACTGTAATCAAATATCTACCTTCAATTTTTTTGTCTAGGTTAGATCCTTCAAATATAACCTTCAGCTGTGGGAACAAAATGTCAGTTCTTATTGCCCGACTCTAAAGTAGTAGCCTGGTTACTTCTAAAAACTATTTGTGGATAAGTTTATCCAACATGAAAAGTTAAAAGTACGTGATAAGTATAACGAATTTTTTTAACAATAAACTTATTGTGATGTTTCAGAATTTTCAGGAATTTAAAAAGTGATAATCTTCTTAACAAATTATTTAAAATTGATAAAATTGTTATTTTCAAATATAAATAACCAAAATAATTAATAATATGATAATTTTAAATATAGATATAAATGGGTTTTTAAAGTAGAATTATTGTTTTTGAATTAACAAGGTGTTTGTATGTATATATATATATATATATATATATATATATATGTATAAATGAGATTAATTTTAAAAATAGATTTTTAAATAAAGTTATCATTTTCAAATTTAATTAATGTTTTTTTAAATTTAATGTAAAATTGAAAAGATATTAAATTTGATTTCAAATTGAATTTGAATTTGAATTTAGATTTAAATTTGAATTTAAATGAATATTTATATCTTAAAAATATTTTGATTTAAAATAATATATGAATGAGTTTTATTTAAAATAAGATTTATTTCCTTAAAAAGAATTTATTAAGAAAGGTTTATAAAATTGTAAAATAAATAAAAAAAGGTTTATTTTAACATTTTAAAATGGATTAAAAATACTATATATGATTTTGTTTAAATTTTAATTGGTTTATACTTTATTTTCTTTTAAAGATTTTATTTATAAAAAATTTAAAAAGCATTTATAAATTTACAAAATGTATTTATTAATTAGGAATTAACATAATAGCTTTTAAAATTATTTTAAATTAATATAAAATAAAGTAATACAAGTGTTGATTTATTAAAGCTTAAAAATACACATGTAAGTTAATTAAGGAATGGGAGTGACAAGTGTTAACTTTTAAAAACAAGTGTCATAATTCATTTCTTATTTATTTTAATTTTAATAAATTCTAATCTTCATTATATAAACATACTTCTTCATCTTCCTATTTCTTTTAACTTCTCAACTTCTATAAAAAAAAGAAACTAAACCGTATTAAGCTACTCTTCAAACTTGAAACACTTTTCAGATCATAAAACCAAATCTAAAACTCTTCTCAAACCAGATAACGATCATGATCCTAACTTGAAATTCTTTTGAATCAAATCTGAAGCCATTCTTCAAATAATCACCTCCTTAAACCCAAAATCAAAACAATTCAACTCTGTTAAACCTGTCACATTTTCAAGATCAAAATTTCCCTCTGTTCAAATCTTTTTCAAATCAGAGCCTGAAATGCAAACCTGGTAGCATTTTAAATCTGAGATTTTGTAAAACAAATTTTCAGGAAAGGGTCAATCCTGTAAACTGCTACATTTTCAAAGATACAATCTGAAATCAATGCAAGCTCTAGTTCAAAAATCTTTTTCTCAAATCTGTAGCCTTCTCAAACCAAAACAAATGCAACCTTCTAATCACCTCCTCAAAACAAATCAAAACTGTAACATTTCCAAACTCTGTAAACTATTTTGTAAAACTGTTTGCAAAACTGTCAAGTTTCAAAATGTTTACTTCTGCAAAAAGTCAAAGCAAATTCTATAAACCTTCTTTTCAAATCTGTAAGCAAGCCTGTAGTAAAGATTATGTAGCATGCAACCTGGAATCAATGTGAGCTCAAAAACAAATCAAGGCAGCAATACAGTTTTCAAAGCTTCACAGTAAATAAATCAAGTCTCTGCTTTTTAAGATCTGGTGAGTAAACAAATTTAATTAAAATTAGCTAGCTTGTGCATATTTATGTGAGTTATCACTATGACATGAATGTTTGTATATGTGCATGTCTGTTGTATTTTTATATCTCTATTCTTGGTTCAGGAAATAAAAGCGTGATGACCCGGAATTTTAAAAGCAATATCAATTTAATAATCTGAAATAAAAATTAAATTGATTTGATAATCTTTATAATACGAATTGAATTAATTTAATAATTCAATAAAATAAATAGTTAATCGATAAATTTTATCTTTTTAAATCTAATAAATTGTTTTCTATTTATAATATATATAGAATATTGTATATATTGTATATAGATCTTGTTTTAATCTGATTAATAAATAAATCCTGTTTTCTATAAAATATGTATCTTTAGTAAAATTGTGAATTATGATTTTATTTAAAAGTTAAACTTTTAAAAGGATATTTCATAAATAAATATGGTTTTAAATACATAAGAAAAGTATTGAAATGATTTAAAATATGTTTAACTCAAGTTTAAAATTAAATAAATAACAATAAGGTTATTTTGATTGTCTTTTAAACATAATGTGATAAAATAAATAATTTATTAATAAGAAGACAATTTCTTTTATAAGTTATTTATGATTATCAAATGTTGTTATTTTGTTATTTTTAAATATATAATAATACATTGTTTTAACGGGCGGTACCCCAGTAGTCCTGCCATTGTATGGAATCCAAAATCCAATAAGTGCCAACGGTTTTGATTGTATTACCCACTTTTGTGGCTAGTAGCTGGAATTTAATAAATGTAACAATTTCGGCTATTTCATATTTACTTGAAAACCCTAGACCTATTATAATATCACTGGATTTCCTATCAAATGTTTTGGTTAGCGTAAGGTAAAAACTTTTCCATGTTTATGTGTAGGAAGTCTTACATGATACCTTTCTTTTCAAAAGGTTTTTTTAAAAGTTAAGCAACCTTAACCTGTTACTCACACCACACCCATGTCTGACCCGGAGTTTATTTTTGTTTTTCATAAACTCTTGGGTACTCAAATTTTTACGAGTAGCCAAGGGATTCAGCTTAGCTTTGACGAATATTGGAGGAGCAATGGAGCAGGAGGCTTCTGCGTTAGATATTAGTATTCCGCTGTGTGTTCTGTGATTGTCTCTGAGATTGTATTATGTTGTAAATACTAGGCAGGTGTTTATAACTGTCTAGTATGTGCTGTATATCTATGTACTCTGATAGTGGTTTAAACTATGTAATATTTTATGTTATTAATATAATTTATTCGTTCCTCTGTTTAGATTCTGATGTGTTGTTTCTTCTTCTTCTCTTTCTTTCTCTTTTCTATCCCTTTCTTTCTTATTAGCGATGCGACTTCGTGGAGTTTGGAAGTTGGGTCATTACAGTGGTATCAGAGCATTAGGTTGAGTGAATACCTAGGCTCTGGAGTGGTGTCTATCTTGAGAGAGCGTATTTGTAATTATATATATATTTATATATATTTATATATTTCTACCTATTTGTTGGGTTACCTGTTCAGGTTTCCCAATATAGGCTATAAAGGTAGATGAGGTAGTAGTGTTTGTAACACGATTACTACAATTGGTTGGAGTTTGTATATTGAGGTTGGAAGTGTATTTGTCGAGACTGTAGACCTAATACCGTCTCGAATAAGTTTTATCGTGTTGAAGTATTTCATCGACCTCTGACGGAAACTGTTAAGGTTCGGAGACATCTTTGAAGTGCAGAGTTTGGTGAGTAGAGTTTGATCTGTTCGATTGGGCTGGAATAAGTGAAGGTATTTTGATACCTCAGGAAGTTGTAACTGCATGATGAGATGCAGCGACTATGGATTGTTTCCGAAGATGTTTTCTTTGGAACAAGTTGGGAAGTGTGTCTGCTTCGATGTTGTAGCTGAAGACAACAGGATGTTGTGATGTTTCTGTCTGCTTTGAAGTCTGAGTTTCTCGGAGAGCTTTGGATCAGGAAGTTTGGCATTAGTGTCATCAATGCAGCTCGGAGTGTTCTGTGAGACGACAGGGAGGTCTTAGCTGAGTAGTTTTTTTGAAGATGGAGTTCAGAAGCTGCTGAGTGAATCCGTTTCTTCAATGGATTGACTAGACCAGTGTAAGCTGTTCTGTTTGGTAAAGAGAGAACTGTTTTTATTTGGAAATTTATTTGGGTTGATCGCAAAAGTGACTTGCGATTGTTTGAGTGTTCTTTTGGATTGTTAGAAATTTTTCTGGATGTCTTTTGGGAAGACAGAAGCTCGTCTGCATTTGGAGATTGAGTTTTCTTATCGACTAGAATTCCACGAGTGGAACCGGTGGTTCTGTTTAGTTGGAGAATGATTCTTAGAGATGGAGTTTGATGAAGCAACTCAGTTTTGAGGAATTTCTGAGTTTTCTTTATGGATCTGTTGAACCATATTTCTGGGAAGTGATGTCCAGTTGGTGCTTGTGTTCTTCGTCAGCATTTTCTTATCTACTTCGGATCAGAGTAGTGCAGCGGAAGCAGTTTGGATGTGTTTCTGATTATCTTTTCCAGATTAGGGGAAGTTTGTAGTCTTCTGCTGTTTATGAAGTAGAATTGTGTTTTGGTTTTGGATTGATCTTGAGGAGATCATTATGTTGGGTTGTTTTTGGTTCTGATTGTTTCTAGAGGAATCAGCAAGGGTTAAGCCGATCAGTTTGGATGTTGGCAGCACAGGATTTGTCTTAAGGCTTTTATGGATAAGGGACGGAGGAATTTGGAATTCGAAGTCGGAGACTTCGTTGTTGTTGGAATTTTCTCTGGTCAAAGGAGCTATAAGTTTTGAGTAAATCTGGAAAGCTAGCCCAGTGATGTTTGGATCTTTTATCTTTGTTTTGGTTGGATTAGTGTTTGGTTTTCAGAATTGAATTGTCAGATTGGATAACTGGAATTCAATGAGTTTCACGTATCTCTGAGGGAGTACGTATATGGTCTATCTCTAGTTTTGGAACCAGTAGTTATAGAGGTTGGTTGTTGAGTCAGACTCGTCTGTAGTCTGATATGCTGTCTAGTTCTGTAAATCTAGATGAATAGGAGCTCTGTAGCTTAATAGTATTGATTGTTTGGAATCTATAGAGCGAGTATCCCAATATTTTTACCGGGGAAACTCGTGAAAGTTTTATCCAGAATTTTTCTGGATAATTAGATTTGTTTGAGTGGGTGAATTGATTGCTATGGTTGTTAGCATATCATTGGTATATGCTTGTGTTTTTAAATTTAATCCTTTAAATAGATTATTAAATTACCTTTGTTTTAAATTTCGGGGATGAAATTCTTTTAAGGGGGGAGGAATGTGATGACCCAGAATTTTAAAAGCAATATCAATTTAATAATCTGAAATAAAAATTAAATTGATTTGATAATCTTTGTAATAAGAATTGAATTAATTTAATAATTCAATAAAATAAATAGTTAATTGATAAATTTTATCTTTTAATAAATTGTTTTCTATTTATAATATATATAGAATATTGTATATATTGTATATAGATCTTGTTTTAATCTGATTAATAAATAAATCCTGTTTTCTATAAAATATGTATCTTTAGTAAAATTGCGAATTATGATTTTATTTAAAAGCTAAACTTTTAAAAGGATATTTCATAAATAAATATGGTTTTAAATACATAAGAAAAGTATTGAAATGATTTAAAATATGTTTAACTCAAGTTTAAAATTAAATAAATAGCAATAAGGTTATTTTGATTGTCTTTTAAATATAATGTGATAAAATAAATAATTTATTAATAAGAAGACAATTTATTTTATAAGTTATTTATGATTATCAAATGTTGTTATTTTGTTATTTTTAAATATATAATAATACATTGTTTTAACAAATAAATTTAATAAAAATAAATCGTGTAGTTATATTTGTAAATAAACTGGATTTCAAAATTTAATATAAACTTGAATTCAAAGTTTTTAAAATTTAAAGTATAAATATTTTTAAATTTGCTTTGATTTTGAAATATTTGTATAAGCTTCCTTTTATAAATAAAATTACATTTATTTCATTTTAAAATTTATCTACATATGAATAAATACATGATTAACTAATTTATTTAAACATAGATTTACATTTATCTTGTATTAACATCTAACTATATACTAATTAACTTTTAATTATAAATACTAATTACTCATAAGGGACAAGTGTAAGAATATTAAGACACAATATAACACATGTTAGCAAATAAGCTAAGGAAATTGACAATTGTTAAAATTTGAGACAAGTGTCTTTTATTTTTCTTTCATTTTTATAAATCAAATTTCACCCTTATAAATACATGTGTTTCTTATCTGCTTCTTTCCTTTTCTATTTTAATTTTTCAAAGGCAAGTATGAATCAATACTTCATAAATACAAATCATCCCTAAACTAAAATCTATAATCACTTCTTCATCCCAAAAATCAGTAATCCCCTTAAAAATTATAATCTGAAATCATGTTCAAATGCCCGGTTAAAACATGCAAAGCCTGTAAGCAAATTCCTGTAATTCAGTAAAACTTGCAAATCAAACTCCTCTTTAAAACTGTAGCCTTCCAATTCTTCAAATAAAAAGGGGCAAACCCGCATTTCTTAAAATATGAAAATCCTGTAGTAGCTGCATGCAAAGCAAACCTGGGATCTAAACAAAACATTCCAGTTTCTAATCAAAGAAAGCAACTTCATTTTCAAGTATAAAGTTTTAATTCAAGCAAAAGGATTTTAGTTTTTAGAGATTCAAAGTTTTCTAAAGCTTTTCATCAACCTGTTTTTCAAATCTGGAAAGCTCTGCCTTCATTTTAAATCTGGTGAGTAACATTTTAACTAAAACAATTTAGGTAAATATGGTTGCCTGATTTATTCCTGATATAATCATGTTTTTGTGTGGAAGTATATGATGAAAATTCTCTGTATTTATATTGATGTCTAATGCATGCTTATATTGTGATATGCTTTTGCCTGTTCTAGAATTACAGGTTTAATCTCTGATCAAAATCATGATCTTATGTTTAAACTAAGTTTAAAATTCAAACAATATATGGTTTTATGATATAAGTTAATGTTTAGAATTTTATTTAATGTATAAATAAAAATCTGTATTGTTTCTGGAAAATTCAAAGAACAGTGCAGGTGTAATAATCTGAAAATTTAAATACTTTAATTTATAAATTCAGGAATGAAATCTGAATTCTTAAACCAAATGATGATTTTTTGAACTAAAATCTTGATTTCTAGTATTAGGATTTAGGCTCTGTCCTTATTTGAACTGGAAGTGTTGTTTGAACAAATTCTGGTGGTTCACTGGCTATGGAAGATCGAATTTCTTCCTGGAGGTAGAAGCATGATTATGGAATCAGGGAAAAATACGGGATGAAGGATTAAAACAATGAGGAAGTGGTGATTTGAGATTGAAATTTTAAAACCTAGTTTTTTTTCTGTTGATAAAAATTGATTGTTGCGATCCCTATAGGTTACCGAGCCTTCTCAGATTTGGGGTAATGATTGATGGAGTGTGGGAGAAGTAGAGGCCGGATGTGGAGTTCCTCTGGTGGTCGGAGTACGGTGGTTGAGGCAATTTCTGGTTTCGACATTATTTCTGTTTTGAGCTCGAAAGCTCGTTTTTGGAATTGGGGTTCGGCATTTGATTTGAGGGTCGGAGTCGTGTTAGGAGGCGACCGTTGACGTGCGTGGATAGTCGCGAGAGGTCGAAGGTGATGGCGGCGCTGGTGCAGGTGCACGGTACTTGGTGTATCAGGTGATTATTTGGGGAAGATGGATGCTCGTGTTTATATCGGGTTTATGCGTGATTTGTTCGAAGCTGTGGGGAAGTGGACTCGAAGTTTTTGTGATGAGGGCTCGGGTATTTGTTGATGCAGTCTTTTGTAAACCTGACAGTACCCTTTCAGTTTTAATGCTTTCTAATGGGTTGTGTGACGCCCCACCTCTATACCCACGCTAGCCAAGAACACTACGGTGTAGTGCTGTCAACTAGCACGGAGAATATGGCTGTTGAGGAGCGGCCATCAATAGTTGGCCTTATACTAGTATTGGTTATCTCGATGGGAGTGATATATAAATATATATATTCTTTCATTTTTCATCTCTGATTTATTTTCTCCCATCGACATACCCCAATTCCAGTATAAAACGAACTACGATGGTTCGTAATAGTTTAGAACAGTAAATATAAAATAACAACACAGATTATATAAATGCGGAACACAGATGAAACAGAAAGTCTCATATATATATATATAATAACTGATGTCAGTTACAATACATTCACACGGTACATATGACACGGTACATATGATACAACTACAACAGTCGACTCAGGAAGTTACATATACAAGTACATTAACGTATATAATATACATGAATACATATCTTCCTATACAATCATACAGACTACTACAAATAACGACGACTACTCCAAAAGATATGAAAGAACTTCATAGCTCTAGCAGCAATCCAAAGCAGAATATCTACAACCTGAAATACTCGGTCTGACCCGAGTATTAAATTCAAAGAAAATAATACTCGGGTCAGTCTAATTCAAACTCAGTTATTAGTGCACAGAAGCAATAATAATTAAATAATGAATAGACGACAGTAATTAAACCAAATCAGAATGCAATTCAGAATATTGAATTGAAATAACAGAACAGTTCAAACCATTGAAATATCAATTAAAATATTAAGATGAGTAGGGCTGCAGTACACGCACGCGTGTACTGCCTCGCCACTACAGCACATGAACTACGCAAGAGATTAATAAATCAAAACAAAATAGAATATCACAAAACAATACCGTGTGGCTGCAGTTCACGCTTGCGTGCACTGCCTTGCCACTATAGTGATGTCGTACCCAAAAACTCAATACCGTGTGGCTGCAGTTCACGCTTGCGTGCACTGCCTTGCCACTATGGTACAAGACGACATCATAACTCCAACTATTGACGGCAATCAATACTGCAGAGGTCAAGTCACGACTAACATGATTCAACACAACCACAAAACCAAGCCAAAACTACAGCGACAACAAAATGCAGCAAACGACAGTAAAGTCTCACTAATGAAATGAAGTGAAGATTCCAAAAATCAATGCTACAGCCTCAACAATATAATGTGACAGGTCTGGGGAACATGACCTGAGTGCACAACCTCAATGATACCCAACATAAATGAACTGTGTGTTCTATATTCAATTGCATGCACATTCAACTAGTGATTATAAAAATGAATGGGCCTGTAGTGTTTTATGCCATAACAGGTACATATGTCTGCATGTCGTGCATATGTATGCAATCCAATTCAGGTTAGAGAGGGATACAGGCAGTTTACACGGCATAGGACAGGGAACCAACATGTACAACATCAAGTGACACAACTACACATGACTGCATAGTATAAAGGTGATCAGTGAATCAATGAGTAAGACTGCACAGTGAAACGACACGCAATTGAAACAGGCAGTGGCAACACAATGATGAAGTATATAAGTGCAGATGCACAGTGCAGCAGATATGAATGTTCATATTCATGTGCAACATCAAGGGAAGCACCATTAAAACAGGCTACTACAGTGGATTACCACCTAATCGAACTATCGAAGACCAATGGACAGTGGCAGTGAAACAACAAAGAAATGCTCCAGTCAATGAATCGACACGAGTTCAAGAATCGTAAAACAGCTGTCTCAAATCAAGACAATGCCACCCAGATTATTTTCGCAAAAAAAATCAAGTATGCAAACCAAGTCCCAAAAATAACTGCAGTGCAATTTAACAACACATGCATACACACATACAAAGGTATGTATGAACACATATGAAGACAAGTAAAAAAAAATAAGTAGGAAGTGAATTGCAAAATCAATACAGAGGGGATTCCAACCCATAGTTCAGAGCAATGCCCAAGACACAATCGAAACGAGTTCGAAAACTCATGGGCTGTTGTTTCAAATCAAGACAGTAATCCAAAGTGCACAATCAAAGGATGCAAGCATTCACATGAACACATGAAGTAATGCAACGAAGCCACAATATCATATAATCAAATACCAGACACCACAATGCATCAACCACTGACTCCAGCAATAAGTAAACAGCAAGAGGGATGCCAGTATGATATGCAACAGGCCTTAAGGAGGACGCAAAACAGGGAGTGAGCAATGCATATGAACAAGTGAAACAGGGTAACACCAAAGAATACCAGAACAAACAAAAATGTTTGTACTAAATAGTGTGGATTCCAAGCAAGAGAGTCTTGAAATCAAAGAATCAGCAATTTTCAAAATTCCAGTTCCATAAAAGTCAAACATTATCAAAACCGGAGTCGTAGAATAACATATACAAATTAGGGCAGGGAACCAGATTCAAAGTAATACCGAAATCAAGGAGGAACCAACAATGATACACAACAATCGAACGGCCGAGCACAGAAGAACTTCACAAAACAACATCGAATCAACGTGAAATTGCCGAAACACTATATTAAGCATGAATTAGATGTGAGTGGTAGCACTCACCTTGTCGACGAATTGAAGCATCACAGAGACGAGCAAAGCCAAGGACGAACGAAACCCCAATTTGGGAAGAAGGGGTAGGAGCGATCGAACGTAGCCGCCATTAATTTCCTCTCGATCGATTAGGGCATGCGAATGAAAATGAAAGGGGGATCGGGTCAAAGAACGTAAAGAGGGGGATTGGGTTTTTAAAAAATTTCACGGCCCAAAAAAGGTAAGGCCAAATAAGTAAATAAAAAAAATAAAAAATAAAAAGAAAACTTTTATTTAAAGTCCTAAATTTCTTTTATCAATTTATAAATCAATTTTAATTCAAAATTTAAAAACTTCAAATAGAAGTTTGTGTCAATATTAATCGTTTAAATTGTTGATTATAATTGACGCAAAATACCGGGTTGTTACAGGTTGTTACTCGAGTTTTATTCGAGTTAGTTAGTGTTTTGCTTGGGCAAGTTTAGGTTAGGCTCGAGTGAATTATTAGCGGTTCGAGTTAGACTTGTTACAGGTTAGAAATCCTGTTATGTTTTCAAATTTTAAAACTGAAAATTTAAATCATTAAGCAAAGATTTAAAATATGTTTTAAATCTAATTTTGTATTATGGATTCAAGTTTTGATTTGAATCATAGTTGGAAATGAATAAGATTTTAAATTCAAATTTGTTTAGAATAATTTTAAAAGGGTTTTAATTGTTTAAAATGTTTTTATGAATTTGAATTTAAATTGGAATTTGAAATATAAAGGAATGTTTTTAAACAATGTTTAAATTTGATTCAAATCTGAATTTGAATCTCTGGTTTAAAATAAATTTAAGTTTTATAAATTTAAGTGTTTAAAACAAATTTGAATGATGATGTAAAATTTAAATATTTTGAATTTAAAACAAAATTTGTTTTAACTCTTGTAAAATTTCTTTTATAAGAAAAGTTTTAAATTGACTTTAAACTTGGTGAAGTTAAAATATATGATTTGAGTTTCATTTAATTATTAAGATAATTAAATGAATAGTTAATTTATTTTATAAATTAATGAAGTAAATAATTACTTAAAGTAATTAAGGGTTTAATCTTAAAGGTTTAAGATTTATTATTCTTAGAATAATTAACTTGTAATTAAGAATAATTAATTAAATAAGATTTGATTTTAATTAATGATTGAAATTGATTAATCAAGTAATAATGGATTAATTAAGTTTTAATTAACACTTAATAATTTAATTAATTAGGGATTAGTTAATGGGTTAATTAATGATTAATTAATCTATAATTAATAATGATTAAAATAAGATAATTATTTTAGAAGAATAATTAATAAATTGTTAATAGTTAATGAAGGTCATTAACTAAGGATTATTTAATAATTAATTAATGTGATTAATTTTTAATAATTAATTAGATTAATTAATTTAAAGATAATCATTTGTGTACGTTATTAAGTATAAATACTTATGGAGGTAATTAAGGAATTAATTGCTTATTGTAATTAATTGAGTTTAATTTGATTAGATTAAGTTAATTAATTCAGTTTAATTAATTTAAATTAATCATTTGATGATTTGTGAAGTATAATTACTTAATGTAATCAAATAAAGAGAAATTACTTAAAGAAGTAATTAATGGGTAATTACTGTATGTAATCAATTTGAAGGTGAATTGATAATTGAAGTAATTTAATTATAATTACTTTATGAATTAATCAAGGGATTAATTTGAGATAATTAATTATGGAGTAGTTAATTTGTTTGGTAAAGTAATTAAGGGTAGATAATTACTGAATGAGGTTAATCAAGAGTGATTACAAATTATGGTTTAAATTAAGATTAATTACCTAATGTAATTAATTTAAATAAGGTAATTAATTAAAATGTAATTAGAGATGATTAATTAATATAATTAATGATGTAATTAAGATTGATTAATTAAGATTAATTAATCAATAATAAGTGATTAAAGGTAATTAATTAATGTAATTAATTAAGGATATACCCGAGTGATCTTCGAGTGTGACTCGAAGCAGTAGAGATGATAAGCAGTTTTTAAAAAGGTTTAAAACAAATTGTTTTTGAAATTTAAATCTAGTTTAAAGCTTCTTGTTTAAAACTTTCCCTTTTCTAATTGTTTTCTTTAACTATTAATCAAGAAGTTTTGAAAATTGGATTGATTTAAATTTTGTGAAATCTAATGTGATTTTAAAACATTAATTTAAAGTGAAAAGTTTAGGATGTTACAAAAGTAAGTTTTAAAAATACAAACAAGAAAGTTATGTTTTGTTAACTTTAAATTGTCAAGTTAAATGATTTTTTTTTCTAAAACTTAATTAATGATGATTATAATGTTTTAAAAATATTAATTGTAATTATGGTATTTATAAGATAATGTTTTATCTTAAAATGATTATGGTTAAATATCTTGAGATTAATTATTTTAAATAAGAGAATTAAGCATAATTAATCAATTTGATTTATTAATTATAAAGGATTAATTAAGTAAGTAATTAAGAACAATTAATTGGTTCAATTAAGAATTAATTAAAGGTTATTATTTAATTAATTAAGTTTAATTAATTGTAATTCATAATTATTAATTAAAGATTGTTAATTAATAATCAAAGATTAATTAATTAAGTAATTAAGAATGAATTAGTCAAGTGATTAAGATTTGATTAATTTGTAATTAGAGAGTTGTTAATTAAGTAATTAGAGGTTACTTAATTAATATTTAAGATGTACTTAATTTGTAATTAAATTTTATTAATTAATAATTAAGTTTTATTAATTAATACTTAAAGGATGATTAATCTATAATTAAATATTAATTAATCCTTAATCAAAAAGTTGATTAAGGATTAATCAGAGGGTAATTAAGGATTAATCAAAGTTGATTAAAGATTAATCAAAGGTGATTAAGGATTAATCAAGGGTAATTAAGAATTAATCAATGATAATTAAGGATTGATTAATTGATAATTATGGATTAATTAATTTGTAATTAAGGTTGCTAATTAATAATTAAGTTTATTAATTAATAATTAAGGGATAATTAATTAGTTAATTAATGATTAATTAATTAATTATAAGATTAATTATGGATTAATTGATTTGTATTAAGAGATATTGATTAATAATTAGGGTTATTAATTAATAGTTAATGGGTAATTAATCAGTTAGTTAAAGGTTAATTAATTGATTATAAAGGTAATTAAGAATTAATTACTTAATATTGAAGGAGATTAATTAATAATTAAGGATTATTAATTGATAATTAAAAGATAATTAATCTATGATTAGAGATTAATTGGTTTATGAATAAAATAATTAAGGATAATTAATCAAGGGTGATTAATTAGGAGGATGATTGATTTAGTAATGGTAAATTAATTTGATTTTAATTAATTAATAATTGTTTGACCAGGATTAGGTGATTAATTCTTGAGTAACTAATTTAATTTAAGGTGATTAAATTAATTATAACATGGATTAATAATTCCTGTTTATGGATGATTGTTTGTGTAGAATATCTGTATCGGATGATACCTATTGGATGATATCTATTGGATGATATGTTGTGATATTCTGTGATATGATATTGGATATATCAGTGATAAATGTGTGATATTTGTCTATGTTAAATGCTGTGTGAATGCAAGTATTGAATTGAATTGAAATGAATGGTTTTAAACTTTAAAACAACTTGGACCTAAAAGATGGCATTTTGGATTTCGAAGAGACCGGGATCGGGTTTCTAGATTTGGATATCCGAAAACCACATCGATCCAAATTAAGCGTTTGGTCGTGAATCTCAAGTGAAGATGAAGATTCAGAGTGCAAGGGTTATCATTGTTAACTCTGAGGGTGATTCCAAAATGAGTGTAACGAGATAATGCCTTCGGTTTTGTTCGAACCCGGAACGAACTTGTATGGATTGAATGCTTTCAAAACATCGTCAGGTTAACGATGAGCATTCTAAGATAGATGTGTTCTATATAGGTAATTGTAGCCTCAAGCCTCATCAACCAGGAATGGCTAAAACATGGGAGGTGCAACAAGGTTAAGTGGGTCATTCCCAAGTAGGACGAGATTTACCCCTATCTAGATGTCCCTTATTATTTCGTTGTGTGGGCAGTTGGTCTGCAGCCAACTGCGGGGTTGTCTTGTTCGGAACTGTTCAGTAAGGAATGGTTTGGCCTTGTGTTGCAAGGGATTTAGGGTGGATCCTCGGTACGTTGATCAAGGCCACGTACTGTGACGGGCGGTACCCCAGTAGCCCTGCCATTGATGGAAACCCATTCTTCCTATGTGCCCTTACGGTTTTGATTGTATTACCCACTTTTGTGGCTAACAGCTGGAATTTAATGAATGTAACAATTTCGGCTATTTTCTATTTACTTGAAAACCCTAGACACTATTATAATATCACTGGATTTCCTATCAAATGTTTTGGTTAACATAAGGTAAAAAAAATTCCATGTTTATGTGTGGGAAGTCTTACGTGATACCTTTCTTTTCAAAGGATTTTCTAAAGTTAAGCAATTTTAAACCGTTTACTCACACCAGACCCCTGTCTGACCCAAGTGTTTATTTTTTGCTTTATTAAACTCTTGGGTACTCATATTACGTATGAGTAGTCGAGGGATTCAGGTTAGCCTTGACGAATTCTGGAGGAGCTTTGGAGTATGAGGCTTCAACCTATAGATATTTAGAGTTTCTGCTGTTATTCTGTATTGATGTTCTTGTGTTGTACATTAGACAGAAATGTTATAACTGACTAAATTGAGATGTATAGTTGTATGCTCTGATGTATATGATACTATGCACATGTTATGTATTATATTTCATTCGTTCCGCTGTGAAATTCTGATGGGTTGTTGTTCTTTCTTCTCTTTCTTTTCTTCTCCTATCCTCTTTCTTTCTTGTTGATGATGCGTCTTTCTGTGGAATCAAAGGCGGTTCGTCACATGTGGTATCAGAGCGTAGGTTGAGATAATACCTAGGCTCTGGAGTGTTATCTATCTTAAGAGCGCGTACTTGTAATTTTTATATAATTATATACCTATCTAAATTTGTTGGGTATCTATTCGGATCTCCAACATGAGTTGTAGAGAAGTTTATCTTCCTCTATTTGGTTGACCGTCCTAACTTTATATCTAATCCTATAGGCGGAGTAACCGAGATAGATAAAATCTGTAGAGGCTTTCTTATCTCCCCATAATTTTCATGAAAACCATTGGTATTGGATCTCGAAGGGTTTAATCTTATTCTGGATATGGATTGGATGGATAGTAAGGATTATTTCTTTGAAGACTGAGTTGGGAGGAATCGCAAAAGTGACTTGCGATGATTCCGGAGTTCTTTGAAGCATCTGTTGCTTGGAAGCGAGGCATCTCCAGAAGGCTAGAGTCCATCGTTGTGGTTCGAGATTGTCCGGATGTTTTCGGAGGAGTGAAGTTTGTCCACATTAGGAGATAGAATTTTGGATCATCTCAGTTCTGGGAGCAGTGCCTGTTGTTCAGCCTAGTGGAAGGATAGCACCGAAGAAGAGAGAAGAGTTGGAGAAGCAGATCCAAGTTTTCTTTGAGGAGGCCTTTTGTTTCTAGTGGAGGTATTTCTGTAGATTCATCCAGGGTAGCTACTATTCAGGGGTAAAGCAATACAGTTTTCTGGTTTTGGCAGAGTTTTACAGGAAGTTTGTCAAGTCTATTATAAGATTTCTTCGCATTTAACCGAGTGACTCGGGAAGGAACAAAGTTAAGTGGACCCGAGTTTGATGAGACTTTCTTGGATTTAAAGGCAAGGCTGGCCAGTGTGCCTGTTCTATCTATTTTGGATGGCAAGAGTAAGTTGAGTTCTACGCGGACGATGTGTGTGTGCCTGTTATGGATGGATTGATAGTCAAGGAACATTGAAGATCATTGGAAGGATTTGAGGCAAGGAGTTTAGAAAATCTTATGGTAGCTGAGCATGAAGAAGGATGTAGCTGCTTTCGTCAGAAGGTGTGTGGTCGATCAGCAAGTGAAGGTGATCAGCAGAAGACCGCAACTTGTTGCAGCCTTAGAAGTTCTGAAGTGAAGTGAGAAATGATTTCTTTGGATTTCGTCGACGGTTTGCCAAGGACCAAAGAGGGAAATGGAGTATGGGTAATAGAAAACCGGTTAATTTAGATCACCCATCCTATTCCGGTCAAGGCAACTCGTACTGCAGCGTCTTCGGCTGAGTTTTCTTGAAGGAGTTTGTCCAACTGCTGGGTGTTTCAGTCAGGATTGTTAGCGACTGTGATCCTATTTTCTCCAGCGGATTTTAGAGACTTTGTGATCAGCTTTGGGTTCGAGTTGAGTTTGAGTTTAGCCTATCATTCTCAGATCGACGGTCAGACGGAAAGGGCTGAATAGAAATTTTAAGATTATGCTGAGGGTTGTGTTTTGGATTTTGATGAGTCTTGGAAGGACCATCTGTATTGAATGGAGTTCTCGTTCTGTAATCAGGCAAGTATCTAGATAGCACCTTATGGAGTTTTGTATGGAAGACCTTGTAGATCCCCATTCTGTCGAGTAGAGTCGAGAGATCGTCTGGTTCTTGGTCCAGTTTGATCCGAGAGGCATTTGCGAAGGTGGATCTTATCTAGAAGAGTTTGAGTGCAGCGCAGCATCGCCATAAGAATTCATGGACTAGAGGCAAAGACAATTGGATTTTTAGATCAAAGGATTTAGTCTTTGTCAAAGTTTCCCGATTTAAAGAAGTTATCGGATTTGGAAAGACAGGAAATTTGCTCCAAGATGTATTGGACTGTTCCGAATGCTTGAGAAGACTAGTGTTGTGGTCCACAGGATTGAATTTCCAGTTTGGATGGCTGAAATTCATGTTGATATTCACGTATCTCATCCGAGGAAGTACATGAATGATCCATCTTAGTTGGGATCTACAGTTTAGTAGAATATGGTAGTTGAACTGGTTTTTAGAGTGGTTTGATATTTGGTTCAGATTTTTGGATCGGAGTAAGAGGAAGCTCTAGATCATAGTGGTATAGCTAGTTAAGGTTCTGTGGAGCTAGGATTTCAGAGTTTGTCTTGAGAAACTCTGAAAAGTTTTAGGGAGGCTTATCCGGATTTATGTCTGGATAGCTAGTGTTGTTTGTTCAAATAAATTGTTTATTCAAATAAATTGGTTGTTTAGATGAAATTGTTTGTTTGGTTGATAGTATATGATTGATATGGATGCTTGGGTTGTTGAAATGAAATAAAAGTTTTTGGATTATCTCTGTTCTAAATTTCGAAGACGAAATTCTTTTAAGGGGGGAGGAATGTGATATTCCGAAATTTCGAGGAATTTAAAATGTGATAATCTTCTTAATAAATTATTTAAAATTGATAAAATTGTTATTTTCAAATATAAATAACCAAAATAGTTAATAATATGATAATTTTAAATATAGATATAAATGGATTTTTAAAGTAGAATTATTATTTTTGAATTAACAAGGTGTTTGTGTGTGTGTATATATATAACTGAGATTAATTTTAAAAATAGATTTTTAAATAAAGTTATTATTTTCAAATTTAATTAATGTTTGTTTAAATTTAATGTAAATTTGAAAAGATATTAAATTTGATTTCAAATTGAATTTGAATTTGAATTTAGATTTAAATTTGAATTTAAATGAATATTTATATCTTAAAAATATTTTGATTTAAAATAATATATGAATGAGTTTTATTTAAAATAAGATTTATTTCCTTAAAAAGAATTTATTAAGAAAGGTTTATAAAATTGTAAAATAAATACAAAAGGTTTATTTTAACATTTTAAAATGGATTAAAAATACTACATATGATTTTATTTAAATTTTATTTGGTTTATACTTTATTTTCTTTTAAAGATTTTATTTATATAAAATTTAGAAAGCATTTATAAATTTACAAAATGTATTTATTAATTAGGAATTAACATAATAGCTTTTAAAATTATTTTAAATTAATATAAAATGAAGTAATACAAGTGTTGATTTATTAAAGCTTAAAAATACACATGTAAGTTAATTAAGGAATGCGAGTGACAAATGTTAACTTTTAAAAACAAGTGTCATAATTTATTTCTTATTTCTTTTAATTTTAGTAA
Organism: Allium cepa; assembly: GCA_030765085.1. Lineage (NCBI taxonomy): Eukaryota > Viridiplantae > Streptophyta > Magnoliopsida > Asparagales > Amaryllidaceae > Allium > Allium cepa. Next base: position 273,807,061 of record CM060928.1, read on the forward strand.
ATTTTAATCTTCATTATATAAACATACTTCTTCATCTTCCTATTTCTTTTAACTTCTCAACTTCCATAAAAAAAAACTAAACCATATTAAACTACTCTTCAAACTTGAAACACTTTTCAGATCATAAAACCAAATCTAAAACTCTTCTCAAACCAGATAATGATCATGATCCTAACCTAAAATTCTTTTGAGTCAAATCTAAAGCCATTCTTCAAATAATCACCTCCTTAAACCCAAAATCAAAATAATTCAACTCTGTTAAACGTGTCACATTTTCAAGATCAAAATTTCCCTCTATTCAAATCTTTTTCAAATCAGAGCCTGAAATGCAAACCTGAAACCATTTTAAATCTGAGATTTTGTAAAACAAATTTTCAGCAAAGGGTCAATCCTGTAAACTGCTACATTTTCAAAGATACAATCTGGAATCAATGCAAGCTCTAGTTCAAATACCTTTTTCTCAAATCTGCAGCCTTCTCAAACCAAAACAAATGCAACCCTGTAATCACCTCCTCAAAACAAATCAAGACTGTAACATTTCCAAACTCTATAAACTGTTTTGTAAAACTGTTTGCAAAACTGTCAAGTTTCAAAATGTTTACTTCTGCAAAAATTCAAAGCAAATTTTGTAAACGTTCTTTTCAAATCTGTAAGCAAGGCTGTAGTAAAGATTATAAAGCATGCAACCTGGAATCAATGTGATCTCAAAAATAAATCAAGGCAGCAATACAGTTTTCAAAGCTTCACAGTAAATAAATCAAGTCTCTGCTTTTTAAGATCTGGTGAGTAAACAAATTTAATTAAAATTTAAGTAAAAATACTTCTGTTTGCTTGTGAAGTTTAAAATGAATAATGCTTGGTTGTGCATATTTATGTGAGTTATCTCTGTGATATGAATGTTTGTATATGTGCATGTCTGTTGTATTTTTATATCTCTGTTCTTGGTTCAGGAAATAAAAGCTTGATCAAAAATCAAAATCAAATCATTCAATATTTGTTAGGTTTGGAGATACAAACAATATATGTTTGTTAAATCATAAATTTAAGTTTAAAATTTATTTAAAACAATATAGGTTTAAATTTTGTTCTTGAACCAAGAAATACAGTAACAATTTTAAAATGCATGTTAAATCAAGTATCATGATTTGATAATTCAATTACATAACTTGAAACATCTATGAGAAATATGATTTTTAAGATAAAAATCATGAATTTTAGATTAGGATTTTTTGTGAAATCCTAAGATGACTGGAGAGAAGTTTTGAGGCAATTGCTGATGATCGAAAGGTCTGGGATGACCAGGATCTTTGCTGGGGATAGAGGAAGGATAGGGGTATTCGGCAAAAATGGTGGGAAGGGTGACCGATCAGTGCGGCGTTGGCGGTGAGGCAATTTTGTTTCTAACCCTAGTTTTGGGTCGAGCTGGAAGATTGGGATTCTTCTTTCCTCTGGTGCATCGAGTTTTATGATATTCTGGGAATTGGTTCGTGGAAGACAGACAATGATGTGGCTGGAGCTTCAGCGACTCAGATGGTTGGAGGGAAGGTATTCGAGGCGTTTTCTGGTGGTTGTGGGTTCCAGTATTTGTTCTGCCTAGCTCGATTTTGATTTGAGGTTTGAGAGTGTGTTTGGGTGATCGAGCATTGATGTTGAGGTGATGAATGGTGTGTTGACGTTACCGAAGGTGATCATCGGCGTCGGTGTTGATTGTGCACGTGCACAAGGGAGTTTGGGGTGTCTGTTGTTTGGGTAGGTTTTGGCTCGAAGGGGTGACCGAGTGTTTGAAGAAGTAACTCGAGTTCATACTCGAGTGGTTTAGTGGGATTGACCTGTAAGTTTTTAAAAATTAAACTAAGTTTAAATAAAATAAAAATAGGAGGAGAAGGTGTTTACTCGGGTTAGACCCGAGTGATCTTTGAGTGTGACTCGAAGCAGTAGAGATGATATGCAGTTTTTAAAAAGGTTTAAAACAAATTGTTTTTGAAATTTAAAGCTTCTTGTTTAAAACTTTCCCTTTTCTAATTGTTTTCTTTAACTATTAATTAAGAAGTTTTGAAAACTGGATTGATTTAAATTTTGTGAAATCTAATGTGATTTTAAAACATTAATTTAAAGTGAAAAGTTTAAGATTTTACAAAAGTAAGTTTTAAAAATACAAACAAGAAAGTTATGTTTTGTTAACTTTAAATTGTCGAGTTAAATGATTTTTTCTCTCTAAAACTTATTTAATGATGATTATAATGTTTTAAAAATGTTAATTGTAATTATAGTATTTATAAGATAATGTTTTATCTTAAAATGATTATGGTTATATCTTGAGATTAATTATTTTAAATAAGAAAATTAAGTATAATTAATCAATTTGATTTATTAATTATAAAGGATTAATTAAGTAAGTAATTAAGAACAATTAATTGGTTCAATTAAGAATTAATTAAAGGTTATTATTTAATTAATTAAGTTTAATTAATTGTAATTCAGAATTATTAATTAAAGATTGTTAATTAATAATCAAAGATTAATTAATTAAGTAATTAAGAATGAATTAGTCAAGTGATTAAGATTTGATTAATTTGTAATTAGAGAGTTGTTAATTAAGTAATTAGAGGTTACTTAATTAATATTTAAGATGTACTTAATTTGTAATTAAATTTTATTAATTAATAATTAAGTTTTATTAATTAATACTTAAAGGATGATTAATCTACAATTAAATATTAATTAATCCTTAATCAAAAAGTTGATTAAGGATTGATCAGAGGGTAATTAAGGATTAATCAAAGTTGATTAAAGATTAATCAAAGGTGATTAAGGATTAATCAAGGGTAATTAAGAATTAATCAATGATAATTAAGGATTGATTAATTGATAATTATGGATTAATTAATTTGTAATTAAGGTTGCTAATTAATAATTAAGTTTATTAATTAATAATTAAGGGATAATTAATTAGTTAATTAATGATTAATTAATTAATTATAAGATTAGTTATGGATTAAGTGATTTGTATTAAGAGATATTGATTAATAATTAAGGTTATTAATTAATGGTTAATGGGTAATTAATCAGTTAGTTAAAGGTTAATTAATTGATTATAAAGGTAATTAAGAATTAATTACTTAATATTGAAGGAGATTAATTAATAATTAAGGATTATTAATTGATAATTAAAAGATAATTAATCTATGATTAGAGATTAATTGGTTTATGAATAAAGTAATTAAGGATAATTAATCAAGGTTGATTAATTAGGAGGATGATTGATTTAAGTAATGGTAAATTAATTTGACTTTAATTAATTAATAATTGTTTGAACAGGATTAGGTGATTAATTCTTGAGTAATTAATTTAATTTAAGGTGATTAAATTAATTATAACATGGATTAATAATTCCTGTTTATGGATGATTGTTTGTGTAGAATATCTATATTGGATGATATCTATTGGATGATATCTATTGGATTATATCTATTGGATGATATGTTGTGGTATTCTGTGATATGATATTGGATATATCAGTGATAAATGTGTGATATTTGTCTATGTTAAATACTGTGTGAATTCAAGTATTGAATTGAATTGAAATGAATGGTTTTAAACTTTAAAACAACTTGGACCTAAAAGATGGCATTTTGGATTTCGATGAGACCAGGATTGGGTTTCCAGATTTGGATATCCAAAAACCACATCGATCCAAATTAAGCGTTAGGTCGTGAATCTCAAGTGAAGATGAAGATTTAGAGTGCAAGGGTTATCATTGTTAACTCTGAGGGTGATTCCAATATGAGTGTAACGAGATAATGCCTTCGGTTTCGTTCGAACCCGAAACGAACTTGTATGGATTGAATGCTTTCAAAACATCGTCAGGTGAACGATGAGCATTCTAAGATAGATGTGTTCTATAAAGGTAATTGTAGCCTCAAGCCTCATCAACCAGGAATGGCTAAAACAGGGGAGGTGCAACAAGGTTAAGTGGGTCATTCCCAAGTAGGACGAGATTTACCCCTGTCTAGATGTCCCTTATTATTTCGCTGTGTGGGCAGTTCGTCTGCAGCCAACTGCGGGGTTGTTTTGTTCGGAACTGTTCAATAAGGAATGGTTCTGGCCTTGTGCTGTAGGGGATTTAGGGTGGATCTTTGGTACGTTGATCTAGGCCACGTATTGTGACGAGCGGTACCCAGTAGCCCTGCCATTGATGGAAACCCATTCTTCCTACGTGCCCTTACGGTTTTGATTGTATTACCCACTTTTGTGGCTAGTAGCTGGAATTTAATGAATGTAACAACTGCAGCTATTTTCTATTTACTTGAAAACCCTAGACACTATTATAATATCACTGGATTTCCTATCAAATGTTTGGTTAGCGTAAGGTAAATTTTTTTACATGTTTATGTGTGGGAAGTCTTAGTGATACCTTTCTTTTCAAAGGATTTTCTAAAGTTAAACAGTTTAAAACCGTTTACTCACACCAGACCCCTATCTGACAAAAGTGTTTATTTTCTGTTTTATTAAACTCTTGGGTACTCATATTACGTATGAGTAGTCGAGGGTTCAGGTTAGCCTTGATGAATTCTGGAGGAGCTTTGGAGCAGGAGGCTTCAGCGTATAGATACTTAGAGTTTCTGCTGTTATTCTGTATTGATGTTCTTATGTTGTACATTAGACAGAAATGTTATAACTGACTAAACTGAGATGTATAGTTGTATACTCTGATGTATGATACTACGTATATGTTGTATTATATTTGATTCATTCCGCTGTGAAATTCTGATGGTTTGTTGTTCTTTCTTCTCTTTCTTTTCTTCTTCTATCCTCTTTCTTTCTTATCGATGATGCGTCTTTCTATGGAATGAAAGGTGGGTCGTCACACTTATATCCATAGGAATTTATGCATTTGATCATCTTACTCTCTTGGTTTATTTTTGTTTTCTCGTTATAACGTGGATGGATGTAAACAAAACACGAATTGAAAATAATTTGTATGGCTTTTAGACCATTAAAATAAAGTTTATATGTACATCCAAATTATGGTTTGTTCTTCTATGCTAGCAACTTCAATTGACATGAATTCTTGAGATTATATTTAGAGCTCTGTTCTAATAAACAATTGCTAGAATATGGTAAAAAAAATTAATTTGCTTTTCTTACCTTAGAAATGAATTCCATATATGCCAATGCTTTTTTAGTTTGAGATGAAATATTTCATACCTACGAATAGAGCCTTTGTTCAGTACTTGCAGTTGACTAATATTGAAGTTTATGAGTTTTATACTTACTATTTAGTCATTTACTTATTACATATCTATTGAATATGATTAATTTTTATAGTTTATCTTATGTATTTTGAAAAACTAATTTTCATCACCGTATCATAATTTTTTTAATAGGTCTCAACTAAACATCTAATAATTGCAGGAGCAAAAACATAATTTGAAAGTAAAAAGCCTTTAGTAATACCTAAACTCTGCATATACATGATTAAACTATTAAAAAATCATAGCTGAATAATATGCTCAAGATACTTAATGGTATGGTAACTTATGTACCTGCTTTTATAATTACTGTTTAGTTTTTTAAAGTCTTTATGTTATAAATCATCTCTGCTTTAACCATTTAGATCTTACCATGTGCTGTGTTTATACTATATAGTCGTTGTGTATAGTTTTTCCCCTTTTCATGCATACTACATACCATTTATATTTGTACTAATATTGATCATGCTTCTTTACACATACACACATCATTATTCGTCAATAGCTAATTTTAGTATTGGCTTACCATCGCACTCATTAAATTGATTTATTTTTTTGCGTTTCTTTCCTCAAGATAGGCATTTAATACCTTCTGTTATTCCACAGTCATTTCTTCTTAATTATGTACCATAACATTTTTATTCCACATTTATTTCTTCTTAATTATGTACCATAACATATTTATTATAAATCCTGTTTGATACCAGAAATTTGTTCTTAAAGGAATATTATTTCTTGCAAATCATACTGGATGCTCATTATTTTACTGATTTTATATCAAGTTCTTTAGTTTTGTACCGCCTTTTAATAGTTTCAAAGGATTTTAAGTAAGAAATTCAAATATATTTGTGTTAAATATAGTTCATTTTTCATTTTGGCTGGTACGCATTATGGTTGGTAAATAAATTCTTTGAACTGAATGCTCTTACTACTAAATATAACTAGAAATCTTTCAGCTTTTTCTATGGCAGGATTCCATTTTTCTTCAAGTCTTAAAATTTAATGGAAGCGTTATATTAACCTTTTAACTATAGAAATTTCTACGATGCATTCACAATCTTACTCTATATAATCATTTCCAATTTATTTATTTCATTGAGGATTACTACAAATTGATCGTGAACTGAAAGTAATTTATACGACCTTTAGATCTTTAAAATTAAGTTTTTTTCCTATAATCAAACAATAAAATGGCGTTCTTATATTTGAGAACTTTATCAGTACAATACAATGAAATCACACACAAACGGACTTCTGCATTCCTTTTTGGTAAGAGTAAAAAATTATACTACAGCCTTGAAGAGAATATTGTACGAGGGAGCTTAGTCTTGCACTTTATGTTAGTGATTAACCATCAATTTTTTGACCGGTTGTATAGGGGCTCTTTAAATAATTTGTTACTTCTACATTAAAGAATGTTGTTGCCATCTATAGCAGCTTTCACAGTAATTATATAGTAGTGTGTTTTCAATTCTATTGATACATAGATGATATAATATAAGAAATTTGTTGGACTCATTCATATTTTTCCATTGCTAAAACTAGGCCTGTAAATGGATACTTACGGATACAGATAGTTTTATATTTGTATCTGTATCCGAAACCACTTTCGGATATCGGTTATCCATATCCACGGATGCAGACGGATATTGGATATTTATCGGATATAGAACTTCCGCTTTCTATCCTTGGAAGTTCAAGCGGTCTTGATTCAATATTATCATCACGGCAGTTGATGAATTATTATTTTTATTATTATATTTGGAACATTCGTTGATTAAGATGAAATATGCTACCTTTTTATTACTATATTCCATTATTTTACTCAAAATAACTATAAATGGAACTCCTCTTCAACTCAACTGGAGAGGTTTGCACTATAAAATTATCATGTTTTCTACTTCGTAAACAACTTTTAGACTGAACTGTATAGGACGTTGGTTTAGAACCTTTTTTTTTCCCAGTTAAAGAGGAAATCCATGCATCTTCATTTCAATGCATAATTAGTGCACATTGATTTATTTATTTGTATACCCAATATTTAAGATTTTAATTTTCCAATAACAGTGAAGTATTGCATATGTTACTTTTTGATTATATCTTTGGTTTTCATCCATGTGTGCCATTTTACCGACTTAAGTTGTTTGCTTCATAATTCAACATATTATTACTATCAATATTTTCATGTCCAGCATTACAAACTGGTGTAGCATAATTTATTTACAATTTTGAGTAATATTAATGTTATAAAAAGTGTCTTTATGTATGTGTATCTTAATGTGTAGCACTGTGGATGCTTTATGTTAATATGAATAGTTTAAACGTGGATGTGGGAATGAAGGATGTGTAGCTTATTACTAAAATTGTGTACTACGCATTTTACTTTGTGCTTACTTTCTGTATCCAATTTTTTGATCTATATGGTTTAGGTAGTTGATTTCAAGTTCAAGTTCAGTCATGCGGTTATAAATTTGTGTTCAGTTCTGTCCTACGATGTCTGTACGTAGAAGTATTTGATTTTAAGTTCTAGTCTACTATGTGGTTTGTATCTATAACTTAACTATTCTATCTAATTAAATTGTGAAGTTTTAAACATCAATTTTACTACCACATTAATTTTATGTTACATTTTTATCCACATTCACATTTCTTACTTGATATTTATTTACGATTAATAAGTCAATGTATAAATTTTGTTTGACATTTTTTTTTGTAAATCACAATTAACTGTCGATTAGAGTTACTTCATGCATATGAATAGTTATCCAGTCACCCACTATACTCAAATATCATGCTATCTTATGTCTCATATACAGTTCATTCTTTCATTGTAAATTTTCAATTATATCATTCAACCTTAATTTATAACCATGGATAAACATTATATGACCGTTTCTTCCACTTTAATATGACTATCACCAAATAACTACATTAGTGCTATGAAGAGTAAGAGTTTTTAATCACAAATTACAATTTCGTAGGCTAACCACTTGTACATTGATAAACTTGATACATAAGGTCGGTTGTTTTATAGTAGTTTTAGACAGAAAAACTTTTATTATGTTTATATATATATATATATATATATATATATACACATAGCTCAAAGTTTCAAGGATATTTACCCATTGATTTTAAACTATTGGTTGCACGTGATGTTTGATTAACTGTCAGATTATGTAAGTCACCATAAGAAAATGGATTAGAATATTATGCCAACTATTCTATTTCTAAATTTTAAAACAACAATGGCAGTTATCATTCTTTTATAAGCAGAAAATACTGGGTTGCAGGTCATGTTCATCCCATCTGTTGTTCTGTTTTCAGCCGTAATAAACATGTTGATTGGTGAAATAATCACCAATTAGGACAATATTAAAGTAAATTACAAAATATTCTGCAAAATGAAATGGGAGCATGTTGGTTTGGGATAAAAATTGGAAGCATATGTTAAGGTTTTTGCTATAATCTGTTACACTTAATTTTTGTAGATTAACATTATAAAACGTATGTGTTTTGCTTATTCTAACATGTGACTTTTCTTCCATTATTCGATTTTTGAAACAAATCAGCACTGTTATTAATATAATTGGAAGTAGTTGGTGCATTCATAATTGATGCTTACATGCAGTAATTTACAGAGAGAACTACTCCTGATGCATCAAGGTAAGTACATACAGTACTGATAGTAATCATTTGGTTTTCCACTATTTAATATCCAAGAGCTTATATAATCACAACAAAGAAGAAAAAAGAAGTGAAACCAAAAGAGAAGGATGAGACTAGGCAGTTGGTAAATTTTGAATTTTGATTCAAATTTACTTTTTAGCATAGTTGATCAATATTTAGTTAGATTTATGATTTGGATAGTTATTTTTTTCATTTGGAAACCACTTTCATGATTTATGATTTATGTAAACAAATGTTTTTTTTCGAAATTAAATATGAACATCAGTAGCATATTTCATTGATCAAAATGATTTTTTTTGAATATTTTAGATTTTTTTCAATAAATAAAAATATATGCAGATTTCTCTATAAATATTTGCGGTCTGATTCCACGTGAATAAGTTCTTAATTAACATTAACTCTCATAAAATGAATAATTGTTACTTTCTCAACTTAATATTCAAATTAACTATTTGCTATTTTTTCTAACTTGGAATTAAACGGAATCAAAGTGACATGAAAGCATTGTCATAAAACCATGTCTATGTGCCAATCCCTTTATGTCATGACAAAATATTTAACTAGACATGTGGAGGGTTATATTACTTGAAACGCTGATTCTTATTTTCTAAATTAGTGCCATATGCTATTCCATGTCACAAATAGTGAACAATTACTAATTTATATGTTACTAAATATGAAAGATTAATGGATCCATTTGATTTTCAAAATAGTATTTGGGTTATGCTCAAAATAGTTTCCTAATCTGTGTCATCGGCATGGGCTCCAAACAAAAGAGTTGTGTGTGTGTGAAATATATGTATCAAGAAGGTATGTAGAAGCAGCACATGAATTATTGTTAAGTACATGATACTTGCGTTTTTAAGCAAACAAATATGTGGTAGAGATTAGTTTGGGCGCTGAAGTAATTTATATATGTCTGTAACTGATGTTTTGCACTTGTTTTCAGGTTTGCCTTCTCATTTTGTGTATGCATGTAGTACTGTCTAATTGGCGAGTCAAGTTGAAGCCAAGTGAAAATGGCTGTGTTTTATATGAATTTTGCTGCTGGGAAATGGTGCTAAAGAGGTGATATAATGCTTAAGAGTAAGTTGAATCTTAATCATTTTTAGCTCCAGTCTTTACTCCATGGTATCATATGACATCGTTTAGTAATTTTTTTGCATGAAATAACATCTACAAGATTTAGGACTAGTTTCATCAACAAGAGAATTTGGTGTTTCAATAGCATCATAAGGACTGTAAAATGTAGGAATCAAGAAACTATCCGAGTTTTTTTCACAATTGCTATGTGTAGAACACTTTTGTAGTGGTTGTTGCTTAAAACCTGCATTCAAACAGGGGTTTGATTACACGTATGATTAAAAAAATCAATGTGTAAAACATGTACATATATTTTGAGGACCTGCATTTGATCACCAATGTTAATTGTCAAAGTATTAGGATCAGAGCTAACATTAACGCACTTTCCATTTCTCAGCACTTGCAAGCTCGGAACTCCATCTTGTAGTAAAATAGTGATAACATTTGGATCTTTGTAACCAGGCAAGCTGTAAGTAAGTTCATACTAAGTTAGCACAAGTGAAAAGCTAAAATAAGCATAACTTTTCATGGATCATGTTTTTCTTTTGCAGATGTTATATATAAAGCATATAGTTGGTATGTATTTACACCACACGATGCCGTTTTCTATTCTTCCCCAGGATGCTACTATAGTTTACCTATTTGATCTATGTAAAGTCTAATATCTATTTTTGTCCACTCAAATATATAGTTTTACCGTTATTGGTTTACTTTTCCAAAAAGTTTATCTAATTAGATTCATAAAGGATGATCGATCTTTCTTTTATTACAGGCACAATGGTCGTCTGTTTCATGGCCTTGAAGCCGCCTTTTTCTTCTTCTCTTTAAATATGAAAATTAACTTCTCCACAAGTCATTATACTTACATGGTAGCGCCAAGTATCCACGGGCATGTGCATGTGTATTGTTTTCCGTAATGTGAGTAATTTGAGACAACACGGGGTATTGGTTTTCATTTATATTTTATTTGATCATCTTTTGTTAAATTTTGTGATTATCGAGGAAGTAATTAAAGATGTGAGAGCTTGGTTTTATGCATTCATTTTTAAAATTTTTGTGGTATTAGCTCTATTGTTGGAGGTAGATTTTCTTTACTGCCGGTTGATGGTTGCAAACATATTTCAATTTTTATTTGTTACCTTATTGGTCTTAGATATTTTCATTCTTGTTGAATTTGTTATGCCTTTATTATTTTCTTATAAGCAATTAATGTAAATTTACACACACCTAAATGTGTCAGTCAATAATTAATCCGAACAAGTACAAAAATGCAACCATGAGTGAATTATCATTTGACCACTAATTTCTTTTTTGTTCATTTTACCAATACATTACTTTCTAATTTTAAAATTTTAAACAAGAACCGTGTGTGAAGCACGGGTTCACACTAGTTATAATATAAGACCAAAAATTCATCTGGCAATTATAATAGAAGACCGTAAAATATATCTGGCAATTATAGTAGAATACCAAAAAATCCATCTGGAAATTATAATAAAAGGCTAGAAAGTCCATCAGGTAATAATAATATATGACCAGAAATCCTATCTGGCAATAGTATCCTTCGTGCTATGCGGTAAAACTCCATTTCCTTTTGATATTATTTTATTTTCCCTGGGAACTAAATTGTCCGTGTTTTTTTCGTTCTTCCTCTAGAAGAATGCTTTGATCCATTCTTTTAGGATAGAGTTTAACTAACTCAATTGATTTCTTTGTCGCGATCTTCAGGTGATGATCTCAACTTGAATCAAAACTCCTTATCACCATCTTAGGTGGTGGTTAAGGTCTTTCGTCTGGTGCATTTGGTTAGCTATTTCATGCAGAACCATAGACTTACCCGACCTCTCTCCAGGAGGCGCATCAGTGAGGCCATTAATGACAACACCAAAGGCTGGTCCGATGCTCTAGATAGCTAGCAGATCCAAATACTTACTCAACCTCCCTCTAGGAGGCACTTTAGTGAGGCCTTTGATGACAGCACTAAAGGCTAGTTCGGCACTCTGTACAGCTGTCTTAAGCAGGACTAGAGACTTACCGGATATTCCTTTAGAAGACGCTTTAGTTAGGCCTTTGATGAAGGCACTAAAGGATGACAGATGCTTCGGTTAGGCCCTTTCGGACGAACCAAAGATTTACTCCGATCTCCCTCTAGGAGGTGCTTTGACTAGGCCATCCTAGCAGGGACAAACGCTTTTTCCTTTATTTAAGGAGTATCTTACTCCTTTTTATGGTTGTTCTAGTAGATATACTTGATAAATTTTCCTTTATTCATCTATTATTGGGAAATATGGCCTCAAACATTTGGCCTTTTCTTTTATTGTCATACTGCCATAATATTGGCGTAGTTGGAAAATTTTTGATGAGATAAATCAAGTATAATTTTTAGAATATTTGATTTCCTTTTTAGAACAGAATTTTCTAAATTTATAGCCATCACATCTTGATATCCTTTGTTAATCATTTTGGCACTTACTTCGTCTTATTCCTTAGTTCATTGATCAAATTCAAGGATTTTCTTTTATCTCTTAACCTTCCGATGTCATTCCATTTCAACTTTGATTGGAAGCATTGTTTCTCATGTGTATGAAATACATCCTATTGTAGTTTGATTTTTACATGGTGTAAGTGGTAGTTCTTTCTCTCATAGCAAAAGCTACCTGGTGTAATCTTACTATTTTCGAACCCCTTTGTTCTTCACCATTTACCATGTAACCCTTTAGTGAATTCATACTTTTAAGGGTCATTCCCGACGCACTTTATGTTCAAATATACTTTGTGTTTCCATCGGTAGTTGGTGACCAGCTTTCTACCATTAATATTTCAATCTTATAGATGAAAATCCTATAATTTTTTTGGATACTTTGCATTGATCTCATGCTGAATCCGTACTAATATAGGAATCATAAAATTTTTTAGAATTCGATAGAAATTATAAGCATATTCATGTTAAAGCTGCACAATCCCAGAATCACTCCACGTAGAACAATTTTATCCAAGTAGAAATTGAGATTACAAGTGTTTTGGAATTTGAAAAGGCTGCGATTAAAAATTACAAGTGCATTAGAACTCGAAACAAGACATAATCCGACATATCTTTTACTATTTCGTAATCTTGTTATCTTATTTTCGAATGATCTTCGTAGATCTAGTCAGAATCTTGTAGCTTGAAAATTACAATATTGGATAATGATTCGGCTCCTGGGTTGTAGATTTCTTTTCTCAACAAATATTGGTTTGATTGATTTGTCCCTTTTAGCTACTTATGATCATGACTCTTTGTGAATGCCTTTTGGTTCCTTAGCTTCTCAAAATTTACTTGGCGCATTTTAATGGCATGGACAAAAGATTCTATTCCTAGTACTGGAAGTGCAAAGAAGGCTCTTATAAAAATTATAATCTCATAAAAGAAATGCAAATCTCGAATAAGGAACTAGGCGGTAATGATTTATGAATTAATAATCCTTTAATTAAGAATAAACCCTTTAGTTAGAGTTTTAGCAGCACAAATAAACCTTGGTGATTTTGAAATTTTTTCCAAGTAACATAGTTTTCAATACCGTGTACTTTAAAGATTTCATAAATTCCTTTCGAAATAAATAGACATATGTTTTCTCGACGCATAAGGTAGTTAGTAGTAACTCCTCTGATTTAGAAAGAATATTTTTCCAAAGATGTATATGGTAAAATCCCTTGAATAAAATTGCTTGTTAAGATTAATATTGGTGTACATCATTCCATCTTTTGTAAGATGTAAAATTTTACCACCTTAGGTTTCATTTATCGAAAAGATATATCTTGTTTGTAGGTCTGAAAAATCATGATTCATGAACTGATAGATTCTATAGACAAGAACATACTCTTCTATAAGAATCCCCTCTTTTGAAATAATCTTTCTCAAAAAGTTATATTATTATATGAAGAATCGGACTTCTGTACATCGTTAAAAAATCATTGGTAAAGGAAGGTCTAATTTAGAGCTTTAAAATTTGAAGTCATAAATATATACACATTTGAAATCATGTTATATAAAACGGTATATGAGAAACTTCAGATATATTAAATTACCATGTATGAGACCACTTAATGCATATAAGTTCATTGATGTAGCCAACATTCCCTGATGCCATTTAATATGTTGAAGTCATCTGTCACTTTCGGCATTAATCTATTTATTCGACATCATTTGGTTTTGTCTGAAACCTGGACACGATATCCTTTTATTGTGCACCAAGCCTGATATGTTCCAAAATCTTTGATGCTTACATCATTATTTAATTCATACAACATCACTTATCCATTTGGTGTAACTTATCCATACATTTTCACTTAAACCATATGATAGTACTTGTCAATATTCGAAATCACCTTACACTTATGTCTTATCCGAAGTTCGAGGTCTTTTCTAAACTTGGAATCTTGTATGTAACTTAAAATTATGCATACTTGAGACTATGCATGTGTACCAAATCACTTTTATTTAAAGCTTAATAGGATATATTTTGAAATTGATATTCATGTTTGGAATCATATATGCAAAAAATCATATATACATTTTAAATTGGTATATATTCAAAGTTAAACTTTTATATTTGTTCAAAACTCAATATGTAATTAAAGACATATATATGATATAAATGAATATTCTTGAAAGCTTAGTACACATATATAAATTGCATATATATTATAAAACTAGTAATTTGAAAATATATAATTTTAAAAACTTATATGCACAAGGCTTTATACACATAGGAAGTCTAATATTCTTGAAGACTGAAATTTGCACATATCCCAAAGTTCATAATTCTAAAATTGTATACTCAAGGAATTGCATACACACACACATATACATATATATGTATGTATGTATGTGAGGCCCTTGCACCTTTTGAACCATGCTTATACATAAACTGATACACATTCAAAAGCTTGTTCAACGGAACCAAATGCGTGCATGTATAAAATTTTATACTTCTAAAAATTGGTATTCGTGTGCTATACTTTTAAAACCTGTACTTTACTTGAATTTAGTACATATTTGAATCTATATATATACCTTTCGAAAATTCATATATTGATTTGAAATTCATATATAATAAACCCTATATATCTGAAAAATTAATATGTATTGAATGCTAAGTGCATTATGAAACTTCATAAGTTTGAATCTAGATAGCATATATACCTGAAATTTTATGCATGTGTAACTATGTATATATATTCAGAACTTATGTTTTATTGAAAACTGGTATATCAAACTGCCTATATCTCAAAATCCAATATAAAACAGATATAAAAACTAAAGCTACATTTACTTGAAAACTCAAAAGTCTAGATATTCAAAACCTTCATATTTAAGACTACTTTGACGTATACTTGAAACTTATATATCTAAAGAACCCAAATTTCTCTACAAACCTGATACATATTTGGAACCCTGTATGTCTAAAACTTGTATTCATTATTTGAAAGTTCACTTTTATAAAGCTTAATAACATCGTCATAAGGTTTTTAGCTTCAGCTTGAAAATTGATAGCATTTAAAATTGTAATTTTGAAATTAATCTTTTTATGCTCTTAAAACATGGTGTGTGTATGTATATATATATAATATTATATGTGTTCGAAAATTAACTCTCATATATATGAAACTTTTATAGCTTGAAGTTATGTATCCTTGAAGTTTGATATACACATATTCAAAATCTTTATTCACCAAATCACATACATACTTGAACCATGCTATATATATTTAAAGCTAATATATATTTGAAATCATAAATTTTTAAACTCAAATATATAAAACAACAAATTCATGAAACTTGAGAAGATCAAAAGGCTTATATTAGATACACTTTTGAAACCTCAAGTATACAAAAATTTAATATATCAAGAACCTTTTCTTTTAGGATCATTACATAAAGGGTATATATCATAACCATATGTATATATATATATATATGTGTGTGTGTGTGTGTGTGTGTGTGTGTGTGTGTGTGTGAGGCTATGTACACTTGGAAACTTGTACTCTCGAAATCAAACATTTGCATACATGTACTTAAAATTGTATATACACTTATTCAAAACTCAGCGTTTTAAAACATTGGTGCATGAAACTGTGCCCGTTTGAAACCAAGACATCTTCGACAACTAGTAGTTTTTCATAATCTTTATATAAAAAATTAAGGTAGATTCAAAAACACATGTATTTAAAACTTGTACACTTAGAAACCTGCTAAACTTGAATTTCCTATACATTCCAGGCTTATACACATGTTTGAAATCAGTTTATACATATTGCTTATGTGTTCAAAGATCTTATTCCTTTAAAACCATATCTATACAAAACACATATATATTTGAAATTAAATATATACATATTTGAAAGCTCATGCACACTAGAACTATGCATATATACATCTGAAATTAAACGTACTTGAAACTTTAAGACCACTTACTCATTGAAAAACCTGATACTTGTATCCATTTGAAATTTGATACTCTTGAAACCCGACATGTGTGTTTAAAGTTTTATATCTTTGAAGCTGAGGTAAATACAAGTACAAAATGCACAGACACATATATGTATGAAATTCTATGTATTTGAAACCTAGCTGTAACACCCCATATTTTTAGTAACACTATTTAGGACACTTAATTAGTTAAATTAAATTAAATAATGTAAGTTGATTAATGGATTGAGATTTGTGATTAAATAAAGGGTAGCCGTGCCATGTTAACAATGAACTAAAAGAATAAAAAATGAAGTATTAGGGCAAAAAGTTAAAGGGAAAAATAGGAAGAAGGATATTCTTATACCCTAAACCCTTAGAAATGCAATTCACACGTTCATTTCATTCGCTAAAATTATCAAAGTAGAGGACGACCACCATTTTAAAGAACTAGAGGAAGAAAGCTAAAGTAAGAAGCTAAATAAAAATCAAATTCAATCAAATCACCAATCGTTAATCTCAAAAACTAAGGTGAATAATGATACATCTTGTTTTTTCTAATTTTTTCGGTTTTAAGATGAATTCGAAGTATTTTGCATGATTATGTCATGTTTTTGAATGATTAAATGTTTATATATGCTTGTTTGTGATATATGCTTGTTGATATAGATTTTATGATACGTTTTAATAAGAAAACTCTATTTAATGACATCCAATTGCCTTGCAAATTAAATTTTGATCAGAAATGATATTATAGAGATGGGTTTCAATTTTCATAATTTTTTGAATTTTATATTGGTTTTCTAGTTAGAAAATGATTATTTGGGTTTTAAATTATTTACGACTAAATAATTAATATTTTGGGTATGGAATTAATATATGTTAGAAAACATATTAAAAATGATTTTCTGGAATTTTTGTAGAATTTCTCTAAGTGTTTTCATGAATATATAAAATTATTTAAGGTATGAGACTTAAATGTTTTATATATTTATAAAAGGAGAAGGGATATTTTGTCAATGATTTAAATTGTTACTTTCTAAAATATTGGCAGCACTTTTAGAAAAGAAAATTAGCAACCAATAATATTTTTACAAATAAGGCAGGTTAGTTGAAAAGAAATTCTTTTTAAAGCAAAAATTAGTTTTTACATGCTTTTAGCATGTTTCGCTACTTTCGGCACCCTGCTTCCGTCTTAGGTGGCTTTCGACTTAGTAGCTCTGCCTCTATCACCATCGAAACCAATGCGCATGGCGTCAAAGCTTTGGTGCGCAGCGAATTGGAAAGAAGGATGAAGGTATGAGGTCGAAACAGAGGGTTCCAAATGGATAGAAGCACTACTTTGTTTCAAATTGATAATGCACTTGCTTTGCTTTCGAAGGATATGCTTTCGACTTGGTTGGCTTTCGGTTGAGTCAAATGTTTTAAAGGAAAGGTTTCGAATGGGTTGCGCCTTTATTTCAAGTAAATGCTTTCAAATATGGTCAAAACCCTTAACTACTACTTTTCTTCCTTTCGATGCCAATGGTTTCGGAAGGTATACTTTGTTTTTAAAACTTAGCCACTTCTCCAATGTTTTCAGAAGGTTGGTTTCGATACCATCTCTTCTTTACTTAGGAAATTCTTTCGATAGAGTGCTTTCGACTTAAATGTTTTATGACCTTTTTGCTTTGTTAAAGGTAGAGCCCAAGGGTTTCGATGGAGTTAGTTTTTAATGTTTTCGAAAGGTGTTTCCACATGTTTTACGTAAACCCACTACAACAAACGGGCCTTTTTATAGCGTTTAAAAACCGCTATTAAAACTTTCTACAGCGTTTCTATAAACACCATATATCGACAGCGTTCAAAATTGTCATGGAAAATGGACTTTTAACAGCGTTATTGTTGTCATCTTAGACAGGTCGTATTGGTACAACTACTTTTCTATAGCATTTGAAGCTTGCTATAGAAATTTTTTTATGACGCATATGAAACGCTATAAAAAGTTATAAATTTTTTCTTTTCATAGCCTAGTTAAAGCAATATAAAAAGTATGAAAGCTTTAAAAAAATTCTTTTCAAAGCCCAATTAAAACGCTATAAATGGTTTTCATAGCCTACTTAAAACGCTATAAAAAATTTAGAAGTGTTAAAAAAATTTCTTTTCATGGCCTAACTAAAACACTATAAAAAAAGTTAAAAGTTGTAATGATTTTTCTTTTCATAGCCTAGTTAAAACACTATAAAAAAATTTCCATGGCATTTTTTATTGCCATATAAATTCAAGCTTACAATTTTCAGTTACCAAGCTTATTTCAACTAATATATTATAATAATTCAAAAAACTGCACTTATCACATTGTAATGTACTTAATCAAACGGAATCATAAGCGAAACCATAGAATATATATATATACACATAATATTTCATACATGGAGTATTAAATATATAAATATTTGTGACAAAAAGTAACAATACATGCAACTATAGCTAATCAAAATGATACATATTAGAACAAGAATGCGACATCATGTAGCTAACTAAAATGATACATACACAAAATGACCGGCCTGAAGGAAAAAGAGTGCGACATCATGTAGCAATCTCAAAAGCATCATACAACACCTGTCAAAAAGAAGCACATACATGTCTATATTAGTCACAAATGATAAGAAACTTTATGAGTTAATATTTAGGGGTAGCTGGCTGTTTCTCTGTAATGTAGTGCAAGGGAAAAAAGAAAACCCAACTGCACTCATTTTGATTTGCTTGCTTAACTTTTTTTCTTCATGGATTAAGTTCAACCATAACCGTACTTGACAGACCTTAGCCCATGCAATACTTCATTATTGTTTTGTGTTTTCATATAGTTTGTTAGGACTATTGTCATGTAATACTGTCGAAGGAAGGTAATCCCTGACTCTCATATTGCATATGTAGATACATATGTAGATACTTTACTGGGAATGTTGATATCATAATTTTTTGCTTGAATGTTTCTTCTCTTAATTTGCATGTTTCGGGGTTGGACATAGTCTTGTTGCATATTTGTATAGATATTTATAGGTTGCAGCTATTTTATTTCCCATAAACAAAAGGACAGTAACTTACATCCTAATAAACTCCTTGGAAAATGCCTTGAACTCTAGTAGACATAAACTTCTTGTACTTACCATTGAGATTTCTAACCGTCTTATTGGAAATTTCTTGTCTAAATTTTTGAAGTCCATACATGTACAAATATACGAATTGGATTTCATTTTTCCATGATTCCATGTGCAAAGCATAACCCATAAATTTTTGATCCTCCCAAACATAGCATGCATTCAAGACATGCAATACTGCATTTATTTTTCTCTTTACTCTATCTGTTCTCAAGGAATCTGTTGTATACTATTATATCCATATGGATTCAATAATTATCGAGATATTATTACTTAATTTATGTTAATTAATAATGTTGTAGATGTAAGAGATCTACAGATTAGACATCTATGTACTAAAAAAAGACTATGTCTTATAACAAATTCAGAGGCCGTGAATGCTAAAATAATTAGAGTATTATATTTGGAAAAGTTCTAAATAAGTAGTTGCTTAGTTGACATTGGTTTCTAAAGCTGGAGCTAACAACATTTTCAAACGAAGCATGATTCTTAGCAATGAGTACATTGCCCTTAACAACTTCAATAGGAGGCAATAGACCATGTGCTTTCACGTGACTAGTTGCCCAAATTGGACCTAAAAGCTCAAATTAACGCATAGGGTGCATAGTCATTTATTGGGAACTAACATTTCCTTTTTGATTAAAAATGCTGTTGCGACCATAAAATTATGAATATGGTATCAATTTGTATCGAAATTTGGGGTAGAGTTGAACAACTTGGCGATTGTATCTACCTAAATTTAGCAAAGATATGAGGATATGAGTTGCACAATTGGTAAAGATATATAATTATTAGGTAAATGATGGTTTAAGGAAAACAGGGAGGGAAAAAATCCAATCACGTTTTCAAATAAAAAACACAATTTTCAAAATTTGGTCTTAAAAAATGGTAAATACTAAAACAAATGTTATATCAACTATGGACATGAATGTCAAATGAACTCCAGTAGACACAAATTCAAATCTGCTGCATAGGTTAACATCAAGTGTACCTTTAAATTCGGGGACATATGTTTTCCTCAATGGTAAGATATGCCACTCATGCTGACTTCACAATTCCAGCAACTTTTTGCCTATGTTAATGAACCAATTAGTAATAACTTCTGCATAAGCATTTTATATTGAAGCATTTAACAGTTTTTATAACATTTCATTCCAAATATGTGCCTCCTACCATCATTTACACTGACTATCAACTTCCTTTACCTAAAAAAAATCAGACAAATATATTACTTTAAAAATAAACCAGTTTATTCAAAGAAAACTGAAATAACAAGTCATATATATATTATAGTAGAAAACCAGTGGAAGTGAATATATACTGAACTAACAGTTTGTTATTATATAATTACATGTATAATGTTTATTGTCTTTAATTGTTATCATTTACTGTAACATGCAGCGAATTATAGCTGAAACAGAATTACTGTAAGAAAATAATTGTTGTCTGAAGCTAAAGCTCAAATTTATAGTTTAAAAGAAGCTAAAACTTCATGCTGTAATTTGTAATTCTTTTCTTTCTTGAATTGTTATCATTTACTGTAACTGTTTGAGAGCTTCTTTTTTAAAGTTAAGAAACATTAAACTGAATTAGTTTAACAATCATCCAAGAGGCTGATGCTTTGATTCAAATGGTTACCTTGCTAACGTTTTTCCAAAACCATTTAACTATCGAGAAGGTTTTATCCAAATCGGATAGTGCTAAATTTAATTAAGAATAAACTTTTAGCTATGTATTTATTAAGAAAACATTTATCCTTCTCTAAGAAATTGAAGTATATTTATTAAGGAAAACAAAATATGTTTTATCTTTTCATGAAAATATTGAAAATGGAGATTTTCCAATATTTTTCTTTGTAATATACATTATCAACTGTAATACAATAGAGCGACTTTGTCTGCAATTTCTTAATTTTGTGATATTTCCATTTCAGTTCTGAAACTAATTTAACTACAGTGATGAATATATACGAATTTAAGGCAGTATTCAACTAAATATAAAAGGTCTCATATCTAAACAAAGTTTGAATTATACTTACTAGAAGTTGATTCCATTATAATGTTCACAGCAGGACAAGCTATCGTAGTCCCAAGAGCATCTTCAATGATTTCTAAATATGACATTGTTCTCCATAGACATGCTTTTGGAATTTTTATAATATCTACCCAAACCTTGATTGCATTTTTCCTCAAAGGAATGCAATGAACCATTAAAGTTGGATCGATTGAAGACACGCGGCCTAACGCGACTATTTCTCTCTTTGCCGACCAATCGATCAGCTTGCATTTACTGTTTTCCATAGAATTTGTACTCTATCAATTAAACAAAAAGTTTATTTTATTATGTGCTTCAATAATTTATACGATGAAAAAATAATTGAATCACATTTAAATAAGTTTATTACCTACCTTCTCGACATCTCCGACATTACTCGTATGATTACTTGATGATGTAGTGTTAACTGTTTCGATAACTACTTTTGATTCTGGACATGCAACTTTGACACCAATAGCTTCTCCAACTCATGTCAATCCTTTAATGGGCCTCCATAGAAAAGCATCTTATTATATGTGCGCTTTAATAATTATTTTTATTATATGTGTACTTTAATAATCTCTAATTATTAAATTATATTATATTATTATTCTTTTAAATTTAGTTACTTTTTACTAACTTAATTAATTTTATAAAATAGTCGATTTTTATAACAATTTAACAAAGATTACAAAATATATAACATCATTTTTATAAAACTAAATTAATTTTCATAAACTTTAGTTAATTTAATTAAAAAAATTCAAATTTTGTAGATTTTTATAAAACTCGATTAACTTAGTTAATTTTTATATAACTTAGTTAATATTTATATCCTTCAGTTAATTTTTATAAAACTTAATTATTGTATCCTATCTTTAACTTAGTAAGCGTTTAATCAATTTCATAATTATCCTAATAATTTTTAGTTATTATAAAACTTGATTAACTTAGTTACTTAGTTAATTTGTTGTTGTTGTTGTTGTTCTTATTATTATTATTATTATTATATTATTATATTATTTTACTACTATTACTATTATTATTATATTATTATTATTATTTTGAATTTAATTAATTTTTATAAACTTAATTAATTTTTATAAAACTTAGTTAACTTAGTTGATTTTTATAAAAATTAGATAATTTTTATAAAACTTAGTCAATTTCTATAACAATTTAACAAAGATTTAAATAGAGAACATGAATTTTATAAGCCTTATTTTTATAAAAAAAAAATTAAATTTATAAAAAAAGTTAGCTTCTTTAATTATTATAAAACTTAATTAACTTAGGTACTTATTTTAAATTTAGTTAATTTATTATTATAATAATATTATTTTATTACTACTTCTATTATTATATATTAGATTATTATTCTTCTTTTAAATTTACTTAATTTTTATAAACGTAATTAATTTTTATAAAACATAACTAACTTAGTTAACTTTTATAAAAATTAGTCAATTCCATACAATATTAAAAAAGAAAAAATAATATAAATAATTTAGAATGAAATTTTTTTGGATTCCTAGATACATTTGTCCTACAACCTGTGATGCTATTACACATGCACATAATTTAAATTTCTAATGAACAAATTTTCAATAGAGAAATTTGGATATACGATCAGATTTTAGTATAAAGTTAAAATAATTTACCATTCCAGTGAAATAATCTAGTATATATTTTACATAAATAAAGGAGTGGATATGGTAACCTACCAACTGTGTCGAGTTCAGTTTCAAATTCTTTCAAGTTATGATGGTTGTATATTCTCTTTATGGTAAGTCTCTTTGAGTTCTTCATCACACATTTGTATATGGTGCTTGAAGTGCCATAACCAATGATATACGTTTCACTTAAATTCTGAGTGATCGATATTATATCCTCGTACGTGTAAATTTCCTTGTCCATTTGAAGAACAGCCAACTTTAGTAGACCTGTGTAAAAAATTTCTTAATGAAGAGACAAAAAGCAGACTTCTATTACAACAAAAAAAAGCTTACATTCCTTATGAAAATGTGTGATTACACACCCTATACTGTTCTTTTTGAGCCTTTCATGAAGGGATATGATTGATTAAACTTGTATATTGTTATAAAGAGCATTGTTAGAAGAGCAACAGAACCTATGACAGCAATATCAACTCTTGAAAAAGAAACTGTAAAAAACACATGGAGAAGAGTTTATGGATATCTGCAAACCTTTCATGAAGAGATCAACAAACTTTTTGTATTACCTTTTATTCTAGATATCCACAAGATTCTTTCAAGTTCTCAAACAACACAGGATTGCCTACAAAGCTACAATAACAATATTTACATCTTTCACTTCCTTATTCTATATTCTGGAAATCATTCGAGAGAATTATAGCTTTTCATTCATGCCCAGTGGGGTTTTGATACCAGTTTGTTGAGACTGAAAAAAAAATGACAAAAAAGGAAAAATAATTAACTCAAACACAAAAACTACAGTTAATAACTTAATCTTTATTAAATAACAGTGGCTATTATATAGCCTTACATGAAAAAACAAAATAGCTAAAAAGTAGCCCATAACAACATTAACAAGGTGAATGCAACAGTGATCAAAACAAAATCCCCGAAGGAAGTATCAAAGCTGTGAACAACTTCCTAAGGAATTGGGGCTTCATTTAGACTAAGCAATAAATCAAATACTTCTTCATCTTTAGTATCCCCAGAATAAAAAATATGATGGTCCGAAATAGTAATAAATAAATAAATAAACAAACAAACAAACCCTTCGGACGATTTTAAAGTGGTTTTTTCTTCTTACGACTTTCATGAAGTGGTCTGAAAAGGAATATGGAAATTTCACATGGGTTATTTGTGATTTATGAGAGTTTAAACAATAGACTTGCTTGTTTAAATGAGCATTCGCAATCACCTAAAGTTAAGACAAATTTATGATGAGAATTTCAAAGGATAAGAAATCAGAAACAATTGCAGTTGTTTATTTTCCCCTTAATAAGATACATAATTATCAAATTTGAACGCATAAGCCATGAAACTATTAGATATTAACGCAAATATTTATGAACTATTAGTAGGTTGCATATGTTTATGCACTCTATTTGTTCAAATCTTATTGTGCAACCTCCTTTTCAAACTTTTTACGGACACATTTAGTTTGGGCACATAATTTTAGTTTAATTAAGCTCAAGCGTACATTATGAATTCTCTGTTTTAACATTACTTGTTATCTATATCTTGCGAATAACATAAACCCTAAGATCTAGAATTACATGATTATCACATATGTAAAAATTAATAAAACATACCTCCAGACATCTTGTATACGAATCAGCAATGGATGTTGTCGAATGCTGTTTCAATTGAGAAAGAAAATGGTTTCTCTCTCTTTTCCTATATATTTCTTTATGTGTTTTCTGTATATCCTTTGTGATGGGCAAAGGTTAATATTTATAGGTAGAGAGAGGACCAAATTTCCAGATTTGTAGACTTAATCTTGATCGTCCATCAAGATCAAGATAAGAGAAATTAACGCTCTAGATTATAACCGTTTTATTTATTTAGCATATTAATAGGAAAAACCTTTTAGATTCTATTGACCACATAATGAGGAAGGAAACGTTTGAGAAAAGAAACGGTCCATTAATGTACCACATAATGAGGAAGGAAACGGTTCATTAATGTACCACATAAATTTCCTTACAAAACGATCAAATTTCCTTACAGTCTCCCACTTGGTCAATAGTAAAATCTATTAATGTTTTCGTATTAAGGTCATAAGGAGCGCATGATATGCTAAATTTTTCTTTAGTCGGTTATCATAAGTGTCTTGGCTAATCTAGTGGTCAATGGAAGTCATGACGTGCACACGTTATTTTGCAACATGCTTACTTCCATGTACTATGACATTGACAACTTTCATAGCTAGACCGTAGATGAGCATAACTTAATGGTCACATAATGTCTTGAAGCAAAAGACTATTTCTGTTATCATTTATCTAAATATAAATGTGTACACATTATAAAACAGAAATAAAAGATGTCCAAATTATTAAGAGCTCAATAATTTTTATGTCTAGATAAGTACAAAATAAATGGCATAATAAGAAGATAATTAGAAACTATATGCAAGACCCATGCTATCAGTATGTCTCTGAAAGGTCTTTGGAGGTAGTCCTTTCGTGAATATGTCTGCCACTTGTAAGTCTGTACTTATTGATTCAACAATAATTTTCTTTAGTTTAACATCTTGCTTCAGTAGTAGGTATTTAAGGTCCATGTGTTTGGAACCTTTGGTTATCCTATCATGCTTGGAGAAAAAGGTTGCAGCTTCATTGTCGCAGTAAACAGTTAGTGGCTTAGAGATAAAACTTAAAGTGCCAAATTGTGAGACAAAATTACGCAGCCATGTTCCCTGAATTGAAGCCTCATAACATGCTACGTATTCAGCCATCATGGTGGATCCGAAAAGCATCTCAAATTTCTGGCTTCTCCATGATATTGCACCTCCACATAAGAGGTACACATAGCCAAGAGTGCAGATCCTAGTGTCAGGACATCCAGCAAGGTCTGAATCAGAATAACTAGTTACCTGTAGGTAACTTGATTTTCTATAGGTGAGCATGTAATTCCTTGTTCCCTTTAGGTATCTTAGTACCTTCTTTGCAGCTTTCCAATGAGCGATTCCTGGGTTACTTTGAAATCTACCCAGCATACCAACTGCATGACTGATATCAAGTCTTGTACAGACCTGTGAATACATCAAACTCCCTATAAGAGATGCATAAGGATATTTGGTCATTTCTTATCGTTCCATAGGAGTCTTTGGGCACTGCTCAAGAACAAGTTTGTCTCCTTTCTGAAGTGGGACAGGACTAGAGGAACAATTCGTCATGCCAAATCTCTCAAGAATTTTGTCAGTATATACTTTTTGAGACAATCCTAGAATTCCTTGTGATCTATCACGGAATATTTCTATTCCTATCACATAGGATGCCTCACCCATATCTTTCATTTCAAAGTTCGTTGAGAGATAATCCTTAGTTTCACGTAATAAACCAAGGTCGCTGCTAGCTAATAATATGTCATCAACATACAGAATCAAAAATATGAACTTGCTCCCACTGAACTTGAGGTATATACAAGGGTCAACTATGTTTTCTGTGAAATCGAAAGCGGTAATGATTTCATGAAACTTTAGATATCATTGTCTAGAAGCTTGTTTCAGTCCATATATTGATTTCTTAAGTTTGCAGACCATGTCTTCCTGTCCTTCAATTATGAAGCCTTCAGGTTGACGCATGTAGACTTCTTCTTCCAAGTCTCCATTTAGAAAGGTTGTTTTCACATCCATTTGATGTAACTCGAGATCATAATGAGCTACTAATTCCATGATAATTCTAAGAGAATCTTTCCTGGAAACAGGAGCAAAAGTTTCATTATAGTCAATGCCTTCTTTCTGATTAAAACCTTTGAAAACAAGTCTAGCTTTATATCGTTCAATTTACCATTGCAGTCACGTTTGGTCTTGAAAACCCACTTGCAACCGACTGCTTTATGTCCTTGCGGTAATTGAACGATTTCCCAAACTTAATTATTATCCATAGATTTCAGTTCATCTTTCATGGCATCAATCCATTTAATAGAATTAACATCCTTAATGGCTTGTGAATAAGAAATTGGGTCTGTGGTTCTTTCAGATTCTATTAGATAAAGCATGTAATCATCAGGAATAGCTGATCTTCTTTGTCTTTGAGATCTTCTTAATGTTAGTTCCTGTGGTACTTCATCAACATTACGATTGGTGATAATTTCATTATGGAGTTGTTGATCATTTATTGGGTTTTCCTCATTGTGAACATGTTCAACAATGGGATGATTCCCAATATCTTTCGAAATAGAGGGTAAGATAATGGGTACCCTTATTTCATTAATGACCCCTTCTTGTTGTTTTGTACTCCCACTGATTTCACCATTCTCATAGAATTTGGCATTTTCGGTTTCAACAATTCTTGTACTATGGTTAGGACAATAAAATCTATATCCTTTAGATTTTTATGGGTAACCTATAAAGTAACCACTAACTATCTTAAAATCCAATTTATTTTCATTTGGATTGTACGGTCTAGCTTCAGCTGGGCAACCCCAAATTTGGAGATGTCTTAAACTAGGTTTCCATCCTTTCCAAAGTTCAAAAGGAGTCTTTGAAACGGCCTTACTTGGAACTCTATTTAAGATGTAGACAGCTGTTCGTAATGCATCCATCCATAATGATATAGGTAAATTTGCATGACTCATCATGGATCTAACCATTTCCATGTATGTACGATTTCGGCTTTCAGCTACACCATTCTGCCATGGAGATCCAGGCGTTGTGTATTGTGCAACAATTCCAAGTTTTTGAAGAAGTCTAGCAAAAGGTCCAGGATGTTGTCCCATTTCATCATACCTTCCATAGAATTCACCACCCCTATCTGACCTAATGATTTTCACTTTTCTTTCTAATTGCCTTTCGACTTCAGTAATGAACACTTGTACAGCGTCCATTGACTGAGATTTTTCATGCAACAGATAAAGAAATCAATAACGTGAAAAATCATCGATAAAAGTGATGAAATAGTTCTCTCCACCAAAAGTTGGAACATCAAAAGGTCCACAAATATCTGTATGTATTATTTCAAGAAGTTGTGTACTTCTTGTGGCTCCTTTCTTTGTGTTTTTTGTTGTTTTTCCTTTAATACAATCAACACATGCTGTAATGTTAGCGAAGTCTATATCCGTTAGGACACCATCTTTCACTAACCTTTTGATTCTTTCACTGGATATATGACCCAGTTTTTTATGCCACAAGAAGTAAGAATCATTACTGGATGACTTTCTTTTATTTTCTTTTCCATGCAGGGTGAGTTGGATTTCAGCATTTTATTTAAGATGAAGTTTATAAAGTCCATCAATTAATATTCCCGAACCAATAAGACTAGAATTTTTAAATAAACTAAAATTTCCATTTCCAACTTCAAAAGAATATCCAAATTTATCAAGTACACTTACAGAAATCAAATTACGGGAAATAGACGGAACATAAAGAGTTTGACATAAATCTAACTGATAACCGCTATCTAAAATAAGATGAAAAGTTCCAATAGCTTCAACTGGAGCTTTATCTTTATTCCCCATTAAAATGAAATTCTCACTTGGGTTTGTGGTTTGGATCGTAATGAATCCCTGCATAGAATTCGAAACATGAACGTTAGCAGCAGTATCAATCCACCAAGTAGAAGAAGGGATTTGATTCGAAATGACTTACGAAACCCATTGGGTTACCTTTCTTTTCAAACTATGCTTTGCGCTTAATGCAATCTGCCTGGAAGTGTCCAGGTTTCTTGCAGAATTTGCAGACATCATCCTTCTTTTTCTTCTTGGATGGTTGAGTGGCGTCATCAGATTTGGGTGGTGCTCTTTTATGCTGTGATTTGTTCTTATTTCCAGCTTGTTTTCCAACCCCTTGAGTGAAATAAGCAACTTTAATGCCTTGCGAGCCTTGCCTAGACTCCTCTTGAACTAGTTTATTAGTCAATTCATTCAGACTCCACTTTTCCGTAATAGTGTTGTAATGAATTTTGAATGGTTCATACTGAGGAGGTAAGCTAGTGAGAATGAATTGGATGAGAAAAGCATCGTCCATAACCAATCCCAAGTTCTTAAGTTTGGCAGCAAGGTTAATCATTTCAATGACATGAGCGCTCATTGAGCGAGAACCATCAAACTTCATGGTTACAAGATCTGCCATAAGTTTCCCAGCAAGGGATTTGTCTACAGTCTTGAACCGATTTTCAATGGATTGCAAATATTCTTTTGCGCTTTCAGTTTGGGGTAGGGAGGTTTTGATGTTGGTATCAATCACCATTCGCATAAACATCATGCTGAGCCTATTAGATCGTTCCCAATCATTATGGAGTTTGTTTTCCTCAGGCGTACTTGTGTCAGTAAGTGGGGCTGCTTTTCCTTAAGGAGAGCCATGTCCAGTTCAAGTACGCCTAAAGAAAACTCAACTTGCTCTTTCCATTCGGAGTAGTTGGTTCCATTGGGTTTGACGATAGACATAGCGTACGAATTAAGGTTTGGGGGCATTGCAACTCCAGATATAAAAGAAATGTAGGCTTCTTTATTAGAATAAAACACATGTCATAATAAGAGGTTAGGTTTAGCGCCTCCTGTGGGTAGGCAGTAGAACCATACTCATGAAAGAATGATAAACATTAATGTTTCATGCGTTATTGTGCAAGCAGCAGCCGCCTGTGGACGGGACTGCATGCATCAGACCAGAGGAAACAAGGAATTTAAGCACGGAAGCGTAAAATAAAACAAGAGAGAAAAGAGATAAACATTTTTTTTTTTGCATAAACATTTGTCATTCTTTCAAGTAATCCACGACAAGGATAATAAATGTCTAGTAACTCCAAGTAAATTCCATACATGAATTTAACATATAAATAATTATTTTGCATATCATATATAGACAATTATCTTGCAAGTTCCAGGTCATGAATTTATTGTCAAACTAGAAAACAATTGTTTTCAATATGTATACTTTCTGAAAAGTATTCGCATATAATAAGTTATTCCATATTATACAGTAGGTCAAATATTAAAGTAGAAAAAATCAACTTTTGCGGAAATATAAACTTTTCAGATCCAGATCTAAGAATACAGTAAATAGAATAATATTGATAATCATGATTACTGTAGCAACTTAAATAATATGAATATTAAACTTGAATCATATTAACATTAATAATCATTATCATTATCATAGTAAAATTACAAACATCATATCAAAGATCTACGGTAGTTTCGTTTTATATATTGATGGATAATCATGAATTCTAAAACCATCGCTATGATACCACATGTTATCTATATCTTGCGAATAACATAAACCCTAAGATCTAGAATTACATGATTATCACATATGTAAAAATTAATAAAACATACCTCCAGACATCTTGTATACGAATCAGCAATGGATGTTGTCGAATTCTGTTTCAATTGAGAAAGAAAATGGTTTCTCTCTCTTTTCCTATATATTTCTTTATGTGTTTTCTGTATATCCTTTGTGATGGGGAAAGGTTAATATTTATAGGTAGAGAGAGGACCAAATTTCCAGATTTGTAGACTTAATCTTGATCGTCCATCAAGATCAAGATAAGAGAAATTAACGCTCTAGATTATAACCGTTTTATTTATTTAGCATATTAATAGGAAAAACCTTTTAGATTCTATTGACCACATAATGAGGAAGGAAACGTTTGAGAAAAGAAACGGTCCATTAATGTACCACATAATGAGGAAGGAAACGGTTCATTAATGTACCACATAAATTTCCTTACAAAACGATCAAATTTCCTTACATTACTTTGATGGGAGAGCATGTGGTTGTTGTTGAATATTTTTTTTTGTTTCCCATAAAACATTTATTTCACATTAATTGATGATTTTTGTCGATTAGGAGTCTTAGAAACTACAGTATGCAAGGGTTTGTTCCTGATCATAGTGGGATACATCGACTTGATTACTTGTGAGTTGTTTGATGGTACTATATATGAAGTTGTATAACTGAACACAAATATAAAAAAATCTTTTATGGGTAAACTTCATTTCTCTTCTACTGTTAATTGTTGATGCATTATAAAATTGTGAGCTTGTTGTTTCAGAGGTCTTAGCGGGAACCTTTTGAATGGACCCATACCATCACATAAACTTTCAAATAATATTACAACCATGTAAGTATGAATTGCAACATTACAATTTGTAATGCCCATGTTAGTGAAATTATATTTCTCTTTTGGGAATTCACTTATAATTATTTCATTAATTTTACTTTTGATGTTGCAGTGACTTCTCGAACAATTTTCTCACTGGACATATTCCTTCAAACTTTTCAGGCCTTCCTAATCTCTAGAGATTATGAGTGCAATTCTTTTCACTATATTATTAAAAATGGAAATTTTATAACCTTCTAAAAAAAATTGATAGAAAAAATTGGTTTACTGTCAAAGATCACATAATGAATGTTGCATGTTTTGTTGTTTACAGGTCTTTTGAGAACAATAAACTAAATGGTTCTGTTCCACCCTCAATTTGGAAGAATACATTATTCACAGGAATAAGAAGTCTTATTGTGTAAGATCATCTTATTTGAATAAATTATTCCATTAATCTTTTCAGTATTTAAGGCATAGTCCATTTTTATGGGAATCTCCAAACAACATGCTCACAAATATATCTGGTACTATTCAGCCTCCTGCAAATGCCACAATTTTTTAAGTTCTCTCTTATTATTTTATTCCTTACCTATTATTATTTATTTTTATTTTAGATATATTTTGACATATACTCAAATTCCATGACAATACATATAATTTATTTACAAATGATTTGTGAATTTACTTGAGTGATTTGCTTGATGTCAAGGAAGAATGCATCTACAAATGTTAAAATGTGTACGCTTACCCATAGTATGTTCTTATGAGTATATTAATAAACATATTCTTGTGAAGTCTCGCATAAATTGAACGAATCGACACATACATACCCAAATTCCCTGAAACTCGACTTGGAAATTAAGGATTTGGTAGATCTGGGAATTATAAAAAATAAAGATCTTAAGGTTTAAAATTCCAGAAAACACAAGGCTAAACATACTTTCAGCGACTATCAATGGATAAAGGTAATACAATTTTCATGACGTATTTGGTAAGAAAATCAACTAATGTAAAACACAAACTTTTATTTTATATTTTAGCTTTTAAACCAATGAGAGAAAAAAACATTGATGTTAATTCTCAAATCACAAATGCTTCCTTATTATCTTTATCATAACATTATTATAACTTAAAAGACGAATGAAAAGTTATAATACAACCGTGTGAATCTGCATGTCAAATATAAGACAAATAGTTATAATCCTATTCATAATAATTTATTATACATGATCACGGGTCCGATTAATATTTGCCTGTAAGAAACTCCCTATTAGCTTTCCAATTTCACGCTAAAAAATAGAACATGCCTTCACATAAATAAAAAATCATTTTAGGATATAGGATTAAATTAACTTACAGAGATCGTCTAGATGTAGGCCAACTAAAGAAGACCGATCCTGATATTAAAAAAGAAAAAGTCCACATTTGGAAACTTGGCAATTAATTCCTGTTATTGTCTCTTTTTCCAATTTTGATATAAATAAAAAGTTTATTATCCCTTATTCTAGTTTTGATATACATAAAATTTAAGCACATTGCAATGATGCAAGTGAGGAGAAGTGTCAATCTGCACAAATATAAAATAGAAGTACCAAAAAAATAAAAAAACGAAAAAAGGAAAAAAATTGAATACTAGGGGTTATGTGTATTTTCATAACCAGATAAGATATATATAAAATGACAAAAATAATTTGATATCTATAAGTAATCAACCTACAGTTTGCTGCATACCAGTATTACTACGCTGTCATCCCGTCACGCCATTCTGGCTTGAAGGTTGTGATAGCAGATTGGAGGTATCTATTTTGAGGGTGTATTTATTATCTATTTTAGTTTCTTTGTCCTACCTTTCTATTCAAATAGTGTTTTTCAACTATTTTGAACAACTAGCACTAGTTAGTAGCAGACATGTCATTGGCCCGAATGGATCAGATTTTGGTTTGTATAAAGAGATTAACAATGTCAATTTGTAATACTTCATGACATTCTTGAGTTTTAAAATGAAATAGTGTTGTAGCAATGAACATGAAGCGTAGTAATTAAATTAAGGTAATTTTATGTAACATAGGGTAGCTCAAACAATAAGATGCATCATTCCCTGGTCAACTCATAAGTATAGCCAACTGGCCCTTTTCCCCTTACTTGACAAAAAAAGCAACTTCTAAATATTTGGCCACTTCATCAATATTTGCATTATGGCTTGAGAATTTATTGTAGCTACATGGGTAAGAAACTCCTTAACTCTTTGCTTTCCCATAAGTTTAGTGTTTGTTTTCCTTAGGTCCCAACCTAAATTTAAGCAGACCCAACTTTACTAATATAAAGTTGAATTAGAACATGTTTATATATTATTTAAATCAAAAGAATTAAGGTTTCCATACAAGGTATCATCTTCAAGAGTATGTGCATAAAATGAGTTTATAAATAAAGTTTTGGTATAAGGAACCATCTTTAAGAATAACCAAGCAATTGTTCAATAAACAAAAATGCCAATAAGTGCAAATAAAGTAACATAAAGATCTACAATATGATACTTTCTCAAAATTAAGGGTGTGAGTTAAACTAACATCTGCCTATTTGATATGTTAATAACATAGTGTTAAATAGCATATTGGATGAAACAGACCAATATATAAATCCACCAAAGCTGATAAAAGTTGTAGGAATGCTTAGCTTTCCATTGTTTTTTTCTTTTGCATATAACAGTTATCATTTAAGAAACATTTTAGCCATTAAATTTTATTTGATCAGGTTGATGACAACATCCTAGACGATTGACCTAACCAAATACATAAATAATGATTATATCCCTACCACCTCGCCTATTGTTACCTTGAAAGTATTCTTAGTAAATAAAAATTCAGTATCAACTCACGTACAGACTAAAATAGAAAAATGTACTAAATAAAAGAAAACTAAATAACTTGCAAATAAGAATTCATTTAAAAGAAAGCTTGTGAGAAAGAGGTCTAGAGAGGATTATTAGGATATGCATTTCCTGCTTTGATGGTTACTTCGTCTGTCTGAAGTCTCTCATTTCTATGACTAATGACACTAAAAGTTTATTCATTAATTTAAGAAGAGCAACGGTTAATAACTCAAATGTATCAGGAAAAGGTTAGAAAGGAACAAAATAAATTAAACTTAGGCTTTGGAAATCAAACCAGTAAACACTGAAGAATTGTAAGAACATTATTGTTATGAATAAAAACAGCAAACCATAGCATGCAATTGAATTGTCTATATCAAACTTACCTCTTGCAACACTGAATAATTCTGAAACAGCCTAGAAGGAAATCCATGACAAGTGCGACACCAACAACTAAAACTCATAATCGAATCAAGTTTAAAATTAGTTAGACATCCCGTAGATCAAAAAAGTATAAACAGTAATTATAATCAAATTTGTCTCAGATTAAAATCATGATAAATAAGTAAAAACTAACCCTAAATTGAGAGGCGCAAGCAACTAGGGGTAGAGTTCACTTTTCCAGAGGATTGCTCACTGATTAATGCGACTTAGGCGAGAAAAGCACAGCAACAAAGAGGCGGACTGTCTAGAGCAGCGATAAAGGGGTAGTCTGTCCAGAGTAGAAACAAGTGAATTGGGAATTTATTTTTTAGGGTTCTAATTGAAAGGCGGGAATGGGGAAGCAAACGCGGGAGAAAAAAAATAATTGGAAAAGAAGCGGCCTGAAAAATATATTGTATGCCTGAACATAAATGTTGAAGTCCTATACATTTACAGTATGGTTCAATGCCATGTATATTTTCTTGTACTTCATACGAAAATAATAATTACAACCAGCAATAAACGCTGTTACAATTTGCCATCAATAACCCGTTTTCCTGTAGTGACCAAAAGGCTTTCGAAAGGTTTGATATTTTAGTGCTTTCGAAAGGTTTTAAAGGATGGTTTTGAAGGGCGGTTCCCCAATGGTTTCGAAAGGTTTGAAAGGAAAAAATTTCTAATGTTTTCGGAAGGCAATTTTAAATATTTAAAGATAGGATGTCTAAGGTTTTAATACTTTCAAAGGAATGGTACTTTAATGTTTTCAAAAGGAAGATTATGAATGGTTTGGAAAGGAATGTTTTGGCCTTTCGGCCTAGGTGAAAGAAGGGTTTTACTTGGTCTCGAAAGGGGTACTTTCAAAGGTTTAAATGTTTTCATCAACAAAGATTTGCATAAAGTATATATAACATGGCAAGGTGATTTTGAGTAAAGCATAAAGTGTATATTTCCTTGTTTAAGTTTGTTTTAAAGGTTTTAAATCAATTTGAGATGAAAAATGTTTTGAAGGAAAATTACCCTAAGTAAAATGACTCAGATATTAGAATACCAGATGAGACTGGTATAGAGCCACGCCCTATACATTAGCCATTAGCCCCAGTTAATTTAGTCCAAAATTCTAGTGTGTATTGCTTTGTCACAGGTAAGACTAAAATGATGATCACAAACAAAAGGGAATATATGTTTGTATATAGATAGGTTACTGGTGAGCCTGCAAAACCATTAGGATCAGGTGATCCTGGGAGATGTTAAGTTAAGGATAGACCGTCCAGAAGTGGAGTATTTAACAGATTGTTAAAGACAGATCGTCTAGAAGAGGAGTGTGTAACAGGTGTTAGATTATTTTGTTTATATTGTCTATTAGGCCCGAGTCAGCCAAAGGTTAATAGTTAGCCAAACAAAACTATATTGTTCGGACGGATAGTTCATTTGTTACCTAATATGTATGTTTATATAATACTGCTTTACAGTTTTAACTAGTTTTAGTTGTAGGATAAAGGTTTGCAAAAGATATGTTTTAAAAGGATATTAGTAAGTGGAAACCCATTTCGCTAAGCGGTGGTCTCACTTAATATCAAATAACCGAGATGTATCGTATTATTCACACCAGGCTTTATGTCCGACTCAAAGTTTATGTTTTTGCCCTTAAACTCTCGGGTGCTCAAAATTGATTTGAGTAGGCTGAGAGTTGAGGTTTTATAGGTTTTTAGTAGGTTGACAAATAAAGCTTCCGGAGATGAGCATGTGGCTGACGGATAGCTATTTAGGAGTTGTTGTTTTATTTTGTTTTATTCCACTGTGTTGTATTTAAGACAGTTATAACTATATAGTACTCTGGTCAACCAAAGGGGCATCTTCATATGTCGCTCTTGGCGTATTTATGTAATAATTATATTTTATCTAAACTTGGGAAACGATTATGGGATTATGTAATTGAATGTGAAGCATGTGCTTTGAAATGTTATCAGCAAAATGTTGTTTTTGAAATCTGTGATTTTGTTTCATATTCAAGTCCTTCTGATGTTATGGATACCATTAACATTACCATATTTGGTCACCGAAAGTTAATACTATGGATTACTGCAGAATTTTTAGTGCTTAGCTTTGGGCCTTCAGATAGGGGATGTTACACTAGTGTATATTTAAAAGCTTAGCATATCTAACTTTTATTACATATACAACCTCATATACATATTCGAACTCATGTCAGATACATATGAAATTTTAAAATTTTGAAACTTCGTCTTTTCAAAATCCTTAATTTATGGAACCATTAACCTTTGAATCTTTAATCTGCAAAATTACTAGCCTTCTCAAAAAGTTAATTTGTGAAATAAATATGTATTACCTTGAAGCTCTATAAATAGAACCACAACTGTGAAGTGCCATGTTCTTTGAATCCTTACATTTATGAAATGAAGCTTAGCAATCTTTGAAATGCTATCTGATATTCTTTTGCAGTCAGATGGAGTAATTTTCAATCTGAATTCTAGTGGTTTTAAAATAAAGCTACATTAAGGTGCCCTAGATCTAGAGGTCTCTACTTTGGAACGTATTTTAATGACCTGAAGTTACTTCAACGTAGATCCTCAAATCTTTGATATGAAGCCTTTTGCTTTGATGTGGATTTGGACATCAAATTGGATCCAAGTTTCGATATGGATATTGGGATGGACTTTGATTGTGGATTTTTTTGTTTGTAGTCATTGCTTACCCACAATTTTGCTGATTTATAGCATTGACTATTCAAAGACATTAGCTACTTATGACATGAGTTACTCTGCGGCATTAAATAGCCCATGCCATAACCATAATAACTCATCAGCATCAACTTAATGATTTACGATAGGAGAGATGGGCTCTACCTCAAAGTTGGGAATCCTCGGTATAAATCCCTGATATTCATAGTGTGAAATCTTTAATCTTGATATGGAGATGGTCTTCGACGTGAATACTGGAGTGAGATGACCTTCAAGATAATCCAGCGGCATAAAATCTATGGCGTAGCTTATTGGCGGAGCTAATGTAACGACCCGGAATTTCATAGTTTTGATTTGGGAATATTTAATTAATTTTAAATATTAAAATAATATATTTTATAGTTAAAATAAAACTCTTTTTAATAGTAAATAATGATGGCGAAATATTTTTTCAAATTCTCTATATAGTTCGAAGAAAAATCGAAAATATGACCGGAATTCGTTTTTCGAATTTTCGACTTTTTGCCGGCTAAAAGTTTTCAGAAAATGTTATGGACTTTTTAGTATAAATATAATAATTTATAAATAAGTTAACACATTTAGAAAATATGTTTATATGTTTATACTTAAGTGTATAAATATAAGTTATGACATTTTATGAACTATAAAATAAAATGATGTTTAAAAATGAAAGATGCTTTAGGAAACATAAGAAAACATAAGTACACATGAATCAATTTCATTTTGGCTAAGCAAGAGGAAAGGGGGACATGTTTATGGACTGAGGTATATAAAGGTGAGGTGGCATGATGATGTGGCAAGAGGAGGTGGAGGGTAAAGGATCAAGGGTATTAAGGTAATTTAGTTTGTTTTTTTTTGCTTATAAGTACCCCTTTCATTTCTTCATTTTTGCCTCCTCTTCCTTCTACCATATCTTTCTCATATCTAATTCAAATGGAGAATTTTTTTTTTAAACCGTGCAAAATTTCAGTGGCTACAACTTTCTTGTATACCACTTCTTTAAATTTTGAGCATAACCATGTCCAAATCTCGTTTCTTGGTAAAGCACTTTCAGATCCTGGTTTTCAAGTCTAAAAATACCTCCTTTTATTTTGACCATATCTCTCTCAAAATTGATCCAAATTGAGTGATTTTTTCTAAAGTGTAGAGAAAATAATTTTCAAGAATTTTCACTTAGAAAGCTTGTGAGAAATGCAGATTACGGATCTTAAGGCTAGGATTAACACTAGAGGGAGGGGTGAATAGTGTTTATAAAGAATTACTAAATCTTTTTAGTTTATGTTAATTTAAACACAGATGTGTGCAACATACAGACATGAACACACCGGATTTTATACTGGTTCGGAGTTACCCTACATCCAGTCTCGCAACACAAGTACGGATTTCCTTTCAAAAGCAATTGTACAATTACACCCTCGATTTCAAGGCTACGAGGTACACCCTCCAAAATCACAATCCTCTAGGTAGAGATACTTGATTTTCCGGGCCACAAGTTCACCCACTTGATTTTACGGGCAACAAGTTCACCCAATTGATTTCCCAAGGCTACAATCACACCTTATCACGCTTGATTGATTTTCAAGGCTACAATCACACCTTTTCTCACTAAGTTGATTACAAAAAGCCTATAACTCTAATAGCACTGAGGATCTTGTTGAGATAGTGATAGAAATCAAACTACGAATGATCGAGTTCAATTCAATGTAGATTTCGGCAGAGTAATGATAAGAATTTTTATTAAGAAAAGTGGAAGAAGAAGAGGAGTGAAAAACCAGAAAATCTTACGTTAAAATTCGTTGAAACTGACCCCTATTTATAGAAGAACAACAGTCATGTCCATTCGTGAAGAGTTATTGCGAATAGACACTTCTTTTGAAATTTAAATTTTAAACTCAACTGACACCATGTCGACATGGTCACCATGAGTACGTCGACATCCTAAAGCATTTTTTTGATAATTTGATTTTCTTTGAAAATAACTTTTATCTTATATTAAAACTATTTTAAACTTTATAAATATATTTGACTATAGTTAAAATTCATAAGTAAATATAGAGAATAATATATAGAATTTAACATAATTTTATATTTAAATTTAAGTATAAATATTTAAAAGCTAAATATATTATATTAAAAGATAGTTTAAAATCAGGAGTAATTTGACTTTGAAATTAAAAATGATTTTGAGGCTAAAATTATTTAAAATCGGGATAGAGGTTTTTGAATCTTTTAAAAGGAAAGTTTTGAAATCATTTTGAAAACAAGATATAATTTTGAAAAACCATTTTGAATAAAAAGTTAGCGGATACAAAACAATGTTCCACTAGATTTTTCGTAAGTTCCATCCTACTTAGGGTTCCATCCCTTTAACAGGCTCGAAGTGGATTCCATTCCACGAATAAATTGGATTTTAAGATGCCAGTGCTTTTCTATGAGTTTTAACAAAATTTCTAATTAAAGAATAAATTACTTGAATTCTTGAACTCTTGATAATCTTGATACTCATGAGTCTTCAATCTTGATATCCTGAATCTCTATACTATACAGTATTCATTCTTGTTACCTGCATGGTAAAATCCTGCATATACA
Organism: Allium cepa; assembly: GCA_030765085.1. Taxonomy (NCBI): domain Eukaryota; kingdom Viridiplantae; phylum Streptophyta; class Magnoliopsida; order Asparagales; family Amaryllidaceae; genus Allium; species Allium cepa. The sequence goes on from CM060928.1 coordinate 273,847,072, forward strand.
TATATATCTAAACTTATAATGTTAGTATTTATATTTTATAATTTATTTTAAGGTACTTGTCATTAAAACCATCATCTCATGGACTAACAATCTCCCCCTTTTGATGATGACAACCTTTGTTTATAAAATATTACTTCTATCCTAATAACTCCCCCTAAAACTAATAACTCACCCTTAATCTATGCCCAAATTACCCTATTTTATACTTCTCCCCCTTTGTCATCAACAAAAACTAACTCTCCTTATTCTTGGACTAAAGTACCTGCATCGATAAACTATACAAAGAAATATATAATAGATAAATTAAGAAATAATTATACTTATGGACATGATAATTTAATCAAAGACTATATACATTTCAATGTAAATTTACATGTTTTATACATCAAACATCGAACTAAATTAAGAAATCAATCCACATCGAGTATCAATCCAAACCAAATCAAATTAATTCAAACAAATAATTCAAACAAAGTAATAAAATTTAAATGTTACGAGGAACTTCCACCCATCCTTCTTCTCCAAAGATAGGGTCTGCTTTAATAGCATCCCAATTTTCATTGTCATTGGTGAGAGAGACAGGAGGATGTGCTTCGTTATCATCCTTGTGTAGGGAGGAAATCATCCATCGTAATGCCTTTCTTACTCCTTGATCATCTGCATTTGACTCAATTCTAAGTGTCGCTGGTTACGGAGAATGAATGAGAGAATACTCTTGAACAAATTAAGAGTTTCTTCAAGATTTTCGAATAAATTGTGAATTGGATTAGCCATACTTGAATTTGTGAAAGAAATGAAGGATATAGAAGATAATAAACAATTTTCATTGAAGAATTCTAGAAGAAATGGGTATTTATAGGTGTAGAAATTCGTTTGAAATGAATAGATATATGGTAGTTATTCATATTTCAAATTCAAAATGAATTGTCATTTCTGACCAACACATGTTGACATGGTCATAGGGGGTATGTCGATATGGGTTAGTGAAAAAACATGACTAATTAGATTTTTTGAATAATTGTGTGTATATATATATTTATATAATATACTAACATTTATTCTGGAGATAAGAGAAACTAGATAACAGAAAGGAAATTTCATTTCATTGCATACTAAGATGATACAATAATTAAACATATGAAACTACATGAACTTTCGAATTAAAACAAGCTAAAACACATACAACAAGATACGAAAAAAAATAAAACTAGTTAGAGGATGATGATGATGAAGAAAGTCCAAGTTTCTTGCTGACTTTGGAAATGAACTTGTTCATCTTGGATGAAATTTTGTCCAACTTCTTACTAACGAATCGTTTAAGAATCCGTTGATTCTCAACAATAATCTTTTAGTTTTTGAGAAGGGTTTTGGTGGATGGATTAGGAGGATAGTCGATGCTTTCCAAAGAGGTTTCACCTTCTTCTTCAATTTTCATTTCATCCCCTTCTTCTTCTTCCTCTTCCTCTTCTTCCATTTCCTCATGAGCCAATCGCTCTTCCTTTTCGGCAAGGGTCTCATAAGGTTGAAAAAAAAGGAATTTTCATAAGTGAAATGTTGGAATGATTGAAAACTTTTCTAGAAACAAATTTTTCGCCTTTGAAATCCACTCCAAAATAGTTAAAAATTCGAGTGAGATAAATTCCATGATACAAAGTATTCTCACCCATTTCAAGATTTTTAGGACGAAGTTCATCCAAAATAACTTGCACCCAACTTATGTCATAATTTACAAAAATAGAAAAAAGTGCTTTGCAAACTTTTGAAGTAGGATTATTAAAATTCCCCAATCTTGGGGTCAAAGTATGTTGCAAAAGAAGATTGACAATTCTTGCCTTTGGTCGAAAATTTCGATTTTTGAATTTAAAATTATCATTCCCTTCGAAAATGTGATGAAATGTCTCACGATCATTTTCATCGATTAAAATTAGAAAGATCCATTTCCGTACACATGCAACTGAGAATGGTACCCAAAAGATCACAATTCAAAACAATTCTAGTGCCTTTTACACTATTCCAAATTTCGTCCTCATTTCCATTATAAAATCCACGGTTTAAATTAGCATAGAAAATTTTGACAAGATTTGGATAGCAAACAAAATCATTTTGAGAAGCATCAATAAGATTAAGAACTCCATTGTTTGCAAAAAGAGAATCAGGTTCATAAGAAGGAAAATCTTGAAGAATAGCAAACTTTCCTGGATGGACTTTGGCATAATTAGCATAATTTATGTATGCTTTTATTGCCTCCTGATTATTGAAGAGTTGCTCTTTTATTTTTCTGGAAATTCTCATGGTGGAGGGGTTGCTTGAAGAAGCCATTAAAGTAGAGAGTAAAGAGCTTGAAGTTTTGAAGAAAGAGTTTGAATTTGAAAATGAGAGTGAAAAGATATGATAAAAGATAGTGAATAAATAGATTCTCAAAGGACATATTCTCTGGTCAAAAGATAGCTTTTCAGAGAATTGGATGAAGTGAAAAGATGGAGGGAAATTCAAACGTTGAAATTCAAATTCTGGCACCCATGTCGACATCATTGTAGGGACCATGTCGACATGTGCCAGTGAATTTTCATGAATTATTTTTCCTAAGTTCCCTAATAAATATATATGTATACTTTATTATTTTTAATATCTATATATATATATATATGGAATATTATTAGAATTATAGTATATTCCATAATATATCAAAATAATAATAAAAATAATAAAATAATAATGAAATAGTAGTAAAAAATTTAAAATTCAAATAACACATCAATTCAAAATCAATCAATCAAGAATCTAATTCTAAGCTAGCAATTTGAATTAATTATATTTTAAATGTGTACCTTTTTCTGAGTCCGTTTCTCTGAATTCATTGGAGTCGTAAACTGCCATGAAACAAAAATTTGAATTATCTATTTTCTGATCATCATCACTTGAGGACGAGTCTGAATCATTTAGAGTAGCAGTAAATGCACGCTTTCGTTTCTTTGTTAGATCATTGTTCATAGGTGGATTCTGCCTTTCTGGAGACGGACAGTCTCTTTTGATGTGGCATGTTCATCACAGTTGAAATATTTTACAACATTTGGCAATACATTCTGATTTCCAGAGTTCTTATAGTCGTTTCTCTTGAGATTATCCATCTTTCTGTATTTCAGGAATTTTCTAAAGTTTCTGGTCATAAGGGCTATCTCTTCATCATTATCACTGTTTGAGTCTGATCCATCGGTCAATGCATTGAATGCCATTGGTTTCCTTTCGGATGCTTTGCTTTCTCTTCTCCCGATCATTTGGACTTCAAACGACATTAGATTTCCAATTAATTATTCTATCTTTAAAGTACTGATGTCATTTGCCTCTTCGATAGCAAGTGTCTTTTGATCCCATTTTGGAGTAGTAGAATTTAAAATCTTTCTGACTTGATCTTCTTCATAGAATTCCTTTCTCAAAGATATTAGAGAATGCACAATATCCTGAAATCTACTATACATATCTGAAATAGACTCATTAGGATTCATTTTAAATAATTGAAACTGATTTGTAAGCATGGAAATTTTGGTCTGTTTAACTTTGCTTGTTCCTTCGTGAGTAACTTGCAAAGTTTTCCAGATTTCATATGAAGACTTACAAAATGATACTCTATTGAATTCATTTCTATCTAGCGAACCAAACAAAATATTCATTGCCTTAGAATTACTTTGTGCAACAGTCTTTTGCTCAGCAGCCCACTGTGCAAAATCAGTTGTGGGTTCAGAATATTCAGTTTGTGTAATATTCCAAGTGTCAATCCTATAGATTGTAAATATATTTTCATCCTACATGCCCAATATGCATAGTTAATGCCATTAAAATGTGGTGGTCTGACAGTAGACTGACCTTCTACAAATGAACTAGTGACAGGAATACTAGTGTCAGTAACAGTACCAGTGTTGGTAGCCATTTTGAAAACTTTTCAAAAATCAGATTATGAAACTTTGAAAACCTTGCTCTTCATACCAATTATGAGAAATGCGGATTACGGATCTTAAGGCTAGAATTAACACTAGAGGGGGAGTGAACAGTGTTTATAAAGAATTACTAAATCTTTTTAGTTTATGTTAATTTAAACACAGAAGTGTGCAATATACATACACAGATATGATCATAGAAACAAACACAGATGCAGAAATAAAATAAAAAGCAGTAAAGGAAAGAACACACCGGATTTTATACTGATTCAGAGTTACCCTACATCCAGTCCCGCAACACAAGTACGGATTTCCTTTCAAAAGCAATTGTACAATTACACCCTCGATTTCAAGTCTACGAGGTACACCCTCCAGAATCACAATCCTCTGGGTAGAGATACTTGATTTTCCGGGCCACAAGTTCACCCAATTGATTTTACGGGCAACAAGTTCATCCAATTGATTTCCCAAGGCTACAATCACACCTTATCACGCTTGGTTGATTTTTAAGGCTACAATCACACATTTTCTCGCTAAGTTGATTACAAAAAGCCTATAACTCTGAATAGCACCGAGGATCTTGTTGAGATAGTGATAGAGAATCAAACTGTGATCGTGTTCAATTCAATGTAGATTTTGGCAGAGTAATGATAAGAATTTTTATTAAGAAAAGTGGAAGAAGAAGAAGAGGAGTGAAAAATCAGAAAATCTGATGTTAAAATTCATTGAAACTGACCCCTATTTATAGAAGAACAACAGTCATGTCCATTCATGAAGAGTTATGGCCAATAGACACTTCTTTTGAAATTTAAATTTTAAACTCAACTGACACCATGTCGACATGGTCACCATGAGTATGTCGACAACCCAAAGCATTTTTTTGATAATTTGATTTACTTTGAAAATAACCTTTATCTTATATTAAAACTATTTTAAACTTTATAAATATACTTGACTATAGTTAAAATTCATAAGTAAATGTAGAGAATAATATATATAGAATTTAAATATAATTTTATATTTAAATTTAAGTATAAATATTTAAAACTTAAATATATTATATTAAAAGATAGTTTAAAATCAGGAGTAATTTGACTTTGAAATTAAAAATGATTTTGAGGCTAATATTATTTAAAATCTGGATAGAGGTTTTTGAATCTTTTAAAAGGAAAGTTTTGAAATCATTTTGAAAACAAGATATAATTTTGAAAATCATTTTGAATAAAAAGTTAGCGGATACAAAACAATGTTCCACTAGATTTTTCGTAGGTTCCATCCTACTTAGGGTTCCATCCATTTAACAGGCTCGAAGTGGATTCCATTCCATGAATAAATTGGATTTTAAGATGCTAGTGCTTTTCTATGAGTTTTAACAAAATTTCTAATTGAATAATAAATTATTTGAATTCTTAAACTCTTGATAATCTTGGTACTCATGAGTCTTCAATCTTGATATCTTGAATCTCTATACTGTACAGTCTTCATTCTTGTTACCTGCATGGTTAAATCCTGCATATACATATATATATATATATCTAAACTTATAATGTTAGTATTTATATTTTATAATCTAATCTAAGGTTGTTGTCATCAAAACCATCATCTCACGGACTAACAAAGCTTTCTCAAATTTTGTGATTAACTTGTCCAAAGATCAGTTAGAAGAAGACCCATTTTCAGGTTGGATTTTTATGAATTCGATGATGATCCGAAGTCCCTCCACCTTTCAAGGTCGAGCTCCACCACCTTTGGGCCCTGTGCACCATACCTCATCCAAACCATAAGGCCCATATCTTTAATTTCAAAGCATATAGCATGGAGCTAGGTGATAGACAAGTTCTAGTGGTAGTTCGGAGTGGTTTGGTTGCTTTTGGGTGAGTATAGCTTACGAATTCATTAAAAAGTTCTAACTTTAAATATGATGCTTACTTTGATATTAAATATTATCATTTGACTGTTAAGTATGTTGGATGTTTGAATTAGATAATGTTGTATGTTGTATTTGATTGGAAGTTAGACTTGAAATGAAATCTAATGTTGAAGTTAGTTTAAAAGCCATGATTTTGGATTATAGTTGTTGCATGTGTATGTTGTTATGGCATGTGTTTGGATGTATGAGCTTATGTATGTGTTGTATGTGCTGAGAAAGTTATCCTTTTGACTTGTTAAAACGACATCGAGATCCTTTGGTTTAAACTTGTTTTCTAATTTTACTTTTAAAAATGTTTTGTAAAAGTTTTAAAGACCTTATCTTTGTTTTCTAAAACTTTATTCATAGTTTATAAAATAGCTTAAATATAAAAGAAAGAGTTTTAAAAGTGATTTGCGGTATAAAATGAATTTTTGAAAGGTCGTATAGCGATGGTCGCTATAAATGTAGTTCATGAAAAACGAACTCTTTTTGAATTTAAAATGTTTTAACTTAAATATATTTTTGAAAAGTATTCTTAAACATATTTTAAATATTTAAAAGCAATTGTTATTTAAATATTTAATTAATATATTATTTATTTAATGATTATTTAATTAATAAATTAAGTAAGATAATTTGTACTTAATTATTTTACGTACTTAATTATACTTAATTAATTAAATTTTAATTATTGGTTAATAATCTATTAAGGATTAGTTATTAATTAAGGATTAAATATTATTTCATTATATAAGAAAGGGTTCGATTATTTATTAATTACTAAATAAGTTGAGATTTAATTTAAGACGTAATTTGGATTTAAATTATTATTTAATGAGGTTTAAATTATTATTTAATTAGAGATTAATTCGGGTTTAATTGTCTATTTAATAGCTAATTATTATTTAATTATTAATTAAAGGTTTAATTATTATTGAATAAACAATTTTAATGTTATTTAATTATTAAATAAAGTTTTAGAAGTTGTAAACCACTTTAATTTTGAAGATTGGTTTTGTTTTCAAGAAGCAAGTTTCTTTTAAAGGAAGATTTTAAATCAAAGGGATTTCTTTGTCGACTACCTTTAAGTAATCCTAATTGAATATGAAGCCCAATGACATATGTTTAGCAGAATGTATTTGATATCTGTTGGTAGAATAAATCACAGTTCTACCATAGTTCACCAAGTAGATTATGTTGATATTTATTTAAGCAAAATAAAAACCCATTCTGCTATTATATTAACTTAGACATGTATTTAGCAGAACAAATCCCCATCTGCTATTATAGTAACTTGGACATCTTACCTATATGTTGATTTGTTTCTTGTCAGCTGATTCCCTTGTACATCTCTGCTTATTACGTAAATACCAATGTTATGATTTGAAAAGTAAACTTTGTTAAATGAGAACCATTGTGGTCACTAAGGTTCTTTCTGATTTTTAAGGTTAATCATTCTTTTAATAATGGTTTCAAGTTAAGTAATGATTTTAGTAAAGATGTTTTAAATACTCGTTTTGTCTATCAAAAGGACATTATTAAATGACTTTATTAACGGAATTTATTTTAAATAAGGAATATGTATAAGAAGTTTTATAAATGATTTCGGATATTTATGAAGGAAATTTTATAAATAATTTTGGAGATTTATAAAGAGATATATAAATGGTTTGATTTTTTTATAAAAGAGTTTTGTAAATTTAACTTGGAGATTTATAAAGAGTTTTGTAAATAGGTTTGGAATTTAAGTAAAGAAGAGTCATAAATAAAAGATATTTATGAAGAGGATTTATAGAAGGAAATTTATAAAGGGATTTGAGATCGGATTTATTTAACTGACCTTCTTAATTCAGGTGGTATAGACATTCATTTACACTTAATACCAAAGGAATATTGTTTGAGATCATCCTTATCTCTATTTTAAATGACATTTGTTTTGATCCTTTTATTATGATTTTTGAAATGAGAAATATTTCATAATGTTTTTTGAATATACTTACGCCAATGAGAAAAGTATATGAATATTTGATAAATGTTTTGAAAAGAGATTTAAATAAATAAAAGATTTAATTTGAGGCTGAGTGGTTGCTATCGGTAATTAACCTCTGAATTGTTGCTTATTTTTTTATTTGATGGTTAATAACCGACTATCAAATGTAGACCAAAATATAACTCCGTAAATATCTAGGAGAAACACATGAAATATATGGCACAACTATCTTCGATGATGTTGCACTGTGCACATAAATTTCGTTTTGTTCTCCTAGGACAAATGATAGAAAGATCTGTCTACTTAAACGGTAAGGGGGTGATCCCTACTCCTATGTATTGTCTGATTATTTCCAAAAGAACTGAGGTTGAGTTTACTGGAACTATCGAACGTTGTTTCCAAGAGACCAGGATCGAATTTGTAAAAATTATTCGAAAACTACTTCGATCTAACTCAAGCATTTTGTACTGAAGACATCTTGAATAAAATGGAATCAAAGATTAAGCTTTTGAAGTGCAAGGGCTACTTGATACTAATCTTAAGGGTGATTACAAAATGGATGCAATAGAGGTAGTGCCTTCGGTTTAGTTCAAACTCAGATCGAACTTGTATGGGTGAATGCTGGCACTGTATTGCTCCTTGGAGGGCAGTGTTAGCATTCCAAGATGGTTGTTATATAAAAAGGTAATCGTAGCCTCAAGCCTGACAACATAGGAAATGGCTAAAACATGGTAGTTGTAGTAGGGTTATGTGGGTCACCCCAATTAGGGTGGGTCATCACTGTAACGACCCAGAATTTTGGGCAATATCAATTTAATAATCTGTATTAATAATTAAATTGATTTGATAATTTTTCTTTATAATTTTAATTTAAATTGATAAATTTATTCTTTTAAAGGTTAATAAATATTTAATCTGGCAATTTTGATCAATATCTTTTTAACAATTTAAAATTGATAAGATTTTTTTTTCAAAGCTAATAAAATTTTATTCTGTTTATAATATATATTTGTTATATATTATGAATAGAAGATCTTTTGTTTTAAATAAAAGATGAATTTTCAAATTGTAATATATATGTATATATATGTTATAATTTGGAGTTGTTTTGAATTTAATTTAATTTATTGATAATTTATATATGTATGAATTATGATTTAAAGCTTTGTTTTAAAATTTATTATTTTCAAAAGTTAATTTAAAGATTAATTCAATTTGTTTGCAAATATAAGATAATTGTTTATTTTTAATATGATAGTTTAAATAAAGTTTTGTTTTGTTTTTCTTTTAAAAGTGTTTAATTTAAAATGGTTATAAATGTGTATATATATATAAATGTTTTAGATTTTTTTAAACTACATGTATAAGAAAATATATTTGTATTATAATTAGTTTTAGAATATTTTCTTTTAGAAGTAAATTTATATACATATGTAAATATTTATTTATTAAGTAACTTAAATATGTAAGTTTATATTTACATTAAATTAAATGAAAATTAATTAAAAACACTTAAGAAAAACATGTGTAAACATGTTAATCGTCTTAGAAACACATGTAAGGAAATTAAAAAAATTAATGACAAATGTAAGATTATCAACATGTGGCAACATACTTATTTCAATTTTTAAATAAATGTTTTTTAGAAGAAACTAGTTTTTCACAAACATTTTTATTTCCTTTGTCTTCTTTTCTTACTCAAACCAGAAAATTTGTTGTCAAACCTGAAATTTAAAATCCAAAAGCAAAGACAAACCAGAAGTAAATTTTGCAAAGCAAAATGAAAACTGTAAATTGATCACCTGCAATTCAAAGGAATTTTCAACAACAACTGCAAGTTTCAACACTTAAATCAAAGATTTTTGAGCATGCAAAGGGATTAACTTCAACAGCAAAGCAAAACTCAAATATGCAATTCCAGGAAACAAAAACCTATTCTTTGCTCTGCAATTATAGGTGAGTAGACATTAAGCTTAAAAACAGTTTTTATCGGTGACTTTGCTTAAATGTTGTGATGGATTTTTGTAGAAACATGGCTTGCATATGTTTATGATTATGTATGCATGTATGAATAGATGATGTGTCTGTATATAAATTGTTTGAATGTCTCTGTTGCATCACAGGTTTAAATCCCACTAAAATAAATTTAAATACACTTTATACATTTAGTTTTAGTTCTTGATCTCTAAATAGAAAATGAGTATGTTTGTGTAATATAAATTTTAAAAATAGTTTTACAAACTTTTATTGGGTACATTTTTCAGACTATATAAATTTACAGAGATAAATTAAAGTGGTCAGAAATCAATCATCATAATTTCTGAATTTGGTTATATAAATAGAATCATGTTGTGAATAATGAATTTTAATGTGAAAATCATAATTTTTAATATAGTAATTGGGAAGATAATCGGTTTTTTTCAAAATTAGGTTGATCGTCGAATTCCGGTGATCGGCGTGATGGAGTTGGTCGAGATTTGGGCTGGGGATAATATGTAGGATGAAGATTTATGGAAAAATGGTAGTGGATTTTTCTGATGGACGTGGTGGCCAGGAAGGGTCAAAATAGGGTTTAAGGATGGTTAGAGTTTGACGTTGTTGACAAGGAGATTTTGGCGACGGTGGAGCATCGGGACTATTCGCGAGGGGGGAAAACAAAGGATGGAGATCGAGGCATCTTAGGTGTGGTTGGCGAGGTCTAATGGCGACAGGTTCGTCGATGTTTGGGGGATCTACTGGCGAATTTGGTTCGAGAAGTTGCAGTTTTTTTGATGCGTAGGGTCAAATTTCGGTTCGTTGGTGAATTCTTCGATCTGGGTTTGGTTTTGTGTTCATGTGCATTCGTGAGATCATCGGCGATGGGGGCGACGATCTACGACGGCCGGAGGCAGTGAGGCACGTGCACCGTGTTTGTTGTGTGCACTGGATATTTGAGAGTTGGGGAAGACGAGTTGAAACCCGAAGTAGCACTCGCGTTGTATTCGGGGGCGACTCGAAGAAGAAGGGGAGCTGGAGTGACTCGGGGCAGATGCGTGAGATTGTCGTGCTTGTCTCGGGTAGTTAGGGTGATGTTTTTAGTTAGTTCTGTATAATGTTTTGTACTGTAAAAGTTAAAGATAATGTTGCATAGAAAATTTGAGTTTGAATAAAAGAAATTAGGCTTTAAAATTATAAAACAAGTTTATAAAAGTAAGCAAATTTATAAAAGTTAAATCTTATTCTTTGTAAGTAAAAGTTAATTAAACTTTTAAAATGTTAATTGAATTTATATTTCAAATTTAAATTGTTTTAAGGTGATTTCTTTTGTAAGTAATTATCTTAATTAAATTTTGAAATTCAGTTTAAAAGAGTGTTTGAATTTAAGTATTAAATCAAAGTTTTTAAGTAAATTTTTAAGTAATGATTTTAAAAACTAAAGTTTCAAATTTTATTTAAAATGAATAAGTTTAACTTAGATAAATAATGTGTTTTAAATTTTGAAATTTGTTTCTAAATGCATTATTTTCAAATAAAGGTTAATGTTATAATTTTGAAAACCAAATAGAATAATTTGTTTTTAAGTTATTAAAATTTGATTTAATTTCAAATAATTTATTTATGTAGATAAATATGGTTAATTTATCTTTGATATGAACTTAAGAATACTTAATTTGATTTATTAATAAGTAAAGGATTAATTAAGATAAATGATTTTCTTAATTAATTTAGGATTATTAAATATAAGAAGTTAATTAATTGTTTAATTAATTTTAAATGATTAGTTAATTGTTTATTTAATTTTTAAATAATCACTTAATTATGAATTAATTAAGTGTAATTACAAAATGAAGTAATTAATGGTTAATTATTGAATGTAATTAAGAATGGTAATTACTTATGGAAGTAATTAAAGTTGAAGTGATTAATGGATAATCACTTGATGTTATTAATCTAAGAATTGATTAATTGTTTTGGAGTTAATTAATTATAGGGTAATTAATGAATTAATGAATTAATAATTATTTAATGATAGAATTAATTACTTGTTAAGGTAATTAATTAAGAGAGTAATCATCTAATGAAAGTAATTAGAAGATAATTACTTATGTAAGTAATTAAGGGTTAATTACTTAGTTAATTTTAGTTAATTAATTAATGTGATTAACTAATTAATGGATGTAATTAATTTAAGATTAATTACTAAAGGTAATTAATTAAAAATGTAATTAACTAATAAAGTAATTAATTAAGGACTATTTATCAATTTATTAATAATTACTTAATGAAGTAATTAAAGATTAATTAATTAGATTAATTAGTCAAAGGTTTAATATAATTAATTAAGAAGTTAATTAATTAAGATAAGTAATTACAAGTTGTTAATTACTATTTATGATTAATGAGATAATTAATTACAAGTTAATTATTTAATTAAAGTAATTATTAATTAATAAGGATCATTAGTTAATATAATTAATGAATTAATCAAGGTTGATTAATAAAGGTGATTAATTTAAGCGTGATTAATTAATTGTAATTAACTAGTTAATTAATGGAAGTAAATGTAGGATCATTAATTATTGTAATTAATGATAGTAATTAAATGTTAATTACTGTATATGGTTAAGGCTAATTACTTGAATGTAATTAAAAGATAATTAATCAAGGAAGATTAATTAAGGAAGATCATTAAGAGATCATTAATTAATTTATTTATTTAGAATAAATTAATGAAGAAGGATTAAGGTAATCCAATTGATTTAGAGTTAATCAATTTTGCTTATAAAATGATGATTGATATTGGGTGATTGGTTGATACTGGATGATTTGAATGTGATATCTATGATATGTGATATGCTGCTTTGTGAGATGAATGGTTGTTATGAATTATCTATTGTGATAATGTGATTCATCTATCTGTTTATATCATCCTGGATATAAGTTTAAATGTTTAAACCCTTAAAATAACTTGGACATTAAAATGGGTTTGGATTCGGTGAGACCGGGATCGGGTTTCCATATTTGGATATCCGAAAACCACATCGATCCAAATTAAACGTTAGGTCATGAATCCAAGTGGAGCTTAGTGAAGACTCGAGGTGTAAGGACTATTCGTCAGTATAACTCTGGGGGTGATTCCGTGATGAGTTTGACAGAAATAGTACTTATAGGTTCGAGATGGAGATTTAGAGTGCAAGGGCTATGGTCGTTGACTCTGAGGGTGATTCCAAAATGAGTGCAAGAGATAGTGCCTTCGGTTTCGTTCGAACCCGGAACGAACTTGTATGGATTGAATGCTTCCAGAACATCGTCAGATGGACGATGAGCATTTTAAGATAATGTGTTATATAAAGGTAATTGCAGCCTCAAGCCTCATCAACCGGGAATGGCTAAAATAAGGGAGGTGCAGTAAGGCTAGGTGGGTAGCACCCATTTCAGGGTGAGGTCTTTCCTGTGTAGACGTCCCTTTATTTCGGCTTATGGGTGGTTGGTCGCGCCAACCACGGGGTGATCTTACTCGGGACTGTTCAGTAAGGAATGGTCTCGGCTTTGTGATGCAGGGGATTGGGCGTAATCCTTGGTGCGTTGATCTAGGCCATGTACTGTGACGGGCGGTACCCCGGTAGCCCTGCCATTGATGGAAACCCATTCTTCCTACGAGACCCTACGGTTTTGTTTGTATTACCCACTTTTGTGGCTAGTAGCTGGAATTTAATAATGTAACAATTTCGGCTATTTCTTATTTACTTGAAAACCCTAGACACTATTATAATATCACTGGATTTCCTATCAAATGTTTTGGTTAGCGTAAGGTAAAAACTTTTCCATGTTTATGTGTGGGAAGTCTTACGTGATACCTTTTCTTTTCAAAGGTTGTTCTAAAGTTAAGCAATTTTAACCCGTTTACTCACACCAGACCCCTGTCTGACCCGAGTGTTTGTTTTCTGTTTTATTAAACTCTTGGGTACTCATATTATGTACGAGTAGTCGAGGGATTCAGGTTAGCTTGACAAATTCTGGAGGAGATATGGATCAGGAGGCTTCCACATGTAGATATATTATGGTTCCGCTGTGTTTGTGTGACATCTGTATCTTGTGTACTTGAGTTTTATAGTTAGACAGATGTTTATAACTGTCTAATATGTGTTGTTTAAGTTGTGTACTCTGATGTAATATGATACTATGTAATATTTTATGTGATATATTATATTTCATTCGTTCTGATGTTGTTGTGTTTCTTCTTTCTTATCTTTTCTTCTCCTATCCCTTTCTTTCTTAATTAGTGATGCGACTTTCTGGTGATAGAAAATTGGGTCGCTTCAGCTTGGTATCAGAGCATTAGGTTGAGTGAATACCTAGGCTCTGAATTGTGTCTTTCTTAGGAGAGCGTACTTGTAATTTATATATATATATATATATATATATATATATATCTACCTGATCTATTGGGTTATCTGTTTGGATTTTCCAACATAAGTTTTAGAGATAGATGGAGTAGTGATGTGTGCGTGTAACACGACTACCACTGATGGAAGAGGTCCATATGTTTGAGGTTGGAAGTATTTTGTTGAGACTGTAAACCTAATACCATCTCGAGTAAGATTTGCAGCTTGGAGTAAAGATTTCTCTGATATCCGCAGGAAATCTTGTTACAAGATTCGGAGTTTATCTTTGTAGTGTAAGTTTGGATCTGTCGGAAATGCAGAAGTGATGATATCTTGATAACTGCGTGATGAGATGCAGTATCCATGGATATTTTAGGAGATGTCTTCTCTTGAAGCAATTTTAGAAGTAGTTGAGGAGCAGTTTTTACCTGCCGCAGGGAAGACTCGTTTGTTTGGAAGTTATCTGGATCTTTAGCATGGAGGTTGGCTGTTTTGGAATATGAGACTAAGGTCTATAAGTTGCTTCGCTTCGGCATGGTCTCATTTGACATTCCTTAAGGAGAGCGAGATGTCGATGCTTGGTTTGGAGCCAGAATTTCTTGAGAGGATGTCTGCCATCTCGAAGGTATGTTGTATGATTTGTTGATCATTTTGGTCTTTGAGGAGCCTTTGGATTAGAAGTCTTTGGTTAGCTGTGGTAGCAGTTTCAACTCGAAGTGTTCAGTGTGCTGACGAGAAGGTCTTTTAGCTTTGCAGTATCATCGAGGTAGAGTTTGGAAGCAGCAGTGTGGTCGTCTCTCCGATGGTTTAGGAATCTTGGGGTTCTTCTATTAGCAGTCCGGGTAGTTGTTGTAGGTTTTCTTGAAAGTTTAACCTTGTTTGGAAAAGCTTATTGTTGTTCTAGTTAGTAAGGAGAGGACAGTTTCTTTGGAATCCGAACTAGGTTAGATCGCACAAGTGACTTGCGATTAGTTTTGGAATTTATCTTGAGCAACCTTTTGTTTGAGACTGAGGATTCTCATGTGGTAGTAGGAGCCACTGGTGTTATCAGAAGTTTGTCTGCATCTGGAGTTGAGTTTTGTATTGATTTGGTTCCAGAAGCGATACTGATGGTTAGCTTGGTTGTAGGATGGTTCCTGGAGAGGAAGAGTTGGTGTAGCAGCTCAGAAATTTTTGGAATTTGGATTGATCAGATCTAGTTTTTGAGTTGGATTTCTGTTATAAGGTTGTGACCGAGTCAGATGGGTCACTCAGATTTTATGGATTTGATGAACAAAGTTCCCGGATATATTGGATAAGTTTATACTCATGTTCATCAACAGTTTTCTCATCTATTTCAGAATCAGAGTTGTGCAGCGGAAGCGAGGTAGCAGCTGTACAAGGAAGGAAGTAAGTTCAGTTTGCTATTGCTTAGGAAGTAGAGCTTGTGTTCTGGATTTCAACGGATCTTGGAAGACTTTTCTGTTGAATAGGATCCAGAAGTTGGTTTGTTTTTGTCTAGTTGTTTTTGGAAGCATCAGCATAGGTTGACCTGATCAAGAGGACGGGCAGCCCAGGATTGTCTGTTGAGTTATACAGATATGAGATAAGGAGTTTGGAATTCGAAGTTGAAGTCTTCATTGTTGTTAAGATTTCTCTGGTTAAGAGAGCAGTAATTGGATAAGATTGGATGGCTAGTTCTGAGGCATTTGATATTTCTTATCTGTATTTTTGATAGGATAAGATTGAATTGCCAGTTTGGATAGCTGGAATTCATTGTATTTCACGTATCTCTGAGGGAGTACGTGTATGATTCATTGTCGGTTGTTGAATCTGCAGCTCAGTTGGATTTGGAAGTTGTGCTAGACTTCAGTATAGTCTGATGTTCTGTTCAGATTGATGGATCTAGAGATGAGGGAGCTCTGGATTTTGGCAGTGTAGTTTGTTAGCTTCTGTAGAGCGAGTCCCTCGGTGATTTTTTTTACTTGGGAAACTGTAGATAGTATTTGAGATTTATTCTGATTTGTGTCACAATAACTGGTTAGGTTTGTTTGTTTGATTGATTGCTATGGTTGTTAGTAACTGGATAAGAGGTATGCTTTACTATTTGAAATTTAAATCTTTGCTGGGTGGTTAAATTATCTTTGCTTTTAAATTTCGGGGACGAAATTCTTTTAAGGGGGGAGGATTGTAACGACCCGGAATTTTGGGCAATATCAATTTAATAATCTGTATTAATAATTAAATTGATTTGATAATTTTTCTTTATAATTTTAATTTAAATTGATAAATTTATTCTTTTAAAGGTTGATAAATATTTAATCTGGCAATTTTGATCAATATTTTTTTAACAATTTAAAATTGATAAGATTTATTTTTTTCAAAGCTAATAAAATTTTATTCTGTTTATAATATATATTTGTTATATATTGTGAATAGAAGATCTTTTGTTTTAAATAAAAGATGAATTTTCAAATTGTAATATATGTATGTATATGTTATAATTTGGAGTTGTTTTGAATTTAATTTAGTTTATTGATAATTTATATATGTATGAATTGTGATTTAAAGCTTTGTTTTAAAATTTATTATTTTCAAAAGTTAATTTAAAGATTAATTCAATTTGTTTGGAAATATAAGATAATTGTTTATTTTTAATATGATAGTTTAAATAAAGTTTTGTTTTGTTTTTCTTTTAAAAGTGTTTAATTTAAAATGGTTATAAATGTATATATATATAAATGTTTTAGATTTTTTTAAATTACATGTATAAGAAAATATATTTGTATTATAATTAATTTTAGAATATTTTCTTTTAAAAGTAAATTTATATACATATGTAAATATTTATTTATTAAGTAACTTAAATATGTAAGTTTATATTTACATTTAAATTAAATGAAAATTAATTAAAAACACTTAAGAAAAACATATGTAAACATGTTAATCATCTTAGAAACACATGTAAGGAAATTAAAATGAACGACAAATGTAAGATTATCAACATGTGGCAACATACTTATTTCAATTTTTAAATAAATGTTTTTTAGAAGAAACTAGTTTTTCACAAACATTTTTATTTCCTTTGTCTTCTTTTCTTACTCAAACCAGAAAATTTGTTCTCAAACTTGAAATTTAAAATCCAAAAGCAAAGACAAATCAGAAGTAAATTGTGCAAAGCAAAATGAAAACTGCAAATTGATCACCTGCAATTCAAAGGAATTTTCAACAACAACTACAAGTTTCAACACTTAAATCAAAGATTTTTGAGCATGCAAAGGGATTAACTTCAACAATAAAGCAAAACTCAAATATGAAATTCCAGGAAACAAAAACCTGTTCTTTGCTTTGCAATTATAGGTCAGTAAACATTAAGCTTAAAAACAGTTTTTATCGGTGACTTTGCTTAAATGTTGTGATGGATTTTTGAAGAAACATGGCTTGCATATGTTTATGATTATGTATGCATGTATGACTAGATGATGTGTCTGTATATAAATTGTTTGAATGTCTCTGTTGCATCACAGGTTTAAATCCCACTAAAATAAATTTAAATACACTTTATACATTTATTTTTAGTTCTTGATCTCTAAAAAGAAAATGAGTATGTTTGTGTAATATAAATTTTAAAAATAGTTTTAAAAACTTTTATTGGGTAAATTTTTCAGAATATATAAGTTTACAGAGATAAATTAAAGTGGTCAGAAATCAATCATCATAATTTCTGAATTTGGTTATATAAATAGAATCATGTTGTGAAACAATGAATTTTAATGTGAAAATCATAATTTTTAATATAGTAATTGAGAAGATAATCGGGTTTTTTAAAAATTGGGTTGATCGTCGAATTCTGGGGATCGGCGTGATGGAGTTGGTCGAGATTTGGGCTGGGGATAGTATGCAGGGTGGAGATTTATGGAAAAATGGTAGTGGATTTTTCTGATGGACGTGGTGGCCAGGAAGGGTCAAAATAGGGTATAAGGATGGTTAGAGTTTGACGTTGTTGACAAGGAGATTATGGCGATGGTTGAGCACTAGGACGGTTCGCGAGGGGGGGAACAAAGGACGGAGATCGAGGCATCTTGGGTGTGGTCGGCGAGGTCTAATGGCGACAGGTTCGTCGGCGTCCGGGGGATCTGCTGGCGAATTTGGTTCGAGCAGTTGCAGTTTTTTTGATGCGTAGCGTCAAATTTCGATTCGTTGGTGAATTCTTCGATCTGGGTTTGGTTTTGTGTTCGTGTGCATTCATAAGATCATCGGCGATGGGGGCGACGATCTACGGCGGCCGGAGGCAGTGGGGCACATGCACCGTGTTTGTTGTGTGCACTGGATATTTGAGAGTTGGGGAAGACGAGCTGAAACCCGGAGTAGCACTCGCGTTGTATTCAAGGGCGACTCGAAGAAGAAGGGGAGCTGGAGTGTCTCGAGGCAGATGCGTGAGATTGTCGCGCTTGTCTCGGGTAGTTAGGGTGATGTTTTTTAGTTAGTTATGTATAATGTTTTGTACTGTAAAAATTAAAGATAATGTTGCAAAGTAAATTTGAGTTTGAATAAAAGAAATTAGGCTTTAAAATTATAAAACAAGTTTATAAAAGTAAGCAAATTTATAAAAGTTAAATCTTTTTCTTTGTAAGTAAAAGTTAATTAAATTTTAAAATGTTAATTGAATTTATATTTCAAATTTAAATTGTTTTAAGGTGATTTCTTTTGTAAGTAATTATCTTAATTAAATTTTGAAATTCAGTTTAAAAGAGTGTTTGAATTTAAATATTAAATCAAAGTTTTTAAAGTAAATTTTTAAGTAATGATTTTAAAAACTAAAGTTTCAAATTTTATTTAAAATGAATAAATTTAACTTAGATAATTAATGTGTTTTAAATTTTAAAATTTGTTTCTAAATGCATTATTTTCAAATAAAGGTTAATGTTATAATTTTGAAAACCAAATAGAATAATTTGTTTTTAAGTTATTAAAATTTGATTTAATTTCAAATAATTTATTTATGTAGATAAATATGGTTAATTTATCTTTGATATGAACTTAAGAATACTTAATGTGATTTATTAATAAGTAAAGGATTAATTAAGATAAATGATTTTCTTAATTAATTTAGGATTATTAAATGTAAGAAGTTAATTAATTTTTTAATTAATTTTAAATGATTAGTTAATTGTTTATTTAGTTTTTAAATAATCACTTAATTATGAATTAATTAAGTGTAATTACTAAATGAAGTAATTAATGGTTAATTATTGAATGTAATTAAGAATTGTAATTACTTATGGAAGTAATTAAAGTTGAAGTGATTAATGGATAATCACTTGATGTTATTAATCTAAGAATTGATTAATATAATTGTTTTGGAGCTAATTAATTATGGTGTAATTAATTAATTAATAAATTAAGAATTATTTAACGATAAAATTAATTACTTGTTAAGGTAATTAATTAAGAGAGTAATCATCTAATGAAAGTAATTAGAAGATAATTACTTATGTAAGTAATTAAGGGTTAATTACTTAGTTAATTAATTAATGGATGTGATTAATTTAAGATTAATTACTAAAGGTAATTAATTAAAATGTAATTAATTAAGGATTATTTATTAATTTATTAATAATTACTTAATAAAGTAATTGAAGATTAACTAATTAGATTAATTAATCAAAGGTTTAATATAATTAATTAAGAAGTTAATTGATTTGGATAAGTAATTACAAGTTGTTAATTACTGTTTTTAATTAATGAGATAATCAATTACAAGTTAATTATTTAATTAAAGTAATTATTAATTAATAAGGATCATTAGTTAATATAATTAATGAATTAATCGAGGTTGATTAATAAAAGTGATTAATTTAAGTGTGATTAATTAATTGTAATTAATTGAGGATTAATGTAATTAATTATAGTTAATTAATGGAAGTAAATGTAGGATCATTGATTATTGTAATTAATAATAGTAATTAAATGTTAATTACTGTATATGGTTAAGGCTAATTACTTGAATGTAATTAAAAGATAATTAATCAAGAAAGATTAATTAAGGAAGATCATTAAGAGATCATTAATTTATTTATTTATTTAGAATAAATTAATGAAGAAGGATTAAGGTAATCCAATTGATTTAGAGTTAATCAATTTTTCTTATAAAATGATTGATTGATATTGGATGATTGATATTGGGTGATTAGTTGATACTGGATGATTTGAATGTGATATCTATGATATGTGATATGCTGCTTTGTGAGATGAATGGTTGTTATGAATTATCTATTGTGATAATGTGATTCATCTATTTGTTTGTATCATCCTGTATATAAGTTTAAATGTTTAAACCCTTAAAACAACTTGGACATTAAAATGGCGTTTGGATTCGGTAAGACTGGGATCGGGTTTCCATATTTGGATATCCGAAAACCACATCGATCCAAATTAAACGTTAGGTCGTGAATCCAAGTGGAGCTTAGTGAAGACTCGAGGTGTAAGAACTATTCGTTAGTATAACTCTGGGGTGATTCCGTGATGCGTTTGACGGAAATAGTACTTATAGGTTCGAGATGGTGATTTAGAGCGCAAGGGCTATGGTCGTTGACTCTGAGGGTGATTCCAAAATGAGTGCAATGAGATAGTGCCTTCGGTCTTGTTTGAACCCGAAACGAACTTGTATGGATTGAATGCTTTCAGAACATCGTCAGGTGGACGATGAGCATTCTAAGATAATGTGTTCTATAAAGGTAATCGCAGCCTCAAGCCTCATCAACCGAGAATGGCTAAAACAAGGGAGGTGCAGTAAGGCTAGGTGGGTAGCACCCATTTCAGGGTGAGGTCATTCCTATCTAGATGTCCCTTTATTTCGGCTTAGTGGGTGGTTGGTCGCGCCAACCACGGGGTGATCTTACTCGGGACTGTTCAGTAAGGAATGGTCCCGGCTTTGTGATGCAGGGGATTGGGCGTAATCCTCGGTACGTTGATCTAGGCCACGTACTGTGACGGGCGGTACCTCGGTAGCCCTGCCATTGATGGAAACCCATTCTTCCTACTGGACCCTACGGTTTTGTTTGTATTACCCACTTTTGTGGCTAGTAGCTGGAATTTAATAATGTAACTATTTCGGTTATTTCTTATTTAGTTGAAAACCCTCGACACTATTATAATATCACTGGATTTCCTATCAAATGTTTTGGTTAGCGTAAGGTAAAAACTTTTCCATGTTTATGTGTGGGAAGTCTTACGTGATACCTTTTCTTTTCAAAGGTTTTTCTAAAGTTAAGCAATTTTAACCCGTTTACTCACACCAGACCCCTGTCTGACCCGAGTGTTTATTTCTGTTTTATTAAACTCTTGGGTACTCATATTATGTATGAGTAGTCGAGGGATTCAGGTTAGCTTGACAAATTCTAGAGGAGATATAGAGCAGGAGGCTTCCGCGTGTAGATATATTATGGTTCCGCTGTGTTTGTGTGATATCTGTATCTTGTGTACTTGAGTTGTATAGTTAGACAGATGTTTATAACTGTCTAATATGTGTTGTTTAAGTTGTGTACTCCAATGTAATATGATACTATGTAATATTTTATGTGATATATTATATTTCATTCGTTCCGATGTGAGTTATCTGATGTTGTTGTGTTTCTTCTTTCTTATCTTTTCTTCTTCTATCCCTTTCTTTCTTAATTAGTTATGCGACTTTCTGGTGATAGAAAGTTGGGTCGCTACAATCACTTTTCTAGATTATCATATTATGGATTTGGTTATGCATAAGAGCTCTCGATAAAGGTTAGGAACAACCGAGGAGATGACATATTTGGTACTATCCAAGCTCAGGGGTAGGACGGTTCAATGTTGGCAGGGGTGGACCAAGTTCAAGGTCTGACCCCAGGTACATTTAATCTAGAGGGGTATTATATGGTAGAGGTAGTCTCTTACCTTGTCATTGTTGGAACCATTCTCCAATAAGCACAGTATGGACTTGATTGTATACATATTATGCTGGAACTTAATAATCTAACAATTTTGGCTATGATTAATATGTATTTGTACTCTAGACATTATCATAATATCACTGGATTTTCCATAAAAATGTTTCGGTTATGGTAAGGTAAAAACTCGTACGTGTTTATGTGCAGCGTAGTCTTACGAGATACCTTTAATTTTAATGTGTTTTAAAAGTTATAATAAAGTTCCTTGTGATTTGAGTTTCTCATGCTGGTTTTACCAGAATTACTCGGGCGTTGTTTTCCTATAATGCTTGGGTCAGCCTGAGCATATTTTCCAGATTTAGCTGTATTCTTTGAAGCTTTCAGGTGATGAGCTGGATTCTCCCAGACGTATTCACATATCTTATATTCTTCCGCTAATCTGTTTTATTCTTGTCTGTATTTGTTTTGCAATTGTAAGGACAGACTATTATAATGTCGAAGCTGATAATAAGATAGTACTCTGATGCTGTGTATAATAAAGATGGCTTCTTTTTGTAAAGACTTGTTCATATTATATATTACTCGTCACGTTTTGTGAGATTGTGTTCTGTCTTTTCTTTATTAACCTCAAATGACCTGTCTTTCGGACACTTAGATGATTGACATATGAATACCGAGGATGTATTAAGTGTCGTCTTCATGTGTAAGAAAGGCAGATCGTTATAGATAATGAGTTCAGTTCAATAGTGCGCTGTCATAACTGTCTATGTCCACTTTGATCTACTTCTTCAAATAATTGAAGGCAGATATAATCCATACACCAATAACTCGAATACAAGTTTTAACAGAAAAGAAATGAGTCTTGAAAATAACAGAGTCTCCCCGGTGTTCTCCCAAAAAAGGTCCATTTTCACTATGCACCTGCCCCTCTATTTATATATGAAGATAGGCTTGAATTCCTCCGCGGACCCAAGAACAAGGTACTTCGGCCCACAGTAGGAGACTTCTGCGCACCGAGCCAGGGATGTCGAACGAGACATGCCAAACGGCAAATGCTGACCGAGAGATACCGACCCATCGTGTCTGGTCGGTGATCGATTATCAAATGACTCGAAGTAAGAACTCAAAAGACTTGGAGCAACTCGCGGTGAAACTTGGAATGGTACAATACTGAACCCCTTACTTTGATGTTGATCTCCACGAATAAGTCGAATCCCCCATATTTCTATGAAACAGCTATACTTAATGCTTGTACCAAACGAAGTTAGCTGAGCGACGCTTTGTCGAGGGATGCTTGCCGAATGATGTTGCCGAATGATGTGCCGAATGGTATTGGCCGAACTATGTTGCTGAACGGTATTAGCTGAACGATGTTATTGAACGGTATTGGCCGAATGATGACTCTCTCTTCAAGACTGAGTGTTTATCTTCCCTTCAAGGCCGAGCGGTGACAGGCCGAACCACCATGGCCGAACTACCCTAGCCGAGCCACTCTCGACCGGCCCGCCACATCCACATTCGATTGTTGGTCCAACTAGTATGCTTGTGCCTCACAACCACGCTGGCTAACATCAGACATGGCAAACCAACTTGTACAGTCCGAAACAAACCCCATTCACACTAGCCTCTTAAATTTCCAACCCGTCTTTTGTTTAAGTCCCATCCAGGTTCAACCATTAGCTCTGCGACTTTCGCCCTGTAGCCGAGCCACGGTACCGGATAACATTTGCCCCCCAAAGCACGTCATGTGAATCAACGTGATGTGCTTTGAGCAAACAACCAGTATTATTAAATCCTGTTTTAACTTTCCTTAAGTTGTATGTATATATAACCCTTCGAAGGTCGAATCACGTCGGTTTCTCAAAATTATGCTTCCCCGTTTACCTAGTGAAATTCAACCTTTCGTTGCACCATTATCTTGACATCATTTTCATTTACTCACTATATTATTCATCACTATTATACGTTTTATTATATTCCATTTTATCATGGTTCGATCGGCTTAAGAGTGTCGTACCACTCAATCATTCTACTCACTATCTCTCGGCACGCTTATCCACCAAACTGCAGAGGCACTTTGACCGAATCCATCAGTTAAGGCCTGTTCGCCTTCCTCTCCCCATATATAAAGCCCACATTATAGTCTTATTTTTATTACTTCCGCTTTTTTATTATAGGTCCCCTGAACCATTATTTTCCTGAGCCACATCTATCATCCGTCCTTTCTTCCTTCCCGAGCCAGGAAATATATTTTGAAACTTCATTTGCAAACGAACCTAACCACACCTCGTCTCAAATCCAACAACTTTAATAAGCTTTAATTATTCACATATAGATATGAGCTTTTCACTTGATTTATTTCCCTAAATGTGGTGCTTCGTGGGTTCCCAAGTAGTAGTTAGGCTAGGAATTTGGCTCGATCTAGGTGGAGTTATGGTAAGTTACTAGGAGGAACGATTATAGCTTTGTCTTCGAAGTCGGGGACATGGGAGAGAAGAAGAACTAGAACGAGAGAGGTAAAAGAAAGAAGTATTATATCGGGGTTCGTTATAGGCCCAAGGGAGGTCGTTCAGTAATTAGGGGTGGAGGCTCGGTAGTGTTCGAGGAAGTTGGTTTGGTGGAGTGGTTTGGTATTTTGAATAAGGGAGTCGCTCGATGTTGAGGGAGATCATGGGATGGTAGGGAATGAGGAAGGTGGGTTGTTAATAGTTCGAATGAGGCAGTTTGGTTGTTCGAGAGAGATAGGAAGTGTGTGGGTCGATTGGTATGGATGGTTTCTGGAGCCAGGGATGGTGGCCTGGTATCGTTCGGTGTGAGGGAGAGAGTGTGGTTTAACCACTTGAGTGTAGTGTTATGGCCCGGTTAGAGACCACGAGGTGGGTTCGGTACACCGAGCAAGTGTGGCTCGGTATAGCCTCGCGTAGGCTGTTCGGTGAAGAGAGAGTATGGGAAAGGAGAGTGAGTGATTCGATGGTGTTGGCCTAGTGGGTCGTTCGGCTTTGGGTCCTAGGGCCGGTATTAATAATTATAACTGTCTCCACTTAAGCACAGCACATACCAAAACTACATACTTCCACGCCTTACCACAGAACAATAAACAACGACAAGAACTTAAGCACATGAGCATATATAGCCGATTTGGACTAACAACTTCATGGTTTTAACAAAATGTAAACATGCATTCAACTTAGCCGAAGTAAATAACAGCCTTCAATGTATGATGTAAATGCCCAATTCCAGGATCTCTATTACCGATCATAGGACAAGCTCTCGGGGACGGCTAGCAATGACGGTCTTCGAAGACAATAGTTTAAGGCTCAATCACGCTTCACAACTCCTTAAATCTTTAATCTCTTTCACACTTATACTCGAATGATTGCACTAGTACACACCACATGGGGGGAATATTTCTGTCGTTATATCTGCTATAGATTCTCTTTCAAGTATTATTCAAAAAGGTGTTTACTCAAATTCGACACTCGTTGAGGATGTCTAGAAAGTCGAGCTCCGCCACAGTTTCAGATAAACCTGAGCCGATTTCTTAGCAGGAAGTAGTGGGAACTTCGAATCCATCAGCAACTCCTACACAAGATATCCCAAAACCATCGGCAGCAACCATTAACCCGGCTCCTGATCTGATGGACGGAGCTGTTATTCTAGATAATCCTATTGACTTCCAAGCTTCAAAGATCAATGAAACCGCTCTTCGTCGACTATGATCGATTCACGGAATCCTTTCGACGACGTATTAGTTCCACCGGGACGAGATCGTCCTCAAATGCCCCCAGCTGGATATACAGCCTGCAACAAATTCATGTGTTGGGTCGGTAGCGTGCCGTCATTCAACTCCTTTCTTCGCGAAGTGCTATAGTATATCGGGATCGCCCCGTCACAGCAACATCCCCATAGTCATGCGTTCATCTATAGCACTTGTATTCTCTTTACGACATTTTATTTAGGCTCCCTACTCCCGGTGACATCCGCTACATCTATCGATTCAAGAGACGATCAGATAGCCTATCTTTAATATTCCTCGAGCCTCACTCCTAGTATCAGATATTGACGAGGGCATGGAGTAAGTTCACCCAATATAAGCAGGAATGATTTTACGTGCGCTGCTCCCCGGGCTTTGCGAGAAGATGGTTGGAAGGAAGTAAGCTTCATTTTCGGACTCGTTATTCACCTAAGGCGCGAAGTATATTTTTTCTAAACTTCCTTCGGTCATTTTGTAGGCATCAGCCCACGCCCCGAAGGTGCTGGGTATTTTGAGGCCGTCGAGGCCATTCGTGCTACTCCTATGGAAAATCAGGAGATCAGACTTGTTATTTCCAATGAATCACTTTCAAAATTTGAGCTATTGGCGGAAGGTCGTCGAACAAATCTCCCATTCGGTGCCACTACAATCGGATCTGTGTCGAAGAAGAGTAAAGAATAGGTCGGACCTTCAATGCCTCCTACAAGTGGTGCCCCCGACACATTCGAGAAGGGTGAGATTAGAGAAACTAGGATGCCAGAAGCGCCGGGTAGGAATATAAGCCATGTTCCAGAACCGACGGTTGAGGCACCTGACATTGATGAACTACCTCCTCCCTTAAAGGGGAAAAAGAAACTTGCTTACAAACTATGGAAAAAGATAGTGGGTGGACCCTCGAAGGTTACAATTACTCCAATGAAGAAAGAGCTGTCTCCACAACACTTAGAGGGTTCATTGACAGGCTTATCAGACCTTACCATTCCCGATGACTTGCTCAATTACGGCTTCGACGATCCAGAAGCCCTTACCATTCCCAATGACTTGCTCAATTATGTTTTTCGTCAACAAAATCTAGCGATTCCAGCAAGAGATCCTGATTCTTTTTAGGGTCATAATGAGTTACCCGATGTGAAGGAACTTCAAGTTTTATGGGTATAACGACTTCCATGCCATATGCCAATCACGGAACTGTAGGTGGTTCTCTAAGCCCAAAGTGTTGTCGGAAGCTCATCCACCCACACTTGCCTCTAGCCTTCTCCAAAAAAAAATTCATTATGGATTTGATTCTTTTGTTTACGGCTCTACTTGTCCGTTAGCTTCCAGATGAGCAACCACCGCAAACCTTTTTCAATTCCATACTTTGACAAAATTCTTTGAACTCCTTATTTTCAAACTGAGTTTCATTGTCTGTAATGATAGTTCACGGGGGGCTAAAACGGCATATGATGTTTCGCACAACAAAATTAATGACCTTTTCGGTGGTGATTGCAGCTAAGGACTCTGCTTCCGCCCACTTGGTAAAGTAATCGACCATAACTATTACATATTTTGCACCACCTTTGGAGATTGGCAAGGAGACGATTATATCGATTCCCAATATTGCAAATTGCTAGGGACTAACCATTTGTGTGAGTTTCGTTGGCAGAGCTCTTGGGATTTTCGCATACTTTTGACATTTGTCGCGTTTTCTTATGTAGTCCGCAGCATCCCGATTTACAGTTGGCCAATAGTACCCATAGCAGAGGATCTTTTTTGCTAGTATCTGCCTCCCAAGATGGTCACCACATTCTCCTTTATGACCTTCTTTTAAGACCCGTTTTGTCTCACCATAGGCAATGCACCAAAGTAAGAACCGAGAATCCGTTCCGATACATCATTCCATCTTGCATTACATATCGTGAAGCTTTGTGTATGACTTGTCGTCTTTCATTCTTTCTTTCGAGCATAACCCTGTGTAGCAGGTATTGCTTGAATGGGGTTGTCCATGACTCCTTCTCGATTTCTGTTTCTAACATAAAATCTACTTCCATCTCACTTATACTCGGAGCATGTAAGATTTCGACGGGAACCAATCCCATCTGCTGTGCATAACCAGTACTTGTGAATTTTGCCAATGAATCGGCTTCCTCATTTTGTCTATCCGGGATGTGTGAAATATCGAAATATTCTAGGTCTGCCAACAGCTCTTGGACCCGAGCAAGGTAGGAGGCAAGTCTCTGTCCCTTTGCTTGATAATCTCCCCGCACCTGGTACACCACTAATTGTGAGTCGCAAAAGATTTCAACGGATTTTACTCCAAGTTCCATAATAAGTTTCAAGCCAACAATCAATGCTTCATACTCGGCTTCATTATTTGTAGCTGGGAAATCGAGCTTCAAAGCATAACTAATAGATCGGTTTTCGGGAGTTACAAGAATTACACCAGCCCCGAAACAACGGTCGTTGGATTCCCCATCGGTGTATAGTTTCCATCGAATGGGGGGAATAACATTATCACTGTTTGGTTCGTCTGATACGGTAAGTTCTACGATGAAATCTGATAGTGTTTGCCCTTGTATGGCCCTCTGTAGCAGGTAGGTGATATCGAACTGACTCAACTCAATATTCCATTTTAACAGCCTTCCAGAGGTTTATGGTCATTGGAGTACCTGTCGGAGGGGTTGATCGGTATAAACACTAATCGGGTATGCCTGAAAGTATGGACGAAGCTTGTGTGATGCAATCACCAAGCAGTAGGCTTGCTTGTCAATTTTAGGATAATTTCTTTCTGCGCTCGTTAAACGTTTGCTGACATATTACACTGGTTTTTGAACTCGGTCCTCCTCCCGAACCAAATGCCTTACCGGAGCTCGGAATGCATCCTCGCAGTTGGGGGTCCATTCAAAATTTCTCTTTCCTTTATTTATTACATCGAAGAAGGGAATACACTTGTCTGTTGCTCTAGATATGGATCAACTCAGCGCGGCCACTTTCCCTTTCATGCTTTGTATGGGCTTTATAGTTAAGGGCACTTGTATGTCTCGAATAGCCTGAATCTTTTTTGGGTTAGCTTCAATTCCTCATGCATTAACAATGAAACCCAAAAACTTTCCTGAAGCAACGCCAAAGGAACACTTCAGAGGATTTTTTTTCATTCCCTAATATCTGAGTATATCAAACATTTCCACCAAGTCTCAAATGTGGTCGTTTGACTGCCATGACTTCACGAGCATGTCATCCACATAAACTTTCGTTGTCTTACCGATCTGATCAATTCCGGGTAAAGAGAAACTATCCTTAGAGCATGCTTTGTTCAGATCTGAGTAATCTACGTAGGTCCTCCATTTCCTATTTGCTTTTCTCACTAGCACGGGGTTAGACACCCATTCAGGGTAGAGGGCGTCGCGAATGAACCCATTGGCTTTGAGTTTGTCCACCTCCTCTCTGAGAGCAGCGGACCTCTCTGGGTCCATGTCTCTCCTTCTTTGCTTCACTGGTACGTACCTTAGGTTTGTGTTCAAATATGACTCGCAATGGTGGGAGAAATCTCGCACATATCGGTATGTATCCAAGCAAAAACATCTATATTCGCTCGGAGGAAATCGGTGAGATCCTCGATCATCGAGGGGTTGAGTTGTGATCCAATCTTAAGTACCCGCGATGGGTCATCACGGCTGACTGGAATGTCAATCGTCAGTTCAGCCGGTGCTACTTTTGCCTCCTTGGGTTCCTCATCATCGTCCCTCGGATCTATGTTTCAATAGATCCGATCATGATGCCCGAGCCAAGGCTCGGGCATTGCTTATCAATCTTAAGTGACTCGACTGCGGACGGAGTTATCCGCGACTTTTCCTTTCTCTCTTCGTTGGGCCTCTCTCAGCTCAGCAATATAACACGCACGACCATTCGCCTGATCGCCACGCACAACACCAACTCCTTTATCAGTCCGGAATTTCAAGGTTAAACACCACGGGGCCAAGGTTTCCCTAAACACTGTCAGGGCCGGTCGACCCAGAAACACATTATATGGAGAATCGACATCCAAAACTATAAACGGTAGGATCCACACCCTCCTACGTTCAACTTCTCTAAGTTCAATTGGTAATTCAGCAAAACCCACTGCATCAGTAGCTGCACCATTAAAACCATGAATATAGGCTTTAGATGGTTTTAGATCCTTTGTCTCCATCTTCATCTGGTCATAGCTTTTTTGAAGATAATGTTAATAGAACTTCCGCAATCAATCAGTATTCTCCTTACAAATGCTGGCCCAATAGTGGCCGAGATGACCATCGGATCAATGGTAGGAGCCTCCACTTGAACGACACATCTGCTTCTGAACATTATACCATCAGTTATCATTCGCTGCTGCTAAGCTGGGGTCCCATCTTCCATGTTTGAACAACATTCAAAATCTGCATGCTTTAGGGAATTATCATACCGCTCCATTTCTTGCCAATTCTTGTCTACAGGGTGAGGCCCACCAACTATCGTGTCTATGACTAGTCTACCTACAGTTTGAGCAGGCTCCTCTAGATGGCGTGAAGCTTGCCCGCGACTGGGGTCTGATGTTCCTTGTCTGCCCTCCTGCGGATTCTTGACAAACTCCTATAACTTTTTCTATCGAATAAACTTTTCTATAGCATCGTAGAGGTGCCTACAATCCTCGATATTGTGCTCGTAATTCTCATGGAAGCGGAAATACTTCCTAGTCCTCTTTTGTTCCTCAGTGTACTCTTTTGGGCGTGGCTTTCGATACTGACAAGTATTATAAGTCAATAGGTAAATATTTTCCGGAGATGCATTCAGAGGAGTGTATTCATTGTAAGTTGGGATCCTTGGTTTCCACTTTCCTACTTCCCATTTCTTTCCAGGATTTCCTCCTTCGGATCCTTTAGATTGCTCTGGCTTGTTTTGAACATTGACATGGACCTTTCTAGAGTTATCACCGGATTGTTTTACAGTAATGTTTCTCTTCACATTCTCCTTGCCAGGCCCTGGTGCAATGTCTCGCCTCGTCCACCTGGCTTCCTCTCTTCTTATAAATTGATGCGCCTTTGAATAAAAACGTTCCAGAGTATTCGAAGGTTTTCCTACCAGCCAATCACTAAACTCCAAACTAGATCTACTCCTCGCATCACGGCCATTAAAATAGCATGGCCATTCGGGTTGCTAACTTCAGTAGTAGCAACGTAAAATCTTTGTAGGTATTCCTTTAACGACTCCCCTGGAGCCTAGATCACATTGGGCAAGGACATCACGTCCTTGGGACGAGCGGCATGAATCCTGAACTGCTCCACAAATTCCGTCGCTGACTCATCAAAGTTGGATATAAACTGTGGTGGAAGTCGGGTGAACCACATAGTAGCGATTCTAGATAAAGTTATTGGGAAGCATTTGCACTTAGTTGCATCGTTTACCTAGCTGAATCCATCATCCACTCATATCTCGTTACATGCTGTCGGGGGTCAGTCTTTCCTTCATAGGCCGAAATAGTTGGCATGTTAAACTTCCTGGGGTACTCAGCCTGTAGGATAGCATCTGTGAATAGAATGTGGCTCCTAGATACACCTAATCATCATTAGATAAGCCTTGATTTTCCCTCATTAGCTGTTTGACTATAGCTGATATGGCTGGGGTTTGTATGGAAGGTGGCAAGTTCGAATCTGTCCTATGGGATTGTTCTAGTTGGTGCCTCCTCGGTTGGCAATCCACCAAATGCGTGTCCTGGGGACCTTTTTTCATTATGACCTTGATGAGGCGGTCATCCATCTTCCACTCGCGCTCCGGATCCTAGGTTTCCTGTTCTAACTTGAGTAGGATTACCCTGGTGTAAGTGAGGGGCCATGGCATCGGGCAGGGAACTTGGAAGATCCCTGGTGGATCGTTCAGCTGCACATGTTTGCGTTGTTTTAGTTCTACGGCGTCTATGCTTGGGTGGTTCATCAAACGAAGCAGAGATATCAAACGAGGAGTAGGCAGTGGGACTTCCTCCAGCATCCTGATGTTGTTGAGTTGGCTGAGTCATGAGGTTGGCGTTCACTTGAATTTGCTTATTAAGTTGTCTTCTGCTTTCTATGAGTTCTCTCATCAGCTCGTTGAACTCGGTTCTAGTGACAACCTCTGTTTGGTTTAGGGCGGTGGTAGTCCCTGCACTTGGAGTAGCTTGTTAGTTGCTAGGCCCTACTTGTTGGACACTAGCGGTCTCGTTGACGTCCGCGTTGTGAGAGGTTGATCTGGTACGAGGTCTTCCCATTGTAGAGTTATTGGTAGTAACTCTGAGTAGAATCAATGGACTTCCTGTGAATGACTTTGATCTCCTTCGGGGGATTTCTTCAGTCCAGTAGCGACAAAGTAGATCCTAATAACCTGAGAATGCTATTCTCGGTAAAAGCACCAAAAAGTTAGCACCAAAATTGGTCACTAACACCCTTGAGTAGGGTTGTGTAGAGATATTAATTAAGAAAGTAAATTAAAACTGAGAAATAACATGGTAGAATGCAACAAGAACTGTAAGAAACGAGAACACCAGAATTATAGTGGTTCGGTGTAACTGCCTACGTCCACTTTGATCGTAATCTTTATTATTTCTTCAAATAATTGAATACAGATACATTCCATACACCAATAACTTGAATACAAGTTTTAACAGAAAAGAAACGAGTCTTGAAAATGGCAGAGTCTCCCTAGTGTTCTCCCAAAAAAAGTCCCTTTTCACTACGCCCCTGCCTCTCTATTTATAGACGAAGATAGGCTTGACTTCCTCCGTAGGCCCAGGAACAAGGTACTTCAGTTCATAGTTGGTGACTTCTGCACACCGAGCCAGGGATGCCAAACGAGTCATGCCGAACGGCAAATGCCGACTGAGAGATGCTTACCCATCATGTCTGGTCGGTGATCGATTATCAAATGACTCGTAATAAGCCCTCAAAAGACTCGGAGAAACTCGTGGTGGAACTTGGAATGGAACAATACTTAACCCCTTACTTTGATATTGATCTCCACGAATAAGTTGAATCCCCCATGTTTCTCTGAAATAGATATACCGAACGCTTGTACCAAATGAAGTTAGCCAAGTGACGCTTTGCCGAGCGAAGCTTGCCGAACGATGCTGCCAAACGAATTTGCCAAACGTTATTGGCCGAACGATGTTGCCGAACGGTATTTGCCGAATGATGACTCCCTCTTCAAGACAGAGTGTCTCAAGGCTGAGCGGTGAGCGGCCTAACCACCATGGCCGAACTACCCTAGCCGAGCCACTCTCGACCGGCTCGCCACATCCACATTCGAATGTCGGTCCAACTTGCATGCTTGTGCCTCACAACCACGCTGACTAACATCAGACATGGCGAACCAACTTGTATAGTACGAAAAAAACCCAAATCACACTAGCCTCTTAAATTTCCAACCCGTCCTTAGTTTAAGTCCCATCCAGGTTCAACCATTGGCTATGCGACTGTCGCCCTGTAGCCGGGCCACGGTATTGGGTAACATTTGCCTCCCAAAGCACGTCATGTGAATCAACGTGATGTGCTTTGAACCAACAACCAGTATTGTTAAATCCCATTTTAACTTTCCCAAAGCTGTATGTATATATAACCCTTTGAAGGCCGAATCACGTCGGTTTCTCAAACCTATGCTTCCCCATTTACCTAGTGAAATTCAACCTTTCGTTGCACCATTATCTTGACATCATTTTCATTTACTCACTATCTTATTCATCACAATTATACTTTCTATTATATTCCATTTTATCACGGTTCAGTCGACATAAGAGTGTCGAACCACTCAATCATTCTACTCACTATCTCTCGGCACGCTTATCCACCAAACTGCAGAGGCACTTTGACCGAACCCATCGGTTAAGGCCTATTCGCCATCCTCTCCCCATATATAAAGCCCACATTATAGTTTTTTTTTATTACTTCTGCATTTTTATTACAAGTCCCCTGACCCAGTATTTTCCTAAGCCACATCCATCATCTGTCCTTTCTTTCTTCCCGAACCAGGAAATCTATTTTGAAACTTCATTCGCCAACGAACCTCATCACACCTCGTCTTAAATCCAACAGCTTTCATAAGCCTTAATTATCTGCATATAGGTATGAGCTTTTCACTCGATTTATTTCCCTAAATGTGGAGCTTCGTAGGTTCCTAAGTAGTAGTTAGGCTAGGAATTTGGCTCGATCTAGGTGGAGTTAAGGTAAGTTATTAAGAGGAACGACTATAGCTTTGTCTTCGAAGTCGGGGACATGGGAGAGAAGAAGGACTGGAACGAGAGAGGTAAAGGAGAGAAGTACTGTATCGGGGTTCGGTATAGGTCAAAGGAAGGTCGTTCGGTAATTAGGGTTAGGGCTCGGTAGTGTTCGAGGAAGTTGGTTCGGTGGAGTGGTTCAGTATTTTGAATAAGGGAGTCGCTCGATGTTGAGGGAGATCATGGGACGGTGGGGAATTAGGAAGTTGGGTCGTTTATAGTTCGAGTGAGGCCATTTGGTAGTTAGAGAGAGATAGGAAGTGTGTGAGTTGGTCGATATGGATGGTTTCTGGAGCCAGGGATAGTGGCCTGGTATCATTCGGTGTGAGGGAGAGAATGTTGTTTAACCACTTGAGTGTAGTGTTACGGCTCGGTTAGAGACCACGAGGTGGGTTTGGTATACCAAGTAAGTGTGGCTCGGTATAGTCTCCCATAGGCCATTCGATGAGGAGAGAGTATGGGAGAGGAGAGTGAGTGATTCGATGGTGTTGGCCTAGTGGGTCGTTCGACTTTGGGTCCTAGGGCCGATGTTAATGATTATGACTATCTCCACTTGAGCACAGCACATACCAAAACTACATTCTTCCACCCTTACCACAGAACAATGAACAATGACAAGAACTTAAGCACATGAGCATATATAGCTGATTTGGACTAACAACTTCAAGGTTTTAACAAAATGTAAACATGCATTCAACTTAGCCAAAGTAAATAACAGCCTTCAACGTATGATGTCAATGCCCAGTTCCAGGATCCCTACAACCGACCATAAGCCAAGCTCCCGGGGATGGTCAGCGATGATGGTCTTCAAGGACGATAGTTTAAAGCTCAATCACACTTCACAACTCCTTAAATCTTTAATCTCTTTCACACTTATGATTGAATGATTGCACTAGTACACACCATATGGGCGGAATATTTCTGTCGTTATATCGAATATAGATTATCCTTCAAGTATAGGTCAAACAGGTATTTGCCCTAATTCGACGCTCGTTGAGGATGTCTAGAAAGTCGAGCTCCGCCACAGTTTTAGATAAACCTAAGCCGAGTTATCAGCAGGAAGTAGTGGGAACTTCGAATCCATCGGCAACTCCTACACAGGATATCCTAAACCCATCGACGGCAACCAATAACCCGGCTCCTGATGTGATGGACGGAGCTGTTATTCTAGACAATCCTATTGACTCCCAAGCTTCAAAAATCAATGAAACCGCTTTCGCCGACTACGTTCGATTCACGGAATCCTTTCAATGACGTATTAGTTCCATGAGACAAGATCGTCCTCACCTGCCCCCGGCTAGATATACAACTTGCAACTAATTCATGTGTTGGGTCGGTAGCATGCCACCATTCAACTCCTTTCTTCGTGAAGTGCTATAGTATATCGGGATCGCCCCATCATAGCTACATCCCAACAATCATGCGTTCATCTATGGCACTTGTATTCTCTTTATGACCATTTTATTTAGGCTCCCTACTCCTGGTGACATTCGCTACATCTATCGCTTCAAGAGACAATCAGATAGCCTATCTTTCATATTCCTCGGGCCTCGCTCCAAGTGTCAGATATTGACGGGAGCATAGAGTAAGTTCATCCAATATAAGCAGGAATGATTTTACGTGCGCTACCCCCCGGGCTTTGCGAGAAGATGGTTGGAAGGAAGTAAGCTTCATTTCCGAACTTGTTATTTACCTAAGGCGTGAAGTTTATTTTTTCTGAACTTCCTTCGGTCTTTTTGCTGGCATCAGCCCACGTCCCGAAGGTGCTGGGTATTCTAAGGTCGTCGAGGCCATTCGTGCTACTCCTGTGGAAAACCGAGAGATCAGACTTGTTATTTCTAATGAGACGCTTTCAAAATATGAGCTATTGGCGGAAGATCGTCGAACAAATCTCCCATCTGGTGCCACTACAACTGGATCCGTGTCGAAGAAGGGTAAAGAACAGGTCGGACCTTAAGTGCCTCCTACAAGTGGTGTCCTCGACACATCCGAGGCGGGTGGGATTAGAGAAAATGGGGTGCCACAAGCGCCGGGTGAGAATATAAGCTATGTTCAGAAACCAACGGTTGAGACACCTAGCATTGATGAACCACCTCCTCCCTCAAAGGAGGAAAAGAAATTGGCTTACAAACTATGGAAAAAGATAGTGGGCGGAACCTCGAAGGTTATAATTACTCCAATGGAGAAAGAGCCATCTCGACAACACTTAGAGGGTTCATTGAAAGGCGTATCAGACCTTACCATTCCCGATGACTTGCACAATTACGGCTTCGACGATCCAGAAGCCCTAAAACTTCATCGTCGTTGAGAGGCGATGAAGGTGCTTAAGCCTACCACCAAGGGAAGAAAACTCCGATAAGTAAAGCTAAGGAAACTGGTCCGTCAGGGGGGGAGCATTGGGATACACACTAACACTTACACTTCACCTTGCACTTAAAGTTCAGCCACGATGTTATTCTTGCTAATTTGTCCTCACTTAGTTTCTGTGCAGGTGATATAGTACGCTCTCATGGATTCGACCGCCTTTGCAGGTCCTCTATCTTCCATCATTCCAACCGAGACTCGGGGCTCGAATAACGCCGAGATAGAGACGACAACAGCGACAGAGATTATCGACCCTGAGATTCGTCGTTGTCTCGAAGGAAAACTTACAGCCATTCTTTGTACCCCAATGATCCTCCTCCTCAACCAAAATAAAGTAGGGAGAAATCGGCTCAAAAGGGATCTCAATATGAAGCTCCTCGTGACCAATACTCTGGTTCATCAAGCACTTGGCAGACTCGTGAGCCTCACAAAAAGTCCGTGGTTTCGGCTAAGAAAACTTCTTCAGCCCCTGCACGCGATCCATCGATGGCAGAGAGGCTAGCTGAGCTTAAACCACATCCCTAAAAATATGCTTTGATGAATTGAAATTCCTTCCTGCGATCCATCTATTCCAGGGCACGTTAAAAAAAGTTCCATTTGTTGCAACAACGATGTCTACGTCCAACATGACGCGTTCGTTCACTTAGTCTAAAAAGTTTCTGAAGTTTCTACGAAGCGCAAGCATAAAATCGATCGCCTGAAGCTTGAGGCCACCCATGACGAAGACCTCATAAAAGCCTAGGATGAAGAGCTTTCTTCGTACAAATCTCAGGTTCAGGCTGCTCAGAAGAATGCCAAAAATACTGGTGAGGCCGTCGCTCCCCTAGAGGGTACCTACAAAAAAGAAATTGATGACGCGGTTCAACGTTGTGGCGCCTTAGCCTTAGAGAAAGACTCCAATCAAAAGGAGAAAGATGTCCTCGCTCAACGAGTCAAAGAATTGGAGGAGCTACTCTTCAAAGAAAAGGAAGAAAAAACTACCACTCATGTGATGAGATTGTTGCTACACGACTCCTAAAAACAAAACTCGATGAGGAGCTCTCCAAGGTTGAAGCGCTGAAGGACGAAGCCCGTGAGGAGGGCAAAAGAATGGCGCTCTGGAAAATTGATTCTCGCCTTGAGGCGGCTACTGAGGAGGTAGGGAGGAAATTAAGTGCATGTTTGATCAACTCATAGCCGAGTACAGCGCTCGAGTTCTTATGCGTCGCGGCCTAACGTTTCTTGGCGAGGGTTACCTCGAATCTTTGGCTGAAGCGTGGGATACTTTTGTAAAAATCAAGAAGGTTGAGTTGGGAACTGAAGAAGTTGATGAGGAGTCTCTTATGAAGGAAGTGCTTTATGAGAATGAGCGCACTGACCTATCTACGGCGAAGGCTCTTTATGGAAGGGACCCTTCCTCATCAAAAGGAAAAATTGACACTACCGGTCCTTCTGGAACCGAGTTCTTAATTCCTCCTCCTATTCAGCCGACTGGTCGCCCATCACTTGATCCCTTCGAGCAGCATATCGGCTATAATCTTGACGAGCCTGGACTTGATATTCACACTCTATCTCCCATTATAGAGGGTGAAACTTCCTGAATAGTTGAGTCAGCCGAAAACTGGTACATAACTTTTCTTCCTATAGTTCAAAGGGCCATCGTTTTTGGCGAGTAGTAAATGTGTTCTAACATTTGTCTCTTATGATTTCGTGTAGGTCATTCTGACCCCGAGCCAACTCCAAGGAACGATGTCGCCACGGAGAAGGAGGAGAAAATGGGTGAGGCAATTGAAACGAGAGAGACTCCTGGACCTAACGCTCAAGTGATCGAGGCGCTTGATGAAGACAAATCTAAAATTCCATCGCCCATCGAAGAACATGATGAAGTTGAAATTACGGGTGCCTCTGAGCATACTTCAAAACTGAGCATGGAGGAACAAATTATCGAAGAAAGTAAGAAGAAAACTGAAATTAAGGCTAAGCACCAAGTGGTGGAACTTGACGACCCACTAAACAGGCCTCTAAAGGTTATTCTCCCGGCGGGACCTCTCCACTGGAAGTTCCTCTTCCTTCCTCGGGCACTGCTTTCCTAGCAAGCAAGGAATCCAAAAGAAAATGCCTAGGGGAGGAGTCTTCAGAGAAACCGAGGAAGGAAAAGAAGCCGAAAAGGTAGCTATCATGCCTCGTTCAATGCAGGTATGCCTGGGTCATGTAATTATTTCTATTTATTTTCATAGTCGTTGTAAATAGACTTTTTACTCCTTGTCCAGGAGAAGTTGTAGTGGACCTTCAGTTTGGTTTAGTGAATAAAGCTTTATTTCTTTGCTTTCGATTATTTTCATTGTTCAGCATAGCGTATAACTTGTAGCCGAAGTTTGAAATCTTGTAAGTTACACAAGCTCCAATTCACTTCCATATGACTCGAATTTTTTTTGGAATCGCAGATCCTCTAGTTCACGCTTTGGGGACTTAGAATGCTTTAAGTCCATACTCCGAGGACTTAGAGACTTTTAAGTCATTTATATTTTAGTCCGCACTCTGGGGACTCGGAGTACTCCAATCCGCACTCTTGGGACTTAGAGATTTTTAAGTCGCTTATACTCTAATCCGCACTCTGGGGACTCAGAGTACTCCAGTCCGCACTATAGGGACTTAGAGATTTTTAAGTCGTTTATACTCTAGTCCGCACTTAGGGGACTCAGAGTACTCCAGTCCGCACTTTGGGGACTCAGAGTACTCCAGTCCGCACTCTTGGGACTTAAAGATTTTTATGTCGTTTATCTCTAGTCCACACTCTGGGGACTCTGAGTACTCCAGTCCGCACTCTGGAGACTTAGAGATTTTTAAGTCGTTTATACTTTAGTCCGCACTCTGGAGACTCAGAGTACTCCAGTCCGCACTCTGGGGACTTAGAGATTTTTAAATTGTTTATACTCTAGTCCGCACTCTGGGGACTTAGAGTACTCCAGTCCGCACTCTGGGGACTTAGAGTTTTTTAAGTCATTTATAATCTAGTCCACACTTTGGGGACTTAGAGTACTCCAGTTTGCACTCTGGGGACTTAGAGATTTTTAAGTCGTTTATACTCTAGTCCACACTCTGAGGACTCAGAGTACTCCAGTCTACACTCTTGAGACTTAGAGATTTTTAAGTCCTTTAAACTCTATTTCGCACTTTGGGGACTCAGAGTGCTCCAATTCGCACTCTAGGGACATAGAGATTTTTAAGTCGTTTATACTCTAGTCCGCACTCTGAGGACTCAGAGCAATCCATTCCGCAGGGGACTTAGAGATTTTTACGTTTCGTGCGCGTTCATACGCCAGACAGAATAATGTAATTTTAATTTTTGCCATGGAATTACAACATACAGAAACATCAATAGTTCATGGAAAAGATGGCTTCAAGCCTTTATTAATGAAAACAAACTGAATTGTCCTATTACATACCAAAAATTAAGAACAACGAAATAAACATACACTGGAAATAATTGCAACTAGTATGCAAAAGAAATAGACTAAGTGTAATAACATCGCAGATGCTCGCTATTCCTTGCCCGGGGAGTTTTGCGCCATCAACGGTCGCTAGCTTGAAAGTTCCCTCTCCAAGCTTCCGTTCAATGACTATGGACCTTCCCATGTGGGATTCATATGTGATGGGATCAAAAAAACTCGCTTCAAAATGAGATCACCCACACCAAAGATTTTCGGTCAGACTTTTTCATTATAATATCGAGCGACTCGGTGCCAATATGCAGCCTCCTTTAAATCAGCTTCTTCACGTTTTTCATCATCAAAGTCCAGTGATTCCAGCAAGAGATCCCGATTCGTCTTAGAATCATAATGAGGTACCTGATGTGAAGGAACTTCAAATTCTACGGGTATAACGGCTTCTGTGCCATATGCTAATGTGAACGGAGTGTGGCCAGTCGCGGACTTGTGGGTGGTTCTATAGGCCCAAAGTGCTGTCGAAAGCTCATCCACCCACTTACCTCTAGCCTTTCCTAAACGTTTTTTCAATATGGATTTGATTATTTTTTTTATGGCTTCTACTTGTCCGTTAGCTTTCGAATGAGCAACCGTTGCAAACCTTTTTTCAATGCCATACTTCTGACAAAATTCTTTGAACTCCCTACTTTCGAACTGAGTTCCATTGTCTGTAATAATAGTTCGTGGGAGGCCAAAGCGGCATATGATTTTTCGCACAATGAAATTAATGACCTTTTTGGTGGTGATTGTAGCTAAGGGCTCTGCTTTCACCCACTTGGTAAAGTAATCGACCGCAATTATTGCGTATTTTGCGCCACCTTCGAAGATTGGCAAGGAGCCGATTATATCGATTCCCTATATCACAAATAGCCAAGGACTAACCATTTGTGTGAGTTTCGTTGGCAGAGCTCTCAGGCTTTTCGCATACTTTTGACATTTGTCACATTTTCTTACGTAGTTCGCAGCATTTCGATTTACATTTGGCCAATAGTACCGATAGCGGAGGATCTTTTTTGCTAGTACCTTCCCCCCAGTATGGTCATCACATTCTCCTTCATGAACTTCTTTTAAGACCCATTTTATCTCATCATGGGCAATGCACCGAAGTAAGGGAACCGAGAATCCATTCCAATACATTATTCTGTCCTGCATTATATATCGTAGAGCTTTGCGTATGACTTGTCGTCTTTCGTTCTTTCTTTCGGGCATAACCCTTTGTAGAAGGTATTGCTTGAATGGGGTTATCCACGACTCCTTCTTGATTTCTCTTTCTAACATAAAATCTACTTCCATCTTACTTATACCGGAGCACGTAAGATTTCGACGGGAACCAATCCCATCTGATGTGCATCACCAGTACTTATGAATTTTGCCAAAGAATCGGCTTCCCCATCTTGTCCATGTGGGATGTGTGAAATATCGTAATATTCGAGGTCTGCCAACAGCTCTTGGACCTGATCAAGGTAGGGGGAAGTCTCTGTCCCTTTGCTTGATAATCTCCTCATACCTGGTACATCACTACTTGTGAGTCGCAAAACATTTCAACCGATTTTACTCCAAGTTCCCTGATAAGTTTCAAACCATCAATCAATGCTTCATACTTGGCTTCATTATTTGTAGCTAGGAAAATCAAGATTCAAAGCATAACAAATCGATCTATTTTCGGGAGTTACAGGAATTACACCAGCACCGGAACAACGGACATTGAATGCCCCATCAGTGTATAGTTTCCATCGAATGAGGGGAATAACATCATCACTATTTGGTTTGTTTGATATGGTTAATTCTGCGATGAATAATGCTACCATTTTCCCTTGTATGGCCCTCCATGGCAGGTAGGTGATATCGAACCGACTCAACTCAATATTCCATTCTAACAGCCTTCTAAAGGTTTCTGGTCGTTGAAGTACTTATCAGAGGGGTTGATCGGTATAAAAACTAATCAGGTGTGCCTGAAAGTACAGAGGAAGCTTGTGTGATGCAATCACTAAGCAGTAGGCTAGCTTCTCAATTTTAGGATAATTTCTTTCTGCCCCCGTTAAACGTTTACTGACATAGTACACTGGCTTTTGAACTCGGTCCTCCTCGCGAACCAAAGCCGTACTGATGGCATGTTGAGATACGGCCAAGTATACATACAACACTTCATGGTGTACAGGCTTCAACAGCACCGGGGGACTTTTTAAATGCCTTACCAGAGCTTGGAATGCATCCTCGCAGTTGGGCTCCCATTTAAAATTTCTATTTCCTTTCTTTATTACATCGAAGAAGGGAATACACTTGTCTGTTGCTCAGGATATGGATCGACTCAGCGCGGCCACTTTCCTGTTCAGGCTTTGTACTTAATTTATAGTTTTGAGCACTTGTATGTTTTGAATAGACTGAATCTTTTCTGGGTTGGCTTCAATTCCTCATGCATTAACAATGAAACTCAAAAAATTTCCTAAAGCAACGCCAAAGGAACACTTTGGAGGATTGATTTTCATTCCGTAATATTTGAGTATATCAAACATTTCTGCCAAGTCTCAAATGCATTCGTTTGACTGCCATGAATTCACGAGCATGTCATCCACATAGACTTCCATTGTCCTATCGAACTGGTCTTTAAACATCCGATTCACCAGACGTTGATAAGTTGCTTCGACATTTTTCAGTCCGAAAGGCACTACTACAAAACAATACAACCTAACGTCTGTGACAAAACTAGTGTGTTCTTGGTCTGGAATGTGCATCGAGATTTGATTATATCCCGAGTACGCATCCATAAAGGACAATAACTCGTGTCTTGCTGTTGAGTCGACCAGCTGATCAATTCTGAAAAGGGAAATTATCCTTAAAGCAAGCTTTGTTCAGATCTGAGTAATCTACGTAGGTCCTCCATTTCCCATTTGCTCTTCTTACTAGCATGGGGTAGACACCCATTCAGGGTAGAGGGCGTCGCGGACGAACCCATTAACTTTGCGTTTGTCCACCAACTCTCTAAGAGCGTCGAACCGCTCTTGGTCCATGCCTCTCCTTCTTTGCTTC
Organism: Allium cepa; assembly: GCA_030765085.1. Taxonomy (NCBI): domain Eukaryota; kingdom Viridiplantae; phylum Streptophyta; class Magnoliopsida; order Asparagales; family Amaryllidaceae; genus Allium; species Allium cepa. The sequence continues at coordinate 273,890,014 of CM060928.1, forward strand.
ACTGGTACGTACCCCGGGTCTATATTCAACATATGACTCACAATGGTAGGAAAATCCCCATACATATCGGAATGTGTCCAAGTGAAAACATCCAGATTCGCTAGGAGGAAATCAGTGAGACCCTTGATCACCGAGGGGTTGAGTTGTGATCCAATCTTAAGTACTCGCAATGGGTCATCACCGCTGACTGGGATGTCAATCGTCAGTTTAGTCGGTGCTGCTTTTGCCTTCTTGGGTTCCTCATCATCGTCCCTCGGATCTATGTCTCTATAGATTCGATCATGTTGCCCCAGCCAAGGCTCGGGCATTACTTGTCAATCTTCAGTGACTCGGCTGTGGATGGAATTGTCTGCGACCTTTCCTTTATCTCTTCGCTGGGCCTCTCTGAGCTCAGCCACATAACACGCACGACCAGTCGCCTGATCGCCATGCACAACACCAACTCCTTTATCGGTCGAAAAATTCATGGTTAAATACCACAAGGCCAAAGCGGCCCTAAACTCTACCAAGGCCGGTCGACCCAGAAACACATTATATGGAGAATCGACATCCAAAACGATGAATGGTAGGATCCGCACCCTTCTACATTCACCTTCTCCAAGTTCAACTGGTAATTCAACAAAACCCACTATATCAGTAGCAGCACCATTAAAGCCATGAATACGGACTTTAGATGGTTTTAGATACTTTGTCTCCATCTTCATCAGGTCATATGCTTTTTTGAAAATAATGTTAACAGAACTTCCGTAGTCAATCGGTATTCTCCTCACAAATGCTGGCCCAATAATGGCCAAAATGACCATCGGATTAATGGTAGGTGCCTCCACTTGATCAGCATCTCTGCTTCTGAACACTATATCATCAATTATCATTCGTTGCTGCTTAGCTGGGGTCCCGTCTACCGTGTTTGAACAACATTCAAAATCTGCATGCTTTAGGGAATTAGCATATCACTCCATTTCTTGCCAATTCTTGTCAGCAATGTGAGGCCCACCAAATATCGTGTTTATGACTAGTCTACCAGAGTCTGAGCAGATTCCTCTGGATGGCGTGGAGCTTACCCGCGACCGGGGTCTGATGTTCCTTGTCTTCCCTCCTAAGGATTTTTGACAGCTCCTATAATTTTTCCGTCGAATCAACTTTTCTATAGCATCATGGAGATGCCTACAGTCCTCGGTATTGTTCACGTAAGTCTCATGGAAGCGGCAATACTTCCCAGTCTACTTTTGTTCCTCAGTAGACTCTTTTGGGCGTGGCTTTCGATATTGAAAAGTATTACAAGTCGATAGGTAAATATTTTCCAGAGATGCATTTAGAGGAGTGCATTCGTTGTAAGTTGGGATCCTTGGTTTCCACTTTCCTGCTTCCCATTTATTTTCGGAATTTCCTCCTCCGAATCCTTTCGATTGCTCTGGCTTGTTCTGAACATTGACATAGACCTTTCTAAAGTTATCACCAGATTGTTTTATAGCAATGTTGCTCTTCACAATCTCCTTGCCAGGCCCTGGTGCATTGTCTCGGTTCATCCACCCAGCTTCCTCTCTTCTTATAAATTGATGCACCTTTGAATAAAAACGTTCCAGAGTAGTCGTAGGTTTTCCTACCAGCCAATCACCAAATACTGAATCTAGATCTACTCCTCGCATCACGGCCATTAAAATAGCATGGTCATTCGGGTTGCTAACTTCAGTGGTAGCAACGTGAAATCTTTATAGGTATTCCTTTAACGACTCCTCTAGAGCCTGGATCACACTGGACAAGGACATCACGTCCTTGGGACGAGCGGCATGAATCCTGAACTGTTCCACAAATTTCATCGCTAACTCATCAAAGTTAAATATAGGCCTGGGAGGAAGTCGGGTGAACCACATGGTAGATGTTCTAGATAAAGTTATTGGGAAGCATCTACACTTAGTTGCAACGTTTTCCCTAGCTGAATCCATCGTCCGCTCATAGCTCATTACATGCTGTCGGGGGTCAGTCTTCCCTTCATAGGCCAGAATAGTCAGCATGTTAAAATTCCTGGGGTACTCAACTTGTAGGATAGCATCTGTGAATGAAGTGTGACTTCTAGATACACCCCAATCATCATTAGATAAGGCTTGATTTTCCCTCATCAGCTGTCTGACCAAAGCTGATAGGTCTGGGGTTTGTGTGGAAGGTGGCAAGTTGGAATCTGCCCTGCAAGATCGTTCCAGTTGGTGCTTCCTCGGTTAGCGATCCACCAAATGCGTGTCCTGGGGACCTGCTTCATTATGACCTTGATGAGTCTGTCGTCCAACTTCCACTCGTGCTTCGGATCCTAAGTTTCCTGTTCCAACATAAGAATGATTACCCTGGTGTAAGTGAGGGGCCATGGCTTCAGGCAGGGAACTTGGGCCATCCCTGGTGGATCGTTCAGTTGCACCTGTTTGCATTGTTTCAGTTCTACGGTGTCCATGCCTGGGTAATTCATCAAACGAAGCAAAGCTGTCAGACGTGGAGTAGGCAGTGGGACTTCCTCCAGCCTCCTGATACTATTATTGAGTTAGCTGAGTCATGAGGTTGGCGTTCACTTGAATTTGCTTATTAAGTTGTCTTCTGCTTTCTATGAGTTCTCTCATCAGCTCGTTGAACTCGGTTCTAGTGACAACCTCTGTTTGGTTTAGGGCGGTGGTAGTCCCTGCACTTGGAGTAGCTTGTTAGTTGCTAGGCCCTACTAGTTGGACACTAGCGGTCTCGTTGACGTCCGCGTTGTGAGAGGTTGATCTGGTACGAGGTCTTCCCATTGTAGAGTTATTGGTAGTAACTCTGAGTAGAATCAATGGACTTCCTGTGAATGACTTTGATCTCCTTCGGGGGATTTCTTCAGTCCAGTAGCGACAAAGTAGATCCTAATAACCTGAGAATGATATTCTCGGTAAAAGCACCAAAAAGTTAGCACCAAAATTGGTCACTACCACCCTTTAGTTGGATCGTGTAGAGAGATTAATGAAGAAAGTAAACTAAAACTGAGAAATAACACAGTAGAATGCATTAAGAACTGTAAGAAATGAGAACACTATAATTATAGTGCTTTGGCATAACTGCCTATGTCCACTTTGATCGTAATCTTTATTACTTCTTCAAATAATTGAATATTGATACAATCCATACACTAACAACTTGAATACAAGTTTTAATATAAAAGAAATGAGTCTTGAAAATGGTAGAGTCTCCCATGTATTCTTCCAAAAAAGGTCCATTTTCACTACGCCCCTGCCCCTCTATTTATAGACGAAGATAGGCTTGACTTCCTCCGTGGGCCCAAGAACAAAGTACTTCGGTTCATAGTAGGTGACTTCTGCACACCGAGTCAGGGATGCCGAACAGCAAATGCCGACCGAGAGATACCGACCCATCATGACTGGTCGATGATCGATTATCAAATGACTTGAAGTAAGCCCTCAAAAGACTTGGAGCAACTCGCTGTGGAACTTGGAATGGAACAATACTGAACCCCTTATTTTGATGTTGATCTCCACGAATAAGTCGAATACCCCATGTTTCCCCAACACAGCTATACCGAACGCTTGTACCGAACGAAGTTAGCCGAGCGACGCTTTGCCGAGCGATGCTTGCTGAACGATGTTGCTGAACGATGTTGCCGAGCGATGTTGTCGAACGATATTGGTCAAATGATGTTGTTGAACGGTATTGGCCGAACGATGTTCCCGAACGGTATTGGCCGAAGATGTTGTCGAAAGGTATTGGCCAAACGATGACTCCCTCTTCAAGACCGAGTGTCTCAAGGCCGAGCGGTGAGCAGCCGAAGTACCATGGCCGAACTACCCTAGCCGAGCCACTCTCGACCGGCCCGCCATATCCACATTCCAATGTCGGTCCAACTTGCATGCTTGTGCCTCCCAACCACGCTGACTAACATCAGACATGGCGAACCAACTTGTATAGTACGAAACAAACCCAAATCACACTAGCCTCTTAAAATTTCCAACTCGTCCTTAGTTTAAGTCCCATCCATATTCAACCATTGGCTCAACGACTGTTGCCTTGTAGGCGAGCCATAGTACCGGGTAACAAGCTTCGACATTCCTCTACAATTCCAATATCATCCTCCATGCTTTTATTCCAATGTCGCACTCTTCGGCATGAGTCATCTCCAGTATCAAATATTATGATGCCATTCATTTTGAAATTGATTATTTCCGATATCAGAAGTTCTATAATGAGTAATTTGTAGTATCAACCAATCTTCGTTGATCCTGAAGTGTATAGAATCAATTCCGTTGATTTACGGCATGGATTTCTCAGCTTTAGCACTAATAACTCCCGTCATCAACTACGAACTTCGACGTCACCCAATTCATCCTATAAATACTCGTCACTCTTCAAATTTGAATATCCACTATCACCTATCTCCATAAGTTTGATAGTGTTCGGATATAAGGAATAAACTCGGATCCTCAAGATGAAATTTAGACCGGCCCCGAAATCATTTAAGTCAACCTTAAATTCATGTGGATCTATATATTCAAGAGATTTTTTTGATGGAAGAGGATGCTGATTAAAGGATTGATGCAAAAAGGGGACGAGATTGATATTTTAAGCAGAAGTATTATTTATGGCAAGGAAGTGGGATTAATGTCGTCGTAAACCAGAGAATAAAGTAAGTAATAAGATATTAGATGGTTTGGTGAGTTAGTGAGTGAGGAGGGCAAAGAAATGGTTCACATGGTTAATGCCGTAAATCATAATATGCTTTAATGGAGTCTAGTTGAATATTAGAAATAGATGAGATTAATATTATAGATATGGGATGGTGTCAGTGGATGATAATGAATTACGTGAGACTAGATCTATGTTGTTTGTATACCTATAAGTCATTAAACATTAACAAGTTAGCTTTCAAAATTTTGAATTCAAATTTGAAATTATTTCAAGGTATGAAATTCAAAATCCCTTCTAGGGTATTTTGGTCATTTATTGAACATGTAGAGGTTCGAGCCATCCTTCCAGTGTCAAAATGTTAAACTGGATTTTGGTTCAATGTTTCGAATGTGTGTACAAGGAGGCATGTTCGAAGAAATTCTAATAATACCCCTTGGTTTTATGGTAATTCAAAAGATTATTTGAAACACAATTCATAAATTCAAAAAAAATAAAATAGGCAAATCAAGAGAACAATAGGCTACATGCTCAAGCCATATTCATTATTCACTTAGAAGCTTGTTACAAATTGTGTCAATATGCAACTATCAAAATTTTCAAGCACTTGTTTACAAATTTCATATATCTACTTCTCCCTCATTAGCCTTTATGCAATTAGTTTGTCCTCGAACTCCTAATGAAAAGAACTATGAGGAGATCCTAATTGGAAAAACTGATAAGAGTGAGAAAGAAGTTAAGGGCCCCTTTCATGAGGGGGTGCATCTCTATTTTTAATAGTTAGAGGGAGGCAGGCTTGCTTTCATTAGCGATGTAGGACTTTATGGCAACACATTTTTCTATCTTAGTGGTGGCTTCAACATAGAGCTTGTGAATGAATATTGTTTATGGATAAGAATACACCAATCCTCGTTGAATTTGCTTTATAGAATGACTTTAATCTTCCTTCCTTGCACGGTTTTCGACACCCTATGACACTGATGTTGTGCGACATCGATAATCATTCAATATTCATGAAATATGACATTGATTAATAGCTTACGACATGTTTTTAGGAAATGTTCTTTGTGAAGTTGATGGCATGTGACATTAATAATGCATGTCATGGATAATATTAGGCATGGAGCTAACATGGCATGAAATGAGCGCGACATTACTTAAGAGATAGCATCGAATAAGAGCGGCACTAAAAAGAAGTGACATTAAAGAGATGCAACATTGATATGATATGGCATCGATATGATGTATCATCGATTACATGCGGCGTTGATGACTGCTTTATTTCTCATATGAGACATTGATATTATAATTAGCATTGAATCATGTGATTTTGATGAAGTGCGGCATGGATGGTATGTGATACCCATGAAATGCAGCATCAATTTGGAGCGAGATCAACATGAAGTGACATCATAAAGTGGCATCAATAAGGGGCAGTATCGATGGAGTACAACATTGAATCTATGTGACACAAATTTGGTGCGGCGTTGAACTAACTTCCAACGTCATCATTATCTTGCGGCATCAGCTGACTTGCGCTATTACTTAATTTTATTGATATTCTCTTTGATATCGACATTAGACCCTTTGATATTAATATTTTCAACATAAATTCTTTATTTGCATCCTTTGAAAAATATGTGGATAACAGAAAGAAAACATCTTTTTTTATTTTGAATAAGATTGGTTATCAGGTTAGATTTATGTAACAAATTGCACAATTACCCCTAGAGCTTACCCTAACTCTGTCACTTCCCGTTCCTACTGGGTTATTAAATTTCATGAGTAGGTCTTTTTAAGAGATAGTAGCCCTAAGACCTACCAATGCAGGTATCCATAGGAAATCATTGTACAAGGATTGTTGATCTATAACTAAAAAGCTCGCATAGAAGTATTTGTGCAGTGGTGATGTTCTTGTGATATTAAGGATTCGGGTCATCCCCTTTTGCATAGTTGACGTATAGTTGAACCATATATAAAGGTTCTGGACTTGGCTTCAAGACTTCATTTGAAAGTCTCATCTTACTGTACGCAGCTTTAAATATGACATTCACAACACTCCCCGAATCAACAAAAACTTTCTTCATAGTACAGTTTGAGATTTGTACTATCATCTCCATAGGATCCTGATGTAGGAATGTAATCCTTATTGAGTCTCCTAAGGTAAACATGAAGTCTAGCATGGGCTTCTGCTTGATGTGGAATAAAGTTCTACGCTCAGAGTGGGCTTCCTAGATGTATCTCTTCTAATCCTTCTTGCTTTTACTTATAAGGTGGGGTCCCCTATGAGTAGAAGCAATGAGAGTGTTGGAGTTCCCTACTAGTTCTTCGTGAGGATCTAGTGACTAGTTTTGCCATGATCAATAGCATTATATTTTTCATACATGTCTAAGTATCCCTTTTATATTAGCATTTTAATTTCATTTTTCAAGTGGAAACAGTTTTTAGTGTGGTGACCGTTCACCCTATGGAACCTGTAGTATTGCCATCTTTATTTTTCTTAAGCTTCTTCCCTTTATTTAGGATATTGTAGGACAATTCAGTTTGGGTCATTTCATAGAATCTATATTGGAGCATGGATTAGTGGAGGTTTTTGTCGCGTAACTAAACTCTCTTTTCCTTTTCACAGGCGGGTGGTTGTAATTTTCTACCTTCGCTTCCTCTCATTTCGAGTTTGAGCAACTTGTTCCATAGGGATCCGTCGACTGTTCTTGCCTCCTTAGTACATATATATCCACTAGCTCTTTCATAAAAACCTCTCATATTCCTACATGAGTTTCTATTATACATGTGTGCCCTTCTTTATTCCTAAGTAGCCACCATAAGTAACACCTCCTTGCTTGTAAATCATATCCTCATAGCTTTTGCCTTAAAGCATTTGATGTAACCGCCTAAGCTCTCATTGTCTCTTTGTTTGATGCAGGATAGGGTATTGGGATCCGGAGAGACTTCCCTTCCTACATGAAATTGTTTATGGAAATTCGCTGACATTGTAACCAAGAGTTGAATTCCTTCTGTGGGTACATCAGGAACCATTTAGAGGCTGCCTTTGCAAAGTATACTGGGAATAATTTACAATGGGCTAGTCTTCCCACTTAGTATGTCCATGTGGTATTCAAATGTGCATAGATGGTTGTCTAGATTAGACGATCCATCATACTTCTCAATCATTGGGGCTTTAAACTATCAGGGAAGCTAGACTCAATAGTTTCCATACTGAATAGATAAGAACATTCCTCCCTTCTTACCTCCTTGTTATTCTGCTTATATAGTCTGGCCAAGTGCTCTACACGGGCTTCGAATTCTTGTAACTCCTTGTCCTTAGCACTCATTCGCAACGAGCCACCTCTATAAACTGAATTGGCCTCATCAGCATTTTGCGCATCATGGTTACTGCACTTTTCTAACAGAAGAGTGTTAATATTAGTTGGCTTATATTTTATCTTTGAGTTTACCTGAGCCTTGTTCTTAGTTTTGGTCCTAAGCTTAAAAATCCAGCATCACTATTCCCATTAGTGAGATTGCAGTATTTGTCCCCTACTTGCACTTGTCGCGCAATAAGTGAACGCTAGCGGTGAGCTGCGGAGCTGTGGGAATCTAATGGGCTTGATGGGGGGTTTTTGGGATACGGTTTTTCGATCTCAATCATTCTTTCAATGATCTAGGTAACAAAAGTTTTGAGGGTGTCGGGTATCTTTAATGGTGAGCAGATAGATTTGGATGAGGAAGTGAAGGGTCTGCTTCATGTTTTTGCAGCTAGGTGTTCAGACTCTTGTTGGGTAGGGGTAGAAGAGTTCTTGGGTTACATTGTTCAAATTTTGGGAAGTTGTGGAAATTAAGGTTGTGGATAATCTGAGTAAAGTTTGCTAAGGGTTATGCCCTCCTTCTAGCACCAAAATGCTGATGAAATTTTTTGTCTCAAACTCCAAAAAAATTATGAAACAATTATGGTTCGGCATGCTTCCATAATTTGGAATCAACAAATTCAAGTAGTATTAAATTTGCCTTAGGGGTAGTAATTATGTTGCTATTTGCTTACATAATCAAGTAGTCGCATTTTAACTGTTTGTTAAAATATCGAGTCCAACTTATAATCAATTTAGGTACCTAAAAGGAATCTAGTAATGAAAATAAAGAATGAAAGTGCAGGAAAATAAAGGACACAAGAATTTACGTGGTTTAGATTTTAATGAATCCTATGTCCATGGATCAATGCTTTTCTTATATTCTTCTTGGTACATGTTTTAAATGGCAGAAAGTGCAAGTATTTTCAATATGGAATTCATAGAAACCCTCAGATCCCTTTCTCTACTACAGTACTCATTTATTAATAGTACTATGACATCATACAGATTATTAATTTCCTAATCCATTATTTCTTATCTATTCCTTCTATGTGTAATTTATCATGTTACTTGTTGATTTATGCATGAACTGCTAACGTGGCTAAGAATGAGGGGTAATTTCTTTAGGCGGGAAGATTTGGCTGAATGTGGGAATTTTGATTTGAAGTTAGACGGGAAGTTTAAATTTTGGTATAAGGGGCTACCTTCTGAATTTGATATGAAGACCGTGCTTGGCTTATATGCCTTCATGAATTTTTTTCTGTTGGTTACTACATGGTTTACTTAAAGTGTTGTAGTTGACATTGTACAATAATTACTGGAACCCATAGGTCAATAGACTCATTATGATCGGTCGACATGTAGCTGTCGACCGATGCCATGAAGTGGTCGACCAATCCTAGCATTGGTGGCTAAGGTTTACCTTGGCCAAACGGCCTGAATTTTATATAATTAATTTAACAGTTGTGGTTGATTTAGGCGTCTACAAATTCAGGCATAACCCTCTCTTCTCTTTTCATATTTTTCCGAAAATAGTAGTGAAGCTCTATCATTTTCTCTTCTCCACTATTTTTTAAGTTATAAAATATAATATTTATATTTATATTTATATATATACAAACTGGGAAGAATAGGAATCAAATAAGAAAAGAAGAGAAGTGAATCAACAAGATGCGATAACGAGGTAACATGTGTGTGCGTATTTCCCATCAGCCTCAAATCTCTTCTTGGGTCTGTAATTCTAATTTATGTAAATACCTTTTTATACATATTTCTTGGAATAAGAAGGAAATGAAGTTGAATCAAAGGTTTTACTTCAGATCTGGAGATTTGGACACTTTTAGAAGGTGAGTGGGAAATTTATAGATTTTTATGATATTAGATCTATTCAGTTGGCATATGTTTGATTTTTATGCCAAAATGAGTAAATATATGTGAATTGTAGGCTAAAATTGAATGTAATAAACATCGCCTACATATTCATAAGAATTGGAATTATTGTTACATCTTGATCCAGAAATTAGTGCCAAAGGTTATAAATATGAATATTGATTAGATATGAAATTTATTCCAGATCTGAAATTAGATTGTAGATTATTAGTATGACTTTGATTATTACACTAATTATGTTGAATTAGAGATATTATGTAGTTTAATTTGTGGAAAGAATATCTGTTGATTTTTATAAATTTGTTTATGTTTCCAAATTGTATAGAAAATGCAGCGTTTGATTTAATAAGGAATATATGCTAATGAAAGGAAGAGATGTGTAAAGTACAAATTATTCCCCGTAGTTTACACTGTCTGTTCCAATAAAAGGAAAATAATCATTCCGTAATTTCAAACGAGGAAATCTTTCCTTTCATTCTTGATCTTTTGTTTTAAACTAATTCATGGAAATCACAATGGAGTATCTTCCTAAAAATATAATTTCAGCAAATTAAATATGGAAAAGAATGTTCCAGTTAAAGATTTATGACTAGAATATATTTGATAGAAGTAGGTATTTATATGCGCTAATAAATATGATGATTTATGTGTAATGCTCGCGTAGGATATTAGTTATACGTAGTAATAATGTTGATTTGCGAATAGGAAATAGGAAGAAAGTTTGGAAAGGTTGTAACTCCCATTTATGGGTAATAATTATGAAATGAATTTGAGAGTTGCAAGTGATTAATATGGTAAATGGATTAATGGGACTAATAAATAAAGAAGTTGGGTTAATATTATGGAATAGTTAGGAAAGATTACTAATTGAAAATTCGTAAATATACATAAATGTCTTAGGAAATGTCCGTTAGGATGATACTCTTTATCATAGACAAATTGACATTTATGGAAGAAGTAAATAAAGGGGATTTATGGGTAATTGAATATTTATGGTAAATTATATAGCCTTAAATAAATAAAAGGAGGTTGGCATTGGTAAGTCTGATATCCAATTTAGGATGATAAAGCTTAGTAATAATAAAGCCTAGGATGATATGGCTTAAGTTAGTAAAACCTAGAATTATTAGTTGGACTTAGTAGGTTAGGATGCAAGATCGGTAGAGTTACACAAGAGAAGTCTATCCTTCACTTAAGGCTACCAGCAATTGTGTACACTTTCTACTGATGTGAGACATCTTTAACCATAGGACACATAGAATAATTTTGGGCTTAGAAGATTGGAATGCAAGGTCGGTAAAGTGACATAATGGAAGTATGCCCTTCACTCAGAGGCTACTAGCAGTTGTGTACACTTATTACTAATGTGAGACATCACCAATCATAGAACCTTTGGGAAAGGATTATGGGAATAATAGGATCTTCTTAAGGATTAATGGTGTTAAGTGGTTGTTTAAGAGCCTGCCTCTTTTCTAATTAAAAAGTATTAAATTGTCTGAATTAACGATTAGGAGCGGTAGTGGATATCTTGGAAAGGGTCCGCTATGGGTTTGAGGTATTAAGTGACTGATATAGAGTCTGTCTGTCTCCTACAAAGAAGTATTAAATATCCCAGTGAGATTCCAAGTAATGTCAGCTAGATAGTACTCGTGAGGAGTCCACCTTTGAGGTTAGATATTAAATAACAAAGGCCTGCCTAGAATATAAGTATTAATTGGTTAGGGGTCTACCCAGTCCTTATTAATAAGGTATTAAGTGGCTTGGGTACTGTCTCTCACATGACTAAGACTTTATTGATGATAGATGCGTTAGTAGTATGATTATCATGTATTATAAAGCCATATATTAGTGTTCAAATGTCTCTGTTGCTAGAACTAATAGACCAACGATGATGATGCTAGGAGTTTGCTTCATATTTGGAAGTATTAAGTGGCTAATAGACTTACGTCGGTATTTTATACCTTGGGAAGGGTAGGTAGGTGAATATTGCTAGGTAGGAATATCGTTGTGCAATATTAGGTTAACTTGATTAACTTAAAAGAGTAGACATAACAATTAAATGGAAACCAATTGATATAAATTTATGTTATGAACACTATAAATTTTCTAATCACTAGAACGTTATTCTGATCCCTCCTCGTTATAGCCCACATGATAGATTTAGAGGAATCAGTCACTAGAGCTGGATGTGATTACTTGTTAGAAAGTCTTTTTATCTCTCATGCTTGGTACTAATGTGAAATTTGATATCGAAGGAATACCAATAATTTCAAGGCAGTGGCCATAATCAGTATTTATATCATATTATTATTTTTGCTGTAAATTTAGATTTTATCAATCTCTAATAAGGTCATGCTTATTTGTAGGTACCAAATCTAATGATCCGTGCTTTGATGGACTTGAGTTTCGATTTTTGCCGAAATTTAGGCTCATAAAGTGTGGATTGTTTCACAGTGGGTACTAAGCATGGTTTTCGCTTGGGATGGAATCATGTTTTACTTTTGATAGATGTGGCATAGTCTTCCTTAGGGTACCGTAGCATAACTATCACTTGGGATGAAGGCGTTGTCTGCTTTTGATGGATGCGGTGTATTCTTTCTTGGGAGGTTGATCCAATCCTTTTTGAATGCAACGTAGTCCATTCTAAGTTATCGGTATGGTCACTTCCACTTTGTTAGATCGGTCCTGTAACAACCCGCATATTTTACGATTGTGTTTTTAAATATTTTATTTAAATATAGCATCGTTAGTCGGATTTTAGTCTGAATTGCTACTTTTTGCAAACCGTCGAATTAGGACCCGAGACCCCTTCCATTGAGTTCAAAATGATGTTTGCGACCTTTTTGAGTATAAATATCGATAAGTTTGGAGTTGGCTTGAATTTTGACATTTTCACTTAGGGCTTTGGGTTTCAGCCCAATAACTTTACATAAGACCCTAGCTCCACCCCCTCTCCTCTTTATTCATTCTCATTTCCTAACACTTCAAGCTTTAAGAAAAAATGGGGCGAGAGAAAAGAGATTAGGAATTCCTAAGCCCTAGCTTCATTTGCAAATCCAAGTTTTAGCTCCAAAATCAAAGAGAAGCTTAGGTAAGCATCTCCTTCTTCTTCTCCATCTCAGTCTCTCTCCAATTTCAGAAATTTCCTATAACCTAATTTGGGAAATTATTGCTTATGCGCTTAGATTGGAGCTTTTAGAGTCGAGATTGAAGAGTGGTTGATCTTCCTTTGTTTTCAATCTTCTCCTTCCTTGTTTTTGTGTAAAAGGTGAGTTTTTGAACTCACATCTACTTCTATAGTTATCATAGTTGTTAGGTATGAATTCCTAACACTTATTTATGTTCATTTGCTTTTGATTTGGATTTAATTGGTGAATATTCCAATTTTTGGTGTTTTGAGGTCAAATCTTTAAAAATCCAATTTTTGATGTTTGAACACGTTAGGGAGGTGTTTCGAAGAGCCATAGAAGGTTGGGTTATCGTTAGGTGTAAATCCCTAGTCGTTGTTGCTCACTCGTTCGCTTCCATTCTGTGTGATGGATTTTGTCCCACAAGGGGGATAGGCTGAAACTGCTAATGAAGTAGGTTCAGTCAACTGAAGTAGGGGATCAGTCGACTGAACCAGGGGGCAGAAAATTCTCTGTCCCCGTATCAGTCAACTGGACCTGAGTTGACTGACCTGGAAACCCGAGAGTTTCCAGGTTCTGTGCCAGTCGACTGACCATCTGGTCCAGTCGACTGACCAGCTTGCTTCATTCCAATTTGTCTATTTTGCTTGAGATTCTAATTTTATCGATTCGTGATTATCTGATTTGTTGTTATCATTTATAATCGACTTTGATGACTTCTACTTGGGAATTTTAGGGAACTTCCATTTTGATGGATTTGGTATCGATTTCTTTGGATTTGATTCACGTCTTCATATGTGAATTTGTAGTGATTGATTATTTCTACAATCATCTTTGTGACTTGTTACTTTGAAATACGAAGGTTTCTATACTAGTAGTAAATATCAAAACTCTTTCCTCAAAATGATTTCAACTTTACTTTTAATACACAGCTCATTTATAAAATCGTTTTCCAACCTATTAGTATATGCAAACCTTTTCCTCATTCGTTTAAGAAATCTAATTAAACCTCTTAGTAAAACAAGTGGTATGAAACGTTTGCGTTTACTTCGTCGGTTAATTTTTGGACTAGTTCGATTGAAACTCTTGTGACAATTTTCGAGTGGAGATTTACAATTTGTTTGTAAATATTTAAGCTAAGCCAGTGGTTATGGAACATGAAGCTAAACTCATTTGTTTATGAGCTTAGTGTAATTGACACTTCTTGATGATCGACGATGATCATTTTTGTGATTTAGACTAGCGATATGCTATGTCTCTTCATCCCCGTAGGGGACTCTACCTCGTTTTATTGAGTTTCGTCTCATTTCTTTTATAGGCTAACGACATATTGATTCTTTGGAGTTTTGACTCATTTTTGTGGGCTAGCGACCCATGTTCTTTTACGGAGTTCGTCTCATCGAACATACCATTATACTACGTCGTTGTTCGGCATATCAGGTTCATCGGCGTACCATTATACTACGTCGTTGTTCTGAATTATTTGAGTTTCAGGTTCCTCGGGCGTACCGATATTGTACTACGTCGTTGCACCGACTCAATGTTTAGCGACCATGGATAGCGTTCCATTTGTGATACACGTGTTGGTGAGTTTTCAAGCTCCCGTTTTGTGATAGGCCTTGTAACAACCCGATATTTTCAACCATTCGCATCCATTATAAGTGTATAGGTAGACACTCATGCCGGAATTGAATTGCTTAAAATACCGCGTTGTAAATAAAATTTGGCAAATCTCAGAATATACAGTAAATAAAAGTCACGGATCACAGACACAGAGTAATAATAGTGCAGCGGAAGTAAAAGAAATAGTAGTTCATGAAGCTACTATGTAAATATATCAGAGTTACATAAGATACAACAGGAGAAATAAAGTACAACAAAAGTCTAAGTATGATAACCAAGTACAAGCTGAATAGAACAACAGAATTGAAATAGATAAAACTAGATAAGCAGATAATCTCCAGCGATTCCAATCTCCAGAAAGTGGAATCTGAATTTATGAATAACTCAGGCTGACCCGAGCGTAAATAAAAATACAAACACTCGAGTCAGGACAATATATACTTATATAATGTAAACCAACTCAAGTGAACTGTAATAAGGTACACGTAACTTAAAGGATGTCTGGGACCGCCCATCCTCTAAGGATCCGTTAAACTATTTACTATATAGTAATATTTCGCTATTATAATAATGTCTACAGTAAAATAAACTTACTTTTAAATAGCGTTTCGGGCTACCCATATCACCCTTCACACATAATAGTCCCAGCAGTCCATCCAATATCATGACATCTCCGCACCGGGTGACTGTCAGAGGATACCACACGGGCTACGGAAGAAAAACAGACTCGTAGTAAAGGCTCGGTATGGTAGATGACACGGCACACAAGACAATGCCAGGGTAGATATACCAATTATGCACACGGGCTGGTGGTAACGCAGCAGCCACATACGCCCACCTCGGAACACACTCCCATATCAAAATCGGAGGATGGCCATCTAATCAATCACAAGTAAGAGTATAGTATCGAAGGAATGTGTCCGACCGGAGGAATGACCTCACTTGGCCCGAGATCGCTCCTGTTTTAGCCACCTTATGCCAACTCACGGGAGTTGGGTCCACGTAATATACCTCAAGAATGTCGCCACCATCCTACTTCATTCTGGAATCTCCACCGCGTACACAGTTGTTAAAGTGGTTTGTATCGACAGAGAGTATGCCAGATATCCGATCCCGGTCTCTTTAACAACCAATCGTTATTATAACCCATGGTTATAATTTTAAAGTATAATATTTTATACTTCAAAATAAAATATCATTTCAAATCCAAATCTTTATCAAAATAAAGATTAAATCATTTCCAAACCATTTCAATATATCAAAATAGCATATCCTTTCAAAACTTCCTTTTCAAATCATTTCAATATATCGACATATCATATCCTTTCAAAACTTCACTACAAATCATTTTAATATCAAAATATCATTTCAAAAATAGTTTATACTTCGAAAACCCAAAATCATTTTTATTTCAAAACTATATTTATTTCAAAAACAATATCATTTCCATTCCAAACATATATTCACTTTTCAAAATAGTTTACACTTTCAAAGTTATAACTCTTTCGAAACCAAAACATTGAAATCGTTACACTTTAAAAATCAGAACATTTTGAAATCATACATTTGCAATCATCCTTTAATTCTATACATTTACAAATTTATTAAATTAAACCCAAATTTCAATTTCAATTTAATTTAATTCAAACCATCATTTTCAATTCAAATTCAGTTTACTAACAGACCATTTCAAATCTTATCAAACTCAAATATAGGTTTAATCCACAAATACAATATTCAATCTTTAGTATATTTCAAGGTTTGAATATCCCACCTCTCATAAATCCAATATCATTTAAATAAACTCAAATAATGTATACTTCAAATATTCACTTATCAAATAAAATAAATAAATCAGAAATCAAATATCCTTTCAAAATATCAAAATGTCAAAATATTATTCAAAACATCATTCATTTTTATTCATTTAAATAACTTTTAAATCCCTTCATTATATTTAGGAATTAATTACCGTTTCAAACTTACATTTGAAAAGATTTTATATCAAAAATTAAATCTCTCCATTTAAATCATTTAAAGTCAATTCCTTATATTTATTAATTAAATATTAAATTTCCAAAACTTAAATCCTTCCATTTAAAGCCATATAAATGTCTCTTCATTATCTTTAGAAATTTAACATTTAATTTCCAAAATTATATCATTTTCCAAAGATTTTTCTTTCATAAAAGTTATTAAAACAACAAAAATATAGTTTCCGTGGCACTTAAAATGCTACGTAAAGTTATAGTTTAAAATAGTTCATTTGACAAAAGATAGCATTTAAGTGCTGTAATAGATTTCCTTTAAATTTCAAATAAACTTAAATGTTAAGTTTAACCACTATAACATTTACAAAGTGCTATAATAGCCTTTATTTCAATTTAACTTTTTAGTTCATTTAAAACAACTACAGCATTTACAAAATGCTGTAATACCCTTACATTACATTTCAAAAATGCTGTTAAATCAAATTCAAGGCTTCGATACAAATTTCACCAGCAGTTAATTTTAATTTAAACCATTTAACTTATAAAATCATAAAATTTCACATTTTAAAATCATCATTTCAATACTCTTATTTTTATGATTTTTATAAAGTTAAATTTCAACCAAAAATCAAATTTTAACATAATTTCTTATTTAAATTCAAGTATTAAATCTCATTGCTTTAATTAATTTTATTACTTAACCATTAAGTTTTAAATTACCAAATTATAACTTATTTCTATTTATTTTACTAAATAAAAATGTCATTTTTAACAAAAGTTCATAATTTCCCACAATAAGTTATATCTCAAAATTTTGACTTAAAACATTCATTTATTCACATTTTCATTTATTCAAAAATCACTTTTATTTCTATAAAAAATCATTTTATTCATTTTAATTCAAAATATTATACTTTTACTTTTAAAAATAATTTTAAAACATTTCAGAAAATAATTTATAACCCACGGGTCTGTATATAGTTTTCTAGCCTAGGTCAAGTGATACGGATGTATATCATTTCAATCCGCAGTTTACAAAGAAAACCCGGATTCTATCATTTCAAACCCACAGTCCCAAGTAAAATGAATGATTTTGAAAACCGCTCAGGCCTATCATTCAGCCCATAACGATTTTCTCTTATTCTAAAGTCCGTTCGGGTATGTATCATTTCAACTCATAGTGATTCTAGTCTACAGGGAACTTGCAATGGTGATAACTGATATAAATAACTGAATAACATAAAATAAAGGAACGTATGATATAACGAGTGTAATAGCAGGTATGCACATCATATGATAATAATGTAGCAGTTATAATAGGATGAAATGCATTACAGATTCAAGCGATGTCAGTTTATAACTATACAAACACATATTAGTCTGGTGAGATTTACTCACTTGTCACAAGCTGGAGATCAACACCAAAGCATAGATACTGACACAACAAAGGCACGACGACACAGATATGACTTGAGAGTGGAGAGACAAAGCTAATAGCCTTGCATGCATTTACCCAAAACAATAGAGTACATGTAAGATTTCAACACAAATTATCACTAAACAATGCAAGGAATCAAAGTCAAATGCTTTGCACTTGATCTCAACTTCACATACTTCAGTTATGAACTGAAATAGCACAGCCAAGGCATGGATTAAGGTCTGGTTTGGGTCCCTATAGGGTCGGCCATGCATAGAGCAAAATGGTGCGCTAGTTGGTGAGGCAAAAAGCTAACATTTCAAGACAAAAGCATGGATTTCAAGGCAACTTATGGGCTCGGCCAAGGCATGGAGGGCATGGCTATTTCAGGTGGGGTCAGTAGATGGTGTGCAGAGGTGTCTCGGGTCTGGAACAAGCTGGTGGTGGTGGTGTTTGGTCGGCCATGTGGAGGTTTGGAGGTGGTAGACATGGATGTGCTCGGTCTATGGACAAAAAGTGGAGTTTAGGTTTGAAATTTTTTTGGAGGATCATCTACAAGGTTTGGCTTGGGGTTTTGGCCAGAAAGGAGGTGGGGATGGTGGCATTCTCAGGTGGTGGTGGAGGCGGCAGGGCAGGTGGTGGGGTGGCTGGACCTGTAAGAGAAGAGAACAAGTGCAAATCCATGTCAAAACAATGAAAAGTGAAAAAGGAAAAGGAAGTTTTTACCAAAACTTGAGCAAGATGATAATGCCCAAAAAAAATTCAGTTTGAGAACATAATTTACGTGAAAATGGAATGAGGAAGTCGGCTGAAGAATATGACAAGGTCATCTAATAGTAATTGCAAGTAATGGTTGAAATGAAAAGACAAGAATGCAAAAGGACTAAGGCAAATAAAGAGTCACAAAACCTTTCAAATTTCTTTTAATTTACTTATATAAGATTAAATTACTGAAAATAATAATTGTTTAAGTTAAAATTTCTGAAATGAAACAAAATATAAAAATATATGTAAATATTTATTAATTATATAAGGTTAAAAATGAGAAAATAGCACAAAATTGCAAACTAGACTAGAAAATTTTGAAAATAACGGAATAAATTTTAGAAAAAATATATGGACTTGGAAAAATATTTTATAACAAAGATAATAACATAAAAATAAAAATTCATTCACAAAATGAATAAATAAATTTTAATTAAATATAATTTAAATAAAGAAAATAGCAGAAAAATGGAAACTAGGCTTTAAATTTTGGAAATAAATTCAATAAGCTTTGGAAAAATTCATACATCACTTTAAAAATATTTAAAAGTCAAAATAAACATAATATAAAATAAATATACAAATTATAATAAGATATATCAAGTAAAAATATCATTTATATAAATTAAAACAAAGAATATTGTTAAATAACCCCATATACATACAATATTGTAAAGGGTATAACTTTCGCAATTTAAATCCAATTTCAACTAAACGAAAAGCAATATTCATGATATTAAATCTATTTTCATAATAAAAGATAAAATTCAAGAATTCAAATATTTAAATTTAAAATTTTAAAAGTCAAAGTTTGACCAGTTTTGACCATTTTTGACCACAAATCCATTTTTCAGGAAAATATTCACTTTATACTAGTTTGAAATTATAATTCATATAATAATAAAAATTCATACTTAAAAATGAAATGTTTGAAATAAAACAAGTTTAAAATAATTTCAAAATAAAAATAAAGTCAAATTTAAAAATATAAGCAAAATCTAGGGTTGTTACAAGCCTCCCCCTTTTGTGATTTCTGGATTACTAGTTGGTGAATTCTAGAATTTGTGTTTTCACCTCTTTTCGTGATTGATAATGATACGTTTGCCGATATTTGGGGTTTGGTGAATAAAATAAAGAATATGACATTCTTTTTGGTGCTTTGAGATTCTTGAGATATTGTATGATTTTTGTGTTGTCTAATGTATACTTTTCATAGTATTGCATTATTGTTATCATACGTTTTCGTCATATCTCTTCTTCTATCTCATTTTATCTGATATTTATAGCTAGTCTAATCCATTTATTATTTTCTTATTAAATAATACTCGGTTCAGATCGAGATGTTATACGTGCTTCTGCTTGACTCCTCTTCTGGGAACATTATCTGACTTTTGACTAACTACTCTAGTTAGTAGTTCTTGTGGTTATACATTTGAGATAGAGACTCCTTGATGTTACTTATTCTTTTGTATAGCACTTGTATCTATTATTTGTGATATTGTGGATCTTGTATGACCACTACTCTGATGTACACTTTTATGTGTTATACTCATATCTGTTTTCGCCTTTGAGATATGAACATCTGTGACTGATTTGTGTTATGCTTATTTCTATATTTGTTTTCAAAGATCCTATAGCCACTGTGTAGTAGCTTTGAGTTTGTATCGGTATGTTGGATTTTCTCTAGAAAAGAAATTTATTCTATCTGACATATCGGTGCTCGCACAAAGCAATTACACGGATGGTCGCTTCTCAACAGTCTTATTCTTCATGCTAGTTGACGGCATTACCTTGTAGTGTCCTTGGCTAGCGTGAGTATAGAGGTGGGGCGTGACAAGTCCCTTCCAAAGTATCGGCGGAGTCCCTTCCATGGTGTCGGTCCAGTCTATCATATTCTTTTGGCGGAGGCATCCTTATTACGACTGGTTTAGTTACGACTCATGCTAAATTTCACTTTAGCTTCATTTGCATATCTCATTTAGCTAGGTTGACGGAGTTTGCTGCCATCGTATTAGGTTAGCTTCATATTCTGTGTTTGTCTACGCGAGTGTGTAGTGCCTCTTGTTTCTTTGTGAAGGCACGACTTCAAAACTTGCTTTTTGTTGTTTTCTTTAACTAAATTAGGGCAGTTTGGCCTGGGAAGGTGGTGTGGTTTGTTTTTTATTCAAAATGGTCTTTGCAGCATATTTGATTTGACTTCGATGTTGTGCCGCTAATTATGTATGAACTATGAACTATTCAATCATGCTGAAGATGATTTGTTGAACTTCATGTGCCATATTCTAAGTAGTTCCTTTTTAATGAAGATGTGGTCCATCTTGTCTCCCTATTGTCTTATACAGCATGCTAGCTTTACACAGCTGAATTTAAATCTATACAACTCATATTTATAGGAGAAAAATGGGTGTAACGGTTGTCATTAAAGTCTGTGTTATTAGGTTGGACTTGCCATACTTGTACCCTGTTTTTTAAGTCATCTGATTAATCACGTCCGATTAATCACGTCACATTTAGTGCTTTTTATACATGTCTCATCGCAGCTGGCCACCTTTTCTGATTGTTTGCATATAAATCATTTTGAATTCTAATAAATCCAGATTATACATATATTATCTTATATACGCACTTTATTAAACACTAATGATATTCAAATAAATCTAATAAAAGTTAATAATTAAATTTTATTAATATTAATTAATTTAATTAATTGATAACAATTATAGTTTAATTTAATATTGTATTTGGTATTTCGAAATATTCAACATTTCTGTTATGCAACATAAAGGTGTAAATTCAGTCAGCGATTAATACAAGACAATTAAAATATTAACATTCACACGTCACCTTAGCGGCTTGGGTGATAGTTTGGCTAAATTTTTCGCTTTTACATTTTTCGATGATATACAATTCACTATTTTAAGCGGTACCTGGTAGTAACGATTATTTACATTGATTCTCTACGTCAAAACTATATTATTTTAGGACATACGAAATTTGGTTTTGGTCAAATTCCAATATAATCCATATTCAACTTGTTTAATCCAAACTAAAAGTCCTTGGTTCAATAATAACAACTATTATCAAACATACTGCTCTGACCAAAGACTTTGACTTCAAGTTGACCACAGTTGACCGTGATACTTACCTCGTATTATTGAGGAGAATAACTCTCTATTGAATAGTGTTTCACTTCCAATGGTTCAACTCAGACTCAACTATAATCGTTCGATGGACGTCATATCATAATTTAACTATAATTAAAGTGGAGTGTCCACATTAAAGTTTAACAGTATTCTCAAATTGAAAGAACTGTGTAATATCGTCACTTTAAAATACTCTATTTGATCTTAGTTATACTAACCAATAGAAAACCCTCGAGTGAATCATTCCATATTTTTCCAATAACTATCAGTACGGCCATGAGTAATATATTGCCCAACGTTTAGAAAGCATTACATAATTTCAACGGATATATCAATACCCTATCTCGAAATATCTTGACTAGGAATATTAAAAACAATATGTTATTTTTAACGTGATGAATTTCTTATGATTACAACACATTGTAATTACTGTAAAATAACAAATTATTTAAGAATTTTTATGTAATATACTTAGATTACATAATTAAGTAACATAACATAGTATGAAAAACATATAATAAAAAAGGTCTTTTATTTCGAATGAGAATTTACTATAGAGTTAATGTCTTATAATAAACTATAGAATTTTCCCTAGGACATACCTCTAACTCTATCACTTAACACGATTCATGTTGTCGTGCGATTGACTATAATCAAACTGTAGTTCCAACACGTAAGATTCACAGTATTTTTAAGTCAAAAGACTAATACAATCATGACGTCTTCTCCTTGACTTTTAGCCTACCGAAGACTCTCGATGAATTATTCTGTAATCGTTTCAAACAACTACACATGCGTTACCCTTGGTGCCCTCGATAGTCGGGAATAATTTGCCATCCACTACATGGAAAGCGTTAGGTACACTAGTCTCAAATGGAGTTTTTGTGTGCGCACACGTATGTGTATCAATATATCGTATTTCGATACATCTTAAATAGAAATATTTAATGAAAAGTATACATTTTATCGATTCAATACTCATGGTTATGATCACATTCGTAACTGGAATTGATTGAATACTTTCTAATGGTTTTCTTATTCTATATATTCAATGTACTTAAAACATTAATTATATCCCAATATAACAATATGTTCAACAGAATAAAATCAAAAGTTTACTTTATTTCGAACAAGATTCGCTATGAGAGTTAAGTTATATAATGAAATTACATAATTATCTTTGGCGCACACCTTTAACTCTATCAACAAGGCCATCGGAAAACACTATTATCGTTATGACATCGGAAAGCAAAGGGCGTCGGAATTGCATTGGATGTTATCCCATGGTTGTCGTTGGTATGCCGTCTAAATTTTTTTTTCCATGTGCGATTTTTTAGTGCAGCGAACGACATTGGAAAAGCGCCTTTGACACCATTTCAACATCCGAAATAATGTGCTCCATCTTAGGGGCTTACGTATATAAACTTTGTTATGTGATTTATATATTTTTATGGTTGAAGGACAAGCTAAATTTACCAATTTGTTGATAGAATGTGATATACATTGAAATTATCATTTTTGTAGGATTTAACGGATGGATTAATGAATATTATATTCAGATAGTTTAAATTTTTTACCTAGTTTAAGTTTAAGGTTATTTAATTAATTCAAATACATGAGTTGACTGTAAAATTCTAAGGAAGAATCGATGAAAAGTCCGTGAGTAATCGTACAAATTACAACATACGGGTATACGAATGTAAATAGTCGAAGTATTAATAAAACATTGTGAATAATTGTAAAAATTACGACTAATAGAGATTTGTATAAAAAAAATTACGAAACAACAAAGGAATTGAGAGAAAGTTGTAAAACTAAATTATATGACTAGAAATTCCATTATCTTACTATTATTAATAGAAATTTATTGAAATAAATGAATCATGAGTTAAAACTGTTATTATTGTTCGCTACAATTTTTGATATAGGATTTATATATTCATATGTTTAAATAAAAATTTAATCTAATTATTCTTATTAACAAAAACGTGGTATGGTAATGAAACTTGACTTTTTGGATTTCAAGCGTTTGAATGTATAACTGCAAACCAAAGTAATAGAACATTGCAAATGATGGTAAAAGTAACAGAGATATACGTTAATTGAAAAAATATGTATAAAAAAAATAGGGGGAGAGAGTCAACTACCAGTGAGATATTTCGTGAACCAATGGTGGGATGGATATATTACTTTCAAATCGCCTTAAATTTCGTATATTCTCACTCCAGTTCGCATTTAACCTATAAATATAGGATCCCATCGCAAACTCCATTTATTCAAAACCAAATTTACAATCGGTCAGTCATAATCAACAAGCTTTGAATGGGTAACCAGCTTTCACCGTCGGTCGCTCAAAATCAAGGTCCTCCCTCTGATTCTACAAATCATATAACAAGCCTCAAGCGACCTCGATATGATCCATCAAAAGAAGATGCAGTTACAGAACTCAAGGATGATCAGTCAATGACGGAAAAGGAGATCTGGGAAATGATATACAAACCAACTTACAAGGAGAGAGAGAATGCAAAGAGATTCAAATCAAAGTCGGGTTCAAAAATGGTGGAATACTGCGAGAGTCTAACCTTGGAGAACTGTCACGCCACCGCTTGCAATAAAATTCACTTCCAGCATATAATAATTCCAAACCTGACCGATCCAAAGTTAGGCGACTGCCCATACCTGAAAGCCTGTCATCACAGAAACGCATGCAGATACGTCCATTACGAACTCGACGACCGCAACACTTGCAGCAATATCTCTCCAGACGCAATGATGCAAGTCGACAGCAAGCGTTCAGTAGGAGAAGGGCAGTGGATAAACTGCGACATTCGCAAATTCAACATGAATATATTGGGAGAGTTTGGAGTGATAATGGCGGATCCGCCATGGGACATTCACATGAACCTGCCATACGGAACGATGTCGGATGACGAAATGAGAATGCTGAATGTGGCTCCGTTGCAGTCGGATGGCTTGATATTTCTATGGGTGACGGGACGAGCAATGGAACTGGGAAGGGAGTGTTTGGAGATATAGGGGTACGAGATGGTTCAGGAGATAATATGGGTGAAGGTCAATCAGCTTCAGAGGATTATAAGAACCGGGAGAACCGGACATTGGCTCAATCATAGCAAGGAGCACTGCCTTGTTGGGATAAAAGGGAATCCGAAGGTGAATAGGAATATCGATACTGATGTTATTGTTTCGGAGGTTAGGGAGACGAGTAGAAAGCCAGATGAGATATATGCTTTGATATAGAGAGTAAGCCCTGGAACGAGGAAGTTGGAGTTGTTTGCAAGGAAGGATAATACAAGGGCTGGGTGGCTGTCGCTTGGAAATCAGTTGGATGGGGTTAAGTTGGTCGATAAAGGGTTGAGAGATAGATTTAAAGCTGCTTATCCTCATGTTCAAGTTCGGCCTCTTTCATCTGTTTAGACTTTTGAGTAGGTTGTGTTGAATGTTTCTGTTTTATGATCGAATTGTTATGGTGCATTTGATTTGCATGTGTTGTGTGAATAACTGCACATAGTGGAAATATTCTCTGTATTTTTCTTGTTTAGTAGCTAAATCTCATTTTATTTAATTTTTGTTTGTGAGCCTACTTGAAAAAGATTCAAAGATTTCTTTTTAATACATACGTTCCTTCATTACCATCCAAGATCTTGATCATTTTATAAACTTTAATGTTTGCATACTGTATATGCATGAATAACATCTCTTGATGTATAAAGCAGTTGGGTTATATATCTTCACACTTCTTCACTACACAACTACTTTCCTTGCATCCTAGGATCGCACAGTCAATTAAGAATGAAGAAAGATGATGAGTTTCACCATATTTACCTAGTATCACTCTCTTAGCTTGAGTATTGATGTTTTACCAAAATCCAAATGACCTTTAACTATGAATTAGCTGGTCAGAAATTTAACACATATTGAAATAGGAACTGACAAATAGAGAATGCCAAAGCCTTGTGTTTGCTACGTGATATGCGTGATTAACCTAAATCAGCAGTTCTAGCGACGTATGATATATCCCATAGCCCTACGTTGACCTACATATGTGCACAAAATACGTGATTAAGTAAACACATAAGTCTCTTTTAAACAGTCAGTCATTAGCATATGCTATTATATTGGATCTAAATCCTATTATACAGAAGTTTGAAATAGGAATTTAAAAATAGAGAATGCCAAAGCTTTGTGATTTGCTACGTGATCCATGTGCTTAATCCAAATCAGCAATTCTAGGCACGTATGATATATAGCCCGTAGCCCTATGTTTACTTATATATATGTGCACAAAATACGTGATTATAAACCTCCTTTAAACAGTCATTAGCATATCCTATTATATTGGACTTGACTTGCTTTAGTGAAATGTAGACTTTTTCACTACTCAAATCGTTATGTTTATATTATCGAAATAAACTTTTTATAAAAATAAACACTCATTTATCGATTTTTTTTTTATAAATTTCAAACTTAAATGCACTTTTAAGATGAAAAGATTGATAACTCTTAACAAACTCCAAACTTTAGCTTAACATGACCAACTCAGTTGTTCGATAATTAAGACTTCAAAATTAAATATCATAGGTACAATTTTTGAGATTGAAATTTGTTGGTATTAATTAATGAATTGAAGTTTTCAAAGAAAATATAAAAACCGCGGAAGAAAACTTTGTTCCAATATTTAATTTTTTTTTCTTTAAAAAATAAAGATTACCTTTTCAGCGAAAAAAATCAACTTTTTTGGAGAAAAAAAAGTTCAGAAAATCCGTTTGCTCGGGAGAAAAATTACAGTAATTCAGTAACAGCTGAAAATATTATTGTCATTTGTTAGCATAATACCAACATGGTGTCAGTGTGGGGTCTACAAAATTTATAACAATGATGAAACGTAGAATACGAGTGAAAATTTTTCTATCTGGTTGTCAATGTGAACTCAAGTTCTCAAATAAACAAATTACCTACGTTTTCCCCGTGCCAGCCAATTTTTTGATGTTTTTGAGATGCTTCTGTAGCAAAGCATCGGAAATTTGTGTTTAATACGTTTATTCCTTTTTAAATTATTTGAAGCAAATTTTTAAATCTAGAACGGAACTTTAAAATTTAGCACAAAGACAGTAACGCATTTTATTCAACCGACTTCAACTGTTTCCTCCGTCTTCTAACCCGCTATAGTATGTAGCCGCCACTGTCCTATCCCTAACCTGCCATAGCCGCCGTCCAAGCCGCCATCGTCGAAGCTCCCGCCGTAAATTCCAAAACTAAAAAAAAAAAAAAAACTAATTCAACACACCAATCCAAACGTAAATTAGTAATTTCGTGAAAATTGAAGTCGAGAACCACTAAATCTAGAGGTGAGAAACAAATGGAGAAGTAAAACAAAGAAGAAGAAGAAAGACAAAAAGTTTTAATCGCAAGTCGAATGATATTTAGATATAGCATTTCTATATTTGAAACACAACAGACTGTGTCTAATATGCTAAATGATAGACTAATATATCGTTTATACTTTTAAAATATGGTATCATCATTTGACTATACAAAATGATATTTGGATGTAGCATAAGCATGTTTCAATTGAACGAGGATAAAAAAATATGCAAAATGAACTTGAATTTAGCATAAGTATATTTAAAGTGAACTAGCATAAATAAAATATACAAAATGAAATAAAAGGAGAACTACCATGAATATAATATGCAAAATGATAGTTGCATATAGCATATGTATTTGTAATGTAACATTTTAATCATAAAGTCCATCACCAAGTTTATGATATGCGAAATGATAGTTTAACGTAACATATGAGTTATGAAGCTCATTATCATGTTTAAAATAGGAAAAATGATAATTTAATATAGCATTTATTTATGAAGTCCAATATCATCGTTACAATATGCAAAATGGGATTTAATGTAACATTTCAATCACAAAATCAACTACCATGTTTATGATATGCAAAGTGATATTTTAATATAGCATTTGAGTAATGAAGTCCACTATCATATTTAAAATATGCAAAATGATAGTTTGGTATAGCGTTTTAGTTATGAAGTCCAATATCAAAGTTATAATATGCAAAATGAGATTTAACGTGGCATTTTAATCACAAAGTCCATTGGAATGTTTAAATTATACAAAATGATAGTTTAACATAGCATTTCAGTTAATGAAGTCCAATATAATATTTACAATATGCAGAATGATAGTTTAATGTAACATTACAGTTTAATTACAAAGTCGCTAGCATATTTAAGGTATGCAAAATGATAGTTTAACATAGCATTTGAATTATGAAGTTCATTATCATGTTTACAATAAGCAAAATGATATTTTGATGTACCATTTCAATTACAAAGTCCACAAACATGTTTATAATATGCAAAATGATAGTTTAATATAGCATTATAGTTATGAAGTTCAGTATCATGTGTACGTATGAATGCAAAAGCTAACAAGATACCAAACCTAGTCAGGCACGTACGGATGTAAAAGCTAACCGGATGTCAAACTTAATCGAGTATATATGGAATCGTTCTATACCTAGGATATATTGTTGAACCGAGCGTACCATCGAATGTAAAAGCAAACCGGATGCCAAGCCTAGTCGGGTACGTATGGATGCAAAAGCTAACCGGATGCTAAACCTAATCGGGTATGTACGGATGCAAGAGCTAATCGAATGCCTAACCTAATCGGGTACGTATTGCTTCAAAAGCTAACCAAATGCCAACCCTAATCGGGTACATATGAAACCAATCTATACCCGAGATATATTGTTTAACCGTGTGTACCATTTAATTCAAAAGTTAACCGAATGTCAAACTTAATCGGATACGTATGGATACAAAAGCTAACAGGATGTCAAGCCCAATCGAGTACGTATGGATGCAAAAGCTCACCGGATGTCAAACCCAATCGGGTACATATGAAACCAATCTATACTAGAGTTATATTGTTTAACCGAGCGTACCATCAAATGTAAAAGCTTATCGAATGCCAAGCCTTATTGGGTATGTATGAATGTAAAAGCTAACCGAATGTTAAGCCTAATCGGGTACGTATGAAACTAATTTATACTCGAGATATAATGTAACTAAATGTATCATCGAGTGCAAAAGTTAATTGAATACCTAGCCTAATCGAGTACGTATGGAAGCAAAAGCTAACAGGATGTCAATCCTAATCAGGTATGTATGGATTCAAAAGCTAATTAGGTGTCAAACCTAATCGGGTACGTATGGAAGAAAAAGCTAACCGGATGTCAATCCTAATCGGATACATATGGAACCAATCTATCGTTTGTATTTTTAAATTAGTGCACTACAATGTATCAAACTGAATGGAATGTGCCGAATGATAGTTAAAAATATCATCTGTATTTTTAAAGTGCATTACAATGTATCGAATGTGCCGAATGATGAGTAAAAATATCATTCTATTTTTAAAGTGCATTAGAACGTATTGAATGTGGCGAATGATAGCTAAAATAGTTTAATATAGCATTTTAGTTATGAAGTTCGCTATCATGTTTAAAATATTCAAAATGATATTTTAATATAACATTTTAATTACCAAGTCCATTATCATGTTTATAATATGCAAAACTATAGTTTAATGTAACATTTTAATTATGAAGTTCAAAATTATGTTTATGATATGAAAAAAAATAGTTTGGTGTAGCATTTTAATTACAAAGTCCACTAGCATGTTTAGAATATTTAAAATGATAGTTTAATATAGCATTTTAGTTATGAAGTACACTTCCGTTTTATTTATGATATCTGTAATATTCAAAATAAAACAACTCAATAAACAAGTAAACAAGCAACTGATGCATTTTGTTTTATGCATATTTTATCATTTTGTCAAACATATGAGTAATTTTATCTAATCAAAATTACATCTTATGCAAATTCTCAAAACAAAACTTATTCCAGCTCCTTGAAATTTATGAACATTCAATCATGCTATTATAGATGCATAAACTATAACAACAACAATATAGAATATAACGTTCATTTATGCATTACACTTATAGAATTATAATGATAAGTTCATATAGCATTTTTTTCTTAGTTCATTTCAACACATTTAATCGGCATCGTTACCTTTGGCACCATCAGCAACCTTAATCTCCACTCCACCGCCGCTCGTTTGAACTCGGCCGTCAAAGACATCGTTCAAGTCACCGCAGACCTTCAAATAGTCGCCATCACCTACAGTCCATCGCCTTTGCCTGGAAGGGTTCCGCCTTTGCTTGAGCGAGCTTCATTTTCGCTTGCGCTTGCGCCGTCGTCGCCTGCACTTGCGCCGCCGCCTGCGCTTACGCCGCCGCTACCTGATCTTGTGATGTCGCTGTCTGTGCTACTAATTTGAGAACAACTTGATTTTTTTGTAAAGAATTTCTTTCAGACGAAAGTATAAAGCTTGCGTCATCATAGCGTAAAAATAATTTATGCGTTCTTTATTCTAAAAACAATGTTATATTTTTCC
This sequence comes from Allium cepa, assembly GCA_030765085.1. Classification (NCBI taxonomy): domain Eukaryota; kingdom Viridiplantae; phylum Streptophyta; class Magnoliopsida; order Asparagales; family Amaryllidaceae; genus Allium; species Allium cepa. Next base: position 273,920,467 of record CM060928.1, read on the forward strand.
TTCAGCCGATTTTCCTGTTCTTATTATTCTTAATATCAATTTTTACAATTTTTTATTTTTTTAATAGTATAATCTATTAAGAGGGAATTAGGGAGAAGGGCAAAATTTGGAAAAAAAATATTACATTTAAGGACATCAAGTTTCATTTTTGGGCTGAAAGGACAAACTTTGAAAAAAATAGACCGAAGAACAATGCTAGTTATAACTAGCATAATATTAAGTTTTACACTGTACAAAATGCTAGCTATAATTAACATTGTCCTTCAGCCTATTTTTTTATAAAAAATTTCCTTCTGTCCAAAATTGAAACTTATTGTTCTTCAGCCTAAAGTTTTTTAAAAGTTTGTCCTTGTGCCTATTTTCCATATCTACTAATTTATATAAATAATAATTGTTATTTTTGCGTACTTTTTGAAGTTATCGTTGATCAAACGACTGTGGAATGAAAGTGTATCCTATATTTTAAAAAAAAATCATATAACATCGAAAAAAATTATAAGATTGGATTTTAAAATTCTAAATAAGGTTTCCATTTCATACTTAGTAGGTGGAATGTAGAATTTATTTAGGGGAATTTTCATTCTAGGTCTTGTTCGGAATTTATTATGAAAATAAGCCTTTTATCGCAATTTCATATATATTTTTCTAACAAGAGTGATATTTATTTAAGCAAAACAATCGTTATGACGTCATAGAAGTTTGAATCCGTGACTTTGAAAACTTTGTCTAAAGCATTATATCTCTAACCACTAAAACTAATAGTCTTTTGACTTCACTATTCAATATTTTATTCTTATGCATTTTAAAACGGACAAATTTTCAAACAAAGCTCCAGATAACTATTTGCGCAAATAGGCTCAGCGAAAAACTAATTGCAAAAATAGGCCTCGCTTTTATATAGCTTGCACGTATATGGATTGACAAGCTATATTATTATTATTATTATTAAAATATGTAGCTTGCACAGTCCATATTTGTGCAAGCTGTATAATTGTAGCTTGCGCAAATATGAATTATGCAAGCTATAAATCAAGAATCGAAATTCCAGCAAGCAAAGAATCTATCCCCCACTTCTCAAGCCCCTCTCCATCTTCTCGAAATCCATCTCAATCCTCATTCCAACTCAACTGTTTTTCCAAATCAAACCTCCAATTTACATTAATCTCAAGTATACTTTGAATTAATTAATTGTTTTAGCTCTAAATGGAAGGAACTTCTTCACCCCTGACAATTAGAGGTAAAAAAAAAATTGTTGAAATTGATGTTAAATTAACAAATGATTGTTATTGGTAATTGTACTAAGTATTACCGGTGTTGTCGATGATAGTTACCGCCTATTATTGTTGTCATTGTTGAAATTTTAATTATTGATAAACCATTCTATAACCCTAGTAGCAAAATTGATTTGTGAATGAATAATTGGACGATAAATATATTGTAGAATTGTAATGACCTGATATTTTCAGCCATTCGCATCCAAACAGGTCGGAATTTAATTGCTCAAAATACCATAATGTAAGTTTATATTTGGCAAAATTCAGCATATACGGTAATAAATAATCACAGATCACTGACACTGAGTAATAAATGCAACGAAAACAAAAGATAGTGGTTCATGAAGCTACTATATATATCACAGAGTTAAATAAGGTACAACAGAAGTCTCGAATAAAATAGTCAAATACGATATCAAAAAACATCACTGGATTAACTGAATATCTGAAAGCTGAATAGATAGCTGGATCTCCAAGCGAGGCTCCAACTCCACAGGTGAGTCTCAAAATCTGAACCACTCAGTCTGACCCGAGCGTAAGGCAAAACACAAAACACTCGAGTCAGGATTAACATTCTTATACCAATGAATCCAACTCAAGTGAAATAACAACCGAATTACAATTAACTCAAAGGATGTTTGGGATAATCATCCTCTAAGAATCCGTTGAACTATCTACTATGAAGCAGTATACGCTAAGTAGATAATGCCTATCAGTAATATAAAGTATCAAAATAGTGTTAAGGCGTTACCATTATCCCCCTTAACATATTTTATATAAGCGTCATAGTCTATACAACACTGTAAACTCCACCGTAAACTAGTGGGATATCAGGGAGTACTGCATAGGTATAACACAAAACAAATCGTAGTGGTCGCGTATAGGGATACAAGTATGACAAGGCACATGAGGCAATACCTAACATAGTGAAACTACCGTTTGCCTGATTCAAACTCGTGAGAACGCATCGCAGCAACGATCGCAACACCGCGAAACAACACTCCCAATTCAAGGGTGCGCACCAATCAATAACAAGTAATGAGTAGTTTACGAAGAAGTGTGTTCGCTCGAGGTGGCTAACCCCATTTAGCACGGCACGGCTCCTGTTTTAGTCATTTCCGATTTGACACAAGTGTCAAGGTCATCCATTATCGTTCTCTTTCTTCAGTCATCACGTACATCATTCCAACCACTTCATTCTAGATTACACTCCGCGTATAGTTATTAAAGTGGTTTTCGGTTTAGACAAAGAGCATGTCCATAACCGATCCTGATTTCTTTAAAAACTTTCGTAATTATTACATCGATTGGTCGTTTAATAAATTTCAAAAACCAAGTCAATTTCACTCTCACTTAGAATTTGAAAGCCAGCATTTCATTTGTCTTTCTATATCAATTTCTATAATTTACGTTTCAAAACTTTCAAATTTACCATTTCAAAACTCTATAATTCAACATAAATTTTTATTTAAAACAATTCAAATATTGATTTAAGTTCATGTATAAGTTTCATTCCATAATCATTTAAATTAAGTTAATTTAACATTCAAAACAATTGAAATTCATTGACGGATTCATTCAGTAATCATTTAAATTAAGTAAATTTATCATTTCAAAATAATTTCAATTGAATTTCCAATTCATTAAATCAATCACTTAAGTTTACCTACATGATATCAAAACTTATAAATTGAATTAAATTAAATTCGTCAAATTAAATTCTTTAAATTACAAGTCTCATATTAATTTCCATCAATTACATTTTATTTCTCATTAAAGAAATTCAATTTCACTTATCTACTTATTTAATTTAAACAAATTTCAAAACTTAATTGTTAAAGAAACTCAATTTCACTAATTAAAGAATTCAATTTCACTCATTAAAGAATTCAATTTTATTTAATTATTAAATAATTTCAAAACTTAATTCAATAATTTACTTAAATTTAAACAACATTCTTCCATCAAACACATTGTAAATCATAATACTTAGGAAATCAAAATATAGAAATCATAATGCTTGGAATCATAACACTTCTCACTTAACTGTTTAGATATAAATAATAGTATATATAATAAAATAGTTTATAATTTAAAATAGTTTATATAAAATAATTTATATTATAATAGTTTATATGTAATAAATTTATAAAGTAACATATATAAATAGTTTTAAACATAATTTTAAAAATACTTTATATAATAAAAAAGCTTCCTCAAAATTTCACAAATCGATTCCAATCAATTCAAATTCCAAAATTCAAATTTAGTCAAATCTCAAATCATCAATTTTAATTTATTTCAGTTTCTCAATAAACCATTTCACATTATATCGATTTCAAATACAGATTTTTAACCACAAAATAAACCATTTCAATTTTAATATTTTCACAGTTTTAAATATTCAAACATTTCAAAACAAGAATTGATAATTCCATATATATATCCATAAGTTTCAAATCGATTTTAATTAAATACATTTCCTAATTAAATACAATTTCAAATCAATTTCAAATCTATCTTCTCAACCTTAATTTATTAAATCATTGTAAACTCTGTATTAAAATATAATTTAAATACTTACTTAACCATATTATATTTTAATAAAATCAAACTTTATTATTAAGCTTATTTTATACCAAAACAAATTTCGCATAGCTTAAATCCAAGAATTTAACTATATAAAATACATTTATATAATATCTAAAATCATTGTTTATATAAAACCATATATTTCCTTCCAAACCATAGTAATCATTTCAAATTATTTATTTATAGACCAACGGTGTTTTTATATAATTTCTATCCTATGGTCAAGTGATACTGATATTTATCATTTCAATCTGCGATTTAAATATATACGGGTATATATATATATATATCATTTCAACCCATAGTCCCAAATTCAATTCAATGAAAATCGCTTGGGTTTATCATTTCAACTCATAACGATTTTCACTTATTCTACAGATCGTTCGGATATGTATTATTTCGACCCATAGTGATTCTATACTAACAGGAAACTTGCAGAGTGATAACAGATATGATAATAATATAACAGTCATATATCGTCAATATAAATAACAGATAATGGTGTCAGATGTCAGAGGTGAACTGATACAGGTAATAGCATATATATAACAGTGTAAATTACTAACAGCAGCATATTTCAATTGTCGTTTCAATTCAAATCAAATTTAATAAATAAAAGAACATTAATCGTGAGTGATTGCTCACCTTTCGAGGCTAGAGAGATGAACGAGAATCGGATGAATTACGAATCCAGACGCGAATTTCGAAGCAAAGCACGATGGATACGAGTTCGACAATCAAAGCTGACAAATAGGAATTTGACAAAATTGAATCAGAATTGGATCGATGAAGATAAATGGTACAAGCGAACTCAATATTTATATAAATATAGTTATATATAAATAATATTTTAAATTTCAGACGCATACTAAATGCAGTACACATATTATATTTGTATAATTATAAACTTATATACAACATATCATATGTTTACTGTTGCAGTCTGACAGTAGATTCAAACTTTAAAACAAATATGTATATTTTCAATAAATAGAGCCACGAATAAAATATTATATGTGTGTGTGTGTGTGTTTGTGTGTGCAATTTTGTTCAACAAAATATAGTATAAAAATATACATAATACTAAATTTCTTTCGGCTGAAGATACACAGCAAGGTTAATATAAAATCTTAACACCTTTATGAGTTCAAAATCCAAACGTACTGTAACAAAACTTAATAAACTAACATAAGATGCATAGTAGGACCCACAGACATACTATAATATAATCTTTATAAACTTTTATAAATAACCAACTTAAAATATATATAACATACAACTGTGCTATACCATCACTCTTAATAAGCAATTATAACTTTATGTAATAAAATAACAAAAAAATCTGATAAGAATAAGGTCATATATAATACTGTAAAATTTATACGAACAAAATACTATCAGAAACTTATACACTCAGATCCATGTATACAAACTAATAGTTATAATAACCCATATAAAACTAGCATATATATAAAACGCACAAATCAGAACACTATATATAAATACTAATATATAAACTAGACCGTTATATACTTTACAATATATATACTTCTTAAGAAAAGCATACCACTTTAAACTTGCTTATATATATAATATACACTAGCTGCTACATTAGATATTGCTATATTAAATATATATATATATATATATATATATATATATTTATGTGTAAACTTTTTAAAACTTGTAAACTAAACCCAAAATGCAGACAAATTATTCTAATAACTTATACGTAGAACTTATATAAACTATTACTTATATAAACAATATACCCTACATAATATAATAATAATGTAGAATACCTTAACAGGAAGACTGGAGCACGATGTAGGCGGAGTTGTGTGCGCAAGGAGGGGAGGAGAGGGACAGGCCGAGAGCTTGTGCTGGCCATGGAGGAGCGGGCCGGGTCGGTCAAGAGAGGCGAGGTGGGTGGTACGGGATAACGTGGTGGAGTTACTGGGTGTCACGTGGAGGCGGAAGGCTGGGTGGCGACTTGGATGGTGGAAGGCGTGGGCATGGGAGGAGAAAATTTGTGCTCGGCCAAAGCTTGCGTGGGTAGGAAATGAGCGCACACGGTTGTCGAGTTCAAGGGGAAGAGGCGCGGGTGAGAAGGACTTGTGCAAAGTTTCAAAGGAGAAGAAAAGAATATAGATCTACAGAGAACACTTGGGTTTGACAAAATGAAGAGGAGAGGAAAAGTTGCTAAAGCTTGCAATTTTGGGAATTATGTATATTAATTTTATTTTTTTGTTAGAACCGAAAAGCAAGCAAAGAAAAAGTCACAATAATAAATAATGTAAGCTGGAGAAACACTGTCGTTTAAAGATAAAGGTAACAGGATAGGCTAGAAGGCTGTGCACTTGAAAAGTCAAGAGAGAACAAAAGGCACAAAATACTCTACCGATTTGGTTACCGTTTTCGCGGATGCCGCTGCATACCAGACTTCGAAACACGGAATTGAATATACCGCAGAGATCAGCATGACGAGACGATCAAAACGGTATACGGATATCAGTGGTACGATTGAATTATAAAAATTCGAATCTTCTACTAGCGAAAAATGCTGTAAAAATGTAGAAAAATAAGATCGACGGAGCTAAAGAAACCTGAATTTGGAAATACGAAAAATGACGTCTCAGTCAGAAGATGATTTAGAATTTTTCTATATAAAAATATTTAGGTTTCAAAAATATTTTATTTTCATCAATTCCTAACTGATTAAACTGAAATAAAATTACACACGAAAATAAACTTTCATATTTTCGGATGAAAATTTACCAATTGCTATGTTTAACTAGACGCATTTCAAATATTAAATTTTTATTTCAAAATTTTATTATTTAAAATTTCCAAAAAATTCAATTAAATTATACTAATAAAACCACCAAAATTTACGGATCGTTACACTCTCCCCCACTCAAAACTTTTCGACCCCGAAAAGGAAGGAGGTAGGAGAATAGAAACAGCCGGAAGAAATTAGAATTGAATTACAAAATAAAAAAATTAATGTAAACCATATAAATTTCAATTTTAAATTAATTTATATTCAACAATTGACTTTAGATTCAAGATAATTCATTAAGTTGATTTTATTTCAATTTATTAATATTTGATACAAAAGATTTCTTTCAAACAAAAATTTATTTAATTTGTCTCATTTACTATTCGATCAACTTATTATTCTATTTACCTCTATTAACATCTTTTATAATTAAAATTTTAAGTGTATAACAATTATTATAACCACTCAAATTTTATTTATAAAATCTTTTATATTATATATTATCCAGTTACATATTCAACTTCTGAATAGTTTAGGTAAGTTATATTGGAATGTAATTGAGTTACAAGAAATTTTTTCCATTTATTCAAAAATTTGCTTTATTTTATAATTAAAATCACCTTTTAACGTAAATTTATGAATTAAATTTCTGATTAACTTCAAACAATTTAGAGATAAATATATATATATATATATATATATATATATATATATATGTCAAATCATATTAATAATATACCTATATATATAAATCAAATCATGCTTAAGAAATTTAAATCAATTTAATTTCCAAAACAAAACTGTAGCAAAGCTATGAATTGGTCTCTTCATTTCGAAGCTTGAAAATGAACGTCGATGTGCGGTCGCCATCGCCGAAATTATTTTCCAGCGACAAAAGAGGAGAGCACTGGTTTAATCATTTAAAATTCTTTGGAAATGATTTCTATTCGAAATTACTTTATATAATATGCATTTTAAAATTTAAATCCAAAGTTTGAAATCAACGGAAATTAAATTCTCAAATTCTTGATTTAAATTCATTACAAACTCCAAATCAAATTATAACCAAATTTTATAAATTCATTTATTTATATTATGAAATAGTTAATGGTTTATAAAACAATAAGTGAAAATTAAATATTATCATTTCAGACAACAAATTCATTAACAATTTAATTTCAGAAAAACTTATACTTGTATATAATATCAACATATAAAATTATTTTATTTACCAAATTTGAAAACAATATTGTGTCAGTTTACTCTGCTCAAGAGTTTTGAAAATCCTATCGATAGTGTTGATTAGACGAATCGATCGAAAACCCAAATCAACATCAACAACTCAAACAACACAATATAAAACATTTTTAATATTAATTCACAAATACACTTCCTCGCTCGGCGATACAAGAATGGATTTCAAAGCAAGGATAGAGATCCAAATTTGATGGGCCCAAATCAAAGAGAATTTTGATTCGAAGATAAGTTTGAAACAAAGATAAGATAATTAAATAACAAAATAGAAAGATGAATAATTTTATATAAATCTCGGGCAACCTTAACTGGGTCGACCGTGACATCAAAAATAAGATCAATGCAGAATTCCGAGGCAAATCAACATTCGATCGCAAGAGATAGAATTTAGACATAACAGAAGACAGATAGCATCGTAAACCGAGGATACAAAAATCTCCGGTGAATCAATGCCAATTGTGAAGGAGTTTCACCCCTTTACAAATCATATCGTGGAGCTATGGGATGCTCTAGAATTCAGAAGAATACGAATAGTGAGGAACAAGAATGAATTTCGGAACCGAGGGAACGTTCCAAAAATTCAAAGGAAATTCAAATCAAAGATGAAAGATTCAGGCACGAGCGAATATGATTTTGTAAATAAATTACCATATATGCTAAGTTTTTCCTAGAGCCAAAGCTTTGATACCAAATGTAACGACCTGATATTTTCAACCATTCGCATCCAAACATGCCAGAATTGTACCAGATTGTAAGTTTATATTTGGCAAAACTCAGCATATACAGTAATAAATAATCACAGATCACAGACACAGAGTAATAAATGCAGCGGAAACAAAAGATAGTAGTTCATGAAGCTACTATATATATAACAGAGTTAAATAAGGTACAACAGAAGTCTCGAATACAATAGTCAAATACAATATCAGAAAACATCACTGGAATCAACTGAAAATCTAAAAGCTGGATAGATAGCTGGATTTCCAAGCGAAGCTCCAACTCCACAGGTGAGTCTCAAAAGCTGAACCACTCAGTCTGACCCGAGCGTACGGCAAAACACAAAACACTCGAGTGAGGACTAACATTCTTATATCAATGAATCCAACTCAATTGAAATAACAACTGAATTACAAGTAACCCAAAGGATGTTTGGAATAACCATCCTCTAAGGATACGTTAAACTATCTACTATGAAGCAGTGTATGCTAAGTAGATAATGCCTATCAGTAATATAAAGTATCAAAATAGTGTTAAGGCGTTACCATTATCCCACTTAACACATTTTATATAAGCGTCATAGTCTATACAGCACTGTAAACTCCACCGTAAACTAGTGGGATATCAGGGAGTACTCCATAGGTATAACACAAAATAAATCGTAGTGATCGCGTATAGGGATACAAGTATGACAAGGCACATGAGGCAATACCTAAGGTGGTAAAACTACCGTTTGCCTGATCCGGACCGGTGAGAACGCATCGCCGCAACGATCGCAACACCGCGAAACAACACTCCCAATTCAAGGGTGCGCACCAATCAATAACAAGTAATGAGTAGTTTACGAAGAAGTGTGTTCGGTCGAGGTGGCTAACCCCATTTAGCCCGGCACGGCTCCTGCTATAGTCATTTTCGATTTGACACAAGTGTCAAGGTCATCCACTATCGTTCTCTTTCTTCAGTCATCACGTACATCATTCCAACTACTTCATTCTGGATCACACTACGCGTATAGTTATTAAAGTGGTTTTCGGTTTAGACAAAGAGTATGCCCATAACCAATCCCGGTTTCTTTAATAACTTTCGTAATTATTACATCGATTGGTCGTTTAATAAATTTCAAAAACCAAGTCAAATTCACTCTCACGTAGAATTAGAAAGCCAGCATTTCATTTGTCTTTCTATATCAATTTCTACAATTTACGTTACAAAACTTCCAAATTTACCATTTCAAAACTCTATAATTCAACTTAAATTTTTATTTAAAACAATTCAAATATTGATTTAAGTTCATGTATAAGTTTCATTCCATAATCATTTAAATTAAGTTAATTTAACATTCAAAACAATTTAAATTCATTGATGGATTCATTTAGTAATCATTTAGATTAAGTAAATTTATCATTTCAAAATAATTTCAATTGAATTTCCAATTCATTAAATCAATCACTTAAGTTTACCTACATGATATCAAAACTTATAAATTAAATTAAATTAAATTCGTCAAATTAAATTCTTTAAATTACAAGTCACATATTAATTTCCATCAATTATATTTTATTTCTCATTAAAGAAATTCAATTTCACTTATCTACTTATTTAATTTAAACAAATTTCAAAACTTAATTGTTAAAGAAACTCAATTTCACTTATTAAAGAATTCAATTTCACTCATTAAAGAATTCAATTTTATTTAATTATTAAATAATTTCAAAACTTAATTCAATAATTTACTTAAATTTAAACAACATTCTTCCATCAAACACTTTGTAAACCATAATACTTTGGAAATCAAAATTTAGAAATCATAACACTTCTCACTTAGCTGTTTAGATATAAATAATAGTATATATAATAAAATAGTTTATATTTAAAATAGTTTATATAAAATAATTTATATTATAATAGTTTATATGTAATAAATTTATAAAGTAACATATATAAATAGTTTTAAAAATAATTTTAAAAATACTTTATATAATAAAATAGCTTCCTCAAAATTTCACAAATCGATTCCAATCAATTCAAATTCCAAAATTCAAATTTAGTCAAATCTCAAATCATCAATTTTAATTTATTTCAGTTTCTCAATAAACCATTTCACATTATATCGATTTCAAATACAGATTTTTAACCAATAAATAAACCATTTCAATTTTAATATTTTCACAGTTTTAAATATTCAAACATTTCAAAACAAGAATTGATAATTCCACATATATATCCATAAGTTTCAAATCGATTTCTAATTAAATACATTTCCTAATTAAATACAATTTCAAATCAAATCTATCTTCTCAACCTTAATTTATTAAATCATTATAAACTCTATATTAAAATATAATTTAAATACTTACTTAACCATATTATATTTTAATAAAATCAAACTTTATTATTAAGCTTATTTTATACCAAAACAAATTTCGCATAGCTTAAATCCAAGAATTTAACTATATAAAATACATTTATATAATATCTAAAATCAATGTTTATATAAAACCATATATTTCCTTCCAAACCATAGTAATCATTTCAAATTATTTATTTATAGACCAACGGTGTTTTTATATAATTTCTATCCTATGGTCAAGTGATACGGATATTTATCATTTCAATCCGCGATTTAAATATATACGGGTACATATATATATATATCATTTCAACCCATAGTCCCAAATTCAATTCAATGAAAATCGCTTGGGTTTATCATTTCAACCCATAACGATTTTCTCTTATTCTACAGATCGTTCGGGTATGTATCATTTCGATCCATAGTGATTCTACACTAACAGGAAACTTGCAGAGTGATAACAGATATGATAATAATATAACAGTTATACATTGTCAATATAAATAACAGATAATGGTGTCAGATGTCACAGGTGAACTGATACAGGTAATAGCATATATATAACAGTGTAAATTACTAACATCAGCATATTTCAATTGTCGTTTCAATTGAAATCAAATTTAATAAATAAAAGAATATTAATCGTGAGAGATTGCTCACCTTTCGAGGCTAGAGAGATGAACGAGAATCAGATGAATTACGAATCCAGACGCGAATTTCGAAGCAAAGCACGATGGATACGACTTCGACAATCAATGCTGACAAATAGGAATTTGACAAAATTGAATCAGAACTGGATCGATGAAGATAAATGGTACAAGCGAACTCAATATTTATATAAATATAGTTATATATAAATAATATTTTAAATTTCAGACGCATATTAAATGCAGTACACATATTATATTTGTATAATTATAAACTTATATACAACATATCATATATTTACTGTTGCAGTCTGACAGTAGATTCAAACTTTAAAAAAAATATGTATATTTTCAATAAACAGAGCCACGAATAAAATAATATATATATTTGTGTGTGTGTGTGTGCGCAATTTTGTTCAACAACATATAGTATAAAAATATACATAATACTAAATTTCTTTCGGCTGAAGATACACAGCAAGGTTAATATAAAATCTTAACACCTTTATGACTTCAAAATCCAAACATACTATAACAAAACTTAATAAACTAACATAAGATGCATAGTAGGACCCACAGACATACTATAATATAATCTTTATAAACTTTTATAAATAACCAACTTAAAATATATATAACATACAACTGTGCTATACCATCACTCTTAATAAGCAATTATAACTTTATGTAATAAAATAACAAAAAAATCTGATATGAATAAGGTCATATATAATACTGTAAAATTTATACGAACAAAATACTATCAGAAACTTATACACCCAGATCCATGTATACAAACTAATAGTTATAATAACCCATATAAAACTAGCATATATATAAAACGCACAAATCAGAACACTATATATAAATATTAATATATAAACTAGACTGTTATATACTTTACAATATATACATACTTCTTAAGAAAAGCATACCACTTTAAACTTGCTTATATGTATATAATATACACTAGCTGCAACATTAGATATTGCTATATTAAATATATATATGTAAACTTTTTAAAACTTGTAAACTAAACCCAAAATGCAGACAAATTATTCTAATAACTTATACGTAGAACTTATATAAACTATTACTTGTATAAACAATACACCCTACATAATATAATAATAATGTAGAATACCTTAACAGGAAGACTGGAGCACGATGTAGGCGAAGTTGTGTGCGCAAGGAGGGAAGGAGAGGGACAGGCGAAGAGCTTGTGCTGGCCATGGAGCAGCGGGCCGAGTCGATCAAGAGAGGCGAGGTGGGTGGTACGGGATAACGTGGTGGAGTTGCTGGGTGTCACGTGGAGGCGGAGGGCTGGGTGGCGACTTGGATGGTGGAAGGCGTGCGCATGGGGAGGAGAAAATTTGTGCTCGGCCAAAGCTTGCGTGGGTAGAAAACGAGCGCGCACGGTTGTCGAGTACAAGGGAAAGAGGCGAGGGTGAGAAGGACTTGTGCAAAGTTTCAAAGGAGAAGAAAAGAATATAGATCTAAAGAGAACACTTGGGTTTGACAAAATGAAGAGAAGAGGAAAAGTTGCTGAAGCTTGCAATTTCGGGAATTATGTATATTAAAAAAAAAATTGTTAGAACCGAAAAGCAAGCAAAGAAAAGTCACAATAATAAATAATGTAAGCTGAAGAAACACTGTCGTTTCATGATAAAGGTAACAGGCTAGGCTAGAAGGCTGTGCACTTGAAAAGTCAAGAGAGAACAAATGGCACAAAATACTCTACCGATTTGGTTACCGTTTTCGCGGATGTCGCTGCATATACCAGACTTCAAAACACAGAATTGAATATACCGTAGAGATCAGCACGACGAGACGATCAAAACGGTGTACGGATATCAGTGGTACTATTGAATTATAAAAATTCGAATTTTCTACTAGCGAAAAATGCTATAAAAAAGTAGAAAAATAAGATCGACGGAGCAAAAGAAACCTGAATTTGGAAAAACGAAAAATGATGTCTCAGTCAGAAGATGATTTAGAATTTTTCTATATAAAAATATTTAGGTTTCGAAAACATTTTATTTTCATCAATTCCTAACTGATTAAATTTAAATAAAATTACCCACGAAAATAAACTTTCATATTTTCGGATGAAAATTTACCAATTGCTATGTTTAACTAGACGCATTTCTAATATTAAATTTTTATTTCAAAATTTTATTATTTAAAATTTCAAAAAAATTCAATTAAATTATATTAATAAAACCACCTGAATTTACGCGTCGTTACAAAAATTGCCTTTCGGACCAGAAGATAGAAGTGTTTTTTATCTTTGAGATCATCATAGAAGTCGAAACGATTCTGTTTTGGAGGTATTTATTTTATTTAATTATTAAATAATTTCAAAACTTAATTCAATAATTTACTTAAATTTAAACAACATTCTTCCATCAAACACTTTGTAAACCATAATACTTTGGAAATCAAAATTTGGAAATCATAATGCTTGGAATCATAACACTTCTCACTTAACTGTTTAGATATAGATAATAGTATATATAATAAAATAGTTTATTATTTAAAATAGTTTATATAAACTAATTTATATTATAATAGTTTATATGTAATAAATTTATAAAGTAACATATACAAATAGTTTTAAATATAATTTTAAAAATACTTTATATAATGAAATAGCTCCCTCAAAATTTCACAAATCGATTCCAATCAATTCAATTTCCAAAATTCAAATTTAATCAAATCATCAATTTTAATTTATTTCAGTTTCTCAATAGACCATTTCACATTATATTGATTTCAAATACAGATTTTTAACCACAAAATAAACCATTTCAATTTCAATATTTTCACAGTTTTAAATATTCAAACATTTCAAAACATGAATTGATAATTCCATATATATATCCATAAGTTTCAAATCGATTTCTAATTAAATACATTTCTTAATTAAATACAATTTCAAATCAATTTCAATTCTATCTTCTCAACCTTAATTTATTAAATCATTATAAAATCTATATTAAAATATAATTTAAATACTTACTTAACCATGTTATATTTTAATAAAATCAAACTTTATTATTAAACTTATTTTATACCAAAACAAATTTCGCATAGCCTAAATCCAAGGATTTAACTATATAAAATACATTTATATAATATCTAAAATCAATGTTTATATAAAACCATATATTTCCTTCGAAACCATAATAATCATTTCAAATTATTTATTTATAGACCAGCGGTGTTTTTATATAATTTCTATCCTATGGTCAAGTGATACAGATATTTATCATTTCAATCCGCGATTTAAATATACACGGGTATACATATATATATATGTGTGTGTGTGTGTGTGTGTGTGTGTATATATATATATATATATATATATCATTTCAACCTGTAATTCCAAATTCAATTCAATGAAAATCGCTTGGGTTTATCATTTCAACCCATAACGATTTTCTCTTATTCTACAGATCGTTCGGGTATGTATCATTTCGACCCATAATGATTCTATACTAACAGGAAACTTGCAGAGTGATAACAGATATGATAATAATATAACAGGCATATATCGTCAATATAAATAACAGATAATGGTGTCAGATGTCATGGGTGAACTGATACAGGTAATAGCATATATATAACAGTGTAAATTACTAACAGCAGCATATTTCAATTGTCGTTTCAATTGAAATCAAATATAATAAATAAAAGAACATTAATCGTGAGTGATTGCTCACCTTTCGAGGCTAGAGAGATGAACGAGAATCAGATGAATTACGAATCCAGACACGAATTTCGAAGCAAAGCACGAAGGATACGAGTTCGACGATCAAAGCTGACAAATAGGAATTTGACAAAATCGAATTAGAACTGGATCGATGAAGATAAATGGTATAAGTGAACTCAATATTTATATAAATATAGTTATATATAAATAATATTTTAAATTTCAAACACATATTAAATGCAGTACACATATTATATTTGTATAATTATAAACTTATATACAACATATCATATATTTACTGTTGCAGTCTGACAGTAGATTCAAACTTTAAAACAAATATGTTATTTTCAATAAACAGAGCCACAAATAAAATAATATATGTATGTGCAATTTTGTTCAACAACATATAGTATACAAATATACATAATACTAAATTTCTTTGGCTGAAGATACACAGCAAGGCTAATATAAAATCTTAATAACTTTATGAGTTCAAAATCCAAACATACTGTAACAAAACTTTAATAAACTAATATAACATACATAGTAGGACCCACAGACATACTATAATATAAACTTTTATAAATAACCAACTTAAAATATATATAACATACAACTGTGCTATACCATCACTCTTAATAAGCAATTATAACTTTATGTAATAAAATAACAAAAAAATCTGATATGAATAAGGTCATATATAATACTGTATAATTTATACGAACAAAATACTATCCGAAACTTATACACCCAGATCCATGTATACAAACTAATAGTTATAATAACCCATATAACACTAGCATATATATAAAACGCACAAATCAGAACACTATATATAAATACTAATATATAAACTAGACCGTTATATACTTTACAATATATATACTTCTTAAGAAAAGCATACCACTTTAAACTTGCTTATATATATAATATACACTAGCTGCTACATTAGATATTGCTATATTAAATATATATATGTAAACTTGTTAAAACTTGTAAACTAAACCCAAAATGCAGACAAATTATTCTAATAACTTATACGTAGAACTTATATAAACTATTACTTGTATAAACAATATACCCTACATAATATAGTAATAATGTAGAATACCTTAACAAGGAGACTGGAGCACGATGTAGGCGGAGTTGTGTGCGCGAGGAGGGAAGCAGGGGGACAGGCCGAGAGCTTGTGCTGGCCATGGAGCAGCGGGCCGGGTCGGTCAAGAGAGGCGAGGTGGGTGGTACGGGATAACGTGGTGGAGTTGCTGGGTGTCACGTGGAGGCGGAGGGCTGGGTGGTGACTTGGACGGTGGAAGGCGTGAGCATGGGTAGGAGAAAATTTGTGCTCGGCCAAAGCTTGCGTGGGTAGGAAATGAGCGTGCACGGTTGTCGAGTTCAAGGGGAAGAGGCGCGGGTGAGAAGGTCGTGTGCAAAGTTTCAAAGGAGAACAAAAGAATATAGATCTATAGAGAACACTTGGGTTTGACAAAATGAAGAGGAGAGGAAAAGTTGCTTAAGCTTGCAATTTCGGGAATTATGTATATTAAAAAAAATTGTTAGGACCGAAAAACAAGCAAAGAAAAAGTCACAATAATAAATAATGTAAGCTGAAGAAACACTGTCATTTCGTGATAAAGGTAACAGGCTAGGCTAGAAGGCTGTGCACTTGAAAAGTCAAGAGAGAACAAAAGGCACAAAATACTCTACCGATTCGGTTACCGTTTTCGCGGATCCCGCTGCATACCAGACTTCAAAACACGGAATGAATATACCGTAGAGATCAGCACGACGAGTTGATCAAAACGGTATACAGATATCCGTGGTACGATTGAATTATAAAAATTCGAATTTTCTACTAGCGGAAAATGCAGTAAAAACATAGAAAAATAAGATCGACGGAGCTAAAAAAGCCCGAATTTGGAAAAACGAAAAATGACGTCTCAGTCAGAAAATGATTTAGTATTTTTCTATCTAAAAATATTTAGGTTTCGAAAATATTTTATTTTCATTAATTCCTAACTGATTAAATTGAATATTTTCGAATGAAAATTTACCAATTGATATGTTTAACTAGACACATTTCAAATATTAAATTTTTATTTCAAAATTTTATTATTTAAAATTTCAATTAAATTATATTGATAAAACCACCAGAATTTACGGGTCGTTACAAAAATTGCCTTTCGGACCTGAAGATAGAAGTGTTTTTTATCTTTAAGATCATCGTAGAAGTCGAAACGATTCGCTTATGGAGGTATTTATTTTATACACATTGAAATATTGTTAATCCAAAATGTAAATATGAATTACTAATTGCAATTCCTTGTTATAAATTGAAATGTAGAAACAATTAAACTTTGCGATCATTCAAGTAAGCTTAAAGAAATATATTTTAAAGATGCCAGATTGGAACAAAACCTAATAATAGCCATGTTTCGAAAAGCAATGTAAGTTGATTACATTAGACTAAATCATCATCTTATTATGGCATTGTGAGATAAAAGGAGACTTGAGACAAATACTTTTCATTTTAAAGTGGGAGAAATGACTGTAACTATAGTTTATTTTTACTTTTTGTTTTGTTTTGGCACGGACGGTTTTCCAGTATGTTTACAAAATTTGGATGTTAATTATATGGAGTTAAGTCATGCTTTATTTGGTATATTTCTATCAAAAGAGGCAGTAAAATCTAAAAGTGAGCTAGCAATGACTTGGTTTAAATGTGAATTTTTTGAACCACCAACTGAAAATGCGATAGATTTACGTGTACTTCGTCATAGTCGTGTTGTTATCTTGTACATTTTAAGTTGTCTTTTTTCAGATCATTCAAAAAGTAGATTGAATTTGAATTTTGTCGTTTTCGCAAGATTTAGAAAATTGTGGTTATCATTCATGGGGTAGTGCTGTACTTTATTGTTTGTATAGTGAGTTAACAAGTGTTGCTATAGAGAAAAAAAGTTTTAGACGGTTTTGCAACATTGTTGCAAATATGGTCTTGGTCTCTTATCGCTATTGGACGACCTACTGTAAGAATTCCTACTGATTTATATCATTATCTTCCGTTCGAGTGTAGGTAGAATTGAGCTAGGAGTTAACGTGAAACTTCCAAAAATGTACAATTTTACCGAAATGGATTGAATTTGTTAATGGATGTCACCATGACTAGGGAACCATATTCTTTGTTGATTAAATTTAGGCATCCTGACGTTAAGTATGTGTATGCAGTTGGACCACTAAGAGTAGGCTAATCCTTTTTTTGGACTTTGAATTATATGCTCCAGACCGAGTGATAAGACAGTTTAGCTTTGACCACCAACACATTCCCGATGTCGTAGTGTCATTAGACCCAGAACCCAGTAGTTGGATGGACTTCCTTCAAGAAAGTATCGCTCAATGAAATTCAAGTTTTGATCGTGCCAAACGAGCATGTAATCCTCCGACACCGTTGAGTGATTATGAGTATTGGTAATGGCAAATAACTCGCAGTTATATTTTGAAAAAGTCGGCTAGGCAATTGATAACTTACATTTCCCGAGCTCCACCAAAGCATAATGTGGTTAGTATTTTGATTTATAAATTTTGATTATCCATACTTTTAGATCATATTCATTGTTACATTGTTTTGTATTTTGCGTAGGTAAGCGGGATATATAGCATTTTAGATGTGGTTGACGAAATTAAAGAGAATCATATGGAGACGAAGAAGGTGAAAACTAAATGTATTGACTTATGACGTATACATGATACGATTTTAGGTAGGAACAAGTTAAGAAGGCCAGCACACTACAAGAAAAACGATCTTTTATAGCGGCATATAGCCGCTATTAAACACATAAACGATGTATATCGACATGTTATAAAAAAGAATTGCACATTTATGACACATAAAAAAGGCTCTAAAAGAGCATGATTTCATAGCATATATATACCGCTAGATACAATAACGCCTATTTTCTGCATGCTTTGACAGTAACCTCATACATTGCATTACCTTTTTATCGCACTTATGTCATATAGTTATAACACTTTTTAAAAGCTATGCTTTATTTTACTATATACTTAATGCACCCCGCTGTTACATTTCAATAATAACAATAAAATTGAATCTTCTTTGAATAGATAAAAATTTGAACAATGTATGAACGAAAAAATATATAATAATCAGCAAATGTAACGTATATTCATGATAACAAAATAAAGTATCAACTAATAAAAAATAAGTTCAATACATTAGTTACCAATTCAATATATATTCATAATAACAAAAGACAACATAGTTCAAAGTTATCATCTACAAGTACAAAATGCATCACTAAGAACTTGAAATGCTCAAAGTCTTTCTTCATGTATGTCTTCGGTCATTGGTAGTACTTCCTGAAAATTCAGAACAATTTGAAAATAATTATATAAAACTATGATGAAAATTATAGATTATTGGTAGTATCTTCTATTATTAGATGGATGAAGATTTACATAACTTTTTTAAACATCAAATTTTTCTTAGATGGATGAAAATAATGTCTTGTTGCATGTTGCATTACAACAGCCCGCGTTTCCTATTAGTGAAGATCAGGTTAACTTGTAACGTTTGGTCAAGAAAGCGGATGGATTTGAATCAAGTTAGAAAATAAGAATGCCTGGCCAAACCACACAATACAAAAGGTAAATCGTATATTTGTATAAATTTGTGAAAGTGGCATTCAAAAACGAACTTGTGTTCAATTTTCATATCTTAGGCTAAATAGTTTCCTCCCAATTAATAATAGTAAATTGTAAAATGATTTCTTTTTGTTCTTTTTATCAATGGTTACCTATCTATGTCATCTTTAACATAAAAGTTGCATATTCCTTGATTTATATTTGGTTAACTGGATACACGATGGTAAAAAAACCTCCATGTTCTCATGATATCAAGGTGCAGTTTACGTATGCAACTCTCTCAATTATACTACCATTTTTTAATATACCTTTATAGTACTAAAGCACGCCATTTACACTGTGCCTTCTAGAAGATCTAATGAATGTGAGAGATAAAACTGGTAAAGGAAAAAGCCGCCACAAAATGAGGTTGAAGTTATTCCTCCGTTTGACATGTCTGGCCCAGGAAATGTGTAGAACGAAGTAAGTGAACTAGTTCCATTAAATTCAAATTCTGAGTTGACAACTAGCAAAACTGTAAAGTGGTTCTCCTTTTGTATTGGTTTTTGTTTCATGATCATGGAATGCATTCCAATGGCCAGTGCTTATTTAACTGATAGGTCTATAAGAATATTTGAAGTCCAATTCCAAATTATTTGTTCGTTTACATTTAAATACCATAATATAAATATATTGAAGACTAGTTGAAATTCATAGTCTGAGCATTCAAACATGTGTTCTGTGAGCAACCCCAAGAATTGTATGTTCTACACACAACTTGAATTGAAAATGAACGTGGTGTAAATAACTACTGTCAATGATAAATTTTCTATGTGCCTGATTGTGCCAAGGATTAAGGCTATTTCCCAATGAATCTATAAATTTCCCTCAAAAATCAAAACTTTCCAACATCATCATGGAGCCAACACCTAAGAACAAAAACTAATAATTAATTTATTATTATTGTTATTATAAACTTAGTTAATTTTTATAAAACTTAGCTAACTCGGTTGACACTTTATTATTATTCTAAACTAGTTAATTGTTATGAAACTTGGTTAAATTTTATAAACATGATTTGTATGTTGTTGTTATTATTATTATGACTGTCATTGTCGTCATTGTTGTTATTAGTATTATATTATTAAAAACTTAATTAATTTTAATAAACTAGGTTAATTTATTATTTTTATTATTATATAAATAAATAAATTTAGTTAACTTTTTATAAAATATAGTTAATTTAGTAAGTAATTCGTTATGAGTATTAATATTATTAATGTTATTATTTTAAACATTGTTAATTTTTATAAAACTAGTTTATTTTATTGTTATTGTTGTTATTATGATTGTTGTTGTTAATACTATTATAATAAATATTAATTTGTATAAAAATTAGTTGGACTATTATTATTATTATAAACTTATTTAATTTTTGTAAGCTTATTTAATTTTATATAACTTAACAAACGAGGTTAATTTTTATAATTTTAGTTAATTTATTGTTGTTGTTATTGTCATACAAATCTATTTAACTTTTACAAAATTCAGTTAACTTGGTTAATATTTTATAAGCTATTATTATTAGTGTTCAAGATTTAGTTAATTGTTATCAAACTTAATTAAATCTTAAACCTAAATTATGTTATTATTTTTATTATCAACTTAGTTAATTTTTATATGTTTATTTTGGCTTTTATTAAACTTAATTAACAAAGTTAATTTTTATAATCTTTGTAATGAACCATTTTTCCTAACCTTTAAGTCGACAATAAACCACGCATCTCCAACTCAAATTGCACGAACAAGCGGATCATTAAGGATGGAAAGAAAATAAAGACAGAACAGAATCTCGCACGAATGGAATAACATATATTATTTCAACAATAATCTTTATTGCGAAATGTTTTAAAATACAATATCAAAGTCTAACCTAGATTCTGCCTGGACGGTTATAAACTTGTAGCCTTACAAATGCTGAAAATAACAAAACAAATGTAATAAAGGTAGCGGACAATAGAATACGTCCATACGATGATGAAGATCTCCAGCTCTCCTTTGGAAACTCCAGCCGTCTTCAACTAAACCTGAAACTACTCGGATCTGACCCGAGTATTAAAAATACCCGGATCAGGCTTGATAAACCAGCATGAGATACTCGAAATTTAAAATGACTATATTATCAAAACTTTTGAAAAGAAGGGTATCTCATAAGACCACGTCCATACATAAACACAGACGGGTTTTTACCTTATGGTAATCAAAACTCTTTATACCAAAATACGCTTGATATTATTTTTAATGACATTCTTTCGAAAACACATTTCAAATAAACTTATTCAAATAAGGTATCAATACCCGGACTAAGTCTAAGGTAATATATCTGGACTAGGTCAACGAAATATACCGAACGAAATATATGATACCAAAAAGGGATAGCTTAAATATTTGCAAGGCATTACAGCTAGTTTGGGAATACAATCAAAACCGTAAATCTCGTAGGGATTGGATTTTCAACATAATAGGGAACTAGTGGTCTTATCTCCGATCCACGCATAACAAACATAGTTCCCACGGTGCCTTAATCGCTTTTCTCAAACTAGTCACTTAGAACTGTACCTTCTATACTACCACTGATAACCGGTAGTTCCCTGATTTTCTAAAGCTAACCACTTTATCCAAATGGGGCAATAAATACCTTGAGAAATGTATTCCCCAAAAGGCCCAACGTATTGGACACCACCATACATACTTATTCCGAATTCGGTCTGTCAGACCACATAGTATCTCATATCATCTTTCGAATGTGAGGCTAGTGAAGCTACGCTCAATTTCTTCAAAGCCTCGCTTTGATCATAACAAATTCTACTTTGAATGTCACACTGTCATTCCTTTGATCACTATTTGGCTCCCACAAGCATACAATCTCTGAGCTCATATATCTTAGAGAAAGGTGTTAAGCTAAGAGAAGTTTTCTTCTCCGCCACCAAGCAAATGTACATTTGTAAAAGTCAAACGTTGTGTCTCAAAAATGCAATGTCAAACATTCGTCTATACAAGTTCGTTCTGGGACTGAATGAAATCGAAGGCACTTTCCTTGGCCATTACTAGACGAGAAGCCCTTACAATCTGGAAAAAAATCTCCATAACGAGGAGACCACTGCTATAAATAACTCTATAATGGAAGCGACCCAGAGCATGTCAACAAGCAGTCCTCACGCTATAAAGATCCACGGTCTTCAATAATCATCATCTTCAACCTGTTTTCACATTCGAACGTATACATTGGTTCGGAATGGTTTTCGGATAAGGATCACCCAAATCCGAACCCGGTTCCTTGGAAGCCAATCATCGCTTTAAAAGATGTTAAGTTCATATGTGCATATCAATCATCAATCAATTACTTCATCTTTTATTTAAATCAAATATCTTTCTTAGATATATTCTTTTCAATTTATTCCATTTTCTTTTCAAGAATATATGAAATCATTAAGCCTCATTTATTAAATCATTTGATTTATTTAAACCTTTCTTAAATCTTGAAATAATTCCAAATCATTTTCGCTTTTACTTAGGAAAACTTTTCCAAATCATTATTTCAATCTTAATCAAAGATTTCTTATATTCAAATTATAACTTTTAACTTAGGAAAAATATTCTCAAATCATTCATTAAATCTTAATCAAAGTTTTCTTTCTTAATTTCAAACCATATTCTTGCAAATCGAAGGTTTTCATAATAGAGTACTACTGCCACCTTAAATATGGTGAATTTCACCTCCAAGGACTAATGGCGAGTAATAATACATCATGAAGATCTTTATCTTCAATGATCTTTGTCTTTAATATGCTTTATTTTGAAAACTAGTTTGAAGGGATTTTCGAATAGGAATCACCCAAATCTGATCCCGGTTTTTCGAATATGAATCACCCAAATCTGATCCCGGTTTCTTTCTACTAATCATCGATAAAAAGATGTTAAGTAATTAATTAACATTCAAAGAATTTGTTTCTTTTCTTTTATCTTGGAAAATTTAAATATGATCTTTTAGAGCATCCGGACTTTTCTTTCGATCTATTCTACCCCTCGTCTAAAAAGAGAAAACATAGGTCAGGTAAGTTCAGGGCCCTGGTTGCTCCATCCCTAACCTTAGTTAAACACCTTGTTTTATATTCTCAGATCTCACAGACGGGACATGTGTACTAGTCGTTTCCGCATACTCAGTTATAAGCTTTATTTTGGAATTGATTATAAGATTCCAAATTATCTTTATAATCTTCCTTTTAAAAACATTCATAATTGATTCTAGGAAATATGTTACATTTAAACTCATATTCCAAAGGTTATAGAATTCGCAGCATAAAAGTACTACGGAAAGTGTTATATAAGCTTATTTGATTTAAACAACTTTTTAATATTTGAAAATTCATGTTTTCGATTCCAAATCTCTTTTAAACCATTTTAGTAGATTTACAAAATTTATTTCATATTTTTAATCATTTAAAAATATCATTTAAAAAGAAATCCCTTTATGGATTCCTAACTGCAAAACCGCGATATTTTTAGAAAATTATTTTAGACATATTTCAAAATCTACTTGATGAAATCTTGATTTTCTTTCTTCGTTGGAAAACTATTATCATTGTGGACTAAAGAATATTTATTTCAAAGAAATCCGACTTATAAATCATTCTCTGCATTAATTTAAAGTTACGGGTCGAAATTTATGAACTGCCGCTACACGAATAGCTCGATTTTGACCAATTTTGTTAATTGCTTCGGAACTTGTCTGAAACACTTCAAAATTGTTTTAAACCATATTTAAACTATTTTAACTTGTTTAAAACAATATTTTCATTATTTCAAACTCAATTTTCATTTCCTTTCATTTTATAACATTATATTATTGTAATATCATTTTCAATCTTTTTAGATATTTTGAAATCATTGAGAGGCTAAATAATTTCCATACACACATTTATATTGATTTAATTCTCATTTAATTAACTATGCTTACTAACCATTTCTCTTATAATTTATCAAACCAATTTACCATCCATATCACAAACATATAATCAACCATAATATCAACCAAGTTATCATCAAATATCAATCAATATTCAACATATTAATTTCTAATTTAACATGTGTATTTTCAACTTAAATTTTTTTTAAAATAAACTAAGATTTGAATACTCACCTTTAACCAAATCGTTTAACTTCCTACCAACATTCATTTAATCCAACACTTCACTAAATCCTCTTATCTTCACCAAATCATCACCTAAACAACTCCATCTCACTTTTTAGTGCTCGGCCATCACTTTACTTCCACTTGCTCTCAACCACAAGTCTTTCCCTCTTCTATAGGTTCGGCCACACCTTAATCATCCCCTTCCTCCATTTCTTCACTTCTTAGATGCTAAACCAAAATTAAAAATAAGCTTTTTACTTCTTTAAATAAATTGAAACATATCTCTTTATATCTTAAAATCATATTTAAATAATATCAAAATATTTGATTTTACAGTGTATGTAAAACTGACAAAATATGATAAAATTTGGTTATTTATGTAAAACGAATATTAACATACTTTTAAATATTTTAATATACTTTTATTATCTTTATTAAATGTTTTCAATAATATTTATCCTTTTAAATAAATATTTAAACCTATTTATTTAAGGATTTATTTATTTTTAACAAAACTTAACTTCTGTTGATTTGTTTTAAAATCCAAAGTTATACTTTTTAAATTATCGACTATAAAAGTAAATAATTTCTCTCTTATTATTTATTATATATGACTTATTTATTTTAGTTTTAAACCTTTTTAAATTTGAAACAAACGAAATATCTCATGTTCGAATTAGCGAAATTACGGGTCGTTACATTCTCCACTACTTAAAAGAATTTCATCCTCGAAATTACAAGGAAGAAAAAATATAAAGAAAAAACAACAATTAATGAAAGTTATGCACCAAAAATAATAATATCACCCATCCTCGGTCGGAGATACGATGCCTTATCATATCCATTTTATTTATCAAATTAAGGTAGTCTCATTTTAAAAATTCCTAGGTTGATATACTAACACTAGATGAATTTTACTTAGGAACCTAACCTAAGCTCTGATACCACGTGTGATGACCCGGATTTTCGGACCAAATAAAATTGCTAAAAAATTCGTTCGTTCTAAAACTATTAATGAAAACTACCAACTTAATACACCATATTTCATAAATATTCAACATTACGAAATGTACAGGATACAATTTCAATTATACAACTTATCAGAGTAATATATTTATTTATTAATCCTACAAAGTGTGCTTTATTACATACCAAATACAATGACTATAAATCTACCACTGCACAACTCTGATGAGAGAGAAAGCACTATCCTTACATGCAAACTCAAGAAACAATGTAAATGCGGAATAAAATAGTAAGTAGAAAAGATACAATAACACAAGATAAACAACAACCAATAACAGATAAACATAAAATGGTTATATTATTTTAGGGGCTGCATCACTACCACTTGTGACTGCCTACGTATCCCTATCTAATTGGATATCCAATTAGATATAGGATCAAGCGAACGTAGTTCTTCTACCGCAAATAGGACTCATGGAGCCTACGACGCAACAAATAATATGTAACTCCCAAAACTACCCACTTAGGCTCAACCTTCAATTTCAGGTTTTCAATCTAATTACCTTTACGGAAATTACCTTTTTGGACTTTATTCTCGAATTCTTATTTCAAAACTTTTAAAATATATATCTTTTACATTCAAATTATACTTTACTTGGGGATCTTAAATCAAATCACTTTTGAAAAGTTTATTTGGAAATTCCAAATACTGTAATAAAAACATATCAAACCATATGCAACCAGATCGGGAGGTTTCCCCCAATAACAAGGCAACTGAGTCCCATCCTTCATACAATCGATAAATAAGTATATCCCTCTATTTCAAGAGCGGACTATACCAAAAACATATGTCCACTTTTTAGTCACAGGTTACCCGGATCATTGGTAACATAATAAATCATTTCATATCCCGAAGCGATAAATCATTTACACTAATAATTACAAATACTTCAAATCTATACTAATTTCCATTTCTAAATCCTTTCAAAAATCATCTTAAAATCATGGGGTTTAATCCTCAAAATTCTTACCGTTTTATAAAACAATTTTATAAAACCATTCATTATATAAATCACTTCAAAATATTTGTTCTCAAATATCTTTTTTGTTTTCTCTTTTATAGGAAGTACATTTCATAGCATTTCAACTTTAATATCAATCTTCAAAACAATTCATTAAATTGAAGTGAACCAAATATTACCGCTAAACACCTTTAGTCAAATCGTGAAATAAATCACAAGGTGTTATCCTACAATTATTTTCTATCCAACCCATGCATGTGGATAATTAATTGCTCATAAACTGGTTCAGCAAAGTCAATAATCAATAAATAATAATCAGTGCTCATAAACTGGTGGAGCGCAATCCAAACAACCAAACAATCAATTAACAAAATAAACACTACAATTATTGGGGTAAAATGGTTTGATATTTATTTTGGAGCACTCGGGCTTTCCTTTTGATCTATTCCACTCCTCGCTGAAAACGAGAAAACATAGGCCAGTATGTTCAGGGCACTGGTTGCTCCATCACTAACCTTAGTTAAACACTTGTATTATCTTCCCAGATCTCATAGGCGGAACAGATATACTAGTTATTTTGGAATTGATTGGAAGATTCCAAATTATCTTTTAAACTCTTAATTTTCCTTTTAAAAACATTCATAATTGATTCCTTACGTTTATACTCATATTCAAAAGGTCATAGAATTTGCAGCATAAAAGTGCTGCGGAAAGTGCTATATAAGCGTATTTGATTTAAACAATTTTTTAATATTTGAAAATTCATATTTTCCATTTAGAATCTCTTTTAAACCATTTTAATATATTTATCAAATTTATTTCAAATTTTTAAGCATTTAAAAATACCATTTAAAAAGAAATCCTTTTTTGGATTCCGAACTACAAAACCGCGATGTTTTTAGAAAATTGTTTTGAACATATTTCAAAATCTACTTAATGAAATCTTAATTTTCTTTCTTCGTTGGAAAACAATTATCATTGTGGACCAAAGAATTTTTATTTCGAAGAAATTCGACTTATAAATCATTCTCTTCGTTAATTTGAAGTTACGGGTCAAAATTTACGAACTGCAGCTACACGACAAGCTCGATTTTGACCAATTTTGTGAATTGCTTCGGAACTTGTCCAAATCGCTTTAAATTTGTTTTAAACCATATTTAAACTATTTTAACTTATTTAAAATAATATTTTCATCATTTCAAACTCATTTTTCATTTCATTTTGTAACATTATATTATTATAATAGCATTTTCAATCTTTTTAGATATTTTGAAATCGTTAAAAGGCTAAATAATTTCCATACACACATTTATATGAATTTAATTCTCACTTAATTAACTATGCTTACTAACCATTTCTGTAACGACCCATAAAAATTTAGCAATTTTTAATTGGTATTTAACGTATTGAATTGGATTTTGAGAAATTATTAATAATAAAATTTTGAAAAAAAGAAAAGAAAATATGTTATGTATATTAATGATTTGTAGTGCGAGCTGTGTACATATATTTTAAAGTTTGGTTGTGGCTATACCTATAAGATCTAGTACAAAAACTTTATAAACTATTATTTATACTATAATATAAGTTTTTGATGTAAATTGGATAGCATAGTTCATTTCTGTTGGGTATAAATATCAATAGTATGGGCAATAATGTAATGTCCCGCTTTTTCGCACACTTTAAATCGACACACGTGCCAATTCAAACCATACGGAAGGGCGGATTGTTATGGGGTAAATAAGAAAAAACAGAGAAGAAAGAAAAAAAAACTAAACAGAATCTCACAGCGGAAGGATAAAATATAATAATCAAATATACAGTTTATAAATCTGTTTACAAAACTATTTATATAATACATATCAGAGTTACACATACCAATAACAATGCAGCGGAATAGTGTGTAGTGCACTAGTATAAATAATAATGATATAAATCTTCGTCTTCGTCCTCTAGAGCTAAATCTTCCAATCCTGAAACGCTCGTACTGACCCGAGCGATTTGAAAAGACAAAAACACTCGAGTCAGAACTAAAAGATCTTATGTGAGTTAAATTAACAGAAATAAATATGAGTGCAGTAACTCAAGAGATGCTCGAGATTTACATCTCCTAAGGATTCGTTAAACTATTTACTATGTAGTATATTGCGCTATTATAATAGTGTCTATTTGTAAAATAAACTTACTTTTAAATAGCGTTAAGGCTTTACATTTTCCACCTTAACACGTAATAGTCCCAGTAGTCCATCCAATATCATGGTCCCTCCTGATCGGGAAGCCACCAGAGGATACCACACGGGCTACGGGAGAAATCCAAACTCGTACAAGGCGCGATAGGGTGGGTGACACGGCACAACAAGGCAATGTCAGGGTAGATATACCAATTGCTATCCGGGCTGGTGGAAACGCGCAGCGCGCAGCTACCGCCCACCTCGAACAAACTCCCCCAAAACAAAAATAAAAGTGGCCACTGAATCAATCCAAAGTCAAAGTATAATATCGAAGAGGAGTGTCCGATCAGAGGAATGACCTCATTGGCCCGAGAATCGCTCCTGTTTTAACCACCTTATGCCAACTCACGGGAGTCGGGTCAACGTATTTACCTTACAGGAAACGCCGCTACCAACCTACTTCATTCTGGAATCTCCACCGCGTACACGGTTAGTCAAAGTGGTTTTCGGTATCGACAGAGAGTATGTCCATATCCGATCCCGGTCTCTTTGCCAACCAATCGTTATTATAACACCGCGGTCATTTAAAAATAATTAGTCTTTTAAAACCAAAATAAAATATCCATTTCAAAACCATATAATATGATATCATTTCCTTTTAAAACCCAAAACAATATGGTATCATCTTTATTTTCCAATATATTCTTTTCCAAAATCATAGGATTTTCAAAGTAAAATATTTAGAAATCAAAACTCTTGAATATAATATTTTCAAATTATACTATCTTGAAAATCATAACTTTGAAACAAGTTCCATTTCTCAAATGGTTAAATATTAAATTTCCTTTATAAACCAAAATAGCTTCTTTAGATTTCACAAATCAATTTCAAATATCGATTTAAACTACCAAATACCATTTCAATTCTTATGTTTCAAAGCTTTAAATATTTCACCATTTCAAAAACAAACTCATTTGACAAACCCATATATATCAAATTCAATTACTTATTATTCAGACTTGAAATGTTTACTTAATGAATTCAATATAATTTAAGTAAAACCTTTAACTTCACATAATTGGAAAATCTTTCAATTTATTAAACTTGATATATTCATTTAAATCAACCTGATATTCATTTAAATCACTTTACACAAAAATCAAGTTATAAAAATCATATCCTTTAAAAAAAAATAATTTTTATTAAATTTCAATTTAACTTAATATTCATCTTCCAAATCTTATTCTCATTTAAGTCATAAAAACTCCAGAAATTAGATTTTAAATAAATGCTTAATCGTATTTGATCTTAAAAATCAAACTTTAGCTTAAACCCGAAAATTACTATATATATATATATATATATATATATATATATATAAATAACTAATTCAATATCCCATAAACCATATATATAGCTTTACAAAACCATAAAAACATTCCAAAATATATTTTATATATATACCGCAGTGCATGTATAAAATTTTCTACCCTATGGTCAAGTGATACGGATGTTTATCATTTCAATCTGCAATTTAAAATAAAATGCGGCTGTATATCATTTCAAACCGCAATCCCGAATGAATGAAATGCATAGCAACTTGCAGTTAATAAAATAAATCATCCATTCATCCATCAAATCATACATCCATTTATCGCAGTCATCATCCAATTTCAAACAATCATCAATATATAATAGGTGATAAATAATGGTATCAATTATCAGTTTATACTCAAAATAAATTTAATAACTGTTAATTGGCAGTTTATATGCAAAAATAAACGTAAACTTAACTGGTAGTTAATATGAAATAAAATTTAACATAACTATGCCTGGCAGTTAATATGAAATAAATAAATTCTAACTGTCAAATTTATATGCAATAAATAAATAAATTTACAGTTATATTAAATAAATGCGTTTAAACAGAAATAGTGAATAAAACATGTCAAACAGTCATAAAAAAATTTCTACCCATATCTAAAATTAATTTAACAAACACAAGAAATTTTAGAAATTGTGAGTGGGTTAAAACACTCACCTTTTGAATTTAAATCGAATTTAAATCCGATTTAAACCCAAAAATTCGACGGTCTCCAAATCTGTCCAAACCAGCATCAAAAGATCTGGAATTTAATTACGATCCTAACAAAAAAAATCGCGCGTGAAACGGAGTTCGTATGTGGAAGTTAAATGTATTAACGCGTTTGAAAAATCAAAATTAAATTAAATTCAAACAAAATAAACCTACCTATTACCACTTGCCACGTCAGCGTTTCCTGCGCATCCCTAGTGACTAATCTCACCAAACTCATGTTCCAATTTCGCAAATAGATGAAGAACTCAAAAAGCCCCAATTCAACCTTTTGGGTTTCGAATTTTACACGTTTGACCGTGATTTCTGGTTGTCTCAAGCGACTATTGCAAAAACAAAGACTGCGCTTAGATCCGTAAATGAAAACTACAACATAAATTTTTTTTTTGAGAACTTTGAATTTTTTTATTTTTTTTGAATAGAATTGGATCTGAAATTTGCATCCATTTAGGAAGAGAAAGAATTGAAGAAAATGAACGCACAAATAAAAGAGAATAGATGGAGGCTAGGGTTTATAATTGGGTTTATATAGATAGATTAGAATTAGAGTAGATGGATCTGATAAACAAACGCGCTGAACGATAATTTAAATTAACGTAATAATTACAAATCACCATAGTATGAAGACATTTACGTTATTTCCCATTTATTACTTTATTTAACACAACCCTTAATTTACATCTATTGCAATGTTTTCAAATTTAATTGAATGAACTAATTATATCACTCCTAATAATTGTTGTAAGACTCTAAATCTTACATTTGTAAGTATATATTATTTCCACTCAAATATTATAGATATATACAGAGTATAGGTTTCCATTAAATCATTATTTATTATATATTCAAATTAACTAAATTCACTATTGAAGTCCGTTTATATTTATTACCAAATATCCATTTACCTTTCCCAATAAATTTGAATCCATTCATTTAATATAACAAATCAAATTTTCATTCACACCTTATTATCAACCCACAATTTATTGCAATTCATTTTCTTAGATAGATTTTATACAATTAATATCAACTTTACATTAAATTTCTATCCAATGAATACTTATTCATCAATCAATTCAATATTTACTTTTCTTTCCCTCTATTTGATACTTAACCTAGTATACATTTAATGGGTAAACATAACATTGAATTATAATGCATTTCTCATGCATGCTTCATTTCATATAAATTCCTCTTTATTAACTAAGTCACATTAACAAAACAAAATATATTTTTTTATTTCAATCGATTACCAGTCTAGACTTAATATATTAAATAAACGGTTAACCTAAAACGATTGTTACCCCTTTAGCATTCAAATTCACTTACGACTATTATTAACACAATGTTGCCATTTGATTTATATATATTTAAATAAATTATATGAATGGGTAAAACTTTAAAAATTATCTTACCTGCAAATTTACTCACAAACATCCTAAATTACCAACTTGCAATTTATTTTTAATTACTAAATTTGCATTGATTATATCAAGTTGAGATTTAATACGTATTATTTCCTCAAATAAATAAATCTTTGGATTTAAATTCCCAAAACCATAAATTATGTCCTATCATAAATCTATGCTTTTATTATTTACGTTCACACTCCCGTTACTCTATAATAAATCACCAAGTAACGATATCCTAAACCAACATTAATTTATATATCAATCCTTATAACTCAATAAATTTGTCAAATATGAATAACCTTAACAATACTTACACATATTATCTTACTTACAATAATGTAATATTAAACGTTGAATTTCATTTATTTTGCAATACTTCAATTTAATTAATAAATACTGCTCCTATACTTAAATCTATATTAACAAATCGTTAGATTTGGATCGATAGAAATCGGTTTACCAAAGCTTACATACACATTACGTAAATAAACAACTATATAATTTTGCCACCTATTAGCTCTAAATTTTATTCTTAAGTTTGTTACCTATCAATTTAGATTATACTTCCATCTATAATGCAAATCTAAATCTCCTCTACCTGCATAAATTAGGGCAATTTATTGCAATTGATTTCCTATTAAGCATCATAAATTAACAAATTGAAACCTAAATAAAAACGTTTATTTATTTAAAAATCTTATTGTTTAATTGAATTGACCATTCACGGATATAATTTACATTGTTCTCCAACTATTACTTAAATACATCAAACAACGTTAAATCTATATTCAATACAATTTGTTACCAAAATTAATTTAACGAAAACAGTTACGCCCTTAAAATTTCTCTTCATTCATTAATTGCTAATTGTTATTCAATTAAACCCATTCATTTGATTTCCCTATTATGCATCAATTATAAACCCATCATCTTAAAGGTGGTGTCTACATTTTATACTATAAATTTACCCCTTTATATTCCAATATCAATGAATGCCCACATACAAATTTAGATCTTAACTCCAATTAATTATTCCATTTAATCCATTAATTACTAACTTTAATTATTGAAATTTGATTGTCTAACATACAATTTGAACCTATTTCCAAATTTTCATAATTAATTAACCCTTACAATAGTTTACAAATAAAAAGGATTGTATTAAATAAACTATTTATTGTCCTGCATTTCTTTATTTCACCCATCTACATTCAATACCCATAATCAATATTTTATTTCATTGTTAGATCCAATACTTGCATTACTTTACTTACTCTAATTTATATCCAATGCAACAATTTCCACTATTTCTATTAATTACAATATATAGTTAAATTTGTAAATTCTAATTTCCCTTGGTACATCAAATTTCACATACTCTATCATATAAATAACTAAGATTTTTATTCCTTTCTAAATTTAAATTAAAAATCCCATTAATTATATTCATTTTAAACATCGAATTTACACGGGTCGTTACAAATAAATTTACGGTCTCCTTTTGCTTTTCAGCAAGGTGTGTAAATTTTAAGTATATTGAGTACGTTCCATATATATTTATTTTGGAAAACCACTGTATATGTATGATGGTCTATTTGAAGTGTATATATATAGTAAAGCATATTTATACCGAGTTTTATTTTATTTATATGTGTTCTAATAGCTATATGTGCGTGTGTGTGTGTGTGTTAGTCTTGATACTAGTATATAGTTTTACTGAATTTTGATTTCTAGTCATGTTAAATATATATATATTTGATTTTGGGTTTTTGTGTCACCATTTCCAGTTTATTTTAGTGCATATTTAGTATATCTATACATATGTCGTCAGCTATAAATACGATAGTTAAGGGTTTCATATAACATATGAACCAAAGAAAAAGAGAAGTATATACTATATTTAACTACATATATGAAGTATATGTTTTAAGGGTTGATTTAAGGTCTGCATTAAAATTGGTAGTCTGCATGTTTGTCATGTACAAAGATAAGCATATATGAATTCATTCATACGTAGCCTTTACCTTTTGAAAGAATATACATAATATTAAATGAATATTGATTTTTTTTAATATTATATATAAGGTTACCTTCATCTTCATTTTTCTCATTTTCATTTATTTGTGTACGTTTTCGTTTTAATTATTGTACACATCATGGTTCCTTTTATAAATTCATCGCCCATAAATAGTTTATTTCTTTCCCCTTTCATCTTCATTTGTCTCATATTCATTTATTTATGTACGTTTTCGTTTCAATTATTGTACACATCATGGTTCCTTTTATAAATCCATCGTTTCAATTTCTTTTATGGTCTGTTACTCTGCCTTTTCAAATTTGGACGCGCAGCTGGTGACATTAAAAAGTTGCTTTAATTATCCACTGAATTATCGTGACCATCCCACTACTCTATATTTATTCCTGTACGTTTTATCTTCGCTTAAATTTCTCTGTCCATTCTTTTTTCCATTTTAATATTCTTGCCTTTCCATACTCACGTGCTTTCCAATCAAGCAATAAATTGTTTAAATATCCACCTTATCAACTTGACCTTATCAAACCAGTATATAATTCGAATCTATCATTATTCTACTGTTTCTTCTTTAATAAATTATATGTAACAGTATATCATAAATGGACAGCTCATTCTCCACCCATTCATTTCTCCTATTCAATTATAAAGTTATATATTTGGTATACAATTCAAACAACCGTTACCATTCATACCTTCTAAATTCTAGCGCTTGACCCCTCTATTTCCATGTTTCCAATTTTAGTTGTTGGATTACTCATTCCTACCGTTCAACTATATTAAATATTTATAACGTATAGTCTCTGAGCCTATTTAGCTTTATTTTTTCTTCCTCTCTGTTGCTTCTTGAAAAAAAAAAAGATTTTTCTCATTACAATGCTAAAACACATATGATGGAAAAATGAAAAAAGACCAGTTCTCCTTCCTATAGCTTCGTCAAGACTCCGCCACCACAGCTCGAACCACCTGTCAAGAGCCACAACCCACTTCATGCCTCCTCCCCTTGTCATCCATATTTTTATAAACGGTATGCGTATCATATTGAAATATATGTTTCGTTTTTAAATGTTTACATATAGCATGAATATGTACTAGTACTATATATAGTCTATTTTGTTTAATGGATATGTTATACAAGCTGTGTTTTCTTTTGTCTAATGGATTTTGAAACTTATAATAAATATTATTGCATTAGTTGTTGTTTTCAACTTCCTGCAACACTTTGTTTTTTTATTATAAATTTTAGCTTGTCGCAATTCTCTTTTCATCTATATTATTGTATTCTATTATCTAATATATACATTTTATCTAGTTATATATATTATACTATAAGGTGTATATATATAAGTTTTCATAACCCTTTATAATATGTAGCTATGTATATAAGATTGGACCTGTTATATATGAAAGCATTGGTTATAGCAATTAAAAATATGCAAAGAAATTTATGGTGATATTTACTTATGAATAGAACAGGATACGTACCACCATCTGTATCTTCGTCTCTCTTCCCATGTTTTTTTATTATTATTATATATATATTTTCTTTCTTTCTTTTTTTCTCTTTTCACTCCTTTCATTTTATAGCTTTTAAATAAATTGACAAACGCTTTGGAAGTATTTAAACGCAGTACACGACAAATTTAATAAGCAGTGGTGTTTTACGTCATTTATAGCCAAAAAAAAAATGATAAGTTCATACATTTCTAAACTGAAAATAATAAATATATGATGCGATGGAATTTGAGTTTTCATACGTCGTGCCATGAGCTGATCTTAAATTTAAAAGAGGTACGATATATCAATCGCTTACAAATAAGATGAAGATAACGTCCTAAATTAACTTTTAGCAAATTGAACGTTACTGTCGTTATTAAGAAACCAACGTATTTTGTCATTTGATTATTTGGCTACTAATAATACGTTACTTTATTCATTCCATCAATTCATTTCACACCACGTTATTTTAAATAAATTGCTACTCTTCTACTGAAATTTATCCAAAAATTTAATAAAAATGATCCGACGGTGTATTAGCCTTCAGGACTAATCCCTGAATTCCAAACGTTGGATCCACATTGCGTTCTGTTTTTTTTCTCTTTTTCCATAAAACATATATAAAGTATAGAGTTTATATTTGTTTTCTGATGTTAGTTGAAATGTAAATATTGATTTTTAAATAGTATATCTATATATAAGCTACTTTTGTTGTTCGTATATAAATGGTATTGTATGTGCATTTTTATGAAATAGCGCCCAATGTATATTATTTTATAAAAGAATTCATTTGTTATGTCAACTAAATATATGTTACATTTGGTTTATATAAATATATTATAACTGATGTTGACTTCTTTCGTTATACTCTTTCTTACAGCTAAAATATGTCAGTATTGTAACCAGCACATGATTAATATTAGTCTGTTTATATAAGTATTTATTTCAAATTTGATATTGCATATATGCTTGATTCTAATTTATGTGTTTTAAATAAAAAAAACAATGATTTTGGAAAATATAAATACATATATATATTTAATTTAATTTAATATGTGTTGAATTTAGAATATGACTTTATAAATATAGTTATATATAGTTATATATATATATATATATATATATATAAGTCCACTTATACCATTATCTTCGCCGATCCCGTTCTGACTTGTTCCATCAATTCTTATTATCAGCTTTGATCGTTGAATTCGTGCCGATTTTGCTTTGCTTCGATTCATAATTCAAATTTCAGTGTCTGTAGCAGTATGCATATCCGTGTCGTCTTCTGTATTCTCTAGGCTCAAGAGGTGAGTAATCACTCACTATTAACATTCTTTTATTCATTAAATTTGATTTCAATTGAAACGACAATTAAAATATGTTGCTGTAGTTATTTAAATTTGTTATATATGCTATTATCTATAACTGTTCACCTGCGGGATATGACACCATATCCTGTTGTTTATATTATATTGGTATTGATGATATATGCCTGTTATTTTATTGTATTTTCTGTTATCACTCTGCAAGTTCCCTGTAGTTTAGAAATCACTATGGATTGAAATGATACATACCCGAACAGACTTTAGAATAGGAGAAAATCGTTATGGGTTGAAATGATAAACCCAAGTGATTTTCATTTAATTGAATTTGGGATTACGGGTTGAAATGATATCCACCCGTATATATTTAGTATACGGATTGAAATGATAAATACCCATAGCACTTGACTATATGATAGGAAATATATACAGACACCGTTGGTCCAAATAAATATTTTGAAATTAATTTCTATAATTTTGGAAAGAAATATATGGTTTAATAAATTTGATTCTTAAGATATTATATAAATGGAAATTGTATATATAGATTTAGTAGTAATATTTGATTTAAATTTAGTTGAATTTAAATTGATAAATTGAGATTGAATTTAATTTGAATGGGAAGGTCGGGTTGATGTTGGAACGTTTTGTTAAGTTGAGGAAATTGAAAATACTTTACTGTATAAATTATTTAATATATATAAATACTACTTTGGGAAATATAGAGATATTTGAAGTGAAAATGAGATTTGGTTTTGAAGTATAAATTAAGCTGAAATGACCACGGTGTTATAGTGTAGATTTCTACCTTGTAGAAAGTTTCATGGACCTTTAGAGGATGGTTATCCCAAACATCCTTTAAGTTATTTGTATTTCAGTTGATATTTCACTTGAGTTGGATTTATTGATATAAGAATGTTAATCCTGACTCGAGTGTTTTGTGTTTTGCTTTACGCTCGGGTCAGACTGAGTGATACAGCATTTGAGACTCACCTTCGAAGTTGGAGCTTTGCTTGAAGATCCAGCTATGTATCCTTTCAGTCATCCAGTTGATTGGTTCAGAGAAGTCATCTGCTCGTACTGGAGACTTCACTGCATCTGGGATTTTCTGATGTATTTTATTTCTAACTCTGATGTATATAGTAGCTTCATGAACTACTATTCCTTATCTATTCCGTTGCATTTCATTACTCTGTGTCTATGATCTGTGACTGATTTATTTACTGTATATGTTACGTTTGCCAAATTTAAATTAACAATTCGGTATTTTGAATTATTCAAGT
Source organism: Allium cepa (assembly GCA_030765085.1). Taxonomy (NCBI): domain Eukaryota; kingdom Viridiplantae; phylum Streptophyta; class Magnoliopsida; order Asparagales; family Amaryllidaceae; genus Allium; species Allium cepa. The sequence goes on from CM060928.1 coordinate 273,959,430, forward strand.
CAGACATGTATGGTTTTATTGTCGATTTGAATGGTCCAAAATAGCGAGTCGTTACAATTTCTCTTATCATTTATCAAACCAATTTATCATCCATATCACAAACTTATATTCAACCATAAAATCAACCAAGTTATCATCCAATATCAATCAATATTCAACATATTAATTTGTAATTTAACATGTGTTTTTTCAACTTAAGTTTTATTAAAATAAAACTAAGATTTGAGTACTCACTTTTAACCAAATTGTTTAACTTCCTACCAACATTCATTTAATCCAAATCTTCATTAAATCCTCTTATCTTCACTAAATCATCATCTAAACAACTCCATCTCACTTTTTAGTGCTCGGCTATCACTTTACTTCCACTTGCTCTCGACCACAAGTCTTTCCCTCTTCTATAGGTTCGGCCATACCTTGATCCTCTCATTCCTCCATCATTTCTTCACTTCTTAGATGTTAAACCAAATTTAAAATTGAACTCTTTACTTCTTTAAATAAATTAAAACATATCTCTTTATATTTTAAAATCATATTTAAATAATATCAAAATCTCTAATTTTACAGTGTATGTAAAACTGACAAAATGCCATAAATTTTGGTTATTTTTGTAATCGATTATTAACGTACTTTTAAATATTTTAATATACTTTTATTATTTTTATTAAATGTTTTTAATTAGATTTATCTTTTTAAATAAATATTTAAACATATTTATTTAAGCATTTATTTATTTTTAACAAAACTTAACTTGTTGATTTGTTTTAAAATCCAAACTTATAATTTTTAAATTATCAACTATAAGAATAAATAATTTCTCTATTATTATTTGTTATATACAACTTATTTCTTTAAGTTTTAAACATTTTTAAATTTAAAACAAAAGAAATATATCTTATTTTCGAAGTAGCGAAATTACGGGTTGTTACAACCTTAGTTAATTTTATTGTGATTATTATGATTATTTAAATTTTATTGTTATGGTTAGTTAATTTAACTAATCTTAGTTAATTTTATAATTATGATTATTTCACTAAGATTATAAAATTTTATTTTAACCATTATGATTATTGGTGTTGTTACTGTCATTGTTATTATTAGTATTATTATTATAAACTTAATTAATTTTTATAAATTTAGTTAATTTATCCCGCTTTTGGTCAAGGCCGAGATATCAGCGAATAGGCTAAAAAGGATGGAAATGAGTATTAGAGATCAATTGGAAACAAGGCTATGATCGATACCGTCAAAACTTGACCGAGCTCCAATCAAGATGGGATCGATTGGGAATGATGAACAAGGCTAGGAAAGGCTAAATTTCAAATTTCAAGACAATAGAAGTTCGTATGCTCGAGATATGATCAATGCAAATCAAGCAACGCTCTTATTCGTATCCATCAAACCAACTCCTTCGTATCGATTCCATTCGAATCCATCCAAGAAACCTCATTCGTATCCAGGCAAATTCGTATCCATAAAGTCTCAAGTGAAACACATCTGGTTCGTATCCATCAAGAGAGTGCTGGTTCGTATCCATGGAAGGCACCACTTCGTATCCATCACATAGTGACATTTCGTATCGCTTCCACTACTGCACGGCTCGTATCGATCACCACCCACAAGCGATACGAGGCAATACCTAAAAGGTATTGATACGAAATCAATGTTTATATTGATACAAATTGGGGTAGAAGCTATCGATACGAAATGATCTTAAATATCGATACAAACAACGTAGCAATTGATGGATGCGAATGAAGCCATATCAATGGACACGAATGGCATGGGTACAAAGCACCTGAATAAGAGCAATACGAAGGACACGTAAAGATGGAAGACTCGGTCACTCGGCATGAAAAGTGGATCAATTATGACGACCCAGAATTTTTAACAATGTAGAATGGGATAATTGAATTGAATTTAAACATTTAAAAGTTAATTTTAACGTGAATTTGAGATATAAGTATTTACTTGAAAATTAAATCATTGAATTATATAGTTTAAATATTGTATTTAATAATTGAAATTGGGTAAATTGTTGAATCTGAAATTTCTAAGCCTGTTTAAAATAATTTGAAGGCTTATAAAATTTATAATGATGATAATGAAGATAATAGAATGGTCGAAATTTAATTTAAAGGTGATTTGTTCGGTTTTGAAAATATACTATCTACACCATCTCTATTTTATTTATATTTATGTATGCTTTTAAATAATACAAAAGGTATAAGTATATATACATTTATAAGTATAAGATAAGTGGCATGACATGGTGAAGACAATTGGCATAATATGGACCATACACCTATCTTAAGATGAAATAAAATTATGACACATATATCACTTTGGTGTACATTTCTAGAACACCTTAAATGATTACTAAATAAGGTATGTGTCATGAAATAAGGCTTGCATAAAAAAATGAAGGACATGTGTCACAAGATTAAATAAAATAATGACACATAAGCCCATTAGGTGTTCATGTGTAGAAACATCTTAAGACACCTAAGTAGACATGTGTCAACATTCTAAAGCTTGTGCAAAGAGAAGTAGACAAGTGTCCAAAACTAAAATTACCAAACTAGCCTTGAAAATTACTATATAAAGGGTGGAAATGTTCACTTATTTTTTTTTCTTACCTTCACAAAGCAAAAACAAAAGTAGGATAAAGTGAAAAAGCTTGGAGAAAGCTAAGGAAAAAGAGTCAAGTCAAATACACAAGTGTAAGGTGAGAAAAACTCTTTAAATTTCTAGTATTCATATTATTCTTGAAGAGATGATAGTAGTAAGTAAAAGTGGCTCGGTTCTATCAAAAACGCAGCTTAGTAATTTGACCATAACTTTCTCAATTCTTAATGAAATTTCGATTTCTTGCATGTTCTGGAAAGCTTATTTCATGTGCTACAACTTTGATGTTTTGTGTTTTCTGTAATTTGGTTGTTAGCTATGTAAAAATTGAATTTTTCTACTGTAATCCCGAGAGCAAAACCAATATTAGCTCTGTGCTTAAGGCTGAAACTAAATTGGCCATAACTTCTTCGTTCCTCAACCGATTTCGATAAATTTAGATGTTCCAGAAAGCTTAGACTTTGTTCTAAAACTTTTAAGTTTTGAGTTTTCCAAAATTTCGAGGTTATCTTGGCCAAAATTATAATTGTTTATCGTTGTCCCGAGACAAAATGACAGAAGTTGTGAAATTCAAATCTCAGAATTGTTTTATCCATAACTTTTACAATTCTTATCGGAATTCGGTAATTTTTAATGTTCCGGAAAGCTTAGAAACTAAGCTACAACTTTTGCTTTATTCATTTTGCCTGATTTCGATGTTTTCTATGCTAAAATTGCAATTGTTGGTCGCTGTCCTACAAATGCATAAGTTCAGGCTATGCTTACTGTTTTTAGTAAAATGGTCATAACTTTTGAACCGTTGATCCAAATTCGATGATCTTGGTCATTCTGGAAAGCTAACGGAAAGGCCTATAACTTTCATTTGTATCACTTTTTAAAATTCAACCATCTATATATATGAATTTGAGGTGCAAGCTCGGGTTAATTTCTGCCCGAAATGAACATGTTTGTTTCTAAGAAAATGCCTTACTTGTTAGATTTTTATCTTCGAATTGATAAACAATTTGATGGGTTTCTTCTCATGGTGGTTGAGTATACTAAGTAAATTACTTTAAAGAAGTATTTTCACATAGAAGAATTAATCGAGGATGCGGTATAAGACCATAGAAAAGATGGGTATTAAATATAAGTACACCATATTGAATATAATTCAAATCTTGATAGTCAAAATATAAAATACAAATGTAAATAAAAGCAAGAATTAAGTAATTTGGATATGCTTGTAACATAAGATGAAATTGTACATACAAATGTAAAGTTAAAAAAAAATTCAGAAGAGCTGAGGACACTCGGGTATTGTTGAGTAATGCTTGGTTTTCCTCAGGTATAATTGCTTATGCTTCAGGTGTTAAAGATAACATAAATAATTTTTTCTATTATTTCACTTAAATCGATATTTTAAATAAAGGTGTTGTTTTAACAGTTAATGATAATTTAACTTCAAGATAATTTAGTGAGTTTGTTAATGGAAACTAAGAAGTTAATTAAGATGAGTAGTTAATGATTGTGAACAATTAATATAATATAATCAATTAAATGTTAATTAATTCTAGAGTAATTAATAATTTGGAATAATCAATGATTGATTAAGGTAATTAATCAATGTAGTTAATAGAATTTACTAATAAAAGCAATCGAAGAAAAATTACTTAATATCATAAATCAAAGGGGGTTATTATTGGTAATTACTTAATTGAGGATTAATTACTTGTTTAATTAGTGTAACAAAATTTATGGAGGGTTGGTAAATTTATGAGCATGATTACTTCAAGGATTTTAATCAATGTAAGTGATTATAAGTTAATGAATCTGAGAACTTAATCAAGGATAGATGTGATTATTGTGAAAAGGGAAGGTAAATTAATAACATTGAATTCGAAGAGACCGGAGTCGGGTATTAGTTAATACCCGAAATCACTTCGATTCTTTGCAAATTGATACGTGGAATCAATAGGGTATATTGGAAAGATTTTAAGTGAATTGGACCATAAAATCTAAGTTCTGGCACTTAGAAATTGATGTGTGGAATAAGTGATGTCTATAACAACTTATGAAGTGGAAATTGATATAAATTACCCGGGTTTATATGGGTAGTAAACTTTTGCATTCCATGTTAGTTGGGTTTACTCACGCTGGTTTCCAGCCTGACCCGGGTGTTACTTTGGTGTAATGCTCGGGTCAGACCGAGTATTACAGATTTTCAAGTAGGGACGTTCTGGAGCTCAGGAGGCAAACTGGATGACAGTAACGAGTAGAGTATTTCCGCTATATTTATATATTCTTTAATCTGAGACATGATACTTGTATTTATTCAGTGACTGTATATGTGTGAAACTCTGATGTATATTAAATGTAATCAACAGATATAGTATTCTTTTGTAGACATATATTATTTATTATATTTTATCCGTTGTGAATGTGAGATGATTGGTGTTTCTCTTCTTCTTCTTCTATCTCTTTCTTCTTTTTCATAACTATATGGAATTTTCGGCTTCGAAAATTTCGGGTCGTTACATCAATCCTAAACGAAAGCACCACACCATTGGCCATCACGTGCATTTCATCGATATGAAAGGGAGCGATATTAATTTATCAATACGAAGTTCGACAACACATTGAAAATCCAAACTTGCATCGATCATATCTCAAGATCTACAAGTCCAAATGATACCAAATTTTCACAGGAGCTTGCGTACAACCTCAAAAATGTACCTGACAAATTTCGGCCCTAAAGGACCATTTATGGATCGATACGAACTCAATTCGTATCGCTCTCGGATCGAGTCGAAATCACCTAAACTCGATCTCGTGGTCCCGCCCACGTGAGAGAAGAAGTCATCCAAGATCTAGGTGAGATATTTGCCGCATCGACTCGACTCATGTGGTCAGATTATATCCCGATGTATTTGGTGAAGTCACATCTTTACCTCCTAAGCGGAAAATTGATTTCCATATTGATCTTATTCCTAGAGCTCGATCTGTAGTTCTTCCACCCAGAATAATGGCACCCCGTGAGAAGGTTGAGTTAAAGAAGCAAATTCAGGACTTGTTCTCCAAGGGTCTGATCAGACCAAGCTATTCTGAATGGAGAGCAGCAGTGGTTTTCGTCACTAAGTCCGATGGTTCTTTGAGGATGTGTGTTGATTATAGGGAGCTGAAAAAGCTCACTGTAAAGAACAGATATCATATGCCTCGCATTAATGATATTTTTGATCAGCTCTATGGAGCTACTGTTTTCTTTCAGCTTGATCTTGCCAGCGGTTTCCACCAGCTCAGAGTTGCGGAGGAAAACATTCCTAAGACTGCTTTCTGTACTAATAATGGCTTTTATGAATCATTAGTCATGCCTTTCAGTTTAACTAATGTTCCTGCTTTCTTTGTTGATTCGATGAATCGTGTTTTTCGTGATGTGCTTAATAAATTTGTTCTAGTCTTTGTTGATGATATCCTTGTCTTCTCCAAGTCAAAGGAAGAGCGTGATTTGCATTTGAAATATGTTCTAGAGACTCTTCGAAATCATCAATTGAAGGCTAAATTCTCGAAATGTCATTTTTGGAAAGATGAAGTCCGATTTCTAGGGCATATTATTTCTAGTGATGGAGTTTCTGTTGATCCCGTCAAGATCCCTGCAATCAATGTAAGTCCTTCCTTTCTTCTCTCTTTTGTGATCATTTTATCTCTTCTTTGGTCCTTATTTCTCCCTATTCTGTTACAGGACTAGGAAACCCTTAGGACTCCAATTGATATTCGCAGTTTTTTGGGCCTTGCCGGATATTATTGGAGATTCATTGAAAATTTTGCTCGGATTTCTGCACCTCTCACTGCTTTGACTCGCAAGAATGCTAAGTTTATTTGGGATGATAAGTGTAAAGCTGCATTCAATGAGTTGAAGCATAAGCTTACTTCTACACCAGTGTTTACCGTTCTGAATGGAAATGATGGATTAACGTATACACTGATGCTTGTCGTGAGGGTTTCGGAGCTGTTTTGATGCAATGTGGGAGGGTGAGTGTTTATGCTAGTCGTCAGCAGAAGACCCATGAGGCCAACTATGCAGCTCATGATTTAGAATTGCTTGTTGTAGTCTTTGCTTTTAAGCTTTGAAGGCATCATCTTTTGGGTGCTAAGTTTGAGCTTTTCACTGATCATCGGTCTTTGCAATATCTCTTCACCCAGAAGGATTTGAATCAGCGGCAAGTTAGGTGGCTTGAGTTTCTTGCTTCTTATGACCTCGACATTAGCTACACCCCTGGAAAGGTCAATGTTGTGGCTGATGCTTTGAGTCGGAAGAAAGCTATGTTGCGTCAGCTTGTTGTTTCTTCTTCTCCTCTTTTGGATTGTATCATGGCTAAGCAGGATGAGGATGACATGCTTAGGCGTATGAAGGGGAGTGTTCGTAGCAGAGTTGGTGGTAGTAGTTCAGATGGTAGTGGAGCTCAGATCGATGACAGAAGGATTTTGAGGATTAATAATAGGATTTGTGTCCCGTATATTGATGGATTGAGGCAGGAGTTATTTCAGGAACATCATCATCCAGACTTTCTATTCATCCTGGTATAATGAAGATGTATCAGGACATGAAGAAGCTTTATTGGTGGAAGGGTATGAAGCGGGATATCTCTATCTTTGTTAGTAGGTGTGCGACTTGTCAGCAAGTCAAGGCAGATCATCAAAGGATCCCTGGTTTGTTGCAGCCCCTTGAGATTCCCAATTGAAAATGAGAACAAGTTTCCATGGATTTCATTAATGGATTGTCGAGGTCTAGGAAGGGGAACGAGATTATCTGGGTTATTGTGGATAGAATAACCAAGTCCGCTCATTTTATTCCGGTCAAATCTACCGTTCTACTTCCAGTCTGGCAGAGATTTACATGAGAGAGATTGTTCGTCTCCATGGTGTTTTCCTATTAGCATTGTTCGTGATCGGGATTGTACCTGGAAAACGGAGGAAAGCATCCGTGCTTTGAATCCGAAATTGTTTGTTTCAGGTACTTTTGCTTTGCTATCTTGTTTTCTTTGCTTCCTTTGTTTCGTTCTTTTTCGAGGACGAAAAGTTTTGAGTGGGGAAGAGTGTAACAACCCAAAATTTTATTAAATATTTTAATTCAATTTATTTAAAACTTTGGTGTTTAATTGTCCAAAATTTGAATTTTAAAATTTTTCCAATAAAGTTTGGATTTTTGTTTGTAATTTCCTTTCCTAATATAATAAAATAAATAATTTATGTGTGTGTGTATTTCATATATATTCATCTCTATTTTACCTTTCTATATTTTCCCCTTTTTGACATTCATTTTATTATTTGAATTGTTATGTGTTTATATCTCTTATTTATTGCTTGGAAAAATTTCAATGGATATACGTTATATTGTCTTAAAAGAATATCTTTTTAAAATTTTATTTATTTTGTTTAGTGAATGTTTCTTTGTATATACCTTTTAATTAATGGCAACGAAACAAATCAAATTGACGTATGTTACTTTGCTTTAAATTTAACATACGTTACATTTGCTTTATTTCATACCTCTTTATTTGTCTATCTATTTATTTCCTACCATAGTTGTTCATAACTTATCTTATTTTCTATTTGTGTGTATACACTTTAATTTGTTTATTTGGGTGTTCATTTGTATATTTTGTATTTAATGGTTGGAAAACGAATCAATTAGTTGTACGTTACGTTGTTTTATTTTAGCATAAGTTTCTTTGGCTTTATTTCTTGCCTTTATTTGCTTAAGCCTATTTATTTACTGCCTTAGCCGTTCACTACCTGTTCCTAAAACCCTAACCGCCTTCTACAGATCAAATCACGTACAGAAACAAAGTTTCCCATCTCACTTCCATTTGCATCTCCAGAAAGAAAATACTGTAAGTTAATGGCCTCTTCCTCCCTTCTTTTTACTTTTTTCTTTTATTTTTCTTATGTTTTCTTCATGAAATTCTCGTCCTCCACCCTATTCCGACCACCACCTCCTCTCCTCCTCCACCATGACCGGCCATCCACTCCTCCTCACCATCCCATGCCTTGGTCGTGACTCTAAAACCTAGATCCACCACAAATTTTGACCAAAACCATTATAAACCTTCCATTTTCACCACTTCTTCCTATTACTCACCTCGGCCACAATTCCTCCACCTTCACCAAGCCAAGCCATGACCAAACATCCCCTTGTCGTCTGCCTTGATCCAAATTAGCACATAGGCCGAGCCACCATAGACATAGGCCGAGCCAAAATCCACTGGATCCATGCCTTGTAGCCTTCCATGCCATGTAACTTGCCTCTATTCACCTTCCTCATGCCATAGTCGTACCCTATGACCCTATAACCTAGCCTAGCTTGCATCTAAACATCATGGCTGAGCCTAGGGGTGATGAGACCGAGCCTATAAGGATTGTGGCTATGCCCACTTGATGATTCATCCCTTGTTGTTTCACTTTAATGCATTTTATCCTTTGATTTAATAAAAAAATTGTGTTGGATTTTGTTCTCATTGTTTAATCCATATTGGTTTGTGGAAAATCATATATTTATAATTGTTTATTTATTTGAAGTACAAGATCTGAATTTGGTTGTTACTTCTTCCCAAATCTTGTCATGCCTTCTCGTTCTTTGCGGTGTGTGGATATTTTTGTTTTAATTGAGCTCTAGCTTCAGAAAAGGTGAGCATTCACTCTAGATCTTACATACTTATATTATTGTGAAATGATGACAAGTGAATCTGTATAAATTGATATGTTATTCATATATGTCTGTGATGTGATTATATGATGTTAAATCATGTTTATATAATTATGGCATCATCTAATATGAGATGTTATATTTAACTGTTCATTTTATTTCTGCATCTCACACCGCAAGTTCCCTTATCACTATAGATTGAAATGATACATAACCGAACGGACTTTAGAATAAGGAAAAATCATTCTGGGCTGAAATGATAGACTCGAGTGATTTTTAATTGTATTTATTTTCTTGAGATTGCGGGTTTGAAATGATAGAACCCGGATTTTTCTTTTTAAATTACGGATTGAAATGATATATTATCCGTATCACTTGACCTAGGTTAGAAAATATTATACAGACCCGTGGTTATTTTAAAGTATTATTTTGAAGCATTAAGTATTTTGAAATATTAAAATATGAAATTTTAGCAAAAAAATTGGATTAAATGATCAAATAAATTGTATAGTTATTTTCCTTAAGTTAAGTGTATAAACAAATAAACGGAAAAGTGTATTTTTAATATGACTAAACTTGGAATTTGGAAATTTGGTTTAAATCAAAATTTAAGTTAGGTAAATAAAGGGAAATTTTATTTTATTTAGGAGATGGGTATGTTAAATAAAATATTAAGTGATTGATTGAAATGAAAGTTAAGCAATTTATAAAGTATTGACTCAACAAATGAATTTATTCTAAATTGGATATTTATTAATAAAAATGTTATTTTATTAAAATTTATAAGTTAAATAATATCCAAATAAATTTTTTTTGAAAAGTGGAATAAGTTTTGATAAGTTAAAAGGAGAAAAATTAAAGATATATTGTTTTAAAGGGTATAACATAAATTATAGCGGTTCAAAAATGCTGCGAGAAATATGAACTATGGCTTGAATTATAGTAAAAATGACCTATAACAGCATTTCTGAAGCGCTGTAAATTCTGAAAATTTAAACTATGGCTGAAAATACACTAAAAGACCTATGACAGCATTTCTGAAATGCTGTAGTTTCTGAATTTGAACTATGTTTTGATATACTAAATATACCTACCGCAGCACTTTATAAATGTTGCGGTTTTGAAATTTACAACGTTTAAAATGTTGAAATTGAACAAATGAACCTAGATTTTGCTGAAATTTTGGAATTTGAATATTTTATTTGAAAGGACAACTACTTCATATGTAAATGGTTTAAATGAATTTTTTGATTTGGAATATAAACCATTTTTGAAATTTATAACCATAGGTAATAATAACGTTGGTTGTTAAAGAGACCGGGATCGGATATGGGCATACTCTCTATCGATACCGAAAACCATTTTAACAACCTTGTACGCGGTGTAGGTTCCAGAATTAAGTAGGATAGTGGCGACGTTTTGTTGAGGTATATACGTGGACCCAACTCCCGTGAGTTGGCATAAGGTAGCTATAACAGGAGCGATTCCGGACCAGTGAGATAGCTCCTCTTATCGGACACACTTCTTCGTATGTCATTCTATGACTTTGTGATTGTTTGGTGCGCACCTTTGATTTTGGGAGTGTGGCTTGAGGTGGGCGGTAGTGGCTGCTACGCGTCACCACCAGCCGAATAGTAATTGGTATATCTACCCGGCATTGCCTTATATGCCGTGTCACCTACCATATCACCTACCCTAGCGCGCCTTGTACGAGTTTGGTTTTCTCTCGTAGCTCGTGGAGTATTTAGGGTAGTCTCCCGATCTGAAGATGCGCTGATACTAGATGGACTACCGGGACTATTACGTGTTAAGAGCTATATGGGTAACCCCTTAATGCTATTTAAAAGTAAGTTTATTTTACTATAGACATTATTATAATAGCAAGATATTACTACATAGTAAATAGTTTAACTGATCCTTAGAAGATGGACGGTCTCAAACATCCTTTAAGTTACTTGTACCTTATATTACAGTACACTTGAGTTGGTTTATATTGTATAAGTATATATGTCCTGACTCGAGTGTTTGTGTTTATTTTCTTACGCTCGGGTCAGCCCGAGTATCACAGATTGGATCTATCTTCTGAAAACTAGAGATTTCTGGAGCTTATCTGCTTATCCATCTTTATCTATTTAAGTTCGGTCTTTTTATTTCAACTATGTATTAGAGACTTACATATTTGGAATTTTCTACTATATTGGTTTCAGAACTGTATTTGATTTTTAGACTATGTATTTTGATACTTGTTTTGAGATTGAGTTGTAGTGGTTTCATGAACCACTATGGTTATTATATTTCCACTGCGAGTTATTTTGATTTTATCTGTGTCTGTGATTCTGTGATTGGTTTTATTTGCTCCAAATTTTATTACAATCTACTATTTTGAAGTATTCAAATCAGACATGTGTGGATTTATTGTCGATTTGAATGGTCCGAAATAGTGGGTCGTTACACACACCAACAATTTTCATGATATAATTCACCGATGAGATCATGAGTTATTTTTACAGACAGAGAAGCATGACTTAGCAGATAAACTGAAGCTAAAGCCAAGGCAAGTAGAAGTTTGGTTTCGAAACAGAAGAATCGGGTAAATATTACTGTATAGTTTATTTATTTGGCTAACTGTATCAGAATAATGTGACATTATTCATTTGTTAATATTTCTATATGCTACAGTAATAAGCAGAAGCAGACAAACAAAAAGGGATTTTAAGCAGCTAAAGAGGTGGTGTGAAATGCTGAATGAGGAGAACCAAAAGCATACAGAAAACTGATTCTACATTCCTGGTTATATGTTTTTCTTCAGTAGTTTAGTCACCTTATGATATATGCATAAACAATGCTATATAAAATAGAAGCATCTATGATGTAGTTTTTGTTGGATCTAATTACTGCAGTGCTAATTAAAGTGAAACGAATGTTGGATTAAATGGTTAATTAATAAGCTGTTGATATTTAAATGCCTGGAAGTTGTAACTTTTGTGCTTAATGATACTCCACTTTAATTTATTTGATTTTAATAATTAGCGGTTATTATTGTCATAATTATTGATATAAACAAAGATATTTGGAACATCAGCAGAACAGAGGCTCTTTCCATAATCTTTCTGTACTAAATTGAACCTTGCGCCCTGCAAACATAATATCAAGAACCAGATCTATGACACAGGCATTATTGACTTTGATTCTCATTGCATATGGAGCTTTTAATTCTTGTTTATTTAGCTACAGGGCCCTTGTTTATTAAGTCGAACACTCGGTTTATTTTAATAAATTATATGAGAAATGACAAATGAAAATGTGAATGCCTAAATTCAATGCAAAATAAATAAATGTGGAAGAAAAATAACGTACCCGATCATCAAGCGTTAGGGCATGAAAGAAAATATTGCTAAATTCTTAGCAAGCGAAGATTTTCTTTCCTGATAGTAAAGATGAAGTGATAAGCTATAAATGGCAGAAGTAATATATATTAAATGATCAAAACTAGTAACCTTTTAAACTCACTTAGTAATTGGATATCAAATCTACTCAACAGTTCAATCCGTTCTATCTTTTCTCTATTCATCGTGGGTCATTTGGGCCTTATCTAACAAGATTGTTATCACGGTAGAAATCTGCAATACCCTACAAAAATCAAAGGAAGAAAACAAGCACATTAAGAAAACCTTATCATTAACGAGTGAAATTGTACATTCAACAAAAAAAGTTGATTCATAGAACACGTATAAAGATCATGTTAAGGCAATCTTAACATTATGACCAAAAATCTTATTATATTTTACAACACAACATGCAAAAATTCAACAAAATTAAAGATTTTTTAGCTCGAGTGAGACTATAAACATAGCAAGCTTATTTGCATCAAAATCCAAGGCTGACAGGGCCAATAGGCTGATGTTGTGCCTTCCAAAAGCATGTATCTCCCACGAGCCTAGATGATGATTTACCCCTGATCTGCATCTAGTTAACATCAAATGTTGTGCTTATGGTAGTGCACTAAACGCTAAACTATTCAATAGTTTTCGCTCTAATACCAATTTTTGTACATTTTCCTAGGGTTGAAACATGGTGGACTGAGAATCATGAGAAGTTATATGAGAAATACATTTTGTAGTGTCAGTGCCTTGTATCTTCTTGTTCTTAAAGTACACTTTGATATTGAGTCCAACAATCCAACTAGGTAATCCCCAAAAAAAGGATCTTTGTTTAATAGGCTAATACGTACATTTCAGCTTTCAACTATAACAATTTTTTCAAACTAATATATAGCAAACTTATTACTCAACACATATTCAACATAGTGATATCGGATTTATTAGTTCATTATATATAGCATTCATAGCACAATCGAATAGACTATTAAATCTATTTATACGGTCCATTGAATAATACAAGTTAGTATTTTCACAATACCCATCAAACAATATAAATAAATCGACTCAACTAATCAATCATATCATTGAACAACACTATATGTTTCATCAAGAAATACAACTTTATAAACCAAAATTAAATATTTTACACAACATTAATACAAATCATACAACCAATCGTTGGAAAAGGAAAAAAAATCCAGTACCTTACAAACATACACCATCCAATTCAAATACCAAAGATATATATATACTACAGCTAAACAATCCTAAGCAGATCAAAAACAAATAAGACAATAGCATATATTTACAAGCTAACGATAGCCATTAAATTGGAAAGATTGAAAGTGATAAATTGAAAGCTCACCGGATTAATTGAAGAGGAGAGTGAAAGTGAAAAATTGGAAATTCAAAGAAGAATGAAGCGGTCGTGGACCTTCCATGCTTTTTAGTAAACAAGATGTTGCGTTCTGCTCCTTTGCAATTTTATAATGTTCCCCAAAGTCGAGGGAAGAAGCAGGTCGTCCCTTGCGATAGTGGGTATGCAATTTGAATATTCCACCAACTCCTTTGCGCTGAGCTCTGATTACTCTACCATGGCGGTGGCTGCTTGGAAGGTACAATGGATCCGAAGGGGTGAATTAGGGAAAGAGTGATTTGAGGATTTAGCAGAGATGGAAAATTTAGGTTTTCTTCTGGTTTTTGAGATGGGAAAAAATTGGAATGAGAAGCGGGAGAGAAATAATTTGGCGGAAAGGCGGGCACGAAAATAATCGGAGGAATAAAAAGCGTTATGGAGTCGTTATTAATAGGAACAATAACCCTATAGAATAGTGTTATCTTTGGGTAGTGGTAAGACCTTTCCGTATTGCAGAAGAACAACCACATACTGGGAAGCAGACACATACAACAGCAGAGGAAGTACAAACGGCTGGGAAGGAACCACATACAAAAGTGGAGGAAACACCTGATGTCGGGGGAGCAATTCATCTTCAATGGCATATTTGGAATGAAAGCGAACAACAACTTGGGTATACTGATCAATCAACTTTGGAGTAAAATGAAGAGCGGCCGCAGTGGGAGAGACAACAAGGGAAAATAATTTTCGGTCCTACTCAAGAACAAAAAATGCATATTTCAACCTTTGAAGAATCCCAAAGTTCAGCTTCAATCACTTGTAAAAGAAAGAAGAAGAAGAAAGAGACACACCTTTTGAGATTAGAAGGCTTTACGATTGAGTGGTTTTGTTGTTTGGATGATATATCATGTTGATGTTTATTTAATTATTTATGTAGTTGATGTTTATGTAGAATATGGATGATATATTTTGCTCAACTTCATGTTATGGTTGTTATGTGTATTGTTTTGTTGGAACGTGATCTTGATATGCAATGTTGATGGTTTGTGTTAATGATATTTAGTTATATTGATAACAGTTTCTATATTGGCGTATAAATGATTTTACATTGACGGAATGTTGATGGTATAAGTGTGTTGTGTAGTGGAGAAAAGAGCAATGAATCGCTATCTTTTAGAACATCAGAATATAACTTTGCACACTTTTGAAATGCGCAAGTTATATTTGCGAATAAAGCTTGCACAAGTTATATTTGCGAATACAGCTTGCGCATTTCAAAAATGCGCAAGCCATATTCTGGTGTTCAAAAAGACAACGACCCGCTACTCCATTTGCATATATATACAACCTCAAAACCCACTGCTATTGTACCAATACAACACCATATAGCCAGGTTAACATCTAATATCATGAATTAAACTCCATATTGCTACAGCAAAGAAAACGATAATAAAGTTCAACAATTCATATATTAAAGAGAACATTAGAGTTCAACAATTTTTAAAACAAACAACAAGAGTAGAATCTAATGTTTCTTACATATGCAACAAGAATTAAATACAACAACTCATACATGGGAAACAATTCAACGAGGACATGATTTCTTCTTATGGCCAAAAATATCACATTTGCTACATCTATCATGACCGGATGAAGATAGCAGATCCATGAAATCTTTTATTCGAGCAGACCGTGAATGTGCTAAATTTCTATGCACCGGCGGTGGTTGTATAATAGGACATTCGTAGACATTTCAATGACGACTATCGAGTACAAGGTGGAATAAAAGAGCATAAGCAGCGATATACTTAGCCGCTGTGTACCATGTTGAGATTAAGTCAAAATACGATGTATTCATACCACCTGACCCACATGAACATGCTGTTAATACATGGGAGCACGGAAAATGATATAAAGTTGGCATGTTGCACGAACACTTGATGACATTATCACGATATTCACCGTATAATCAAACATATGAACATCTTTCAACTGTCATTCTGTTAAGCCATATCTCTATGGACAGGAACCTTGATTTGTTAATGCTTCTCATTTCGGTGTCAATTGTGACGTCCACTCTTCACTTTGAGTTCGACGTTGGAAAAAATAATGGTTTAATCGATGAAACGTACATACAACCAGTGATCTAATAGATAAGTTTGCAGTTCCTAAGTTTTCAAAAACATTAGTTGTTATCATATTGAATCTTACGCCACCATCGTGACAAAAAGTCTAGTTTGATTTCTGATTTTTCAAACTTATTTCCGTCCATGCATCGGCTTCTCAATTTACAGCCTTCGATTGTTTTCTTAGTTTATTATATTTTACAATCTCCAATTCCATGGCACATGCATGTATCAAATTTTGTAGCTCATCGATACCAAACCCTGCTTTCTTGAAATTTGCTTTAATATAACGCAGTTAGCCAAGCTTGTCTTAGTGCAGGTGGAATTCATTTCATACTATTTGAGATAAATGTAATACATCGGGTACGTACAAATGGAATATAATTCCATATGCAACAAATAAACCAACTCCACGTTTGTCGAGACTCTGTTTGTACAATAGCAAAGGAAAACAGAAAAGACCTTGGTTTACGTCTACACCAGTAGCTACTAGTACGTAGCGTACCCAGATACTTTCTGTATAAATGTGTACCATCAATAGACAATATAGGTAGACAGTGGATGAAACCATCGATAGAAGGTCCGAAAGCCCAAAAAGCACCATCAAAAGCGCCACAGCTATGAATAACATCATTATGGTTACAGTGTTGGTGCGTTGCACGGCTCTACGATATTTGGCAATTCTGCTTATGACGGTTACCAATCTCCATAAATTAGTGCAACCGCTTTTTATAATCTATGTCATGCTTGAGAATAACTCACTTTTATATGAAACATATTTGACATTGTCTCTTGAATTGTTCTTACAGTCATATTATTTCAATTTTAATCAAGTGAAGTATTTTGCTGCATATAAACTTTGTTGGTGTCTGTCGATGGTTTGAGTTGACGGTTGCATTTAAGCAAGTGTGATCGCCGCCATATGTTGTCATTTTCCACCAATTTTGATATAAACATGCACTCTCCAAGGACTGTTTCATCCACATCACAACGAACCATGTATTGATTTGCACGAGATTTCAGTATTTGAAAAGAAATTGAACATTTAATCGGCCATTCATATAATTGTTCAATGAACTTCTGTTTACTTTCAAAAATTAACTCAACTCGTGGTCCTTTTTCAGCACATTCTCTTTCAAACACTTCCATTTCTAATTGAAAATTATCCATAATCGATTTCACCATCATTGTTGCGTTGCATAAATCATTGGTTAGGGAATCTTCATATGTGATTTGCTCATCTTCGACATTTCCATCATCAGCCTGCTGACCGTCTTCATGTATAATTGCTTCATTGTTAACCTCCGTTTGATCGACCCAAATTTTATCTACATCATCCACACAAGCTACTTGCATGTTATCCAATTGCACTTCGCTATCATTTGCAATATCAACATGATCATTGTCGTCGTTGTCGGCACAACCAATGAATGCCTCTTCCGCTGCATTTATTTCGACATTACAAATACAGAAAATAATTGTAAGAGTAAATTCCACGAACGTAAGTCAAACTGAAAGTGCTAGATTATAATGTTACTCATTTTCTCAATGCTTGCGATTGATTTGGATGTATAGAGTTATGCCCCATATTTTGTGTCCGACTTGAAAATACTCCAACCATTCCGCTATACCTATGCAATAAATTTGTAAACTCCCCCCGTCTTGATGATTTGTCAAATAAGAAGAATATACTGACCATTGTGTTTCTCGAAACTGTGCGGTGGGTACATGCTCATCCACAGAATTATGGACTGATGTGTTTCTGCCACATTAACATGTTCTGCTTTCGCAACAAATATTTCCAACAATCTCATTCCAACCGAAAAAGTAGAGTTCAAATCATCGTCATCTTCCAAATCAATAGCTGATGAACCATCATTTCTAACCCATTTCACCGCTAATTTTAAATCATACTCAAGAGGATTGACTTTTGTCACATCAAATTCCCGTTGTTTAAGCTCTACAAAACTACAATAGTTTTTTATTTTCGATCATTTTCGCTTTCCACGAACATATCTAAGTTTACCTTCTTCATCAACCAACAATTCTCCACTAGTAAAATATTGTTGGAATCGTTGACATTATCTATAAAATCAATTACAAAACTACATTAAAAATCCTGATTTTGTGACAAAATCAGGATTTTTATTCGTTGAATTAATATTTTATTTTTCCAAGAATATGTTGTTTCCATAGAAAATCTTCAACTAAAAGCAGTCAAATCAATCTTCAAGCAAAAGCAAACAAGCAAATCAATATAATAACATAACCAATATATTTCATCAGCATAATCAAGACTATAGTTCTACATTCCATTTAAACCCACAATCACTTCATTATTTATCCAAATGATTAACCAGCACATAATACATAATACAAAACATCAACATATAATTCAAAAATTCAAATTCAGATACTACATTTCAACAAAAACAAAAAAAGTGGCGACGTTCTCGTAGGCCCAAACGACTAGCAAAATCCTAATCCCCAACTAGTTTTTCTTAGTTCTTCATTCACCTTTTTCAAACGTCTTATTTCGGCTTGCAATTCGTGGGCATATTTGAGTATCATTTCGTACAATGGATGATCAATCCATTTCAAATAATTACAACAATCAACTTCATGAGGGTTCAATTTGTGTTCGTCATACAAGCTACAACCAACAATCTTCGTCCGACATTCTTTTCTTTTCCGCAAACGAAAACCACACATATCTCCACTTCACAGTCACAAATTGGATATGGTTGTTGCTCCCGTGGCATGAATGGACCAACAGGATGTCGAGGAATTAGCATATTCTTATCATCAACGTGAATTTGATGACCGCGTTTTTGGTTAGAAACAACTTCGCGTAAACGAACATGTAAGATTGATAGTCCATAATGGAATTTACGTGATAGTGGATCTAACTATGTCTCCGGGACATGATTAACATCAACGTTAATGTGACTTGAGCTCGCAATAACGGTTTCTGCTTCAAGTACACCACAATGTTTCATCAACGTTTCATCGTCAATCTCCCAAACAACCATGTCTACCGTCAAAATAAACAATACAACATTAACATTTCAACTGGGGTTTTCAATTTATAATTAGGATTTTCAATTTCATTAACCACGAACTAATGTTTCAACAATAACAACGCCAGTAGCTAGTACTTTTCAACACCAACAATAACAACTATTAATTATCAACAACAAAAATTAAAATATTAAACAGCATAAACTATCGCCTCTATTTTGTGAAGATGGAGAAGAGTTTTCTATCCAGAGATTAAACAAATGCTTGGTTGAAAATAAAATGAGAGGTTTGATTTGAGAAAATAGTTGAGTTGGAATGAAGATTGAGATTGGTTTTGAGAAGAACGAGAGGGCTTTGAGAAGTGGGGGATATATTCTATGCTTGGTGGAATTTTGAAGCATGATTTATAGCTTACGTAATCCATATTTGCGAAGCCATAAATATACAGCTTGTGCAAATATGGATTGCACAAACTACCTTTTTTTAAAAAAAAAATATATAGCTTGCGCAATCCATATTTGTTCAAGCTGTATAAAAACGAAGCATATTTTTGCAATTAGTTTTCCGCTGAGGTTACTTGCACAAATAGTTATCTGGTCGAGCCTTGTTTGTGTTTGTGCAAATCCAAAATGACAAATATATTATTATTTTACAAATAAATGTATAATAATGTTGTATTTTGGAAAAAATGTTTATTTTCACAATGAGTTTGAAGGACTAAATTTCAAATAAGTTTTGTTTGGAATGCCTAAAATTAAAATAGATCCTTTATTCTGATTGAGTTCAACTCTAATTTTACGTTGTACATGAAAATACCACCATCGCCTATGTTAATATCATAAACTGAAGATCTATATCAATCTATATTTTTCTGTTGATTTGTTAGCTAATCTTTATTAACGGTTGGCTTGGAAACGCAATATTTTGGTCCGACCGCGAAGTTCCAAAATTACCCTTTATATGTATTGCTTTAGTAAAAATGATTTTGTACATATATTATTAAATTTTAACACTACTTAAAATTAGGATCCGACAATTAAGTTTTGCTTACAAATTCAAATTTCCTCTACAAATATTTACACGTCTTAATATCACTTAAAAATATGATCTAACAAATAAATTATTTTACAAATCCGTTTTTTATTAAATAATAATATAAATAAAAATTTAAACTGATAAAAAATTAGATGCCACAACTTAAAAATAAAAATTCAAATTAACCACATTTGATTCAACGCAAAAATATGACTCAATATTTGTGAAAATCATTTTCTTTTGAACGTACTAAACAAATACAATGTGTAGAAAAACAATTCAGACGCTTTAATCACGCGCGAAGCGCGTGCCATAACGCTCGTACCATATTTTTTTGTTAGTGTCAATTCTCATCCGATTTATACACTTTAACGTGTACGCATATATTTTATCTGTATTACGAACAAGGCAGTTAGGTTATATATCTTCATGTATCTTCACAAGCACTCTCCATCAGACTCTATGCCAATGCATAATCGAATTTAAGAGATGACAATTAAGAATGAAAATAAACAAAAGAATTCGTCATAGCATTTATCTTCATGTTTCCACTTGTATGAAATGATATATTTTTTAATACAAACCAACTAAAGTTTTCACACGATAAATTAAAAAAAATATATATTAGTTTTTAAAGTAATTATCAAATTCAAGTTAAAATAAATAAAAATAAAGATTCAAAGGTTAAAATCTAGTGTATTGCTAAGGACATTTGGTTTTCCTCTTCCTGATATCATAGAAAATAATAATAAACGTAATAAAATTTATGAACTTCCTAATAGAAAAGTCATTTCACACAACATCAACCACCGTACAAAGTTATTTTGCATGACGAACAACCGCCAACCAACATTATATTCCACGATCAACTATCAAACTACTATTGTTCAATGACCGACCGTCATGACAAACAGTTTGGCTGACGGTTATTAGTCGCGTAAAAAAAAGAATCAAAATTGATATTTTTAACGTCAATTAAAATGTTTGGTATTCAAGAGAATCTAGAGTACATTGTTTTTCACGGCCATCAACCATTGAACTACTGTTGTTCAATGATCGATCGTCATGAAAACAATGTTGATCGACGCTTGTTCGCCGTGTAAAAAAAGTCGCAATTGATATCTTTAATAACCCCTTAAAATGCCTAGTATAAGGAAAACTATAGAGTAAAATTATATATAATTTTGTAGTAATGATGTTAGAAAGAGGAAAACCAAATGCCCTTACTAACACACTAAATACATTAACACAATGAAGTTAAAGGAAAGACTAAGCTACAAAATTACTCGAGATAAACGCATGTACAGTTTACCCTGAGCAAACTAATGCGGTGAGCAATTCAAACATATAGATACAAAAAACAAAGCAAGGCAACAAAATGAAAGTAGACGCTTGTTTTACCACAGGTTACTACAGTATCTTTACATTTGTTTAATCAGTTCAGGATTGGATCTCGACAAATAAGCTTGCTTGAGGATGCAAACCGGCTTCCTTAAGCGATACTGAATACTTTTCAGCTCCGTATATGACACGTGGAAAGTTTGAAACCAAGCTATATTTCTCTGCATCCATGAAACCCAAAGAATCGACGTAATCGTACAGTGATTCAATTGGTGCATTGCATTTGAACCTCCTTTCCTTGCGCTCTCCGTTAGGAAATCGAAAAAGTACCTGAAACAGAAGCAGATTTTAAGACATTGGCTTCATATTGCATTTTTTGGACAATCAATCATTGCTAGTCATCCTATGTTCAAATTTCAAAGTATTGGGTAGTAGGTACTATTGGCCCACAAAGTGGAAATACATCTTTAAAGGTAATCTATACATCTTATGTTTTAAACAGACATAAGCATAACCTATGATTTTGAACCTGAATTGCTACAAGTAAATGGACTTTTCGAAACAGTTGAACAAAATAAGCACTAAAATCAACAAACATAAAATAACCTACTTGTGTTACATCAGATCCTTTCTCGGGTTCTTCACCAAGTAACATGGTTTTCTCTTGCTTTCTTCTTACAAGAGCAGCTTGTTTCTCAGCAGCTTCTATAATAGCCCTTTCCTTAGCTGCTTCCTCCTCCTTGTGCTTCCTCTCAACTTCCGCTGCTTCTCTTTCCAATCGGTCTTGCTCTTCTTTTCTTTGACGTTCTCTAGCCTAAACATTTTGGAAGGAGAAAGGAAATAAACACATGGTTTACATGCAAAATCTGTGAAAACATAATTATGGGCTTTTAAATTTAAATGATCTAAGCAATGGGATATATAGCATACTTGATCAGCTTGAAGAGATGTCAAGAATTCAGCATCTTGCTGTTCTCTTAGTCTCGTATTATTCATTCTCTCTTCGGCCGCAAGTCTTGCAGTTACAAGTTGTGTGCCAGATTGTTCAACAACTTGTTGAAGAATATTAATCATTTCTTCAGGAGTCCGGGGACCCTCAATCTGCACAAGTTAACTTTAAAAGTCAGAAACAGGTAGCTATGAATATGGCCTAAAACAATGATTTATAAGAAAATGAGCAAAGACACTGCTAAGGCTTCAAAGGACGTTCGCACGACAATGGCAGGTACCATTTGAATTACGGCATATATTTTCCCAGTAAAGAAAGTTAAATAATTTATTCTATAAAACACATAACAGCGTAATCAGATCAGTTAAACTAACATAGAACAATACTCCGCGATTACTAGAAATCGGGTGTATTTGATTCATCGGTGCTAGTTGTTTCAACTGTCACCAAAGATACATAGGTACCATTTCAGATTTTCATATTCTTGCGCATCACTACATCACGTGCATGAATGCACATTTCATACATATCAACTTTTGAAAATAAAAGGGTTGACATTGGTGCAATCTAATCCATTATCGGGGATCGAGTTCGAAGCAAACGAATCGTATATTTTTTCGGGCATATGATACACTACTTTACTAACTCAATTTTTATGAAACATTTTTATAGGTAAAAAAACTTATTGTGTACATAAAACAAATAAAAAAACAATATAATAAAAAAATAAGCATTTGGGTATGCGTAAAAATAGATGCTAATCTACGCCGTTTTCCAACCAAACAAAAAAGTAAAAAAATTCGTAATATTGGAAAATATTAATACAAATAATATAAATCAGAAGTTGAAGATAACCGAGTAGAATGTTTTAGTTGATGCATTTAAACAACAATTTATAAATTTATCAAAATTTTCAAATATTTGAAAAAGTAAGAATAATGTAAAATAAGAATATTTATAGTTTCATATTTTTTCCATTTTCTTTTCTTCAAAAGCAATAAAAATTGGTGAATCGGAAACAGTACACTAGTTCGATAAAGAAGTCCAATAATAGTTGAAATCCGCAATAGCATCATCAATTTAAAACATAACATCCACATACACAAAAATCTTACCCAACGTAAAATCGACATCTGATTAAGATAGTAAAACTGAATTTCAGTCTAAAAATCATCAGATTTATAGCCAAATATCTTCCACACCAAATAGGCTTTGCTAAGCACTAACTGACCTTTATTTCCTAGCTTGACGCTTAACCATCTAAGATGCCATGGTGATTTATCTCATCTTTTACAGTGCTGCTTATTCGGGTTTTGTAATTTCAGATGCTTCAGCGCTTAGTGTCGTGGACTGAGAAAGTCATGGTCAGGGGAAAAATTACACTTTGAGTGTGTTCTTTTATCAAAATGAAAAGTACGCTTAAAAGGGGCATTTTAAAGAAGCGTGAAAATAGATTGTTTAACGAAGAGAAAAAAAAGTGTTCTTGTGTTGCGAATGGGGCATTTGAAAGAGGATTTAATTGTTTTGTTATTATTAATTATGTTTGAAAGTACTGATTATTTGTGTTGGAAAATGAGAGACCATGATATTAATAAATGTTTGAAAGGGGGACAAGGGATATTTGAAAGGGGAATTAATTGTTATGTTATTGTTAATTATGTTTGAGAATATAAATTATTTGTATGGGGCCAAGGTATTAATAAATGTTTGGGATATTTGGAAGAGGGGTCATTGTCATAAATTAATATTGGCATACGACGCGTTGAATGCCAACAGATCAATTTGTTCAGTTCACACCAACCGACCAAAACGGTGAGTCCCACTTTTGACTTGTCGAACACATCGGACAGAACGCCAACACCACATAGCATTTTTTTTACCCAAACTCGTCCTTTAATTATAAGTTCTACAATACTAATTTCTACTTTCTACATGCTGATTTATAGACCAAAGGTTGAGAATCAGAATGTGAATAGAAAATGTGCATGTTGATATGATGAAAAAAGAATAAAATAGCACACTTCAGTAAAACAAGAGCCAGATAGAAATTAAGGAGCATAACAAATATTTTGGTGGTGACAATGGTTATTAATGGCGCACGGCGCAAAAAAACGCAAAGGCTTCCCTGGAGCCTTGACGTACGGAGCGGCAAATGACGTGCGCCTTCTAAATTTGCTACGCATGTTTAAACATATTTTTTTACAAATTTAACATTTATAACAATTAATAGAAAAAGTTCGATATAATTTTTTTTTAATAAAACGTATGTAGTAAAGATTTTTTAGACATTTTGCAAACAAACATCATAAAATATAATAACATAAGCATTGAACTTAAAACATAATAGTTTCAGAAGACAAAATCCAAGATAATAGTGCATATTACTGATGAACTAGAAATCTGAATCTTATTCAGCAATCATATTTTCTAAATCAATATATACATCATCAGATTCATAGGCTCTAGCATCTTCCTCGTCTGTCTCATATCGACTGACAATTTATTCGATACGACCGTAACAGTAACAGACAGTTTGAAGTTCGTTGGCAATTAATTTGAAAAAGAGATTCATTCGACATTATTTGTTCGATGCAACGGTAATTAAAAAAGATAGTTCGAAGTTGTTTGAGATTAATTTGGAGAATACGACCATTCAAGATTTTTTGTTCGGTGCAGGAGTGATAATTAGACTCATCGGATCGGAACTAGACTCAACCCGGCGAGTCTCGATTATAGTCGAGTTGGGTTTTATCCAGTTTAACTTATATATTTTAAAACCTGACCCAACTCGAGGCTCAATTCGGATCGGGTTGGTTCGATTTGGTAATGACACTAAAAATGCATATATTTTTCCATTTTTTTGGTCTAATCTTCCGAATCTAATTGGTTCTTCATGTTATTTTTCATTAAGTAGACCCAACCCGAGACCCATGAGTTCAAGTTGGGTTCGGATCAGTTTGATTCGGATTTGCGGATCTCAATCCTAATTGCCAATCGTAGTTGGGTAACGCAATAATATAAATAAATAGTAGTTTGTTGGAGATTAGTTCTAAGTGTATAAAAATATATAATACATTCAACCATTATTGAAGATTAGTTTGGATTGTAAATGAATAATAAACAAAAAAAAGTAAAAAAAGTAAAATAGCGGAAAAGCACGTCGTTGTTGCACCGGGCGCCATTTACGCCTTAAGCGTCATTCGTCGCGCCTTTTCATGCGCGCTGCACCATACGGAAAAAAGATATAAACGTCGCGCCTTGCGCCATAGTGTGCCTTTCACAACTATGGTAATTACTTAAAAATCTGTTTTTTCTGCTTATAAAAACGGTTAGTAGTATGGAAAATTGCTAATGGGATTTGGTGGTGACTAAGAACAAAAATAAATGTAACGCACCATATTTTGATGTGCCAATATGAGAATAAATTTATAACAAGAATTTGTTAAATGACGATTAAGAAAATATAATTGAAAGAATAACTACCCGAAAATTTTATTAATTAAGTGCGGCACACTTAATATGGTTAACCGAATGAACTAAGGATAATTAGCAATTAAATTCGGTCAAATAGAGAGTAAATTTGAATGAAGGCGATCTTATATTAAGGAAAATGAATTAATGAGATAAAGCAATTATGGATTTTAACCCAAATCAAAATCGTTGACACATATACCCTTAACCATATCATTCTCTTTGTTCATTTTCTTTAAAACAAAACAAAACCCAACCAAGGCCGGCCACTATTGCTAAGGAAAAGAGGAGAAAATCAAAACTAAAAACCGAACCTTTCATCTCTAAGAAAAAGGAAAATATTTTAATCAAGTCACTAATTTAAGCGAGTAATTACCCTAATTATCCCCAAACTCGTTTGGATTCGAATTTGATACGATTTGGATGCTTTAAACATAGACGACGTGACATCCACGCCTTTTCGCACGCTTTAAATCGGCACGTGTCAATTCAAACCATACGGAAGGGCGATTGTTATGGGACAAATAAGAAAAAGAACGAATAAAAAAAACAAAATAGAATCTTGCAGCGGAACGATAAAATATAATAATTAAATATACAGTTCATGAAGCTGTTTTATAAACATTTGATTATATTTATACAATACATATCAGAGTTGCACATACCAGTGAATAATAACAATGCAGCGGAATAAAATGGTGTAGTGCAATAATATAGTAGATAATAGTAATATAAATCTTCGTCCTCGTCCTCCAAAGCTAAAGTTTTCGAATCCTGAAATGCTCAGGCTGACTCGAGCGAATTGAAAAGACAAAACACTCGAGTCAGAACTAAAATATCTTATGTGAGTTAAATTAACAGAAATAAATATGAGTGCAGTAACTTAATAGATGCTCGGGATTCACATCTCCTAAGGATCTGTTAAACTATTTACTATGTAGTAATATTTCGCTATTATAATAGTGTCTAATAGTAAAATAAACTTACTTTTTTCTTAGCATTAAGGGGTTACCCATATAGCCCTTAACACGTAATAGTCTCAGTAGTCCATCCAATAACATGGTCCCTCCTGATTTGGAAGCCACCAGAGGATACCACACGGGCTACGGGAAAAATCCAAACTCGTACAAGGCGCGATAGGGTAGGTGAAACGGCACAACTAAGCAATGTCAGGGTAGATATACCAATTACGCTTCCGGGTCGGTGGTAACGCGTAGCACACAGCTACCACCCACCTCGAACAACACTCCCAAATCAAAGAAATCAAAAGTGGTCACCGAATCAATCCAAAAGTCAAAGTATAATATCGAATGGATGTGTCCGATCAAAGGTGCTACCTCATTCACCCGTCAATCGTTCCTGTTTTAGCCACCTTATATCAACTCACGGGAGTTGGGTCCACGTATTTACCTCAAAGGAAACGTCTGCACCATCCTACTTCATTCTGCAATCTCCACTGCGTACACGATTGTCAAAGTGGTTTTTGGAGTTGGCAGAGAGTATGACAACTTCCGATCCTGGTCTCTTCAACAACCGATCGTTATTATAACACCGCGGTCTCTTTAAAATAGTTTATACTTTAAAATCAGAATAAAATATCCATTTCAAAACCTTATAATTACGATATCATTTCTATTTTAAAACTCAAATCAATATGATATCATTTTATTTCACATATATCCTTCAAGAAATCTATATACCTTGAAATTTATAGCTTTGAACATAACTGAATATACTTCAATGGTTTAAATATTAAATTTCTTTATAAAATAAAATAGCTTAATTTTCACAAATAAATTCCAAATACCGATTTGAACCTCTCAATAAACCATTTCAATTCATATATTTCAAAGCTTTAAATATTCTACCATTCAACTAATTCTTGATGATTCTATATATACCAATTTCAATTTCTATTATTTAAATTTGAAATGTTTACTTAATAAATCTAATATCATTTAAGCAAAGCCTTTAAACTTCAAACAACAGGATATACTTTATATTTAATTTAACTTGATAATATTCATTTAAAGCGATTGATATTCATTTAAATCCTCTAAACCAAAATCAGGTTACAAAAATCATAACTTTTAAAATCTCAAATTTATTTACATTTCAAATCAAATTTTCCGAGGATAATTCTTAAATGCTTTAATTCAAATCAAATTCCCTTTTATCTTCCAACCTTATTCTGATTTAACTTCAAAAATAAAATTTAATTAACCACTTAACCATATTATATTCTAATAAAATCAAACTTTATTATTTAACTTCTTTATCTTTAAACCAATTTTTATACATAGCTTAAAACTAAAAATTTAACTATATATAAAATAACATTATAAAATATACAATCAATATCTCATAAAACCGTATATTTCTTTACAAAACCATAAAAATCATTTTCGAAATATTTATATATATATATATATATATATATATATACATAGACCACGGTGTCTGTATATAATTTTCTACTCTATGGTCAAGTGATACGGATATTTATCATTTCAATCCGCAATTTAAAAATAAAAATTACGGTTATATATCATTTCAAACCGCAATCCCGAATGAGATGAAAATGCATAATAATTTGCAGTTTATAACAATATAAAATACAACATCCATTCATCCAATATCAACCATCAACCATTTATCACAATCATCATCAAATTCAAACAATTGCATCAATATAGAACGAATAATAAACAACAGGTATTAAATAGCAGTTTAAATTCAATAATAAATTAAATAACTGTTTAACTGGCAGTTTATATGCAATGAATAATTAATTAACAATTTAACTGGCAGTTTAAATGCAATGAATAAATTAAATAGTAATTTAATTTAAATAAATGAAATTAACTGAGATGATAAAAATATGCTAAACAACCATAAATAAATTTTAAATCACATCACATCATATATCAATTTAACAAACATAAGAAATTTTAGAAGCTGTGAGTAGGTTAAAACACTCACCTTTTGAATTTAAATTGAATTCAAATCCAATTTAAACCCAAAAATTCAACAGTTAACCATAAATAAATTTTAAATCACATCACATCATATATCAATTTAACAAACATAAGAAATTTTAGAAGTTGTGAGTGGGTTAAAACACTCACCTTTTGAATTTAAATTGAATTCAAATCCAATTTAAACCCAAAAATTCAACAGCCTCAGAATCTGTCCAAACCCGCATCAAAATCTCCGGAATTTTATTACGATCCTAACAAAAAAATCCGCTCGTGAATTGGGCCTCGCACGAAGAAGTTATGATCGTTAGAACAATTGGATTTTAACTTGAAATAAACAAGATAAAAAAAAGTCAATTGCCTATCACACGTCACTATCCTCCCTTCTTCCACAACGCACAGAACCCAAAATTTCAAGCCCTACTTCATGCGTTCAAACGAAGCCGCCACCTCAAATCGATACCACCTCGTTCACGCCTCACCGCGACCATGACCGCTGGTCGCCGCGTCCTCCCCCATGGCTCAGCACCTCCGACCGCGTCCTCCCCGAGTCACGCGACAAAAAAAAAAATCACACAGCCGCCGCCACGAAACATTAACCCTAATTGAATTTTAGCGAGAAATCCGACCATCAAAACGACGAACAAACCATATAGATGCGCTCCCCTTCGTCCTCTCTTCAAAACCCAAAAACGATTTTGCGATCCAACACCGTTCATCGACGCGCGATGAACGACCGAGAATGTTTGCTCGATTCTTGGCCACATCGAACCTCGAATTGAAAAACGAATTATGGATCTGAGTTACGCTTATTGAGAGCTTTAATATATATATATATATATATATATATTTCAAATTTTTTCGAGTTTAAAATTTCAGCTTTGGATTTGATTTGGGATTGCAATTGTAATTAGGGTTTGTCTGTCATTGGAAAGAAGTTGAGAAGAAAATATACGTACAGACAAATGAGAAATAGAGGGCTGGGGTTTATAACTGGGATATATATAGGCAAACTGAAATAGAATAGATGAATCGGGTTGAATATACGCGCTAACGACAAAGTGACCCGAAAAGCCCATTCTGACTCCGGAATGAAATTGGCTTAACCCATATATCAAAATAGGTGTTTTAAAATATTCTAAACGCGATGGAAAAAGTTTCAAGTACAAATTACATCGTATGAAGAAGTTATGCTCAAATCAAAAAATTTCAAATTGATATTAATTGATTTCAATTTAGTTTACTTCAAGGCGTTTCGAGTCCGTACGATCAAACGACAAGTCCGATCGC
Source organism: Allium cepa (assembly GCA_030765085.1). Classification (NCBI taxonomy): domain Eukaryota; kingdom Viridiplantae; phylum Streptophyta; class Magnoliopsida; order Asparagales; family Amaryllidaceae; genus Allium; species Allium cepa. The sequence continues at coordinate 273,989,685 of CM060928.1, forward strand.
TACGAAACTTGAAATCTTACAATAATTCACCGTTACGGATCCGATGAAACTGGTTTCGTCGAAATCCGAGTCAGTGGCCAAAATGACTATTTTTATATTAATTAAATAAAATTTAGTTAATTTAATCAAATTTCAATTTCAATTTGATAATTGCCAATTCTTATCGTTTTAAATTTTCCAATCATTTACAATGATTTAAACCAAATTTAACTGTCAAATTAGAGTTGATAAATTTATAAATTTCGGTATTAACCACAATTTCATTAAATTTGAAAATTCTAAATTTAATTTCCAAAAATTTCTATTAAATTTACTTTTCATTTTATTGTTCGATTCATATTTATCAAATGGATGAGATTAACATCGGATTCAAAATTCATTACATTACTATTCTCACATTTCATCTAAATTCCCATTTTAAATATTTAATATTATATCCCATTTATTTGCAATTTATTAAACTTCAAATTTCAAATTAATAAATCTTTGGTTTTCACTCCTTAAATCAACCAATCTTCGTATTATAAATAAAATTAACATTTATTGCATCTTATATAATTAACCACCTTCAAGGCCAAATCAAATCTACCCTAACTGCACAAATTAAGACAATTAATTGCAATTTGATTTCACATTAAACTTCATTAGTTATCCCTTGAAATCTAAATAAAACCGTTTATTTAAAATCTTGTTATTAAATAAACTGACCTTTTATGAGTATAATTAACATTTATTTTCATAATGCTAATTTCATTCCCTCTATCCGTTACTACATTTATATCCATTAAAGTAATATTTAATTACCTTATTTCAAAATAACCGTTTATCACCAATACACTCTTTATAATACTTGTATAGTTATTCTCCACAAACAATTATCATCCATCCTATTATTTCACCCATTATTTATAATTAAATTCTCAATTAAATTTATTTATCTTGATTTCATTCTTTTATTACACCATTTATTACTTTACAAAATGAAATAACATTTAAACTCATCAACGTAATACCAATCATTTTAAATCCAATTGATTTCCAAATCAAAGTTTATACGTATTTCAAACAACTATTATAATTACTCCCAGAACATTGGTTTTATTAAATGACCATTTATTAATATTTAATTTCCTTAATTTAATCCAATGCTTACATTTTATTTTCATATATTAAATTTGTAGCTACGTATACGTCTTCATTAATTCCATTGATTTGCATTAACTTCATTCCATAAATCTACATCCAATTACTACCTTAAAATAAGTTTACGTTTCTATTAATTTCCATTCACACTTCCATTATTTTATATTACAATCATTAAAGTAACGTTTATCATCAACACAAACATTATGAATACTTATCAACCTGCATCATCCTTATTACATTAATTTATGTTTTATCCCATTATAAATTAATGCGCACATTAATAATTCATATTTACATCCACTTCTGTATATAAATTTTGTAACCAAGTTATAACATTTACATTTATTTTTCTTATTTTAATTAATTATCAAATATTCCTATTTACACTCAATTATAACTTTGCAATCTTACAAATCCATAAATTGTCAATTGTCTAATATATACATTAATTACTATTAAATGTTCTCCATAAAAAAATTTACTTGGTTTCAAACTTTTTATTCATCAATTACTGCCCTATAAATAAACTTATTTCTATTCAATTTACATTATTTCCAATTAGTTGCAATATAAATTTTACATTGTTAATTTTTATTTCAACTGCTACATCTAATTTCTACCATTCGTTCCAATATAAATTATAAGATTTTTATTTCTTTCTAAGTTTAATTAAAAATCTTATTAATTTAACTCATTTTAATCATCGAATTTTACGGGTCGTTACAGACGAACATGTTCTAATGATAATTAGAATGTTTTATATATGTTTGAGGACTAAAAGACCATGATCCGATGTATGTTTAGGGTAAAACATGAATTAATCTTCTCAAAATGCTTTGAAATTTGAATATGATATTTTTGACATTAAAACAGAAGTGGGTTTTAATTTTTTAAATTTTTGAATGATAAAAATATTTATTATGAATTTTCTAGGTTGAAAGTGAGTAATTGAGGCTGAAAATTAATATTTAAAAATATTACAATTTAATATTTTGATCCAAAATTTTTATTGAAAGTAAAGGAATATGTTTTCGAATTTTTGGCGAATTTTTCCATCATTTTTTGATTTGTTATGAATTAAATGGTAAGAGAAAAAAAAACCTTAATTAAAGAAATAATTATGGAATATGATTATTTAAATCTAAATTAAAGTGCTAAATTTTCGGCTATCACCAGAGATTTCGGCACAAAATAAAAGTACCCAACAAATAAATGACATGTGTAAAGAATTAGTCAAAGAGTTATTACTTTATTAATAAATTATTAGTTTTCCACTCAATTGAATATTTACCACTTTAAACATATGATAGCCTTAAACATATTATAGCCTTAAGAAGCTATATTTACAATAACCCATATCTGAGTTTTACGATAGCTTCAATTTGTGATTTATGGTAGCTTCCTATTTGTGATTCACGACATGTATGATTTACGATAGCCATGATTCACGACAGCTATGATTTGCGATAGCCATGATTCACGATAGCTATGATTTACGATAGTCTTAAAATGTTAGAAGCACGATAGCATTTGAGTTTATACTTACGATAATTATGCTTACGATAGCTTTGGAAGTGCGAAAAATATGCTTACAATAGCTATACTTACAATAGTCGTAGAAGAACGATAGCTATGCTTACGATAGCTTTAGAACTGCAGAATCTTATTCTTTAGATAGTTATATTTAACGATAACTTAAGAAATGCGATAGCTGTTAGAGATAGAAATGTGATGGTTATACATTGACATATGCGATAGCTATTGAGCTAGAAATGTGATTGCTAATGGTAATGAGTTTTTTAATTAAATAAGTGTTGAGTAGCATTTTGTCAAGGACCTCTAGCTCAGGTGGTTAGAGGTATGACATTTGAGATAAAGATTCTAGAGGTCATGGGTTCGAGCTCCTAAGATATTATAATAAGTGTTCTGCTTGAATAAAGTATTACTCTTGTTATCAAAAAAAGTACCGAATAGCATTTTGAAAGCCCGATTTCAAAGTGTAATTTGAATTTCATAGGTATGAAATTATGAAGAATAATAATAAGTTAGAAATATAATGACTTATTAAAGAATGAGAAAAAAGAGTTAAGCTAGGGAAAACTAAGAAATTGTAGGTGCATCGTTTAAAAAGAAAGATTTTGATCTAATCTAACATGAAGATTTACATAATGTTAAGGGTACACAACTAATGAATGAAAGAAATGGATGGAAACTAAGATACGAAAATATACAAATTCATGGAGTTATTGAATGGTCGGGAGCCACGACTTAGGGAAATCTACATCAGGTTCAGTTCAGAAATTTTCAACTCCGATGTGAGTAATAACACAAAACAGATGTATTTTAATCAATGAATCGGCAACGTGAACCGTAAGTGTTTCTGGGACTAGGATGGGCTATTGACGCTTAGTAAGAACGCTTGCTAGAATGTATTCAGCGTGCTAATATTTAAGCTCCTGAAAGAGGCAGATGGCTCTAGTCAGGGTGGCTTCCATGGTGAAATGAGTAATCATTTCATCGGCGACGTCCGAAAAAAGATAAATTAGGGCTAAAGAGACCTAATGAAGTAATCACTAAATAAAGTTAAGGATAACTTTAATATTACCATCTAAACAAGAGTCTATGTGATGATGTGAATGTGTTTCGTAACACACCACCTATATATACCCATACTATTCAAGAGTATTACTGTCAGATAATACGGAGTACGATGCTATAAGGGTACACACATGAACATTTCCTTAGACTAACATTGGTACGTATTAGAACATCATATATATATATATATATATATAAAAAAAACTTTCTTATACGTACACAGTATCGGTACAAAGTAATAGACTCGTGCGCTTTCACGACAAAACAATACATAATATACAGTGAATAACAGAGAACACAGAGTCATCCGTAGCGATAACACATAATAATATATACAATATAATAATAGCATAAGAATACAATACATTTCAAATGTCAACTATCTCAATATAAAGTAATGAACCATCAAACACACGGCTTAATGACAAATGCATACAATGAATCAAAGTTTTATAAATATCATACATCTTAATGTATGTTTGCTTTAAGCCCAATAAAACAAATGATGGTCATGTCGTCCATGTACATGAAATATTTCGGACTGACCCGAGTATTAGAAAATATAACACAGGTCAGCCTATGTCTAATCAAGGATCATAAGTAAGATGATACAATATAACAAGGAAGAATAATATGGTATCACAATCAAAGATACTTAAACATTAGACATGTCAAATTATGTGTGTGTATAGAATAATCTTCAAGGATTTACATCACCCAAATATCTCAAATCCATATAAAATAATAGATTTGATATCAAAAGATGTCATCACTGATTTAAAAACACATCAAATCAAAAATCACGTAATCAACACAAATGGATGACTCATACATATCCAGAAACCATCGTCTAAATCCATAAAACATCAATAAATGAGATATCATTAAGTATATCGGGCTAGCACGAAGCAATGCCCAAATATGTCTCTCAATCTCATATTATAAATATATATACTTCTAATCATAAGTTACTACAAATCTCATATTCAAATAATTTAAATTTGGAAAGATTCACCCTTATTAAAATACAAGGTTGGACAAATACAACAGTTTTATTAACAGCAAAGTATCAATATAATAAAAAGATAAATATACATCTTAATTAAATTTTTAGTATAATATGTGGACTTATATATGATAAGTAGACATAAATACTCATACATAAATGTACGGATGGAATAATGAAACCTGCAAATGAATTCAAAAGTGTGCAAGAGCATTAAACCCAAGAAATATGTACAAAGGTGGCAATTAAATCAAATCAGTTCATCGATAGGGTATCCAAGGAAAACTGAAAAGCGGATATACATGCACATTAATACAAATATAAACATACTCACACACCACACGCTCACGGCTAGAAGAACACACACTCAATGAAATGCACACACTTGCACAACAACCTGGAACATTTGTGTTCTAGGTTCGCCACCCATCCACCGGTCCAGTCACGACAACAATGGTGGAAACGTTCACCTGTGTGTGGCGATTCCCTCTCCAGCCTCACTCGATTCATTGCTAACTTCTTGCACAATGTAAATTTGCTTTAAGGCAACACAAACAATTTATCACAACTTAAATGATTAAGGCATATGTTGCGTGAGTGTAAATTACTCACCTGACACTCTCGTTTCCTCCTCTGTTTCTATAACCTAGCACATGCACGCACCCATCAACCGTAGCATCGCTCCCCAATTGCTTCACTCCATAGATGTTCGATAATGTAGAGAATCTTAATCTCAAGTTTGGGAATTATAGATAATTTATTGAATTTATTTATGAATTTTAAAGGAGATGATAGTTCATTTGAAGGCTTCAAGAAGAAGGTAGAAGATAGAATGGTGAGGTATATGAAGTGTGTACGTGAATTAAAGTGAAGAGGAGAGAAGAATCAACGGAAAGAAAATTCCGAAGATGGAGAAATCATGAAAACTCTATTTGGGTTTGGATATAAGACTTGGGTTTGCGTTTTGGAAATTTAAATAAGTAATTATATATATATATATATATATATATATATATATATATATATATATTCCTGCTTTTAAAATTAAATTCCATTCCATTTAAATAATTACAAGTTTCCATTTTAAAATAATTTCTTTTACTTATTAATGTTAAATTAATAATTTCTTTTACTTATTAATATTATATTTCAATTACATTACTATTATAAAACATTATTATTATACTTAACTTATTTAAATATAAATAACACATTTGCACAATTTAAACTCTTTTATTAAATAATTTCAAAACCAATTTGTCAAATAATCTCCAAATCCAAATTTATTTAATTAAATTACTGTTATTATCTTCAATTAATTACTACTTTAAAACGGGGTTGTTACAGACTTCCTTGCAATTTTCCATAAGGAAGAATCTATAACGAATCAATTATATCAATTCAATTATATTATTTTCACTTTATTTTAAATATCAAAACATTTATTCAAAGAAAAAGTGCTTTATGAAATCTCGAAATCCTTCATTTAAATAGATTTCTTTTCACCAATTGTATATTTTGCAAATATTTTTCCCCAAAATTCTATTTTATTTCAATACCAATACAATTCAAATCAAATTCCTATTTAAATAGTCTTTAAAATATTTTAACCAACCCTAATCTTATTTATAAAATTTCCTACTAACATTATCTTGTCTATTTTAATAAAAAAGTCTTTTGATGTATCTATTAATTTCAAACATTTTATATCCCAAAAATTAAGTTCAATTACTATTTTGCAAACTCTTTTCACAAATTAAACAAATACTTAACTCCTTTAAATCAAATCTAGGAGGAAAATTCTAAATTTATTTTCAAAATTTAACACTTCAAAATAACTTTATGTTACTTATTAAAATAATTCACAATTTAATTAACTCATTACGAAAATAAATCTTTAAATTATAACTATATACATATTCACATCTTAAAACCCCAAAAGTCTATAACATTTACACATTAAATATGTATAACATTATCTAAATATTATTTTCCAGGACATTTTGTTATAACTAGATCACTTTATTGTACTATATTAATATTACCAACTCATTTGTATCACATACAATTATTTAAAAATTATTATTTTCCCAAAATTTCACACTCCGAATAATAATAAATTTTCAAATTATACTCATTCTTACATCTCAAACCCAAAACATATAATACTTGCACATATTTATAAATTCTCAAATACTGCAAAATTATAATGATATTGCCTCACCATTTAATATAGTGATTATTAATATCAATTGGCTGCAATATTGACTACATAATCAACACTGCATCGTCAGTGATCACAGTTGTGTACTAATATCAAATGGTTGCAACTATCACCAAAAGTACATACTATCGTAAAATATCCTTTACAAACCATTTACCAAAATGATAAATATAAACTCTAGTTTTTGAATTCTTTACAAATTTAAATCTCAGGTATCACTTTACCAAAATAATTTACTTTGCTTAATTTCCCCTTTAAAACATTCAACTCTATTCCAGAAATATTTTAATCTTCCACGAAATCACTTATATCATTATAGATCATCGTGTTCAAATGTCTCGTTCAAGCATTTAAGAATTTCTACCGAATACGTGTGCACCCGCATCAACCAAAATCCTCAACATACTCAACGGACAAGTTAACATAATTGTCATTTCTAAAAAAATATGTATATGTAACAAATTATCAAATATACAAGATAATTTTCCAAATCCTCTTTTGATGGTTTATTTATAGTATAAACTTTTCAATTGATTTCTAATTAAAACATTCATTTTACTACTCAAATCATCATTTGATAATAATAATAACGGATATATACTTGAAATAAACCTTCGCTTTCACCAAACACTTACTAATTTTCAAAACATTTTCAAACAATCTTTAAAATACACATATCTATATGTATACTACTCAACAAACCATTACAAAAAGCAATTTATAATAACAAACAAACACTATTTATATTTATTTACAATACATATTGACCAAATAATTAAATTCATTTCATAGCTTTGTTAATTATACACAAATCCCAAAATCAAATTCAATTTCCGCAACTTCAAATTATCAAATAAATACAAGAGACTGATAAAAGTACTCGGTGGGAAGCTAATAATTCTACTGCGCACTCTGATAAAAACAACTCAAAATTCAACTACACACAATAACAAACCAAACACCATAATAATATCAAACCATCTAAAATTATAAATATAAATATTACTGGATGGACTAACTTATTTCGTCTTTGCTGCTCCAACCATAATATATCATATACTTAAAAGAAATAAGAGAAAAGTAATTATAAAATTTAAAAATATCAAATACGTCCCTTGATGATTACCCACCTAGTAATCATCCTATATATAGTTACTACCTAACACACCCAAGGAGACATGGACTTTAAGTCTCATCTAAGGTCTGGACCCGTGTCTCTAATATATAATATATTGTTCTGAACCTGCTCTGATATTTATACATGAACGCACCAAAATAGAAACAGTAAGAAATATTTGAGCCAAAATAAAATAAAATAAAAACACTAAGAATCATGAAAACAAGCAACATATTCTTACATAAATGTAACATCAATTCACGCAACTAATATACACAATATACAACAGCTCACACCTTCTATATATGTATGTATGCATCAAGGTTCGAGAACTCGGATTTCGTCTCGGTTTCGGTCTTTTTAAATTTTGTTAATTTCGGTCGGTTTCGGAAATTTCGCTTGTTTTGGTTTTTGTTTCGGTTTCGGTCCTAATATCGAAGATTTGCATTTATATAAAAACATAGTATACAACAAAATAATAATGATACACACAACACTACTACATTCAAAAACTATTTCTCGAAGTTACATATGGATTGTTTTCATAATTTCCTTCATCGTCTTGTGTTGTATAATACGATGGATAACCATATTGCATTTGTCCTGGACCCATAAATGTCGCCATCATATTATAAAAGACGATGATTCATCATTTTGTGTTGTATACATAGCTTAACTGTTTTGATCACTCGAGATATCACTATACGTTTCGTTTGTTCCATAATATGAGTTACCACTTGTATAGTCAGATGTAAAATGTCTATAGGTTGGTGGATCATTTGAAGCATATGGATTATGCTCATAATCATGTTGATATTTGTATTCAACATTTAAATCACTGCCTCTTCAGTTAGGATTGTTGCTCGCACCCTTTCTTCTTGAATATGTTTGTGTTAGTCTATATAATGCACCGCCACCACTAGAACCAATATCATAATTACGAGTTAAACCCACACCACTTCCACCAGCATTACCATGATCATCCTGAGAAACTGCTACTATTTTCTTTGCTTTGACTTCTTGTTACTCGTGCAGGTATATCATCAACCGCAGCGACTGCATCATTCAGTGTACTGGTCATCCAATGGTCGTTTGTTGCATCGTCCAACAAGGGTGGTTACTCGTGCAGTTGTTACTCGTGCAGGTATACCATCAACCATCGTTTGTTGCATCGTCCAACAAGGGTGGTTCAACTTCAGTAGTACATTCTGCTAATGGATCCTCTTCATGAAATATATGGTCCAGATCGATCAACTGATTTTTAGTATCGCGGCGTCTTGAATGTTTTGCTCTTAATCTCATATTGTAATGCACATGTACTAATTTTTCTAGATTTTTCATTTTTATTTTATTGCGTAAGTTTGTATGGATCATTGAAAATATAGTCCAGTTTCTTTCGCAGTTTGAAGAGGAAACTGTTTGACTTAAAATGTGCATTGTTAAACGTGTTAAATTTGAAGCATCATTTCTTTCAATTATTGACCACCATTGAGCGGGAAAACATATCTTTACGGCTGCGCATGCATTTGCAGAACCAAATGCATCAACTTTCATTCTGTATCTTTCTACCTGTAATGTTAAGTTAAATATTTAATGTCTTAAATGTTAAATGTTTAATGTAACTATTATATATGTTAGTTTTACCTCTTTCCCAATTTCAATCTGTGTTACAATGTCTGACACCATTCTTTCAACGACGTTAAATCCGTTTAACACTTCTCCATCATTTGTTGCATCCCCATATTGAATGATAGGATTAAGAAAATAATCTATATGGAAAAGATTTCAAATATTATCGAAATGTTATATATTTTATTATTTGTATGACGATGAGATAAAACAAATTACCTGCGGCATGAAGAGATCGATGTAACTGTCTTTCCCATCTTTTGTCTATTATATCCCACCATTTTTGGCAATGCCTTTCACCAACATTTTTTCTAATCGATTCTTTTGCTCGATCCATTGCTTCATAAAAATATTCCATGTGCTTTAAAAATATTCCATGTGCTTTGTCATCGCTATCTACCATTCGCAAAACTTTCACCAATGACTCAAAAACAAAGATGACGAAAGCAGCATCAGTTCAAAATACGTTGTTGTAAATTAGTGTAGAGATAATATTTGTTGTTCTTTTGTCTTTAGCATTGAGTCTGGAACTCTTGATGTCTACTCTCTCGAAGCAATCATCTTTCTTAGGTCATCTTTATGTTTATGAATAGTCTATGCGATGAAATGAGTTGCAAACCGTGTTACCCCCGGTTTAATCAATTCTTTATTAGTCTTTCCTCATGATGGAAAGTAACCAACTATGATGGTATATATAAATGTCGTTATTAACTGGCAGTTTGTGATAACGCTTGTTACCTCAGGCTATTTGGAAATATCTTTCAAAATCAAATCAATGCAGTGTGATGCACATGGTGTCCAATATAAATGTCTTATTTTCTGCATTAATAATTGACCGACAGCTTTGTAGTTTGCTCCGTTATCTGTAACAAATTGCACTATTCTATTTTCACCGATTGTTTCAACGACCTCATACATTAATCCACAAATATATTCTCCACTTTGGAATTCATTAGTGGCATACACAGATTTAATAAATATTGTTCCATACGTAGAGTACACAAGAAAATTTATTATTTTTCGTCGATTCTGTGTACTTCAACCATCACACATTAATGTGCAACCATATTCATCCCAGAAATTGTGCAATGTTTTAATATATTGTCCAACTTCTTCTATTTTCATTTCAATGTACGAGTGATATTTCATATGCAGTTGGTGAATCAATTCAACGACCATATTCTGCAATCGCATCAACCATTGTTGTATAGTATGGACTATTAGCAACATTACGTGGACTATGGTTGAAAAAAAGAACTTAGAAATTGCTCAACCTATATGTTTTTGGCATCTTTAATACCTTTCATTGCAGATTTAATATAAGGTTGAGTTCTACCTCCTCGTTTTTACATATATGAGTCAATTCATCCAGCAACATGAGCGTCAAAATCACCACCACTCGATCGTCCAATGGTATCAGATCTGTACAATGTTTGACTTGAACCACCACCCGATCGTTCGACAGTATGAGATCTACGCAGCTTTTCGTCTCTAAATTCATCTCTGCTTTGTCGCATGACACGTTAAAGTTTTTCGTCGTCTTCATTTTCATTGTCTGATAGTTGTAGTGGTTTGCTCATTAATTCCTCTTGTAAGCGTTGCTTGTCAAGCTTTCCTTTGTTTCGTTCATTTCTCTTTTGAACGATATGTGATCATATAAGCTGTTTAACTTTTTAAGGGCAATTAAACATGCCGATACGTCGCCGCCCACTCCTGCCAGATGTTCATTTAAACGTGTCACACCACTGTTATTAATTATTTAATTGCAAAAGTTACATTTTAATTTTCGAAGATTGTCATCGATCGCAGTACCATAATTCCAACCAATTTCAGTCGGATTTGCCATAATGTACCTGAAATTATAATTAACAAAAGTAACTAAACAAATTAATAGTCCAAATCAAATCAAAAATAAAATATGAATGAATTAAAAAACAATAATCGAAGTCATCAAAGTTCAATGTTCAAGTCTACAATTTCGAGTCAAGTTCAATGTTCATGTTCAATATTCAAGTCCAATATATTCACGTTCATGTTCGAATCGACATATTCAAGGCTGATATTCAGGGCATATTAAGGTCAGTTCAATATATTCAAGTCCAACATATGTCAGTTCAAGGCTGGTATTCAAGACTGATAAATGTTTTATGCGAACCGAACTTTTGCTATAAAAAGGTAAAAAAACAAATGCACTTATTGTATTAGTCAATGAACCTCTAAGTACACCAGCACATAAAACTTATAGCGTATGCGTAAAAATATCCAGTGTCTCACCTATTTGTTATTCACGGCTTCTTTAATTCAAAAAAAAAACGATCGGCGTAAATCATGAATGGAAAAAGAAATATCTGCTGCTTCTTCGATCGACTTCGTCGAGCCTTCGCCGAGCCTCGACTTCGTCGCGCCTTCGCCGCGCCTTAGCCTCTCCTCGACTTCGCCGTGTCTTCGCCTCTCCTCGACTTCGTCGCGCCTTCGCCTTATCCTCGACTTCGTCGCACCTTTGCCTTCGTCGTCGGCCCTTCGACAATCGAGAGTGAAGAGAATTAAGTAATATTTTTTTTTCTTACACGGTTTCGACTTTACACACAAAATCGAATTCGAACCTTCACTGTATAATCACGTTAAAACTGTTGCTGATCGAACATGATTGCTTTTGTTTTTCAACCTTGTGTGTGTTTTTGATTTTGCTGTTGCTTTTTTTCATCCCGTGCTTGCTTTAATTCGCGATTTTTTGAACAGGCGATGGCCGAACCGAAATTAGGGTTTAATTTCGGTTCACCATTTGACGATAACGATACGAGAAAGCCGAGATTTCACAGTTTCGAACGATACCTCGTCCCATGGTATGCATGCATGCATAAGGGTACATACACGTAAAGCGGGTTGAGGTAAATAGGCCAAAATATATGAAATATATAGCAGTACAAAATTACCTTCTCAAATATTATCAACAAGAAGACTAAAAAAATATACAGATGCAGGAGCACACTCGAATGCATACATGAAAAACTGAACACAAACTCACAGTATTCTACCCAAAACACGCACGCACGCTGAAAACACGCACACAGAAGTACACTTGCAAAAAAAAAGACACGGCGGCTCTGCACAGGCCGACCGGTCAATCATCATCAGTCAACCGATGACAGGTCGAAATCACGACCTGCTGGTGTGCTTTGATGAGCTCAACAAACTAATTTAGGCCATCAACGGCTCAATTCTGATCTTGGTTGCTCCATTCACAAACACACATCATTAACCGCCATTTGCTATTCTATTTCAAGAGCATCCATATAAATATTGATTGATTAAACATAGGTTTTGTGAGATGAAACTCACATGAAGTTTGCGTATTCACGAAATATTTTATAACGCTAAATATTGACCATAGAAACTATTTCTCAAATTTACTATGGTTAAATACTATTTTAAATAATTGTAAAACTTCCAATTTAATTCAATTTATACAAAATCAAATAAAAATATTTTCATACTTCATATATATATATATATATATTAAATTCCATAAGATATATTACAAAATAACAATTCAAACCATTTCATCTTACTTTGAAGTATTTCCATATCATTAAAGTGAAAATTTGAAGTGAAAGTATTTTTGAGGTTTTAAATTTATTGACGAGTTTGAATAAAGGTTTTTTGAAAACCAAATGAATTGTTTTGAAATTTGGATTTTGAAATTAGACATAGGAATCAATTATTTTAAAAAGGTAGTTCTAGTTTTGCTTCGATTTTTTCTAAGCTTTTAAAAAACTGCAACACGGTAATTTGTTTAGTTTTGCTAAGTTGTTACTTAAATTGTTATGTTGTTAAAAAAAATTCTAGTTTTGTTTATCTCCTGCTTATCCTGTAGTTCATTAATTCTGTTTGTTCAAAGTACGTGTGGCTAGCATGAAAATAATGTCAGTTTCAAGCGTGGATAACAATGAAACAACGCTGCATTGGGACGATATAAAAATATAATGAACGTCGGTTGCTACCGTGGTTATTATTTCTTCAACGCAGGCACCAGCGTGGTTAATATTCACTTAACGCCACATCCCATTCACATTGATTTACTCTTTAACCTTTATGTTTCAAATATAACTTGACAGCTACGATGGTTAAATATTTTTCGCGTTTACTAATAGCGCTATACATACAATTTCCACACTCGGGTATGACATTTTTGTTTTTCCCGCATCTAAAGTGGGCGTTGTTTTTATTTTCTTTCAACGCCTTAATTTTCCGTTGTTTTTATTTCTTTCAACGCCTCTCGTTGTGATCGTTTATTTTCCCACACCACAATCTATGTCCTTGTTGTTTCCTTGTATACTTCGAGGGTAGTTCAAATTCAACGCTTTATTGTGACGAGGTTTATTTTTAGAAACGCTACCTTGATTTTTATTTTCGAGTGTAAAAATGGAACTAAATTTTTTACCCTGTAACCAGGGAAGGGAGTGAAAAGCAATTAGAGGGGTGTGAATAGACGGACACTTCTTCTTTTTCCACTTTCGTTCTCATATTTTACTCCCTCGCCATATCCTTCATTCTCCACTTCTACTCCCTCCTTCATTCTCCACTTCTACTCCCTCGATGTCTCTTTCGTTATCATCTTCTACTTCAGCCGTATTCATCCTTAAACCCCAATCATTCAATACAACGTCGTATGATCGTATCCATCGTTGCCACCTCCTCCATCCTCATTCTTTAATCTAATTGTGTTCATCTGTAAACCTTAACCCATTTAATGTCAACGTCATTTGCATCCCCACCTCCTCCTTTGCTACTTTAACCATGTCATCTCTACTTCAACAACTCGAATCCCAAAGTCACTTGAGTTACGTTTTTACGATTTTTTTTTCTTCAAGTTTTTTTTTAATCTGCAATACGAGTTGTATCCAAATTAGATATTTTTTACAACGGATTGTTGTTCAAGTTAAATTTTATTAACAAAAATTAAAGTTGTCATTTAATGCTGTAGGTTATGGTTGATGATAATTTTTAGTAGTAGGCCACCATTCGGCGTTATATTACTGACAAAAGCAATTAAAATAAAAAGTTATGGGACCTAATATTACCCAGTTCAGACGGAAATAGACCAGGAAATATGAAGTCCATATTGCATTATTCTGTTTTTTATTTTCTTGAGTAAATTAGAGTGAAAATTGAGGTGCATTTACACCACTCTTTTAAGGCCTAAGTTATTACCTTCAAACCCACTGCTAATCGGTCTCAGTCCATCAAATTTCTAATTGACAAACTTGGCAATTCACACTAGCATAACACAGAGACCAACGTTCTAAGATCAGTCAAGTATGCGTATAAAGAAACCAAAAATAACTGGGATGCTAACCTGAGAAAGAAGAGCAAGCCTCTGATTTGCTGCTGCCATGACAACAGCACAGAAAGGAAAACGGCTTGCGTTGAAACTATTACTCATCTTAAACCCTTCAACACCTCTAACACTCCCACCCCACACAACAAAATTCTCATTCACGAACTCTGCCACCATCTGATTACACAAACAACCTGTGCAAAACCCAGGCACATCCGGATGATCAGGCGAATGCAAGTACACAAACATCAGCTTAAACTCTCTCTGGGACCTGCTTAACGCCTCCATAAAGCCCTCGGCTACAAAATTGGGTTTAATTTCAGAAGTAACAAAATCTCGATTGAAAGACTGAACAAACGCCGTGGCTTCTGCCGAATAAGGAGACTGTTGAAACCCCAGTACTCCAAGGCGGTTGAGGACACCGCCGGTGATCCAGAAGGCGACAGAGAAAGCACCGGATACGACGTAGAAAGGTAGAGTTATGAGTTTCCACGCCAAAGTAGGCGATTGATTAGGGTTTGTAGTGTTAAGATTAGTGTTTGGTGGAGAATTAGGGCTTCTAACATCAAGACTGGAGTTTGACGGGGGGTTGGGATTTCTAGGAGGAGTAGATGGAGGTTCAGGGTTAGAGGTGAAGGTGGAGATGGCAAGTTCGAGGTCCCAATTGTACTCGGTGAGGATGTCGGAGGCCAGATCGGGGTCGGTGAGACCAGTTACGGCTTGGAAGTAGGCGATTTTGTCCTGGGGTGATGATGTATCTGGATCTGCCATTGAAGAAGGGACGATATATATTTCGAGGAGGAAAAAGAAAAAGTAGAATGGAGAGCGAATTTGAGTAAGGTTTGACGTTGATGGGAACGCAAAGCTGGGTCAGTTGCCCTAGTCATCTAAAAGCATTCCAAGTTGCCAACATGGAGCAGTAGTTCTCAATATCAGTTCTGCTTGATGTGGCATGATAGCGCACCGCTTTCCAATGGTGGCGACAATCGAGATGCCAAAAATGTAGCCAAAGAACTTTATTAAAACAATAATAATAAAAATTATTATAGGTATGAGAAGGAGAACGAAGCAATATTTGACCACATGTAAATATTCCTTGGACTAACATCTACATATGATAGGTATAGACACAAAACAATAAAACGTAGAGTCTTAATGAAGCGTGACAAAAAGATACGATATTATAATGCAAACATATATAAGTAGGTATAAAAAAAACAATATTAGGCCAACTATTGCAAAATACATATGAGATGCATGTCACATATATAATACATCCCAAAACATCAAAATATATACATGGAGGCTATCAAAAAGATATAATACAACATATGATCATCTAGCATCATAATTATACTATGCCTCCTCATGACTGGTCTAACCTAAAATCCACAAACAAGCTACTGCATCTATGAACCTGAAAAATCTCAGACTGACCTGAATATTATATAAATAATAAACGAGTCGGATTATATATAGAATATAAATGTTAGTGCATATGAAAACTAGCATGGCTTGGTAACATGAATCGCATATAAAAGCATAACAAGCATAAAAAATCAGAGCATCAGAAGGTATATCATGCATAATATCTCACATGATAATGCACTTACAAGTTACATAATGGACATAACAATGGTACACATGAAACTAGGCGATAACATGCATAAGAACATTCATACATCCAGTGTACTCATAGCATGCTCTCAACAATGCCTGGACTATCTCTAAAATAATTGTCTGGTAAAACATGCATAAGCCCTATCCTACCTTAGCCACTAAATGAATGAAAATGAGTAACAAACAGACAATACCAAACATATAAATTATATAACAAGGCAAACCCTCGGCATTGTCAGATTATCTCTTGAATAATCTCATAATGGACGAGCGTATATGTATGTTTATAACTAGTCTCGGGGTTAGATACAAATCAAGTCGGCTCTCAACCTCGTATACTCGTAAGGCTCTCAGCCTCATATTTAGTTATCTCCAAAGAAGAACTTACATAAAATCATATATTTATTTTAAAACTAGAAGGGAAACTGATTGACTATAACCCATGCTCTAGGAGCTTTCCTCATATGCTCTCAGCACTACTACAATCTTTAGTTAGTCAATGGTTATCGTAAACTCAATGTCCATCTCGCACATCGTAGTATGATGTTATGCTCCAAAATGCTTTGTTAGTAACTTGCAATTTGCCATATGTAACATTTTGTTGATTTATGTGACACTAGGGCAATAGCTCTAAGCTATCTATCGATGTGTGCCACAGATTTGGACCGCTATCCCACAATCAGGCCGCTAGGATGGATACCGACATAATCTAGTTCTATCCCTCAAGATAACAAGGAATGTCTCTTAATCGATGGATACAAAAAATGGCTCTCGACCTACTAACTCTTAACTAGTCACACTTTACGCATTTGGGAGATTGGCTGTTTTTCTAACCCTGATTCACTCCCCATCAATAAGTGATAAAATATTAATAAACATCTCATACCGCTCGGTAGTACTAATTAATTTACTCAAAATTCTCATTATATAGAATTACACATAATACATTCAACCAAACAATTGAATAAAATTCTTTTTAAATTTTTCCTTCGTTCATTCAAAATAAAATATTGTTTCAAAGCTTTAAACTCCTTTCAAATCCCTTTCACAATAATAAATTCATTCCAAAAATACAGTTATTGTCCTCAATGTAATATATTAATATAAAAGGGTTTTCCAATAACAAAAATTTTCTTTGTATTTTATTCAAATAACCCTTTCAATTTTCTAATAGTTTTTATAAATAAACTTTACTATTTTAATCAAAATAAGAATTATTTAAAAACCCACTCTATAATAATACGAGAGAGTTAAATTTATTAAATATTATCTCCAGAATAATTTTTCCATAAAAATAACTTCATATAAAAAAAAATCTTTATATCCTTGAAGTTTTATTTATTAAACAAAAGTCTCGGCGCAACTTAGGGCAAAATAGCTTCAGGTTTTGATCACCGGTCGAGCACTAAGGGAATGACGATTTGACCTGTGGTCGACATTCTTGGAGCTATTTTGCTATAAGAAATCATCGTTTCCACCGTCAAATGCAAAATCCGATCACTTTGGCTCGACCTCAGGTCGGACTCCGGCCAACACACAAATACAAACATTATACTAGGATTTAAAGAGAATTTTTGTAGAGTGTTATTTGGAAATGAAGGTATTTCGAACACTGTCAAAATAATTGAACAATTTTCATCAAATATTCACAACCAAAATCATTTAATTTAACCAACATATATTCAATAGCATGAAATAATTATTAGAGATTAGTTTTGATTTTGCTACTCACCTTGACCAATTTACCTGCAGCTCCCTTGATTTCTTCTTCGGGTTGCCTTGCTCTTTCTCATTTCAGCTTGAAAATTCAAAATACTGACATGAAACTAGGGTTAACAAAATTGATGAATCCAGGGCTATGGTATAATGTTAAGAAGCTTACTCTAAAGGCTTCTTTGGCAACCCAGAGCAAAACTGCTTTTACTTATTGCAAAAGTCATTTTACTTTAAAAAGTCAAAACAAAACATTTAAAACATTTAATAAATAACATAACAATGACTTATAAGTCGAAAAAATAAAAGATTAACATGGATAAAATAGACATCTGTAGGGTAGTTTTTTGGCTTTTATATTAGGATTCGAAACTAACCGATATGTGTGCATGATAACTTAGACATTAAAATTACATCAGTAAATACAACGTATGCATGATAACATAGAGTTTAAAATTACATTAGTAAATACAAAGATTAATGAAAGAATTACAAACAATTTATACCTTAAAATGTGAGTAGAAAAATATGTGAATAGTGAATCAAAAATCCAAATAAATACTTTCATGTCTTCATGCATAAATAAACTCTAATATCCGATTTGAGTTACAAACTTAAAGCAATAAACTACACTATGGATGCAAATTGATTTTTTTTACCACAAAAGGTCGAGCAATATTACAATGGTAGAAAAACTACAATTCCTAAAAGCATATTAAATCTATAAAGGGCAAATGATAATGTTGTCATACTTTAATGGACTTGTTCTCTTTTGTTGTTGGAATCATGTCTTCCTCTTTTAGTTGAATCCACTCCAGTAGAGCTACAATTAGATTCAAAGTTTCTTTTTTCTGAAATTATCAAATCATTGTTTTAGCATCCTACAAAAATCTCATTATCCAAAGTGTGCTACAACGATCCAATTTTTCGACGCCCGAAAATCGACATCAATACGTCCATTGTATCAAATGCCCAACAATCGAATGCCAGAAAAACTGAACCATTAGGGTTAAGAATAAGGAGGTAGAAGAAGAAATAGAAACAATATCAAAATCTTACCAACGCAGAGGAATAAAATATAATAGATAATAACTGATCTTTACACAAAAGAAACTATATCTATTTTATACATGCATCATCAGAATACAACATCAGAGTTCAACAACATCTATAACACATAACCGGACAGTTATATTAACTTGTCCTCACCAAACTGACAATACGACTTACAATACAGTAGAATTATATGTCAAGTACGTATCCTACGTCTCGCCATCCAGCTCGTCTACTGAGCTTCACAGCATCCTTTCCTGTATCTATAATACTCGGTCTAATCTGAGCATTATAGTTAAATAACACCGGAGTCAGTTTGGAAAACCAGCATGGAAGACACACTCAATTGGATTATTAAAGTTTTCAAAATATTTGAAATCAAAGGTATCTCGTAAGACCACGCCACAAATAAACATGTCGGGTTTTACCTTACAATAACCAAAACATTGCTTATAAAATCCTCTGATATTATAATAGTGTCTATATACAAATACTTATTAAAATAGCCGAAATTGTTACATTATTAAATTCCAGCTACTACCCACAAAGTGGGTTCTACAAACAAAAACCGTAAAGCATGTAGGGAGAATGGATTTCCATCAATTGTAGGGCTACTGGGGTACCGTCCTTCATAGTACGTGGTCTAGATCACCGTACCGAGGATCCACCCCGATCCCCTGCATTACAAGACCGGAGCTACTCCTTACTGAATAGTCCGAATAAGTTCACCCCGCGATTGGGATCAGCAATCGCCCACACAGCCGAAATAAAAGGGACATCTAGACAGGAGTGACCTTACCCTAATTGGTTGCTAGCCACTTAGCCTTGTGTACACCTCCCTTGTTTTAGCCCTTCCCAGTTGACGAGGCTCGAGGTTATGCATTACCTTTTTAGCACACAATCGCTTAGAATGTTCATCGTCCTCCTGACGATGTTCTAAAAGCATTCATCCATACAAGTCCGTTCCGGGTTCGAACGGAACCGAAGGCACTACTACAACTACATCCATTTTGGAATCACCCTCGGGATTAGTAGCGACTAGCCCTTGCACTTCACTGCTCCATCTTTGACTTTCAGCTTTTGTCTTCCTCATGAAAACGTTCAACCGGATCGAAGTGGTCGAGAAATTAATCCCGATCCCGGTCTCTCCGAAACGATCAGTGCATTGGTCAATATTGATAGTCGGTTATTTATAACATTCAAAAACCATCATCAAGCCATAATAATTTCCCAAATTATTTATTAATTTCACAATATCTTCGCAAGATATATGTGTTATACTTCAACTTTTGAAAATAGTTTCAAATCTCTTTCTCTTTCGATATAAATTCCCAATTATTGTTTATTTCCACTGAAAACAACCAAGTCCAAATACTAGATTTTAAAAATAATTTAAATCACTTTATTCTAAAATATACTTTTAAAAACATTTTAAATTAAAACTACATAAACACTTATTCAAATATATATACTTTAAAATATTTTAAAAATAAAACAACTTTATAAAATATAAAACTATTTTTTTTAAATAAAAGTTAAACCAAGCTAAATTTTAAAATAAGAGTTACGAAATTCTATACAAGTTTTCAAATAAATCTTTAACCAAACTATCATTAAAATAAAACAATTTTAAAATATAAATATTAATAATTATCTTTAAATCATAATACCAAATAACCTTAAAAAAATAATTACCACTATAACTAATTTAATAAATCTTTACCTTTAAAAAATTTAACAACTTAGTAATTATTTCTTAAAAACATTCCTTTAAACAACTTTAAAACTTTTAATTTATACCTAAAAATATGCTTTGAAAACGTACTTGGCTTTCCAGGGAAATATTTTTTTTTCACGTCTTTTAAAAATAAACCACTATTTATTTTTAAAACAAATTTAACCATTCCTTTATAAATTCCCACCTTATCCTTCCAAATATCCACTGATATCTTATTTCACTTTATAAACCCGGTTTATAAATTCCATAGTCTCACTCCTTTTAAATCATAGTTTCAAACTCTGAATCAATTTCCGAATCGATTTTCAGATTTTACTCCATTTTAAAATAAATTCCTTTACTTACTCCATTTTTATTCCAAAAGCCATTAACTTCAGATTTTACTTCTTAATTATGATTTAAAATCTTATTTAACTGAAAATACCAATTTCATACTTTTCCAAATTCCTTCTTTATCATTTCCAATAAATTTAAACCTTGAATTTTAAAATAAATTCTTTATTCCTTAAAATAATATTACTTAAATTTAAAAGATTCATTTATTCTATTAATTTAAAAATCTCCTTTCTCATGTTCGAAGTTTATTTATCAAAATTAAAAATCAACTTTTATCCTTTTTCAACTCATTCATTAATTTATCGAAATTCTCTGTAAATATTTTACTTAAAAATTCTCTCTTTTATTTTCTTTTTAAAAATCCAATCTATACATTTTGATAACCCAGTATACCTAAATATATTCAATTTAAACATAGCATCCGTCATTTTCAATTACCAATGTAATTTATCACAGATTATCCAATATCGTAACACAGAATATTTAAACAATCTAAACATTTTGAGGAATCCAGTTGGATCCCTCCAACCCGTTTCTCTGCATCCATAGATGTTAGCACAATATAAAATACCAATTCCACTTCTAGGTGGAATATTGCGGTATATGAGGTTGTATCATCTCATCTGCTATTACGCGACGCATAGGGTCTCATCCGCTATATAATGCGGGAAATCAATCACTCCAATATATATATATATATATATATATATATATATATATATAATACTATATAATATACCACATCCAATCAATTCAATCATTCAACCAAATATTTAAATTCAACTATTTAAATTTAACGGGTATTCCAAATGAATGAGGTTAACTCACCTTTTATTTGCTGTTTGCAATCCATTCCAAACTGGCTTGTTTCCTTTATTTAGAACCTTATATAAACATTATACAATTTATTAATATTTGAAACAATTGGACAAATCAATCTCCATTTAATAAATTAATTTCAAACAAATTTTCCTTTAATATAATATTTTTCTCGAAATCTTTTCTGTATAAAATAAATTTTTATCTTTCGTTTATCTATATACATTTTTTTTAAAAATCCTATATTTACCCAAAATCGTATATATCTATATATTAAATTAGAACATGCAAAAGGATATATATATATTTAATAGAATAAAAAAATTATTTTATACTTACTGAAATAAAAATTCTTCTAACATATATATTAAATCAAGATGGCACTGTTTTGAAATTAACATTTTAAATTTACTGTAAAAAATAAAAATATCCTTTAGCATATAAACATATATTTATAATTGAATTAAAAGAAAATGATACCTCATTGCGAACACGGCTCAGGTCATCGTCATCGCGACCAACCCGAACACACGCGACTCCGGTGTCCCCACAACTAGGCCACATCGATCGACTACGCGACGCCTCCTTTACTCGCGACCAGATCTGGATGCTACCGCCACCTTGACGCCGAGTCGCGCTCCACTTCTTCACAGCTACCAGATCGCCAACAAAATTTCACCTCGCTTCCTTCATGTCGCCACCCACATGAGCGCTCGCGACCACACACATCGTGGTAACATAAGCCACATACTCGAGCGATTTGGACTCCTCGATTTCGCTCGCGAATTGATTTTATTATTTTTTTACTACCGATTCGATTCGAAAGGGAAAGAATCTCAGCTCAATTTACTTTGAACTGAATAAAGAATGGGAAGGGATAAAAGCACTGTAGGCAATTCTCGAGTCGGCCATTACATGTTTATTATTTTATTTTTATTTTTATTTCGGCCATTAAAATTTGGGTTTGATTTTCTTCTGTTTGAAAAGAAGCTCCTCTGATCGATTATTTACCTTCTTATTTTATTTTCAAAAGAGACGCGTGTCTACGAAGAAGGACACGTGTTTGAAATTTCCTTACGTCTGTTTTGCTACAGTGCTTAGATGTATTTATTCAAAATTAAATTCAAACACAGATCGTCCCGATTTCTGCAACTCTCAATCTCGATCTCCAATCGAGGTGTGCCGCTAGGCGTTTATAATGTTAAACCCCTATTCCGAACGTAATGAAAAAAGTTTCGAGTCCTAACTCGGTCGTATGGAGAAGATAGCTTTTTGAACCGGTTATTGTATTGAATTTTCGATCAAGATTTCAGCGCGTTTACCTATCGTACGATCACACGACAACTCCAAACACTACGAAATTTGAAATTCGATAATGATACATTGTTAGCGTCAAAATTGACCACAAACACCCAATAGTCGTGAAAGCACCCGTTCACAGTCACAAGTCACAAATTACAAATTTGTAGATAACAAAAATGATCAACACTCAACAGAAACAACAGAAAACAAGTAAACGACACAGGATTTATAGTGGTTCGGCGATCTTGCCTACGTCCACTTTGAAGTTTTCTATCTTTATTGATATTCTCTTGATGATTACAGTTGGTTACAGCAAGTTACAATGGACTATAGCTCTGAAACTCGAATGCAACAACGATGATATGGTGTAGAATTGAATCCGGTAGAGTCTTGGCGCTTCAGAATTCCGATCCCCTTTTCCTGAATGACCTGGGGCTCTATTTATAGGCGTAGGAGGCTGATATTTCGCCTAAAAATCCGGGGAGATCACTTCTAGCACGTGAGGGGGCCCATACGGCCGAATTCTGGAGATCCGGGCCCACATTGGGATCGATTCGACCCTTGGTTCGAACGATCAAGAAAGTGTCCAATCGTAATGAAACTTGGCGTGGACATTCTTCTATATATACGCAAGCTCCTGTGAAAATTTCATAGCATTTGAACTCGTAGATCTCGAGTTACGATCGATTCAAGTTGGAGTTTTTCGCCCCAGGGACCCGTTCGAATCGATATGGTTCGAATCCATAGGGTCGAATCCATGCTTCTGCACGTGAAAGTGATGACGTGGTGCGTATGCTTCGGGTCAATCCTCCTTTTTCTCCGAGTTTTCTGGGTCATACCCTTGGTTTTAGCCGTGGTTTTTTTGATGGATTCGAAGGCACGCTTCCTTCGAATCGATGGAACTGGTATTCGTTCGAATCGGTCAAAGCATTTGATCGATTCGAGGTTGCCTCAATTGGGAGATTCGAATACGAGTTTTGGAATGGAGCCGGGGCTTCTTTACTTGCATGGATTCGAGGAGACTTTCCCCCGATGGATTCGAGCTAGGGCATACAAGGATGGATTCGAACCAAGGCATAACGGGATGGATACGACCTTAAAGCTTGCTTGATGGAGTCGAAGCAAGGTGTGTTCTGATGGGTTCGAACCATGGCTGACTACTGATGGATTCGAACCAAGGCCTTGTGGACGGATTCGAACCAATGCGTGGTTGATGGAGTCGACGCATGGCCACTTGGATGGAGTCGAACTGCTTGCTTGCTCGATGGATTCGAAACAAAACCACTTCTCACGGATTCGAAGCAATATATACCCGATGGATTCGAACTAAGGCATGCGAGGGTGGATTCGAACTAGGTAGACGCGAGGCTAATTCCTTTCTGACCGGTGCGAACGCAATGGAGTCGAACTAGATGGAGTCGAACTAGATGGAGTCGAGCTGAGACATGAGGATGGGTACGAACTTCATGGATTCGAAGTATTCCAAAGTGATGGATTCGTAGTAGGTGGATTCGAATCAATGGATTCGAACCGAACAAGGGTTATTTCTCTCATACTGAATCCATTGTATCTTGAGCATACGAACTCGGATTGACTTGAAACTTGAAACGTTGGCTCTCGTGGATTTGCTAGCCATGTCCTATCAATTGTAGCCTGATCCGGGCTCGGACAAAATTCATCCATATCCATAGTGAAGTGGAATGCGACCGATCTCTGAGGCGAATTGTCTCTCGTTTTCGACCAATCCTTTGGTATCACGGCTTTACTAAAAAGCGGGATAACATACATTATCACGGATCTCATGGAACTGGTTTCATTGAATTACAAGACCGTGCCTCGGAAGACTATTTTTAAATTCAATTTAAACAATATATTTTTAAAACCGAGCAAAACACTTTTAAATTTCAAATTTAAAGTTTTCCTTATCTTCAGTATCATTAATATAAATTTTCCAAACATTTGAAATATTTTTAACAAGCATAAAACTGAAGATTCGATATTTACCCAATTTTCAATAATTATATTCAATAATTTAATTGCCAAATACAAAGGGATATTTAAAATTCAAGTTAACTAACTTTCAAATATTTAAAATCAATTAAATATTTCAATTTCAAATATCCAGAAATTCTGGGTCGTCACATTCCTCCACCCTTAAAAAAATTTCGTCCCCAAAATTATTAGACAAGAAGAATGGTACATAATTCATTAACTATATTCCCAATCCATATAGTTTTTTAACCTCCCAAAACCAAATAGATTCAACAACTTCTCTAAACAAACTTTTTATTAAAGACACACTATCCATTTTACTAACTTCCCAAACTTATCCATAACTTCAAAACAATATTATTTGCTCAACAGTTCCAATTTTAAATTTGAATCCAATTTTAAGTTGTCAGAATTTTCTCAAAATTTTTCTAACTCTCTAAATTCCAAAAAAATTCGCCAGCGTCTCCTTTGCGTGGCTAGCTCGGTACAACTACAAAATGCCTCTACGGGCCCCCAGATTTCAAAAGAAAACAAAAGGCCAAGTGGCTAGACAAGAAAATCATCAAATTTCATATAGAAATTTAAATACATACCTTTGCCAAGCAAATTTCAATTTATCTTCCAAAATCAAAAATCACAATTCCCTTTTGCTCTTTAACACCTAAATATCCTACTTAGCAATAACATCCAATCATAGCTTTCAAAAATCATTTTATACATTTCTTTTCAAAAGTTTTCATATCTATTTCATTCACATCCGTACGATGATATCATCTATACGCAATACCCAATTCGATCGCTCACTCAACCACACAATTTCACTTCCAAACTAGTATCATCCACCCGATTTTCTAGTGCAGACTCAAATCTTGTTTCTTGATCAGAAATCGTCATTCTCCTTGCATAGGCATAACTATGATAGAGAATTTCCCGAATCAATCAAAAAATCCATATTTAGAGCTCGCTGTCGAAAATCAAATGAAAAATTCCAACTCGGATCGGTATAACTACCTCGAGATTCTGTGCTCGAATTATCGAATCGCTATGCGAATAAAATAATATACGTACATCTTACGTGTTTATATCCATTGATTATTAACTATATCAATTCTCTTTTATTCACATTGTTTTGATTTCTATTCACTTATCTACAATTATCCCATTTCACAACTTTACTTAATCTCCATTCCAAAATTACTTAGTATATTTCCAATATCAAACTTACTTAAGAATTTCACCATTCATTTCTTAAGTTCAATATAAATGTTTTATATACCTCTTATAACTATTTTTACTTCGCCACTTTTGTTAATCTATACTTTTACTCAAATTTTCATTTTCAAATTCATTTGAATTCAATTTACCTTTCATTTTAAATATTGAATTCTATTTACATTGTCTCAACCCCTACTTAGTTAACCATTTCTCTAATTAGTTCCACTTACTAATTTATTCCTATCTCAAGCCATTTTTACTTCCAAACTTTTATTATTTTAGTTCACTTAGAACTAGTTCTACAACTTCACTCTACTCAGTTTAATTTAAATCTTAATATTCAGTTCTCAATTTTATTCAGTTACAACCAAATAAATTTTCAAATCTCAATACTTCTATTCAAATTTCAATTTTCAATTCCACTTGAATTAAATTTTCCTTTCTTCCACCCATTTAGTCCCAAACAAATTTAATACTTTATTTTATACAACAAGATTCTAATCAAATCTCGTTCCAAATCATTTTCTTACCTACTTAAATTAATTAGTTTTCTCACTGATTTTATTTCAGTCCTTTATTTTATTTAGCCAAATC
This sequence comes from Allium cepa, assembly GCA_030765085.1. Lineage (NCBI taxonomy): Eukaryota > Viridiplantae > Streptophyta > Magnoliopsida > Asparagales > Amaryllidaceae > Allium > Allium cepa. The sequence continues at coordinate 274,017,125 of CM060928.1, forward strand.
TTGACTAACTTCCATTACACAATTCAAATTAATTCCCAATATTCAGTTTCCAATTCTATTTACTTACAAATGCAAATTCATTTGTCTGTCCAAAATTTTATTTAAGTAATTATTTCTCTTAGTTTCCTTGGACTTTCTTTAAATTCACTTTACTTAATTATATTTAATTACTCTCCAATTCAATTTAAATTTTAAATTTCTATAAGTTTTTCAATTTATTACCATTCCATTTACTAACCTTCTTTAGTTTTATTTAGTCCAACTCAACTATATTTTCCATTTTACTTTATTTAACACCATTCAAATTTAATTTCAATTTCCAGTTTCAATAACTTATAAGTTTCCAAACCTGTTTATAAATCCATAAGCATTTTTAGTCAAGCTTCCAGAGTTCAAACCACTACTTAGACACTCAAAACATTTTATTCCAATTCTAGAGTCTTCAATAATCATTTAAGTATTTCAAAATCATTTTGAAATCAATTATATCCTAAATCCTTTGGTATCAAATTATCCTTTGCATTTAAAAACCAAGCTTAATTTTTGCGAACACTCCATTAAAAAACAATTTAGTAGCAATTTCTCTTTTGGAAACTCGAAAATGAACATCGATGATGCTGCAGTCATCACCGAAATTATTTCCCAGTGACCGAAAAGAGTTCAATGCTTTTATCTCTTTAAAACCCCTTCAAATATTTTTAAAATCCAAATCTCACTAGAATTCAAATTCAATTCCAAAAATATTTTTGAAATAATATCACTATTATTTCTCCAGAACCTTTGAAAAACCATTTTCAGACCCAAAAGAATTTAAACTTTTCCCAAAATTCCAAATTCTTCTAATTTATTTTCAAATATTTCTCTGGAATTTGATTCCAAATAAAAAATCACATCACCCTTTCATTCACAAATTCCATTTATATATGAATTTATTCTTAACTTTTTTTATAACTTTCATTTCTTATTTTAATTCTACATAACAATGATAATAGTTTAATATTACCATTCCTAATAACCAAGCAACCATATATAACTATAATAATTTACGAAAAATTATTTCTTTTATATACAAAAATAATTTGGGTAAAATTATTTCATTACCCTATTTTAAAACAATACTGTGTCGGTTTATCTTGTTTAAGAGTTTAGAAACCCCCATCGATGACATGACATCCCACATATCGACCAAAATTCATAAACACCCAACCGATAAATCAACACGATACAAAAACAAATTTTATATTCACTAACAAATACGCGCTCATATTAATACTCTCAAACTCATTCTAGAGTACTCTGGACTATATTTTTAATGAGTAACCCCACCAGAGCCAAGGTTCTTGCTTAACCTTCAGCTCTGATACCAAGTGTAACGACTCGATTTTTCTATGCTTGAAAATCGACATCAATACATCCACTTTATCAAATGCCGAACAATCGGATGCCGGAAAAACCGAACCATTAGGGTTAAAGAAGAAGGAGGTAGAAGAAGAAATAGAAACAATATCATAATCTTACCGATGCAGAGGAATAAAATATAATTGATAATAACTGATCTTTACACAAAAGAAACTATATCTGTTTTATACATACATCATTAGAATACAACATCAGAGTTCAACAACATCTATAACACACAACTGGACAGTTATATTAACTTGTCCTCGCCAAACTGACAATGCAACTTACAACACAGCGGAATTATACATCAAATACGTATGCTACGTCTCACCATCCAGCTCGTCTCTTGAGCTTCACATAATCCTTTCTTGTATCTATAATACTCGGTCTGACCCGGGCATTATAGTTAAATAACACTCGAGTCAGTCTGGAAAACCAACGTGAGAAAACACACTTAATTGGATTATTAAAGTTTTCAAAATCATTTGAAATCAAAGGTATCTCGTAAGACCATGCCACAAATAAACATGTCGGGTTTTTACCTTACGATAACCAAAACATTTCTTATAAAATCCTATGATATTATAATAGTGTCTATATACAAATACTTATTCAAATAATCGAAATTGTTACATTATTAAATTCCAGCTACTAGCCACAAAGTGAGTTCTACAAACAAAAAACCGTAAAGGCACGCAGGGAGAATGGATTTTCATCAATGGCAGGGCTACTGGGGTACCGCTCGTCACAATACATGGTCTAGATCACTGTACCGAGAATCCATCCTGATCCCCTGCATCACAAGACCGGAGCTATCCCTTACTGGATAGTCTGAATAAGTTCACCCGCGCTTGGGATCAGCAACCGCCCACACAGCCGAAATAAAAGGGACATCTAGACAGGGGTGACCTTACCCTAATTGGTTGCTATCCACCTAGCCTTGTGAGCACCTCCTCTGTTTTAGCCATTCCTGGTTGATGAGGCTCGAGGCTACGCGTTACCTTTTTAGCACACAATCACTTAGGATGCTTATCGTCATCCTGATGATGTTCTGAAAGCATTCATCCATACAAGTCCGTTCTGGGTCCGAACGGAACCGAAGGCACTACTTCTACTACATCCATTTTGGAATCACCCTCAGGATTAGTAGCGACTATCCCTTACACTTCACTGCTCCATCTTCGACTCCCAGCTCTTGTCTTCCTCACGAAAACGTTCAACCGGATCGAAGTGGTTTTTGGGAAATTAATCCCGATCCCAGTTTCTTCGAAACGATCAGCGCATTGGCCAATAATGATAGTCGGTTATTTAACTATCAAATAACATTCACAAACCATCATCAAGCCATAATAATTTCCTAAACTATTTATTAATTTCACAATATCTTCGTAAGATATATGTTGCTACGCTTCAACTTTTGAAAATATTTTCAAATCTCTTTCTCTTTCGAAATAAATTCCCAATTATTGTTTATTTCCACTGAAAATAACCAAGTCCAAATACTTTAGATTTTAAAAATAATTTAAATCACTTTATTCTAAAATATATTTTTAAAAACATTTTAAATTAAAACTACTTAAACACATATTCAAATATATATACTTTAAAATATTTTAAAAATAAAACTACTTTCTAAAATATAAAACTAATTTTTTAAAATAAAAGTTAAGCCAAACTAAATTTTAAAATAAGAGTTACGAAATTCTATACAAGTTTTCAAATAAAACTTTAACCAAACTATCATTAAAATAAAACAATTTTAAAATATAATTATCTTTAAATCATAATACCAAATAACCTTAAAAAAATAATTGCCGCTATAACTAATTTAATAAATCTTTACCTTTAAAAATTTTAACAACTTAATAATTATTTCTTAAAAACATTCCTTTAAACAACTTTAAAACTTTTAACTTATACCTAAAAATTTGCTTTGAAAACATACTTGGTTTTTCAGGGAAATATACTTCTCTTTCACACCTTTTAAAAATACACCACTATTCATTTTCGAAACAAATTTAGCCATTCCTTTATAAATTCCCATCATGAATTTATCCTCCCAAATATCCACCGATATCTTATTTCACTTTATAAACCCAGTTTATAAATTCCATAGTCTCACTCCTTTTAAATCATAGTTTCAAACTCTAAATCAATTTCCAAATCGATTTTCAGATTTTACTCCATTTTAAAATAAATTCCTTTACTTGCTCCATTTTTATTCCAAAACCCATTAACTTCAGATTTTACTTCTTAATTATGATTTAAATCTTATTCAACTGAAAATACCAATTTCATACTTTTCCAAATTTATTCTTTATCATTTTCAATAAATTTAAACCTTGAATTTTAAAATAAATTCTTTATTCCTTAAAATAATATTAGTTAAATTTAAAAGATTCATTTATTCTATTAATTTAAAAATCTCCTTTCTCATGCTCGAAGTTTATTTATTAAAATTAAAAATCAGCTTTTATCCTTTTCCAATTCATTCATTAATTTATCCAAATTCTCTGTAAATATTTTACTTAAGAATTCTCCTTTTTATTTTCTTTTTAAAAATCCAATTTATACATTTTGATAACCCAGTATACCCAAATATATTCAATTTAAACATAACATCCATTATTTCCAATTACCAATGTAATCTATCACAGATTGTCCAATAATTCATAACACAAAATATTTAAACAATCTAAATGTTTTGAGGAATCCAATTGGATCCCTCCAACCTGTTTCCCTGCATCCACAGATGTTAGCACAATATAAAATAGCAATTCCACTTCGAAGTGGAATATCGCTGTACATGGGGTTGTATCATCTCAATCGCTATTATGCGGTGCATAGGGTCTCATCCACTATATAATGTGGGAAATCTATCACCCTAATATATATATATATATATATATATATATATATATATATAATACTATATAATATTCCACATCCAATCAATTCAATCATTCAAACAAATATTTAAATTTAACCGGTATTCCAAACGAGTGAGGTTAACTCACCTTTTATTTGTTGTTTGCAATCCATTCCAAACTAGCTTGTTTCCTTGATTTAAAAACTTGTATAAACATTATACAATTTGTTAATATTTGAAACAAATCAGCAAATCAATCTCCATTTAATAAATTAATTTCAAACAAATTTTCCTTTAATAAAATATTTTTCCCAAAATCTTTTCTGTATAAAATAAATTTTTATCTTCCGTTTATCTATATACATTTTTAAAAAAAAATCCTATATTTGCCCAAAATCATATGTACATATATATATATATTAAATTAGAACATGCAAAAGGATATACATATACATATATATATATATTAGATTAAAAACAAAATTATTTTATACTTACTGAAATAAAAATTCTTCTAACATATATATTAAATGAACATAACACTTTTTTGAAATTAACATTTTAAATTTAATGTAAAAATAAAAATATCCTTTAACATATAAACATATATTTATAATTGAATTAAAAGAAAATGATACCTCACCGCGAACACGGCTTAGGTCATCGTCACCGCGACCAACCCACACACACGCGACTCCGGTGTCACCACAACCAGGCCACATCGATCGACAACGCAACGCCTCCTTTACTCGCGACCAGATTTGGATGCTGTCGCCGCCTTGACGTCGAGTCGCGCTCCACTTCTTTGCAGCTACCAAATTGCCAACAAAACTTCACCTCGCTTCCTCCATGCCGCCACCCACGCGAACGCTCGTGGCCACACACATCATGGCAACATAAGCCACATGCTCGAGCGATTTGGACTCCTCGATTTTGCTTGCGAATTGATTTCAATAAAACCGATTCGATTCGAAATGGAAAGAATCTCGGCTCAATTCACTTCAAACTGAATAAAGAATGGGAAGGGATAAAAGCACTGGAGGCAATTCTCGAGTCGGCCATTATATGTTTATTATTTTATTTTTATTTTTATTTCGGCCATTAGATTTTGGGTTTGATTTTCTTTTGTTTGAAAAGAAGCTCCTCTGATCAATTATTTACCTTCTTATTTTATTTTCAAAAGAGATGCGTGTCTACGAAGAAGGACACATGTTTGAAATTTCCTTACGTCTGTTTTGCTACAATGCTTAGATGTATTTATTCAAAATTAAATTCAAGCACAAATCGTCTCGATTTCTGCAACTCTCAGTCTCGATCGCCAATCGAGGTGTGCCGCTAGGTGTTTATAATGTTAAACTCCTATTCCGAACACAATGGAAAAGGTTTTGAGTCCTAACTCGATCGTACGGAGAAGATAGCTTTTTGGGCCAGTTATTGTATTGAATTTTCGATAAAGATTTCAACGCGTTTACCTATCGTACGATCACACGACAACTCCAAACACTACGAAATTTGAAATCCGATAATAATACATTATTATGGATCTCATGGAACTAGTTTCGTCGAATTCCGAGACTATGCCTCGGAAGGCTATTTTTAAATTCAATGTAAATAATATATTTTTAAAACCGAGCAAAACACATTTAAATTTCAAATTTAAAGTTTTCCTTATCTTCAGTATCATTAATATAAAATTTTCAAACCTTTGAAATATTTTTAACAAGCACAAAACCAAAGATTCGATATTTTACCCAATTTTCAATAATTATATTCAATAATTTAATTGCCAAATACAAAGGGATATTTGAAATTCAAGTTAACTAAGTTTCAAATATTTAAAATCAATTAAATATTTCAACTTCAAATATCCAGAAATTCTGGGTCGTCACATGTGCTTTCTAATGTAATTATGAATTGCACATGTAGCTATTACGATATTACATTGTTTGCAAAGACTATAAGATGACATAATTTTCGAATTTACTTACATTGTAGCTATTACAAACATGTTTCAAATTTACTTATTATTTGTCGGAATTTTCATTGTTCGATTCGTAATTAAGAAAAAAAATATTAATTTCTATTTAAATATTGCATGCATCATTTTTCAAATTCCGATTGCCTTAAGAAAAAGCGCATTCCACACTCCAAATCCACACAGGTTGGTTTCTATTTGGTGCATATAGTTTTAAAACTTGATGTAAGTCCATTGGTATAAGTTAAATTTATCAACGTTCAAAATGCAATTGAGGGGGCCGACTAGTCCATGCAGCTGATATATGACTTTTACTTTTTTTATATGAGCAAAACTCAATACAAATTCTTTCATACATATCATAAAAACCTAGTTCCGGTCTAAAATCTAGTTGTCAAATTACATTGTATTGTATGGGTTCCCTCTGTACAACGATGATGTATAATGTAAAAAAATTAACCTTTTAAGTGAAGTTATCCTGTTATTATATCGTAGAACTTTGTTATTTGTAAACATCGCTTTATATTTAGTTGTCTAATTTTGTTTTCGTACATACATGGTAGAAGCGGACATAAATGGTTAGGCAACATTAAATCTAGTAGCAAAGAATAATTGTGAGCAAGCTGTTAAAAGGTATTATTGATATGTGGGGCAGATAGGGACACTACTGTTTGTGAATTACGTGCACCTATCAACAATCTTGAAAGAGTGATTGCCAATTTTTATTCAGTAAGTTTGAAAGTAATCCAAAAACCATCAACTGTCAGACAAAAGAAATTCATCAAATAGATTCACTGTACATGAAACTTTCACGCATAGTAAACCATGAATATAAACTTTTGCATATAAACATGATATACTTTTCATCAGAACAGACGATATCGAGTCCAACTGTAGTTAGTTAATTATGAATCTGATAAAATTACTCTGCCATAGTTGAATGATTGAATTCATGCAGCAGCTGAAGCTGAAAAGCGTAACCTGTTTGCACAAATGTGCTTTTGGCAATAACAGAAATATTTGTGCAGGCGCAATAATGTTAACATAGTAGCTGCATATGAGAATCAAATTATACACATAGTAAGAACCACATAACTTTCCAAATTTAAGAAATAAAAAACCAACATTTAAAAATTAAATTCTATGTGTTTATCAGCGAATATACTTTTAACTTTTCCTTTATGGTTGAACTTTAATATAATACAAGTTTATATATATGCTGAATTGTTATTGTACACCAATACTATAATATCAAGTAGTTCAAGGGCCAATGCAAGAGGAGACAATATCAATTAATTTTGTATGGTTGGAACGAATAAATATTAACAAATACCAATAATTTTGTACATTTGAAATAAATGTATATTCAAGAGCAAAGAAATAACAAAATTTGCCCTAAAGTGAAAAAAATTGAATTAAAGACAAATAATAGAAAACATATATGAAGATAGGAAGGAAGACAAATGGTACCCTTGAATTCTGACTTGCATGAATTGAAGAGAAGTTTCTACCGTGTGTGTGTGTTTGAGGTTTTCTAAGTCAGTAAGACCTATTGTAGCTTTTAATTTTTAGAGCCGACATCGATAATTTTATAAAATTAGACCTGCTATGAGAAAAGTTACCTAGATGCATACTTATTTCATTTATAGCAATGAAAACTTTTGGTAGAGCGTTAATATGTTTTCTAAAAATTCAGTAACTTTTCTCTCATAAACTTGTAATGTAAAGTGTCAACTCCTCTTTCCTTCTTAGGAATTCTCACTTACCATATATTCTCAACTATACTTATATATCTTTCTCATTTATTCTCCACAAAACATTCTTCTCAATTAAGTTACGTTTTAAAGTTTTCCTTTACTAAATAAAAGCCATTTATGATAAGTATAACTGCCTTTTGCATAAAATTCATTATCCTCTCATTAATTCTAGATTTTCTCCGTTTTCTCCTTAATTCACATTCATGGTTTAACATTCAAATACATATAATGAATAATATTAAGTTTCTCTCTTTCTTTTTTACTATTTGTATCAAGTTTTTATAATTTTTTTCATTTCAAAAGCTGATATTCGCTTACCGTCAATGAATATATCGCCATGTCAATTAGATCCATGAATTTATTGAATAATATTTAAACATTTGCATTTGCATTTTCATTGCTCTTCAATTCTTCGACTATTTTACGGTTAAGCACCTCAAAATTTAAAAACTTGATACACATTATTTGATTCACATAAAATTTACAGTTGCCAACATTTTTTATGTAAAGTGTAACCACTTTATATCAAAAAAACATAAAAATGTGCTTATTTTATAATATATAGTAGTGCAGCTCTTACTTGGCTTCTAAAAATAACCAAGATATCTTTTCTGCTACATGATTCTATTTATGTAAGATAACCATATTTGTTGGCTATAGCCTCACAACTTATCACATATTGTTTATTCTTGATTCCTTAATGGTTTTTCCTTAGCACTTAGGATTTTAGACTTAAGCGAATGTTCTGAAATACTGACTTGAATAAAGGATGCAAATACAAAAATAGATTACCTTAGCATTATAGAAATTTAATGCCTCTATGGTTAATACACATATTGTAGCATACTTTTGCGTTTAATAATATGCATGCCCTCGTGTTATATATTAATGCCTATGTCATGCTAAGACGTTTCCATACCTCATTGTGTATTACTTTACCCATAGTTTCGAAGATCGAACCGTAAGTCAAACCGTTTTGGTGCAAGGTCAAAGGCTCTAGTAGTTCAACCGGTCAGACCATGAGAACCACGTTGATCGTTAATTTTTATTTTATAGATTTAAATGTAAATTATTTCAAGTAATGTTAAAATTTATCCAATTATAATCAATATATTGAAATTCAAAAAAATTATTTCTAAATATTTCATAACAAATATTAATTGGAATAATTCTATAACATCTTTTTAGCATACAACTGTAAATTTTCTTATTTTTTAAGATGAAAAGGGTTCAATTCAACAGTAATTCATAAAATGTATACTAACAATGTTTGTTGTCCAAAATTTATACGATAGTCTAATAATAATTTAATAACTAAGGTTATGAAATTATTTGTTAAATTAATTATGTGAAAAAATGAAGAATGAAGCGATAATGTTTTCTCAAATTTGAAGAGCTGTAAGGTTAAAAAAGGTCGGTCTAGAGGTTTTTTAGGGTTTTGAGGTTAAACCGCGGGTTCATGCACACGCAAGGTTATTTCATTTTGAAAGCCGTAACACTTCAAGGTCGAAGGTTAAACGTGGTCGAACCGAGGTTGGGTTGGATCTTTAAAACACTGATTTTACCCATGCCTTGAATTATTTAAGGCCAAGTATATGTACTTTTTTTATGATTCATGCATGTGAGGCGGCATGTATATTTGTGTTCAGTATTTATTCATGTGTGCATGCTGCGTGAGTCATATATGTTTGGATATCTTTCGTGTCCCATTTATCCTTTATATTCCAAGTGCTTCATGTATACATTTGCAGCTGAACATATAACGTGAACTTTTCTTCTTCTTCTTTTACTTTTTACTTTTTTTCTTTTTCTTTTTTTCGATTCGCATGTAACTTTATTTGCGTGCCTTTATAATGAAGCTCTGGTGCTTCATGATCAACATGCTGTTTAGTTGTACAGCTATCGTGAGATACACACATGCACATGTGTATGTATGTATATATTCGACGCTATATTTATATTTCATGTATTGTTATATTTATGCTGAAGCCTTCCTTTCGTATATCATTCTTAGCTTTCAGTATCATGCAATTTCCACTATATTTGGATGCACATGTTCATATATATTTCGTGTACTTTAAATTAACACTTATTTATTGTTCGCATGCTGCATGTTGTCGCCTTGAGTTATTCTTGGTCATCGCGAGCTACAATATGTCGTCCTAGGTTTTAGTTATTGTGTACAAATATATTACAGTCATTGCGTACTATAATTTTATATGTGAAACGGGTATAAAGGGTATTTTCGGTAGTTTGAAAAGACACGTTTGAAACATATTCAATGAAGTTTTATTATTAGTAGTAAAGATGGGCAAAATGATAATTTTGTAAACCTCGAAAGTAGGCAAGGAAAACTGTACCATTGCATATATAATGACCACCCTACACCTCCGGCACCTAAATATAACCTACATAGCGCGTTGTAACCGTACTCGGTGATGTAGGACGGCTGTCAAGTGTTCTAAAGTAATTAAAGCATCGTAGAATCATAGAATATGTCATATATCTCACAGCGCATCGAATAAAATATTATAATAATCACAGATATAAAATAGATGAGATTGTAATAGCTGAATGAACAATAGAAACCAGAGTACACGGATCTATACAGCTATACAACATAAGTGATGGAGTTTATGCAACTGATAATAAACTCAAATAAGTAACTGTCTCTAAATAGATAATAGCACTAGTAAGCTCCATAGAAAAATAAGCAATAACAACTAAATATAATAATACGTGAGAACGTAGCCTCCTGCTCTTCATCTGTCAGCTCTACGTGCTATCTAGACCTGATATCCCTAATCTACTCATTTAAGAGTATTAGGAATAATAGGAAGCAAAGAATATAATCTCGAGTCAAACAATAGTCTAGTGTGAGCGGTGGAAATCTCAAATACTATAAAGTCAATATACTAGGACATAAGGTATGGAGAATTATACCTAACATGTCTCTGCATCCAAAGAGTTAGCACATAACATAGGATATATACTACTATATGTCTATGTCATCATCACCATGGGTGTACTATACATTAAAATACTAATGGGCGTCTATATATCTATATCAATCTACGTCATGTGACATTCCTAGAGTGATAAGCAATCAAAGCAAACATAGCATCCATTATTCATCCTCACATTCACTTACTCAGTACATTGGACAAATGATACCTATATGACTTCATCATAGACTACTCAATGTCTTTGCTTTTTGGTACTCAAATCCATGCCACTTAATAGGCCAAGAACTAGACGATATGTCTAATAGTCTAGGGTAAGATAGGTTCTAACGTCAACAACCATATCATCTCATCGTAGGTCCTAACGTCTGAACTCTAATAGTATATGTAATCTAGGTCATAACATCAATAGACTCTAGGTATATGAAGATCAGATCCTAATGTTAACGAATTCTTACCACACCTTCATATATCTTTGCTTTACGAGTATCCATGATCCCTTCGCAAATGCCATCCATAGCAGAGCATATTCTGGAACTGATCTTTATATCGTCACACGGCTCCCATTTAAAGCCATCAAAGTTGGGACGATTCTCAACAAAAATCGTTACTGCATAATGTCATCATTGTCCTATAATCATCCTTTAACGGTTCCTTAAATCTGACATGTAGCCCTTCTCTACATCTTGAAGTACAACTACTCTATTACTGAAGCCATCGCTTTCGCGATCTGTTTTGACTGCCTCCATATTACAACTCTACCTCTTCTCTATAACCATTCACCACACAACCCATGCTACGTGTGTACAAGACTGTCACTGCTCTTCGGAACGGGTCGCACGAACCTCAGGACAAAAGAGGTCCATATAAGTGATCGAGCGGTAACATTTTCCATAGCCTAAAGTTGCCATGAGTTAATCCTAAAGCAGGCACACAACATTCCCGAAGCAGTCACCATATCATCTCGAAGCAAGTACATGACTTGAAACATGTGGTGCAATTGACCCAAGTAAGTATGGCAGTAACTCGAAGCAAACACATGAGTGACCCGAGGCCAGTTCATAGCTTCCCACCACTGAACCATACTACCCTGATCCATGAGACTTGATCCAAGTACCATGATCTGAGCCCCATTGGACCAAACTCCATCGATCCATGCAACTACGAACCAAGCACACTGATCCATGCAACTCCAAACCCCAAAGTTTTCCCAAGCATTCCATTGCATGGCTCGGTACCGATCCATCACTTAGCTAATTTTTGGCTAATTTTTTCCCTTGGGTGATCTAAATGCCTTCCCTCAGCTCGTCCTGAAGCATTCCCCATTTGGAACCAAAGTTGAACTCGAAGTAAGGCCACCAATCCAAGGCCTTAGCACTACCATTGATCCATACTTCACTCGACCATAACTTTAGCAAACTAACTCTAAATCACTTGAAATTTGAAATGTGGCTTTATGAAGCCTTCCTTGTTACCCCACATAACTCACATCAAATTTGGGCAAGTTCACATTCATGGATCTTCACCGATCCATAACTTTGTACCTGATTTTAAATCATCATTCAACCGGCATTTCAACCAAATAATCAACATACATTTAAGCATTCAACATGTATAATATACCCTAACAAGCAAACATTCACATACATTAGTTTATAGCATAGATCTAAATGAAGAAAATAGGGTAGATCCATAAGAATAATGGAGATCCATAAAAACATAATCTCCCGAAACTTCCCCAAATTGTTTGAGATTAACATATGTGATTAGTTAAGGTTTAAAACACGTTTTAAGGTCCAAAAATCATTTTAAAACATAATTCATTAAGCATATATTGACTAATTAGTAAGTGAGGGTTCCAACCACTTATCTCAATCCAAAGTGCAATGAATCCAAGGATGAACAGTAATCCCAGGATGTATCCAGCAGCAAATATCCAATCCAAGTACTAATTTTGTTAATCCCCTCCAACTGAAAAGATTATGCCAATGAAAGTAAGGTAAAGGTTGGTTTATGGCTAGGAAGGTGTGAATGGTGGTCTCTATAACTATTTCGAGAAGAGTGAAATGACAATGAGAAGTCTCATCGATCCCCTGTGAGTAATAATTCTAAAATGGGCTTTGGGCTTGGCCATTAATCCCTTTAATTACCCACTAAGCTATATAAAATCTAGTGAAACTTTAAATAGCCATATTTCCTAAATGGTAAACCTATTTTCCTATTATGACCATTTTACGAAAAGGAAACCACCACCCTGATCTAATGGAAGTGGTTTTAGACCCCAATTCGACTAATACCAAAAGTTATAGGCCTTATAAGATTTTTAGGATCAAAACCATCTGACAAAAATTCTAAGGACGGGAAACGCCCTTGGTAGTCTTTTCTCAAATTTATAGAATCATACAACCCTATATAAAAATAATACTAATATTTTAAGATCCTCCGATATGTAAAATATGGATTCCAACGTAAGTCGTCCGACAAATGCTAACGTTGACCTCTCCCTCGAAGTTACCCTCAGGATAGACAGTTCTACTTTATAGCATTGTCTGAATTTAACGTTGACCTCTCCCTTGGAGTTATCCTTAAGATGGACAATTTAACTCTATAAAATTTCGCTCTGCAACTGCTTCCAAAACATAACACTTGTATATTAGTTTTGAAGTGGTTTTCGATAAGTAATGCATAGGTATACTTATCTGATCCTCGACTCTTCAAAACTAAATCGGGGAATTTCTGCTTAACTTAATTATGGTTCTTTTAGAAGTAAGTGAACGAAAGGAGTCCTCCGCAGGGAATCTCATATATATACGTTTTTAAAGCAAGAGACATTTCATACTAATGAGTCCTCCCTAGGGTATCTCAAACTGTATGAAGCCGTGAAGCTTTTATGTACTTCCTAAGTTAATTTGGTTAAGTTCGATACTAATAAAATGATCACATATGGAAATTAAGTCTCATATACTTATCATTGTTTCCAACCTTCTCAACTTACGATATCCCTCGGTCAAGAGTGAAGCCAAATAGGTTAGAGTACTAGTTTCATCAAAGCCCTACCTTGACACCTCATTCTTAACTCTCACAGAAAGAAAAAGTCTACTTTGTCGGCTTTTAGTGTTAAATATAGGAGTAAATACTTTCGTAGACAAGTAAACACACAAAGCACGTTTAAGTCACATAAATGACTTCTAATCTCCGTGTTATCAAATAATACTTCTTTGCAAATATATGTATATATATTTAAAATACTTTTATAAAAAATATATACATGTATACTATTACTTCACTATTCATTTCTACTCTTTTCAATACTTAAATATATTAATAAATAATTATTAAAAATATATTCAAACTTGAAATCAATTTTAAAATACTTTAAAACCCACTATTAAAGTTTCCTAAAAAGATCTTACAAAAATAATTAGTTTAAGCATTATTTTAAACTCGTTTAAAACCACAAAACTTACTTAAAACAACACAACACAAAAAAGTGTTGTAGCAGGCCAGAAATGCTGTTGTAGGTCAAACATAGCAGTTTCAAACGCTAATAGGTACTGGACAGAGAGCATGTGAAAAAAGCACGAAAGTTGTAGCTAGCATTTTCTATCCAAATTAATGATTTAAAACCTAAATTTTTTTAGAAGTATATTTAGAGTACTTAAAAACCATGTAAAGAAACCTTTAAGGATATATTTCAAGATAACATTAGAAAATCCCAAAACAAGGCATGTAGAAGTGTCCATATAGTGACCTTTCTCGCCTTCTAATTTTTCAAACTTTGTTATATCATTTCTATAATATTTCAAACATTTTCCTCGTAGTCCAATACACTATTATAAGTTATAGAATAACCAAATTATATTCATTCATGATATATTTACATATCACCAATTTAGAGCAACTTAAAACATAAGGGATTCAAATTGCTAGTACAACGACTCTTTCACTTCAAGCATTCACACACATAATTCTATACCATACAAAATCACATCAACATGTAAACACAAAGTATAGGAGAAGATAGATGCTTTAGAGGGTAATAGAAGTGACAGTACTACATATAAAATTATCGTTTTCTTTCCAAAACAAGAGGGGTCCAAAAGTTATAACTTGCATTAGTTCTTTAACTTTATGTTTGCATACAACATATATAAACACGGTATATACTTACAATGGTGAGTAAACTCAACCACACCAGGCTTACAACCAAGAACAAGCACTAGAACACTAGAACAACTTCCTACCATCACCAAACAAGCCAAAAATCCAACTTTTGCTTCAAAATTGCTACCGGCCTCCTCCTCCTTGCCTAAATTGCTCACAGCCCCCTGAATTCCCCCTTGCACCTCCTTTCTTCCATCTATGAGTTGCTTTCCCTTACTCCAAGGTTACCATAGGGCCTTTTCCAAAGCTTGAGAGAGTTTAGACTTCTTTTGACTTGATTTGAGAAAGTTAAAGAGAAGAAAGGAGAGGATGAAGAAGCTAACCTTTTGTTCATAACGCTGTAAAATGATTTTGCGAACTTATGAAGAGATTAATTAGAGTTATTTAATAGGTTACCCTACCCTTAAACCTCCAATGGAAGATCACCAAGCACCATCCTTCCCATGTGTTTCTTCCACCAAAATATCTCTTTACACATAAATATCTTCTACCTTAAGACATCACTAATGACATCATCAAAATGGATTTAGTTAACATAAACCACAAAATATTTTTAGTTGCTAATTAATTACACATTCTAAGCAAGCCCAAAAAGTTCGAACAATTCATATCGAGGAAAAAGCCGTTTATCGATAAAATAATTTTCGGTCACATTTTCGATATTTCTTTAAAGTAATTATTTTTGTAAACATATTTCAAAAACAACCATCTTGTGTTATCAATAAAATGGGGGTTAACATGGTTATAAAATCTATTTAAACACATTTAACCAAGATTCAAATATTCAAATAATTCGGATATTTAAATATGAAGCGTTCAAAATTCTGGGTTGTTACATTCTCTCGCATTTCAAAAACATTTCGTCCTTGAAATTCCAACACAACCAATTAACAAAAGATATAGCACACATCAATACTTAACATTATTCAAAATTATAGAAAACAAAGCTCATGGTTTTCTCAGGTTCGAATACCATCTCATTGCCCAAGGACGATAAATAATTTACTATGCATACCTTAGGCTCAGCAGCCTTAGGTTATTACTTAGACGATTATTCATGCTACCTTTGAACAAATCGAAGAGTCATTCCCTGAACTCTCCATAAGCTAACTACACATGGTATACATATAGACTTAAGCCCATATGATGCACATGGATCATCCCTGCACAATATTTGATCTGATCACTTGCTCGATTACACAAATTTCATTTTCAAACTAATACAGATCACTTAACCTCTCTAGTGCGGACTTTGATTAGATTCCTTAATTAGAAACTTTTTATCCCTTACTAGCCATATACTATAACTGTAACAACCACATCTTAATGGGCTTAGATTTCGACAAAAATCAAAACCCAAGTCCATCAAAGCATAGATTATTCGATTTGGTACCTACAAATAAGCATGAGGATTATCAGAGACTGATAGAAATCTAAACTCACAGTGGAAACAATAATAGGATAAGAATACCGATTATGATTACTACCTTGGAATTCATGGTATTTCTTGGATAGCAGATTGTCATATCAGCATCTAGCATGAGACAAAAGGAGACTTCTCTAACAACTAAACATATTCAGCTCCAGTGACCTTTTCCTCTAAATCTATCATATGGGTTGTAATGAGGAGGGGGTCAGAACAACGTTCTAGTGACTGGAAAATCTATAAATTTTCCATAACATAAATTTATACCGATTGGTTTTCATTTAATTGTTATATCTATTAAGGTTAGAAATTCTAATCTAACATTGCATTGCACATACGATTACTTACATACCTCTTCCCAAGGTACAAAATACTGACAAAGCCTTATCAACCACCCAATACTTCCATACCCGTTTGCCACTTGCCACTTCTAAATATAAAGCGGGCTTCTACTATCACAACATAATACTTTTAAAAGAGAAATAGGCAAACTCTGTCATTTAAGACCTCAATCAAGGTAGACCCACCATTTAAGACCTATTTCCAAGGTGGACTCTAACATCGTCATTATTGGTCTATTGGTCCTAGCTATAGAGACCTTTGACCACTATCTATGGCCTTATAATTTACAATAGCCATACTACTATCACATCTGTCGTTGTTAAAGTCTTAGCAATTTAAAAGATTGTACCCAAGCTACTTAATATCTCAACACTAAAGTAAGCCTTTTTAGAAACATCCTTATTTATTTGGAATCTCACTAGGTTACTTAATACTTCCTTTTAGGAGAGAGGCGGATCCTACAACCACTTAATACCTCAAATCAGAAATGAACCCCTATGGAGATATCCCTAGTCACTTCTAATTCCAAATTTGAACTATTTAATACTTTTTAATTATGAAACAGGCGAGCCTCAAATAACCACTTAATACATTCAACCCTAAAGCATGTCCTATCTCTCGCAAAGCCGCGGGTCCTACGCTTAGTGATATCTCACACCCGTAGTAAGTTCACCTGACTGCTGGTAGCCTTAAAGTGAAGGGCAGTCTTCCGTCGAGTGCTCTACTGACCTCGCATCACTAACTTATTAAGTCCAATTAACTATCCTAAGTTTTTACTTATATTATCTTAGTAGATATTGGACTTAGCTTACTAATTTCCATTTTATTTAAGGCAATAAGATTTACCTTAAATACTTATCTACTCACAAATCCCCTTTTAATACTCAAAATGTCAATTTGTCTATAAAATCATAACAAGACATTTATGTATGATTACAAATTTCAAACTAGTAACCTTTTTGTATTTATTCCATTTTATCAATCCCTTTTTATCCATTTGTCCTTATTTATTTGTAACTCCCGAATTCATTTCCATTAATTGCCCATTAATTGGAGTTACAATCTTTAACTAACCAATCGTAACTCCTAATCTAATCCTATACATTATTTATCATTAATTGCCTATTAATTAGGGTTGCAGTCTTTTATTTTCTATTAATTATTGGCAATTCCTAATTTATTGCCCGTTAATAATAATTACTACATTTCCTAATTCTACCTATTCACTTCCTTGAATATAATAATAATTAATGAACATTAAGCATATATAACGCACGAATAAACTGACACGATAAATACATATAAACTACATGATAAAACTATCTACTCTTATCCAAATATATTCAATTGTAAATATTTAACTAGAATATGCTTTCCATATTTAATTTGCTGGAATTAGATTCCTTTGGAAGATTTTCCGCTATGATTTCCATAAATTAGAAAGATTAGCTCTGTTTGAAATTATAAGGAATGGATTTTTTTTATTGGAATAGACTGTGTAAACTATGGAGAATAAATCTGTATTTTACACATCTCTTCTCTTTTTGTTTGTGGGTATTCCTTTTTAAATCAAACGTCGCCCTTTTGTATTATTAGTAGAAAATGTAAAAAAATTTAAAAAATCAAATGGATGTTCTTCCCATAAATTAAACTGTGGAAAATCTACAACCTAGCATAAATCGAGCAATAATCCAAAAATCCTATTTTACAACCAAGTATAGATCTGGAATAAAAATATATAACATTCAAATTCTAAAATCTTTAGGATCGATTTCCAGTTCTTGATGTAAATATATTTCAAATTAGATATAAAACAAGAATATGTAGACAATAGTGTTCTGTACTAATTTAAACCTATAATTCATAATAAAATTGATTTAGGCATAAAAATCAAACACTTATCAGCTGAATGGATTTAAAATTATGGACAATATATAAAATTTCCCACCCATCTTTTAAAAGTGATCCAAATCTCCAGATCTGAAGTAGAACCTTAAATTCATATCCAAATCCATTTTAGTCCAAGAAATATATATAAAAAGGGTGTATACATATATTAGAAATACAGAACTGAGAAAAGATTTAGGATTGGGAGGGATATATAAATTACCTCAAATACGTGTATAGTTGATTCTCTTCTCTTTTGATTTTTATTAGATTTCTATTCTTCTTCAATTTGTATGAATATAGATATAATTAGCTTATTTTTATAATTTAGAAAGAAAGTGGAGAAGAAGAAATGGCATAGCTTCGCTATTGCCTTTAGGCAAAATATCTCACAACACATCGGATAAAATATATTAGTAAACATCTCAGATATAAACTAGGCAAGATAGTAAGAACAATATAAATCACAGAATCAAAGTACACAGGCCAATATAGTTATACAAAACTATAATAGATTTTATACAACTGATAAATAAACTCAACTAATAAACTGTCTCTAATAATAGTAAGTCAGCACTGTCAAGGCTCCATAGTGTCACATAGCGGAATAAACAATAATAACTCAAAATATAAAAAGCATAACCGTCTGTTAGTCTATCTACACAACTGCAAGAGTTATTTACACATGCTATCCAATCTACCTATTTATGAGCGCATGAGATAATAAGAAGCAAACTATAAAACCTCGAGTCAGACAACAGTCTGGTGTAAGCGATAAATAATTTCAAAACACTATAAAACTCGGTATACTATATAAAATAGAGGGTACAGTGAATCATACCTAACATGTCTGTACATCTACAGGTTTAGCACATAATACTAAATATATGCTACTCTATGATAGTCATCATGGGTGTATTATACATCAACATACTAAGGATGTCTAGATATTGGCATCGATAATATCTACATCGTATAACATCCCTAAAGTGATAAAAATAGTCAAAAAATCCTGGCATCCATCATCCATCCTCACATTCGCTAACTCAGTGCGTTGGATATATGATACTCGTATGACCATCCCATAGAGCCAAGGACCACACTAAGTCCTAATTTCTTGGTACTCGAATCCACGCCTTCAGTAGGCTAGGAACTATACTGCATTCCCATAGACAACCAAAGGTACTAAGATCGAAACATCATGTGATCTGGGGCATCCCCATAACCCCATGTGATGTACCTAAGGCATCACCGTAAACCCAATGGATATCATCACTCATACCCCTATTATACGATAACATATCGAAACCTACGAACATTAACAATCCTTTTGCACACGTCATCCATAGTAGAGCTCAACTCGAAATTGTCCTTACAACTCCCATCTGAAGTCATCGTGGTTAGGGACTACTCTAGACAACCATTATAAGTCATAGAGTGTCATCATGCGTCCTGTAACCTTCCTCCAACAGTTCCATCTATCTGACTCATTATCGCCAACCCTGCATCCCGAAGTACAGCTATCCATCATCGAAGCCGTCACTCCCATCGTGGAATCCTCATCGTCGAATTATCAAGTGATCGCATCAAAGTGTCACATCTTCACTTCACTGCCAAAACCACTCGTCGAAGAGCCATATCATCAGTTTGAACGTCGAACAGATAGACAAACCATTATGTCTTGCTCCTCGAAGGCCCTCCATCATCCATGTCAAAATTGGCCAAATCGGCCACATCAATAGTGGTAGATATCGACCACTCTAGAGTAATGGATAATGACCACTTTAGACGTGCACTTAACCATAAATGTTTAAATACAAACCAAATGAAAACGTCCGGCATCTTCCCTAAAGTCCGAAGCACATACCCAAGTCTGTTGTCCTTCATCTTCAAATCAGTCGGCACGCACCAATGCTTCTCCACATATTTATCCCATCCATTAGAGTTTATCATCGTTTCTGTGCCCAATCGATATGCACAAAACTCTTTCGCATCATTTGAGTCAGCATCGTGTGTGCATTCGATTGATATACACTAACTCTATCTAATGGGATTTTCCTATATCGCCTTCAAATGGCATTTTCAACCAACTAACAAACAAGCGAACATGCAACCAACAAGCATGGAAATGTCTATAATAGCCTACATATACATAGAATAACACAATACAATCCATCCAAACCAACCAATGTGGGATAATAAGCTGAATCTGTCAATATTTCCAAAATAGTGCATCAAATGAAAAAAAATGTGATATTTAATTTAAAACCATCTTAAAAACACTTTTAAATCTTTTTATAAATTAAGATATAGGTTTACTATTTTAGAAATCACATTCTAAAGTTTGAAAACATTTCAAAATATCGTTTTAATACTATATTAACAATCATAATATAGTGAGAGATAATATCACCCACCTCAACTAATTCTGTCTAAAGCAACGCCAAGTCCTAGAGCTCTCCATCACAAGCACAGCACAAGAAACTGCGTCCAAAATGGACCTCGTATGCAAAAGATGCACAATATGTAAGATAAAAGATTATTTAAACGATTAATTAACTTAATTAGTAATTTGTTAAACCGATTACCTAGTTAAGCTTCTTCTTCCCCAAAATAAGAGATGCTTATACACACACATCTCAAGTCCAAATCGTGCACTCCCAAGCTACGACACGGAGCTTCGGTATGCGAAATAGAACACTGTCTTCTCCATTGCATTTCATGTCCGAAGCTCGACCCGCCAGCACCAAAATCACGAACATCGACCTTCCCTACCAAAACACTCCATTTCTTGGCTTCCCTCGACCATGTCGATGTTACGACCACCACCATAGGATCAAACCCCTCAAAATCACGATGCTGGAGGGCCTCTCCTCCCTCAAGCCGGTGTTAGTCTCCGTTTCACCCATCTTCGACCACATCGCCAGAAAACTTGAACCATAGTTTCGATCACCCTACCTCGACCTGTTAGTCCGTGAGATGATGGTTTTGATGACAACAACCTTAGAATATATTATAAAATATAAAAACTGACATTATAAGTTTAGATATATATGCATATGCAGGATTTAACCATGCAGGTACCAAGAATGAAGACTGTACACTATAAAGATTCAAGATATCGAGATAGAAGACTCATGAGTATCAAAACTATCAAGAGCTCAAGATTTCAAGGTTAAGTATTTTTATTAGGAATTTTGTTAAAACTCATAGAAAAGCACTGGCATCTTAAAATCCAATTTATTCATGGAATGAAATCCACTTCGAGCCTGTTAAAGGGATGGAACCCTAAGTAGGATGGAACCTACGAAAAATCTAGTGGAACATTGTTTTGTATCTGCTAACTTTTTATTCAAAATGATTTTTCAAAATTATATCCTATTTTCAAAATGTTTTTCAAAACTTTCCTTTTAAAAGGATTCAAAACTCTGTATCCTGATTTTAAATAATTTTAGCCTCAAAATTATCTTTAATTTCAAAGTCAAATTACTCCTGATTTTAAACTATCTTTTTAAATTATATATTTAACTTTTAAATATTTATACTTAGATTTAAATATAAAATTATAGTTAATATATTTATATATATATATATATATATTATTCTTTATATTTACTTATGAATTTTAACTATAGTCAAGTATATTTATAAAGTTTAAAATAGTTTTAATATAAAGTAAAAGTTATTTTTAAAGAAAATCAAAACACCAAAAAATCCTTTGGGATGTCGACATGCCCAAGTACCCCATGTCGACATGGTGTTAGTTGAGTTCAAAATTTAAATTTCAAAAGAACTGTCTATTCGCCATAACTCTTCATGAATGGACATGGCTGTTGTTCTTCTATAAATAGGGGTTAGTTTCAACGAATTTTACATCAGAATTTCTGGTTTTTCACTCCTCTTCTTCTTCCACATTTCTTAATGCATATTCTTACCATTACTCTGCCGAAATCAACATTGAATCGAACTCGATTACTTCTAGTTTGATTCTCTATCATTATCTCTACAAGATTCTCAGTGCTATTCAGAGTTATAGACTTCTTTGTAATCTATTAAGAGAGAAAAGGTGCGATTGTAGCCTTGGAAATCAATCAAGAGAGAAAAGGTGTGATTGTAGCCTTGGTAAATCAATTGGGTAAACTTGTTACTCGGAAATCAAGTATCTCTACCCAGAGGATAGAAATTCTGGAGGGTGTACCTCATAGCCTTGAAACCGAGGGTGTAATTGTACAATTGCTTTTGAAAGGAAATCCGTACTTGTGTTATGGGACTGGATGTAGGGTAACTCCGAACCAGTATAAAATTCGGTGTGTTCTTTTCTTTACTGCTTTTATTTTATTTCTACATCCGTGTCTATATATTGCATACATCGGTGTCTAGATTAACATAAACTAAAAAGATTTAGTAATTCTTTATTAACACTATTCACCCTCTTCTAATGTTAATCCTAGCCTTAAAATCCGTAATCCGCATTTCTCACAATTGGTATCAGAGCGAGGTTTTCAAAGTTTCATAATTCGATTTTTGAAAAAGTTTTTAAAATGGCTATATTTGTTAATACTAGTTTAGAAGTATTCAAACCATCATTGTTTTTTGAGTCTGCATATAATCAATATTCAAATTCAAGTTGTCTACCAAGATTGTTTGATGTGCAGGAATCATGCTTTATGGGTGTTGAGGAATCAATCCACAACGGACAAATTGTGCAGATCAGAAAGAACAAATGGATATTTGATAGTGGATGTTCTGGACACATGACCGGCAATCCAGATATACCGAATGATATAATATACAAAGACGGAGGACAGGTTAACTTTGGAGACAATTCAAAAGGATATGTGATTGGTATCGGCAAAGTCGGTAATTCTGAAACTCCTACTATTACTAATGTTTTGCTAGTTAAGAATCTGAAACATAATCTGCTAAGTATAAGTCAACCGTGTGATAAAGGATATAAAATTAAATTTGAAAAAGATAAATGTTACATTGAAGATAATAATTCAACCATTATATTTGAGGGAGTCAGGAAAAAGAATATTTATATTCTTAGTATGAAAGTTTCAAATGATAACCTATGTCTGTTGGCAAATACAAGTGACCCTTGGATTTGGCAAAAGAAATTTGGGCATTTGAATTTCAAACTCTTATTTAGACTGTCAAAACATGATCTAGTAAGAGGTCTTCCTAAAATGAATTTTAAAGTAGATAGTTTATGTGATGCTTGTCAATTAGGAAAACTTAGAAAAAGTTCCTTCAAGTTAAAAGATATGATTTCAACTTCAAAACCTCTTGAATTACTTCACTTGATTTATTTGGTCCATCTCAAATTCTTTCAATAAATCATAGTAAATATATTTTTGTAATTGTAGATGATTATTCTAGAATTACATGGACAATATTTTTGAAACATAAAAGTGACACTTTTGAATGTTTTAAGACATTTTCAAAAAGAATTCAAAATCAATTTCTCTAAAAATTATAACTATTCGAAGTGATCACGGTGGTGAATTTGAAAATGAAAAGTTTGAGGAATTCTGCAATAAAAAGGGAATAACTCACAATTTTTCATTTCCAAGAACTCCACAACAAAACGGAGTAGTAGAACGTAAAAATAGGACGATTCAAGAGTGTGCAAGAACTATGCTTACAGATAGTAATTTACCAAAGAATCTTTTGGCAGAAGCAGTTGCTACCGCCTGTTATATTTTAAATAGAATTTTAATTAGACCTCTAACTGATAAGACATCTTATGAACTTCTTTATTCAAAGAAACCTAAGGTATCTTATTTCAGAATTTTTGGAAGTAAATGTTTTATTTTAAATACAAAAGATAATTTAGATAAATTTAATCCTAAATCAGACAAAGGTATCTTTATCGGATATTCTAATAGAAGTAAAGCATACAGAGTATTTAATTTAAAAACTAATTCCATTGAAGAAACAATGCATGTTTCATTTGATGAAAATTTTAAAATTTTTGAAGATACAAATGATGAAGATGATTTAATCACTCAAAATCAAGAATCAATTGAAACTAATAATGAAATTAATCATCCTAATAAAAGGACAAAACTTTTAAAAGATCATCCTATAGAAAATATACTGGGAGATATGCAATCTGTTGTTAAAACTAGAAATCAACTAAGTCAAATGAGTAATGTAGCTTTTATATCAACTATTGAACCCAAAAATCCAAAAGAAGCATCAACTGATGATTCATGGATTTTGGCTATGCAAGAAGAATTAAATCAATTTACTAGAAATGATGTTTGGGAACTTGTTCCTAAGCCAGAAAATAAAACTATAATTGGAACTAAATGGGTTTATAAAAATAAAATAAATGGACAAGGAGAGGTAGTTAGAAATAAAGCTCGATTAGTCGCTCAGGGTTATTATCAAGAAGAAGGAATAGATTTTGATGAAACCTTTGCTCCCATAGCAAGATTAGAAGCCATTAGGATTCTACTTGCTTTCGCATATCATAATAATTTCAAATTATTTCAAATGGATGTTAAAAGTGTCTTTTTAAATGGATTTGTAAAAGAAGAAGTATATGTCGAACAACCACCACTTTTTGAAAATGATAAATTACCAAATCATGTTTACAAACTTAAGAAAGCATTATATGGTCTAAAACAAGCTCCTAGAGCCTGTTATGATAGACTAAGATCTTATTTATTGAAATCTAATTTTGAAATCGGTAAAGTAGATAATACTCTTTTTATTAAAAGAAATAAAAATGATATTCAACTAGTACAAGTTTACGTAGATGATATCATTTTTGGTTCAACTAATTTTGAAATGAATAAAAAAAATTCTGAAATGTTGACAAAAAAGTTTGAGATGAGTCATATGTGTGAATTAAATTTATTTTTAGGATTACAAATAAAACAATTAGATAATGATATCTTTATTAGTCAAGAAAAATATGCTAAAGACCTAATTAATAAATTTGGTTTGACTACTGCGAGTGGAAAACCCACTCCCATGGCAACCAATGAGTACCTTAGTAAAGAAGATCTCTCGAGAGATGTAGATCAAAAACTATATAGAGGAATGATTGGATCACTACTCTGTATTACTGCCAGTAGACCTGATATCATGCATAGTGTTTGTCTCTGTACTAGATATCAATCCCAACCTAAAGAGACCCACTTAAAAGCCGTAAAACGAATCATAAGATATGTTAAACACACATCTGATTATGGTTTATTCTACCCTAAAAATGATTCTTTTAACTTAATATCTTACTGTGATGCTGACTATGCTGGTTGTAAATCAGACCGAAAAAGTACAAGCGGGACTTGTCACTTTTTGGGGGCATTCTCTGGTTTCTTGGCTTAGTAAAAAGCAAAACACAATTTCTTTATCAACAACTGAAGTAGAGTATATTTCTGCTACTTTGGCTTGTTCTCAAGTAATATATATGCAACAAACCTTAAAAGATTTTGGTTTAAAATTTTCAAAATCACTAATTTATTGTGACAATACGAGTGCGATAAATTTATCCAAAAATACTAATCAACATGCTCGAACTAAACATATTGATATCAGACATCATTTTCTCAAAGATAATATAAGTAAGGAAGTAGTTACTCTCGATTGTATCAATTCTGAAAATCAAATTGCTGATATTTTAACAAAACCCTTGAATGAATCAATTTTTACTAAATTAAGAAGAGAATTAGGTATTTGTTCTATAACTGAAATATAAAATATAAATAACAAGTATAGTTAATAATTAATATTAAAATCAAATAGTAAAAATAAAGGACCATGTCGACATCCCCCATATACCCATGTCGACATGCAACGCTTTTAAATTTTGAAATTTTTCCCACCAAAATTAAAAATAATTGGTTATATATTCTTCACATTTTCGAAATTTTATTCATCCTTCATGTTATCTCTCTGTTCTTCTCTCTGAAATCAAATAATCAATGGCCTCCTCTTCCAAATCAAACATAAAATCAACCTTTTCATTCCCCTCTCCTACGTCTGGTCCATTTCAACGTACTACCCTCGCTCGTGTGACTAAAATAGAGGACTCTCTGAAGGATGCACTTCAGATGATGACTAAAATTCAAGTGACTCAACTTCGTATGGCAAAGGAACAAGAAAGGCAAGGAAAGATTCTTAGGAATTTGCAAAAATTCCTAATGGATAACCAGGCCAACCCTATCTTGATTGATGAAGACTCTTCACTCAATCAAGAACAAGAGGCCAGCGAAGAAGAAGAAGAACCCGTAGAAGAAGCGCACGAGGAGGATGATGACCAATTCGTGTGTGTTGGAGAAGTGTGTTTTGACAAGAATAGGAATCTTGTCGAACAACGTGGAAATTTCTATTTCCACTATCCAAACTGTTCAATTCATAGATCTCCTATGTTTAAAAACACACAATAGTTTCTTTTCTTTCTTCTCCATTGTTGTTTGTGTTTCTTTATGTTTTCTAAACGCTCATGTATATACAACTTCATACGTAATAAATAACTCGTGTTCTTATATGAGTTTTAATTATAAGTACTATCGTGAATTCTTAGTTAGGATAGTTAATAGTTTAGGACTATGTTTTAGTATTAGATTTAAGTGATGATTACTTATGATAACACTATCATTATAATCACATGTCATAGAGTGTTAGTTTTAGAGGGAGTTATATAGTTTGGAGTGAGTTTTTTGTTGATGACAAAGGGGGAGAAATATAAAATAGGGTAGTTAGGCATAAATTAAGGGGGAGTTTATTAGTTTTAAAGGGATTTATTAGGATAGAAATAATATTTTATAAACAAAGGTTGTCATCATCGAAAAGGGGGAGATTGTTAGTCCATGAGATGATGGTTTTGATGACAACAACCTTAGAATAGATTATAAAATATAAATACTGACATTATAAGTTTAGATATATATGTATACGCAGGATTTAACCATGCAGGTACCAAGAATGAAGACTGTGCAGTATAGAGATTCAAGATATCAAGATAGAAGACTCATGAGTATCAAGATTATCAAGAGTTCAAGATTTCAAGGTTAAGTATTTTTATTAGGAATTTTGTTAAAACTCATAGAAAAGCACCGGCGTCTTAAAATCCAATTTATTCGTGGAATGAAATCCACTTCGAGCCTGTTAAAGGGATGGAACCTACGAAAAATCTAGTGGAACATTGTTTTGTATCCGCTAACTTTTTATTCAAAATGATTTTTCAAAATTATATCCTGTTTTCAAAATGTTTTTCAAAACTTTCCTTTTAAAAAGATTCAAAACTCTGTATCCTGATTTTAAATAATTTTAGCCTCAAAATTATCTTTAATTTCAAAGTCAAATTACTTCTGATTTTAAACTATCTTTTTAAATTATATATTTAACTTTATAGATTTAAATATAAAATTATAGTTAAAATCTATATATATATATATTATTCTCTATATATATACACGCTTGTAGTTGTGTAGTTGCACTGCACTGTTGCCTTGAGTAGCTTGTATATATGTATTAGCTTGTTGCCGTTGACTAGTGCATGAGTTGAAGTCTGTGCACTGACTTGTGCTGGTCTGCATTTATATTTCTTTGACTTGATTACTTCTGGTTTGACTTCGAACTTGTCATCTGATCACTTGCATGTAGTTGGTTGTTTGTATGTTGGCAATTTGTATTTGTGCTGCCTGTTTCATTAATCTTGATCTCTGTTTGCCTTGAATTACTGGTTGCTTTGGGATTGAACTTGAGCTTTGTACTGTTGATTGTTGCACTTGTTTATTTCCACTGGTTCATTGCCTCACTCCATTTGCCTCTGGTTACTTGTAATTGCTGCTACACATTATTGTATTTGCATTGTCATGATGTATACTCTCTGTATACATACTTGAGTCTTGTTCCATGCATCACTGTATATCCATACTGTTGGCATTCTTCATGTTGTTCAACACATGATGCTTGTTGCATTCATTTGTTTGTTGCAGCCATTACTATATTGAAATCACCGTTGCATTGTGTTGTTGTATACTTGTGGTCTTCATTTGGGTTTGTTGTTGCATTCATGTACACTGCATAGTGATCTTGAGATGTTTGCATTGTGCAGTTGGTCTTGATGTTTGGTCTGTCCTGAACTTTTGATATTGTAGTCTGTTGCACTTTGGTCTTGCATACATGTGCTTTGATGCTGTGTTGCATTGAGCTCTATTGTTGTCTGTTGCATTGAGTTGGTGTTGTCCACTTCATGTTGTCTTGAGTATTTGGTTCCTTACTTTTCATTGTTGCTTGGATATTGAACTTGAGATGTTTCACTCAGGTCTGCATTATTATCATTTTTCTCTTTGATCTAGTCATTGCTTGCATCACTGGTCTTTGCATTTACCAGTTTCATTTAGTTGACACTGTTTCACTTCCACACTGTTGCACTTGTGTACTTGGTAGAGTTCATTTGCATACTGATGCACTGTGATGTTTCTGTATATTTGCCTGAGTCACTTGTTCATATTGCCTCTGTTTTGGTTTTTCTGTTTGCATGCTTGCTTTTGTTGGCTGCGCACACGAGTTGGCGAGGCAGTGCACACGTGTATAAGTGTACACGTGTGTATTGCAGCCACTCATGATTACCTGTCCCTATAGCATTATCAAGTGTATATCGGTGTACACGGCCTTGTGGCATGTACAGTGATACACTGTGCATGTCACACTGTTCGTGTGTGTTGAATTCAAATGTGAATGATGACGAACAACCCAAATAACTGAGGCAAATCATATTTTCAAAAATCATATTTCATTTTATATTGCAAAAATATTTCTTTTTCAATTTTACTGCGTTAGTGAATATTTTTGCAGATTTCTCAGATGCTGGATTCTAACTGGAATGAAGTTGAAGATAAACTACGAGTGTGAGTGATATGTAGTGAGGAATTTATGTAAATTGAAATTGTGATGTAATTAGAATCAAAATTGTATATGTATAGCGAGAGCTTGAATGTGTACTATTCAAAATTGTAATAAATATTTGTTTGAATAAAATTTCTGTTTGAATTCAAATTCTGTGTAATTTATTTTATTCAACAAATATTTATTTAATTTATGAAAAACAAAATAGTACATTACCAAATACATTTAAATTAATATATATATGTTTATTATCGTCAAACAAAAATCATGTAAGCGCAAAGCGCATATTCAACATGCCCAAGTACCCCATGTCGACATGGTGTTAGTTGAGTTCAAAATTTAAATTTCAAAAGAAGTGTCTATTCGCCATAACTCTTCATGAATGGACATGGCTGTTGTTCTTCTATAAATAGGGGTTAGTTTCAACAAATTTTACATTAGATTTTTTGTTTTTTCCCTCCTCTTCTTCTTCCACATTTCTTAAAATACATATTTTTACCATTACTCTGTCGAAATCAACATTGAATCAAACTCGATTACTTCTAGTTTGATTCTCTACCATTATCTCTACAAGGTTCTCGGTGCTATTTAGAGTTATAGACTTCTTTGTAATCTATTAAGGGAAAAAATATGTGATTGTAGCCTTGGAAATCAATCAAGAGAGAAAATGTGTGATTGTAGCCTTAGTAAATCAATTGGGTAAACTTGTGGCCCGCAAATCAAGTATCTCTACCCAGAGGATAGAAATTCTGGAGGGTGTACCTCGTAGCCTTGAAACCGAGGGTGTAATTGTACAATGGATTTTGAAAGAAAATCTATACTTGTGTTGCGGGACTGGATGTAAGGTAACTCCGAACTAGTATAAAATCTGGTGTGTTCTTTCCTTTACTGCTTTTATTGCATCTGTGTTTGTTTCTGTGATCATATCTGTGTCTGTATATTGCATACATCGGTGTCTAAATTAACATAAACTAAAAAAGATTTAGTAATTCTTTATTAACACTATTCACCCCCCCTCTAGTGTTAATCCTAGCCTTAAGATATGTAATCCCCCAATGAAGAGCTCCGGACAGGTGGTCCTCATGCTTCCATCAGTCTCTTATGTGCAATCGTCTTCGCTTTCACTTAACTGAACCTCTATTACTTTATCGCCTTCCTCCTAACCTATTTCGTATCACGTATTTTGGCATGAATATGCCTACGAGGTCTCGAAGTTCCTGATTTAGTCTCAGTATCATCTATTCAATTTGGTGCCAAATTTCCAAATCCCTCTTGTAGGTTCTCCCAAAACCCGTTAATGAACAACATGTTTCGACCACTTACAATGCTCTCAGCACATAATGGAATCACACTATCCATTCCACATATAACCCAACTTTTGGGTGCCATTCTGATGGACTTAACGAATATAAATCTAGCATTCTTCGTCAATCTATCGACTGTGGCTCAAATGCTATCATATTCTCTTCTAGCCCTTGGCATTCCATCGATGAAATCCATCTCATCCTTATGGAATCATCCGTCTTGGTCTAATCTACACCGCATCACCTCTACAGACACTACTCGTTCCTCTAACTTAGCTATGATCTCTGCTAGTCTAGCTTCACACCTTTGACTAGTACCGATCCGCTCAAAAGTAGGTATGATAATCAAACTAGCCATCATCTTGGCACTAGCTCACATTGAGTTTTGAAGTCATAACTAGAAATAAACTCAAGCAATGTCCACTTTAGGAATATTTCTTCCAAACTTGTTTGTCTTCCACTCAAAGCATCAAAGATTACATTTCCCTTATGAATGTATAGGAAATGTCAAAGTCATAGGAGGCTAAGAATTCCAACCATCGCTATCGGTGAAGGTTGAAACCCATCTCGAAGAAGAGATGCTTCAATGATTCCCTGAATAGCTCGAACTCCTCCCTTAATAGATAGTGCCTCCAAACCACCAAAGCAAATACTATAGTAACCAACTCCAAATTATGAATTGGATACTCCCTCTTGTGCAGTTTCGGTTATCGACTAGCAAATGTGACAACCTTACCTTTCAGCATAAATACCGCACCCTGTTAAGTGCCATAGGCATGTGTGTACTATCGGCTCCTCATTCCCGCTTAGAATGAGTAACATCAGTGTACTCGTCAAGCCCACTATCAGACCCACAAACGCTTGTCAACACCACAAGTCTAAATAAGAAGTCTAATACTCACACATCAACTCGTTTAACGGTGCTACTACCTTTGAGAAGTCATAGGTAAAGCATATATAACTTCTCGCCAATCCAAGGAAACTTCTCATCATCAGTCGGTGTTTTCTCAATACCTCCAACACAATCATCAATTGTGTCTTATGCTCCTCTTTCATCCATGGGTAGATGAAAGTATCGCCAATGTACATAAACATAGACTTACTCAAGTAATCTCTCGAAACACTGTCCATGAGATCAGCAAAGTATTCTGATACATCAGTTAGCCCGAATGGCATAAAAAACCAATAAAAAATCAAGGTAGTGTATAAAACGCTATAATCAGCACACTCTCTCAAGCTACTCTCAGTTGATGGATCTCCGTCGCAAAGTCCAAATGAGCTTTACCTTCACATAAAAGAGCTAATCGAACAAGTCATCAATAAGCGAAAGTAGATACTTGTTCATCACCCCATTTAGATCACGATAATCAATATACAACCTCAATGAGCCATCCTCCCTAGTGGCGAACATTATAGTTACATCCTACTCAAATGTGCTTCTGTGAATGAACTCTCTCATTAATGGTCATCTACTCGCACCTTTAGTCTCCTCTGCTCTTTGGGCATCATGTACTTTAAAGGTATAACTATTAGTCAAGTATGTCTAACTAGATCGATATATAACTCAATCCCTATATGTTGGTAATCCAATCACCTCGCCGAATGTGTCTTGACACTCTCTAGCTATAGGCAAAGGTGATAACCTTTCATGTGGGATATTGAATGAATATAGAAAGCTAACCATCACCTCATCATCAGATGGGAAGCCAAACACTACCTACCGTTCATTGTCAGTCCCTATCGTCACCAACGGCCTCTCTCAATCCACCACTTTTTCGTACTCCTTCAACCAGTCAATTCCTAGACTATAATGCTGAACCTAATTAGACCTAAAGCAACCAATAACAAACAAACATCCATGACTCGATGAGACAAAGTCTCGACAAACCATGTATAAGCTAAGTGTAGACAAACCATGTAGTAACATTCCCCTTTTCGAGGTCCAAAACTAGGCGCTACAGATGCTACAATCATTCATAGTATTACTTTTCGATGACAAAATACGGGATGTAGCACATGTACAATCTATTTGAACCCCCAACAAGGTTCTTCATAATTAAAGTTTGGTTAACAATTTCGGGTCTCAATTCCAATCTATCTACAAATCAGTCGATGTGAAGGAATGTGAAAGCTCGATGTCAAATAAAACACGTATGGAACACCATAAATGGAAAGCATATTCTGGGTGGTGATGCCCTTTCCCTTCTCTTTCATCGATGGAGAAATCGACGAAATCGTAACGACATTCAATGCATATGCTTCCATTGTTTGCCCCTACTTAACTGATTCGGGACAATCTTTGACATTGGGTTCAGGCTCTCACATTATAAAGCCTTTCCGATCAACTTCTCGAAGCTCTCATCGATACGACCAATCAGTCGCTTCCCAAAATGATTACTCAACCCAACGATAAATTCAATTCTTTCCATGTTGAGTATCAATGGGAGATACATTATAATTCGACAGAACATCAAATTCAGTTGCATACTCCGACAAAGACATATCGTTTTACTTTAAATAGATGAACTTCCTAAATAACACCGACTTTTGAAAAGTCAAGATAAATTTCTTCAAGACGAACTATGAACTAATCCCAAGTAAAATGATCCTCGAGATTTAAAGATATAAGGGTACTCCACCAATTCATTGCTTATCCCGGGGGCCATCTAGAGGTTAACTTCTACCTTATTGCATCATCTAACTCCAAGTCATTGAAGATCCTATCGCAAATATCATTCTGTCTTGCATGTCAACGGTCGACTCTACTTTAAGGAATGGTCTGCCTCCTAGACTCACATAGTCTTTACATAGCTCGGCAAAGTCGACTCTAGGTGTTTGCACTTGAGCACCATAATCATTTAGAGCAACTTGGGCATCCTAAGAAATGATTTGCACCATCTCTGTAGACATTTTCTGTAAATCGAGGTAAGTGGTCCTCAATCCTGCCCACTCCTCTACTCTGGGAATGGAGTAAATAATAGCATTTCTCGTATGCCGGATCGTTCCTACTCTGTAATAAGAAAGATCAGTCTCTCATAGAGAAAATAAATGCGTCAGTGGTGCTCATGTGTGCAATACAACTTGTATACTATATATACTACTATGTAGTTTTGGAAACCAAAATAGATAACACATATGCACTCTCTTGTACATAAGTATACTCTCGATCCAGCCTAAGGCAACAACTCATACCCTATCTCTATTGGATATCGCTATCAACTCAAGTTAATCATGTAACCTAAGCTTTGATACCAAATGCGATGACCGTCCTACACCATCGATGCTCATATAACCGAAAAGTGTGCTATTGGAGCACTCGGTCGATGTTGGACAATTGTCAAGGGAAAGAAAAAAGAAATAAAGATGAGGAATAGAAAAGAAGGGAAGAAAATAGAAGTAAAGAAAAAAAGTAAAACTTAACACCATCACATAGCATGTCGTATATCTCATAGCGCATCAGATAAAATATAATAGCAAACATCTTAGATATAAAACAGACAAGACAATAATAACTACATAAACCACTGAATCAGTGTATACATGCTCATACAGTTATACAAAATAGTAATAGAGTTTATACAACTGATAAATAAACTCAACTGATAAACCATCTCTAATAAAAGTAAGTCAGCACTATCAAGGCTCCACAGTGTCATATAGCGGAATAAACAATAATAACTCAAAATATAGATATGAGAAAGCATAACCATCTGCCAGTCCATCTTCACAGCTCCAAGTGCTATTTACACTTGATATCTAGTCTACTCATTTAAGAGCACATGAGGTAATAAGAAGTAAAGTATATAACCTCGAGTCAGACAATAGTCTAATGTGAGCGATAAATAATCTCAGAACACTATAAAATTCGATATGGTATATAGAACAGAGGGTATGGAGAATCATATCTAATATGTCCCTGCATCCACAAAGTTAGCACATAACATCGAATATATGCTATCTATACATTAAAGTACCAAGGATGTCTAGATACCGGCATGGTAATATCTACATCGTGTGATATCCCTAAGGTGATAAAAATAGTCGATCAAATATGGCATCCATCGTTCATCCTCACATTTTCTCACTCAATGCATTGGATATATGATACTCGTATGAACACTCCTATAGAACCAAGGACTACACTAAGTCCCGGTTTCTTAATACTCGAATCCATGCCCCTCAATCGGCTAGGAACTAGACTACTTCCTTATAGACAGCCCACAGTACTCAGATCTAAACATCATATAATCTGGGGCATCCCAGTAAACCCTATGTGATGTACCTAGGGCATCCCTATAAAACTAATGGATACCATCACACATACCCCTACTTTATGAGTACACACCGAAACCTACGGATATTAAAA
The DNA here is from genome assembly GCA_030765085.1 of Allium cepa. NCBI lineage: Eukaryota > Viridiplantae > Streptophyta > Magnoliopsida > Asparagales > Amaryllidaceae > Allium > Allium cepa. The sequence continues at coordinate 274,052,451 of CM060928.1, forward strand.
TCCCTTTGCGCACGTCATCCATAGCAGAGCTCAGCTCGAAACTGTCCTTACCACTTCTGTCTGAAGTTGTCGTGGTTGGAAATAACTCTAGAAAACTATCATAAGTCATAGAGTATCATCATGCATCCCGTAACCTTCCTCCGACAGTTCCATCCATCCGACTCATCGCCGCCCACTCTGCATACCAAAGTACAACTATACGTTGTCGAAGCCATCACTTCCCATCATGGAATCATCATCGTCGAATCATGGAGTTATCGCATCAAAGTGTCACATCTTTGATTCACCGTCGAAACCGCTCTTCAAAGAGCCACATCATCCAATCGAACGTCGACCAAATGAACGAACCATCAAATCGTGCTCCTCGAAACCTCTCCACCGTCCACGTTAAAATTAGCCAAATCAGCCACATCAATAGTGGTAGATATCGACCACTCCAGGGTAATTGATGATGACCACTTTGGACATGTTCTTAACCAAACATGGTTAAATACAAATCAAATGAAAACATCCGGCATCTTCCTTGAAGTCCAAAGCACATACCCAAGTCCATCATCCTTCACCTTCAGATCAGTTGACATGCACCAATACTCCTTCATATATTTATCCCATCTGTTCGATTTTATCATCATTTGTGTGCTCAATCGATATGCATGAAAATCTATCGCATCATTTGAGTCCCTATTGTGTGCACATTCGATCCATATACATTAAACTTTATCTAATGGGACTTTCCTATATCGCCTTCGAATGGTGTTTTAAACCAACTAACAAACAAGAAAACATGCTACCAACAAGCATAAAAATGTATATAATAGCCTATATATATATAGAATGACATAATACAATCCATCCAAAGCAACCGATGTGAGATAATAAGCTAAATCTATCAATATCAGCAAAATAGTGCATCAAATGGGAAAAATGTGATATTTAATTTAAAACCATTTTAACAACACTTTTACATCCTTTTATAAAATAAGATATTACTATTTTAGAAATCACGTTTTAACGTTAGAAAACATTTCAAAATGTCGCTTTAATACTATATTAACAATCATAATATGGTGAGAGACAATGTCACTCACCTCAACCAAATCTGTCCAAACCAACACCAAGTCCTAGAGCTCTCCATCACGAGCACAACATGGGAAATAGAGTCCAAAATGGACCTCGTATGCAAAAGATACGCAATACATAAGATAACGGATTATCTAAACGATTAATTAACTTAATTAGTAATTTATTAAACTAATTACTAATTAATCTTCTTCTTCCCCAAAAGAAGAGATGCCTACACATGCACATCCCATGTCCAAACCATGCACTCCCAAGCTATGAGATGGAGCTCGGGTATGCAATATCGAACGCCATCTGCTCCGTTGTGTTCCTCATCTGAAGCTCGACCCATCGGCACTCAAATCACGAACGCAAACCTCCCCTACCAAAACACGTCAATTCCAGGCTTCCCTCGACCATGCCGATGTCGCGACCACCACCGTAGGATTGAACCCCCTCAAAACCACGATGGCGATGCGCCTCTCCTCCCTCAAGCCGATGTCAATCTCCGTTTCACCCATCTTCGACCACATCGCTGGAAAACTCGAACCTAATTTTCACCCTACCTCTACCACCATCACCCAATATGCCCAAATCTATATCGGAGATGCTTGTCTTCCTCAGGAATCCAATGAGCCATGTTTCATGATTTATCATCGAGTAAATCACCCGATTTGAATTTTTAAAATCAGATGGAAGAGGCAGCCATTGGAATGAATGAAATAGTAAGCGTGAGTTATGAGAGAGAGTGGATAAGGGTTTAGTGATTAAATAATAATATTTTATTTGGATTCTCAAATAAAAATGTCGTATGTTTTGAGCTCCTAGGATCTGATGGTGCGTTTGATTGCCACGAAACTCATCCACATGCATCATCTATTTTTTGGGTCCCGATAGTATAAATATCTTCGTTGTCCAAGACAACGCTCTGGAATGACAATTTCACGCTGTTCGAGACTATTTCGGCCATTGTATTATCCGGTTTTCAAATATAACGATCCTTATACTCATTTTAATTTGCAATGTCGATACGAACTCAACGAAAGTGTTCTTAAGTCCTGATTCGATCGTACGCGAAGAATCATAATTTTGGGATCGTCGATTAATTAACAACCCTATATTTAAATAAATTATTTAAATATCCAATCGTTAAAAATATGGGATGTTACAATACATTAAAATCTTTTCCATACATTAAGTTCATAACAAAATATGTATTACTAAAACAACTATGTATCCAACTACTCTGCATTTTATATCAAATTTGTTTAAAGAAAACTTTAGAACTAAGCACCTGGGTTTTATTCCAAATCATTTGAAATATTAATATATACACATATCTTTTGTATATCGAACCATACTTTCAAAATTAAATCAAAATCATTTTCAAAGCTGTATCAAGTACTTCGTATAATAGTACTTAGTATCATGATTTCAATTTATAAATCAATTTCCCAAATATTTACTTTAAAATCCATAGAAAATATATAAACAGACCGAGCAACACCAAAATGATACCAAGGAAATGAGTCATACAAAGTCATATAAATATCCTCTTACTACAAAAGGCTATACTCGTAAGAAGTGCTTACCAACCAAACACATCTCTTGCCTATTTCTAGTCATTTTTGAGCCACTCAAACTATATAACATAAAAATATTTTATTTCTGAATCGACTCGTTTATTCCGAGAGCAGCCTCAAACTCAAACAAATCTTAAAAATCCTTTAAAAATATTAATGTTCACAAAAAATTTCAAAGAATATTGTTAGTATTTTCTCCAAAATCTAAGAATCCATTTTCAAAGATGCCAAGATCTAAGTTCTCAAAATATCAGTTCAAATTCTCTTCGTTCGTAAACCATATTTTTTTATAGACCATACATAGAAAATTTATATTAAACTTCTTTTATTAGAATACACCTCTAACCCAACATTATTATCGAACACATTATAGTCAAACTATGAAAGTCTAATCTTAAGGTGTTCGTTTCAATGCACCAACAAATATTGTCTAACCAACTGCAACAACCCATCTTTTCAAAACCCCATATTACATACGAAGTCTCGAAACCGCGAGTCATTGAGTGATGATATATACTGATATACAAAGAGAGCATAAGACAGAAACTATGCTTATTCTTAACTTTCAATGTCTCACATCGGATAGTCATACATAGTCTCACAGTGGATGGTCACACTAAATACTATATTACACATATAAAGATGTTAGTTACACATTTAACACCTTAAGTCTATATAATCCACATTGAATCAAGCCTACGCACACACTATCACATCATGTCTTTGATACATATTTTATTTACAACATATACAAATCCATGCCTTTTGATCCATCTCGTCTTCAAACTCCATCACCTTGATTATTATAGATAAAAGAAAAGATAGGAGTGGGTCAGATATAGGTCTGTCTGAGTGAAACAAATCTAATACAAGTATACTACTGTGGTAGTGGCATAACACGATTTAAGCATAAGCATATTCTAGACCGCCTATGCCATGCTACAAAACAAAATTATACTATCAACAAATGATCCAGTCTTGCCACTTGCTGTAAAGGATTTCATGTCTACGTAATCTGATCTCGCCACTAATGATAAAGGATTGCATGTATTGGACTCATGCCTGGTCCCGCCACATAAGCTATAGGTCGACTTTTGTCAACATCAAAACTCTCCTAAACCTACATTATTACTTTACAGGAGACCACTTGCTAATACCATTAATCAAGGACCCGATGCATGTGCTACAAGATTCATGTATTCGTTCATCGTCCAAAGCTATATATATCATCGTTAAACTATACGATCCAAATCCGTACACACCTAACAACAAACTATCAATACAAAGCCGTGTGAAAACTCAACAAGCAGCAAACCCATTCAAAGAAATGTCCAAATAATCTTACGAGATCACCATGTGAAAAATCAAGTCATCGCACGTTGAATTAGGGCGTTTAAAAACCCGGATCCCAAATCCGGGGCATTCACCAATGGATCGGTGTACACCAACCGATGCACGTCTCAAAACACAATTTCATTTCTGTTTTTTGTATTTTAGTTTCTAGATTTCATTTCTTCTTGGTTTTTATTGTTCTTAAGGGTTATACTTCATACATATACACTGATCTTTGAGTTCCTAAGGTCCTAACCCACATACATATATTAACTTGGGATTTTATCATGTTTTATGGAATTGGTGTCGAAATTGCATGTTTTGGTTTTCTAAATATAAAAATATGTTCTTTTTCTATACTTTAGTTTTTAACCATACCGTCAAAATCATATATGTCAAATTCACATCCTAAGTTAGCCCTAAACCATCTTATATCAATACTAAATCATTATATCAAGATCGGAGAAGCCATACTCGCCAAACCAAGCCAAAAGAACTCAAATTTGCGTGTTGTCCTAAATTTCATGAAAATCAAACCTTTGAATTAGCCTTTGAGTCTTACTCCAGATGATAGAGAACTCTACTAAAAATCCATTGCAACTCGTCTCATCTAATTTTGTTAAGAAATGGGAATTTGGTGTTGAGAGGAAGGAAGGAGGAAGATAAAGGCTACAGTTTTCATAAATGAGAAAGGAAAAGTCATAAATGTAGATACATATTCTTAAACGTGTTTAAGGAGTGAAAAAACTGCTATTTGAATTCAAATCTTCAAACCTGGCCCCACTCAGCCCAACCTGGCTCGTTGTTCGCACACGAATCCAGCCTAGTTAAATAAAACCTTGATCTCACTCATACGACGTTCGGTTCGGACAAATGAGTTCTCTATCTTAGCTAGAAAAACGGGAGCTATGCAATAGTGCAACTCCTAATATCTTATTCAAACATTTTTAAAATTACTATTATATCTTCTATTGACATTTACCAAAATACCCTCCAAATAAATTTCAGTTATTTTTATTATTTATTATCATTGTTTAAGTTATACACAAAATTTTGGGGTATTACACCAACCCATGCAGTAAAAAGGCAAATTGCTTATAAACTGTTCGAGCACAAATCAACAATCAATAAGAGATAATAATAAATGCTCATAAACTGGTCGAGCATGACAAATTAATCTACAAAGGATAGCAATGCTCATAAGCTGGCTGAACACGCTAAACTAATCAATAAGGGATAATGAATAACCATCATTAGTCCCTACACTAATTAAACTACATTACAAATCAGGCTTGTTAAAATTTGCTCTAAGGCATATGTTTATAACAAATGCAAATACGCTCTCATATATGTAATACACCCAACTCATTCTACGACATCGCTTACCTATCTCTAATGAGTTACCCAACCAAAGCCGAGGTTCTCACTTAACCTTCAACTCCAATACCAAGTGTAACGACCCACATTTTTGACCCTGAAATGTCGATGCTAATACATCTACAGTATTCACGTGCTAAACACCCAATGCTAGAAAGCCGGGTTGTTAGGGTAAAAAGAAAAAGGAAAAGAACAAGAAAGAAGCAAATAAAACATATGAATCTCACAAGGAAACGATAATATGTAATATCAAAAGGACAGTATAAAGTGTTATTTTAGAATACATAGCATTTCAGAGTTACAATTCTAAGTACTTGCATCAGCCTGGACAGTTATAATAGCTTACCCTTAAAATTGCTGATATATACATGCTTGTAGTGCATCAAAAATAAAAATACTATGGTAGGTGAAACCATCCAGCTTGTCTCCTTGAGCTCTAAAGAATATCCAAACAAAATCTGCCTTTCTCAAACTACTCAAAAGAGCACTCGAGGAATTAAGGAAAAGATACATCCACATTTCAAACATAAGTCAGGTGTGAGAAATAAGTAGCCACATGTAACAATAACTTTCGAGACCAAACGAATCACAAAAGTGGTGACAAACCATCTAATAAGTACATAAGGCGATATAACAGATAGTGACTAGGGTATAAAATATAAATAAAATAATTGATGTGCTGCTTTGCATCTCACAACGCAACAATATTAGAGGTACAACTAAAACCGCTAAGGTGCGTTTGTATGTGGATTTCTGTCGGAGGTCTCTACGGTACATCGAGACCGGCCCCCTGGCAAGGGTTAGAAAGTACCTTTCAAAACCATGTATATCTCTAGGTAAAATATACCATATAGGTAAAATTAACTGGATCACACCCAAATATGTGATGTCGAATAACATCCACTTCCGTGCATCTCAATCGAAAGCATCTATAGATATATAGGGTTGACGTACCCTTGGGTTAGATAAACCCACTGGTTATGCATTCTACACTGTTTTATATCATTTCAAATGGTGAAGTCACATTCAACATCTCATTGCACGAGTCTTCATCACTAAAACATATCTCGAATCTCTCCATCGAGTCCAGCATCTCAATACATGAGCCAACATAACTCGAATAGTTCATGAATAATTCCATGGATCCCAACATAAGTCATCAAAAAATGATAATATTGACCTCTCCTTTAGAGTCACCCACAGGATAGACAATTTAACTCTATAGCATTATCTGAAATGTTTATACCGACCTTGATAGAGTTTACGGTATGCCTTAGGGGCAATTGTATAATTTGTTACATATATCTAACTTGTTGATTAACGTTGTTCGGCATAAATGTGTTTCCTTCCTATTATATACTTGATATGATGTAGTTATATTAATTAATTAAAAGTATTATTAATAGAAAATCCATAAATGGTATGTTTTGTCATAGTAGTTAAAAAGTGTTGTAACCGTGAGTAGTTTATCATAATAAAAATAAATATACCATTTTAAATGTTCCTAGTCAAGATGCATCGAGACTGAATGTCGATGTATCCGTTGAGACTAGAGTACGTAACGCTCTACAAATTTTAGACAATGTATTACTCATGACTGCTGAGGTCATCTAAGGGTTACATACTAATAGTTATAGGATAACTATGGAATGACTCATTCGATAGTTTTCTATTGGTTAATATAACTAAGGTCAAAAAAAAAATATCAATGTGAATAATTTACAAAGTTCGTTCAACAAGAATAATGTGAATCTTCAATATGAAAGCTCCACTTTGATTATAGTCAAATCATGGAACGACGTCCATCGAATGACTATAGTTGGGTCAAGTGGACGTATTGGAAGTGAAGCACTATTTAAGAGAGGACTGTCTCCTCGGTTATATAGGGTTATTATCACGGTCAACTCAAGCCAACCTAAAGTCAAAATATCTAGCCAGAGTAGTTCGATTAATAATAATAATAATAATAATTATTGAACCAAGGTCTTTGTATTTAGACTACAGTGTTGAATGTGGACGATGATGGAATTTTTTACCATTACCAAATTTAGCAAGCCCAAACTAATATAGTTTTGACGAAGAGAATTGGTGTAAATAATTGTCACAACCGGGAAATGCTTATTAAACTAAAATAATATTTTTTTGAAAATGATTAAGCGATAAATTTGGCCATAAGGTCACATCACCTGCTAAGTGAAGTGTGAACGTTAACGTTCGAATAGTTCGACGTTAATCGTTGACAGAATTTATACCCAAGAGCCACACCGAATCGATGAAATCTCTTAAGACCGAATGATTTAATTAGTTTATAATTGCTACAAATTGATTAAATTAATTACTATTTATGAAATATTAATTATAAAATTTGGGTATGATTCAAGAAATACATTTGTTGCATGTATTCGTAGAAAGTTATAAACATGTTGATCGATATAAGATATCGACAACAAATTTAGTTGAATATAATTATGTATATTTAAATTTGGTTAAATGAGATCAAAACCCATGAATTTTAGAGGTAAAAGTCATTGTTTTTTATAGAGGAATGGGGCAGTTACTATGCATGAGATTAGGGTTTTGAGACGTGTGGTTAAGATCATTATTTGCTCTCTTATCCTACCCATATAAAAGCTAATATCAAAACCATAGTCAAAGGCTAATTCATTTTTTGAGTCGCCACTTTCTTCTTCTTCTTGCTCACCTTAATGGAAGAAATTCTCCTATAAAATCATCCCAAAATTCTCAAATCCAATTGAAATTAAAAATATTAGTTTGTAGTTAATGGTCTCCAACCCGGATTAGCAACCTAATGGATTGGGAATTGTTCTTGGAAGAGAATTCATTTTTCGACGTGGACTCGAAGACATCATCAGGAGGTAAACTTTTATTTATTATTATTGTTTTGATTTCAATTTTATCATATGAATATTGATTTACATCCAAATCACTTGTTTGTATGCAGATCTGTTTATTGTTTATATTAGGTGAGAATTTTTTTGGGTACATGTGTTTGTTACAACTGGATTGGTTATGTGTTTGTTGTAGTATTTTGTTTATTGATTTATTGTTAAATTTTTTTCTAAAAAATAATAGTTTTTATTTATATTAATATATATAAATAGATCTAGAATAAACGTATATAGATTTGCAAATTATCTATATGTATAATTGTATATATGTGTTTATCTTGTGTATATTTAATCTAAAAATTCTTATGATGTTTAATATCTATTGTGAATCATAAAATATAAAATTAATTTTTTAATTATGTATATACATATTTTATTATTATTTAATGATTTTGTGAATTGTTTGTTATGTATAAAATAATTAATAGTCCAAAAATCCAATTTTGTACTTCTTATATTTTCTACAGCATCGAAGATGCTTACTGTAAAATTTTAAGATTTTTTGAAATTAATTTATATTTTTAAAAATTAATTTAATTTTAGCCTACAATTAATTGTTTAATTAATAATGTAAATTCAATTGATAAAATTCTAGAAATTTTTCATAAGCATAGATATTTCATAGATACCCTCAACAAAAAATTTAGATTTTTAAAACTTAATTTAGTATTTTTTATGATTGAGTTATTTTCGAACTAAAATTAATTATTTAATTAAAAATTTAATTACAGTTGAGAAAATTCTAGAAAATTTTCTTAAGCCAAAAACATGTCTTATCTGCCTTCAGAAAATATTTAATAATTTTTTAACTTGATTTCATATTTTTAGGAATGAATTTGATTAAGGTCTCATATTTTTAAGAATGAATTTTATTAAGGGCTATTATCAACTATTTAATAATAAAAATTATTTTAATTAAAAAATCCATAAATTAATATTAAGCCCAAAATATTTTTTAGATTTTAAAAAATTATAAAACTTGTATTTTTATGATGTGATTATTTTACATTAATTTATTATGGCATAAACTATTTTATTCAATTATATATCTATATATATTTCATATATTAATATCCTGTTTTGACATATTATACAAGCACACATTTGAATAAATTACAGTACATACAAAATGAGCTAATATGTCTGTTGCAATGCAAAACTCAACATCTAAATACGGGCACATTATACCCTTTACGGATTATGATGTTATACATGCACACACATATCTGTGTATATATATGATTTATATATATATATACATATATATTTGTATTTATATAAATAAATAAAACAAAATTAAATAAATCTCAAACTATAATTTACACGGTTGGAATACATATATGGACATAGTAATAAATCTTGCCACGAATAAATTGTTAATTAATTACATTTAATGTATCAATCAATTCAAATTAGAGAGATAAAATAAAAGGTTTCTCTCTCCATTTAATGCAATTAATACTCTCAATTGATTCATGTTTCAGGGGAAAAAGTGAAAGGTTTTATTCCCTATACATTAATTAAATGTTATGTGTATATGTTACACTGTACCGTTGAAATTATAAACTTCCCTTTAATTGATTTAGATAAAATAAATTATTTTATTTAAAAAATAAAATAAAAATGTTCTAAATAGATTAGGTTTCATAGGCCCAACTAAGATCCAATAGGGTAAACGATTTTGAAATTCACTCATTTCTTCTACTACGGGCATGCCTGGTTGCTTCAATAGTATTAGAGCCCAATAGCCTATGCGGTCAAAATTAGTCATATTAGGGCTAACTAATCAAGCTTGCCTACTTAGTACAGTGTCTAGAAAGGTAATGTCTAGGATTTAAATTGGGTAATCAAGTATCCTGTTCTACCTGGGTACCAGCCTAGCCTGAAAGGTGATATGAGCCTAAAGTTTGCCCCTAATAGAAAAGGCCCAACTTGAATTGGGCCTTGGGCTAATTTTTAAAATGTTTTGAAAATTAAAGTTAAAGATTTTAAATTTAACCGTTAAATTTAAAAAAAATATGTTTATTATAAAAGTTATAACATAACATAATTTTCCAAAATGTTTAAAAACAATTCACATTAATTTCAAATTTATTAATAAGATTAATAACAGTAAATTAATTAAATAACTTAATTAATTAATGAACATGTGCGTGTATTATATATTGAGATATATGTTATGTTGTTTTTAAATTGTTTAAAATAACATAAGTATACATGTATGCATGTGAACTGAATTCTGAAATTAATATAATTTAATTAAAATAGTTTAATTAAATAAATAAATTAAAGGTTAATTAATTAAAACACACATATATAAGATATATGTATTATAATATAAAAGTTATAGCATACACTATAAAGGATATAGTAGATATGTACAATATAAAAGTTATATTGGAATACTAATATAACATTAATTAAAGACTTAATTAATTAAAATTAATTAAATAAGATTTAGTTAATGTAACGTTATGCATAAGACTATTATATAAGTAATATGAAATATAAAAGTTATATAATAATAAAACTTATATAATATGAATGTATAATTAAAGGTGTAACATTAAAGAAATCCTAAATAGACTTAAGGAATAAATACATACGTATATGTACGTATACTATGATTTATAATGTGCCTAACACTTGAACCATGAGAGTATTTCATAAGAAATACATTATTTGATAAGCTGATATCGCTCGATATAATATATTGAAGATAATGAATCTTTAGTATAAAATTGTCCTCTATGATATATATATTAATAAATTACTTGCATACTCCTTAGTTTTTGAACAAACTCAAGCTAGAGATGTTATGTATAGTATTATTAATATATCGAATAGACGAGGTAAGATAACTATATGTATTTGTTGAGCAAACTCAAGGTGCATATATTATACTTAGGTCGTCACAATATGGTATGTATGAGTGAATGATCTCTTTGGATTTGTTGAGCAAATTCAAGGTCGAAATGAGGTTAGGACAAGGTAATATGGATTAGGAGTTGTATGTGATACAACCGACAAGGAATTATCCATCGACTGTGGAGCTATGACTTGTTGAGCAAACTCAAGGTCAGAATTCCAAGACGAACGAGTCCTAACACCCACCAGTGAAGTCGAAAGACTTCTATGTTTCGCTTAAGGTTTGGTGAAACATAAAAGACTAGTGGGTGCCTTATTAGAAAAATGAAATGATAACATTTAACCTTTCTAATACTGTAAGAATATATGCTATATAATGTTATAATAATCTACATTGATAAATTTATGCATTTAATAGGATTGATAAAATGTTTATCAATTGAGATATACAAATGAAATGAAGATTAACAAATAGAAATATAACAATATACCTATCAATAAAATATTATTGCATATTAATGTTTCAATACCGATGAATGTGCCTAATATTACAACAAAAATAAATACATTCGTATTTTAGTCACTTACGAATTTATTTGGTCCAGATCATGTATTACATTCTATGAGTTTCGAACTCTAAAAGCAATACAAGACTGGATATTTGATCCATATACAATCACATATAAATGTTATATGATGAACGGTTAGAGTTTGTGATTTAAAATATTTCAATGAAATTAGCTCATCTGAAAATTCAAATAAACCTTAGTGCAAGTTCAAGTGTTCAATTTCATTGATTATAAAAGGATCATATTGTGTTAACTATAAAACTAGACCAAAACTATAATACAAATCTAAGAACTCGGTCACTGAAATGTCAGTTGGAACAGTTTATGCAAAGCGCAACATATTTGATGTTCTTAAAAATTAAGAATAATTGAACGCGCTTTTGTAAAGGGCTCATAAGGACATTGTAGTAAGGATTTTCTTTTGAATAGTTTGACTATTTAGAAAGAAAAGTGAATGTACAAGAGCAGGTGTGATTTAACGTATAATTGGGACTAAGAGAGTTAATAGTCACTTCTGCTTTATAAAGAAACATCGGAAACGATAATTGTAGTAATAATGATTGATACTTAACATTGGAATAAGAAATATGATTTCTATTCCGAAATATATTATCATATAGAAAATTATTTTCTATGATGTTTATTCTCTTGAGTTCATGATATTTGATCGAAAAACTGTCCATAGTAAACTAGTTGTAGTATGTGAAATATATAAATCTATATTAAGTGAATGATGGACCTTCGAATATAGTACACTATTATAGTAATGGCGGAAATAGTAGGAGCATTCCATATAACATTTATTACTTGCATCATATTGTGAAAATTGTTTTCGTAAAATGTACCGAACATTATTTATGAAATAATGACTATTTTTTGGCATCTACCGAGAAATAGACATAGCTATATTTCAATATGAATATTCGTTATGAAATAAAAATATAATGTGGTATTTGTTTTTATAACAAAACTGATGCATTGGAAAATACAGAAGTATCTAATATTATTTACAGTTATTTTGGAATTATAGACTAACTCATAGTTTTGAGAAAATAATTTATTATATGAATTTGAATCATGTGATACTGCTTAATTATATCTCAAACAATTAAGGGATATGCATCCATTTAGTGGAAGCATCATAAGAGTTGATGAACTATTCGGATTGATACATATAGATGTATGCAATCGTAAGCCCATTAATACAAATAAGGTTCCACGTACTTCGTCATATTCACTGATGAGTTATCGCAGACAAGGACATGTGCATTTGATGCATATATAATATGTCTATGGTAAACTCACAAAGTGTAAAACATAAGTAAATAAAATAACATGCAATAGAAATGATTCGATTTGATCGAATGAGTGAGTATAATGGAAAAGATTCCAAACGTACCTAAAAATGAGAAAAGATTCAATCTCAAAATCACTCCTCCATGTGATACATAATGATGCATCGATAAGGATTAATCAAACTTTGTTGGACAATGCACGACTAATTATGAGTGAAGTTGAGTTAGTTTCTTTCTATAAGGTCATGTACTTAAGAACAGCACACAAGGTTAATATTATTTCATCTAAATAACAGTTTACAAAGCCACATAAGATAAGGGTTTATAAGAAACTCCAACATATCCTAAGCCAAGGAGTTGGTAGGTTGTGTGAGTCAAAAAAATACACGTAATAATTGTTCATGACAGATCTGGTATGAATCTTCCCAAAGGGATTTTGGGAAAGACTATCATTGGATGACATATATATGTTTTGAACATAAATTTTGTAAACTAAAACTATCAGTTTTATAAATAAAGAAATTCATAAAACGTTTATGAATACTTGTTCTGTTGCATTTAGAAACAACTGTTGTTTCAAGAAATACCAAATACATTGTGAATGAATATCTTTAAGGAATTATTGGTAGTAAAATTGAATTGGATACGATCCATAGATAGAACCGATTAGCTGAGATGAAATGAAATTAACTAACCTAAGCAAATACATCGCATTAGAGTGTCTAATAAGTATTCTCGCACATTGAAGAGAAACCATGAGTTTCTTATTAATGTCGAAAATATATAATCATTGGTTGTTTAATTAAACCACTAAGAGTGTTGACTCTATGATATGTTATGATGCGCAAATCCAAAAGAATTCCAAGTATGCTATCAAAATATGATTTTAGTAGTCGTAACTGAAGGGATGTGATCCATCGGCCGCGATTGTGTCTTTATGAGCAAGACTAATGTAGTTAGAATTCAACGAGCAATGTTAATAAGAATATCCTCGTAAATTTCAATTGTTGAAATTAGCATAATAGATTTTTTATTCAATGTACTCAAGTCATTTCAGATTTACTCACAAAATTATCACTTGGTAAGACATAGTGTTTTGGTATATATGTGTTGAAACAGAAAATTCTAAATAACGATTTAGATTAGTCTATTTGTATATAACAACCAAAGTATCTCGAAGTCAGTGGGAGCGATATAGAGGTTGTGAGTTTTCGAATATGATCTAAGAAATGATATAAAAGTATCATTTTGTAAGCATCAAAATTGAATAAGTATTTTGATAGAAATATCAAATAGTTTGATTTTCAATCAAAGTGCAGAGAAAACATATGTTCATTAAGGAAGAACGTTAAAAGGTACATTGATATTTCTAAACTATAAGTAAACAACTGGTTGTTGATTTTAACGACGTACTTCTGTTAAATCAACCTTATTTGTTTTAATACTCAACTTTGGATTGTAAATGATGTCTTTTATAGTGAGTATATAAGATATTGGGAATGTCCCAAATCGATATGTAAACACACCTTATTAAATTGTTTAATACGAAACATGTGAGATGAGTTCCTTATGCACTGGTAATAAGAATTACCATACATATTATATTGTCTACAATATCATGATTTTTTTATGTATTTGATACATGAAGAAAATATCAAATCCAAATAAATATCATTAAATGGTTAGTTGAAGTGTTCTCGTATATTTATCAAATACTAGAGAATTATTCACAGAAACAAAAACTCCTTACGATGGAATGTACAGACTTAAACATCATAAGTGGTATTGAATATAACATGTCAACAATAAATTATAGTTAAGAACCTTTAATCTGGAAATGTTCCAAATGAAAGACCATGGTTGATTCAATGAAAAAGCTAAGTACACCGCCATGAATAGTGCCACAGCAAAAGCATGTGTGTGTACACACAAAAATTTATATCTGAGCCAATTTCAAATGTTGAGAATCCCATAATATTGTTACATGATAACAATGTTGCGATATAGTTCATAAACAGAACTTCGAGCTTGCTGGAAGTCAAGGGACATACTCTGAATTGCTCTACTTGATAAAACAGTTTATTAACATCGGAGAGAGTTGATTGACAAAGTAGAAAATTAAAACCTAATAGCATACCCGTTCACCGAGGGATTGATCCAATTGGTGTTAAGAAAAACGATTGGAGAAGAAGGAATAAGATTTCATAATTGATTCCAAGTGTTAAGCAGAAGACTGATAGAGTTTATGGTATGCCCTAGAGGCAATTATGTAATTTGTTACATATATCTAACTCATTGAATAATCTTGTTCGAAATAAAGGTGTTTCCTTTTTATTATATACTTGATATATTGTAGTTATATTAATTTATTAATTAATTAAAAGCGTGTTTAATAGAAAATCCAATTGTTTTGTGATAGTAGTTATAAAGAGCTGTAACCGTGAGTAATTTATCACAATAAAAATAAATATACCATTTTGAATGTTCTTAGTCGAGATGCATCGAGACTGGATATCGATGTATCCATTGAGACTAGAGTACATAACGCTCTCCAAATTTTAGGCAGTGTATTACTCAAGACTGCTGGGGGCACCTAGGATTTACGTACTAATAGTTATTGGATAACTATGGAATGACTCATTCGATAGTTCTCTATTGGTTAATATTACTAAGGTCAAACACAAAATATTGATTTGAATAATTTCCACAGTTCTTTTGACTTGAGAATACTGTGAATCTTCAGTATGAAAGCTCCACTTTGATTATAGTCAAATCATGCATGGCATCCATCGAGTGACTATAGTTGGGTCGAGTGGGAGTATTGGAAGTGAAGCACTATTCGAGAGAGGATTCGTCTCCTCAATTATATGAGGTTAGTATCACAGTCAACCCAAGTAAACCCAAAGTCAAAATCTCTAGCCAGAGTAGTTCATTTAATAATAATTCTTATTATTGAACCAAAGACTTTGTGTTTGGATTATAGTTGAATATGGACGATGTTGGAATTTTTTACCATTACCAATTTCAACAAGTTCAAAGTGATATAGTTCCGACGAAGGGAATTGGTGTAAATAATTGTCACAATTAGGTAACACTTATTAAATTAAAATAAGATTTTTTTGAAAATGAGTAAGCGATAAATTTGGCCATAATGTCACACCACCTGCTAAGTGAAGTGTGAACATTAACGTTCGAATAGTTCGACGTTACCGCTGACTGAAATTACCCCCAAGAGTCACATAACCAAATCAATGAATTCTCTTAAGACCTAATGATTTAATTAGTTTGTAAATGTTATGAATCGATTAAATTAATTAATATTTATGATATATTAATTATAAAATTTGTATATGATTTGAGAAATAAATTTGTTGTATGTATTTATAAAAAGTTATAAACATGTTGATCGATATGATATATCAACAACAAATTTAGTTGCATATAATTATGTATATTTAAATTGGGTTAAATGGGCTTACAACCCATGAATTTCAAAGGTGAAAGTCGGGACAACTACTATGCATGAGATTAGGGTTTTGAGATGTGTGGTTGAGATCATTATTTGCTCTCTTATCCTACCCATATAAAAGCTAATCTCAAAACCATAGTCAAAGGCTAATTCATTTTTTGAGCCATCGCTTTCTTCTTCTTCTTCTTCCTCATTTTATTAGGAGAAATTCTCCTCTAAAATCATCCCAGAATTCTCAAATCCAATTTAAATTAAAAAAAATACTAATTTATAGCAGAAGGTCTCCAACCCGGATTAGCAACCGATGGATTGGGTATTGTTCTTCGAAGAGAATCCATTGTTCAACATGGACTCAAAGTCTTTATTAGGAGGTGAAATTTTATTTATTATTATGTTTTTGATTTCAAGTTTATCATATGAATGTTGATTTACATCCAAATCACTTGTTTGTGTTTAGATCTGTTTATTATTTAGATTAGGTGAGATTTTTGTGGGTACATGTGTTTGTTACAACTGCATTGGTTATATGCTCATTGTAGTATATTGTTAATTTATCGATTGTTGAATTTTTTTTCTAAAAAAAATTAATTTTGATTTATATTAACATTTTAAATAGATCTAGATTAAATGTATACAGATTTGCAAATTGTCTATATGTATAATTGTATATATGTTTATATCTTGTATATATTTAATCTAAATATTTTCTTATGATGTTTTATACTTATTATGAA
This sequence comes from Allium cepa, assembly GCA_030765085.1. NCBI lineage: Eukaryota > Viridiplantae > Streptophyta > Magnoliopsida > Asparagales > Amaryllidaceae > Allium > Allium cepa. The sequence goes on from CM060928.1 coordinate 274,069,646, forward strand.
TCATGAAATATAAAATTATTTTATTAAAAAATGTATATACATATTTTTTTTATTTAATGATTTTTTTAATTTTAATTATGTATAAATTAATTAATGGTTCGGAATTTCTATTTTATATATTTTATATTTTCTGCACTATGCAATATGCTTACTGTAAAATTTTAAATTTTTGAACTTAATTTATCATTTCTAAAAATTAATCTACTTTCAGCCTGCAATCAATTATTTAACTCAAAATATAAATTCAATTGATAAATTCTAGAAATATTTTTTAAGCATTAGATCTTTCGTAGGCACCTTTAATAAAAATTCCAGATTTTTAAAACTTAATTTAGTATTTTTTTAATTAATTTATTTTCGTAATTCAGTTAATTATTAATTAAAAATAAATTTTAGTTGAAAAAATACAAGAAAATTTTCCTAAGCCCAAAATATGTCTTGCCTACCTTCAAAAAAAGTTTCATTATTTTTGAACTTGATTTCATATTTTTAAGAATTAATTTGTTTGAGGACTATTATCAATTATTTAATAATAAATATTATTTTAATTAAAAAATTCCATAAATCACTATTAAGCCCAAAATATGTTTGTAGATTTTCTAAAACTATAAAACTTGTATTTTATCATGTGATTATTTTACATTAATTTATTATGGCAGAAACTGTTTTATTCGATAATTATACACACACATATATATATGCTTGTACTAATATTCTGTTTTGACATATTATACAAGTGCAAATTTGACAAATTATAGTACAGACAAAACGAGCTGATGTGTCCACTGCAATGTTCTCAACATCTATATACTGGCACGTTATGCTCTTCATGGATTATGATGTTGTACATGCACGCACACACATATATGTATATATATATATGTATTGTTCATACATACACATACACACACACACACATATGTATATCTATACTTATATAAATAAATTAAATAAAATTAAATAAATCTCAAACTACAATTTCCATAATTAGAATACATATGGGCATAATAAATATTTCCATGAATAAAATATTAATTAACGACGATTAATGTATCAATCAATTCAAATTAAAGAGAGAAAATGAAAGGTTTCTCTCTCCATTTAATGCAATAAATACTCTCAATTAATTCTTGTTTTAGAGAAAGAAATGAAAGACTTCATTCCCTGTACATTAACTAAATGCTAGGTTCAAATACACTATACATTTGAAATTAAAAACTTCCCTTCAACTAATTTAAATAAAATACATGATTTTATTTAAAACAAGTTTAGAAAGTTAGAAATTAATTAAGCTTCATAGGCCCAACTAAGATCCAATAGGGTAAAAAAAATTGAAACTCACCAATTTCTTTCGCTGCAGGCTGGCCCAGTTCCTTTAGACCTTTCCCTCGGAGTTACCCTTAGGATAGACAATTCAACTTTATAACATTTTGCTCCACAATCGCTTCCAAAACATAGGATTCATAAACTAGTTTTGAAGTGGTTTTCGATATGTAATACATAAGCATACTTGTCCGATCCTAGACTCTTCAAATCTAAATCGATGAATTTTCGGTTAACTCAATTCCAGTTCTTTTAGAAGTAAGCGAACGATATAAAGGAGTCATTCCCAAGGGATCTCATATATATATACTTTCTCAAAGCAAGAGACATTTAATACTATTAAGCCATTCTCGAGGGATCTCAAATGATATGAAGCCGTGAAGTTTTTATATACTTCCTAAGTTAACTTGGTCAAGTCTGATAGTAATAAAACGATCGCATATGGAAATCAAGTATCATATACTTATCACCGTTTTCGACCTTCTCAACTTACGCCATTCCTTGGTCAAGAGTGAAGCCAGGTAGGTTAGGGCACTAGTTTAATCAAAGCCCTACCTGGATGTCTCATTCTTAACTCTCACAGATAGAACAAGCCTACTTTATCGGTTTTAGTGCTAAGTATATGAGTAAACACTTCACATAGACAAGCAAACACACAAAGCACGATCAAGTCACATAAGCGACTTCCAGTCCCTATATTATCAAATAATACTTCTTTGCAAATACTTGTATATGTATTTAAAATACCTTTATAAAAGTATATACATGTATACTACTACTTCACTATTCATTTCTACCTTTTTCAATACTTCAAAATATATTCATATTCTTATCTGAAAGGTATGAGAATATTTCACAAATCACTTAACAAGATTTTATACTTTAAAATATAATCAAAGAGGTTAAAATAAATGTTACAAAAGCATTGTTACTATAAACCCCTTCTCTCTTATAAGTTAAACCTTTACTTTTTCTATCATTTTTCCAAAACATTCCATACTTATCATTTATCTTTAAAACATTCTTTATTGAGATCTGATTTCATTCTAGAAGGTTAAAAACAAATGTTACTCAAATATTTTTTGCTATAAACCCAAGACACTTTTCATTATATTTTAAAATACTAATTTTAAAGAACAAAGTATATTTAAAAGGGTTAAAAATAAATGTTATTTAAACATTGTTTACTATAAATCCAAAACCATTTTGTACTTAAAGTTATTTTTAAAAATATTCGTATTTTAGATCTACTTATATTCAAAATTATATTCAAATGGGTTAAAATCAAATGTTACTTAAACATCGTTTACTATAAACCTAAAACCATTTTATATTTATCATCATTTTTAAAATATTATTTTTAAGATCTAAGTATATCTACACTTATTTAACAAAGTAATATCCTTTTTAATCACTTTTCAAAACCATTCATTATAACCAACTATGATAACCAGAACAGGTTTTTATAAAAAACTTAGCTCGCTTTTCCAATCATATATATATATATAAATACTTATAAAAATACTTATAAATACCTTTAAATATCCATGTAAAATATTACTTAAAAATAACTAATCTAAAGTTCAACAAAAATCATAAAAAAAGAGCATGTTTATATATATATAACCCTTTACTTTAGAAATTCATAAAGAAGTATTAAAAATGTAATTAAACTTGAAACCACTTTTAAATACTTTAAAACCATCTATTAAACTTTCCTAAAAAGATCCCATAAAAACAATTAATTTAAACAACATTTTAAACTCATTTAAAAGCATAAAACTTGCTTAAAACAACACAACACCAAAATAGTGCTGTAGGTGAAACACAACAGTTTTAAATGCTATAGTACGTATTGGACAAAGAGCATGTAGAAAAAAGCATGAAAGTCATGGTCAGTTTTCTCTATCTAAATTAATTACTTAAGATCTGAAATTTTAGCACTAAGAAGTACACTTAGGGTACTTAAAAATCATGCGAAGAAACACGTAAGGATATTTTTCAAAATAATATTAAGAATTCCCAAAATAAGGCATGTAGAAGTGTCCATATAGCGACCTTGCTCGCCTTCTAACTTTTCAAATTTTGTCGTATCATTTCTATAATTTTTCAAACCTTTAACTTTCCATCCATACATTATTGTAAGTGTCGAGCACAAGCAAAATATATTCTTTCACAATAGATTTACATATCACCAATTTAAAGCAAGTTAAAACATAAAGGATTCAAAGTGGTTCTATAACGACTCTTTTGCTTCAAACATTAACACACACTTCAACGTCACACACAATCACACCAAAATCTAAACACAAAGTATAAGCCATGATACATATTATAGAGGGTAATATAAGTGACAATGATACATATAAAGTTATCATTTGCTTTCCAAAGCAAGAGGGGTTCAAAAGTTATAACTTGCATCGGTTACTTAACTTTATATTTGCTTGCAACATATATAAACACATCATATACATTTCAATGGTGAGTAAACTCACCCAAACCAAGCCTACAGCTAAGGATAGGCAATATAACACTAGAACAACTTCCTACCATCACCAAATAGGCCAAAGATCCAACCTTTGTTTCAAAATTGTTCTCGGCCTCCTCCTTCTTGCCTAAACTGCTCATGGCCACCATGTCCCCCTTTGCACCTCATTCCTTCCATCTTTGAGTTTCTTTCTCTTGATCCTTGGTTTCTTTAGGGCATTTTCCAAAGTTTTAGAGAGTTTGGGCTCATTTGATTTGATTTGAGAAAGTTAAAGAGAAGAGAGGAGAAGATGAAGAAGCTAAATTTTTGTTCATAACTCTATAAAATGATTTTGTGAACTTATGAAGAGTTTAAGTAGAGTTATTCAATAGATCACCCTACACCCTAAACCACCTAAGGAAGGTCACCAAGCACCACCCATCCCATGTGCTTCCACCACCAAACTATCTCCAAACATGCAAATATCTTCTACCTTATAACATCACCCATGACATCGTCAAAATTGATTTAATTAACCATAAACCCCAAAATATTTTTAATTAATAATTAATTACATATCTATATTCTAAGTAAAGCTAAAAAATTCGAATAACTTATATCAAGTAAAAAGCTGTTTATCGATAATACGATTTTTGGTCACATTATCGATTTCTTCGAAGTAATTATTTTTTGCAAACATATTTCAAAAACAAGTTTACCATCTTGTGTTATTGATAAAAAGGGGTTAACTAAGTTATAAAATCCCTTTAATCACATTTAACAAGATTCAAATATTTAATTAATTTAGACATTTAAATACGAAGTGTTCGAAATTCTAGGTCATTAAAGCAATCGCCTTCATTTCACTCATTGAACCTTCACCATCTTCACCTTCTTCCTCTTAAGCTACTTTATATCTCGTCTGATGATACAAATAGGCCTATGAGATCTTGAATCTTCTGGTTCAATCTCAATATCATCTAGTTGATCCGGTGCGATAGTCACGCCTAGGTCATGCAAAAACTTCCGCACGTGAGAAACGTGGAACACATTGTGCACTCCTGCCATTCTTTGAAGTAAGTCGACTCTGTGAGCAATATTATCAATTCTCTCTAGTTCGCAAATGACCTATGAATCTTGATTCCAACTTCCCATTACTACCAGACCAAATTACTTTCTTCAATGGAGAGATCTTAACAAATTCCATTTCGCCGACAGAGAATTCTAGATCTCTACATCTTTTATCAACATAGCTTTTCCGCACACCATGGAATCATACTATCCACTTTACATATAATTCAACTAGTATGGCAACCATTCTACTTGACTTGATGGGTATTAATCTGGTGTTCTTGGTTAATCGATCGATTATACCCAAATGATATCGTACCCTCCTCTAGTCCTCGACGGTCCGTTGGCAAAATCCATCGATACTTATTTCTATTTCCACTCAGGAACTTCTAGCAGTTGCATCAATCCACTAGGTTTCTTCTACTCTGCCTTAATCAACTAGTAGTTCATGCACTTTGAGATGAATGTCCCAATGTTTTTCTTCATCTCTTCCTAATAATAGGTCTACTTCCTATCACGATACATCTTGTTACCGTCGAGATGGATAGTCAGTTTTGAATGATGGCACTCTCGTAGAACCTCATCCCTCAATCCATTAACGTCAAGTACAAATAATCTCTTTTTTACAAAGCCAACCATCTCAGTTAAGTCTGTAATGCTTCATCTCTTCGAACTCTACTCCAGCTTCAATCTTAGCAATAATTTTAGCCAGTCTAACATCACGCCTCTGACTAGTACTGAGTCACTTAATTAGAGTTGGCCTGGTAGTCAAACTCAGCTATATCCTTGGCTCTAGCTTACAACTTGATCGAAAATGATAACAAATAATATACTCTAACTGCTTCCACTTTAGGAATATAGCTCCCAAGCTAGCATGTCTCATACTCAATGCATCTGTAACTGCATTCCCTTTCCCCAGTGTATATGCAATATTGAAGTCATATGAGGCTAGGAACTCTAAACATTACTACTAGCAAAGATTAAGATCCTTTTGTGAAAGGAGGTACTTCAACGATTTATGGTCAGTGAATAGCTTGAACCTCTCTCCTAAAAGATAGTGTCTCCAAATCATCAACGCAAACATGATCGCTATTAACTCCAAATGGTGGGTTGGTTATTTCTTCTCATATGGCTTTAGTTGTCAACTAACATATGCAACAACTTTGCCCCTCTGCAATAATGTTATGCTAAATTCGGTACCACAAGCGTTACTGTGTACCGCCATCTCTTCACTCCTGCGTGGAATGGTCAATACTGATGCACTTGTTAACTTTTCTTTTAGACTCACAAATGTATGCCCACACCTCGCATCCTAAGTAAAAGTCTGATTCTTTTTCATCAACCGAGCCAATAGTGCGACTACTTTGGAGGAGTCCTGGATGAATCATCTATTATATTCAGCTAACCCCAAGAAACTTCTTATATCCATAGCGTTTTTGGGTCTAGTTGAACCTTGGACTGCTGCAACTTTTGCAAGATCCACAGGCAATACCCTTCTTACAAACAACGTGACCCAATAGTGGCACTTCCCTCCTCCGGAAGTGACATTTAGAAAACTCGCTTTCAGTTTGTGCTCTCTCAACATATCGAATATGATCCTCGGATATGTCGTGTGTTCCTCCTCTATCCGTCTATAGACAAGAATATCGTCAATGAATACAAGTTTAAATTTATTTAGCTGACCCCTGAAAACATGGTTCATGAGATCATTAAAGTATGTCGGTGTATTAGTTAGCTCGAAAGGCATACCTAAGAACTCATAGAGTCCAGGTGGCATACAAAACACTGTAATCGACACACTCACCTTTGCTACACTTCGTTGGTGAAATCACGTTGCAAGATCCAATTGAGAAAATGTTTTAGACCATGCAACTGATTGAATAGGTCATCAATACCTGGAAGCTAATACTTGTTCTTCCTTGTAACTTTATTCAGCTCATAGTAATCGACAAACAGTCCAAGGGAACCATCCTCCTTCATGGTGAATAGTACGGGCGCTCCCCACTTAGAAATACTTCTACGAATTAACCCTTTTTGCAATAGGTCATTCACTGGCACCTTGAGCTCCAGCTTCACTTTAAGTGCCATCCTCCTCAAAGGCATTACTATCAATCTGGCATCTTTCACTAAGTCAATACGGAACTCGATCTCTCTATGTGGCAGAAATCCCATCACCTCCTAAAATTTGTCCAGATACTCCCTAGTAATAGGCGTTGATGACAGCTCATTATGTGGTATATCGAGCGAATAAAGAAAGCTAACCACCTCATCATCTAGTAGGCAGCCCAACATTACCGTCCACCCATCATTTACCCATATCATCACCATTGACTTCTCACAATCCATCATCACTTCATATCTATAGAGCCAGTCATACCCAAGATAATACCAAAGCCTAAAAAATCCAAAATAAAGTAATTACAAGCAAAATGAATCCATGACTCAGTAAGACCAAACCACGACAAACTATACACAGCTAGTGGAGCCTCCAATAAGGTTCGTCACAATCAAAGATTAGTCACAATATCGGGTTCCTGTCATAATCTATCATCAAATCACTATATATAAAGGAATGTAAATTCTCACTATTAAACAAAACATGAATGTAAACTTCATAGATGGAAAGCATACATTGAATAATGACATTTTTCTAGCCGATGGAGCACTCGACGAAGTTGGGACGATGTTGACAGCATATGTTTTCACCACTTGCTTTTGCTTCAATGGTTCTCGACAATCCTTTTGAATATGACTAGGCTTATCACAATAGAAGCATATCCTTCCTTTAGTCCTGCAGTCTCTTCTAAAATGGCCATTTCTTCCACAGTTATAGGAAGTTGGAGCGATCTTGCTCTTCTTTTGGTCATCCTAATTCCGAAACTGCTTCCTCTTATTATTTTTCCACTTACTCTTGCCTGCCCTGCTCGATTGCGGCTTCGACTATGCCTTAGCAACAATTCTTTGACTTCGGATAAAGACTCTTATGCCTCAGGGCCTTCTCGGCTATCACCTTAAAAGTCTTAACAATGTGACCTACAAGTCTCTCTCCCAAATAGCCATTCAAACCAATAATAAATTTCTCATTCTTCCTTAGTGGGGTGTTGAAGAAGGACATTCCATACTTCGACAAGGCATCGAACTCAGCAACATATTCATAGAAGGACAAATCTCCTTGCTTTTGATTCACAAACTTTCAAAACTAGACCGACTCCTGAGCTGATAGGATAAACTTCTCCTCAAATTTGGCTTTGAACTGGTCCCAAGCAAAGTGATCCTCGGGAGTGGAAATCTTAAATGCATTCCACCAGTTCATGGCTCTCCCTTGAAGCTGTTGGGAAGCCAATTTTCTCGTCATATCATCTGAGATGACCCATCTTTCTGACCCTTGAGAACGACACGTAACACAACCTCGGTGTTTTGTGTTGTTGCCCGAGAATCCGAATAATGAGTTGTCATGGAGTGAAATAAAGAACAAAATAAGATAGAATAGAAAAATCTTGCAATGGAATGGTTAGATATAATACAAAATAATATAGTACAAAAGATTACTCCTTACATGGAGTTATTAAAGTTACACAAAAATACTACAACTATCAGACTAAGCAGTTATACACTCTACCTTTACACATGCTGATACAAAATATACATGCATAATAGACATAATAGCAGAAGTAAATAACTAGGTAACTACGGAGCCTCTTGCTTGTCCACCATCTTTAAAGAGCCCAAAGAAAACCTGCTACTCTCGGACTACTCAAATATAGTTGAATACCTGAGAGTTTAGGAAAAAAATAAACAACTCGGGTCAAACAATATGTCTGGTATGAGTAAATCTCAAACAAAATGGTGAAAATAAATACAATACGTGAGACCACGACATCATCTGTGGAATAAAGTTTTCCCTCATAATAGCAACGTCCAATCACAACAATAAATACAAATAATCAAACATTGCGAAGTGCTTACAACACTTCCTGATGTAATTAAGAAAGATGTAAATATATAAATTAGGAATAAGAGGAAAGAGTAGAAATTTTCTAATAAATGACTAGGAGGGTGCGCCCCCTTTACCGAAAGTATACCTCTAAAAAATATACTTGAGAGGGTCATTCTCCTGTGATACATCTCAGGAACTCCAAGCCGGACCCCATTAATCTTTACCGAGTATCCAAGTATTTCATATCTTATTACGTATATAACCGAAACTAACCTCGAATTGATGTAAAAATACCCCAATGGAACCCCACATAACTTGATCCCTAATTTCTTTTTGGTTTTAGTCATTTTTGACAAAAGATAACAAAGCTCAAATGAGCAACAAATCGTTTTTAAGGTGATAATGCACCAAAAGAATGCTGAACCTATAGTTAATAAATCAACAATCATGGATAGTTAAAAATGATCATATATGGAAATTAAATTTCATATTCTTATCACTACTCGTCAATTCCAAACAAGTGCCATCCCTTGATTGAAAATGAAGCCGGGAAAGTTAAGGTAGTGTTACCTCTAGGCAATGCCTTAACAACATTTTTAACTTTCGAGATAGAAACGAGTCCACGCTCGACGTTTACTGCTAATAGCATGACTAAATCCTTTCCATATAAGCGATATCAAATTACGGAGATTTCTTTTCCATAACCGAATCAAACTTTTATGCATTTAAAACCAAACTTGTGCTGGGGTTTTACATTTTAATAATAACCTCAAACAGCTTTATCAAAATGAATTGATGTACTTTAATCACAAATTAATTACCTTTTTAAAACTAATAATTTCCTTTAATATAACTATTTAAAATGATAAATCAACTTTAATCAAGAATTAATTATTTTCAAAACATCTTTATTTAAAAAATCAATTTGCTTTAATCACGAATAATTGCTTCAAATGACATAATTTAAAAAGATTATAACTTTAAAACATCCCGGTTTAAATGATTACTTATCTTTAAAACGTCATTATAAGAATAATTAATTAATTTTAAAACACCATTATTAAAATAATCAGTTTATTTTAAATACTTATTATTAAAATAATCAATTAATTTTAAAACCTTACTATTAAAAGAATTAATTTATTTTAAACCATCTTTATTTAGATTATTAACTATCTTTGTAAAAACCATGCTTAAGATTTAATAAAATATTGCAAAGGGGATTACATTTCCATTTGAACATCACAAAACATAAGGGTGAGCACAAATACAAAGGCAATTAACAACTATACAAAATAGAGAACATCTCTTATCCAATATGAATATACTAGCACACAATTCAATGTCCAAATCAATATAATAGCGAAATGCGGATTTATTCTGCCAATTAGATGTCCAAATAATATACTTAATTTAATTATAGCAGAATAAGGATTTATTCTGCTAAACAGATGCCATCTATATTTTATCAAATTAAATGATAGCAGAACGGTGTTTTATTCTACAAAACAGATGTCCAAATAATCTTATTCAATTAAGTTACAGCAGAACAAAGATTTATTCTGCTAGACAGATGTCATCTAATAAGAATTTATATTTACTAGGTTAACTTAATGGCGCAGACAAGAGATCCTTTAGTTTAAAATCAGTTTACTTATAAAGTAAGCTGACTCGAAATATAACCGGTAGAGTTTAAAAATAAAACTTCAATTAAATAATTAAACTTACAATCACTAATTAAGACTTCTTTAAATCTCAACTAATCATTATTAATTTGTAACTAAATAAAATTAGACCTTAATTTAAACTTAATTAAACTAAATTAACCCTTAATTAAATCTTAATTAAATCTAATTAGGTTAGTTAATTAAACCCTATATGATGAGTAATTGATTGTTAATTAACTTTGATTAAATAATAATTAATCAAATAAATATCTTAACTTAATAATAAATTAATTAATAATTACTTAAATAAATAATTTAAACTTAGCAAAATTCAATTTTTAATTAAACTTTAGCTTAATTAATCATTAATTGTAAACCGTCTTAATTAATTAATTGCAATCAACTTCTTAATTCATTACTTAAATACAAATTACTTAACTTAATCATAATTAATTAATAATATTCTTAAATAAACAAATAAATAAATAATAATTATACTCATATTTAATGATCGAAATAATTATCTTTTGTACTTAATTAAATTTCAAAAAAGATTTTCAAAACCATTTCAAAAGAATCATTTTAGGATCTAATCACTAACCTTTTTCGAACTGCATTAATAGCAACTATCGTTAATGAATGTAACTTGCTAAATTTAAATCTAGATTAGATCTTACTCCAAACTCCACTTCCAACTTCCTTTTAACTTTACTTCTTCTAAAAAACATATGGAAAAGTTTTTATTTTGAAAACTAAACAAAGTTTTAATCCTTGAATCTTTTAATAACTTGAAAACTAATAAAAAAATTGATTCCCTTCCATGTGATCTCAAGTCTCAATAACATATAAAGTTCATATCACATATCCAAACATACAAGCTCATACATACAAATTTACACCATCATCACATACATAAGCAAAACAACAACTTTAATACAAAACTAAACTTTGTAGACTACATTTATCAAGTCTAATTTTCAATCACCAACTAATATCATGCGTATTTAAATAACACACACAAATCCAATAATTTCTAACAACATGTCATACACAAATTTTACTAACATAAAAAGTTTAAAACCTTTCCTAAAAATAAATAATTTACTCACCAAAATCAAACAAATCTTTTCTAAAACTTGAAATAGGCTTAGATCTTTGAATTTTTCTTTAAAAGAAATGATTTTTGGCCTTGGATCTTGGAAAGTGGGCTTGACTTAGGCATGATACGACTCGATCATGGATGATGGGAGGTGAGCATAACTTTGTTTTTGAAGTAGAAGTGGAGTAGGAAGATGAATAAAGGTTTTGAAATAAGTTTAAGAGCTTTTAAAGTGAAAAAAATAATAATTTTTAAAATTTTGGAAAGGCATGGAAGCCGTCAACAAGTTTTTAAATTCCATAAAGAGGAATGAAGTTTTGAAAAAAATAAGAAATGAAACGGAAGTGGGAGAGAAAATGGTGAAATTGTTTTTATATAAATTGAATAATCAAATTGCCAAAATAACCTTAAAATACACTACCATCCACTCAAATTTGAACACATCACCCTATTCACCCTAGCCTCCTTGATCCACACGCAGGCACCATGGAAGCTACCCCCTTTAATCACTAAACAAACACTTCCCTTTGTACTAAGATGCGAAATGATAATGACATATCGTTCTTTTAAATTTTATTTTAATTTCAATTTGAAAAAGTGTCACATCTCTTACTTTTTACTTAAGTAAAGATATCTTTCACCTTATTATATTACTAACCACACATTTTAAAACACACCAGATAATAGGATGATCTGTATCATGATGTAAGAGATGAGTGTGACACTTCATATTATATTTTTTATTTAAACTTTAAACTTTGAAATGTGTCACAGCACTTTTTTCTTTAAGAACACATATGTTTATAATTTTAATATACTTAATTAAACACTCATTATTTATATAAGTATATGTTTAAGTGTACAAAGGTGTTCATAATATTTTAAACAACTTTTTAATGGTGAAAAATTGAATTTTTGGAAAAGCTTTCCGGTCACATTTTCTAATTTACCTTTGGACTACTTATTCTTATGAATACATTTTGAAATTCATTTCACAATCACTAATTAGTATTCAAATAGGGTATTTTTGAATAATAAAATCCATTTATTAATTATTTAAATAATATATTAAATATCCATATTCAAAGTGATTAAGTTTTGGGCCGTTACATCATTATTGAGTTCTAAGTCATCAAAGATTCTTTTGCAGGTGTCAAGCCAATCCTACACTTCCATCGTTGATGCCATTCCTTGGAATAGTTCCATACCCAGACTAGCAAAGTCTTTATTCAGCTTAACAAAATCGGCTCTGGGCGCCTGCACCAGAGCACCACCATTTATAGCAACATTTGGAGCAGCTACTTGAGCATTTTGCAGTATGTTCCTTATCAGGGTATTGAACATTGCTTGCAAGTCAAGATTAACAGCTGCTCGACCAGCTCCTTTTTCGACTCCAGAGATGGAGTTCCGGTAGTATTCCATGTGTCACGACCCATCCTTCAATTTGATAAGGAGGTTCGGCCGCTCTATAGAGGATTTTTCTTAAGTAGTACTCGTGTGTGCAATGCGACTTCATACTATATATATAGTTTTTAAAACTAAAATATATAACAAATACGCTGTCTCATATGTACATACGCTCTCATCCAGTCTAGGGTGAGAACTCATATCCTATCTCTATTGGTTCATGGTATCCTTTAAGTTAAACTACATAACCTAAGCTCTGATACCAAATGTGATGATCGCCTAACATCTCCAACACCCAAATATAACCTGTTAGTGCATTGTAACGGTGGCTGGCTAATATAGGACAGCTGTTAAGGGTTTCAAAGTAAATAAATCATCATAGAATCATAGAACATGTCATATATCTCATAACACATCGAATAAAATATAATAGTCATCACAAATATAAAATAGGCGAGATAATAATAACTGAATAAGCCATAAAAATCAGAGTACACGGATTCATATAGCTATATAATATAAGTGATAGAGTTTATACAACTGGTAATAAACTCAAACAAGTAACTGTCTCTAAATTGATTATAGCACTAGTAAGCTCCATAATGCTGCATAGTGGAATAATAAGCAGTAATAGTTAAATATAATATTACATAAGAACATAGCCTCCTGCTTTTAACCTGTCCAACTGTACGTGCTCACCAGACAAAATATCCCTAATTAACTCATTTAAGAGTACCCGAAATAATAGGAAGTAAAACATAAAATCCCAATCTGGTGTGAGTGATAAATAATCTCAAATACTATAAAGCCAACACATTAGAACATAGGGTATGTAGTATCACACCCGACATGTCCCCACATCCAAAGAGTTAGCACATAACATAGGATATATACTACTTATTATCATAATCACAACGGGTGTACTACAGTTAGAGTACTAATAGATGTCCAGATATCTATGTCAATAATATCTACATCATGTGACAACCCTAGAGTGATAAGCAATCTAAACATACATAGCATCCATCAATCATCCTTACATTCACTCACTCAGTACATTGGACACATGATACCGGTATGTCATCGTCAAAGATTACTCTATGCCTAGCTCTTCAGCATTTGAATCCACGCCACTCAGTAGGCCAGGAACAAGATTACCCATATGATGGTCCAGGTTAAGATAGGTTCTAATGTAAACGAACTTTGTCATCTCATCACTGGTTCCTAAAGTCAACGGATTCTAGTAGCATATGTAATCCATGTCCTTACATCAATAGACTTTGGGCATGTGAAGATCAGGTCCTAACGTCAACGGTCTTTGACCAGCACCCCATGTGCCCTTACTTTACGAGTACCCATCAAGACCTATGAGTGCCTACAATCCCCTTGCATGCGTCATTAATGGCAGAGTGCATTCTGGAACTGATCTTTATGTCACACACAACTCATGTCTGAATTCGTCAAAGTTAGGACAATTCTCAACAATCATCATTGCCGTATAATATCGTCATTTGTCCCATAATCATCCTTCAGCAATTCCATAAATTCGGAAAAACCCTTGCTCTGCGTCTCGAAGCACAGCTATTCTATCATTGAAACCGTTACTTCCGTGATCTGCTACGACTAACTCCACACCATAACTCTACCTCTTCTCTCCAACCATTCACCATGTGATCTACCCTACGCGTGTACAAGGGTGTCATGGCCCTACGGTATGAGTCCACAGCCTAAGGACAAAAGAGGTCCATATAAGTGATCAAGCGACAATCTTTTCCGTAGCCCGAAGTTACCATGAGTTGTGCCTAAAGTAGACATGAAACTGCCCCGAAGAAGTCACGGTATCATCCCAAAGCAAGTACATGACTCAAAGCATGTATGCAATTGACCCAAAGCAAGTGTAGGAGTGACCCGAAGCAGACACATGAGTGACCTGAAGTTGCTCCATAACTCTATACGATCGAACCATACTATCCTGATCCATGAGACCCGATCCAAATACCATCGACTGAGCCCAACTGAACCAAGCTCCACCGATCCATGCAACTACGAACCAAGCCCACCGACCCATGCAACTCCAAAACCCAAAGTCTTCCCAAGCTTGCCACTTCATGGATCAGTACTAATCCAACACTTAAGCAAATTTTTGGCTAAGTTTTTCCCTTGGCAATCCAAATTCCTTCCCTTGGTTTGTCCCGAAGCATCTCCCTTTAGGCCCGAAGTTGAACTTGAAGTAAACCTACCAATCCAAGGTCGTTGCACTACCATCGATCCATACTTCACTTGACCATAACTTTAGCAAACAAACTCCAAATCACTTGAAATTCAAAATAAGCTTTGTGAGGCCTTCCTTGTTACCTCATATAACTCAATCAGCTTTTGGCAAGGTCACATTCTTGGATCTTCACAAATCCACAACTTTGTACCTGATTCTAAATTGTCATTCGATCAGAATTTTCAACCAAACAAACAACATCATTCAAGTATTCAACATATATAATATATCTTAGCAAGCAAACATTCACATACATTAGTTTCTAGCCTAAACAAAGAAGAAAATAAGGTAAATCCATAAGAACAAAGGAGATCAATAAAAACATAATTCCGTAAAACTTTGTCAAATCACTTGAGATTAACATATGTGATTAGTTATGGTTTGAAACACGTTTTAGGGTCCAAAAATCATTTTAAAACATCTTTTATAAGCATATATTAACTAATTATTAAGTGTGGGTTCCGGCTTCCAACCACTCATTTCAGTCCAAAGAAACCTAAAAGAGCATGGAAACCAAGTATGGATAATAATCCAAAGAAGTCCCTGACAGCAAATCCTCAATCCAAGTGCTAATTTAGCTAATCCCCTTTAAGCGATAAGATTTGGCTAATTAAAGCAAGGTTTAGGGTGGTTTTTGGCTAGGAGGGTAATAATGGTGATCTCTCTAGCTATTTTGAAAGAGTGAAATAACAACAAGTCCCATTAGCCCTCTATGAGTCCTGATCCCAAAATGAGCTTTAGGCTTAACCATAATCCACTTAGTTAATCATTAAGCTGACTAAAATCAAGTGAAACTTTAAACAGTCATATCTCCAAAATGGTAAGTCCGTTTTTATATTATGACCACTCTATGAAAAGGGAAACTACCATCTCAATCTGATGGAAGTGGGTTCAGATCCCAATTTGGCTCCTAGCAAAATTTATAGACCTTACAGAATTTTTTAGTGAAAATCATCCGATAAAAATTCTAAGGATGGGAAATGCCCGTAGTAGTCATTTGCTAAATTTATATAATCATATAACCCTATATAAAAACAATTGATGTGCACGTAAACATGCATATTTTTATCACCATATTTAATCTATTTAAATTCAATAAATGATCATATTAGGTATTTTAACTTGTTTAAACCAAAATTCAAATTATTTTCAAAGTGTCACATATTCATCTTCAAACAGGGGCAATGGTCATTTTTGTGCATATATTAATTTTCTAAAATTTAATTGAAATTTTCTATGTTATTTTGTAGGAATTTAAATTCAAATACAAACGGCTTCATGAAGATATGTATGCACTAAAGAAAATAAAACAAATGAAGATGAAAATAATTCAAGCTCATGAACATAGAGGACCCCACTTACCCACTTGCCTTGATTTTCAATTATGAGCTAATGCACATGCTAAAGGCCATTAAAGCTTCATGCACATTTAAGTGGAGGATTATGACATGCTAATGATTACTTGGTGTCCACACTACCTCAAGGGCATTTTAGGCATTTTTAAAAATATGAATTATGATTTCATACCTGTACAAATACCCATATGTTTCATGTAATCTCCTCTCTTACTTAGTCTCTCTTTAGTTTAGTTTAGGCTCAAAATAAAAAAGAAAGCTCCCTTTCTCTTTTCATGGCTACTTAGCCATTTTTACTTCATGTATTTTTTCTTATGCAATGTTAATTAGTGTTTCCTTTTAATTACATGTTCATTTCCTTTCATGTTGTAGTGTAGATTTACATTCATGCAAAGTAGATTAGTTTTAATTCTTGTTAATTAGCTTCTCTTTTCCATTAGCTTTCATTTTCCTTTCTTTTTGCTTTCATGTTGCTAGCTACAATTGTTAATCAAATGACAAATATGAGAGGCTAAACCCCTTCAATTTAGGGGTAATGAAGCTATCTAATTATGTAGATTCAACTATTTTTAATTCATGCTCTCTTTTTGTGCTTAATGATGATCAATGAAGTGTTTTATTTTGTTTTCTTGCTTTGAATTTGATAGCCTATATTGCTAACACCAAATATGCTATGCTTAAACAATCACTAACACAAATGTCTCTTCATCAAAATATGATTATGGCATAAAAAAGTAATTTGAAATTCAAGTTTGTGGTCTATATTTCTAATAAATAGTTAATATGTCATACTTAAATAGATTTCATTATCATTTTCTTTGTCAAATTTCATGAAAGTTAGTAAGTGCTTTAAGGAATGTGTTATAATTTGATGGCTTGGGTTGGCTAATCAATAACACAAATATGTCATACTTATGATAAACCCATCAATTAAAGCACTAATGACCAAAAAGGAGATCATGATTTCATATGTGTTGAGCTATGTGATCTAATGAGTGGATTTATTCTCTAAATTGTCATTTAACTCTTATATTTGCATCTGTTTTTCTTTTAGTTAGTTAGCTAATTTTTTCTAATTCTCTAGCTTAACTTTCACTCGACTTTGATGTAATTTGATTGAATAGAATTTTTAAAATCATCAATTCCCTACGGATCGACCCGTATTTGCCACGTACTATAAGTGTACGCCGTGCACTTGCGGTTAGTTTTAATTCAAAATTCGTTCGGCTATTTTCTAACTCGATTGACATTTAGCTGTCCGAACAAGTTTTTGGCGCCATTGCTGGGGAGTTGTTTTGATTTTAATTTTCTATTCTTCGAATTATTTTTGTGTATTTGTTTGCATTAAAAAAAATTGTTTGTGTGAATTTTGATTTCCTTTGTGTGTTGCTGCTTGTTGTTTTCTAGCCCTTATTTCCATTTGCATTTCAAAAAAAAAATCAACTTACACAATTTAGAAAAAGAAAAAACATTTACTTCATTTCATTTTCCACTTTTCTTTTCTTTGTTTACATTTATAAAACAAATTTCCATCTCTGCACATCTTTACTGTTACATTTTCCTCTCTGCATAGTGACACTGCACACACCCTTCTACCTCCCCTCTGCTATTCCACAATACTTTCACCTTACTTGCCTCAAGATTGCATCTCTCTGTGTTACTCTATCCACACTACAGACATACCATACATTCACAAGCAACTTCACCACCAAATCAAATTCTACTTGCTACTTCGTCAACAACCAGCAGCAATAACATCACAATGCCTGACTGCATACAACTAACATTCATCCCCACGTATACTAACCTTCCAGACTTCATTACCACTGTTACATCTAACCAAACTGCAACACTCCCTTGCCTGCCCATCCATTATTCCCTCTCCCCTACCATATACATCACAAACTCTCATAAATCAATCACTTCAACCATTACATTTCTGCCTTCCATCTCCTACAAGTCTTCACCATACTAGAAGCAATGAGCACTGTTTCATGCACTTATACACCACCATTACTTTAGTCACACCCACCTTCAACACTGTTTCATACATTGATACATACCAAAACTGCTACCTGTTCAAACTGTCTCACCTTCATCTCCACTACCATATAATACGGAACAACTACTTCCCCCACTGATCATCTCCACTATTGCCATAACAAACCACCTCTGCACACTGACATACAACAAGTAGTTGCACCCTTCTCAATCACTGATTTCTGCACATCATACCCACTTCTCCTCTGCCAACAACCCAAAACAATACACACTCTCACAGCCTTCACCATCCCCCTCGCATTTCAAAAAGAAAAAAAGAAAAACCGCCATCTGAACCACCTATACCATTCGCTAACCCATCACAACACTTCTACTCTGGCCACCAATCATTCACCTGACCATCCCTCTCTGGACACCAATCGACAACAAGTTTTTGGCACCTACGTCCATACCAAACAGCCACTGTGCCACTGCCCTGTACATTGCGTACGTACCATACATACCAAATACAACTGCACAGTTCTCCTCCATTCATACTACCAATCATATCATCACCTACCCTAAACAACTTTCATCCCATCCTTACCTATCTCTATCCAACAGCTACACCTTCTGCTTGCCACAGCTTCAGCTACCATCACCGTCATTTACACGCAAAATCTCCCTAACAACTTTAAACTGCTCATATCACTTCTACCACACATCCTACCTCTCTGTCAATTTTCCTGTACCATCACCTTCACATCAGTACAACTCCAAACTTCACTTCACAACTGTCGCACATAACCGCTTCTTCACAACAATAGGACCACGTCGAAACCATTCAGCGACCTCGTCCGAATTCGTGAGTCCCAAAGCAAATGTAACTGCCTCCCACCTCAAATCTACTTCGAATCAAAACTTCAATTCGAACAACTTCGACCAATCGACCTCGCGAATCACATCGCAACAGCCTACCACCGCGCGACCCAAAACCATCCACACCTCTAGCAAACAACCGACTGCGTCAACCTGAAAACCATCGCCAAATCCAAGACATTGACCACCCGCGACCTTCAAACTCTTGAAACGGCGAATTCGAACAAGTTTTTGGATTGGAGATTCTATTCAAACTCTTGAAACGTTTCATCTTTAATTTTGTTTGAATTGGAGATTTTAATTTAGTAGTTTACTGTGGAAGTTGTGTTCGAGAATTTGGGGGAATATGATTTTTTCTATCGGCTCAAGAAGTTGTGTTTGATTTGATTAAAGGGGGAATGTGTTTCATCTTGGACCGGTTTTTTTTTTTAAGCTTGTTTTCTTTTAGCTTGTTTTCAAATAAGAAATTTTGACGAGTAAATGACTTAAATTTTCAAGATAATGACCAAAACCTATATTTAACTTTTTTGTGTCGATTTAAAAGTGAATCCTTCATTTGTAAATACTTCCAAAAAACTTGGATTCATCTCTTTGTAAATGATCTTGCATTTTGTAAATATTTTCATTTTGTATTTGGATTTTGTGGGTAGTATTTGCAGAAAACCCTCACGAGAAAACACTCGTCCTACTGGGAACATCCAAACGATTAACGGCTTGTTGCATACGCTCAATGCAATCGTGCTTCGTATGAAAACGGATTTATCTTAGTTTTTCTTTATTAGAGGACGAATAAAAAGATAAGTGTGGGGGTATTTGATGTGTACGTAAATGTGCATATTTTTACCATAATATTTAATCTATTTAAATTGAATAAATGATTATATTGGATATTTTAACTTGTTTAAACCAAAATTCAAATTATTTTCATAGTGTCACATATTCATATTCATACAGGGACAAAATGGTCATTTTTATGCATATATTAATTTTCTAAATTTTAATTGAAAATTTCTATGTTGTTTTGTAGGAATTTAAATTCAAATACAAACGGCTTCATGAAGATATGCATGCACAAAAGAAAATAAAGCAAATGGAGATGAAAATAATTCAAACTCATGAACATGGAGGACCCCACCTACCCACTTACCTTGATTTTCAAGTAGGAGCTAATGCACATGCTAAAAGCCATTAAAGCTTCATGCATATTTAAGTGAGGGATTATGACATGCTAATGATTACTTGGTGGTCACACTACCTCAAAGGCATTTTGGACATTCCCCAAAAATATGAATTAGGGTTTCATACATGTATAAATACCCATATCTCCTTTCTTACTTGGTCTCTCTTTAGTTTAGTTTAGGCTCAAAATAAAAAAGAAAGCTCTCTTTCTCTTTTCATGGCTACTTAGTTATTTTTACTTCATGTATTTTCCCTTTTTTATGCAATGTTAATTAGTGTTTCCTTTTAATTACATGTTCATTTCCTTTCATGTTGCAGTGTAGATTTACATTCATGCAAAGTAGATTAGTTTTAATTCTTGTTAATTAGTTTTACTTTTTCATTAGCTTTTATTTTCCTTTATTTTTGCTTTCATGTTGCTAGTTACATTTGTTAATCAAATGACAAATATAAGAGGCTAATCCCCTTCAATTTAGGGGTAATGAAGCTCTCTAATTATGTAGATTCAACTATTTTTTAATTCATGCTCTCTTTTTGTGCTTAATGATGATCAATGAAGTGTTTTATTTGTTGTTCTTGCTTTGAATTTGATATAGCCTTTATTGTTAACACCAAATATGCTATGCTTAAACAATCACTAACACAAATGTCTCTTCATCAAAATATGATTATGGCATAAGAAAGTGATTTGAAATTCAAATTTAATGGTCTATATTTCTAATCAATAGTTAATAGGCCATACTTGAAATAGATTTCATTTTCATTTTCTTTGTTAAGTTTCATGAAAGTTAGTAAGTGTTTTAAGGGATGTGTTATAGTTTGATGGCATATGTTGGCTAATCAATAGCACAAATATGCCATACTTATGATAAGCACATCAATTAAAGCACTAATGACCAAAAAAGAGAGATCATGATTTCATATATGTTGAACTATGTGATCTAGAGAGTGGATTTATTCTCTAAATTGTCATTTAACTCTTATATTTGCATCTCTTTTCTTTTAGTTAGTTAGCTAATTTTCTAATTCTCTAGCTTAACTTTCACTCGGCTTTGGTATAATTTGATTTAGTAGAATTTTTAAAATCATCAATTCCCTACAGATCGACCCGTATTCGCCACGTACTATAAGTGTACGCCATGCACTTGCGGTTATTTTTAATTCAAAATTCGTTCGGCTATTTTCTAACTCGATAGACATTTAGTCGTCCGAACAATAATACTTATATTTTACGATCCTTCAATACGCAGCGTAGAACGCATTTTCTGATCTTGATGGTATGTTTCTTTGTTCAGATTGGAGTTTGTATGAAGGAGTTATATGCATTACAAGTAAGCGGGTTTTGACTCGATTTAAAAGGGCATAAGTTCATTTGGGTGAAGAGACGGCTCAAGAAGTTATAAATAGGCCGCGTAGGTTTGAAATCATTTTCATGTACGTTTTTATTTTCATCTTCTTCTTCCTATCCTCCCCTCTGCCGTCACCCTCTCCCTCTTAATCCTTCACAAAACCAAATATGTATATATCAAATCGATGAGCAAGAGAAAGGCCACACGAAGATATCAATTGTTTGTGAATTTGAGAAAATTTTAAAGGACTGCAATTCTGGACAACAAAGAAATTAAAGGCTATTAGCCGATTTCTAGGGCTTGGAAACATTGATTGGTGGGTGGGAATTATTATTGGGCTATATACTACTCACCTGAGAGTAGTTTTCATTATTTGATTGTTAATTAGGGTTAGTAGATGTAGAATTTAGGATAATTGGATTAGGAGATAAATACTGATATAATTATAATAACGTTGATGATAATTTATTTAGGATTAGATTGGTATTAGAATTGAAGATTTGAGTTAAATGATTGAATATATGATAATTAGAGTATGATTATGGACATATGGCTCAATATATGATAAATGGAAGGTTAGGATAGTGTGAAGTGATCTTTAAAAAGTGTAGAAACATACCAAAGCAGTAAACGATGAAAGTGATTTGAAGTTTAGAAGAAGAAGCGGTTTAAGTTGATCAGTTTACACTGCATTTAAAATGGAGACCAGTCCATCGATGCATGTTCTAATTCCTAAGTTGAACCTGGACCAGGGCCGAAGCATTTACTTCAGTCAGGCCTATACAAAATAGATGACGAGTGACGTGTTGATTTCTCTGCAACTTCGGGAAGTGTTTAATATCCAAAAATGTGCTTCGATGATTGTGTGCATGCTATGATGATCATGTTAAGTTGTATACTATAGGAGTTAGGATGTTTTTGCCTACCTTTATGTGTACGCGAGTTAGTCTACATTTATCCAACTCATGTTCTTGTTTATATTTATGGGATTAGTCTATGTTTAACTATATATTAGGATCAGTCTCTGTTTAACTAATTCTTATATGTATTGAAGGGTTGGTATATGTTCAACTAACTCTTTCTCTCTCTTGTGTTTAGATGGGTTAGTCTATATTTAACTAACTTTATCATATGTTTAACGTTGTTAAGTATAAAATAGTAATTCTATGTTATGATGATTAGGGTAGACTAACACTTTAGATGTATGTAAGATGGATTTCGGTATAGTAAGTGCTAGCTTTTATACAATGTTTATGAAATCATGTTAGCAATATATACTTGATACTATTTTTACTCACAGACATATGTCTGACCCTCTACTCATACGCTATAGATCAACGGAGTAATCTTAGCGTGTATGGCGTTGAAGATGGTGACTATGAAGACGTTTACGTATGTTGACTATTTATTTGCATTTATTGTACATATAACGTGATAACATGTGTATGTATAAAGACTACGTATGATTTATGATGTATATAAGTGGGATTTGTTTATTATGTTTATGTTATGGGTTGATCCCTTCCGCTATGAGTTCTAAAAATATAGTTAGTTAGCTTAGCTCTTTGTATACTATTGTTTTAAACAATTCAGATTTTCATTTTACGGTGCATACAACTTGATCACGTGGTCGCAAAAAGTCGGGTTGTTACATTTGGTATCTAAGCATAGGTTAGGATGTAAAGAGAGAGCATACTTGTATATTTTTATATGATGTATACATGTATACATATATGTGTGTGTATGTGTTTGTGTGTATTTAATTTAGGGTTTATGTTTATCATCTCTTTTTATTTATTTTGGGAGGATCAGGTATTGAATCCAATTTTACAGATAGTAGAGATGAGTAACCCGACTTAGATTAGCACCGGTAATGAAGCCGTAAATGTACTAGGTGCAAACATTCCACTTTGGTTCCATCATCATCTTCAAGCTAGAAACTAGGCCACCGTTAGCGAATGAGCATTTACAACTAAGGTACAAGATGAGATGTTATTCGTGTACCGGGATCAAATTTTCTGAAATTATGTAAGGATTTTTTGAATATGGGTGGCAAGCCTATAAGGGAATGGAAGCTTTTGTGGAGGTGCGAGCTTGGCTGCATACATGCGATAGCATTTTTAGAATGTTGAATTTGAGTGATGAGGTAGAAAGGTAGTTTGCTTAAGGAAACAATGAATTAGTTTGACGTTATTATAGAGGAAGTCAATGAAAGTGAAATCTTCTAGACTAATTTTAAGAAAAGATTTGAGACAAAAAATTTGTCCAGAGCTGAAAAGAAGGTGATGCTTGAGAAGTTTATTAATCTCAAACAAGGAAATTCCACTATGAAGGAGTATATAAATAGTTCTAATAAGGTGGCGAAATTTGATTTTGAATTAATAGAACACCCAAGAAGGTGATGAAGTTTACGAAAGGTTGAGTTTGCCAATTAGAGAATTAATGCTTAGTCAGATTACTGTGGGAGCGACAATCGAAAGTTTAGTTAAGGCAGCATTATTAAATACCACTACAGTGGAGGCTTCTAAAGACAACCGATGAAGACTATCAGTCAAGGCAAGAACAGAGATCTTGGAGGTTTAAGTAGATAGGGTGGTAAGAAAGACATAAGGTGTGAAAGATGCAATATGAGAGGACATGAGTCAAAAATTATAGAGTATAGGTCTAGAAAATTAAGTGTTGTTACTGCAATCAAATGGGCCATATGAAGAGGGAGTGCCTTACTGTTGGAAAGATTGCTAAGAGATATGTTATTTTCCTACACACACACACATTTATGTAGTATAAGATACGTAGTTATGTAAGAAGGAGCTGCATTTGGAATTTCGAGGATGAAATTCTATTTAAGAAAAGGAATGTAATACCCTATGGGATTTATACATTTATTTTATTAGTAGGGGCAAAATGGTAATTTTTCAAACATTGGGATTGGGCAATGAAAACTATACATTGCATAGAGCTCATTTTTCTGATCGAGATGCTATATCTGTTTGCCTGGATTGAAGCTCGTATGAAGGAGTTACACATATTTTAAGTAAAAGGGTTTTGATTTGGTTTAAACGGGCGTAAGCCCAATTAAGTGAAGAGATGGTTCAGGAAGTTATAAAACAGTCCGCATGGTTTTGGTCATTTTCACTTACATTTTTAGTTTTAACTTCTTCTTCTTCATCCTTCTCTCTGCCATTACCCTCTCTCTCTTAATCCTTCACAAAACCCCTCCTCTCTGTATGTATTAAATCGATGAGTGTTAGAAGGGCTACATGAAGGTATCATTTGTTTGGGGTTTGAGAAATTTGGAAGGACATCAATTCTTAACAATAAAGGAATTGGAGGCTATTAGGTGATTTCTAGGGATTGGCTATGCAACTTAGTGGGTGGGAATTATTATTGAGCTATATGCTACTCACATGTGAGTAGTTTTCATTATTTGATTTCTAATTAGGGGTTAGTAGACATAGAATTTAGGATAAATTAGGGGATAAACATTGATATAATTATAGGATTTAATAACATTAATGATAATTTATTTAGGATTAATTTTGTGATGACCCACCTTTCCGACCCTTGAGAATGACACTTAACACAACCTCGATGTTCATATGCCATTGTCCAACCATTTGAAAGATGAATTATCGTGAGGTGAAATAATGAACATAACAAAAACGAAAATCTCAAAATGGACCGGTTAAATATAATACCACAATAATATAGTATATAAGGTTACTCCTTCAGAGTTACACAAAAGAATTACAACTATCAGACTAGGCAATTTTGCACTCTACTTTTACACCATCTGATACAAAATACAGATACATAACCATATATGAAATAGATAATTAGATGGATAAAGGATTAGACTGCTCGTCCATCGTCTTTAAAAAGCCCAAAGGAAACCTGCTACTCTCAGACTACTCAAATATAATTGAGTACCCGAGAGTTTAGGGAAAACAAACAAAAACAAACAACTTGGGCCAGACAAAAGTTTGGTATAACCAAAAACTCTATACAAAAGGGTGGAAATAAGCATAATGCGCGAGACCACGGTCCCAACTGCTGAACAGGATTCCCCTCACAATAACAACATCTAATCACAATAATGGATACAAATAATTAAACATCATGAAGTTCTCACAATACTTCCTAATGCAATTAAGAAAGACATAATTTAAAATTTTGGATTCAAAGGAAAGGAAAAGGGAAAATTTCTAACAAATGACTAGGAGGATGTACCCCCTTACTGAAAGTATACCTCTAGAATATACTTGAGAACTGTGATGGCTCTCGGAAACATCCAAGCCAGACCCTGCCAACAGTTACCGAGAATCCAAGTATTTTACATCTTATTGCGCATATAACCGAAATCAACCTAGAGTAAATATGAAAACACCCTAATGGAGCAACCCCACATAGCTTGGCCCCTACTCGCGCTTTGGTTTTAGTCATTTTCGATAAAGGATAGCAATGCTCAAATGAGCAATAATCGTCTTAGATTGACAATGCACAATAAAGAAAGCTGAATCGATAGTCAATAAATCAACCATCGAGGCTAATTAAAAAAGATTGTATAGGGATAGTAAACATATTCTTACCACTACTCGTTGATTTTAAACTTGTACTATTTCTTGGTTAAAAATGAAGTCGGGCAAATAAAGGCAGTTTTACCTCTAGGAATTGCCCTGATGACATTTTTAAGTTTCAAGATAAGGACGTGTTTCCATACCTCGACGTTTAATGCTAAGAGTATGATTAAATCCTTTCTATATAAGTGATATCGGATTACAGAAAATTAATTTTCTTATACTTTTCGTAACCGAATCGAAATTTATTTTTTAGAACCGATCTTGTGCTGGGGTTTGACTTTCAAAATTAGCATTTAACAACTTTATCAAAATAGTTGATTAACTTAAAAAACAAATTAATTTCTTCAATATCATTACATAAAATGATTAAACAACTTTGATTAATGATTAATTACTTCGAACATCTTTATTTGAAATGATTAATTAACTTAAATCATCATTATTGAGGTGAATAAATAACTTTAAAACATTATTATTAAAATGATTGATCAACCTTAAAACGTCATTATTAAAATGATTGATTAATTTTAAAACATCACTATTAAAATGATTAATTAGTTTTAGAACATCCTTATTAAAAGGATTAATTAATTTTAAAACGTTATTATTAAAGCGATTAATTAATCTTAAAACATCATTAGTTAAAATGATTAATTAATTTTAAAACATCATTAATAAAATGATTAATTAATCTTAATCGCATCATTACTTAAATAATTAATTAACCATAATCGTCATTATTTAAAATGTTTAAATATTTGAAATATCATTATTAAAATAATTAATTAACTTCAATTATAATTTTACTTGAATAATTAATTATTTTCTGCAAAGCACAAAATTTAACAATTTTTTTTTAAAGGAACAACGTTTTTCAAAATGCCGAAATAGCGATAGTCGTTATACGGTCACTTTATAAACACTTTCCATATGCCACGTATTCGACCAAACATTACATAACATAAGGGTGTGCATAAATACAAAGGTAACTGACAACTATACATCATGTAGAAAACATCCTAATATTATGTACTTAAGCTTTTTTCGACTAATTTCAAGTTACTTTACTAAAACCAAGATGTTAACTTTTCAAGTGGCTACCAAGTCAACAAATCCGACACTTTAACACATAATAACATAAGGAAATAACATATATTTGCGTCACAATAATAAAGGTCAAAACTTTAATTATAAAGATGAGATTTTGCTCACCAAGATGCAACCAAATCGAATCAAACTTCAACTGAACTTGTACCCGACACACAGACGGAGCTTCCTTCTACAAAAACTCAACTTTAAGACCTAGATATGGTAAATATGGTTCGACCAAAAGGGGCGTGGGGCTCGACCATAGTGGATTTGAGGGATATGGGTCTTGTTTTCGCTAGTGAGGATGTGTAAGAAATGATTTTTAGTAATTTTACTTAGGAAAAAAGTGAAATAAGAATAGATTTTTGAATTTCAAAACTTATAAAGCTATTAATAAGATTTTTAAAAGCTTAAGGAAGAAAATGAAAAGATGAGAATAATGAAACCAAGCTTCCTTTTTGCAATGAATGTGGATGTGTATTTATATGCTAAAAAGCTTCCAAGAGAAGCTATCCAAAATAAGGCTTCTAAGAGAAGCTAAGAGAATTGTTATTTTATAAGAATCCTTCTTATGTCCTCTCTTAGAAGGCACTACCAAGGCTTCACTAAGAAGGCATTACTAAATCTTCTTTAAGTAGACCCTACAAGTAGACACTACTATGTCTTCTTCAAGAAGGCACTGCTTTAATTAATTTCCATAGGAATTTAATTGATTTAAAAACTAGTAATTGTTTCTATATACTACCATACAATTGTACAATAGTTTAAACAAGTTTTATTTAACACAAAGTCGATTTTTAACAAACTTTTTTTGGTCACATTTTTTTATATTTCTTCCAAGTATATACTTTTGTAAACACCTTTCAAAAAAACAAGTTTACTAACTTTAGCAAATAAAAATGAGTTATTTAAGCTTTTAAAACTCATTAATTAAATATTCACAAACCAAAGTGATAAAATTTTGGTCGTTGCATCCTCCCCTCCTTACAAGAATTTTTTTACCTGAAATCTATCATGCACACTTAAAGATATCAAAAGAAACCAAATGATATCATTATATCAAACATGTACAAAAAAGCAACTCCACCATAACCAGTGAGTACACAAAAAGACATTACAACATACAAACACCTATGACAACAACTTGGGATACGAATCTCTAATATAATCCTCGGTTTTCCAAGTACATTCTCGATTATCCTCACTCCACTGCATTTTAACAAGATTCACTTCCTTGGTCCTCAATCACTTTCTATCTCGAGCAATGATACAAATAGTTTGCCTAAGAATGGTTAAGTTAGGCTGAATTTCCAAAATAACTTGTTGTGCTGGTTCAATTATTGTTGAAGGATCATGTACACACTTATGTAAATGAGATACGTGAAATACATTGTGCACATGCGATAGTCTATCTGGCAACTTCACTCTATAAGCAAGTCTATCAATCCGGTCCAGGATGGGAAAAGGGCCAGTAAATCGAGGGGAAAGCTTCCCTAACTTCCTAAACCTCATAACCCTCTTTGATAGGAAAATCTTCATAAAATTGAATCTCCCATTAAGAACTCAAGATCCTTGTGCCTTCGATCTGCATAACACTTCTATCAATCCTGCGCTTCCTTCATCTTCCTTCCGATATCAGCTACCTTCTTACTTTCTTCTAAGATCATGTCGGGCCTAAGGATAATTTCATCACCAGACTCAACCCAACATGAAGGAAAACGGCACGGACGACCATATAGAGCCTCGAAAATGGCCATGCCGATACTTGCCTGATAGTTATTATTGTAAGTGAACTCGACTAAGGATAAATGATCTTCCCAAGACCCTCCAAAGTTGGGAATGCATACTCGCAATAAATCTTCCAAGATTCGGTTCACTCTCTCCGTCTGCCCATATATCCAGGGATGGTAAGTTGTACGTAGACTTAGCTCGGTTCCTAAGGCAGTTTGTAGTCCCTCCTAGAACCTGCCAGTGAATATCAGATTTCGGTCACTTACAATACTGCAAGAAGTACCACGAAGTCTCATAATCTCCTTCACATACAAACTCTCCAGGTTTTTAGTAGTCCTGGTTGACTTAAAAGGAATGAAATGAGCACTCTTGGTCAGCCGATTGACTATAACCCAAATACCTTTGTTCCTTTGACCTATTAAGTCCATCAATAAATCCATAGAGATCTGCTCCCACTTCCACTTTGGGATCCCAAGTGGCTAAAGTAGTCCAGCCGACTTTTTTTGGTCACTATTAATTTGCTGGCAGTTTGCACACTGATTCACAAAGATCGAAACATCTCGCTTTGTCCCCTTCCACCGGAATACTCTCTTTATATTCTTGAACATCTTGGTCACTCCTGGATGGAAAGATAATTTTGAATGGTGACATTCAACCAAGACTGCTCTTCTAAGAATATTAACATTCCAGATATAGATACATCCATTCATTCTCAATATACCCCGGGAGTCAATCTCAAACTAGAAACAATACCATCTTGAACATCCTTCTTAAGTCGACCAAAATTAGGTCTTCTTCTTGACTAGCAGCAATCCTCTCCATCAAGGCTGGCTTGACTTCTAAGTTATGCAACCATCGCAGCATCCTACTCAACACATCTGCAACAACATATGCTTTCCCAAGGGTGTAAAGAATTTCCAAGTCATAAGAAGCAAGGAACTCCAGTCATCTTTGCTGCCTCAAATTCAAATCTTTCTGGGTAAAGAGATATTTTAAGGATTTATGGTCCATGTATAACTTGACCTTTTCTCCCAGAAGATAATGCCTCCATATATTAAGTGCAAAGACAATGGCTAAAAGCTCCAAATCATGCGTATCATAATTTTTCTCATGTGGCTTTAGCTGTCGACTTGCATAGGCAATGATCTTCTCATGCTGCATCAGAACTACTCTCAAACCGGTACTACAAGCATCCATATATACTGTTAAATCTCTGCTCCCATATGGAATAGTCAAAATAAGAGCGCTAGTCAACTTCTCCTTCAACTCATTAAATGCTTAGTCACACTTAGGCATTCACACGAACTTAACATCTTTTTTCATCAACTTCGTCAGATGAAAATCAATCTTTGAGAAATTTTTGATGAACCTACGATAAAAATCAATCAATCCCAAGAAACTTCTAACTACCATCACATTTTCAGGCTTCTTCCAGTCTTGAACTGCAATAATCTTAGCACATAATATGCCTTCTTCTGAAACAACATGCCTTAAAAACCTAACTTCAAATTTTCAAAAATGGCACTTAGCAAGCTTAGCCTTCGATACATGGCTTCTTAGGGTATCGAGTATGACTCGGAGATGTACTCATGCTTCTCTCCGTCTTCGAATAAACTAGAATGTCATCAATAAAGATGGGAATAAATTTATTAAGAACATCTTGAAACACTAATTCATTAAGTTTATAAAGAAAGCAGGTGCATTAGTTAGTCCAAATGACATAACTAACCACTCGTAGAAAGTAGAGTCTTAAAAGCTGTTATGGGCACACTCTCCTCTACTGCCCTTACTGGGTGAAAATCAGTGGTAAGATCCAATTAGGAAAATATCTTAGCACCATGGAGCTGATCAAACATGGCGTCGATCCTTGGTAGAGGGTATTTATACGTAATGGTCCTTTTATTCTACTCCCGGTAGTCTACACATAATCTTAAAGAACCATTCACCTTGGTAACAAAGATGACTGGCGACCCCCAACTAGAAGTACTACGTCTTATCAATCCCTTCTGCAACAAGTCAAATGTCTAGCTTTCTAACTCTCTCCTTTCTTTTGGAGCCAATCTTCGTAGAGGTTGTACAATAGGTCTAATTCCTGGAACCAAACCAATATGGAACTCCACTTCACGGTGGGGAGGTAAACCTTCCACTACATCGAAAACATCCGTAAAGTCCCGAACAATAGGTATATTCCTTGTCTCCTCCTTATCTACTTTGAGCGAATACAGAAAACAATTCATTTGCTTATTAGGATCCTCATAAAATATATTTACACCAACATCTCCATTATCTCTAACTCTTACAACCCTTCAATCACAATATATGATTGCTCAAAACTTAGATAATCAATCCATCCCCAATAACACTCCAAAACCACGTGAACCTGAGAATAAACAGATTAAAGAGAAAGGAGTAGTTTCGACAAGAAATAGAAATATGGAAACACACAGTGTCAAGATTTGTCAGACCCCCAATAGAGTTCGACACACAAAGTGGATTATTTATGATAACATATTTGAGGTTTAGCTTGTTCATCAGGTCAAACAAAATAAAACTATGGGAGGCACCCATATCGAATAATACTTTAATAGGAAGATCATAAATGGATAGTGCAACTTGTTACACCAGCTTCCCCTTCTATCATAAAGAAGTGGATGGTATCTCCTCAATAGAAAAAGGCATTTCCTTACGTCGCCGTCTTAGGAAAAGGGAACTCATTCTTCATGTTTCCTTGCTTATGACAATTGTCGTAGATAATAATCGGGCAATTGGGTGCAAAGTGACCCATCTTGTTACACTTGAAATAAAGAACGCTTTCCAAGTCGAGCTGCTTCTTCTGCGTTGGCGTTCCACCTCCATGTATCTTGCCTGCCCACTACCTCTTCCCCTTAAACTTACACTTAAAATTTGGCTAGCCTCCATAACTGGTATTACCAATAAAGGCTTGGCATTAATTGCAGGCACTACTCCTTTTTGGACTCTTGCCTTAATATCGAGAGCTTCGAACCTCAAAGCCATACCGATTAGGTTTGTGAATGTACCCGTAAGATGACTGGTCATTTCTCTCTGAAACTCTGGTCGCATTCCATTCACAAACATTTCGTTCTTTTTAAGTGGTGTGTCTATCAATCCAAGTGCAAAATGGGATAATGCATTAAACTTGTGTTCATACTATGCCACCGTCATATCACCTTGCCTCAAATCCAAGAAAGTCTTAAACAACCGCGTCCTTCTAGCTTCTGGGATAAACCGTGCTTTAAAAAGTTCCCTAAGCTGCGCCTAAGAGAAATCCTCCTTTGGAGCTTTAGCTATTACAAAATCCCACCAGTCCATTGCCGACTTCTGAAGTTGTTGCGATGCTAACAGACGTTCCTCTCCATCTTCTAACCTAAGATCTCCAAATATCCTTTCACAAGATCTAAGCTAAGTATGCACTCAAGAATATCCTCAATACCATAGAATGGTTTCCCATCCAATGTGGTGTATTCTTGCACAAAATCGCGAAGCTCATAGGTGGTTGAACTTGCACTACCACTTCCTCAACGGGACCTACAACTAGCGTATTTCTAGCTTCTCTGCCATTAATACCGTGCTAGTTCCAAATCCACCTCTTCCTCCTCTTCTTGTATTCATTTTCTATTACCTGTATAGATAACAAGTATCTTTAGAACACAAGAACATGATCAAAATGGTTTAAGAAAATTAACACCAAAGGATCTAGAAAGAGGTTTAAGAGGATAGATATCATTACCATAGAAACTAAAATATGCTCTATCAAGATTAACTCATCTAGGGCATCACTTACCCTATCTCTAATGAGTTGCACCCCGAAAGGCTAAGATGTTCGCTCAACCAAAGCTCTAATACCAACTGTGATGACCCATCTTTCTAACCCTTGAGAATGACACCTAACACAACCTCGATGTTCATGTATCATTGCCAAATCATCCGAATGATGGGTTGTAATAAGGTGAAATAAAGAACAGAACAGAAAATCTCACAATGGACCGACTAAATATAATACACAATAATATAGTATATAAGGTTAAATAATATAGTACATAAGGTTACTTCTTAACATGGAGTTATCAAAGTAACATAAAAGAACTATAACTATCAAACTAGGCAGTTACATACTCCCCTTTACTCCTTCTGATACGAAATACACATACATAATCATATAACAGAAATAGATAACCAGATATATAAAGGAGCGTCCTACTCGTCCATTCTCTTCAAAGAGCCCAAAGGACGTCTGCTACTCTCGGACTACTCAAATATAATGAGTATCCGAAAGTTTAGGGAAAACAAACCACTTGGGTTAGACAACAAGTCTGGTATGAGCAAAAACTCTATACAAAAGTGTGGAAATAAACAAAATACGTTAGACCATGCCGCCAATTACGGAACGGGTTTCCCCCCACAATACCAACATCCAATCACAATAATGGATACAAATAATTAAATATCGCAAAGTGCTCACAACACTTCCCAATGCGATTAAGAAAGACGTAAATTAAAAATTTTGGAACTAAAAGGAAGGAATGGGAAAAATTTCCAACAAATGACTACGAGGGCGCACTCCATTACCAAAAGTATACCTCTAGAATATACATGAGAACTACGATGGTTCTTGGAAACCTCCAAGCTGGATCTCGCCATTGTTATAGAGAATCTGAGCATTTCACATCTTATTGCGATATAACCGAAACCGACCTAGAGTAGCGTGAAAATATCCTAAAGGGAGCAACCCATATAGCTTGCCCCCTAGCACTTTGGTTTTAGTCATTTCTGACAAAGGAACAATGCTCAAATGAGCAAAAAATTGTCTTAGATTGATGATACATAATAAAGAAAGTTAAATCGACAGTCAATAAATCTACCATCGAGGATAATTAAAAATGATAGTATATGAACAATAAATATCATATTCTTACCACTACTCATCGATTTCAAACTTGTATTATTTCTTGGTTAAAAATGAAGTCGGGCAAGTGAAGGAAGTGTTACCTCTAGGCATTGCCTTAATGACATTTTTAACTTTTGAGATAGGGATGCATTTCCTCGACGTTTAGTGCTAAGAGTATGATTTAAATCCTTTCCATATAAGTGAAATTGGATTAAGGAAAATTAAGTTTCTTATCCTTTCCATAATCGAATCTATTACCTAGCATTCTAGTCCGGCTATATTGAACTGATAGCATGAGTTAGATCTGAATGCCATCAAGATCGATGATTCTAGAATGATGATTGATGGGTCCAAAAGTTGAGTACAAATGATTATATGAAGTCAGATTTGAATGGATTTGATGGATGTACAATGTGGGATGCTCAAAGCATGGAATATGGCTCAATGAGTGGAAGGGTTCAGCATAACATGGCATAATGGAAGGGAATGGCATATTCAATCAAAAAGGGCCAGTGGGCTACATTGAAGAGGGATCGACGTATGTCCAAGTTCAAGTGCATTCATACATTCAATAATTAATATCTCGAGATCTACAGGTCAGCATATGAAATTTGGAGGGCAAGGTAAATGAACCCTAGGGAACCTACGCTAGGGATCGCAAGTCATAATAACAAACTTTGAGTGATCGACATACATTCCTATAGAGGGTTCGGCTACAAGCAGTGCACAAGTGATATCAAGTGAAAGATCAAGCAATATCTCAAGTTCCAATAGTCCAAATGACATGAAAATTGGAGTATAAATATACTTTAACATGAAGAAGCCACCACGGGGATTGCTCCTCAAAAATCGACTAATGAAGAGATCGATACCGAGCCTCCTCATTGGGAATTGGGCTTAGCGATTCCTCTGGTGGGCTCATGTGGATTAGAAGGTCCTTCGGTTGGAGTTTTAGAGAGAGTGGTGGTCATCTTCACCTATAAATACTGGCCTAATGGGTCATTCAAAGGAACTTTACGCTGCTTGTTACTCTAGACTTTATTGTAATCAAGTGTTCTCTATTTCCTACCGCTGTAATTAGATTTATAAGTGATTAATAAAGATAATCATCAAAGTGCACGTAGGCATACAACGCGAAACCACTATAAATCTCTATATTTCTAATTACTGCATTTTTTGTTGCTGGATTAATCTTTTCCTTGGTCTAATTTTATTTTCTTCACTTACCTCTCTACATGAATTCGTTATTGTGTGTTTGTGACCAATTAAGTTGCAAACATTTTGGTGCTTTCACTGAGAACCTTGATTCTCAGCTTGCTAGGATCCCCTTTGTTGCTGCTGAGTTGGATAAATCCCCCAAAGTAGATCTGCAATTATCTTTAAGAAGTTTCGAATACTACTTTCGAATACTACTCAGATTTGTAGAAATCTAAGCAAGGCTATTAATAATGGTGAGATATACTAGATCTACTTCTTAAAACGTGGAAGGAAATGAGAATACTAGCATTCAACATGGAGACTCAAGCCATCAACCAACAAATGTGAATGCCGATCCGGTTGAAGTTCAGAATCCCACCGATTCTATTATTCTATTACAAGAGCTGAATTTAATAATTTAATGAGAGAGTTGATGGAGAGCCGTCAGTAACTAAACCAGCAAATTCAGACCAATGTCAACTCGATGAACCAATTAATCGGAAGCAGTGGGCGAAAGCTAGGAGGGACCCCAGTCCTTACTCAACATCTGAGAGTTCTAGCTCATCAAACGAGGATCACAGGCATGGGTGTTGCAGAATGGATGAATATCGCATAGAAACTTCGAGGCATCAACTGGCAGACCATCATGGTCTACCAGGATCGATTGGTGCCGACCCCTCCATAGGGATCGGTACCGATCCCTCCACAAAAAAGGGAGATTCTTCCATGCCTTATGGCAATTAAGCTGGAGCTACTGTGGTTGGTTTGGATGCTGGAGTTCAATTGAATCTTGACCAAGCTCTTCTCAGGAATGACCATGAAGTAAATTTACAAGATACTCATCAGGAAGATGGTGAACTAAGAAGGCATGAAACGGCCAGCAAACATCGACCAGACTATTCACGTGAGGTGAAGCACGACCACCGCTTGGCACCAACCATCCAAACGCTGGACTTATCGGCAATGGTCAGACAGTTAGTGAGGGAGAGCCAAGGCTTAACCAACGATGACTAGGGAATCTCAAGAAGTCATAACTCGTTCACTGATAGTGTATCACATGCATGGTATCCAAGGAAGTTCAACATGCCTCGATGCCTACCTACGAGGAAAACCGACCCCATGCAGCACATCATGAGATATGAATGACTGATGGATTACGCGCAAGCAGATGATGCAACCAAGTGTATATGCTTTTCCATAACTCTTTCTGGAATAGCAACGATGTGGTTCATGAGACTATTCGCATGATCAATTTCTAGATTTGATGATTTTGCAACCAAGTTTGTGAAGCAGTTCCAGACGCATGCGACTCATCCGAAAGATGTGATGTCCCTTTCCAATGTGATTCAGGCTCCAGGAGAGTCGTTGAAAGATTATTTGTAGAGATTTCATATAGCTATTATGGAGGTCAGTAATTCGAATGACCACGGGATACTCATGTCCGTGACGAGAGGCATTGTCCAGAGTTTGAGTTTGGCGATTAGTTAGCCGGTAAGCCACCCACAACTTTGGAGTGCTTTGACACAAAAGCAGATCTATATTTGAGAAAGGAGGAAGCTAGGACCTCCAGAAAAAAGAATAATTTAGGACAAAGTGGAGAAGGAGTACAAAGTAACATTCCAATAAAACAATCCAATGAAATTTCTAGAGAAGTCCAAGTGGATGTCCAGAATAAACCAAATTAGCAAAAGAGAGGCAGAGATAGGAACCAAGAACGAAAGAGGGATTCTGGAAGATTGAAGCCTAAGATTCCACTGTATAATAATTATATGCCATTGAATACGTCCTTGGAGAATATCCATCTGTCTACTTGCAATACAATGCAGTATAGGAAGCTGCCTTTGAAAGAATCAACAAAGAAGCAAAAACAAACCATGAAATATTGTCTGTTTCACGGGTGCTACGGGCATAATACAAATGAATGCAGACATCTCTAGGATGTTATAGAAAAGCTAATTCGAGAAAGGAAATTACAACAGTTTGTGAAAACTCCGCAGGATGGAAAGTAGGGGATATCTGATCCCAATCGAGGACATGCACTGCGTAGGGGTGAGGAGCCTACGTGGATTGGTGACGAATACGATAGTTGAAGGATTGCACCTGGCAGATAAGAGTTGGCAAGAGATGGAGCGCTATGCTAGCGCATTTAGACATGTGGA
This sequence comes from Allium cepa, assembly GCA_030765085.1. Classification (NCBI taxonomy): domain Eukaryota; kingdom Viridiplantae; phylum Streptophyta; class Magnoliopsida; order Asparagales; family Amaryllidaceae; genus Allium; species Allium cepa. Next base: position 274,107,293 of record CM060928.1, read on the forward strand.
TTTTGAATGATATTTGAATATGGAAGATGGAGTCCATCAAAATAGCAACGTACGATGGTGGATGATACTGTATATAGAAATAGAGACTCAAATAAGGTGGAGGCTCCAATAATCAACCCAATGGTCATTTTGGCCATGATTGACCCCGCTTTGGTGAGAATGATTTTGATTGATTACGTAAGTTCGGTAAATATAATCTTCAAAAAAGCTTATGATCAAATGAGGATGGAAGCCAAAGATTTAAAATAGTCTAAAGCTCGTATACACGGTTTTAATAGCATTGCAACTGAAGCAGTTGGTTATGTGTAATTACCTATAGAGTTGGGGGAAGGTGAACGAAGGCGAGTGCTGATCTTGCCGTTTGTTGTTTTGGATGTTGATTCTTACAATGTTTTTCTAGGTCGACCGACCTTAGTTGAATTTTGGGTAGCTCTTGCCCTATAGTGCTTGACTTTAAAGTTTTTGATCGACAATGGTGTATGAGTTGTTCATGGCGATCAGGAAACCGGACGTGCATGTTATGTAGATGAGTTGAGGGAAGCTCGGCGCAAAGAAAAAGGTAAGGGTGTAGACAAGACTGTCCGCATCCAAGCTACTGAAGATTGACAACTAGCGCCTGGGCCTTGGCTCGGGCACCACAGTTGGTTCTATAGAGATATGGATCCGAGAAATGATGAAGAGGAGCCCAAAGAGACCAAGGCTGCACTGGTTAAGCTGGCGGTTGATATCACGACAGCCATTACGACCCATCATGAGTCCTAAAGATTGGGTCACAACTCAACCCCCAATGATTAAAGAACTTGCTGGTTTTCACCGAGCATATCTAGACGTGTTCGCTTGGACTCACACTAACATCTATGGAATCTCGCCTGCTATTGTAAGCCATGCATTGAATATTGACCCAAGGCATGTCCCGGTGAAGCAGAAAAGACGCGACATGGATCCAGAGAGATATGTCGCTCTCAAAGAGGAGGTGGATAGATCAAAAGACAATGGGTTTATCTGCGACGTCCGCTACCCTAAATGGGTATCTAATATTGTATTTATGAGAAAAGCGAATGCGAAATGGAGAACATACATTGATTATTTAGACTAGAACAAGGCATGTCAAAAAGATAGTTTTCCCCTTCCAAGGATCGACCAGCTGGTTGATTCAACTGCATGACATGAATTGTTATCTTTTACGGATGCATACTCAGGATACAAACAAATCCTGATGCATATTCCCGATCAAGGGCACACCAATTTCATTACCGATGCTGGATTTTACTACTATGTAGTAATGCTGTTTGGATTAATGAATGTAGGAGCTACTTATCAGCGCTTGGTCAACATGATGTTTAAAGATCAAATCGAAAAAACAATGGGAGTATATGTGGATGATATGTTTGTGAAGTCATGACGATCAAACGACCGCATTAGAGACTTGGAAGAAATGTTTGACATCCTCTGACATTACAAAATGAAAATTAATCATTTGAAGTGTTCTTTTGGTGTTGCATCGGGGTAATTTTTGGGCTTTATTGTTAATGCTCGTGAAATAGAAGCTAATCCCGAGAAGATTCAGGCAACCCGCGATATCCAAGCGCAAAGAACTATTAAACAAGTGCAGAGTCTGAATGGCAAAGTTGCTGACTAAAGACGATTTATCTCCAGAGCTACCGACAAGTGCATTCCATTCTTTGATTTGATTAGGAAAGGGGAAATAAACTTCGAATGGATGCAAGATTGTAAAGATGCGTTTCAAGCTTTAATGAATCATTTGGTAAGACCCCTCTTCTTGTTAAAGCAAGTGGATCATGAGGATTTGTACATTTATTTGGCTGTATCGGCACACTGTATAAGTGCCACATTGGTTCGCGAGGAGGATCCAGAGGCCGGTGTATTACGTTAGAAAACGATTAATGCGAGTTGAAAGGAACTATCCAAAATCAGAAAACTGGCATATTGCTTGCTGATTGAATCATGAAAGCTTCGTCCGTACTTCCTAGCATATCCAATCAATATTTACACCGACTAGTCATCACGATAGGTTCTATAGTGACCTAAGACGTCTGGAAGGAAACTTAAGTGGAATATCGAGCTCAGTCAATTCGATATTAGTTATCTCCCTCGTAGGGCTATCTTGGGCAGGCATTGGCAGATTTTATAGTACATAGGATGATTCTTCAAAAGGCAGCGAAATTCCTACCATATGGTGGAAATTTTATACTAGTGGAGCATCTAATGATCATTGTTCTTGTGCTAGAATAGTGCTTGTAACTCTTGAAAATCGGTCGATCTGTTAAGCATTAAAGATTGATTTCTCGGCAATGAACAAACGAAGCTGAGTATGAAGCTCTGATTGCTGGACTTAAACTTTCTAGAGAACTTGAAATAAAATATCTTGAAATCTTTTGTGATTTGTAGTCAGTATTGTATCAAGTTAGGGGAGATTATCAAGCTAAGGGACAATGGCTTGCCCCATACCTTACCTAAGTCCAAGAGTTATCGACAGAGTTTGAGTACTATGACATTTCTCATATTCCACAAGATCAAAACAAAGAGGCCGATTCATTGGAAAAGTTTGCTAGTATCGGCAAAGCACAATAGATGGGCTTGGTTTCGGTAGAAGTATTAAATGCCCTATGTACAAACATCATAGAAATCGATCGGACATTGGATGCGGAGCTTGAGAGGGAATCGTGGATGACTCCGATCAGAAAGTATTTGCTACATGGAGTCCTACCAGATAAAATAAGTGAAAGCAACAATCTTTCATAAGGCTTCATAGTAAGTCATGCAGGAAGGAATTATGTAGAGGAAAGGTTTTTCTGTTCGCCTACTCCCTGTGTCGCTCAAGATGAGATAAAACATGTTCTAAGAGAAGTTTATGAAGGGGAATGTGGCGATCACATTGGAGGGAAAACTCTAGCAAAGAAAATACTCCTTTATGGGTATTATTAGCCAAATATAAATCGAGACACCGTTGATTATGTAAGATAATGCGATAAATGTCAGATATATGCAAAAACTCCAAGAGCTCCTCTAATGGAAATCACGCAAATGGTCAGTCCATGGTCATTTTCCATGTGGGGGTATAAACTGTTAGGAACTGAGATGTTGGTTTTGATGGCAATAACCTTTTTGACTTATCTTATTATAAAATATATACTAACACTGTTGTCTAGATAGATATGTATATGCAGGATATATATATATATATATAGGTATTAATTATCAAAGACTGATCAGTATAAAGACTCCGGACTCCAGGCTCAAGATTGAAGACTCTAGAGTATCCAGATCAAGATTTCAAGATATTTGTCTAGTTTTTGTTAAAACTTCATAATAGCACATAAATCTTCATTCCGAATTTCATTTGGGATGGAACCCATTTCTACCTTCTTAGTGGCTTATAAACCCACGATAAGTAGCTTACAAACCTGTGACAAGTGACTTACAAACCCATGAACATCCTGGTTTTGTACAAGTTCTCGAGTCCTGATGTGATGAGATATTCTACAGGAAGAAGCTTGCAAAACTACTTCAAAATGGTTTTTCAAAATGATTTTCAAAACGATTTTCAAAACTGCTTTTTATAATATTTTAGCCTTAAAATTATCTTTTCAAATGATTTTTCAAAAAGATGTTTTAGCCTTAAAATATTATTTGTTTTTGTTTTAAAATAAACTCTTGTTTTAAACTTTACTTTCAAAACAAATTTTACATTGTTTTTTAACTAGGGATGTTGACATCATGGGATACCCCATGTCGACATGGTGGATATTGAATTCAAAAGTTTCAATTTTCAAAAGAAGTGTCTATTCGTTTAAATCTCTTCACGAATGATTATGACCGTTGGTGCTTTATAGATAGCCTTCACAAACTAATTTTTTTCAAAAACTAATTTCTTATTTTCTTCACTTCTTCATCTCCACAAATCCATATTCTATAATTTTCATATTTTTAAGATCATGCCGAAATTGTACCGAATTCTCAAGTGAATCAAATAAGAATCTCATTCTTGTTTGATTCTCTGCCCTCTCTCGAAAATCAAAGTGCTATTCAGAGTTATAACATCAATTTGTAATCAAAAGTTTATCGAGTCTCTCTATAAGGTATGGTTGTGCCTGGAAATCAATTGGGAGATCTTAAGTCCCGTAAATCAAGAGAGTTTGCCCCGGACTCATGAGACAGGAGGGTACCTCAAGGCCTTTAAAAATTAAGGATTGTAATCTCGACATTGGTATAATAAAAATCTGTATGAGGTGGTTTGCCTTGGTACATGACCGGATGTAGGGTAACTCCAAACTAGTATATAATCCGGTGTATTCTTTCCTTTTACTTCTTTTTATTTACTTTCTGCATCTGTGTTTGATTCTATGATTGCTATGTGATTAAGTTTTGCATTTGTTTGTGTCATAGTTTTGAAAATAGTCCATATAAGTCTTAGAATCCATTAAACACTATTCACCCCCTTAGTGTTAAACTAGCCTTTAGATCTTTAAACCGTGCTCCCTTTCATAAACATTATTGGTTCCTTACTGATTCCTAAAGGTAGCGCAAAGTACGCTATCGTTGCAGTTGATTACTTCACCAAATGGGATGAATTAGAACCTTTAGCCGCGATCACAACCAAGAAAGCAATCAACTTTATTGTCCGAAACATCATATGCACTTCGGTCTTCCGCGAACTATTGTGATAGATAATAGGACTCAATTCGACAGTGTTGAGTTCAAAGACATTTGTTGGAGATATCATATTGAAAAGAGATTTGCAGCGATCTCTCGCCCTCGGGAAAATTGACAGGTTGAAGCTGTAAATAAAATCAAAAAGCCCATTCTGAAGAAGTATTTGGAGAATGCTAGAGGCAAGTGGGTGGATGAACTCCCTATAACACTATGGGGTTATAGGACCACCCACAAGTCCATGACTGGCCATACTCCATTTGCTCTTGCTTACGGTTCCGAAGCCGTTATTCCTATTGAGTTCGAAGTTCCTTCTCATCGAGTAACTGACTACGATCCCAAAATAAATAAATATCTCCTCTTGGAATCTCTCGATTTTATAGATGAGAAGCATGAGGAAGCCGATCTGAGGGTAGCTGCACATCAATACCGAGTGGCTCGGTATTACAACATTAAAGTCCGACCAAGAACCTTTGAAACCGGCAATCTCGTCCTGAAACGGGTTCTTCCTACCCTATCGCATATGAATCCAATCTAGGAAGGACCATATGCCATTGAACAGAGGCTTGGAGAAGGAACTTTCAAACTAGCGATTATCGATGGCCTCACACTTCCAAAGGCATGGAATATCGAGCATCTACAACGCTATTTCACTTAGTTTATTTCCTGTTCATTTCAATTGTATTTACTTTTAGAATTTGCTTTAGAATTTGATTTTCCATACATATAATAAGACAGTTTATGTTATTCCTTTCCATTTAATGAATAAAGTTTTGGACTTTCTTTATATTTAAGCTTGTTGTAGCATTATGTATTAGTTATATAACGAAACTAATTGATGTTGATACTTATGAACAGGCTCGCAGAGTTTGAAGCTAATCAATTAAGCCAGTTCCCAGTGGGACTAAACAAGATGAGCTTGGTTCACTTATTCATTTGATAACTTCCATTCATAATCCGATGGACGAGATATATAATGAAGAATAAATGTTGCTCAGCCATCTGATGATCGAATAAATCCTGCAAAACTATGGAATTGAGAAAAAATGAGATTGGCCGTGACACGACCGATCACTCGCTAAATCGAACCTGTCCCTGGGGACCAAATCAGTCAATTAAGAGGAGTACGGTCCAACTGCTCTTTGAAATAACTCTAAGTCCTCAAAGTGTGGACCGAAGTATAAACATAAGTTGGGTTTGAATCAACCACTCACGACATAACTTTAAGTTCCTTGAGTGCGGACCGAGGTATAAACATAAGCCGGGTGTGATTTGACCACCCGCGACACAACTCTTAGTCCCTAAATTGCGGACTAGCGTATAAACACAAGTCGGGTATGAGTTGATTACCCATGAAACAACTCTAAGTCCTTAGAGTGCGGACTAGAATATAAATATAGATTGGGTGCGACTCGGCCACTTATCAACTTACTCTTATCTCCAAAGTGCGGATATGAGCGTGAATGAATAGATGAGTGGAGTTCAACCATTCACTATTTCATGAACTCCAGTGTGAAACCGAAAGGAGGAGTATAAACTCGCTGAGGATGGAGTTCGAGCATCCAACATATAACCCTACTAACCTAAAGCCGAGGGCAAGAGTATAGCTACTCAAAAACCGCTGAATTCGAGGCGCAACACTAAGATACAAACCTAGGTTTGATATGACTCGAGGCCATGACCACATGGAGGCCTGGGATAGAGCTGGTGAATTGTTACCAAAATTAATGAACAATGAATTACAAGTACATTGAATGGAAAGTAATAGTTCAACTACTTAAATAGAAAGTCACACGAAAGTTCAATAGAAAGCAAAAACTTTTATTCACATGACAAGATTTAAGATTATGGTACAAGTTATTTCAAAAAATCGAGAATCATACCTGAACAAACACAACTAATAAAAGAAACAATGAACAAACAGCTATGCAAACTATATACACACCGAGCCAAAGTGACGACTATTTCTTCGACCTCATCTCTTTTGGATTTTTTAGGAGTACTACCACTTGGGCCCTTGATATTTCTCTTCCTGGATCCTTTGCCACCTTTTGCAGGAGAGCTTATAGAGTAGGAGGGAGTTCACTGGGAATCGATCTGCCAGATGGAGTAACTTATAGCAGCACAAGGGGTGAATCATCGATTTCCACATCAACGGGCACAGCTTTAGCCTTTTTCTTCAGTAACTCCTCCTTCAATAGGCTCTTTCAAGCTAATCTCATCAATGCATTCAGAGGCATCAGTAATCACAACATCGTCAGATTCATCCACTGGGAGTAGATCTTCGACCTTATAATCGTCAAGAGCTCTGATGACTTGAGCATCAAGTCTTATTATATTAGTAGCCACTGGAATCTTTGTTGGTTTCTCTTGTTGCTCAATAGCAGCATCGCTTTTATGAGTTTGACGGGGACCTAGAAGACCTGTAAAATTTATAAAAACAAGGAGATAAGATTAAAACTATTAAGCACAAAGAAAAAAACCTTTCATAAGTTGGAAAGCATAGTGCATTACCCATATCTAGTTGGCTCTCGGTGGTTGCTAGAGTACCTTCTTCCAAAATAGGGGACAACACTTTAGATTGATAGCCGGGCCTATCTGGATCATAGCCCAAGTCCTACTTTGGGCCGAATGGGACCAATGCTCCGGCTACTTAGGAAGAAGAGGGACCCTTAGGACCTGCCTTCAAAGATCTAACAATATGTTCTCCTTTGTCAAAAGGTGTAGAAACATTAAAGTACAAGAGGTTCGCAGTGACAAGATCTAGGGGTTAATTTTCACGAAGGATCTCCTGCACTAATTTTTCTTCATCAAGCTCGGCTCCGCACAATTCTCTTTTTTTTAATATCAACGATGTGTTCCTAGGCTTTAACAAGTAATTCAAGATAACCTTCGCCCAAAAAGCTCAAGTGGCGGTGGATGATGACTTTGGTATTGTATTCCATGATCAATGGGTCAAATAAGTCCTTGATTTCATTCCGGTCAGACTCCTTAGCATCTTCTATTTGGGTTTTAATTTGTCCCATCATCTCTTTACGGCCTTCCTCTCAAGCCTCCTCTTTAAGAGCTTTAATTTTAGCGAACTGCTTATTAAGCTCAATATTCAGTCTCTTGGCTTCAACAACCACTTCGCAGTACCTCTACGATTCTTCCTAGACCTTAATTTTTTCTTCCTTTTATTTCTTGAAATGCTCCTCAAGTTCCTCGACGCGATGGGATAAAACATCCTTTTCCTTTTACGAAGAATCTTTTTCTAGAGCTAATGCCCCGCTATGATTGAGGACAACATCGAGTTCCTTTTTGGTGAAGCTTCTAAATGGCTTACTACCTCCGATTTTTCCTTGGCACTTTTATCTACCTCAGTAAGTTTTGCAGTCAATTCCGATAGTTTTTCATCTTGGGGTTTGGTAATGTCTTTATCATGTATGCCTTTAGCTTGAGACGAACTATTTCGTATTGTCGCTCGATCAACACTTCAGAGACATTTTCTGCCAAGTGTTGAAATGATTCATGCTTCACGAACACATCATTAACACATGTGAGAGAACTTGCTTTGGCATGCCATAGAATCATATGTATTGTGGGAAGGAATTTAAGCCCGTTGACGTAGATTTTCAAAATAGTGGCCTGAAGCTCGGCCAATTTCTCCATTGTATAAACGTCAGAAGCGGCAACCGGCAAGGATGGGTCAGAAGCAACACTTGGATGCTTGTTTGATCTATGGTCGTGAGACTGCTTAAAGCTCGAAGAACCAGAGTGTTGTTCATGTAATGTGACAATTTTTGGGCCACGGTAGGGAGGCTGGTCTCCGCTATAAGAAAGAAAATTAGGCTGATCTCCCTAGCGAGATGTCTAAGACTGGTATTTGCACTTGGAAGAGGAGGATTCCCTTAAATGATGCTTCTTTCCCATCCATTGTCTTTCTTTTTGTGCCTACCAGACTCTGAGTCGTCGATAATACGTTGAAGAACCTCTTAAGAGACCGAAGGCCCGGGACTTAGTCATTGCACCTACAAGGACCAAATAAAAACATGTGAGTAGCTATCGTGCAAAGGATTAATGAAGAGAATGTAGTAAAGTGCACGTGGTCGTGAGTGTCCTAGTGATCCCCTCGGCAGATCGGTGGATGTAGCTTTGCTTATGGGTGTTCTCTCTCCTTTATCAGTAGGATGAATGCCTTCACCGCTCCTAGTGATGTAAGTAAGTATTTTAAAAGACTAAAAGTGATTAATAAGTTAGTATGGTGTTATAAAATAGCAAGAGATTTTATAAAATGGTTTAAAGTAATATTTTACTTTTATTGAAAAGATAGTAAGTGACATTTTGCACTTACTAAAGACAATTGTAGGTAAAAGTAATATTTGAACTAGAAATAGTTGAATTGACTACTGGATATACATGTGTGTATATGTGCATAAGCAGGCATACACGTACGTGTATTCGGAGTTAAGCAACGATCGAAACAACTATAGTATTATAGTTAGAATTATGATGAGAATTGTGTTTTTAAGAGATGAAGTGTAATAGATTTTCATATGCATATGGGAGTGTCCGTATGTGTACATGCTCATGTTAAGAGCGATCCCATGTAGCCATAGCGACCACCGGGTGCGGTAAGTTGCATGGGAGAGTACCAGATCAAGTAATCGCCCCGTGAAGCTCGAATTTATTTGTGTTGTGATGTTTGCGTGGTTAAGTAAACGTGTGTGGCTAGCATGCACAAATGAGTGCATCAACACACGTATGAGCTACACACAAGGCATGGAGGCCGGGCATGCCAGTTTTGTGCGTTAGAGGAAGCCGGGCCGCTATAATTGCCCGTTGAACTATACTCACGCAAAGAGTGGATTTTGGTATCGAAATCATTTTTCATATACTAAAGAAGCCACTTCCAAATTTTAATAAATGAACCTCGGTGGACGTCCGATGGGATGGAGGTAGGCTCTTGTAGCAACGCGACTCATCCGGCGAAGCGTCAGAGGAAATGGCATGCGAATTGGCGATCGTTTGGTGGGATTTGCCTCTGTCCAGGCTCATTGCCAGGAACCCATCAGTTCAGTCAACTACATAGGTCTATTCAATATACAACTTGAGTGGAAACAATTTATATCTGCACCGGTTTAGTCGACTGAATGGAACCCTTAAGTCGACAGACCTGTTATGTATTGTACAACTTCAAAACACGATAACTTTCGCATATGAAGTCGGATTGAGGTGAGATTTGAACTGTTATTCACAATTTTTGAGTGGCTACAACTTATGTAATTTTGGTAGATTTTGGAGTAATTTTATTTCAGGGCCTATATGGACCCACTTCGGCATGTATTCCAAAATCGTAGATTTTGAGGTAGAACGGGAGGGTATACCAGAAGAGTATTATGATAACGAGGTCATACTTCCATTTCGAATGTGATTAAAGTTAATATAGGGTTTCGTTAGAGTAGTTTGGTGGGTTTTTGGCCACGGCGACTGGAGCCGTGCATGGCGATTCTATACGTTATATACAGAGTGAGTACGTACTCTAAGATTTTGACCTTAGAATAATATACGATTTGTTTGGTGTTGACATGTTGTGACAGACCATTGAGTGAGTCCGTACTCTAAGATTTTGACCTTAAAGTAATATATGATTTGTTTGGCATTGACTTGTTGTGACACCCCAAGGATATAGATTTATGTGATCAACCTAGGTATCGACCTTCTATTGGTGTACCTAAAGTGTTTGTTAATGGCTATGGCACACTCAATATGGTATTTTGAGACCAAGAATAGATCAATCTTAGCAGTAGTGATCGTTGTTCTGAGATCATGGTTTGATCATAGTATATTTGTACTGTATTATTAGCATTTTTGGGCTAGTGTAGTGTAATAGAAGATATCATGTTAACTCATTATTATAGGAGAATAGTAGGGTATGGTATGATCCTCTCTACTTTTGAGATGCATTTACTATACTTGTTTATAGGCAGTTCGAATTATCCCTGAGCCACGTTTTATGGAGTGGACCGGCTATGATTCATTTATTCCTGTCAATTTTTTATAGTTTTAATATGTAGTATTTTGAGATAATTCCCCTCACACAAGACTTTATCTCTGACCAGCGTTTTATCTTTGTCTGCTTATATGTCATGACAACTCTTGGGTACTCGATTGAGTAGTTTGAGAGTCATTGCTTTTGGGGATAGGCTTGCAAAGTGAGCAGCTGGAGCACTTTGGAGGTATGACATCGATGTTTCAAGATATATACTTGTTATTTCATTTGTACACGACAGAGCTATTATTTATATACGAGACCGTTGTGTCAGATATTTACTCAGAACTCCATGTTCCTTTAGAATTGATGTATTCTGACTATTCTGTACTGATATTTATTTGTCAATCGCTTATGCTTTTACAGTCTCTTATATCGTCATTCTATTATATATATATATATATATTCAATATATTATATGTTGTCATTCCGTTGTGAGATCTTATCGATGTCTTGGTTTAGTGTTATGCTTAAATTTCACCCAAATGATTGGTCTTTCTGAGTATTCTGAAGGGCGAGTTGTTACATTTGATATCAAAGCGAGCCTCAATAATCAGACCAAGTAGACCAGTTGGATTTAATCAATCTGGTCGAAGGAGATACGTTGAGAGAGCATATTTCTATTTTCTAATATATAATACTATCTACACTGCTTGTCTTTTGAACTTGATTTGTTTCTTTTGCTAAGGTATTTTTGTCAGGTTATCCATATTAGCAAACAAAATACAGGAGTAACCGTGGTTAGGCAGTTTGAGGTGCCTGACTAGTTTAGAGATTATTTAGCTATCGCAAAAGATGTTTCGTTGCTATGAACATTTCTAGCTGATTGCGGTTAGCGTCAGAAGTGGTGTGGCCCTTTCGGCATAAGTATTTTTAGCTCTACCGGCTTTAGTCTCTTCGAAGCAGTGCCAAATTTTCCTTAGCCTTGGAGGGAAGCCATAGCCGAGTCTTGAGATTGTTACCGAGGTGCGATTTTGGACACATGCATGAGAAGGCTTCCATCGTTATAGGTTTAGGGAATGTTCTCATTTGGAAGAGTACTTCTCGACATTTGGGAAAGAGAGACTTTGGCTGGGTAGGATGTAGTGTTTTTATGGCTGATTAGCATACCTAAGATTTATAATTCATTCAAGCGTCGCTTTAAGTTCTTAGTTCATTTCTGAGATCGAGAAGAGTGTTTCACTCGAGTATTCCATCTATCCTAAGCAGGATGGCTTATCAGTGAAGGAGTGTTGACATGTTCAACCTTTTCTTTTTGAGGTTTGAGGTGGTCGGTACTCCGTTGTTGTGGGCAAAGAGATTTTCATTGGGTCTTAAGCATTGGTAGGGGGTTTATTGCTTAGCATTATCCCTGATAGGGTTCACTTTTGAAAATCTTGTTCGGATGGTTCTCCTTCGTGAGAATGCCAATGAGATACCATTGATGTAATGAAAGTGGAAATAAACCAAAACTCCAAACGAGGCAAAATGACCATGATACAAGGAAGATCAGGCTTGTTCGAAAAAGAGAAGCTAGCCTAGTACGTCACTCCTATGGTATATGGGAGGCATTTCGCTATGGAATGTCGTCCAACTAAAAAGAAGCGTAAGTGCTTCAATTGTGATTGGCTTGATCACTTGATGAAGGACCATCCTACACTTTTGAAGGGTAAGTAAGTGATTATGAATTGTGCCTTTTAGGCATTAAAGGGTCCTAGCAAGCTTACGGCTCAAGAAAATTGGAAGGAGCTTATGTAGTGAGGTATGCTTTATTTTTGGGAACTCACTTCTGATCCTTTAGACATTTGAGTGGTATATTTTATTCGTTGCTAGTTGCTCGGTGATAGGCTAAACTTGATACTTTTCATAATAGGTAAATTCTTCGATAGAGATTGTTAGCTCGCCTTTTGTTAAGGCCGTGACACCAAGAACTTAACTGAAAACTGAGGACAGTCCGTCCCGAAGATTGGTTATACGCAGGCTCACTATGGATGTCGATAATTTTTGTCCGGGTCTGGACCAAGCTACAATTGATATGACAAGACAAGCAAAGCATTGGAAGCCAACATTCCAAATTTCAAGTCAATTGGGGTTCGTATGGTCAAACTATGGATTGATCAAGTTTTATGGAAAGCATGCTAATTTCGTATCCATGCACTTCACATCCATCAACAATCGGCAGTTCATATCCATCGATGAGCATCGCTTTGTATCCATCAGTTATCTGTTGTTCGTATCCATCAACAAATGTCGCTTCGTATCCATCGGTTATCTGTTGTTTGTATCCATCGATGAGCATCGTTTCGTATCCATCAGTTATCTGTTGTTCGTATCCATCAACAAATGTCTCTTCGTATCCATCAGTTATTTGCTGTTCGTATCCATCGACAAATATCGCTTCGTATCCGTCGATACAAGGTGGTCCACAGTGATCGATGGAAATACATAAATGCCATCGATATGAAGTTATATCCGAAGGATTGATATGAAGAGCTTACATAGGAATGGATACGAAGAGGCCTTCATTCATTGATTTGAAGTAGCCTGTTATGATCGATACGAACAGAGTAGTGGATCGATACGAACAAGGCTAACCTGGGTTGATACGAATAAAGCGCATCCATAGGGAAGACTCGATCATTTGGCATGAAATATGGATCGATCCTAAAGACAAGCGCCACGTCAACCAGCATCACCTGAAGAATCATCAATCCGAAATCATCGATACGAACGGCATCGATACGAAGGAGACAACCTTCAAAAATTACAAACGTGCATCGATCATAACTCACAATCTACGAGTCCAAGTGCCATCAAATTTTCACAGGAGCTTACGTGTAACCTAAAGAATGTTCTTGCTCAATTTCGACTCGGTTGGGCCAAGTTTTGATCGATATGAAATTCATTCGTATCGATCACGGACCGAGTGCAAATGACATGGTATCGATCGCGTGGGCCCACCCACGTGTGAGAAAAGGTCTTCCGAGATCCGAGCGGGATATTTGCAGCCTACGCCTATAAATAGCTGCCCAGGACCTACTGAAAAAGGTCTTTTTAGCTCCTCGACGTCCAGACTCTGCCAAAATCATTTTTGTACTCAAAGATCACTGTTATGCTCGAAATTTACTGTTGTAATCCGCTGTAACCAGCAAGTAAAAGTTAATGAAAGTCAATCATTTCATAGTGGACGCAAGCCAAGCACCGAACCACTCTAAATCCCTGTGTTTCTATATGTTTCTCTTATCTGTTTTAGAAGTGTTTGTTAGATAATCCTATTTTTTCCATTTATTTTCTTCATTTTATCTCTTAAAATACTTCCAAAGAGTGTTGTGCCCAATTTTGGTATAAACATTTTTGTGCTTTCACTGAGAAAATACAGTTTTTCTCCTGCTCTTTGGATCTACTATCGATATCGGATTGCACAAATCAAAGAAGAAGATCCAAATTTCAAAGTTTAAAGTTCTTCCATCCTATTCAGATTTGCATCAAGTCTAGGAAAGAGCTTCGCTATTCATCATGATAAACACAAGGACCACTTCTACTGCTGCAGATCCAGAAGGACGGGATCGACAAAATCCCTTGGAACTATCTCTGACTGATCGGAATGATGCCAGATCATCAGATCCGCAAGGGCCTGTCACCAGGGAAGAGTTTCAGATGCTAATGCAAGAGCTAACACAGAGCCGTCAGCAACTTACTCAACAGCTGCGTGCAAACTCAGAATTGACCAATCAGCTAAATCGCCAAGGGCATAGGAGATCCAGAAGGGATCAGGCTTCCTATTCATCTACTGAGTTTTCAGCTTCTTCAGATTTCCATCATAGATCCACACGTCCACGGCTGGATGGGAGTTACACTCAAGCTACTGCATTTCAGCATACATTGAATATTGGGCAACCAAGAGTTGGCCCGTCAACTAGCTATCAGACCGGACCGTCCTCCCTGGGAGGTACTGTTCCTCATCATGTTACAGACAATCGCACTGCCACTGCTGCTATTGAATTGAGAGTTGATGACCGAAATCGGACAGTTCTTAACCGTCACAAACATACTCTAGAACCTTATGTCCCTGAAGACTTAGAACCAAGGAGACGAGACCTGGACCGTCGACCGCGTCCGACCCAGCCTCGCATTGTGGAACCTGACCACGCTGACCACACCTTGGTCCAACGTGCTCAAAATGTCCATATGCGAGATATACCAACGATGATCCACCAAATGATCCATGAATGTCAACGTCTCACTAATGATGACTAGGGAATCTCCCGGAGTCATACCCCTTTCACTGATGACATACTCTATGCTGAACCACCTCGGCGATTCAGAATTCCAACTCTACCCGTCTATGAGGGGAACTCAGATCTTAATCAGCATAATCTAAAGTACAAATGGTTGATGAATGCTGCACGACTGACGATGCAGTTAAATGCTGGATTTTTCCGATCTCTCTTGGGGGAATAACTACCTTGTGGTTTACCCATCTACCACCTTGATCTATCTCGTGTTTTGATCAGTTGGCGACAAAGTCTGTTGAGCAGTTTCAGATGCATGTAACGAGGCCGAAGGATGTTAACACTTTGTCCAGTGTCACTCAGGCTCCTGGAGAGACATTCAGACGTTATCTAGAAAGATTTCATGTTGCGTATGCTGAGATTAGCAATCCCAATGATAACTCTATTCTGATGGCCCTGATTAAGGAGATTGATCTCGATTTTGAATTCGGCATCTGGCTGGTCGGAAAACCCTCTGCGTCATTGGACCGTTTCTATTTCAAGGCAACCTAATTCTTGAGACGGGAGGATGCGAAACATCCTAGAAAGAAGGATGACGCAGGGCCTAGTGTGGAAGGAATCTAAAGTAATGTAGCTATTAAACAAACCCAGGAGAGTTTCGGAAAAGTGCGATTGAATATACAAAATAAACAGAATCAACAGAGAGGTAATGGAGATCGAAATAAGAAACATGATCAGAGTCGTGGTCCATGACGTGGGGCTCCCATGTTTGATAATTATACTCCTTTGAATACATCACTGGCGAATGTATACTTACAGGCCTGTAATACCATTCAATATAAGAAACCTGCCCCGAAACCATCGTTAGAGAAACAAATCCAGAAACGAAAGTTTTGTAGATTCCACGATAGCTACGACCATAACAAAAACGAGTGTCATCATTTACAGGATATCATTGAGAAGTTGATACATGAAAGGAAATACGAGTAGTTTGTGCGGGCGCCGCAGTTTGGAGGTGCGGGCCCATCAAATCAGAACCGTGTACAAAATCAGGCAAGACAGGAGGAACCCGCTCATACCGGTGGGAGGTTACTGATAAATACTGTTAGTGGTGGTCCTCATCCAGCAGACCAAAGCTAGAAGGAAATGTAGTCATATGCCAGTTCTATTAGGCATGCAAGCTTCGAGTGTTATAGTAGTTTGGAAAATGGGGCTCCGGCCAAGCAACAGACACGATGACTGGCGACATCGTTTTACGAGACAGAGACACCGACAAGGTTGAAGCCCCAACTATCGATCCACTTGTCATATCAACTCAAGTTGGCCTGCTTGGATGAAGAGGATCTTGATAGACAATGGAAGTTCTATGAATATATTGTTTAAGCGAGCCTATGACCAAATGAAAATGGAAGCTAAAGATTTGAAGCCTTGCCAGTCTCGCATACATGACTTCGACGGGAGTGCAACCATACCCACTGGAGTGGTTGAATTGGTTGTGGAGTTAGGAATCGTAGAACGCCGGAGAGTCCGAATATTGCAATTTATTGTGCTGGATATAGATTTGCCATACAATGCTTTCTTGGGCTGACCGACCCTAGCTGAGTTTAGGGCTGCCAATGCCCTATAGTGTTTGACTCTAAAGTTCCGCACCAATCGTGAGGTTGGGGTCGTTTAGGGAGACTAGGCTGCTGGGAGAGCCTGTTATGTTGCTGAGCTGCGCGAGGCGCAGCGAAAGGAGAAAGGAAAGGGCGTAGAGGAATCTCTCTGCGTCCTCTTTGTTGAAAATTGACAATTGGTGCCTGGGCCTAGGCCCGGGCACCCCAACCAATTCCAAAGAGATCTTAACCCGAGAGATAACGAAAGTGAAGATGAAAGTAGAGAAAGTCAAGCTTCTCTGGCCGAACTGACGATCGATGTCTCGATTGACGATAGCGACGACTCTAGAATGATAAAGATTGGATCTCTGTTAAGCCAACAAATGCAAGAGGAATTGGTTGAATTTCTTCGGGCAAACCTCGACATGTCTGCCTGGAAACATTTTGACATTTGTGGAATCTCCCCGAGCATCGCGAGCCACACATTGAACATTGACCCACGACATGTCCTGGTCAAACAAAAAAAGCATGGTATGGATCTAGAGAGATATGCCGCCCTTAAGGAAGAGGTAGATAAGCTTAAATCGAATGGATTTATTCGAGATGCATTATACCCGGAATGGGTATCCAATCATGTACCTGTCCGAAAGCCAAATGGGAAATGGAGAACGTGCGTCGACTATTCAAACTTGAATAAAGCTTTCCCCAGAGACGGTTTTCCACTTCCTCGAATCGATTAGCTCGTAGATTCAACGGCTGGACATGAACTCCTATCCTTTATGGACATATTTTCAGGTTACAACCAAATACCCATGCACTTGTCCGACCAGGAGCATACCGGCTTCGTGACCGATCTGGAACTCTACTGCTACAAATTTATGCCTTTTGGACTCAAGAACGCCGGTGCAACTTACCAACGACTGGTTAATCGTATGTTCATCAACCAGATTAGAAAAACCATGAAGGTATACGTGGACGACATGCTAGTGAAATCATGATTCTCTACTGATCATATTAAAGACCTGGAATCAATGTTTAATATCCTTCGAGAATACAGAATGAAGCTCAATCCGTTGAAATGTCACTTTGGTGTCGCATTCGGAAAATTCCTTGGGTTTATCGTCAACGCCCGAGGAATCGAAGCCAATCCTGGAAAGATATGGGCGATCAAAAATCTTGAGACTCCAAGAACTATAAAGCAAGTCCAGAGCCTCAACAGGAAAGTAGCAGCATTGAGCAGGTTCATTTCAAAATCCATTGACAAGTGCATTCGCTTCTTCGATTTGATTCGAAAAGGAAAATATAACTTTGAATGGACTGTGGAATGTGAGGGTGCATTCCAAGCACTAATTCAGCACCTCTCCCCACTGCCTATTTTGTCAAAGCCTATCGATCACGAGAAATTGTACCTTTACTTGGTGGTATCAGAAAACACGATTAGTGCTGCCCTGGTTCGGGATGAAGACCGAGTACAAAAACCGGTCTACTATATTAGCAAACGACTAATCGGAGCTGAGAGAAATTATCCAAAGCTAGAGAAGTTGGCTTATTGTCTTGTTATTGCTTGAAGTAAGCTCCGTCCGTATTTCTAGGCTCATTCAATTACCATTTACATCGACCAACCATTACAACAGGTCCTTACGCGGCCG
This sequence comes from Allium cepa, assembly GCA_030765085.1. NCBI lineage: Eukaryota > Viridiplantae > Streptophyta > Magnoliopsida > Asparagales > Amaryllidaceae > Allium > Allium cepa. The sequence goes on from CM060928.1 coordinate 274,125,450, forward strand.
GAGACATCTGGTAGGTTACTCAAGTGGAATATCGAGCGAAGTCAGTTTGATCTTACCTACACTCCAAGGCAAGCCATTCAAGGACAAGTCCTAGCAGATTTCATAGTTGAATTTACCATCCTAGAGGACTTGCGTGAAACCAGTGAATCTCCCATATATATCTAGAAGCTGCATACTGATGGTGCATCAGACAACCGTAGCTCAGATGTTGGGGTTGTACTTGAAACTCTTGAAGGTCGATCTATATGCTATACTTTAAAGTTTGATTTTCGTGCGACCAACAACGAAGCCGAGTATGAAGCCATACTCGCCGGATTGAGACTTGCCCGAGATTTGAAAGTCATTACTGTGGAGATTTATTGTGATTCGCAATTGGTCATGTGTCAAGTTCGGGGGGAGTACTAGGTCAAGGACCGAAGACTGGCTACTTAGCTAGCATGGGTTCAAGAAATATTAAATCATTTCAATTATTATGCCATCTACTGCATACCCCAAGAGCGCAATCAAAAAGCCGATTCATTAGCAAAACTAGCCAGCACAGGTGAAGCACAACAAATGGGACTTGTTCCTATGGAAACATTGTCTTCCCTAAGCATCGATCGAATGGACACGGATTGGGTATTTGAGGTTATTCCCGATAAGGAGTCATGGATAACTCAATTCAGAAATTATCTCGAGCAGGGGATCTTGCTAGAGCGTAGGAGTGAAAAGAGACAAATTCTTCGAAAAGCTTCGCGGTTCACTATTCAGAATGGAGTCATGTATAGAAGATGATATTTTGTTCCCTTACTCTGGTGTATCACTCATGATGAAATTAAACGAGTGTTACATGATGTACACGAAGGAGAATGTGGTGATCACACCGAGGGTCAGGCTTTAGCTAAGAAAGTACTCCGATATGGATACTATTAGCCGAACGTGAATCGTGATGCATCAGACTATGCCAGAAAATGTGATAGATGTCAAAAACACGCTTGGATTCCTAGAGCCCCTCCTATCGAAATAACACAGATGGTCAGTCCATGGCCGTTTGCAGTCTAGGGCATTGATATTATTGGTTCTATACCTCTGGCCAAGATGGTGCGAAGTACGCCATCGTCGCAGTTCATTACTTTACTAAGCGGGCGGAAGCTGAACCCCTTGCTACAATCACGACGAAGAAAGCGATCAACATCATGGTACGCAACATTATCTGTTGATTTGGTCTCCCGCATACCATCATCACCGATAACAGAACCCAATTCGACAGCGTTGAGTTCATGGATTTTTGTCAACTATTCCATATTCAAAAGAAATTCTCTGTAGTTGCACACCCTCAAGCGAATGGACATGTTGAAGCTACTAATAATGTTATCAAGTCTATTCTAAAGAAACGACTGGAAAATGCCGAGGGTAAATGGGTCGATGGACTTCCTATGGATTTATGGGCTTATCGAACAACCCATAAGTCCACCACCGGCCACACTCCATTCTCTCTTTCTTATGGTTAAGAAGCCATTATTCCAGTCAAGATGGAAGTACCTTCTCATCGCGTGACATACTATGATCCAAAGACAAATGCTATATTACTTCCCGAATCCCTAGATTTATTGGATGAGAAGTGAGAAGAGGCTGATTTGAGGGCAGACGCATACCGAAGTAGGGTCGCCCGATTTGTACAATGCCAAGGTCCGACCCCGAACCTTCGAACTCGGTGATCGCATCCTCAAGAGAATCTACCCGGTACCTTCGCACATGAAACCAACGTGGGGAGGGCTATATGTAATTGAACAAAAGCTCGGCGATGGCACGTTTAAGTTATCGACCGTTGACGGTCTTACTCTAGCAAAGGCGTGGAACAACGAGAGTCTTCATTGCTACTACACATGACTGGCGTAATTTATTTAGTCTATTTTTCATTTGCATTTTGTTTCTGCATTTCGAAATTTGAATCTGTAATAAGGCATCTGACTTTGCCATATTTTCTTATTTCAGCAATAAAGTGCAATCTCTTCGAGCAAGAGCTGCGATTTATTGAATATGTCATACAACCATGACGATGCACAAAGAGCTAAGTTCCATCATTTGGTGAAATTTATTCAAATAGAGAGTGCATGTGATACGACCTGTCACTCACTAAGCGAAACTCGAGCTCAGGGGCAAGCCATCACACTAAACACTAAATAGGATTGATAACGAGGATCCTCTAACTAACTCTAGATTCCCGGAGTGCGAAGTGGAGTATAAATTTACAAATGTGGTTTTGAGGAGGGTGGATCCGTCCACCTAACGACCTCGCCCATATTCGAACCTAGTTCGAGGAGGATGGATACGTCCATCTAACGACCTCACTTGTTAACTCAGGGTGGATGTGAATCGACCATCCACAATCTTGATAAATCCATCATTCTCGGAGTGCGAACGAAATTCGCCTAAACAGACGCGACTGACCGTCTGTCGGCCAACTCCAAATTCCCAGAGTGCGAATTGGAGTATAAACATCAACTCCAAATTCCCAAAGTGCGAATTGGAGTATAAACATCAACTTCAAATTCCCTAGTGCGAATTGGAGTATAAACACTAACTCTAAATTCCCAGAGTGTGAACTAGAGTATAAAACATCTAAGTCCCTAGAGCATGGACTGAAGTATAAAACATCTACTAACTCTAAGTTCCTAGAGCGTGGACTGGAGTATAAGCATCGATTAACTTTAGGTCACCAAAGAATGGATTAGAGTTTAAGCACAAACCGGATATGAACCGATTATCCGTAAGACAACTCCGAGTCCCCGGAGTGCGGTCAGAGTATAAACATAAATCGGATGTGACCATTCACCCACGAATTAATTTGAAGTCCCCAGAGTGTGGATGCGGTTATAAACATTAAATAGGCATGACCGACTGCCCGTGAAAATAACTTAAGTCCTCGGAGCGTGGACGTATCACTAAAACTTAAGTGGACATAATCGACCGTCGATGAATAGGTGCAATCCCCAGAGTGTGGATACAATCGCCAATTGATAAGCAAGTGTGGTTCTACTACTCAAATTCATCATGTTCTGGCTTCGTTTCACAAAGATCGAGATCGATATGTTAAAGGCAAACAACAACCGCTGACCGATCTTTCAAATGTATCCCCGAATCTGGGGGCAGAACTTAAGTATTGACCATTGATTGAGACAGTGTGATATCAGAATTCGACTCAACACTCGTTTGCAACCCGAGACCGTAGCTTCGAGACTTAGCGACCGAATTGGGTCCGAATTGAGGAATTAAAACTTCACAAGTGTGTTGAACAGAAGTTCAAGTGCTGAAACACTTAAGTAAATTAACTCAAGTTGGACAGAAGGCAAAATGAAATTTCATTTTAATCATTCTTTGGAAGAAAAAGGCTAAGTACAAAAGTATGCCAAAAGTCCTACTAGCAAGGGCCAAACCACATCTATACATGGCCTATAAAAGAAAAGCAGAAGTGAATTCCTATCTATCTACGAAAAATGAGCCGAAGAAGCATATCTACTCTTACGTTTTTCTTGGTTTCTTCTTCGGCGTAGACCCGTTGGAGATACCACTGGGTTTCCTCTTTGAGCCTTTGCCTTTCGTCGGCTGATATCCAATGGGGGGTGTTATATTGATTTCCTTCTCCAAACTCAAGTGTATGGGAATACTTCTAGCAGGCGGAGCCGGAGTGGTCGGGTCCACTATAAGAGGCGAAATAGGCATGCTAGTGTCCACAACAGTACCGCCAAGGGATATCATGTGTAACAGGGCCGGGCCAGGTCCTTCCATTCGACCTCCAAAGCTACTGGCCTGGGCAGCTACTTCCATTTCAGCGTTAATCTCGCTATAATTTCTTCTCATGAAGTGTTTGTGCATCGCCGGAAACGCTTGCGGTTGGGCCTGCGGAGCTGGTTGCAGGTGCGCTTCCACTCATAACAAACGGTAAGTCAGAGAAAGGGTCACTATGATGGCTGAGAAGTTCCTCCATCATCTGTTCATTGAATGAAAGTGTGCTCCTTTGTATATCATCTACAGGTGCAGTGTCCAATGTCATGGTCGCTTCCGTAATAATCGCCTCCTGCTCATGATGCGACTCTTGAGTTGCAGGAGGCGCAACCGGTGTGGCTCCAATCATTAGAAAGATACAAAGGAAAAACTGTTAGTAATCACTTCAAGTAGTGCTTATGATTTTGAACAAATATGAGAAGTGTTCGGAGTATCTTCCTCGGTTTGGCTCACAGGCGCCAGAGCAGCTTCAAAAACTTAATCGTGAGCCGAAGACAACTGTGGTTGATCATGATTATAAGCTAGAATAGATTGAGGATCAACTGCAGATAAAGATTCAGGCTAGTTTGGCGTGGGAATTTCAAAACTTATGTCATGACGCTCAACACCTGAACCCTCTCCAACCTCCAAGTGCTGAATGACAAGTTTCTCCTTTTGTATGAGATCACTGTGTCATGGAGAATTTTTCATTCGTCTTCATTCAGCACTCAGTTCTCAAGCTCAAATTCATCAACAGATTCACCCTGGTGCTCGGCTTTTTCATCTTCAACCAGTTGGCCCCAGGCGTTGTACAGATGTGTCAAATAGTTCTCAAGCCAAGCTAGGTTTCTGTGTTTCAAGACGTTAGCGTTGTAAGTAATCGGCAGATCTTCAATATCCGCCTCTAGCCTGGACTCGGCCATTTTAACCTCTTCTTCAACCCAGGTTTCCGCCTCCCTGATTTTAGCCGATGCCGCATCCCGCTCGCCCCAGAGCACCACAGCCTTCTCACACACCTCTTGGGCTGCCTTGTTTGCGTCATCCTTTTCTTTGTTAACTTCAGGAAATTTAGCTTGTAGTTCGTTGAGCTCCTTCAAGGCAGCGTTCTTTTCAGCTATGACTGTAGTGTTCCGGTGGCCCATCTCTTGCACCAAAGCAAAATGTATTTGTCGCATCCTCTCCATTGCCAAGTTCGCCTCATCGGCCTTTTGGGTGGCCTCAATTTCAGATTTTCGAGAAGATTTGGCTTCGTTGTTGAGCACTTGAATAATCCAATCTTTTTGAGCGAGTTCAGTTTCTAGTTTCTCAACTGTCTTTGCCCACTTAAAGGCCACCTTCGATGATTTTTCTGCAGCTTTCACCCACTCCTTGTACTTGGTATAAATGTCATGAATGTAATCATGCATTATGTTTTCTGCTTTCGAGGGAATTTTCTTTAAATGTGGGGGGAAGATGTAGCCATCAAAGCATATATTTGGAAAATCATTCTTCAACTTGGCAATTCTAACAGCCCCTTCCCAATAGGCTCAGTGATAGCTTGTTCAACGGCAATGGGAGTTTCCGCCTCATGTCTGTGACGTTGTGATTCATGCTAGTGGTTTGAGAAGATGATTTTTGACGAGGAGGCTCTAATGGTTGTTTTCCATGGCCTGAAGGTTGTGTGGGGGCTCGAGGAGGAGGAGAACGTGATCGGGATCGATGTCTGTAATCTCTACCCCTCTCCCTCTCGTAATGTTCCTGACTAGAGTAACCACGATCGCGGTCTCGTTCAGCCTCCCTCCTACGAGACTCATAGTAGGAGCTAGATGATTGACGCACTGAACGAAGACTTCCCAACATAGATTCTCTTCTAGTCATTATATCTGAAAAGAAGAAAGAAAAACAGAGTTCGTAATCTTCTGAAGTGGGCAACTTATGATTGGAAACTGTGTAGTGTTGTGAAGTGTATATGTATGTGCAACCCCCCGACCAACCGGCAATGTCGGCCATGCTTGTGGGAAGAGACTCGCTTAAATCTAGAGCACTTTGAAGCTCCTCTAATCCGGTGTCATGTTGAAGTGACACATAGTCCGGGATTGGGATATGGGCAAGCATTTCGAAGGGATTTTTTACTTGAGGGGAGGAGTCCCCGTGATTCTAACACCAGAGATTGGCAGAGACACAACTTCAGGTTTCCACCTCAGAGGCTTATGATGCTTATAAGCGGCTGCCTTCTCCTTCCCTCCAAATCCTCAAAACTGCCCGAAGGTCCGACTACGGGCTCATTATCAGTAGGTGTATCGTCTCTATCACCTTCCTCAACTATTACAATCCCGGACGCTCTGCGTTTTTCTCGTTTTGACGGAGCTGTTCTGATCGATCCTTCGAGTCTAATGCTCTGATTTTGATCGATTAGCCCAACAATCCTCAAGTTCTCATCCGAAAGTACCGAATCGATTTCTCTCATTTCACTCGACACCTCTTGAAGAATTCGAATTATCTCTTTAAAGTGGATGCCCTCTGGCCACGGAATCGAGGCTGCGAAAGGAATAAAATATTAGAATAGATATCAGGTAAGATCATTTGTGCAAAAGGTGTAAAGATGATGCACTTATGCCTAACTATCCATCGCCTGGCGAAACACGGCAGGCATCAGACATAGAACCATTTAATTTTGAAATAACTCAATATGGTCCAAGAGCCGATCCCAATTTGGCAGTTCCTAATTGCCTCTAAGAACATGAAAGAAGGGCTGTCTCCTCAACTTTTGACATTAAATATAAATCTGATTTCTTCTGGAGTTAGGGGCCGCAAGAGATGCTTCATGAAGACAATGAATGTGCTATTTAACAGATCATATCCGTTCGAATGCGATTGCGATGGAGCAATCCCTAGAAAGCCAACCCTTCTCGAATGTACTGGTTAAATGGAGGAACTGTCCCGGCTGTACAAGAACGTCGGTTAAAGGTAATATACCCCTCCAGGGGAGCATGTGGCCTGTCATTTGGCCCCAGAAGTAGAACGTCGTTTAGCGACAGCCCATGATGTAGGCAAATTATTCCTAGCATAAATTCGAAAACGTTCGATGGAACTGAACCTTGCAGGTTCAGAATTACATTTACTCCAAGAAGCTCATCCGGAAATAGGCTCATAACTTCAGCCATGATAGCTGGTATTTCCATTACCAAAGGAGATGAGCTTATTGCCTCCTACCGCGGTGAACTTGTGGATTCCATAACTGATTAACTTATCAAAAACCATCATTAGATGATAATAAGCCCTTGTGTTCCCCAGTGTGAAGTGTGTGAATGTGTTATGCAGTGAAGTGCTATGTAATACTTAAGAAATTCTACAAAAGATCGAGGAATGTTAAAACGACAAGACTTCAAAATTCAACTGGAGTGACCGTCATTGCTGACCATCACAACCGTGCCATCCAAACTATAGAGACCGATCCGGGTTAAAGTTTGTCAGAACTCTGTCAAGTTACAGTTCCATCGATGTGCTTCGAAGAGCAGTCAAATATGCAGTTTAATGGTTTAGTCCAGATATTCAAGGCAGAAGCTCGCCAGAATTAAGTGTTAGAGCGCACATAAATTTTTGTATCCATCAAGGTTAATTACTTCGTGTCAATCGAAGCCGGTCACTTCGTATCGATCGAAGCCAGTCACTTCGTATCGATCCAAGCCAGTCGATTCGTATCGATCCAAACTCATCACCTTGTATCGATCATGGGTCGTAACTTCGCATCGATCGGTAGAATCGATACTCCATATCGGTTGAGCAGTTAGTCGTATCGATCGTAATGGATCAATACGACCACCAACCATTTCCAATCGATATGAAGGCACTCCTCTCGATACGAAACCGTATCCATAACCATCATTATGAACTTTGGATGCTTTCAGATCAATACGAACCAAAACTCTTCGATCGATGCAAATGACCTCTTCATATCCCCACACTTCGTCTTCTCCACAGCTTTGCAGAAACCTCCTCCTTCCTCGGCCTCATTTCAATCATCTCCGGCCACCACTTCATCATAATTGGTCGCAGAAACAAGTGGAATGGTAAAAAATTCAAGTCTCATCATTTTTGATGCAAATTCGTGTTTTAAGTACCTAGCTTAAGCAATTGGTTGGAGGAATTAATGAGTTAATCGATTTGGAGATGAAGGCAGTTCTATTTCTGAATCTTTCTATCGATACGAAGGCAATGTGTAGCAATGAAAGCAAGTGGAGTTTTTCCTAAGTCCCAAATATATTTATACAGTCTCATATCCGAGGCAAAAAATGATTCGCCTCCCAGTAACAAAAATCGATTGAAGCGGTTGCAAATTCCATCAGTACGAAGACGTAGCTTCGTATCCATTAGCCCAGAGCAATATAAGGGTTAACACTTCGTATCCATCAATGAATTACCCCCTGTTTCGTATCCCTCAAGTCAAATCCCAACGATATAAAACTCCCAACAAACTCTTGCTCGAATCGCTGGATTTCATCGATACAAAACACTTATTTCATATCCATAGGCTTGGTGTAACAACCAGATATTTTCAACCATTCGCATCTGCACATGTCAGACTTGAATTGCTCAAAATACCGTGTTGTAAATAAAATTAGGCAAATCTCAGAACATACAGTAAATAATAATCACAGATCACAGACACATAGTATTTAATAATGCAGCGGAAGTAAAAGAAATAGTAGTTCATGAAGCTACTATATAAATATATCGGAGTTAAATAAAATACAACAGAAGAAATAAAGTACAACAGAATTCTCAAGATGATAACCACGTACAAGCTGAATAGAACAATAGACCTGGAATAGATAAAACTAGATAAGCAGATAATCTCCAGCGGTTCCAATCTACAGAAAGTGGAATCCAAATCTGTGAATAACACAGGCTGACACGAGCGTAAATAAAAATACAAACACTCAAGTCAGGACAATATATACTTATATAATGTAAACCAACTCAAGTGAACTGTAATAAGGTACAAGTTACTTAAAAGGATGCCTGGGACCGCCCATCCTCTAAGGATCCATTAAAATATTTACTATGTAGTAATACTGCGCTATTATAATAATGTCTATAGTAAAATAAACTTACTTTAAAATAGCGTTCTGAGTTTACCCATATCACCCTTCACACATAATAGTCCCAGTAGTCCATCCAATATCTGCATATCTCCTGATCGGGAGACTACGAGAAGATACGCATGGGCTATGGGAGAAAACTAAACTTGTAGTAAAGGCTCGATATGGTAGGTGATAAGACACACAAGGTAATGCCACGGTAGATATACCAATTACGCACATGGGCTGGTGGTAACGCAGCAGCCACATACGCCCACCTCGGAACACACTCCCATATCAAAATTGGAGGATGGCCATCAAATCAACCACAAGTAAGAGTATAGTATCGAAGGAATGTGTCCGACCAGAGGAGCCAGCCCTTTTGGCCCGAGATCGCTCCTGTTTTAGCCACCTTAAGCCAACTCACGGGAGTCGGGTTCACGTAAATATACCTCAAGAACGTCGCCACCATCCTACTTCATTCTGGAATCTCCACCGCGTACACGGTTGTCAAAGTGGTTTTCGGTATCGACAGAGAGTATGCCAGATATCTGATCCCGATCTCTTTGCCAACTAATCGTTATTATAACCCGCGATTATAACTTTTAAAGTACTATTTATACTTCAAAAAAAAATATCATTTCAAATCCAAATCTTTATCAAAATAAAGATTAAATTAATTCCAAACCATTTCAAAATCATCATATCTTTCCAAAACTTCATGTCAAATCATTTCAATATATATCAAAATATCATATCTTTACAAAACTTCATTTCCAATCATTTTAATATATCAAAATATCATATCTTTACAAAACTTCCTTTCAAATCATTTCAATATATCAAAATATCATATCTTTACAAAACTTCATTTCCAATCATTTCAATATATCATAATATCATATCTTTTGAAAACTTCATTTCCAATCATTTTAATATATCAAAATATCATATCTTTACAAAACTTCATTTCCAATCATTTCAATATATCATATCTTTACGAAACTTCATTTCCAATCATTTTAATATATCAAAATATCATATGTTTACAAAATTCATTTCAAAACCATATTCATTTTATTCAATTTAAAATACCATTTCAAAACAGTTTATATTTCAAAAATAATTTAAATCATTAAAATGAAGTTATTATATTTAATAATTAAATTATTAAATTTCCAAAATTTTCAACTTCCAAAGTTCATTTATTCACTTAAGTTTATCAAAACAGTGAAAATTCACTTTTCACAGCATTTAGAAAACGCTACGGAAAGTTACATTCAAAACAGTTCAATTTAACAAAAGACAGCATTTTAAAATGCTGTAATAGGGTTTACTTAAATTTCAAATAAACTTAGTTAAATTCAACAATTATAGCACTTACAAAAATGCTATAATAGCATTTAATTCAATTTAGTTTTTTAGTACATTATCATCAACTACAGCATTTACAAATGTTGTAATATCATTTACATTACAATTAATAGCATTTCAAAAATGCAGTTAATTAACTTCAAATATTCAATATAATTTCACAACCAATTATATTTTTATTTAAAACATTTTAACTTATAAAATCATACATTTTCACATTTATAAACATCATTTAATTTTCCTTAAGTTCATGATTTTATAAAGTTAAATTTCCATTCACAAAATCAAGAATTAATAATAATTCACTTATTAAATTTCAACATTCAATTTTAAATTCATTGAATTAAATTTCAACTTAACATTTAAGTTTAAAATTTCAAAATATAACTTAATTTCAATTTTATTTACTTAACTTAAAATTCACTTTTAAGCCAAATTCACAAATTCCCATTTTGGTTATATTTCAAAATTTCAACTTAAATAATCATTCATTTCACATTTTAACTTATATTCAAAAATCATTAATATATTAAAAAATCACTTTAAATTCATTTTAAATTCAAATTATCATAAATTTATCATAATTTCATATTTAATTTAATTTCCAATTATAATTAAATCAAAATTTCCAAAATAACTTACATTTAAATTTTCTAACTTTTCCATAATTTATTTAACTTATAAATTTCCAGAAAATCAATAATAATTTACGAAGATCTTTTTTAATTAAGTTTAAATCATAATATAGTAATATTTACATTTCTAAAATATTTTAAAATTTTTAGAAAGACATATTTTAACTACGGGTCTGTATATAATTTTCTACGCTAGGTAAAGTGATACGGGTAATATATCATTTCAACCCGTAATTTACAAAGAAAATCCGGGTTTTATCATTTCAAACCCGCCGTCCCAAGTAAATGAAAATAATTGAAAATCATTCAGGCCTATCATTTCAGCCCATAACGATTTTCCCTTATTCTGAAGTCCGTTCGGTTATGTATCATTTCAACCCATAGTGATTCTAATCTAAAGGGAACTTGCAGTGTGATAAACTGATAAAAAATAACAGAACAACATAATATAAATGTAACATATGATATAATAGGTGTTTAAGCATGGGTGAACATCATATAATCATAACATAGCAGATGTGATATGGTTATGCATTTTTACAGATTCAAAAGGGGTCAATTTACTAGTTATACATGTACATATTGTCAGGTGAGAATAACTCACAGGTTTGAGCTGGAGACACAATGATGAATGCACGAAAGGGAACCATACAAGCACGATAACACGACACAGAGATGAGTGGAAGAGCCAAAGTATCAAATCCCTTGAATACAAGTCACACTAAACAATAATAATAACATAAGTTTTCAAATGCAAAATACGATAGAATAAGATAGAATCAACTGCACGAATCAAAGTAGAATTGCTTTGCACTTGCTTCCAACAACCTTCAGGTTCAGCCATAAGGCGTACTATAGGTCTAAGGCAAGATTTGGATCAGGGTTTGGTTGGGTATGGTCGGCCTACACTTGGTTGTCGATGGTGCAAAGGTGGGTAGTGGTGAAAACAACACAAAAAGGCAATATCACACGATTCAAGGCCAAAACAAGGCTCGGTCAAGGCACTAGGTTCACGGCCTGTATTGTAGGGTCCAAGGGGATGGTGTGGACGAGAGTCTGGGTGGTGCTGGAGGTGGTGAAGGTGATGTTAGTGGCGGCCATGGGTGGTGGAAGGTGGTGGATGCATGGTAAAGGTCGGCTATGCAAACAAAAGTGGAGTTTTGTGGAAACTTTAGCGGTGGATCATCACTAGGAGGCACGGCTTCGGGTTTTGACCAGGGAGGAGGTGGTGATGGAGGCGTTCTCAGGTGGTGGTGGAGGCGGCAGAAGAAATGAGGAGATGTGGCCAATTGAATGAAAAGTAAGGTTGAAATGTGAAATGGTGGAAGATAAAAAGCCATAGGAAAGTCAAAAGTCATAACCTTTTCAATTTTCTTTTATGATTTTTATATAAGTTTAAATATCTGAAAAAAATTATAATTTCAGTTCAAATTTCGAAAATGCAACAAAAATATAAAATATAAAATATAAATAAGTAATTATTAATTATATAAGATAAAAATAAGAAAATAGCACAAAAATGAAAACTAGTCTAGAAAATTTGAAAATGAACAGAATAAATTTTGGAAAAATTATATGGACCTGGAAAATATTTAAAAATAAAGATAAGAACACAAAATAAAAATGCCTTCACAAAAATAAATTTTAATTAAATATAATTTAAATGAAGAAAATAGCAAAGAAAATAGAAACTAGGCTTTAAAATAGAAAATAAATTCAATAAGCTTTGGAAAAATTCAAACATCACTTTAAAAATATTTAAAAGTCAAAATATACATAATATAACATAAATATACAAATTAGAATAAGGTATATCAAGTAAACATATCATTTATATAAATTAAAACAAAGAATATTGCTAAATAACCCTATATACACACAATATTGTAAAGGGTATAACTTTCACAATTTAAATCCAATTTCAACGAAACGAAAAGCAGTATTCATGATATTAAATCTATTTTCATAATAAAATATAAAATTCAAGAATTCAAATATTTAAATTTAAAAGTCAAAGTTTGACCAGTTTTGACCACAGATCCATTTTTCAGGAAAATATTCAATTTATACCAGTTTGAAATTATAATTCATATAATAATCAAAATTTATATTTAAAAATGAAATGTTTGAAATAAAACAAGTTTAAAATAATTTCAAAATAAAATAAATTCAAATTTAAGTTATACGCAAAAAAATCTAAGGTTGTTACACTCTCCCGCTCTCAAAACTTTTCGTCCCCGAAAAGGAATGAGGTACGAGAAAGCACAGAAAAAGATAAAGTGAAATTAGATTAAAACAAGATGACAAGGAGATTGAAATTATAGCTGATAACTATTGTTATAGGTAAGTTCAACAAGGTGGAGATTATCAAAGATTATAGAAAGATTTCTAAACAGAAAATTTATAGAAAAATTCCTACACCAGCCTGAAGCAAGATAAGAAAAATAAGGACAACCAAAAGCTAGTTTGAAAAATAAAATAAGATAATAAGTTAGAAACCATGGAAATTTCAACTTAAATAGATAATTAATTTTTTTTACACAAGTTAAATAAATCTTAACTATCTCAAATTTTATTATCTTATCTTCTAATCATCTTAAATTAACAATTTCTAAGATCATGGATTTGAAAAAAATAATCATTCATTATACTCATAATGTACTTCATAAATTTAATTCTTCTTTATTCGTACTTAAAGTTAAATTTATTCTTCTCAATATATTTTATCATCTATGCCCATTATACTCACTCTTATTATAACTGCTTTAATTTATTGTTAGTTCCATTAACATCATTTTATATTGTAAATTATTCAATTAACCTTTTATTCTATTTACTCCTGTTAATCATTTTATAACTAAAATTTAAGTGTATAACATTTATTTTAACCATTAAATTTTATTTATAAAATCTTTTTATATTGTATATTATCCAATTACATCGTTAACTTTTGTATAATTTGGGTAAGTATATTTAAATGCAATTGAGTATTATACAAATAAAACTTTCTAATTCCCTCATCTCAAGTTTGAATCATTTATCTACAATTTTGATTTTCTTTTTATAATTGAAATGATTCTTTAAGATAAAGTTTAAGAATAAAATTTCTGATTTCTTCAAACCATTTAAAGATAATTAAATATATATACATAATATGTCAAATCACTAAATCATATATCTATATATATTATAAATCCAGTCTTATTTTAGAAATCCAATCAATTAAATTTCCCAAAACAAAGCTGTAGCAAGACTACAGAACGGTCTCTTCACTTCGAAATTTGAAAATGAACGTCGATGATGCCGCGGTCATCACCGAAGTTATTTTCCAGCGACAAAAAGAAGAGCACTAATTTTAAACTTTAAAATTTCTTGGAAACAAATTTCTATTAGAAAATACTTTAAATAATATACCCTTTTAAAACTTTAAACACAAGGTTTGAAACCATCGAAATTAAATTCTCAAATTTCTTGTTTTAAACTCATTTCAGTTCCCAAATCAATTTACAAACAGCTATTTATAAATTCATTTATAGAACAGTAAATGATAAATCAAGTATTATCATTTCAAATGATTAATTTAAATCAATTTATTAAGTTCCATAAATTTACTTATATCAAAATTTATTTCATTAACCAAATTTTAAAATAATATTGTGTCAGTTTGTTCTGTCAAAGTGTTTTAGAAATCCTATCGATAGCGTTGATCAGATGAATCAATCGGAAACCCAAATCAACATCAACAACTCAAACAACACAATATAAAACAAAACATTAATGTTGATTTACAAGTACAATTCAAAATGTTTGGAAGAATAGTTTGGAAACAAAAGACAAGATGATTGAATAACAAAATAAGGAGGTGGATAAGCTTAAATAAATCGCGGGCAACCTTAACCGGGTCAACCGTGACTTAAAGAATAAGATCGATGTGGATTTTCTAGGATAAATCAACATTCGATCTCAATAGATAGAGTTTGGAATAACAAAAGATATTAGCATCTAAACCAAGGATAGATATAAATCTCTGGTGAATCGATGCTAATTGTAAAGGAGTTTCTTCCTTTAGAAATGAATTCTTGAGATTGGCGGGACCGCCAATTCACTATAAAGCTCATTCGAAGTGGAGTTATGGGATACTCCAGAATCAAAAGGAGATGAATAGTGAGGGATACAAATGAATTTTGGAACTGCAGGGAATGTTCCAAAATTCAAATGAAATTTGAACCAAAGAGGAAGAGATTCAAGTTTGGATGAAAGTGATTCTGTAACTAAATTTACCATACATTCTAAGTTTTGCCTCAAAGCCAAAGCTCTGATACCAACTATAACAACCAGATATTTTCAAACATTCGCATCCGCACATGTCGGACTTGAATTTCTCAAAATACCGCGTTGTAAATAAAGTTTGGAAAATATCAGAACATACAGTAAATAATAATCACAGATCACAGACACAGAGTATTTAATAATGTAGCGGAAGTAAAAGAAATAGTAGTTCATGAAGCTACTATATAAATATATCAGAGTTAAATAAAATGCAACAGAAGAAATAAAGTACAATAGAAGTTTCAAGATGATAACCAAGTACAAGCTGAATAGAACAACAGAGATGGAATAGAAAAAACTAGATAAGCAGATAATCTCCAGCGGTTTCAATCTCCAGAAAGTGGAATCCAAATCTGTGAATAACTCAGGCTGACCCGAGCGTAAATAAAAATACAAACACTCGAGTCAGGACAATATATACTTATATAATGTAAACCAACTCAAGTGAACTGTAGTAAGGTACAAGTAACTTAAAGGATGGCTGGAACCGCCCAACCACTAAGGATCCGTTAAACTATTTACTATGTAGTAATATTGCGCTATTATAATAATGTCTATAGTAAAATAAACTTACTTTAAAATAGCGTTCCGGGCATACTCATATCACCCTTCACACATAATAGTCCCAGTAGTCCATCCAATATCTGCATATCTCCAGATCGGGAGACTACGAGAAGATACGCATGGGCTGCGGGAGAAAACCAAACTCGTAGTAAAGGCTCGATATGGTAGGTGACACGACACACAAGGCAATGCTAGGGTAGATATACCAATTACACACACGGGCTGGTGGTAACACAGAAGCCACATACGCCCACCTCGAAACACACTCCCATATCAAAATCGGAGAAAGACCATCAAATCAACCACAAGTAAGAGTATAGTATCGAAGGAATGTGTCCGACCAGAGGGGTTAGCCCTTTTGGCCCGAGATCGCTCCTATTTTAGCCACCTTAAGCCAACTCACGGGAGTCGGGTCCACGTAAATATACCTCAAGAACGTCGCCACCATCCTACTTCATTCTGGAATCTCCACCGCGTACACGGTTGTCAAAATGGTTTTCGGTATCGACAGAGAGTATGCCAGATATCCGATCCCGGTCTCTTTGCCAACCAATCGTTATTATAACACGCGGTTATAACTTTTAAAATAATATTTATACTTCAAAATAGAATATCATTTCAAATCCAAATCTTTATCAAAATAAAGATTAAATTAATTTCAAACCATTTCAAAAACATCATATCTTTCCAAAACTTCCTGTCAAATCATTTAAATATATATCAAAATATCATATCTTTACAAAACTTCATTTCCAATCATTTTAATATAACAAAATATCATATCTTTACAAAACTTCCTTTCAAATCATTTCAATATATCGAAATATCATATCTTTACAAAACTTCATTTCCAGTCATTTCAATATATCATAATATCGTATCTTTACAAAACTTTATTTCCAATCATTTTAATATATCAAAATATCATATCTTTACAAAACTTCATTTCCAATCATTTCAATATATCATAATATCGTATCTTTACAAAACTTCATTTCCAATCATTTCAATATATCAAAATATCATATCTTTGCAAAACTTCATTTCCAATCATTTCAATATATCATAATATCATATCTTTACAAACTTCATTTCTAATCATTTCAATATATCATAATATCATATCTTTACAAAACTTCATTTCCAATCATTTTAATATATCAAAATATCATATCTTTACAAAACTTCATTTCCAATCATTTCAATATATCATAATATCATATCTTTACAAAATTCATTTCCAATAATTTTAATATATGAAAATATCATATGTTTACAAATTCATTTCAAAGCCATATTCATTTTATTCAATTTAAAATACCATTTCAATTCACATTTCAAAACAGTTTATATTTCAAAAATCATTTAAATCATTAAAATGAAGTTATTATATTTAATAATTAAATTATTAAATTTCCAAAATTTTCAACTTCCAAAGTTCATTTATTCACTTAAGTTTATCAAAACAGTGAAAATTCACTTTTCGCAGCATTTAGAAAACGCTACGGAAAGTTACATTCAAAACAGTTCAATTTAACAAAAGACAGCATTTTAAAATGCTGTAATAGGGTTTACTTAAATTTCAAATAAACTTAGTTAAATTCAACAATTATAGCACTTACAAAAATGCTATAATAGCCTTTAATTCAATTTAGCTTTTTGGTACATTATCATCAACTACAGCATTTACAAATGCTGTAATATCATTTACATTACAATTAATAGCATTTCAAAAATGCAGTTAATTAACTTCAAATATTCAATATAATTTCACAACCAACTATATTTTTATTTAAAACATTTTAACTTATAAAATCATACATTTTCACATTTGTAAATACATTTAATTTTCCTTAAGTTCATGATTTTATAAAGTTAAATTTCCATTCACAAAATCAAGAACTAATAATAATTCACTTATTAAATTTCAACATTCAATTTTAAATTCATTGAGTTAAATTTCAACTTAACATTTAAGTTTAAAATTTCAAAATATAACTTAATTTTAATTTTATTTACTTAACTTAAAATTCACTTTTAAGCCAAATTCACAAATTCCCATTTTGGTTATATTTCAAAATTTCAACTTAAATAATCATTCATTTCACATTTTAACTTATATTCAAAAATCATTAATATATTAAAAAATCACTTTAAATTCATTTTAAATTCAAATTATCATAAATTTATCATTATTTCATATTTAATTTAATTTCCAATTATAATTAAACCAAAATTTCCAAAATAACTTACATTCAAATTTTCTAACTTTTCCATAATTTATTTAACTTATAAATTTTCAGAAAATCAATAATACTTTATCAAAATCATTTTTAATTAAGTTTAAATCAAAATATAGTAATATTTACATTTCTAAAATATTTTAAATTTTTTAGAAAGACATATTTTAACTACGGGTCTGTATATAATTTTCTACGCTAGGTAAAGTGATACGGGTAATATATCATTTCAACCTGTAATTTACAAAGAAAATCCGGGTTTTATCATTTCAAACCCGCTGTCCCAAGTAAATGAAAATAATTAAAAATCATTCAGGTCTATCATTTCAGCCCATAACGATTTTCCCTTGTTCTAAAGTCCGTTCGGGTATGTATCATTTCAACCCATAGTGATTCTAATCTAAAGGGAACTTGCAGTGTGATAAACTGATAAAAAATAACAGAACAACATAATATGAAAGTAATATATGATATAACAGGTGTTTAAGCATGGGTGAACATCATATAATCATAACATAGCAGATGTGATATGGTTATGCATTTTTACAGATTCAAACGGGGTCAATTTACTAGTTATATATGTACATATTGTCAGGTGAGAATAACTCACAGGTTTGAGCTGGAGACACAACGACGAATGCACGAAAGGGAACCACACAAGCACGATAACACGACACAGAGATGAGTGGAAGATCCAAAGTATCGAATCTCTTGAATACAAGTCACACAAAACAATAATAATAACATAAGTTTTCAAATGCAAAATACGATAGAATAAGATATAATCAACTGCACGAATCAAAGTAGAATTGCTTTGCACTTGCTTCCAACAACCTTCAGGTTTAGCCATAAGGTGTACTACTGGTTTAAGGCAAGATTTGTATCAGGTTTTGGTTGGGTATGGTCGGTCTACACTCGGTTGTGGATGGTGCAAAGGTGGGTAGTGGTGAAAACAACACAACAAGGCAATATCACATGATTCAAGGCCAAAACAAGGCTCGGTCAAGGCACCAGGGTCATCCGGAAATAGGCTCATAACTTCAGCCATGATAGCTGGTATTTCCATTACCAAAGGAGATGAGCTTATTGCCTCCTACCGCGGTGAACTTGTGGATTCCATAACTGATTAACTTATCAAAAACCATCATTAGATGATAATAAGCCCTTGTGTTCCCCAGTGTGAAGTGTGTGAATGTGTTATGCAGTGAAGTGCTATGTAATACTTAAGAAATTCTACAAAAGATCGAGGAATGTTAAAACGACAAGACTTCAAAATTCAACTGGAGTGACCGTCATTGCTGACCATCACAACCGTGCCATCCAAACTATAGAGACCGATCCGGGTTAAAGTTTGTCAGAACTCTGTCAAGTTACAGTTCCATCGATGTGCTTCGAAGAGCAGTCAAATATGCAGTTTAATGGTTTAGTCCAGATATTCAAGGCAGAAGCTCGCCAGAATTAAGTGTTAGAGCGCACATAAATTTTTGTATCCATCAAGGTTAATTACTTCGTGTCAATCGAAGCCGGTCACTTCGTATCGATCGAAGCCAGTCACTTCGTATCGATCCAAGCCAGTCGATTCGTATCGATCCAAACTCATCACCTTGTATCGATCATGGGTCGTAACTTCGCATCGATCGGTAGAATCGATACTCCATATCGGTTGAGCAGTTAGTCGTATCGATCGTAATGGATCAATACGACCACCAACCATTTCCAATCGATATGAAGGCACTCCTCTCGATACGAAACCGTATCCATAACCATCATTATGAACTTTGGATGCTTTCAGATCAATACGAACCAAAACTCTTCGATCGATGCAAATGACCTCTTCATATCCCCACACTTCGTCTTCTCCACAGCTTTGCAGAAACCTCCTCCTTCCTCGGCCTCATTTCAATCATCTCCGGCCACCACTTCATCATAATTGGTCGCAGAAACAAGTGGAATGGTAAAAAATTCAAGTCTCATCATTTTTGATGCAAATTCGTGTTTTAAGTACCTAGCTTAAGCAATTGGTTGGAGGAATTAATGAGTTAATCGATTTGGAGATGAAGGCAGTTCTATTTCTGAATCTTTCTATCGATACGAAGGCAATGTGTAGCAATGAAAGCAAGTGGAGTTTTTCCTAAGTCCCAAATATATTTATACAGTCTCATATCCGAGGCAAAAAATGATTCGCCTCCCAGTAACAAAAATCGATTGAAGCGGTTGCAAATTCCATCAGTACGAAGACGTAGCTTCGTATCCATTAGCCCAGAGCAATATAAGGGTTAACACTTCGTATCCATCAATGAATTACCCCCTGTTTCGTATCCCTCAAGTCAAATCCCAACGATATAAAACTCCCAACAAACTCTTGCTCGAATCGCTGGATTTCATCGATACAAAACACTTATTTCATATCCATAGGCTTGGTGTAACAACCAGATATTTTCAACCATTCGCATCTGCACATGTCAGACTTGAATTGCTCAAAATACCGTGTTGTAAATAAAATTAGGCAAATCTCAGAACATACAGTAAATAATAATCACAGATCACAGACACATAGTATTTAATAATGCAGCGGAAGTAAAAGAAATAGTAGTTCATGAAGCTACTATATAAATATATCGGAGTTAAATAAAATACAACAGAAGAAATAAAGTACAACAGAATTCTCAAGATGATAACCACGTACAAGCTGAATAGAACAATAGACCTGGAATAGATAAAACTAGATAAGCAGATAATCTCCAGCGGTTCCAATCTACAGAAAGTGGAATCCAAATCTGTGAATAACACAGGCTGACACGAGCGTAAATAAAAATACAAACACTCAAGTCAGGACAATATATACTTATATAATGTAAACCAACTCAAGTGAACTGTAATAAGGTACAAGTTACTTAAAAGGATGCCTGGGACCGCCCATCCTCTAAGGATCCATTAAAATATTTACTATGTAGTAATACTGCGCTATTATAATAATGTCTATAGTAAAATAAACTTACTTTAAAATAGCGTTCTGAGTTTACCCATATCACCCTTCACACATAATAGTCCCAGTAGTCCATCCAATATCTGCATATCTCCTGATCGGGAGACTACGAGAAGATACGCATGGGCTATGGGAGAAAACTAAACTTGTAGTAAAGGCTCGATATGGTAGGTGATAAGACACACAAGGTAATGCCACGGTAGATATACCAATTACGCACATGGGCTGGTGGTAACGCAGCAGCCACATACGCCCACCTCGGAACACACTCCCATATCAAAATTGGAGGATGGCCATCAAATCAACCACAAGTAAGAGTATAGTATCGAAGGAATGTGTCCGACCAGAGGAGCCAGCCCTTTTGGCCCGAGATCGCTCCTGTTTTAGCCACCTTAAGCCAACTCACGGGAGTCGGGTTCACGTAAATATACCTCAAGAACGTCGCCACCATCCTACTTCATTCTGGAATCTCCACCGCGTACACGGTTGTCAAAGTGGTTTTCGGTATCGACAGAGAGTATGCCAGATATCTGATCCCGATCTCTTTGCCAACTAATCGTTATTATAACCCGCGATTATAACTTTTAAAGTACTATTTATACTTCAAAAAAAAATATCATTTCAAATCCAAATCTTTATCAAAATAAAGATTAAATTAATTCCAAACCATTTCAAAATCATCATATCTTTCCAAAACTTCATGTCAAATCATTTCAATATATATCAAAATATCATATCTTTACAAAACTTCATTTCCAATCATTTTAATATATCAAAATATCATATCTTTACAAAACTTCCTTTCAAATCATTTCAATATATCAAAATATCATATCTTTACAAAACTTCATTTCCAATCATTTCAATATATCATAATATCATATCTTTTGAAAACTTCATTTCCAATCATTTTAATATATCAAAATATCATATCTTTACAAAACTTCATTTCCAATCATTTCAATATATCATATCTTTACGAAACTTCATTTCCAATCATTTTAATATATCAAAATATCATATGTTTACAAAATTCATTTCAAAACCATATTCATTTTATTCAATTTAAAATACCATTTCAAAACAGTTTATATTTCAAAAATAATTTAAATCATTAAAATGAAGTTATTATATTTAATAATTAAATTATTAAATTTCCAAAATTTTCAACTTCCAAAGTTCATTTATTCACTTAAGTTTATCAAAACAGTGAAAATTCACTTTTCACAGCATTTAGAAAACGCTACGGAAAGTTACATTCAAAACAGTTCAATTTAACAAAAGACAGCATTTTAAAATGCTGTAATAGGGTTTACTTAAATTTCAAATAAACTTAGTTAAATTCAACAATTATAGCACTTACAAAAATGCTATAATAGCCTTTAATTCAATTTAGCTTTTTGGTACATTATCATCAACTACAGCATTTACAAATGCTGTAATATCATTTACATTACAATTAATAGCATTTCAAAAATGCAGTTAATTAACTTCAAATATTCAATATAATTTCACAACCAACTATATTTTTATTTAAAACATTTTAACTTATAAAATCATACATTTTCACATTTGTAAATACATTTAATTTTCCTTAAGTTCATGATTTTATAAAGTTAAATTTCCATTCACAAAATCAAGAACTAATAATAATTCACTTATTAAATTTCAACATTCAATTTTAAATTCATTGAGTTAAATTTCAACTTAACATTTAAGTTTAAAATTTCAAAATATAACTTAATTTTAATTTTATTTACTTAACTTAAAATTCACTTTTAAGCCAAATTCACAAATTCCCATTTTGGTTATATTTCAAAATTTCAACTTAAATAATCATTCATTTCACATTTTAACTTATATTCAAAAATCATTAATATATTAAAAAATCACTTTAAATTCATTTTAAATTCAAATTATCATAAATTTATCATTATTTCATATTTAATTTAATTTCCAATTATAATTAAACCAAAATTTCCAAAATAACTTACATTCAAATTTTCTAACTTTTCCATAATTTATTTAACTTATAAATTTTCAGAAAATCAATAATACTTTATCAAAATCATTTTTAATTAAGTTTAAATCAAAATATAGTAATATTTACATTTCTAAAATATTTTAAATTTTTTAGAAAGACATATTTTAACTACGGGTCTGTATATAATTTTCTACGCTAGGTAAAGTGATACGGGTAATATATCATTTCAACCTGTAATTTACAAAGAAAATCCGGGTTTTATCATTTCAAACCCGCTGTCCCAAGTAAATGAAAATAATTAAAAATCATTCAGGTCTATCATTTCAGCCCATAACGATTTTCCCTTGTTCTAAAGTCCGTTCGGGTATGTATCATTTCAACCCATAGTGATTCTAATCTAAAGGGAACTTGCAGTGTGATAAACTGATAAAAAATAACAGAACAACATAATATGAAAGTAATATATGATATAACAGGTGTTTAAGCATGGGTGAACATCATATAATCATAACATAGCAGATGTGATATGGTTATGCATTTTTACAGATTCAAACGGGGTCAATTTACTAGTTATATATGTACATATTGTCAGGTGAGAATAACTCACAGGTTTGAGCTGGAGACACAACGACGAATGCACGAAAGGGAACCACACAAGCACGATAACACGACACAGAGATGAGTGGAAGATCCAAAGTATCGAATCTCTTGAATACAAGTCACACAAAACAATAATAATAACATAAGTTTTCAAATGCAAAATACGATAGAATAAGATATAATCAACTGCACGAATCAAAGTAGAATTGCTTTGCACTTGCTTCCAACAACCTTCAGGTTTAGCCATAAGGTGTACTACTGGTTTAAGGCAAGATTTGTATCAGGTTTTGGTTGGGTATGGTCGGTCTACACTCGGTTGTGGATGGTGCAAAGGTGGGTAGTGGTGAAAACAACACAACAAGGCAATATCACATGATTCAAGGCCAAAACAAGGCTCGGTCAAGGCACCAGGGTCATGGCCTGTACTGTGGGGTCCAAGGGGATGGTGTGGCCGAGAGTCCAGGTGGTACTGGAGGTGGTGAAGGTGATGTTAGTGGCGGCCATGGGTGGTGGAAGGTGGTGGATGCATGGTAGAGGTCGGCTATGCAAACAAAAGTGGAGTTTTGTGGAAACTTTAGTGGTGTATCATCACTAGGGGGCCCGACTTAGGGTTTTGACCAGAGGGGAGGTGGTGATGGAGGCGTTCTCAGGTGGTGGTGGAGGCGGCAAAAGAAATGAGGAGATGTGTCCAATTGACTGAAAAGTAAGGTTGAAATGTGAAAAGGTGGAAGATAAAAAGCCATAGGAAAGTCAAAAGTCATTACCTTTTCAAATTTCTTTTATTATTTTTATATAAGTTTAAATAACTGAAAAAAATTATAATTTCAGTTCAAATTTCTAAAATGCAACAAAAATATAAAATACAAATAAGTAATTATTAATTATATAAGATAAAATAAGAAAATAGCACAAAAATGAAAACTAGTCTAGAAAATTTGAAAATGAACAGGATAAATTTTGGAAAAATTATACGGACTTGGAAAATATTTAAAAATAAAGATAAGAACACAAAATAAAAATGCGTTCACAAAAATAAATTTTAATTAAATATAATTTAAATGAAGAAAATAGCAAAGAAAATAGAAACTAGGCTTTAAAATAGAAAATAAATTCAATAAGCTTTGGAAAAATTCAAACATCACTTTAAAATATTTAAAAGTCAAAATATACATAATATAACATAAATATACAATTAGAATAAGATATATCAAGTAAAAATATCATTTATATAAATTAAAACAAAGAATATCGCTGAATACCCTATAGACACAATATTGTAAAGGGTATAACTTCCACAATTTAAATCCAATTTCAATGAAAAGAAAAGCAGTATTCATGATATTAAATCTATTTTCATAATAAAATATAAAATTCAAGAATTCAAATATTTAAATTTAAAATTTAAAAGTCAAAGTTTGACCAGTTTTGACCACAAATCCATTTTTTAGGAAAATATTAAATTTATACCTGTTTGAAATTATAATTCATATAATAATAAAAATTTATATTTAAAAATGAAATGTTTGAAATAAAACAAGTTTAAAATAATTTCAAAATAAAATAAAGTCAAATTTAAATTATACGCAAAAAAATCTAGGCTTGTTACACTTGGAGGCCTAAACTTCATATCATCGATACGAAGTGACAACTTCGCGTCCATCACTTTGAAGACCATTTGAATTCACACTCATCGATATGAAAGTATCCAAAGAGCCAATCGAATCATACCAATTACCATCGATATGAAGAAAAACTTTTAACCTTTCACATCAGTCCAGCAGAGGATCCATACGAAGGGACACTCCAAAACAACCATCAAGCGTTGTTACAACTCGAATTTCATACTGATTCAGGAGAGGATCAATATGGGATTCGATACAAAAAAACTGAAAAACAGACAACGACTCGTGGACATACAAACGTTAACGGGAGTTAGGCTAACATACTTACATGTATGTCGGACTAACATCCAATTTTTAAAATTCACAGGAATTGAATACTCGTACGATGACAATTACAACAACAACAACCGATCACTATCATACAACACTCAGTTACAATAGTACACAGTACCACCGTTAGCAGTCAATAGTTCATATTACTAAAAATGGATCAAAGGCTACATGTTTTGACGAGAAGACAACAATCATTCAACGAGTCAGATGGGACTTTTCAGAATGAAGATTGTAGCTTTTCAAAGCACATCATGCTTCCACAAGATGTACTTTGGGGGGAAAATGTTATCCCGTCTTTTGGCAAGGCCGTGACACCGAGAACATAGTTAGAAACCGAGGACAGTCCATCCCGAAGATCGATTATACGCAGCTCACTATGAATGTCGATAAATTTTATCCAGGTCCGGATCAAGCGACAATTGATATGATAAGACAACCAAAGTATTGGAACCCAACAATCCAAATTTCAAGTCAATTGGGATTCGTATGGTCGAATTATGGATCGATCAAGTTTCATGGAAAGCATGCTAATTTCATATCCATGCACTTCGCATCCATTAACAATCAGCAGTTCATATCCATCGACGAGCATCGCTTCGTATCCATCAGTTATTTGTTGTTCATATCCATCAACAAATGTCGCTTTGTATCCATCAGTTATCTGTTGTTCGTATCCATCGATGAGCATACTTTGTATCCATCAGTTATCTATTGTTCGTGTCCATCAACAAATGTCGCTTCGTATCCACCAGTTATCTGTTGTTCATATCCATCGACAAATATCGCTTCGTATCCATCGAAACGAAGTGGTCCACAATGATCGATGGAAACACATAAATGCCATCAATACGAAGTTGTATCCGGAGTATTGATATGAAGAGGCCTTCAGTCATCGATTCGAAGTAGCCCATTATGATCGATACAAACAAAGCAGTGGATCGATACGAACAAGGCCAACCCGGGTTGATAAGAAGAAGGCGCATCCGTAGGGAAGACACAATCGTTCGGCATAAAATGTGGATTGATCCTAAAGACAAGCGCCACGTTAACCAACATCACATGCAGAATCATCGATGTGAAATCAATGATATGAATGACATCGATACGAAGGAGACAGCCTTCAAAAATTACAAACATGCATCGATCATAATTCACAATCTATAAGTCCAAATGCCACTAAATTATCACAGGAGCTTACGTACAACCTAAAGAATGTTCATGTTCAATTTCGCCTCGATTGGGCCAAATTTTGATCAATACGAAATTCGTTCGTATCGATCACGGACCGAGTGCAAATGACATGGGATCGATCGCGTGGACCCACCTACGTGAGAGAAAAGATCTTCCGAGATCTGAGCGGGATAATTGCAGCGTACGCCTATGTAGCAGCCCAGGACCTACTGAAAAGGACTTTTTGGTTCCTTGACGTCTAGACTCTGCCAAAATCATTTTTGTACTCAAAGATCACTGTTGTACTCAAAATTTACTGTTGTAATCCACTGTAACCAGCAAGTAAAAGTTAATAAAAGTCAATCATTTCATAGTGGATGTAGGCCAAGCGTCGAACCACTCTAAATCCATGTGTTTCTACGCATTTCTCTTGTGTGTTTAAGAAGTGTTTGTTAGATAATCCTCTTTTTTTCATTTATTTTCTTCATTTTATCTCTTCAAATACTACCAAAGAGTGTTGTGTCCAATTTTGGTACAAATAGAGATAAACTTGATATGCATCACCTTAGTTGCAAAACTGAGGTGAAGCGACCGAAGTGTTACTATTTAAACTTGATGCCCGAGCTTTCAATTTGAGTGGGTTCGCTCAATGAATTATGACTTGGATTTATATTCAGATAGGTTTCGGTGGATGACCTATAATGAGTAGTGGCCAAGCGAATGACTTATGGGCATTTTCCTAGAATCGTTTGAGTTATAATTGTTTTTCTTTGTGTCAGTAACCTTAGGCGATGGGAGTAATCCCATACGCCGAAAGGGGTATTTTCTAATGATTGGTCCATTCACACACCAGTTCTTAATCCATAGCTCGAGCGTACATTTTCTAGGTGATTTGCACCAGTTAGGATAGGGTTTTTCACTTAATTCTAATAGATGAGCACTTAAGTTGGATTCCTAGGATGATTGAGTGATTTCCGAAGCATGACCTTAGTCATGCAAGGAGTCTTCTATTTCAGATCAAGGAACCGAATCAGAGTTCGCACGGATATGGTAAGGTGGCCGACCCTAATTTAACAAAGAAATCCAGCGAGCAGACAAAGGGTTGAAATGGGTATCGTGTCATTTGGAGTGATCTTTAGAAATTATAAAATTTTAGTATAGTATAATTATTATTGCATGGGATGGTTCGAGGAAGGATTTCTCGACTAGTTTTGTAACAATTCGGATAATCTTCTAAGTGACGGGATGATACATGCCTAGGTGAGCACCCTTGTACACTTGGTATATTATCCTTATTAACACTGTGCAGTCGAGGTGGATTTGTACCCAAGCAAACCTAGACAATTGTAAATCTTCATTTAATGATGATTTAATCAATATAATTTTCTCTTCTATAGAATGAGTTTTGTTCGAAAGTAAAGGTAAGTTGAGGCATTGATTGCCGGATTTGTTTGAGAGTATTAATGATCCTACATATCATATAGGTTTTCCCTTTCGTAGCGTAATGTGTAATAGTCTTTTGTGTATTATATCCACAAAAGAAGTTACACCACTTAGGCGCTTATTCCTTTTGAATGTCAAACAGACTCATTGGAGTATATGTTTAACATGCTCGTTTGACTCTTGATGGTTACCGGACATGTTGGTATAGACTCTTTTAAATATCTCATTGTTTTGTTGCTTTCTATTGCTTGTTATTTGTTATTGCTTGTTGCTAGCTACTATTTGATGTTGTTTGTTGTTGTTTGATTTTGCTATTGGCTGATTTTTATTGTTGGTTGATTCTTAACGATTGCTTGTTTGCATGTTTAGTAATTTGTATGCTAGTTATTGTTCGTTATTCTTGCTTGCCAATATTTGATCGCTACTTATTATTTGGTTGCTATTTGTTATTGATTGATTATTGCTTGTATGTAGTTATAATTTTGTAATTAAAAGCATGTTTTGATTTAAGTGATAATTGAATTACTTATCCTAATCTACGAGCATGAATAGTTAGATAAATCATATTGGTCTTATATTAGTGATCGTACATCGTATTGGACTTATATTAGTGACCATACACACTATTGATCTTATATTAATGATCATATATTGTATTGGCCTTATATTAGTGGCCATGACTATTATAGGATCGAGATAGATGCCTAGGTATGTTAGTGTACCAACTCTATTTATATTGAATTGCGACAAAGTCTGAGTACGTTAGTGTACTGGCCCTATTTATTAGGAATCGTTGGATCGCGATAAGTGTCCATTGTGGACTCCACCCGTCAGTTATGATGTAGGTCATCGCATATTTCATAGTACACGATGCATTCTAATTTGGGAGTTCTATAGTGCTGAAAGCACAAGGGAGGGTACAGTTGGAACTTTCCAAAACCGAGATTCGAAAAGTTTGGTTAGTCTTGTTACCTTCTCGTACTCATGTGAATTTTGGGCACGAAATTCTTTTAAGAGGAGAACGTAATACCATGGAACTTTAACGATCAAATATTTAAATAATTAACTTTATTAAATCATTAAGCAACGGAACACCTCTTGTACTCGATTTTTACAAACAAGCGAATTAGGAAATGATACATCCGTGGTTGAGTTCACCTTTTCGATATGAGTAAAATGAGTATAAACTTGACTATTTTTGTAGTCGATGGATTAATTCCTTAATTCGTTCATTTATAATTATGAAGTATTATGGACTAATTTGGAGATTTCTATGCTAGGATTTAGACTTGTATTCATGTTATAAGCATGTCCCCCTTAGCTAATTAATTATTTAAGACCCTAATCACTATGTTTGAAAATAGTTAGTGAGCCCTAAAACTAATTTGAGCTAATTAGATAATCAGTTGTGTTGTTATTGATTGATTTTGGGTTAATTATGTAGAGTAATGATGTGCACGTCATTAGAAAATATTAATTAACCCATTTGAATTGATTTGCAAAACGTTAGTAAGCTAATTTAAGTCATTTGTGAATTCTACACTTATTATTAAAATGATTAGAGGGTAATGAAGCTTAATTAGTATTTATAAAATGGTTCCATGATTTTATAAATAAAGTATTTATTATACAAAATAGTAAGATGATGAACACTTGATTTATAATGAAGTAATTAAGCAGTTTAAAAGGCTAAAAGTGACTAGTAAGTTAGCATGGTGTTATAAAATAGTAAGAGATTTTACAAGATGGTTTAAAGTGGTATCTTACTTTTATTGCAAAGGTAGTAAGTGTCATTTTACTCTTACTAAAGCCAATTATAGTTAAAAATAATATTTGAACTAGAAAAAGTTGAATTCACTATTGGATATACGTGTATGTATACATACATGAACAAATATAAATATACGTGTATTCAGAGTTAAACAACAATCGAAACAACTCTAGTGTTGTAGCTAGAGTTGTGATGAGAGTTGTGTTTGTAAGAGGTGAATATTAATGTAACAGATTGGTGTATGCAAATGGGAATGTTCGTATGTGTAAATGGTCATGTTAAGAGCGATCTCATGTAACTATAGCGACCATGAGTGTGCTAAGTTGTAGGGAGAGTACCGGGTCGAGTAATCACCTCGGTGAAGCTCGAATGTATTTGTGTTGTGACATGTGTGCGCTTAAGTATACATGTGTGATTAGGCTTGCATAAATGAGTGCATCGACAAACGTATGGGCTACGCACAAGGCGTGGAGGCCGGGTATGTTGTTTTGGCGTGTTATAGGAAGCCATATTGCTATAATTGTCCATTTAACTCTATTTGTACAAAGAATGGATTTCGTATCGAAACCATTTTTGTATACTCAAGAAGCCACTTCCAAAACATCAATAAATAAACCTCGGTAGATGTTCGATAGGATGGAGGCAGACTCTATAGCAAGGCGACTCATTGAGCAAAGCGTCGGAGGAAATGGCATGCGAATTGGTGATTGATTGGTATGTTTTTTGTCCCTGTCCAAGCTCATTGCTTTGATACTGTTAGTTCAGTCGAATGAATAGCTCCATTCAGTCGATTGGCCGAGAGGAAACAACTAATCTGTCCCGATTTAGTCGACTAAATGGAACCCTTCAATTGACTAACCTGTTGTGTATTATGCAACTTCGAAACGCGATAACTTTTGCATATGAAGTCGGATTAAGGTGAGATTTAGGCTATTATTTACCATATTTCAAAGGCTGTAACTTGTGAAATTTTGGTAGGTTATGAAGTACTTTGATTTTGAGGCCCATATGGGATCCATCCTGGTCCGTATTCCAAAATCATAAATTATGAGGCAGACCGAGAGGGTATACCGAAGGTGTATTATGACATTAAGTTCATGTGTTCCATTTCGAAAGCGATTCGGGTTAGTATGGGGTTTTGTTAAAGTTGTCCGGTGGGATTTTAGGCTATAGTGACTGGAGCCATGTGTGGCAATTCCATACGTTATATACTAGTGATTATGTACCCTAAGAATTTGACCTTAGAGTAATATACGATTTGTTTGGTGTTGACTTATTGTGATACACCAATGAGTGAATCCGTACTATTAGATTTTGACCTTAGAGTAATACATGATTGTTTTGGTGTTGACTTGTTGTGACACTCCAAGGGTATGGACTTATGTAACCTACCCAGGTATCGACTTTCTTATGGTGTACCTAGAGTGTTTGTTGATGACCATGACACACTCAACACGGTCTTTAAAGACCGTGAATAGCTTTATCTTGTTGTGATCGCTTGGACATTTTTGGGTCATACGTTTATAATTGCATGAACGTTTGGTCTTAGCAGTAGTGAGCATACGTGGGGCATGTCTTATTGATCCTAGTAGTAGTGATCGTTGTTTTGGAATCGCGATTTGATCATGGTATATTTATACTATTTTATTAGCAGTTTTAGGCTAACGTAGTGAAATGGATGATATAATGCTAACTTGTTGTTCCAGGAGAAGAGCAGGTTATGGTATAATCCTCTATTTTTGAGATGGGTTTATTCTTCTTCTTTATAGGCGGTCCGGATTACCCCTAAGCCACGTTTATAGAGAGGGTCGACTATGATTTTGTTATTCCTATCTATTTGTATATGGTTTTAATATACAATATTTTGAGATAGTTTTATTTACACCAGACTTTATGTCTAACCTACATTTTTTCTTTGTCTGCTTATGTCATGACAACTCTCAAGTACTCGATTTAGTAGTTTAGAAGTCAGGTACTTCTAGGGGTGTGGTAGTAGAGTGTGCAACTAGAGCATTATGGAGGCGTGGCATCAATGTTTTTAGATATATATACTTGTTATATCATTTGTACACGATAGACCTGTTATTTATGTACGAGACTGATGTATCAGATATTTATTCAAAACTCCGTATTCCTTTGGATTTGATGTATTTTGACTATTCTATACCGATATTTATTTGTCATCTGCTTCCGCTAGTGTAATATTTTATGTATCGTTATTCTATTATGTTTATGTATATTGGTATATTATATGTTGTCATTTCATTGTGAGATCTTATCGATGTCTTGGTTTAGTGTTTTGCTTAAATTTACCACAATGATCTATCTTTCAGGGTATTCCTGGAGGGTGGGTTATTACATGTGTGGACGGGTTAGTCTATGTTTTACTAACTCTATCGTATATTTTGTGTTGTTGAGTATAAAATAGTAATTATATATTATGATGATGGGAGTACTAACACTTTAAATGCATGTGAGATAGGTTTCAGGTATATTAAATGTTGGCGCCCAGATGATGTTTCTAAAATCATTTTAGTAATATATACTTGATAATATTTTTACTCACTTGACATGTGTCTGATGCTACTCCTAAAATATAGGTTAATGGAGTAACCATTGTGCGTGTGACATTTGAAGACAGTGATTATGAAAACATTTACATATGTTATCCATTTATCTGTATTTATTGTATATGTAGTTTGATAATGTGTGTATGTATGAAGACTATGTGTAACAACCCGATATTTTCAACCATTCGCATCCGCACATGTCGGACTTGAATTGCTCAAATTACCACGTTGTAAATAAAATTTAGCAAATCTCAGAGTATACAGTAAATAAATAATCACATATCACAAACACAAAGTAAATAATAATGCAGCGGAAGTAAAAGAGATTGTAGTTCATGAAGCTACTATATAAAATTAAGATACATCAGAGTTAAATAAGATACAACAGAAGAGTAACAAGATACATCAAGTACAAATCAGAATACAACACTGCAATCAATGGATACTGAAAGCAAATGGATGGCTGGATCTTCAAGCAAAGCTCCAACTCCGAAGGTGAGTCTTGAATGCTGAATCATTCAGTCTGACTCGAGCGTAAAGAAAAACACAAAACACTCAAGTCAGGACATAAATACTTATGAACTGTAAATCAAATCAAGTGAACAATAACAAAAATGCATCAGTAACTTAAAGGGTGCTTGGGATCGCCCATCCTTTAAGGATCCGTTAAACTATTTACTATGTAGTAATATTGCGCTATTATAATAGTGTCTATAGTAAAATAAACTTACTTTTAAATAGCGTTGAAGGGTTACCGATATAGCCCCCAACACGTAATAGTCCTAGTAGTCCATCCATTATCAGCATATCTCCAGATCAGGAGACTACCCTAAATACTTCATAGGCTACGGGAGAAAAACAAACTCATAGTAAGGCTCGCTGTGGTAGGTGACACGACACACAAGACAATGCCAGGGCAGAACCAATTACGCACATGGGCTGGGGTAAAGTAGCAGCCACATACGCCCACCTCGGAACACACTACCAATCAAAATCGTAGGATGGCCATCAAATCAACCACAAGTAAGAGATAGTATCGAAGAAGTTTGTCCGACCAGAGGAGCTACCCCTTTTGGCCCGAGATCGCTCCTGTTTTAGCCATCTTATGCCAACTCATGGGAGTTGGGTCCACGTAATATACCTCAAGAATGTCGCCACCATCCTACTTCATTCTGAAATCTCCATCGCGTACACAGTTGTTAAAGTGGTTTTCGGAGTTGGTAGAGAGTATGACAACTTTCGATCCCGGTCTCTTTAACAACCAATCGTTATTATAACGCCGTGGTCATTTCAAAATAGTTCATATTTCAAAAATCAAATCATTTCATTTCAAAACTATATCCCTTTCAAAATAGTTTATACTTCGAAACCAAAACCATTTTTATTACAAAACTATATTTAAATCAATACGATATCATTTCCAATTCAAACATATATTCATCTTTCAAAAGTCATAATACTTTCAAAGTTATAACTCTTTCGAAGTCAAAATACTTGAAATCATTACACTTTGAAAATCATAACATTTCGAAATCATACATTTGAAATCATGAAACATTCATTTGATTACAATTTATTCAATTAAACCCAAATTCTCAAATTTCTAATTTAATTCAACTCAAACCATTAGTTTTAATTCAATTTAATTTCCCAACAAACCATTTCAAAACTTATCAATTTCACATATCTCTGATTTAACTTCATTATTACTTAGTTTTGAAATATTCATTTCATAAATCCAATATCATTTAAATAAACCAGAATTACAAGTAAACTAAATATCCTTTCATACTAATATAAACTTTAAATATTCATTTATTGAATAAATCAAATAAATCAAAATCAAATATCATTCCAAATTCACATTCTTTATCAAAATAAAGATTATGTCATTCAAAACCATTTCAAAAATCATTTCCTTTCAAATCCATTATAAATCAATTATCCTTCTTTAATTCAAATATTCAATTTAAATTTCATTTTAAAAATCAATATTTCATTCATTTATATCTCAAATATCATTACAAAATACATATTAAAATTTCATTCAAAAATTCATTTATCTTACTACATTTCATTCCATTTAACACATAACCAAGTAAACCTTATTTAAATTCAAATTCAATTCAAATTCCTTAAAATTAAAATTTAAATATTGAAATATATTCAAAACTCCGTATATTTCACAAATAATCAATTCCAAAAATTAAATCATTTAACACTTTAAAATATAACTTAAATAATGTTAAAATCTATAATATTTTAAAACATTGTCAAATTATAACAACGACAGCATTTAAAAAGTGCTATCATAGCTTATAGTTTCCAAAATAGTTTAGTTCAAGAACAATGACATTTATAAAATGCCGTAATAGATATTTAGTTATTTCAACATAGCTAAATTCAAATCAACAGCACTTAAAAATGCTGACATAAGACCGCAGCATTTTGGAAATGCTATTAATAAATTCCAGATTTATTATAACTTCAAAACATTAACCCTCCAAATTTTTTTGCAAATTTTAAACTTATAAATCATATTTCTAGACTTCAAAATTTCACATTTAAATACTTTAACATATGATTTAGCACAACAAATTTTTAAATCAAATATTCAATTTAAAACTCACTTTCATTTGTTAAGTCAAAATTCACTGTTTATTAACTTATAAATTTAAATAAACTTAACATTTTACTTTAAATATCATTTCAAACTTTAAATTAAATTTCCATTATTTATTTACATTTTAAAAATATAATTTAAAGTCAAAAATCATATTTACTTCAAATTTGCATACTTAAACTCACAAATTCAAACTTAATATTTAGCCTTCTCAAAACCATAAATTATATATTTTTAAATCAAAATTTCATACTTTAAAAATACATATCTATATAAAAATCATTTAAAAATATGCCACGGGGTCTGTATATAGTTTTCTAACCTAGGTCAAGTGATACAGATATATATCATTTCAATCCGTAGTTTACAAAGAAAACCCGTGTTCTATCATTTCTAACCCGCAATCCCAAGTCAAATAAAATACAATAATAATCGCTAAGGCCTATCATTTCAACCCATAATGATTTTCCCTATTCTAAAGCCCGTTCGAGTATGTATCATTTCAACCCATAGTGATTCTATTCTAACAGGGAAACTTGCAGTGGATATATGCATAAACAATATAAAAAATATAAACTAACATGTCAATGTCACAATATAATGTCAAACATCAGATGTTAGGTGATAATTAACAGAGTTAACATGGTAATAACATGGCATAGTATATCATATCATCATCATTTACTTGCATAACATTTTAAATTACTAAACACTTTTCATCAATTCACTATTTCATAAGTAAAAATGCCAGAGTGAGAAAGACTCACCTTTTACAAAGCTGGAGTTAGCAAATCAAACTACACGAATGATTTCCAGAAAGCACGATATGGCACGACTTTGATTCAAGTGAGAGAGAGCTAAGATATGATATTGCACACAACCAATAAAACAAAGCAACATATACATGAATATATTTAACATAAACACATCATTGAATCAAATGGAAATAAGAAGCAACAAAAGCAAAGTGACTTGACCTTACTCAACCACACTAATGCATGGCCTAGAGACCCTTATACTCGGCTATGATGATGCTTTGGCTCAGGTATGGCATCATATAGATCAGGTTTAACATCATATAGGCAAGGCAACAAGTGGATGAAGGTGGCAGTAGCAATATCATGAAGCATGTAAAGGGACAAGGCAAATAGAGTGGATTTGGTCATCATGTAGGCTCGGCCAAAGGGAAGTAGGGCTCGGCCAATGTCAGGTACAGGTCTGGACATGTTAGGAGCTGCGGCTAGAGGTGGAGTAGATGATGGTGGTGGTGGCTAAGGGGGTGGCCAAAGTGATAGGTGAAGGGTAGATGAAGTTTTGTGGCTAGGCTAGCATAGTTGGTGGAGTTTTGTGCAAAGTCGAGGTGGTGACTTCATTTGGATGGCACGGCCTGGTCTTGACAGAGGAGGGAAGGAGGAGCTGTTGTAGATGGTGGTGGTGATGGTCAGTGGTGATGGTGGAGAGTGGAGCCGAGCAAAGCAAGAAGAAGAGCAAGGAAAAAACATTGAAAAAGAGGAGAAAAGAAAAGGAGAGAAAGGAAAGAAGCCATTATCATAATTTTTTTTCTTCTTCTGGCCATAAACATTTCTCACGTGAATGCCAAAGAGGAATACATGACTATCAACAAAAAAAATGGTCGGCCAATAGATGAAATGAAAAGGCAAAAGGGAAAATGGAAAGACAAGCGTAAATGAAAAGATACAAGGAAAATGAAAGGACTTTGACTCTTTGTATTTTATATTTCATTTAAATCAAAATAAACTATATAAATTTCAGTAAATAAAAATAAAAATCTGAAAAAAATAAAGTGAAAAATAAAATAAATAATTAATTTAAGGAAAAATAGAATATAAATAAGAAAATAGCTTAATAATTGAAACTAGAATTTAAAAATTGTAAACAAAATACTATGAACATTGGAAAATTATAAATATACTTTATAAAATGTTTTAAAAATAAAATAAATGCATAATATGCCATATTACACATATTAGAACATGTTTTGACAAATAAAAATATTATTTATATAAATTAAAATAAATAATTTTGTTAAATAAAACAATTTACATACAATATTGTAAAAAGCATAACTTTCACATTATAATTCAGATTTCAACAAAACGAAAAGCAGTATTCTTGAAATTAAATTTATTTTCATAATAAAAGATAAAATTCAGAAATCCAAATATTTAAAATTTAAAAGTCAAAATCTGACCATATTGACCAAAATTCACATTTTTGGAAAATATTCTATTTATTCATGTTTGGAATTCTAATTTACATCAAAAAATCAAAATTTATATTTATAATAACAAAATTATTCATTTTAATAAATAATATAAAGTTTTTTAAATCAAGAATTTAAATAAAAATAATTAAAATATACAATTTAAAAAAAATCACAAAATACAATGTTGTTACACTATGTATGACTTATGATGTATATAGGTGGGATTTTCTATTTTATCTATATGATAGTTTGATCCATTCCACCGTGAGTTCTGAAGACATAGTTAATTAGCTTATCTTTCTGTATATTATTGGTTGAAACAATCTAGCTTTTCATTTTATCGCGCATATGATTTCACCATATGGTCATGAGAAAATTTAGGTTGTTACAAGAACACCAAAACATCGCTCAAAGATATTTCAAAAAGATGAGTGTGCATAATTATACCGCTCCCTCGCAAATCGTGGTTTGCTGTTTCTTCCATGTAATCACTACAATGATATCTTTCTCCTTTATGTGGTGCAAAAAAACACAGTCATGTTAGCATTCTCGAATCAACCAAATAAAATTCCTACCAAACAAAAAATACAAAAATAAAACATACACTACTTCAGACTCATGATCAAAGTTGATTTTGATTTATCATTCAAGCTTAATATTTATTGTACTTATAGGAGCATTTATGTAGTGAGGCATGTTTTGAGTGTTGTGACACTAAATATTTATGTCGTATTTTATTACCAAGCACACATTCCCTTTTAAAAAAATTGAAAAGAAAAAGTAATAATAACCAGATTCCCCCTTGAATCTTGTAAATTTATGTCATTACTTGGATATTTTGATATACATGACTTTTAGTTAAATAAAAAATTAATGGGAATAATTATAGAGACTATTCAGTTGAACATATATTTTTGATTTATCATGAAATTGTACTTAATGGAGGAAATTGATAATATATGAAATGCAAAATTCATCTCTCATTTTTCATATGTTCATTTTGAATAATTAGGATGGGATTTTTTTTAAGCACACAACCACTTGAGGCATCAGTTAGTGTTAGGGTAACTTTTTTTCCTTGAAAGTCTAAAATGTGTTCACTTATTTATTATATGGCATTGAAAACTTTATAGCTATGTTATGATAAAGCATAAATTAAAGTTTGTGATCATAACATGGATGATCTTCGCTAAATATAAAGCTTTATGCAACTTTCCTACTAACTTACTGGGAATTAGCAAGCCACAACATTTGTACCAAACACACATAGTATATACGGTAACCGAGCCATAGCCCACATATTATAATAATAAAGCAACTCTTAAATATAGAGATATTTTAGGGTGAAACAATTCAATATAATAGCTGAAAATCTTGTGGCGACCCGAAAATTCGAATACTTCGTCTTCGAATATGGAAATGTATTGAAGTATAGTTAAATGTTATAAATATAATTTTATAACCTTGTTAGATATCATTTAATTAATTAATATGGATAGGAAACTTGTTTATAATTTTTTTATGAAAATATATTCTTCGATCGAAAATTGATAATATGACCGAAAATCGGTTTATCGGTAAGCGGCTTTTTGATCGATATAAGTTGTCCGAACTCTTTTGCACTTGTCTAATTATCAAACGAACACATTAGCAACTAATTAACACACAATCCTATTCATAAAGCAATGAAAGTTTCTAGAAGCTTCCAAGTGGATAAGAGATATTATCATGAGAAGGGTATAAGCATGTTTAACTAAAGGAGAAGTGACGTAAAGGTGAAGTGATGAGAGGTGAGCCTTCCATGGCATGGTTGGATAAAGGAAGAACAAGGCTAAGCAACACCATTCTTAAGAATATATAAAGAGGGGCATATCTATAACGATCCATCTTCCTTGGTCCCAAAGACGATCCATTATGGGTAAAAGAAAAGGAAAGATAAGATTGAAGAGAAGAAACTAAATAACATAGAATCTCACAAAACAAAAGAACAACATATATTACTCAACATAATATATTAAAAAGTCATTTCAAAAATGTTACATCGAAGAAATTCTAATATATATTCTATTTAAGGACTGTTATAATAGCCTGTCCCTACCTAACAGATACAATATACATAAATATAGTGGAAAACAAGGTAATAACTAGTTATCGATGAAGCCACCTGCTTCAAGCTCCTCTAAAATTAATTTGCGGAAAACCTGCACTACTTGGTTGCCCATACAAATTTGGGCATCCAAGAGTTTAGGAAAGAAAATAAACTCCGGGTCAGGCTAGGGTCTGGTTGAGTAAAGCATAAGTCTTTAACTTTATAAAAACCTTTAAATTGAAGGCATCTCGTAAGACCACGCTGCAAGTAAACACAAACAGGTTTTTACCTTAAGATAACCAAAGCATTTGTATATAAAATCCACTAATATTATAATAATGTCTATGGTTCTCAAGTAAGTAATTAACATAGCCAAATTGTTACATTAATTAAATTCCAGCATAATAGGTATACAACTAAGATCGAAGGCACTTATTGGAAAATGGATTTCATACAATGACTGGGCTATTGGGGTACCGCCCATCATGTTGCATCTCTAGATAAAATAATACGAGGACCTTACAAGGGATCCGCTGCCAACACAGAACTAGCCTACCACTTGACTAGTAGTACCGAATATGATCACCCCTTAGTTAATGAGCCCCAAAGCATGCAAACGAGAGATAATATCGACTCTAGATAGAGATGATTATACCCTAATAGGAGTGACCCACTTAGCCTTACTACATCTTCCATGTTGTAGTCATTCCTGGTTGATGAGGCTTGAGGCTACGTTTTACCTTTTATACAGTGCTTCCCACTTGGAATGCTAACACTGCCCCCAGGCAGTAAAGCAATGCCAGCATTCATCCATACAAGTTTTCTAGGAGATGGACAAACTAAAGGCACTACTCCTACTACATCCATTTTGAAATCACCCTAAGGATTACAAGCAAGTAGCCCTTGCACTTCTAAGAGCTCTGTCTTAAATTCCATCAACTTCAAGATGTCTTCATTTTGAAATGCTTGAGTTGGATCGAAGTGGTTCTCGGATAACATATCTGATCCCCATCTCTTTGAAACAACGTTCAGTAGTTTCTGGTAAACTCAACCCGGGTTCTTTCAGAAATAATCAGGCAATAGATAAGAGCAGAGATCACCTCCTAACTGTTAGCGGATGAGTTTCCTCATTACCTGTCCTGGGAGAAAAAAATGAGATTTATATCACAGTACAACATCATCGGAGATGTCCGTGCCCTATAACTCACGTGTTTCTCCTATATCTTCCAAAGTTACATTTTGGTCCAAATTCGATAGTCGGTTATTTGACTATCGAGTAAACAAACAATAACCAATTCCGTTTGAGATTTATTTATCTATAGCAACCACAAAACCTCAAAAAATAATCTTTATTTGATAAATCTCTTTCAAAAATGTTTGTCTAAAACATCCGTAATACTTATTTCTCCGATATAAGTATATTCACAAAACATTTGCGAATAAGTTCTTACAAATCTTGTTAAAAGGATTAAACAAATGTAGTTTAAATGGAGGTAAGGACAACCCTATACACTATTTATTTGGTGTTAAATGTGGAATGGATGTCCAATACCACCATTTTTAAAAGTTCAGTTTAGAGAAACCCATATCTCAAATTCGTATAATACTTCTTTCGATAAATTCCTTTTAATCAAATCTATTTCATTCATGAAATCTCTTTTGCTTGAAATCCAAACCAATTTCAAATACTTTCCAACTTCCTAAATTCATTTATAAAACCCTTTTACAAATATTCAAAATAATTTATATAAATTTCTTTTATAAATATCCAACTGTTTATATAAATTTCTTATAAATATCCGAACCTTTTTATAAGCCCTCTTTATAAGTATCCAAATCTTTTTCTAAAATTTCTTTTATAAATACCCCATAATCATTTATTGGACTTCTTTATAAACCTTTCATATTTAAACAACTTCCTAAATAACCTTAAATCAAATTTGCTTCCTATAATATGCAAATCCATTTTATAAATCTTCTTTATTTATGAAATTGTCTTTGCTTAAAAATTCAAATCCATTTATCCAAAAGCACCTTATAAATTTGCAAATTCCTTTATAAAAATTTCTTTTTATAACATGGAAAACCATTTCATTAGTTAAAAACTTATTTAGTAAAACCATTTGTCAAATCATTCTTTAAATGTCCTATTCAAAATTGAATTAACTATGAACCCATTTCAAAAAGAAAATGGAATATTTATCTTTATAAAATCAAATGGAGGCTTAGGGACCACAATGGTGCTTTTATTTTTATTTTACTTATCTAGTTTAACATGGCATCATATAATAATAAATATATAAGGGACCGAAACATAATAATCAATCAACTTAAGTAAATGCTCAAGTTAATTGATCGCAGAATGGTGTTTTGTTCTACTAATAGATGTCATTTAGTTTTTCTAATCGTATGAGATTACTTAAGGGTAAGCGACACAGAAATCTCTTGTTTTAAAACAAATTTGAAAAGAAAACACTTGAAAACAAAACTCGTTACTTAAACTCAATAAATTGGAACCCTTGTAAATAAGAATCAAATCATTGTTAAATAGTAATTAAACTCTCACTAAAAGTAATTAAACATTATTAACTTTAATTAAAGATTGATTAAGTAAAACCCCTTTTTAAATAATAATTAATTAATACTTAATTAATATAATAGTTAACTTTATTTAAGTAACTAATTGTGTTTAACTTAATTGATTAACACTTAATTATAAACATCCTTTGTTAATTAGTGATTAACTGCTAATTACCTTAATTAATAAGTAAATTAATTAAATATTTAATTAATTATATATTAACCACTTAATTAAAGATTAAAAATATTTTATGTCAAATCAAGTTTAGATTGAAAAATGGTTAACATTTTTCCGAACTACGCTTATAGTGACCATCGTTATATGATCCGTAATTTTAAAACTTGATTGTAGCAAATTAACTTTAAAAATCTATTTTTTCACTTTAAACTTATAACAAAGTTAGAAAACACTTTTTAAAAAGTTTCTAGGTGGAAACAAGTTTTGGGTTTGGAAATAGTTTGCTTTTTGTGAACTGCACATATAGCGACTGTCTCTATACGGACCCGTAATTTCAAAATTTTGAAACCTCCTTTTCTAGCTTTTACAACTTCCCTTTTGAACTCTTATCCTCTTTGAAACATGAAAATAAACTTTTGAAAACCAAATCGAAGTTTTAAACTTGAAAACTTTTCACTTTGAAACGAAAGTCAAATTTTCGACAAAAAGCGGATTTCTTCATCGCTTTTGGTTAGCAAATCACTACCTTGTCTCATGAACCGGCATACAAAAAATAAAACATTCAAACATAATATCACATCATAACATTTTATCATAATCATAAACAAAGTATTACTTCATAATACTAACTAACATTTCCAATATTCGAGGTATAATCTTTATCGCCCACTCAAACTTTGGCATAAGCAATCAACACCAAATCAACATACATGCATGCATACACAACATAACATTACTACATACTCAAATAACATTTTAATTCATAAATTTTACAACTTTAAAAATTTAGTAACTTGAGTTTTAAAAATACGAACTTTACTCACCGTAACTTATCAAAATCAAACTAAACTTGCTCTCGACCCAGCTCACTTACTCCCAGCTCAACAAAGTGAAGATATAAACCCTTAGAAGGCTAAATGGGCATGGCCTAGTAAAAAATAGGCATGAGCATGGTGGTTTTGAGGTGTATGAGATTGTTTTAGTGGAGGATGATATTTGGAAATGAAATAAGCCTATTTAGCTTGCTTTTTAAAAGTGTATTCATTAATTTTAGCTTAGCAATTTCTCTTGGAAGCCATGGATGAACTTGTAGACATGAAGAGGAGAGAAATAAATATGTAAATAATGGTGTAAAAGAAGATTGTGTAGAGATAGGAGGTATTTATAGAAAATGAGAGGGGCAATTTAATAAAATGACTTTCATGATAAAATAATAATAAACTTATCATGAAAGCATATCACCATTCCTCCCTCTATACCTTAGTATACACGTTGGTCTCCCCTTGTCAACTCTTTACAATGCTTGGTGTACTTCCTAGGTGTATTTAGGTGATGGTAGTGTACTTAGGCTAAGGTATTTTGGTTATATTATATTCTTATTTACATAAATGGTCAAATCATGCATTATCTTAATATAAGCATATTTAATTTAATCCTAACAGTCACTTTCTTTATTATGACAAGTAAATATATGTGTGTGCATGATATAAAAAATGTGCACAACATTTTCCGATAGCTTTTAGGTGTTGAAAAGTCGAAATTTCGAAAAACATTCTTTGATCACATTTTCTATTTCCTATGAACTATCTGTAGGTAAAAAAATTTTGAAACTATTTTATTATCATTATTAAATATTTAAAATAGATTTATTTGCTAATAAAATCCATCTATTGATTATATAAAATATATTTAAATAGCCTATTTCAAAGTAGCAAAATCCTGGGTCGTTACAAACCTATTTTACCATCATTTATTATTATTTAAAATAGTTATATTTTAATTAGAAAACCTATTATTTTAATATTTAAAATTTATTAAATATTCACAAATCAAGGCGATAATATTCCAAGTCGTTACACTCTTCACCCCTTAAAAGAATTTCATCCCTAAAGTTGTACCACAACTTTGATTCCCAGAAACACTTAAACTATTCATGAGCCCGTACGATGTACATACATCATTCCTATGTAAAATCATATTTAACCATTAACCCGAACACATAACTTCACTTCCAAACTAGTACCGCTCACCTGACTTTCTAGTGCGGACTTTGCTCAGGCCTCTTAATTAGAAACTCTCTGTTCTTCTTCCATAGCCATGAACTATGATAGACAACTTTTTGTTCCATATAAGAACCATCATCAACGCTAGTCTTCTAAAATCAAGTGATAAATCCTTATTCGGAATGATATAAAACACCTCCAGCCATATACTTGAATCTAGGATCGAGAACTATGTGAAAAGGAAAAATGATCTTCATACAACCTACAAACTGATTTAACGATTCTTACTAACTACTTTCTAACCTACCACCATTCTTCATAATAATCAATTTTGTTTAATTTATTAATTTATATAATACTCTTCTACATCCTAAGAGTATATACAAACATCTGATTTTTAATTCTATTTAATTTTAACTATTAGAAGTGGGCCAAAATAATTTAGGTCTTGAAACTAAGTGGACCAAATTAACCCCATTACCTTAATTAGTCTGGTAAGTAGCTAAAAAGAGTAAGATACTAGTATCCAAACTCCATCCTAGATTTTACTTTTTCTTAGACACTACTAAGGTAAAAATGTCTATTATCTGGCCTAATAACATCAATAATTCTTCACATCCTAGATGTTAAAATCAAAAGACATGGTTTAAATAAAAAAAGTTTATTAAATCCCCTT
Organism: Allium cepa; assembly: GCA_030765085.1. Classification (NCBI taxonomy): domain Eukaryota; kingdom Viridiplantae; phylum Streptophyta; class Magnoliopsida; order Asparagales; family Amaryllidaceae; genus Allium; species Allium cepa. Next base: position 274,170,251 of record CM060928.1, read on the forward strand.
ATTAAATTTTAACCTAATTAAATCTTCGTTTATTAATCCATTTTTTGGGATCAAAATATCCTTTTATTTTGAAAACACTTCCTCTTAAGGGATCTAAGGACACAATACCCAATTTTCATTTCAAAATTCATTTGAAAACATACATATAATTCGAGCAACTCCCAAACGATGCCAAGGAAATGGGTGCTACCAAGTAATATTATACCCTTTACTAAGAAGGGCAATACTCAAGAGAAATGTTTGCCGTCCAAACATATCTCTTACCCTTTTTTTGTCATTTTCGAGACGCTTGAACTAGTTAATAAAAATATTTCCTTTTTGTTAAATTTCTTCTTGAAGCAAAACTATTTATAGATAAATAGTTTTTAACAAAATCATCTACTTGATTTGGTTTCATTCGGATTTGAACTTGTCTCGATTTGTATAATGACAAAGAAATAATTTACCTAGTGCACTATTATATCTTCTTAAGCAAATATTCGATTGCCACTTAGAAGAGTATACTAATAATCACAAAAAAGATCAAGACTTATTCCCGAACTGTCCAAAGAAAACCTTACTCTCAAACTTTATTTTCAAATATCTAATCTTAAAATATCTTTAAAAAAGATTACTACTATTTTCCAAAATCATTTGGAATTTATCAAAGCCATCGAGATTTAGCATTCTCAAAACCCTTTTCATTTTTAAAACACATTTAATAATTTGGATTTGTGAAATCATCTCTCTTAATTCATCTTATAAAACTATCTGAAGATTTTATTTTGATAAAAACCTTTATTACAATTCAATTTTTAACCCTACACATTGTCGAATGCCTTATAGTGAAATTGTGAAACTTAATTCATAAGGTGTTCGATTCAATGTTCCTCCAAATTCTATCTACCCAATTTGGAAAAAGGAAATCTACTATAAATCTGATAATATTAATGCTCAGAACTAGACAAGCATGACTAGTTAAATCCTAAATATTAATAGTTTAAATATTATTAACTCCTAACCCACTTTTCTCATAGATAACTACATAGATTTGAAAATCATCCCTTTTTACATATAGAAAATATATTCTTAGGTAAAATTATTGCATTTACCAAATTTAAAACAATATTATGCCAATTTAACTTGTTTAAGTGTTTAGGAAATCCCTATCGATAACGTTGATCAAGCGCATCGATCGGAATTCTTAAGCCACTCAATAGGTCAAACAAGATAATATAAAACATTTTTGTTCACTAACAAATACACACTCATATATATATATATATATATATATATATATATATATTACACTCAAACTCATTCTAAGGCACTACTGACCCTATCTATAATGAGTTTGCCCTACCAAAGCCTAGGCATTCATTCAACCTATGCTCTGATACTAAATGTAACAATCCGCCTTTCTTAATTCGAAAGACGAGCCATGAAGGGTAAAAGAAAAGGAAAGATAAGATAGAGGAGAAGAAGCTAAACAACACAGAATCTCACGATGCAAGATAACAATATATACTACTCAACATAGTATATTACAAATTCATTTCAACAATGTTACATCAGAGTCATCCTAATACAAATTCTACCCTAGGACAGTTATAACAGCCTATCCCTACCTAATAGATACAATATAAATAAAATACAGTTGAAAACAAGGTAATAACTAGCTATCGATGAAGCCACGTGCTCTAGGCTCCTCCAAAATGAATCTGCAGAAAACCTGAACTACTTGGTTGTCCATTCAAATTTGAGCACCCAAGAGTTTAGGAAAGAAAATAGAATTTGGGTCAGACATGGGTCTGGTGTGAGTAAAACATAGGTCTTTAATTTTATAAAAACCTTTAAATCAATAGCATCTCGTAAGACCATGCCGCACATAAAACGGACGGGTTTTTACCTTACGATAACCAAAACATGTGTATATAAAATCCAGTGATATGGTAATAATGTCTATAGTTCTCAAGTAAATAATTAATCTAGTCGAAGTTGTTACATTAGTTAAATTACATCATAATAGGTATACAACTAAGACCGAAGGCACTTATTGGAAAATGGATTCCATATAACGACTAGGCTACTAGGGTACCGTCCATCACGGTACATCTCTAGATAAAATTACACTAAGGACCTCATCGGGATCCCCTTCCAACACAGAAACAGCCTACCACTTGACTAGTAGTACCGAATATGATCACCCCTTGGTTAATGAACCCAAAGCATACAAATAAGAGATAATATTGACTCTAGATAGGCACGATCATATCCTAATGGGAGTGACCCACTCAGCCCTACTTCATCTCTCCTGGTTTAGTCATTCTCGACTGATGAGGCTTGAGGCTAGCTTTGCCTTAATAGCACTTCTCACTTGGAATGTCAACACTACCCTCCAGTCAGCAATGCAATTCCAGTATTCATCCATACAAGTTTTCTAGGAGATTGACAAATCGAAGGCACTACTCCTACTATATCTATTTTGGAATCACCTTCAGGATTAGCAAGCAGCCCTTGCACTTCAAAGAGCTCCGTCTTCAATTTCATCAACTTCAAGTTGTCTTCACTTCGAGACACTTAAGTTGGATTGAAGTGGTTTTCAGATAACACATCCAATCCCGGTCTCTTCGAAACAACATTCGATAGCTTCCAGTAAACTCAACTCCGGTTCTTTCAAAAATAATCAGACAATAAATAGAGCGAAGATCACCTCCTAACCGTTGGTGGATGGGTTTCCTTACCAGTTATCCTTGGAGAACAAAACGAGATTTATACGTAAAATACAACATCATCAGATATGACTGTGCCTTATAAATCATGTGTTTCTACTAGATACTTCCAAGGTTACGTTTTGATCCAAATTCGATAGTAGGTTATCTACCTATCGAGTGAACAAACAACAACCAATTCCATTTGCGATTTATTTATCCATAGCAACCATTAAGCCATAAAACAAATCTTTATTTAATAAATCTCTTTAAAAAACAATTGCCTAAAACATTCACATAATTATCTCTCTGATATAAGTGTACTCAAAAAATATTTGTGAATAAGCTCTTACTTCCAAATCTTGTTAAAAAGGATTAAACAAATGTTGTTTAAATGGAGGTAAGGTCAACCCTAAGCACTATTTCCTCAGTGTTAAGTGTGGAGTGGATGTTCCATACTATCGTTTTAAAAGTTCAATTTAGAGAAACCCAGATCTCAAATTCTTTTCACACTTCTTTCGATAAATCCTTTTTAATCAAATCTATTTCATTCATGAAATCACTTTTACTTGAAATCCAAATCCATTTCAAATACTTTCCAAATTCCCAAATTCATTTATAAAACCTTCTTATAAATATTCAAAATCCTTTATACAAATTGCTTTTATAAATATCGAACTTTTTATATAAATTTCTTATAAATATCCAAACCTTTTTGTAAAATCCCTTTATGAGTGTCAAAATCATTTTCTAAAACTTCTTTCATAAATGTAACATCCGTGGAGGCCAAAAGCTAAGCGCTACAAATACGGGATGTTACAACTTGGTATCAGAGCATAGGTTTATGAACAACTTTATACTAAAAATGATTTTTGAAAACATAATCCTAAGGAATTGGAGTAAGATTGGGGTATGGGATAACACTATAATAACATAATTGTGTTTGCTATATATAAATATATGCTTTATCTCTAGTTTCCTTTCTTTGTTAGGTTATTTTTTTGTATCTCATGAAATTTGAATATAGATATGTATAGTAGAAGAGGAAGAGTTAACCCAAAAGGGAAGCGCACCGAGGGGTATGCTAGACCTAATGTAAGGAGGACCCAAGGTCAGGCACAAGAAGAGAATGTGGGTGTTGGAGTTCCGTATATGAATATGGGAGCTATGTATCAGTTTTTTGTGAATATGATGCAAGCTGGAACTGTAGCTGGAGTGGTAGGAGGAGATGCCGTAGGAGCAGGAGTTTAGAAAGTTCCGGTAGTTAAAAATTATGCTAAGTTGTGCGAAGATTATACTAAGCTTAGAGGGAAACCATTTATTAGAACCAAAGATGCTATAGAGGTGGAGAGTTGGTAGTTGCACTGTGAGAGAATCTTTGCAGACTTAGGGCTCAATAATGAGTAGAAGAGGAGGCTTGCTTCTAGACAGCTTCAGGGAGCTGCTTTATTTTTAGTGGAATAGTGTGATTGTGGCAGTAGATGAGGAGATCATGACATGTGTAGAGTTTGAAAGGAGGTTCTAGGAGAGGTTCATGTTAGTGATGGCGCAGTCTGTTTTGATCTGGAAGTTTTCTAAGCTGGAACAGGGAGAGATGACTGTTCTGTTGTATGCTAGTAAGTTTGAAGAGTAAGCTAGATATGGTCATGCTGCTGTGTATACAGTAATGAAAAGGAATGAGAAGTTTATTAGGGGATTGAAGCCTGAGTTGGCTTGGGCTACCTTACCGCATATTAGAGATCCCTGTGATGTGGTTGTGGAGATGGCTTTAAGACATGAAGAGATGCTTTCTTGTCAGGAGAAGAATAAGGTGAAAGAAGTCCAAGTTGGGCAAGGTCAGAAGAGGAAGTTCTTTCACAAGAAGGGTGCTCAGAAGCATAGAGTAGCCAAGAAGGGGAAGTCTGAGGTGGTCTGTTTCAAGTGCGATAAGAAGGGTCATTTTGCTAATGATTTTCGTACTGGAAAGGAAAAGGAGGTGATCGGAAAGAAGAACATTAGGTGCTTCAACTGCGATCAGACAGGACACTATAAGAATCAATGAGAGGAGCCCGCTAAGAATGGAAAGCGCAAGGTGTTTGCATTGGAGCCTGCAGCTTCGAAGCCAATAACTCAGGAGAAAGGAAATATAGTTTTGGGAGGTACGCTTCAGATTCATGGCATGTCTGTTAGCATTCTATTTGATACTGGTGCACAGTATTCTTTTATATCTAGATATTTGATAAATAAGCTTAACCTAGAACCCACATATTTACTTACTTCCTTATGGGTTGCGAATCCAATAGGAGGGTGCAACTCTAGGGTTGAAATGTGACCAGTTAGAGTTTGACTTGTTAGGTCAAACTATTGTTTACAGTTTGCATATGTTTGATTTTGTGGGGTTCTGGATTATTCTTGGGATGGATTGGTTAAGGGAGTACGATGCTAGAATATTTTGCCAGGATAGGAAAATATCTCTTAGACACCCTAATTGTAGCGATATGATTGTTTATACGGTAGAAGTTTCTAGCTGTGAGGTAAATGCTTTGTTGGGTATTATGGAGTTGGATGATGAGTTGAATCGAGTTTTGATGGTTAGAGAATTCACGGATGTTTTTGATCCTGCAGTAGGATTGCCACCGAAATGAGCCATTGAGTTTCAGATAGATTCGGTTCCAGAAGCAGAACCAGTGAGCAGGCCACCAAGCAAAATGACCCCTACAGAGATGAGGGAGTTGAAGGTGTAGTTAGTGGATCTGGAAGGCAAGAGTTTTATCAGACCGAGTAGTTCAACTTGGGGGCAACCGTAGGTTTTGCTGAGAAGCCTGATGGATCATTGAGGCTATTATCGATTATCGTAAGTTGAATGAGAAAAAAATAATGAATTGATATCCATTGCCCAGAATTGACGATTTGTATGACCATTTGAGTGGAACCAAGATATTTTATCAGTTAGATTTGGGAACGGGTTTCCGTCAGCTCAAAGTAGCAGAGGATAGTATACCCTTGACGACTTCTACTACTAGATATGGATCATACGAATGGTTAGTTATTCCATCTAGACTGGCTAATGCGTCGACATTCTTTATGGATTTGACGAACCGAGTTTTCTTAGAGAACTTGGATAGGTTCGTATGGTTTTAAATGATTCCTTGACATACTCTAAGGATGGGAAGGAGCATGAAGTTCATCTTAGAGTGATGCTTGAGACGGTGAGGCAGCATCAGCTAAATGCGAAGTTTTCGAAGTGTCATTTCTAGAAGAAGGAAGTGAAGTTTTCGGGTCATGTGGTTTCAGTGAAAGGGTTGTTAGTAGATTCGACTAAGATTGAAGTAGTGAATAGTTGGAAGAGACCCGAGATAGTGATGGAGAGAAAGAGTTTCCTTGGGTTGGCTGGTTATTATCGAAGGTTCATTAAGTATTTTTCGCAGATAGCAGCACCGATGACCAAGCTAACGAGAAAGGATGCGAAGTTTATGTGGATCGATAAATGTGTGAAAGCATTCCAGAGTTTGAAACACATATTGACCCATGCGCCAGTTTTGGTTGTTCCGGAAGGGAATCAGGATTTGGTGGTTTATACAAATGCATGTGGGATAGGGTTAGGAGTTGTACTAATGAAGAGAGGTAAAGTGATTGCTTATGCTTTGAGATAGCTTAGACCACATGAGGTCAAATATCCGATGCATGATTTGGAATTGGCTGCAGTTATTTTTACTTTGAAGGTGTGGAGACATTACCTTTTAGGAGAGAGATTTGAGTTATATACAGATCATAAGTCGTTGAAGTATTTGTTCTCTTAAAAGGAGCTGAACATGAGACAACAGAGGCAGTTAGAGTTCATTGCCGCTCATGACTTTGAGATTGAGTACACACCAGGGAAAGGCAACAAGGTTGCTGATGCACTTAATAGGAAACATCAGAATGCAGTGTTAGCAACGATTGCTGAGTGGAAAGATTTGGAAGCATTAGCAAATTACAGAGTGCAGTGGAGATCTGAGGTTGGGTCTAGCGGAGAAACCGTAGTGTTACCTTGTTTGGAAGTTCAACCAATAATGATCGAAAGGATTGCTTCTAAACAGAAGGAGGATCTGGTATTAGCAGAATGGATTAGGAAGTTAAGAGATGGAATCGAGAGCGATGACTTGAAATATTTTAGTCTTGACCAAAATGGGCGGTTGAGAAAGAAAGAGAGATTATGTGTTTAGAGTGTAGGAAACATAAGGAAAGAAGTCTTGGAGGTATACCATTGTTCGAAGTTCTCTATTCATCTAAAAGGAACTAAGATGTATTAGGATATGAAGAGAAATTTCTTCTGGGAAGGTATGAAGCGGGATATTGGCATATGGGTAAAGCAGTGCTTGATTTGCCAATAGGCAAAGGTTGAACACTAAAAGCCAAGTGGATTGCTTCAGCCATTGGATATTCCGGTATGGAAGTGAGATTCTGTTTCCATGGATTTTATTAATGGGTTACCAAGGTCGAACAAAGGAAATGAAAGTATATGGGTTATAGTGGACAAATTGACCAAGAGTGCCCATTTCATTCCAGTTAAGTCAACTAGGACGACACCTGTTTTAGCGAAGTTGTTTATGAAGAGTATAGTTAGTTTGCACGGAATTCCTAGTAGTATAGTTAGTGATAGAATTCCTTATTCAGTAGCGAGTTTTGGAAGAGTCTACAGGAAGTTTTGGAAACCAAGCTCAAGATGAGTACCGCTTACCATCCACAGACAGATAGGCAAAAAGAAAGAGTTAACAAAATCTTGGAAGATTTGTTAAGAGCTTGTGTATTAGATTTCAAGGGATAATGGGAAGCCCATCTTTATTTAGTCAAGTTTTCATATAACAACAGTTATCGGACTAGTATTGGAATGACACAGTTTGAAGCTTTGCGTGGAAGGCATGCAAATCTCCCGTATGTTGGTTAGAGACCGGGGATAGGTTGGTTCTTCATCTAGATTTGGTTAGAGAAGCTGCAGAAAAGATTGAGGTCATTCGGCCTAGAATGAAGGAGACTTGGTCTAGGGAGAAGAGTTATGTAGAAAGAAGACGGAATTTGGAGATTAGGTTTTCATCAAAGTGTCACCAATGAGGGTGTCATTAGATTTGGAAAATTAGGAAAGTTACAACTGAGATTCGTTGGACCTTTTCCTATTGTAGAGAGAAGCAGGAAACTCGCATATAGAGCCGAGTTACTGAGCAGTTTGGCAGGAGTCCACGATGTTTTCCATGTTTCTCATTTCAGTAAGCGTGTTAGAGACCCGGAGACTACTATTGCACCTATTGTGCTAGATGATTTAGTAGTAGAACCAGATTTGACTATAGTGAGGAAGCCTATTTGTATTGTTGCGAAAGATGAGAATAGGCTTAAAAACAAGACAGTCAGATTAGTGAAAGTCCAGTGGAGTGACGATGAGAGAGACTGTACTTGGGAGACTGAAAGCTGGATTAGAGATACTTATCCTGACTTGTTTGATGGCATGTTTACCTCTTTGATTAATGTGTTGAGTATCTTATCGTAATTTGAGAACGAAATTCTCTAAGGAGAGGAGTTTGTAACACCCCATATTTTTGGTAACATTATTTAGGATATTTAATTAGTTAAATTAGATAAAATAATGTGTTGATTAGGGGATTGAGATTTTATTTTAATTAAGGGGTAGCCGTGCCATTTAACCAATGAATCGAAATAAGAGTTAAAATGATATAGAGGAGGGGTAAAACAGGAAAGAGGCCATTCTTATCCCCTAAACCCATGGCAGTGTATCCCATACACGTTCATTTTCATTTGTAAAAATTTTCAAATTTAGGGCCGGCCACCATTAAAAAGAGAAAGAGGAAGAAGATTTAGAAAAGCCAAGGAAGAAGCTTAATCAAATCAAATCCATTCACATCTTAATCTCTTTAATCTCTAAAGCTAAGATGAATAATGTTTACATCTCATATTTTTTTTGTTTTCAGTTTTAAGATGAAATCCGAAATATTTTGCATTGATTTGCCATGTTTTTGAATGATGGAATGAATATATATATTTGTTGATGATTTATGGTTGTTCATACAGATTTTATGACATGTTTTGATATGAAAACCCTATTAAATGGCATCTAAATGCCTTGTAAATTTTTTTGTTGAAAAGAAATAATATTTTGGAGATAGGTTTCAATTTTTGAAATTTATGTAGAATTTATATAAATTTCTAGTAAAGAAAATATTATTTTGGATTATAAATTATTTACGGTTAAATAATAATTGATTTGGATCTGAAATTTTTATATGATGGAAAACATATTAAAAGAGATTTTCTGGAATTTTTGTAGAATTTTCCTTAGTGTTTTAACTGGTATATAAAATTATCTAAGGTATGAGACTTAAATGTTTTATATATTTATAAGCGGAGAAGGGCCTTTTTGTAAATAAATTAAATTTGTTAATTCTAGAAAGTCGGCTTTACTTTCGGGAAAGAGAAACTTGCAACCAATCACAATTTTGACAAACAAGGCAAGTTAAGTACAAAGAAATAGTTTAAAAGGACAAATAAACATGTTTTTCACTATTACGATGCCTTCGACACCAGGTTCCGCCTCCTTACCTTTGTGATATCCCGGAATTTTTGGCAATATCAATTTAATAATCTTTATTTAAAATTAGATTGATTTGATAATATTGATTAATAAAACATGAATTGGTTTAATAATCTAATTAAATAAATATTTAATTAGTGATTTTATCTTTTAAAAGCTTATAAAATGTTTCTATTTATAATGTACATATATATATATATTTGTATATATATTATAGATAATCTTTGATTTGGAATTTAATAAATAAGTAAAGTTTTGTTTCAAATTCTAATAATATATTTAGTAATTTGGAAATTATGATTTAAATTAATATTATGCTTTTCAAAGTTATTTAAGTAATAACTATATGGTTTGTAAATACTTAAAATAAATACTAATTGCTTAAGATTTTATCTTAGCTTAATTTTAAATTTAAATAAAAAGTTTGTTTTATTTCTTTTAAAATATTACTTGATATAAATATGATTTGAAAATTTTATATAGAATTTTAAAATATAATATGGCATATGGTCTTAATTCATTTAATAATAGAAGTGATTTATAATCTCTTTTATAAATCATTTAAAATTGTTAAATTTGTTATTTTCAAGCCATATTAATAATGTATTATTTTTCCATATAAATATAAAAAGAATTAAAATAAGAAAATTAAATTATCATTTTAATTGAATAAGTTGACTTTAATTTGGATTTCAAAAGTTTAATTTGAATTTGGAATTTATTTTGAAATTCAAAATAATAGATTCTTAAAAATATTTGGATAAGATTTAATTTACAATTTGTTTTTATTACCTTTACTTTACATAGGAATTTCATACATATATTTATATAAGTATAAATAAATCAAGTAAAATTTTTATTAACGTTTAAAATAAAAAGAAAATTTAAACAAGACATGTGTTAACATATTAAGTAATCAAATAACATGTGTTAGCTAACAAATTAAAGTATTTGACAAGTGTCATTTTATTTTGATCTTTTTCTTTTATTTTGTAAAATTTATTTTAGCCTTTATAAACCATGTTTTCTTCCCCTTCACTCTCTTTTTTCTATCTTTTATTCTAAGCTAAGAAAAACTTAAACAAAACTGAAATCATCTCTAGAACCAAAAACAATTTCAAATCAGTAAGTAACACTCCTCAAAACCCAATTGTAAATCAAAGCTTGTTCTTCTTCAACCCTGCATTTGAAACCTGTATCACTTTTTACAACCTGGAACCAAAGTTTTGCAAGTAATCAAATATCTGCAAATCCACTTCAAAAGCAAATCTGAAAATTCCTCAAACAAAAAGATCTGTAACACTCCTCAAACCAAAATGTAAATCACAACAACCTGTAGATCAATGTCTGCATTTCATCTGGAAATCATCAGCATTTTCAAATCTGAAATTAAAGCAGAAATCAAACCTGCATTTCTTTTCAACCTGGAATCAATTCTTGCAAGATCAAAAGTCTGCATTTTTCAAAATTAAAGGACTCAAGCCTGCATGCATAAAGTTTTAAAACAAGGAGCAAAAGCTTTTTCATTTTCAATGGTGCTCTTTTCTTCTGCATGTCAGGTGAGTAACTTTTTAAAATTTAAAATATAATTTTGTTGCATGTTAATATGGTTGAAATGAATAGGTATTGCATGAATATACAAGTGAAAATTTGATATGATTATTTGCAGAATGCATGTTGTGTATATATGTGTGCTTTGTTCTGTATTGTTCCTAGGCTCTAAATTTGATTTAAATCCCTTATTACTTAATCTTGTTTTTGATAAAATTTGATTATCAAACAAAAGTTGTGATTCAACATGGATTAATGTTTAAAATTTTAAGTAGGTCAAAAATGAAGCCTGCTTGTCTCTGAAATTATAAAACATCAGTGCATATTAAAATAAAGTAAAAACCCAAACTGTCTTAATTATAAATTCAGTATTGTAAACTGAATACATAAGCAAAAACATGATTTTTGAAACAAGTATCATAATTTTTAGTTTGGGATTTGGGGAGCAGTTCTGGGATGAACTAAAAAGAGAAATTTGGGAAATTCCGGTGATCTAGTTGATAGGGAAGGTCAGGGTCTTCTATGGTGGTAGAGGAGTGATCGGAGGGTGAGGGAAAAATGGCCGATGGGTGTGCAAGTTACAGTGGCGGTGATCAGAAATTGATTTGAACCCTAGTTTTCGTTTGCTCGACTAATTTGATCAACTCGGCTTCTTTTGTTGATCGAGTGCGATGGGGCTTTGAGAGATGGTAGCTGGATCGATGACGAGGGCATGGTCGGAACTGCAGCACTTACGGTGGTTGGAGGACAATGGTTGTGGCGTTGACAGGTTTGGGTTTGGGGGAGGTTCCGTGTTTCCAGGTTTGGGGTTGAGTCTAGTTTTTGATTTCTGGATGGTGGAGACGATCTGATGATAGTGGGTTGGTGCGTGGGTGGTTGCCGATGTAATGAAGCCATGGTGAAAGGCCGGAGTTGATCGGAGTAACGGTGCATGTGCACCGTGCACTTATGTTTTCTGGTGAAGTGGTTTTGGGATGGGTGTAAATGTACTCGAGTTTCACTCGAGTAGTTCAAGTATTTACTCGAAGGAATATAGTGTATGAATCCAAGTAAAAAGAATAGGCTCGGGTAAACTTTAGTTACAGGTTTTGTTTAAGAATATCTGATAGTGTTCTGTTTTAAAATTTAAACTAAATTTAAATAAAAAAAGCAAAGCAAGTTTTAAACAAAAGTTTGAAACAAGTTTAAATTCTATTTTTTTTTTAAAATAAATAAGTTTTTATAAAAATGAAATGTTTTAACCACTTTAAATTGTTAAAGTATTTTATAAAGTGTTTTAAAAATCTAAAAATGAGATTTAAATAGGATTTTAAATATAAGTTTAAATATGAATTTTTAATCTGAATTCAAATTGAATTTGAATCTTAGGTTTTGAAAAGGAAATAAAGTTTATAAATTCAAATGTTGTAATTAAGTTTGAATGTTGAAGTATTTTATAACATGTTTTTAAAATCTGAAATATAAGATTTAAACAGGATTTGAAATTTAAGTTTGAATCTGAATTCAAAGCTTGATTTGAATTTTAGTTTGAAATAAAATAAAGTTTTTGAATTTAAAATGGTTTAAAACAACTTGGAATATTTAAAGTATATTTTAAATTGATTTAAATTGAATATGGGCTTAAAACTATTTTAAATTTCCCTTAGAAGATAAGTGATTCTTTAACATGTATATAAAAGGTTTTTGAATTGTTAAACTTTGTTTAGGTTAAAATTGTTTTCATTTTAAATCTTGGATTTAAAATGGAATTTAAAGAAGTAAAAACAAATTGTTTTTAAATACCTTATTAATGATAATTTATCTTAAAGTTAATTAGAATTTAATGATTTATAATTCATTAAAATGATTAAGGTAGTTAAGATTTATAATTAATTAATTTAATTAATTAATGATTTGGGTAATTAATTAAATAATTAAGGGTTTTATTTAATTAATTGAAGAATTAAGTAAGTTAATTAAGATTAACTAATTTGTAATTAAGAAATCATTAATTAGATAGATTTGATATTAAATTAATGATTTGAATTTCATTAATCAAGTAATTAAAAAGTTAAGTTATAGATTAACACTTGATTAATTAAATAATTACAGATTAATTAATGGGTTTTATAGATAATTTAATTTGTAATTAATAATGATTAATCTCAGTTAATTACTTTAGAAAAGTAATTAAATATTTGTTAATGGTCAAGGAAGGTCATTAACTTAGGATTATTTAATAATTAATTAATGTGATTAATTTTAATAATTAATTAGATTAATTAATTTAAAGATAACCATTCGAGAATTGTTTGAGTGTAATTACTTAATGGATGTAATTAAGAAAATAATTACTAATTGTAATTAATTAAGTTTATTTTGATTAGTTTAAACTAACTAATTAAGATTAATTAATTTAAAATAATCACGGGATAATTTAAGAAGGAATTACCCAATGTAATTAATAATGAATAATTACTTAGTGAAGTAATTAAGAAGATGATTACTGGATGTAATTAAATTGAAGGATAATTAGGAATGGAAGAGTTTTTGGAAATTAATTACTTTGTGTAATTAATATGTAATTAGTATGAAGAGTAATTACTAAGAGGAAATAATTAATAATTAATTACTTAGTGTAATTAATAATTAATTACTTAATGTAATTAATAATTAATTACTTAGTGTAATTAATTAAGATTTGATTAATAAAGTTATTTGAAGATAATTAAGAGATGTAATTAATGAAGTGAAATTAATTACTTAATGAGATTAATCTAGGGTGATTAATAAATATAATTAATTAAAGATTAATTATTAAAGATAATTAATTAGAGAGTAATTAATTTATCTAATGAAGTAGTTAAAGGTAGTTATTTACCGAATGTGATTAACCAAGAGTGATTAATCAATATGGTTTAATTGATGATTAATTACTTAATGTAATTAATTTAAATAGGATAATTATAAAAAAAAAATAGGGATCATTGATTTATATGATTAATGATGTAATTAAGGATTGATTAATTAAGAACAATTAATCAATGAAGGAATTAATTAATGTAATTAATTAAGGATTAATGTAATTAATTATAATTAATTGATCAATGAAGTAATTAAAGGATTAATTACCGAATTTGGTTTAGAATAATTAATTTGTGAAATTAATTAAAGGCCAATTACTTGAATGTAATTAAAGGGTAATTAATCAAGGGTGATTAATTAAGGTGATTTATTTAAGGGTAATTAATTAATTGATTTGTAATTAATTAATGGTTATGTAAGCAAGATTTGTATTGAAGAAGTAATTAATTTAATTTACTTTAAATTAATTAAAGAAGAAGTAATTAATTTAATTCATTTTAAATTAATTATAGAATGGTGATTAATAAGTCATTGCTTATGAATGCTGTTTGATATTGATTACCCTGAATAGTTGAGATCTCAGATATGAGATAAGTGATGTTGTGCGATATGGATGCTTTAGTTGCATTGTGATGATAATATGAATTATCTGTTTGTGATGATGATAATGTTGATTATCTATTATGATATTGTGAATTATCTATCCGTGTGTATATAGATAATATTGAATTGAATTGTTTTAAACTTTAAAACAACTTGGACCTAAAAGATGGCGTTTTGGATTTCGATGAGATCGGGATCGGGTTTCCATATTTGGATATCCGAAAACCACATCGATCCAAATTAACGATATGTCATGAATCTCAAGTGAAGATGAAGATTCAGAGTGCAAGGGTTATCGTCGTTAACTCTGAGGGTGATTCCAAAATGAGTGTAACGAGATAATGCCTTCGGTTTCGTTCGAACCCGGAACGAACTTGTATGGATTGAATGCTTTCAGAACATCGTCAGGTATAAGATGAGCATTCTAAGAGATATGTTCTCTAAAGGTAATCGTAGCCTCAAGCCTCATCAACCGGGAATGCCTAAAACAGGGGAAGTGCATCAAGGTTAAGTGGGTTATGCCCAAGTAGGATGAGATTTACCCCTGTCTAGAAGTCTCTTTATATTCGACTGTGTGGGGTAGTTGATTGCAACAACTGCCGGGGTTGTCTTGTTCGAGACTGTTCAGTAAGGAATGGTTCCGGCCTTGCGTTGTAGGGGAGTTAGGGTGGCTCCTCGGTACGGTGATCTAGGCCACGTACTGTGACGGGCGGTACCCCAGTAGCTCTTCCATTGTATGGAATCCAATCTCCAATAAGTGCCGTACGTTTTAGATGTGCCCAACTATGTTGGAACGTGAGATGTAAGCATTCCAGCTATTTCTGTATTTTACTTGAAAACCCTAGACCCTATTATAATATCATTGGATTTCCTATCAAATGTTTTGGTTAGCGTAAGGTAAAAACTTTTCCATGTTTATGTGTGGGAAGTCTTACGTGATACCTTTGTTTTCAAAGGATTTTTAAAGTTAAGCAACCCTAACCTGTTACTCACACCAGACCCATGTCTGACCCAGAGTTTATCTTCTTTTTTCTTAAACTCTTGGGTACTCAAATTTTTACGAGTAGCCAAGGGATTCAGGTTAGCTTTGACAAATTGTGGAGGAGCAATGGAGCAGGAGGCTTCGGTGTTAGATATATAGTTTCCGCTGTGTGTTCTCTATGTTGGTATCTCTTTATTGAGTTGTAATAACTAGACAGGCATTTATAACTATCTAGTATGTGATCTATATGCTGTGTAACTCTAATATATGTTGTTTATTATGTAATACTTATGTTATTAATATAATTTATTCGTTCCGCTGTTGAGATTCTGGTGTTGTTTCTTCTTTCTCTTATTTCTTTTCTCTTTTCTATCCCTTTCTTTCTTAAAGATGATACGACTTTCTGTGGAGAAAAAGTCGGGTCGTCACAGTTGGTATCAGAGCGCTAGGTTGAGTGCATACCTAGGCTTTGGAGTGATTTCTTTCTTGAGAGAGCGTATTTGTAATTTTGATATATATATATATATATATGTATGTATGTATGTGTGTGTGTGTGTGTGTGTCTATATATATATATATATATTTCTACCTATTTGTTGGGTTACCTGTTCGGGTTTTCCAATATAAGTTATAAAGGTAGATAAGGTAGTGGTGTGTATAACGCGACCACCATTTGTTGGAGTTATATGTTTGAGGTTGGAAATTATCTGTCGAGACTGTAGACCTAATACCGTCTCGAGTAAGCTTTGCAGTGGTGTATGGATTTCATCAATCTCTGAAGGTAACCTGTTAAGATTCAGAGTCCATCTTTGAAGTTGGATGAGTAGAGTTTGGATCTGTTGGCTGAGCAGAAGCGAGTGATGGTATTTTGATACCTTAAGAAATAGTAGCTGCGTGATGAGATGTAGTGACTATGGATGTTTCCAAAGATGATTTCTTTGGAACAAGTTTAAGGAAGTAGGTCCGCTTCGGTGTAGTGGCTGAGTCCAGCAGGGTGTTTCTGTTTGGTTTAAATTCCGAGTTTCTCGAATAGGAATTCTTTGGTATATGAGTCAGCAGTGCAGCTCGGAGTGTTCTGTGGGTCGGCAAAAGGTCTTCTGGCTTAGCAGTGTCTGAGAGTGGAGTTCAGAAGCAACTGAGTGAATCCATTTCTTCGATGGATTGGCTAGTTAAGCGTAAGCTGTTCTGATTGGTAAAGAGAGAACAGTTTTCTTTGGATGATAGTCTGGATTAATCGCAAAAGTGACTTGCGATAGTTGAGTATTCTCTTGGATTGTTGGAGATTTAGTTTTCTTATCGACCAGGATTCCAAGAGTGATACTGGTGGTTCAACTAGTTGAAGGTTGGTTCCTTGAAATGGAGTTTGTTGAAGCAGCTCAGGATTGGAGGAACTTCTGTGTTTTCTCTTGGTTATCAGAGATCTTCTGGGTCATGTTGTCCAATTTGTGCATGTGTTCTTTATCAGCATTCTTTTCTACTCCAGATCAGAGTTGTGCAGAGGAAGCAGTTTGGTAGTGCGTCTGCTTTTCTTTTCCGGATAGGAGAAGTTTGTTTTCTTCTGATGGTTGTGAGTGGAGTTTGTTCTTGGTCTTGGTTGATCTTGGAGGATCATTCTGGTGGATTGGGTTTGGTCCAGTTTGTTTCTTGAGACATCAGCGAGGATTGAGCTGATCAGGAAGGAAGTAGGCAGCCTGAGATCGTCTGAAGAGTTTTGTGGATTAGAATCGAAGATCTGATTCTGGATAAGTTTTCTTCGGTTTTAGGAGCTATAAATTTTGGTGAGTCTGGTAAGCTAGCTCCGAGGTGTTTTGGAACTCTTCTGTGTTCTGTTGTGGATAAGTGTTGGGTCTTCAGGATTGTATTGCCAGTTTGGATAACTGGATTCGTTGTGTTTCACGTATCTCTGAGGGAGTATGTGTATGATCTATCTATGGTTGTGGAATCAGCTGTTCTGGGAGATTTGATTGTTGAGTCAGACTTGTCTGTAGTCTGATATCCTATTCCGTTGTAGATCTAGATGAGTAGGAGCTCTATAGCTTAGTAGTGTTGATTGTTTGGATTCTGTAGAGTGAGTATCCCGTTGTTTATACTTGGGAAACTCGAGAAAATTTTATTCAGAATTTTTGTCTGGATAGTTAAATTTGTTTGTTTGGGTGAATTGGTTGCTATAGCTATTAGCATATGGTTGATAATATATGCTTGTGTTTTAAAATTTAATTTTTTAAATAGATTATTAAATTACCTTTGTTTTAAATTTCGGGGACGAAATTCTTTTAAGGGGGAAGGAATGTGATATCCCGTAATTTTTAGCAATATCAATTTAATAATCTTTTTTAAAATTAAATTGATTTGATAATATTGATTAATAAAATATGAATTGGTTTAATAATCTAATTAAATAAATATTTAATTAGTGATTTTATCTTTTAAAAGCTAATAAAATGTTTTTATTTATAATGTATATATATATATTTGTATATATATTATAGATAATCTTTGATTTGGAATTTAATAAATAAATAAAGTTTTTTTTTCAAATTCTAATAACATATTTAATAATTTGGAAATTATGATTTAAATTAATATTATGCTTTTCAAAGTTATTTAATTAATAACTATATGGTTTGAAAATACTTAAAATAAATACTAATTGCTTAAGATTTTATCTTAGCTTAATTTTAAATTTAAATAAAAAGTTAGTTTTATTTCTTTTAAAATATTATTTGATATAAATATGATTTGAAGATTTTATATAGAAGTTTAAAATACAATATGGCATATGGTCTTAATTCATTTAATAATAGAAGTGATTTATAATCAATTTTATAAATCATTTAAAATTGTTAAATTTGTTAGTTTCAAGCCATATTAATAATGTATTATTTTTCCATGTAAATGTAAAAACAATTAAAATAAGAAAACGAAATTATCATTTTAAATTGAATAATTTGACTTTAATTTGGATTTCAAAAGTTTAACTTGAATTTGGAATTTATTTTGAAATTCAAAATAATAGATTCTTAAAAATATTTGGATAATCTTTAATTTATAATTTGTTTTTATTACATTTTCTTTACATAGGAAATTCACATATATATTTATATAAGTATAAATAAATTAAGTAAAACTTTTATTAACATTTAAAATAAAAAGAAAATTTAAACAAGACATGTGTTAACATATTAAGTAATCAAATAACATGTGTTAGCTAACAAATTAAAGTATTTGACAAGTGTCATTTTATTTTGATCGTTTTCTTTTATTTTGTAAAATTTATTTCAGCCTTTATAAACCATGTTTTCTTCTTTTTTTCCCCTTAACTCTCTTTTTCTATCTTTTATTCTAAGCTAAGAAAAACTTAAACAAAACTGAAATCATCTCTAAAACCAAAAACAATTTCAAATCAGTAAGTAACACTCCTCAAAACCTAATTGTAAATCAAAGCTTGTTCTTCTTCAACCCTGCGTTTGAAACCTGTATCACTTTTTACAACCTGGAACCAAAGTTTTGCAAGTAATCAAATATTTGCAAATCCACTTCAAAAGCAAATCTTGAAATTCCTCAAACAAAAAGATCTGTAACGCTCCTCAAACCAAAATGTAAATCACAACAACCAGTAGATCAATGTCTGCATTTCATCTGGAAATCATCAGCATTTTCAAACTTGAAATTAAAGAAGAAATCAAACCTGCATTTCTTTTCAACCCGAAACCAATTCTTGCAAGATCAAAAGTCTGCATTTTTCAAAATTAAAGAACTCAAGCCTGCACGCATGAAGTTTTAAAACAGGGAGCAAAAGCTTTTTCATTTTCAATGGTGCTCTGTTCTTCTGCATGTCAGGTGAGTAACTTTTTAAAATTTAAAATATAATTTGGTTGCATGTTAATATGGTTGAAATGAATAGGTATTGCACGAATATACAAGTGAAAATTTGATATGATTATTTACAGAATGCATGCTGTGTATATATGTATGCTTTGTTCTGTATTGTTCCTAGGCTCTGAATTTGATTTAAATCCCTTATTACTTAATCTTGTTTTTGATAAGATTTGATTATCAAACAAAAGTTGTGATTCAACATGGATTAATGTTTAAAATTTTAAGTAGGTCAAAAATGAAGACTATTTGTCTCTGAAATTATAAAACATTAGTGCATATTAAAATAAAGTAAAAACCCAAACTGTTTAAATTATAAATTCAGTATTGTAAATTGAATACATAAGCAAAAACATGATTTTTGAAACAAGTATCATAATTTTTAGTTTGGGATTTAGGGAGCAGTTCTGGGATGAACTAAAAAGAGAAATTTGGGAAATTCCGGTGATCTAGTTGATAGGGAAGGTCAGGGTCTTCTATGGTGGTAGAGGAGTGATCGGAGGGTGAGGGAAAAATGGCCGATGGGTGTGCAAGTTATGGTGGTGGCGGCGGCGTTGATCAGAAATTGATTTGAACCATAGTTTTGGTTTGCTCGACTAATTTGATCAACTCGACTTCTTTTATTGATCGAGTGCCATGGGGCTTTGAGAGATGGTAGCTGGATCGATGACGAGGGCATGGTCGGAGCTGCATCACTTACGGTGGTCGGAGGACAGTGGTTGTGGCGTTGACAGGTTTGGGTTTGGGGGAGGTTCTGTGTTTCCAGGTTTGGGGTTGAGTCTAGTTTTTGATTTCTGGATGGTGGAGACGATCTGATGATAGTGGGTTGGTGCGTGGGTGGTTGCCGACGTAATGAAGCCATGGTGAAAGGCCAGAGTTGATCGGAGTCACGGTGCATGTGCACCGTGCACTTGTGTTTTCTGGTGAAGTAGTTTTGGGATGGGTGTTAATGTACTCGAGTTCCACTCGAGTAGTTCGAGTATTTACTCGAAGGAATATAGTGTATGACTCGAAGTAAAAAAGAATAGGCTCGGGTAAACTTTAGTTACAGGTTTTGTTTAAGAAAACCTGACAGTGTTCTGTTTTAAAATTTAAACTAAATTTAAATAAAAAAAGCAAAGCAAGTATTAAACAAAAGTTTGAAACAAGTTTAAATCTGAATTCAAATAAGTTTGAATTCTAGTTTTTTTAAAATAAATAAGTTTTTATAAAAATGAAATGTTTTTACCACTTTAAATTGTTAAAGTATTTTATAAAGTGTTTTAAAAATTTAAAAATGAGATTTAAATAGGATTTTAAGTTTAAGTTGAAATCTAAATTTTTAATCTGAATTTAAATTGAATTTGAATCTTAGGTTTTGAAAAGGAAATAAAGTTTATAAATTCAAATGTTGTAATTAAGTTTGAATGTTAAAGTATTTTATAACATGTTTTTAAAATCTGAAAGATAAGATTTAAACAGGATTTGAAATTTAAGTTTGAATCTGAATTCAAAGCTTGATTTGAATTTTAGTCTGAAATAAAATAATGTTTTTGAATTTAAAATGGTTTAAAACAACTTGGAATATTTAAAGTATATTTTAAATTGATTTAGATTGAATATGGGTTAAAAACTATTTTAAATTTCCCTTAGAAGATAAGTAATTCTTTAACATGTATATAAAAGGTTTTTGAATTGTTAAACTTTGTTTAAGTTGAAATTGTTTTCATTTTCAATCTTGAATTTAAAATGGAATTTAAAGGAAAATTTAAAAAATAAATACCTTGTTAATGATAATTTAATCATTAATAAGATTAATGTTTATCTTAAATTATAGAATTTAATGATTTATAATTCATTAAAATGATTAAGGTAATTAAGAATTATAATTAATTAATTTAACTAATTAATGATTTGGGTAATTAATTAAATAATTAAGGGTTTTATTTAATTAATTGAAGAATTAAGTAAGTTAATTAAGATTAATTGATTTGTAATTAAGAAATCATTAATTAGATAAGATTTGATTTTAAATTAATGATTTGAATTTCATTAATCAAGTAATTAAAAAGTTAAGTTATAGATTAACACTTGATTAATTAAATAATTAAAGATTAATTAATGGGTTTTATAGATAATTTAATTTGTAATTAATAATGATTAATCTCAGTTAATTACTTTAGAATTAAAGATTTGTTAATGGTTAAGGAAGGTCATTAACTTAGGATTATTTAATAATTAATTAATGTGATTAATTTTAATAATTAATTAGATTAATTAATTTAAAGATAATCATTTGAGAATTGTTTGAGTGTAATTACTTAATGGAAGTAATTAAGAAATTAATTACTAATTGTAATTAATTAAGTTTATTTTGATTACTTTAAGTTAATTAATTAAGTTTAATTAATTTAAAATAATCACTGGATAATTTAAGAAGGAATTACTCAATGTAATTAATAATGAATAATTACTCATTTTTGAATCTTGGTAATGGCGGCATCCTCCTCTTCTCCTTCTCCTTCCCCATTTCCCCTCCTCCTCCTCCTTCTCTCTCTTCATCGATCCCTTCTCACTCTTCCTTGATCCCTTCTAACTCTTCCCTGTTCCCATCTCACACTTCCCCGATTCCTTCTCACACTTCCCCGATCCCTCCTCACACTTCACCGATCCCTTCACACACTTCATCGATCCCTTCTCACACTTCCCCGACTCATTCTTCATTGATCCAATCTCCTCATCATCCCTCTTCTTTGAATCCTCTCTCTCCCTCTGCTTTGAATCATACCTCCTCTCTGGTCCCTCCTCCACCTTCTGATTCTTCTTCTTTTATCCCTCCTTCAACTTTGTCTGATTTTGATGCTTGTTTGAATTTTATTAACCAATCTTCCTTGAATCAAGAAAGGCATTTTCCACCTTTGGATAGTAATGTGAATCCTGATTTGAAGCAAGATCATCATACAAGATTATCTGGTTCTGATTTAAAGTAGTCCTCCTTGTTCAAGAAAAAGCCTAGAAATGCCGGAGTTTTTGTGCCGAGGCATTTTGACATTAAAAAAGATGGATTACCGAATGCACCACCTGATGAAGTTAGAAGTGAAGGAATTAAATACTGGGCTGATCATTTAGTAGGTTTTTTTTGGATGGTCCTCTCTCTTACCTAACTTTTTCAAAGCATTTGAGAAGTATCTGGCGATTAAAAGGTGAAGTTGATATCAAATCTGATAATGAGAATTTTTTCTTTAATTTCTCGAATGATCTTGACAGGATGAAAATATTGCAATCTGAACCTATCTTCATAAAAGGTAAGATGTTCATCATTACAACATGGGACCCTTCATATGGATATTTTCAAGAGCAAGTTAAAAAGGTGCCAGTGTGGGTTCATTTCTATAGAGTTCCTTTATTTGCTTGGACATTAATTGGTATCAATTGGTTAGCATGTCATGTCGGAAAGTTGATTTGTCTTGATGAAAGTACAGAAATATTGTCTAGATTTAAGTATGCTAAAGCGTTGATTGAGGTGTCACCTGATCAGGAGCTCCCTGAATTTGTTGCAATTGAAGGTTTAGGTGATTGCTGTCCATATGTTAAAGTTCAATATGAGTGGAAGCCTTAAATTTTTTGTAAATGCAAAGTATTTGGTCATGAAACTCTATTCCGTTCAGGTAACAATAAAATGAAAAGTTTGGATATGCAAGCCAGTGATGTCTTTGGTGACAATAGGAAAAATGAATATGAGGAATGTATGTAGCAGGGTAATTTGAAAGACAATATGCAGAAGTCTCATTTTGTTGGAACTTCTAATAGGAATTCATTTAAAGTATGGAAAAGAAAAGATTTAGGTCAAGGTACTCTTAAAGATAATAACAATTTGAACAAAGGTCCTAGTAATCATATATCAGATGATGTAGTAAGGAATTTGGATCAAAATTGGAATATTCAAAAAGAAGCTGATGCCAATGTGGAGTTGGGTATTAAGGAAAATATTGTTGCTACTAACTCTTTTTAGATTTTATCTGACTTTGATGATGTAGCTTTTAATAATGAGTTAATAACTGAAAAAGGAATCTCTTCCTTACAGCCTGAAAACAAGCAAATAAAGGGTTTCACTGATGGAAAAATTGATAAAGCAATATCTGTAGATTGTTCCTTTGTTGAAGATTTTATAGCCGATAATAATTCTGTACTTAAGTATCCATCTTTACCTTCTGAATCAATGGAACAATCTGAAAGCTTAGGTTCTTATTCAAATCTCATTAAGGACATCAACAAGGAACCTATGAACAATAATGTCTCCCTTGCACAAACCTCCCCTTATATTAACATTTCTCCTCCTAATCATTTGATTTTGCCACCTCCATGTTGTTCAAAGGAGTCTACTGGGGAACAAATTATATCTAATAGAAAAGGTAAAAAAGGTAAGAAGAAAGTCTCTTTCCATGAAATATCAGATGATCTAAACAATGGCAAAAACTATAAATTAGAAGAAATTCAGCCAAGAAACAATAATGAATCAGTATTATTTAAAGTCTCTTCCTCTCAGAACAGTGGCTTAAGGCATACAAGGAAGCACCCTTCTAATATCATTTCACCCAATCATTTATGATGTTAAGCAATAACATAGCATATTGGAACATAAGAGGAGGGCATCTAGCATCAAAACAAGCTGAAGTAAAGCAATTAATTAAAGATCAGAAACTACAACTCACTGTTACCAGTGAAACAAAGTTAAACAAACTGCAAACTGATTTAGCTTGTAAGAATATTGCTCCTGTTTGGGCTCATGAAGATAATTTACAAAGTGCTCCATATGGCAGATTATTGGTTTTATGGAATTCAAATGTTTTGAAATTGACAAAATTGCAGGAGGATGATCAATTTATTCATTTCAGTGCTCTTCCACTTTCTTCAAATTGTCCTTTTCTGATTACATTTTTTTATGCACAAAACAATCTTGTTAAAAGAATGTCCTTTCTTTCTAATCTCATTTCTCTTTCTCACTCTAATTTACCTTGGATTGTTCTTGGTGATTTCAATTGTATGTACTCATCTGATCAAAAAATGGGAGGAATCCCTCTCTCTTTAAAAGATATTTCTCCTTTAAATCAAACTTTGATAAAATCATCTCTTACTCATATACCATCTACTGGTGCAGTTTTTACTTGGAATAATAAAAGTAAACTTGGTCCTAGAACTTTTTGCAAACTTGATCATGCTTTTTATAATATCCACTCAATTAATCTATGGCCAAATCTCTATTGCAAATTCCTAAATCCCTCAATTTCTGATCATTCTCCTATTATTTTATCTTGGGGGGAGAAGGCAATATGCAGGAATCCATCTTTTAAATTCTATAAAACTTGGACTAATCATAATGATTTTCTAAGTATTATGATGCAGGTTTGGCAGGAAAATATTTTTGGTAGTCCTCTTTATACTCTTAAGACAAAGCTACAGAGGTTAAAAGGAAAGCTTAAAATATGGGCTAAAGAAAATTTTGGGAAGGGTTCAAAATTATCTGATGGTATTAGGGAGAAATTATTTATTATTCAACAACAATTACAGAATGATAATCTGACTACATCTTTGGCTAGTCAAGAAGCAGCTTTGTCAAAAGAACTACTTGAAGCCTTAGAGTTTGAAGCATTGATGAAAAAAGAAATACTTCATGAGACTATTGATAAGCAAGGTGATAGGAATACAAAATTTTACCATAACTCTATCAAGATTAAACAATGCAAAGGCAGAATTATGAGTATATATGATAGGAATGGAATATTACAGGAGAATGATGATTCTATCACTAAAGCTTTTATTGACTACTTCTCTTCTATACTTGCCAACCCTTGTCCAATGATCCCTAACCTTTCACCTCTGTTTTCTATGAAGCTTCCTTATTTGAGTACTGAACAGGCAAGTGAAATAATTCGAGAAGTTTCACCTGAGGAGGTTAAGATGGCAGTCTTTTCCTTAAAGCCTGATAGTAGTGGTGGTCCAGATGGTTTCAGTTTTTTTTCTTTCAACATACTTGGAAAATAATTAAGGATGATGTCATCAGAGCAATCCTCTACTTCTTTTCTCATAATAAATTGCCTATTGGAATTAATGCAACTAATGTAGCCCTTGTTCCAAAATGCCCAAATGCAAGAAGTGTTACTGATTTTAGACCTATCTCCTATTGCAATGTACTGTATAAAATTATTTCCAAGATTATAGCAAATAGGATAAAAAATGTTCTGCCTTCAGTTATATCCAATAACTAAGTTGCTTACCTTCCCTCCAGAAATATTGGTGATAATATCTTACTTACACAAGAGCTTACAAGAGGTTATGGTATTGGGAGTATTTCTCCCAGATGTATGATCAAACTTGATATTCAAAAAGCTTTTGATTCAGTATCTTGGTGCTCTATTATAGCAATTCTTTCTCGGATGAACTTTCCAAAGACAATGCTTGCATGGATATACACTTGTATTTCTTCATCTCATTATTCAATACTTAGGAATGGATGTTCCAGAGGATATTTCAAAGGAACTCAAGGAGTTAGGAAAGGTGATCCTATCTCTGCATATTTGTTCATTACTGTAATGGAGGTACTTAATTCTTTGATAAATGAGCAAGTATATAACAGGAAGATTGAGTTGCATCCAAAATGTAAAGATCCACAAATTACTCATCTCTTATTTGCTGATGATCTTGTCATTTTTACTAAGCCAACTAAATCAAATATCTCCACTATATTTGAGGTTCTGGATAAATTCAACACCATTACTGGATTGAAGATTAATCTTAGCAAATCTCACATTCTGATAGCAGGTATTAATGATGTTTTAAAGAATGAAATTATACCATTCACTGGTCTTGGTGAAATACAACATAATGATAGATATCTTGGTCTTCCTATCATCACTACAAGAATCACTACTATAGATTGTTTGCCACTTTATGAAAAAATTACTGAGAAATTATCAATTTGGCCTAATAAAAAGCTTTCACAAGCAGGGAGACTTGTTATTGTGCAGAGTATTGGTACTGCTATGGTCAATTATTGGATGAGACATTACATTCTTCCATGTAAACTTGTTTCAATGATAAACAGTGCACTGAATAGATTTTTATGGCATGGTGACCCTTTCTCAAAAAAGTTAATTCCTATCTCTTTTAAGATGATACAATTACCTAAGAACAAGGGTGGTCTAGGTATAACAAATATCAGATTATGGAATGTTGCTGCTATGTCTTTTTACTATGAAAAAATTTTATGTAATAATCAGGATCTCTGGACTCAATGGATTTTAGAAAACTTATTAAAAGGAAAGGATTTTTGGACTATCAGCATTTCAAACCTATGCAGCTGGAGTTGGCGAAATATTCTGAAGTTAAGATCAACATTTCTACCTATTATAAAATGCAACCCTCTGGTTAATAAAGATTTAAACTTCTGGACATCTCCTTGGGCCAAAACTGGTTTGAGAATTCAGGATATTCTCCCTTATCCAATGCAACTTCTTACCGGAATTCCATTAAATGCTAAAGTTAGTACTTACATCAGTGATGGCTCTATTAACCTACCATATTGCATCTCTAAACAAGTCATAGATTTATGGAAAGATCTAGCATCTTTACCTCTGAATTCTTCAAATTTAAAAGTACTTTGGACATTAAAGGGGAAAAAACATGCTATATCAACTGTGTACAAAGCTCTGTTATATAATGTTAACATGGAAACCTTCCCTTGGGCATCAAGAATCTGGACAAGTAATTCACCTGCTAAAGAAAATCTTCTTCTCTAGAAAATCATGGCAAAGGAAATTAACTCTAAACAGAAATTGACTAAGCTTGGCATACTTAATAATGAGGATTGTGTTTTCTGTCATTCCTATCCTGAATCAAATACACATTGAATGCAACTTTACCTATGAAGTTTGGAGCAGATTACTTGCAAATGGAAATTTTTACAGACCAGTGAAAAACTCTAGAATAGAGTGGTATAACATCTTCAAAGCTACAAGATGGAAGTGCTCAAAAACTGAGATTATGTTGATCATTTTAAAAATTTTTGTTTATGAACGTAATAGAAGAATTTTTGATCAGAAAATTGAGAATGCTAATGTGTTATTTAGTTGCATAAGAAGATTTGCAGGAGAGTTGGTAGGTTGAAGTGAATTTTCATGCAGAGAATTAGGAGTTGTTTTTTGTTGAGTGAGGTTTTTGTTGAGTGATGTATTTGTTTGATATGTAATTTGTTTCATTTTTCTTCTTTTTACTTGATGAATGTTTTCATCTGCATGTAACTCCTCTTGTACAATTCTGATGTATATGAATATATTTGGGCAGGGCTCCCTTAGCCCATTGCTTTTCAAAAAAAATAAAAAATAAAATAATGAATAATTACTTAGTGAAGTAATTAAGAAGATGATTACTGGATGTAATTAAATTGAAGGATAATTAGGAATGGAAGAGTTTTTGGAAATTAATTACTTTGTGTAATTAATATGTAATTAGTATGAAGAGTAATTACTTAAAGGAAATAATTAATACTTAATTACTTAGTGTAATTAATTAAGATTTGATTAATAAAGTTATTTGAAGATAATTAAGAGATGTAATTAATGAAGTGTAATTAATTACTTAATGAGATTAATCTAGGGTGATTAATAAATATAATTAATTAAAGATTAATTATTAAAGATAATTAATTAGAGAGCTATTAATTTATCTAATGAAGTAATTAAAGGTAGTTAATTACTGAATGTGATTAATCAAGAGTGTTTAATCAATATTGTTTAATTGATGATTAATTACTTAATGTAATTAATTTAAATAGGGTAATTATAAATAAAAATAATTAGGGATCATTAAGTTATATAATTAATGATGTAATTAAGGATTGATTAATTAAGAACAATTAATCAATGAAGGAATTAATTAATGTAATTAATTAAGGATTAATGTAATTAATTATAATTAATTAATGAATGAAGTAATTAAAGGATTAATTACTGAATTTGGTTTAGAATAATTAATTTGTGAAATTAATTAAAGGCCAATTACTTGAATGTAATTAAGGGGTAATTAATCAAGGGTGATTAATTAAGGTGATTTATTTAAGGGTAATTAATTAATTGATTTGTAATTAATTAATGGTTATGTAAGCAAGATTAGTATTGATGAAGTAATTAATTTAATTTACTTTTAATTAATTAGAGAAGAAGTAATTAATTAAATTCATTTTAAATTAATTATAGAATGGTGATTAATAAGTCATTGCTTATGAATGCTGTTTGATATTGATTACCCTGAATAGTTGAGATCTCAGATATGAGATAAGTGATGTTGTGTGATATGGATGCTTTGGTTGCATTGTGATGATAATATGAATTATCTTTTTGTGATGATGATAACGTTGATTATCTATTATGATATTGTGAATTATCTATCTGTGTGTATATAGATAATATTGAATTGAATTGTTTTAAACATTAAAACAACTTGGACCTAAAAGATGGCGTTTTGGATTTCGATGAGACCGGGATCGGGTTTCCATATTTGGATATCTGAAAACCACATCGATCCAAATTAACGATAGGTCGTGAATCTCAATTGAAGATGAAGATTCAGAGTGCAAGGGTTATCGTCGTTAACTCTGAGGGTGATTCCAAAATGAGTGTAACGAGATAATGCCTTCGGTTTCGTTCGAACCCGGAACGAACTTGTATGGATTGAATGCTTTCAGAACATCGTCAGGTGGACGATGAGCATTCTAAGAGATATGTTCTCTAAAGGTAATCGTAGCCTCAAGCCTCATCAATCGGGAACGGCTAAAACAGGGGAGGTGCAGCAAGGTTAAGTGGGTCATGCCCAAGTAGGATGAGATTTACCCCTATCTAGAAGTCCCTTTATATTCGGCTGTGTGGGGCAGTTGATTGCAACAACTGCCGGGGTTGTCCTGTTCGGGACTGTTCAGTAAGGAATGGTTCCGGCCTTGTGTTGCAGGGGAGTTAGGGTGGCTCCTCGGTACGGTGATCTAAGCCACGTACTGTGACGGACGGTACCCCAGTAGCCCTGCCATTGTATGGAATCCAATCTCCAATAAGTACCGTATGCTTTAGATGTGCCCAACTACGTTGGAACGTGAGATGTAAGCATTCTAGCTATTTCTGTATTTTACTTGAAAACCCTAGACACTATTATAATATCATCGGATTTCCTATCAAATGTTTTGGTTAGCGTAAGGTAAAAACTTTTCCATGTTTGTGTGTGGGAAGTCTTACGTGATACCTTTGTTTTCAAAGGATTTTTAAAGTTAAGCAACCTTAACCTGTTACTCACACCAGACCCATGTCTGACCCAGAGTTTATCTTCTGTTTTCTTAAACTCTTGGATACTCAAATTTTTGTGAGTAGCCAAGGGATTCAGGTTAGCTTTGGCGAATTGTGGAGGAGCAATGGAGCAGGAGGCTTCGGCGTTAGATATATAGTTTCCGCTGTGTGTTCTCTGTGTTGGTATCTCTTTATTGAGTTGTATTGAGTTGTAATAACTAGACAGGCATTTATAACTATCTAGTATGTGATCTATATGCTGTGTAACTCTAATAGATGTTGTTTATTATGTAATACTTATGTTATTAATATAATTTATTCGTTCCGCTGTTGAGATTCTGGTGTTGTTTCTTCTTTCTCTTATTTCTTTTCTCTTTTCTATCCCTTTCTTTCTTAAAGATGATACGACTTTCTGTGGAGAAAAAGTCGGGTCATCACAGTTGGCGTCAGAGCGCTAGGTTGAGTGAATACCTAGGCTTTGGAGTGATTTCTTTCTTGAGTGATTTTACTTGGTTGAGTGAAAGGGTTTTGAGAATGGTTTCGAAAGGAAGGTTTTGGCCTTTTGGCCTATATTAAATGAAGGATTTTACTTGGTTTAGAAAAAGGCACTTTCAATGGTTTCGCAAGAGGTACTTTCAATAGATTCAAAAGGGGGACTTTCAAAGGCATAAATGTTTTCATCAGCTAAGATTTGAGTAAAGTGTACATATATAACATGGCAAGGTGATTTTGAGTAAAGCATAGAATATATAAATTTTCTTTGTTTGAGTTTGATTTGAAGGTTTTAAATCATTTTGAAAATGTTTTTCAAGGAAAATTATGGGAAGAGAACCCTAAGAAAAATGACTTGGATATTAGAATACTAGATGGGACTGGTAAAAGGTCGCGTCCTATACATTAGCTATTATCCCCAACTAATTTTGTCCAAAATTATAGTATGTAGGGCTTTGTCACAGGTAAGACTAGAATTATGATTACACATAGAAAGGAATATATGTTTGTATATAGATTGGTTATTAGTGTGCCCGCGAAACTATTAGGAACAGGTTACCGTGGGAGATGTTAAGTTAGGCACATATCATCCAGAAGAGAAGTATTTAACAGATAGTTAAGGACAGACCGTCCAGAAGAGGCGCGTCTAACAGATTTTAGATAAATATATATATATTTTCTAGTAGGCTCGAGTCAGCCAAACAAAACTATAATGTTTGAACAGATAGTTCATTTATTACCTGATTGCATGTTTACATAATAATGCTTTTCAGATTTTAACCAGTTTTGGTTGTAGGAAAAGATTTGCGTAAGATATGTTCTAAAAGGATGTTAGTGAGGGGAAACCTGTTTCGCTAAGTGGCGTGGTCTCATTTAACATAGAATAACCAAGATGTACAATATTATTCACACCAAGATTTATGCCTGACTCAAAGTTTTTATTTCCCTTATACTCTTGGGTGCTCAAAAATTGATTTGAGTAGGCTGAGAGTTGAGGTTTTAGTTGTTTTGGCAAATAAAGCTTCCAGAGACAAACAGGTGGCCGATGGATTGTTAATAAGGAGTTACAGTTTATTCTGTTAGTTTCCGCTGTGTGTATTAAGTAAAATATGACTATATTAACTCTGATCAATCAAGAGGGCATTGTCATATATCGCTCTTGGCGTATTTTTGTAATAATTATAATTGATATTTGCTTGGGAAACTTTAAGCGATTATGTAACTTAGATATGAACTTGATTTTAAATGTAATTAGTAAAATGTTGTTTTTTTGAAATATGTGATTTTGTTCATATTCAAATGCTTCATATATTATGGATATCATTAGCATTACCGTATTTTGTCACCAGAAGTTAACACTATAGATGACTGTAACATCTGTAGCGCTTAGCTTCTGCCCTACAGATACGGGATGTTACAATAATACCTCAAAATCATTTATAAGACTTCTTCATAAACCTTTCCTTTTAAAAAACTTCCTAAATAACCTTAAATTAAATTTGCTTCATATAATAAGCAAATCCATTTTACAAATCTTCTTTATTTATGAAATTTTGTTTGCTTAAAAACTCTAATCCATTTATCCTAAAACACCTTATAAATTTCCAATTTCCTTTATAAAATTCTTTATAAAACTTATTTTTGTAACATGGAAAACCATTCCCATTAGTTAAAAACATCTTTAGTAAAACCATTTGTCTAATCATTCTTTAAATATCTTGTTCAAAATTGAATTAATTTTGAACCTATTTCGAAAAGAAAATGGAATATCTATTTTACATAATCAAACGCAGGCTTAGCGACTATAATGGTGCTCTTATTTTGATTTTACTTATCCAATTTAACATGGCACCACAAAACAACTGGTATATAAGCGATCAACACATAAAAATCAGTAAACTTATGTAAATGTTCAAGTTAATTGTAGTAGCAGAATGGTGTTTTGTTCTGCTAATAGATGTCATTAGTTTTCCTAATCATATGGGATTACTAAGGGTAAGTGACACATAAATCCCTTGTTTTAAAACAAATTTGAAAAGAAAACAGTTTAAAACAAAACTGATTATTTAAGCTCAAAGCAATTTTAAAATAAATTAGAACCCTTGTAAATGAGAATCAAATCATTGCTGAATAGTAATTAGAATCTAATTAAAAGTAATTAAACCTTATTAAACACAATTAACTTCAATAAAAGATTAATTAAATAAAACCCCTTTTTTAAATAATAATTTATTAATAATTAATAATTAAATAATAATTAACTTTAATTAAGTAACTAATTATGTTTAACTTAATTGATTAACAATTAAGTATAAACATCCTTTGTTAATTAGTGATTAATTGCTAATTACCTTAATTAGTAAATTAATTAATTAAATAATCATTAAATAAATAAATAATTAATTGTATCCTAATCATTTAATTAAAGTTAGAAACCCATTTCTTAAATATTTTAAGTCAAACCAAGTTTAGATTAATTAATGGTTAACTTTTTTCGAAACTGTGCATATAACGACTATTGCTAAATGACCCGTAACTTCAAAACTATATTTTTACACTTCAAAACATATAAAAAGTTAGAAAACACTTTTCAAAAAGTTTCTCGATGGAAACAAGTTTCGTATTTGGAAATAGTTTGGTTTTTACAAATTGTGCGTATAGAGACTATCGCTATACAGACCCGTAATTTTACAAACTTGAAACTTCCTTTTCTAACTTTTAAAACTTCCCTTTTGAACTCTTATCCTCTTGAAACATGAATTTTTTTTTTTGAAAACCAAATCAAAGTTTTAAACTTGAAAAATTTTCATTTTGAAACAAAAATCAAATTTTCGACAAAAAGCTGATTTCTTTGTCGCTTTGGGTTAGCAAATCACTACCTTTGCGTCATGAACCCATATATAAAAAATACAACATTCAAACATAATATCAAATCATAACGTTATAGCACCATCATAAACAAAATATTAATTCACAATACTAACTAACTTTTCAATATTCAAGTTATAACCTTTATCCCCTACTCAGACTTCGGCATAAGCAATCAACACCAAATCAACATACATGCATGCATACACAGCATATAACTTTAGTACATACTCAAGTAATATTTTTACTCATAAATTTTACAAGTTTAAAAAGTTAGTAACTCGTGTTTTAAAAACAGGAACCTTACTCACTGAAACTTATCTAAATCAAACTAAACTTGCTGTCGACCTAGCTTACTTGCTCCTAGCCCAACAAAGTGAAGACGTGGACCCTTGGAAGGCTAAATGAGCTTGGCCTAGTAAACAATAGGCATGACCATGGTGGTTTTGAGGTGTAGAAGCTTGTTTTGGTGGAGGATGATATTTGGAAATGAAGTAAGGCTATTGAGCTTGATTTTTAGAAGTGTATTCACTAATTTTAGCTTGGGAATTTCTCTTGGAAGCTATGGATGAACTTGCAGACATGAAGAGGATATAAATGAAAATGAAAATGATGTTGCAAAGGAATAATGTGTAGATATGAGGTATTTAAAGAAAATGAGAGAGGTAATTTAGTAAAACGAATATGAGTATAAAATAATAATAAACTTATCATGAAAGCATATCACCATTCCTCCACCCATACCCTAGTATACACGTTGATCTCCCTTTGTCCACTCTTCACCATGCTTTGTGTACTTCTTAGGTGTATTTAGGTGATAGTAGTGTACTTAGGCTAGCGTATTTTGGTTATATTATATTCTTATGTACCTAAATGGTTAAATCACGCATTACCTTAAGTATATTCAATTAAATCCTAACACTCACTTACTTAATTATGGCATGTAATTATGTGTGTGCACATGTTATACTAAATGTGCATAACTTTTTCCGACAACTTTTCAATGTCGTAAAGTAGAAATTTCGGAAAACGTTCTTAAATCACATTTTCTAATTTTTTTATGAACTATCTATATTGGTGACCAAATTTTGAAAAATATTTTATCGTCGTTATTAGATAATAAAATAAGTTCCTTTTCTAACAAAAATCCATTTATTGATTATATAAAATGTATTTAAATAGCATCTTTCAAAGTGGAAATATCCTGGGTCATTACAAATCTATTTTACTATCATTTGTTATTATTTAAAAGAGCTATATTTTAATTATAAAACCTATTATTTTAATTTTTTTTTTAAATATTCATAAATTAAGGTGGTAATATTCTAGGTCGTTACAATATCTATATTAATAAATCACAAATTCACAAAGCGAAAGTTATCATACTTTTATGTCTTTCTCTTTGCAAATTTCCAAAGAAAATTAATTGCAAAAATCTTCCAAATCAACTCAACTTTTAAGTAAAACCTTCTTACCACATTTTAACACCTTCTACACAGTTTGTTTTATAAGAAGCAAAGCCACAATCACCTACCAAGCAATGGCCATGAGCAAATAGTAAGGGAATGAAGGGAAAAAGCAAGAGAAGGCAAAGGAGAAAGGAAGAAAAGGTGGTTACAAGGAAGAGGTTGGGCGTTGGTGCTTGGATCTTGGTTGTTGTTGGGCTAAAGGTAAGCTAACTCGCCACTTAAAATGGAAAATATAACATATATATATATGTTGTGCTTGGTTGTGTAAAAGTTTTTGGTTTTGACATTGACATATGTTAAAACAATAGTTTTGATTTTTGCTTTGAAAGTAAGCGACATATATGATTCACATCTATGGACTTGGCATGGACTTGAATAGACTTGTATGACTTATGATAAGACCTTGAAATAAAACACATAGGCTGTAGTTGGACTTTGGTTTAGATCAGACTCAGATTTGAAAGTGCACCTATAGCGATAATCGCAATGGGTGCACTTGTAAATTGCCTTGTTTTTAGCTATTTCTGTGGAACTTTATAGAGAGATCCATAAGGGTTACTCAACATATTTATAATGTTTTACATGCATGTTGGTTGCAGTGAAAATTTTATATTGTAAAATGTTAAGTAACATCTTGAAAAACGGTAAAAACTTCACTTGTGCAAAACTACCTCGTTTAGCCTTGATTTTTGGGTTTTAAAGGTTTGAAAAGATAATTAAGTTTAAGTATTTTGTTTCATTCTTTTTACAAGTGTTTACTAACTCATATTAGAGTATTTTAAAAGTGGTTTGAGGTATTGATGAATTTTGAAGAATTAGTTGTGAATTTTTAAAAAGGAGGATTTTATAATAAAACCTGTTTTTTCGAGTTTTTGAGGAAATTATAAAGTTGTTATTTTCAATTAATATTTTGACTAAATGTTTTAAAACTTATTATAAGTATTATAAATTATTTTAAAATCATTTTCAAGTATATATAGTTTTAAAAAATATGTTGACTATTTTATACTTATGTAATAAATATTTTCTTAAAAATGGTTTATTGAATTTCTAGTTTTGCAAATAAATTAATATACATACATATGATTTTAAAAAGGTTTTAAAGGTATAAATAAAAAGTTTAGAAAGGGGTTAGACATTGCTTAATGGCCAAATGGTTTAATGTTCAATAATTTTTTGAAAAGTAATTAACTATGCTTAACACTAAAAGCCGACGAAGTAGGCTTATGTTTTTTTGAGAATTAAGATTGATGTTCTAGTAGGGATATAAGCAATAGAGTTCTAACCTACTAGCTTCCCTTTTACCAAGGAATTGTTAAGTCAGGAACATTGGAAATGTGTTAATCATGTTAATTTCTTAATTTTTTATGGAAATCATTGATACTAAATTTAACACTAAAAGCCGACGAGGTAGACTTATCTATTTGTAAGATTCAATAATGAAGTGTCTAGGAAAGGCTTTGAAATACAACCAGTGCTCTAACTTCCCTAGCTTTAGTCTTGGACGAGGATTGGTTAAGTTGAAATGTCAGAAATGAGTTAAGTATACAAATATTGATTTGTATAAGCAATTATTTTTGACAAGATAATTGATTAATCGATTATCGATTTTGTCCTAATATTAACTTAGGAAGTATCTAAAAGCTTCACGATTTCATACCAATGAAAACCTTGGGGAGGGGCACTGGTACGAAACGTTTCAAACTTTTGTTTACTTTTGAAAGAACCGAAATTGTGTTTATCGAAAATTCATCGAATTGTTTTTGAAGTGACTGGGATCGTAAGTGTTTTACTTACCGAATACCACTTCAAAACTAGTATACGAGTTCTATATTCCGGGAGCAGTTATGAAGTGAAATATTATAGATTTAAATTATCGGTCCAAAGGTAAAGTCCAAGAGAAAGGTTAGCATTAACACTACAAATGATGGTACCGTGTAGGACTATCTTTCTTAAGAAGTATACCAAGAGCGAGGACAATATGAGCATTCAGTAAAAGACATATGAAGGAAACTATGGGGAGATTCGAGATCCGATCGAGATGGTTGAATCCATGGAGCAATTTGTGATCTATTCAAGATGAGTAAATCCATTTAATGATTCGAGTTCTATTCGATTGATGAAGACTCATGTGAAAGATGCCGAACGTAACCTTGACATCAAAAATGACAAAAATAGAGTATGATGCACAATCTAGGGTTTAGTTGGCCCATGTTAGGGTATTATCAATTCTATATCCAGAGATACTTATTGATTGTTGGCCAAAGAGAGTTGGTGATAGTTTGTTCACGCTGTTCATGTTTATGTTCAAATGCTGGACCGCTTGTATTTACATTAATAGTATATTTTATTTAGAGATATACAATGCTTGAAAAGTACATTCTAACCCTTGTGCACGGAGTTTGGATTCAGCTTCTCCAAAGAGATATCCATGGAAAAATCCAATATGCGAACGTACCTCAGCGGTTTTGAATGTAACCTAGATATGTTGTGGTGTTACCAATGTAAGCATCATTGCTATTTGATACGATTTATATTATATGCTCTAGCCATTATCTATCATGTTACTATACATTAAAATTAACGAATGGTTAGTTTCTTTGAGGGGAAAAACCTTATGCGAATCCATACAGTGTTAATGGTTACTGTTACAGTTACATTTTTCTTGAGTTTCTCATACTGGTTACAAAATTAATCTTGCTGTTATTTTCTTATAATGCTTAGGTCAACCCATATATATTTCCAAATTTAGCTTTGGACACTTTGGAGCTTATGGAGATGAGATGGATGTTTATCTACCGTATTATTCTTATTTCCGCTGCATTAATGTATACATTGGCATTATGAAGACTTGTAGTTATAACTGTCCAAGCTGATAATAGTACTTAGGTTTTGGAACTCTAAAATTTGTATTCAGAGTAATCCTTTATACTGTGCTTTTGATATTATATGTTATTGCTTCATTGCGAGTTCCAATGTGTGTTCTCTCTTTCTTTTTCTATTCTATTCCTTTTATTTTACCATAACTTTCTGTCTTTTCTGCACTTGTGTGTTCGGCATATGAAATCGTGGATGTATTTAGTGTCGACATTTGAGGATCGAAAAGTCGGGTTCTTACATTTGGTATCAAAGCTCAAGGTTGAGCAAACACCTTGGCTTTGGTTAGGTATTGCTCATTAGAGATGGGGTAAGCGACACCTTAGAATGAGTTATGTGTATTATACATATGAGAGAAAATTTGTATTTTCAAAACTAGACTTTCAAATTATTCCTTAGGAATATTTCTTGGTAACTATTTCTTTGAAATAACTCTGTCCTTTAGTTTCCTAAAGTTTTTCACTTTGATTAGGTTGTAACAACTATGGATACTAGGGCTTTTAATGCTGAAGGAATATAGTAGAAGAAGTGGTGTAGGTTCGACCACGGATAGATTTTGCTTTGATATGGCATGAGTTTTAGATATTAGGCAGAAAGAGGTTTAACGCCACTGAGGCTATCATTGATGTCTAGGCTTGGATTAGTTTGTGTGACATGGTATGTAAGGACATGATAGATCATATCCAGGGAGCATTCAAGGATGTAAGAATTATGACATTTCAGTTCGGTGGCTCGGCTTTGAAGCCGTTAGTATCAACACCAATCAGGAATAAAATGTAGAAGTTTGTTTGTTAGAGAATAGGTCCAGCTTCATTTTCTACAAGTGTAGGAAGGAGGGCCACTTTGCAAGTAAGTGTAGGTCGGGTAAAGAAGGCAAGTGGCTAGAGCACAGATAGTGAAAGCACCTATTGTAGAGGCACTAAAGCTTGATGCACATTTTCACTAAGGAGTTGCTACATATTACTACCATATTGTAATTGAGAAAGGCCTATAATGATTTAGCCTCGATGTCGTTGGATACGACGATGTCGATGTTAGAATGAATGAAGCAAGCAAGAGTTCATGTTGAGGTTTGAAGCTCCAACTGCCAAGGTAATGTTGAAGATGGATGTCAACATTAAAGTCCCCGTCAACATCAAAGACCTTAATGTCGCTTCTCAACCACGTCAACATTCTTCAATGCCACATCGAGCTTAATCATTGTCGCTCCTATTCGATATTATCTGTATTCGATGACATTGAGCCTCCTAGAAATGGGCTATCTCTTCTTGATGATGACGCACCTAGCCTTGTCGAAAAAATAAGAATTTCCATCTCCATGTCACCATTTATTAAGATCACATCAATGACAATCAGAGGTCATGAGCATTGTAGATGATAAAGAGGTGATGTAACATCAACCATATTCAAGTAATGTTGACACCTACTACTGTCGAGGTTCATTAATATCACCGAAGTCGCACTTCATTGGTTTTGATGATTACAAGAGAAGAATGATGTCAAGCATTAATAACACAACACCAATATCGAGGTACAAGATTACAAACACTGAAGTGCGGCAATGCCATCAATACCAAGGCCAATAAAATTGCCATCATCAAAACTCGATGACGATAAAGACGTCAAGATTTATGGATGCCAAGGCTCACCACCTGCCAAACTCTATAAATAGGGACCCATGGGTCTTTATTTGGGGGATTCTATCTTACTTATCATTTAAAACCCTAAATCAAATTTGGGATTTTTCTCATTGTAATATCGTACATGAAGTATCTACAATGATTTGTTCAATTAACAAGGATATGATCCGACTAACTTGATTTAAGCTATGATTTACGCATTTATATGTTATGTGGAGCTTTATCTAAGCTTATAGCCTTACTATCATTGATTGCATTAATATAAACTTTGCCAAGCCTTGTAATTTTCTAGAACCTCGCTGACCTCTGTATCAGTCTGACTTTGAACAACTTCTTCCTCTAATATCAAAGACTTCGATATCAAAGCTAAAGCTTGACATGATTAAACATACAAACTCAATGACTATGACAGCTTCGAATATAACCTCGATGACTCCCATTTACCTCGACATGGCTCTTCTCTAAAATAATTCCTTTCTTATACACATTTTGGTGTTAACAAATTTATTCGTTAACATTTTTGGCGCTAGAAGGAGGGGTCAAATCTCCGACCTCGTTGAAAGCTTGCACATAGCTACCCATACCAATTCTATTCCTACCACATTCCAAGTAACCTAAATTTCCAATACAATGATGTTTAATCATGTTAAGCGATCTGAAGAAGGCTCCTCTAAATCTTGAGTAGTTAGTCTCACTTATCGAATGGATATTGATCCTCAATACCATGAAGAATGAGCACTAAGATTAAAGGCCAAGCAAATCATTGACTGAAAGAAACAGATAGTTTTCTATGATCCAAATAATTGGAGCATAAATTCATTCCATGTGGGTCTAACTCCAATTTTTACCTTGGGGAAAAGTAATCCAGAGGAAGATAATTTGTTTGTAAGGATGAAAAGAGCTATTCAACTTCAGGCTAAGGGAACTATATTTGAAGATAACATAACAAGTGACTTCGATGCCTTCGCTCAGAAGTGGCATGGAGTAATGAATCGATCATTAACTCCTAAAGAAATTCAAAGAGCTTTAAAGAGGAAGCTAATAATTGATAATGAAATACCAAGGCACGTAACAAAAGGCTAGACAATAATATAGAAAGCCGACATTCAAATCTAGACTCCCGAAGAATTGCGTTCTTACTATTTCTCTCGAAAATATTACTTCCTAACAAAGATGATCTCTTTTATTGGTCATCACAGAAGAAAAGGCCTAAATTCGAAAGGAACCTTGGTAATTCGTGCTGCTGTTATTACCACCTTTCAAACGGACATGACACCAACAGATGTAGGGGCTTAGAGGGAAAGATCATCAATTTTCTAAGTGAAGGAAAGCTCAATGATTTTGTAAAAAGATATTAAAACAATTCGATAATAAAGAGCAAGCGATTCTACATGGTCAGGAGCAAGATTCTCCTTAAATATAGAAACTATCTAAGATGGTAAAAACCCTTTGGCCGTGCCAAGATGGCCATGTCAAAGCGTCTCCTAAAGGGAGGCCAGAGTAAGTCTTTAGTCCCGCCAGAAGTGGCTAGACTAAAGCATCCGCAAGCTCTTGATACCTCCTACATAGCCATATAATGACACCTCTTAGAGGGAGGACAAAGTAAGCCTTTGACATTGCCTTAACCTACTGGGTCAAAGCACCAACCAGCCTTCATTCTGACCTATAAGGCTTGTTTGAAGCACCTCCAGGATGGATGATGGAGCAAGACTTTGGTCCCGCCTAACAATGGCCTGGCCAAAGCACCAAACCAGCCTTTATTCCCGACTATAAGGCCTGTTTGAAGCGCTTCCTAGAGGGAGGTCGGGTAAATCTTTGGTCCTGCTTGATGAAAGCTAACCAAACGTACCAGATAACCTGATTCATCACGTAAGATGGTGGTAAGGGTCACAACAAAGGATTGACAATATCTGAATCCCGAAGAGTGGCACAACAAAGGATTAAGAATATCCGAAGCTCGAAGAATGGCACAATAAAGGAATAAAAATATCTAAAGCCTGAAAAGTGGGCACAACAAAAGACCAAACAATATTCGAAGCCCGGAGGGTGGCATAAAGTAAAGAGAATTAAACGATTAGTCTTCTGGAGGAAGATCAGCCAAAATTAATAATTGTAAAAAATACTCCAAGCTAATTAACATATACTACTTAACGATCACCAAATGAGGATTTCTAGTCGTCTGGTATTTTGACCAGATGCGATCTCTAGTATGATGTTTAATTCTGGTTTAAGTACAAAAGACAGAATTCAGTTCAAAAATTGCAACTGAGGTAATATCTTTTCAATTTATAAAATAATCTTACAATATATTACACCATGTGTAAAGTTACAGGTACAAAATGATCAAACAAAATATGCTTTAAATTTAGAGGCTCTGTCTACATTATTGAGATTCTTAGAAACTAAAGGATTGATGACATGACGAATAGCTTCACTGAGAACTTCTTTAAACTTTTTCTCTTTCTTCGGAATCATGTAAACATCATCAATGGCTCAATATGAGTCTTCATAGCACGATTAAAATCTCTCTTGGCACCATTTAAATTCTTGATCTCGCTTTCCAATTCATTGATTGTTTGCTTACAAAAGTATTCTTTACACTCTAGTCTTTGGACCTTACCTTCATATTCAATATAGTGTTGAGATGTCTTTTCTTTCCATTTCTTGTCTTAATGCTGCATTATTTCTAACTTAATTTTTCTACTCCACTCGGTGATCATCTCGTTACTTATACCCGGAGGTGGGTTTATCAAAGTCGGAAATTCTCGAATAGCTAAGGAACAAGATCTGGTGTCCTGCCAACATTTTGAGTAGCGGGAATGGTGGGAGAAGGTAAGTTTGAAATTCTTTTACCCATGAAAAACTATAAAAATTTACGGTAGGCCTAGCTATCCGATAATTCTATCTCAAGATCACTTGTTCATTGGTGAAGCTTAGCTATTTTAATATCAAACTCAACTATAGACTTGGATTTTATTCGAGCCTCTAATCTTGAAATTATTTCGTCCTTCTTCTTGGATTTAGCTTCCAAGCTAGTGATTTGTTCTTTAAAATCTTTGATGATCACTCTTTGAAATAGAAATTTCCTAAGCCATTTTTCTGCTTCTGAATTATCTGGGAATTTGATGGTAGAGGCATCCTCACAAGAACTCCTTTGTTCGAGATCAGCTACCTACTTATCCTTGAGAACAATCAATCGATAGTGAGATTCTATAAGAGTGGGCGTAATTGATAATTGCACTTCCTATTAAAAAATATATAAAAAATAATAAGAATTAATACGCACCAAAAACAGTCTCTTTTATTACAACAACTGTAGAGTTTGCAAATCAAAGAGAATAAACAAAAAGATTGCACATATTTCTATGAAAGATAGGTCATACTACAAATTACATATCACTAGTATTTAGAGTTTTGAAACTACATTCTTAGCATTTTCAAGAGATGTAGCAGTCAAAGTAAGTGTAGAATTGAAAGGACCCATAATGTCTTCTAGGGTTTAAACATGAGGATATCGGCGATAATCCCATTCTCCGACTAGAGGGCTATCATGGCCACATATTAATTTTTCATGGTATGATCGAATTTTCTTAAGTATCCTATCTTCTTCATTTCCCAGGAAGCCAAAGCGGAAACAAGGATGCTGCATATAAACTTCCTGTAAACCTTGGAGGAAACGATGTCTGGCTAACTTCGACATTCTAAAAATAGAAGTTTTTTCTGAAAACTCCCTCCTTAACTTGGCATATTTACTCAAGATATCCTTAAGAGCAAGGATGTTTGAAAGATTTTTATGCTATGCAATGTATTAAAATTAAACTAAGAATTAAGAAACTAAAATAATAACATTCATAAAATAAACCCAATAGTACACAACAGTTATACAAGTTACTCTGGTTTATACAAAATGGAATTCTTAAACACTTCAGGAAAAAATCTTTCTTTATTATATTTAAGTTTCTCTGGGAAAGAGACAGTAATGAGAGGGGAATAGGATCAACTCGGGGAAGGATCCAACACTCCCTGGGTTTGTGGATCAAAAGGTCCGAATTCATCCAAATATCTACGATGCAATCGTCTGATTAGTCCTATGCTTTTCACGCCTGAATAGGAGAAACCAATGATTAGATTCTTGCGATAAGTTTTGCAAAACTCCACTAGAGCATCCTAATCATCTTTGAGCATCCTAAAAAGTGTCCTTAATTTAGCATTTTCCTCAAAGATTTTTTCTCGACATTCGCGTGCCTTCTTCATCTACGGATCAAATTCTTGTTCTTTAAAATGTCTGAGTTTTAGTGCGCTTCCAACAAGGTCATGGTATTTCCTAGATAAGTTGTACTCTTTCATCTACATATCCATTCTCTTTCTAACTAGTCTATGTCCATTTGTTTCTTATCAAGTAGATCATTATAATAGTATTTCGACTTGCTCTTTAAAAAAAGTAAACAATGAATTAAATAAAATACTTGAAAATCAAAAGAATTTGCATAAAATAATTCATACCCGAGAAGAAGAAACCGGAGGTGATGGAATTTTTCTTTCCACTAGCTTCTTGCTTTGAGATGCACCGCCTTTGCTGGAAAAATCTTTCTTTAAAGGGCTAGTGGTAGTAGTAGTTTCATCATCTTGAGCAGATGGAGGCCGATCAGCATCACCAGTTCCATCTTTATCATCTAATTGGCCAGGTGGGTTCATTTCACCACTCTCATCGCCGCCATCATAATTATTATGGCGATCATCGTCATCGTTATTCCCTTTCCCATCATTTCCAGCTCCGCCTGTACCGTCATCATTGTTACCATAATCATCATTGTTCTTGTCGTCATCATCGGTATGATCATCTCCTCTATCTTCAGATTGTGATTCTTTATCGTTTGGAGCATCTCAAATGCAAATCACTCCTCATCTTTGATTCTCTCCATAGTAGGGAATTCCCCGTCAAGGGCCTCCTCGTCTTTTTTCAGTTTTAAGCTGAACTTTCTTTTGCATATATCATTGATAGTTGGCAGAGATGGGAAATCCAAATCAGGACACTTCTAGATATTATTTGGCATATGCAACGAACAAAGCATCTTTGTAACATTCTTCCTTGATCCTTGAAAGAGCAACATCTAGGAAATCGGGAACCTTATTTTTGGCATCGATAATAATATTAGTCCAAAAAGATGGATTTTCTCTCAAGTCGTTTGCTAAGAAACTCATTCTCTTTAACTAGCTCAACATTCCTTTTTGTCAACTCAATATTTTCTCTAGCCACCCTCTCCACGTCTTCTTTAAGTTTGGAAAATAACGCAAGTTCAGCCTCTAAATTTCTTATCTTCTCCTCTAATTGCCACTTAGCTTTTTTCCTCGATAAGTGAAGAAGCTAGACTATTCCTTTCAGAAATAGCTTCATCTCTATTAGCAAAAACACTTATCATCCCCTTTCGAAGAGACGAAA
Source organism: Allium cepa (assembly GCA_030765085.1). Taxonomy (NCBI): domain Eukaryota; kingdom Viridiplantae; phylum Streptophyta; class Magnoliopsida; order Asparagales; family Amaryllidaceae; genus Allium; species Allium cepa. Next base: position 274,214,446 of record CM060928.1, read on the forward strand.
TAAAGCTATCTTTTTCAAGAATAGCAGTATCTCTTTTAGTGGTGATATCTTTTATCTCATTTTGATGCAACAAAATTCTATCATTAAGCACCACAATTTCTTTAAAAGGTCCTTGGGAGGCACTTCAAAGAAGGCGCATATGTTTCCCCCCTAGAATATACAATTATTTCAGTCAGAAATAAGATATATAAATTCTAAATTTTCTCCAGATGAGAAAGATAACATACAGATAAGAGTTGTTTTTGAATCAAGAGAAGATGATCATTCGAATAGATTGGAGGCTGTGATAACTAAATGGAGGTAATTGATGAAGACTGAATAGCCATCTAAACATGTTCCTCAAAGTTTATTGTTGAAGATTGAGTTTGAGCCGTGGAAGGAAAATGTTCGATCGGCGAGATGAGTGCACTAAATTCAGCATATATACGATTGATGGCAGCTTTAGAGGTTGGGAAAGAGACATTGATGAGAGGATTGGGAGTCTGAATTTCCTTAGTCGTTTCAACTTGGATTTCTTTTAATATCTCTGGAGTCTTATCTACATCTGCCACTCTCGGGGATAAATCAACACGTTCCTCTTCCAACCCATCTACAACAACAGGAGTAAAATCACTAACATGTTTAGGCCTTTTAACTTAAGGAGAAGGAGCAATATCAGTGATGACATTGCTTCAGCTAACTCTTTGTCTAAGTTTTCAATGGCTTGAGAAATTGAATCTACATAAATGTTTGGTTCAAAGGATATGTGATGGTCAAAGTTATACTCTTCCTCTTTAAACACAGCAACTTTGGTTTTCGATTTTCCTAAAGGGGCAAGAGTCGACAAATCTAAAGACAGTAACAAGGAGTTAGCAAGTATGGAGTACTAAAGATCCCATTTTTAATTTGAATTAGAAGCTTACTTTCAATACCAGGTTCATTACCAATGAAATTTCGCCATGAAAGTTAAGCTTAACTTTTGGAGGCTCTCCTAGATCCTTGTGGCAATCCAAGTTAATGGAATGATTGTGAAATTTCACAGAAGTTAGCAAACTAATCCTGTTGTTCCCCATGCTTTCTACTGCTTTGGTTAAAGTTCGAACAATTTATTGATCTGTGGGTTTCAACTTCTTAGGAGCATCATCTAGAAAGAAACATCCATTGGTAACAATAATAATAATGGGTAACATTAAAAGGAAGAAAGAAAGAGGGCCTACTTGGAATAGAGAAGGTTCCCCTGATATTAGGAAAGCACTTGACGAAGAAATATTGCATCTCCCATTCTCTAGCCATGTTAACACTATTAGAAATTAAGGTATTGGGGTGAGGGCGAAGTCGGTATAGTTGGCGATTTTAATGATCACCAGACTTGGCAGGAAATGCAATATGATGAAGAACTTTAGCGCTAAGAGAAGAAAGTCCTGCTTCTCGAGCCGAAATCTCTAAGCAAGTTAAGTATGTGTATAAGTCAGGAAATAATTGGATATGAGCAACACCCACATGTTCCAAATATTTGTAAAGGAAATAGGGGAATGAGGGATAGCCTGAGTGCCAAATGTGCACTGCAGTGAAAGTAAAATACCATTTAGGTGGGTTGGAAATGCTATTTGAAGAGTCTGCTGGAATAGGTTCTACTCCAATGATGCTAAATTGACCCCGGATAGAGTCAACTTCCTCTCGAGTTGTGATATATGACAACCGTGGTCCATCGCCTTCTTTCTTGTCAGCAGGAGGAAATGGCTTGGGTCCAATACCGGGCTTCATGGAGGATTTCTTTCCCATCTATTTGCTTTTCATAAATCTTCTAGGTGATATGGTTCTAAACTTGAGATAATAATCATAATTGTGTCATGCCAAAATTTCATGCATTAATACCTAAACGATCGCCTATTATATAAATAACAAAATTCAACCTAACCATAAGAGGGTAATTAAAAATATGGGTGAATAAAAAAAAGTAATAAATATTAAAATCATGGTTGACCCGAGGGAATAAGTGTTGCCAACATTAAGGGGTAACAATGGTGTCAGCCCGAATAAATTCAGGGCCATCGATATCGACTCTAATGATAATAACAACATTTGTAACTGTATGGGGGTAGTCAATACTGGATAATAATAAAGGCATAAAAAGTGAAAATATATATTTAATGTTAGTAAAATTAATTCTTGAAGCGTGATGATGACGAGTGTTGTGAAACATCAATAAGCATCACACTTTAAAGAATATTAAAGTAAATAAAATTGTCGGCATTAATGAACGTCGATGATAAGATGCTCTGAGTATTGGTGAAGGGCAACGACATGAATTATTGTGCTTCGATAAACATCAACATTGACCGATGTTGCTTTCAAAGAAGTACACACATTTCTCGATGATAAAGAGAAATTTAAGGGTTGTCGAGGGTAATGATAACATAACAATGTTATCTTTAATAGCAATCAAAATAACACAAAATCATGTCTGGTCAAAGTGAACTATATTAACAGTGGTGATTTACCTTTGTTACTACGATGTCTTATCTTTGTTACTTAAACCCACATTGATAATATCAGCTAAAAATGGCAAGATTATATAACTCTTTTTTATTACAAGTGTCATAATATCATCGAGGTTCATTGTATCGTGTTTTGTGGTGACGTCGACAATGAAGTAGTGTTATCATTGTCGAACTTTAAAGTAAATATGATGTTTCATCAATAGTTAAGCATGCAAAAATTTTCACAAATCAAACACTAAAATTGATCATTGTCAATTAATCACCTAACAAATTCTTTAGTCACATTAGTCAGGGTAAAACAATAATTGGGTTCATTTTCAAAGACCCGTCTCAATGAAAATCCCCCAATTGAAAATTAGCATTAATCTAAAATCGATTGGTTCGACAAGTTTCAATCATTAAAACCTCGATAATAATCTCAAATTGACTCAACAAACTCACATTTTAACCTGAAACATGCCAATAATCAAAATGAAATTTATAGAACCCCCAAAACCAAACCCTAGTAAAATTCTATAAATTTAATAGAATTGAGAAATTGAGTTAAGTCGATAGGAACAAACCTGAGCGAGAAGTGATTGATTAAGAATTTTAAATGCTAAAACTTTTCTTTGGAATTTCCTATTTCTCATTTGGGTTATTTACTCGCAGGTGGAAAGAAGAAGAATGAAGGCTTGCATATTTACATGGAAAATTAGATGCATGGCACCATTTGATCAAATTCAAATGAATGAACAGATTAAGCTTTGGAAGATAGATAGGCAACAACAAGGGATGTCTAGATTGTTAACTTGAAAAGTGAATGCTTTTTCTCATACTGGAGGGGGGGGGGCAAATGTTACTACCATATTGTTATTAAGAAAGTCCTATAACGATTCAGCCTCGACATTATTGGATACAACGATGTCAGTGTTAGCATGATTGTAGCAAGCAAGGCTTCATGTTGAGGTTTGAAGCCCTGGATGCTGAAAACGTTGAAGATGGATGTCAATATTAAAGTCCCCATCCACATCAAAGACAACAACTTTGCTTCACAAATACATCAACATTCTTCAACACCCCATCGAACTTAATCAATGTCGCTCCTATCTAATATTATCTCTATTTGATGACGTCGAGCCTCCTTGAAATGGTCTATCTCTTACTGACTACAATGCACCTAATCTTTTCGAAAAAATAAGAATTTCTTTCTCTATGTCACTACTTATTAAGATCACATCAATGATAACCAGGGGTGATTAGTGTCGTCGGGGATTAAGAGGTGACGTAACATCAACCATATTTAACCAACGTCGACAACTACTGCTGTCGAGGTTCATCAATATCATCGAAGCCGCACATCATTGGCTTTAAGGATTACCAAAGAAGGATAATGTCAAGCGTTAATAGCACAAGCCCAATATCAGGGAACAAGTCTACAAACATTGAAGTGCGACAACACCATCAATATCGAGGCAAATAAAACTGCCATCATCAAAACTCGATAATGATGAAGACACCGAGATTTATGGATGCCAAGACCCACCATCTGCCAAACTCTATAAATAGTGACTCGGGGGTCTTCATTGGGGATTCTCTCTTCCTGCTCATTTAAAACCCTAAATCGAATTGAGGATTTTTCTTATTGTAATATTGAACATGTAGTATTTACAATGATTTGTTCAATTAACAAGGATTGACTAACTTGATTTGAGCTATGATTTACACATTTATATGTTATGTTAAGCTTTATCTGAGCTTATAAACTTACTAATGTGATATCCCGGAATTTCAAGCAATTTAAAATGTGATAATCTCCTTTTTAAATTATTTAAAATTGGCAAAAGCTGTTGTTTTCAAACAATAATAATAATGCATTGTTTAAATATATATATGTGTATATATATATATATATATATATATATTTGAGTTGATTTAAATTGGATTTTAAATTTAATTTGAATTTGGATTTAAATTTGAAAGATAATTATCTTAATATATTTTGGATATAAAAAAATATATGTATAAGATTTTATTAGTATATAATTTTTTTATATTATTTTCTTTAAAGAGATTTTATTTATATAAATTAAGAAATATACTTATTAATTAGGAAATTTTATATAAAAGCTTTTAAATCATTTTAAAATTAAATAAATATGCATTATTACAAGTGTTAGATTATTAATCTTTTAATAACATGTGTTAGGAGATAAATATTGATAAATGACAAATGTTAATAAGTTTTACAAGTGTCACATTTTAATTTTAATTTAATTTAATTTTATTTTTAATAATCCTAAATTAAGCCTATATATTCATCCATTTCTTCTCTTCATCTCCTTTTCCTATCTCCTTCTCAAAACACAAAGAAACTCAAGTTTGTAACAAATATACAAACCAGAAAAAGCACAAAAGCTTGTAACACAAATTTTCAAACTAAAGGAATTAAAACCGCAATTTCAAACTAGAGATTAAATCAAGCAAACCTGAAATCAAAAGCCAAGATCATCTCTGTTTCGAAGATTAAACCTTCTCAACAACAAATAATTTTTTGACTTACAAAGTTTCCAGTTCATAATTCAAAGCAACAACACAAGGATTTCTTGTAACAAGCTTTCAAGGATCAAAACAATTCAAGTTTCAAAGTTTCAAACTGTTTTAAGCTCTCTGTACATCAACACAAGTGAGTGAACATATATTTAAAAGTTTAATGTGGTTGAATATTGTAAGGCATGTGTTAATTCTGTAAAGTAAGGATGTAGGTATGGATTTCATGGCTGATTTTAAACAGGATTTAGTTTAAATTGCAATATATATATATATATATATATATATATATATCTGCGTGTGTGTGTGTGTTATATATATTCAACCCTGTTTAGAAACTACAGACTCAAGAACAACTAAAAAATTCAAGTTCTCTTATTGCGATTGTTTTTAGGCTTTGATTCCTAAAGGAAAATTGTTGATACAAATGTAATATCAAGTCTAAAAATGGTTTCCAGAATTTTAATTTAGTAATTAATTCAAAAATGAGAAACAATTATTTTCAAATTGAAAATGATATGCATGCTCTATTGACAGTGTTCATCATATCCATCCTCACTTCAAAAACCTACATCTCTTATTCTATTTCGAATTTGAAAATATTGTGAACTAAGAATATGCTTATTTACTAGAATAGTTTGAGTTAAAATTAGTTAGTGAATTTTTTATGTTGTGTAGTTAAGTATTAATGAGATTTACGGTGAAATCTATTTTTTGTGAAAAAATTAATGTTTTTAGATTAAGATTTCAAGCATGAAATTGGGTTGCTCGTATAAATTATGAATTTTAGTAGGAAGATTAGAATTTATAGTGATCTATATCTTAAGAATTTAAAGAGTGATCGATTTTCAAAAAAAAAAAAAACTTTTCCTGACGACTTCATCGTCGAGAAGCGATGCGACAGCGCTGGAAGGGTCTAGAGGACCAAGGGAAGTGATCGACCATGGCAGAATCTTTGATTTGGGTTTAGATTGGCAGAGCGAGTCGATTGTAGGGTTTTGGAAAGGCATTGGGAGGTTGGTGAACGCAAATGAACTGGGAGAAGGAGGTGCAACCGAGTCAATTTGATTTTTGGCAGAGAGGTAGCTGCATGTGTGGGCTTCCGCTGGAGGTGGGTGGCGAGCGCAGTAATGGTCGACCAATGATGGGTAGGTTGATTTGTGATGGAATCGTGGTTTTCTTGTTTTGGAATTTGGTTTTGGAAGTCATTTTTCGATTGGTAATGTCATCGCATCGGCAAAGTGGAGATTCCGGATCTAGTATCGATGAGTAACTGAACGACGGTGTCGTGATGGCGAGATGGTCAGAGGTGAGGGCGTGCACGTGCAATTGTGGCATCGTGCACGAGTGTCTTCGTGTATTTACAGGATGGCTATGTGTTTTGGCATCATGGAAAAGGGGGTTTTGCTCGGGTTAATCTTCGAGTCGTTCGCGTTGGTTGTAACCTGTAAAAGTTTTTCATTTAAACATTTTTTTTAAAAAAGGGGAGAAGAAGGAAGGACGGGCTCGAGATTGAGGTCAGGTAACCCCATGTTTGTCTCGGGTTTGATGAGAGGTAATCATCAAGTTTTAAAGATTAAAAATTTAAGTTTAAACTAATTTTCCTAAAACTATTTCTTTTAAACAATAATGATTTATTTTAAATGATTGGTTAAGTAAATATTTGTAATTCATTTAGCCTTAGATTAAATTGAATATTAAGTTTAATTAAAACTTAACTAATAATGTAGTTAAGTAGTAATGAAGAAGATGAAATGTTATCATCAAGTAAACTTAAGGACTTATGTTAATTTGCAAGTAAATGATAACTAATTCCAAGTTTATTAAATTTTGATGATGATTAATGATTCATCTTAAAATTAATTAAGGTTTTTGATGATTAATGAATTAATTAATTAAGTAATTAAAGAGTAATTAATTTATTTAATGATTAACGGGTAGTTAATTAATTATGAGTTAATTAATTAGAGATTAATTAATTAGTAATTAAGGATAAATTGATTAAGTAATTTGAGATGATGATTACTTGATGTAAGTATTTAAAGGATAAATTTGTTAAGCATTAATTAATTTAATTAATAATTAAGGTTAAATTAATTAATAATTAAGGTTAAATTAATTAATAACTAAGGGTTATTTAATTAAGCATAATTAACCGATGGGAAATTACTTAATGGAAGAAATTAAGGATTAATTGCTTAGTGTAATTAATTAAGGATTGATTAATTAGGGAAATTAATCAAGGATTAGTTAATTAATATGTGTTATTAATTAAAGGATAATTACTTAATATAATTAGAGAGGATAATTAAGGGATGATTAATTAATGGTTTTGTAATTAATTACTTTTAAGTAAGCAGGACTAAAAATGATTAAAGTAATTAATTTAAATTAATTAGAAATGGTGTGACTAATTAATCTTGCTTATGAATGATTGGCTAATATTTCTGATATAAAATGTTTTATGATATGATATGTTTGGTTTAAACAGTGATAATATGGTTATCTATCGATGATGAATTACGGTGTAAAAGTTGGCATCCTGTATTTTAAGTTGAATTGCATTCACTTGAATAACTTGGGGTAAGATGACATTGGATTCGATGAAACCGGAGTCGGGTAATAGAAAATACCCGAAACAACTACGATTCTTTATAGATTTAGTATGTGAAATCAATAGGTTGGAATGGGATAAATTAAATGACTGAACCATTTAAACTAAGTAGGAGTACTTAGGGATTGTTTGTGAAATAAGTGTTGGCCCATAACAAGTTAAGAACTTGTAGAGTAGTACAAGTTGCCCCGGATTTTTAAATAAGCTTTATGTATTTGAATTTCTTGTAAGATGGGTTTAGTCATGCTGGTTTCCAGCCTGACCCGGGTGATACTTTGATGTAATGCTTGGGTCAGACTGAGTATTACAACTTTTCAAGTTAGGACGTTCTGGAGCTCACGAGGCGAGCGGGATGACAGGAACTTATGAAGTTTTCCACTGTGTATATTTGACTGTGTAGTCTGTATAGATTACAGTCTGGAACAAGTTGTATAACTATCCAGTTTATGTATAAGTGATTGTACTCTGATGTATTGAATGTAATTTAACTGTTACAGTTTTCCTTTGTATAAAGTCTATTATTTGATATTATATTTTGCCGCTGCGAATGTGAGAATCTGTGATTTGTTTCTGTTTCTTCTTCTACCTCTGTTCTTCTTTACCCTAGCAATCTGGGATTTTTGGCGTTCGGATGCTTGGAACTTCTACTGTGAACGTATTAGTGCCAAATTTTCGAGGTCGAAAATTTTGGGTCGTTACATTTTGTATCAGAGTTGAAGGGTAAGCGAGAACCTTGGCTCTACTGTGTGTACTCATCAAGGATAGGGTCAGTGGTACCCTAGAATGAGTTGAGTGTGTATATATATATATGCATATATATATATATATATATATATATATATATATATGAGAGCGTACGTGTTATTTTCTTATATAAAGGTTTTAAAAATGGTTTTAGTGAATGATTTTATAAAAGCTTATATTTTATATATAAAGCAATAATTGGTTGTTGGATATTGAAATTGAATAAGAATTAAGTGATATATATATATATATATATATATATATATATATCAAAGTGGGAATTGAATAAAATGGACTATACAAATAAAATAAACTAGAAATGGATTCAAACCAGAAAATAGAATGGTTATGGTGGTGTTTGTTTTCTAATAATGATAAAGCAAAATGAAATGTGTTAAGGAAGTAAACTTTAGATAAGTATGACTTGTAAATTGAAGTGGCTTTTAAATTATGAAGTTTTGAATCCTAAGATTAAAAACATTTGAAATTGTTTTCAAAATGTTAGAAGAAATAATAAATAATATTATTTAGAATATTTTTGAATGTAATCTAATTTTAAAATAAAAATTTGTTTGAAAACTTTGTTTGGAATTAAAAACCAAAGGTAATTTAAAATTTAAAGTATAACTTGGTGTGCAAAGGAAATAAATATGTATATATGAGGGATATATATCATATCAAAGATGATTTAAAATAAACTCTAAGTGTCGAGTTTTAAATTTTTACTTGGAATGTGATATGAAAAACCCAAAGTGATAAGTTTTTGGACTTATAAGTGGGAAGATTATTAATGAGAAGTTTAAAATTTGAAATGGAAGTTCAAATTGAATAATGTTGACTGGAGTAAATTGAATTGAATTTAACTTAGAGAAAGTTAAATAAGTTTAGGACAAGCTACCTGAATTGGAAATTTCAAGATGAAATTGAGATTTAACTTGGGAAGTTAAATGGTTGAATTGAATTGGGAATTTGTGTGATCTCAAAATGGGTTTGAGATCTGGAAATTGAAAATGGATGGATGTTTTAAAATAAATTGGCTGATATCATCCTATTTTTATTAATAATCTTTAAACTATGAATTGGATTTGTTTAAATGAATGAAGAAATGGATTGTGGCAATATATCCATTAATGAGATAAAAGGGAAGTTAAACTTTAATTTGAAATTAAAGATATGGAATCACTTTGAACTTAAGATTTGAATGTTAAGAATTGAACTTGTAAATTGAAATTGTTTAAGAATCGGTTTCAAAGTTGGAAGATAAAACTGGGTAATAAATTGAATTTTAAAGATAAAATTGTTTTGAACTCTTATTTGAACTATGAAATAAGTTAAGTGAATATGATTTAAAATGGAATTTTGAAATTTGAACTCAGAATTAAATTGTTTAAAGATTTAGATTATTGATTTAAAAATAAAGGTTAATTTGATTTAAGGGATTAAATCAACATTTAAAATTTAACTCGAATTTATATAATTCAAGATGGTTTAAAGTTGAGATATAAATTGAATTAGTTCAAATTGAATTTGATTTGAATTAATTAGAATTGTGATTGAAGATGGATAAGTTTAAAATTCAAATGAAAATTTTGAATTGGATTAATTTGAAATGAAATTGAAGTTGAATGAGTTGAAATTCAAATGGGAAGTTGATTTTAATTTGGGATGGGAATGGAAGTTAACTTAATTTGAATTGAAATTGAAAGTTAATTGGAAATTGGAAATTGATTGGAAATGGAGATTGGGAATTGAACAGTTTGGCTCTGAACTATTTTCAAATAAATTATTTTAATGTAAACTGTTTTTAAAATCTATTTTTCCTACCTATTTACTATACAACTTTTCTTTTTAAACCCAAAACTATCTTATAATTGTTTTACAACTACTTTTGGAACTATTTAACTATTTTACAATAATTTTACAACTGTTTTACAAACCAATTACTTTTTTACAACTATTTTGCCACTATCTAATTATTCTACAAACTATTTAACTGTTTACAACTATTTATAATTACTTAACTATTTTATTGCTATTTTACAACTACTTATCTATTTTAAACTTTTCAAGCTATTTTGTTAATACATGTTGGTCAGAGTGCAAACCGTCTGTAATTAAATGCCAATTGAGATAAGTATTGAAGTGTTAACCCAAATGGAAATTGGGAGAAATTGTGGATAAGTGAATGGAATCAAAATGAAGGTGAATAGAAAAGAGAACTGATTTAGCTAATGATCAATAAAGATAAATACGTAAGATGTACGTATATTGTTCTATTCGTATAATGATTTGATCCAGATTCGAGCACAAAATTTCGAGATAGTATATCGATATGAGTTGGGATTTTTCACTCGATTTTCGACGGCGAACCTGGATATGGATTTTTGATTAGTTCTAGAAATTCTCTATCATAGTTATGACTATGCAAGGAGAATGACGGTTTCTGATCAAGAAACCAGATCTAAGTCCGCACTAGGAAGTCGAGTGGACGATACTAGTTCGAAAGTGAAATTGTGTGATCAAGTGAGCGATCAAATTGATGTAGTGTACGGATGATATGTGTACATTGTACGGGTTTGAATAAAATTGATATTGAAAATTTGTGGATAAGAACTGTAAAATGGTTTTTGAAATGAAAAGTATATTTTGTGAAATATATGATGAAATAAAGTGGAAAGTAGATATTTCTATGGTAGAAATTTACTTTATGGAAGTAAGTAATATGGTAAGTGACTTTATAGAGTAATCAAACTTGAATATTGATTTGGAATAAACAAAGTTATGTATATATAATTGATAAACTCCCGTTGTTGAATCTATAGCCAGAATAAAAAGGGTTTTTGAAAATATTTAAAGTATAAAAAGGGAATTTATACAAGTATGAAGTGATCCAAATATTTTCAAAGTTATATAGATATATGAAGGATTTTATGAGAATGATTGTGGGAAAAAGGTTTTGGAACCTATGGATTTTGGAAAGGCTTTTTATTTTTGGGAAAAATCAATTTTGGGGATTTGGAAAGCCTTGTTTGAGAATTATCGATTTTGGGATAATCGATTTCGAGAAAGGAGATTTATATGGGATTCATACTAGGTGTATGATTTGGAAAATACTATATGCGTATAGTATAAAGTGTTTTGGAAATGGATTTGGGGAAAAAGGCACTTCCTTGAAATGAACTTCTTAGGAGTACCATAGGTTGGTACTGCCTTGAGCCCCAAGGGGAAGGCTCTAAAGTTGATCCTGTGAGGAAGTCCGGACAAACTAAAGTTCCTAAGGATTATTGGGTAGCAAAAGTCGAGTTGGCTGCTGCCTACAGAGGCATTTGGGTTATGCTGCGATGAGAGTGTTACTCGATGTCGTTGCGATCTACTATGGACCATAGCGGAAATCGTGTGGAGGTGAGTGTCAACGGTCTGCGTTTGATTTTGACGAGAAGGCAATGTAACATCAGTAGGCTGCGATATATGGTGGAGTGGAGAAGTTTCATTCTTTTGGCAGCGAAATTCGAGGGCGCTGATGCGTACAGTTATATGGGTTTTTGTTGTGATAGCAACGTAACCCCAGATGTAAGTGCGATCTGTAGCAGGTTCCATGGTGTAATCAAGGGGCGCAGAGTGCCTACAATTATCTATGGATTTTGTCGGACGGCAACGTAACCATCGGGTTAACTACGACCATGGAAGGGGTGATGATTTCCAGAGCATTCTCACAAAAGATGTTTCCTCTATTTTCAAATTTTTTTATTATATTTCTCTAAAATATTTTCCAACTATTTTTTTCACTGCGTGTTGAAATGGGTTTGCCAAGTACTTATAGATTTTCAGTCCTATGCCTGATCAACGTATGACCGAATTTCTGTGAGAACAAGGATGGACTTATTGAAACATCGAGTTATAAAATGATATTTTTATAAAACTATTTTGGCAATATTATATAGATTTTAAAATGTTTTAAAAATGTTCAAAGAGAAAATTTAACTGATATTAAGTATTTTAATAAATTCTGGTTTCATTTCTTTTCGAGGACGAAAAGATTCTAAGAGGGGAGGAATGTGATATCCCGAAATTTCAAGCAATTTAAAATATGATAATCTCCTTTTAAAATTATTTAAATGGGTAAAATTGTTGTTTTCAAACAATAATAATAATGTGTTGTTTATATATATATATATATATATATATGAGTTTATTTTAAATTGGATTTTAAATTTAATTTGAATTTGGATTTAAATTTGAAATTTAAAAGATAATCATCTTAAGATATTTTGGATTTAAAAAAATATATGTATAAGATTTTTATTAGTGTATAATTTGTTTTATATTATATTCTTTAAAGAGATTTTATTTAAATAAATTAAGAAATATACTTATTAATTAGGAAATATAATATAAAAGCTTTTAAACCATTTTAAAATTAATTAAATATGCATTATTACAAATTTTAGATTATTAATCTTTTTAATAGCATGTGTAAGGAGATAAATTTTGGTAGATGACAAATGTTAATAAGTTTTACGAGTGTCACTTTTTAATTTTAATTTTATTTTATTTTTAATAATCATAAATTAAGCCTATATATTCATCTATTCCTTCTCTTCGTCTCCTTTTCCTATCTCCTTCTCAAACATAAAGAAACTCAAGTCTGTAACAAATATACAAACCAGAAAAAGCACAAAAGCTTGTAACACAAATTTTCAAACCAGAGGAATTAAAACAACAATTTCAAAGTAGAGATTAAATCAAGCAAACCTGAAATCAAAAGCCAAGATCATCTCTGTTTCAAAGATTAAACCCTCTCAACAACAACTAAGTTTTAGATTTACAAAGTTTTTGGTTCATAATTCAAAGCAACAACACAAGGATTTCCTGTAACATGTTTTCAGGGATCAAAATAATTCAAATTTCAAAGTTTCAAACTGTTTTAAGCTTTCTGTACATCAACATAGGTGAGTAAACATATATTTAAAAGTTTAATCTGGTTGAATATTGTAATGCATGTGTTAATTCTGTAAAGTAAGGATGTAGATATGGATTTCATGGCTGATTTTAAACAGGATTTACTTTAAATTGCAATATATATGTGTGTGTTATATATTCAACCCTGTTCAGAAACTACAGACTCAAGAACAACTAAAAAATTCAAGTTCTCTTATTGCAATTGTTTTTAGGCTTTGATTCCTAAAGGAAAAATGTTGGTATCAATGTAATATCAAGTTTAAAAATGGTTTCCAGAATTTTAATTTAGCAATTAATTCAAAAATGAGAAACAATTATTTTCAAATTGAAAATGATATGCATGCTCTATTGACAGTGTTCATCATATCCATCCTCACTTCAAAAATCTACATTTCTTGATCTAGTTCGAATTTGAAAATATCGTGAACTAATAATATGCTTATTTACTAGAATAGTTTAAGTTAAAATTAGTTAGTGAATTGTTTATGCTATGTAGTTAAGTATTAATGAGATTTACGGTGAAATCTATTTTTTTGTGAAAAATTTAATATTTTTAGATTAAGATTTCAAGCATGCAATTGGGTTGCTTGTATAAAATTATGAATTTTAGTAGGAATATTAGAATTTATAATGACGTATATCTTGAGAATTTGAAGAGTGATCGGTTTTCAAAAAAAAAATCTTTTCCTAACGACTTCGTCGTCGAGAAGCGATGTGGCGACGCTGAAAGGGTCTGGGGGACCTAGTGAAGTGATCGACCGTGGCGGAATCTTTGATTTGGGTTTAGATTGGGAGAGCGAGTCAATTGTAGGGTTTTGGGAAGGCATTGGGAGGTTGGTGAACGCAAACGAACTGGGAGGAGGAGGCGCAACCGAATCATTTGATTTTTGGCAGAGAGGAAGCTGCATGTGTAGGCTTCTGCTGGAGGTGGGTGGCGAACGCAGTAATGGTTGACCGACGATGGGATAGGTCGATTTGTGATGGTATCGTGGTTTTATTGTTTTGGAATTTGGTTCTTGAAGTCGTTTTTCAATTGGGAATGTCATCGCATCGACAAAGTGGAGATTCTGGATCCAGTATCGATGAATAACAGAATGGCGGTGTCGCAATGGAGAGATGGTCAGAGGTGAGGGCGTGCACGTGCATGTGTGGCATCGTGCACAAGTGTCTTCGTGTATCTACAGGATGGCTGTGTGTTTTGGCATCGGGGAAAAGGGGATTTTGCTTGGGTTAATCTTCGAGTCGTTCACGTTGGTTATAACCTGCAACAGTTTTTCATTTAAACATTTTTTTAAGAAAAGGGAGAAGAAGGAAGGACGTGCTAGAGATTGAGGTTGGGTAACCCCATGTTTGTCTCGGGTCTGATGAGAGGTAATTATCAAGTTTTAAAGATTAAAAATTCAAGTTTAAACTAATTTTCCTAAAACTATTTCTTTTAAACAATAATGGTTTATTTTGAATGATTGGTTAAGTAAAGGTTTGTAATTCATTTTAACTTAGATTAAGTTAAATATTAAGTTTAATTAAAACTTAACTAATAATGTAGTTAAGTAGCAATCAAGAAGATGAAATGTTATCATCAAATAAATTTAAGGAGTTATGTTAATTTGCAAGTTAATGATAATTAATTCCTAGTTTATTAAATTTTGATGATGATTAATGATTTATCTTAAAGTTAATTAAGGTTTTTTATGATTAATGAATTAATTAATTCAGTAATTAAAGAGTAATTAATTTATTTAATGATTAAATGGTAGTTAATTAATATAATTAATTATGAGTTAATTAATTGGAGATTAATTAATTAGTAATTAATGATAAACTTATTAAGTAATTAGAGATTATTTACTTAAATGATGATTACTTGATGTAAGTAATTAAAGGATAAATTTGTTGAGCATTAATTAATTTAGTTAGTAATTAAGGTCAAATTAATTAATAATTAAGGGTTATTTAATTAAGGATAATTAACCAATGGGAAATTACTTAATGGAAGTAATTAAGGATCAATTACTTTATGTAATTAATTAAGGATTGATTGATTAGGGAAATTAATCAAGGATTAGTTAATTAATGTGTGTGATTAATTAAAGGATAATTACTTAATATAATTAGAGAGGATAATTAAGGGATGATTAATTAATGGTTTTGTAATTAATTACTTTCAAGTAAGCAGGATTAAAAATGATTAAAGTAATTAATTTAAATTAATTAGAAATGATGTGACTAATTAATCTTGCTTATGAATGATTGGCTGATATTTCTGATATGAAATGTTTTATGATTGATATGTTTGGTTTAAATTGTGTAATGTGGTTATCTATCGATGATGAATTACTGTGTAAAAGTAGGCATCCTGTATTTTAAGTTGAATCGAATTCACATGAATAATTTAGGGTAAGATAACATTGGATTCGAAGAAACCGGGGTCGGGTAGTAGCAAATACCCGAAACCACTTCGATTCTTCATAGATTTAGTATGTGAAATCAATAGGCTAGAATGGGATAAATTTAAATGACTGAACCGTTTAAACTAAGTAGGAGTACTTAGGGATTGTTTGTGAAATAAGTGTTAGCCCATAACGAGTTAAGAACTTGTAGAGAAGAACAAGTTACCCAGGGTTTTTAAATAAGCTTTATGTATTTGAATTTTTTGTTAAATGGGTTTACTGATGCTGGTTTCCAGCCTGACCTGGGTGTTACTTTGATGTAATGCTCGGGTCAGACCGAGTATTACAGCTTTTCAAGTTAGGACGTTCTGGAGCTCAGGATGCGAGCTGATGGCAGGAACGTATGAAGTTGTCCGCTGTGTATATTTGACTGTGTACTCTGTATGGATTATAGTCTGGAACAAGTTGTATAACCGTCGAGTTTGTGTATAAGTGATTGTACTCTGATGTATTGAATGTAATTTAACTGTTACAGTTTTCCTTTGTATAACCACCATTATTTGATATTATATTTTTCCGTTGAGAATGTGAGAATCTGTGATTTGTTTCTGTTTCTTCTTCTACCTTTGTTCTTCTTTGCCCTAACAATCTGTGGTTTCCGGCATTCAGATGCTTGGCACTTCTACCGTGAACGTATTAGTTTCGAATTTTCGAGGTCGAAAATTTCGAATCGTTACAACTATCATAGATTATGTTAATATAAACTTCACTAAGCCTCATAATTGTTTAGAACCTCGCTAACCTCTATATCATCTCACTTTGAATAACTTCTTCCTCTAATATGAATGACTTCGATATCAAAGCTAAAGCTCGACACGAGTAAACATATAAACTCGATGACCATGACAACTTCGAATAAAACCTCGATGACCTCAATGACTTTACACCCATCCTCGACTCCTATTTACCTCTCCTTTTTTATACACATTTTGATGTTGATGGATTTATTCGTTAACACTACAGTTGCCCTCAACATGGTCATTTTATTAGAGATGCCCTATGCTCAAGAAAGGTGGACAACCTAGGGTTATTGTTATTTCTGCAGTTGAGAATGGGAAGCAGATTCTTAAGGTTATACTATATTTTTGTAGTTTACCTATTCATGTTTGGTTTGATGTTTGTGCTTCTCATAGTTTTATATCCCCTAAACTTCATTTTTGAGTGATGCTTGACCGGTTTAGGAACACTGACTATTGTTTATTGTTGATTGTGCTTAACCAGTTTATGAGCAATTTTACCTTTCTACCAATGGGTTGGGTAGACAGTAATTGTGGGTACATTGAAATGAACACCCTATGGTTTAAGTTTAACGGTTTGACTATAAGGTTTTCGGTAATAATGTTGGGTTAGAAGATAAAATTTAATAAAAGATGTTTACTATAATTAAAAGGAAAGATAGAATATTTTGGAAAAAATATCTCTAAAAAGGTTTATAAATAAAAATGATTTTAGATAAATTGGTTTATAAATGAAAAGGATTTAAATTGAGAATTTGAGGACTTAAATCTCGACGTTTTAAGAATATTTTTCAATATTTTGAAAAAATAATAATATTATTTGAAAATAAATATTTGAGAAATTGGTTTAGGAAATTGAGATCATGATACTTAGTATTATTACATGAAGTATTTGGTACTGCTTTGGAATGATTTTGGTTAAGCACCAAAAGTATTGTTTGGGTGTACTGAACTCGCTTCTATCACCTAAAAATAATTTTGGGGATAATTGCAACATCACCAATGTTCAATTTTGGCTTTCTAAGTGGGGAATGCTATAAAATTGTTTTGGTAAAATGGATTTTGATTTAAATCCCAAAAGTATGATTTGATATACAAAAGCTATAAGTATATATTAGTTTAATTGAATCAAAATAAAACTTGGGTTTTAGATCTAATTTTTCTTTGGAAAGAAATTTGGTATGAACTTCTTAATGTAGAAAAGTTTTCAAGTGTCTACTATGAAAGGTGCCCAAATGGTAGTAGCATAACCTAGAATAAATGTTGGAACTTTTCTTGTTTTTCTTTTTGGGTAAAAGCGTGTTTAATAAATCATTGAAACCATGGTAATTATTTTGTGCACACATGTATCCTATGCATTAGGACTGTTTATTTCGTGCATCATGAATAACATATAGTTTGGTAGTTTTCATTTGTTAAAATGAAATAAAATTTTCGATGATTTTAAATAGTTGGAAACTTCCGAATCGTTATAAAAATTGTAGCTAGGTGTTTTTATGAAAATATAAAGATGAGTTTATATAACACCTGAATTGTGACAGTAGGAAGTTAAAACAAGTGTTAAAATTTCTACTTGTTAAGTAAAACAACTTGGATGTTTTGGTGTATACTCTTAGGATGTAGTAGAGTACTTTATGGGTAAAAAGGTTTTATGAAATTGAAGTTAGGTTTTATGAAATGGTTCATAAACGATTTTAGTATGGAATGACATACTATTAGTATAAAAGAATGTAAATTAAAAGAACCGGCGTAGTTAAGAAACCAATAGGATAAGTATGTAAGTTATACGCAGATCGTTTTATTCGCATAACCATTCTTGATCCAGTATTCGAGTATATGTTTTTGAGGTAGTTTACACCAATCGAAAGAAGGATTCATACTCGATTCTTGAGGATGAACAATTGACACGGATTCATGATACGATCTTGATGTTTTATATCATAGTATATGGCTATGTAAGAAGAATGGAAGTTTCTAATCAAGGATTAAAATTGGAGTCTGCACTAGAGAGGTTAAGTGATCTATACTTGTTTGTAAGTGAAATCTATGTGCTCAAGTGAGTGGTCAGATCAGATATTAGGTACGGGTGGTCCATGTGCATCATATGGGCTTTAGTACGTTTGTATGATGTATCACGTTGACTATAAAGAGTTTAGGGAATGAATCATTGATTTCTAAAGAGGTAACATGAATAATCATCTATGTAATAACTTAAGACTGTTGAGTGTGAGGTATGCTTAGTAAATTGTTTATCATCCTTGGACGATGGGAGAGTTTTGAACCTAAGCAAACCATGAGCTTGCTTTCTAGTGATTGTGAATGATATTTAAGTATTTATGTGCATGTCCCATTATTAAGGTTAGAAGTGCCATGGAGCATGGGTACTCATGGTGGTACCAAGAAGACAGAGGTCAGTTTAAAGGAATTCTATCCATGGTTGCTTATAAACCAGGGTTTCCTTCTTATCTTTATACCGTGTATCTTTTGTATTGCACTCACCGCTTGAGGTGGAGTCTCCAAGTATGCATTCAGTTTGCAGTTTAGCTTTTACATATTTTCAGCAATGCCCTATATATATATCTTGTTATTCTATCTCCTTTGATTATTGTTCTTGATTGAATTTTGAGGACGAAATGTTCTAGAGGGGAATAATGTAGCGAACCGGAATTTCAAACACTTCGTCTTCAAATATCAAAACGTATTGAAATATAATTAAGTGTTATAAATATGATTTTATAACCTTGTTAGAGATAATTTATTTAATGAATAAAGATAAGATACATGTTTTTTAAAATTGTTTATAGAAATATATTCTTCGATGGAAAATTGATAACGTGACCAGAAATCGGTTTATCGGTAAACAGCTTTTTGATCGATATAAATTGTTCGAACTCTTTTGCACTTGTCTAATGATCAAATGAACACATTAGCAACTAATTAACACACATCCTCTTCATAAAGCAATAGAAGATTCTAGAAGCTTCCAAGTGGATAAGAGATATTATCATGAGAAGGGTATAAGAGTATTTAATTAAAGGAGAAGTCATGTGAAGAAGAAGTGATAGGAGGTAAGCCTTCCATGGCATGGTGGGGAGGGTGAGTACAAGGATAAGTAACATCATTCTTAAGACTATATATGGAGGGGCATAACCATGTTAATAAATCACAAATTCACAAAGGAAAAGTTATCATACTTCCTTTTCTTCCTCTTCACAAATTTCCTAAACAATATAATTGCAAAACTCATCCAAATCAACTCAAATTTGGAGTGAAGCTTTACTACCACATTACAACACCTTCTACCTAGTTTGTTTTAGAAGATGTAAATCCACACTCACCCACCAAGCAATGGCCCTGAGCAAATAGTAAGGGGAGGAGGGCAAAAGCAGAGAAAGTAAGAGGAGGAAGGAAAGGTGGTTGCAAGGAAGTGGATGGGCTTGGGTGCTTGGTTCTTGGTTGTTTGTTCATTTAAAGGTGAGTTAACTCACCATTTAAAATGGAAAATACAACATTTATATGCTCTGTTTAATTGTGTTAAAGTTATTGGTTTTGATATTTACATATGTTAAAACATTGGGTTTGATTCTTCCTTCGTAAGTAAGTGCATATGCGATCCATGTCTATCGACATGGAATAGACTTGAACGAACTTGTATGACTTATGATAAGACTTTGAAATAATGCATATAGTCATAAATGGACTTTGATTTAGATCAGACTCGTATTTTAAAGTGCACTTATAGTGATAGTTGCTATGGATGCACTTATGAATTGTCTTGTTTTTGGCGATCTCTAGGGTACTTTGTAGAAAGATCCTTAAAGGTTTATCATTATTGATAACGTTTTATATGTATGTTTGTTGCAATGAAAAATTTGGATAGTAAAAATTTAAGTGGCCAAAACTTCACATGCCAAACTACCCCATTTGTCCTTGATTTTTGGACTTTAAAGGTTTGAAAATATTTAAATCTAAGTATTTTTTTTCATTCTTTCTAAAAGTGTTTAGTAACTCATACTAGAATACTTAAAATTGTTGTTTAAGATATTTATAATTTTTAAGAATTAGATGTTAATTTTTAAAGAAGATGATTTTATAATGAAAACTTGTTTTCCAAGTCTTTAAGGAAATTATAAAGTTGTTATTTTCAAGTAATATTTTGAGTAATATTTTTAAAACATACTATAAGTATTATAAAGTATTTTAAAAGCATTTTGTAAGTATATATAGTTTTTAGAAAATATGTTTACTATTTTATAACTTATGTAATTAATATCTTTAAAAAAAATGTTTATTTAATATCCAATTTTGCAAATAAATTACTATACATATATATCATTTTAAAAAGGGTTTTGAAAGTGTAAACAAAGGTTTAGAAAGGGGTTAGAAGTTCCTTAATGACCAAATGGTTAATTGTTTAATTACATATTGGGAAAGTAATTAACTATGCTTAACACTAACAACCAACGAAGTAGGCTTATCTATTTGTAAGAACAAAGATTGATGTTCGAGTAAGGATATAAGAAATAGAGATCTAACCTACCAACTTCCATTTCAACCAAGGAATAGCTAAGTTAGGAATTTCGAAAATGTGTTAATCGTGTTGATTTTTTACTTTTTATTAAAAATCATTGATATCATACATAACATTAAAAGCTAACAAGGTTGGCTTATCTATTTGTGAGATTCAAGAATGAAGTGTCTTATCAAGGTATTGACATGAAAACACTACTCTAGCTTACCTAGCTTCCATGTTGGAGGAGAAATAGTTAAGTTAGAATGTTGGAAACGAGTTAAGTATACAAATATTGATTTGTATAAGCAATTATTTTTTACTAGATAATCGATTAGTCCATTATCGATCTTGACCTAATACTAACTTAGGAAGCATTTAAAAGCTTCACGATTTCATACCAAACGAGAACTCTTGAGAAGGAGCATTGGTATGAAACATCTCTAGCTTTTACTTACTGTTGAAAGAACCAGAATTGAGTTTACTAAAAATTCATTGAATTGGTTTTGAAGAGACCAGATTGGTAAGTGTTTTACTTACTGAATACCACTTCAAAACTAGCATACGAGCTCTATGTTTTGGGAGCGGTTGTGAAGTAAATGATATATATTTAAACTATCAATCCTAAGGTTTTATCCAAGGAAAAGATTAGCGTTAACATTTTGAACAATGCTATCACTTGAGACTATCTATCTTGAGAAGTATTCCTAGAGAGAGGGAAACATCAGCATTCATCGGAAGACGTATGCAGAACTTTATGGGGAGATTCGAGATCTAATCGAGATGCTTTAAACCATATAGCGATTCGTGGCCTATTCTAGATGAGGGAATCAATATAAGGATTTGGGTTCTGTTTGAGCGATTAAGACTCATGTGAAAGATGTCGAACGTAGCCTTGAATTCGAATATGGCAAAACATAGAGTAGGATGCACAACTTGGGGTTTAACCGATCCACGTCGGCGTATTATCAACTCCATATCTGGAGATTCTTATAGATTATTGACATTGATAAGAGTTGATGATATTTGGTTCGTTATTCATGTTTATATTTGAACGCTGGACCTCTTGTGTTTGCCTTGATAGTATACTTTATCTAGAGATATACGATGCTCAGAAGGTACTTTCCTACCCTTGTGCATTGAGTTTGGATTCGGCATCTCCGAAGAGATCTTCAAAGATAAATCCAATATGCGAGCATACCTTAGCAGTTTTGAATGTAACCTGAATATGTTGTGGTGTGACCAATGTAAGCATCATAACTATTTGATATGATTTATATTCTATACCCTTGACGTCATCTATTATATATATCTATATATTAAATTTAATGTATGATTGATTTCTTTGAGGGAATTACGAGAATCCGTACGATCTCAATGGTTATTGTTATCTATTACATTTTTCTTGAGTTTCTCATGCTGGTTTACCAAACTGATCCAGGTGTTATTTTCTTATAATGCAAAGGTCTGCTCGTGTATATTTCTTGATTTAGTTTTGGATGCTTTAGAGCTTACGGAGACAGCCAGATGTTTACCTACTATAGTATTCTTATTTCCACCACACTACTGTATTATATATATATATATATATATATATATATATATATATATATATATATATATATCGGTACACAGGTAGTTATAACTGTCCAAACTGATGATAGTACTTAGGTTTTGTAACTCTGAAATTTCTATATTCAGATTAACCCTTCGTACTGTTCTTTTGATATTATATGTTATAGTTCCGTTGTGAGATACTAATATGTGTTCTCTCTTTCTTGTTATATTTTATTTTTTTTATTTTACCCTAACTTTCTATCTTTCCGTCACTTGGGTATTCGACACATGAATAACGTGGATGTATTTAGTATCGTCATTCGAGGGTCGAAATGTTGAGTTGTTACATTTAGAGTCAAAGCTCAATACTGAGTGAACATCTTGATTTTGGATGGGTATGGCTCATTAGAGATGTGGTAAGCAGCATTTTAGAATGAATCGAGTGTATTATACATATGAGAGCGTATTCGTATTTTCAAAACTAGACTTTTAAATTATTCCTTAGAAATATTTCTTAGTAACTACTTCTTTGAACTAATTCTATCCTTTAATTCCCTAAAGCTATTTCGCTTTGATTAGGTAGTAAGTAATATGGATACTAAGGCTTCTAATGTTAGAGGAAATGTAGTAGAAGAAGTGGTGTAGGTTCGACCTTAGAAAGGCCTTGCTTCGATCTGGTGCAAGTTTGAGATATTAGGCAGAAAGAGGTTAAATGGCACCGAGACTATCATCGATGTCCATGCTTGGATTAGCTTGTGTGACATGGATGTAAGGACATAATAGATCGTATCGAGCGACCATTCAAGGATATAATAAGTACAACTTTTTGGTTTGATGGCTCAACTCCAAAGCCTTAGTATCAACACTAATCAGGAATAAAAAGCAGAAGTTTCAGTCGTCGAAAAATAGGTCCAGCATCATTAGCTAAAAGCGTGGCAAGGAGGGCCAATTTGCAAGTAGGTGTAGGTTAGGTAAAGGAAGGCAAGTGGCTAGAGCATAGATAGTGAAACCACCTATCATAGAGGCACCAAAGCTTGATGCACGGTTTGCATCGAGGAGTTGCTACATGTCATCAGCATGGTCATTTCTTAAGAAATTGCCTTATGCTTAAGAAAGGAGGACAACCTAGGTTTTTATTATTTCTACAACTGAGAATGGGAAGCAAATTCTTGAGGGTATACTATATTTTTCATAATTTACCTATTTGTGTTTGGTTTGATATTAGTGCTTCTAATAGTTTTATATTCCATAAACTTCACTATTTAAGTCATGCTCGGCCAGTTTAGGAAAATTGTCTATTGTTTGTTGTTGATTTATGCTCAACTTGTTTATGAGCAATTTTACCTTTCTACCTCATGGGTTAGGCAGACAATAATTGTGGGTACGTCGAAACGAAAACCTTGTGAATTAAGTTTCACGGTTTGACTATAAGGCACTTAGTGATAATGTTGGGTTAGAAGTTAAAATTTAGTAAAATATGTTTACTACAATCAAAAGAAAAGATAAAATATTTCGAAATAACTATTTTTCAAAAGATTTATATAAGAAAGTGATTTTTGATAAATATGGTTTATAAACAAAAAGGATTTAAACTAAGAATTTGAGGACTTAAATTTTGGTGTTTTTGAGAATGTTTTTCCATATTTTGGAAAAATAATAATAGTATTATTTGAAAGTAAATATTTGAGAAACTGATATAGGAAATTAAGATCATGATACTAAGTATTATTATATGAAGTTTTTGATACCGCATTGGAATGATTTTGGTTAAGCACCAAAAGTATGATTTGGGTGTAATGAACTCACTTCTATTGCTTAAAAATGATTTCGATGATGATTACAACATCATAGGCGTTTATTTTTGGGTTCAAAGTGGGGAATGCTACAAAGTTGTTTTAGTAAAATAGATTTTGATTTCTATCTTGAAAGTATGATTTGATATACAAAAAGCATATATTATTTCAACCGATTGAAATAAAACCCAGGTGTTTAGTTTTAATTTTTCTTGGAAATAAATTTGGTATGAACTTTTTAATTTAAGTTCTATGTGTATGCTATGAAAGGTACCCAAATGGTAAAAGTATAACCTATGATTAATGTTGGAACTTTACATATTTTTCCTTTTTGGGTAAAAGTGTGTTTAATAAATCATTAAATTATGTTAATTAATTTATGGACACATGTATCCTATGCATAAGGATAGTTTAATTTGTGCATCATGTATAATATTAGTTTATTAGTTTTCACTTTTTAAAATGAAATTTTCGGCAATTTTGGACAGTTGATAACTTCTGAATTGTTATAGAAATTGTAGCTATGTGTTTTTATGGAAATATAAAGATGAGTTTACATAACACTTGAATTGTTATGGTAGTAAGTTAAAACAAGTGTTAAATTGTCAAATATGCTTTTTAAGTAAAACAAATTGGATGTCTTGTTATATACTCTTAGGATATAGTAGAGTATTATATGAGTATGAACTTAAGTTATAAAAAGGTTCTATAAAATTGAAGTTAGTTTTTTATGAAATGGTTCATAAATGATTCTAGTATGGAATGACATACTGTTTATATAAAGGAAAGTAAGTTAAAGGAATTGGTGCAGTTAAGAAACTTATAGGATTAGTACATAAATTTTATATAGATCATTTTATTCGCGTAACTGTTCTTGACCCAGTATTCAAGTATATGTTTTCAAGGTAGTTTACATGGGTCTAAACAAGGATTTTCACTCGATTCTTGATGGTGAACACTTGAGACGGATTCATGATAGGCTCCCAATGTTTTCTACCATAATATATGGCTATGTAAGAAGAATGGAAGCTTCTAATCAAGGAACAAAATTGAAGTCTGCACTAGAGAGGTCAAGTGACCTATACTAATTTGGAAGTAAAATCTATGTGATCGAATGAGTGTCCAGATCAGAAATTGCGTACTAGTGGTCCATGTACATCGTACAGGCTTTAGTACATTTGTATGATGTGTTATTTTGACTTATGAAGAATTTAGGGAAGGCTCTATGATTTGTAATGTGGTAACATGAGTAATCATCCAAGTAATAACATAAGACTGTTGAGCATAAGGTATGCTTGTTGATTGTTTATCGTCCTTGGGTGATGGGAAAGTGTTGAACCTGAGCAAACTGTGAGCTTGCTTGCTAGTGATTGTGAATGGTGTTTAAGTATTTGTGTCTTTGTTCCATTGTTAAGGTTAGAAGTGCCATACAGAAAGGTTGCTTGGGGTGGTACAAAGAAGATGGAGGGTTATTTGAAGGAATTCTATCTAGGGTTGCTTATAGACCACGGTTTCCTACTTATCTTTATATCACGTATCTTTTGTAGTGTATTCACCGCTTAAGGTGGACTCTCCAAGTATGCATTCGGTTTGTTGTTTAACTTTTATATAGTTTTAGCAATATACTATATACGTATTTTATTCTTCTATCTCCTTTGATTGTCGTTCTTGTTTGAATCTCAAGGACGAAATGTTCTAAGTGGGGGATAATGTAGCAACCCGAAAATTCAAACACTTCATCATCGAATATCGAAATATTTTAAAATATAATTAACTGTTATAAATATGATTTTATAATCTTATTAGGTATCGTTTGATTAAGAATAATGATAAGAAACTTATTTTTTAAAATTGTTTAAAAAATATATTTTCGATGGAAAATCGATAATGTGAACGGAAATCGGTTTATCGGCAAATAGCTTCTTGATCGATATAAATTGTTCGAACTATTTTGCACTTTTCTAATGACCAAATAAACACATTAGCAACTAATTATACACACTCCTCTTGGTAAAGCAATGGAAGCTTCTAGAAGCTTCTAAGTGGGTAAGTGATATTATCATGAGAAGGGTATAAGAGCATTTAACTAAAGGAGAAGTGATGTAAATGGGAAGTGAGCCTTCCATGTCATGGTGGGGAGGTGAGATTAGGGCTAAGTAACACCATTATTAAGCCTATATAAAGAGGGGCATACCTATGTTATCACAAATTTATAAAGCAAAAGTTATCGTACTTTCATGTCTTCCTCTTCACAAATATCCTAAACAAAATAATTACAAAACTCCTCCAAATCAACTCAAATTAGGAGTAAAACCTTACTACCACATTACAACACCTTCTACCTAGTTTTTTTTTGGAAGAAGCAAAGCCACAGTCACCCACCACGCAATGGCCATGAGAAAATAGTAAGGGGAGGAGGGTAAAAGCAAGAGAAAGCAAGAGGAGGAAGGATGGAAAGGTGGTTGCAAGAAAAAGGATGGGCTTGGTGCTTGGATGTTGGTTGTTTGTTCAGTTAAAGGTGACCTAACTCACCACTTGAAAATGGAAAATATAACATATATGTCGTTGTTTGGTTGTGTTAAATTTGTTGGTTTTGATATCGACATATGTTAAAACATTGGTTTTAATTCTTGCTTTGAAAGTAAGTGTCATATGTGATCCATGTCTATGGACTTGGAATGGACTTGAACAGATTTGTGAAAACACCTTAAAACAAGCATATAGGTATGGTTGGACTTTGGTTATATCGGACCCAGATTTGAAAGTGCACTTATATCGATAGTTGCTACGAATGCACTTGTGAATTGCCTTGTTTTTGGCGATTTCTATGGAACTTTGTAGAGAAATCCTTAGGGATTTCTCACCATAATTATAATGTTTTATATGTATATTTATTGAGATAAATTTTTTGGATAATAAAGAATTATGTAACATCTTGAAATGTGGCCAAAACTTCACTTCTGCAAAACTGCCCCATTTAGCCTTGATTTTTGGACTTTAAAGGTTTGAGATGTTTAAATTTAACTCATATTAGAGTATTTCAAAAGTGGTTTATGATATCTATAAATTTCTGAGAATTAGTTGTGAATTTTTAAAGAAGAGGATTTTATAATAAAAACTTTTTTTTCCTAAGTTTTTAAGGAAAATTTTCAAGTAATATTTTAAGTAGATGTTTTAAAACTATTATGAGTATTATAAAGTATTTTTAAAGAATTTTTAAGTATAGATAGTTTTTAGAAAATATGTTAACTATTTTTTATCATATTAATACATATCTTTTAAAAAATGATTTATTTAATATCTAGTTTTATAAATAAATCACTATACATATGTATCATTATAAAAAGGGATTTAAAAGTATAAACATATAACAACCCGATATTTTCAGCCATTTGTATCCATTGTAAGTGCATAGGTAGACACACACGCCGGACTTGAATTGCTCAAAATATCGCATTGTAAATAAATTTGGAGCAAATGAAATACAATCACAGAATCACAGACACAAAACATATCAGAATAACTCGCATCGGAATATAAAACCATAGTAGTTCATGAAGCTACTATTACAAACTCTCAAAACATGATACATAATATCAGTCTGAAAAACATATACAATAGAAATCTCAAATACATAGAAGTTTATAAATAACGGAGCTGAAATAGAACAACTGAACTAAAAGGAATAGATAACTAGACAAGTGGAATCTCCAGCAATTCCTAGCTCCAGAAAGAAATCCAAAGGTAAGCTGTAAATACTCAGGCTGACCCGAGCGTAAAGTAAAACACAAAACACTCAAGTCAGGACAATATATACTTATATAACATAAACCAACTCAAGTGAACTGTAGTAGAAATGCGTAATAACTTAAAGGATGCTTGGGATCGCCCATCCTTTAAGAATCAGTTAAACTATAAATTAAATACATCCCGTGGTTAAAATTTCCAAATGGTATTTTATACTTCGAAATCAAATATCATTTCAAATTTCAATATCATTCAAAAATCCATTTCAAAATATCACGTCTTTCAACCACATTCATTTTTATTTAATTTAAATACCATTACAAAACACATTTCAAAATAGTTTATATTTCAAAACAAATTACTTCATTTTAAATCTTTAAAATGAAGTTATTATATTCAATAATTAAATTATTGAGTTTCCAAAATTTTAGTCTTTCAAAATTCATTTATTCACTTAATTTATAAAAACAGACGGGAATTCAACTTTCGCAACATTTAGAAATTGCTACAGAAAGTTACATTCAAAACAGTTCAGTTTAACAAAAGATAGCATTTAAAAATGCTGTAATATGGTTACATTAGTTTCAAATAAAACTTAGCTAAATTCAACAATTATAAAATTTACAAAAATGCTACAATAGCCTTTAATTAGACTTAGCCATTTGGTTCATTATTATCAACTACAACATTTACAAATGCTGTATTATCATTTACATTAGAATTAATAGCATTTTAGAAATGCAGTTAATTAACTTCAAATATTCAATATAATTTCACAAAAAATTATATTTTTATTTAGATCATTTTTTTTACTTATGAAATCATATAATTTCACTTTTATAATCATCATTTAATTTTCCTTAAATTCATGATTTTTAAAGTTAAATTTCCATTCAAAAATCAGTATTTAATAATAATTCACTTATTAACTTCAAACACTAAATTTAAATTCATCAAATTAAATTTTAGCTTAAACTTAAGTTTAAATTTCAAATATAACTTAATTTCATTTTTATTTACTTAACTTAAAATTCACATTTAAGCCAAGTTCACAAATTTCCAATTTTAGTTATATTTCAAAATTTCAACTTAAATATTCATTCATTTCATATTTTAACTTTATTCAAAAATCATTAATATATTATAAAATCATTTAAATTCACTTTAGTCCAAATTATCATGAATTTATCATATTTTCATATTTAATTTAAATTCCAATTATCACCAATTTTAAATTTGCAAAATAACTTACATTTCAAATTTTCTAACTTTACCATTAATTTATTTCACTTATAAATTTTCAGAAAATCAATAATACTTTACAAAAATCATTTTTATTTTTTTAAGTTTAAATCAAAAATATTATAATATTTACATTTTTGAAATATTTAAAAAAATTTAGAAAAACATATTTTAAGAACGGGTCTGTATTTCATTTTCTAGTCTAGGTAAAGTGATACGGGTAATATATCATTTCAACCTGTAATTTACAAAGAAAACCCGGGTTTGATCGTTTCAAACCCGCAATCCCAAGTAAAGGAAAATAATTTAAAAATCATTCAAGCCTATTATATCAGCCCATAACGATTTTCTCCTATTCTAAAGACCGTTCAGGTATGTATCATTTCAACCCACAGTGATTCTAATCTATAGGGAACTTGCAATGGTGATAACTGATATAAATAACATAATCGTATAATATTATAGTAACATGTGATATAATAGGTGCAATAACAGGTGTAAACATCATATGATCATAATATAGCGGTTATAACAGGATGAAATACATTACAGATTCAAGTGGTGTCGGTTTATCAGTTATATAGGTACAGATTGTCTGGTGAGAATAACTCACCTGTTTCAAGCTGGAGATAACACGACAAAGCACACAAACGAATATCCAGAAGGCACGATAACACGAATTCAGATTCAAGTGAGGGAAGAACCAAGCTAGAGATCTTGTACACAACCCATAACAAGACAAATATAAATTATAAATTCAATACGACACTCAATAGAAATAACTTTGAAATGAAAAGCAATATTGCATTGGATGCTTTTTTCCTTGTTTCCTACAACACATGCTTGGCCTAGGGCTTGGTTTAGCTCAGGTTTGGACATGTTTAGGCATGGGTTTGGGTTCAAGAATGCACGACCACAAGCATGAACATGGAGGGAAGTTACAAGGTAGGAATGTGAAGAGGCTAGGCAAAAATAGTGAGGTTTTGGCACCGCTTTTGGGCTCGGCCATGGGGTTTGGGTCGGCTTTTCATGCTTCATATCTGGACAGAGGCTAAGGTGATGTGTAGTGGTGGTAGCAAGGTGGCGGCGGCTGCTAGAGGTGGTGGCCAAGGTGATATGTGAAGGTGGTTGAGGAACTAGGCTAGGCTAACATTGTTTTAAGGGGTTTGTAATGCTTTTGGTGCAATTTTTGTCAAGGGGAGAGGCACCGCTTGTATTGGTCAGAGGAGGAAGGAGTTTGGCCATGGTTAATGTGGGGAAGGAAGTGGTGGTGGTCGGTGGAGAAGATGGTGGAGGTGTAAGGCCGAGCAAAGCAAGAGAAGCAAGGCAAAATCAAGCAAAACGATTGAAAAAAAGAAGAAGAAAAGTTGATAAAAGGAGGAAGCCATTACCCATCTTTTCTTAGACTTGAGAATGAATGGAGATGAGATGGAAATTCACGTGAAAAAATGCAATAAAACTCATGGCCAAAGAATGAAGTGTATGGCCAAAGAACAAAGCAAATGAAAAGTCGCGGAAAATGAAGAGTCTTGGCTAATGAAAAGTCTCAAGTTATAAAGTTAAGTCTCTTCAAATTTCCACTTCTTTTTAATTTTATATGAGAAAAATAACTCAAAAATATATTTTGCAAACCGAAACCAAGTAAAAATATAAGAAAATAAATAATTAATTTTAAATAAAATATAAAAAGAATGAAAGAAATTACTTAAAAATGCAAAAGAGTGTCCAGAAATTACAAATAAATCACTACTAGTGTTGAAAAATATCCACTTCATTTTAAAAATATTATGAAGTGAAAATTTGAAAAATAATAATTTATTTATCATTTCCAAAATAAAATAAATAATTAAATTGGAGAAAAATAGAAAAGGAATAAAGAAATTGTTTAAAAATAGCAAACAGGACATAAAAATTACAAGAAAATTACCAATGGCTTTGGAAAATTATTTACTTCATTTTAAAAAAGTTCTTATAAGACAAAATTATACATAAAATACCATATTAACACATATTAAAATAAAATATGACAAAGAAAATACAATTTTTATAATTTAAAATAGACAAAATTGCTAAATAAAACAAATTGCGCTCAATATTGAAATATACATAACTTTCACAGTTTATATCCGTTTTCATCGAAACGAAAAGCAGTATTCAAGTAATTAAATCTATTTTCATAATAAAAGATAAAATTTATAAATTTAAATATTTAAACTTGAAATTTAAAAATCAAAGTTTGACCCAAATTGACCAAAATCAACATTTCAGGAAAATATTCAATTTATACCATTTGGAATTATAATTCACATAATAATAAAAGTTTATATTTAAAAATGAAATGTTTGAAATGAAACAAGTAAAAAAATTCAAAATGAAATAAAGTCAAAATTAAAATATACATAAAAATCTAGGGTTGTTACACTCTCCCCCACTCAAATCTTTTCGTCCTCGAAAAGGATGGAACCGGAAAAACAACAAGAACGAAAAATAGGTTGGAAGACATCCCCGAAAGAAGGTAGGGAAAAAAGATAGCTAGGAGGGAAAGCAGGTTGAAAGACAAGGATGAACCATTATTTAAACCATTATACATTTTAATTTAATTTTTTTTATAGTATGATGAATAGTCATTTGATTCAAATTTGATGGTTCAAAGTAAATAATATTTAAAACATTTTAAATTTTTAGAAGGGAAAAATAACTGATCAAAATATTCTTTATATAATACTTTATCAAAATACTTTTATAACTCGATGTTTTAACAAGTTTACTTTCGTTCCTGTAGATTCTGGCAGTGCGTTGATCGGGCGAAAGCTAGACTTCTCCAGGTACTTAGTAGACTTATTTCAACACCCAGTGAAAATACTTGGAAACTCATTTAAAATAGATATGGAAAGTACAATCCAAACAAATCAACCAAACCGAAACAGTTGTCTAACAATGGATCGTAGATACACAATGGTTACGCCTGGATCCTCCAGGAAACAATCCATATCTGTAAGCTTTCTCAACCCTGCGAGTTACGCCATGATGACTAGTAGAGTGCAGGATACACAATGGTTACGCCTGGATCCCCCAGGAAACAATCCGTACCCCCAGGCCAGCTCAGCCAGGCAGTTGCGCTATGCAGTCGCGATCATAAGACCACGGAGATCACCGTGGAATTCGATGGACACTCGAGTATCATATCCGGAAAACCCAAATCAAAGAGAGAGAATAATATCGATAGAATGAATCCACAGTGTGGCCACAAAGCGGATATCAAGCAGAAGGCACTTTCCATATCTTTACTTCGAAAATATGTATCATATAGTACCTTTCAAAATCACTTTCAAATATCATACATATATAAAGTCCATTATATATAAGATTTCATTTAAAATTGAATACTTCCCAAAATCAAAAGTATATCAAATCACACTTATATAGACTTCGATTATATAAGATCTCAATTTACAAATTCAGTACCTTTACAGCTCAATAGTTTTCAAATCACTTCATACTTATACAAATCACTTTTATATAAGTTCGATAACTCCCAAATCAAAGTATTTAAATAAACAAGGTTCTCAATTTCAAACCATTTCAATATCAATTCAGCTTCAAAATCATATATGATTTCACTAAATCATTTCTTTCTAATTATATATATTCAGTTTCAAAGTTTCTCGACAATAGTTTTAGAAAATAATCCAAATTTCCAAATCAACAAAATTTATGTCAAACAAATTCATTTCTATTTCAAACATATATTCACTATCAAAAATCATAATACTTTCAAAATTGTAAATCTTTCGAGACCAAAATACTTGAAATCATTACACTTTGAAAATCATAACATTTCGAAATCATACATTTGAAATCATAAAACATTCCTTTAATTCTTTACATTTCACAAATTTATTCAATTAAACCCAAATCTAAAATTTCCAATTTTAATTCAATTCAAACGATCAGTTTCAATTCAATTTAGTTTTCCAACAAAACCATTTCAAATATTATCAAATTTCAAATGTAGATTTGATTTACAAAATAAACTATTCAATCTTTAATATATTTCAAAGCTTAAATATACCATATTTGAAAACTATATTTTATAATTTCATATATCTCAAATTTTACTTCATTATTACTTACATATGTCATCATTTCGCAACATTACATTCGATCGCTCGCTTGGTCACACAAGTTCGCTTCTGAACTAGTATTGTCCATTCGACTTCCCTAATGCGGACTTCGATATGGTTTCTCGACTAGAAGCCATCAGTCTCCTTGCATAGCCATATACTATGATAGAGAATTCTAGAATCAAGCCCAAAATCCATATCAAATATTCGCCATCAAGAATCAAATGAAAAATCCTAACACGGAATGGTGTAATTCACCTCGAACTTGTGTACTCAAACTTGGATCAAATTAAATATGCGAATAAAACAGCATACGTACAACTTATGTATCTATTCCAACTTGTTAAATAAATAGTTTCATAAAGATGTTACTAAGTTAAAACATTTAAAACCAAATTTTTCTCAAACATTTGAAGACTAATTTTTTTTTTCAAAACATTTCAAAACTGATGTTACTAAGATGTTACTTCATTCTTACTTAGTTTTGAAATATTCATTTCATAAATCTTAATATTTTATATAAATTCAAATTACAAGTAAACCAAATATCCTTTCATTCAAATATAAACTTCAAATATTCATTTATCAAAATCAATTATCATTTCAAATTCACATTCTTTATCAAAATAAAGATTAAATCATACTACTTTATACTTTAAATCATACAAGACTATACTTATATTCTTTAGCAAATACCTTAAACCTTTCAAAAATTCTTGGCTTAGAAAAGTTAACCTTGATTTGGAAGTGCTCGAATCTTCAAAATAGTCGAAGAAATCATATTTTCAATACAAGAGTTGGAAATCACCAACAAATTAGTAAATCAATTCCAATAGATAAGGTTATACCAAAACAAATCTGAATCTCGGGGACTGAACACCGGTTTACTTTAAATCATTTCAAATATATATATATATATACACATATATCCTTCGAATATCAAACCATACTTCAAATTTGAAATCAGAATTTTGTTTCATAAAATCACTCGCATAGCAAAGCTACTAGGGTGGCCTCTCCCCCACTCAGAAACTCGAAAATCAATGTCGATGATGCATGCATTCATCACCGAAATTATTTTCCAGCGACATAAGTGGGTTTTGGACTTTCATTTTCTTTAAACATCTTTGAAATCTCTTAAAAATCATTGGGATTAGTTCGAATACATTTGAAACATTTCTTATTCAGAAAATATCTTCAAATCATATTATTATTATATATTTTCCAAAATCTTAAAACCGATTTCAAAACACCGGCGTTCGATTCCTCGAAATTCAAATTTAAAACCTTTCGGTTATAAATCATTTTTATATAAATCAAATTCTTATAAATTTTCAAAATTTCAAATCCTTTCGAAATTTCAAATCCTTTCGAAATTTCAATTTTCATTTAAAAGGTATATAATCCTTATCGAAAACATTTCACTTTTATATCGAAAATAGGGTCATCCTTATCAAAATAATAAATTTGATGTATGCACAAATTCCAAAATACAACAAAACACAAATTCCCAAAGAATGATTCAAGGATAGATTTCAAACAAATAGAGATTCAAGGATAGAGGACTCTAATCAAATAGAATTCTGGTTCGAGGATAAGCTCGAACGAAGATAAGATAATTTTATTACCAAGTAGAAGATGGATAAGCCTATATAAATCGCGGGCGACCTTAACTCGTCAACCGTGACTTCGGGAATATATCTAATGAGGAAATCTAAGGCAAATCGACCTTTGATTGCCAAAGATAGAATCTGGGTAGAGTAGGAGATAGATAGCATCGTAAACCGAGGATATAGAAATCTCCGGTGAATCAATGCCAAATATAAGGGAGTTTCACCCCTTTACAAATCATTCAAAGATTGGCGGAATCACCGATCTTTATAGAGGTCATTTCAAAGTGGAGTTATGGAATGCTCCAAAATCAAAGGAATAAAATAGGGACAAGACTGGATTTAGAACAAGTGGGTGTGTTCTAAAGTTCAAGGAATCTTAATTGATAAGGACCCTAACCAAGAGATTACTAAACAAGGTGGATTCAAAAGGGATGAAGTTTAGAAAAATCTTGATTTCAAAATAAGAAATTTTTTATACCAAAATAATCTTTGAAAATACTTTAAAAAAGATCATTTGGAAATCATTTATACTTTGAAAATATGTTCTCTCACAAAGAAATGATTCTGAGATTGATTTCACCCATTCTAGGATATTTCTACCCTATCTCCAATGAGTTTTTGCTCCGCAGGCTATGGTTTGCCTAAAACCAAAGCTATGATACCATCTATAACAACCCGATATTTTCAGCCATTTGTATCCATTGTAAGTGCATAGGTAGACACACACGCCAGACTTGAATTGCTCAAAATATCGCATTGTAAATAAATTTGGAGCAAATGAAATACAATCAGAGAATCACAGACACAAAACATATCAGAATAACTCGCATCGGAATATAAAACCATAGTAGTTCATGAAGCTACTATTACAAACTCTCAAAACATAATACATAATATCAGTCTGAAAAACATATACAATAGAAATCTCAAATACATAGAAGTTTATAAATACCGGAGCTGAAATAGAACAACTGAACTAAAAGGAATAGATAACTAGACAAGTGGAATCTCCAGCGATTCCTAGCTTCAGAAAGAATCCAAAGCTAAGCTGTAAATACTCAGGCTGACCCGAGCGTAAAGTAAAACACAAAACACTCGAGTCAGGACAATATATACTTATATAACGTAAACCAACTCAAGTGAACTGTAGTAGAAATGCGTAATAACTTAAAGGATGCTTGGGATCGCCCATCCTTTAAGAATCAGTTAAACTATAAATTAAATACATCCCGTGGTTAAAGTTTCCAAATGGTATTTTATACTTCGAAATCAAATACCATTTCAAATTTCAATATCACTCAAAATCCATTTCAAAATATCAAAATATCATATCTTTCAACCACACACATTTTTATTTAATTTAAATACCATTACAATACACATTTCAAAATAGTTTATATTTCGAAACAAATTACTTCATTTTAAATCTTTAAAATGAAGTTATTATATTCAATAATTAAATTATCGAGTTTCCAAAATTTTAGTCTTTAAAAATTCATTTATTCACTTAATTTATTAAAACAGACGAGAATTCAACTTTCGCAGCATTTAGAAATTGCTACAGAAAGTTACATTCAAAACAGTTCAGTTTAACAAAAGATAGCATTTAAAATGCTGTAATATGGTTACATTAGTTTCAAATAAAACTTAGTTAAATTCAACAATTATAACATTTACAAAAATGCTATAATAGCCTTTAATTAAACTTAGCCATTTGGTTCATTATTATCAACTACAGCATTTACAAATGCTGTATTATCGTTTACATTAGAATTAATAGCATTTCAGAAATGCAGTTAATTAACTTCATATATTCAATATAATTTCACAAACAATTATATGTTTATTTAGTACATTTTTTTAACTTATGATATCATATAATTTCACTTTTATAATCATCATTTAATTTTCCTTAAATTCATGATTTTTAAAGTTAAATTTCCATTCAAAAATCAGTATTTAATAATAATTCACTTATTAACTTCCAACACTAAATTTAAATTCATTAAATTAAATTTTAACTTAAACTTAAATTTAAATTTCAAATATAACTTAATTTCATTTTTATTTACTTAACTTAAAATTCACATTTAAGCCAAATTCACATATTTCCAATTTTAGTTATATTTCAAAATTTCAACTTAAATATTTATTCATTTCATATTTTAACTTTATTCAAAAATCATTAATATATTATAAAATCATTTAAATTCACTTTAGTCTAAATTACCATGAATTTATCATATTTTCATATTTAATTTAAATTCCAATTATCATGAATTTTAAATTCGCAAAATAACTTACATTTCAAATTTTCTAACTTTACCATTAATTTATTTCACTTATAAATTTTCAGAAAATCAATAATACTTTACAAAACTCATTTTTATTTTTTTAAGTTTAAATCAAAAATATTATAATATTTACATTTTTGAAATATTTTAAAAATTTTAGAAAAACATATTTTAAGAACGGGTCTGTATTTCATTTTCTAGCATAGGTAAAGTGATACGGGTAATATATCATTTCAACCTGTAATTTACGAAGAAAACCCGGGTTTGATCATTTCAAACCCGCAATCCCAAGTAAAAGTAAATAATTTAAAAATCATTCAAGCCTATCATATCAGCCTATAATGATTTTCTCCTATTCTAAAGACCGTTCGGGTATGTATCATTTCAACCCACAGTGATTCTAATCTATAGGGAACTTGCAATGGTGATAACTGATATAAATAACATAATCGTATAATATAATGGTAATATGTGATATAATAGGTGCAATAACAGGTGTAAACATCATATGATCATAATATAGCGGTTATAACAGGATGAAATACATTTACAGATTCAAGTGGTGTCGGTTTATCAGTTATATAGGTACAGATTATCTGGTGAGAATAACTCACCTGTTTCAAGCTGGAGATAACACGACAAAGCACACAAACGAATATCCAGAAGGCACGATAACACGAATTTGGATTCAAGTGAGGGAAGAACCAAGCTAGAGATCTTGTACACAACCCATAAACAAGACAAATATAAATTATAAATTCAATACGACACTTAATAGAAATAACTTTGAAATGAAAAGCAATATTGCATTGGATGCTTTTTGCCTTGTTTCCTACAACACATGCTTGGCCTAGGGCTTGGTTTAGCTCAGGTTTGGACATGTTTAGGCATGGTTTGGGTTCAAGAATGCACGACCACAAGCATGAACATGGAGGGAAGTTACAAGGTAGGAATGTGAAGAGGCTAGGCAAAAATAGTGAGGTTTTGGCACCATTTTTGGGCTCGGCCATGGGGTTTGGGTCGGCTTTTCATGCTTCAGATCTGGACAGAGGCTAAGGTGATGTGTAGTGGTGGTAGCAAGGTGACGGCGGCGGCTAGAGGTGGTGGCCAAGGTGATATGTGAAGGTGGTGGAGGAACTAGGCTAGGCTAACATTGTTTTAAATTGTTTGTAATGCTTTTGGTGCAATTTCTGTCAAGGGGAGAGGCACCGCTTGTATTGGTTAGAGGAGGAAGGAGTTTGGCCATGGTTAATGTGGGGAAGGAAGTGGTGGTGGTCGGTGGAGAAGATGGTGGAGGTGTAAGGCCGAGCAAAGCAAGAGAAGCAAGGCAAAATCAAGCAAAACAATTGAAAAAAAGAAGAAGAAAAATTGATAAAAGGAGGAAGCCATTACCCATCTTTTCTTAGACTTGAGAATGAATGGAGATGAGATGGAAATTCACGTGAAAAAATGCAATAAAACTCATGGCCAAAGAATGAAGTGTACGACCAAAGAACAAAGCAAATGAAAAGTCGCGGAAAATGAAGAGTCTTGGCTAATGAAAAGTCTTAAGTTATAAAGTTAAGTCTCTTCAAATTTCCACTTCTTTTTAATTTTATATGAACAAAATAACTCAGAAATATATTTTAAAAACCGAAACCAAGTAAAAATATAAGAAAATAAATAATTAATTTTAAAGAAAATATAAAAAGAATGAAAGAAATTACTTAAAAATACAAAAGAGTGTCCAGAAATTACAAATAAATCACTACTAGTCTTGAAAAATATCCACTTCATTTTAAAAATATTATGAAGTGAAAATTTGAAAAATAATAATTTATTTATCATTTCAAAATAAAATAAATAATTAAATTGGATAAAAATAGAAAAAGGAATAAAGAATTTTTTTAAAAATAGCAAACGGGACATAAAAATTACAAGAAAATTACCAATGGCTTTGGAAAATTATTTACTTCATTTTAAAAAAATTCTTATAAGACAAAATTATACATAAAATACCATATTAACACATATTAAAATAAAATATGACAAAGAAAATACAATTTTTATAATTTAAAATAGACAAAATTGCTAAATAAAACAAATTGCGCTCAATATTGAAATATACATAACTTTCACAGTTTATATCCGTTTTCATCGAAACAAAAAGCAGTATTCAAGTAATTAAATATATTTTCATAATGAAAGATAAAATTTATGAATTTAAATATTTGAACTTGAAATTTAAAAATCAAAGTTTGACCCAAATTGACCAAAATCAACATTTCAGGAAAATATTCAATTTATACCATTTGGAATTATAATTCACATAATAATCAAAGTTTATTTTTGAAAATGAAATGTTTGAAATGAAACAAGTAAAAAAAATTCAAAATGAAATAAAGTCAAAATTAAAATATACATAAAAATCTAGGGTTGTTACAAAACAAAAGGTTTAGAAAGGGGTTAGAAATTTCTTGTTAGCCAAATGGTTAATATTTAATTACTTATTTGAAAATTAATTTACTATGTTTAACAATAAAAGCCAGTAAGGTAGGAATGTGAGTAATAGAGCTCTAACCTACTAGCTGCCCTCTTGAACGAGGGATGGTTAAGTCGAGAATTTCGAAAACATGTTAACCGTGTTGATTTCTTACTTGTTTGTGGAAATCATTGATACTATATTTAACACTAAAAGCCGATGAGGTAGACTTACCTATTTGTGAGATTCAAGGATGAAGTGTCTAGGCAAGACTATGTTATACAACCAGTGCTCTAACTTACATGGCTTCACTCTTGGACGAGAAATAGTAAAATTAGAATGTTAGAAACGAGTTAAGTATATGAATATTGATTTGTACAAGAATTTTTTTACAGGATAATCGATTAATCGATTATTTATCTTCACCTAATATTAACTTAGGAAATATCTAAAAGCTTCACGATTTCATACCAATAAGGACCCTCGGGGAGGATCATTGGTATGAAACGTCTCTAGCTTTTGCTTACTTTTGAAAGAACCGGAATTAAGTTCATCGAAAATTCATCGAATTGGTTTTAAAGAGACCAGGATTAGTAAGTTTTTTACTTATCAAGTTATATGTTTTGGGAGTGGTTGTGAAGTGAAATGTTATAGCATTAAAGTGTCAATCCTAAGGTTAAGTCTAAGGTAAAGATTAGCGTTAACATTTCCAACGATGCTATCGTCTAAGACTGTCTATCTCGAGGAGTGTTCCCATAGAGAGGACAGTGTTAGCATTTGTCAAAAATCTTACGCAAGAATCTATATGGAGATTCGAGATCTGATCGAGATGCTCGAATCCATATAACGATTCATAATCTGTTCAAGATGAGGGGAATCTATTTCGGTATTCGGTTCTATTCGAGTGATGAAGACTGATGTGAAAGATATCGAATGTAACCTCGATATCAGAAATGGCGGAAAATAGATTAGGATGCACAAACTAGGGTTTAGCCAAGCCATATTAGGGTATTATCTACTCCATATCTAAGAGATACTTATTGATTTTTGGTTAGTGAGAGTTGATGATATTGTGCTGACGTTGTTCTTGTTTTATGTTCGGACGCTGGGTCACTTTTTTTTTACCTTAATATTATATTTTATCTAGAGATATACGATGCTCAAAAGGTACTTTGCAACCCTTATGCATAGAGTTTGGAATCAGATTCTTCGAAGAGATCTCCACGCAAAAATCTAGTATGAGAACGTACCTTGGTTGTTTTGAATGTAACCTAAATATTTTGTGGTACGACCAATGTAAGCGTCATAAATATTTGATATGATTTATATTCTACACTCTAGATGTTATCTATCATATCACTTTATATTAATCTAAATGAATGGTTAGTTTCTTTGAGGGGAAATCTATCACGGGGATCCTTACGGCCTCAATAGTTATTGTTAT
The DNA here is from genome assembly GCA_030765085.1 of Allium cepa. Taxonomy (NCBI): domain Eukaryota; kingdom Viridiplantae; phylum Streptophyta; class Magnoliopsida; order Asparagales; family Amaryllidaceae; genus Allium; species Allium cepa. The sequence goes on from CM060928.1 coordinate 274,255,744, forward strand.
TTATTACTTATTTCTTGAGTTTCTCACACTGGTTTACTAGACTGATCTGGGTGTTACTTTCTTATAATGCTCAAGTCAGCCCATGTATATTTTCAGATTTAGTTTGGATGCTTTGGAACTTATGAAGATGAGCCGGATGTTTAACTACCATAGTATTCTTTTTTCCGCTACACTACCGTATTGCTTATGTCGGCATTGTGATGACATGCAGTTATAACTGTCCAAGCTGATGATAGTACTTAGGTTTTATAACTGTGAAATTTCTATATTCAGAGTAATCCTTTGTAATGTTCTTTTGATATTATATGCTATCGTTCCATTTTGATTCTGATATGTGTTCTCTCTTTCTTGTTCTAATCTATTTTTTTATTTTACCCTTACTTTCTGTCTTTCTGACACTTGGGTGTTCGGTACACGAATAGCGTGGATGTATTTAGTATCGACATTCGAGAGTTGAAAAGTCAGGTTGTTACAAATCTAAAACATAGCAAACTGTTGTACTCAAAACTCTTCTCTACTGCGATGGTTTATTAGCACTCTAGGTTTACATCATTAAATAACTTAGTGCATTTACTTATTTCCATCAAGAGTATTATGCTTATCAACAATCTTCACAAAAAATTACTATCATCTTCTTCATTGCATATTACCACTATTAATTTATGTATTGTATCTTTTATATGTAGAATCAAAGTCTAATGATTGCAAATTCATAGTCAACAGGTCTGAAATAAACACAGCTCCTAAATCAATCGTATGTTTTAATTTTGATTTAATCATAAGAAGAATATCGAATTAGAGAATGAACGATAAAAAATCGAAAGCGATAAGAATGAATTGAAGAAGAAAATAAATACCTTTGTCAAAATATTGAAGAGAGTTGTGGTATTTTTGTTGAATGAAGAAATAAAAAAATTATCTTCAAGCAGTAACCCTAATTTCCATAAATGCAGCCTGGAAAAGTGAAACGATGTTTTGGACTTTAAAAGCAAAAAGAAAGAAAGAATTGCTTCTAAAATAAGTAGGAAAGTAACTTGTGTAAGCTCGATCTTTCATTAGATCCATATGGGATTAATTACTTTTGCCTTCAAAAATCAAAAAAGCTGCTTATTTTCAACTATCCATAGAGGCCCTAAGGTTTCTCGATTTTGCCAATTTATATTGAAGACATGGTTTAGGTGGAAGAAGAGAAAATGTTTGATGTATTTATTTTACTGTCTTTACCAAAATGAACATGATGTTCGTTTAGAAAAGAGAAAACTAACTCTTTACTTGTTTGGGCCTTGATGGGTTAAGAAATAAACCCAAACCCTATTTGATTTAATTTCCTTTTCTTTTTTTCTTACTCATTTTAAAATATTTCAAAAGCTTTTTAAAAATACATTATTTTAACTTTAAATTTTTAAAGCCATTTTCTCATTCAACTATCTTAATTTTTACAAGTTTTAATACTTTATAAAATATATTTTCACTTAGTTACCATTTAAAATGATCATATTATTCAAAAATATTTTAACTTGCACTTTTATTACCAAATCATGTTTTAAATTCATCAAAAACTTCTCATTTTCTAGCAATTATGTTTTCATACATATTTAACTTTATTATTTATTATAATAAAATTGTTATGTCAGTTTTACCAAATTTTCAATCAAATATCGAATAAAAAATTACTATTTTGTCGTAAAATCCTCTACTTTAATTTAGTTAATATTTATTACTTAAAAATTCTTTACCACATATTATCTCGTATTTGGAACAAGTGACATTTCAATGGGTATGGACTACAAAATAATGAATGAATGAACTGAAAAGCTTGAAGAATATCAAGATTGGAAGACTCAATAAAGTAGGCTAAGAATTGTGCAAGTCATATCGATCGGTAATGATCCATATAGATCCGTACCGAATGATCACAAAAGTGAGGGACCCGCTCTATGGGAAACATTGTAGTACTATTATGAATGGATCTGAAGGCTACTTTGGGGTGAACATTGTTTTATAACTTATATGGAATTTCTCTAAATTATTTTGAGATTTAAATTCAAACACATATAATCAACCACATATATATATTAACAGATAGTCATAGATATACAAATGCAGTAAAATGTAAAGTAAAAGTAAGAGAGATGACACCAGGAGTTTTCACAGCGGTTCGATTAACCAATCGTACGTCCAGCCCTATACAGTGAATGTTTGTATTTCTTTTCCAATGCCTACTTTAAACAGGTAGCAAGCAAAATAGAATACAGTCTCGATTTCAAGGAAACGTTCAAGGCAATGAGATACACCCTCCTAATTTACGAGTTTAGGGTAGTCTCTCTTGATTTAATCGGGCAACAAAATCACCTAATTGATTTGACTAGGCAACAAGCGCATCCTCTTGATTTGAACAGGCAACAAGCATACTCAAACACATAATAGTAGAGAGTTGTTGATTTCAAACACAAACAGTTGTACTTTGGATTCAGAACATCCTATAACCCTTTTAATAGAACTTTGTTCTTTGAATTAACCAGAGAATACTTTCAAATCAGTAAGTAGATTGTAGAGAATGAAGTAAAGTAGAGATTGAGTTTGAATGAATTTAAAGGGTATAGAAAGTGGATTTTGTAAAATATATAATGAGAATTTGGAGTAAGAAAGTGGAGAAAGTAGTTAATAAAATTGGTTTATCGGTCCTCTTTATATGATGTTTGAAGGGATGTTTCCATTCGTGAAGAGATACAACTAAAAATCACAACTATTCAATTCGAAAGGCATCTCTCCAACGGCTTATATGTCAACATACATAGGTAGGGTACGTCAACATAACCTTGTTAATTTTGAAAATCAATAATTCATTTAAAGTGTTTATAAAATTCTAATAATTTGTAAAACTTTTAAACATAATTTTTAAATAGTTTTAATATATAAAATTGTTTATAAAAAAGTTGTAAAATTATATTTTAATAAATATAAGATATATGAAGTAAATAATTTGATAAGAGATTATTCAAAGAATAGGTGGTTACTATCCAAGGAATTTGAAATATTATTCTAATGTTTATTTTCTAAAATCTATAGTCTTGAACTCTTCATGTCTTCGTCTTTAAACTCATTAGTCCTCAAATATCTTGGTTATCTCTAAATCTTGATCTCTAGTCCTTTTATCGATCATCTTCAAACTTGATTATCACGTACTTGTATAAATTTGTATAATATCTTGCAAAATACTCTATACATCACGGGAAACAATTATACCTATATTTATATGGTTATTGTCAACAAAATCAATATATATGGTATTAACAATCTCCTCCTTTTTGATGATGATGATAACCATGTAAATATATTTATTATAAAATATAATGTAACTCATCTAAATTGGTTAACTCCCCCTTGTATATGTATATATTACATTTTATACTTTTCTCCCTTTTTGTCATCAATAAATATGGATGAAAGGAAATAAACTCCCTCTACATATGACATATATATGTAATAATACTACATATGGAATCAAAATTAATAATAACTGATTAATATTTTAAAGAGACAACTATGTATATATGCAATCATAACTTACAATTGTTTTAACCATATATATTAAAGACATATCATGCAACCAAATATATTCTCAATCCAAGTCAAACATTCATACAACTTACATAAGTTTTAAATAGAAATCAAATTATACAATCGAACTTAAACAAACCTACAAGTTCAAACCAAACAATTAATTAATCCTAAAATCAATATAAACATAAACCATTTATTATTTTACAATTTTAATGTTTTGATTTAGCTATAGGAGATTTGTGGATAAAACAATTTGGATAGTGAAAAGAGAAATTTCCTTTCTGTTCAACCAATTTGTCATAAGTATCATAATAGACCTCTCCTATAGAATGAAATCCATCTTCGTCTTCATCCTCATGAATATCCTCTTCTTCATCTTCCTCTTCATCCTCTTGATTCAAAGGATTATAAACTCTAAGATTTACTTAAGAATCCTCGATGATAATGATTGGATTTGCTTCATTATCTAAAAAATCTTCTGTGGTTCCTTAATATCCTCCTTTGCTTTTCTTGCTCTTTCTTGAAACGAAGCTGCAAGACTTCAATTTCAGTAAGCATGGTGAGGTGATGCTTTATTTTTTCTTCAATTTTGCCAGGTTTGGAGAATGTAAAGTCACGAAAGGGGTTAGATTCTTCTCTAAGGAATTTGGAATAGGATGGATCTATTTTGATTATTTTATTTGAGATTTTAGAAAGAAGATGATAAGAAAATGGGTTTGGAGTCGAAATTTATTGGTTATATAATTGGATTTAGGAGGAAAATTTAGTTTTCTGAAAACTGCCAAGTATGTCGACATGGTCTTCCTAGCTATGTCGACATATACAGGGTATTTTTGTTTTCCATTTTTCTTTATATGTTCAAAAATAAAAGTTATTATTTTATATTTCTATAACTAAACATATTCCAATCTCTCTTCCTAATTTAATGAAAGTATTTTGTGCTAATGGTTTTTTAAAATATCAGCTACTTGATTTTCTATATTTATGAATTCTAGTGTAATAGTTTCTTTATCTATGTTATCTCTTAGGAAATGGTGTCTTATAACTATATGTTTTGTTTTGGCATGATGTGCTAGATTTTTAGATAAATTTATTGCACTAGTATTATCATAATATATTGGTGATTGTTTTAAATTTAAACCAAAATCTCTTAGAGTTTGTTGCATATAGATAACCTATGAACAAGCTAATATTGCTGATATATATTCTGCCTCTATTATGGATAGAGATATAAAAAATTTCTTTTTACAGAACCAAGATAAAAGCGAGTGTCCTAAAAAGTGATATGTTTCGCTCATACTTTTCGGTCAGATTTTCATCTAGCATAATCAGCATCACTATATGCAATTAAGTCAAATGAATCTTCTTTTGGATAGAAGAGTCCATAGTCTAATGTGTCGTTAAGATATCATAAGATGCATTTTATAGATTTAAGATGTGTCTGCTTAAGTTGTGATTGATATCCTGCATATAGAAATACACTATGCATGATATTGGGTCTATTAGATGTGATATAGAGTAAAGATCCTATCATACTTGTATATAGTTTTTGATTGATGTCGTTATAATTGTCTTCCATATTAAGTTTCTCACTAGTTGCCATGGGTGTTGCTTTACCACTTGTGGTGGATGTTCCAAATTTCTTTACTGATTCTTTAGCGTATTTTTCATGACTTGTAAATATTCCATTGTTTAATTTTCTAATATGTAAACCTAGAAAGAATGTTAATTCTCCTATATGAATCATTTCAAATTCTTTGTCATTATATCTGCATATTCTTTATTTAATTGTTCATTTGTTAACCTAAAAATAATGTTGTGTACATATACTTGTATAAGTCGAATATCATTGTTAATTATTTTACGAATAACATGGTATCTACTTCACCTATTTCAAATTTAGATTGTATTGAGTATGGTTTGAGACTTTCATGCCAAGATCTAGATGCTTATTTTAAACCATATAATGCCTTTTTAATTTGTAAACATGATTAAAGAGTTTTTCATCTTCAGAAAATGAGGGTTGTTCAACATATACATCTTCATTAATAAAGCCATTTAAAAATGCACTTTTGACATTAATTTGAACTAATTTGAAATTATTATGGTTTGTAAAAGCAAGTAAAATTCTTATGGCCTCTATTCTGGCTACAAGGGCAAAGATTTCATCGAAACCTATTCTTTCTTCTTGGCTTTACTTGTGCAACTAAACGTGCTTTATTTCTTACGACTTCTCCTTTTCCATTTAATTTATTTCTATAAATCCATTTAGTTTCAATTACAAATTGATTTTGTCGTCATGGGACTAATTCCCAAACATCATTTCCAGTGAACTGATTCAGTTTTTCTTGCATAGCAAGAATCCATGAATCATCAAACAAAGCTTCTTTTGAAATGTTAGGTTCATTGGTTGAAATAACTGGTACATTACTCATTTTATTTAGTTGATTTCTAGTTCTTACAACTGATTCTGTACTTCCAATAATATTTTCCTTAGGACGACCTTTCAAATTTTTTCTTCTTTTATTTGGATTTGAATTATCAATATTTTTATTTCATTGTTAGTAGTTTCGTTATTCTCACTTGTATTGAGATTTTCTTCCTCATCATTATTTTTATTTTTTATTTTAAAATTTTCATCAAACTATACATCTAAAGTTTCTTCAATAGTGTTAGTTATAGTATTAAAAACTCTATAGGCCTTACTTTTATTTGATTAACCAATAAAAATATCTTTGTAAGATTTAGCACCAAATTCACCTGGATTATCTTTTGTAGTTAATATAAAACATTTAATATCAAAAACTTAATATAAGTTACTTTAGGCCTTTTATCAAAAAATAATTCATATGTTATTTACTTAGTTAATGGTCTTATTAAAATTCTATTTAAAACATGACATGCTCTAGTAACTGCTTCAGCCCAAAAGTTTTTAGATAAATTACTTTCATTTAGCATCGTCCAAGCACATTCTTGTTTGTTCTGTTTTAACAACTCCATTTTGTTGAAGAGATAATAGTTATGTATAATTCCTTTCTTATTACAAAATTTTACAAAATTTTCAAAATTTTCTTTTTTGAATTCTCCTCCATAATCACTTTGTATTGTTTTAACTTTTAAGCATTTCAAGTGCATCACTTTTATGTTTAAGGAATATTGTCCAAGTATATCTTAAAAAATCGCACATTATTACAAAAATATATCTATTATGATTTATTGATTGAACTTGTAATGGTCCAAAAAGGTCTAAATGAAGAAGTTTTAACGGATGTGTAGTCAAAATCCTATCTTTTGATTTAAATGAACTTTGGTGAAGTTTTCCAAGTTGACAAGCATTACATAGGTTCTTGACCCTAAAATTTGTTTTTGGAAGACCTTTGACAAGTTCATATCTAACTACTTTGGATAAATGTATAAAATTTAAATGATCAAATCGTTTATGCCAAATCCAAGGGTCGCTTGATTTAGCCAAAAGACAAAGATTATTATTAGACACTTTCATGCTTAAAATGTTAATGTTAGGTTTCCTAATTTTTTCAAAAATAATTCTAGACTTATTATCTCAATGTGGCAAATGTCTTTTTCAAACTTAATTTTGAAACCCTCATCACATAATTGACTAATACTCAACAGATTATCTTTTAAATTCCTAACTAGCGAAACATTAAAAATAATAGGAGTTTTAGAATTACTGACATTGTCGATGCTGACATATCCTTTCGAGTTATCTCTGAAGTTAACAGGTCCACAATCTTGGTAAATGATGTCCTTTATGATCTTCGGATTTCCATTCATGTACCTTGAGCATCCACTTTCTAGCATCTATTTGTCCTTCTTAACTTGTGATATATGGTTATTAGGTGTCTCTTCAATATCTGCCATATAACATACATGTTTCTACAAATCTACTTTATACACTTCCAAATGATCAAGTGACTTTTTAGTATTATTAGTTCCTAATCTATTTAAGGGAATAATAAATATTTTATACCTTTACTTTTCTTAAATTTTTTAGAAAATGTACTATCAGTGTTACTAGCTATTAGACTTTTCAAAAGTTAAATAATGAGTTTTCGAAAACCTAATGCTCTGATACCAAATATGGGAAATATTGTTGTACTATTGTGAATAGATCTTAAGGCTACTTTAACATTAGACGAGGGAAGAATAGCATTTTATGACTTATATGAATTATTTTAAAATCATTTCAAGATTTAAATTCAAATATAGATAATTAATCATAGATATATATTAATAGACTATATAAATGCAGTAAAAGTAACAGTAAGAGAGATGACACTAGGAGTTTTTATACTAGTTCGGTTAACATATCCTATGTTTAGTCCAGTATATGTACAGATTTCTTTCCAATGCCAACTTTAAATAGGTAGCTAGAAAATTCGAATACCGTCTCAATTTCAAAACAACGAGGTATACCCATCTGATTTATGAGTTCAAAGTAGACTCCCTTGATTTAACCGGGTAACAAAATCACCCACTTGATTTAACCGGGCAACAACCATACCCACTTGATTTGAATGGGCAATAAGCACAGCCACTTGATTTGAATGTGTAACAAGCACACCTAAACAAATAATAGTAAAGAGCAGTTGATTCCAAATCAAATAGTTGTACTTTGGGTACAGAATATCCGATATCCTTTTTTGATAGCACTTTGATCTTTGAATGGATGAGAGAATTTTTTTCAAATCAGCAAGTAGATCGTGGAGAATGAATATAGTGAAGTACAGATTAAATTTGAATGAATTCAAAGAGTATAGAAAGTGGATTTTATGAAATATATAATAAGAATTTGGAGTAAGAAGAAAGTAGTTAACAAATTCATTTTCCAATCCCATTTATATAGTTTGAAGGGATGTATATATTCGTTAAAAGATGCAACCAAAAATCATAACTATTCAAAATTCAAAAGGCAACTCTCCAACAGTCTATATGTTGACATATATCGGTAGGGTGTGTCAATATACCCGTATTAATTTTGAAAATCAATAATTCTTTTAAAGTGTTTATTAAATTCAAATGATTAATAAAACTTTTAAACATAGATTTTAAATAGTTTTGATATATAAAACTCCTTAGAAAATATTTGTAAAATTAAATTTTAATAAATATAATATATACAAAGTAAATAACTTAATAAGAGGGTATTCAAAGAACAGATGGTTGCTATCCAAGGACTTTGACAAATTATTCTAATATTTACTTCTTATGATACATAGTCTTGAACTCTTTGCATCTTTAGCTTTAAACTTATCCTGATCATCTCTGAATCTTTGTCTCTAATCTTTTTACTGATTAGTCTTCAAACTCGATGATCCAGTACTTGTAAAAATTTGTATAATATTCTACAAAATACTCTATATTTTAAGAAAACATCAGTATCGATATTTATATGGTTATTGTCATCAAAATCAATATATGTGGTATTAACACGCTCTACTTATACAAGAATTAAATTTGGAGTTGAAGAAAACATGGTAGCTATGATGTGACATGGGTCGATACTGACATATATTTGTCGGTACCGAACAATAAGGATTTGAGTGCCTAAGAGTTAAAGGCTTGTGAAAATGTCACGGAAAGGTATGAATGAAATTCAAAGAGTTGGGTCGGTATTGATCCATTTCGATTGGTGCTGAACCATGTCGATTGTTAGACTTCAAGTGATTTGACATGTTCTTGTGGTTGGAATTTTAGATATGGAGATATTTTTTCGTTCAAACTAAATCTAATGATTTTCTTGCTCGAATTCATCTTAAATATAGTCTTACATCAACTAGGAAAAGATATTTGATTCTTTTGCAATCATGCACTACTAGATTCAAAACTCGTCAATCTTAATTGAATAATCATAGTAATTTGATCATGTAAGCAAAGGTAAATCAGTAATAACATTGATAGTGGATGCCAGCATAAGTTTTTGGCCATCCACTCTAAAAATTATGTACTTTCCCTCCTTTTCTTTTGATCTTACTTGTTTAATTTTCATTTTTATTCAGTTGGGGTTGTTGACTAACTTTTTGGCCAATATTTATTGTGCTTTTACTGAGAACCAAGGATTCAAGGTCGGATCGATTGCTACTAGGACTTGGATGAAGTCTTCACTTAAATCTAAAGGAAGAAATGGCTTTAAGAAGAATAAAGCTACTATATCTAGAGGGATATTTGAAGGAGAGAATGAAGGTTTTCGGTATGGAGATGAAAGTACTCAACCAACTCATGTAGTAACTTCAAGAGCACCATAGTGGTAATAAAGGCTGAGTCAGATAGCACGATGGTGAAAATGAATGAGAAAATAATGGGGAATAAGATATCCATCATGGAAGAGATGAATTAGTTATTGTCTTAATCCCAGCAGCTAAAAGAGACTCAAAACACATAAAGAGTAGAAAAGATTACTTGTCTTCATATTCAGATTAAGAGAGTTCTTTTTCGTCGAAGCAAAATCACAAAGAAGGAATGTAGAAGATGCTTAAGGTGGATGCCGGGGCAAAGTAGAAACAAAGTTCAAAAGCCGAGACGTCAGTCCTTAACGGAGTATCAATCGGTACCGATCGATCTGGAAGGCTCGATGCTGATTGATCCCAAAATAGGTCAAGTCTTTTTAATTCTAAGGGAGAATTACAAGATGTTAGTGCTGGTAGAGATGTGCAAGCTACTAGTCCTCGAATTAATGGTGTATAAGGAAATTCTACTGAGCTCGTAAGAAGTGGACATGGTTTGTGCTGACAACGCCTGCAAAACTGTATGTGCGAACCCCTTAAAGACTTAGAGACCTAGATCTTATCAGGCTTACCATGAGCATTTGCCTATGAGAATACATAGCAACTCCCATGATGATCACTGCTCAAGGCAAAATATTAGCAAGGACTGTTTCCTTACCAATATAATAAAGAAACCGTTGCATCAAAATCGTAAACAAAAGGATGATGGATGAGTATCCATGGCTAGTTAGAGCCCATTAACGAAAGCGATTAAAGCAGCTCTATATCCAAAGAAGTTTGCTCAATATGTAGAGTTACAACCGTATCCTCTACAGCATCATGAAGGGACTGTTGCATTAGAAATTAAAACAGCAAGATAACGGATGAGTAACCCATGGCTAGCCAGAGCCCACTCACGAAAGAGATTAAAGCAGTGCTGTATTCGAAGAAGTTTGCATAATATGTAGAATTACAATCATATCTTATGTAACATTTGATGAAGTATGTGCGGTAGGTGGATAGGGAACGTTCGATTGATATTGTGAAATATAAGCGTTTTCCCTTATCTTTTAAGGGACATGCTAAGATGTGGTTCCATTGGCTTAGGTCCGATCCGTACCATGTTTCAATCAACTTGTTGAGAAATTTGTAGAGCAATTTAAGGTGAATTTTATGTAACCGAAGGATACAATATCTTTGGAAAACATGCACCAAGGAACTACAGAAACCTTAAAAGGGTTCGATGCCATCTTGACAGAGGTAAAGAACCTAAAAGAGGAGATTCTTTAATAGCTTTGGTTGGAGGAGTCCATAGCCAAACCAACTTTGGGAAATGGCTTAGAATGAATAAGCCAACTTCATTGAAAAATTTCTACCAAAAGGAAAATTATTTTTTATGCTTGAAGACGTAGAGCTTGAAGATGGAATTGGAGTTAGTAGCCAAGCTTAACCCAACTTGCGTAATGCAGAGTAATGTGGCTGTCAAGCAAGATAGTGGTGTAAACAATAATTCTGGAATGGAAACAAGTGACAGAACTTCAATAATGCTGGTGGCAAAAAGAAAGTTACCAAAAAACGTTTGAGATTCATTCGTGATGGAAATTACATTGAATCAACAGATTCAATTGAGAACATCTACCTTACTATCTAAGGAACAAATAAATAAAAGAAGCGACCCCAAGGGAGGCTACCAAAGAGGAGAGGCACTCTGGCTAATATTGTCACTTTCATGAGACTAATGGATACAATACGAACGAGCGCAGACATCTCTGAATTGAAGGTGTAATCAGAAAAAAAATATTGTTTCGAACATGCAAGAGGGTAGGCAAGATAATTGTCATCCTTAAAACGGCAGACTCTTGGCAATGCAGCTAGATCCAATGATAAATGGTCTAGACAACCGGTTAGAGGTATTGTGTCCATACCATTTCAGAAGGTTCGCATCTTGGGAGAAAAGCTGGAATGAATGAAGTGTTATAGGAGATCTTTAAGGCACATCCCTTAGGAGATGTGCTATACAGTAGAAAGGGTGCTTATCTAAGCAATAGAAGAGAATTATTGATGATATCGTGTTCAGAAAAGAGACATAGATGAGGTCGAGGCACTAACGCTTGACCTGATAGTGATTACGGTTGTGACAGGGTTGATTATAGTGCATTGTGTCCTTATTGATAATTGAATCTCGTTGAATATCTTATTTAAACTGACTTCTATAAGATGCGACTGGAAAAGAAATAACTATGGCCATGTAATTCCGACATCCAAAAATTCACCAAAAAGGCCAAAGATTTGATCGAATGCAATAAATTGTCCATTGAATTGAGAGATGGAGACAACAAAGTAGTGCATTTTTAGAATTTTATGGCGATGAATGGAGTTTCCCTATAATGCTTTCTTCGATCGACTAGAACTTGTTAACTTCAGAGTTGCACTCGCTCCGTGGTGCTTGATAATGAAGTTCCCGACAAAGAATGTAGTGGGGGAAATTCAGGAAGACCAAAGCACATGTTGAAAGTGCTACATTGCTAAGATCAGAGGGGTGATGCAATGAGAGAAAGGGAAAGCTGTACAAAAGCCTCTCTGCATCAGATCTACTGATGCATAGCAATTACCACACATGCCTTCATTTGGGTCCAATAACAAATTCTGTAAATTCGTGGACCTACAAATGCAGCTAGAGGAGGCAAGTGCGAAATCGTTGGAGCTGATGATTGAGGTCCCAATAGACAATGACAATCCTTTGAAGGTTCTCAAAGTTGAATCTCAAATCATCCTAAAGATGAGGAAGATGTTGTAGCGTTTATCTAGGAAACAAAAATATGTTTGCTTGGATACATTTTGATATATGTGGGATATCGCCTAAAGTTGTGTGTCATGCACTAATGGTGAACTCAAGTTACCCTCCACTGAAACAAAAATGGCGCAACATGGAACCATAGTGATATGCTGAAGTGGATAGGCTAAAGGCAAATAGCTTCATCTATGATGCACTATACTCAGAGTAGGTATCAACTTCAGTGTTGGTCAAGAATGAAAAAGGGAAATAGCGGACATGCATTGCTTATTCTGACTTAAATAAGGCATGCCCGAAGGACTGCTTCCCCTTGCCATAAATAAACCAACAAGTGGATGGAACAACTGAATGTGAACTACTCTCCTTCATGAATGCATACTCTGGTTAATATCAACTTGCGACGTATGTACCAGATCAAGAGCATACGATTTTTATTATAGCTTTGGGACTATATTCCTATAGAATCATGATGTTTGTTCTGTAGAATGCTGGAGCTATTTACTGGCATTTGATCAACAAGATGTTCAAAGAAAAGATCAGTTGGATATAGAAGTCTATGTGGAGACATGCTTGTGAAGTCCGTAGATAACATATGCGATCTTTCAAAGATGTTCAACATGCTTCGAAAGTAAGGATTGAAATTGAATACATTGAAGTATCTTTTGGAGTTGTGCTGAAAAAGATTTTGGGTTGCATTTTAAAATCAAGGGGCACTAGAGAAAATTCCGAACAAATTAAAGCATCGTAATTGGTTACTACCCAAAAACTAGGTGGATAGTAAAGTCATTGCTTTGAATCGGTTCATCTCAAAGGCGACCGATAAGTGTATATGTTCTTTGATTCCCTTAAGAGGGAAAGAGGAAAGTTCCAATAGATGAGCAAATATGAACCTGAATTTTAGAATTTGTTGGAGCATCTAAAGAAACCACATATACCGTCAGTGCCTTTAAAGGGGTAAAGGTCTCTATGTTTACCTAGCAGTCTTAACTCATGCATTGAGTACAACATTAGTGCATGAGGTGTGTAAAATTCAAAGGTTGATCCACTGTATCGGCAAGCAATTCACCATAGCAGAGAAATGATATCCACAGCTAGAGAAGTTAGTGTATTTTTGTTGAGAGCGTCGAGAAAGTTGAGACCATACTTTAAAGCTCATCCGATGCAGGTGTTAATGGAATAACCACTTTGAAAGTGTTGCATTATCCCAAGACTTCCGGAAGACTAATAAAATGGAACATCAAGATGAGTCAATATGACAATACTTATCAACCTAGGAAGATGATTTGAGGACATACATTGGCAGATTTCACTACCAAATTCACCATCCGGGATGACGAGGTGAAAGAATAATTGATCGAGCTTTCCTAACAGAAACTATATATGGCCAAAGCATCTAACGACCATTATTTTAAGGCTAGAGTTGTTCTAGTAACCCTGAAAGGTTGGAGAATCTATTATGCACCTAAGCTTGAGTTCCATGAAATGAATAACAAAGCTTAATATGAAGCATTAATAATGAGACACAAGATGGTAAAGGAATTAGGAGTGAAGGCATTGTATATCTTTAGGGATTCCTAATTGGTGGTTTGCTTTGTTAAGAAAGAGTTTCAGGATAAGGGCGAGCGACTAGTCCCTTCTTATCAATGGTCTTATAGCTGATGACATTGAGCACTATACAGTAACGCACATCCCTATATAGGAAAATACAAATGTTGACTTATAAGCTAATTTGGTGAGCTCTAGAGTGTGTAGCTATTGAGAATCATGCTAGTAAAGGTATTAAAGATCCCAAGCATTAATGAGATAGATGTTGATTGGATCTTGGAGATTGAAGACAAAAAGGAGTCATGGATAACTCTGATTGAAGACTATTGGTTAACGGGGACTCTCTCAAAAATTTAGAATGAGAGATAGAAGCTCCCACATAAGGTAACTTGGTTCTTTATGCAAGAACGAGCATTGTATAAAAGTGGATTCTCTGCCCATTTGTCAAGGTGTGTCGACGAAGATAAGGCTAAGAAGGTCCTTACGGATGTATAGGAAGAAAGCTATGGTGCTCACACTGGGGGCAGACTTTAGCAAAGAAGATTCTTCACAATGGATACTTCTAGCCAACTGTTAATTGGGATTCAAGCGAATATTTGTGGAAATGTGATATACGTTAAGAGCCCTATCCAATGTGTTTATGCAAATAGTTGTGGCCATTTGCGGTATGGGGAACCGATATCATCAGAATGCTACTAATGTCTCAAGAAGGTGAAAAGTATGCGATGGTGGCTGCAAACTACTTCAACTAGAGCCTCTAACGATGATCACTTCGGCAAAAGCGGTCAACCTTTTAATGAAGAATATTTGTGTAGGTTTTGAGTTCCATGGAAGACCATCACCGACAATCGAACTCAATTCAAAAGTGTAGAATTTTGTGAATTTTTTGCTTAATATCAAATTAAGAAGAGATTTTCAATGGTATCTCATCTGTAAACAAATGAATGAGGGTGGGCAGTAAACAACATCATCAAATTCATCATAAAGAAGCAAATGAAACGATCCAAGGGAAACTAGATGGATGAATTAATATTGGTATTATGGTCTTATCGGACAATCCAGAAGTCCAGTCAAACTCCTTTGCTTTGCCTACAAAACTGAGACCATGATTCTGATTGTAGATGATGTCCCTTCTCACCTAAGAATCCATTTTGACCCCAAGGTTAACGAGGAGATATCACTATCACCCTCAACTTGGTAAGAGAGGAACGAGAAGAGACTAATCTAGGGGCACTTGGTCCAAGTTGGAAGTAAGCTATATAAAAGGACAGAAGATTGGAGATGACTCTTTCAAGCTATCAACAGTCGATGGGATTCCAATTTCATAGGCATGAAATAATGAGAATCTGCACCGTTATTTCACTTGATTTTTTTTTTGTAAATAAGATATCCAATTCATCAAGATTTGATGCAATAAGGCGATAATTGCCATTTATTTGTTGATAAATAAAGTTAGCTTCTTTTATCAATGGAGCGGTACTCTTAAAGTATAACTTTTTGCTGCAAGATAATAAGATATTCTGTGTTTTGAAAATCAGACGTCTAGGTACCAAGAGATAGATACCGACCAACTCCTTTGGTCCATGACTGGATTGTTGGAGTATAATCGAACTAGGGGTCTATAAGATGATTTATCCCTACACATCTTATCTTTGACCAAAGCCTTGAGATAGGCAATGTCAGGTAGATCCCTAGAGATAGGCATTAAGACATGAATAACCATAGAGAGGAATTGGTGTATAATCGGATTTGTTAAAGGTATACTACTAAGTTATATCCGTGCTCGTGCCAACAAGGTAAGATAGGTATAAATAGGAGGCTTGCCACCTTACTTTTATTTACAAATAGAGGCTAGCCCCTCACTTTTATTCATAAATTATTTGGGAATGCAAGCGATGCTCCATCAGTTTCATCTATACGATTCAGAATTTCTTAGGATTTTCATGTAAGGGATTGCTGATATTTAGTATATAGTTTCTAATTCTATTCTTCTCCAATCCTCAAAATTTCTGAATCTAATTTATATACAATCCAATTGTTGTATATTTCAAAAGGAAGAAGTCTAAAAAGAGATTAGGAGCAGGCATAATAAAATCCAAGAGGAAGTCATATGTAAGTGGAAATCTTAGTTTTTCTCATTTTTTGTAATTGTATGCTATAAGTTGGATTTGATATATGTATTGAGGTATTTTGTCCATGAAAACATTAAACAATAAACTCTAAAATTCCCCCAAAGTAAAATGTCAATAACTTGGAATCTCACTTATTCTATATCAAAATAACAGAATTTGTGTAGATATTATAATTTGAATATTTTAATTATATCCGGCTTCTGACTTTTCTCTTTGATGCCATTAAGGATACTAAAAAAACAAGTTAGTAAATGGTGTACAAGTATGGATTCTCCTATTCGTTATTTTCACCACCTATTCGATAATTTGAATATGAATCCACTTGTTATCGTATGTGTAAAAGTTGAATAGAGTGTAAAAGGTTTTGAATTGTAAATTCTATTGGTGCTGATTCTACTTTTTTAATATAAAGTTGGTTAGTGATTCTATTTTCTTATGCAATCTATTATTAGGCTAAGGATATTAGCTAAGTTGTATGTTATGGTATGGAGTTAGACTTGAATAAATTAGAAGCTTTGATATTTAAACGATTAGTATAGGATGCAAAATCTTCGCACGCTTAGGAGTATTTTGTTACGTGTGTGTGTATTAGTGTATAAATAACATATAATTAACAACATATTAATTTTTTAGTATAAATAAGTTAGTAATTTTCATTATAATCCCTTCAGGAAAGAAGTTGAGGTAACTACGGAAAATAATTTACAATTAAAGGCAACATATGGAGATTTCGTACAAGGCCTTAATGCGAAATGTGGTAAGGTATGTATGGTAGTATGTTAGGAGAATGGAAATTATGACTAAGTTATAGGGATGCAAGGTCAATCAAAAGCACAGAGAAATCTACCTAGCTAATCTGGCGAATAGTAGTGTGACTTTGGGACTAATGTAAGACATCATCTATAGTAAGTAGCGATGGAGAGTGTGAGGTTAGTCCCAATTATGTACGGTAAGTCTTCCAAGTTAATCTGGCTACCAGCACATATGAATGGATGAACTAATGTGAGACATCACAGTTTTAGCTATAGGTCATAATGCATGGGATCTGCTTCGAGGTCGGGGGTATTAAGTGGCTGTTGTAGGGTCTATCTCCTCCCTACTTAAGTAGTGTTAAATGGTCGGGGGCATCATTTAGGCATAATAATGGAAAATCTAGGGAAGGGTCTGCTTTGGGTTTGAGGTATTAAGTGGCTATTGTAGGGTCCGCCTCTCCTATAAAGAAGTATTAAGTGGCCTGATGAGCTTCCATGCGATGTCAGCTAAAGAGTACCAAAGAGGGTCTACCTTAGGTTAAGTGTTAAAGGACAGGGACCTGCCTAAGCTATTGGATTAAATGGTCAGAATCTGCCAAATACCATAGAAAATATATTAAGTGGCTTAGATACTTTCTCTCACATTGTTGGGACATAATTGACGGTTGGTGCATGAGACTATGAAGGGCCTTTGGTCTATAGTTGAAAGTGAGTTATACGGTTGGATTGGAAAAGCGTAGGTTATAGAATTGGACTGGAAGAGTCTTAAGGCTTACAGTTGTAGGTATTTCATGTAGGATATAGTTAGGATGTATAAGACAAATTCTTATCAAAATTATATTGCCCAAATACTTCTATGGAAAGGCTTGAGATTTTTATTCACTAGAAATTATTGTTCTGACTCCCTCCTCATTACAACGTAGGTTAGAGAAGATGATGTTGATTTAGGAGATGAAGGCGGAGGCAGAGTCTTGTGGTAGTTAACTATTTATGTTTTTTTATATTTTGATGTACTCATTTCAGACTTGATGTTATTATGTTAAGATATTGTATTTCGGATATTGAGATATTATGTTATGTTTTCGAGATTTGAATTTCTATAAAATGGGAACTATTTATGATATTATATTTTATCATTTCTGCTGTGAGATTCTGACAGCATAAATAGGCAGCTCTATGTATTGTTCATTACCAACCAACAACCAGCTTTAGAACGAATCTAATATTCTTTGGGCTTTAACGGGTTAAAAATTAGGCCTGTTTTTGGGTAGGTTGTCACGCAAGTGGAAGTCGTTATTATCTCAAAAATCGTATCCAATATTAATCATGTATGTTTTCTATTTTCTTTCCCTTTTTTCTTTTTTTAACCAATAATTGGATCATGTCAGTACTGACAAAAAGTGTTGGTACCAACATGATTTCTGAATTGTATATATAAGTATCAGGAATCCGTAGAATTTCCTTCATATGATCCCCATCTATTAGCATATCTGCTTTTATCAAAGGTGATCTTTAGCTACCAAAGCTCCCTTGGCCAACACCTTCAACCTGTCACCTTCAATCAGCATCACCTCCTACAGTGCCACCACCGATCTCTTAGCTATAAATTCAAAGTCGGCACCGATCACACCCAACAACACTTCTCACTTTTCAGATCTGGATCGAATTTGAATGTTGAATCCTACCTTAGGATTTTGGTGCCGTCAATTTGTTGGCATTGCACCTGTTGCCAAGGTCGTCAATGCCACATGCTGGTGTCCAACCCATTCCTGACCAAAGTGCGTTGTGGTCAATTTGATTTTCAATCGATCCAAGCCCATACTTCACCTTTCTTGTCCAAATTGAGATGCCAATTTAGGGAATTCCACTTTCATGAGGCCAACATCATATAAACCAGGGTTATCGAATTCATGCCCAAGTTCTTATTGTTATTCAATAATTGGTGTTGGCTTTGTGTTTTTCAATGATTAACTTCGAGTTTTCCTTATAGTTGACTTTAATTTTCAATAAATGATAAGTTTCTTTATATAAAAGTATCGTGGTCAATTTTACCAAACTTTGGTCGAACGTGGGTCCATGGTTCAATTTCCATGAGACAGTTCTAAAGAACGGTCACATTGAATGCATTCTAGCATCCATATTGGATATTCAAACCGATATTTCAAATTACACACCATGATCCTATGTTCTAAAAAGAAAGCTCCACAATTCCCTAGTTAATGGTTTTGTTATAGTTCACTCCATAATAAGGGGTAAGATTCGACATACAGTTCCATGGTGTGATAGAGCTTGTTTTACATCATGAGCGGGCTACCTACATAGAGTGTCCCATACACCATACTTTGGACATAGGATGCACACCGTATAGATTGAAACTTCACACAGCCTAGGTCGATGTCCAGGATTTGACCGATCAATGCATATCGGCATCCGTTGGACATTGCACATTGGCTCTATAGGTTTTAAATTACTTGACGATTCATCGAAGTTTGCACTATCAGTCTTTTTGATTCGAAATGACTTGATGATCTCCTCGTAAAGTTTGCACTTATCCTTTTACTTCTTTCAAGGTCTATTCTTCTATCACTCAAGCCTACACATCTACTCTATTCGAAGCAAGGCGGTGACAACCAATACCTCCTAACGCATCGATCCTAAGTCTAGGATGAATTTTGAAATCCCATCAGTGCCAAGAAATATATGCTGTCAGGATGTACATGCCCAGAATTTTGGCTTTGTCACCTGATCCAGAACTTGCGGGATTGCTTATTTTCTATCTATGATTTTTAAGAATTTATTATCAACTTTCCATAGAAAGTCTAGGCAAGAATAAGAGAGATGATGCTTATATAAAATCTTTGGAAAACCTCTATGAAAACTTTTATTTACACTTACATACATATGCACACACACATTTTGAAAACTTTTGGAAAATAATTTGAAAAATACCATTTTTTTGAAGAAAAATACATTTTTTTTGAAAAAAAAAGTCAAATATTTTCTTTCAATATCCCTTTATTCTTAAGGAGTTTTGAAATTGGGCTCTGATACCACATGTGACAACCCGCACCTCTCAACATGCCGATGTTAAGCCTTGGGAGACTTTTGGACTTGCATCGGTGCTAATAAATACGAGCTGTTGGGGTTTTTTTTAAACAATTTAGCGACTCAAATATACAGATATGATCTAAGATATACTGCACTTTCAGAATTAACAACGAAAGGAAATAAAATATAAATATAAAAAATAACAATCTTAGAAAATATCTCTAAAAACAGTCTCAAAAAACAGTAAGTAATCAAATACAGAGTACACAGAAATACAACTCATAATCCGATAAAATACTAAGTACTGGGTAACATATACAATTACATAGAGAGTAAAATAAAACGATAAGCAACTCCACTGTTAAGCTCGCCTCTCCATGTAATGAACTCAGGCCTATCACCTGCTTCCATGTCCTTTTATTGTGAGGAAAAATGAAACGATGTGGGCGGGTCAGACAATAATCTGGTGAATAACTACATGTTTAATATATGGTTATCATGTGTAGTTGACTTAATTCTACCCTATGTGACGTAAGGTGTTCTACAAGTGTTCGTGTATTACAACGGTCCTTTACTTAAGGGATTTTACATGATACACACCTACATTAACAATTTGTGCAGGTTTCTACAAGGAATGAACCTTAATAACCAACGATCGGCTAATAGCTGCTAGAGATCCTCTAACAAAAATTATCTTATAACTTCCTATATGGGACTACATCTCACACATTATGACTACGTGTAACTATCTCACTTAGGTTTCCCACTAATTTCCACATGGGAATAAATTTCCTATGACTATGACTACACGTACCTCAACTACGCATTAAGGGGAGCCCGCAATGTCGACTCGCTAAAGTGTCTCGTCATCTACATCCATGTCCACCTCTTGATAGTAGTTTGCACCTCTTATTGCATGCGATAGGATCCATCAGTCACAAAGTATCATGTCGCATCAGTATCCATGCATACCAAGGAACCCTATTATGCTGGCCCCACACATTTCATCTGGCACCTGTTAGTGTTGTGCGTCCAACGTAGAACCTTCTGTGAGTGTCATTTGCGATAGAATCGCCTCCAATCAAATGATCGCCCCCATTGGGTAAAGAGAATTTATCCAACTCTGTAATGTGCTAACGTTGTCTTATAATGAACTAGCTTGCCTACTATTCATAACACTCATATCTATAATATACACAATTAACTATAATGTAAAACCCGAGCCTTAGGCCAAGGTTCAACCTGTGCTTCAGAATGCCTACCGGTCGGTCACTATACCCTAGGAGGTCGATTGCTTGCTGTCGACCACTAAGATAGTGCGGTCGACTGGTCGTTGTGTAAATTTTTGGGTTTTTGATCATTTTGACTAATTTTAGTCACTTTTTTGTACTTATTGTTTACTGTTGATTGTTATTAAATTTCAATAAAGTTCAAGTTTCACGTTAACAGTTTTTGGTTAACTCCAAGTGATATTTATCCAGTTCCTAATCAATTTGCATGTACAGTAATTGTTTTCCACCAAGGGTTAACCTCAATAATACCAAGTTAAATTAACAAATTATAAGGATTTTTATTTGATTGAAAAAAGGGTTTAATCTAGGTTAATTTCTATTTAACATGTTTGCATCAATATAATTTATTATCAAATCATAGTTTTTAAACCATATGATTTACAATTTAGTTACTATCATCCTAGATTATGTAGTGAAAATTAAAATTAAATGCAAATATTCATCTTATTAAAATGTTCCTACTCACATCGGACCCTAGATTTATTCCTATTCCCCATTCAAAAATCAACACTCTGCCCCTTCCTTGATCCGATCTACTTTAGTTCTTTTAATATATTGCTATTTTGGAGAATTCTATAAGTAGAGGAGAAGATATTTTGATAGAGTTTCAGTATATTAATCGTATCTAATGAATTAGGGTTTAGGTTTGCTTTGTATTTATAGGGAGTTAGATTAGTCCTAATCGTTAGATTAGCCCTAGAGAATCTTAGGTTTCATCCAGAGCGTCAACCAATTTCTTCCCAACCAAGAAAAAATATTTTGTGTAATCTAGACCGTTCATTACTATGAATTGACTAGTTTTCAATGTTAACCGATCGACTGTTGGGGGACCAGTCGACTGCTACATGTCGACCGTTATATCCCATGGTGTTGGAGTTGTTTAATTAATGAAAGTTTAATTTTCTAATTAATTCATTTTCAAATTTTGAAATGTTCATAACTTCTCCATCGTAGCTCCGATTTCAAAGTATTGTATATACAAATTGTCCAGAAAATTGCTACATATGCAATAGTGCAAATTTTGTAGCCAAATTCGGACGTTTGTGAAAATTTTATTTTATCCTTCTTATATGAAATTTAATTATTTTATTAAATTTTCCATTTAAAGTTTCTGGGTGATCATTCTTCCTCCCTTAAAGGATTTCGTCCCCGAAATCTCCAAGGATGGAAAAACGTAACACTTATGTACAACAATCAATAACTACAACCATCTAATCATTCATCATTCATGGACAATCATTGTCCTTAGTGAATTTTCTAATGCAATATATATATATATATATATATATATAAGTCATGGAATGCACGTGAACCTATACTAATGCAAAGAGTAGGGAGTCTCTTGATATAGTCGACCTCTTGTCATGCAAATGCTTATGCAATGTATCCAAGATGTATGCAACATCCTATGTAAATATACTAGTAATTACATGTATGCACAACCATACAATCCATATATAGCAACCATATGTATATAACAATAAAATAAAATAGACAAAGCAAGTGGTTGTGTGATTATGTACTATCAAGAGGAAACATTTACCTAAGTGTGCAAAAATCAATCCAATCAATACATCCACTAGCATTCATCATCCAAAACATGTCCTATTGACATGTTTGCAACCACCCCTAGCACCATCCGTCTCTACCTAAAGGGTATGCTACTAAGCTAAGTCCTAACATATAATAGTGTATACTTAATTAAATTGGAAACGAACCAAAAAAGAGTTGTGAGTGGGTAGCTCGGATCTTCTTCTCAGGCTCCTATGTACTCTCCGCTGGGTCATCTCCCTACTGAAATTTAACTTGATTACTTTGTTGAGGAGTCACATTGTACCATGCACAAGAATACGAGTGGGGGCATGGCTAACAAGTTACTCACTCTCTACCTCTACCTCCTCTGGCCGACTTAGCTCGACTACGGTAGTTGTATCATGCAAGCACTTTTGCAAGTGCGACACATGAAAAACATCGTATACTTCCGCCAAATTCTCGTGAAGCTCCACTCTATAAGCCAACTTCCCTATCCTAACTGGTAATTTGGAAAGGTCCTACAAACCTTGGTGCTAGCTTCCTCAAACTACCAAATCTCATAACATGCCTAAGTGGTGAGACCTTTACAAACATCATGTCACCTACTATGAACTCTAACTCTATACGTCTCCTGTCAGCATAATATATCTACCTATCCTGCATAGTTTTCATTCTCCTACGGATCAAGTTTACTTTCTCTGATGTCTCCCTCACCATGTTCGGCCTAAGAATAATCCTATCTGTAGTGTCCCACCAACACGATGGTAATCTATAGGGTCTTCCATATAATCCCTTGGATGGTGCCATCCCAATACTCACTTGTTAGCTGTTATTATAGGTAAACTTTACTTGTGGAAAGTGATCCTCCCAAGAGGCTTTGAAATCCAATATACACATCTAAAGTATGTCCTCCAATATCTGGTTCACTCTCCCTATCTACAGGTGATTAGCAGTACTCAAGCTTAACTCGGTGCCAAAGCCTCCTGAAGACTCCTCTAAAAATCACAGGTAAACAGCGGATCTCATTCGCTAATGATGCTAAAAGGAACTCCATGTAACCTAATAATCTCTCTCACATATAATGCCACCAACAACGTTGCGATCCTTGTACTTCTCATCGAAATAAAATGATCACATTTGGTTAGTCGATCGACTATGACCCAAATACTCTCATTCCCTCTCTTACTCCTCGATAAAAAATCGACGTAGTCCATCGAAATACTCTCCCACTTCCATCGAGGAACATCAAATAGCTGCAACAATCCTCCCAGCTTCTTCTACTCCGTCTTTACCCTCTGGCAAGTCATACATCAATCTATATACTCTGCTATACGCTTCTTCATTCCAGGCCAATAGAAGACTTTCTTTATGACATGGTACATTTTTCTCGGCTAGGATAAATAGTCATCCTCGAACGATGAGACTCAGCCAGTACAATGTTGATCAAATCCATAATGAGAGAAAATCACAATCTTCCTTCTATCTGTAACCATCGCTTCAAATTAATGGCATAACGCCTCAAATGACTCGTTTGATCTCCCTACCAAGCTTCTCAAAGATATCAACTAGCTCCTTATCTTGCTTCTAACTGGGCCCACTATGTTCCATGGGTGTAGGTTTAACATCTAAAGCTGCTAACAATTCTAGAGTAATATCTAATGATTGTTGGAAATCAAATGTAGAAATGAAATTCGAATATTTCCACTCCAAGAACAAAGGACTCAATACTGCATATTGTCTACTTAAGGTGTCGGCTACTACATTTCCCTTGCCCATAGTGTATTTGTATGAAGCCAGGAACTTCACCCACCTTTGCTGTCTTAGATTAAACTCCTTCTGAGAGAAAAAAATACTTCGAAGACTTATAATCCAAATATAGCCTAAACTACTCTCTTAATAGATAATGCCTCCATGACTTGAGCGCAAAGACAATGGCTGTTAACTCAAGATCACAGGTAGGATAGTTTCTCTTGTGGACCTTCAACTGTTGACTAGCGTAGCTCACAACTCTCCTTTCCTGCATCAACACTATGCCTAACCCCCTACTACAGGCATTGATATATAGTGTAAATGCTTTCATTTCATCGGGTAATACCAAAACAAGTGCACTAGTCAATGCCTCATTTAGCTTAATAAAGACACCCTCACACTTCACATCCTATGAGAAAACTAAAATTTTCTTGATGAAGCAGGTCAGAGGGGCAGAGATCTACGTGAATTCCCTAATGAACTTCCTATACTAGCCCGCCAAACCAAGGAAATTCCTCACTTCCATGGCATTCTTCAGCACAAGATAATCCCAAACTACAACAAATTTACTAGGATCAATCTCCGGTCCATTTTCCAAGACAGCATTTTCCAGAAAGCATACCTTTTCATGCCAAAAGTGGCATTTAGAAAACTTTGCTTTTAACTTATGCTCGCAAAGGATATTGAGTACTTATTCCAAATGCAAACAGTGCTCCTCCTAGCTTCTCGAATATACCAAAATGTCATCTAAAATACCATAATGAACTTGTTAAGCAACCCTCTGAAAGCTTGGTTCTCCAGATCATCAAAGTAGACAGGTGCATTGGTTAGTCCTAAAGGAATGACTAGCCACTCATAAAGTCTGTCAGGTGTGTGAAAAGTAGTTTTTTGGATACTACCCTCAGCCACAGGCAATGATGAACGTATTTCTCTGCAATTTAAACCGTTTATTTCATATATTTTTATTTTAATAAAGCGGTATTATACGGGTATTTTGTTGTGGTTTTGCAGATTATTGATTCCAAAGTGCAACGTTGAAATTAATCAGTTATGCCGTCCATTGGTTCAAAAATCACGCAGCAAAGAGTGCAACATTTTGAGCATTGAAATAAATCAAACAAAATAGGACACATTCAGAAGTAGCTCATGTGGGAATTTGGACCAATTCATATATAAAAGCATGATCACCTTTTTAAGCAACAGAGGACTTGGTCAAAGGAGCAGCTAACAGGGATGCCAAACACTCAGCATATATGTTTCAAGCATTGATATGGCAACTGACTCTTCACTTATTCAACAAATGGACCCAGTCAATACATATATCTCTTCAGCTACTATAAAGAGGACCAGTTCTATTGCTAAAATTATGGACTGATTTTAGGGGTTGAAAGCCTATATATACAGCATTATACAACACCTTGAAATCATCTCTTACCTCATCACTTTTCTTCAAGTTTAGATTTAAATTCAGCACTGTTTTTATTTTCGAACAGAATACGTAGGATTGTTGATTAGATTTAGCAATTTATTTATTCTTGTTCTTAGTTATTTTCTGCACTCTTTTCAGTTAGTTAATAATTATTTCAGTTGTTTGCTCCGTTATCTTCTTTTCCGCAATTTCAATTTCTGTTTTGATTTTTTTTACAATTCTATATTTTGGTTGCAATTTCGATTAGTTTCGAAATCGATTCGGAGTATATTATTGCTTTTATTTTCTGTTCAAAATTCACCGTCGAATTCGTTTAACACGCCTAAGATTTAACTATGGATTTTAATTGTTTTAAAATACAATTCCCTGTGTTCGACCTGCATACTACACGCCTGTGCGCTTGCAGAATTTATTAAAATTTGTGCTTTTCTAATCAATAGAAAAGTCGCAACAAGTTTTTGGCGCCGTTGCCGGGGAGTTGCTATTTTGAGATTTTCGATTTTTCGTTTTTAAGTCTATTCGTGTTAATTTATTTTACTTTTTTTTTGCATTAGTTTCCAAAAAAAAAAATTCTCTTCTCGCTGCATTCATTTTCACGTTTTCGTTTACATAGTTCTGTTTTTTTAATCATTTCCACGCACCACAGCAAGTTTAGTTTTCGCGTTGCATTCATATTTAGTTTTGCATTCATTTTTATGTTTCTTAGCAGCTGCATGCATCAATTTCACATATTTCCTTGCATCTTCATAAATCACAATCTGCATAATTTCAACTTCATATAAAAAAAATCACTTTTCAGTTCCTTTCGCTAAAGTAGCGTTTTACTTAAAAAAAAGTAGTCGGACATCATTTTTTTTCCGTTCGTTCATTCACACGTTCATTTGCTCTCTGTTTCTTGACATACTCATAAGTTCATCTTCCATTCTTCAACAATCCTACAGTCAGTCGAAAGCAACAAAACCCGCTTCGAGCACTGAGCTTCTCCGCCTGAATCCACACCTTCATCACCAGTGAAGCCTTCAACAAATCCATAAATCGTCGAAATTCGCACATGGAACTCAGTCGCAACTGCGCTTTCAACCTGAACTTCATCTTCACTGCTGCGTCCTCTGCCGAACTGCAGTTCCACCACCCTCTGACTAACAAGCCAGTTGCCTCACAGTAACCAGTGCCAAACCACTTCAGTCCTCTCCACAAACATTCAAACATCTCCCCTATCCACTGCAAACTCCACACATATTCCCCTATTGCACTACTAACCACCTCACTTAATCCTTCTACTGCAAGTCGGCAACTATATCAATAGCCTTTATACCACAAACCACAACCCAAAACCTCTGCTATCGCCTCGAAAAACCCCTGCCACACAAGTATCACTTCCTAGCCTTGCCCTTCCTTAACTAACCCATCGCCTAAACTGACCTCTACCACTGCAAATCCCAAATCCGAGATCCAATAGCAACCTACACCCGCAATTAACCGGGGTCCTCCACCCATCGAGATCTACCTCACTCAGATCCGACTCCGTGACTTCCTGCATCTCCGGATCTTAAAAAAAAAGACTAAGAAAAAGAAAAAGGAAGAAAAAAAGGGAAGTCTGGAAGTTTAGAATAGTGAAAAGCTTAAAGAGAATAAAAATTAAGGGGCAACGTCTTCATATTTCAAGCAAAAAGCAGAGTAAGCGGAGATTGGAGTGGTGTCCTGTGTAATAAAAAAAAGGCACCGCTTTAGCTAATTTCACAGAAACTAACTTCACGAACGAGAAAACGAGCATTTCAAGTCGAGCGATTGCAAAACATTGGACGGACTGCTATACCCCTCTGTAAGTAATTTTCTACTCTATAGGTACCCAACTGAAAACTGTTTAAATTTACTTTTGGCTACTACGCCTTGATTTGTTTATGCGCGTTTGGGCAAGAAATAATTTTAACCGTTTAGAAAGCCAAAATATTTCATTAAACAAATCAACGGAAATTTCAAATCAAACAAATATGAGTTCACATCACAGTTCACACCACAATTCACCAAAATTATCACCTAAATCACATGATGGAAATAATGAATTTCATGAGAACTGACCATTATCCCTTAGAGACCGATGCTATCCAATACGGACTATTCAACCTTCGGTTATTTCATTTCCACCCGCCGAAGGAAATAATTTTGTGCTAAAACATTCTTTTATCCAAGGAGTACCAAAATTCACTGGGTCCGAAAATGCATATGAATTTCTTAGTGAATTTGAGTTATATGCTTCTACAACTAAAATGCAACAACTTTCTAATGAATCCATCAAGCTAAGACTTATTCCATTTGCACTTCTAGAAAGTGCAAAAAGATGGCTCAATTCTCTTCCTAAAAATTCAATTAAAAGTTGGGACAATTTCGTTACTATATTTTTGAAAAAGTTTTTTCCTTTCCACAAGACTCTTAAAATTCGAACTAAAATCAATCAATTTTCTCAGAATGAAAGAGAAACTTTTTCAAAATACTTTGAACGGCTCAATCAACTGTTATATAGTTGCCCACATCATGCAAACCCTAAGCACGTTTTGTGCCAAATCGTTTATGAAGGGCTTAACTATCAAACAGGATCCCAACTTGAATCAATGTGCGGAGGAGAATTCATGGCAAAAACAGACGAGGAAGCTTGGGAATTTTTAGAAGAGTATTCAAAAAAGGATGTGCAATGGGAAACAATTCATGTTCCAATTCCTACTCCAAAAAGAGGAGTACATGCCATTGACCCATCACATCTTCCTATAGATGTCCAAATTCCTCAAGAAGGAGAAGGATTACCTCATTACTACACACAAGACCAAATCAATGCTATAGCTCAAAATAGTCCTTATTCGTCCACATACAATCCTAACTGGAAGCATCACCCAAATTTTTCGTGGTCAAATCCTAACAACGTGGCTAATCCATCACATATGTATCCAATGATACCAAACCCGAATTATCGAGCCCCAACCTCTAATGCTCAAAATTCTCAACCCACTCCTCAAATAAAACCTTCAAATCAACCATATAGGCATCCTAATTTTAATCCATCAACCCAACCTTCTCAGCCTTCACAAGAAATTGCTCGATTGGAAAAACAACTCACCAAACAAAATGAACAAATCACTAACCAAGATGCGAGAATTGAGCAAATCACTAAACAAAATGAACAAATGTTGATAATGATGAAGGATCTCATGAAAATCAATGAGAAAGGTAAATTGCCTAGTCAAACCGAAGTGAATCCAAAGTATAACTCTCGAGGAGTAAATATTTGTGAGGACGAAAATGTAAATCCGGTTAATGCTGTCACCATATTAAGGTCTGGAAAGAAGGTAGACAACAACGTTGGCAACCCCAACATTCCAGCTCCCTTATCTTCACCCTCTAATATAACACCTTCTTCTTCGAATGAAAAAACTTCCGAACGAGTTTATAAACCCATTGCTCCATTTCCCCATAGACTCAACAAAAAGAAGAAGCCCGCTAATTTTGACCAAATTCTTGAAATCTTCAAACAAGTTCGAGTCAATATTCCACTTCTTGATACCATCAAGCAAATTCCTCAATATGCCAAATGTCTGAAAGAGCTATGTACTCAAAAACGTGCCACTAACGTTCCTAAGACTGCATTTCGAACTGCAAACACTAGCTCTGTTCTTTCAAATCCCTCCCCAATCAAGTATAAGGACCCCGGTTGTCCTACGATCGGTTGTAAATCGGTAACACTCACATTAGTCATGCCTTACTCGATCTTGGAGTGAGTGTGAATCTTTTTCCTTATACTGTGTACTGTCAACTTGGACTAGGGGAATTAAAACCTACAAACATCACAATTCAACTAGCTGATCGATCTGTCAAAAAACCATTGGGCATGATTGAAGATGTTTTGATACAAATCGAGCAATTCTATTTCCCAGTCGATTTCATAGTCCTAGAGACTGCACCTGTCTCAAATCCCAATAGTCAAATTCCTTTGATATTAGGTCGTCCGTTTTTAGCAACATCAAATGCTATCATAAACTGTAGGAATGGTCAACTCCGACTTTCCTTTGGGCACCTAACCATTGAACTAAATATCTTCAATCTTAACAAACAACCAAGGGATTTTGAAACAGAAGAAGTTGACATGATCCAAACAATTGTAGAAAATGATTTTAGTGATATTACGGAGTCTCTTAACATGTGCCTAGATCATTTTAATTCCAATTTAAATGAAGATGAATACATTTATGAATTAAATGATATGCTATGCTCTTTTCATAATTCACTAGAATTCAATCAGTTGATGTCTACTGAAGCCTCAAAAGAAGTACGCCCTAAATTAGACTTCAAACCTCTTCCAAACGATCTTAAGTACGCATACTTAGATTCTTTGGAAAATTTCCCTGTAATCTTGGCATCCGATCTCATTAAGGACCAAGAAGAACAACTTTTGAAAATTTTAAGGGAAAATAAAGAGGCAATAGGATGGGTAATCGCTGACATTAAGGGAATTAGTCCATCAATTATTGAACATCGAATACATTTAGTCGACGAGGCTAAACCCACTCGCGAAGCTCAAAGGCGATTAAACCCTAATATGAGAGAAGTGGCAAAGGAAGAAATTATCAAATGTTTAGACAATAACATTATCTACCCTATCTCTAACAGTACTTGGGTAAGTCCGGTACAAGTTGTACCAAAGAAGTCTGGAATCACTGTGACGACAAATGAGAACAACGAACTTGTTCCGACAAAGGTCAAAACAAAATGGCGCGTTTGCATCGACTATCGAAAACTCAATGCAGCAACAAGAAAAGATCATTTCCCCTCCCTTTCATTGATCAAATGCTCGTACGCTTAGCCTGTCATGAATATTATTGTTTCCTTGATGGTTACTCTGGCTATAATCAAATTCCCATTGCGTTAGAGGACCAACATAAAACAACGTTCACATGTCCCTTCGGAACTTTCGCTTATCGTCGCATGCCCTTCGGTCTTTGTAATGCTCCTGCTACCTTTCAAAGATGTATGATGAGTATATTTTCTAATATGGTGGAGGATTTCTTAGAAATATTCATGGACGATTTTTCAATCTATGGGTCATCTTTTGATCAATGCCTCCTTTGTTTAGAACGTGTCTTAAAGCGATGTAAGGAGAAATCACTTGTTCTTAATTGGGAAAAATGTCATTTTATGGTTAAGCGAGGAATAGTCTTAGGTCATGTTGTCTCTAAAAATGGCCTAGAAGTTGACAAATCTAAAGTTGATCTTATTGTTGACCTTCCTCCTCCAAGGTCCGTAAAGGACATTCGCTCGTTTCTCGGCCACGCAGGATTTTATAGGAGGTTCATTAAAGATTTTTCAAAAATTTCAAAACCTCTTTCAAATCTTCTGGCTAAAGACGTCAAATTTGAATTTTCCAATGAATGTAAAACGTCTTTTGAAACCCTCAAATCGATCTTGACCACTGCACCTATCATCCAACCTCCAAATTGGACCTTGCCTTTCGAATTAATGTGTGACGCTTCTGATTATGCCATTGGAGCCATCTTAGGTTAACGAATCGATAAACTTCCTCAAGTCATCTATTATGCTAGCAAAACTCTTAATAAAGCTCAATTGAATTACTCAACCACAGAAAAAGAGTTTTTAGCGGTTATCTTTGCCCTCGATAAGTTTAGATTATATCTCGTAGGTTCTAAGGTCATAGTTTACACCGATCATGCCGCCTTGCGGTATTTACTCACGAAAAAGGATACCAAACCCCGCTTAATCCGTTGGATTCTCCTTCTTCAAGAATTTGACCTATAAATACGAGATAAAAAGGGTTCTGAAAATGTCGTAGCTGACCATCTTTCTCGTATAGTGCATGAAAACTATGATAACTCTCAAATCAACGATCATTTTCCCGATGAACAAATTCTTTCACTCTCTAGTGCACCATGGTACGCGGACATCGTAAATTATATTGTCACAAATGAAACACCTTCCCATTGGTCAAAACAAGATAAACAAAAATTTCTCTCCAACGTTCGAAACTTTTACTGGGACGATCCTTATCTTTTCAAATATTGCACCGATCAAATTATTCGCAGATGTGTCCCAGGACATGAATTCCATAGCATCCTCTCTTTTTCACATAATCAAGCATGTGGAGGACATTTTGGAGCAAAGAAAACTGCTGCCAAGGTGTTACAGTGTGGTTTTTATTGGCCTTCTCTTTTTCGTGATGCCCACGAATTTTGCTCCAAATGCGCTAGATGTCAACAAACAGGTCGTATTTCCAAACGTGACATGATGCCCCTAAATCCGATCCTTGTCATCGAAATTTTTGATGTTTGGGGCATCGATTTCATGGGTCCTTTTCCTAATTCTTTTGGAAATCTCTACATTTTACTCGCAGTAGATTACGTGTCTAAATGGGTTGAGGCCATTCCCACCAGAACGAATGACAATAAAGTTGTTGTCAAATTTTTGAAAGAAAACATATTTTCCTGTTTTGGGACACCTCGAGCCATTATAAGTGATAACGGTTCTCATTTTCGTAATCGTGCTTTTGAATCTCTTCTTAAGAAATATTCTATCACTCATAAACTATCTACTCTATATCATCCACAGACCAACGGTCAAGTCGAGATTTCCAATAGACAAATTAAACAAATTCTTGAAAAGACGGTTAACTCCAACAGAAAAGATTGGTCATCTAAATTGATAGACGCCCTTTGGGCATTTCGCACAGCTTATAAAACCAATCTAGGAATGTCACTATACCGATTGGTCTTTGGAAAAGCATGCCATTTACCTGTTGAGCTCGAGCACCGCGCACTTTGGGCAATCAAATACCTTAATTTTGACATAGAAAAAGCCGGACCGCATCGTAAATTACAATTGTCAGAATTAGAAGAACTAAGAAATGAAGCGTACGAAAATGCAAAGATTTATAAAGAGAAAACCAAATTCTATCATGATAAATCCATAATTCGTAAGACATTCGAAGTAGGTCAGAAAGTTCTCTTATATAATTCCAGACTTCATTTATTTCCGGGAAAATTGAGATCCCGTTGGACATGTCCATATATTGTGAAAACAGTATACCCTTATGGCGCAGTTGAAATTGAAAATCCTCGGGACGGTTCCATTTCAAAGGTCAATGGACAACGCTTGAAGCCATTTCTAGAGTTTGAACAGCACGAGGACGATGAGTTCGTGGATCTTCACGAACCTAGCTATTCGGCATGAGCCGCTCACTATCTTGCACATATCAGGTTGTATTTTTCAGTTTTTTTTCCTTCTATTTTGCATTTGCATTCTATTTGACAGTTGGGACACTGTCTCATTCCAGTGTGGGGGGACGCATATCTCATTCTGTTTGTTCATATTTCATAGTATAGCATCATTTTTTTTAAAAAAAAATCATCTCATTATTTGTTTTCAAATTTCCTTTCAATTTTTTTTTTCATTTCCCAATATTTTTAGGACTTCGATTTATTTTTAATTAGTCAAGACAAAGGTAAGCAGTTGTAGTCAATTGATGAAATTTTTTGTGAATCACTAATTTCAAATGTAAAATATAATGAAAAGTTGAATTACAAGCGATAATAGTGAGGTTAGTATATAGGGGAATTCGTAGGTGATGGTTATGAAATCCTTTCTAAACTGTAGTCTTTGTTTTTTTTTTAAAAATGGCAGATTTAAAGTACATGCGTTGACATTTCAAATCATTGAAGTTAAGTGGTGCTAAGTTGATTTGCATAACTCTCTTTAGTTAATTTCAAAAAAAAAATAAGAATAATAATAAGATACACCTAGAGTCGATAGGTGTGCACACTTGTGAAAGTGTGTGCACTCGCCACGCTCTGTACTCTTCTCACGTAAGCCCGAAAGGCAGTGCATGGATGGTATTTCTGGCCTCAGCATTCTGAGTTAGGTGTATAAATAATTAAATAAATAATCACCTAAGGATTACCGACCTTTTCTGACATAGTCAGCGTCGGTTTGCACAATCCGCCAAGCTCTGTCCCAACTCTCACATAAGCCCGCGAGGCAGTGCATGGGTGGTATACCTTGGTCCAAAAGTTAGGTGCAAAAAAAAAAGACTAAGCTTTGAAACCGAAACACTTCTTGACTTTGTTGATTTGGCTTGTCATACAAATGAAAATGGAAAATGCCATTTTGAAAAAAAAACTGTGATTAACAGTGAAGAATTTATTTCATGGCTACACTATGTTATCAACCGAAACAACTGGCCAAACTAGAATCTAATGTATGAAAACTTGAGTTATATTGAAATTTGTGTTTAGTGAGGAACGAAAAATTTCTAGAAGTTGACTAAAACTGATATACATTATTTTGTTGCAATTATTCTAAAGTAAATCGAGTCTCCGTTTGTTTAAAATTTTGCATTCATGTAGTACATTAGAATCATCACATACTGCATTTGGATTTTGTGGGTAGTATCCGCTGAAAACCCTCACGAGACACCACTCGTCCTACTAGGGACACCTAGAAGTTTAACGGCTTGTTGCATACGCTCAATGCAATCGTGTTTCCTACGAAAAAGGATTTAGTTAGTTTTATTTTCTTGCTTATTCGAGGACGAATAAAGTTCTAGTGTGGGGGTATTTAATGAACGTATTCCTCTGCAATTTAAACCGTTTATTTCATATATTTTTATTTTAATAAAGCGGTATTATACGGGTATTTTGTTGTGGTTTTGCAGATTATTGATTCCAAAGTGCAACGTTGAAATTAATCGGTTATGCCGTCCATTGGTTTAAAAATCACGAAGCAAAGAGTGCAACATTTTGAGCATTGAAATAAATCAAACAAAATAGGACACGTTCAAAAGTAGCTCATGTGGGAATTTGGACCAATTCATATATAAAAGCATGATCACCTTTTTAAGCAACAGAGGACTTGGTCAAAGGAGCAGCTAACAGGGATGCCAAACACTCAACATATATGTTTCAAGCATTGATATGGCAACTGACTCTTCACTAATTCAACAAATGGACCCAGTCAATACATATATCGCGTCAGCTACTATAAAGAGGACCAGTTCTATTGCTAAAATTATGGACAGATTTTAGGGGTTGAAAGCCTATATATACAGCATTATACAACACCTTGAAATCATCTCTTACCTCATCACTTTTCTTCAAGTTTAGATTTAAATTCAGCACTGTTTTTATTTTCGAACAGAATACGTAGGATTGTTGATTAGATTTAGCAATTTATTTATTCTTGTTCTTAGTTATTTTCTGCACTCTTTTCAGTTAGTTAATAATTATTTCAGTTGTTTGCTCCGTTATCTTCTTTTCCGCAATTTCAATTTATGTTCTGATTTTTTTTACAATTCTATATTTTGGTTGCAATTTCGATTAGTTTCGAAATCGATTCGGAGTATATTATTGCTTTTATTTTCTGTTCAAAATTCACCGTCGAATTCGTTTAACACGCCTAAGATTTAACTATGGATTTTAATTGTTTTAAAATACAATTCTCTGTGTTCGACCTGCATACTACACGCCTGTGCGCTTGCAGAATTTATTAAACTTTGTGCTTTTCTAATCAATAGAAAAGTCGCAACAGGCAACTGGAGGAATCTGGAAGCCAAAACAGGCTATGAGAACGCCTTCGCTCTGGTCAACTAATCAAAGAGATCGTCTCTATATGACAATGGATTTCGATTCATCTTTGTCGGTTTATTCAGCTCCCAATAATCAACACAAAGCCTCAGAGAACTATTCATCTTGGTGGCAAAGATGACCGGTGCTCCCTACTCAAAAATTCTCCTCTTAATAAAGCTCTTCTCCAACAGCTCATTTACCTACTTTTTCAACTCGAATCTCTCTTTTGGAGCCATATGCCTTAAGGGTAAGGCAATAGGTCTAGCATTCTCTACAAGATAAATTCAAAAATCGATCTCTCTCTAGGGTAGGATATCAGTAATCTTGGAAAAGACATCCGGGTAACCTCCATCTACATGCACTGAATCTAGCTCGTCATGTGATAGGTCTAATAAATATAGGTAGCTCGACATAAATGATCCTCCGGGATCACAATAAATCTCCAAGCTATGTCCGTTACATGTACTCAACCTAACAAGCATCCTATCACAGTCCTGGATAGCCTTTATACATCATCATCCAATCCATATCTAGTATTAACCCAAACCAAGAAATTCCTAAGACAAATGCATCACAATCAAAATCGACACCCAAAATGAATAATTTCAAACCCCTACATACCATAGACAAATAAGCCAATCCTCCTACAGGGTTTAACATAACTGCAAGTCTGTCACTATGCTAGTGTCTAAGTGTAACTCATCCATAAGTTTACTCAAGATAAAATAGTGTGATGCTCCATGTCAAATAAAGCATGAATAGATGAACCAAACAGAGTTAACACACCTTCAATCAGGACCTTCTTTCCTTTATCTACAACCTGTGGTGTACTCAAGCTAGGTATTGCATTTAGTGCATAAGCTAGAACCACCTAGGTGGAGGTCTTCTGAGGTGCTGGACACTCCCACCTTATATGACGAACTGATTACAACTGTAACATTTGACTTTCGAACCATTTGTCTTGCACTCCTTGGCAAAATGTCCCTTCTTGCCACACTTCTTACAATGCATATTTTGCTTCTTGATCTTCCCATTGGGTTTAAAGCCTTCCTTGTGCCGATTCTGCTATGGTGCCTTTCCTCTAGTCATCTTAGGGTCTTCCTTTACTTCCTCCTTAGAGATGGTATTAAGCAAGGCCATCTCCACTAAACCCTCATATGTAGAATCCATGGGAATATGACTTAGAGTTAAACCTTGAAGGGGTTGGTTCAGCCCTTTAGAAAACTTTGAAGCCTTTTTATCTATGGTATTGATCAACTCCATCCCGAACCTAGACAACTCGTTCAATTTGTTGTTATACTCCTTTACTGACATGCCTTTTGCTTTAGATGAATAAACTTCTCCAACTTCTCTCCTTCCTCTGCTCTAGAAAGAACTTCATCTCTAAACGTCTTCGAAACACCCTCAAGTGATCTCTCTCCTCACCTCATCAGCAAGACCTATATCCCAAAAATCCTCTCACAAGTACAGATCCACATCCTTGAATCTACATATAAATCAGTCCTTACATACGTCTTTCCTCCAAGGCTCATGAAATCCTTACACAACTTAACAAAATTAACGACATGTGGGTGGACAAGAATTGTACATATCGCTCTCCTCGTTGGTTCGCTAGTGAGATTAAGTCGGCTTATCCCTTCGTCTGAAGATATCAACGGAACCAAATCAAGGCATTCACGCTTGGAATCTTGGCTTTGTCGCCTGAACTTGAACTTTAACATATGGTGATTATGTGTAGTTGACTTTGATTCTACCTTGTGTGACATAAGGTTTCTACAAGTGTCCATGTATTACAAGAGTTCTTTACTTAAGGGTTTTTACATGATACACACTTACATTAATAACTTGTGCATGCTTCTACAAGGATTGAACTATGAATCAAACCTTAATAATTAATGATCGGCTAATAACTACCAGAGCTCCTCCAACATAGGACCATCCTACAACTTCCATTTTAGGACTACAGTTCACACATTATAATTAAGCATAAATATCTCGCATATGTCTCCATACAATTTCCATATGGGAATAAATTTCCCACAACTACGACTATATGTATATCAACTACACATTGAGGAGGAGCCCGTAATGTCGACCTACCGAAGTGTCTCATCGTCTACATCCGTGCCCACTTATCAATAGTAGTTTGCGACTCTTATTATATGCACTGGAATCCATCAACAACATAATATCACGTCACGTCAGTATTCATACATATCAAGGAACTCCTATTATGCCAGGCCCACACATTTCATCAGGCATTAGTCAGTGCTGCGCATCTACTATAGATACTCATGTGAGTGCCATTGTCCATAGAACCATCCCCAGTTGAATAATCGAACACTCATTGGATAAAGAGCATTTTCCCAACCCTGTAACATCCTTGCATCGTATCATAGGGAACTAGCTTTTTACTATTCCTAACACCCATATATATACACTATAATATAAATAATTTACTATAATTTAAAACCTAGGCCTTAGGTCGAGGTTCAACCCGTGCTTTAGAACGTTTATCGGTCGATGCTATACCTTAGGCGGTCGACTGCTTATTGTCGACCACTCAGGTAGCATAGTCAAATGGTCGACCGGTTGCTGTGTAAAGTTTAGGGTTTTTGCTTATTTTGATTAATTACTCGCTTTTTTTATTGACTATTGTTTACTGTCAATCGTTCTTAAACATAGTAAAATTATAGTTTCATGTTTACCAGTTTTTGGTGAACTCTAAGTGATATTTATCCAATTCTTAATTAATTTGCATGTATAGCAATTAGTTTTAACTTAGGATTAACCACAAAAATATCACATTAAATTAATGAATTATAAGGATTTCTACTTGGTTGCAAAAGGGGTTTAATCTAAGTCAGTTTCAATTTAATTGGTTTGCATCAATTTAATTTTCAAATCTCAGTTTTTAGACCATATGATTTATAATTTAGTTACTAACATCCTAGATCAGATTAGTGCAAAATAAAATTAACAATAAATAATCATCTTATTAAAATGTCCCCAGTCACCTCATATCCAAGCATTATCCTATTCTTCGTTTGAGAATCAATACCCGATAGTTTGCCCCTTCCTTGATCCAATCTCCTTGAGTTCGTTTTATTTTATTGCTATTTTGGAGAATTTTATAAGTGGAGGAGAAGAGACTTTGATAGAGTTTCGGTATATTGATAATTTCTAATGAATACGAATTTAGGTTAGCTCTATATTTATATATGATTTAGATTAGTCCTAACCGTTAGAGTAACCTTAGAGAATCTTAGGTTTATCTAGAGGGCCAAATAATTCCTTCACGGCCAAACTAAAATATTTCGTTGTTCGTTGCTTTGAATTGACTGATTTTCAACGTCAACTAGACGACCGCTAGGAGGTACCAATCGACTGCTACCTGTCGACTGGCGCACCCCACAGTGTTGACTAGTGAAGTTGTTTAATTAAGGAAAATTTATTTTTCTAATTAATTTTGTTTTAACGATTGTAACTTCTCCATACTAGCTCCGATTTCAAAGTGTTATTTATAAAATTATCTATAAAATTGCTATAAATGGAATGGTACAAGTTTCATAGCTAAATTCGTACGTTTGTGAAAATTATATTTTTTTCCCCCGTTATATTAAATTTAATAATTTATTAAATTTCCTACTTAAATTTTCAAGGTGTCACATAAATTGTAAATGCAAGTCACTCTAGTGGCACGGCCTCACAATCAGCCTCCTCCACTAGATAAACGACCTACCCTAAGGGTCCTGGATAACTCTCCAGACCAAACTCTGTCTCGACTAACCGCGGAGTAACTCTATTCAATCTTCCATAGTTATGGATTCTAGAGAGTGACATTCTGCTACTAACAATCAATCAGCGAGTGCATAATCCATCTCAGGGATACACTTTGTAACCACCCAAATTCCAGTGGGTCTAGATTTTTTGCAAAAATGCTAAAATCCAAGCCCACCGAAACCCTAGTTGGGTATTTGGTATCCCGCAAATAGGAAAAGACAAATATATCAGAGCTCAAATAAATATCTCACCGTGGAACTAACTAAAATATAATAGTAAGTAAATACTTACCAATATAATAGCACTTTCTAAACAAATGTCTCAAAGCTGGAAAGTCTATGCCATCTACCTAACGTGTAGTATGTTATGAGGAGAGGGTCAAAACTAAAGTTTTAGTGAATGGATAAATTATACACTTCTAAGCTTAATTCTACATATACCGTTTCATTTCCATTTTATGTTATATTAGGTTTATTGGGTTGGTAGTACTCTTGCCTCTATGCGTGAATCGTACCTATCTACTCCTTAGTAGATTAAAACCTAATAACTAATATATATGTAGCTATATACCCAATGATCGCATCGGTCCTAGGTACTACCCATAGTGCCTTCTGTATCCTCCTCGGAAAGTACTCCATCATCTTGCCCCTAGAGCATTCTGTGGCTACTACTTTAAAGGGCAGCTTCGTGAGTCCTACAGTACAAATGTTCCTTCGTGTGCTATGAAAACGTAAAACTACGTCCGCACGAGCCAATACTAATGCTCGAACATCCACAATGTACCACCCAATGCATACCTTGAGGACTATACGTAACCATTCTGTCCACTTCTTGAATCCCGCTTAACAAGGTCTACCTTATACGAAACTCAGTCGGGGATTTTCTATGTCTATAAAGGACTGCTTCGTTAGGCCTACAATACAGATATTCTATTTGGTTTATCTCTTTCCTCATTGTGGCTATGGCCCCACGCAGCCACCCCTCAACTAATCGAAGGACCTCTAAAGAGATAAGTGGTTGTGCCCTACTGCAAACAATCTAAACATCTAATTGGTTGTGCCCCTCATCCAATGTTTTGATGATGAAAGAATCATTGGCCTGTTGGTTTAACTCTAGTCTTTCCCGAACTCGCTCTTGGTTTGATGATGGCTTGATCTTGGTGTGCCGCTATCCTTTTGGGTCATGCCCACTAAAATCTACTCGTAAGTCAGAGTACGGTGTCATTCGAATATCCTATCCATTCATTAACTTTTTGACTGCCTACAAAGGTATGCTTTGTTTGGCCTGCAATAAAGAAGCAGTCAAGGCATACTCTCTTGATGGAACACCTACAAACCTGCCTCTGGGGGTGTAGCTTCGTTAGGCCTACCCTGGAGGGCCATCCTAGAGTACCCTCATGTCTCGTACTTCCTTCTAGCCCAAAATAACTAAGTTGGACGTGCTTCTCCATGCTGAAATCTACGATGAATTGCTTCGTTAGGCTCTTCATCCTTTGGGCTGCTCCAAACGCATCTTACTATTTTATTAGACCCTACATCTGACCTTTTATTATGCGTTTAGTCTACTTTTCTTATTTTGTTGGCTACTTATTTACCCTAATCAACATAAGCTTGTCCCAGCCTCACCTAACTATCGTGAGACCATCAATTACTGACTGAATGAGAATGATACCGGTATGATCCACTGCTATTATTCTTGTTTATTAACTTAATCCAAGATCTAAGTTTGATAAAATAATCCTCTTCTATTTCTTTCTTTTTAATTATAACCTACGTGTTACAATTATACTTGCAATTATCACTTCTATGATCTTTTCTTTCCTTTGTAACCTACATGTTATAAATATAATTGCAAGTGTCTCTTTTCTATTCTAGTCTGTCTTCTTTTATTATGATACTAAATTCTCTTTAGTTTTCTTATATTATATGACAGTCTTAGCTTGGGACTACGTCCAATTGTCACAAATTACTTACCATAATAACTACTTTACTTTTTATTCTATTATCTATGTAGTAAATGCAGATCTAGTCACATCTTCTGTTTATTATTTCTAGTCTTGTCAAATACCAACTTGATTATTTCCTCTTCTTTAATTTCTTTAATGCTTCACGTTATTCTCCTTTATTCTAGGAAGTAGTTCTATTCTATTTGGTTGGTTACAAAAACTATGCTAAAAATCTATTTCCATATTTTAATAGTAAATAATGTTATAAACAATAACTTGTAACTACAAGATATTTCTTTTATTATTTCTTTAATTGTTGGATAATGCAGAATACAGTAATGTCTCCATTTTGCACTAATTCCCTTTTTCTTTCTTTTATTCTTGCAATTTCGTTTCTCGTTATCTTTTAAATATTAAACTAGGAAAATGTATTTCTATTTCTAAACCAACCAACTAATCTATCACTAACTTCCAAATCAATTTATTTGATTTTCCCTTTTTTAATTTATTTCTTCCGTTTTAGCATAATTTACTGTAAACTCCTCCTTTTTTGGCTTGTGCCCTTCTCTATAGCTTTTAAGCATAATATTACTTATATTTAATTGGATTCCTTACTTTCTTTTCCATATGAATAATATTTAAATATAAGTACACTCTTCTCATAAAATTTACAGTTTCTATATAATTAACTAGTAGAACTAACTACTGAAATTAGTGCAAATGCTGAATTAAAATATTTAATGGAAATCTAACGATAATATATCATAAACGTAAAAGATATGCAATTTAATCTACTCATATGTCGTCCTTAGCTTTGCTTGTGCTCAGCTTGGCTCCGGTCTTCCTGGATCCCCATCTAAGGTGTCTAATATTTTATTTAGAAGATCTTTTCCATAGAAGTATTTTCTTTTTAGGGTTCAGCCTCAGGCAATGAACCAATTCGGGAGAAAATATGATTGTGAGAAAAATAGCTAGGCCTAGGGTCCCATTTATAGAGGAATTTAGGGATCTCAGACCGTCGGATTTTTGGATTAAACCTAGTGCAACCATGTTACAGTGTTGCTGTGGATCGTTGGATTTAACAACCGACGTTTGAGATTGCACCAAAATCAATTAAAAGGAGTTCGACATGTCCTTGGACGATTTAGCGTCCAGGGAAAAATGCGGGTTGACCTCCAGGTTGACTTGTGTCTCCTAAGGGTCGATCGTACAGTCGACCTTGATGCCTTACGGGTCGACCTGGTTATCGATCCGTGGGGTACAGTCCTATATTTTTTTATTTTGCTCTTTTAATTTCTGTTTCTCTCTTAATTTTTTCATATTAACTCGGATTTCGACAAGTTATATATGGAAATCGATTAGAAATTCGCCACGAACACAATGGTATAAGTTTCGAGGCCATGTTCTGATAATTCCAAAAAAATTAATTTCACTGTTCATGGTTATTTGACCGTTTAATTATCCAAAAACGAGAGGTGTTACATTCTTCCACCCTTTAGGAAATTTCGTCCCCGAAATTCGTCAAGGGTAAAATTACGTAATTCCTTACATTTATCACATCCATTATGTGTACATCCAATTTTTGCGACCATCCGTGTTCTTGTGCAAAGTGTCTTTTAATACAAAATATTTGCATGTACATGAATTTCTAAGTGGTACTTCCTATATGAATGCTTTCTTCTTTAAAAATTTATTTTTAAAACATGATGCACACATCCCAAATACTTGCAGTTTCTATATGAATGCATTCTTTCGAAAACTTAAAACATTTTTCATCCAAACTTTCCCACACTCCAACTAAATAGGGGTGTAGTTCAACGAATTTAAGATCCAAACCCTACCGCACAACCTTTAAAATTCTAATTTTAGAAAAATTTAATTTTTCGATTTCTACTTCTTATATCAGAAAGAGGGTAGAAAACGAAAAAACTTCACATTTCTCCTTTTTCTTCTGCACACATCTTTCTTTGAACTTGGAATTTAGGCCGCTACTCTATAAAAATCCTTATTTGCTTTCTCAAGCACGGTTTTCGTAAAAAAATTCCTTTAAAAAATTTTTGTTAACGTTTTCTATTCTTTTATCTGCTTTTACTTTTCTTTTAATACTAATGGCTTATGTCCTTATTCTCTATTTGTGAACATCACAAAAATGCAGAGAAAAAGCATCATTACTGATTTACTACAATAGGAATTAAATGCTTACATAAGAGTATAATCTTATAACTATAAGATAAAACAAGTCCTACTATAAAGTGATACTAGATAGGTAACAATAGCCGGCTAAATACAGCCATCAACTAGGGCTAGGAGGATTAGGACCATGTCCGCCCTGACATAAGAAGGTCCTAATTGATGAATCTAAACAATTGAGGCGCTCCTCCTACCGTCTAGTGTTTGCTAAAATCTCTTGTTGTGTCCTAACTATCTCCTACTATCCTCGGAGAAGCTCTGCATGCTCTTTGGCGAGCAACTCTTGCCTTTCGGCAATGATGCTCATCCGCTCGTTGTAACCCATCGACAGAGGGGGTTAGGAGGGTCCCTCTCCCTCTCCCCAAGATCTATGCCCCCAAGTACTCAACATCGTAGGATCTGGTGGCCAAGAGGGCCACTATGACTCTGTATGTCCAACAGCGCCTCCAAACAGTGGCGAAGGAAAGCTCTGCTTCCAGTGGAAATACTACAGCGCCTGATGGTGTGGAGAAGGCGGTGGATTGGGCTCCTACTCCTCATGTGGTGCCTGTAGTTGGGCTAACTCTATACCATCCTCCTTAGAGTGGAGGGATCTACCATGGGGTGGGTCTGCTCGATATAAACTTCTCTATCCATCCCTACCCCAGCCCACCTAAAAACTCGTGTCCAAAGATGACCAAAGTAATAGAAGATCAGCGATCCCTCACTGTTATAACATACCGGGCCATGATTTCCTTAGCCCAGTTCACCTATAGGCCTCCAAATATGGTGTAGGTGTCTTGTGTCACCACGGGATAAATCTGGATGTAGCTCCCCGTCTTGGGGAAAAGGTTATACTGTAGAATGCGTATAACCAACCTAGCTAATGGGGGAAACTGTCCTACACGCCAATCGGGATGTTGGAGGTCTATAAAAATCTACTGTAAGACGACATGGTCCATCATCTCAATATGGTCAATATCTAGTCCATACCCTTTGATATCTAAAATAGTAGCAAATTGTTTCTCGGTAAATGCTATTGCAACTCCCTTGATC
The DNA here is from genome assembly GCA_030765085.1 of Allium cepa. NCBI lineage: Eukaryota > Viridiplantae > Streptophyta > Magnoliopsida > Asparagales > Amaryllidaceae > Allium > Allium cepa. The sequence continues at coordinate 274,300,376 of CM060928.1, forward strand.
TCCGTCTGGAAGGCCATCTCATCAACTCCAATATCGATACGTAAATTAGCGTCAAAAAGGCATACTAACCTGGTGTACGCTCTCCGCTTAAATGTCTCGTGACTCAAAATTTGATGCAATCCAGTATTCAATAAAATCTCAAAATGCAAGCCATGAAACTCTAAAAATCTCATTGCCCTTCCTTACAGAAACCGATATGAAGCCATGTTAGAGTAAGTCTGGTCTATCCTCCTATTGCCTTGGCACCAGGCTATTTCTTTGGGTGTTAGATGGGGAAAAAGGTTAGCCAAAAACGGTGTCGAAGGCATGGCGGAGAATCTCCAAATCTATGGAAAAGGAGCATGGTTATGAGTAGATCTCGAGATGTTCTTCGATTAAACACTAACCGTGAGTTGATTGGTGGTTTTTGAGGTGGTATGGGATGTTGGAAATGGTAAAAAATGGGTTCGGCTGAGCTAAATTGGGGGAGGAGATGAAGTAAGGAAGCCTCGGGTTTGTACGCTTTTATACGAGAAAAAATGAGCAAAGGTGGTAGACCCGCCTTTTCTCTAGGTCAACCGCTCGATCGCCCGCTAGGTCATTTTTTTGCCTACGCGCGGTGTTTATATCGCCCGTTTCCTTCCCCTTCCTAACTATTTTAAGCCAAATCCAATCCCACCATTTCCTGGGTCGTCTAAGTCGCTGCTACGACTTTGGCTAAAGATTCCTAACTGCTTTCCACCCTCCAAGTGGAGTCTTGACGTCATTTACACTTCAACTAAATTTTTATTTATATCCATAACCTTTCTACAACCATTTATATCGTCTAACCCCAATTTTTTTTCAAAACTGTTTAATATTTTCATAGCTAGAAAATATTTCAATATACTTATCTAAATAATAAGTGTGCTGGCAAACCACATTATACCTAGAAATTGTTTTTAAAGCACGTTTTTTTACTGCAAACCTCTCTATATATTCCTTATTTCAAAAACATAACGTTTTCTTTTTCAAAAATCTAATTATGGTGCTGGACTTAAAGTGGGTTTTTAATCTCCTAATTTCTTTTCCCCTTTTATGCTTATATTTACTCCAAGGCATTACCGCCAAATCCATTTTTCCGAACAGTTATAAATTGACGATTGTTTTCACAAGGCTACTCTTTTATACCGAATCTATTGTATTTCCAAAATCTTTTCCATTCTAGGGCCTTCGACTCTTTGGATTTCTATAACCTGAACTACGATGTACAAGGCTGTTTCTCAAAATCTTTCCATTTGTTGATTTTCTCAAAAGAATGGATTTCCTTTTGGGTCTAGGGTATATATATAATATATTTATATTCTTAAAAAAACAAATACGTTCACTCACTATCTACCTAGGAATTCTAAACCTAGGCTCTGAACCAAATGTAACAACCCAAATTCCAATGGGTCCAGATTTTTCGCAAAAATGCTAAAATCCAAGCCTATTGAAATCCGAGATTGGTATCTGGTATCTTGCAAATAGGAAAAGACAAATATATCAAAGATCAAATAAATATCTCATAGTGGAACTAACTAAAATATAATAGCAAGTAAATACTTACCAATATAATAACACTTTCTAGACAAGTGTCTCAAAGCTGGAAAGTCTCTGCTATCTACCTAACTTGTAGGATGTTAAAAGGAGAGGGTTAAAACTAAAGCTCCGGTGAATGGACAAATTATACACTTCTAAGAGTAATTCTACATATATCATTTTATTTTCATTTTCTATTATATTAGGTTTGTAATATTCTCGCCTCTGTGCGTGAATCGTACCCATCTACTCCCTAATAGATTAAAACCTAATAACTAATATTACGTAGCTATATACCCAATGACCACATCGGTCCTAGGTACTACCCATAGTACCTTCCATATCCTCCTCGGAAAGGACTCCCTCATCTTGCTCCTAGAGCATTCTATGGCTATATCTATAAACGACGGCTTCATGAGGCCTATAGTGCAGATGTTCCATCGTCTGCTATGAAAATGTAAAATTGCATCCGCACTGGCCTATGCTAATGCTCAGACATCCACAATGTACCACCCAGTGTGTACCTTGAGGACTATATGTAATCGTTCTGTCTACTCCCTGAATCCCGCTTAACAAGGACCACCTTATACGAAACTCAGTTGAGGATTTTCTATATTTGTAAAGGACTGCTTGGTTAGGCCTACAATACAGATATACTACTTGGTCTGTCTCTTTTCTCATCATGGCTATGGCCCAACGCAACCACCCCTTAACTAATAAAAAGACCTCTAAAGAGCTAGGTGGCTTTGCCCTATAGCAAACAATCTAAACATCCAATTGCCTACGCCCCTCATCCAATGTCTCGATGGTGAAAGAATCATTAGCCTGTTGGTTTAACTCTAGTCTTTCTCGAACTCACTCCTGGTTTGATGATGGCTTGATCTCCGCATGCGACTATCCTTTTGGGTGATGCCCATTAAAACTTACTCGCAAGTCAGAGTACAGTATCATACAAATATCCTACTCCATTCATCAACCTTTTGACTGCCACAAAGGTCTGCTTCGTTAGGCCTACAATACAAAAGCAGTCAAGGCATACTCTCTTGACGGAACACCTACAGACCTGCCTCTGGGGGTGCAGCTTCGTTAGGCCTACCCCAAAGGGCCATCCTATAGTACCCTCACATATCGTTGAAGTCTCGTACTTCCTTCTAACCTAAAATAACTAAGTTGTACGTGCTTCTCCATGCTAAAATCTGTGATGAACTACTTTGTTAGGCTCTTCATCCTTTGGGCTGCTCCAAACGCATCTTACTATTTTATTGGACCCTACGTCTAACCTTTTATTATGCACTTAGTTTACTTTTCTTATTCTGTTGGCTACTTATTTACCCTTATCAGCATAAGCTTGTCTCAGCCTCACCTAACTATTGTGAGACCATCAGTTCCTGATTGAAGGGAAATGCTGCCGGTATAAGCCACCGCCATTATTCTTGCTTATTAACTTAATTAAAGATCTAAGTTTGATAAAATAAGCCTCTTCTATTTCTTTCTTTTTAATAATAACCTACATGTTACAATTATACTTGCAATTGTCACTTCAATGATCTTTTCTTTTCTTTATAACCTACACGTTATAAATATAATTGCAAGTGTCTCTTTCATATTCTAGTCTGTCTTCTTTTATTATGATACTAAATTCTCTTTAGTTCTCTTGTATTATATGACGATCTTAGCTTGGGACTATGTCCAATTGTCACAAATTACTTATCATAATAACCACTTTACTTTTTATTCTATTATTTGTGCAGTAAATGCAGATCTAGTCACTTCTTCTATTTATTATTTCTAGTCTTGTCAAATATCAACTTGATTATTTCCTTTCTTTAATTTCATTAACGCTTCACGTTATTCTCCTTTATTCTAGGAAGTAGTTCTATTCTATTTGGTTGGTTACAAAAACTGTGCTAAAAATCTATTTCCGTATTCTAATACTAAATAATGCTATAAAAATAACTCGTAACTGCAAGATATTCATTTATTGTTTCTATAATTGTTGGATAATGCAGAATGCAGGAATGTCTCTATTTTGCACTTAGTCCCTTTTTCTTTCTTTTATTCTTGCAATTTCGTTTATCGTTATCTTTTAAATATTAAACTAGGGAAATATATTTCTTTTTTAAACCAACCAACTAATCTACCACTATCTTCCAAATCAAGTTATTAGATATTCCGCTTTTTAAATTATTTCTTCCGTTTTAGCATAATTTACTATAAACTCCACCCTTTTTGGCTTATGCCCTTCTCTACAGCTTTTAAGCCTAATATTACTTATATTTAATTGTATTTCTTACTTTCTTTTCCATATAAATAATATTTAAATATAAGTAAACTTTTCTTATAAAATTTGCGGTTTCAATATAACTAACTAGTAGAACTAATTACTGAAATTAGTACGAATGCTGAATTAAAATAATGGGAATCTAACGATAATATATCATAAACATAAAAGATATATAATTTAAATCCACTCACTTGTCGTCCTTAGCTATGCTTGTGCTCAGCTTGGCTCCATGGTCTTCCTGGATCCTCTTTTGAGGTGTCTAATATTTTTATGGAGAAGATCTTCTCCCTAAAAGTGTTTTCTTTTTAGGGTTCATCCTGAGGAAATGAACTCAACTGGGAGAAATTTGATTGTGAGAAAAATAACTAAGCCTAGGGTCCTATTTATAGGGGAGTTTGGGGATCTTAGACCGTCGGATTTTTGGATTAAATCTGGTGTAACCACATCACAGGTTTGCTGCGGATCGTTGGATTTAACAACTGATGTTTGATATTGCACCAAAATCAATTAAAAAGGAGTTCAGCACGTCCCTGGACGATTTAGCGTCCAAGGACAAATATGGGTCGACCGCCAGGTCGACCTGTGTCTCCTAAGGGTCAACCGTACGGTCGACCTTGATGCCTTGCAAGTCAACCTATTGTCGACCCGTGGGATCCACTCCTATAATTTTTTTCCTTTTGTTCTTCTAATTTTCGTTTCTCTCATAATTTATTCGTATTTACTCAGATTTTGACAAGTTATATATGAAAATTGATCAAAAATGCCACGAACACAATGGTATAAGTTTCGAGGCCATATTCTGACAATTCCAAAATGTTTATTTTTACTGTTCATGGTTATTTGACTATTTAATTATCCAAAAATGCAGGGTGTTACACACCGCGTTCAGAAAATAGAAGTGTTTAGGTGGAGCAGCTCCGCCCTTCATTGAATTTCTTAAATTCTTCTTGCAAGAATTTAGACCGACTCTGACATTGGTGTACGCTAATGGATATGCCCTACTCAATTCTTTATATTCCTCTTCATGATGAGATTGAATCGTGCTTCAAGATTCGAGAAGCATACTTATATTCTAAGCTTCAAAAAGAGAATAAACTCGCTTCCTTATTGATTTTTGAAGCCTATAATTGCTTCAAAGTTATCGAGGCACTCCACAATAAGCGCAATTGCTTCAAAATTGACTACTTATTTGTTTGTCATCCTTACGTCTTCACTCGCCTCTAGTTATCTGGACATAAGTTTCCTCTTCTAACATCTTTTCTTATTTTGAATTTTCTTTATCGAAATGTCTAACTCCTCTCCCCTATCCTTTGTAGACCTTTCTAATCGAGATGATAGCAACCCACATGCTGACACCTTAGCAATCCCGAAGGAAGTTGAATACAAGTTTCATACTACTTCTTTCTTGCTCAGTGAGAGGCTTCACCAATACGACCTTCTATGCTTTGAAAAACATGCCATTCCTCTTTCTCTCAAAGTCTCGAGTTGTTGTCGGGTGATCTTCCCCTATTTACAATTCTAATGAGGATAACCAAAGGGATGGCGAAGACCAAGGAGGCAAGGAAAAAGTTGATGAAGGGGAAAAAGAGTAAAGAAAGATAACATAGTATGAGAAGTAAACAAAGGAAGAGGGGGCGAAGTGGTAAGAGGAGAAGAAAGAGAAAGAGAAGAAGGAGAAGAAGAAAGCAAAGTAGAAGAAGAGGGGGAGGATGCGTGAGATAAAGATAATGACGACGAGGACAACAGCCTCGACGAAAACAAGTCATAACGAGAAACATACCCTGAAAGTGACACAGTCCCTATCCCATCTAGCTTGATGCACCTGGTCATCAAATCTTTCCAGTAGTCCCCTTGTCAAAGTCTAGTACCAACCTATGAGGTGCACCACACCAAATAAGTGATTTTGCAACATTTTATATCTGTTAATAGCTAACACTTATAAATGTTATAAACTACTAACAGTAAAAAAGTGTTAGGATATCTAAAAAGTGTTAGTAAAAATAAATAGTCTTTTGTATGAACTTTGCTAACACATATAAGTGTTACAGTAATCAGATGTAAATAATTTAATAACAAAAGGAGTCTTTTGTAATTTGTAAATATTTCTTTTTCCCACTCTTATCTATTCCTACACACATTTTGGCCGCATAGCATTTAATTTAAGGTTTTCTCTTCCTTAACAAAATCAACGTCCCAATCACTTCCCAAAATCAATGGAATCTTCAACCACTTCCCAAAATCAACGCCGACTCAACCAGTTCAACATCCATGCTGACTTCAACCACTTCAACATCGACATCAACCACTTCATTGATTGCTCAGACAATTAGATTGACATCTCATAGCTGTTGTTCGTGCGGTAGTTCTCTCGGCGACTTGATCAATGGTTTAGGCTCGACGTTAACGGCGTAAATTGCTCAAAATTATGGACGGTTCAGGTGACTGGATCGCGACATATCATTCTCAAGCTCGACATCGACAATAAGTTTCCTTTTCTTTTTCTATGCTATTTTATTTGCTAATTTCAGATTTGTGGGTACAATTTTGCTTGTTACTTCAAGAGTGTGTTGTTTATGATTTCCTTTTTTAATACATGGTTACTGTAAATGTGATGAAGACATAAATGGTTTGATGTTTATGTAGAGCTGTGTTGGATAGTGGATTGTAGCCATGAAAAAGTAATTATACATGTTTGTACCCATAGCCAAAATTAACTCACATACTCTATCTTTTTCTTTGCATCCTGCGTTATTTATTTGTGTTCAGTTAAATAACAACCTCACTACAAAATGATTAGAACTTCGATGCTTTATGGAATACCCGCTGATGTAGTCAACAAGGGCAAGACTTTGGAAGAAAGAAGAGCTGATCTGGTAAGTCTGTCATTCGTTCTTGTATAAATTCCTACACCTGTTTTATTTTTATTTTTTGAACTTCCATGATTTGTTGAATTGGTAAGGCCTAAAATCACACATTTGTGTGCCAGAATCATCTACACCTTTGCAAAATGTTTTTTGTTTGCACACTATGCCGTCTTATCCTCTGTTTGTCGTATGAATTTTCAAGCACTTGTGAACTCTCCGCTGCCATTAAATGTGATACTTGACTATATGGTTTAGTTGGTTGTAGGATCCATTAGATGTGGTACTTGACTATATGGTTGTTTGGTTATAGGATCCATTAGATGTGGTACTTGACTTTATGGTTTGGTTGGTTGTAGGAGACAAATATCATATTCTGTCTTTCTCATTACTTGTACTAATATATCTTTTTGATGTTACTGTATGTATGGAAATTGCATATCCATTCTGCTGCAAGCATCTTGGGTAAGAACAATTTGATCAAGTATGATAGGAAGAGTAGCTATTTCCAAGTTACCGACCTTGGTAGAATTACAAATAATTACAATATAACTCATGGAATAATAGCTACATGGAATGATTACTTGAAGCCCATAACGGATGATATTGAGCTGTTGTGTATTGTCTCCCTTGGTGAAAAATTTAAGCATGTGTCGGTTAGGCAAGATGAAAAGATAGAATTGGCAAAGCTTATTGACATCGTGCCTATTCCTGTGAAAGAAAGCTTGGAAGAACCAAGTTCGAAAGTAAAAAAAGAGAGCGGGTTTTCATTAATTTCAATTTTTTCTAGTGCATTAAACAAGGGTTAATAATCTAGACGATTTGGTCAAATAAACTAAGTAAAATGAATTCCCACTGCTACGTTTTCTTCTTCTTCCTTTTTCTTCTTTTCTGAGTAAAATGAAGTTGATTTTGGGTGCATTGAGCACCACTCGAAATGTAAGTGTTAGTTAACTTATGTTTTCTTTATGACTTATCAATCTGAAGCCATAAATTTTTAAAGTTACCACAGAACTATTTCATCGATGCTTTTAATCCTTTTACCGTATTTGGATGGTTTTTGATTACAGGTCCCTTTTCAAGTTCCTTTAAAGGTTAACGTTGTACTAGTAGGTTTTAATGGCGATGGTGGCTACAGATATACACTAGATGCACATAAGCTGGAAGAGTTCTTAAAAAGTAGTTTTCTTACTCATCGACCTTCATGTCTTGAAACAGGGGAGCCAATTGACATTGAGCATCATATCATCTATAATACTATGCCGGTAAACCATCTTTGAAAAATTCGCTACAAAATTTTGATGCCTTTTTTTTCTATTTTTTGATTTCTTATTTTCTCAAATAGTGCATCGATTGAATTTCTAATTGCTGCCGTGTTAAAAATTATATAAAGAAAATAAAAGGTCCCTTCTATATCTAGCTGCCAACATGGGTGTTTCTATATTTCACCTAGAAATAACAAACTTTCTACTTTTCTGTTTCCCTAAAATACCATAAACCGTACATTAAAACCTTTTGTGACAAGAGAGATAAGTTAAATGCTTTAGGTATGGAAGTAGGAGGAAATGACTACTTTTTCCTCTAATAATCTTCAACGTTAAACTCCATTAGTAATTGCTACCAAAACCAGCAATCTTTATTCATATCGTGTTAAGTGGTATTTCCAAATAAAATTTTCCTCCAATAATCAAGAATCCTATATGTATTACTTGAAAATATCTTTTCCAATAACATGAACAGTAACTTCTTAGAATATATAGAAGTTGTTAGTTCAAACGACATTGTCATATAGAGTTACCACAGCACGCACTATAGCAAAAAATTATGCATAGTGTAGGATGTGCGCTGTTTAACCTATAATAGTGCATATGTCATCTATAGCACAACATAGTATGCTATTTTGTCAAAGCGCAAAATAACGAATAGTCCAAAATAGCGTGCTAATTTGTTTATTTATTTATTTAAGGTATGTTTATTGAATAACCCAAATAAAATCGAAATCGTTTATCAAAAAAATAACCCTGATCCCTTCAAATAAATTTGAATGTAGGTCTTTGGTGGGTGTATCACGCTCAAAATGTCTATATGGAGAAAAAAATACTTTTCTTTTTCTCTAACTATATATTAATAGGTGGAAACCTTTTAACCTTAAGAATTCATTTTAAATTTAGTAGCGATGTTATTTACCCATTTAATGTTTCCACTTTAATTTTTTTTAATACTTTGTTGAACTTGATTGTTTGGAATATTGGATTTTGTTATCTACATCATTTTTAATACAGAAAAAACAAAAATACGAATGTTGAACATTCTTTTCTTTTAAATTCTTTTGAGCATACTACTGAAAGCAAAGTTCTTTCATTTGATATAACATTATAAAATTCCATCGTTCATACATCAAAAGTGCTACTTGATAGATACTTTGAAAATTGCTTTATGGACTACTAGTTTATTTTGGGTGTACAAAAAAGCAAATTATTAGTACAAATACCAAATTTTGATGCATAATCAATAATGCTATTTTTAGTTTGTTTCCCATAAAAAATTAGTCATTCAACTTAGTAACAAATGTTTTAATTTATGAGCTACTGCTACCAACATTATGATGTTGTTGTATAGATTTGTACATGATTCAAGTCCCTTTTTCATACCAACTCAGCTACACAAAAGATTCAACAGTCATTTTCATCTCTTTTAGTTTATAAGCAACTAAAATGTACATATGTTTTGATATTATATGACATTTTTTCTACTGATTTATAACGCCAAAATCTTTGAACCAATCAAATCAAAATTTACATTGAAAATTGATAAAAAGGGATTTCGAAATCAACATCGAAAAATTATATTAGATGTAGTCTAAAGATATATTAATTGTAACATAATTACAATTTGATGTATTGATTTATGAAAAATAACAATTAAAATAATCGATCTTAATTAGGAAAAAAAATAAAGATGATAAGGGTGGTAAATCCTTAGAAATGACAAAAAAATTGTTAGATGTATTTACTTTAGGATACCGTATAAAGAATTTTTAAGCATGGTTCTTTAATGTTGAATTTGAATATGAGGATTCAACTAACAATTTATACTGTAAATTGAAATGTAAATTGCAACCCATAATTAAATTAGTATAAAATTTAATAACATAATTATGATAATCACGAGTGATTTGATATTTATGTAAAACATGGACCATGACTACTTTAGCCCAATTCGATATTTATAAAAAAAGCAATATTTACAGAATAAACAAAATAGCATGCGCTATAGCGCATAGTGTAAGCCTTTTGCACTATTTGCTATAGATTACCTTGTTGACATGTAAATTTTGCTTAAAAATGAGTGTGGAAAAATAAATTTATAGCCGAACTTTATATGCTTAATCAATCTTTTTATTATATGTGTGTGCTTGCATCCGTTTTCTTTTTGACCTAAATATGCTTCATGATAGGAAATAGGATATTTCATGATACTTTATAGGATTCATTGGATCGTGGTAGATATTTTGGCAAACATAATCCTTATGTTATTTGTTTAAAATTTATGTTCTAGTGTTAATGTTCTTGTTACTGGTTGACCATCTACTCTTTATAAAAGAACTTACCATAATTTTATGAATAACACATTCCTTATTTGTTAACTAAACTAGTCTGCTACATGAGGCAAATAACTGGAGAGGATTGAAAATTGGTCTGAGAAATAATAGAAGTCGAAAGTCATATTCAATGCAATTCAAGGTGGGTTTTTGGTGGGAAAAATGCTCCCTTACAATATGCTGCTTCTGAATCTGTATATTTATCTCGTCGAATAACCAATGATGCATTGATAGCCTTGTACCTTTAAACCCTCATTATGCTCTACAACAAAAGAGTGTTTCCCAAACGAAAACTCAATATTTCACCATCCAATTTTTTTTGAAATTATCATATCTTAATTTAAAAATATGTGGAATTTTTTGTTTATTTAAAATTAGGTTAAGACTATCGCTTATTATTTTACTAGTGAATCTGGTCGTAGACGAGTTAGTGACTTAGTGGTTCTAATACCTGTTCATATAAGTTTTTGCATTAGAATCAACTTATTGTTCTTATCTCTCTAAAAAATGGTTGGTGACAATTAATATCCCATAACACATGATATTTTTATTTGAAAGATGTAAAATATGTGTAAAATATCGCAAGGTCGTATCTGTGTTTCTTTACCATGTGCAAGTTTGCTATCATTGACCTTTCAGTTGGGACCTGTACTTATGAGAAAATAGAATTTGAAGAAGGCGGTGTCGGCTTCAGACCAGTGCCACATCTATCGAGTATATTTTTTCCTAGGGGCATAAATTACCCAGGTGTCATTCCCACAAACGAATTCTTCATGGGACAACTTGGTGCTCTAATTTCAACTACCATCAAGCATGTTATAGCTCCAGATATAAGGTGTTACACTATTTTTAGTTCTTGATTGTAATATGTAGGTTTATGCTTCCACATGCTTTTTTATGTTTTTTTTTCTTTCAGAAATTAGGTACCTGGATTGTAGCATGTAGTATTACTGCAAGTCTTAGGTAGTTTATAAGATACCGTGTGTCAATATATGTCCAGCAGTTCAAATCTAGTGGTGCTGGACTTCATTTCTTATTCCACATAATTTCGTTACACTATGGAATTATTATGGTTTTTGCAATCACAATGAAACCATAGCCAATATCATCATCATCATCATTTATGATTAACTTAATAAATAAAAATTGAGGATGCACTTCTTAAGAAAAATCAACAAACTCAACCTTGCTGCTGGTGTTGAAGAGAGTACCACATTAACCCATCTTGAGATGTTTATAGAAATTATTGTCTCATAACTTACTAGGCAGAATTGGAAATATAAAATCATTATTACAGAGCCGTTGGTTTAACTCACTTTACAATAACATCCCCTCAAATATCTAAAATACACACAGAGAAGAAAGGTGAGAAATACGATATTGGTTTTTGCAGCTCATGCCATTTTAGCCCCGATCAGACATCCAACTGCATAATAAACTCTCCTCTAAATATTCTCTAGTGCTTGAATAGTATTTGTTATCAAAATCGATGAATTTTTCCTCATGTTTTGAACCTAGATATGAACATTAGCTTTCAAAAGAAGATAGAAATAGTAATAATTTTTTTTCTGAATACCACAACAGTTATCATAACATGTTTTTTCATACACTTATTTTAAATTGTTAATGGTGGTGAAGCATGAAACTACATGATAAATTTCTTACATTTTGCTATATTGTTTTGTCAACTACAATTGTGAACCTTAATGCTTTATACCGCAGTATGATATATGCTAGATTTATTTGCTTAGAACTGCCATGAAGGAAAATACTCGTGGAACTCATGCCTTGTCATTTATTTGCATGTACAACATCAACTACTTGTTATTTCTGTTCTAATGTCGACTCTTCATTTATTCAGGATTCTTATTGGCTGTTTAGTTTGGAATTGTTGGACATTAAAGTAGTTCATTGAGTTGGAGTTTAATCTTGTTTTCATGGGTTGAATGTGCTAACTTTATGGCTTAATACACAGCCATAAATCTAATGGTTTTCAAAAAAGAAACCCAAAGAAAAATGCATTTTGAACTATACGTATCATATTCATTATAGAACTTCAGTGTGTGTCACCTTTGACATCCTATATTCATATTATGTAGAAATTGTTTCTCTCATACTTTTTTTTATATTCCAGATTTGAAACTGTTGACATGACATGGAGGTTGTTGCTACCAATAATCGTCCTGCAAAATCACAATAGATACAACATCCTTAATCCAGGTCATAACTATACCATGATATCGAAGACATCGAAAAAGAGGTATGTTATTGTTCTTAATCATCATTTGTTATCATGTCAGTCATAGTTATTTACGGCACACAACGATGAAAAATCTTCATGGCACATTGGTGCATGGTGCTTCAAACTGCTCGTGTCTTTTGGAATTACAGCACATGTATTTAAAAAGTATATTTTTATTACACATACTTTATTAAACAAGACTAATATACTCTACATATTTTAACTAAAAAATATCCAACAATGATTTTCCTTGTTTAAAATGTCATAATAAATATCATAAAACAGAATATCATAGGCATAGAATTTCAAGTATAAAAATCATTCTGAAAGCCATAATCCAAAAAATAGAAGATATTACTAGTGAAAGAAAGCTTGGAAGAACCAAGTGCGAAAGACTAAACGTTCTTCTATAGGCGTATATATCTCGGCTGAAGCTTGAAGGGCATTAGTCACTCACATCTGACATGTTGTATGTCGGACAGGTACATTTTATATCCTGCCATTACATATATGGTTTCTTAATGCATTTCAGTTATCAAATACGGAAAATTATTTATCTTTGCGAAATGAACCAATAATATCTAAACTGATAGAGGCTAATATGACCATGTAGATTATGTAATTATTGTCTCATTTTTGGACTATAAGCCGTGTTATATATCCTTTCGCTTGTTATGCTGGCTCTCATCACCATTCTTGAGTAATTAATTGGATGCTTACATTTGTTTGGATATGTCCTAAAGTTGTAAATGCTTCAGTGAGTAGATTAAAATTTTAAATGTATTTGAACACGTGTTTCTTTTAGCACAAGTTTCTAGTTACAATTTAAAATAGATTATCAATTCTTTACAGTTTAAAAAATTATTACCATGTTATTTGCAAATTTAAAAGCACAAAAGATACATAACACTAAAATAAACCTCTAACGTTTGTTTAACTAGCTATGAATTTTATTTTCAAAAATACTTTATTTAGATATTTTGGTGGTTGTAAAAAGAATAAACATTTGGAAGTATATATTTTACATATTAGACAAATGTATAACTCGTCTGTTGCACACAATAACTTGCATTTTAAAAAATAAAAAAGATTAATTCTTATCATGTGCTTTTATATATATTTTTTGTTAATATTAATAAAAATACAAAAATGTTTTTTTCTCAAAAGCTTTAATGTTGGTTCAAAGAATAAATAAACATTGACCGATTACATTTATTAATTGGTTAATTCATCGATAAAAACTTCAATTTTTTTCTTTCTGTAAGATGAATCAATTGGGAGAACTGACGGATGGCTCCAAATATAAAAAATTGTATAAGTGGACTGATTTTTCAGTAATGTGAATTACATAAGTGAGAAAATTATATTGGAATGGATAATACTTTGAGGCTATGACAGACTTGTGAAAATATTCACGATTCAAAAAAAAAAGAGGAAGAAGAAGAAGACTGGAGCTTAAATAAAAATACTGATGAGAAGTAAATGAGAATTTCTAAGATGGGAAAGACTTACACTGAAATAAAATGACAGAATTAAAAAATGATTTGAGAATATTTTTACTGTTCTATTATATAATGTATAACATATTGAGTTTTCTTAAACCATTTACTGGCATTATAACCATATATGCACACAAAACATCGTACAAAAGACTGAAATACAATGATGGAAACTAAATGCTAATGAACAAAGTGTACATAATTGGTAGGACTACAACTTTTAGTTGCAATAAATAGAGATAGATAAGAAGGGATTTATATAAAAAAGGAAGTGTTATTTCCAATTTATTTAGATATGATTACAACAACTTAAATTAAGATATTTTGGATATTAGTACCAGAGAAAATCATAGTTTCTGTTAGTTATTCAAATTCAATTCTATCTTACTTTCATTATCTTTCACATACCTCGCTTTCTGCTTTTATATAGTTTTATAAACTTAGAACAACTTTTTTTACAGTTTTTTTACTTCCAAGAATTAGGTTAAAGGACAATTGAAGTTGCTTATGTAAGAGTAACCTACTAAAATTCATCTGATATAAATGAAATAATAGTATAGTTAAGGTCTTTTGTTTAACTAATTTTGTTAACTAAAGTGACTTATAGATACATTGAGCTTATTATCATGCCAACTACACGTTGGCTCAATCATTATTTGCAAAAATAGAAAAAACTTCTGATTTAACTCTGCTTCAAATAAATATTTCCTGATTTTTATTCAATCCTCAAATGTCAATTCAAAACTCAATCCAAAAATCAGTTGAAAACATTCAATTTTATGTCGAAAATAAAAGCTTCCTCGAGATATTTATTACAATCTACAATTCATGGTTAATCTTTTTCAGGAAAATGGAACAATAGAGAAAATTAGGCTTTATGTTTAGAGATGGAAGAACTTAGAAATCAACTTAGAAACTGGAAAAAAACGAAGTATGTTTGATTTCATAATCATTTTATCTACTGAGCATTTAGTGCTGTTTTGAGTGCGTACTGTGTATGTTTGATTATATGGATGAGTGGAGTATGTATGACTATCTATGTGTGTGGGTACTATGTATAGTTGACCAAGATAGTTTTTATTTTTGAATTGGCCAAGACAGCTGCAATTTTGGTAGAAACAGCAGCTGTCATTAGAGTTCATCCCACCCTCAACATGGTTTGCTCTTGCAGCATGAAAATCTAAGACATATGCATCATACTCTTCATCAGTCATTATTTTGTATGACTAATTATGGACCGGTATATATGCTTTTAGTCCATGGTCGGTAGCTTGTCATGGACAATAATTGGATCTAATAATGCACTAATACCTTAGATTATATGTTAGACCTGATTATTATTGAGTAAACCAATCTATACTTAACCTGCACATACATGGATAGTTGAGTTGGAAGTGAACCGTTATTCTATATTTTTATACAATGAAAGCTAAGACTTAATTAATAGTAATTTTGATGTTTGAATTCTCATTTGACATATTGAACGTAGACACTTATGGAGGAAGAGGAAGAAAAATAAAAGTTGGAATGTAGTGGTAATGAGGAAGCAAACACATATGACCATGTCAATGATCCCATCTCTAAAGTTTTTGGCTCCGATAGAATGAAAAACTATTGTCGTGCAATAATAGAAAGAAAAATATTATATTGGATATTTAAAATTGGATATGAAATTGCTTTTTTGTAATTTGGATATGATATTGTGGTATTTTGAAATTGGAAAGTTTGTAGCTCATATTATAGTATTATCTAAATATGATATTGTTACATTTGAGATATGGAAGCATTTAGGCTTCATATTAAATTGATATGAAGAATTATATGTGTGATATGGACATGATCATTTATGAGATATTATATTCATTTGTTTTAAGAGTTTAATATTAATTGTGCATAAAATAGGGTAAAAACATAATTCAATTATTAACGCATGTAAGTGTTACCAATATTTTGGATAACAACGCTTATCTACCTTACAAGCCTAAATGATAATCTAAGCAATTTATGTGTAACAACACACATATGTGTTACTAAATAATCATTTTCCAACACTTATAAACGTTACTGTATATTTCTGTATCAACACTTATAAGTGTTACCATATATTTTTGTACCGACACTTATAAGCGTTACCGTATATTTAAGTACCAACACTTATAAGTGTTAGTAATACGTATGTTCGTAACACTTATAAGTGTTGCAAATTTGACCGTTCCATTCCTCAGTCCATTAGTAACACTTAAAAAGTGTTATAAATTATTTGTAACACTTATAAATGTTAGGATTTGCCTATTTGGTGTAGTGGTGACCCTCTTGCGGGTTATTTCGGGAACATCTTCGGCTCATTGGGTGGCCTTGGTAATTTTTCAATTTTCTCTATAGGGGAAATCACTTTTGAAGATATTCAAACACATATTCTATTGAATTCAGCTTCTCGTCTTAGGACATTCTTGTCGTGGGTAATGAAATCCCATCCTTGCGAATCCCTGAACATAGTCCATAGAATAATTATGGAAATTCTAACACTTTACACTTCTGGGATTACAATTATTAACACTTTGCAATCATCTTTAACTCAATTCTTTAGTTCTAAAACAATTACCTCCATTCGGGAATGATCCAGCACCGCTTATCAACTCCAAATGCTTACGCACAATGTCCTGGTTCACTTAATGACTGAAAATGAGAGGAGGAGGAGAAAAGATTAAGAGCTTCGAGATAAGGAGTATAGATAAAGGCACTAAGATGAAGAAAAAGAGCGTCGTGACCTAGAAAAAAAAAATGAGATTTTTATAATCATTTCAGGCGTGATTCTTGCGCTTCTCAACAGCACGCCCACTCTCAGACCCCTTAGCAATAACCTTTGTCGACTCAATCACCTGTCACTATTGTTCCCACCTTCCAAAAATCCAAAGAAGTTTCAACTCATGAAGCTCCACCTCTGCCCTCATAGGCTCATTTACAGCTATCGATATTAGGATGTTGGTGAACTTGCGTGACTACTACTTGATGGGGGTCATGTTCGATTATTATGACCAAGACATCACTCATCAAGAGCCGAACCAAACAATAGATGGGGTTTAAGAAATTTTGGACTAGTTGTTTGAATGGAAGAAGCCGTCCAAGGGCCACTCTGGTGTCGATAGGATCAATCCAACACTAATTAGCTTGTTTGAGTAGAGAGGAAATATCATGACAGGATAGTTGGGGGCCTATAAAATGGAGTTGCCAGCCTTACTAAAGAGATGACGCCCTATAACTAGCCAAGCACTCCAAGGAGCTAATAAAAGAAATGTCGAGAGCTCATACTTAGGTTAAAACAGTCATGAAGGACCAAATCAAGACTGCTCATTACGTCGAGCTTGTGGCACAATCTAAGGCCAAAGAGGAGAAAAAAGGCCCTGTAGATCGAGTAAGATAACATTAAGACCAATTTTAAGGCGCAAACGAATTCCAAAGCACAAGCTCAAGACAACCTCACTGAAGCCAAAAAGGAAATTAAAGAGCTTAAGACAAAGGTTACTCTGGCTAATGAGGAGACGAATGCCAACCTCTAGCAGTTCTATGCCAATGTCATTGAGATCAAATATATGAAGTGGCTGGGGAGTAGTTTTGCTGTCAGGTTATCCGACACTTGGGAAGAAATACTCCGTAAGGCCACTGCAACTGACGAAGGTGTAACTAAAGAGACATTGAAGTATTATATCTTGGATGAGGAGGACATCATAGCCATAGAAAAAGGCATAGTAATTCTGGCCACAGAGGACGTGACTGTGGGAAAGGTAGCTATCAAGGATCCTACCGATTCTAGTGCATTGGATCAGGTAGAATTATCTACTCCTAAATCAAAAGGGCCCACAATAGAGATCACAACTTCCATGGTGGCCACCTCTGAGGCTGTTGTTACTAAGACTCTTATTCTAGCCACGTCAACCACTGATGTTCCTCGTTCACCTCCTCTGGCTATCCAACCGCATAAATCTTCTACCGAGGAGGGTGAAATCATTAACTCCCTAGCCAAGGAAACTCTCCCTAGTTAAGGTATTCCTCTCGTCTCTTCAGTCTTCAAGAAACTTCAACTCTTGTAAGAGGGCATCACTAAATATTATTTTGTCTATCAAGCTATAGGGCATCCGTCACTGCCTCCTCTGCCACCATATACCCAAGGCTTGGGTCTAAGTGCTATATATACACCACCTCAACCTCTATCAGTATCAAGCCAATCGTTCAAGCTCTTCCTTCCTACTCCGGCTCTAGTCTAGACTCATAGAAGATTGAAGCATTATAATCACTGGAGGACATTAATCAATCTTAGGAGGAAGAGG
This sequence comes from Allium cepa, assembly GCA_030765085.1. NCBI lineage: Eukaryota > Viridiplantae > Streptophyta > Magnoliopsida > Asparagales > Amaryllidaceae > Allium > Allium cepa. The sequence continues at coordinate 274,318,727 of CM060928.1, forward strand.
TCAAAATCACAAGCACAAAGGACCCCAATAATCACATCACCGTGGCGGAGATGTTGAAGTGCGACTTTGATAGAATCAATGTCAAATCAAAACTAGGAACTGATAGGTATGCAACCAGCTATGGAAAGTCAAGCCTTACTTCCAAGATTTCCTCTTTGAAAATATGGCCCCCTAAGGGTCGTGATTCTGCTGGAACTACAAAATCCTCCTGTCATACTTCCAGAAAGCCTGAAGACCCGCTCAACCGAACCAATGAATAAGAACCCTTTCCCTTTGCGAAAAGACTTCAAGGAAGCGCCTCGCTAAGCTTGAGATCAAGAGCAATAAGTGTGACACCTCATATTTTTAGTAACATTATTTATGATATTTAATTAGCTAAATAAAATAAAATAATGTAAGTTGATTTATGGTATGAGATTTGTGATTTCATAGGGGTAGCTGTGCCATGTTAATGAGTAAATCAAAACGAGATAACATGAAATAAAGTAGGTAAGGGAAAAATAGGGAGAAAAATATTCTTATACCCTAAACCCTTAGGAATTTACTTCCACACATTCATTTCATTATCAAAAGTTTTAAGTTTAAGGCCAACCACCATTAGCAATCTCAAGAGAAGATAAAGCTAGGATTTTCAAGTGAAAGAATTAGATCACTTAATCAAGATCAAATCTCACATCCTAAATCACATAGCTAAGGTGAGTAATGACTACATCTCTTGTTTTCCTGAATGATTTCGGTTTGGAGGAAATCCGAATTTATCTTGCATAGTTTAGCCATGTTTTTAAGGGACAAAATGTTGATATATGCTTGTCGATGATTTATGCTTATTCGTATAGATTTTATGATTGTTTTGACGTGAAAGCCCTATTTGATGACATCCAAAATCCTTATGATTTTAGATATAGATCATAGATGATATTTTAGAGATGAGTTTCAATTTTCATAATTTTCTGAATTAATGTGGATTTTATATTGATTTTCTTGTGAAGGAAATGATTTATTGGGTTATAAATAATTTATGGTTAAAATATAAATAATTTAGGTCTAAAATTTATATATGTTACAGAATATATTAAAAAGGATTTTTTGGAATTTTTATGGAATTTTCCTAAGTGCTTTGATGAATATATAAAATTATTTAAGGTGTGAGACTTAAATGTTTTATATAATTATAAAAGGAGAAAGGGTATCATGTAAATGATATGACTTAATTAATTCCAAAATTATAGCAATCCTTTTAGAAAAGAAAAATTAGCAACCAATAAGATTTTGACAAACGAGGCAGATTAGTTAAGAAGATTACTTTAAAAAGCAAAAATTCGGCTTTTACATGCTTTCAGCATGTTTCGCCACTTTTGGCACCCTGTTAATTGGCTTTCGACTGAGTTCCTCCACCTCTTATACTACGAAACCAATGCACATGACATCAAAGACTTGGTGCGCAGCGAATTAGAAAGAGGGCGGAAGGTATGAGGTCAAAACCGAGGATTCCGAAGGGGTCGAAGCGCTACTCTGTTTTAAATTGAAAATGTGCATGCTTTGCTTTCGACTATATTGCTTTCGACTTGATTGGATTCCAACTGGGTTAAATGGTTTAAAGAAATGGTTTTAAGAGCTTGCGCCTTTGTTTTTAAATAACCGCTTTTGACTAGGTGAAAGATTAAGCTGCCGCTTCCTACCTTTCGAAGCAATGCCTTCGAAAGGGTTAATTTTGTTTTATAAAAACCCTGCCTCTTCTCACATGCTTTCGGAAGGATGGTTTTGACACCATCACTTCTTTACTTAGCTTTTGGTTTTCGAAAGAGTTGCTTTCGACCTTATTGCTTGTGACCCTTAGAGATTTTTAGAGATTAACCCAAAGGTTTCGAAAGAGATGGTTTTGAATGGTTTCAAAAGGTGTTTCCACGTACTTTAAAATTGAACTCATATGCTTTCGAAAGGTCTAAGGTTTTGTTGCTTGTGAAAGGTCTAAAGGAAAGGTTTTTCCATTGGTTTCGAAAGGCTATGTTTAAAGGTTTTAAAGATAGGATGCCTAAGGTTTTTAGCTTTCGAAGGAAAATGTATTTCAATGGTTTTGAAAGGTTTATGTAAATTGTTTCGAAATGAAGGTTTTGGTCTTTCGACCTAGATGAATGAAAGGTATTATTTGGTTATGAAAGGGATACTTTCAATGGATTTGAAAGGGCCACTTTCAAAGGTTTACATGTTTTCATTAACCAAGATTTCAGTAAAGTATATATAATATGGCAAGGTTTTTTGAGTATAGCATAGAGTATGTATTTTCCTTTTTTAAGTTTGATTTAAAGGTTTAAATCAATTTGAGATGAAAAGGTTTTCATACAATTTAAGGGAAGATTACTCTAAGTAAAATAACTCAGATATTAGAATACCAGATGTGATTGGTATAGGGTTGTGCCCTCTACATTAACTATTAGCCCCAGCTAATTTAGTCCAAAATTCTAATGTACAGTGCTTTTGCCACAGGTAAGACTAAAATTATGGTTACACACAGAAAGGAATATATATATATATATATATAGGTTATTGGTGTGCCCGCAAAACTATTAGGATCAGGCGACCCTGGGAGATGATAAGTTAGGGATAGACCGTCTAGAAGAGGAGTATTTAATAGATAGTAATGGACATGCCACCCAAAAGAGGAGTGTCTAACATGTGTTAGATTGTTTGACTTTATTGTCTGGTGGGCCCGAGTCAGCCAACGGTCTGTAGTAAGCCAAACATAACTACAGTGTCCGGACAAATAGTCCATTTGTTACTTGATTTGTATGTTTACATAAAATGCTTTACAGTTTTAGCCAGTTTTGGTTGCAAGATAAAGGTATGCAAAGGATATGTTTTAAAAGGTTATTAGTGAGGGGAAGCCTGTTTCGCTAAGCGACGTGGTCTCACTTAATATCAAATAACCGAGATGTATAATATTATTCACACCAGGCTTTATGTCTGACTCAAAGTTTATGTTTTTCCCCTTAAACTCCTGGGCACTCAAAATTGATTTGAGTAGACTGAGGCTTAAGGCTTGCAGGTTTTTAGTCGGTTGGCAAATAAAGCTTCCAAGGACGAGCAGGTGTTTGACGGATAGCTAATTAGGAGTTGCTGCTTTGTTTTGTTTTATTCCACTATGTTGTATTTTAAACAGTTATGTCTATATAGTACTTTGGTCAACCATGGAGGCATCATCATATGTCGCTCTTGGCATATTTATTTAATAATTATAGTTTAGCTAAACCTTGAAAAGGATTATGGGATTATGTAATTTAAATATGAAACATGTGTTTTGAAATGTAATCAGTGAAATGTTGTTTTTGAAAATATGTGATTTTGTTTCATATTCATGTGCTTCTGATATTATGGATACCATTACCACAGCCGTATTTAGTCGCTGAAAGTTAATACTAGGATGACTGTAGCATCTGCAGCACTTAGCTTTGGGCCTCTAGATAGGGGATGTTACAATTTGGTATCAGAGCATAGGTTTATGAAATACTTTAACCAAAAATGATTTTTGAAAACATAGTCCTTATGATTAGAGAAAAGATAGGGTATGGGATAACGCTATAGTAGCATACTTGTACTTGCTATATATGAGTATATGCTATATCTCTATTCTCCTATCTCTATTAAGCTATTCTTCTGTATCTCACGATGCTTGAATACAGATATGCACACTAGAAGAGGAAGAGTTAACCTAGGAGGGGACTACACCACCACAAACTGGAATTCTCGACCAAATACGAAAAGGAACCAAGGTCAGGCCCAAGCTGAACATGTTGGTGCTGGGATCCCACAAGTGGACATGGGAGCTATATTTCAATATTTCGTAAACATGATGCAAGTTGGAATTGCTGCTCGAGTGGTTGGAGGGAATGTTGCGGGAGGAGTTCAGGAAGCTCCGGTTGTCAACATTATGCTAACTTGAGTAGAGACTATGCTAGGCTTTGAGGGAAGCCATTTATTGGGACTGAAGACGCTATAAAAATGGAGAACTGGTTGCTGCACTGTAAAAGGATATTTGCTGACTTAGGTCTCAATGATGAGTAAAAGAGGAGGGTTGCTTCGAGACAGCTTCAAGGAGCAGCTCTATTTTTGTGGAATAGTGTGATGATTGGTGTGGATGAGGAGATGGTGACATGGGCTAAGTTTAGGAGAAGGTTCCAGGAGAGGTTCATGTCGGTGATGGCACAGTCTGTTTTAATCAGAAAGTTTACTGAGTTAGAACAAGGAGAAATATCTATTTTGGAGTATGCTAGCAGGTTTAAAGATTTGGCTAGATATGGTTATGCCACTGTTGATACTGTGATGAAAAGGAATGAGAATTTTATCAAGGGGTTGAAGCCTGAGTTGGCCATGGCTACCTTACCGCATATCAGAGATCCTTGTGAAGTGATTGTAGATATGGCTTTAAGACAAGAGGAGATGCTTGCTCTTATAGAAAAGAAGGAGGAGAAGGAGGTCCCGGTGGGGTAGAGTCAGAAAACAAAATTCTTTCATAAGAAGGGTTCTTAGAAAGGTGGAGCCGCAAAGAACAGAAGGTCTGAGGTGGTTTGTTATAAATGTGACAAGAAGGGGCACTTTGCTAATGAATGTTGTACGGGAAAGGCGAAGGAAGTGATCGAGAAGAAGAACATCAAGTGCTTCAGTTATGATCAGATTGGCCACTATAAGAACCAGTGCAAGGAACCAGCAAAAGAAGGGAGAGGAAAAGTATATGCATTGGAACAAATTACCACGAGGTCAACGGCATAGGAGAAAGGAAAATCAATATTGGAAGGTACGCTTCAGATCCATGATATATGTGTTAGCATTTTGTTTGATACTGGTGCATTGCATTCTTTTATATCCTGATGTTTGGTAGATAAGCTTAATCTAGAACTTACATATTTAGCTACTTCCTTAAGATTTGCAAATCCGATAGGAGGGTATGCGACACTTGGGATGAAGTGCGACCACTTAGAGTTTGACTTGCTAGGTTACATCTTTGTTTGCAATTTACATGTGTTTGACTTTGTAGGGTTCGGAATTATATTGGGCATGGATTAGTTAAGTAAGTACGATGCTAGGATAGTTTTCCACGATAGGAAAATATCACTTAGACACCCTGATTATAGTGATCGGATTGTATATACCTTAGAAAGCCCTAGCTATGAGATGAATGCTTTGTTGGGTGTTGTGAAGTTGGAAGATGACTTGAATTTCGTTTTTGTGGTTAGTGAATTTGTGGATGTCTTTGAACCGGTAACAAAATTTCCACCAAAATGAGCCATTGAGTTTTGAATAGATTTGGTGCCTGGGGTAGAACCAGTTAGTAGGTCGTCAAGTATGATGACACCTACAGAGATGAGAGAGTTGAAGGTGTAGTTGGTGGATTTGGAAGGGAAGAATTTTATTAGACCTAGTAGTTCACCTTGGGGAGCAGCCGTAGTATTCACTAAGAAGCCGGATGGATCGTTAAGGTTATCTATCGATTATCGTAAGCTAAATGGGAAGACGATAAAGAATCAATATCCATTGCCTAGAATTGATGACTTTTTCGATCAATTGAGTGGATCCAAGATATTTTCTTAGTTAGATTTGGCTACAAGGTTCCATCAGCTTAGAGTAGCAGAATATAGTGTACCTTTAACGGTGTGTAGGACCAGATATGGATCATACGAATGGTTAGTTATACCGTTCGGACTAATTAATGCGCTGACATTCTTTGTTGAATTGGTGAGCCAAATTTTCAAAGAGCACTCGGATAAATTCATGTTGGTGCTCATAGATGATATTTTGATATACTCTAAGGATGAGAAAGAGCATGAAGTTCATCTTAGAGCGGTTCTTGAAACTTTGAGAGAACATCAACCGAAGGCGAAGTTTTCTAAGTGTCATTTCTGCAAGAAGGAAGTAAAGTTTCTTGGTCACGTGGTTTCGAAGAAGGGGTTGTTAGTCGATCCAGATAAGATCGAAGTTGTTAATAATAGAAAAAGACCAGAAATGGCGACTGAGATAAGAAGTTTTCTTGGATTCGCTGGATACTATCGAAAGTTTATAAAGGATTTTTCATGGATAGCAGCACCGATGACCAAGCTAACGTGAATGAAGTTTGTATGGACCGATAAGTGTGAGGAAGCATTCAAAAGTTTGAAACACTTATTGACCCATGCACCTGTATTAGTTATTCCGAAAGGGAATCAAGATTTGGTAGTTTATATAGATGCACGTAGTACTGGATTAGGAGCTGTACTAATGCAGAGAGGTAAAGTGATTACCTATTCTTCTAGACAGCTTAGACGGCATGAGTTAGACACCCGATTCATGACTTAGGGTTAGCTGAAGTTATTTTTGCTTTGAAGGTGTGGAGACATTACCTTTTGGGAGAGAGGTTTGAGCTTTATAAGAATCATAAGTCTTTTAAGTACTTGTTCTCTTAGAAGGAGCTAAATATGAGACCACAGAGGTGGATAGAGTTTTTAGCCTCTTGTGACTGCAATTGAGTACACACTAGGGAAAAGCAACAAGGTTGCGGATGCGATCAGCAGGAAGCATCGAAATGCAATGTTGGCTATGATAGAAGTATGAAAAGACTTAGAAGCGTGGTCAACTTGTGGAGCGCAATGGAAATCCAAGGCCGGGTTAAGTAGTGAATCTGCCATGTTATCTAGTTTAGAAGTCCGTCCGGTATTGATTAGGAAGATTGCATCAATACAGGAATAGGATCCAGTGTTAGCTGAAAGGATCAGGAAATTAAGGGATGGAACGGAGAACGATGATTTGAAGGATTTCAATTTTGACCAAAGTGGATGGCTGAGAAAGAAGGGTAGATTATGTATTCCAGATGTGCGAGACATGAGGAAGAAAGTTGTAGAGGAATGCCATCGTTCGAAGTTCACTATTCATCCAGGGGAAACAAAGATGTATCAGGATACGAAGAGAAGTTTCTTTTGGGAAGAAACGAAGAGGGATGTGGGCTTATGGTTGAAATAGTGTTTGAACTGTCAATAGGTGAAAGCCGAGCATCAGAATCCAAGTGGGTTGCCTTAGCCATTGGATATTTCGGTATGGTAGTGGGATTCTATTTCTATGGATTTCATAGACGTGTTGTCGAGACCTAATAAAGGAAATGAAAGTATACGGGTCATGATGGACATGTTGACCAAGAGTGCCCATTTCATTCCCATTAAGTCAAATAGGTTGGCACCTGTATTGGCTAAGTTTTTATGAAGAATGTGGTTAGACTGCATGGAATTCTTTGTAGTATTGTTAGCGATGGAGGTTCCTTATTCACTAGCGAATTTTGAAAGAGTCTATAGGAGAGTTTAGGAACCAAGCTCAAGATGAGTACCACTTACCATCCCTAGACAAATGGGCTAACAGAAAGAGTTAACAAGATCTTGGAAGACTTGTTAAGACCTTGTGTATAAGACTTCGAGGGATCATGGGAAGACCACCTACACCTAGTCGAGTTTTCATATAACAATAGTCATCAGACTAGTATAGGGATGACACCGTTTGAAGCTTTGTATGGAAGACCATGCAAATCTCCCGCATGTTAGTTAGATACCGGATATAGATTAGTCCTTAGTCTCGATTTGGTAAGAGAAGCAACAGAGAAGATTGAGTTGAGAAGGGCGAGAATGAAGGAAGCTCAGTCTAGACAGAAAAGCTATGCAAATAGAAGACGGAAAGATATAGAATTCTCCATTTTCTCTGTTGGAGATCATGTTTTCATCAAAGCATCGCCGATGAAAGGTGCTATCAGGTTAGGGAAGACAAGGAAGTTAGCACCAAGATTCGTAGGGCCGTTTCCTATTTTAGAGAAGATTGAGGAACTCGCATATAGAGTAAAGTTACCAATTAGTTTGGAAGGAGTCCACGATGTTTTCCATGTATCTCATCTGAGGAAGTGGATTAGGGATCCAGACACTACTATAGCACCGATTGTGTTAGAGGATTTAGTAGTGGAACCAAACTTGACTATAGTTAGGAAGCCTGTCCGGATAGTCGCGAGAGATGAGAAGAAGTTGAGGAACATGACAGTCAGATTAGTAAAGGTCCAGTGGAGTGACAACGATAGAGACCGTACTTGGGAGACTAAGAGCAAGATTAGAGACGCTTACCCTGATTGGTTTGATGGTATGTTTTACCTTTGATTGTTTTACTGTGTACTTATCATAATTTTAAGGACTAAATTCTTTAAGGATGGAAGATTGTAACATCCCGTATTTCTACTAACATTATTTAGGATATTAATTATCTAAATAAAATAAAATAATGTAGGTTGATTTATGGAATGAGATTTGTGATTTAATAAGGGTATCCGTGCCATGTTAATGAGTAAATCAAAACGAGATAACATGAAATAAAATAGGTAAGGGGAAAATAGGGAGAAGGATATTCTTATACCCTAAACCATTTAGGAATTTACATCCAAATTTCGTTTCATTATCAAAAATTTTAAGTTTAAGGCCAGTCACCGTTAGCAATCTCAAGAGAAAATAAAGCTAGGACTTTCAAGAGGAAGAATCAAATCACTTAATCAAGATCAAATTTCACATCCTAAATCACAAATCAAGGGTGAATAATGTCTACATCTCTTGTTTTCTTAAATGTTTTTGGTTTTGAGGAAATCTGAATTTATCTTGCGTTGCTTAGCCATGATTTCAAAGGACAAAATGTTTATTTGTTGATGATTTATGCTTATTCATATAGATTTTATGATACATTTAATGTGAAAACCCTATTTAATGGCATCCAAAAACCTTGTGATTTTAAATATAGACCAGAGATTGGTTCAATTTTCATAATTTTGAGAATTAATATGGATTTTATATTTATTTTCTAGTGAAGGAAATGATTTATTGGGTTACATATAATTTACAGTTAAATTATAAATAATTTGTGTCTGAAATTTATATGTTAGAAAACATATTAAAAAGGATTTTTTTTGAATTTTTGTAGAATTTTTCAAAATGTTTTGATGAATATATAAAATTATTTAAGGTATGAGATTTAAATGTTTTATATATTTATAAAAGGAGAAGGGGTATCTTGTAAGTGATTTAAATTAATTAATTCTAAAATTATGGCATTACTTTTAAAAAAGAAAAATTCACAACTAGTAAGATTTTAACAAACGAGGCAGATTAGTTAAAAAGATTGCTTTAAAAAGAAAAAATTCAGTTTTTACATGTTTTCAGCATGTTTCACCACCTTCGACACCCTGCTAGTTGACTTTCGACTGAGTTCCTCCACCTCCAATACTATCGAAACCAATGGCATGGCATCAAAGGCTTGGTGCGTAGCGAATTGGAAAGAAGGCGGAAGGTATGAGGTCGAAACCAAGGATTCCGAAGGGGTCGAAGCGCTGCTTTGTTTTAAATTGAAAATGCATTTACTTTGCTTTCCACTGTATTGCTTTCGACTTGGTTAAATGGTTTAAAGAAATGGTTATAAGAGGTTGCGTCTTTATGTTTAAAGAACAACTTTCGACTAGGTCGAAGCCTTAGCTGCCGCTTCCTACCTTTCGAAGCAACGCCTTTAAAAGTGTTAATTTTTTTTTATAAAAATCCTGCCACTTCTCCCATGCTTTCAGAAGGTTGGTTTCGACATCATCACTTCTTTACTTAGGTTTCGATTTTCGAAAGAGTTGCTTTCGACACCGTTGCTTGTGACCCTTAGAGATTTTTAAAGATTAACCCAAAGGTTTCGAAAGTGATGGTTTTGAAAAGTGTTTCCACATACTTTAAAATTGAACCCAAAGGCCTTTGAAAGGTCTAAGGTTTTGTTACTTTCGAAAGGTCTAAAGGAAATGTTTTTCTAATGGTTTCGAAAGGCTATATTTAAAGGTTTTAAAGACAGGATACCTAAGATTTTTAGTTTTCGAAGGAAAATGTATTTTAATGGTTTCGAAAGGTTTATGTAAATGGTTTCGAAAGGAAGGTTTTGTCCTTTCGGCCTAGATGAAATAAAGGGTTTATTTGATTACGAAAAGGATAATTTAAGTTGGTTCGAAAGGGGTACTTTCAAAGGTTTAAATGTTTTTATCAACCAAGATTTGAGTAAAGTATATATAACATGGCAAGGTGATTTTGATTAAAGCATAGAGTATGTATTTTCCTTGTTTAAGTTTGGTTTAAAGGTTTATATCAATTTGAGATGAAAAGGTATTCAAGGAAAATTTAAGGGAACATTACCTTAACTAAAATGACTCAGATATCAGAATACCGGACGGGACTGGTATAGGGTCGGGCCCTATACATTAGATATTCGCCCCTGCTAATTTAGTTCAAAATTCCAGAGTGCGAGGCTTTGTCATAGGTACGATTAAAATTACGATTGTACACAGAAAGGAATATATATTGTATATAGATGGGTTATTGGTGAGCCCGCAAAACCATTAGGATCAGGTGACCCTGGGAGATGATAAGTTAGGGGCAGACCGTCCATAAGAGGAGTATTTAACATATAGTAAAGGACAGACTGTCCAGAAGAGAAGTGTCTAACTGGTGTTAGATCGCTTGATTAATATTGTCTGGTCGGCACGAGTCAGCCAAAGGTTAATAGTAAGCCAAACAAAACTGCAATGTTCGGACAGATAGTCCATTTGTTACCTAATATGTATGTTTACATAAAATGCTTTACAGTTTTAACCAGTTTTGATTACAGGATAAAGGTTTGCAAAAGATATGTTTTAAAAGGATATTAGTGAGGGGAATCCCGTTTCGCTAAGCGGCGTGGTCTCACTTAATATCAAATTACCGAGATGTATAGTATTATTCACACCAGGATTTATGTCTGACTCGAAGTTTATGTTTTTTCCCTTAAACTCTCGGGTGCTCAAAATTGATTTGAGTAGACTGAGGGTTAAGGCTTACAGGTTTTTAGTAGGTTGGCAAATAAAGCTTCCGGAGACGAGCAGATGGCCGATAGATAGCTAATTAGGAGTTGCTGCTTTATTTTTTTATTATGCTATGTTGTATTTAAGACAGTTATGTCTATATAGTACTTTGGTCAACCAAGGGGCATCATCATATGTCGCTATTGGCGTATTTATGTAATAATTATAGTTTATCTAAACCTAGAAAACGATTACAGAATTATGTAATCTGAATGTGAAACATGTGTTTTGAAATGCAATCAGTAAAATATTGTTTTTGGAAATCTGTGATTTTGTTTCATATTCAAGTGCTTCTGATATTATGGATACCATTAACATAGCCGTATTTAGTCACTGGAAGTTAATATTATGGATGACTGCGGCATCTGTAGCGTTTAGCTTTGAGCCTCTATATAAAGGATGTTATAGTAAGCGAGGGAGATAGATAACTAGCTCAGCTTTTAGGAAGACATTATCTTTTTGTCTTTTGATGTACTTTTTTTTATTTTATCATGTAGGCCAACATTAAGCAGGTGCAATCCCCACGACTCTTGTACAAAAAGTTTGTGCAAATAAAAGACTGTTTTTATACACAATCTTTATCATATTTATATTCTTATACTTTCTATTTTACCCGCCTATATATCTGCTTGCATATATAATATATTCAGTTGTAATTCAAGTACAATTATACCATGCATGCATGTGCCTTTACAATGCCATTATTTACTATAGCTTTGTACATTAAGTAACTCCATGTAGTTGCTTAGTAATATTTCGCTATATAGTTATGTTTATCATCACCAAAGTATTTTTTCTTGGCCAAATAAAAGCATTATCATTTGGCCATCCCCGTGGTTAACTCGGTTTATCTTCGATCGTGGGTCATCCAACCATTAATGAGGTTGTTGTCGTTGAAGCACTAAGCTTTGTATCATTTCATTTCTCTTGGAAACAATGTTTTGGATGTTTATTTCTGGACATTGAAATTCAATTTTCCTTGTCGTTGGGTATTGATCGAACAAATTCTTTGACCTTCATCACTTCCCATCGAATAGGCGTGCCTTGCCAAGCTGTAAGTGTGGTCATACTTGTAAAAGGTTCAATTATACACCGACCCTATCTTTGGGAATCGGTACTTTAGATGCTTGTCTCTAAGCATCCACTTTCGACCTTGTCTATCTTGGGCAGTGATCCAAACTTCTCATTGACCATGATCGTTTATCTTCAGTCGAGATTGTCTCATCAAGCCGTAAACATAGTGGTGAAAGCTTTGATTGTAAATCGCTTCCCATCTCCGAAAATCAATGTTTCGATTGCCTAAATCTGGGCATCTCTTATTGCCTTTTCCTATATCTAGGCATTATTCAAAGTTCACAGGGATAAGGGCAAATCATTTGATCAAACCTAGTGTGATTTTACTCTCCTACCCTGATTATGGATCAAAGGAGTTAGTCGGTACCTATTTTCGGGTACCCGATTATGCTGCTAATCATGCAATACAAAGTTTAGCTTATAAGAACATGATTTCGTTGGTTCCAAACGTAAAATTTATTTATAAAAAATGAAACGGCAAGTCCTGCCATATTACATTTCCCCCAGTCAACTAGAGTGGCCTATTTACACAAAATAAAATAAGCAAATCTAAGTGAAATTGCATCGTAAATGCTCTCTACTCCATGCCCATGGAATTGGGATCCCACCACAAGTCGATGGCTTGAAAGTTCCATCTTCAAGCTTCTATTCAATCCCACAAGGACCTTCCCATTGCGGACCAAATGCCCCTATACTAGGAAGGACCTATTTAAAAATAAGGTCTCCTACCTCAAAGGTGCGGTTCCTAGGCATTGAAATTCCTTGCTACTCTTTTTGGTAAGCAACCCTTAGTTTAACCTCTTCCAATTTTTCATCGACCAAGTCGTGGGACTCAGGTAAGAGTTCTTCATTTATCTTATGATCATAGTGTTTTCCTTGATAGAAAGGGATTTCCAGTTCTACTGGAATCATGGCCTCAACTCCATAGGCCAAAGCGAATGGAGGATGCCCAGTCACGGACTTATGGGTCATACTATAAGCCTATATTGATAGCGGTAACTCATCAACCCAATTATCCTTGGCTTTCATCGGTTGTTTATTTAGGATGGATATGATAATCTTGCTCATCGCCTCCACTTATCTAGTCACTTATGGGTGTGCTACTGGCAAGAAGCTCTTCGTAATTCAGTACCGATTACAGAAGTCTTTGAACTTGGTACTCTCCAATTGAGTTTCATTATCAATAATAATTTTCTATGGGACTCTGAATATGGATATAATGTTCTTCACTATAAATTTGATCTTTTTCTTCATTATGATCGTGGCTAGAGGTTCCACTTAGACCCACATTGTGAAGTAGTCCACAGCTACCATAGCATACTTTGCTCCCCCTTTGACATTGGTAGCACATCGATTATATCAATTCTCAAAACTACAAATGACCACGGGCTAACCATTTGCACAAGCCTATAGATGGGGATCTAGGTACCTTTGTAAATCTTTGGTACCTATCACATCACCCAGTGTAGTTAACTACATCTCGACTGATCATTGGCCAAAACTACCATAACAAAGTTTCTTCGCTAAAGTCTTCCCTCTGGTGTGATCACTACCGCTTTCCTCGTATAAATCCAAAAAAAATCTTCTTAGCTTTATCTTTGGTGACACATCGCAATAGGGGATTAAGAAACCTCTCTTATATAACACTCCATGCATTATGAACCATGGTACTATAGAAAGGATTTTGCACCACTCATTCCTTCTATTTTGGAGAGTTCCCTTCAATAAATAGTCTTTAATTAGAGTCATCCACGACTCCTTTTCTTCCCCCACCTCCAAGATCCAATCACATACATCTGGTTGATGCCTTGAGCTGATAAAATTACCACTGGAACAAGTCCTTTTTTAGTTATGCATCTTCAGAGTTAGCCAGTTTGTCTCGTGAATTAGCATTCGTATTATGTTCTCTGGGTATGTGCGTGATTGTATATTGTTTGATATCATTAAATTGTTCTAGTTTCTTCATCAAGTGACGGGCAAGTGTAACGACTTGATATTTTCAACCATTCACATCCGCACATGTCGGAGTTGAATTGCTCAAAATACCGATGTAAATAAATTTGGCAAATCTCAGAATATACAGCAAATAAATAAATCACAGAATTACAGACACAGAGTAATATAATGCAGCGGAAGCAAAGAGATAGTAGTTCATGAAGCTGATATATAAATACAGCAGAGTTAAACAAGATACAATAAAAGTAACAAGATGATAATCAAGTACCAAGCTGAATACAACACTGGAAACAACTGGATAACTGGAATCAACTAGATGACTGAAATGAAAAAGATAGTTGGATCTTCAAGCAAAGCTCCAACTCCGAAGGTGAGTCACAAATGATGTATCACTCAGTCTGACCCGAGCGTAAAGCAAAACACAAAACACTCGAGTCAGGACATACATACTTATACAATGTATACCAACTCAAGTGAACTGTAATATAAATGTACAAGTAACTTAAAGGATGCTTGGAACCACCCATCCTCTAAGGATCCGTTAAACTATTTGCTATGTAGTAATATTTCGCTATTATAGTAATGTCTACAGTAAAATAAACTTACTTTTAAATAGCGTTAAGGAGTTACCAATCTCTCCCTTAACACAATATAGTCCCAGTAGTCTATCCAGTGTCAGCGCATCTCCAGATCGGGAGACTGCCTAACTCCACAGGCTACGGAAGAAAACCAAACTCGAACAAGGCGTGCTAGGATAGGTGACACGACACAACTAGGCAATGCCAGGGTAGATATACCAAGTACGCTTCCAGCCCGGTGGTAATGCGTAGCCGCTACTACCGTCCACCTCAAGCCACACCTCAAAAATCAAAGGGCCCCAATCAATCACAAAGCAATATAATGGTATCGAAGGAGTGTGTTCGATAAGAGGTGCTACCTCCTTGGCCCGTTGATCGCTCCTGTTTTAGCCACCTTATGCCAACTCATGGGAGTCGGGTCCACGTATATACCTCAAAGGAACGCCGCCACCATCCTACTTCATTCTGGAATCTCCACCATGTACACGGTTGTTAAAGTGGTTTTCGGAGTTGGCAGAGAGCATGACAACTTCCGATCCCGATCTCTTTAACAACCCAACATTATTATAACCTATGGATATTTATTTCAAAATCATTTATACTTTCAAAACCAAACTAGCATATCCATTTCAAAATCATATCATTTCTTTCAAAATAGTATATACTTTCAAAACCAAAATATCATACTAATTTCAAAACCATATCACAATAGTGTCATTTCCATTTCAAAACTAATTCAATAATATGTCATTTAAATAAACCCAAATTTTCAAATCACTGAATATTTCCTTCAATTTATTAAACTTGAAATATTCCTTTAAATTATCATAGCATTTTGGAAATGTAATCTTAAGGAATCATAGCATTTTTGGAATGTAATACTTTCCACTTTAACATTATATACAATCAAAGTATTTATATAATTACAAATTTTAACATGGTCATTTTATCATAGCCTTATAGTTAAATAAACTTTGTTACTGTAATATCCAATTTGAAGCTGAAATTCTTATGTTAAGTTAAAAGTACCTTATTAACTTACATTATTATTACAATAAAGAAACTCTATTATTTTAATCATTTAACATATGCCATTTACATTAATTAAACTTACATATCAAATGTACATTATCAACTTATATTTTATTATTACAGTAAGGAACCTTTATCATTTTAATCAATTTAAAATATCACATTACATTAATTAAAACTTACATGTCAAATGTACGTTTTAACTCACATTTATTACAATAAAGAGCATTTATCATTTTAATCAATATTACACTAATTAAAACTTTACATGTTTCTTTCATTAATTAAAACTTTACATGTTTCTTTCATTAATTAGAACTTTACACGTTTCTTTCATTAATTAAAACTTTACATGTTTCTTGCATTACTTAAAACTTTACATGTCTCTTTCGTTTTTGTGATTACAGTAAAGAACATTTATTATATTAATCAATTAAATTATTAATTAAACTTACATCTCACATGTATGTTTTAACTTACATTTTTTCCATTTTAAAGTCATAACTATTTATCTTACAAAACATAACATTTCACAAAAGAATATTTTATCATAGTTAATATAACAATCAAATTTTCTTTATAAATCTATTCATTTAGCCATCAATTAACTATGATTTCAAGTTAAATAAATTTTATTACAAAAGGCCTAACTAAAACTGTATTTCATTTTATCAGTTCAAAATACAGTATTTATTGTACAAAACATGTCCATCTCATAAAGTAAAATTCATAACAATTACTAGGTTAGATTTAAAACTCCCATATTAAGTCAATTTCAATTATTAAGTTATCTATCATCAATAAAGATCTTTAATTCAACTTAAAACCAATTATTAACTTATAAAAATTTAACTTATAGAAAAACCAATACACCTTTATAATTAAAGCATTAGATCAAATTTTAAGTCAAAATTTCATATATTTATAAAACTCAAAATACTTAAAAATCTTTTAGGGAAATATTATATAAAAATACTTAATAAATTTTTAAGGAAAATTTTATTAAAAAAATATAACCATGGGCCTGCATAATATTTTCTAACCTAGGTCAAGTGATACGGATATGTATCATTTCAATCCGTAATTTAAAATGAAAAATCCGGGTTCTATCATTTCAAATCCGCAATCCCAAGTAAAATAAATATAATAAAAATCACTCGAGCCTATCATTTCAGCCCATAGTGATTCCTTATTATAAAGTCCGTTCGGGTATGTATCGTTTCAACCCATAGTGATAGAGAACTTGCAGTATGATAAACAGGAATAAAATAACAGTATAGAATAAATACCATAACAGGTGATGTAAGGATATATAAACAGCATTTAATATCAGATAGATATATATATCACAGGCAGAACATAACATATTAGTTTTACATATTCACTTGTCATCATTTCACATTTATAAAAGTACGTATGTCTAGAGTGAATAACTCACCTTTTTAAAGATAGAATTGAAATTCAAGACATAAATCCAAATCCGCAAAGCATGAAAAGGCGCGACAAAGCACGACTATATTTTTGAGTGAATGAAGAGTCAGATCCAAATCTTATACACAGACAAATACAACAAACATAAGAATAAGATTTCAATATAAACAAAGATAGATTAAATAAATGAAAACATAAATTAAAGAGGACATAACCTTTTGATAAAACAAAGCAAGACGATCAATCACCAAGCAAATGGGCTCGGCCATGGCTTTAATGGGCTAGACCATCATGTTGTGCTCGGCCTAAAGGGTTTGTATGCATGGCTAGGTGATGTAGATTAAGGCATGGCAAAGAAGTGGTGGATTTTTGAGTGGTGGATGAGGCTAAAGGAGGAAGTGGATGCAATACACAAGCTTGGCTAGGCTTTGCACTTGTTTTGGTGATGGATCATGGATCCATGGTCACAACTATGGTTTAGGGTGATGGAGGAGGTGGCTATGGTCGGCATGGTGGTGGTGGAGTGTGGTGAGGTTTGTTAGGAGGTGCATAGCCGAGCCTAGCATGAAGAGAAAAGCAAAACAAAAGAGAAAAGGAGAAGAGAAAGAGGAAGAAGGAAGCAATGGATCTAGATATTAATTTTTTTCCTCTTCACAAAAATGATAAAATGAGAAACTTTCCACGTAAAATAATAATAAAAGTGGTGGCTAGGGTTACAAAAACAATGAACGGCTAAAGATGTAATAAAGACGCTAGGCAACAAAGGGTAAGAGTTTGAATGGTTTGGAAAATAAAAAGGCAATACTATAAAACAAATAACATGATGGGTTTAATTAATTTTTTCCTTTGTATGCACGTAATGAAAAGAGGAGTTTGAGGAACAACATGTACGTGATTGATAGGAGAAAATCATGGCTATGAATGTGGGAAGTAATTGGCTATGCAAATGGAAAGGCAAGGGAAAAGAAAAAGGCAACAAACAAAAACAAGTAGCCTATGTCTCTTGAAATTTCTAAGATATTATTAAAATAAAACCAATCAAAAATCAAATGAATATATTCAAAGTATATACAAATAAAGTACAAAATAAAAATTAGAGAAATAAACATAGGAAAATAGAAAATAAAAAAGCTAAGGCAAATGAAAAGGCCTAACTTCCTATCCAAGAAAAGTAACCTAAATCTATTTGAATTTCCAATCAAAAATCCAAATAAATCCATTAGAAAAAATCAAATAAAGTAGAAAATAGAAAAATAGAATTGAGGTAGAAAAATGAAAATATAAAATAGACAAATTTTAATGAAAACAATCGCGTGCAAAACGTTGAAAGTTATCAAATTTAAAAAGTATAAAACGAAATTTTACGAAACGAAAAGCAGAATTAATATTAAAATAAAATACATTTTCAAAGAAAAAGATTGGAATTTAAAATTTAAAAATTAAAAATTTAAAAATTAAAAATTTAAAAATTAAAAATTTAAAAATTAAAAATTTTCAACTGTGGTCAAACTTTGACTTTCAATTGACCAAAATATAAAATTTTCAAAAATTGTTTATTTTATTATATTTGGAAAATAAATCACAACCAAATTCCAAACTTACATTGGAACACTCCAGAAAATCAAATCTTAAATAATTTAAAAATTAAAGTTTTCAAATAAAAATTAAAAAAAAAATATTTACAAAACTATGGGTTGTTACTGCAAGTCTCGCTCCCTTAGCCTGAAATTCCTTCTTGACTTGGCAGACCACCAACTAGGAGTCACTGAATATATGTAGTGCCTTGACTCCTAGTTCTTTTGCTATTTTGAGCCTTACAATTAACGCTTCATATTCCTTTGACGTGAACTCTAGCTTTAATTCAAAGCATGCTATCTGTCCTCCCGAGGTCACACGAATCACTCATGCCCTAGAACTTCGTTCATTGGAAGCTCCATTTACGCATAAATTCCACTAGAAAACTCGAAACATATCTTCTTTCTCTTATCCATTCTAGACGGTGAACTCTGCAATGAAATCATCCAATGAATTGCCATTCTAGGATTGTATGCTATATCATATTGGCTTAGTTCGATGTTCCACTTCAATATTCTTCTCGATATCTCAGGTCAATGCAGTAGTTTTCTTAGTAGCTGATCATTAAGCACTTTTATCGGGTGAGCTTGGAAGTATGGTTATAGCTTTCTCGAAGCAATCAACAAATAGTATGATAGCTTCTCCAACTTTGGGTAGTTCTTTTCTGCAGGTAAACCTCTTATTGATATAATATACAAGCCTTTGGATTATAGATTCTTCACTTACCAAGGATGCACGTAGTGAGTGAGTAGATATTGCTAAGTAAATGAATAGATCTTCTCCTTCCAAAGGCTTTAACAAGATTGGTGGTCCTGCCATATGTTTTAACAATTTCTGATAGCTTCCTGGCATTCCTTAGTCCAAACAAACTTTCCTTTCGCTTTCTCGATAGCATCAAAGAACGGTATACACTTTTCTTTTGCTTTTAAAATTAATGGACTTAGTACGTTGACCTTCCCATTCAAGCTTTGCGTTTCCCTCCTAGTTTTTGAGGCGGTTAAATCTTTCAATGCTTGAATCTTCTCTGGATTAGCTTAATGCCCTGTGAGTTCATGATGAAACCTAGATTTTTGCCTGATGCGACTTCAAAAGAAAACTTCAATAGATTAGCTTCATTTCGTACTTTTGAAGCACATCGAACATCTCAGCAAGGACCATGTGATTTATCGACCGTTGTGACTTCACCAGCATATTATCCACATAAACCACCATTGTCCACCCGATTCAATCTCTGAACATCTTATTCACCAATCGCTGGTTGGTAGTTCCAGCATTCTTCAAACTGAATGACATAACTCGATAGCAGTACAAACCCAAATCGGTGATGAAACTCATACGCTCCTGATCAGGAACGTGCAATGTTGTTTGATTGTAGCTGGAATATACATCCACGACGGATAGCAATTTGTGTCC
The DNA here is from genome assembly GCA_030765085.1 of Allium cepa. NCBI lineage: Eukaryota > Viridiplantae > Streptophyta > Magnoliopsida > Asparagales > Amaryllidaceae > Allium > Allium cepa. The sequence goes on from CM060928.1 coordinate 274,338,683, forward strand.
AGCTATTGAGTCCACAAGTTGGTCTATCTATGGCAGCTTGAAGCTGTCCATTAGGCATGCTTTATTCATGTCTAAATAATCGATGCATGTTTTCCATTCACCATTTGGCTTCTTAACTGTTTGACATCTATTCAGGGTATGAGGTGTCGCAAATAAGGCATTTTTCTTTAGATTATCCACTTCCTCTTTCAGTGCAGCGGATCACTCCGGTCCCAGGTTGCGTCTCTTCTGCTTCATAGGAGGGCATGATGGGTCCACATTCAGTGTGGCACAGTATCTCTAATGATATTCCATACATATCAGAATGTGTCTAGGAAATAACTTCCAGGTTTTCCCGAAGAAACCCTACCAACTTTTTTCTCATCTTTATGCCGAGCTGAGATCCAACCTTGAGGACCCTAGTAAGTTTGTCCTTATCGATCAAGGTGTTGATTGTCAGCTTCATTGGTGCCACTCTTCCATCCTATGGCTCTTTTCAAGGGTCCATAGGCTTGTAGAACTTTCTATGGGACCTGAGCCAAAGCCTGGGTGGTAGTTGCTATGCATCTAAGGTCTTAATGCAAAGAGCCTTCTATGCACCTTTCCCTTTTTCACATGCCTCTTTGAGCTCAATGACATAACAGACTAGTCTTTTGGTCACCTTGAATAGCTTCAGCCTCATTCTTGGTAGGGAACTTCATCATTAGACACTATGGAGCCAAAGCTGTTATGAAATTAGGAAGGGTCAATCGGCCTAGAAAAACATTATAAGCAGAAAATCCATCAACTATCACAATGATATGCACCCACACAACCTTGCTGTCATTGTAATGCCCCTTCCTCTATACCCACACTACCAAAGAGTAACATTGTTTGGTAATACGTAGAAAGAGACTGGTAAGGAGAGACCACATGTGAATAGTACCTTGGGCTAACATCGATACGTATTCTCACCTTGTATAATACACTAGTATACGTACTTGGTATCGATACAAAACAAGACATACATGATTTTGCTAGGACAAAACAATACACAATATAATCAAAGAACATAGAGTCATAGCACGTGGGAAAAAATATACTATCATAATATATATATATATATATATATATATATATATATATCATAGTAGGTCTGCAAAATAAAGTACCTCACCAACTACAAACTATATTTATCAATACAAGTCAAATGTCATATACGTCTCAACCTCTTCACATATATACATACATCATGACAACAAAAGTAAGTGTACATAATAGACTTTCAAGTTACTGTATAATCTATAATTGTGTCTTCAATAGGTCCGACATCCAAGGAAGGCTAATGTTACCTATAAAGCCCCAGATTGCCCCGAGTATTATATAAATAATAAACTGGCCGAATTATGCCTAGATTTAAATGTAAAGCAATCATGATGATATTCATAATTATAACAAATAATTATAACGTGAATGGGTTACATAACATACCAAGTGAATGTCATTACGCTTAATGTTAACCCCAGTCCCCATCGAATAACATATATGGTGTTCATGCAGTATGAATATATCTCTATTTAACGTGACCGCAATCAAAAATCTACTTAATTATGATTTACCCCTAATCACAATTATTAAAAGTAATATTTATTAATCAACTAGTTATCATGAATTGATCATAGTTTAATTTATACAACTCATTGAGTGAAGAATACAGTCTTACAGATGCTGATCGAGCCAAGATATAAAGCTTTTTCAATCCATGTATACCGGCAAATAAGCATGAATGTCACTATGTCCTAGGTAGGATCGATCTAACCCATATGGTATCTCATCTCATTTGATCAATTTGTTGCATTTTTCATGATCTCGTTATGATAGTAAACCCCTCATAACTATCATTTAACCCAGTGTCACCAGGTGCTATTAACTTAATTCAATATTCAACACACTCAATATGAAACCATATCATATACATTGAGTCAAAAGAATAAGAAAAGTAATGTTACCGAACATCCCAAACCGCAGGTATTATAACATTGTTTATTCGAAATTCTCGTCATATAAAGGTTCACACATCTCATATTACTCAACCAATTATTGATCTTGAAGGGGTTTTATTATTTAATTCCCGCTCCTAAAATATTCAATATAATTTCAAATATAATACTAAATTTATAGAGGTTTAATTTGGAATTATAGAACTTCATTGTTTAAACCTCTTATAAATTTTCGAATAATCCCACCTTTCAATTTTCCCTTTAGATTTTAAACCACCCGACCCATTTTAAAATAATTTCACATTATCAAAAATTCCTCTTGAATACTATAAAATAGTAATAATGGAGTTTGGTAAATTTAAGAATACCTTTTTAATATTGAATTTAAGTTATATTATTTTCAATCCAATGTATTTTCAAAAACCAATTCAATTCTCAAAAATCATTGTAAAAGCTTTGTTTTGTTGACTATGCGATTATGTGATTTTTGTCTGATGATAATAAACATATATATATATATATATATATATATATATATATATATATATATATATATATATATATGTATATTCATTTAAATGTATTTGTTAATATACTATTTTATTTTCATAGATTAAATAAATATTTGCTGAATAAAATAAATAACACAGAATTTGAATTCAAACGGATATTTTATTCAAACAAATATTTATTACAATTTTGAATAGTACAAATTGCAAGCTCTCATTATATATATATATATATACAATTTCAATTATAATACAATTTTGATTACATCACAATTCACATTTACATTGGACCTCACTACATATCACTCATTCACTCAACTCGTATTTTATCTTCAACTTCATTCCAATGTGAATCCAACATCTGAGCAATCCGCAAAAATATACGTTGACGTAGTAAAATTGAAAATAAAATATTTTTGCAGTATAAAATAAAATGTGATTTTAAAAATAATATTTTCCTCAGTTATTTGGGTTGTTCGTCATTATTTAATTTTGAATTCGTCATACACGAACAGCTTGTGACATACACAGTGTATCACTATATATGCCACAAGGCTGTGCATACCGATATACACTTGATAGAATTACAGGGACAGGTGAGCACAAGGTCAAACCCAAATCATAAGTCGGTTACAACTCAAGTGAATTAAATATCAAGTCACAATATCAACACACAAGGTCTAACCCGAGTTTAAAGCTAGATTCAACATAAGTGAAAATTCAAATGAAATGGTCAAGACACATAAATCAAGCCTCGACCAAAGTTCAATTCATACACATGAAAACAGAGGCTAGACAGTCCAACTCGACCAAGACCAGACTGAAATTTCAAAGTAAAGAAGCAACTTATCATAATTCAAACTGCAACAGACTTCAATATGCACATATCAGACTACATGAAGTCCAAACATGAATCAGTGAATATGCTACACACATGAAGGCATCAAAACTCAAACCAGCCATGATATTGAAGCAAACCAGACCAGTTCAAGTTGAAACAAGAAAGAAGTACATATGAAACTTATAGTGCAACTGATCAGAGGTGGCAACTTGGAGCATCAGACCAACATCAATGTATATGAACACAGCTAATAGAGCAATGCAACAGTCAATAGTGAGGTACAAACCAAGTGCACCAAAGAATAATGACTGATACAAGTGACTCAAACCAGAACTTCAAAAGAACAAGTGCAGCCTCTACATGAAGGTCTAAAACAAATGAAACCAGAGGCAACTGGCAACAAATAAAACAATGAACCAGACTACAAGATGATCCAAACAAGGCTACAACTTCAAGTGAACTAATACACAGTGAATCAAATGACACAGACTCGAGTGGAACAATAAAAAAATGTACATACACAGTGCAGCAGTGTAAACATCACCATGGTCAGGCAATATGCATACAACCAAAATTCAAGCCAAAGAAGAATGCACAAACTAGAATGAAACTGTGATACCAGAGACATGTACAAGTATAGTCTCAGCAAAAATATACACAGCACAAATATCATGAACCACTTCGAATCAAGCAATGCAGACAACTAGGGCTTGAACACACATGTACAAAGTCAATTCAAGTCAAATGCCGAAGTCATGCAACAGCACGTACAAGTTAAATATGACACAGCTAGTTCGAACAAATGACCAGAGGAAACAAACACAAATGGCCAGAGTCGAGAAATAAAAACAGCCAAAGCAAATGAACGAAGTGATAAACCAACAATGTAACAGTTTGTTTTTCTTAAACATCATCAAACATTATCATGTAATCAAAGAAAAGACAAAATCAAGGTTAAAAAGTCAAGGCCGATGCACAAAGTCAACTGCAATTCAAATCAAACTGTGCCAAAGTCATAGATACCAAATAAACATAGTCAAAGCAGTGGGTCATCAAAGTAGTTTTCAAACTAACAGTAAGGTGACAGCAGAATATCAAGTTAAAAAACACAAAGAAAGAAATCATCGTCACAGTAAAGTCAGAGCCTTGGCAATCAAGGAATCGAACCAAGTCAAAAATCCAAACCGTGTTATTCAAGTAATTTGAACGAGTCAGAGATCAATCTCAAGCATCAATACAAAATCAACCGGCCAAGATAAATTAAATGGAAAGTTCAAACGAACGGGAAAATAGGAATTCAAATCCTATATAAACAGCAACATCATCGGCAATTTAATCATCAAGTTCAAGCAAGCAAATCAGAAGAAGCAAAAGAAAATTTTACATACCAAATCAAAGCGGAACTCGATCAAGGAGGAAGAGCCGCGAACGAATCAATTGAAGTAAGCAATCGAAGCACCAACCATCAATTTGAGTGGCGACTTCTCAAAGTCCTAATTTCAAGCAAAGAAAAAGAGGAACCAGGCCGACATTTTTTACAGAGAAAAATAGATAAAGGAGATAACGGGGCCGCATATTTTTTAGTGATAATATTTTAGGCCGAGTTATATTAATAAGGCTTTAGTTTAAATTAGGGCTTTGATTTATTATTGCTTCAATTTTTTATTTTCTCCTTTAAACCATTGTAATTACTAGTCGTGTGACCAGGGGACAAACTACATGGCGTAGTTTGAGAATTCGCAACTCAGTGGTTGAGTTGTGGTAGAGTTTTGAGAATAGAGTTAAGGCTAGTATCGATAGCGGGTGTCGTGAGTTTACGTGTGTAAGCGTTTGACTGCTTAATTTCTAGTAGAAACCTTGGGGGCAGCACGTAGGCAGGTTTTTCCGAAGCTGGGTAAATTCTGTGTCGTTCTATTTTTGCATTTATTATTCTGTTATTATCTGTGCTGCTATTATTTTGATATATCTGTGTTGAAATAATTTTTAAGCTTCCGTAATAATTTTTATAATTAATAGCATCATCCTATTCACCCCCCTCTAGGGTGAAATCGATCCTACAAGTGGTATCAGGGCTAGGAATAGAAGTCAGCTTTTGTTTTTAAAAAATTTGATTCTTTTTCAAAAATCAATTTTTGTTTTAAAAAGTTGAATTTTTAAAATGGCTTCTTTTAATAATGCTTTTACCGAGGGTCAGTCCATAGTTAGACCACTAATGTTCAATGGTGAGTACGCCTACTGGAAAAATAGAATGAAATTTTTTCTGAAAACCATTGACGCTTGGAATATTATTGAGATAGGTTATAGAGCACCAACTATAATTGTAAATAATCAGGAAATAAATAAACCAAAGGATCAATGGACAGAACTAGAAAATAAATTACAAAATGCTAGTGCTAAAGCTATGAATTCTATTATCTGTTCATTGGATCAATTTGAATTTAATCGTGTCTCACATTGTCTAACTGCGCAAGAAATATGGCACATACTCGAAGTGACTCACGAAGGAACGTCTCAAGTCAAAGAATCTCGCCGTGCCATGCTAAGTAGCGAATACGAGAATTTCACAATGGCCAAGGAAGAAAATGTCAAAGAGATGTACGGACGACTTTCCAATATCGTATACAAATCAAAAGCTCTCGGAAAATCATACACAGAGTTGGAGATAGTTCGAAAAATCCTCAGAGTCCTTCCACGAAGTTTTGAAGCAAAAGTGACTGCCATTCAAGAATCAAAAGATTTAAAACAAATCAAAGTTGAAGAACTCATCGGAAATCACACTACTTATGAGCTAGAAATGAAATTCAAGGTCAATAGCTCTTAAAGGAACAACAGAAAATGATGGTGATGATGATGATGATGGAGCAGCATAATTGGAGCTGATAATAAAGAAATTCAAAAGGTGGAATTAAAAATATGGAAATCCAGCTCTAAATCGAAAATTGAAAAGCAGAATAGTCAAAGCACTAAACAACTCAGGCGAACATAAGATCATCTGTCACAAGAGCAACCAACCCGGACACATCAAGCCAAATTGTCCTCAAAACCGACACGACTTTGAAAAGAAATAAAAAAGTAGAGGTTTTGCAGCCACGTGGAATACAAGTGATGAAGATAATCAAAGTACTAGCAGTGAGAGTGAGAAAGCATATATGTGCCTTCAAGGAAATATAACTGATAGCGACGATGACGAGCCAAGCGAGGTATCAAAACTCACTCATTCAGAATTACTTATATATTTCCACGAAGTAAATGGCTGTTTTGAACGACTTAGGGAAAAGTATGCCAAACTTGAATCACAAAAAGATACTTTGATAGATTTAAATAAACAACTTGGCCAATTAGTTAAAACCTATCAAAGTAGGATTCCTATGTGTGATAAGTGTCCAACATTCGAAGAAGAAATTAAAAAATCAGAAATCAAAATTAAATCGCTTGAAAATGAAATTCTGATTTTGAAAGAGAGTGAAAATACTAGAAGAGAAAATTCTATTAAAAAGTGCACACAATTATTAAACGAAAATGAATCTCTCAAAACACAAGTCCAACAACTGTCAACAACTTTAGATAAATTTTCCAAAAGTGAAAAATCGTTGAATATGCTCTTAGTGAAGCAAACTGTTAATACAGTTAGACAAGGACTTGGATATAATCAATCTGAAAATGTTAGAAATAAAATTAACCAAGTCAATTCAATATGCACAATTTGCAGAAAATTTGGACACAATCAAAACAATTGTTGGTATAGACCCAAACATACCAATTTAGGTTCCAAAAGGCACAAATATAAAATCTCTTAAAGTTAAACAAATCTGTGTGCCAAAAGCAATATATACAAATAGTTTAGGGTCTCCACAAAATTATTTTTCAAAATATTCTGTCACTAACAATCATGGACCTATAAATATAAATAGGTCACAAAAATCTTTTATCGTGTAGGAGTGGTGGCAGGTTAAGGAACAACAACAGTATTATCTGGATTCTGGCTGTTCCAGAAACACAACGGGCGACAAAGCAAAGTTCCTTAGCCTAGTACAAAGGTGACAGAATCACAATGGGCAGCAACGAAAATTATCGTAAAGGTAAAACAAGTAATGGTATATTTTGAACGATATGTTAAATGTGATAATATGCACCGTAATCTGAATTAAATCAGCCAATAATGTGATGATAAAATAAATGATGGTTTTGATTCCGACTTATTCAAAATTGCTGGCCAATTATATTCTTATGCCAAGAACATTATAAAAATCTCTTGAGTCTTTGAATTACTTCATATATATTAGTTTGGATTAATAATGTTTTATTGGATGATAATACATTTGCTTATTCTACGGCTGACTCTATATTCACGGTTTTTGATTATTTACACGGTTTCAATTTAGATTCAAGAGACTTTCATTTAAAAAGTTGTTAAAAAATGATTTTGAGATATTTTGTTGCACACTTCATGATCTGGTCTATAACATTCAACTAATAATATTTTTGAGTGAAAAATTCAGATGCAGACTACACTGGTAATCTAGTTGATAGAAAAATTACTAGTGGAATGAGATATATTATGAGATATTTAGTAACTGCATCGTTTTTCAAAGAAAATATCTGCATATTTTTCATTTCAAATAATTTTCAAATAGCAAAAAATTTTCTCATAAAACCCCTTCTAGAAAATCATCTTTGACCTTGTTTTCAAATTGGTCATTTTTAAAAAAATTGATTTTATAATTATTTTAGAATTTAATTTATAACATTGACTAATCTGACTCCCAACTAATTATCAAAAAGATAAATAGTGATTGAAAAAGTGATGAATGTTGATATTTATCATATATTATGACTCGAGACGGTATAATTAGTAAATTTCTTTAGAAATTTAAACAAGAGTTATAAAACTTTTTTGTTGGTAAAAATTCCATGACCATCTCTATTTCTATCATATTTCTAACAACCATAACTCATCAAAATTCAATATAGTTTGTCAATATGTGGTACTTTAAACAGGAATCATTCGTTTTTCATTTTATATTTTTTTGATAAATAATAATAATAATAATAAAATAAAATCCAAAGTATCCACTCTCATTTAAAAGTTCTCGCGTTATGCATGGGTGAATTACTTGGAATTTGTTATGTGCTTCCATGCTCATTTAAAAGTCCTTACGGTTATGCATGTATGGAACGCATGTCAAAATTGATTTTTTAAATAAACAAGTTGATTCTAATCCCATTTAAAAGTCTTCACGGTTATGCATAGTTAGAAGATACTTGAATTCATTTAAAATAAAATAAAATTGGAATACTACTAATCTCATTTAAAAGTCCTAACGGTTATGCATGGTTGGTAGATATTCAAATTCCTGATATAAATATACCACAAATAGACACAACTGTATGGTTTTATATGATGACATCATTCACATCATTCTAAAAGTGGAATATGCGCCTAACAGAGTATTTACGATTTTTTTTTGATTTTTTATTGAAATTTAATATTTATATTCGATTGAGTTTTAATGTTGTATTAATATCTATCACTTTATCCCTATTTTTCTAACACTATTACTCTTTTACTGATAACAAAAGTGGGAGAGAAAAGTTAAGATTTTGACAAATAACGGTCAAATATTTTTGTTTGTATCTAGGCTCGTTTGCATATTTTTAATTGTATGCATATATGAAGGGGAGCTTTGTGTAGAGAGGAAGCATTCAAATAGGTGGAGCAAATTGAATGATCAAATACATTTAACAAATTCAAAGTCTTAAATATATGTTTGTTATCATCAAAAGGGGGAGATTGTTGAATATGCGATTATATGATTTTTGTTTGATGATAATAAACATATATATTATTCATTTAAATATATTTGTTAATATACTATTTTATTTTCACAGATTAAATAAATATTTGCTGAATAAAATAAATAACACAGAATTTGAATTCAAACAGATATTTTATTCAAACAAATATTTATTACAATTTTGAATAGTACAAATTTCAAGCTCTCACTATATATATACAATTTCAATTACAATACCATTTTGATTACATCACGATTCACATTTACATTTGACCTCACTACATATCACTCAACTCGTATTTTATCTTCAACTTCATTCCAATGTGAATCCAGCATTTGAGCAATCTGCAAAAATAAATATTGACGTAGTAAAATTGAAAATAAAATATTTTTGCAGTATAAAATAAAATGTGATTTTGAAAATAATAGTTGCCTCGGTTATTTGGGCTGTTCCTCATTATTTAATTTTGAATTCATCATACACGAACAGCTTGTGACATACACAGTGTATCACTGTATATGCCCCAAGGCCGTGCACACCGATATATACTTGATAGAATTACAAGAACAGGTGAGCACAAGGTCAAACCCAAATCATAAGTCGGGTACAACTCAAGTGAATTAAATATCAAGTCACAATATCAACACAAGGTCAAACCCGAGCTTTAAAGATGGATTCAACACAAGTGAAAATTCAAATGAAATGGTCAAGACACATAAATCAAGCCTCGACCAAAGTTCAAGTCATACACATGAAAACAGAGGCTAGACAGTCCAACTCGACCAAGACCAGACTGAAATTTCAAAGTAAAGAAGCAACTTATCATAATTCAAACTGCAACAGACTTCAATATGCACATATCAGACTACATGAAGTCCAAACATGAATCAGTGAATATGCTACACACATGAAGGCATCAAAACTCAAACCAGCCATGATATTGAAGCAAACCAGACCAGTTCAAGTTGAAACAAGAAAGAAGTACATATGAAACTTATAGTGCAACTGATCAGAGGTGGCAACTTGGAGCATCAGACCAACATCAATGTATATGAACACAGCTAATAGAGCAATGCAACAGTCAATAGTGAGGTACAAACCAAGTGCACCAAAGAATAATGACTGATACAAGTGACTCAAACCAGAACTTCAAAAGAACAAGTGCAGCCTCTACATGAAGGTCTGAAACAAATGAAACCAGAGGCAATTGGCAACAAATAAACAATGAACCATACTACAAGATGATCCAAACAAGGCTACAACTTCAAGTGAACTAATACACAGTGAATCAAATGACACAGACTCGAGTGGAACAAGAAACAAATGAACATACACAGTGCAGCAGTGTAAACATCACCATAGTCAGGCAATATGCATACAACCAAAATTCAAGCCAGAGAAGAATGCACAAACTAGAATGAAACTGTGATACCAGAGACATGTACAAGTATAGTCTCAGCAAAAATATGCAGCGCACAAATATTATGAACCACTTCGAATCAAGCAATGCAGACAACAGGGGCTTGAACACACATGTACAAAGTCAATTCAATTCAAATGCTGATGTCATGCAACAGCAGGTACAAGTTAAATATAACACAGCTAGTTCAAACAAATGACCAGAGGAAATAAACACAAATGGCCAGAGTCGAGAAATAAAAATAGCCAAAGCAAATGAACGAAGTGATAAACCAACAATGTAACAGTTTGTTTTTCTTAAAACATCACCAAACATTATCACGTAATCAAAGCAAAGACAAAATCAAGGTTAAAACGTCAAGGCCGATGCACAAAGTCAACTGCAGTTCAAATCAAACTGTGCCAAAGTCACAGATACCAAATAAACATAGTCAAAGCCATGGGTCAGCAAAGTAGTTTTCAAACTAACAGTAATGGTGACAGCAGAATATCAAGTTAACAAACACAAAGAAAGAAATCATCGTCACAGTAAAGTCAGAGCCTTGGCAATCAAGGAATCGAACCTAGTCAGAAATCAAAACCGTGTTATACAAGTAATTTGAACAAGTCAGAGATCAATCTCAAGCATCAATACAAAATCAACCGATCGAGATAAATTAAATGACAAATTCAAACGAACGGGAAAATAGGAATTCAAATCATATATAAACAGTAACATCATCAGCAATTTAATCATCGAGTTCAAGCAAGCAAATCAGAAGAAGCAAAAGAAAAATTTACATACCAAATCAAAGTTAAACTCGATCAAGGAGGAGGAGCCGCGAACGAATCAATTGAAGTAAGCAATCGTAGCACCAACCATCAATTTAAGCGGCAACTTCTCAAAGCCCTAATTTCGAGCAAAGAGAAAGTGGAACCAGGCCGACATTTTTTACAGAGAAAAATAGATAAAGGAGATAACGGGGCCGCATTTTTTTTAGTGATAATATTTTGGGCCGAGTTATATTAATAAGGCTTTAGTTTAAATTAGGGCTTTGATTTATTATTGCTTCAATTTTTTATTTTCTCCTTTAAACCATTGTAATTACTAGTCATGTGACTAGGAGAAAAACTACGTGGCGTAGTTTGAGAATTCGCAACTCCGTGGCTAAGTTGTGGTAGGGTTTTGAGCATAAAGTTAAGGCTAGACGATAGCGGGTGTTGCGAGTTACGTGTGTAAGCGTCTGACCGCTTAATTTCTAGTAGAAACCTTGAGGGCAGCACGTAGGCAGGGTTTTGCCGAAACTGGGTAAATTCTGTGTCGTTCTATTTCTACATTTATTATTCTGCTATTATCTGTGCTGCTATTATTTTGATATATCTGTGTTGAAATAATTTTATTAGCTTCCGCAATAATTTTTATAATTATAGCATCACCCTATTCACCCCCCTTCTAGGGTGAAATCGATCCTACATGTTTGCTTTCAAATCATTTTAAATCATCCTTGTAGAACAATTTATGAAACCAAATTTCTCTTTTATAAAAGTCTTCCAGACATTTACAAATACAATATTGATTTAAACAATTCACTTACATAGTTAAATTTCCTTTTCAACATAATTCAATTCATTCACTTTTACAATATTTACAAAGATATTCATACCGATTTCCTTTTCACTAAAAGATGATTAAATATATAAAGTAATAAATTCTAAAAAAATTACTAAACAAAATGTAAGATTGTGTCTCATTAAAACTATTTTTCATATAATAAAAAATAGCCTTCACATTTACTGTTACTTTACAAAGATATTCATACCGATTTCCTTTTCACTAAAAAATAGCCCTTAGCGTCGAGCAACCTCCTCCGACGCTGCTTTACCCCCAGCCATACACTTCGATGATGGTTCCAGGTCGTGTCGTTTTGTTTTTTATTCATGTGTTTCCTTCTTCATGATGGACTTGGGATTTTGAGATTAGGGTGAAGATGGGAAAATAAATGCGGGGTTCGGTTATGGTGAGAAATAAATGAGCTTAGGCTGGAACAATGTAAGGGAAGGGAAAATAAAAATTGAGTTTATTTATTTCTCTTTAACTTTATAACCAAACCCCTTGTGTAAATAAACTCTTGCCCTTATCTCTTTTGTTTCTAATTCAAAATATCTTTATTTACATATAAATAATTACATCATATATTTATAAATATATTTTAATTTTAATTCAAAATAATTTATTATATTTTATAAAACATTTTAAATTCAATGACAGTTTGTCTTTACTGATTTTACTGATATTATTTATATAGACGCTTCTTTATAGTTATTCCAACTATGTGAATATTATTTAAAACATTAAGATAATTTATTTTTATGTAAATAATTCAATTGAATTTAATGTATTTTTTGAAAAGAATTTATTAATTAATTCAATTTATTAAAATAAAGTATTGTATCAAATATATTTTAATTCAATATGAATATATTTTTAAAGATAAAATTTACTCAAAAATTAAATTTGAACATTGTATTTTTACTTAAATTTAATTTATTTTTATGGCGTAGAAAGTAGGGTTATTACAGACTTCTTCTTTATAGAAATTGCATCCTCACAATTTCTCACAAAAAAGATGTCAAACACAATTCATACCCTTAACTTCTTCGTCTATCACAGTCCTCCACCAACTTTAGAAATAATCAATCCCCTATATGGCTCTTTTCAAAAAAGCCAAACCCTCACTTCGTTATATTATCATATGCTATAATTTCAAATAGATCCATTCAGTGACTTTTTATTTTCACGTAGGGTAAAATTGTGCGAAAAAATTTCTAAGCGTCGAAATTTTCGAAAAATTTCTACATAGTCTCCTTTATATGGAGAAACTTTCGATAATTTACAATATGAATAAATATGTATCACGATCAAAACATGATCATATTCACAATTTATGACACAATATCATATATATAAGCATAAAACATACTTTGTTTTGCAATTTTAAGCAAAGCCATGTATTTACAAAGCCAGCAAAGCAAGCTAATACCACACACTAATCCAAATAGCAACCTCGTGCACCTATCCTCAACTTAAAATAAGCTCATAAGCTACCATGTAATTTTTTTGTTAAGTATGGCATTTATGTAACAAGAACCATATATACAAATCACAAAAATATATTTCTCCAAGGGTAAAGTTGAAGCATAACTTATATTTTTCCAAAGTATTATACAAATCGCAAAAATATGGCATATAATAGAAGTTGTAGTGGTTTTTACTAAGCTCTGTAAATCTGAAATGTTTTTTTTCATACCCACCTCTTTAATATGCAGTTTTAGCTTAGAAGACATTAATTTTTTTTTCAAAACTCATAAAACAAAAGTTGTTACTTATCTTGTTAGTTTTTTAGAAAACACAAGATCTTTAAAATTGGATAAGAGACCGAAATGTTATGGTTAAACCACTAAGGTGTCAAAATTTTGGAAAAATACGCGTAGACCAGAATTTTTTTGGTCCTTCGAACTGGTTTTATTACCAATAAGCTTCAAAATTTATGAAAGCGGAGAGCATGAAAATTATATCATATTAAAATATCTTTCGAATGAAAGAATATTCATCAAAATTGGACCATAGATACAAAAGTTATGTCCATAATGATATGATACTTCAAAATGGCTTTTTTTTAAATTTACTTTTGATTTTTATTGCTATTTTTTATGTTTTTAAACTCCTTCACTAAGGCATGCACATAAAAAAAATAGGAAAATTCGATTTAAGTAATTCACCCTAAATCCCTTTTTTAGAACTTTCTCCACTTCTATTTGCATCATCACAAACAATGGGTATGGACTAGGTGAAAAAACAATTATCATAATGCAGAATTGGACCAGCTAGACACAAACGTCAAGGGATGAAGATATTAGTAGTATGAACCAGCATAACCTGAAATATGTTGAAATTTATGTATTCACCATTCATAGATGATAAAATATGGCTCGCTGCATAAAATAAGATATTCAATTTTTACTTCAAATAAGGATATTGCTATACCAGATATCAACTTGTCCATTGGCACTTATGATCATGCCAAAATTGAAATATCAAGTTGCAAAAATGTATTGTAATGCGGCTCATATCAAAGTATGTAGTATCATTTTAGTGGAATAAAATTTTCAACTTAATATTTTATTCTTTATTTCTAAAATTAAAATTGGTGTTTAAGCTTCTACACTTAGGATCTAAGACTTATTTTCACTTTTGTTCCATCTTTTTTTTTGTTTAGAAAATATTACAAACCAAATTGTAGAATCAAGTAAATATCTTAATATATTTGTTTCAACATGGATGAAATGGATTTTTTTCGATTATATTTTGTAATTAGAATTTGAATTGCAGTTTTAGAATCAAGTCATAACTGAAGATATTCAATTTTAATTATGACCCATATTGTAAGATTTTTGTTAACAATCTACATCGTCACTACACACCCACTAGATAAATAAAAAAAATTCTACCTATTTTTTTTTTGCATTAAGTCTTGTCTCTCTTGTGTAAAGCATGATTGTTATCTTATCAATCGTTTGCCATGTTATTATTTGAACAATGTAGAATTGCTACATGAATTATAATGGTCGTAAGGAGTAATATCTTCTTGGTATTTAGGTTACATATGTTATTTATAATTTTTTATATCGTAAAATCATATGCACCATTATTAATCAAATAACCAAACAAAAGCATATAAATCATCAAACAAGCATCCATTATATCCAAATAAAATTCATTTTTTAACACAACAAAATCACGCATTGATATTCATATCATACGTGTGAATATTATTTTATTTTCTTTCAAAGAATAATTAACATTTTACCTAATAAATTTTCAATTACAATACATGTATACATAAGTATATAAATATTTTGTCACACGATTGACATTTTCTATCATTTACACCTCGCATCTCACAAGTGAGAGTCATATATATAAAAAATGGGTAAAAGATCCTAGGTCTCCATCCTCTAAGGAAAATTATATGTCTTTCTCTTTCTCTAATTCAAACCTAGAAAAAGAATTTTATTACATTTTTATAATAATTTTCAAAACTAAATATTATTTTATAAAAATACCTTTATATTTCACAATAATTTTTTTTCTATAATCACCTTCAATGTAATAGATTATTGTCGAAAAATAATTTTCCTTCACAAAATAATTTTTTATTTCTCACAATTTTTTTCCACTTGCCAAAATAATTTATTTTTCTACATATCATAATGCTGCTATAAAATTTTAAAATATTGCGTCAAAAGAACTCGTTTAGGTGTTTAGAAATCCCTATCGATAAGCTGATTATACGTACCGACTAGAATTCATAAAGCACTCAACGGACAAATATTCACAAATAAACTGCTATATTATTTTTCTCTTGAAAATAAGTTTTAAACTTCACTTTCATTAATATTTGATTACGAAAGTATATTGATTTCAAATATTATATATATATAGAAATAAAATCCTCTCACCTTATCAAATAGATGCTTACTTTGATTAAAACATGTACCTGTGAACTATGTAGTTAAATGCCCGCTAAAGTCCCACAAAATCCTCGGTATATCGCATAGCGCTCTTTGACCGCTACGTCTTTTCAGTTTATTACTATTAAATAGTAGATCTACTTATAGCCTCACCATTTATTGCCAGCCTGCTATATCAAGGCTTTTAGCACTAGCTTTAGCAACATTAATATAAAACGGTTGATTTGACTAGTTCTCTTTTAAAAAAATAAAAAATGTTAGGGCAAATACCTAACTTTAAAGAATAAGTTCTCAATATAAATTAGAAATCTACTATAGTCATCAAATATGAACTGCATGAATTAGGATATTTTTCGATTTTATTACATAAGATTAAATAATATTTCTTTTTCGTACAGAAATGATGTGAAAATAAGAATAAATTAACTTCAAAAATCCGGTTTAATATCCATTGGAATCTTTTGCACCTTCACTATTTTTCGCTATCCTCGTCTTAACTTTTGGTACCTCTACCGCTATAGAACTGCTAAATGCTTTAACTGCACCACTTACGAATATACCCAAATAGTCCATCATTAGCCACAGTAAAACTTAATCAATTAGTAAACACCTAAAAATAGCCAATAGATTTGAATTCAATTGGTGATAGCTCTGGCTACAAGGTTAAAGGTCATGAGTTCGATCCTCGAGATTGACACTTGTAGGCATTAATGAACTATGTTAAAAAAAAAATATACAAGCAAGCTTCCAATGTCAATTTCCAATTATATTCTATTATATTTTACTTACATACATACAAACACACACACATGTTATTTTCCTTATGGTAGTAAATAATACACACACTCTTACGGTATTGAAAATGCCATTGATTTTTAATATTTTACACTCCATCCAGCTTTAAGTAGGTTTATTTATCGCTTTGCAACATATATCTTTTCTAAAGAAACCGCTGGCTTCTACTGGTATTTCATCTAGTCTTAAGTGAGTAAATAACTTTGAGTGATGATCCTTGCTTAACCTCACATTCTAGACAAAGCCAAATAAAATTTTCAAACAATTTAGCAACCAAAAATGCACTTCAAATAGACAAGCAAATATCTTATGCAAAAAGCAACACTTAGCTTCTACCATGCCTCTCTGATCACTGCTAGATCATTCTACTTTAACTCAATTTGTCACATCTAGTGTTGTGAAGAATTTTATATTACGATATTCAGGTTAGATCCTTCTAAGTCATCTCTAACCACTACTTCGTTCATTCTCTGTGCTGAAAAGTGAAGTTCAAATCACTAATTCTGACACTACTAGTAAAGCTTACCACTTCTTCCCTTACTACTTCCATCGACTATTCTTCATCTCATACAAAGGAAAATGCTCAAAATGAGGTAAAAGTAAAGATACTATATAGTAAGAAAAATAAGAAATATGTCCCTAGATGATAAACCTAGTAATCATCATATAATCTTAATATTTCTTAATATAATAGAGAATCCACCAACCACGCAAAGGGACAGGGACTCTAATTCTCACTAAGGCCAAGACTCTTATCTCATATACTTTATATCGCTCTGATACTAAAATGTAACACCTTACTTCTATACCCATGCCACAAAAGAGTATTAAAGAGTAATATTATCTGGTAATATGGAGAATGAGATTGGTAAGGAGCGGCTACATGTGAATATTCCCTTAGCGCTAACACTGATACTTATTTTCGTCTCATATAATACACAAATATACGTATTCAATATCGATATAAAGCAATAAGTATGTGGGTTTGCCAAGAAAGAATAATACACAACATAATCAAAGAACATGAAGTCCCAGAATGCAGCAAAAATATTAATATCACAATATACATATCACAAAATAGGTCTACAAATAAAAGTATCAGACTTACTACAATATATATTTCGTAATACAAGTTAAATGTCATACACATCTCAACCTCATCACAAATACACATACATGGAGACATCAAAAAAATATACACAATAGATTTTCAAAATACAAAATAATATGTAGTCGTCTCTTCAATAGGCCCAAAATCTAAGGAAGGCAATATCCTTGTACCAGTAAAGTCTAGGACTGACCCGAGTATTACATATATAATAAAGGGGTTAGACTATGCCCAGATTTAAATATAAGGTCATCATAATGATACTCATAATCATAACAGATAATGATAACCTGAGCAGGTTACATAAAATACCAAATGAATGTCATCACACTCAAAGTTATCCCCAATCCCCGTCGAACAACATATATAGTGTCATACAATATTAATTATATCTCCATTCAATGTGACTATAATCACAAATCTACTGAATTATGATTCACTCCTAATCACAATTATTAAAAGTCAAATTTATTTATCATCTATTTATTGTTAATTGACCAAACACTGATCGAGCCAAGATACATGGCCTTTTTCGTCCATGTAATCCTCGATTAGAATTATAACTCTTCCAAATGCTAATCGAGCCAACATACATGGCCTTTTCCACCTGTGTACCCTTGAACAAAATTTTAACTCTTTCAAATGTTGATCGAGCTACTATACGCATCCTTTTTCATCCATATACCCCTCGAACAGAATTATAAATTTCCAGATGCTAATTGAGCTAAGATACACAACCTGTTTCATTCGTTTTCCCCTCAACCAGAACTGTAGGTGGCCTTACACAACCTATTTGATGTATTATTCTCTACTACGTGGGCATCATCGTTCCCAACAAATATACTGTATGTATGTATAATAGGTTGTCAGACTGGTGGCAATTAGGCCAGAATGTCACTCAATCCTAGCTAGGATGGATCGAACCCATCTGGTATGTTATCTCATTCAATTAGTTCACCGTATTTTCTATGATCTTATTACGACAATAAACCCTCCTAACTATCATTTAACTCGGTGTTACTAAGGGCTATTACCGCGATTCAGTATTCAATACAATTTAATATCAAACCATATCCTATAGAATGAGTCAAAAGTATAACCAAATAAATATTAACATATGTCCCATACCGCTGGTATTATAACTTCGTTTATTCAAAATTCTCATCATATAGAGGTTCACACATCTTAGATTATTCAACCATTTATTGATCTAGAAGGGTGTTATTGTATAATTTGCATTTTCAAAATATTCAATACAATTTCAAATATTACTAAATTTAAAGTGGTTTAACAAGTACTCTGACAAAGAAATCAAGTAGTTTGATTTTAATCAAAATGTGAAGAAATGCGTGTTAGTAAGAAAGAATATTAATAGGTGCAAAATATTTCTAAAACTATAAGTAAACAAAAATGTAATGACCTGGATTTTCGAACCGGTCAAAATCGTCGAAAACCTGTATGTTCTAAAACTACCAATGAGAACTACCAAGTTAATACACAATATCATTTGATAAATATATAATACTACTAAATCTATTGGGTGTGTTTTTATACAATTTCATTTGATAAATACACAATGTCATTTGATAAATATAGGATACAATTTCAATAATACAACTTATTGGAGTTTTATTTATTTATTCTATCGGGTGTGTTTTGATACATTGAAAAATTCAAAACAATAAATCTACCACTGTACAACTTTAATGTGAAAGACATCAATAGTCATTCTTGCAAACTTAATAAACAAGTTAACACGGAATAAAATGATAAGCAGGAAAGATACAACAACACATAAAATTTAGCGAACAGTAAATAGGAAAAAGATATTTTACTAGGTTGCATCACTACTACTTGTGACTGCCTACGTACCCTGATCTAATAGGATACCCAATTAGATAAAGATCAAGACAACGTAACTCTCCTATTCACAAATAGGACTCAAGGAGCCTACGATACACAAACGAACAAATATGCAACTCAAAACTACCCCTTTTAGCTTAATCTTTACATTTAGATTTAAGAAATCTGATTAATTTTATTATTTTCAAAAATAATCTCTTTTGAAAATACTTATTCGAAAACAATCTCTTCGAAGTAAATTCCTGGTTTCATTTCAAATCCTTTTAAATTGATAATATATATCTTTTATACCAAATCATACTTTTCTACGGGATTTAAGTTAAAACCTTTTCAAAATCGGTATCGATTACTCTGTATAACAATACGGTGGTGCATTTGATATATTTATTTGAAAACCCAAAAATACTCTACTATAAAATCATATCAAAATATATGCAACTAGATAAGGAGGTTTCTCCTAATAACAAGGCAATTGGGTTCTAACATCTCCAAAATAAATAGACAAAGTATATCCCTCTATACAAAGAGCAGACTATACCTAGGGTTACATGAACCCTCCTGCCCACTTTTTATTTTTGGTTACCCGTATCATCGATAACAGAACAAATAATTTTGTTTTTGGAAGTGATAAATCATTTTACACTAATAATCACTCATACTTTCAATCACTTTATTGTTTATTTTTCCAAAAAAATTTCAAAATCGATTTCGAATCACCGAGTTTTAAGTTCTCAAAATTCTCTTTATTTATAAAACACATGTTATAGATACCTTTATATAAATCACTTTTATATAAAATCACTTCAAAATATTTTCTCACTTCAAAAATAGTTATTTTCAAATATTTCTATTTCTTTTCAAATAAACCATTTCACTTAAAAGATAAAACATTTTTAAATTATAATAAACATCATTTATTATGACAATTTCTTAATCAAATATTTTCAACGAAATACTTTATAGTCAAACTATGAAATTCTAATCATAAGGTGTTCGTATCTACCCAAACCACATATATAGAAATTAACTGCTTATAAAATGGCCAAGCACAATTCAAAAAATCAAACAGACAACAACAACATATTATTATCAATAATTCAACAAATTGAATAATAAAACATAAATCAGAATTAACTAGTATATAAAAATAAATGTCCAAATTTATATAATAGCAGAACGGGGATTTATTCTGCTAAATTGATGTCATTAATGAAGTACGCTTAACTCGTTCCCGATATTTCAACTTATACTATTCCTTACCCAAGAGTGAAGCTAGGTAAGTTAGATCACTGGTTGCATCAAAGTCTACCCTAAACACTTCATTCTTGAATCTCACAAATAGAAAAGTTTACTCGTTGGCTTTTTGCTTCAAGCAAAGTTAATTACCTTTTTCAAAACTTACATAATTATTAAAAATATATTTAAACATAAAACCAATTATAAAACACTCTGTTATAAGTTAATATACAACTGTTTTACTATTATTTTAAAACACTCTTTTATGCACGTTATTTGCAAAGATGGGCTATTTTTAAAGGTGTCACTATAGCGGCCTTTTTACTTCAATCTTTTGTTACTTTGATTTACTTCTTATATACTTTTCCAAAACATATTCTTTGCATTTATAAACACTTATAGAAGTGTAAATAATAATCAAACAAGTTATTGTTAAGATATGCTATTAAATCACCGTTTTCACAATTTATAGTTTAAGGAATTTAAAGTGTGTTTATAGCGACTATCGCTATACGAACAATTCTGTATTCAATCCAATATTTGGTGCCACATTATTTTATACACATATATGATTCCAAGTTCTAACCAAACTACTACTAAACATACACATCAATATATCTATTTAAAATATTCAAATTAACTTATCACAATTCAATGGTTTAGTAAGCAACTACTTTAACAATTTATATACTTTTTAATGCACATGATCAAGGGTTTAACTTTAAGTAGTTAATGTATATTATTATTAATATAGAGCAAGCATATTAACATGTGATTTAACAATAATTTTCAAGATATTAAGCAAGCAAATATCAAGCAATATTTCAAGTTAACTTGCAACCAATTTATAAGTGAGATTAACTTACTTTTATTCCAATCAAATCTAGTCCTACCAAATTTCATTATAACCACACTTCTTCCAACATTTTTAACTTCAACTTAACATTACTAAAACCCTTCCTTTCCTTCTCTAATGCATATGCACCTCTTCACCTTCCTCCATCACCATGGATGCTCACGACTATGACATGGAGGAGGGGGGTTTTCTCCCTTTCTTCCGTCTTTGACTTGTTAAGAGGTGATCTAATATTGTATGAAGGATATAGTAAAAGTTGGGAGGAGAAAGGAATTGGTTTGATATGATTTCTAGAAAGTCAAAGAGGAGCTAGAAGACGATGAAGACATCATTTAGAAGTTTTATGTGGAAATGAAGTATGGTGTGTGTATTTATAGAGTTAGGAAATGTGTAGAAAAAATCTAAAAATCCCTTCCTTAACCATGAAGCAAAAGGACTTTCAACATGACAAAGCCATAATCTTACACAAACATACCTTCCTTAAATCAATCCTTGATTTAAGGCTTGATTTAGAGGTCCTTATGTCTCCATTATTAAATCCTCTTACTTAATTAATTTGCTTAGGAACTAAGGTGATTTAATACTTGTTAATGTGTTACATGATAATATGCTAGTGTATAAATATTCGAACAACTATTATTTAACAAAATATTGATTTTTCACAAAAAGTTTTTCGATCATATTTTCAATATTTTTCAAAGAATATATTTTTGTAAACACATTTTAAAATCAAGGTTTTTAACATTAGTTATTAATTAAAAAGTGTTTAAAAAGGTTATAAAATCATATTTAATCACATTAAATCTTAAATACAAATATTTAAATAATTCAGATATTTGAATATGAAGTGTTTGAAATTTCGAGTCGTCATAAACAAACTTATGATTATTAACGAAACACATAAGTTAAGTTATGTTAGTTTGATTGTTTAACACTCAACACTGGGTTTGAAAATGACATCTTTTATAATTAGTATAAAAGGGTATTGGGATTGTCCCAAATGATATAAGTAGACATGATATTATAAATGTTAATGTGGAGCATGTAAGATGGGTTCATTATGCATTGAAATAGGAATTATCATAAATTTTTTATTGTCTACAATATCACACTTCGCTTGCATATTTGATATATGAAGCAAGTATCTAAATTAAGATTGCTATATGAAACTTGAGAACATTCTCAAGGATTTACAAAATACTAGAAAATTGTTTATAGCAACAACAAGCTCCTTATGAAGGAGTGCGCGGACTTAAACTTTGTTAGTAATATCGAGTAAATTTTGTTAATCATAATTTCTTGTTTAATTTTAAGTTAAGCACTTTAAGTTTGGAATATTCCAAACAATAAGTAATGGATGAGTGCATTGCCTTGAATAGCGCTGCTGTAAAAGAAGTAAATGAATAAAAAAAATATAACTAAGCTATGGATGATTTCAAATGTTGAGAATCTAATAACATTGTTATATGATAACAATATTGTGATATAGTTCATATAAAAATCTAGAGCTTGGTAGAAGTTGAGAGACGTACTTCAAATAATTCCATATGATAAATGTGGTTTATCAACAACTGAGAGAGTTGATTGACAGAGTAGATGGTTAAACCAAAATAGCATATTCATTCACTAAAGGACTGACCCGACTAGGATTGAGAAAATCGATCAAATAAGTTAGAATAGAATTCCATTGACCCCAAGTGCAAACGAGAGATTGATAGAGATAAAAGTATGCCGTATGGGAAATTATATGATCCGGTACATATATCTAACTCGACAAACAATCTTGTTCAAAATAAACGGTATTTTCTTTCTAATGTATACTTGTTATGTTGTGATATAATTAATTAAGTAACTAATTTGAAGTACATTAAATAGAAAATTCGTAAATGATGTGTTATGTAATAATAATGTAACGACCCAGAATTTCCATCATTTGAAATTCGTATATTTAATTGATTTTAAATATTAACAAGTAAAATTTATAAGTCGAATAAATTATATTTCGAATATCTAGATTTAATTGGATAATTAAATCGATAATTTAATATTTGAAATAACAGAAATAATTGAAAATTGGGTTTAATGTGATTAAGTTTGATTTGTAAAGTTGTATTAAATCATATTGGAGTTAGAATGATGTTATAGAACTTTTAAAATTGAACTAAAAGTTAATTTATGGAAATTGAATATTTTAATATTTAATTGACGAGTAAAAATAGCCATTTTTCAAACAATCTCGGATTTCGACGAAACTAGTTTCATCGGATTTGTAATGTTAAATTATTGTATGGTTTCAAATTTCGTGTCAATCATATTTACGGTTTGTCCGGGGCAAGCTAAAAGCACCGAAATCGGTTTTGAGTGAATTTTTAAATTTAAAATAGTCGATTTGAAAACCTATCTTCCAAATTTGATCAAATTGGCTCTCGATATATATTCCATTGTGTTCAGAGTGGGGTAAAACATTATAAACGCCAGGCGGCACACTTCGTTTGGAGTTCGAAAAAAATTCGGGTGAATAGTGTCGCGTAATTTTCTATGTAAGGCCTCACTATTTTCTGTTTTGCAAAGCAATTAGGGTTCCAAACCCTAGCCACCAGCATACTCTTTAATGGACGAAATTGCATCTCCTTCTCCCTCAATTTTCTTCAAATCCGTTAATAATTGCAAGAAATCTTCAACTACAGCTTTCTAGAGCTCGATGAGAGTTATACATCCAACGGTCGATTTAGCCCATCTCTTCACGGATCGACATGAATTTGGCAATGAACGTCATACGGTCGTGCATGATTTCCTAGGCACAGGGACAACCGAGCTTCACTTGCTCTTGGCCGAAGGTGGAGGCGTGGTCAAGCTTCGAAACCCTAGTCTCTGATCGTCGTAAATATCGACGTGGTGGCCGCGTTAATTTAGGGTTATAGGCGGCTATGGGTTTCGTGGTTGTGTTCGTTACCTGGTATTGGAGAAGATGAGGGGCACGACCCAGATTTTATTTCAGAAGCAATGAACGGTAGTGATTGAATCTAGGTTTAATTAGAAAAAAAATTGTAAATTTATATACGTATTAAATCGTTTAAACTTTAAAAAGCTATAACATTTCATACGAGGTCCGTTTTGCACGAAACGAATTGCGTTGGAATCGTATGGACGAGCACTACGCAATGGAGCGAGATTGGGATTTATTGGAGATAGTTTGAATTTTGAGTAAAATTAAACGCGCGTTTAATTTTATTCGAAATACAACACTGTAACTGTTATTGGGAGCAAGGTGAGAACTTCTCACTTAATCGAATTTGTTTCGATTTAAATTTTAAATAGTTAAATTTAAAATTGCTTGATTGTGTTGACTGTATGCTTGGATAATAAATTGCTATCTGTTGTATTGGAATAGACCCTATACGCCGCATATTAAGCAGAGTTTATTTTATTAAAAACATATACCGCGATATTCCACCTTGAAGTTGAATTGGTATTATATATGTACTTGGAGTTGATTTCCCGCATTATATAGTGGATGAGACCTTATTGCGCCGCATAATAGCGGATAATATTTTATATAAACCCATGTACCGCGATATTCCGTCTTGAAACGGGATTGGTATCGTGCTAACATCTGTGGATGCAGGAAAACGGGTTGGAGGGATCCAACTGGATTCCTCAACAGTATTGATTTATTTACAGATATTTGCGATATATTCTGTTATCATATTGATATATGATGTTTGGATGCCGTGGTTGATGTATTGGTGCTGTTGCAGCATTGGTCCTATTTTTGGAGTTTTAAAATGTTAAAGTAACGATTTCGAATTTAAAAGGATTTTCAAGTGATTTTTGAAAGTATACATTTTTTTTGAATTTTGGGATTGATTCATTTTAAATAAATAAACGTTATAATTTTTATGTTATAAAAATTATGATTTTTGTGAAATATAACCGAAATGTGATTTTTGAAATAAGTAGTTATTAATTTGTAAAATGGTTTAAATTTGGATTTTTGAATTATTATAAACGGTTTATATAAAAGATTTATAAAATTGATATTTATAAATTAAAATATTGGAATTATAAAACGAGTTTTTATAAGTGTTAAGATGAAGTATCAATGGATTTCATAAGTGAATGAAATTTATAAATTTATAAATTGTGAAGTTATAAAATGAATAGATTTTGTAAAATAAAAGATTTATAAGTAATTAACTTAAAATTTGGATTTTGGCATTTAAATGAGATATAAATAGAATTTGTTAATTAAGGGATTCTATAAGTTGAAGTTTTTATAATATATATATATATAAATGTGAATTTATAAACGTTGTTTTATAAATCCGAAACCAATTGAATTTGATAAGTAAATATGAAAGCTTATAGAAGGAGATATATCCACGATTTTGGACAGTGGATAATCCTTTAAATTAAAATATGTAGAAGTGTTGAATTTGGTAAACAATTTATATTCACGATTTTGGACAGTGAATAATATAATAAAGAAATGTTTTAGGAAGTGATCTTTTAAATAGAATTAAAATGATTTGAAGTTGTTTTAAAATGTGTTAAGGATCGAAACCATAGATTTCAACATTCATTGTTGAAATAGACGTTTTCGAGAAATAAGGAAATGGTGGACTATAACACTGTTGTTATAGTAAATGATTTTCGAAAGGAAATGTTTTATATAGTATCGGGATTTATATATCTATATTAATTTTGAATCCCTATACTAGTGATTTTGGGTTGTCGTAACGATGTTTTACGCAACATTCGTTTTGACTCAAATGAATGTGTTTAAGAGAATGTTTTCCTTAAAGAATAAAATATATACTTAATAGTGATTTAAGTATATTGAATATTTTCCAAATGTTGAAAATAAACGGATTTGTGAATTACTTATTATTAAATAAGTGTGGACATGTTTTCCAATATGAAGTGAAATGTTTTGAGATTATATCTTTTAAAGGTAAATTGAAAGTGAATATTAGAAATCGATTTGAAAATCGTATATCAGTGGATGTTTGGAAATTTAAATTCACCATGGAATTTATAAAGGAAAGGGAAATTTGTTTAAAAATAAACATTGATTTTTTTTTTTGAAGTGTGGAAATAAATTTACGGATTTGGAACGTAAATTTAAAATAAATCGATAAGGATATATTTAATTCGTTTAAATAAACCATTTTGAAACGAAAGTGTATTCTCCCTGGAAAGCCGAATAAAATTTCTGAATAGCTTTGAAAAATATATATATATGTATAAAATTCTAGAATTTGTTTCGAAAAGGATACTTTGGAGAAATTAACTTCTTAAACTGTTTTAAAATCCTTTAAGTAAAGATTATTAAGTTGATATAGAAATGATTATTTCTAAGATTTAATTAATAATTGTTTTAGAAAATAGTTATTTAAATAGTTATACTCTATCTACTAATTTTATTTTGAAATTAGTTCGGACTTAAGTTATATGTAATATTGGTATAATATTTTTTTTATATAACTAATATTTTAAGTAAAGTGTTTTAAAGAAAAATAGTTTTATTTCAAAAGTGTTTTCCCGATATATTTGGATAAGTGTTATAAATTATTTTAAAGTATTTGAACTCGACAGATTTCTAGTGAAAATGAATAAATATTTAGAAGTATTTCCGCGTAAGGAAAATGATTTGGAATTTGTTTTCAAAAGTTGTAAAGGTGAAAAGTGATTTGAAATTTATTTTCAAATGGTTGAAGTGTGGAAATATTTATGTTGTAAAGATATTTTTGGAAAATAAATAATTTGGGAAATTATTTGGAATCTGGTGATGTTGTGCATATCTATTGATCGTTAAATGGGTATTTGTTGTGATTTGCTTGAATTTGAATGCTACACTTATTTTAAAAATAAGCGCTCGTTATTCGATTTAGCCGAGAGAGGACCTTTGGGTCATGAATCCCATTCCGAATAGTAATACGTCGTAATGGATAGCATTTGAAGACTGGTGTTGAGGACCAGATATTTTCGAAAACGGAAGGATTACCATTGAATGTCTCTACATCGGCTGATCTCCGATATAGAGATTTTATCACCCTTTGTGATGGGAATTCCGGACGTGATTAGTGAATATCCGGATTGCAAGGGCTTCTTTGGAAGTGCATTCGGTTCCGTTCGATCCCGGAACGAACTTGTATGGATGTGTGTCTGACGTTACAATTTGAGATGTAAAGCTGGTTTCTATCAAATACATTTCTGTTGGTGGCGGAGAATTTATTATCTTAGCTTAACACCCTTCTCTGAGACGTACGAGCTCAGAGGTTATGTAGTTGATGGTTACTAGTGATACATTCCCAATTTGGTAATGTGGCATACGAAGTGCTGCTGATCGTTTGTTGATCAAAGCATAGTTTTTGTGAAAAGCGTAGCTTTGTGAACGAGACTTCGTCGGACCTCACAACCCGGTAATGGTCAAAACAGGAAAGATGCAGCAAGGTTATAGGGAGTAGCGCCCCTTAGGGTATGTGCATTTCCTTCTGGATAGAAGTGGTATCATGGTATGGAGCCCAGATACTTAACTTATGTGGATGTCGCAAATATATGTGACTTTGTGATTTTTTTTGGTTGAGGATCCTCGGATAAAGGTTGTTTACAACTGGGGGATGACATACTCGTGTCAGTAGTTACCTACTTTTGCAGAGGTTACCCGGCCTTGTGTTGGCAGAGATCCGGTTAGGTTCTCAGGGCGTCCTTCCAGAGGCGTACCCATGTGGCAATAGGAAGTTCCTTGGCCCGACCATTTGTTGGAAAATCCAAAGAAACAATATGAGCCTTGTATGGTTTTAGTTGTAGAACCTGCCATTTACTTATGGTGGTCACCGTTGTTTAGATGGTAGCTATAGTAGGCATAGTTCGGAATGTCTATGTTGGCTAAGATTTATATTATACTTTCGAAAGGTTTTTCCACTTTGCACTTATAGCAATAATATCAAAGTAATTTGCATATCAAGCATGTTTGACTATCATAAGGAGAAATCTCCTCCGATTCTGCGTTTGCATTGTGTGTGTGTGTGTGTGCGGGAGGCCTTATGGTAGTTACATTTTCTAAAAGTATTGCGGATCTATTTTAAAATATTTCTTTGTTTGTTTCGAAGATATAACTGTTTTAAGTTCTCACACCAGTCTCATGACTGACCTGGAGTTTATTGTTCCCTTCCTAAACTCTGGGTGCCCATCATTTTCCACACGGGCAGTCTAAAGTCAGGTTATCAGGTCATTCTGGAATTCAAGAGTTGCTGTAGAGATCTGGAGGCAAGCTGGATGGCGTGGCATATCAACTTGTATATAGTATTTCTTTTCCGCTGTTTGTTGTAGTAAACTCTGATAATGTAATGTAATGTGATGTAATGTAATAACAGATATGATTCATTGTTTTAAAGATTATTCATTGATATATTATATGTTGTTCCACTGCGAAATGTGAGATTCTGTTATTGTTTCTGTTTTCTTCTTCTTTCTTTCTTTCTTCTTCTACCTCTTCTTCTTTAGCCCTAACAATTCGGTTTTCCGGCCTTCGATTGTTCGGAAGTTGATACAGTGGACGTATTATTGTCGATTTTCGGAAATTGAAAATCCGAACTGTTACAAATAATTACAATATATTGTAATTGTGAGAATTTTATCACATTGAAAAATAACGTATTGTTTTAAATATCCTTAGTGAAGATGGTTCGAAAAAGGATATCAATTCATCCATTGAGACTAGAGTACATAGCGCTTTCCAAATGTTGGGCAGTGTATTACCCATGGTTGTAGGGAACACTAAGAGGTTATATATGATAATTATTGGATAACTATGGAGTGACCCGTTAGAACCGGGTCAGCTCGCAGCGGAAATAATGAGTGAATTTCAAAAAAATTCCTTATTAGATTGTTATTGGGTTTATGAAGTCTAATTCATTTAGAACATTTCTAAATATTATTTAAATAAAATCTTTTAATACTTAAATTAGAGAATTACATGGTTTTATTTAATTTATATATATATAGGAGTGCTCAATAGCACCCCTATTTTGCAGCACCCTTGAGGCCCCTTGATTTCCACCATATATTGTGATTTAAATAATATTTGTTCCTCTCACCTCCACGTCATAACATCATTTAAATCAGACCGTGTGATGGAAATGAAGAGACCATAAGGTGCTACAAAATAGAAGTGCCATTGAACGCTCCTCGTATGTGTATCATATGCACATGTGTGCGAGTGTGTGCAAGTTTAAGATATCAACCCTGCAAGGTATAACATGACCATGTATAAATGTTAGGATTTACATCGCAACAGACATGTTAGCTCATCCAACATGCAAGTATATGTTATCCTAATATATGTATGTATGTAAACTACTATTTTATATAAATGTGTGTGTATATGAATACACTAAGTTAGTTTAAATAATTATTAATATGTATACAAATGTATACTATATTTAAAACATATAAATAAACATTTTTATATATGTCATCTTATAAATAAAATTTTAATATAATGTATGTACATATTATTATAATACACTAATTTAAATATATAAGTTATTTTAAATATAAATATATATATATATATATATATATATTTTATAAGCCGGGAGTAATACGTGTGTACATATATATAATAGTAAAATGTTTTTTTAATATATATAGACACACACACATATGCACAAATATATATTTATAATATATATATATATATATATGTATGTATTAATAACATTATCTAAGATTTAAAAAATTATTTTATTCCCAGGTCATGCGCACAGCTGTAACGATAAGGAATTTTGGATATTTGAAATTGGGATATTTAATTATTCAATATTAATATTTTATGTAATAACTTTATTTTAAAACGCGTTTGGATTCAATTGAAAAGGGAACGTGAAAACGATAGTTAAAATCAAGGCGAGTTAAATCTCACCCAACTTTGGATTTACCGCAATTAATTTTAATAGTAAAATTAATTATTGATTGATTGTTTAATTGATAAATATTTATTACTTGAATGTGATGTTATATTTTTTTTTGAAAATAGGTGAATATTAAAACATTAGTTGGGCTGTGCGGCCCAAAGCCTTTACAACATTCGATAGTAGTCAGTTTTTACAAGACAAAACCGCAACAAACTGAAAAACCAAAAACATTCCTCTTTTAGGGCTCATGGCAGCTTCTAGTTCACTCCACGATTTGATTCGATCTACTCCTTCAACTTCAACATCTCCAATTATTGTTCTTCCCATGTCGTTGCAGTGTTAAGTATTCTCCTCAAAATCCGATTGATTAGTGAGCTAATGTTTCCGTTGATTTGATTCGTAATTACTAATACGTCTTTTTGTCCATTGTTGAAAGCTCGATCATTCCTTTCCCTCTAGATGTGCCACAAAGAGGTTGCGAGGCCAACTTTTCCAATCTCTTGCATCATCTTCGTGAGGCAGCTCCCACCGTTTAGGTATTCTACTTCCTCTTTTAGATTCCGGACAGTGTTATTTTGTACACATCTTATTTTTTGTATACACCACACCCTTTTGCTGTACTCGCACTCAAAAAATAGGTGTTCATGGGTTTCCTCTGAAGTATTATAAAAGTAACATGTTGTATTCTCCATGATTCCCCATTTGTAAAGTCTGTCTTTAGTTGGTAGTTTTTTGAGTAAAGCTTTGTACAAGGTATGAGCCAGCTGATAGACCTGCTCCAAACCACTTTTGTCCAGTTAATCAGAGGGTATTTGGTCCTAGAGTCCTCCCAAACTCCACTAAATTTGAACTGACCATCTAAACTATTCTTCCATATCCAAGTATCTTCCACTCCATCCGTCTTAATGTTTTTGCATTGAATTTCCTCTTTGTAGTTTAAACTAAGCAAATTTCTGTCACAGTGCCATTCATTATTATCTATCATTTCATTCACTTTGCATGTAGGAGCTCCATATACTGAAAATGCTTCCAAGCCTAGCCAATCAATGAAACTTTGTGAGTTCAACCAAGGATCTTTCCATAAGTCTGTATTATTTCCAGCAGCAATCTCTCTGTCTAGATAAGACTGTAATTCATTTCTGGTTTTAAGGATATTTTCCATATGATAGAGGCATTGTTATCGATTTTTATAGTCCAGAAATTGTCTTTGAAATATCTACATCTCATCCAGCTAGCCCATAGATTTTTCGACGCTATAACATTCCAGACTAGTTTCAATCCATAAACTTTCTTAAGCTCATATAAATTTTTAAGCCCCACTCCTCCTTCCTCCTTTTTCCTACACAGATCTGAGTATTTTATTTTGCGCATTCCTCCTTTCCATATAAAGTCTGCATAAGCTGAGTTTATTTTGGCAATAGAACAGTCAGGAATTTGGAAAGATTTCAACCAAAATCTTACTTTAGAAGTGATAACAGCGTGAACTAATTCAAATCTACCCGCAAATGACAGCAATTTGGATCTCCATCCTTGTAGTTTGTCCTTGATGGCATCAACTAGTTTACTACATTCCAGATCCGTAATCATATTATTTGAGAGTGGTACCCCCAGATATTTAACTGGAAGGTGCCCTTCTGAGACCCCCAAATTTTCTAGCATAACCTGCTTATTTGTACAGAATTTATTGAAATAGCACTTGGTTTTGAGTTCATTCAGTTTGAGACCAGCTAACCTCTTTAGGTCAGTGAATATTGATTTGACCATATCAATAGCCTTTGTATTGCCCTTTATCACTACTAATAAATCATCTGCATAAATTAAGTGAGTAACCTGTGGGAAGATATTATAAATAGGATGGATGATTTTGTGATAACATGCCAGCTCCATTTGAAGAGAAAACCATTCCATATCCACAACAAATAAATATAAAGAGAGAGGGTCACCTTGCCTAATCCCACGATTACTATGTATATAACCTTTAGGAACTCCATTTATCATGACAGAAAAGGTAGGTGTTTCTAGAGCGAACTTAATAATTTTTGATAGCTTTAAAGGAAGCCGCAGAGACTCAAGCATGTGTATAATGAATCCTCTATTGACCCTGTCATATGCCTTTTGAAGGTCAACATTGATGCATATTTTGTTAGCCCCCTGTTTGTTAAAATCCCTTATTAACTCATGTGCCATTAGAGAGTTTACAGAAATTATCCTACCTTTGATAAAGGCACATTGGCATTGTGAAATTAAATTTGGGAGAACTCTATTCAGTCTCATATATATAATCTTGCTAAGAATCTTATATATGACATTACAGCAGGCAATAGGTTTGTAGTCCTTAATTCTCTCTAGAGTCTTAGATTTTGGATTAAGTGATATGAAAGTGTGAATGATTTCTTGTACAAATTCTCCAGTCTCTAAGGCTTCATTATAAGCTTTGAGCATGCAATCTTTCAGGTGTACCCAGTTCATTTTGAAGAAGGCTGCCCCCATGCCATCAGGGCAAGGGGAGGAGTCACTGTGAACGACGTAGATGGCTTTCTCCAATTCTCCTTCCAGAACCCGAGTTGTCAACATGTCAGCACCAGTAGAGGAGATTTTCTTCCTACAGTTGATGTAAGATAAGGGATTGTAATATTCTCCATTATACAGGTTGGTGAAATAAGAGATAGCTTGCTCTTCTATGTGTTTAATATGTCTAGAAGCATTTCCCTGTTAATTTAAATAATTGTTAAGATTGTTATGATGTTGTCTTAAAGACATCTTAGTATAGAAAAATTTATTGCATTCATCTCCCTGTTGTAACCATTTCTCTTTGGCTTTCTTTTTCAAATCTATTGCCTGGTTATTAAGTTCGACTTTGAATTTCTTTTGAAGTTTGTAGAAGTCAGCATTTAGGCCTTCATGTAGGGGGTCATTATCCAATTGATTCTGAATATCTCCTAACTGTTGTTGGATTGTTGTGATGGTGTCAGTGGTTTTTGGTCTGCACTTTTTCCAGTCTTTAAGTTCGTTTTTCATGATTTGATGAGCATTACAAGTCGGTACGTATGATTGTCTGGAGGGATTCTAACTGTATTGAGGTTCACTACCGCATCGAAGCCTTCAATCAAGGGCCAATGATTTACATATCGGAAAGGTTTTCCTTTATGCATTTCAACATCATCATCATTACTGAATTGCATCAGGAGGGAATAATGATCACTTGTTGAACAAGGTAGAACAATTATTTTAAAATTTGGGATTTTGTTAAAAAGTTCAGTGTTACCAAGCACTTTGTCTAGTCTTGAAGTAATTTTCTTAGCCTCACCACTTTTCCATGTGAATTTCAGGCCTAAATGGGCTGCTTCCACAAGACCACTAGCAAGAACACATTTGTTGAATTCTACAACCTATGCAACTTTCAGTGTAAGGCCTCCCTTTTTTTCATTCGTGCTTAAGACTGCATTAAAATCACCTATGACCACCCATGGAATAATAATGCTTTTAGAGTTAAAACTGTTATTTATTTCCACAATACCATTCTTTCAGATGCATGAACAAAGGTGGTTACCATCTCCATACCACCAGCATTATGAAACTTTATTGCTATTTGCTGCTCGTCCATGTTCATTATTATATCATTCCAATAGTTGCTTTCCCAACCAACTAGAATTCTGCCTTTTGTATGTGTAGTTGAATTATGTGCAAAAGTCCAATGATACCCCATTTGATATTTGAACACCTCTATATTATTATTATTATTAAATTTATTTCCTAAGAGAGCTAAAATAGTAGGCTTATATTTGGCCTTAATGTTGTGGAGGTCTAATTGCCTTATATCATTATTTAGACCTCTCACATTCCAGCATAATATGGACATCTATGATTTTTTGGTGGCTTTGCTCCGAGTAACCAGAGCAGAACCTACCACGACCGATCTATCAGTCCTCTTCTTATCTTCAATGATGAATTGTTTCTCATATTCCACATTACTTTCAATGTACTTGCTAATATCCTCTAGCACATCTTCATCTTCCTCGTTTTCATATGAATCCAAATCAATTTCCCATCTTATGGACATCAGACATGGAACTTGGCATCTCCTACCCATTCCCATTATGATCAACAGTTGGTGGCTTCAGAACAGGTGGAGCCACTGGAGCCGCAATTGGACGAAGACTATCTTTGGAGTGATCTAAGAGAGGTGGAACCAATGAATCGACAAGTGGGTGAAGACTACCTTCCGAATGGTTCATAAAAAAGGCGTCATCTTGGACAAAGCAGGAGATTGATGAGATGCTTGCCTTGATCCGCAGTCCAACTCCATAGAATTCAGGTGTGATGGGTGACCAAAAGGGGAGGTGTAGTGTATATTATTTTTGGCGATCTCCTCATCATTTTTGACTTACTGGACTCAGATAAATCATAAGTAAGTTCTGTGGTGTCATGTGATCTTTCTACCCAAATTTTCTTTGTCTTATCTGCTCTAATATTTTGGCAGTGTTGGTTTATGTGTCCAAAACACATGCATTCTCCACATCTAGGTAGGACGAACTCATATTCCACCCGCTGAATGTATTCATTCCCTTGTTTGTCTATAGCTTTGACTGTTTTTGGCAAAAATCTCCACCAAAACTCTAGCATATTTAATGCGTTTAACCTTTCTTGTGTTTTCATCAATATCAATAGGTTTACCTATTAGACTCGCTAGTTTACTTATGCCTCTCATATTCCATAACGCTAAATCCAGATTATTAAGTTTGATCCATAAGGTAAGTTGTTAACATAGCCCGTTCAAAATTGAAATCAGCCTCCCATTGATGCATGAAAATTAGCTTGTTGTCCATAAACCACGGACCACCCTTAAGAATTCGATTATAATCTTACTCTAGTTCAAACTTGATAAGATAAAATCCATTATCACGAGGAAACACATCCCATGACCCTTTAAGGTTCCAAGTTCCCTTGATATAAGCATTAAAGTGAATGTAATAAGGGCATTTACCTGCCATATAGGCATAAACTGAGTATTTCCACAACCGCTTGGATTCAGCATAGTCTTCCTCATCAATCAACTGATATAGGCCTTCTCCATTCGATTGCGTTCAAAGTAATTTGTGAAGCCTTTGAGTTCAATTTTGCTGCATATAGCTTCAACCTATGATTTCTCCTTTGGAATACTTGTTTTAGGGATATGTTTGATTACATCCGCGAATGATTTCTTTGCCTTTCCCCTATTATTAACCTCCTTCCATCCTCCTCCTCCTTTGTCAACTTCCTCGTTGATGCCTACGGTTTCAAGAAATCCTATATTGGTCACCATTAGAAGTAAAATAGAGTAAAGTTATGAATGTGATGTTATATATAGTAGGACATATATATATATATATATATATATATATATATATATATATGTATATATGTATATATATTAGAGTGATTGATATTCCTGCAATATATAGCGGATGAGATCCAATGCGCCCCACATAATAGCGGATGACCCTTCATACCGCGATATCCCTCTCGAAGTGGGAGTGGAATTTCTATATTGTGCTAACATTGGTGGGTGTCGGGAAACAGGTTGGAGGGATCCAACTGGAATCCTCAAAAATGTTAGAATTATTTTCACATTCAGTGATATGAATTATTTGAATAATCTAAGATAAATTATATTGGATGTTATGGTATTGCTGGGTATATTTTGGTATTTTAAAATATAAAAAATATGGATTTTATTAAAGGAAAATAAAAATTCACAGTAAAATATTTATAGTAAAGATGGATAAATTAAAAAGTAATGAATATGGGAAAAATAAACAGTTGATTTTTAAAATCCTGTTTAGTAATTCCAGAAATATGGGGAAATTGAGATTTTCAAATAAATGTGAATTAAAGGGTTTTAAGAATAGAACTTAAGCAATGTTGTTTTTAGTAATAAAAGAATGTATTTTTAAATTTTAAGATTTAAATAGCTGGGAAAAATAAAAAGGAAATTTTGAAATAAAATATGAAATTGATATTCCAGAATGATAAAAGATTTTAAATCATGAAAAGGAAATGAATCCAAAATTAGTGGATTTTGGAATAAGTTTGGGTTAACTAAGGAAATAAATTTTAAAATGGAATTTAAATCAAAAAAATTGTTTTGAAATCAACTTAAGTATTTTAAATGGTTTAAAACGGAAAATGAGATTTATGGGAATTAGAAACGAAGATATGATATAAAGTAAAGAAAATTATCAGTGGGTAATTTGAAATTATAAATTCACGATGGAAATTTATAAGAAAATGAGTAAACCGGCTTAAAAATAAATGAGATTTATTTTTAAAAATGTGAAAAGAAAATTTCCGGGATTGGAACGTAAACTAAATTGGAGATAAATCGAGAGGGGTTTATAAATGATTAGACTGGCTATTTTGAAGTTAAAAATGTATATTTCTGAAAAGTTAAATTATTTGAAAAAGGAAAGATTTTTAAATTATTAATTATAATATTTAAAAGTGTATATAAGAATGTTTTTAGAAATTGATTATCTAAAATTGTTAAAGTATTTATAAATTAAGTTAGTTATAGTAGTTAATTTTTATTAAAGGTTTAATCAGCATTATTGTTTTAAAGATATAATTATTAAATATTATATTTTATATAATAGCTTTTATTTTTTTTAAAAATAGTTTTGTCTAAAGTTTTACTTGGAGAATTATTATATAAATTTCGTAAGTATTATTTTGAAATTTTTTAAATAAAGTTTCGGAGAGTATTGGTATACTCGCGTGGCGTAATCGGATGCAGTGAGTGCCTGCAGCTAAGTCTTGAATTTCTCTAGGATAGAGACATAACCATGGAGTTATGATCCATAGTTTGATACCGCAGTGGTACTTCCCACATTATTTTTTTTAAAGGGTTCTCAAATGTTTTTGGAAAGGATAATTTGTGAATATACCGAATTAGATAAGATAAGTGTATATTTTGGATAAAGAGACTTAATTTATTTAAAATATAAATTTAATAAGACTTGATGTTTTTGGTGGAATTAAAATATTTTGGTTGAATTGATTGTTTATTTGATAGTTAAATAACCGACTATCAAATCTGTACCCAAATATAACCTTGGAAATATCTAGAAGAGGTACGGGAATTATATGGTATAGTTACCATTCGAGGTGTTATAATGTACGTATAAACTCGTTTCGTTCTTCTAGGACATTTATAAGGAAATCCATCCAAAATGGTTCGGAGGTGATCTCCAATCTTATATTTGTCTGTTTATTTCGTGAAGAACCAGGGTTGAGTTTACCGGGTAATATCGAACGTTGTTTCGAAGAGACTGGGATCAGATTTGTGATCCGAAAACCACTACGATCTAACGAGTATGTTTTCATAATGAAGACAAGAGCATGGAGTCGAAGATGGAGCAGTGAAGTGCAAGGGCTAATCGCTGCTAATCCTGAGGGCGATTCCAAAATGGATGTAGTAGGAATAGTGCTTTCGGTTCTGTCCGGACCGGGAACGGACTTGTATGGATGAATTCTATCATTACATTGTCATTGGAGGACAATAAGAATTCTAAGTGAATATTTCTAAAATGGTAACGCTTAGCCTCGAGCCTCATCAACCGGGAATGACTGAAAATTAAGGAAGATGCAGCAAGGCTAAGTGGGTCGCACCCAAGTAGGGTAAGGATACCCCTATCCAGAGTCCCTTTATTTCGGCTGTGTGGCGGTTGCTGATCCTAACCGTGGGGTAATCTTATTCGGACAATCCAGGTTAGAGGTAGTCTGGTCTTGTGTAGCAGGGGATCCTAGAGTGGCCCTCGGTACGCTGTTCTAGATGTGTACTATGACAGGTGGTACCCCAGTGCCTAGTCATTCGGTTGGAATCCATTCTCCAATACGAGCCTTTACGGTTTTGATTGTAGAGCTTAGTATTACTGGAATTTCATTAATGTAATTTTTTTAGCTATTTGAATAAATATTTGTACTTAGACATTATTATAATATTAGAGGATTTTGATATGAAATGTTTTGGTTATCGTAAGAAAAAAACCCGCCGTGTTTATTTATGGCGTGGTCTTACGAGATACCTTTGATTTTCAAAGGATTTTGAACTTTAATAAGTAGAATTGGGTGTAATATCTCATGCTGGTTTTCCAGACTAACTCGGGTGTTATTTTATTATAATGCTCGGGTCAGACCGAGTGTTACAGATACATCATAGGATGCTTTAGAGCTAAGGAGATGAGTTGGATGACGAGATGTATCACACGTACTTAGTGTATA
Source organism: Allium cepa (assembly GCA_030765085.1). Taxonomy (NCBI): domain Eukaryota; kingdom Viridiplantae; phylum Streptophyta; class Magnoliopsida; order Asparagales; family Amaryllidaceae; genus Allium; species Allium cepa. The sequence continues at coordinate 274,377,755 of CM060928.1, forward strand.
TTCCGTTGTGCATTGTAAGCTGTATAGTCAGCTTTTGTGAAGATAAGTTATTATAACCGTCTAATATTGTGCTATTGACTTGTGTTGTACCCTGATGAGGTAATGTATAAAAAACAGTTATAGTCCTTTTTCTATAAAGATCAGTTGTTATCTATTATATATTGTTCCGTTGCGATTGTGAGATTCTGTGTTGTTATTTCTATTTTCTTCTTCTAACTCTTTCTTCCTTCCCTAACGATCTGGTATTTTCGACATTTGATTGTTCGGCATGTAATACAATGGACGTATTGATGTCGGAGGTCAAAAATCCGGACCGTGACACTGGCCACTTCGGTACGCTGTGCATTGTAAGCTACCCTCACCCCTTTTCACATGTTCATTAATCCATCACGAACGCCTTCCTATCGCCGCGCTCCACCAAAACACGGCCATCGAGTCACTCGCCACTTCGAGCATCGTGACTTCATGCCTTCGATCCTCCAACGCGGTGCCACATCCCTTCCTAGATCACAAGCGCCTCCACAAACTGCTAACCCCGAACATCCCCTCTACTGCTTTTCCATGTTCGCAGACATCGCGCAACCTCAACCAAAACCACGTCCCTGAACCCATCCAACTCGCGAACTCGTCGTGCTCGAGTATGAGCCCAAACAATCGCGACCGAACAACATCGAGCCTCGCCGTTTCGATTTCGAACGCGGTTTCATTTTTATTTTTTTCATTTGTTTTGAGAATTGATTATGGATGGGGTGCAATTTCAATTTGAAAGGGAAAGAGATAGAGGCTGGGATGAGTTTAAACTAGAGAGAATGTAAAGGAACGAGATTCCTTTGCTTTATCTGTTTTCGGCCATTTTTTTCTTTTCTTTGGTTTGAGGTAATAAAGGTAAGAAGGGAGAAAATAAGGTACCTGATTTGAAAAGGAAGGAGACGTTGATATTGGCGTGTTTGAATGGGTTAGTCTATAGTGACCTGAGGAGATAAAATGACAGCCGACGTGAATATTTTTTCAAGTCAATGAATGTGTGTATATATATATTATTTAAAATTTAAATCGTCTCGAATTCATAGCTTAAAATTCCAACCTCCTATCAAGGTGTGCCGCTAGGCGTTTATAAAGTTATACCCCTATTCCGAATGCAGTGGAAAAAATTTCAGTCATAATTCGATCGTACGGAGAAGATAACTTTTTGGACCCAATTATTTTCTGACTTAACTTGAATTAAGTTAAGTGAATTTGAGTAAATAAGCCTAAGTAGGCTGAATGGAACATATATTGAAATGAAAATTTACTTGAATTAAGTTAAATAAGAGGAATTTGAAATTAAGCCTAGGTAGGCCAATAGGAAATAATTATTGAAATAAAATTCATTAAGTTGGAAATAAATTAGTGGATGAACAAATTGAATTAATTTGTAGGTAAATGGAATTGAAATTGAATATTGAAATGTTATTTAGTTTAAATTATGTTAAATAAAGTGAAATAGAAAATTTAGTTTGAGTTGGACTAAATAAAATAAAAAGTTTGGAAATAAAATTTGGTCGAGATATTAAAAAATTAGTGAATGAAACTAATTAAGGAAATTGGTTAATTAAATATGATTTAAGGTGTGGTCCGTAAAATTCAATACTGAAAAATTGGAAGCCAAATTAAATTCAAATGAAATTGAAAATTTAATGTGAGTAAAAATGGATATAAACCAAAGTGATGAAGTAGAAATAAACGTAAGAGTATTGTATAAAATGTTTATACTTGACTTAAGAAAATGGATAGTGAAATTCTTAAGTAAGGATAGTATGAAAGGAATGTACCAAGTGGATATCTGAATGAAGATCATATAAAAATTGTATAAAAAGATAATTGTGTGCAAATGAATGGAAATTAAAGTAAATATTGGAAGTTTTAAAAAAGAAATCAATTATATGATTTGAATTGCATGATTGGTAAGTAGGGTGCAGGTAATTAAAAGCAAAAGCCAAATTGATGTCTTTGATTTCAGAAATAGAAATTTAATTGCCCGGCAAAAAGGTATGTATTTAAATTGTTGTACGAAATTGTAGATTTTCCAATGTAGACACTTGGCTTTTGTTTTCTTTTGATAAAATGGGGCCATAGAGGCATTTTTGTAGTTTTTTGGATCTAGACGTGCATAGAAGACATTGGCGAAATTTTTCGAAAATTTAGGGAGTTAGAAAATTTTGATAATTTAAAATTTGGTTTTAAATTATAATTTGAATTATTGAGGGAATAGTATTAATCGTGATCTATGGATGAGTTTGGGAAGTTAGTAAGAGTGATAAAGTGTTTTCAATAAAAAAAAATTGTTTTTGGAAAGATGTTGAAACTGTGTGGTTGTGGGAAAAATAGTTAACGGGTTTTGTACCATTCTTCTTACGTAGCAATTTCGAGGACGAAATTCTTATAAGGGAGGAGGAATGTAACAACCTGAAATTTTGAATATTTGAAATTGGGATATTTAATTGATTTTAAATATTTAAAAGTTAATTTTAAACTTGAATTTCAAATATAACTAAATTTTTTGATAATTTAATTATTGAATTAAATAATTGAAAATTGGGTAAAATATTGAATCTGGAGTTGTAAGCTTGTTAAAAATAATTTGAAGGCTTATAAAGTTTATATTGATAATAATGAAGATAGTAAAAGCTTTCAAATTGAATTTGAAGGTGATTTGTTCAGTTTTAAAAATATATCGTTTAAATTGCCATTTAAAAATAGCCTTCCGGAGCATAGTCTTGGAATTCGATGAAGCCAGTTCCATTGGATCCGTAATAGTTTATTATTGTCAAATTTCAAATTTCGTAGCTTGTGGAGTTATCGTTTGTTCGTACGAAATATAAACGCGTTGAAATTTTTATCGAAAATTCAATATAATGATTGGGTCCAAAAATCTATCTTCTCCATACGATCGAATTAGGGCTCGAAACCTTTTCCATTGCATTTGGAATTAGGGTATAACATTACCAACGCTTCGCAGCATGCCTCGATAGGGGGTCAAGATTTTGAGTTGCAAATTCGAGACGGTTTAAATATAAATAATATTTATAAAATTGATTTGACAAATAAATTCATGTCATAACGTTTTGCTTTCTCTTCAGTCACTGTTCATTTACTATTCAAACATGTTTCCTTCTTTTCACTCCTTTTTAAAACACCATACCCGAACAATTCATTTACAGAAAAGAAAATCGAATTCAAAAATTCATAACTCAAGATATACATACTTAAAAATGTTGAAACAAATTTCAAAATTCCTATCTTTCGTTGTTCTTTGATCTGATGTGTATTTTGTGGGGTGTGGCATGGGGTAAGGGAGGTCGACAGTGAAGTCAAAAACTGTAAGGGAAGCTAGGGTTACGATTTTGATGGATTTGGGGCTAAACTTTGCGAAGTGGATGTCGTTTTCGATCTCGGCGTGGGAGAGTGCATCTAGGCACACGTTTTGGTGGGTCGCAATGTCGTTTGGGGCTTGTCTCAATGCATTGTAGTAGAACAAGGCCGGTGGTTGTCGTGATTACTTAGGAGGCATTCGAATTGGAGCGGGAATGCTAGGCAAGTGGAGATTGATGCTAGGAGGCCGGAGGCGAGATCGAAATTCGATTTCGTGGAGGGATTTCGTGTATTATTGGAGGAGCATTGGGCATGCATGGCCATTTCTTTTTTCGTGCATAAGAACGTGAAGTTGGGAAGAAGGGGCTAGACGGGCCAGGTTTGAACTTAGCGTATGGGTTTTGTTAAAAATTTATTTAATTTGTTTTGCAAAATTTAAAAATGTTATCAATGAACTTATAAAATGTGTAACTCATGCATACTAGGTCCAATTCGAACGATTCAAGTTGCGTCGGAATCATACCATCATCATCTATGTATAGGAATCAGTTTGGACGAGTTTGGAGCTTCTGAGAAATTCAGACAATTTAAAACACGTCCGGATTCTATTAAAAACGGAACGCGAAAACGATAGTTAAAATCAAAGGTGAGTTAATCTCACTCAAAGTTGTATTACTGGTTAATTTTAAATAGTTAAAATTTATTTTTGGTTGATTTATTGAATTTGATAATTATTATCAGACTGGATGTTATAGGATATATATATATATATATATATATATATATATATATATATTGGAGTGATTGATATTCCCGCATTTATATAGCGGATGAGACCTTATACGTCTCGCATAATAGCGGATGATCCTATATACCGCGATAACCCCCATGAAATGGGATTGGTATTTTTATATTATGCTAACATCTATGGATGCAGGAAAACAAGTTGGAGGGATCCAACTGGATTCCTCAATAATGTTGGAATTATTGTCATATTCAATAACCTGATTTATTTGAATAATCTATGATAGATTATATTGGAAATTGAAATTATTGGATGTTATGGTATTGCTGGGTATATTTTTGGCATTTTAAAATATCAAAAATATGAATATTAAATTTTGAAGGAAAATAAAAAGGATAATTTAAAGTAAAAATATTTATAGTGAAGTTGAATAAATTAAAAGTAATGAATTTGGGGAAAAAATATATAGTTTGATTTTAAAATTCTATTTAACAATTTTGGAATATGGAAAAATAGAGATTTTTAAATAAGTGTGAATTAAAGGGTTTTTAAAAAAATAAATAAGAGCTTAAGTGATATTGTTTAATTATAAAAGAATGTATTTTAAATTTGAGATTTAAATAATTTGGGAAAAATAAAAAGGAAAAATTGAAACTAAAAATATGAAATTTATGTTTCAGATTTAAATAAGATTTTAAAACATAAAAAGGAAGTGAGATTCGAAATTAGTGGACTTTTGAGTATATTGAGAAATTTATTTAAAAATGGAGTTTAATTTTGAAAACCGATTAAGTGTTGTGAAACCGTTATAAATGGGAGATGAGACTACAAAATTTATAAATGAGGTTTATAAAATAAAGTGAATTAATTATCAGTGGACAATTTGGAATTATAAATTCATGGTGGGAATTTATAAGGAGATGGGTAAATCATTTTAAAAATAAATAGTAGTTTTATGTTTAGTAATGTGAGGAAGGAAATTTACCGGATTGAAGCGTAAATTAAACTGGAGATAAATCGAGAGGGATTTATAAGTAATTGGACTGGATGTATTGGAGTTGATAACATATTTCCTGAAAAATTTAAGTTTATTTTAAAAGAAAGACTTTAAGTATTAATTAGAAATTAAAAAGTGTTTAAAGAATGTTTTAAAAAAAATTATTATTCAATTGTTTTAAAATTGTTAAAGTAAATATTAATTAAATTAGTTATAGTAGTAAATTGTTATTAAAGGTTTAATCGGCATTATTATTTTAAAGAATAATTATTAAATATTTATATTTTATATAATAGATTTATTTAAATGTAGTGTTGTCTACAATTTTACTTGGAGGAGTTTTATAGAAATTTCATAAGTATTATTTTGAAATTTTTTAAATAAAGTTTCGGAGAGTATGAGTATGCTCGCATGGCGTAATCGGAGGCAGCGAGTGCTAGTATTTTTAAATAAAGAACCGAGGTTGAGTTTACGGGTAATGTCGAACGTTGTTTTGAAGAGACCGAGATCCTATTTGTGATCCGAAAACCACTTCGATCCAACGAATATGTTTTCGTAATGAAGACAAGAGCATGGAGTCAAAGATGGAGCAGTGAAGTGCTAGGGCTAATCGCTACTAATCCTACGGATGATCCTAAAACGAATGTAGTAGGAGTAGTGCCTTCTGTTCCGTTCGGACTGGAAACGGACTTGTATGGATGAATGCTATAAGTACATTGTCATTGGAGGAGAATGAGCATTCTAAATGAATTTTCCTAAAAAGGTAACGCTTAGCCTCGAGCCTCATCAACCGAGTATGACTGAAAATCAGGTTACATGCAGCAAGGCCAAGTGGGTCGCACCAAAGTAGGATAAGGTCACCCCTATCTAGAGTCCCTTATATTCGGCTGTGTGGCGGTTGCTGATCCCAACCGTGGGGTAATCTTATTTAGGCTATCCAGGTTAGTGGTAGTCCAGTCTTGTGTAGCAGGGGATCCCGAAGTGGTCCTCGATACGCTTTTCTAGACGTGTACTATGACAGGTGGTACCCTAATGCCTAATCATTCAGTTGGACTCCATTCACCAATACGTTCCTTTACGGTTTTGATTGTAGAGCCTAGTATTGCTAGAATTTAATTAATGTGACCATTTCAACTATTTGAATAAGTATTTGTACCTAGACATTGTTATAATATTAGAGGGTTTGATATGAAATGTTTTGACTATCATAAGGTAAAAACCCATCGTGTTTATTTGTGGCATGGTCTTACAAGATACCTTTGATTTTTAAAGGATTTTGAAACTTTATCAATTCAATTTGAGTGTGTTTTCTCACGCTGGTTTTCCAGACTGACTCGGGCGTTATTTTATTATAATGCTCGAGTCAGACCGAGTATTGCAGATATAGGGTAGGATGCTATGGAGCTCAGGAGACGAGCTGGATGACGAGATGTTTCACGGGTACTTAGGTTTTATTCCACTTTGTATGGTAGGCTGTAAATTCAGCTTTTGTGAGGACAAATTATTATAACTGTCCAGTATTGTGCTATTGATTTGTGTTGACGCTGATGATGTAATGTATAAAAACAATATAATTCTTTTGTATATGACCAGTGTTATTTATTATATATTATTCCACTGTGATTGTGAGATTCTGTGTTGTTGTTTCTATTTTCTTCTTCATCTCTTTCTTCTTTACCTAATGATCTGGTATTTCCGGCATTTGATTATTTGGCATGTAATATAGTGGACGTATTGATGTCAATTTTCGAACGTCGAAAATCCCGTCCGTGACAACAGAACAAAAAATTTTATTTTTATAATTTTAAAATGCATTTTTATATATTTACTAACTCAAAATTAATAAAATTAGTTTCAAAATTTTACCTTTAGATTTTATAATTCTAACTAGTATTTTATAACTTGAAGAATTTTTTCATAATTTTTCATCTTAATTATTTTTGAATAATTTATTTATTTATGGCCATTTTAAATGACTAAATTTTAAAAATAGGAAAAGTAATTTTTAATTTCTATTTTTTGACTAAAAGATTATCTAGCGCTAATATAATTCTATAAAATTTAAAAATGATTTTTTATGACATTTTCGAATTATTATAATTTATTAATAAAGTAAATTTATTTAACCAATAATTAAATATTTATAAATATATTAGTTTTGCTATCAAAAATTAACATCACTACAAGACAATATAAATAAATTTATATGACATATTTTAACAATGATATAATGTTGTAACTAATTATAAGATATATAAATATATATAATTAAATTATATATATAGACACATTCATTAAATAAAATATAATAATTTTATTATTTTCTATGGCTGCACTAAACTGACATGTATGATTAACGTTTTAACTAAGCATAAATATATAAATGCATATAATCAAACGAATTTGTGACAACATTGTTTGCATACCAAAATCGTTACCTGATTAACAATATAATATACATATACATATATGATAAAACGTTATACTAATAATTATTAACTACAAAAATCATACCTTAATTCTGAAGCCTTGAAGCATGTCTTAAAAAGATAAACTCTCCTCTTTGAAACCTTTTATGATCCAATAGATTCTTGGTCCGTGAACCGTTGACTGTTAGCTATCAGATGGCGTTCGAATCCGACTTGATTTGAGTTTGTGTTGAAGAAGAGGCTAGTTATGAATAGCAAAGAAGTAAGAAGGAAGCTACCAAAGATCTCATATAATTAGGGTTAGGGATGCTTAATTAGTGGATAGAAGAGAAAAAAGAGTGGATCGCATCTCATACCAGTTTTCCCTCAATATAAGCCATCCAAAATCAAGCCCCTTTACACCATAATTAAGCCTCCTATACCATATATGTGCTGCCAATATAAACAGCCTTACGATGGGCCTTAAACTTATTTAAGCCCATATAAAAATATTACGCAATTTAATCTTATTTAATCGCTTATCGATTTCGTCTATCAATTAATATATTTATAACTATTATAAAAATATTTTGCAATATTTATTTTCAAAAAATAATCTAATTTTATAATTAATCTTTCATAAATATTAATTAATTTATAACAATTATAAACTAATTAAATCCTTTGGTTAAAGGAGAATTCATCGTTTTCGTTGTGTGACTCGTCGGGTGTAAATTTGATTAATGATTAATTATCGAACTATTCGAAAATTAACGTTGACACGTCACATATCAGATGGTGTGAGATTTTAGCCAAATTTATCGCTTACATAGTTTCAGTAAAATCCAATTTCACTTTGTTAAGCGTTGCTCGGTTGTGACTTTATTTACACTAATACTCTTTGTCAAAACTATATCACTTTGGACGTATGGAATTTGGTAATGATCAAAATTCCAGTATCGTTTATATTCAACTCTATAGCCCAAAACACAAATTCCTTGGTTCAATAATCACAATTATTATGAACCATACTATCTTGATAAGAATTTTAACTTTGAGTTGACTTGAGTTGACCCTGATACAAATCTCATATAACCGAGGAGACGAATACTCTCTTGAATAGTGCTTTACTTCCAATACCTCCACTTAACCCAACTATAGTCACTCGATGGATGCGATACGATGATGATACTTTAATCAAACTGGAGCTTTCATATTAAAGATCTACGGTATTCTCAAGTTAAGAGAACTATGAAAATAAGTAACATCAATGTTTTATGTTTGATCTTAGTTATATTAAGGAATAGAAAACTATCGAATGATTCGTTCCATAGTTATCTAATAGCTATTAGTACGTAACCCCAAGGTGCCCCAAGTAGTCATGAGTAATCCACTGCCCAACATTTAAGAGCATTACATACTCTAATCTTAATGGATACATCGATATTCTATCTTAATGCATCTTGACTAGGAACATTTAAAATGATGTTTTTTAAAATATTGTGATACAATACTCATGATTAAAATTATTTGTAATTACTATCACAAACACATCATTTACGGGTTTTCTGTTAAATACATCTTAGTTAAGCATTTAACTATTTATAACATATTATGACAAATATACAACAGAAAGAAAAACACCTTTATTACGAACGGGAATTGGTTATAGAGTCAATTAATTTACAATAAATTATAGAATTTCCCTAGGTTATACCCCTAACTCTATCAATCTCCCAATTGCGCTTCGGGCCAATTATGGAATCACAATCTCATCCCTTTAATCGGCTTTTCGAGAGCTGATCAAGTTAGACCTTTAGTGAATGGATCTGCTTTGTTGTCCTTGGTAGCTACCCTCTGAATCGCGACTTCTTTCTACTCAAAAAATTCTCCAATCAGGTGGAACTTTTGAAGAATGTGCCGAGACTTCTTATGTACTATGGGCTCCTTTACGATTTGCTCACCACATTATTATCATAGAACAACACCATAGGATTCTCGGTACTAGGAATCACCCAAGCTTACTCAAAAACTTGCACATCCAAACTACCTCCTTTTCTGCTTCATTAGGGCGATGTACCCGACCTCCATCATGGAATCAATAACTGTATCTTGCTTGGAACTTTTCTAACTGATAGCTCCACTATTAACCGTAAAAACATAATCGTACACTGAATTACTTTCATATATATCACTTTGAAAACTCAAATCTGTATACCCCTTCATAAGGAGGTCTCCATTCGCGTATGTGATGAATAAATCCTTAGTATTTTGCAAATACTTAAGTGCACATTTTATGGTTGTCCAATGTTTTTTTCTAGGATTAGGCTGTTATCGGCTTATGCATCCCAATGCATGAACCACATCTTTTCTAATACATAGCATAACGTACATTATGGATTTTTTCGGTTAAATCATAGGGAATCTTTTTAATATGCTCCTTCTACTCATCGGTACTAGGAACAACCTTCTTAGAAAGGACGGTTCTAGAATGCGTGTAACGTTTCCATACTTGAAATTCTCCATACTGAAACTTTTCAGTATGGTATCTATGTATAGGAGTTAAGACAATCTCAATAGCCACTTAGATCTATCTCTATAGATCTTTACTAAAGTATTAGCTGCTTCTCCCAAATCACTCATGGAGAAGTTCTTGGAAAGCCATCCTTTCACTAATTGCAACAACGACGTGTCATTACCAATCAATAATAGATTATCAACATGAAGCACGAAGAATATGGTAGCATTGCCCAATTCTTCTCTGTATACACACGCTTCCTCTATGTTCTAATAAAAACCAAACTATTTGATTACTTTATCAAACATTAGTTCCAACTGCTTAAAGCTTGTTTAAATGGACTTTAACAACTTTCAAGCCTTGCCCTTACTCCCACTAACCACAAAACCCTCGGGCTATGACATATAAATGGTTTCTTCTAAATACCATTTAAAAATGTCGTTATTACATCCATTTTCCATATTTTGTAGTCATATAGAATGTAGCGATGGCTGGCATAATCCGAATGGATTTAAGCATTGCCATGGGTGAAAAGGTCTCGTCATAATCAATACATTGAATTTGACGAAATCCTTTTGCAACTAGTTTTGCCTTATAAGTCTCCACTTCCCCATCTACGTTTATATATTTCTTAGAAATCCATTTGTAGCTGATGGGTTCCATCTCTTTGTGTACGTCCAACATAGTCCAAATTTTATTTTCGTACATGGAATTCAACTCGGCTTTCATTGCTCTAAGCCAGAGTGCAGAGTCTTTACTCTATAGTGCTTGTTGGAAAGATATAGGAGTGTCGTCATCTAAGACATAACCAACCTTCTCTGATGCATGAGATTCCTTACTAGATTTTTCTAATAGGTTGTATGTTTTGTATACGAGTGAACTTGGTTCTTCCACTGGTTCAACCTCAGTGTTAGTTTCTTGGATCTCATTCAAGTCCACAATCCCGTTATTAATTTCCTTTGGTAGAAATTCCTTTTCTAAAAAGACAATGTGTCAAGTAATAATGACCTTTTGTTCCTTGGTATTGTAGAATACATATCCTATTGAGTTTTTGGGAAAACTATAAATTACACAGTACCGATTTTGCCTCCAGTTTATTTGGACCAACATTCTTAATGTACGCTGAAAACTCCACACCTTCAAATATTTGAGCCGAGGTTTCTTACCATACCGCATCTCATCATAGTGTTTTCGACATAGATTTAGTAGGTAACAAGTTCAGCATATGCGCTACAGTTTCTAGCGCATATCCCAAATAAGACAAAGGTAACTCAGTCTTACTCACCATGGAAGGAAAATCTAATACGGTTCAATTCCTTCGCTCTTACAAGCCATTATGTTATGGAGTATATGATGGAGTAACCTAAGAGATAATCCTATTATCTTTTAAGTATTGCTAGAAATCCTATCCAACATACTCACCTCCTCGATTTGATTGAAGAATTTTATTCTTACGCCCAGTTAGATTTTCTACTATATTTTTATACTTAACAAATTTCCAATAGACGTCGGATTTGTTCTTCATAAGAAACACATATCATAGCCTTAATAAATCATTAGTGAATGTAGAAAAGTAAGAAATATCATCTGTGGTAATTATAGGCATCGGGCCACATACATCACTATGTACTAACTCTAAGAGTTCATCAACTCTTTCATTGCTCCCTTAAAAGGGGTGCTTGTTCATTTCACCTTTAAGACACGACTCACACGGGTCAAATCATTCAAAATCTATTAATAGTAGAAAACCTATGGTTTTCGATTTGCGTAGTCATTTCTTACTAATATAACTATCCTACAATGCCAAATATAACTATCATTTATATTGTTAAGCATAACTCATAGAACACATATAATGTAATAGCTCGACTTTCTACGGTGTATGATTTAATTAATCTGATTAAAATAAAAAAGATTGAATTCATTTTTTATGAATTATATTTCAAAAATAAATTTTATTTAATTGACTTCTGTTTAATAGAAGATTTTGATTAAATTAATTAACTAAAATTAATAAATTCTTTTCGAATAATCTATTTTAAGGTGTAAATAACTATTATATGATTGAAATAGTTAATATATAAATTTATTTTGTAATAGAATAATGAATTACTAAATGAAATAAGCGGTCATTGATTTGAATCAATTGGTTCAACTATCGAAATATATTTCCACATAATGAAATGAAAATTAATTCAAAATGGATTAAGATTTATTCAAAGATAGATTAAATTGGATAAACAACTAGGCAATGTAAAGTAATTAGAATCGAGCCCTTAACAAAATGTGGCCTAAGCCCACTTTTGTCCAGCACGTGCTTTTGGAAATTTCTACCCACTTCGCCACACAAACCCGAACCCTCAATTATCGTTCATGCCCTAATTACTTAGAATTGGAAAACAAATCATGAGACAGGAAAAAATCAATACATCCTTAACATGGGTGGGTAAGCGACTAAGTCGTCGCGGCCTAGGGAAGTCACATCATGGAGGCGTCAGTGACATCAGGGGAGGAATGTCGACCGCCGACCTAGGTGAATGCGAGAGGAAATCGCGACCTGATGTCGCACGATGTTTAAGAGTTTGACCTAGTTTCTAACAACCGAAAATTGAAGTCGCGGGCTTCGACCTGGGATACGTGAAGTTGGGGATGGTGGTTGAGACGCCTAGAGGTGGTGGCGCTGGTGTAGGCATGCATGTAGGGCTGTAGGAGGGTCGATTTCGGGCTAGGCAATGAAGTGGTGAAGGAGGTGTGCGAAGCGTTGTTTGTATGGGCAAGACTGGGTCAACGGCTGTTTTATGGATGCTAGCATAGGATGAAGACTGGAAAAATCGAAGGGCAGTGGAGATGATTGGATTAGCGAAGGTAAAGCAGTCCCTAATTTGAAAATTCAAGAATCATTTTGGTGATTAAATCTCATTCACAACTATGTTTATTTGATGTGTATTCCCATTTATCATTGTTTGTTTTGTTGATTGGATGGATGATTGATTTATTGGATGAAATTAGTGATTAGTTGATGTTGTTTTAATTGGATGAAATTGTGTTGTGAACTATGATTTAATTATTGTTTCGATGGATATTATTAGATGGTGTTTTATGATGTTTGGGTAACAATAAGATGTTTGGAAATAATCGAACGATATTGGAAATTGTTTGAAAAAGAAGTAAATAAATTAAATGATGCAGATTTGAATCAAATAAATTATTTTGGAAGATGATGTTTAATTTATTATCGACATTATTTGTGATTAGTGAAAATTTTGGAAGTGAAATGATTTTTAAATACATACATATATATACATACACACACACACATATATACATACATACATATATGTATGTATATATATACATTTACATTTACATATACATATATACACATGTATTTATATACGTATATATGTACATATATATATATAAAGGTTGAATAAGAGAAGATTTTTTGGATTAAAACTTTTACTAAATAATGAGGTTTGGAAATTCTATTAATAAGTGAATTTTCAAAGGGTTAAATTGTAATGACCCGGAATTTTAGTTGTTTAAAATTAGAATATTTAATTAATTTTAAATATTGAAAAGTTAATTCTATAGATTAGATAACTTGAATTTAAAATATAGTGATTTATTGGATAATTTAATTGTTGAAATTAATAATTGAAATTGTTTAAATAAATGAATCTTAGGTTTTAAGTTGGATAAAAATGATTTAAAGGCTTATTCAATTTTTATTAACAAGAATGAAGATAATAAAAACTTTTAAATTTGATTTAAAAGTGATTTAACTAATTTTGAAATTAACTCGTTTTAATTAATATATAAAAATAGCCTTCTGGGCACAGTCTTGAATTTCAATGAAACTAGTTTCATTGGATCCGTAATTGTGAATTATATTATGCCGTTAAATTTCGTAGCAATCAGGCGTATCATTTGGTCATGCGAAATCAAAATGCGTTGAAATTAATGTTGAGAATTTAATACAATAATTGGGTTCTAAAGGGTATCTTCTGCATACGGTCAAATTAGGTCCCGAAACAAGTTCCATTGCGTTCAGAATAAGGATATGACATATAAAACGTCAGGCTGCAAGTCTCGATTAGAGTCCGGAATTATATAGTTAGATATTTTGATTTTTAAATAATATATTTACTTGGATTTGGCTACACAACCTTGTTAATTCACATCAACCCATATCCCTACCTGTCATAACCATACCCACTTCTCTTTTAAAAATGCATTCTCCCTTCCCCACTTCTTCTTTCAGGTTTTATAGTGAAAAGAGCAAGGAAAATGAACTTCAAAAATTTATTTTTCAAATTTTACTCGACGAAAAATTTCCAAACGAATTTAAAATTCATGTTTCAATGAGATCTTTCCACTGATAGTCTTACTGAAGGGCGCTACTTGGATTTTTGAGGTTCGACGGTGAAGTCGAATGAAGTGTAGGGATAGAGCTTGCGATTCTGGGCGTTTAAGGCATCGAGTGGAGAAACGGAGATCGGAATTGGATTTAGCATCGGAAAACGTGGCTGTGCTGGAGTTTGGGGAGGTCCGGCCACCTATGGTGGATCGCGACAGTCACGTGTAGGGGAGAGGAGCCTAGTTGATGCATTTTGATTGGTGCACCAGAGTTATCGCTCTGGGGATGGTCGCGTAGAGGAGGCTTCGAGAAGTTCGGCGGCGAAGACGAAACTGGATTTCGTCGAGTAAATCTCCGTGTCAATGCTTTGTGGTGCACGTATTAATTGGAGTTGTTGTTTTGTGTATAGGAAATCATTTGGGGAAGAAGAAAGGTATAAGAGAGGGGCGGTTTTGTGAATATATATTTAAGTTTTTGATTATTAATTTAAAATTATACGATATCTTATAAATTCGTAACTACTACATACGAGGTCTGACGAAGGCGAAACTTTTTACATTGCGCACGTATCGATGAAAGCTTTAAATAGAACCAGTTTGGTTGGATTTGGAGACTGTCGAAATTTAGGCTAACTTCATTCGATTTTAGTTCCAAACCGAAATGCCTCGGCGAAAACAGAAAATTTAGTTGAGTTAAACTCACTTTTTTGGTTAATTAATATGATTTATAGTTGATAAAAATTATTGAATGGTTTTTTGGATGAATTACTATATTTATTAGTCGGTTTGGATGTATTCCTACCCTTGGAGCGAATGAGACCCTATTATGTTCCCGTGTAAGAGCGGATGACCCTTTGTATACGAATCCCGCCTTGAAGTGGTTGATTTATGTTAATGATTATATAACTATGGTATAGGGTAAAACAGGTTGAAGGGATCCAACATGATTCCTTGCTAGTGTTGAGTTATTTCGATAATATTTCTTTTAGACGGATTATCGAAAATAAACCTGGTTGTGGACATTAGGGTCGTAACATCGTTATATGTTTGAAAACTAAAACCCAGTAGTGATAGAAAATAGATGTTGATTTTGTTAAGTGTTGGGTGGCTATTGCTTCAAATTAGTGTTTTAAAAATACAATAATTGTCGTTTTAATCGGAATTGATTCTTTAGACAAGAAACGATTTAAAAATCCAAAATTGGGTTTTGGGAATTATTTTGTGTAAGTTAATTAATTTTATTAATATTGTTTTAAGTTACTTAATTTTAAATGTTATTTTAGGATCTATAATTATAATAATATTGATTTAAGATTATTTAATTATAATAATGTCATTTTAAGGTTACTTAATAATATTGAAATTGTTGAAGTTATATAATCATATTAATACTATTTTAATGTTATTTAATTATTTTAATATTATTTAAAAGTTATCTGTTCATAGTTAATATGTTTTAAGAATTTATAAAATAGTTAATAAATCGAAAGATTAATAATTTAAGAAGAATTATGGTTTGAAACTAAAAATAAGGATTATTAATAAGGTTTTAAAGTAAATTATTATTATTTATAAAATGGTAAAGATGAATTATTTTTATTATTTCTTAAACAATATTTTGGAATGATGGATTATTATTTTAAGATATTTAATGTTGATAATTTTTATTTATTAGTAGTGTTTATTGTTAATAATTATTATCATATAGTGATGTTTTGAGGTAAAGGATTAAAATTATTTATAATTGTTTTCGAGACCCGGAAATGGAGTTAAAAGACTTAGATTTTATAATGGAGTTATAACATGGTTCGAAGAATCAAGGAAGGGTTATTTGCAAGGTGAAAGAGTTATAAATGGTTAGATATTTATAAACAAAATTTTAGAAGCGGGTTTATAGATTTGTAAAAGAAGTTTATAAATGGTATATAGGTTCATAAAGATTTATAAATGATTTTAAAATGTACAAGAAGTCTATAAGTGACTGAATTCTTGGTAAAGGAATTATTAACGTTTTTTGGAGATTTATAAAATGGTTTATAAACGATCTTGGAGAACTGTAATAGGAAAGATAAACAATTTGAGAATTGAATAAAAAGAAAGCCTTTCTAAATTTTGTGGATATACTTATATCGTTGGGAAGAGTATATGGCTATTTTTAAATATGGAAATATATGGATTTACGAGTATATCTTTTAAAGGTGTTTATATACAAGTAATTTAAAAAGTAATTGTATGTATAAAGGCTTATTAAAGGGGGCGAGTGATTACTTATATAATGAACTAATGTTGATTTTCTAATGAAATAAAATATTAATTGAATGTTTGTTATTCGATAGTTAAATAGCCGACCATCGAAAATGGACCCAAACGTAACTTTGGAAATATCTAGGACAAATATGTGAGTTATATGGCATAGTCATCTCCGATGATGCTACACTGTGCGAATAAACCTCGTTTCATTTTTTAGGATAATGATAAGGAAATCCGTCCACTAACGGTTAGGGGGTGATCTCTGATCTTATCTTTGGCTATTTATTTCATAGAGAACTAGGTTAAGTTTACCGAAAATTATCGTACATTGTTTCGAAGAGATCGGGATTGGATCTGTTTCCATTCATTAGATTAACGTGATAGGGGATTCTCGTTTTCTGTTTGGTGGAAAGCAAGAGGCTCTTACCCCTACATGTCCCAGAGAGATATTATAAGGCCTTGATGGGTTGGTTTGCTAGGTGCTTACAGTCGCGAGGATGGTTGTAAAAGCAGATTCAAGGTACTACTGTATTCCACAGTGGGGCTAGGATGGTTGAAAAACCTATCGGTCACCACTGAACAGATGGTTGAAAAGCCTATGGTTCATTACATTAGGTATCAGAGCTAAATGTTAAGTGAGAACCTTGGCTTTGGTGGGGTAACTCATTAGAGATAGGGTCAGTAGCACCCTAAATAGAGTTTGAGTGTGTGTATATATATATGAGCGTGTATTTGTTAGTGATATAAAAATGTTTTATATTGTGTTGGTTTATTTGTTGAGTGGCTTATGGATTCTGGTCAATACAACTAATTAACGTCATTGATAGGGATCTCTAAACACTTAAACAGAGCAGTTCGACATAGTATTGTTTTGAATTCAGGTAAATGAAATAATTTTACCTTAATTATTTTTATATATAAAGGAATAATTTTCAGAAATTATTATGGTATTTATGGTATGCTTGGTTGTTTAAGAATGATAATGTTGATTATTATCATTTGTTACCTGTTATTATGCTCTAATAAAAGTTGTCATTATGATAATGCAAACAAAGATTAGCAACAAAAAATTGATTTATATAACAAAAAAATGGAATTACATATATATATATATATATGATGTGCGAATGTGATCTATAAATTAATAGCAAATAAAATTTCAAAAGTATATTATAAATATGATTTGTAAAATAAAAGAAGTTTAAAATCTGGAAATTTGGGAATTTAAATCCCGTTAATTTTGGAAATGGTTTTTCAAAAATTTGGAAGATAATAGTGATATCATTTGTAAAATATTTTTGAATGGAAATATTTTTAAAAGGGGTTTAAAAGAATAAAAGCACTAAGCTCACTTCGGTTACTGGAAAATAATTTCGACGATGATTGCAGCATCATCGACGTTCATTTTTGGGTTTCCAAGAGAGAAATTAATACCATTGGAGTTTGTTTTGATAAAACTAGTTTTGATTTTCAAAATCCAAAGAGAATGATTTGATATACCAAGGGATTGTGTGTGTGTATGATTTCAAAAATAATTTGAAATACTCAAGAACAAGGTGTTTAAGCTCTGGATTTTCATTTAAATGTTTTATTGAGAATATGAGAAAATAAGCTTGATAACTTATAAAATTTGAAAATTAGTAAGTTAAATCAATATTATAAATTGTTAAATTGGAATGCAAGAAAAGTAAATTTTTTAAATCATACAGGGAGTTGAGTTAAATAAAAATTGGATTTGATTTAAAGTGAATATGACTTAAGTTGTGAAGTGGTAATAAAATTGAGAAGAGTTGAGCGAAATATTTATGAACTTAAGAAGAATTTTATAATTCATAAATGGATATAGCATAGAGTGAAATGTGTTAAACAAAAAAATTTGATGGAATATTCCTTAAGGGATAATTATTATTAAAAGGAATATACTAAGTAAATAATAAATGTGAATAAAGCAATGTGAATAATGACTGTAAAGAAATGAATGTGAATAAAAAAAGAATTTGGGATAGCTAAGAAATCAATTGAAATAAATACGTAAGTTGTATGTATGTTATTTTATTCACATAACAGTTTGATGCAAATTTGAGTACATGATATCGAGATGATTTACATCGATCCGAGTTGGAATTTTTCACCCAATTCTCAAAGGCGAACACTGGATATGGATTTTTTATTCAACCTGGAATTCTCTATCAGAGTATAAGGCTATGCAAGGAGTTTGATGGTTTCTACTCAAGGAACCAGATCTTAGTCCGCACTAGAATGGTCTTGTGATTGATTCTAGTTTGAAAGTAAGATTCGAGCGATCAGATTTGATATTACATACGTATGATATATGTACATCGTATGGTTTTAGTAAAGCAAATGTTCAAAACTGAAAATGTGGAATAATATGATTATGACCTATATGATTGGATATCATTGGTAAATAAGATGCAGGTATATAAAAGCAAGAGTAATTTTGATGCCTTTGACTTCATAAGAAAATTGGGTTGCTCGACTAAAAGGTTCATGTTTAAATTGTTGTTTGAATTTGGTGGTTTTATGATTGAGCCACTTGGCTTTGGTTTTCTTTCGCTGGTTTGGGCTCGTAGTGGAGATTGGTGGTTGTTCTGATCGAGCAGCGCAAGGAGACACTGTCGAAATTTTTCGAAAATTTAAAGAATTAGAAATTTTTGATAACTAAAATTTGGTTTTGAGTTATAACTTGAAATGATGGAATAGGATGATATTAGTTGGAATCTATGGATGAATTTGGAAATCTAGTAAGAACAATAACAGGGTTCCAACAAACTGAACCTTAAATGTTAAAGGCTTAAAAAGACTTGGTAAATTAGTTCAACTAATTGGGTATATATAAAAAGTAATGGGTTCGGGCATTTTTCCTAACTTGGCAATTTTGGGGACGAAATTCTTTTAAGAGGGAAAGAATGTAACGACCCAAAATTTTAGTTATTTGAAATTAGAATATTTAATTAATTTTAAATATTGAAAAGTTAATTTTATAGATTAAATAACTTGAATTTCAAATATAGCAATTTATTGGATAATTTAATTGTTGAATTTAATAATTGAAATTGTTTAAATAATTGAATCTTACGACTATTGGATAATTTAATAATTTATATAAAATTTTAAATTCTAAAAATTCTAACTAGTATTTATGAGTTGAAGAATTTTTTCATATTTTTTTGGCTTAAATTTATTTTTAATAGCTAATTTATTTACGACCATTTTAAATAGTTAATTTTAAAAATAGGGAAATTAATTTTTAATTTTTAATTTTTTGGCTAGAAGCTTATCTTGTGCTAATATAATTTTATAAAATCTTAAAATAATTTTTCATGACATTTCAAATTAATATAATTTATTAATGAAATAAATTGATTTAAATAATATTAAATAGCAGTAAAATATTTATTAATTTTTGCTGTTAAAAATTAATATCACCGTAATACATTATAAATAAAATTATATCACTAATTTTAACAACGATATAATGTTGCAACTAATTATAAGATGTGTGTGTGTGTTTGTGTACCTCTGTGTGTATGTATGTGGTGTAATTAAATGATATATATATATATATATATATATATCTTATTTTAACAAAATATAATAATTATATTATTTTGCATGGCTGCACTGACCTGACATATATGATTAATTTTTGTATTTAATATAAATATATACATGCATTAACAAAACTAGTTTCTGAAACATTGCTTGCATATCAGAATCATCACCTAACTAAAAATATAATAGACATATACATATATGATAAAACATTATACTAATGATTATTAACTAAAAATCATACCTTAATCCTAAAGCCTTGAAGTACACCTTGAAAAGACAATCTCTCTTCTTTGAAACCTTTTCTGATTCAATAGATTGCCAAATTTTGAATCGTTGACCTTTAGTTGTCGATCTAAGCCATCCAAAATCAAGCACCCTTACAACATAACTAAGTCACTTATACCATGTATGTGCTACCAAAATAAAGAGCCCTATGATAGGCCTTAAACCTATTTAAGCCCATATTAAAATATTATGCAATTTAATCCAATTAAATCGCTTATCGATATCACATATTGATTGATATATTTATAACTATTACAAATATATTTTGTAATATTTATTTCTCAAATCATAATAAAATTTTATAATTAACATTTCACAAATATTAATTAATTAAACTAATTTTTAACAATTATAAACTAATTAATCGTTTGGTTAAAGAAGAATTCATCATTTCGGTCATATTACTCATTCGGTATAAATTTGGCCAGCGATTAATTATCAAACTATTTGAATATTAACATTCAAATGTTACTTAGCAGGTGGCATGACATTTTAACTAAGTTTATCACTTACTTGGTTTTGGTAAAATCCAATTTCACTTTGTTAAGCGTAACCCAGTTGTGACTTTTGTTTACACTAATTCTCTTCGTCAAACTATATCACTTTGGACTTATGCAATTTGGTAATGGTCAAAATTCCAATATCATTTATATTCAACTCTATAGTCCAAAACACAAAGCCCTTGGTTCAATGATAACAATTATTAATAACCATATAACTTGGGCTAGAGATTTTTACTTTGAGTTGACTTGAGCTGACCGTGATACTAACATCATATAATCGAGGAGACAAATCCCCTCTTGAATAGCGCTTCACTTCCAATACTTGCACTCAACCCAACTATAATCACTCAATGGACGTCGTGCCATGAGTTAACTATAATCAAAATGGAGCTTTCATATTGAAGAACCACAGTATTCTTAAGTCGAGAGAACTGTGTAAATCAGTTGCATTAATATTTTCTATTTGACCTCAATTATATTAACCAACAAAAAACTATCAAGTGCGCCATTCCGTAGTTATCCAATAACTATCAGCACGTAGGACCTAGGTGCTCCCAACATTCACGAGTAATCCACTGCCTAACATTACAAAGTGTTACGTACACTAGTCTCAATGGACACATACAGATCCACTCTCGATGCATCTTGACTGGAAACATTAAAAACGATGTGTTTTATAATTTTTTCATATAGTACTCATGATTACAGCTATTTGTAATTACTAGCACAAACATACCATTTATGGATTTTCTGTTAAATATATTTTGATTAAAAATTTTATTATTCAAAATATATTATAATAAATATATAACAGAATGAAAAACACATTTATTACGAATGAGAATTGGTTACAGAGTCAATTAATTTATAATAAAGTATAGAATTACCCCAGGCCATACCCTTAACTCTATCGATCTCTAACTTTCACTTATGGCCAATTATGAAATCTCAGTCTCATCCCCTCAATCAGCTTCTCGGAAGATGAACGAGCTAGATCATTAGTGAAAGGATCCTTAGTATCTACCCTTTGAATCGTAACTTTTTTCTTCTCAAAGAATTCCCTAATCAAGTGGAACTTTCAAAGAATGTGCCACAACTTCTTTCGTACTCTAGGCTCCTTTGCGGTCTGCATCGCCGTATTGTTATCATAGAACAATGCCGTAGGATTCTTAGTACTGGGAATCACTCAGAGCTTACTCAAAAATTTGCACATCCAAACTGCCTCTTTTGCTGCTTCATTGAGGGTGATGTACTCGACCTCCATCGTGGAATCGGCAACTGTATCATGCTTGGAACTTTTCTAACTGACAACTCCATCATTAAGCATAAAAACATAATCTGACACTGATTTACTTTCATCTATATAACTTTGAAAAATTGAATATGTATACCCCTACATAAGGAGGTCTACATTCCCGTATATGAGAATAAGCCCTTAGTATTTCTAAAATACTTAAGTATACATTTTATGGTCGTCCAATGTTTTTGTCTAGGATTAGACTGTTATTGGCTTATGCATCCTAATGCATACGCCACATCCGGTCCAGTACATAGTATAGTGTACATTATGGATCCTTTGTTTGAAGCATAAGGAATCCTTTTCATATGCTCCTTCTCCTCATTGGTACTAGGAGCAGCTTCTCAGACGGGACGATTCCAGAATGTGTGGAACGTTTCCACGCTTGGAATTCTCTATACCGAACATTTTCGATATGATATCTATGTATATGGATTGGGGCAAAGAACCTCTTAGATTTATTTCTATAGATCTTTACACCAAGTATAAAGGCTGTTTCTCCCAAATCCTTCAGGTAGAAGTTCTTGGAAAGCCAATGCTTTCATTAATTACGACAACGAAGTGTCATTGGCAATCAATAAGAGATTCTCGAAGTGAAGTACAAAGAATACGATAGTGTTGCCCTGTTCCTTTCTGTATATGAACACTTCCTTTATGTTTTGATAAAAATAAACTATTTGATTACTTTATCAAAACACTTATTCCAACTTCTTGAAGCTTGTTTGAGTATGTAACGACCCGTATTTTACGTGTCGATGAATCGTTAAATAGTTGCATTAGGTCGTTGGTATTGTTAAGTTGTTTAGAGTCGAGTCGACTATATGCTTAAGTCATATGGAAGCAAGCTCGTGTGGTGCTTAAGTCGTGAGAGAGAGCTTAAGTTGTAGACGAGATAAGAGATAGGTCGTGAGATAAGAGATAAGAGAATGGCACCATATGAGGCATTATATGGAAGACCGTGTAACTCTCCGACATGTTGGTTGGAAACTGGAGGAAAGTTGATACTTGGGCCAGAGATGATTCGACAGACTTCGGATTGTATAGAGATCATTCGGCAACGAATGAAGGCAGCCCAAGATCGTCAGAAGAGTTATGCCGATAATCGTCGAAAGGATTTGGAATTCGTCGTAGGTGAGATGGTTTTTGTGAAGATTTCTCCATTAAAGAGTGCTATTAGATTCGGGAAGAAAGGGAAATTGACTCCGAGATTTGTTGGACCATTCCTGATTATCGAGCGAATTGGAAAGCTCGCTTATAGACTAGAGTTACCGGAAAAGATGGCGGGTGTGCACAATGTTTTTCATGTATCTTATCTACGGAAGTATGTGCACGACCCAACTACGGTGGTTTCTGCTGATAGCTGTGAAGGTTTAGAGGTTGATCCAGTGGTTAGAAGACCTCGTAAGCCGCTTCGTGTTGTTGAGACCGACACGAAACAGCTTAGGAGGAAGACGATTACGTTGCTCAAGGTACAATGGAGTGATGATGTTAACGACTGTACATGGGAGGAGGAAGAGAGGATGAAGGCAACTCATCCCGGACTCTTTGAGGTATGGCCCTAAAGTGTCGTGACATCTCATGAATTTGTAGCTTGTTCTAAGTTTTAGAATTCTGCATGATAGGCTAGAATTGGATGCATGGTTTGTTGACTGATACGGATGGTAGGCATGCAGAATAATTTTGATCGCTGATGTTTGCTTGGAATTTCGGGGGCGAAATTCCTAAGAGGGAGAGAATGTAACGACCCATATTTTACGTGTCGATGAATCGTTAAATAGTTGCATTAGGTCGTTGGTATTGTTAAGTTGTTTAGAGTCGAGTCGACTATATGCTTAAGTCATATGGAAGCAAGCTCGTGTGGTGCTTAAGTCGTGAGAGAGAGCTTAAGTTGTAGACGAGATAAGAGATAGGTCGTGAGCAAGTTAGTGATACGCAGCGACCTATAGGAGTTAGAAAGACCTAGGAGCTAATGGCTTATAGGGTTGGGACCGAGTTAAAAGTATGGCCGACTCATAGGTGTTGCCGACCTAAGATTGTGGCCGAGTTAAGAATCAACGACTTAAGGTGATTGGCCGACTTAAAAGGGATGACCGAGTTAGGGTAGTCAGCCGAGATAAGGGTTGCCGACTTAAGGTATAGCGACTTAAGAAGACTTGACCGACCTAGCGGCTAGCGGCTTAAGGAGTTAAGGCCTAGGACGTGTGTTGAGTCGGCTAGGGGTTAGGACGGCAAGTACCCAGTATAGCTTAGTGTAGTTGAATCGGCATGTTAGTTGAGTCGCCATACGACTTAGGACTTGGGAGTGTTAGCGGCTGTGTGTTAAGTCATTGGTCATAGGTCGGTTAGAGCTTAGGTCGGCCATAAGAGTGAATGGTTAAGTCGGCAGGAAGGGTTAAGTCGTTAGGCCGTATTGGTTGGATTGTTGAGTCGGCTATGGGTAGGTCGTACACGGGTTAAGGATGTTAGGTCGTTAGGGGTGTTGAGTCGTGTCTGGGGTGAGTCGCGTATAGGTTAGATTAGACGTGAGGCCCTGTGTTTTGTTGAGTCGGCATGATGATAAGTCGGGGACGACTCAAGGGGTGGGTCGGCAACGACCTAAGGGGCAACGACTCAGGGGAAAATCAGCCTATAAATAGAGGACTTTGGCTCACTTTTTGGCACCGGTTTTTGAAGCAACGAAGTGCTGCCATTTTGGGAACTCGACTACAACATTTCTTCATCTTCTTTTCTCCATTCCAATCTAATTCTAACATCCATCCAAGATCGAAGATCGAGATTGAAGATCCAAGAGACAAAGTTGAAGATCTTCATCCAACGAAGCTAGATTTCATCGTTTGAAGCGAAATATTGCCGGATCAAGCCTTGATCTTCGCTGTCCAGATCTGTAGTGATTAGTTTTGAGGTGTTTGGATGATTTGGTGAGTGGTAGTTATCTCTCACGCGGACCCAAAGGAGTATATTGGATTGGTGGTTTGTTGGAGTGTTGTAGATAGTGATTTTGTGCATTTTCCTTAGATCCAAGTGTAGATTCATTGTTTGTGAAGATGTTTACTTATGCATGTTCATTTATCAAGTATTAGAGACAAAACCCATGTTTTATATTTGATAGATCTATGCTAAAAACCTATGATTCATGCATGTTAGACTTATGCTCATTTATTTACGAAATTGCCATTATAGTTGATATTGCTCATTAGATCTTGTTTAAATGATTGATTGTTTGATTGTATGATTGATTTGGTTGTTTCCAAGTTAGCTAGTAGTTGATTTGGAACAAGATGATTGAAGATGATTCGAAAGCTAAGTGGAAAGGCTCTTGAATGGTGAAAGCTGCTTATGGCATATGAAGCGGATGTTGAAGCTCATATGTATGGATTGGATGATGTTGAGATGGGACTTTGCCATGATGCGAGGAGGCAAACCATGATGTTGAGTTGGGACGGGTTATGATGACGTTCCAAGCACGGGCTACGACGACGTGCAAAGTTATGTTGATAACTCGGTAAAGCGATCCGGGTAGGTGATAATGGTTAGCTTGAGAGGCGCTTGAGCTAGTATGGAAATAGTCGTCGAGGAGGATGACTAGGATGCTAAGATCTTATCGTTGTTGAAGGTTCTAGCATGCTCAAAGCAAGAGTACGTTGGAACGGGCTGCGACGACGTTCCAAGCACGGGCTGCGACGACGTGCTAGTACTCTGGGTAGTTGCGAAAATTCCTAGGCACGGGCTGCGACGACGTGCGGAGTTATGTCTAGAACCGGGGTTACCATTAGCCCTTGACAGGTGGTCATTCAATTAACGGTGGAATCATGGCAATGATAACAGTGATAGCCAGAGTCATGGATGTTTGGTTGTACTATCATTCGGTCTCAAGAGCGGTATTTTCTGGGTGCTTATCTGATCTTGGTTTAGGCCTTGGGGGTTTGTATTTGGAAAGCATCGCCCTTGACTCGAGTGATTATTGCTTTACTTTAATTATCTGCTATATTATGCTTGCTTTTCCTTAGTGTGTGTCTGGGGGCTATCACTGTAGAAAGAGGTGGAGTGGGACGGTTTGGTTCCTATTCCTTTTATTCCTTATGCTCTTTTGGTATGTTTGATAGTTGATTTACTACTCACTAAGACTTTGTCTGACTCAAGGTTTTATGTCTCCTCTTATTACCTTGGGCTGTTCATCCATGTTGGGATGGGCAGACTAGGTAGCAGGTGACAGGTGCTGTTCTTGGAGATCTACGCTGATGATGACGAAGACGAGCAGGAGGCTTTGCATATTAGTTTTCTTACTATTTGTACTGGGTGTTCCGCTGCTTGTATATATATTCTGAGTGCTATGTAGTGAGGCTTTGATGTATGGATTTGCCTGGATGATTGTATCAAACTACTGTGATGCTTATATGATGATTTCCTGTTATGAAGCTTCACTATATATATATATATATATATATATATATATATATATATTTCTCTATTGTATCTTATCCATGCGCTGTGAGTTATGCGATAGAGCTTCTGCGATGCTTATTTTACCCTGACTACTGTCCATGGCTACCTGGCACGCCCTTCAGCGCTCTTTTCTCTTGTTTTGGTGCGGGAGTCATGGGCGGTCGTCACATTTGGTATCAGAGCTTTGGTTAATCGATTTTAGCCAACGCTCGCTGACGTAACTACGTATGAGAGACGTAATTGTATTTTGATGGATGATTACTATATATAATATAGTAGCCTAGAAGGATTTGAACTCCTTATGCAGTTGTTTCTCAAGGTGTTCTAATCATTCTTATTACAGATATTAAGGATGAGTCGAAGAGGGAGACCAGCTGCAAGGGAAAGCCGTGCTACTGAAGGAGCTGTTGATTATGGAACTATGTTCGAAGCGATGATGACTTCGATCATGAGAAGGATACCAGCTTCAGGATCATCAGTGGATGTGGGAGTTCAAGTCCAAGCTCCAAGACCGGTGGATTTTGCTAAGCTTTGCAAGGATTATACTTCTCTTGGAGGAAAAGCTTTCTTGGGAACAGAGTCGACTATTGAAGTGCAGAGATGGATTGATGCTTGTCGAAGGATCTTTGGTGACTTAGGGATTGAGGATGCAACCAAGAGAAAGCTTGCATCGAGACAGCTTCAGGGAAGAGCTGCTGATTGGTGGAATTCTATCACCATCGATACACCAGAAGAAGAGATTACTTGGGAGCAATTCCGAGTTAGATTTGAAGCTAAGTTCATCTCTACGGCTCAGAAGTCTGTTTTGTTCAAGAAGTTTGTAGAGCTCAAGCAAGGTGGGAGACCAGTTCTTGAGTATATTTCCGAGTTCGAAGCCTTGTCCAAGTATGCCAGATCGTATATTGATTCTCCCTACCAGAAGAACGAGAAGTTTGTGACCGGTTTGGATGCTTATCTTGGGAGGCAGTTAGTGGATCATTTGGACGATCCATTTGAGAAGCTTGTGGAGAAAGCCCTTAGGCATGAGAGTCTGTTTCCTAAGGAAAGTTCTGTTGTGGCTGTAACCAGAGAAGGATCTAGACCACAGCAGAGTGGCAACAAGAAGAGGAAGCAGCAGCAACAGAGGGGTAGGGATGGCCAGAAGAAGCCGAAGGGCGAAGTGACTTGTTATAATTGCCAGCAGAAGGGCCATCTCTCCAAGGATTGTAGGAATCCAAAGGCGCCGGCGAAATGCCACAACTGTGATAAACCAGGGCATTTCAGGAAGGATTGTCCAGAACCGAGGAAGGACAGGCAGATTGTGCAAGCTTATGCTTTGGGAGCTGTGCCGTCATCTTCAAAAGCTCCTACTGCTGAAGAGAAGGGGAAGAGTGTGGTGGTTCAAGGTACTCTTTCTATTTGTGGTGTTCCAGTTAGAGTGTTGTTTGATACTGGAGCGTCGCATTCTTTTGTTTGTAATGATTTGGTAGACCGGTTAGGTTTGAGACCAGATATTGTTGATAGACCATTGGTTGTGACTAATCCAGTTGGGGGTTCGTCATGTTTGTGTATGATATGCCGTGGTCTAGTTGTGTCGAGTCATGATTGCTCGTTTGTTTGTGATTGCTTTGTTCTGAACTTTGCGGGGTTCGGAATTATTTTGGGTATGGACTGGCTTAGGAAGTATGCGGCTAGGATTGATTGTGAGGGGCTGGAGGTGACAGTCGGGAATGTGGAAGGGCGAAAGGTTGTGATACGATGTAAGCATGAGGAAGGCGTCTTCATGAGCTTCATGTATTCGCTGGTTGTTCCACGGGATGGACTGTCATCAGTGCCTATTGTGAATGGATTCGAGGATGTCTTTGACGAAGTCAAAGGGTTGCCGCCGCATAGGGAGATCGAGTTTCGTATCGATCTAGTTGAGGGAGCCAGACCTGTTGTGATGCCTCTTAGGCGGATGGCGCCTAGGGAGCAGCTAGAGTTGAGGGTGCAGGTTGATGACCTTTTGCAGAAAGGATTCATTCGGAGAAGTGTGTCCGAATGGGGCACACCAGTTGTGTTCGCAACCAAAGCGGATGGATCGTTGAGGTTGTGTGTTGATTACCGTGAGCTGAACAAGGTGACTAAGAAGAACAAGTATCCATTGCCGAGAATAGATGACTTGTTTGATCAGCTTCACGAGGCTAAGGTGTTTTCTCAGATGGATTTGGCAACGGGATTTCACCAGTTGAGAGTGGCGAAGGATAGTGTGCCAAAGACTGCTTTCAGGACACCATCCGGTTTTTATGAGTGGCTGGTAATGCCGTTTGGATTGACTAACGCACCAGCATATTTTGTGGATCTTATGAATAGAGTGTTCAGAGATCAGTTGAATAAGTTCGTGCTTGTGTTCGTGGATGATATTCTGATTTATTCCAGAACTGAGGAAGAGCACAAGACACACTTGAGGATTGTTTTGGGGATCTTACGGAAACATCAGCTGAAGGCTAAGTTTTCGAAGTGTCACTTCTGGAAGAGTGAAGTGAGGTTCTTAGGCCATGTTATCTCTGGAAATGGAATAGCGGTTGATCCCGCTAAGGTGGCAACAATCCAGGATTGGGTTAGACCTAAGAATGCGTCTGATGTGAGAAGTTTTCTTGGATTAGCAGGATATTATCGTCGGTTTATCAAAGACTTTTCCAAGATAGCTGCACCGTTAACAGGATTGACGAAAAAGAACCAAGTGTTCAGATGGGATGATAAGTGTGAGCAAGCTTTCGTAATCCTGAAAGAGCGACTGACGAGTGCTCCTGTTTTAACTATTCCAAGTGGGAATGATGAGATGGTGGTTTACACCGATGCATGTGGCACTGGACTGGGAGCGGTGCTAATGCAGAAGGATAAAGTTGTTGCGTATGCAAGTCGACAACTGAAGCCGCATGAAAGGAATTATCCGACTCATGATTTGGAGTTAGCGGCAATTGTGTTTGCTTTGAAGATGTGGAGACATTATCTATTGGGAATTCGATTCGAGTTGTTTACAGATCATAAGTCATTGAAGTATCTATTCTCCCAAAAGGATTTGAATCTTCGACAGCAACGGTGGCTAGAGTTTTTAGCATCATATGATTTTGGTATAGCCTATACTCCGGGAAAAGGTAACGCAGTGGCTGATGCGTTAAGTCGAAGACATGTAGGATTGGGAGCTATGTTTTCAGAATGGAAGAGTCTCGAGTATTTGGCTGGATTTGACTTCAGGCCTAGATGTGAATTGGAACCTGAGATGTTGGCAAATTTATCGATAAGACCTACTCTTGTGGAAAGGATTGGCGAGAGCCAAAAGCGAGACGATAAGCTTGTCAAGATTATCCGAGATTTGGAATCCGGATTGGACCCAGAGATGGATAAGGGATTCGAGGTCGATCGAAAGGGTTGGCTTCGAAAGCAAGGACGGCTAGTTGTTCCCGATGTAGATGGATTAAGAGATGAAGTTCTGAGAGAAAGTCATCACTCGAAGTTGACAATTCATCCAGATGGAAATAAAATGTATCGGGATATGAAAAGAGCCTATTACTGGGAAGGTATGAAGAAAGATGTTGGAAATTTTATTTCCAAGTGTATGAACTGCCAGTTGGTGAAAGCCGAGCAGAAGAAGCCCAGTGGATTACTTCAGCCATTAGAGGTTCCTACATGGAAATGGGAGCAAGTGTCGATGGATTTTATCGATGGTCTACCTAGAACCAGGGCAGGGAATGAAGGGATTTGGGTCATAGTAGATCGGTTGACCAAGAGTGCAAGGTTCATTCCTGTTCGATCAACTAGGACTGCATCGAAGCTGGCCGAGCTTTATGTTAAGTGGATAGTTCGATTCCATGGTATTCCGAAGAGTATAGTGAGCGATCGAGACCCATTGTTCACTAGTGGATTTTGGAAGAGCTTCCAGAAAGTTTTGGGAACTGAGTTGTGTTTGAGTACAGCTTATCACCCTCAAACAGATGGTCAGACTGAGAGAGTTAACCGAGTTTTGGAAGATCTTCTCAGAGCTTGTGTTTTGGACTTCGGAGGATCATGGGAAGATCATCTTCATTTGGTGGAGTTTGCATATAATAACAGTTATCAGTCGAGTATTGGAATGGCACCATATGAGGCATTATATGGAAGACCGTGTAACTCTCCGACATGTTGGTTGGAAACTGGAGGAAAGTTGATACTTGGGCCAGAGATGATTCGACAGACTTCGGATTGTATAGAGATCATTCGGCAACGAATGAAGGCAGCCCAAGATCGTCAGAAGAGTTATGCCGATAATCGTCGAAAGGATTTGGAATTCGTCGTAGGTGAGATGGTTTTTGTGAAGATTTCTCCATTAAAGAGTGCTATTAGATTCGGGAAGAAAGGGAAATTGACTCCGAGATTTGTTGGACCATTCCTGATTATCGAGCGAATTGGAAAGCTCGCTTATAGACTAGAGTTACCGGAAAAGATGGCGGGTGTGCACAATGTTTTTCATGTATCTTATCTACGGAAGTATGTGCACGACCCAACTACGGTGGTTTCTGCTGATAGCTGTGAAGGTTTAGAGGTTGATCCAGTGGTTAGAAGACCTCGTAAGCCGCTTCGTGTTGTTGAGACCGACACGAAACAGCTTAGGAGGAAGACGATTACGTTGCTCAAGGTACAATGGAGTGATGATGTTAACGACTGTACATGGGAGGAGGAAGAGAGGATGAAGGCAACTCATCCCGGACTCTTTGAGGTATGGCCCTAAAGTGTCGTGACATCTCATGAATTTGTAGCTTGTTCTAAGTTTTAGAATTCTGCATGATAGGCTAGAATTGGATGCATGGTTTGTTGACTGATACGGATGGTAGGCATGCAGAATAATTTTGATCGCTGATGTTTGCTTGGAATTTCGGGGGCGAAATTCCTAAGGGGGAGAGAATGTAACGACCCATATTTTACGTGTCGATGAATCGTTAAATAGTTGCATTAGGTCGTTGGTATTGTTAAGTTGTTTAGAGTCGAGTCGACTATATGCTTAAGTCATATGGAAGCAAGCTCGTGTGGTGCTTAAGTCGTGAGAGAGAGCTTAAGTTGTAGACGAGATAAGAGATAGGTCGTGAGCAAGTTAGTGATACGCAGCGACCTATAGGAGTTAGAAAGACCTAGGAGCTAATGGCTTATAGGGTTGGGACCGAGTTAAAAGTATGGCCAACTCATAGGTGTTGCCGACCTAAGATTGTGGCCGAGTTAAGAATCAACGACTTAAGGTGATTGGCCGACTTAAAAGGGATGACCGAGTTAGGGTAGTCAGCCGAGATAAGGGTTGCCGACTTAAGGTATAGCGACTTAAGAAGACTTGACCGACCTAGCGGCTAGCGGCTTAAGGAGTTAAGGCCTAGGACGTGTGTTGAGTCGGCTAGGGGTTAGGACGGCAAGTACCCAGTATAGCTTAGTGTAGTTGAATCGGCATGTTAGTTGAGTCGCCATACGACTTAGGACTTGGGAGTGTTAGCGGCTGTGTGTTAAGTCATTGGTCATAGGTCGGTTAGAGCTTAGGTCGGCCATAAGAGTGAATGGTTAAGTCGGCAGGAAGGGTTAAGTCGTTAGGCCGTATTGGTTGGATTGTTGAGTCGGCTATGGGTAGGTCGTACACGGGTTAAGGATGTTAGGTCGTTAGGGGTGTTGAGTCGTGTCTGGGGTGAGTCGCGTATAGGTTAGATTAGACGTGAGGCCCTGTGTTTTGTTGAGTCGGCATGATGATAAGTCGGGGACGACTCAAGGGGTGGGTCGGCAACGACCTAAGGGGCAACGACTCAGGGGAAAATCAGCCTATAAATAGAGGACTTTGGCTCACTTTTTGGCACCGGTTTTTGAAGCAACGAAGTGCTGCCATTTTGGGAACTCGACTACAACATTTCTTCATCTTCTTTTCTCCATTCCAATCTAATTCTAACATCCATCCAAGATCGAAGATCGAGATTGAAGATCCAAGAGACAAAGTTGAAGATCTTCATCCAACGAAGCTAGATTTCATCGTTTGAAGCGAAATATTGCCGGATCAAGCCTTGATCTTCGCTGTCCAGATCTGTAGTGATTAGTTTTGAGGTGTTTGGGTGATTTGGTGAGTGGTAGTTATCTCTCACGCGGACCCAAAGGAGTATATTGGATTGGTGGTTTGTTGGAGTGTTGTAGATAGTGATTTTGTGCATTTTCCTTAGATCCAAGTGTAGATTCATTGTTTGTGAAGATGTTTACTTATGCATGTTCATTTATCAAGTATTAGAGACGAAACCCATGTTTTATATTTGATAGATCTATGCTAAAAACCTATGATTCATGCATGTTAGACTTATGCTCATTTATTTACGAAATTGCCATTATAGTTGATATTGCTCATTAGATCTTGTTTAAATGATTGATTGTTTGATTGTATGATTGATTTGGTTGTTTCCAAGTTAGCTAGTAGTTGATTTGGAACAAGATGATTGAAGATGATTCGAAAGCTAAGTGGAAAGGCTCTTGAATGGTGAAAGCTGCTTATGGCATATGAAGCGGATGTTGAAGCTCATATGTATGGATTGGATGATGTTGAGATGGGACTTTGCCATGATGCGAGGAGGCAAACCATGATGTTGAGTTGGGACGGGTTATGATGACGTTCCAAGCACGGGCTACGACGACGTGCAAAGTTATGTTGATAACTCGGTAAAGCGATCCGGGTAGGTGATAATGGTTAGCTTGAGAGGCGCTTGAGCTAGTATGGAAATAGTCGTCGAGGAGGATGACTAGGAGGCTAAGATCTTATCGTTGTTGAAGGTTCTAGCATGCTCAAAGCAAGAGTACGTTGGAACGGGCTGCGACGACGTTCCAAGCACGGGCTGCGACGACGTGCTAGTACTCTGGGTAGTTGCGAAAATTCCTAGGCACGGGCTGCGACGACGTGCGGAGTTATGTCTAGAACCGGGGTTACCATTAGCCCTTGACAGGTGGTCATTCAATTAACGGTGGAATCATGGCAATGATAACAGTGATAGCCAGAGTCATGGATGTTTGGTTGTACTATCATTCGGTCTCAAGAGCGGTATTTTCTGGGTGCTTATCTGATCTTGGTTTAGGCCTTGGGGGTTTGTATTTGGAAAGCATCGCCCTTGACTCGAGTGATTATTGCTTTACTTTAATTATCTTCTATATTATGCTTGCTTTTCCTTAGTGTGTGTCTGGGGGCTATCACTGTAGAAAGAGGTGGAGTGGGACGGTTTGGTTCCTATTCCTTTTATTCCTTATGCTCTTTTGGTATGTTTGATAGTTGATTTACTACTCACTAAGACTTTGTCTGACTCAAGGTTTTATGTCTCCTCTTATTACCTTGGGCTGTTCATCCATGTTGGGATGGGCAGACTAGGTAGCAGGTGACAGGTGCTGTTCTTGGAGATCTACGCTGATGATGACGAAGACGAGCAGGAGGCTTTGCATATTAGTTTTCTTACTATTTGTACTGGGTGTTCCGCTGCTTGTATATATATTCTGAGTGCTATGTAGTGAGGCTTTGATGTATGGATTTGCCTGGATGATTGTATCAAACTACTGTGATGCTTATATGATGATTTCCTGTTATGAAGCTTCACTATATATATATATATATATATATATATATATATATATATATTTCTCTATTGTATCTTATCCATGCGCTGTGAGTTATGCGATAGAGCTTCTGCGATGCTTATTTTACCCTGACTACTGTCCATGGCTACCTGGCACGCCCTTCAGCGCTCTTTTCTCTTGTTTTGGTGCGGGAGTCATGGGCGGTCGTCACAGAGTACATAAATAGACTTTAACAACTTGCAAGCCTTACCTTCACTCCCATTGACCAAAAAACCCTCGGGCTGCGACATATAAATAGTTTCTTCTAAATCACCACTTACAAAAGCAGTCTTTACATCTATTTTCCATATTTCATAGTTATAAAATATAGTAATGGCTAGCATAATCCAAATGGACTTAACATCGGCTACGGGCAAAAATGTCCCGTCATAATCAACATCTTGAAATTTGATGAAATCCTTTCGTAAATATCCTTGCCTTATAAGTCCCCACTTCCCAATTTGCATTTAGATTTTTCTCAAAAATCCATTTGCAGCCGATAGGTTTTATCCCTTCAGGTATGTCTGACAAAATCCAAACTTTGGTTTCGTATATGGAATCGATCTCGGATTTCATAGATCCAAGCTATAGTGCAGTCTTTACTCTACAGTGCTTGTTGGAAAGATAGAGGAGTGTCATCATTTAAAACAGAATCCAACTTCTCGCCATCTACGAGAAACTGCATTATCTCTCTAGTGCATGAGATTCCCTACTAGATATTCTAATGGGTTGCATGTTTTCATAAACAGGTGAACTTGGTTCTCCCATTGGTTCGGCCTCAGTGTTAGTTTTTTAGATCTCATCCAAATCTACAACCTCGTTGTTAGTTTCCTTTGATCGAAAATCCTTTTCTAAAAAGATAGCATGTCGAGAAACAATGACCTTTTGTTCATCAGTATTGTAGAATACATATCCCATTTTGTTTTTGTGATATCCTATAAATTTACACATTTTCGATCTTGCCTCTAGTTTATTCGAACTAACATTCTTAAGGTACGCCAGATAAACCCACACCTTTAAATATTTGATTTGGGGTTTCTTACCATACCACGTATTATACGGTGTTTTGGGCATTGATTTAGTGGCTAACAAGTTCAACATATGCACTTCGGTTTCTAGCACGTATCCCTAATAGGACATAGATA
Organism: Allium cepa; assembly: GCA_030765085.1. NCBI lineage: Eukaryota > Viridiplantae > Streptophyta > Magnoliopsida > Asparagales > Amaryllidaceae > Allium > Allium cepa. The sequence goes on from CM060928.1 coordinate 274,413,237, forward strand.
ACTCGGTCCCACTCATTATGGAACGAACCATACCTAACAGGGTTTGATTTCTTTGCTTTGACAAACCATTATGTTGCAGAGTATAAGGTAGAGTAGCATAAGAGAAAATTGCATTGTAATTGTTGTTGAAAATCCTATCCAAGATGCTTACCTCCTCGATTTGATTGAAGAATTTTATTCTTACGACCCATTTAATTTCTACTATGATTTTTATACTTAACAAATTTCTCATAGATGTCAGATTTGTTCTTCATAAGAAAGACATATCCTAGTCTCCAGAAATCATCGGCGAAGGTAACAAAGTAAGAACTGTTATCTTTGGTAATTACAGGCATCAGGCCACGGACATTACTATGTACTAACTCTAAGATTTCATCAACTCTTTTAGTGCTCCATCTGAAGGGGTGCTTGTTCATTTTACCTATACGGCATGACTTACATGTGTCAAATGATTTGGAGTCAATTAATGATAGAAAATCTTTAGTTTTCAATTTTGTAGTTGTTTCTCACTAATATGACCTAGCCTACAATGCCAAAGATACCTACCATTAATGTTGTTAGAAGCATTATTCACTGAACACACATAATTAATATTAATCACATGAATTCCATTTTCAAGAATACCATCACATACTTTATTTTCGTCCAAACTAATGTTCATAACATTATTTGCACAACGAAATATATATCCAGTCTGAGACAACCTAGAAAAAGAAATAATCCCACAGATAAAGTCTTATATAGAATATCAATTATTTAATACAAATACAATCCAGTAGGTAAAACTAAATGATACTCTCCTACCGTCGTTGCATCTACCATAGATCCATCGATAACTTAGATCCTCATTTCTCCTTTTGCCACGTGATGCTAGTTAATAAGCCCATCTAATGAATTACATATATGAGTACCAGATCTAGTATCTAAAACCCATAGCATTTTATTGATTACAAAACAATTTTGAACCATAAATATACTCGATGGAACCACAGAACCATTCTGCTTCCTTTCCCTAACAACCTTTAAGTAGCCAGGACAATTCCTTTCGCCGAGGCCTTTCTTATGGCAGTGGTGACACTCACCCTTGTCCTAGGTCTTCTTTCTTTTCTTGTTCTTTTTACCTTCTCTCTTCCACTTCTTCGAACTCTTCAAAGATGACGTATAACCCTTAATAGCAAGTACAGCCCCTTGATCCTTAGATTGTGACTCTACCAACATTAACGTATTGAGGAGCTCCATGAGATTCACATTCAATTGGTTTATTTATAATTCTATATGAACGGTCCATATCGAGGAGTAAGTGAACCAATAAATCTACTAGCAATTCGTTGCTTATTTGTACGTGCAACTATGAAAGCTATCAATATAGCCCTTCATCATCAGCAAGTAATCATCCACTTTCTGCCCTTTGGCCATTTTAGTATTGAACAACTTCTTTATAAGCTTGTACCTTACAGAATATGACTGTTCACCAAACAATGCCTTGAGACTATCAAATATCTCATGGATAGACAAATTTTCATGCTGCATCTACAACAACTTGTCTAATGTAGACAACATAAAAACTTGAGTGATCTCTAGGTCTGACACCCATTTTTCCTAAGCTAGTCATATTTGGAGTTTTGTATCATCGGGAGGTCGTTCTTTAGGTTCGCATGTAATAGTGGTCCAAAGGTGCTCATAAATCAATGTTATTTTAATTGCTCTTATCCTGTTGGTATAGTTAGGTCTGGTAAGTTTATCGGTTTAGAAAATAGTTTTCGATTTTTCATTGTTTGCAAGTTTAAGTGGTAGATCATTAGGACAAATCATAGTAGATGTTCTTAAAATATTAATAAGGTTGAACTTTATAATTCATTTTTCTAATAAGCTCCCACTTGTCTTTTATGTTTCCCTAAACCCTAACTCAAAACATAAAAGACTTTCGACTTCACTAGTAGGTGCTAGGACTCACCCGCTTTGAAATTCCGACCTTGAGTTTGCTCAACAAATCATAGCTGCACGGACGATGGATAACTCCTAATCGGCTGTATCGTATAAAATTCCTAACCCTTGGTACCTTGTCCAAATTTCGCTTTAACCTTATGTTTGCTCAACAAATCGAAATGAAATTATCCACTCGAACCTACCATATTGCGATGGCCTAAGTATATTATATGTTCATTGAGTTTGCTCAACAGATACATATAATTATCTTATCTCATTTATTCAATATATTACAAATACTACACGTAACACCATACCTTGATTTTGCTCAACAACTAAGGAGTATGCAAGTAATTTATTAGTATATATATGGTAGAGGACAATATTATATTGAAGATTCATAATCTTAAATAAGTATAATATTGAGTGATATCGACGTATGGAATAATATAATTCTTATGAATTACTCTCGTGATTCAAGTCCTGGACAAAAATTACAATATGCATACATTAACATATGTATTTATTTCTTAAGTCTATTTGGGTTTCTTTATTGTTCCACCTTTATTTTATACATTCATATTATATAATTTTTATTATTGTATAACTCTTATATTTTATATTACTTATATAATAGTCTTATGTTTAACATTATATTTATTAAATCTTACTTAATTAATTAACATTTTAATTAATTACATATTAATATAACTTTTATGTTCGTTAACTATTATATAATATTATTTTTATAGTATAACGCATGTATCATATATATGTGTAGATTATTTAATCAATTAGTTTTTAATTTATTTATTTAATTAAACTATCTTTGTTAAATTATATTAGTTTAAAAGTTTAATTCATATATATACATGTATACTTACGTTATTTTAAACAAACTAAAATAACATAACATATATCTTTTTCATGCCAAAACCGGTCAAAAACACCCAATTGTCGATGAATGCACCCGTTTACAATTCCAGATCACAGATAGCAAAAATGTAGAGAAAATAAATGTGAAGAACACTCAAAATTTAAAAGAAAACACATAGAAACACACAGATTTAGAGTGGTTCGGCGTATGGCCTACGTCCACTATGAAATGGTTGACTTTTATTGATTGTTCGTTGGTTACAATGAATTTTAATGGTGGAATTAACGTACAAAAGTTATTTCGGCAGAGTCTGGACGTAGAAGAGCCAAAGATCCCTTTTCTAAAGCTCTTAGACTGCTATTTATAGGTGTAGGCCACAAATATCTTGCCCAGATCTTGGAAAACTCCTTCTCTCATGTGCGTGGGCCCATGCGATTGATCCCCATGACATTTGCCCTCGGTCCGTGATCGATACGAACAAATTTCGTATCGACCAATATTTTTTCCAATCGAGTCGAGATCGATCATGAACATCCTTTAGGTTGTACGCAAGATTCTTTGAAAATTTAGTGGCATTTGGACTTGTAAATTGTGAGTTATGATCGATGCAAATTTGTACTTTTCGATGGCTACCCAGTTCGTATTGATGTTGTTCGCATCGATCTCGCTTTTCACGATCAGACGATGGTGACTTGGAGCGACGAGTTAGGGTAGATCCACCTTTCACGCAGCATTGACTGCTTCCTCCTTCATATCCATTGAGTGCTATGCTTTTCGTATCGATCACCTTGTGTTGGCTTCGTATCGATGGAAAGAGACGGTTTCGTATCGATCATCTAGTTGATCGATATAAAATATGCATCAACATGATCAATACGAAGTAGATGGATGTGGGCTAATTCGTGTCAATACCAAAAACCTCCCTTCGTACCAATGTCGTGCTATGCTCTTCTCATCGTCAAGCGAACGATCAACACTAAGCGTGCCGCGGTTGCATGGATACGAATTAGAAGATTTGGGTGGATGGATACGAATGAGATGAGGATCGATGTGAAGTGGTAGGTGAAGTTTGATGGGTACGAATCGATGCGGTTGGTGACTGATACGAACCAAACTGTCCTTGTCCAATGGATATGAAGGAGGCTGGTGATGGATATGAATGAGTAAATTCTCTTAGCTTGCATCAATCATATCATGGGCACATGAACTTGGATTGGCCCGAAATTTGGAATGTCGGCTTTCGTGGCTTTTCTTGTTATGTCATGTTAATTGTAGCTCAATCTAGACTTGGCCAAAATTTACCGACATCCATAGCTGACTTGTACCTAACTGGCAATCGATGAGAACTGCCTTTGGTTTCCAGTCAATCTCTTGGTGTCACGGCCTTGTAAAAAGGTGGGATAACACTTACTCCCAAAACATGTCTTGTGATGGGAAGGTGTGTTTTGTTGTGCGTAAGCTGGATGTTCGTATCCTGTTGATGACCTGTAAAGAGATTGATAGTCTTATCTGACTGTGAATAGCGATCGTTCGAGACCGTATGATGTTTGGGGTGGTATGTGACCATTCGAGGTATGGAATCACAAATAGCAGATTTACATTCAAAATGAGTCTTTCAACAGAAATGTCCAACAAAATCAAGTCCAAACATGAGAAATAGAAAAGAAAAGCAAAACAGAGACGTCAAAGTGCAAACACCTACACTGATGCGATTGACAGGCGCATCAGAGCATGCCTGAGGATCGTTCATGATCTTGTACATGTATAAATGACTTAATCGTGCTGGTGTGGAGTTTGCCACTTAGTCGTTATTATTTCAATCGGTTGATGACAAGCTGACGCCTCGATCTTGAGCCATTCCCAGTTGGTGCAGGTGGTGGTCGTTCTTGCTCCATCGTCGTGGATCGCCTCCTCACTACTGTAATGTCATGCTATTCCGAATATGCTCTTCTATATCATCCCTCAAGTGCCTGCAATCATTGGTATTATTGCTGCTTAGCTCATGGAATAAGCAGTACTTGTCTGATTTCCTCTCATTGTTGGTCGGATCCCTCCTCATTGGCTTTCAATAAGGAACTTGCCACCTGATGTTCTGGTAGATCTGTTCCAAAGTTTCATTCAACTCCGTATAAGAGGTGAATTTTGGTTCCTTTTGCGATCATTTTGATTCATTATCGGCATACTCGGCTTTTCGTTTTCCTTTATCCTTGCTTGAATCTTTTTCGGGAGGATTTCTGCCTTTGACTGCATAACATTCTACTCCCTCACCTTCCTCTCTTTTAACATTTTCATCCACTAATCGCAAAAATCCATCGGCCTCATGATAAAATTCTCCTAGATCCATAGGTGGATCCCTTGTCAGCGAATTTTTGAACTCCGTTCCATTAGCTGTGCCAGATACGGCTGCCATTAAGACCATGGATGTATCTAGACGATCCACCGATGTTGTTGCTTCATTAAATTGTGCTAGAGAATTCCTCAAAGATTCCCCAATTTTCTGTTTTAGTGTTGCCAGACTCATCACATTCTTGGGCCTTGAAATGCGAACTCTTAACTGCCTCATAAACTTCTCGGTCCACGTTCCAATGGAACTACTCTCCAATTGTCTAAACCATAGTGCTGCTATGCCGGTCAAATACAATGGGAAGCACCGGGCTATAACCTCCTCTGATGTCCCCAGCACTTCCATGTGCCTTATATACCTTGTTAGATGAACAGCGAGATCCATTCTCCCATCATATGTCTCCAACGTTGGTAGCTTGAATTCAGGTGGGTTCCTTTCCTGCATAATCGAGGGAGCGAAGGGGCTCCTGTTCACATCTTCCAGATCTCTATTCACTAATCAAACTCTCATGGCTCGTCTGACCATCTCTACCAATTTGTCATTGTTGTCTAGCTGTAGTCTTTGTCTGTTGCCTCCAATCTGCCCCCGAGTTCACGAGAGAATTTTGCAATTTGCCGTCCTGGACGAGCATCCGCTTCTCTATCAATGCCATGTTGCACAGTTTCAGCTGGTATCCTGCCTAAGGTTGGATCAACATGCTCCTGGGGACTGCCTTCTAGCTCTGGTGCTGCTCCTGATGGTCCTACTCTATTTTGAACTATGGTTGCTCCATGCTCCCGATCCCTATCTCAAGCATCTCCTGTAGTAGCATTCCCTTGATTCTGCATTCAAGTTTGTCCAATCTGCTAGAGTAGGTTCTACATCATCTCTTCTTCCCTTTTCAACATTCCCTCTTGCATAGCTTCCATCATCATCTCCATCTCGTATCAGGTGATGAAGACTGAGGCCTGATTCGCTCCTGAGGAAGCCTCCTGACTTCCTTCATGCTGGCCCCTTTCTGCTCTTGGTCTCCTTGCTGATTGCTTCACCATTACTTTCTCGATCTAAGTCTTTAACCCTTCAGATCCAAAATCCAAGCTATAGAATCCCTGAATGCTATCCTTCTCAGTGAAAGCACCAAAATGTTTGCGCCAAAACTGGTCATAAACACCCAATTGTCGATGAATGCACCCGTTTACAATTCCAGATCACAGATAGCAGAAATGTAGAGAAAATAAATGTGAAGAACACTCAAATATTTAAAAGGAAACACACATAAACATTTAGAGTGGTTCGGCGTGTGGCCTACGTCCACTATGAAATGGCTGACTTTTATTGATCTTTGTTCACTAGTTAAAAATGAATTTCAATAGTAGAAATGAAGTATAAAAGTAATTTCGGCAGAGTCTGGACGTAGAAGTGCCAAAGATCCCTTTTCTAAAGATCTTGGACTACTATTTATAGGTGTAGGCCACAAATATCTTGCCCAGATCTTGAAAGACTCCTTCTCTCACGTCTATGGACCCACACGATTGATCCCATGACATTTGCACTCGGTCCGTGATCGATACGAACGAATTTCGTATCGATCAATATTTTGTCCAATCGATTTGAGATCGATCATGAACATCCTTTATGTTATACGCAAGATCCTGTGAAAATTTGATGGTATTTGGACTTGTAGATTGTGAGTTATGATCGATGAAAATTTATACTTTTCGATGGGTGCCCAGTTCGTATAGATGCTGTTCGCATCGATCTCGCTTGTCATGATTAGACAATGGTGAATTGGAGCAACAAGTTAGGGTAGATCTACCTTTCATACTGCATTGACTGCTTCCTCCTTCGTATCCATTGAGTGCTATGCTTATCGCATTGATGCCGGTGCGTTTCTTCGTATTGATCACCTCGTGCTGGCTTCGTATCGATGGAAAGAGATGATTTTGTATCGATCATCTGGTTGATCGATACGAAATATGCATCAACATGATCGGTACGAAGCAGATGAACGTGGGCTACTTCGGATCGATACCAAAATCCTTCCCTTCATACCGATGTCGTGCTATGCTCTTCGTATCGATCAAGCGAACGATCGATATGAAGCGTGCCGCGGTTGCATGGATACGAATTAGAAGATTTAAGGTGGATGGATACGAACGAGATGGGGATCGATACGAAGTGGTAGGTGAAGTTTGATAGCCATGAATCGATGTGGTTGGCAACCGATGTGAACTAAGCTATCCTTGTCCGATGGATACGAAGGAGGCTGGTGTTGGATACGAACGAATTAATTCTCTTAGCTTGCATCGATCATATCTTGAGTAAATGAACTCAGATTGACCCGAAATTCGGAACGTTGGCTTTTGTGGCTTTGCTTGTTGTATCATGTTAATTGTAGCTCGATCTGGACTTGGCTAAAATTTACCGACATCCATAGCTAACCTGTACATAATTGGCAATCGAGGAAAACTCTTTGGTTTCCAGTCAATCTCTTGGTATCGCAGCCTTACCAAAAGGCGGGATAACATATCTGAATGTACAATACATGCATATATTTATTAATTAATTAACTCATTTAATAAATTTAATTTATTAATCTTATTAACAAAATTAAAATTTTGAAATTAGTTTGAATTATTTTCAAACATTTTGAAAACTTTGTTATATTGTAAAATTTATAATATATATGCATATCTAATTTTTAATTTAACTTCTAAACTCAAAATCTTATATTTTCAAATTTTCAAACGTTTTTAAAATCAGCCCAAGGCCCAATTCAAATTGGACCTCTTCTGTTAAGAGTAATTTTTAGGCCTACATATCTGTTCGGGCTAGGCTGGTTGCCAGGTAGGGTAGAATATTTGATTACCCAAACTTAATCCTAGACACAACCTTTCTAGACACCCTACTATTTAGGCTATGAGTTTAAATAGTTAACACTAACATGGACTAATTTAGACCACATAAGCAATCAGGCTCCGATACCATTATTGGAACTAGGCCAGCCCACAGCAAATGTTATGGGTGAATTTCGAATTTTTTTCTTTATTAGATCTTTACTGCGCCTATGAAGTCTAAACCATTTAGAAAATTTCTAAATATTATTCAAATAAATCTTTTATTTGTTTAAATCTATAAGTTATAGTTTTATATAATATATATATATATATATATATATATATATATATATATATCTGTATGTTTGTGTGTCATATGCACACACATATATATGTATGTGCGCTCTTGTAACATATTAACCCATGTAAGGTATAACATGCATGTGTACAGATGTTCGGATTTACATCGCAGTGTACACGTTAGCTCATCCAATATCCAAATATATGTATGTATTTAATCTCTAATTTTATATAAAAATGAGAGTGTGTGTGTGTGTGTGTATAAAGCCAGCTTAAATAATTAAATATATAGAATATTTAATATATATATATATAATATATTTAAAATATATAAATAAATATTTGTATATATATTATCTTACATTTTCCAATATTATATATATCAACTTATAAACAAAATATTAATATCATGTATACACAAATTATTAATATTAATTTAAATAAAAAAGTTATTTTAAATACAAAATATATATTCATATTTTGTAAGCTGGGAATAATATGTGCACGCATATATATAATAATAAAATAAATTATTTTAGATATATATATACGTGAATATATATTTATAATATATATATATACACACACTAATAACATTATTCAAGTTAGAAAAAATATCATTTTATTTCTAGGTAATGCGCATGACACAAATTTTTGTATTTTAATTTTAAAATGCATATTTATTTAAATAATAATTCAAAATTAATAAAAACTAATTTCAATTTTTTTTTCAAATTTTAAACTTTTAGAAAACCCTAACTAATTTTTATAGCTTGAAGAATTTTCCACTTTTTTAGGCTTAAATTTATTTTTAATAACTTGTTTTTTACAGCCATTTAAAATAATTAAATTTTAGAAATAGGAAAAGTAAATTTTCCTTTTTTTTGGTCGAAAGCTTATTTGGTGCTAATAAATTTTTATAAAATTTAAAAATAATTTTCATGACATTTTCGGATTAGTATAATTTATTAATGAAGTAAATTGATTTAAATAATAATAAAATGTTCATAAAAATTATTTTTTGCTGTGGAAAATTTATATCACCATAATACCAAATAAAATTATATGATTACTTTTTACAATGATATAATGTTGCAACTAACTATAAGATATATATGTAATTAAATGATATATATTAACTTAATAAAATATAATAATTATATTAGTTTGTATGGCTGCATCGACCTGAAAAATATGATTAATTTTTTTAGTAAGCATAAATATATAAATGCATATAACCAAACTTATTTTGTGACAACATTGCTTGCATATCAGAATCATCACATAAATAACAATATACATATACATATACATATACATATACATATACATATACATATACATATACATATACATATACATATACATATACATATACATATACATATACATATACATATATGATAAAACATTATACCAATGATTATTAACTGCAAAATCATACCTTAATCCCAAGGCATTAAAGTACACCTTGAAAAGATAAACTCTCCTCTTTGAAACCTTTTTCGATTCAATAAATTACTAGTCCTTTAACCGTTGACCTTTAGCTATCAGATATCATTCAAAGCGGACTTGACTTTAGTTTATGTTGATGAACAGGCTAGATATGAATTCGACTAGTAAAGAAGTAAGGAGGAGGCATCCAAAGATCTCATCAATAGGGTTAAGGATGCTTAATTAGTGGATAAAAGAGAGGAGAGAGTGAATCTCATCTCATACCAATTCTCCCTCAATCTAAGCCATCCAAAATCAAGCCCCTTTACTCCATAATTAAGCCACATATACCATGTATGTGCTACTGAAATAACAAACTCTATTATGGGCCTTAAACCAATTTAAGCCTGTATAAAAATATTACACAATTTTAATCCAATTAGATCGCTTATCGATATTGATGCAGCGCATCATGAGACAAGTCACCCCAATGCTTTAAGTCGCTCAAAGGATGGATCTATGGCTTTAGGTCCCTCGGGTTTCTTAGGTCGCGAATGACCTATTGAGTTAGGTCCCTCGGGTTTCTTAGGTCGTGAACGACCTATTGAAGCAGCGCATCATGGTTCACCTAAGATAGGCCGCGAACGACCTAGTGAAGCAGCGCATCATGGTTCACCTAAGATAGGTCGCGAACGACCTAGTGAAGCAGCGCATCATGGTTCACCGAAGGTAGGTCGTGAACGACCTAACGAGTTGAGTCGCAAGCAAAACCTAGATCGCTCCGCCAGTTTAGGTCCCGAGCTTGGTTAGGTCGCTCACTGCTAAGTCGCTCCACCAGTTGAGCCGATCCTTTCTTATGTCAATAAACTTAGGTCGCTAGCGACCTAGCGTCTTAAGTCGTTTTTCATTAAGTCGCTCACACTAGATCGCGGGTTCCTGATGTTATGTCGCTGAAGCCTACCAGAGCTTAGGTCGCTCAAGTACTAAGTCGAGTGAAGATGCTCCTGTTGATGTGTTGAGTTAGGTCGTGTATTGCTTAGGTCGCAACTCATGTACTGTTGTTATGTCGCAGGATGTATAACTTCCTTATGTCGTTGAGTTGTATTTATATTGAGTCGCTTGATGTGTGTTGAAACGTGTTGTTCTTATGTCGTTTTATTTAAACCGTAGGTCGTGATGTTGTAATGTTGTTTGTTGTTAGGTCGATTAACGACCTAAGTTACCTTTTGTTAGGTCGTAAGTCGTGTGCCATTGTGTTGTTAGGTCGCGAATATCTGTATGTTAGGTCATGAACGACCTGTATTGTGTTGTGCTCTGTTTGTTAGGTCGTTAACGACCTGGGTTAGGTCGTGTGCCGCTGTGTTGTAAATTCTCTATAAATAGCGGGTGAGTTGTAACATTTGAGTAAGTTGATTTTGAATAAAAAATTATTTGAGTGCTTTGTGCCTCTTTGAAATTGGAAGTTGAGCGTTGCTCCTTTCTCCATTTTCGGTTATTCGAGTGCGCTTGAATCAATGGATTTGAAGCCGATTCACGGAATCTCGTGCGCAAGATCAACGTAGAAGAATCGTAGATCTTTTAACACGGTATCGTGCGCGATCAACGTGTTGGAGATAGCTAGAATTCGGTATCTCTCGAGATCAACGAATTTGGGCATTTCGGTATTTTTCAATCCATCGATTTATCTTGTTTCATCTAATCATTTCACCGATTAGTTTGACATGAAATCTTCATTTCGTTGTCATCCGTTATATCCGCTGCGTCAGTTTGGTATCGGAGCTAGACTTAGCCAATCATAGCTAAGCCGAGCTTATTGGGAGTAAAGAGGAAGTTTTGGAGTTGGGCATCACTTTGTTTGATCAAGGCCGAGAGTGGGAGTAGTTTTTTTGTTGATCAAAGCCGAGCCAAGTAAGTACAGACCGAAAGTTCAGTTGTTGAAGTGCAGGCCGAGTAAAGTGCAACCGAGCCAAATCCTTTTCAAAGCTGAGTATTGAAGTGTGTGTTTGAAGATTCTACAATGCCGTCGAGAAGAGCTAATCGTCATCAGAATGTTGAAGATTTGTATAAAAGAGAAGATGCTGAAAAAATGGAACAACGAAATAGCAATAAATTCAATGAGAAGTTGGATGAGGGAATTGGTAGGTTGGAGAAATTGATGATCGATATGAATCAAAATCAAAGGAGAAGATCACCAATCTCGAACCATGGAGGAAACAGAGTTTCGCCATCGGTTACGGACGCGAGGAGGGTGTCACCACAATCTTACCGAGATCGAAGATAGTCATCAGTTTCAACAAGGAGAGATCACCGTGAATATAGACACGAAGAGAGAAGAACTCCACGTGAGTTTAGAGATGAGCCATATCGTGACGAGGAAAGACATAGCAGAAGAGATATGCGTGATCATAGAGATGTTGATGGTCGAGATCGTTATCGAAGTACATTTGATTTTGATGAAGATGGTGATAGAGGTAGTGTTCATTATCGAGATCGAGACCATGGACGAAGTCAATATCGGAATATGGAAGATGATCGTAAATAGGAGTCGGGTATGAAAACAGAAATTCCAGAATTCAAAGGAGGAATGATCGCGGAAGAGTTTTTGGATTGTTTATCTAATGTTGAAGAAAATTTTGACTTCAAGGAAGTTCCCGAGCATCGAAGAATTAAGTTGGTTGCTACACGATTGAGAGGAAGAGCTTTGGCATGGTGGCAGCAAACTAAACTTACACGGGAAAGAATGGGAAAGTCAAAGATTGTTTCGTGGGAGAAGATGAAGAAGTTGATGAAAGCTACTTTCTTGCCTTATAATTATCAGTCTCTTATGTATTAGCGCTTACAGAATTTGAGACAGGGAACGAAATCGGTAAATGATTATGCAGATGAGATTTATCGACTGATTGCCAGAAATGATATCATGGAGACAGAGGAACAGTTGATAGTTAGATTTGTTGGAGGGTTGAGAATGCAAATTCAGGATATGGTGAATATGTTTGATCCAAGATCCGTTGCCGAAGCACACCAGAAAGCTCTAGCTTGGGAGAAGCAAGGTAGAAGAGGAGGTGGTGTGTTTACAAATTCCAACAGTTAAGTGAAAGGTGCTAGTAGCAGTGCTAATGTTTCCAAAGCAGTCAGTAAACTGGTTGTCAATGATGTTTCTAAGGCCAAGGTCAACAACAATTTCAAGTGCTATAACTGTCAGGAGTTTGGCCACAAGAGCAATGAATGTCCGAAGCCTAAGAAGCGAGTGATGGTTGATGAGGTTGAGGATGAGGATGCAGAAATAGAATGTTCCAATTCACCACAAGATGAGGAGGAGGAAGAATTGTCGGGAGACGAAGGTTGTAACTTGATGATGAGGAGGTCGTGTTTGACACCAAAGAAAGAGGATGAGTCAAGTTGGTTGAGGAGTAATATTTTCCAGTCGACGTGTACTATCTTGGGAAAGGTTTGCAAGTTTTTCATTGATGCAGGAAGTTGTGATAATATCATCTCTTCAGAAGCTGTAAAGAAGTTGGCGTTAAAGACGGAGAAACATCCAAAACCCTACAAATTAGCTTGGTTGAGGAAAGGTGGAGAAGTGAAGGTTGGTCGAAGAGCTCGTGTAACTTTTTCCATCAGAAAGAAGTATAAAGATGATATATATTGCGATATTGTGGATATGGACGTGTGTCATTTGTTGTTGGGGAGACCGTGGCAATATGATAGAGCAGTGCAACACGATGGGAGGACTAATTGCTATAGTTTCATGTTCGAGGGCACTAAAATTACTCTAGTTCCTAAAAAACGACAAACAGATGAAAGCAAGTTGGAGGAGATCGAGGAGCTGAAAACTCTGTTATCTTTGAAGGAATTTGTCAAGGAAGTGGAGGATGAGCCTGAAGTGTTTTTTTTTTGATCGGACGTGAAAGTAGTGAGGAGGTTGAAATTCCAGAGAAAGTTAAATCAGTACTGAAGGAATTTGAAGATGTATTCCCAGAGGAGCTGCCAAAAGAATTACCACCGTTGAGAGACATACAACATTAAATTGGTTTTGTACCGGGAGTAGTGTTACCACATAGACCACATTACAGAATGAGTCCAAAGGAACACGGGGAGTTGAGAAGGCAGGTGGAAGAGTTGCTTGAACAAGGGCACGTACAAGAAAGTTTAAGTCCTTGTGCAGTACCGGCTTTATTAGTGCCGAAGAAGGATGGGACTTGAAGGATGTGTACAGATAGTAGAGCGCTCAACAAGATAACTGTCAGATACAGATTTTCGATGCTAAGGCTTGATGATCTATTGGATCAAATCAGTGGGTCTGTAATCTTTTCGAAGATTGATCTTAAGAGTGGTTATCATTAGATTCGAATTAGACCAGGGGAAGAATGGAAGACAACATTCAAGACGAGGGAAGGATTATATGAATGGCTGGTTATGTCGTCTGGTCTATCGAATGCACCAAGTACATTTATGAGGGTGATGAACCAAATTTTCAGGCCGTACATTGGGAAGTTTGTGGTAGTTTACTTTGATGATATCTTGATCTATAGTGCGAGCACTGAAGAGCATATTCAACACTTGCGGGAGGTGTTAACTATTCTTCATCAGGAACAGTTTTATGCAGCAATGAAGAAATGTGTGTTTATGACGCGAAGTGTTTTATTTCTAGGGTACGTAGTGTCTGAGGAGGGAATTCAGGTGGACGAGAGTAAAGTAGAAGCAATCAGAAACTGGCCACAACCCAAGACGATAACCGAAGTTAGAAGTTTTCACGGTTTTGCATCATTCTACCGAAGGTTTATTCCACATTTCAGTAGCGTGATGGCGCCTGTTACTGATTGTATGAAGGGCAAGCAGTTTTCATGGTCAAAGGAAGCAGGGGTTGCTTTTTAGCGAATCAAGGAACTTTTGACGTCAGCACCAATTCTAGTTTTGCCAGATTTTCAGTTGTTATTTGAGTTACATATAGGTGCATATAGATGATTGGAATTGGAGGAGTGTTGATTCAGAAGGGACGTCCAATTGCTTATTTCAGTGAGAAGCTTTCCGGAGCAAAGATGAGATATAATACTTATGACGTGGAATTCTACGCTATTGTCCAAGCCATAAGACATTGGAGACACTATTTGTTTCATAAAGAGTTTGTGTTGTATACTGATCATGAAGCATTGAAGCATTTGCAAGGGCAGGATAAAATTGCAGCTAGGCATGCATCGTGGATAGCTTATTTGCAGCAATTTACATTCGTCGTAAAGCATAAGTCCGGGGTAACTAATCGCGTCGCCGATGTGTTAAGTCGGAGGAGTAATTTACTGACAACTATGCGAGTAGAGGTGATGGGGTTTGACTTACTTCCAGATTTGCTTACTTCAGATTCATATTTTTCTAGGATCCTAGAAAAAGTCAAGCAGGGGAGCATGGATGGATATGTGTGGGTTGATGGCTTTCTATTTAAAGGAAATCAATTGTGTATTCCAGATTGCAGTTTACGAATGAAGATTATTAAAGAATTGCATGAGGAAGGACACATGGGCTGTGATCGTACTATGCAATTGATTGCAAAATCTTATTTTTGGCCGTCAATGAGAAAGGAAGTTGAAAATTTTGTTCAGAGGTGCCATATCTGTCAAATTTCGAAGGGAACCGCTACAAATGCAAGATTATATATGCCGTTGCCAATACCTACTAAACCATGGGTGGATGTTAGTATGAACTTTGTGTTGGGATTGCCGAGAACGCAACGTGGCAATGATTCTATCTATGTGGTGGTTGACCGGTTTTCAAAAATGGTACATTTTATTGCTTGTAAGAAGACCGCAGATGCCGTTAATGTCACTCAGTTATACTTCAGAGAGATCTATCGACTTCATGGATTGCCTGAATCTATTGTTTCAGATAGAGATACTCGTTTTCTGAGCCATTTTTGGACGAGTCTATGGAAAATGGTTGGGAATAAGTTGAAATTTAGTAGCGCTTATCATCCACAGACGGATGGACAAACTGAAGTTGTGAACAGATCCCTAGGTAATCTATTACGATGCCTCGTGAATGGCAATTTGAAAAGTTGGGATTCGAAGTTATGTAAAGCCGAGTTTGCACACAACCACGCAGTTAATCGTAGCATGGGGTTCGGTCCATTCCAAGTTGTTTATTCAACAATTCCTAAAGGACCGTTAGATTTATCAACAGTACCACCGCAGAGAGGGGTGATTAAACGAGTTAGTGATTTTGTGAATGAGTTGCAAGAATGCCACAAAGTTGTACAGGAACGATTGCTTAAGTCAAATGAGATATATAAGCAATCAACAGATATTAAACGACGAAGTGTTGAATTCAAAGAAGGAGATTTTGTGTATGCAGTGTTGACTAAGGATCAATTTCCTTTTGATACTTACAACAAACTAGCTGCTAGAAAAATTGGCCCTTTGGAAATCGTAAAGAAAATTAACGAGAATGCTTATCAGTTGAGGTTGCCGGATCATATCCGTACTGCCGATGTTTTTAACGTCAAACACTTGATTCCGTATCATGAGCATAAGCTTGTCGAAGAAGAGGTAAGTGTGAATTCAGGGTCGAATTCTTGTCAACTGGGGGAGGATGATGCAGTGCATCATGAGACAAGTCACCTCAATGTTTTCAATCGCTCAGAGGATGGAATTATGGCTTTAGGTCGCTCGGGTTTCTTAGGTTGTGAATGACCTATTGAAGCAGCGCATCATGGTTCACTTAAGATAGGTCGCGGACGACCTATTGAAGCAGCGCATCATGGTTCACCTAAGATAGGTCGCGAACGACCTAGTGAAGCAGCGCATCATGGTTCACCTAAGAAAGGTCGCGAACGACCTAGGGAAGCAGCACATCATGGTTCACCGAAGATAGGTCGCAAACGACCTAGCGAGTTAAGTCGCAAGCAAAGCCTAGGTCGCTCCGCCAGTTTAGGTCGCGAGCTTGGTTAGGTCGCTCACTGCTAAGTCGCTCCACCAGTTGAGCCGATCCTTTCTTATGTCACTAAACTTAGGTCGCTAGCGACCTAGCGTCTTAAGTCGTTTATCATTAAGTCGCTCACACTAGGTCGCGGGTTCCTGATGTTATGTCGTTGAAGCCTACCAGAGCTTAGGTCGCTCAAGTACTAGGTCGCGTGAAGATGCTCCTGTTGCTGTGTTGAGTTAGGTCGTGTGTTTCTTAGGTCGCAACTCGTGTATTGTTGTTATGTTGCAGGATGTATAATTTCCTTATGTCGTTGAGTTTTATATATATTGAGTCGCTTGATGTGTGTTGTAACGTGTTGTTCTTATGTCGTTTTGTTTAAACCGTAGGTTGTGGTGTTGTAATGTTGTTTGTTGTTTAGGTCGATTAACGACCTAAGTTAATTTTTGTTAGGTCGTAAGTCGTGTGCCGTTGTGTTGTTAGGTCGCAAATATCTGTATGTTAGGTCATGAATGACCTGTATTATGTTGTGCTCTGTTTGTTAGGTCATTAACGACCTGGGTTAGGTCGTGTGCTGCTGTGTTGTAAATTCTCTGTAAATAGCGGGTGAGTTGTAACATTTGAGTAAGTTGGTTTTGAATAAAAATTTGTTTGAGTGCTTTGTGCCTCTTTGAAATTGGAAGTTGAGCATTGTCTCCTTTCTCCATTTTCGGTTATTCGAGTGCACTCGAATCAACAGATTTGAAGCCGATTCACGGAATCTCGTGCGCGAGATCAACGTAGAAGAATCGTAGATCTTTTAACACGGTATCGTGCACGATCAACGTGTTGGAGATAGCTAGAATTCGGTATCTCTCGAGATCAACGAATTTTGGCATTTCGGTATTTTTCAATCCATCGATTTATCTTGTTTCATCTAATCATTTCATCGATTAGTTTGACGTGAAATCTTCATTTCGTTGTCATCCGTTATATCCGCTGCGTCAGATATCGTACATCACTTGATATATTTATAATTATTACAATTATATTTTGTAATATTTATTTCTTAAGTCATAATCAAATTTTATAATTAATATTTCAAAACTATTAATTAATTTATAAAATTTATAAACTAATTAAATTATTTGATCAAAGGAGAATTCATCATTTCATCTGTGTGACTCGTTAGGCGTAAATTTTTTCAGCAATTAATTATTGAACTATTCGAATATTAACGTTCACACGTCACTTAGCAGGTGGTGTCACATTTTGGCTTAATTATTGCTTACTTGGTTTCGGTAAAATCCAATTTCACTTTATTAAGCATTATCTGGTTGTGACTTTTATTTACATCAATTCTCTTCATCAAAACTATATCACTATGAACTTATGAAATTTGATAACAGTCAAAATTTTAATATCTCTATATTCAACTCGATAGTCCAAAACACAAAGTCATTAGTTCAATAATAATAGTAGTAATTAACCATACTACTTTAGCTAGAGATTCTAACTTTGAGTTGACTTAAGTCGGCCATGATACTAACCCTATACAATTGAGGAGACGAGTCATCTCTTGAATAGTGCTTCACATCCAATACCTTCACTTGACCTAACTATAATCACTCGATGGATGTCGTGCTATGATTTGACCATAATCAAAGAAGAGCTTTCATATTGAAGATCCATAGTATTCTCAAGTCAGGAGAATTGTGTAAATCAGTCTTATCGATATTTTCTATGACCTTAGTTATATTAACCAATAGAAAACTATTGAGTGAGTTGTTCCATAATTATCCAGTAACTATCAATATGTAACGCCTAGATGCCCCTAACAGTCATGAGTACTGCCCAACATTTAGAGAGAGTTACATATTCTAATCTTAACGGATACGTCGATATCCAGTCTCAATGTATCTTTATTAGGAACATTTAAAATGATGTGTTTAATAATATTGTAATATAATACTCATGATTACAACTATTTGTAATTACTATCTGAAACACACTATTTATGGACTTTCTGTAAAAATATATTTTAATTAAGCTTTTAATTATTTATAGCATATTATAACAGATATATAATAGAAAGGAAAACATCTTTATTACGAATGGGAATTGATTACAGATTCTGTTAATTTATAATAAATTGCAAAATTGCCCATAGGGTATATCTCTAACCCTATCATGACCCACTTGAGAGTTATCTATTGGTTAATATAACTAAGATCAAACAGGCAGTGTAACAAACGGGATTTTCGACCTTCGAAAACCGACATTAATACGTCCGCTATATAAAATGCCGAACAGTCGAATGGCGGAAATACCAGTTCATTAGGGGTGAAGAAGGAGATAAAAGAAAAATAAAATAACAACAGAGAATCTCATAATTTCAGTGGAAAAAAAATATAATATATAATAACAGATTTTACATAAAAGAATCTGTAACAATTTATATACTTACAACTATCAGAGTACATAAATCAATACATCAAACTGGATAGTTATATAACTTGTTCTTATACAGCGGAATATAAGTCAAGTACAAAAATACGTCTAAAACTCCTCCAGCTAGCCTCTTGAATTCCCATAGAATTTAACCTAAATTTGTAATACTTGGTCTGACCCAACCATTATAATAAAATAACACCCGAGTCAGTCTGGAAAACCAGCGTGAGAAAAACACACTCAATTTGAATTATTAGGGTTATCAAAATCCTTTGAAAAACAAAGGTATCGTAAGACCACATCACATATAAAGACGACAGATTTTTACCTTATGTTAACTAAAACATTTTAATAGAAAATCCAGTGATATTATAATAGTGTCTAAATACAAATACTTATTCAAATAGATGAAATTGTAACATTAACTAAATTCCAGCATACTAGGCTCTGCAAAAAAAATGTAAGCATGTATTGGAGAATGGATTCCAATTGAATGATAGGCACTGGGGTACTACCTGTCACAGTACACCTATAAAATAATGTACCGAGGACCAATTCGGGATCCCCTACTACACAAGACCGGCCTACTTCTAATCTGCGTAGAACGAATAAGGTTACCATGCGGTTGGGATCAGCAACCACCACACAGCCGAATAAAAGGGACTCTAGATAGGGGTAATCATACCCTACTTCGGTGCGACCCACTTAGCCTTGCTGCATCTCCCCCGATTTTCAGTCATTCCCGATTGATGAGGCTTGAGGCTAAGCGTTGCCTTTTCAAGAACAATTTTACTTAGAATGTTTATCGTCCTCCAATGATGATGTTTTGGAAGCATTCGTCCATACAAGTTATCCTGGGTCTAGACACACCGAATCACCATCTTCATCATCTTCACGGTATTCATTTGTCCCGTTCAAACTGGATCGAAGTGGTTTTCGGATAATTAAATCTGATCTCGATCTCTTCGAAACGATTAACGAAATTGGCTAATATGATAGTCGGTTATTTAACTATCAAATAAACATCCATAAGCAATTATCTGGCCTTAATATAATTTTTCTCAAAATATTTATTTTCAAAATATCTTTTAAGACATACAAATTTCTTTCAACATTTGAAAACAATTTCTCAAATACTTAATCTGTAACAGGATATTTCCAACACCTCAACACTTAGAAATATTTCCAAATTTTGCTTTTTTATACTCAGGAAAATTTTACCAATCTTATTTTTCAAAATCCTTTACATATTAACGTTTTAGAGAATTATTCCGTATCTTTTCCTAAAATCTCCGGAATCACAAATAGAATTCCTCTCCCCCAAATCATATCCTTTTATAAGCCCCATTTTCAAATCTCGAGAAAGTTTTAAATTTTTTTTTCAAATTTCTTTAAACTCTGTATATATATAATAAGTATTTAAAAGATTAGTAATTTATTTTTTAAATATGTCAAGTAATTATTAAAATATCAAAAGCACTTTCACAACATTAATAACTCATCTCTAGTTAAATAAATAATTTTCAAAGCTAGTTTTAAAAGTTAGAATTTACTAAAATAAATACTTCATATTTAAAATCTACTTACCCAATATTTAAATCTCAACCGGTTTAAAAGTCCAAAATAAAATTTTCCCTTTTTAAAAAATCTCACCACATATAATTTAAAATAAATTTTTAAAATTTCAAAAACCAAATTTTAATTTATAACTTTCTCTCGATTTCACAACTTCCCAGTTCATTGTCGATTCCCTAACCATTGTCATTTCAAAAATAGAATTTTCCATTTTTTTTCTTAACCCTGTTTTCCATATTCTAATATAAACTCAACCTATGAATTTATATTTTCAGTTATCATCTGCTATCGAATTCCTTTATTACAAACATTGCTTATAAATTTTATAACCCCTTTTGGCTTTTATTTGTTTATAAACAAATCTTACTTATTTCACTCCATTATATACATCCTTTTCTTATAAATTCCATTTACAATTCAAATCTATTTTCAATATTGTTTTTAACTCTTTTTTTATATTTCTAGAATATCACTTATAAAATTCTCTTATACAATTCATTTTTAAAATCCCATTTAATAATTTACAATAGTTAGGTATAACAAAAAATCAATATATTTTTCTAATTCAATTCTTTAAAATAACTCCTTGTTCCAATATATATATTTTTATATCAAATCCCTTTAATTCCATAAATTTTAAAAATATTTTTCTTATAGTATTTAAATTATCAAAATTCAGGCCAGTGCTATAATAACGTCCAATAAATTTCAATCATTATAATAGTCTATAATCGATTATTCTACACAATTCATATATCATCATATATACAAAATTCAGGCCAGTGCTATAATAGCTTCTCCTTAATGGTCTATTGGGCTAGGGCTTTCATTCTTCCAATTAAGCTTTTGAAAATAGTTAGAAGGGCCATGATGAGATTTTTTTGGTTTGGATCAATTCATTCGAAGAAAGTGCTTCCATGCACATTCTCTAATTTTGAGAAGCCTAAAAGCAAAGGTGGGTTGGGCTTGCATAGCATTGAGGTCTGGAACAAAGCTGCTTACAGTCATCATTTCAATGCTTTGTTACAAAAGGAAGACACATTATGGGTGAGATGGACTCTCAGGTATAACATTGGGGCTAAAAACTTTTGACTAATGGAGGTTCCTCAGGCTTGTAGTTGGATTTAGAGGAGTATTTTAAAGTTAAGATTCATTTTCAAGCCTTATGTTCAAATTAAACTATCCGAAGCTAGCTTGTGCAAGTTTTGAGCTGATCCATGGTTAGGCAAAGGAATAATTCTTGAGCAACTATTCACATCCCATCAGAAGTTTCAATCTGGCATTGGCAACAATGCTCTGGCAGTTGATCACATTATTAACGGTAAGCTTGTGCTGCCATTTTCTAGTAACCAGATTGTCAGATCATTTTGGAGCCTTTATGATACTTGCACATATGAATTTTATGATCATGACACAGTTCTGTGGAATGGTCAGGCTCATGACATATGCAGTGTTTATGCGGTCTTACAGGGACTGGACTCTGTGCCTAAATGTAGGTGGAGGAAGGTGACTTGGACTGCCATCTCAAGTAGAAGTGACAACCTTATGTTCTGGAAGGTGACTAATAATGCACTTATGACAAGGGACAAGCTGATTAGATATGGTTTGTCTGTGCTTCCCTCTTGTGAGCTATGTATTCTTCAAAGTGAGAGTGTTCAACACTTATACTTCAATGTCCTTATGTTCTGAATATTTGGAGCAAAATGATGGGTTGTTTTCTGAGGGTGGTTTCTTCACCTATCCCGAACAATCATTGGAATTTTATTGAGAGCGCAACTAGATGGAGGGATGACAAAAAACTATATTTTTTCTTCATTTGGAAAAAGCTTATGATGGTCATTTGGAAGGAGAGAAACAAGAGATGTTTTGATGGAATTTGCAGAAGCAAGGAAGTTGTTTGGTCTGTTTTAAGGCATGAAATAGTGATGGGGATGAGGGCCAGTGTGCACACGTTTCTTGTTAATCAGTTCGAGCCATGGATTCCATAGTTCCTTCCTTGTTAGTCTTTTTCCTTTGCGTTGTTTGTTTGTGTCTCTTGTGTGGTCTTTGTTTTTGTTTTGCTTTTTTCTTTTCTGGGGTGTGTTTTCTCTTTGTACTGTAATATCTTCTTTCCTTAATAAATCTGGTAGGGGCCCAGTTTAACCCCGCTTAATCTGCAAAAAAAAAGCAATAAATTTGAGGAATCTAGTTGGATCCCTCCAACCTGTTTTTCCTGCATCCACAAAAGTTAATGCAACATAAAATAAATACCAATCCCACTTCGAGGGGGATATCGCGGTATACAGGGTCATCCGCTAATATACGGGACGCATAGGGTCTCATCCGCCATATGTGCGGGAATATCACTCCAAATACTAATATATATACTACTATATATATAATATCATTCACAAATAACAATTTCAAAATTCAATCAAGCAGCCAATATTTAATTTTAACTATTTAAAATTAAATTCGGAAAATCCAAATGAGTGAGAATTTTCTCACCTCGATTTTTGCGAAATTATGCGCAAAATTCAACACTACCGATCTTATGTGATTTTAACCTCGTATGAATAAATTATGATATTTTTAAGTTAACGATTTTATTTTAACATAAATTTAAATAGTTATAATATATATATATATATATATATTATGTAAAAGAAGAACATCCCATACCCTTATGGTTCGAAACCCAACCCAAGAGAGCTCCTTCTCCCGCATTCCAATGCCTGCTTCTCGTGCCTGCACATGCCCCAAACCCGACGCCATTGCTCATGAATTCCAACCACCAACTCCAACAACCATGAATCTCCAACGCGTGCATCCCTACTTTCCATCATCTAAAACTACACAACCCTACCCATCGAACACGGCTCCCCTTCTCCCTCAACTTGCGACGTCATTCCCCCCTAATCAATCGTGATCCCTAGATGTTGCTTGCGTGGGACAAGATGCCTCTGCCCTCTCAGGTTGCACACACGCCCCTTCATGTCGAAGTCTACACTCGAAATGCGTACCACAAACGACATTGCTCTCCCTTAGTTCACCGCCTATAACCCTCCCCCCATACACGATTTCGTGGAAGCTATTTGAAGGACGAACTCGATTTTTATTTTTAACCGAAAGAATTGATTCGTTCTCTTTTATATTATTTTTTTGCAGCTATCGATTTTGATTTCTCTGAAAGTGGGAAGCTACAACGTCGAATTATGGGAAGGAGGAAAGGAAGAAATTCATGATTTCGATTTTGAAATGTAGGAACAGAACTCGATCCCTCCCTTTTTTGGCCATATTTTTCCTTGAACGATAGATTTAAAAAAGGAGAGCTCGATCCTGTTCTTTTAACTTTTGATGGAGGGAGACAAGGGTCGATGTTGGTGTGTTTGAATAGGTTAGTCTACAGTGACCTAAAGTGATAAAAATAACAGCCAATGTGAATATTTTTGTCAAGTCAACTAATATATATATATATAGTATTTAAAATTTAAATCGTCTCGAATTTGTAGCTTAAAATTCCAATCTCCTATCGAGGCGTGCCACTAGGCATTTATAATGTTGTACCCCTATTCTGAATAAAATGGAAAAGGTTTCGAGTTTTATTTCGATCATATGGAGAAGATAGCTTTTTGGACCTTATCATTATATTGAATTTCGATATTAATTTCAGTGCATTTATATCCCGTACATCCAAATGATAACGTCAAATGCTACGAAATTTGAAATCCGATAAAAATACACTATTACGGATCTAATGGAACTGGTTTCGTCGAATTCCGAGACTACGGCTCGGAAGGCTATTTTTTTAAATGTCATTTTAAACAAGCTATTTTTTTAAAATAGGACCGATCACTTTTAAATTCAGTTTTTAAAACTTTTATTATCCTTATTATTATTAGTATAAATTTTGTAAGCTTTTAAATTATTTTTATTGGGCTTAAAATGTGATAACCCCGACTTTTAGACATTTGTTAAATTGATAATTAACAGGATTAAAATTTTTAAAATATTAATTTAATATAAGATATCTGGATATGTAAATAAATTTGAAAATATATTAAAGGATATCTGTGATATCCCAGAATATTTTCAAGCAAATTCAAGTATGATAATCTCTTTTATAAATTATTTAAAATGGGTAAAATTGTCATTTATTTCAAAACAAATAATAATGATGGTTTTTATATATATAGATATAAGTAGATTTTAAATAGAAAAGGTATTAATTTCAAACAAATTAAATTTGTGTTAGTTTAAATCTATATATATATATATATATATATATATATATATATGTTTGAGTTGATTTTAAATTAGATTTAAATTTGAAATTTAAAAGAAAAATATGTTAAATATTTTGGATTAAAAAAAATATTCCATATGATTTTTTTAGAATGTAATTGGTTTTATATTATTTTCTTTAAAATGTTATACTTGAAATAAATGTAGTTTATAAATATATAAAGATTTAAAACATACATGTATAATTGTATTACATAGATTTAAGTAATTAATAAACATATAAAAACATATTAACAAATGGAAATTACAAATGTAAGCCAAAGATATTATCTAAATACAAGTGTAAATTGATTATAAGATGCTAATTACATTTGTAAGCCAATTGAACAAGTATCCTTTATTTTCTCTTTATTTTAAAATAATTAAGCTAAGTTATATAACACATCTCCATCCCTCTCTTTCATTTTTTCCTTTATCTTCATTTCAAGTATGTAACAAAATATACAAATCAAAAATAAAGCCTGTAACAAAAACTCAAACCAGAAAACAAAAGCCTGAAATCAAATTTCTCAAACCTGAAAGTTAATTCAAACAGCAAAATCATTTCAAGAAATCAACTATAATCATCAACAACATTTTTAAACCTGGAGGTCAATTTCAGTTGCAACTCAACAACTCAAAGAAAGACTCAATCAGTTATTAAATCAAGTTTCAGGAAACAAAAGCATTTCCAGATCATCATCAAAAACTGTTCCCTGTTCTAGGATATAAGGTGAGTAAAACTTGGAAAATCTGATATATCTTGAACTAGCATGCGATAATCCTTTAAGTATGATTTGAATTATGCTGTGCATGATATTTAAAAATGATTTTTAAGTATATATATGTATGTGAATATTTATATACATGACTGGGACATTAAAAGCAAGTCTCTGTGTAAAATGAAACAGTGAGTAAGCAATTCATTTTTAAGGATTTAAACATAATTTAAATATAGATGCATAAAATTAATATCTAAAGTAAAGTGTGATAAATTAATTTGCATGATTGTATAATATAAATTGAATATATATATATATATATATATATATGGATGTGCATGCTTGGATACAGATTATTGGCTTTGTGCTAGTTGAACAGGTTTTAAAACCTTGATAAAATTCAATATCTTTTTCCTGGATTCTTTTTAGACCTGGATGTATAAATCAAACTTGATTGAAATGATAAGGTATTTTGATTTAAAAATATTCCCAGGCAAAATTTTAAGACAATTTTCAACAAAATGAAGGATTTCGGTAAAAAGCCTGAACAGACCAAAATCCCGATTTAAATAAATCATGTATTCAAGTATATAATCAGATTTGTAATCTGAAATGGTGATTTTTAAAAATAAAATCATGAATTTTAGGTTTATAGATCGCGAGATATTGTTTGTTGATCGGGATTGGTGTTTTCGTCTTTTTCTGGTGAACTGGTTGATCGGAGGGTTGGGGATTGAGGCCAGAGGAAAGTGGTAGGCTAGGGATGTCGGGAAAAATGTTCGATTAGATTGCTGATCATCGTTGATGGTTAATGGGGTCAATTTATGGTTTAAGCCCCGTTGGGTTCGTCATCTTCTCGATCTTATTGCTCCGTCAAGGGTGTTTCAGGCTTTATCGCGAAAGGGGGATTAGGTGGAGGGGTGTTCGACGAAGCTTCAAACGGAAGGTCGGGGGTTCTAGTGGCTGGTGACGGTGGAGCGAGGAGGTTTTAGACGATCGATTAGTTTCCAGTTTTTAGTCGAATGGTTCGATTTTGTATTTCTGGCTGCTACGACGATCTAGGTGTTCAACGGGTTAGGTGGTGAGGTCGACGACTTGGTGAGGTCAGGACGATGGTCGGAGAGGCAATGGAGGTGCCGTACACGTGCACGGTGCATGTTTGTTTATCTGCTGTTGTTCGCTAGAATTGGGAAGAGGGGTTTTCTCGAGTTGTTCGTGTGGGTTTCTCGGGGAAGATTGTAGTTTGGCACGGGTTTGGATTGATCAGCATTTTCTTGGGAAAAGTTGTGGGTTGCTCGGGTTTTTTTGGTACTATCTCGAGTTGGATTTATTGGGCAGGAAGGTTTCAAAATCTAAAAAAAAATGATGTTGAATTAAGTTATGATAAATGTAAGAATAATTATATTTTAATTAATAAGAGTTTTCCTAAATGTTTGTACAAATTATTTTCAACCATCTAAATTAATGTTAGGTAAGTGTTTAATTAAAGTAAATAGTTTATCTTAATTAATAAAGTCTTACTAATAAGTAATAAAAGTATAATCACTTAAGTAATAATTAATTAATGTAATTAATTCAAGATGATTAATTAGTTAATTAATTAAGGATAATCATTAAAAGAAACAGATTAAGTATAATTACTTGATGTAATTTATAAAGTGTAATTACTTAAGGTAAGTAATTAAAGAGTAATTTGTGAAAGTAATCAATAAAAAGAAAATTACTTAATAGAAGTAATTAGAGGATAATTACTTAATGAAAGTGATTTGGGATATATTACTAAATGAAATTAATTAAAGAGTGATTTGTGTATGTAATTAAGGAATGGTTAATATGATTAATTAAGGGTTAATTAATCAATATATTTAATTAAAGAAGAGACTTATGATTAATTAAAATTAATTAAGTAGGATTTAAGATAATTAATTTAATTTATAAAAGGTGATTAAATTAAATTAATTAAGAATTGACTGACAATTAATCTTGCCTATAGCTGATAAACTTGAATTGAATACCTTAGTTTGTCTGAATATCTCTGATATTGAGTTGTGATGTATTGTGATATGATATGATGGTTAGAACTGAGATAATGTAGGTTACCCATCTTTGTTGAACTGTTGTGTGGTATGATATCTTGGATATGAATTGTATTGTTTTAAAACATAACAACTTGGATTAGAAATGATATTGAATTCAAAGAGACCGGGGTCGGATATCAGTAAATACCCGAAACCACTTCGATTAGTAATCTTCAGTAATCCTCTATAAATTTGATGTGTGGAATCAAATAGGTTGGAATGGAATAAATTAAGTATCTTGAATATTTGACCTGAGCAACAGTTCTTTGATATTATTATGTAATAAGTAACTGACTTAAAAACAGTTAAGAATTCATAGGAAGTACGAGTTACCCTAATATTTAAGTGAAATATATAACTTGGTATCATATTAAATGGGTTTACTCACGCTGGTTTCCAGCCTGACCCGGGTGTTACTTTGATGTAATGCTCGGGTCAGAACGAGGATTACAGCTTTTCAGGTTAGGATGTTCTAGAGCTCAAGAGGCGAGCTGGATGGCAGGAACGTATGGATTTTACCACTGTGTATAAGAAATTGTGTAGTCTGTATTGATTGTAAATCTGAGACAAGTTGTATAACTATCCAGTTTATGTATAAGTGATTAGACTCTGATGAATTGTATGTAAAGTAACAATTACATCTTTTCTTTATAAAAAAGCTATTATTTATTATTGTATTTTATCCACTACGAATGTGTGAATCTGTGTTTTGGTATTTCTGATTATTCTTCTTCTATTTCTTTTCTTCTTTTTCCTAACTATCTGGAATTTTCGGGATCGAAAATCCCGGGCATTACATTTGGTATCAGAGCAGAAGTTTAAGCGAGAACCTTAGCTCTAGTGGGTTTACTCATTAAGGATAGGGTCAGTGGTACCCTAGAATGAGCTGAGTGTGTGTGTGTGTGTGTATAAGAGCGTATTTGTTATTTTTTTATATAAGGGTTTTCAAAAATGGTTTTAATGAATGATTTTTATAAAAGCTTATATTTTATATATAAAGCAATAATTGGTTGTTGGATATTGAAATTGAATAAGAATTAAATGATATATATATATATATATATATATATATATCAAAATAGGAATTTAATAAAATGAACTATATAAATAAGATGAATTAGAATTGGTTTCAAACCAGAATATGGAATGGTTAATGTGTTTAATAATGGAATGTTTGTTTTCTAGTAAACATTGATAAAGCAAAATGAAATATTTTAGGGAAGCAAAACATTTAGGTGAGTATGACTTATAAATTGGAATTGAAGATGATCTAAATTGTGAAGTTTTAAATCTAGGTCCATAAATTTGAAAATTGTTTCAAAGTGATAAAGAAATAACAAATAATATGATTTAATGTATTTGAATGAAAGGGTCCTATTTCAAACAAGAGCTGTTTGAAAACTTTAAAGGGACTTGTTTTGAATTAAAAACCAAATGTGGTTTAAAAACCTAAGGTATGACTTGGTGGGCTAAGAAATGAATATGTGTAAATGTGTGGATATAGATAATGATTTGAAATAAACTCTAAAGTGTGGAGTTTTGATTTTCCCTGAAGTGTGATATAAAACCCAAAGTGATATAAGTCTTTGAACTTATAAGTAAGAAAGAATTTTTATAGAAATTTGAAATTTGAAGTGGGAAGATTATTAATTAGAAGTTTAAAATTTGAAATGGAAGTTCAAATTGAATAATGTTGACTGGAGTAAATTGAATTGAATTTAACTTGGGGAAAGTTAAATAAGTTTAGGACAAACAACCTGAATTGGAAATTTCAAGATGAAATTGAGATTTAACTTGGGAAGTTAAATGGTGAATTTGAATTAGGAGTTTGTGTGAACTCAAAATGGGTTTGAGATCTGAAAATTGGAAATGGATGGATGTTTTAAAATAATTTGGATGATATCATCCTGTTGTTATTAATAATCTTTAAACTGTAAATTGGATTTATTTAAATGAATGAAGAAATGGATTATGGTAATATATCCATTATTGTGATAAAAGGGAAATTAAACTTTAATTTGAAATTAAGGATATAGAATCACTTTGAGCTTAAGATTTGAATGTTAAGAATTGAACTTGTAAATTAAAAATTGTTTAAGAATTGGTTTTGAAATTAAAATTGGGTAATAAATTGGATTCTGAAGATTAAATCATTTAATAAGTTTTGAACTATTATTTGAATTTTGAAATAAGTTAAGTAAAGGCAATTTAAAATAGAATTTTGAAATTTGGACTCAAAATTAAATTGTTTAAAGACTTTAAATAAAGGTTAATTTGGTTTAAGAGGTTAAACCAACATTTGAAAATTTAACTTGAATTTATATAATTCGAGATGATTTAAAGTGAAATTGAATTTGAATTAGTTCAAATTGAAATATGGTTTGAATAATTTGGAATTGTAATTAAAGTTGAATAGTTTCAAATTCAAATGGAATTTGATTTAAATTTAGAAAGAATCGAGGTTAATTCAACTTGAATTGGGATTAATTCAAACTGGAGTTGAAATGAATTGAAATTGAAAATTGGTTCAATTTGAAAATTATTTGAATAAATTGAGATTGAAATCGAAGTGGAATAAAGTTAAATTTGGATTGGGAGTTGAAATTGTTTAAATTGATTTGAGATTGAATCAATGTTAAGAGGAAGTGGAAATTTAAAATTGAATTGATTGGAATAAAGATTGGGTAGTGGAACAGTTTGGCTCTAAACTATTTTCAAACAAATTATTTTAATATGAGCTTTCTAAAATTTATTTTTCCAAGCTATTTACTATATACAATCTTTCCTTTTATAGCCAAACTATTTTATACTTATTTTACAATTAAATTTGGAACTATTTAACTATTTTTCAATTGTTTTATAAACTAATTACTGTTTTTCAACTATTTATAACTAATTACTACTTTAAAATATTTTGCAATTATTTAATTATTTTATAACCATTTGACTATTTTATAACTATTCTACAACTACTTAACTATTTTATAGCTATTTTACCAACTAATAATTATTTTTCAACTACTTATCTATTTTTAACTTTTTAAGCCATTTTCTAAATTTATGCTGGTCAGTGTGCAAAGTGTTTATGATTAATTACCAATTGAGATAAGGATTAAAGTGATAATCCAAATGGAATTGAAACAATTGTGAATAAGTGGATAGAAATTAAAGTGAATGTGAATAGAAAGGAGAAATTGATTTAGCTAATAATCAATGGAGATAATACGTAGGATATACGTATATTATTCTATTCGCATGGTGATTTGATCCAGATTCGAACACAAAATTTCGAGATAGTACATCGATTCGAGTTGGGATTTTTCACTCGATTTTCGACGGCGAACCTAGATATGGATTGTTGATTGGTTCTGGATATTCTCTATCATAGTTATGGATATGTAAGGAGAATGACGGTTTCTGATCAAGAAACCAAATCCGAGTCCACGCTAGGAAGTCGGGTGGACGATACTAGTTGGGAAGAGAAATTGTGTGATCAAGTGAGCGATCAGATTGATATTGCATATGGATGATATAAATACATCATACGGGGTTGAATGAAATCGATATTGAAAACTGGTGGTTAAAACCTATAAAATGATTTTGAAATGGAAGGGTATATTTTGAAAAATGAATGATGAAACAAAGTGGAAATTGGATATTTCTATGATTAAAGGTTCACTTTTTGAAGAAAGTAATATGGTTAATAACTTTATAATGAATATTTGATTTGGAATAAACAAAATTATATATCTTTGTTATGTAAGGTAAATCTCCCCTTGTTGAATCTATTGCCAGAAGAAAAGGATTTTTGAAAAGGATTTGAAGTATAAAAAGGGAATTTATACAAGTATGAAGTGATCCAAAGATTTTCAAAGCTATATATATATCTATATATATGTGAAGGATCTTATGAGAATGATTTTGGAGAAATGGTTTTTGGAACCTATGGATTTTGTAAAGGCTTTTGATTTTTGGAGAAAAAACAATTTTGGGAATTTGGAAAGCCTAGTTGGAGAATTATCAATTTTGGGATAATCAATTTTGAGAAAAGGAGATTTATATGGGATTCATACTAGGTGTATGATTTGGAAGATACTATATGTGTATAGTACAAAGTGTTTTGAAAATGGCTCTGGAGAAAAAGAAGCTCCCTTGGAATGAACCTCTTAGGAGTACCATAGGTTGGTACTGCCTTGAGCCTCAAAGGGGGGAGGTTCTAAAGTGGATCCTGTGAGGAAGTCCGGACAAACTGAAGTTCCTGAGGATTATTGGGTAACGAAAGTCGAGGGTGTTGATGCCTGTAGAGGCATTTGGGTTATGCTGTGACGACAGTGTAACTCGATGTCGTTGCGATCTACTATGGATCATAGCGGAAATCGTGTGGAGGTGAGTGCCAACGGTATACACTTGATTTTGCCGGGAAGGCAACGTAACATCAGTAGACTACGATCTGTGGTCGAGTGGAGTGGAGAAGTTTTATTCTTTTGGCAGCAGAATTCAAGGGCGCTGATGCCTACAGTTATATGGGTTTTTGCTGTGATAGAAACGTAACCCCAGATGTGGCTGTGATCTGCAATGGGTTCCATGGCGTAATCGAGGGGCATGGAGTGCCTACAGTTATCTATGAATTTTTCCGGGATGGTAACGTAACCATCGGGTTAACTGTGACCATGGCCGAGGGTGATGATTTTCACAGCATTCTCACCAAAGATGTTTCCTCTATTTTCAAAAATGTTTTCTATATTTTCAATAAAATTATTTTCTAAGTATTTTCACTGGGTGTTGTAAACGGGTTTACCAAGTACTTATAGATTTTCAGTCATACGCCTGATCAACGTATGACCGAATTTCTATGAAAACGAGGATGGACTTGTTGAAACATCGAGTTATAAGAAGTATTTTTTAAAAGCTATTTTGATAATATTGTATAGATTTTAATGTATTTGTAAGTTTTGGAAAAAAAGAAGTTTCAGTTAAAAGTGGTTAAAGGATAATTTTAAATTCTCGCTTCGTTCCTTTTCGAGGACGAAAAGATTCAAAGGGGGGAGGAATGTGATAACCCGGAATTTTGTACATCTGTTAAATTGGAAACTAACAGGATTAAAAATTTTAAAATATTAATTTAATATAAGATATTTGGATATGAAAATAAATTTGAAAATATATTAAAGGTTATCCGTGATATCCTAGAAAATTTTCAAGCAAATTCAAGTATGATAATCTCTTTTATAAATTATTTAAAATGGGTAAAATTGTCATTTATTTCAAAACAAATAATAGTGATGGTTTATATATATAAGTAGATATTAAATAGAAAAGGTATTATTTTCAAACAAATTAAATTTTTGTTTGTTTGTTTATATATATATATATATATATATATATATATATTTGAGTTGATTTTAAATTGTATTTAAATTTGAAATTTAAAAGACAAATATCTAAAACATTTTGGATTTAAAAAATATATATTATACATGATTTTGTTTAGAATATAATTGGTTTTATATTATTTTCTTCAAAAGGTTATACTTGAAATAAATGTAGCTTATAAATATATAAAGATTTAAAACATACATATATAAATGTATTACATAGATTCAAGTAATTAATAAACATATAAAAACATATTAACAAATGGAAATTACAAATGTGAGCCAAAGATATTATCTAAATACAAGTGTAAATTGATTATAACATGCTAATGACATTTGTAAGCCAACTGAAGAAGTGTCCTTTATTTTCTCTTTATTTTAAAATAATTAAGCTAAGTTTTATAACTTATCTCCATCCCTCTCTTTCATTTTTTCCTTTTTCTTCATTTAAAGTCTGTAACAAAATATACAAATAAAAAATAAAGCCTGTAACAAAAACTCAAACCAGAAACAAAAGCCTAAAATCAAATTTCTCAAACCTGAAAGTTAATTCAAACAGCAAAATCATTTCAAGAAATCACTATAATCATCAACAACATTTTTAAACCTAGAGATCAGTTTTAGTTGCAACTCAACAACTCAAATCAAGATTCAATCAGTTACCAAATCAAGTTTTAGGAAACAAAAGCATTTCCAGATCATCATCAAAAACTGTTCCCTGTTCCAGGATATAAGGTGAGTAAAACTTGGAAAATCTGATATATCTTGAACTAGCATGCGATGATCCTTTAAGTATGATTTGAATTATGTCGTGCATGTTATTTAAAAATGATTTTTAAGTATATATACATGTGTGTGAATATTTATATACATGACTGGGACATGAAAAAGCAAGTCCCCGTGTAAACTGAAATAGTGAGTAAGCAATTCTTTTTTAAGGATTTAAACCTAATTTAAATCTAGATGCATAAAATTAATATCTGAAGTAAAGTGTGATAAAATGGTTAGCATGGTTGTATAATATAAATTGAATTCATATATGGATATGCATGCTTGAATACAGATTATTGGCTCTGTTCTAGTTGAACAGGTTTTAAAACCATGATAAAATTCAATATCTTTTTCCTGGATTCTTTTTAGACCAGGATGTATAAATCAAACTTGATTGAAATGATAAGGTATTTTGATTTAAAAATATTCCCAGGCACAATTTTAAGACAGTTTTCAACAAAATAAAGGATTTCAGTAAAAAGCCTAAACAGATAAAAATCTCGATTTAAATAAATCATGTATTCAAGTATATAATCTGATTAGTAATCTAAAATGGTGATTTTTAAAAATAAAATCATGAATTTTAGGTTTATAAATCGTGAGATATTGTGTGTTGATCGGGATTGGTGTTTTCGTCTTTTTCTGGTGAACTGGTTGATCGGAGGGTTGGGGATTGAGGCCAGAGGAAAGTGGTAGGCCAGGGATGTCGGGAAAAATGTTCGATTATATTTCTGATCATCGTTGATGGTTAATGGGGTCGATTTATGGTTTAAGCCCCGTTGGGTTCGTCATCTTCTCGATCCAATTGCTCCGTCAAGGGTGGACCGGGCTTTATCGCGAAAGGGGGATTAGGTAGAAGGGTGTTCTACGAAGCTCCAAACAGAAGGTCGGGGGTTCTAATGGCTGGTGACGGTGGAGCGAGGAGGTTTTGGACGATCGGTTAAGTTCCAGTTTTTGTTCGAAGGGTTCGATTTTGTATTTCTGGCTGCTACGACAATCTGGGTGTTCAAAGGGTTAGGTGGTGAGGTCGACGACTTGGTGAGGTCGGGACGATGGTCGGAGAGGCAATGGAGGTGCCGTACACGTGCGCGGTGCACGTTTGTTAATCTGCTGTTGTTCGTTAGAATTGGGAAGAGGGGTTTTCTCAAGTTGTTCGTGTGGGTTGCTCAGGGAAGATTGTAGTTTGGCACGGGTCTGGATTGATGAGCATTTTATCGGGAAAAGTTGTGGGTAGCTCGGTTTTTTTGGTACAGTCTCGAGTTGGATTTGTTTGGCAAGAAGGTTTCAAAATTTTAAAAAAATGATGTATAATTAAGTTGTGATAAAGGTAAGAATAATTATACTTTAATTAATAAGAGATTTCCCAAATGTTTGTATAAATTATTTTCAATCATCTAATTTAATGTTAGGTAAGTGTTTAATTAATGTAAATGGTTTATCTTAATTAATTAAGTCTTATCAATAAGTAATAAAATTATAATCACTTAATTAATAACTAATTAATGTAATTAATTCAAGATGATTAATTAGTTAATTAATTATGGATAATCATTAAAAGAAATTGATTAAGTATAATTACTTGATGTAATTTATAAAGTGTAACACCTAGGGTAAGTAATTAAAGAGTAATTTCTGGAAGTAATTAATAAAAGGAAAAAATTACTTACTAGAAGTAATTAGAGGATAATTACTTAATGGAAGTGATTTGGGATAAATTACTAAATGAAATTAATTAAAGAGTGATTTGTGTAAGTAATTAAGGAATGGTTAATATGATTAATTAAGGGTTAATTAATCAATCTATTTAATTAAAGAAGAGACTTATGATTAATTAAAATTAATTAAGGAGGGTTTACAATAATTCATTTAATTTATAAAAGGTGATTAAATTAAATTAATTAAGAATTGATTGAAAATTAATCTTGCCAATTGATGATAAACTTGAATTGAATACCTTAGTTTGTCTGAATATGTCTGATATTGAGTTATGATGTATTGTGATATGATATGATGGTTTGAAATGAGATAATGTAGGTTACCTATCTGGGTTTAACTGTTGTGTGGTATGATATCCGAGATATGAATTGTATTGTTTTAAAACATAACAACTTGGATTAGAAATGATATCGAATTCGAAGAGACCGAGGTCGGATATCAGTAAATACCCGAACCCACTTCGATTAGTAATCTTCAGCAATCCTTTATAAATTTGATGTGTGGAATCAAACAGGCTGGAATGGAATAAATTAAGTATCTTGAATATTTGGCCTAAGCAACAGTTCTTTGATATTATTGTGTAATAAGTAATTGACTTAAAAACAATTAAGAATTCATAGGTAAGTACGAGTTACCCTGATATTTTAGTGAAATCTATAACTTGTATTTCATATTATATGGGTTTACTCATGCTGGTTTCCAGCCTGATCCGAGTGTTACTTTGATGTAATGCTCGGGTTAGACCGAGTATTACAGCTTTTCAGGTTAGGACATTCTGGAGCTCAGGAGGCGAGCTGGATGGCAGGAACGTATGGAGTTTTCTGATGTGTATAAGAAATTGTGTAGTCTGTATTGATTGTAAATTTGAGACAAGTTGTATAACTGTCCAGTTTATGTATAAGTGATTATACTCTGTTGAATTGTATGTAAAGTAACAATTACAGCTTTTCTTTATAAAAATGCTATTATTTGTTATTATATTTTATCCGCTGCGAATGTGAGAATCTTTGTTTTGGTGTTTATGATTCTTCTTCCTTTTCTATCTCTTTTCTTCTTTTTCCTAACTATCTGGGATTTTCGAGATCGAAAATCCCGGGTCGTTACATAAAACTTAAGATACAATAATTTAACCAATATTCGATTATAAAATTCAATAATTAAATTATCCATTAAATCGCTATTTTTCAAATTATGAATT
Organism: Allium cepa; assembly: GCA_030765085.1. Lineage (NCBI taxonomy): Eukaryota > Viridiplantae > Streptophyta > Magnoliopsida > Asparagales > Amaryllidaceae > Allium > Allium cepa. Next base: position 274,449,971 of record CM060928.1, read on the forward strand.
TACCTTATAAATTAAATCCAAAATTTTCACATTCAAGGTCAATCTATAATTTAAATTCAATATTTAAAACCATTTAAATATTCCAACTCAAACGACGAAAAAAATCCAGGTCGTTACAGGCGGTCTCGAAGTGACGATGTTACACAGTTTTCTCTGCTTGAGAATACTATGCAACTTCAATATGGACATTCCACTTTGATTATACCTAAATCGTGACATGACCTTCATCGAATGACTATTGTTGTGTAACGACCCAGAATTTTGGATATTTGAAATTGGAATATTTTATTGATTTTAAACATTTAAAAGTTAATTTTTAACTTGAATTTCAAATATAAAGTTTTGTTTGATAATTTAATTATTGAACTAAATAATTGGAGATTGTGTAAAATATTTTATCTAGTGTTTTAAGCTTGTTAAAAATAATTTAAAGGGTTATAAATTTTATATCGATAATAATAAAGGTAATAGAACTTTTAAAATTAAAATTTAAAAGTGATTTGTTCAGTTTTAAAAATATATCGTTTAAATTGACATTTAAAAATAGCCTTCCGGGACACAGTCTCGGATTTCAACGAAACTAGTTCCATTGGATCTATATAGTGTATTAATATCGTATTTCAAATTTCATAGCATTTGAAGTTATCGTTTGGCCGTACGGGATTTAAACGCGTTGAAATTTATATTGAAAATTCAATATAATAATTGGGGTCCAAAAAGCTATTTTTTTCATACGATCGAATTAGGACTCGAAACCTTTTTCCATTACATTCGGAATAGGGGTGTAACATTATAAACGCCTAGCAGCATGCCTCAATAGAAGGTCAAGATTTAAGCTACGAATTCGCGACGATTTAAAATTTGAATACTATATTTTTATATTGACCAGTCAAACACTTTCACATCAGCCATCCTTTCTTTCACTCAAAAACACTGCACCCTTGCCGTTCAAAACATGTTTCCCTCCTTTTATAAACACATGAAATAGATCAAATTCAAGTAGAGAAAAAAATATCGAATTCTCCATTTATACTTGATGTAGAAATCTCAAAAAATATCCTAAAATCATATTTCTTAAATCTCTTCAATCTGGTGTTGGTTCAGGGGTGTTCGATTGTGATTTAGGGGTCGCGATAATGAAGGTCGAGCGGCAGTTAAAGCAGGGTTAACATTTCGTGTTGATTAAGGGCTCGATGGGAGTTTTCGAGGAGATAATCAAGCTCGTGAGGGTAAGGGGCGTCTGATTGGTCGCATTTTGGTGGAGCTTGGTGGGCCTTTTTAAAGCACATTGTCACGAGGTGGAAGTCTTGACTGCTGGTTGCATGAGAGAGGAGGAGATGGAGTGGCACAACAGGGGTATGGGCATATGGAGAGTTTGGAAATAATTACATTGGTGATGTCGGATGGGAGTTTTATGCCTCGGAGCTCCGTGTCACCGCGTGGGTGCATGGCCTGGTGATCTTCGAGTGTACAGGAAGAGTAAGAGCATTGGGGAAGAGGGATTTGAGTGTATGTTGGCTGGGCTTGTTTCTTTAGGTATGGTTTTAAAGTTTAAAATTAAAAATTAATGTGTAAGATAAATTAAATTATCTTCAACTTATAAATTTTTTATCTCATTCGTACGAGGTTCGATTTGGATGATTCAAGGTTCGTTAAGACCGTATTGTCGTCGTCTACGAATTGAAGTTGGTTTGGACGAAATGGGAGCTTTTGAAATTTTTAGATAGTTTCAAAAGCGTTCGGATTCAATCGAAAATGGAACGCGAAAGCAATAGAAATTAAATGTGAGTTAATCTCACTCAATTTTGGATTACCTAATGACTTTTAAATAGTTTAAATTAATTATTGATTTATTGATAGAATTGATAATTTATTATCTGTTGGGTGTGATATTATATATATATATATATTAGTGTGTATATATTGGAGTGATTGATATTTCGGAAATATATAGCAGATGAGTCCCTATGCGCCCCGTATAATAGCGGATGACCCTGTATTCCGTGATATCCCCCTCGAAGTGGGATTGGTATTTTTATATTGTGCTAACATTTGTGGATGCAGGAAAATAAGTTGGAGGGATCCTACTGAATTCCTCAAAAATATTGAATTTATTTTCATATTCATTGATATGATATATTGAATAAGTTGTGATAGACTATTGCGTGATTTTAAATATATTTGGTACTATGAAATTATTGCTTAGATTTTGGTATTTTTAAATACCAAGGAAAAAAATGTTCAAAATTAGGAAAGAAAATAAAAAGGAAAATCTAAAGTAAAAATATTTTTGGTGAAATTTGGAATTGTTGAAAAAAGAACTTAGGTAAAATAAATAGTTTGATTTTAAAATTTTACTTGATAATTTCTTAATATGGAAAGATAGGGATTTCGGTATATTTGAATAAAAGTATTTAAATAATTGAACTTAAGCGATTTGGTTCAAGTGTAAAAGAATTTATTTTTAAAATCGAGATTTAAAAATAGTTAAAAAGGAAATTTGGAAATAAAATATGGGATTAGTGTTCCAAATTAAAATAAGATTTTGAATCATAAAAAGTAAGCGAGATCTAAAATTAGTGGGCTTTGGAATATATTTGGGTTATTTAAGGACTAACTTAAAATGGAATTTAATTTAGAAAATCGATTTAAAATCGATTAAGTGTTGTGAAACAGGGATAAACAGAAAATAAGATTACTGAATTTATAAACAAAGTTTATAATGAAGTAAAGAAAATTATCGGTGGATAAATGGGAATTATAAATTCACGATGAGGATTTATAAGGAAATGGGTAAATCGGTTTAAAATAAATGGTAGATTTATTTTTAGAAATGAGAAAAAGGAATTTACGAAATTGGGACGTAAATTAATTGGAAATAAATCGAGAAGGATTTATTAATATTGGACTGACTATGAGGAAGTAGAAAATATTTTTTTTGAGAAATAAAGTTATCTAAAAAGGGAATTTTAAAGTATTAACCAGAAAATTTAAAGTGTTTAAAGAATATTTCAAAAATTAATTATTTAGTTGTTTAAAATGGGTTCAAGTATATTTTAAGTTATGAATTAAGTTAGTTTATATTAAATAAATTATTATTTAACAAGAAATCAATATTATAATTTCAAAGGAATAAATTATTTAATATTAATATTATTTTTAATAACTTTTATTTAAAAAGTAGTTTTGTCTAAAGTCAACTTGAAATTTATTTTAGAACTTACAAGCATTATTTTGAGAAAATTTTTAAAATAGAGTTTTCGGGAGCATTTGTATACTTGCTTGGCATAATCGGAGCAGTGAGTGCCTGCAGTTTAGTCTTGGTTTTCTCCGGGATAGAGACGTAACCATTGAACTGTTAATCCATGGTTAGATACTGCAGTGGTGCTTTCCATATTATTTTTAAAAAGGGGTTTCAAATATTCATTAGAAAAGGAATAGTTTGTGAATATATTTAATTTGATAAGAAAATATATATTTTGGATAAAGAGATTTAAATATTTAAAAATTAAACTAAAACGAGATTTGAAGTTATTCAATGAAAAATGGAATATGTGATTGAATTGTTTGTTTTATTTGATAATTAAATAACCAACTATCAAAATCTGGACCTAAAATATAACTTTGGGGGTACCTAAAAGAAATACGGGATTTATGTGGTACAGTTACCGTTCGAGGTGATATACTGTACATATAACCTCGTTTCGTTCTTCTAGGACGTTTATAAGGGAATCCGTCCACTAACGGTTAGGAGATGATCTCCGATCTTATTTTCGTCTGTTTATTTCCTAAAGAACCGAGGTTGAGTTTACCGGAAAATATCGACGTTGTTTCGAAGAGACTGGGACCGGATATGTTGTTCGAAAACCACTTTGATCCAATGAGTATGTTTTCGAAATGAAAAAAGAGCATGGAGTCAAAGATGGAGCAGTGAAGTGCAAGGGATAATTGCTACTAATCCTTAGAGTGATTCCAAAATGGATGTAGTAAGAGTAGTGCCTTTGGTTCCGTTTGGACTCGGAACGGACTTGTATGGATGAATGCTATCACTGCATTGTCATTCGAGGACAATAAGCATTCTAAATGAAATTTTCTTGAAAAGATAATCGTAGCCTCTAGTCTCATCAACCGGGAATGACTGAAAAGCAAGGGGAATGCAGCAAGGCTAATTGGGTAGCACCGAAGTAGGGTATGTCTATCACCTTTCTAGATACCCTCGGATATTATTACTACGATTATGGTAGGAGCTCGGAAAAGGGTAGGAACACCTGGGGTAATAGCATATTCGGTCTATCCAGGTTTGGGATCGTCCGGTCTTGTGTTGCAGGGGATCTTGGTGTGGTCATCGGTACGCTGTTCTAGACATGCACTATGACGGGCGGTACCTCAGTACCAAGTCATTCGGATGGAATCCATTCTCCAATAAGCACCGTATGGTTATGATTGTGCTCAACTATGGTGGAACAAGAAATGCAAGCATTTCAGCTATTTGAATAAGTATTTGTACTTAGGCACTGTTATAATATCAGAGGATTTGATATGAAATGTTTTGGTTATCGTAAAGCAAAACTCGTGGTGTTTATGTGGCGTGGTCTTACGAGATACCATTGATTTTCAAAAGTTTTGGAACTTTAATAATTCAAATTGAGCGTGTTTTATCACGCTCGTTTTCCAAACTGTCTCGGGTGTTATTTTATTATAATGCTCGGGACAGACCGAGTATTACAGATTCAGGATCGGATGCTATGGAGCTCAGGAGACGATATGGATGGCAAATGCATATTTCACATATCTAATTTTTATTCCTCTGTGTATTATAGGCTGTATATTTAGCTTTTGTGAGGACAAGTTATTATAACTGTCTAGTATATTGCTATTGATTTGTGTTGTACTCTGATGATTTAATGTATAAAAACATTTATAGTTCTTTTTGTATAAAGATCCGTTGTTATCTATTATATATTGTTCCGCTGCGATTGTGCAATTCTGTGTTGTTGTTTCTATTTCCTTCTTCTATCTCTTCCTTCTTTTCCCTAAAGATCTGGTTTTTCCAGCATTCGATTGTTCGGCATGTACAGTGGACGTATTGATGTCGCTTTTCGAGCGTCGAGAATCTGGTTCGTGACATTTGGTATCAGAGTTGAAGGTTAAGCGAGAACCTTGGCTCTGGTTGGGATAATTCATTAGGGATAGGGTCAGTAGCACCGTAGAATGAGTCTGAGTGTATTAATAGATATGAGCATGTATTTGTTAGTGAATATAAAACTGTTTTATATTGTGTTGATTGATCTATTGAGTGGCTTATGGATTTTGGTCAATACGAGTAATTAACGTTATTGATAGGGATCTCTAACACTTGAATAGAATAATTCGACATAGTATTGTTTTGAAATGAGGTAAATGAAATAATTTTACCCAAATTATTTTTATATATATAAAGAAATAATTTTTTAGAAATTATTATACGATATATGGTGTGTCTGGTCGTTAGGAAATGATAATATTAAACCATTATCATTTGTTGTGATGATTGAATAAAAGATGATATTATAACCAAAATTAAAAAATAAAGTCATATAACAAAATGTAATTTGTAAATATGAGTTTATAAATGTGATTTATAATTTGAAATGGAATGAAATCCCAGAGGAATATTTAAATATAGATTTAAAAGGATTTGAAAGTTGGAAATTTGGGAATTCAGATTCCATTGGTTTTGAAAATGTTTTTCAAAAGTTAGGAAATAATGGTGATATTATTTGGAGAATATTTTTGAATTGAAATGTTTTAAAATGGTTTGGAGGAATAAAAGCACTGAACTCACTTCAGTCGTTGGAAAATAAATTCGACGATGACTGCAGCATCATCGATTTTCATTTTCGAGTTTCTAAGGGAGTAATTGCTACTTGATTATTTTGAATTGGAGTTTTTTTTGCAAAAACTAGTTGTGGTTTTGAAATTCAAAGGAAATAATTTGATGCACCAAAGGATATGGATATACATGATTTCAAAATGATTTTGAAATATTAAGTAATTGTTTAAACCCGGAGTTTGAGTTAAAAATGTTTTATGGAATGTAAATAAGTTTAAAAACTTATAAGGATTTGAAATTTGTTTAGGATGAAAATTTAAATTAAGAAGAGTAAGTGTGATAATGAAATAAATTAGTAAAGTACACCAATTAAATGAGGTGAGTTGGAAGGAGTTAGTGAATAGAATATTAGTAACTTTGATAACTTAAGAAATTTTAAAATTTGATTATTGGAATGAAATTAAACTTAACTTAAGTTTAAACATAAAGTGAATTTTGGGGAATTTAGCCTAAGCAGGCTAAACAAAAAAGTTATTGAAATAGAATTTATTAAGTTGAAAATAAATTAGTGGATGAACAAATTAAATTAATTTGTAAGAAAATAGAATTGAAATTGAATATTGGAATGTTATTTATTTTGAATTTTGTTAAATAAAGTGAAATAGAAAATTTAGTTTGAGTTGGACTAAAAAAACCAAAGTTGGAAATAAGATTTGATTGAGAAATGAGATAAATTAGTGAATTAAATATGGTTTGAGAGATGGTTGATAAAATTCAATATTTAATTTGATTGGAAATAAAAATTAGTATGTGGAAGGTAAATTGAATTCAGATGGAATTGAAATTTAGTTTGAATAGAAACGGATATAAACCAAAGAGGTGAAGTGGAAATAAATCGAAGAACATTGTGTGAAATGTTATAAATTAACTTAAGAAATTGAAGGAGTAATTCTTCAGTGAAATTGGTATTGGAAAAATATATTGAGTAAGTATTTGAATGAAGATTTAATAAAAGTTGTGTAAAAGGGTAAGTGTGAAAAAATTAATGGAAATTAAAATAGATGTGAATAGAAAGAATTGTATATAGCTAGTAATCAATTGGGAATGAACACGTAAGTTGTATGTATATTATTTTATTCGCGTAAGGGTTTGATCCAGATTTGAGCACAGAATTTCGAGATTGTTATATCGATCCGAGTTAGGATTTTTCACTCGATTTTCGATGGAAAACACTGGATATGGATTTTTGATTGATTCTGAAATTCTCTATCATAGTATGGATATGTAAGAAGAATGACGATTTCTGATCAAGCGACCAGATCTGAGTCCGCACTAGAGAATCGTGCGAATGATACTAGTTCGGAAGTGAAATTGTGTGATTGAGTGAGCGATCAGAATTGATTTTTGCATACGGATGTTATATGTACATCGTACGGGCTTAAGTGAAGAAACTATTGAAAATTTTGAAAGGAATGAATTAAATGGTTTTGAATTATGTGATTGGATACTATTGGTAAATAAGGTGGAGGTATTGAAAGAAAAAGCTAAATCGATGTCTTCGATTTCAGAAGTAAAAATTTAAATTGTCTGACAAAAAGGTATGTGTTTAAATTGTTGTATGAAATTAATGGTTTTGTGATAAGACACTTGGCTTTTGTTTTCTTTTGTTGATTTGGGCCCGTATAGGCAGTTTTGTAGTCTTTTAGATCTAGACGCGTGAAGGAGACGCTAGCAAAAATTTTCAAAAATTTAAGGAGTTAGAAATTTTTAAAGAAGATTTTGATAATTTGAAATTTGATTTTAAATTTGATTTTGAATGATTGAGAGAATAATAGTAGTTGTAATCTATGAATGAATTTGGAAATTAGTAAAAGGTGATAATGTAGTTTCAATAAAAGAAATTGTTTTCAGCGAGTTGTTTGAACCGTTGGGTTTTGGAAATGGTAAACGGGTTTTGGATCATTCTTCATACCTAGCAATTTTGAGGATGAAATTCTTATAAGCGGGGAGGAATGTAACGGCCCAGAATTTTGGATATTTAAAATTGAAATATTTAATTGATTTTAAATATTTAAAAGTTATTTTTTAACTTGAATTTCAAATATAAAGATTTGTTTGATAATTTAATTATTGAATTAAATAATTGGAGATTGGGTAAAATATTTTAACTGGATTTTTAAGCTCGTTAAAAATAATTTGAAGGCTTATAAATTTTATATTGATAATAACAAAGGTGATAGACTTTTAAGATTTAAATTTAAAAGTGATTTGTTTAGTTTTAAAAATATATCGTTTAAACTGACATTTAAAAATAGCTTTGCGGGGCACAGTCTTGAATTTCAACGAAACCAGTTCTATTGGATCCATAACAGTGTATTATTATCAGATTTCAAATTTTGTAGCATTTGGAGTTATCATTTGGCCGTACGGGATTTAAATGCGCTAAAATTTATATCAAATATTCAATATAATAATTGAGTCTTAAAAGCTATCTTCTCCATGCAATCGATTTAGGACTCGAAGCCTTTTCCATTGCATTTGGAATAAGGGTATAACATTATAAACGCGTAGCGGCACGCCTCGATAGGAGGTCAAGATTTTAAGCTACGAATTCGAGACGATTTAAAATTTAAATAATATTTTTTTATATTGATCGGTCAAACACTTTCATGTCTGCCATCTATTCTTTCAATCGAAAACACTGTACCGTTGCCGTTTAAAACACGTTTCCCTCCTTTTATAAACACACGAAAAATATCAAATTCAAGCAGAGAAAAAAGTCGAATTCTCCATTTATACTTGATTTAAAAATCTCAAAGAAAATCCTAAAATCCTATTTTTTAAATCTCTTCAATCTGATATTGGTTTAGGGGTGTTTGATTGTGATTTAGGGGTCACGACAGTGAAGGTCGAGTGGCGGTTATAGCTAGGGTTAGAATTTCGTGTTGATTGAGGGCCCGATGGGAGATTCCGAGGAGATATTCGAGCTCGTGAAGGTAAGGGGCGTTTGTGGTTGCTTTTTAGTGGAGCTCGGTGGGTCTTTTTGAAATGCATTGTCAAGACGTGGAAGTCGTGGCTGCTGGCCGCGTGAGAGAGGAGGAGATCGAGCGGCACGACAGGGGTATGGGCACGTGGAGAGTTTGGAGAGAATCACATTGGCAATGTCGGATGGGAGTTTTATGCCCCAGAGCTCCGTGTCATCGCGCGGGTGCATGGACTGGTGATCTTCGAGTGTATAGGAAGGGTAAGAGCATTAAGGAAGAAGGATTTGAGTGTATTTGGGCCGGGCTTGTTTCTTTAGGCATTGTTTTATAGTTTTAAATTAAAAATTAATGTTTAAGATAAATTAAATTATCTTCAGCTTATAAAATATTTATCTCATGCGTATGAGGTCCGATTCGGAAGATTCAAGGTTCATTGGGACCGTATTTTCATCATCTACGCATTGAAATTGGTTTGGACGAAATTGGAGCTTCTGAAATTTTCAGATAATTTCAAATGCGTTTGGATTTTAATGAAAACGGAACGCAAAAGCAGTAGAAATTAAATGTGAGTTAATCTCACTCAATTTTGGATTACCGTAATTAATTTGAATATTTTGAATTAATTATTGATCGACTGATAGAATTATAATTTATTATTAGTTGGATGTGATATTATATATATAGTAGTGTATATATATGAGTGATTGATATTCCCGCATACATATAGCGAATGAATCCCTATGCCCCCCGCATAATAGCGGATGACCCTATATACCGTGACATCCCCCTCACAGTGGGATTGGAATTTTTATATTGTGCTAACATTTGTAGATGCAAGGAAATAAGTTAGAGGGATCCAATTGGATTCCTCAAAACTATTGAATTTATTTTCATATTCAGTGATATGATATATTGAATAAGCTGTGATAGACTATTGCATGATTATAAATTTATTTGGTACTATGAAATTATTGGTTAGATTTCGGTATTTTTAAATATCAATGGAAAAAAATGTTCAAAAATTGGAAAGAAAATAAAAAGGAAATCTGAAGTTAAAATATTTTTGGTGAAATTTGGAATTGTTAAAAAAAAGAACGGGTAAAATAAATAGTTTGATTTTAAAATTTTACTTGATAATTTCTGAATATGGAAAGATAGGGATTTTGGAATATTTGAATAAAAGTATTTAAATAATAGAACTTAAGCGATTTGGTTCAAGTATAAAAGAATTTATTTTTAAAATCGAGATTTAAAAGTAGTTGGGAAAAACAAAAAGGAAATTTGAAAATAAAATATGGGATTGGTGTTCCAGATTTAAATAAGATTTTAAATCATAAAAAGGAAGCGAGATCTAAAATTAGTGGACTTTGTAATATATTTGGGTTATTTAAGAATTAAATTAAAAGGGAATTTAATTCAGAAAATCGATATAAAATCGATTAAGTGTTGTGAAATATAGATAAACGCGAAATGAGATTATGAAATTTATAAACAAAGTTTATAAACAAAGTAAAGAAAATTATCGGTGGATAAATGGGAATTATAAATTCACGATGAGGATTTATAAGAAAATGGGTAAATTAGTTTAAAAATAAATGGTAGATTTATTTTTTGAAATGTGAAAAAGGAATTTACGGAATAGGGACATAAATTAGTTGGAAATAAATCGAGAAGGATTTATTAATATTGGACTTGCTATATCGAAGTCGAAAATATTTTTTTTCGGAGAAGTTAAGTTATTTAAAAAGGGAATTTTGAAGTATTAACTAGAAATTTTAAAGTGTTTAAAGAATACTTCAAAAATTAATTATTTAGCTGTTTAAAATGGGTTTAAGTATATTTTAAATTATGAATTAAGTTAGTTTATATTAAATATATTATTTAAGAAGAAATCAATATTATTATTTCAAAGGAATAAATTATTTAATATCACTACTACAAAATATGCATGTTGCTTCGCCTCATTTGCATCAGTTGTTACCACAACCGATGCAAATAGAAGTATTTGCATCGATTACGTTTTAACAACTGATGCATTTGGTATGTGGAAAGCAGTAGATAATATAAAAATACAATTTGCATCGGTTATCGTCAACAACCAAACAAAATACACCGATGCAAATAGTGTTAGTTGCATCAGTTTTATTTACAACCGGTGCAACGACCTTTATTTGCATTAGTTTTTGTGTAGCCGATGCTTATGGTTGTTTACCGCCCTCTTATTTTCGTTTCCCGCTTCCCATCTTTCCTTAAGCCTAAATTCCAAATCCAGCTGCTAATCCACATACGCAACTCCTCATACTTCACCTCCAGATTCACATGCTTCCAAATCCCAATTCTTAGTTCACTGTAATCAAATTACGGTTATTCTTGAATCGTCGTCGCACGTTTACATAATCCAAGATCTCAAACGACCAGACTCGCTTCTGAATCCAATTGACGCGATTGGCGGCGACTCTGGACATATGGACAGACCAGATTGGCGGCGGCGACTCTGGACGCGAGGCTGGCATATGGACGCAATTGGCGGCGGCGACTCTGGACAGAACAGACTCGCTTCTGAATCCAATTGACAGCATGAGCAAGCACTTGGATTCTGTTTACATTTTATCAGGATTGGCTATTCAGATTTTCAGGTCTTACTTTTATTTTAAAAATTTATTTTTGCTGTTTTAAGAAAAAATATATCGGTTGATGAAATTACAGTTAAGTGTACTTTATGATTTGTTTGGAAATTTATTTTCCATTCTAGTACATAACTGACTCAAACTAAAATTTAGGCTCTCCACTTTCTAAAGGCATGCTTGGTCTATCCGGATTCGTTGGCGATTTTACCACTAGCAGATCCAAGCGAACGGTTTTAATTATCAATAATTTGCATTTCAAATAATTTTTAATATATTGTATTGATAAGGTACAATTCAACAATCCTGTATTGATGATTATAAATGTCTGCATGCTTATTAGGGAAGAACCGGAGGGTAGTGGGGATGATGGGGAAGGCGATGTTGATCCAAATCAGAAGGACTTTAGAGATGCAGGGGACAAAACCAGGAGCAATGCTAAGAAAAATGAGGTGAGCTCTAAATTCTTGCTGCTGAAGAGCTAAAGTTATAGTAGATCTTTATTTTTGTTTTTATTTTTTCTGATGTTAACAAGGATTTATGTTTGAGAGATTATAAATAAAACTTGCATATAACAAGCAACCATATTTGTGACCTTAAATATGAAATGGATGGGTGGATGAAAAAAATATAATGGGTCATTGCACCAAACGAGTATTGAACTAAGCATTCATTTTGTGCTTTCAGTCAAAGGCCAAATGACATACATGCCTAGTAATAAAACAACAACTTTTAACGTGTATACACTTAGAATTTTCACCTTTTATGGATGTCTATTTGCAAGGATATCACATGTTTCATTGATGAGGAAACCCTTCAATCTTTTAAATGATATATGAGTAATATAAATGTTTGGTTCTTGAATCAGAAGCTAATGTATCCAAATTAATCCACAAATTAATATTTTTTTTGCTCTGGTTTGTTGTTGCGTACTAGACACATGTTTCATTAACCTGAACTGGTCGGTAGATTCAAGTTATTGCATTGATTCCATTATCGATGGCAAACACTGGTACACTTGAGATTCGAAGAAAAACAAAAGGATGTTCAAACTGCACAATTTATACTTTCAAATCAGATATTTTCTAAACTCAGATTTAAATTTACCATTTTAGTATACATCTGTTCTGGAAATAAAGGGTCGGTTTGGATTATTTTCCATTTTAGTACACACAATGACTGACTGTCTGTCCCTTGTTGAAACGTAGGTTGCCCCCTTTCTATGTTCCCACTTCAACCGGCTGGATCCGATGGCTTTCATATGACTAGCATATGAGCCCGAAGGGTATTTTTATTTTTTCCTCCCCTCTCTTAATATGCAAACTAAAAACCTTTTCATTTGGTTTTTTATTCTTGTATCCAATTTCGACTTGAAGCTGTGTCAAAGTACCACACCTTTAGACACTCAGACTTCTAACTACTTTGTGTTTGCATCATATTTTCATTGCAGTGAAGTTATTATTGTGTGGGTATACAGCATGTAACATGATATACGGTGATCGTGCATGCACTACTGGGAGAATCTGCCTACAGGAAGCTATAAATTTGGTGCATATAAATTGTACACTTCTTATGCAAGATATGCATGTGTGATCAATGTTTCCATAATAGTAAACACGTGATGATATATCCTATATCTGTATGATTCTATCTTCGTTCTAGTACATTTTACAATTATCTTGCTTCAATCTATTTTCTCTATTACCTGAACTAAAAGGAAGCTAACTAAGACAAAATGTGAAGTGCAGAAATATGCAAAATTAGGATCACTTTATGATGGCATCATCACTGCATTAACTTATACTAAATCACATGATCAACTATCACAGTCGTAGTTAGGGCCAATAAATGATACTGGATTAACTTAGCCATGTATTAGCCGTGTATCACAGTCCTAGTTAGGGCCAATATAACATTTAGGCAGTAACATTCCAGGTGTAGTCATGTATTGGTCTTCGATTTAGATCCGACGGTGGCTGATGCAATTTCGTTTAGCATTTGAACCCTATCTTTTTTTAGTAATTGTTTATTTAATCACGAATAACTCATAATATTTTTAGGTCTCTGCCCTTCATAATTCATCTTCCTTTTCATTTTACAAATTTATTTTTGTTGTTTTAAGAAATCAATGCAAATCTTTCATCCGGATTTGACATCTAATAGGTGGATCTAGCCAGAATTTTCGAGGAATGCAAAAAAATACACTAGTTTATTAGCATTTTTTGGAACAAATTCAAAGCAATCGAATTCCTAATTATATCAGAGCGGTGTTGTTATGTGGTTTAAGGCTATGATGAAGTATGGGAACTGTTATGGTGTTGTTGTTGTTTTTAGTTTGTGGTAGATTGAAGTGTTGATGTAAACTGAATTTTGATGTGGTAGTAGTTTATAACTTGATGTAGATGATGAGCAGTAGTATATGGGTAGAGGATATGGAGTTGTGGTAGAAGTGGTGGTATGCAGGCAGTGCAGCAGTTTCTGGTGGAAGTCACGAGGAGATGTCACGAGTGGAGGATTTTGATGCAGTTGGAACTTCAATGTTCGAAAGGGAGGAATGGAGTGGTCGAGGGATTTGGAGCTGTTGTCGATTGGGATATCTGTTGCTGAAGCAAAGGGGTAATGGTCGTGGTGGTCGAAGATGACTGTGGAGTTCGGCTTGTTGTTGGGTACAGGATTGCCCGTGTTGGAAGGATTGCTGTGGCTGGACGGTTTCGTTGCCATGACTTCAAAGTTGTCAGTGTAGCAGTAGCTTCAGTGGTATAGCAGGCGATGTGATGTGGTTTTGATCAGTGGGGGATGTGAAGGAAGTGATGTGGTCTGGAACTTCAGTGATAAGGTCTGTGTATGACTGGTTAGTTTTTTTCATATATGGAGTAGTGGTGTGGTGACTGTTGTGCAGTCTGGTGAATATGCAGATGATGGTATGGTCTGTAGAAGTATAGGTTGATGGACAGCGGGCAATTTTTATATTATAATGGTTCTGGTGGGAGTTGTGGAATGACAGAGGAGAGGGTGTGGTTGCAATCTGATGGTGGAAAGAAGGCTATCAGCTATTGATAGGCTCGTATGTTAGAAGTGGTGGTAGGCTGGTTTCTGGGTGATATGTGATCTCTGTGTTACTTGTTCAGTGATGTTTGGGAAGCTGCTGTCGAGTGGTTGTGTTGCACTGTGATATGTTTTGTGGGTATTGTGGAATGTAGCTGCTGTTGTGTTGTATGGTCAGAGGAGTGGATGGGATGGTGATAGACAGTGGTGAATTAATGTCGATTAGGAGGGGATGTAGTGGGTGAATTGGTTGGTAAAAGAAATGGGCAGTGTTGATGATGATGGTTGAATTGGTTATAGCAACGTAGTAAGGAATTGAGGAGGAGAGAGGATGGTTGCTTCTGATATAGGGTGGCTGCTTCTGATATAGGGTGGTTTTTGAGGCAGTTGAAATGTTTTGGCAACCTAAAGTAGGACACACAGTTTTGATGGCCAGAGAAGGGAAGTAGCAGCCTGAAGTCAATTTAAGGTTTGTATATGTGGAGTGTTTGGTTTCAGGGCAGTAAGAAAATGGGGGTGGTAGTTGATAGTCAATGGAGAAAATATGGCACTGTGATGGCACGTGGCAATTTGACACGGAGATTATGTTGATAGTCTGCTAATGGTGTGCACTGTTTCACAAATGAGAGGCAGAGATGCACAAAACTGTGCACAGAATAGTGGATAAGTGCTAGAGTGCAGAATAGAGGGGATTGTGCAGCAATGTAAGGGGATTGTTTGTGGTATGAAATGGTTTGTACACAAATGTAGTTATTACTGATACGTGGAGAATGGCAGGGGTTCAGGGAACTGGTCAGAGGTGGTTGACTGTGTGAAAGGGGGTGGTTCGTTGATGAATGGTGGTGCTGTGGAGTTTAGGTGATGCAGACAGTATTTGTATGGAGTAGACAGTATTTGTATGGTTGTGCAAGTTTGGTGATGCAAGTTTGAAGTGCACGGTGTGGCAACAGCAAGGAGTTGTTGTAGTGATTTATGGCTTGATGTATGGAAGTAGTGTATGTGAATAATCAGAGGCAGTGGAATGGTTTGAACAGAGAACATCAAGATGGTGATGGTAAATTCATATTATATCTTACCATTTTAGCACTTGTAAACACATCTTAACTTTATGACATATTAACTTTATGACATAGTATGATCTAATATGTCGGTGTCCAAATATTATCTGACAAAGTTGCACACATTAGGTAACTCCGATAAGGAAGTCAGTTTGAAAACATCATGTGCAATTTGTTACTACAGTTTTAATTCTAATTAATCTTATTATTTGTGTTTCAAGTTTGCAGTAATACTAATTTGTTATGCTATTCCAAGATTACGGTGCAAACTCAAGCATAGTTCAAGTTTGACACGCAGGTAGTGCATGACTAATTCACATGTTTATTTCTTGTTTTCCCAGGTTCAAGTTGACATTGCAAAAAAAGAAATGCAGCATATGGTTTTGGTTGAAGCCTAAAAATTTGGGTTTTCAAGATTCCATGAAGTTTTTAAGGTTTTTACCATACTATTTCTTAATAGTTGTACTAATTAAAGATCTGAATTAAGACTATACCACTTAATGATTGTACTAAAGATCTGAATTATGCTGCAAAAATGAATGTATGAACCATTATTTTGTATAGATTATTAACACTTTAATTGATATATGTTTATTTTGGTATTATGTTATGCAGTTTGTATTTGCCATCAAATTTAATTTTGAATGATTGTAATATTGCATGCAATAATTTTTTGTTATAATCAATAATAGTGGGATTAGTTTGCATCGGTTTCCAACAACAATCTATGCGACAAGTTCCTTTGTTGCATCGGTTTTCATTACAACCAATGCAACATGTTCCTTTGTTGCAACCGTATTTTGCATCAGTTGTTAGTAACAACCGATGCAAAAAGGACTATTTTGCATCGGTTTTAGAACTGATGCAAAATTGTTAAGCCTGTTGCATCGGCTGCATGTGCATTGTTTGTAGAACTGATGCAACAGGAGGGTGAACAACTGATGCAAATGGCATGTTTTGTAGTAGTGTATCAATACTATTTTTAATAACTTTTATTTAAAAAGTGGTTTTGTCTAAAGTCAACTTGAAATTTATTTTATAATTTACAAGCATTATTTTGAGAAAAATTTTAAAATAGAATTTTTGAGAAGTATTGATATACTCGCATGGCATAATCGGAGGCAGTGAGTGCTTGCAGTTAAGTCTTGGATTTCTCTAGGATAGAGACATAACCGTTGAACTATGAATCCATGGTTAGATACCAAAGTAGTGCTTTCCATATTATTTCTAAAAAGGAGTTTCAAATATTCTATTGAAAAGGAATTGTTTTTGAATATATTTAATTTGATAAGAAAATATATATTTTGGATAAAGAGGTTTAAAAATATTAAATATTAAACTAAAAAGAGATTTGGAGTTATTCGGTGAAAAATGAAATATGTGATTTAATTGTTTGTTTTATTTGATAGTTAATAACTGATTATCAAAACCTGGACCCAAAATATAACTCTGGTAATATCTAGGAGAAATACGGGATTTATATGATACAGTTAACGTTCGAGGTGTTATACTGTATATATAAACTCATTTCGTTCTTCTGGGACATTTATAAGGGAATCTGTCCACTTATGGTTAAGAGATGATCTCCGATCTCATTTTCGTCCGTTTATTTCCTAAAGAACCGGGGTTGAATTTAGCGAAAAATATCGACGTTGTTTCGAAGAGAGTGGGATCAGATATGTTATCTGAAATCCACTTCGATCCAACGAGTATGTTTTCCAAATGAAGATAAGAGCATGGAGTCGATGATGGAGCAGTGAAATGCAAGGGCTAATCGCTACTAATCTTGAGAGTGATTCCAAAATGGATGTAGTAGGAGTAGTGTCTTCAGTTCCGTTCGGACCTAGAACGGACTTGTATGGACGAATGCTCTCAGTACATTGTCATTGGAGGACGGTGAGCATTCTAAGTGAAATTTCTTTAAAAAGGTAAGCGTAGCCTCTAGCCTCATCAATCGGGAATGACTGAAATGCAGGAGGAATGCAGCAAGGCTAAGTGGGTAGCACCCAGGTAGGGTATGTCTATCATCCTTCTAGATATCCTTAGATATTATTTCTACGATTATGGAAGGAGCTCGGAAAAGGGTGGGAACACCTAGGGTGATAGCATATTCGGTCTATCCAGGTTAGAGATAGTATGGTCTTGTGTTGCAGGGGATCCCGGTGTGGTCCTCGGTATGTTGTTCTAGACGTGTACTATGACACGTGGTACCCCAGTACCTAGTCATTCGGATAGAATCCATTCTCCAATAAGCACCGTACGGTTTTGATTATGCCCAACTACGCTGGAACGTGAGATGCAATCATTTCAGCTATTTGAATAAGTATTTGTACTTAGACACTGCTATAATATCGGAGGATTTGATATGAAATGTTTTGGTTATCGTAAGGTAAAACCCGTCGTGTTCATGTGGCGTGGTCTTACGAGATACCTTTTATTTTCAAAGGATTTTGGAACTTTAATAATTCAAATTGAGCGTGTTTTCTCATGGTGGTTTTCCAGACTGTCTCGGGTGTTATTTTATTATAATGCTCGGATCAGACCAAGTATTACAGATTCAGGATAGGATGCTATGGAGCTCAAGAGACGAGCTGGATGGCAAAGGCGTATTTCACGTATCTGATTTATATTCCTCTGTGTTTTATAGACTGTATATTCAGCTTTTGTGAGGACAAGTTATTATAATTTTCCAGTATTGTGCTATTGATTTGTATTATACTCTGATGATGTAATGTATAAAAACATTATAATTCTTTTTGTACGAGGATAAGCTGTTATATATTATATATTGTTCCGTTGCGATTGTGAGATTCTATGTTGTTGATTCTATTTCCTTTTTCTACCTCTTCCTTATTTTCCCTAACGATCTGGTATTTTCGGCATTCGACTGTTCGGCATGTAATACAGTGGACGTATTGTTGTCGATTTTCAAGCTTCGAAAATCCGGTTCATGAAAAGTTGGGTCTAAGTTGAATCATTAAAAGTGAAACATTATTCATAGAGAATTCATCTCCTCGGTTATAAGAGTTTAGTATTACAGTCGGTTATAATCAACTTAAAGTCAAAATTTTTAGCTAGAGCAATATGATTGATAATGATTATTATTATTATTGAATCGACTACTTTATGTTTAGACTTTCAAAGTTTAATGTGGACGAAATTGAAATTTTGACCAAAATAAAATTTCGTAAGTCCTAATTTCATATAATTTTGATGAAGAGAATCGGTATAACTAATTATTATTGCCAAGTACCGTTTATAATAAGTAAAACTGGATTTTACCAGAAGACGTGCAAGCGATAAGTTCATCCAAAATGTCACACCACTGGCAAAGGAGACGTGTGAATGTTAATATTCGAATTATTTGATATTAATCATTGACTAAATTTACACCTTTGAGTCACACAACTAAAATGTTGAATGCACCGAATGTACCACACGATTTGATTAACATATATTAATTAACACTTATGAAATATTAAATATTTTTTGATTTGATTAAATGCTATTAATATTTAATAAAGTGTGTATGTAAAAGTTATAAATGCGCATAGACATATACAATGACAGTAGACGATTTAAATTGGATCTAAATAGAATAAATACTAAGTGGGTTTTTAAATAAATTAAATTAGTCAATATTTATGAAATATTAATTATTATATTTAATTTATTTGACTGAATGCCATTAGTATTTAATAAAGTGTGTATTTTAAAGTTATAAATGCGTGTATTGATATATGATATTGATAAAATGTTTAAACCGAACTTAAGTATATTAAATGCTAAGTAATTTGGAAACTTTTTAGGGCCATGTGCAACCTATTATGGTCGGCCAATGACAATAAAGAAAGGGAGTGAATTTTATGATATTTAATTAGGAATTAAATAAAGGAAGTTTTAAAGGAGAGAATTGAAATGTTCCAATGTTTCCTTTAAAACTTATTCTCTCTCATTCATTTCTGAATACTCTTTAGATAATTCATGTTTATTCTTCTCCTCTACCATCCCATCCAAAAATAATAGCTTGCAAAACTTGAAAATTTTCAAAATCAAATATAAAAAAACAAAAGGTTGTTATTATCTCTTGATTCTTGCAAAATCCAGATATCGATTCAACCGAGTCTAGAAGGATTGATTCACATTTCAAGATGTGATTTTTGACAATATCCCTAGGTAAATATCTGATTTAATTTATTTCCATTACTCGTATGTTCGAATCCTATATGATACATTTCTTGTTTAAGGTTTATCTTATAACAAGGAATTCAAACCATTTGATCTCTATCTCCGTTGAAAGTATGTTGATTTAATTCAGATCTAATTTTCCTCTTCATCTCATCTCAAAATATGTTTATTATTAATGATACGATTTAGTCTCCCTTCTCCTTTGTTAACTATTCGATTCCTTTTGTATTATTTAGATTTGTATGTTATTATTGTGAATTTACATATGCCTAACTTGTCCAATTCCTTTTCTATTGCACTAAAATTTTATTTGTAAGAAACTAATTTTTATTGAGATCAATTTTTGAATTCAATGATATGTATATACATAAATGTAAATAGTTTATTCATGTTAATAGATTAAATTTCACCATGAAAAGTAATTCCTTTTGTTAAATAATTTAGATTTCGAATATCAATGTTTTTATCATTGTTTAAAAAATCCTATTGAGCAAAAATTTATAAATGGACTTTTGCATAAATTCCAAATCCTTTATTTCTTTTCAACTTTAAAGTTTTGTATATTTCCCTTCTAAACTAAAAGCTTAATTTAAATGCTAACTTTAAATCATTGTATGTGTATGTATGTGTGTATATATATATATAAAATATATATATGAAATTTGCAAATGTTTGCTTATAAGTAGTTATTTTAATCTAAAACATTGATTGCAATGTGTATGTTTATGTATGTAGCATACATGTATTGATCTAATTTGAAATTATAAGATGGATCTTGTGTAATAAATGACGTACTTAATTTTAAACATTTCTTTAGTTAAAACCCAATTCGCTACTGGTAATTTCAGATTTCAGATCATAAACATTTGTCTAATATGTTTTTAATGTATACATATATATATATATACACACACTTCTCCCCTTTGTTATGTATAAATATTCTTAAATCGAAATCTTGGACAGCAAAGGAATATGTAAAGGGCGAAGGAGTCTACTGTGGTGTAAATCTCAACAACTACATAATGTTATATTAACTATGTATACATCTTATTTGTGGCATATGGACTTCACACAAACAAGTATATCTGATATACTTGTAAACGAAAAATAACTTCCAAAAAAATTAGACTAAATAATGATTTTATTTAAAATATTTAGATTAGATCTAAATCCATTTAGGTTTCATAAATTAAACAAATATCAAAATGTAAAAAATTGAAATTCGCTCATTTAGCCCACTTCCGACCGGCCAGTTCATTCATTTTTGACAGCCCTTGGAGGTAATGGATCGTCAATCTACTCTAAAAATTATAGCAACTAGGATGCATTATGCATGTTAAAACCTTTTACCAATATCAACACCACTTCTTACAACGGAGGCCATAGTAGACCATCCATAGTGATAATATATTGGATGAGAGTACACTTCTTATTCTTGTTCATATTCGCAATTCTGATTGTGTTCGACCATCATGATTTACATGTTGGTCTTACCGAGGACTCATTCGTTGTTGTATACGTTATTCAAGCTCCGTATCATGTTCACGTAGGACCTAGTAGTGTCACTCTTCCATCTTGACGTACTAGTCAACATGCTCCTTTGGATATGTTCGTGTTGACCGGATGGAATGGTCAAGTGGTCCTTATCATAACCAAGATGATGGGTAAGAAATCGACATTGTTTATATATATAGGGCTAGTTAGAATTATGGTTTTGGCGAGTTAGGGGATGACATATATAGTGAGAACTATCAAATTTAATTTTAAATGGGTTGAATGGACAAGTCATTGCTCTTTTATGTAACATCGGTGAACAACACTGATGATGACGAGTATGGACAAGTCACCGCTCCAAATGTAACATCATCGAACAACACTATTGATGAAAGGTATGGACAACTCACTACTTCTAATGCTCTACCTCTATTGGCCAAGCTATCGGGAGGAGTATACCACCTGATAGCCTGGATCAAAGGGCATAGAAGGAGTGATCTCTCGTACACACTACTTTGGATCAACACGGATACGTTACAATATCCGAACAATCTAAAACAATGCGTATTTTTTCTCGACACAAAGTAATACATGAGAATTGCTAGCACTAAATAATATAGTATAAGAGACACGCAGAAGATTAATCCCATTTTAATAAGAATTCGAATTGAATAATAAATAACAAATAAATATTATATCATATATCGAAATCTAATACAATATTTCATACATTTACATCTAGTAAAAAATGCAAGACTAAATAAAATAATACATCATGCCATCACATCTCTTAAGATAGACAAGAAAAAATATATCTGCATCGCCATTGGCTCCATCTCAATGTCACTGCCCACAAAGCACTTAGAAGTATAACATCAAACCTATTGTTACCCGGTTCCTTGTCCCGGCTACAAGGTAATAATTACAGAGGCTTTGATTGAATCTAGATAAGACTCGAGCCAAAGAGAGATTGGAGATATAATCGATTGATCTAATTTGACTAGTTTAGCATATATATATGGTTCGGCTTATAAGTATGGTTAGGCCTTTAAAAGTGGCTCGAATGAGGAAGGGAGAACATTACGGTCGGTCGAGACGTCCAAGGAGAGATCGCTCGGCAAGGGTGGCTTGGCACTTGGTGGACCTGCCCTAGAGGAATTGGTTCATTTAGTTCATTATTTGGTGGCTCGACATTGGAAGGTTCGACACGAATGCCTCGGCCATGATGGTTCGGCCTTGTTGGATTAGTCAAGGTAGTCCCTGTTGAAGTGCTACGTCCGACCTCCCTTTGCTATGACTCGTGCCGTAGCCTCCTTCGAGTTATGTAAGGACACACTTCGAGTTACTACCAAGAAGACCCAACGTCGGCCAGGGTCGTTCGACAACCATCATTCGACATTAGTGGCTCGGAATGCACGGCTCGGTGAACGCAAGTTGCATACTGTGAGCTAAAGTACTTTGTTCTTGGGCCTACGTAGGAAGTCCAGCCTATCTTCGTCTATAAATAGAGAGGCAGGGGTACAGTGAAAGGGACCTTTATTCGAGAACTCTAGGGATACTCTGCTATTTTTTATGCGCTCATCTTTTTGACCCAAACTTTTATTGAAGATGTTTGTTTACGGATTGTATATGTATTCAAGTATTTTAAAAAAGCAATAAAGATCATGCTGAAAGTGGACGTAGGCAGTTACGTCGAACCACTATAATTCTGGTGTTCTCGATTCTATTGTTAGTTTTTCATATTTTCCTCTGTTTTAATTTACTATCTTCATTAATCTCTCAATACAAATCTATTCTTGGGTGTTAATGGCCAATTTCAGTGCTAACATTTTAGTGCTTTCACCGAGAACAGCATTCTCAGGCTGTCAGGATCTACTTCGTCGCTACTGGATTGAAGAAAACCCATGAAAGAGATCAAAGTTTATTCTCGAGATTTCACATATTCTATTCAGAGTTCAGACGGATAACTCTAATATGGGAAGACCACTTACTAGATCAGCCTCCCATAATGTGGATGTTAATGAGACCGCCAGTGTCAAGCATGTGGGACCTAGCAACCAACAACCTAATCCAGGTGCAGGTGTCGCCCCCATCCTAAACTAATCAGAAGCTGTCACCAGAGCAGAGTTCAATAAGTTGATGAAGGAACTCATGGAAAGCAGAAGATAGCTTAACGAGCAAATTCAAGCCAACGCCAATCTCATGACCTAGATTACTCAACAACAGCATTAGAATACGGGAGGAAGCCATGCTTCATACTCATCATCTGATAGCTCCGCTTCGTCTGATAGGCATCACAGGCATAGACACCGTAGAATTGAAATAGTGCAAATAGGCGCAGTAGAATAATCTAACATGAATGGTCTAGGTTCCTTACCTAGAACCATGGCTCCTCGCCTGTACCTGAGAAATCGCACTCAAGTTGGGATGGGAAACTTAGGATCTGGAACACGAGTGTAAGCTGACCGGTCGGCTTACCAAGACGCAATGAAAAAGGTCCCCGGGACACTCGTTTGGGAGATCACCAATCAAGGAAGCACCAACCGGAATGGTCACGTAGGACGGAGTCCAACCTGCACCTCCCATCCAAATCCTGGATTTATAAGCTATGGTCAGACAGCTGATGAGGGAAAATCTAGGCTTATCTAACGATGATTGTGGCATAGCTAGGAGTCATATTCCATTCACAGATGCTATCCTACAAGCTGAGTACCCACAGAAGTTCAGCATGCCGACAATTCCAACCTACGAAGGGAAGACTGATCCCCGATAGCATGTAATGTGATACAAATAGATGATGGACTCAACTAGGACAAATGATGCGGCTAAATGTAGATGTTTCCCAATAACCTTATCTAGAATCGCTACCATGTGGTCCACCAGACTCCCTCCACGATCGATCTCCATGTTTGAAGAGTTAGCAACAAAATTTATGGAGCAATTCAAAATTCATACCACTTGCCCAAAGGACGTGATGTCTTTATCCAGTGTAATCTAGGCTCCAGGAGAGTTGCTAGAGGAATATTTGCAAAAATTTCACATTGCTGAAACCGAAATGACCACGCTATTCTTATAGCCGTGATGCGAGGAGAAGATTCGGATTTAGGGTTTGGTGATTGGCTGGCAGGAAAACCTCTGGCTACCTAGAACATTTTTATTCAAAGGCGCATCAATTCATGAGAAGGGGAGGAAGCCAGGTGGACGAGGTGAAGCAGTGCGCTAGGAACTGGCAAGGAGACGATGAAACCAACATTGTGGTAAAACAAGCTGGTGACAACTCTAGAAAGGTCCAAGTCAATGTCCAAAACAAGCCCGAGCAGTCTAAAGGATACGGAGGAGGAAATTCTGGAAGGAAGAGGGAAGTAGAAAAATGGAAACCGCGGATCCCAACCTATAATGATTACACTCCTCTGAACACGTCTCTAGAGAATATTTATTTATCAACTTGTAATACATTCCAGTACCAAAGCCATGCCCAAAGGAATCCACCGAGGAACAAAAATAGACTGGGAAGTACTGTCGGTTTCATGAGACTTACGGGCACAACACTGAGGAATGTAGACATCTCCATGATGCTATAGAAAAACTGATTTGGCAAAAGAAGTTACAGCAGTTTGTAAAGAATCCACAAGAAGGTGGACAGGGGACATCCGGCACCAGTCGCGGGTAGGCTCTACGTCAACCTGAGGAACCCGCCCGGACCGTAGGTAGACTGATCATAAAGATAGTCGATGGACCTCCTCCAGCAAACAAGAGTTTGCAAGAAATGGAACGCTATGCTAATTCCCTAAAGCATGAGGATTTTGAATGCTCCTCGAACTCGGAAGACGGTTTTCCAACAAATAGCAGTGAATGATGACGGATGATGTAGTATTCAGGAGCAGAGACGCTGATAGGGTGGAGGCACCTACCATCGACCCGATGGTCATTTCGACCATAATTGGACTAGCGTTTGTGCGAAGGATACTGATTGATTGTGGGAGTTTTGTTAATATTATTTTAAAAAAGGTATATGACCAAATGAAGATGGAGGCGAAGGATCTAAAAACATCTAAAGCACACTTTCACGATTATAATGGTGCAACCACTGATGCGATTAGTTTTGTAGAGTTTCCAGTTGAATTAGGAGAAGGTGAACGTAGGAGGGTATAGATCCTACCGTTCATTGTTTTGGATGTTGATTCCCCATTTAATGTGTTTTTGGGCCGACCGACCCTGGAGGATTTTAGGATAGCTTTGGCCTCGTGGTGTTTAACCTTGAAATTTCCGACGGATAGCGGAATTGGTGTTGTGCATAGCGATCAAGAAACTGGTCGCGCATGTTATGTGGCTGAGCTGAGAGAGGCCCGGTGGGGAGAGAAGGGTATGGCTGTGGACAACTCTGTCTGCATACATCTTACTGAAAATTGACAAGTGATGCCCGAGCTTTGGCTCGAGCAGTAGGGTCGGATCTATAGAGGCATAGATCTGAGATATGATGATGAAGAACCCAAGGAGTCTAAAGCAGCATCGGTTGAACCGACGATTGATATTCCAGTCAGCCAGGATGACCCATCATGGGTGCTTAAGATTGGATCACAACTCACCCCCTCGATGACTGAGAATCTTGCTAATTTCCTCCGAGCGAATCTAGATGTTTTCGCTTGGACCCACTCTGATATGTGCTGGATTTCTCCTGCCATCGCAAGTCATATGTTGAACATTGACCCAAAGTATGTGCCAGTGAAACAAAAAAGGAGAGGCATGGACCGGGAGAGGTCTGCTGCTCTCAGAGAGGAGGTGGACAAGCTCGAAGCCAACAGGTTCCTCCACGACACCCTCTACCCCGAATGGGTATCTAACCCCATACTAGTGAGGAAAGCAAATTGAAAATGGAGGACCTGTGTTGATTACTCAGACCTAAACAAGACGTGCCCAAAGAATAGTTTCCCTTTACCCAGAATTGATCAGTTAGTCGACTCAACAGCGGGACATGAATTATTGTCATTCATGGTACGTATTCGAGGTACAATCAAATCCATTGCACATTCCAGATCAGGAACACACTAGTTTTGTCATGGATGTTGGACTGTACTGTTATATAGTGTTTCCCTTTGGGTTGAAGAAAGCAGGGGTGACTTATCAACATTTGGTAAATCGGATGTTTGAAGACCAATTTGTTATAACAATGGAAGTCTATATAGATGACATGCTCGTGAAGTCAAGGCAGTCAAATGACCACATTCGAGACTTAGAGGAGATGTTCGATATATTCAGATACTATGGAATGAAAATCAATCCACTGAAGTGTTTCTTTGGTGTTGCATCAAGAAAGTTTTTGGGTTTTATTGTCGATGCGCGAGGAATCGAAGCTAACCCAGAAAAGATTCAGGCCATCCGAGACATACAAGTTCCCAGAACTATAAAGCAAGTACAAAGCCTGAATGGAAAAGTTGCCTCAATGAGTCGATTCATATCCAGAGCAATCGACAAATGCATCCTTTCTTTAATGCGATAAGGAAAGGGAAGAGAAATTTTGAATGGACGCCAGACTGTGAGGATGCATTCCGAGCTCTGGTGAGACACTCGGAGAATCCCTCGGTTTTTTCAAAGCCTGTAGACCATGAAGAGTTTTATGTTTACTTGGTTGTGTCCCAGCATGCCATCAGTAGAGCCCTGGTTCGTGAGGAGCATCGAATTCAAAACCCAGTGTACTGTGTCAATAAACGTTAAACGAGGGCAAAAAGAAATTATCGTAAGATTGAAAAGCTAGCCAACTGCTTGGTGATTGCATCACACAAGCTCCGTCCGTACTTTCAGGCAACCCGATTAGTGTTTATAACGATCAACCTTTGCGACAGGTGCTCCAATGGCCAGAACTTCTGGGAGGTTACTCAAGTGGAACGTTGAGTTATGTCAATTCGATATCACTTACTTGCCCCGGAGGGCAATTCAAGGGCAAGCGCTAGAAGACTTCATTGTAGAGTTCACCATATCAGATGAGCCAACTAGTAGTGATATAACTTCCCCCACTCAATGGAAGCTATACACCGACGGGGCATCCAACGACTGTTGTTCTGGGGCTGGTGTTATTCTTCTAACTCCTGAAAACCGATCAATTTGTTATGCTTTGAAACTCGACTTTCCAGCTACAAATAACGAAGCTGAATATGAAGCATTGATTGGTGGCTTAAAATTTACCGGGGAACTCGAAGTAAAATCAGTTGAAATATTTTGTGGCTCACAATTGGTGGTGGTGTATCAAGTACAGGGAGACTCTCAAGAAAAGGGGCAGAGACTTGCCCCGTACCTTGCTCGGGTCCAAGAACTATTGGAAGACCTTGAATACTATGATATTTCATATATCCCACGTGAACAGAATGGGAAGCCAATTCTTTGGCAAAATTCGCAAGTTTTGGTGATGCACAGCAGATGGGCTTAGTTCCTATCGAAATCTTACATGCCCCGAGTATAAACGGAATGGAGGTGGATGATGTGTTTGGGACGGAAACTGAAAGGGAGTCATGGATGACCTCGTTCAAATAATATCTATTACGTGAAACTTTGCCCGAGAGAAAGAACGAAAGATGACAAGTCATTCACAACGCCTCGCGGTATATAATGCAGGACGGAGTAATGTATCGAAAAGGATTCTCAGTCCCTTACTTTGGTACATCGCCAATGACGAGATAAAGCAGGTTTTGAAAGAGATTCATGAAGGAGAATGCAGTGACCATACTGGGGGGTAGATATTAGCAAAAAAGATCCTCCGCTTTGGACATTATCGGCCAACCGTGAATCGGGACTCCACGGACTATGTAAGAAGATGCGACAAATGTCAAAAATATGTGAAGATGACGAGAACTCCGCCAACGTAACTCAAACAAATGGTTAGTCCTTGGCCATTTGAAATATGGAGGATCGATATAATCGGCTCCTTGTCGATCTCCAAAGGTGGTGCAAAATATGCAATTGTTGCGGTTAATTATTTCACCAATTGGGGGGAAGCAGAGCCCTTAGCTACGATCACCACTAAAAAGGTCATCAATTTCATTCTACGAAACATTATATGTCGTTTCGACCTCCCATGAACTATCATCACGGACAACGGAACTCAGTTTGAAAGTAGGGAGTTCAAAGAATTCTGCCAAAAATATTGCATTGAAAAAAGGTTTGCGGTAGTCGCTCACCCAAAAGCCAATAGACAAGTTGAAGCCGTTAATAAAATAATCAAGTCCA
This sequence comes from Allium cepa, assembly GCA_030765085.1. Taxonomy (NCBI): domain Eukaryota; kingdom Viridiplantae; phylum Streptophyta; class Magnoliopsida; order Asparagales; family Amaryllidaceae; genus Allium; species Allium cepa. The sequence goes on from CM060928.1 coordinate 274,478,394, forward strand.
TATTGAAAAATGTTTGGAGAAGGCTAGAGGTAGGTGAGTGGATGAGCTTCCGATAGCTCTCTGGGCTTACAGAACCACCCACAAGTCCGCGACTGGCCACACTCCATTCACCTTGCCATACGACACTAAAGCTGTTATACTCATGGAACTTGAAGTCCCCTCTCACTGAGTGACTCATTATGATCGTAAGACGAACAAGGATCATTTATTGGAATCGCTGTACTTTGTCGACGAAAAATGTGAAGAAGCTGATTTAAGGGCGGTAGCATATAAGCACCGAGTCACTCGACATTATAATGCAAAAGTTCGACCGAGGGTCTTTGATGTGGTTGATCTTTTTTGAAGCGATTTTTTCCAATCCCATCATATATGAATCCCACATAGGAAGGTCCCTGCATCGTCGAATGGAAGCTTGGAGAAGGAACCTTCGAGCTAGCGACTGTTGATGGTGTGACACTCCCCAGAGCATGGAATAGCGAGCACTTGCATCGTTATTACACTTAGTCTATTTCCTTTGCATTTTAGTAACATTTATTTCTAGTGTATGTTTCCTTTTGTTGTTCTTTATTTCCAACATGTAATAAGACAACTCGGCTTGTCCCTATTTTTTATAATAATCGATAAAGGCTTGAAGCCATTTTTTCTGTGAACTATTGACGTCTTATATGTTAAATTCTATGAAAAAAAGTCAAGTTGCATTATTCTTTCTGACGTATGAATACATATACAAAATTAGAAGTCAATAGACGATTCAAAAAATCTATATGTCCCCGGAGCGCGAACTAGAATACTTTGAGTCCCCAGAGTGTGGATTGGAGTATAAACGATTCAAAAATCTCCGAGTCCTCGGAGCGTGGACTAGAATACTCTGAGTCCCCAGAGTGCAGACTGAAATATAAACGATTCAAAAATCTCTAAGTCCCCAGAGCGCAGACTAGAGTACTCTAAGTCCCCGAAGTGCGGACTAGAGTATAAACGATTTAAAAATCTCTAAGTCTCCGGAGCATGGACTAGAGTACTCTCAGTCTCTGGAGTGCGGACTGGAGTATAAATGATTCAAAAATCTCTAAGTCTTCGGAGCACGGACTAGATTACTCTGAGTTCCTGGAGTGCGGACTGGAGTATAAACGATTCAAAAATCTCTAAGTCCCCGGAGCGCGGACTAGAGTACTCTGAGTCCCTAGAGTGCGGACTGGAGTATAAACGATTCAAAAATCTCTAAGTCCCCAGAGCGCGGACCAGAGTACTCTGAGTCCCCAGAGTGCAGACTGTAGTGTAAACGATTCAAAAACTCTAAGTCCTTGGAGCATGGACAAGAGTACTCTGAGTCTCCGGAGTGTGGACTGGAGTATAAGCGAATCAAAAATCTCTAGGTCCCCGTAACACGGACAAGAGTACTCTGAGTCCCTAGAGTGCGGACTAGAGTATAAACGATTCAAAAAATCTCTAAGTCCCCAAAGCGCGGGCTAGAGTACTCTGAGTCCTTGGGGTATGGACTAGAATATAAACGATTCAAAAAATTTCCAAGTTATTTGGGAGCGGACTGGAGCTTATGTAACCTGCAAGATTTCACATTTCAACTACAAATTAGACAATAAGTTACACAATGAAAGTTGTGGAAGATAAAGAAACAAAAATTTATTTACTAATCTAAAATTGAGTTCCATTACAACTCTTCTGGAGTTTGGAGCAAAAGATCACAATGAGAATAAAAATAAATAGAAACAACTATATGATTCAGGTTTATTCGAGCCTAACGAGGCACGGCCGGATTGCTACCTTTTTTATTTTTTTCTCCTTATTCGGTTTCTCCGAAGGCTCCTCACCCGAGCGTTTTCTCTTAGACGTCTTGCTTCCTAATGAGATGGTATCCAGGGAAGGAAGAGGGACCTAGAGAGGTGTGCTTCCACCCGGGAGAATTACTTCAGGGGATTATTTTGAGGATCATCAAGTTCCACCACTTGAGGTTCAATCTTAATTTTGGCCTTCATTTTCTCCTCCTCCACGATTCGTTCCCCCATGCTAAGTTTTGAAGTAGGATCGGAAGAGCCCATGATTTCAACCTCGTCATGTTCGTCCACAGGTGAGGGATTTTGGGGTTTTTCCTCATCGAATGCTCGGATTACTTGGGCATCGGGTCTAGAAGTATCCCCAATGTGGGGTTCTTCCGCTATTTTTTCTTCCTTCACCGTGGCGACATTGCTCCTTGGAGTTGGTCCAGGATCAGAATGATCTACATGGAGTCATTAAGGATAAGTTTTAGAATACATCTATTATTCATCAAAAGCAATGGTTCTTCGGGCGCAAGAAGGAAAAATTACATACCGGCTGACTCTCAGTTGCTTTTGGAGTCTCACCCTCTGGAATGGGGGATAGAATGTGAACATCATGCTCGGGCTTCTTTGGGTCATAGCCAACATGCAACTCGAAAGGAACGAGTGATGAGCAACCAGCCGGTTGAGCAGAAAAAGACAGGCCAGCAATGTCGTCCTTCCCCTTTGATGAGGAGGAGTCTCTTCCGAAAAGAGCTTTCACCGCAGACAAGTCGGAACGCTCGTTTCCTCGAAGCACTTCCTTCACCAGAGCATATTCATCAACCTCTTCGGTGCCCAACTCAACTATTCTAATTTTTATTAAATTAGCCCATCCTTGGGCCAATGATTCGAGGTAACCCTTGCCTAGAAAGATAGATCTCGATGCATGAAAACTCGAGCATTATATTCAACGATAAGCGGATCAAATAAGCATTTAATTTCTTCTCTACTGGCTTCAATATCCACCTCGAGGCGAGAATCAATTTCTATAAACGCCATTATTTTACCTTCCTCATGGGTTGTACCCTTTAGCGCTTCGGCTTTAGAAAGTTCCTCATCAAGCTTCGTCTTTAAGAGTCGTGTTGCGACAATTTCATCACAATATCATTGTGACTCTTCCTGTGCAGCAGTTTTTTCTTCTTTCTCTTTAAGGACCAGCTCCTCCAGCTCTTTAACTCATCGAGCGAGAATATCTTTTTCCTTCTGGATGGAGTCTTTCTCCAAGGCAAGAGCACCACTACGTTGGATTGCCTCATCAAGTTCCTTTTATGAGTGGCCTCCAAACGACTGACTGCCTCGGTTGTATCTTAGGCGTTTTTTTCGTGCGGCCTCAAGTTGAGATTTGTACAAGGATAGTTCTTCATCTTGGGCCTTAATGATATCTTTGTCGTGAATGGCTTCAAGTTTTAGGCGATCGATTTCGTATTGACGTTCCATAGAAACCTTTGAAACTTTCTCTGCCAAATGAACAAATGCATTATGCTAGAAATAGATATCATTATTGCAGGCAATGACACTTTGTTTAACATGCCCTGGAATAGGATGAATCGCAGGAAGAAACTTTAATCCGTCGAAGCATATCTTTGGAAATGTGGCCTTAAGCTCGGCTAATTTTTCCGCTGCTGATGGATCGTGTGCGGAGACTAGAGGAGTTTGCTTAGTCGAGATCACAGACTTTTTATGGGGCTCAGGAGATTGCGTGGTGCCGGACGACCCAGATTGTTAGTCACGGGGGGCTTCAAATTGAGATCCCTTCTGATCTGATTTCTCCCTACTGTGTTCCGAATGGGGGGAGGATCGCTGGGACATGAGGACTGGCTGTAAGTTTTTCTTTGAGAAGATGACGAATCTATGGGGCGGTAGTCCCTATCACCGCTGTCATCCCTGTCTCGGCATCTACCTGATCCCGAATCACGACAGGAGTGGTGGAAGATAGAGGACTCGCGAAGGCGGTTGAAGCCTTGAGTGTGCCCCATATCACCTGCACATAAACCAAGTGAGGAAAAGTTAGTGAGAATGGTAAGATGGCTAAAATCTAAGTGTAGGGTGAAGTGTGAGTGATCGTATGTGTCCTAGTGTTTTCCCCCGATAGACTAGTTTCTTTTGCTTTACTTATAGGGATTTTCTCTCCTTGTTGACGAGCGAGATCGCCCTCATCGCTCTCGTGGGTAGATTAAGCCCCATGGCCTCTGGGTCATTGAAACCATTATTTAGCAAGTCGTCGGGGATGGTCAGGTCTGATAGACCTTTTAGTGAATCCTCTAGATGTGGGGGAGACGACACTTTTTCAACTGGAGTAATTGTGACTTTTGAAGTTCCGCCCACTGCTTTCTTTCTTAGTTTGTAAGCCAGGCCCTTCTTCCTCCTTGAAGGAGGAGGTGATTCCTCAATGCCGGGTGTGCCAGTTACTAGCGCTAAGTCGGGACTTATATTCTCATCAGACGCTCTTGGCACCCTGGCCTCTTTAATTTCACCTTCTTCAGATGTATCAGGAGCCCTACCTGCAAGAGGCACTGAAGGCTCATCCTGCTCTTTGCCTTTCTCCGTCACGGTTCCAGTTATAATGGCATTAATGGGGAGGCTAGTTCGACGACCCTCCGCCAACAATCCAAACTTCGAGAGAAATTCATTGGAAATAACGGATTTGATCTCCCGGTCTCTCATGGGAATATCTCGAATGGCCTCGACGGCCTCGGAATATCTACTGCCTTCAGGTCGTAGGCGGATACCTGTAAAAGTCAAAGGAAATTTAGAAAGAATGCACCTCGAGCCTCAAACAAATATTAGCTAAGGAATAAAACTTACTCCCTTCCAGCCATCTCCTCGCAAAACCGAGGAGGGCAGTGTACGTAGAACCACTTTTGCTTGTACTGTGAAAATTTACTCCACGCCTCCGTCATGAATGGACATTTAGAATGCGGTTCAAGAAATACGAAGGATGGACTGTCAGACTGTCTTTTGAAGCGGTTGATATAGCGGATATCCTCGGGAGTAAGGAGTCTAAATAAGGTGCTCATGAAGAGGATACAAGCGCCATAAATAAACGCGTGACTATTGGGGTGTAGCTATGCCGGAGCAATCCTGATATACCGTAACACTTCATAGAGAAAAGAGTTGGAAGGTGGAACATTACCGACCCAGCACATGAATTTATTGCATGCTGTATACCCGGCTGGGGGCAGGTGAGGTTAGTCTTGTCCTGACGGAACTAAAACATCATCGAAAGGGATTCCATGAATTTTGCACAACCGACGAAGAGCGGCGTCGTTGATTTTTGAAAATTGTGAATCAATAGGATTATCCAAAATAAGTGTTCCGTCTATAACATCAGGAGCCAAGCCAATAACTGCAGCAGATGGATCCGGAATACTCTATGTAGAGGTTGTCGGTGGATTCGAAGTTCCTACTACCTCTTGCTGAGAACTTGGCTCAGGCTTATCAGAAATTGTAGCAGAGCTGGATCTTTTGGACATCTTCAATGAGCGATTAATATGGGTAGATACCTGTTTAAACTATACTCAAAGACTATCGATATCAGATATAACGACAATAATATATTCCCCCCATGTGGTGTGTGAACTAGTGCAATCATTCAAGTATGAGTATATAAGAATTAAAGATTTATAGACCGATGAAGTGTGATTGAGCATTAAACTATCATCTTTGGAGACCATCATCGCTAACCGTCTCTGAGAGCTTGTCCTATGTTCGGTAGTGGGGGTCTCGTAATCGGACATTGGCATCATTTGCTGAAGGCTGTTATTTACTTTTGTTAAGTTGAATTCGCATTTGTAATTGTTAAAAATTATGGAGTTATAAGTCCAAACCAGTTCCATATACTCATGTGCTTAAGTTCTTGTCATTATTCATTGTTTTATGATCAGGCGTGGGAATATGTGGTTTTGACATACGTTGTGTTCAAGTTGAGGTGATTTTGATTATCAATGCCGACCCTAAGGCCCGAAGTCGACCGAATCTCTAGAACAAAACCACTGACCCACTCATTCTCCTCTCTATCACTTTTATCGACGACCTCGCTTAGACTATGCATACAAACTTACAAACTCCTACCGACCTACATCACCTCACTAGATGCCGAGCCGCACTCGCTACATTTTTTCTCCTCACTCACTCTCTAATCACCTAACAGCCCACCAGGTCTATACCGACCCACCTTCCTAATTTCCTACCGTCCTGTGTTCTCCTTTAAGGCTGAACGACTCCCTCGCTCGGTATATCGAACCGTCCTTATGGACTCTCACCAGTCCATAACGTCACACTTAAATGATCGACCCACACTCATGCCCCTGTCATCGGATGGCATGACCATGATATGTGCCGAGCCACTCCTCCTTAGAATACAAACTCACTCTATTACCCAATCCCGGCCGACCCATGGCCATTCAAAGTATCGAAATCCATCTCCTCACAAAACCAAAAACTCTCTCTCAAACCCTCTGCTCTTCTCACATATACCGTCGCTATCGTCACCACTCTCATCTTGATCCCATCAGGAAAGAGAGACTATGCTTGTAGCTCGGATCCAAGATAGGTTTGGAGGGATAGGGGTAAGGAAATTATGCTAAATCCGAATCCTTACCTACGAAGTCGGTTGGAGTTGAGGCGATGCACTCTAAGGCCCGAAGTCGAGAGGATGTTGGAAGATATTTGGAAAGATAGTGGAAGGTTGAGAGAAAAAGAATGATCGAGGTTTTGAGGAGTAAAGTTGGAGAAGATAAGTTTAGGAGTAAAAGTGCGAAGAAAGAGAAGAAGTGTGGGCATTTATAAAGGGGAGGCGAACCGGCCTTACCCTGTGGAACCGGTCAACACATGTTTATTAGTTTGGTGAAGCAAGCACCGATCGCATGGTTCGGTATTGGTATGTCGATCCATATTTTGTCTTAAAATAAAAAATAAAATAAAAATAAAGGTAATAGTAATGAATAATAATAAATAAATAAAAATATATGTATATATGCATGTATAAATATGTGCACGTATAATGTTCAAAAAATCCACCATGATTCAGCCTTCAAGAGGTTATATTCACCCCAACTTCTGAAAAGTTAAAAATGAGATTTAAATGACAGATGATTATCATTCGAAATGAGCTAGCTTCTGAAAGCAAGGACTGACTGTTGATTCAAAGCGCGTCATGTTGGTTCACATGACGCATTTTGGGGGACAAATGTTACCCGGTTACTTGGCCTGGCTACAAGGTGATAATCATAGAGGCTTTGATTGAATCTTGATAAAACTCAAGCCAGAGAGAGATTGGAGATATAAGGAATTGATCCGATTTGAGTAGTTCAACATATATATGGTTCGGCCTATATGTATGGTTCGGGCTTTAAAAGTGGCTCCACCGAGGAAGGGAGATCATGTGTGGTTCGGTCTAGTAGGATGGCGTGTGTCATTCGGCCAAGAAAGGAAGGTATAGGAATTCAGTACATATCGCTCGATCGAGGAAGGGAAAACAAGATGGCTCGGTCGAGACGTCCAAGGAGAGATCGCTCGGCAAGTGTGGCTCATCACTTGGTGGACCGGCCCCAGAGGAATTGGTTCATTTGGTTCGGTATTTGGTGGCTCGGCATTGGAGGTTTCGACATGAATGCCTCGGCTATGATGATTTGGCCTTGTTTGATTAGTCAAGGTAGTCGCTGTTGAAGTGCTACGTCGGCCTTCCTTTGCTACGACTCATGCCTCAGCTTCCTTCGAGTTACGTGAGGACACACTTTGAGTTACTAACGAGAAGACCCGAGGTCGGCCAGGGTCGTTCGACAACCATTGTTCGGCATTGGTGGCTCAGAATGCACGGCTCGGTGATTGCATACTGTAGGCTGAAATACCTTGTTCTTGTGTCTACGTAGGGAGTCCAACATATCTTCGTCAATAAATAGAGAGGCAGTGTTACAGTGGAAGGGACCTTTTTTTCGAGAACTCCAGGGAGACTCTGCTTTGTTTATGCACCCCTCTTTTTGACTAATTTTTTTATTGAAACTATTTGTTTACAGATTGTATCTATATTCAAGTATTTGAAAAAAGCAATAAAGATCATGTTGAAAGTGGACGTAGGCAGTTACGCTGAAACACTATAATTCTGATGTTCTCGATTCTATTGTTAGTTTTGCATATTTTCCACTGTTTTAATTTACTATCTTCATTAATCTCTCTATACAAAATTATTCTTGGGTGTTAGTGGCCAATTCTGGTGTTAACACCTGTACAGTAACCTCAGTCTGACTCGAGGTTGTTAAGTACATAACAAACCCCAAATAAGGCTATAAATCTAGCTATGATTACAACAAAATCAAAAACAATAAATTTGCAGTTTCGGGTACAAAGGTGACATTTTCAAATGCAAGTATTTCATGCCATGGACGTCGCACAGTCCTATCTTTGCCTAATCCCTCCCATGGATAGTGCGTTCACTTAAGCATGCGGTTTTTTTTGTCTCAATTTGTGTGAGAATTAGGGCAAGGGATGAAAAATGGGAATAATGGTTTGAGCAGGGTTCTTTCCTAGAAGAAGAATTGAAGTACGAGATAAGAATGAAGAGTGGGTTAGGGCGTGTGTGCTTTGGTTGCAGATGTCCAATGAAATGAAGAAAGAAAAATTATAATTCCATTTTAAAATTCAAATATGCCCCAAAATAAATTTAAACCAAAGTACTTTACCCATTTTAAAATCATTTGAAGACATTTCACCATTTTTTAAATTTTATCGAAGACATTATAAAACATCCTCACCATTTTATTCTCGAAATTTTCTTTTGTCAAAGTATCATCTTTCGGCTTTAACAATTTTAAAACAATTCCAAATTTATAAATATCATTTATTTTGCCAAAAAATATTTTTTTGACAATTTTTGGATTTCTAAAATACAATTCAAATTTGAATTTTAAATGAATATTCTACTTTTATTATCAGATATATCCTAAAATTCAACTTATTGAATTCAGATTCAATAACAAAATAACTTTTGAACTTTATATATCCATAGGAAGCACTCTTTCCACTTTTAAACTCAATTTAAATCTCAATTTTCAAATTTAAATCTAAATTTGAAATTCTTATTCAAATACCCAAATAAATTATATATATATATATATATATAATATTTTTAACTTTAAACAGGGATGTTACACTGCTTCTTTATGTAACATCACTAAATAACATTGTTGAAGATAGGCGTGGACAACTCACTATTTTTTTATGTAACATCACTGAACAACACTATTGATGAGATATATGGACAAGTCATCATTCCTTTATGTAACGTCACTAAAAAACACAGTTGATGATAGTTGCAGACAATTCATTACTCCTTTATGTAACATCACTAAACAATATTGTTATTATTTGTATGTTATATAATGTATCTTACAATCAAAATAAGTAAAAAACAAATAAAAAGGCAATGCAAATAAAAAGTATGCAAACCAACAACCGAACCCTAACAACCTACACAAGCCAAATTAATAATACGATACGTTGTTTCTTGCTATGGACTTGCTCTCCCACTCCTACCTTTATGCATTCAAAGATGGTCCACTAGTTGGTCGCACGAAGCAAAATGTGCATTGCATTCTTCAGTATGTTTCACTGTAGCGATATACCCATCCATTGTATGTTGACCCTCGTAATGTTTCTCATTGGAGTCTTGAAACATTTTAGGATAGTTGTTTTGCTGATTCTTGTAACCTTCACTTTCAACTTCACACTACAAGGGGAAAGCCATTTTTCGACGGTTGGAAACCGTCGGCGGCCTTCGGAAGCCGTCGGTAGCCGTCGGAAATTGCCGTCGAAAATTACGGCGTCGGGAAGCAGTGTTTCCGACGTCTTCCGACGAACCTCGCCGTCCGTATTTCCGACGGCTTCCAACATATTCCGACGGCTTCCGACTAATGTCGGAAGCCGTCGGAATCCGTCGGTAAAAATGACCCAAGAGTTGTCGAGTGCCGTCGGAATATAATACCTGCAGGCCGTTGGGAGCCGTCGAAAATATGCTGAAACTTTTTTTTATTTCTGCAGCAATGTAGCCTTCCATCCACGCTTCCCATACAAAAACTATTCCACAAATACTGTAGAATCCAATATATAATATTCTAATCAAAAATCAAATACCAAACTATACACAAATCATCAAAAAAAATTAAGTCAATACAAATCATCACCCAAACTAATGTACAATACATAATAATATCCACAACACCAAATGTTCTATCAATACATACAGCGACAATATCCCCAGCATCCACATAATGTTAAGTGTAGCATAACATAGTACACAAAACCAACAAGTACCCTATCATCTACCAAATCGTATAAAACAGAAAAAATTACCGGCCAAAGCAATCAATCAATCTCCTCCAGAACCTGAGCCAGTAGAGGAAGGGAAGCAGCCACCATACTGCTGCATGTACTCGGCGATACGATGGTCTAGCAACTGTGTCATCTCTATGGTCCGTCGATGGTTCTTCTCCTCCAGCTGCGCCACTCTAGCCCACAAATCTTCGATCTCTGCTAGGTCGATCTGAGATCTAGTCTGCCTACCCCGTCTCTGACTGCTGGCCTGTAATAAATATTTAATTTAGCTATGGTCTCTGTAAGTGTATGTGCAGGTATGTGAATGATTAGCACTGTGATAATGTTATTTAATTTAGTTTATGATGTTTATGTAAGTGTATGTGCATGTTGATAACATTTTAGATTATGGTAACACCAAATAACTATAGTGACAAGATTGTTGATTTATATTTTGAATTAATATAACTTTCGAACATTTTAGCATAAGTAAATTAACTATAGGGAAGGATGAGAGCAATAAATTTTAAATTACTCCTTGATTGCCAATATATTATTTACTTACCACTTGATTGCCAAATCAGTATCGTCCGCCATGCTCCGATGGATCCATAACTGACTCAAAAATAGCATCCTCCTCATCCGTCGTCAGCTGATCTCGACCTGTATCAGCAAGGAGTTTCTAGCACTGCTCGATGAACTTTTCCTGCATTAATACATTAATATCATCATATCTTATTTCATTATATTTTAACAAGTAGAACAATTATTACTAATACTGCATAAATTGAAATATGCTTACATGGCTCTTGCTGTATTTATCGTCGTGCCATGTATACGAAACTGTGCCGTCCGGATTTACATGCTCGACAGCATGCGTACAAGTGAACACGTCCATATAGCCCACCAGACCATGTGTCTCAGCTTCCTAAAATTAATTTTTACATACAATTATTGTACATTTAAAATTATATAGAAAAAATTATTAAAAAAATGCATTCAGTAAATTTACCAACTCCTGTCGATACTGCTGAAATGACTTCGACCCTCCACGATGAGTGACGGGATTTTTATTTTTGTTTGCAGAGTTTCTTTCCAACTTTGCATGTACATTCAAAAGTTGATACATTATTTATCGATCATGTATTTTTTGATATTTACTACCAATCAAATAATTTTTAAAAAAAAATAGTATACTTGCCTTCGCTGTGTCAGTTTCCCAGTATACCAACCATGCTTGCCATATGCTCTCCCCCATCCAACGTGGTCTCTTACCTAATTTCTTTATATCGGATATCGAGTCCCTATAGTTTTTGCGCATCTTCTTCATCCAATATTCCTGTGCCAACTGCATATTATTCGTCTGAATGTCTATCTCAGCCTATGTTTCACGATAAAATGCAAGAAGAAGTAAACGATAAACAGTAAAAAAAAAACAAAAATGAATTAAAAATGAAAAACAGAAAAAATATACTTACTAGGACATCCTGCCAAATACACTCTAATATGTGGGGAGGGATGTTATCCCACTTCAGCCAACAAGCACTCATCCTACTCCAGTAAGACGCTCTAGAAACATCCAACACGACCTTCGAGGGAAGTAGGTCGAACCCTCTATTTTTAAATAGGATACAGATAAGTACGTACATATATTAAACAAAAAAAGATGAATAAAATTTAATTCTTACCCCTCTGCTGTAGGTACTAAACAAACGACAGAACGCTGTGGTGCTTACGATGGACCACTGCCACCGCCTCCTCATCGGGAAGAGCTCCTACCTCTAGATGACATTATGTAAACCTGTGATATATACACACATCACTTCAAAACAGAATAATAACATGATAATAAAATATATTTCATACGTAAATGAATACATCAACGGTATAAACTGCTAAATTAATGACTGAAATGGAAATAAAAATGGAAGTGTGTTATACCTGATACATAATGGGTCTCGTGTTCGGACGATATGCATATTACATTGCATTTTTAATAATAATTGCTAAATAAATGATAAATGGAAATGACATAAAACATGTAAACAATGGTAAACGTACATATTTGGTTTCATAGTTACATCAATTTCATAATACATCAAAAATTCAACATAGTTACATCAACTGCAAAAAAATCAAATTCGAATTTTTATCAATCATCATCGTCTTCTGATTCGGTCTCGTTTTCTACGATATTTTCCTTTGCACTGTGAAACGCTTCTACCAAATTATTTGATTCATCGATCAAAGGACCAAAATCTGTATGATCGTCTGTAATTATTATTTTATTATTTTCCTTAAGATCTGCCTGATAAGCTTGTTCGTCTGGAATATTCTTCCCATCGAATGTAAATCTGGCCTTTGTTTTAAAACTGCAGACCAATCTGCTTTATCTCTTTTCAGAGACGAATAAGGAGCGTAATACACTTGCAATGCTTGTTTGGCTAGTACAAAAGGATCGTACTTGTGATAGTGTGATGTATGCTTTATTTCGATAAGATTGTAATCCTTATGCACATTAATTTCAAAACCTGAAACATTGCTAAACCAATTGCATCTAAATAGAAACACCTCCTTCGCGGTTCGTGAGAAATATGCCGGTTGCAAAATTTGTGTTAGAACGCCATAAAAATCATTTATGTGATTTTCTGGATCGTCGCTCTTTGACAAATACACCAGTATTATTCGTTAATTTTTCTGCACCGTATTCTTTGGTGTAAAATTTATATCCATTGACGAAATATTTTGGATATGACTTGACCACTCTTTTTGGTCCCATCGCAAGATGTTTCGACCCTTCGTAAACAACACAATTTCTCGGCTCATAAACATAATTTGAAAACCAATCGGAAAATTCTTTACTGAGATCTCTTTTCGGATGTTCACATTCATAAACACTGTATATATAAACAAATCATTACATTAGGTTATATACGCGCATGCATTATAGAAAAGAATAAAAAAAAATTATTATTTCAGATTACCTAACAAACGGTGCAACTTTGGTACAATTTAGAAGAATATAAGTGTGCGCTACATGAATATCTCTATCGTCTAGCCATATTTCTACACATTTTCCAAAAGGCCGACCATGTTGTCTAAAAATATATAACATTGCTTGAGAGGACTCTTGTTTGTCGCCTTTGTCATTACGAGGAACACTTTCAAATGATATATTCACATGGTCACTGAAATAGCGAGAGAAAAAGAACGAAGCTTCTTCTTCGATGTAAGATTTACATATCGAACCTTCAACTCGTGCTTTTTGCCTCACTTTTTTCTTCAGACGATTTAGATATCTATGCAAAATTAGTTGCATTAACTTCATCTTTCAAATGCAATTAAATTACGTAATAACATATTACATACCTTTCAAATGGATACATCCATCCATATTGGGCAGGACCTCAAAGTCGTGCTTCAGATGGGAGATGAACAGGTAAATGTTCCATAATATTAAAAAAACCTGGCGGAAATATTTTCTCTAATTTGTAGAGCAATATAGGAAAATCTACTTCAAGTTTACATAAACGTTGCACTTTCAAAGTAGTCGAACAAAGCTCTTTGTAAAACATACTAAGCTCCGTTACTACCTTCCAAATTTTTAACGACAGTAGTTCTTTGAACATAACGGGTAATAAATTTTCCATCATTATGTGACAGTCGTGGGTTTTCATTCCGCTCAATCTACCATTTTTAAAGTCAACATATCTACGAAGATTTGGTGATATCCCATCAGGATATCTTAACCCTTCCACCCATTTTAACACAATTTTAACTTGATTATTATCTAGTTCGTAACATGCTTTGGATTTTTTACTGTCATTTGGTTTCATATGAAGCTCATGATGTTTGCATAATTCTTCTATATCGCGTCTTGATTTCAAATCATTCTTTGTCTTTCCTTTCACATTCAAAATTGCGTTGAAAACATTATCAAATACATTTTTATCATTGTGCATCACGTCTATATTATGATGAAGCAGAAGATATTTCCAATATGACAACTCCCAAAAAATACTTTATTTGCACTAGTTATGAATAATCGATTTGCCTTCAGTTTCTGTCTGCACTCCAGTTTCATATATCTTGGGATAGTCTCTAACAAGTTATATGTTTTTGCTTGACCATATCGTTGGTGGCGGTCTAGTTTCTACTCCATTAGCTAAAAAGTTTTTCTTGTCTCCTCTGAAGGGTTGATTTACATGGAGAAAATATCGATAACAGTAAAACCATGAAATTTTCTTACCATGAGGTAAAGAAATGCTCGTGTTTCATCCATGCAATAAGGACATGCTAGACGACCGGCAGTACTCCATCCTAAAAGCATTGCGTAGGCAGGAAAATCACTTATAGTCCACAAAAAAGAAGCAAACATACGAAAATTTTTCTTCTTGGACACATCGTATGTTTCTACTCCTTCGTTCCACAGTATTTTTAACTCCTCAATCAACGGTTGTAAATATACATCGATTCCTTGTGTCGGATCATCGGGGCTAGGAATAACAATAGTAAGAAACATATATTGCATTTTCATACACATCCATGGAGGTAAATTATACGGTGTGACGATAATGGGGCAGGATGAATATCTAGTACCAAATTGCGAAAATGGAGAAAAACCATCCGTACATAATCCTAATCTAACATTTCGATTCTCCGCTGCAAAATCCGGATACGTTTTATCGAGATGCTTCCATGCTTCTCCATCGGTCGGATGTGTCAACGTACCCTCTTCCTCCATTCTCACGCTATGCCATCTCATATTAGATGCAGTTACAGAAAATGCATATAATCTTTGAAGCCTTGGAGTGATCGGTAAGTAATGCATACGCTTGTACGGAACTTCCTTCCCCTTCTTTTTTCTAGGTTTGTATCTCTTCTGATTACAAATTTTATAATTTCTAAGGTTTGCGTCTTCTTTCCAAAACAACATGCAGCCTTTTAAACATGTATCTATTTTCTGATAAGGTAAATCAAAAGCCAACATAACTTTTTTAACTTCATAGTGATTTTCACACATTAGATTATCGGGCGGCATATGTCCATTTGCAGCTTGTACAACAGCCGTAAACCCAGCATTAGTGATGTTGTATTTTGACTTTATCGCAATGTATTCTACGATTACTGACAGCTGAGTGCCGCTTTTATAACCATTCCAAATAGGTTTTTTTAGCAGCATCTAGTAAATCATAAAAGAAAATGCTGCAATATTTGGTTCTTCATCATTTCAATCATTGTCGTCAACTTCAACCGTAGAAAACATTGATCTTGCTGCATCTTCGACCATATTTTCTATATGGTCGTCGTAACTACTTCGTTAACGACACTTTCAGACTCTACACAAGTATTAGCTACAACTTCCCCATGCCGATCCCAAACATAATACTCGGGTACGAAACCATTTTGGCACAAATGAACTTTCACAATATCTGGTAACAAATACTTCAAATGTCCATATCTACTACACCGGCAACGAATTTCTGGATCGTTTCCATTATTACTTAAAGCGAATTCAACAAATACGTTTATACCATTATAAAAATCTTCTTTTATTGAGCCTCTCAATCTTTTTCTTTGGTACATCCATCTCCTCCGATCAACAAAATAATCAATCATTTTTTCTATTGAGAAAATGGGTCGCAAGTTTAAAATTTAATATTTATTTTCAAGAATACATATTCGAAAAAGATTATTTTCATGGTCGTATAATCTTTAAATTTAAAGCATTATTTCACAAATTTCAAAATATATTCAAATATGACACATTTTATTTTTTAACGTATCGATACAAAATTTTGTACAAACTTTTTTTCTTCCAATGGTCAGACATCCTACTTCCCATTACAAACACAGTAAGCATTTATGTTTTGTATATTACTTCGTCTTAAACGATTCAACAAAATTTTGGTAGCGTTTCCCTTTTGTTCCCTGCATTGTACACAAATGCGTGTACGCAGGAAACAAAAAAGAAAAGTTAGGTCGAAATTTTATGAAGTGTTTGAGACGAAGTGGTATACAAAATGTAAATGCTTACTGTGTTCAAAACTTGTCCAATACAGGGACAAATCTAACAAACGTTGTACCAGATGAATATAAATGGTCTTTTTTTGAAAAAAACGACTATTTATATAACGATCATGTACAACACTCGTCGGACTGGGCCAAAAAATCTCTAAGGGACGTTAAATGTGCGCATTTTACGAAAAAATACAGTTTTACTAACTGTTCACAGTTACAAAAATATAATTTAATTTAACATATTTATTCGACGTATTACATCAACTTAAGGCTGGTGTAACATTTTTGTCATTTTTAAATACACACAATTATAATTTAGACTCATGCATTTTTTTATTGCATTAGTCAATACATGCACAATATAATACTCCTAACTCGTTCATTCATTTTATCTTATTCCAACTAATACAATACAATGATAGCAGTGCTACACACATATACAATCGTAGAATCAACGCATACACAACGATTTACATATACACGAACAACCACAAATTATACATGTTTTTCACAATTTCACGATAAAAGATGAAATAGGAATACCATGGAATGCTAGAAACTATTATCACACTATTGGAAACAATTTTAGTCACCATTTAGCCTTAATTTATCATCTTATGCAAATCTATAAGTAGGGTAAAAATTGAATTTTTCATAAAAATAAGAGATTATACCTGAGCTAGAAAGCAAGAGAGGTTGAATTCGTAGCCGGGGAGGATGCAAAAACACGGAATTAGTGATTGGAGGCTTGGGGAGTGAATTTGATATTTTAGAAATTAAAATTAGGTTATGCTGAAATGAGGAAGAAAGACTCGGCTGGAGCCTGTAATTCGCGATTTTCCGACGGCTTCCGACGGCCGCTGACGGCCCGTCGAAAGCTTTCGGAAATAGGCCGTCGGGAGCCATCGCCCTACCCTGTCGCTTCTTAAGCATTTTCTAGTAGTGTCAACAATTGTATTGTGTATTGCAATACATACATATATTATTTGAGAAAAAACTTTAGCATCATGGAAATGTGTTGAATTTTGACTATGAAACTCCAAAGCATGTTTGGTGTCCTTTTTGTAGGTTTCTTGTTTTGTGGTGAAGTAGGCCTCCCGTTCCATTCTAGATGCATTGAAAGGTTGAATTAGCGTTCTCACTTAAGGTATACTTCATCAACTAGATAATAGCCCATTTTATTTGAATTATTTCCAACACCGTACTCCACATTGATTGAAGTACCATTCGTTAATTCAAGGAATAAGTATGGTTGTCTCAAAACATTAATACCATTTAATATCCGACCACTCCAAAGAATGCATGCCAAAACCACGGATCGTTAGAAGCATCTGCCTGAAGAATCATAGTGGGACCTTTTTGTAATCGATAAACATTCATTCTCAGCCCATTGGGAAAAATTTCTAGGACCAATGCATGTAGTCCAAACTGCCTGACAAACCTGAAAACCCACATGCTTCACATATTTTTCTAGTGAAAGGAAAATATCATTAGGGCATAGCCACATAAGGTACAGAGGTACTCAATCCTAAATCGATCAATGCTACTCTTGGAGAATTCCTTCAAGCGTTCAATTGTCATTGAGCATGCAATCCTAAAATATTCATCCTATTGATCTCCAACCCAGTCGTACCATTACATAACATATGTAACGTAACATATATTCTGATATGTGGTGAAATTCTACTCTTGTAAGCAGCACTTACTCTATACATGAAATAAATTTTTGTCTTGTACTCCCTTCGGTTTCCAATATAAGATGTTTTAAGAAGTTTGCTTTGTTACAAAATATAGGATGTTTAAGCTTCTCATTCCCACTTTATTCCTGACTCATAATAAATGGTAGAAACTCAAGGGCTGTTTCATGAGATTCTCTAGGCATGAGTATTTGGCTTTCCAACCACTCCTTTATTAATGATGATTAAATCTTTTTTCCCTCTCCTTTTCCCCTCTTTTTTTACTACACCAACTCTGTGTATTTATAGACAGTGAATATTTTATCAATTCACTTCAAGACTAGCTACCATGGATATGAAACATATTCCCTCTCCACCAAAGCTTATTGCTGATGCAAGTCTTGAAGATGCAGAGAAGAAAGATTCAGCGAATATCACTTTAGGATCCCAACATTTGTTGGATTTGAACAAGAAGCCTTTTGATAAAGGAGAATTGCATATTTCCTCTACACAAAAGTCTATTGCTAATGTAGGTGTTGATTATGTGAAGAAGAAAGAGTTAGAGAACGTTAATTCAGATGCTCGTCATTTGCTTGATTTGAACAAGATACCTTTTGATGAAGGGCGGCTCCATCCTGATCCAAATATGCATAATCTAATCCATACCATGTTGAAAGTGATGTATCCAGAATCTTTCTAAAATTGTATAGCTAATGATGAAGTGATATGCTTAATTTTCATTGTTATGCTTTGTTCTTTTCATGCTTACTGAAAATGTGGATGACCGTGGTAGGTTCTGACATTTTTTGTTTCTTTTTGTAAGTCAGTTCCTGTCCCATGTAGTTTGATATTGGATCAATATTATTGTAATGAAATGTTGCTTTTGCTTATAAATTTGCTTGTCCATTTACTAATACTTCTAGCATAATTTACTCACTATTACTTGTAGTTTGCTATTACTTGTAGTTTTCTAGCATGAGTGATGTTACTTGAGTTGCATAAGTGCATGAGTACTAGCACCTCACAACATATAAAATTGCATGAGTATTACCACCTCACATCATCATGCTCCTTTAAGTGCATGAATTACTTGAGTTGCATGAGTGATGTTACTTGAGTTTGTTGTAACAAGACACAATATAAAATTTCAGAAGCGCTAATGCATCAAACAATTATGAAGCACAATCATTCCATGCAAAGAACAACAACTGGCTACATCACTTCTCCCCACACGTATAACTAAAATGAAGAGCATAAAATAACAAGACAACATTTGAGAGACAATAGCATAAAAAATGTATCAAAACACATACATTGTGCAAGTATAAATCCCATATTTGAGCGTGATAAAAAGAAATAGCACATGGATATTAGCATCTCACATCAAACTTCAAAGCAAAGAAGCAACTAGTTATCTGCAAGCCATGCAAACAGCAGCAAGACAATATGACATGAGCATTGTTGCTTGTAGTTTTGGATCAATATTATGGTTACATGAGTGTTGTTACGTATACTTTTCTCACATGAATATGACAACACTTTTTTACAATATGGCATGAGTGTTGTTGCTTGTAGTTTTGGATCAATATTATGGTTACATGAGTGTTGTTACTTATACTTTTCTCATATGAATATGACAGCACTTTTTTTAAGATTAACTAAGATGGAAGTATAAACATCAAATAACCATATGGTAGAAGAAATGACTGTAATTGAGTGAAATGACAGAAAACAACATAGAATGATATAATTCATACACTCTCTCTTATGCTAACAAATTCCTAACAGTTTGGACTAGATCATAGTCGCAACTAACTTGTGTCGGAAGGCGGCCTTTTCTTTCAAGTGCATATTTGTTCACATATGGGATTTTGTATTTGTTCGAACCTTCAACTTTCATGATCTTTTGCATGCATAGTTGTAGAGTTATAAAAACATGATTTACTTTTCTCACTGGATATTCGTTAAAAGATTTCTCAACTGCAGAGATAATCTCTACTACTGTTCTTGGACACTCTTTGTGTTGCAATGCTTGAATGGAGTTGAAAAATCCAAGGTCTAGAATGTTTAAGTTTGGTGAGTTTGATGGTTGACATGTCAAACGAATGCCAAAACCATGTTGTGAAGCGATGAGCTGAAATTGTTCATCGCTTGGATCAATGTGTGTTCTTGCATTATCTTGTTGAATAAAGATAGTTCTATTTGAATCCTCTCTTGCCATTTTCTTCGTATTGCGGGTATAACTTTTTCAATCAAATAGGCTCGTACGGTCTCTCTCTCTCCTGACTAAAGTCATCGGTTTTATCTCCATAGTCCCCGCCTCTCTATTTCTACTTCTTCTCTCTACTAGTTTCTCTGTCACAAAAGGAAATATTCCTATTTTCCCTGAAAATACTTCATTTCCTTCAGCATCAAATCTTGGACGAGCCATCGCCGCTAAGAACATCACCTTTCCGATAAAATTCTTGCATAGACATGTGCGCAATGGTTCATCTTCCGTAGGAAGTAGGTAATAATTCTCGGTTATTTTGGTCATATAAAACCATTTCTCATCGATGTGTACCATATTATACATGTCCACAAACTTTGGCTCCTGAGGCATGCTTCTTGGATCTGCCATAGATATGTAAAAAAGTAAACGTGCTCTTTTGTGTTCTTCCTTCAGATATGGTTTAATTGCATTGGTGTGACGACGGACGAGACCTTGTTTCACGAGTCTGAATAATGTTGTATAGCTCACATTCAAAGCTTCAGCAAGTGCTCTCAAGGTTGTTTGCCGATGTAAAGGAATATCGCGTACTCGATTTAAGTCAATACAGACCCTCTTTCGACCACAATTCTTTGTTCGCCTATGTGACACATCGACTGCCACTCCATTGGCGTATTTTTTGATCGCCTCCAAATCAGTTGTACGGTTTGTATATTTATCGAAAATAAATGTGATACTTCTGTTGCTGTTTTTCCTTTCAGTTTTCCGTTGACACTCTTCTCCAACAAAGCATTATAAATAGCCCATCTTTCACCATTTGATACAAACTTTCTCTGTCTCTCTTGAGATATGCCAATATTTTCCGCATATGTTAAAATAACACATAAAAGCAATAAATACGGTTAAAAATCTTTAGGAAAAAACAAATTGAGAATACGAGAATTGAAAGAGCTAGTAGTCTAGAAAGAAAGAATTGGTACACGTTGAAATGATACCTGTATTTGGAGCTGCAGTATGTGCATCTTCTTCAAACAATTGATCAACATCTAGCTCAAGTAATGGAGTCTCAAACTCTTGATTAGGATCCATATTCAAATCGATTACTAATTTTTCGGTACAAGACGATCGGAGTATCACTGGAACATGATCCTCCATATCCAAATTGGTTTCTTCTTCAAAAATGTTTGAGCTGTATCTTCTAGAGAAATATTCAGGTTCACCATTTATGTTACCTTCAGCGCTCAAAGGAGCAATATGTTGTTTCAATGGAAATTCTCCCTCATCCATCCTAGGTGGAAAATTAAGATCAGTATGTTGATGCATACTACTTAAAGCCATGAATATGTTTTACTATAGGATTTCTAGTGTTTGATTTTGTCTTCTTATAAAGGCAACTGAAGCTACATAATTTTAGCTTTGGATCCATTCTAAAATTTGAAATTTCAAACTCAAAATAATTGATGATTTTTTTCATGAGTTTTGAAGGAGTTGTTTGAATTTTGGGTTGCTGCATGAAAAAGTATGAAGCAGTTTGCATGAAAAAAGGGGTAATAATTGGTCATGCATGAAAAGTAATTTAGTGTGCTGGAGAGACTTAATTTAATAATGGACTAAAGTGTCATTGGATTTTTTTTCTTAATTCCTATGCAAACCTCTAGAACTTCTAATATTGTGAACCGGAAGGAGTATAACTTTTGGAATATTTTGTGGAAGACAATAAGGCTAATGCGAAATCTACGCTAAAAAAAAGTAATATCGCGCTAGTTGGATTATCGATAAAGTAGTCTCTGATAAGTCTGTCATATGCATACTTATACCACCTTTTGTACCGACAACATAGTCCCTTAACTACACTTCCAAAGTAGTTAGATGATGAATTTTCATCAAATTTGTTCGTAGCTATAGTGAAGTAGTTGAGTACCTTCAACAACTATTTGGCAGAACTCTTCATCGTCATCAAACATTTCTTCCACTATTTGATTGTAGGAGAATTGGTTAATTCATATTTTTATGTTAAAAGGAGTTTTTAACTTTTTGATGATTAGAGATTAAGGTGGATAATGAGTCAATGTGATTGTAAGCGAACACAGAAAGCTCCTTATATAGTTGGCATATCTTTATAAGACAAACACAATTGTGTTTATTCACCCATCCTTAATGAATGACACGTGTACAGATTAAACGGTCCATGACTATGCGGATTGATGAGTTAGCATGTGTTTTCAAAATAAACAAAAGCGTACAAAGTCACTGCTCCTTTATGTAAAATCATCGAGCAGTTCTGTACATGACATGATGGGATTATATAAAGATATGTACATATGAATTTGATACAAAATAATACAATGTATGTAATAAATTATAAAGTTCTCTGCATCTAACGATATAACTATATCGTGGAAAAGATTGTGCATATGACTTTGATACAAAAGAATCCAGTGTGCGTGCTAAATGATGAATGATATAATTCTATACATAAATTGTAATCTATATCTTGCGAATAACATAAACCCTAAGATCTAAAATTACATGATTATCACATATGTAATGAATCAATAAAACATACCTCCAGACATCTCGTATACGAATCAGCAATTGTTGTTGTCGAAAGCTGTTTCAATGGATAAAGGAAATGGTTTCTTTCTCTTTTCCTATATCTTTCTTTATGTGTTTTTTCTATATAATTTGTGATGGGCAAAGGTTAATATTTATAGGTAGAGAGGGGACCAAATTTCCAGATTTGTAGACTTAGTCTTGATCGTCCATCAAGAAAAAGATGAGAGAAATTAACGCTCTAGATTATAACCATTTTATTGATTAGCATATTAATATGAAAACCTTTTAGATTCTATTGACCATAAAATGAGGAAGGAAACATTTGAGGAAGGAAACGATCAAATTTCCTTACAAAATAAGGAAGGAAAATCCATTAATGTTTTCATATTAATTTCCTTACAAAACGATCAAATTTTCTTACAGTCTCCCACTTGGTCAATAGTAAAATCCATTGATGTTTTCCTATTAAGGTCATAAGGCGCGCATGATATGCTAAAATTTTCTTTAGTCAGTTATCATAAGTGTCTTGGCTAATCTAGTGGTCAATGGAAGTCATGACGTGTACATGTTATTTTGCAACATGCTTACTTCCATGTACTATGACATTGACAACTTTCATAACTAGACCGTAGATGAGCATAACTTAATGGTCACATAATGTCTTGAAGCAAAAGACTGTTTCTGTTATCATTTATCTAAATATAAATGTGTACACATTATAAAACAGAAATAAAAGATGTCCAAATTATTAAGAGCTCAATAATTGTTATGTCTAGCTAAGTACAAAATAAATGGCATAATAAGAAGATAATTAGGAACTATCTGCAAGACCCATGCTATCAGTATGTTTCTGAAAGGTCTGTGGGGGTAGTCCTTTCGTGAATACGTCTGCCACTTGTAAGTCTGTACTTATTGATTCAACAACAATTTTCTTTAGTTTAACATCTTGCTTCAGTAGTAGGTATTTCAGGTCTATGTGTTTGGAACCTTTGGTTATCCTATCATGCTTGGAGAAAAAGGTTGCAGCTTTATTGTCGCAGTAGACAGTTAGTGGCTTAGAGATAAAACTTAAAGTGCCAAATTGTGAGACAAAATTACGCAGCCATGTTCCCTGAATTGAAGCCTCATAACATGCTACGTATTCAGCCATCATGGTGGATCCGAAAAGCATATCATATTTCTGGCTTCTCCATGATGTTGCACCTCCACATAAGAGGTACACATAGCCAAGAGTGCAGATCCTAGTGTCAGGACATCCAGCAAGGTCTGAATCAGAATAACCAGTTACCTGTAGGTAACTTGATTTTCTATAGATGAGCATGTAATTCCTTGTTCCCATTAGGTATCTCAGTACCTTCTTTGCAGCTTTCCAATGAGCGATTCCTGGGTTACTTTGAAATCTACCCAGCATACCAACTGCATGAACGGTATCAGGTCTTATACAGACCTGTGAATACATCAAACTCCCTACAAGAGATGCATAAGGATATTTGGTCATTTCTTCTCGTTTTATAGGAGTCTTTAGACACTACTCAAGAACAAGTTTGTCTCCTTTCTGCAGTGGGACAGGACTAGAGGAACAATTCTTCATGCCAAATCTCTCAAGAATTTTGTCAATATATGCTTTTTGAGACAATCCTAGAATTCCTTGTGATCTGTCACGGAATATTTATATTCCTATCACATAGGAAACATCACCCATATCTTTCATTTCAAAGTTCGTTGAGAGATAATCCTTAGTTTAACGTAATAAACCAAGGTCGCTGCTAGCTAATAATATGTCATCAACATACAAAATCAAAAATATGAACTTGCTCCCACTGAACTTGAGGTATATACAAGGGTCAACTATGTTTTCTGTGAAATCGAAAGCGGTAATGATTTCATGAAACTTTAGATACCATTGTCTAGAAGCTTGTTTTGGTCCATATATTGATTTCTTAAGTTTGCAGACCATGTCTTCCTGTCCCTCAATTATGAAGCCTTCAGGTTGACGCATGTAGACTTCTTCTTCCAAGTCTCCATTTAGAAAGGCTGTTTTCACATCCATTGATGTAACTCGAGATCATAATAAGCTACTAATGCCATGATAATTCTAAGAGAATTTTTCCTAGAAACAAGAGAAAAAGTTTCATTATAGTCAATGGATTATTTCTGATTAAAACCTTTGAAAACAAGTCTGGCTTTATATCGTTCAATTTTACCATTACAGTCGTGTTTGGTCTTGAAGACCCACTTACAACCGACTGCTTTATGTCCTTGCGGCAATTGAACGATTTCCCAAACTTGATTATTACCATAGTTTTCAGTTCATCTATCATGGCATCAATCCATTTAATAGAATTAACATCCTTAATGGCTTGTGAATAAGAAATTGGGTCAGTAGTTCCTTCAGATTCTATTAGATAAAGCATATAATCATCAGGAATAGCTGATCTTCTTTGTCTTTAAGATCTTCTTAATGCTAATTCCTGTGGTACTTCATCAACATTATGATTGGTGATAATTTCATTATGGAGTTGTTGATCATTTATTGGATTTTCCTCATTGTGAAAAGGTTCAACAATGGGATGATTCCCAATATCTTTCGAAATAGAGGGTAAGATAATGGATACCCTTATTTCATGAATGACCACTTCTTGTTGTTTTTTACTCCCACTGATTTCACCATTCTCATAGAATTTGGCATTGCCGGTTTCAACAATTCTTATACTATGGTTAGGACAATAAAATCTATATCCTTTAGATTTTTCTAGGTAACCTATAAAGTAACCACTGACTGTCTTAAAATCCAATTTCTTTTCATTTGAATTGTACAGTCTAGCTTCAGTTGGGCAACCCCAAATTTGGAGATGTCTTAAACTAGGTTTCACTCCTTTTCAAAGTTCAAAAGGAGTCTTTGGAACGGCCTTACTTGAAACTCTATTTAAGATGTAGACAACTGTTCGTAATGCATCCATCCATAATGATATAGGTAAATTTGCATGACTCATCATGGATCTAACCATTTCCATGTATGTACGATTTTGCCTTTCAGCTACACCATTCTGCCATGGAGATCCAGGCGTTGTGTATTGTGCAACAATTCCAAGTTTTTGAAGAAGTCTAGCAAAAGGTCCAGAATGTTGTCATGTTTCATCATACCTTCCATATAATTCACCACCCCTATCTGACCTAATGATTTTCACTTTTCTTTCTAATTGCCTTTCGACTTCAGTAATGAACACTTGTACAGCATCCACTGACTGAGATTTTTCGTGCAACAGATAAAGATAGCAATAATGTGAAAAATCATCGATAAAAGTGATGAAATATTTCTCTCCTCCAAAATTTGGAACATCAAAAGGTCCACAAATATCTGTATGTATTATTTCAAGAAGTTGTGTACTTCTTGTGGCTCCTTTCTTTGTGTTTTTTTTGTTGTTTTTCCTTTAATACAATCAACACATGCTGTAATGTTAGCGAAGTCTAGGTCCAGTAGGACACCATCTTTCACTAACCTCTTGATTCTTTCACTGGATATATGACCCAGTTTTTTATGCCACAAGAAGTAAGAATCATTCTTAAATGACTTTCCTTTAGTTTCTTTTCCATGTAGGGTGAGTTGGATTTCAGCATTTTTTTTAAGATGAAGTTTATAAAGTCCATCAATTAATATTCCAGAACCAATAAGACTAGAATTTTCAAATAAACTAAAATTTTCATTTCCAACTTCAAAAGAATATCCAAATTTATCAAGTACACTTACAGAAATCAAATTATGGGAAATAGACGAAACATAAAGAGTTTGACATAAATCTAACTGATAACCGCTATCTAAAATAAGACGAAAAGTTCCAATAGCTTCAACCGGAGCTTTATCTTTATTCCCCATGAAAATGAAATTCTCACTCGGGTTTGTGGTTTGGATCGTAATGAATCCCTGCATAGAATTCGAAACATGAACGTTAGCAGCAGTATCAATCCACCAAGTAGAAGAAGGTGCATTAGTAAGATTTGATGCGAAATGACTTACGAAACCCATTAGGTTACCTTTCTTTTCGAATCATGCTTTGCGCTTAATGCAATCTGCCTGGAAGTGTCCAGGTTTCTTGCAGGATTTGCAGACATCATTCTTCTTTTTCTTCTTGGATGGTTGAGTGGCGCCATCAGATTTGGGTAGTGCTCTTTTATGCTGTGAGTTGTTCTTTTTTCCAGCTTGTTTTCCAACCCCTTGAGTGAAATAAGCAACTTTAATGCCTTGCGAGTCTTGCCTAGACACCTCTTGAACATGTTTGTTAGTCAATTCATTTAGACTCCACTTTTCTGTAACAGTGTTGTAATGAATTTTGAATGGTTCATACTGAGGAGGTAAGCTAGTGAGAATGAATTGGACGAGAAAAGCATCGTCCATAACCAATCCCAAGTTCTTAAGTTTGGCAGCAAGGTTAATCATTTCAATGACATGAGCGCTCATTGAGCGAGAACCATCAAACTTCATGGTTACAAGATCTGTCATAAGTTTCCCAGTAAGGGATTTGTCTGCAGTCTTGAACTGATTCTCAATGGATTGCAAATATTCTTTTGCGCTTTTAGTTTTGGGTAGAGAGGTTTTGATGTTGGTATCAATCACCATTTGCATAAACATCATGCTGAACCTATTAGATCGTTCCCAATCATCATGCAGTTTGTTTTCCTCAGGCGTACTTGTGTCAGTAAGTGGAGCTAGCTTTTTCTTAAGGAGAGTCAAGTCCAGTTCAAGTACGCCCAAAAAAAACTCAACTTGCTCTTTCCATTCTGAGTAGTTGGTTCCATTGAGGTCTGATGATAGACGTATCATACTAATTAAGGTTTGAGGGCATTGCAACTGCAGATATAAAAGAAATGTAGGCTTCTTTATTAGAATAAAACACGTGTCATAATAAGAGGTTAGGTTTAGTGCCTCCTGTGGGTAGGCAGTAGAACCATACTCATGGAAGAATGATAAACATCAATGTTTCATGCGTTATTGTGCAAGCAACAGCCGCCTGTGGACGGGACTGCATGCATCAGACCAGAGGAAACAAGGAAATTAAGCGCGGAAGCGAATACTAAAACAAGAGAGAAAAGAGGAAATCCGGATCGAACCAGGTGGTCACCTACTTTGTTTTTTTTTGCATAAACATTTTCCATTCTTTCAAGTAATCCAAGTAAATTCCATACATGAATTTAATATATAAACAATTATTTTGTAAATCATATATAAACAATTATCTTGCAAGTTTCAGATCATGAATTTAATGTCAAACTAGGAAACAATTGCTTTCAATATGTATACTTTCTGAAAAGTATTCGCATACAATAAGTTGTTCCATATTATACAGTTGGTCAAACATTAAAGTAGAAAAATTAACTTTTGCGGAAATATAAACTTTTCAGATCCAGATCTAAGCATACAGTCAATAGAACAATATTGATAATCATGATTACTATAGCGACTTAAATAATATGAATATTAAACTAGAATCATATTAACACTAATAATCATTATCATCATCATAGCAAAATTACAAGCACATCATAGATTTATGCTAGTTTCGTTTTATATATTGATGGATAATCATGAATTCTAAAACCATCCTCCGATACCACATGTAATCTATATCTTGTGAATAACATAAACCCTAAGATCTAGAATTACATGATTATCACATATGTAATAAATCAATAAAACATACCTTCAGACATCTCGTATATGAATCAGCAATTGTTGTTGTCGAAAGCTATTTCTATGGATAAAGAAATGGTTTCTCTCTCTTTTCCTATAACTTTCTTTATGTGTTTTTTTTATATACTTTGTGATGGGCAAAGGTTAATATCTATAGGTAGAGAGAGGACCAAATTTCCATATTTGTAGACTTAGTCTTGATCGTCTATCAAGATCAAGATGAGAGAAATTAACACTCTAGATTATGACCGTTTTATTGATTAGCATCTTAATATGAAAACCCTTTACATTCTATTGACCATAAAATGATGAAGGAAACGTTTGAAGAAAGAAACGGTCAAATTTCCTTACAAAATAAGGAAGGAAAATCTATTAATGTTTTTATATTAATTTCCTTACAAAACGGTCAAATTTCCTTACATAAGTAGAAAACCAAAATGCATTGAAAATGAGCACAATTTGGTTAGAGTAGGAGATGGAATGCAACAGACATTAACTGTCCAATTTTAACCCTGAATTATTTTAAAAAGTGGTTTTGTATCTAGTTTACGCGTAGATTTAGTTTTGTTCAATTTGATGGGAATGGTCTTACTTTAACAAATAATGCTTTATATTTGGATTGTTTCTCCCTTTTAACGCTTTTTTGGTTTGCTTCTTCCTTTAACAATTCTTCTAAAAACTCGTTTGTTTTCTTAGTCATGAGTTTTTGGGTTATGAGCTATCATATCCAGAAGGGAATACTTCCTTAATTAGGTAAGAGTGCCGAGATAATACGCAGCTCAATTTCTCTGTCTCCAATATCTATATCTCTATGCGTTTAACTAAATCATAGTCACGTATCGTTTGACTTAATTGTTGAGTAAGTCTCATCGTGCTATTAAATTAATCATATCATTTTAAAACTAATAATGAAATGATTTTGGCACATGGTTACAGAGACGAGGACATAGTAATTTAACCTATAATACGTTCCTAATTCAAACCATGAACTACTTAGCCTCACCTAAGTTCTGGCTGTGATTTTAAAATGTACTAAATTTCTGAGCAACTAATTCTCATTTAAAAGTCGTAAAAAATGGAAATATTATCACACACATAAATAAACATGGGCCGCTCTAAACACAATCACCACAAGCCTTAGCGGAAGATTCTATTTTTGTGATGTTGCACTTGCTGACTTTATCCAAGTGTTGAGTCACGTGGGTATATATGATTTTGGAATTAGTTTTAACGCGTCAGCTAGTTCGATATGTATAACTAGCACAGTTCAAATTTAAATTTCCGAACTTCTAGTTGGGCATGGTCAACGAAGGAATCTTTGAAGTGGGCACTTCTTGTAGTCAAATAGTTCTGTCAGTTTTGTTAGTAGAGAATATAACAAGGTACACGTTTCCATTAAAAAACCTACAAAGGGTTCTATCTGATATTCGCCCAGTATATTAATTCCTTGATGTTTTTCAATCTCCGCCCCACTTCCATGTGGGAAGAGACCAGACCCCCATAGAGAATGAAGAGGGGCCAAGGAGCTTGTTACGCCCTCTCAGGAGTGCTTGTCGAGGCTCCACTTTTTCAACAATATACTAGGAATTCCCTCGACGGCATGCATGTCACATCCCTTGGCTTTTAGTGTACTATCATTTCATCATATCAGTGAGGCATAACCTGATATGAACTACGTATGGATGATACATACCAGCATGTGTTACAAACGCAATATACTTAAGCTAAGAGAGTGATGCTAGCTACAGTGAAATTCACTATCTTTTGTCATCCTTAACTGTGCAACCTACATGGAGGATGCATGGAATGTACCTGTGTAGCGAAGAAGTATGAAGATATATCCCAACTACCTTATACACAAAAATGATTTTTACGTGCACACGCAAAAATTTATAAAATGACCAAGACTTGGAAGCAATGATGTAATGTATTATAAACCGTTTGTCTAAGAAAGGACAATTTTTGGTTTTAGGCTTCAACAAATATCATATTTTGATTTTAGGCTTCAGCAAAATTTAATTATCGAACTAAGTCTCGTTTCGGTTTTAATTTTTGCAAATATAGAATGAGCAAGTGTTAAGTTTTTTAACTATACCTTACGCATTCCTTAAATGTGCAAACTATATTTAATGCTTGCGTAATTATGAAGTGCACAAGCTCATTTTTGAGCATCAAATAGACATAGAGTACAGATCTGAGTTCATTTCTCAATATTTCTACTTTATTCCCCAAACTTTCCACATTTTTCAATCCAAACTTATTTTTCTTTCATATCCAAATTCACAATCACCTTATCAACTAAATGGTATCTAAACTATATATGGAATCATCTTCTTCATCGTTACAAAACAAAGGTAGCAATTAATGTTTTTGAAATTAAGATGTAATTTTGCTATTGTTGATTTTGTTGAAAATGAAGAGTTATTGGTGGTAGTGGTGTTAATTATTAGACAATGGTGTTATTGTTGAATTAGTTGTTAGTATTTAACGAACTAGGAAACCCTATTTAAGTAGTAGTAAATTGAAAACCCTAGTTTACAGCTTAATTGTTCATTGTTTATTATGACGGTGGACATTAATAATTGGGAGATAGACGACGAAACATTGATGAAACATTTTGATGAGATTGAAGGGAAAATCGAAGTTGCAAACTCAAGTCATATTGACTTTAATGTCGATCATGTTTTGGAAACACAATTCGAACCAATACTGCGTAAATTCCATTTAGGATCATCAATCTTACACGCTCGTTTATGTAAAGTTGTTTCTGCGGAAATGCCCGGTCATCAACATACAATTGACGAAAATTTGCTGACACCTATACATCTTGTTGGTCCATCCGTGCCAAGGGGACAACGACCATGTCCAAATTGTTATTGCAGAAATGTGTATGTAGTTGTTGTTTGCAGAAAGAAAAGGAATGCTTGACAAAGATTTTTGGGGTGTAGTTCGTACAGCGAACATAGATTGAATCCTCGTGAATATGGTTGTTGCAATTATTTTAAATGGATTGATCAACCCCTGTGCGAAAGGGGACTTGAGTATGCCCACGAACTGCAAGCCGAAATGAGTCGTTTGAAAATTTGAATGAAGAACTAAGGACAAACAGTGGAAGGCCTAGAATATGGTAGATGTTTGACACTTGGTCAGTTGTCATATTTGGATTTTGTTGTATTTGTAATATGTTGTTGCGAAAATGTTTCTATTTGTTGTAATCCGTAACGTGTGCAAGTTGGATAGTTTATTATGTTGTTGAAATGCATTTGATAGTATTGACTTTATTGATGAGATATATTGGTTACGTTATTACAATGATTTTCTTGTTTGGTTCTTTTTAAGATTGAGTTGACTGCTTTTGGTTGAAGATTGCCTGCGGAAGAAAAATCTACTTAGAAAAAATAGGTAATAATTCATTAAATTGATGTTTATAGTCATGTCGACAAAAGCTATGAATGTGGTATTGGAACTTATTTTGCAGATAATGTTAAAGGTTTCGACTATATTTTACTTTGATCGTGATGTTGGTTGATGATGAAGGTAAACCCAGATTTGTGTGCGAGAAGCGAAAATGATCGATAATAAAAAATCGTTGTAGTTTCGAAGAGCTTAAACAAAGGACATTTGAAGTTACAAGTGATTCCTGTGATACGTGATTCAAAATTAGTGGTGAAATGAGTTCAGGATGATGGTGCATCCGCTATTGATTTGGAAGACGATGATGATTTGAACTCCACCTTTTCAGTTCGAATGAGAGTGATAGAAATCTACGCTGTGAGAGTGAAACATGAAAATATGATTGAAACACAAGTGCCAATAACTGGGGATGAGTATATGAACACGACACAATTAGAAAAAACACAATGGTTGGCGTATCCGTCGTATCTTTCAAGCCATCAAGGTGGAGAGTTTACAAACTTACTTCGCACGTACAACGGAATGGCTGGAATCTCTTCTAGTCAAGCGCAAAATATGATGCATAACATTGTAAATCCAAATCAGTCGCAAGCATTTGAAAAGTGAGTACTATTATACATTGGCACTAGTCTTTTGACTTACGTTAATGCAAAATATATGACCTTTGTTTTTTGTATTCCTAGTGTCGAAGATGCATTTACTGGTTGTGATGACGATGGCACCGATTATCATGTTCATACTCCATACGAGATTTGTGAGCAATTGGATAGCATGGAAATTGCTTGTGCGGATGATGATGAAAGAACTTGAATACATCAAATGGAAGTTAACAATGATGCAATCATATATGTAGACATTGAGGAGGCCGATGATGTAAATGCAGAAGAAGAAGAAATCACATATGAAGAAGCTCTAACAAATGTTTATGCACGGCATCAATGATGGTGAAATCAATAATGAAAAATTGTCAGCTAGACGTGGAAGTTTTTGGAAGATAATATGCGGAGAAAAGTCCACGAGTTAGGTTTATTTTTGAAAGTAATCAGAAGCTTGTTGAACAGTTATGTGAATGGGCGATTAAATGTTCAGTTTCGTTTCAAGTTTTGAAATCGCGTGCAAATCAATACACGGTCCGCTGTGATGTGGAAGAAACATGCCTTTGGCGAGTTCATGCAAGCCTTTCGGTAAGAAAAAATTCAAATTGGTGGAAAATAACTATATATGGCGGCGGCGATCACACTTGTTTAAATGCAACCATCAACTCAAACCATGGACAGACAACTGCTAAGTTTATATGCAGCTAAATACTTTCGTTGATTAAAGAAAAAACAAACATGATTGCAAGATCTATTCAAGAGACAATGTCCAACATATTTCATATTAAAGTGAGTTATTTTCGAGCCTGGCACGGACTGCAGAAAACCGTTGCAATGATTTATGGCGATTAGGTATCGTCGTTTTGCCGAAATATCTTAGAACCCTACAATATACCAACCCCGAAACCGTATATGATGTTATTCATATTCGTGGTGTTTTTGATGGTGCTTTTTGGGCTTTCGGACCTTCTGTTCAAGGCTTTGACCATTGTCGACTCATATTGTCTATTGATGCCACTCATTTATATGGGAAGTATCTGGGTACATTACTAGTAGCAACTGGAGTAGATGCAAATGAAGGGCAATTTCCTTTAGTTTTTGCTATTGTACAAATAGAGTCGTGGAAAACGTGGAGTTGGTTTATTCGTTGCATATGGAATTATATTTCATCCGTACATACTAGATGTATCACCTTTATCTCGGATCATATGAATGAAATTTCACGTGTGCTTAGAGAAGCTTGGCCAATTGAGCATCATCATCACTTTTGTATCTGTCGTATTAAATCAAATTTCAAGAAAGCGGTGTTTGGCATGGATGAGCTACAAAATTTATTGCATGCATGTGCCACGGCATCGGAGATCGTAAAATATAATGATCTTCGAAAACAGTTGAAGAATGTAAATCGAGATGCCGATGCGTGGATTGAAAGAAGTTTGAAAGATCAAGAATCAACCTGGACTCTTTGTCATGACAGAAGAGTAAGATTCAATATGACGACGACCAACATTTCCGAAAGTTTTAACACTATGCTCAAAGTAACTAGGAATTTACCTGTTAGATCATTGGTTGCACGTACGTTTCATCGACCGAACCATTACTTCATCGAACGGTGAACTCAAGGGGAAGAGTGGACATCGCGGCTCACACCTAACTAGAAAGCATTAGCGTAGAGAAGAATGGAAGAATCTGTGAGAAATGCGGATAACGGATCCTAAGGCTGGAATAAACACTAGAGGGGGGTGAATAGTGTTTATTGGAATTACTAAATCTTTTTAAGCTTATGTTAATTTGAACACAAATGTATGCAATATTCAGACACAGATATGATCACAGAATTAAACACAGATGTAGAAATAAAGTAAATGCAATAAAGGAAAGAACACACTAGATTTTGTACTGGTTCAGAGTTACCCTACATCCAGTCCCACACACAAGTACGGATTTCCTTTCAAAAGAAATTGTACGATTACAACCCTCGATTTCAAGGCCACGAGGTACACCACTCCAGATTCACAATTCTTTGGGTAGAGATACTTGATTTTATAGGCAACAAGTTCACCCAATTGATTTCACAGGCTACGATCACACCTTTTCTCGCTTGATTGATTTCACAGGCTACAATCACACTTTTTCTCGCTTAATTTATTACAAAGAATCCTATAACTCTGAATAGCTCTGAGGTCTTATTGAGATAGTGATAGAGAATCAAACCAGGGACGATATAGTCACATTCAATGTTGGTTTCGGCAGAGTAATGGTAAAAATGTATATAAAGAAATGTGGAAGAAGAAGAGGAGTGAAATCAGAGAAAAATTGAATATAAATCGTTTAAAATTGCCCTTATTTATAGTAGAACAATATCCATGTCCATTCATAAAAGGATATGACGAATAGACACTTCTTTTGAAATTCAAGTTTGTGAAACAAACTTCTACCTTATCGACAAGGGGTGCTTGAGGTTGTCGACATGCCTAAGGTATTTTTGGTGATGTGTTTTTCTTTGGAAATAGCTTTCATCTTGTATTAAAATTATTATTTAAACTTTATAAATATACTTAACTATAGTTAAAATACATAAATAAGTATAGAGAATAATATTTTGATATGTATAAAATTTTACTATAATTTTATACTTAAATCTAAGTATAAATATTAAAAGTTAAATATATTATTATTATTAAATGATAGTTTAAAACCGAGGATAATTTGATTTTGAAAATAAAGATTATTTTGGGGCTAAAAATATTGAAAACCAGAATAGATATTTTTGATTCTTTTAAAAGGAAGATTTTGAAATCAAGATATAATTTTGTAAAAGACATTTGAATAAAAGTTAGTGGATACAAAACAATATTCCGCTAGATTTTTTGTAGGTTCCATACTACTTAGGGTTCCATCCCTTTAACATGCTCGAGGTGGATTCCATTCCACGAATAAATTTGATTTTAAGATGTCAGTGCTTTTCTATGAGTTTTAACAAAATTTCTATCTAAATTATAATCTTGAAATCTTGAACTCTTGATAATCTTGATACTCATGAGTCTTCAATCTTGATATCTTGAATCTCTATACTATACAGTTTTTATTCTTGATACCTGCATGGTTAAATCTTGTATATACATACATATATATATATATATATATATATCTAAACTATAATGTTAGTATTTATATTGTATAATCTTATTCTAGGATTGTTGTCATCAAAACCATCTCCTCAGAGACTAACAATCTCCCATTTTTGATAGTGACAACCTTTGTTTATAAAATATTACTTCTATCCTAATAACTCCCCCTAAAACTAATAATTTCCCCTTAATCTATACCTAACTATCCTATTTTATACTTCTCCCCCTTTGTCATCAACAAAAAACTAACTCCAAACTATATAAGTCCCCCTTATTCTTGTACTAAAATATCGGCATTAATATAATATTCAATGGAGTATATAATAGATAGATTAAGAGATAAATATATTGATAGACATGATAACTAATCAAAGATCATATAAATATCAATGTGTTTTTATACATGTTTTGCACACCAAATATCAATCCACACCAAAACAAATCAAATCAAATCAAATCAAATCAATTCAAGCAATCTATTAAAATCAAATAAAGCAGTAAAATCAAACATTATGAGGAACTTCCACCCATCCTTCTTCTTCAAATATAGGGTCTGCTTTAATGGCATCCCAATTTTCATTATCATTGGTGAGAGAGACTGGAGGATGTGCTTCATTATCATTTTTATGTAGGGAGGAAATCATCCATCGTATCGCATCGAAATGTTTTTCTCGCTCCTTGATCATCTATATTTGACTCAACTCTAAGTGTTGCTGGTTACGAAGAATGAAAGAAAGAATATTCTTGAAAGAATTAAAGGTTTCTTCAAGATTCTCGGTCAAAATTATGAATTGGATTGGCCATATTTGAGTTTGTGAGAAGAATTAGAGATAATATAGATAAGAAATAATTCTGAATGACGAATTTTGGAAGAAATAGGTATTTATAGGTGTAGAAATTCGTTTGAAATGAATAGACATAAGGTAGTTATTCAAATTTCAAATTTCAGATGAAAAGTCACTTCTTACCAGCACATGTCGACATGGTCAAGGGGGGTTGTTGACAGGGGTTAGTCAATTTTGATGACTTATTTTAATTTTGTGAATAATTGTGTGTGTATATATATATATATATATTTATATAATATACTAACATTTATTCTAGAGATAGGATAAGCTAGATAACAGAAAAGTAATTCAATTTCATTTCATAATAGAACGATACAATGATTAAACATTAAGAACTACGTGAACATTCAAATCAAAACAAACTAAAACTAATACAACAAGACATGAAGGGTAGAACTAGTTAGAGGATGATGAAGATGAAGATAATCCAAGCTTCTTGCTGACTTTGGAGAAAAACTTATTCATCTTGGATGACATTTTATCCAACTTCTTACTAACGGATCGTTTAAGAATCCGTTGATTCTCGACAATGGTCTTTTGATTTTTGTGTAAGGTTTTGTTGGTTGGATTAGGAGGATAGTCAATGCTTCCCAAAGAGGTTTCACTTTCTTCTTCTTCTTCTTCTATTTCCATTTGATCCCCTTCTTCGTCTTCCTCTTCCATCTCATTCATGAGCCAAATGCTCTTCCTTTTCGGCAAGAGTCTCGTAGGGTTGAAAAACAAATGAAATTTTCATAAGAGAAATGTTTGAGTGATTAAAAACCTTTCTTGAAACAAATTCTTATTCTTTGAAATCTACTCTAAAATAGTTAAAAATCCGGGTGAGGTAGATTCCATGATACATAGCGTTTTCACCCATTTCAAGATTTTTGGGACGAAATTCATCCAAAATAACTTGTGCCCAATTAGTATCATAATTTCCAAAAATAGCAAAACATTCTTTGCAAACTTTTGAAGTTGGATTGTTAAAACTCCCCGATCTTGGGGTCAAAGTATGTTGTAAAAGAAGATTGACAATTCTAGCTTTTGGTCGAAAGTTTCGATTTTTGAATTCAAAGCTATCATTTCCTTCAAAAATATGATGAAATGTCTCATGATCATTTTCAACGATATTAAAACTAGAAAGATCCATTCCCGTGCTCTTCCAATTGAGATGATACCCAAAAGATCACAATTTAAAACGATTTTAGTGCCTTTTACACTGCTTCAAATTTCATCATCATTTCCATTATAAAATCCATGGTTGAGATTTGCATAGAAAATTTTAACAAGATTTGGATAACAAACAAAAACATTTTGTGAAGCATCAACAAGACTAAGAACTTGATTATTTGCAAAAAGAGAATCAATTTCATAAGAAGAGAAATCTTGAAATAAAGCAAACTTCTCGGGATGGACTTTTCCATAGTTAGCATAGTTGATGTATGCTTTTATAGCCTCCAGATCATTGTAGAGTTGCTCTTTTATCTTTCTGGAAATTCTCATTGTGGAAGGGTTGCTTGAAGAAGCCATTAGAGAAGAGAGTGGAGAGCTTGAAATTTTGAGATAAGAATTTGAATTTGAAAATGTAAGTGAAAAGTTTTGATAAGAGATAGTGAATAAATAGATTCTCAAAGGACATGTTCTCTGGTCAAAAGGTGACTTTTCAGAGAATTGAATGAAGTGAAAAGATGGAGAGAAATTCAACCATTTGAATTCAAATTTGAATTTCAAATTTTTTGTACCCTTGTCGACAGGTGTCACTGAATTTCCATGATTTATTTTTCTTAAGTATTCTAATATATATATATATATATTATTTTTAATGTATATATATTTTTATATCTGGAATATTACTAGAATTATAGTATATTACATAAAATATTATGATACTATAAAAAAATTATAATAAAATAACAAAAATAAAAATAATTTTTTTTTTAAATTCATACAACACATCAATTCAAAATTAATCAATCAAGCATCCAATTCTAAGCATGCAATTTCAACCGATGTATTGTAAACGTGTACCTTTTTCTGAATCCGTTTCTCTGAATTAATCGGAGTTGTGAATTGCCGTGAAACACATGTTTGAATTATCTGTTTTCTGATCATCATCTCTTGAAGACGAGTCCGAGTCATCTAGAGTGGCAGTAAGTGCATGTTATCATTTCTTTGTGAAATCACTATTTATAGGAAGATTTTGTCTATCTGGACACGGACCGTCTCTTTTGATATGGCCCGGTTCGTTATAGTTGAAACATTTGATATTGTATGGCACTACATTCTGATTTTCAAAGTTCTTATAGTTGTTTCTCTTGAGATTATTCATCTTTCTGTATTTCAGGAATTTCCAAAAATTCATAGTCATAAGAGCTATCTCTTCATCATTATCGTTGTTTGAGTCTGATCCATTGATCAATGCATTGAACGCCATTGATTTCTTTTCAGATGCTTTGTTTTCTCTTCTATCAATCATTTGGACTTCATACGATATTAGATTTCCAATTAAATCTTCTATCTTTAAGGTACTGATGTCATTTGCCTCTTCGATCGCAAATATCTTTTGATCCCATTCTAGAGTAAGAGAATTTAAGATTTTTCTGACTTGATCTTCGTACAAAAATTCCTTTCCTAAAGATATTAGAGAATGCACAATATTCTGAAATCTACTATACGTATCTGACATAGACTCATTAGAATTCATTTTAAAGAATTGAAATTGATTTGTGAGCATGGAAATTTTGGTCTGTGTTAACTTTGCTTGTTCCTTCGTGAGTAACTTTCAAATTTTTCCAGATTTTATATGCGGACTTACAAACTGACACTCTATTAAATTCATTTCTACCAAGTGAACAAAACAAAATATTCATTGCTTTAGAGTTATTTTGTGCAACAGCCTTTTTCTCAGCAGTCCACTGTGCAAAATCAGTTGTGGGTTTAGAATATTCAGTCTTGTGACATTTCAAGTGTCTAGTCCTATAGATTGTAAATATATTTTCATCCTACATGCCCAATATGCATAGTTACTGCCATTAAAAAGTGGTGGTCTGACAGTAGATCGACCTTCTACAAATGAACTAGTGACAGGGATAATAGAAGTAGTGTTGGTAGTGTTGACAGTACCAGTGTTGGTAGCCATTTTGAAAATTTTTCAAAATTCAGATTATGAAACTTTGAAAACCTTGCTTTGATACCAAATGTGAGAAATGAGGATAATGGATCTTAAGGCTAGAATAAACACTAGAGGGAGGTGAATAGTGTTTATTGAAATTACTAAATCTTTTTGAGTTTATGTTAATTTGAACACAAATGTATGCAATATTCAGACACAGGTATGACCACAGAATCAAACACTGATGCAGAAATAAAGTAAAAGCAATAAAGGAAAGAACACACCGGATTTTATACTGGTTCGGAGTTACCCTACATCTAGCCCTGCACAGAAGTACAGATTTCCTTTCAAAAGCAATTGTACAACTACAACTCTCGATTTCAGGGCCACGAGGTACACCACTCTGGATTCACAATCCTCTGGGTAAATATACTTGATTTTGTGGGCAACAAGTTCATCCAATTGATTTCACAGGCTATAATCACACCTTTTCTCACTTGATTGATTTCACATGCTACAATCACACCTTTTCTCGCTTAATTTATTACAAAGACTCCTATAACTCTGAATAGCACTGAGATCTTGTTCAGATAGTGATAAAGAATCAAACCAGAGATGATTTAGTCAGATTCACTGTTGATTTCGGCAGAGTAATGGTAAAAATTTATACAATGAAATATGGAAGAAGTAGAGGAGTGAAATCAGAGAAAAATTGGATATAAATTCGTTTAAAACTGCCCCTATTTATAGTAGAACAACAGCCATGTCCATTCATGAAAGGATATGACGAATAGAAACTTCTTTTGAAATTCAAATTTTTGAAACAAACTGTCACCTTGTCGACAAGGGGTACTTGAGGTTGTCGACATGCCTAAGGTATTTTTGGTGATTTGTTTTTCTTTGAAAATAGCTTTCATCTTGTATTAAAACTATTATTTAAACTTTATAAATATACTTAACTGTAGTCAAAATACATAAATAAGTACAAAGAATAATATTTTGATATATATAAAATTCTACTATAATTTTATATTTAAATCTAAGTATAAATATTAAAAGTTAAATATATTATTATTATTAAAACATAGTTTAAAACCAAGGATAATTTGATTTTGAAAATAAAGATCATTTTGAGGCTAAAAATATATAAAAGCAGGATAGTTGTTTTTGATTATTTTAAAATGAAGATTTTGAAAACAAGATATAATTTTGTAAAATACATTTGAATAAAAGTTAGTGGATACAAAACAATGTTCCACTAGATTTTTCGTAGATTCCATCCTACTTAGGGTTCCATCCCTTTAACAGGCTCGAAGTGGATTCCATTTCACGAATAAATTGGATTTTAAGATGCCAGTGCTTTTCTAGGAGTTTTAACAAAATTTCTATCTAAATTATAATCTTGAAATCTTGAACTCTTGATAATCTTGGTACTCATGAGTCTTTAATCTTGATTTCTTGATTCTCTATACTGTACAGTCTTCATTCTTGATACTTGCATGGTTAAATCCTGTATATACATATATATCTAAACTATAATGTTAGTATTTATATTTTATAATCTTACTCTAAGGTTGTTGTCATCAAAACCACCTCCTCAGGGACTAACAGAATCGAGGCTCATGTCTATAGAGAGATATAGCTTCGTTGAATGGTAGGTGAAAGATATACATATGTTTGATTATACGGTGAATATCGAAGATAATACTGCCAAACGTTCATGCAATATGCGAACATTAGATCATTTTCCATGCTCGCATATATTAGCAGCTTGTTCTCGTGATTTGGGTGGTGCTAATAGAGCATATTTTGACTCAATCTCCACGTGGTACACGAAGAATATGTATTACTCCACCCTGTAATAGATAGTCGACATTGGAACGTCTACGATGGTCCATTTATACAACCACCGCCTGTACGAAGAAATTCAGGTCGTCCTTGGTCTACTTGAATAAAAGGTTTCATAGACCCGCCATCTTCATTCAGCCATAACAGATGTAACAAATGTGGTTCTATTGGCCACAAGAAGAAAACTTGTCCGCGTTGAATTGTAATAGAAGTAGAACTTGTTACTATATAACTTGTTGAAACTTTTTTGTATGTTGTAGCATGCTGTTGACTTTGTTACGTGATGATGTTGTCAATCAAATGGTGTTTGCATGTTATATAGAATGTTGTTCAGATTTTTTTTATATGAAATTGTGTGATTTATGGTATTGAAACAGCTCTCTATCTCGGACAGAGCCAAAAACACACTTGTGCATATATGGAATGCACAAGCTATGTTGTCCATAGAGCTTGCGCAATCCAGAAATGCGCAAGCTATATGTGAAATATACCTACGCATTTCGAATATGCGCAAGCGTAGAACTGGGTTATTTGCAGCATTCCGCAAATGCTATAAAAAACCAAATATAGCTTTTGCGAATTACTGTAAATAACCCAAAAATGGCTTGTGCATATGTGGAATGCGCAAGTTATATTGACAATATAGCTTGCGCATTCCACAAATGCGCAAGCTATTTTTTGGGTCAGTTCCAAATAGAAAGCTGGTCTACCACACTGCAAAACCACAAATTGCAAAACCCAAACCCCAAATTCCAAACTGAGAGCATGCACACACCATTTCATTAACAATACCGTCATGAAAAATAATAATTAACATGATTCAACTGACAATTGAAAATCATCCAAAAAAGGTTGAACAAGTCATGCAATAACATAGAAACATACAAGTCAACAACCTCTTACCCAATCAAAAAAACAACAACAATAAGACCAACACCGACAACCACGAATTCGTCTAAGCTCAAGTGGGGTGTCTCTCTTCTTCCTCTGTTTGTACACGATGGGAGCCGATGCTTGGCCTTCTTCGAATGTAGGAGCGGGCTTCGAAAGTGGAATTTATTGTTGTTGACTTAACCAAAAATGAGTTCTTCTTGTTGAAATTCCCATTGCGGCGGCTCTTGCGCATGCTTGTATGTTGACTGTCCAACATATCTGAATTGTTGTTCTCCTTCATGCCAAACGGGCCATTCAGCATGAGCTTTTCCGTCGGTGTATTGCTGCTCTACCTCGGGCCAAGCGGGCCATCTAGTTGTAGTTTCACCACCGGGATGTTGTGAAGCCTCCCCCTCCGCATGTGCCTCCTTCCATTAGGCTTGTCCACCCTCTACTGTGGTATGTGTCTCCTCTGTACAACATGGTGGCTCTTCTACAGTGCGCAGCGGCTTGGCCGGCCTTCTTAGCTTGTTCCGACCCAAAATCTTGTCAAGTATTCGTCGTAGGTCAATACACTTGCATTTGACCTTTTCCAGCCCCATATGACTTAATTCTATTTCTCCACCACATCCAAAGCGCT
Source organism: Allium cepa (assembly GCA_030765085.1). NCBI lineage: Eukaryota > Viridiplantae > Streptophyta > Magnoliopsida > Asparagales > Amaryllidaceae > Allium > Allium cepa. The sequence goes on from CM060928.1 coordinate 274,521,107, forward strand.
GTATATTCCGCTTACCCAAACCATAAGTCATAATAATGCATCAACATAACATAAAAATTGAACTATAAACTTTTTGAAATTACAATACTTACCACATCAAGTTATATAGGAGCTTGTGGAGTGTACACAACCAACTTTCTTGCCGATTTTGTAAGAATATAATGATGAGTAATTCGCCAATACCAATACTCGTACTCACTCAAAGGTGTCGGAGGCTCACATGATCATTCGGCACGATCAATTCTTGATTGCCAAATAGTAATACTTTCCTCCAAAAATGCCATCCAGCTAGTGGGTTCTGGGTCAAGGGTGGACATGATCGGGAATATGCTGATAATCAAAGGAAAACGGTCTCACAACCCCATCGGGTGCATACAACTCAAAGTCTAAAAATAGAATCAGTGGCTCTTAGCAATCCAACCGACGAATGAATACTCAATTTTTGGATGTCAAAACTTATACACTAATGAATATGGTTCCTATGTAACCGCATCATCCGCCAACAAATCCAACTCATATGGTAAAACTATATATTTTTTGGCGTCTCACGCCAACTCCTAGCATAATTCCACCTATCCCCGAATGGAAGATACAGATCTAAGTCGGTAGGAATTCTAATAGACGGCCATCCAATAGCAATATGCGACCATGAGCATAGTTGTAACAATGTTGCAGAACCTCCTAAAACTTTTCGACATTGCAAGGCAACGTGTGACAACTCACTATACAAATAGCAGAGAACATTACTACGCTAAGAATGATAACGACCGTCAGCCAAATCATCCAAAAAAGATAAAAATTTCAAACTTAATCTCCCATTTGAATGGTCGGGAAATAATCGACAACTCAAAAAGTACAATATCACAGCACGAGTGCGGCGAAGTATATCTAAATTGGTCGCCCCTTCGGGTAGTGGTTCAGAAAATTCACTTTTAAACCAAGTAATTGATAATTCACTTTTAGACTTAACCGCCCCTCTAGACGGAAAAATACCAAGCAAGTCATGAGCCAATTCGATGTAATCGATATCTAAATTTTGCAAACATACCGGACGACCGTCTGCTTTAAGCCCGGAAAGAAAATGCACATCCACTAGAGTCACTATCATCTCCTCGACTCTCATATGAAACATATTTGTTTCTGGCCTCCATCTATCGCATAAACCAGTAATAAGGTGATGATCGAGCCAAATATAGTCGATTTGCTTAACTTTCCAAAATCTGAAGATTCGTAGATTCGGCTCCAATCTTGAATTTTTATAATCGATCTTCTTGAGCTTGCTCGAATGATTGTATATCTTCACAGTTTCAACACCCTGAAATGTATAACAAATTAAAATTAGTGCTTCATATTTGCATTCCTCGATTTACCAATATCGAACATTTACCTCCATTAATCTATCGTTTTGTGTCCTATGGTATTCTTGAAGATAGAGAAATCATCCATTTTCGGGTCGAGAGATAATTCTACAAACAACAACAACCATTTATCACTACAAAAACTATGTACAAAATTAGAGTTTTGACTATATGAATACTTCAAATCTTTTTGCATTTTCAACAGAGAAACCAACAATATGAGTACATTTACATCGATATAATCAACACTACCTCTTCCGCTAACAAAAACAATCATTTATACAGTAGTATTCAAGTTACAATCAAATTATAATTACCTCTAATCAACGTAGATGAAGAGCTTGCTTCCATTTATGCGAAATCGAGTGGTTGTTTGAATGAATAGATGAGGTATAATGTTTTTGAGTTTATATATTTGGATTTGGAATGGGTTTGAAGTTAGGAATGGGAAGTGTTTTGGGAAGAAAGGAGATAGGGAATGAAATGAGCTCAGATTCATCTTTTTGTCTTTTTTGTGCCCGAAAATGAGCTTGCGCATTTCAAAAGTGCGCAAGCTTTAAATCTAAAGCTTGCGCACTTATGGAATGCGCAAGCTTTATATATAATTTTTTTATAACTTGTGCATTCCATAAATGCGCAAGTTATAAACTAAACGACACCTACTTTGGTAATTAGTTTTTGCTGAGGCATAGCTCTATAATTTGTTTTTTGGCGGTGCCTTGATCGAAAAATTATCCACTAAGAAATGATATTTAAATCTCAAGTAGTCTCACAGGCATTAACTAAAATATTATTTAGCTACTAAATCAACAAAAATGCACATATTTATAAAGATATTCTACTGCATACATTCATTCACCTATCTGATGCACATCAAACGCACCATAAAAATTCAATCATCAAACAAACATTTTACACACCCTCACTGTTTTTCAGCTATATCTGAATTTATACCATTCTCTCAACCCTTTACCACATGCAGGAGGCTGAAGTTCAACACTAAGGTAAGCAGCTTCAAATCGTTCTTTTAAAAAAAATTATTTTTGTTTCTTTACAAAAGTCTTTTTTTTCCTAAAAAGTCAATAATAGTATTTTCTTTAAAGTTAAGGTTTCGTTTAAAAGTTGTTAATTTTTTCTTTCCAAAGTTGCATTTTAGTTTGAAACTTTTGAAAAGGTTCAAAATAACGAATGATTGGTTAAAAAATATTCAAAAAAAATCAAATAAGATTCAGGACTTATTCATCAAATCACAGAAAATCTAAGAAGCAAAAAAATTACAAAAAAAGGAAAATAGACTCAAGGAAAAACATAGCTAGGTTTTCGGAATGAAGAAAGTGGCTATTGTTTTTACGTCTGAAGGACGTGGAGTTTATAATTTGGTCCAAAGGAAAATCATTAAAAAAAATTGTGTTGTCTTCTTCAATCTCATTCTCAAATCACAATAACCAGCGGCGACATTACGAGAACAGGTGGCGGTGCAAACATAGGTTATAGCAGCGCAGGTGAAGGCCGAGCTTGTTCAGCCGAAGGCGGTGGAATGTAGGTGGTGGCGACAACTTTGAAGGCATTCGGTGACTTGGGCGATGAATTCAATGGCGATTGTTACTTCGACGGCAGCTTCGATGGCCGAGTTTAGATAAGCGGCGATGGAGCGGAGGTGAACGTTGCTGGTGGTGCTGAAGCTAATGATAATGATTACCTGTATTGAAATGAACTAAGAAAAAAATGCTATATGAACTTTTCATCATAATTCTCTACGTGTAATGCATAATTGAATGTAATATTCTGTTGTTTTAGTTTATGCATTTGTAATAACATAATTGAATGTTCTTAAATTTCAAGGAGCTGGGGTAAGTTTTCATTTTAGAATATGCACATGGCATGATTTTGATTAGATAACATTGTGCATATGTTTTATAAGATGATAAAATATGCATAACACATGATGCATCATTTTCTTGTTTACTTGTTTATTGAGTTGCTGAGTTACTTTATTTTGAACATTGCAGATATCATAACTAAAATGCTACCACTTGATAAACTGCTAGTGTACTTCATAAATAAAATGCTATATAAAATTATCATTTTGCATATCGTAAACATGCCAGTGGACTTTGTTATTATAATGCTACATTAAACTATTTTTATCATATCATAAACATGGTAACAAACTTCATAATTAAAATGATACATTAAATTACAATTTTGCATATTATAAACATGCTAGTAGACTTTGTAATTAGAATGTTATAGAAAAATATCATTTTGAATATTTTAAACATGATAGTGAACTTCATAACTAAAATGCTATATTAAACTATTTTTACTATCATTCACCACATTCAATACGTTCTAATACGCTTTAAAAATAAAAATGATATTTTTACTTATCATTCGGCACATTCAGTACATTGTACCGCACTTTAAAAATACAAAGATATTTTTAACTATCATTCGGCACATTTCATTCACTACAAGAACAATGGTACATTCCAACAATAGGTACCGACGGCCGCTGACGGCTAAATTCCGATGGCTTCCAACAGCTAAGATATTCTGGACTTTGTTACGAATAAAATAATTATCCATCAGAAGTCTTTAGAATATTGTCGTTTGCAGCTGTTGGTAGCCGCCGAAAAATCGCGATTATCTTCTTCCCCAGGCCGAACCAGAAACATTTCAGTTGCTCCCAAAATCACCAAACCTTCTTCCACCATTTCCATCTCCACCATCAACGTTCGAAATTCTGCCGAAATCGCCTCCTTCGTCAATTTGGAACCTCATCTCCTCCAAACCCCTATTCTCCTCTATGTTATGTATTATTCATAAACCTTAATTTCATGAATTTATTAATTTAGGGTCAATTTTTTGGTTTAATTATTTATATTGTCTCATTGATTGTGCAATATAGTTTATTGAATGTTAATTACTGTTATTATCCTATAAGTTTTGAATACTAACTTGTTTTGTTTGTGCAATAAGAAATTAGTGTGCATTAGTTGAATAATTTAGTGCCTTTACACCTTACTTGGGTTATTTAGTGTGGATGAGCATAATTTAGATTATGCATTTTCTAAAATGTCAAAAACGATAATTAATATTATATAACGTATGGTTAGTTAATTGAAGTTTTAAAGATGGGCGTATATGATAAACTATCGTGTACGGTGGTTTAACTTAAGTTAACTATTAATCAATTTAATTTAAATGTCGAAAAACTATTTTAAACGAAAATATGAAATATGTAATATACTTTATTCATAAAACCCTTAGAGTGTTTTTTGGCCCCGTCTGATAAGCATTGTATATGATTGTTATGTGGATATTCGTTTTTTGTCACAGAACGGACATCTATGATCATCATATACAATATTTGTTGGATTTGTCCCTACATTGGACAAGTTACAAACACTGTAATGTAATTACATATCATAAATCATTTCATTTTAAATGATTCACAAAATTTTAACAGCGCTTCCTTTATCTTCCCTGTGTACACGCAATTGTGTATGACTAAGGGTACAAAACGGAAGTGCTGTCGAATTTTATTGAATCGTTTTAAATGGTTTGATTTACAAGATTTAATTATTTTACCGTGTTTGTAATGGAAAGTATGAAGATCCAGCAACAAAGTGTCAATTATTAATTAAAATAAAACATTAGATGTAAAATTGTATTGAAAAATAAATTGTCGATGTGATTTTAATTTGTATCATAATTTGATTAGTAGGAGAGATGATCAATTATTTTATTGATCGAAGCTGGATGTGTCAACAACGAAGGAAAATTAGAGGCTCAATAAGTGAACATTTGAATAATGGTGTACACGTATGTATTGATTTCGCTTATGTAATAATGAAAACGATGAAGAAATCTGTTGTCCATGTAGTAGGTGCAAATTGTTGAAGCATTTGATACCAGAAATGGCTAGAGTTAATTTGCATCGGTACGGTTTCATGCCGAACTATTTGGTATAAGATCGTCATGGAGAACTTGTAGCACTTAATCCAGTACAATCGGAGGAGATAGTAAGTAATGAAATTGTTACGACGAATCTCGTAAAACATATGGTTGAAGATGCAACACATTTAATGTTCTCTACTGCTCAATTTGTTGATGACGATGTTAATGTTGAAGAAGAACCAAATAGTGGAGCAAAAAAAATTTATGATCTATTGGATTCCGTGAAGAAACTCCTTCGGGAAAGTTGTACAAGCGGTACCAAATTATCAGTAACCATAGAATGCATTGCGATGATATCTAAACACAACTTCACAGAAGCTGGATTTACAGCTGTTGTACAAGCTGCGAAGCGGCATATGCCTCCCGATAATTTAATGTGCGAAAATCATTATGAAGTGAAAAAACTTATGTCGGCTTTTGGTTTACCATATCAAAAAATAGATATATGTTTAAATGGTTGCATGTTGTTTTGAAAAGAAGATATCAATCTTAGAAATTGTAAAATATGTAATCAGGAAAGGTACAAACCAAGAAAGAAGAAGGGAAAAGAAGTCTCGTATAAACATATGCATTATTTACCTATTACTACTAGGCTTCAAAGGTTATATGCATCTTCTACAATCGCGTATCATATGAGATTGCATAGTGTTAGAACACAGGAAGAAGGTACCTTAACACACCCAGCTAATGCGGAAGCATGAAAGTGTTTTAATCAGAAATATCCTGATTTTTCAACGGAGAGCCGTAATATTAGACTTATTTTATGTACGGATGGATTTTCACCATTTTCTCAATATGGTTCTAAACATTCATCTTGGCCTATAATCGTTACACCTTATAACTTACATCCATGTATGTGTATGAAAACTCCATATATGTTTCTCACAATTGTTGTCCCCGGCCCTGATGATCCGGCACAAGAAATCGATGTTTATTTACAACCGTTGATTGAAGAGTTGAAAACACTGTGGTATGAAGGAGTTGAAATATACGACATCTCAAAATGAATAATTTTCATATGTTGCTTCTTTGTTGTGAACTATTAGAGATTTTTCTGCGTATGCAATGCTTTTAGGTTGGAGTACGACCGGTCGCATTGCTTGTTCTTATTGCATAAAGGAAATACGAGCATTTTCTTTATCGCATGAAAGGAAAATTACGTGGTTTGATTATCATCGTTGTTTTCTCATATCAATCATCCTTTTAGAAGAGACCAAAAAACTTTACAGCTAATAAACACGAGCCCTTGCAACCACCAACGATTTGATCAAGCGAAGATATATATATAAAATTGTAAAGGATTTTCCAAAGATACATGATACTGGAGAACAAATTGAAATTCAAGATAAATCAACGATTCCTAATTGGTGCAAACAAAATATATTTTAGGAGTTGCCCTATTGGAAAAATCTACTACTTCGTTACAATATTGACGTGATACACAACGAGAAAAACGTGTTTGACAACGCTTTTAATATAATTTTGGACGTTAAGGGGAAGACGAAGGATGATTTGAAATCAAGACGCAATATCGAAGCAATGTGTAATTGCCCTAAGCTTTGTATCAAGCGAAATAGACAAAAAAACCTAAAGCATGCTATGAGATAGAAAATAACCAAGTTAAAATACTTTTAAAATGGGTGGAAGGATTTTCAATATTCATAGATGTGTTGGCTATAAGAACAACAGACTTAGTCGGATGAAAAACCTGATTGTCATATAACGATGGAAAATTTGTTGCTCATTGCTTTTAAAGAACTTTTGCCCGTAAGAGATTAGGCGGTTGTAACAGATTTTAGTTTGTTTTATAAGGAGCTTTGTTCCACTACGTTATAAGTTGATCGTCTATGTAAAATTGGGGAAGAAATCCCCATGCTACTCTTCAAACTAGAGAAAATATTTCCTCCAGGTTTATTTAATGTAATATAGCATTTACATGTTCATCTTTCATCCGAAGCACGTCTTCAAAGGCCTGTGCAATATGGATGGATGTATCCATTTGAGAGGTATTAATGTTTAGTACATTAAATATTAGTTTAATTACATATATAAATAAATTTAATTTGGAATAATTCTTAATAGGTACTTAAATCATCTAAAGAAAAAAGGTTAGACAGAGCATGATTGAAGGTTCGATTTGCAAATCATATATCCAAAAAGAAGCTTCGTTTTTTCTATCATTAGTTTAGTGATCATATGAACTTATCGTTTGAAAGTGCTACGCGTAATGATGAAGGCATTGATCAAGATGATTGTGAAGTGAATTTATCTATTTTTAAAAAAACATGGCTGACCTATTGGTAAATGTATGGAATTATGCTTGGACGATAAAGATTACCATATAGCTCACATATATATTCTTCTCAATTGTGCTGAAGTTGCACCATTTGTTAGGTAATATACGTATATTCTTCTTAATGCATTATATCATCTACATATGCATATATACACATGTGTGTGTTATAATGCAATATTTCTTCTATAATAGCAGTATTTATGAATCACAACATCCAAATGGCGATATCGGCAAAGATTTCGCTACTTGGTTTTCAAATTACGTTTACGACACGGTAAATTGTATGGTCGACGAAGGAATGAAACACAACTATAGGACCAAAAAGGAAAGTTAAGACCTACCCAATATTCTTCGCTAATGGATATAAAAATACGGTTCTTAAAAATTAACTAACAATACCGGTGTATTTGTTAAAGGTAGTAATGAACTAAATGATCATGTAAATGATTTTTATGGCGTGTTAACCCAAGTTTTGCAATTGACACATTTCACAAAACCTACAATGGAAGTTTTTTTATTTAAATACAACTGGTTCAGCAACGTTTCATGTTCTGGAATCAATGTGCACCAAAGTATTATATTATAGAAATAAAGCATACCTCGAGTTAATATAAGTACGACCCTTTTATACATGCAAACAAGCTCTTCAAGTTTATTACGCTCTATACCCATCTCTACGAAGAGATAAAGTAGATTGATTGACTGGTTTTAAAATAAATGCAAGATTTATATTTGATGGACAGAATATTCCGGACGAACAAGCTTATCAAGAAAATATAGAAAAAAATACTGGAATAATAATAACTGACGATCAAACCGATTTTGGACCTATAAATGATGAGTCAAATGCATTAATAGAAGCATTTGATACTACATAGGAACAAAACATAGAGTACAAAAGAGAGATTGAGTTAGAAAACGAGGAGAACCGATTAATAATCTATAGTTCGGGAGAAGGTAATTTATATGTTTATTTATGTTACATTTTCTCATTAAAAATGATGTGTTCTGCTAATGATATGTTTAGTCATAATCTGTTTCACATAATCCTTTTATGTACTGCCATAATGTATGTTTCACATAATTAAATGATATATTTCTCATATATGGTATGTCAGTAACGGGTACTATTTACATATGTCTTTTTTTTAGATGTAGCTCTTTCTATACAGGATCTCCCTCTTCTTCGCAGAGAGGGACTAGTGCGCCTCCAGCTAGTGATGGCGGTGGCCCATCACAGGAGGTAGATGTTCCTACAGTCTGGTTGCAGGCCAAAGCTGATGGATCGTAAGTATTGAATTTATTTCAGTATTAATAATATTTTTCTGTACGATCTATTATATATTAGTCTTGCTTTATTAAATATTTGTTTCTTTTTGACACAGTGGCTTCGAGCTTGAGCCATCAACGACAGTGCTCTCCATATCCAGACAGGCATATAAATGGAAGATGACTGTCTGCTGGCTCAAATGGAGCAAGATACCTGATAATGTTAGAGAAAGCATTTGGCAGGACTTCTTGGTAAGCGTAAACTTATATTTGGCATTTTCTATTTGATCCTACTTCACTTTATATATTGTAGACTATTTATAAAAATGTATAACTTTCATTTTCACAATGTATAGGGTTCGGTGGACTTACAAGAGACTGATCTTTCCCTTGTGCAGGGCCATTGGTAAAAATTGACAAAAAGTGTAGGGATATAGTGTCTGCTGTGAGAAGAGCAGGAGAAAAACCGAACTGGATGAGTACTATTGTACGGGAGGTCTGGGTCGCATGGTGGAACAATGAGGAGTTCCATGTAAGTTTACCAAAAATTAATTACTTTAAATTGTTATGTGTATCTAATACATAATTTAGAACTAGAAAATGTTATTGTCAATTTGAATTTGCAAAGGGAGTCAGATAGGAACCCCACAAACAGAAACAAGAATCCCGTCACACATTGAGGTGGTTCCAAGTCATTCCAGCATTATCGCGAGGATTTGGTAAATTTGTATACTCACATTTTTATAGTTTAAGTTATAAGTTGTTAGTAGACAGTTAATGATACAATATAATATAGATATATATACATATATTCATATTTCAAAAAAGAGTGCATGGGATGCTGTGTCATATTGGGATGTTTTTGCTCATACTCATGCCCTGAAGCAGACCGACGATTCAGGCTTAGTCATATACTCATGGGAGTATGATGATAAAGCGACCACTGCCTATGTAAATATATTATAATTAGTATAATGATTAGTCCAAATTTTAATATTTTAAGTTATAAGTGTTATTTATACCAGTGATCATTCCAACTTTTTGTTATTTAGTATAGAGATTAGTCTACTTAAAAATGAATAGTGTTATTTTAATTACTGTTATTTATACTCAATTGTATTTTGCGTTACAGAAAAAGTTCCAAGAAGCACGGGCACAGGTGTTGGTTGAGACGGGACTAAATGAGTTGACTGTTGATGAGGAGGACGTTATTTTCGAGTCTATCTTGGATCCACCATTCCGCAGTAGGCGCTATGGATTTGGAAACCAAGCGGTAATTTTCAAAAAATAAACTAAATTCAAATATTGTATATTTTTCAATTAAAGTTATGTAAATTACGTTTATGATGTTGGAGACATTATAACAATTTGTTTTTATTTGTAGGCTAGCACATCTCAAGAGGCGTATAAGATGGCTCAAGACAAAGAAGAAATTACAGAGTTACGAGCACAGATCGCCGAGCTGCAGGAGCATGACCGCCGTCGTGCTATGAAGATGGAACAGCTGAATCAGCGCTTGACGGAGTATATGGAGCAGCATGGGGGGTTTCCTTCATCTAGTGGTTCTACAGGGGATGATGAGTGATGATAGATACGTTTTATTATGTTTTTTGTCTGTATATATACACTTCAAGTGGGTGAGGATGTGTTTGATACATTTTGATGGATTGTATATTATCTTATGTGGATTAGGATGTTGATTTTTTTAGTTGCGTTGGATTTGGATATGGATTTTTTGGATTATGTTGGATTTGGATATGGATTTAGTGGTCTGAATATTATAATTGGTTATTTATATGATTATGGTTTATATATGCTCGGAGCTGTTATGTGTACTGACGGATGTGTAGTGGCTGGAAGGAAACAGGCTTAAAAACAGAAAAAAATACATCAAGATTTCCGACAGCTTCAAACGGTTTCCAATGGTATATTGGTCATCATATTCCAACGGTTTCCGAAGGCTCTCTACGGAAGATTTGACCATTTCCGACAGCTTTGGACGACAATTTGGTCATTCTGATTTGCCACATGTCCAACATGGTCGTCGAAAACCATCCCAAAACGTCGTTAGTCGCCGTCGGAAAAGGCCACCGATGACGTTGGAAAGCGTTACTAAACAAGATTCGTATTCCAATGGCCTTACGCATTATTTTCGACGGCCTACCGACAGTTGCCGACGGCTTTTAGCCGTTGTAAATCGTTGTTGTTATTGTAGTGATTCAATTTGATACATTGTAATGCACTAATTTGAAAATACAAATGATAGACCTGTTCCATATGTACCCGATTAGGATTGTCATCTGGTTAGCTTTTGCATCCATACGTACCCAATTAGGTTTAGCACTCGATGAGCTTTTGCATCCAAACGTACCCGATTATGATTGATATCCTGTTAGCGTTTGCATCCATACATACTCGATTAGGCTTGGTATCCAATTAACTTTTGCACTCGATTGTACACTTAGTTAAACAATATATCTCGAATATAGATTGGTTTCATACGTACTCGGTTAGGCTTGTCATCCAGTTAGCTTTTACATTCATACATACCCGGTTAGGCTTTGCGTCCAGTTAGCTTTTACATTTGATGGTACGCTCGATTAAACAATATATCTCTAGTACGGATTGGTTTTATATGTACTCGATTAGAGTTGACATCCGGTTAGCCCTTGCATCTGTACGTACCCGATTAGGCTTGACATCCGGTTAGCTTTTGCATCCATACGTATTAGATTTGACATTCGCTTTGCTTTCGCATTCGATAGTACACTCGATTAAACAATATATCCTAGGTATAGATGGTTTCATGTATACTCGACTAGGCTTGGCATCACCTTCGCTGTTGCATCCATATGTACCCAATTAGGCTTGGTATCTGGTTAGCTTTTGCATCCATACGTACCCAATTAGGCTTGGCAACCAGTTAGCTTTTGCATCCATATGTACCCGATTAGGCTTATCATCCGGTTAGTTTTTACATTCGATGGTACGCTCGGTTAAACAACATATCTCGGGTATAGATTGGTTTCATATATACCCGATTAGGCTTGGCTTCCAGTTAGCTTTTGCATCGATACGTACCTAATTATTGGTACATTTCATGTAACCTAGTTCATTTAAATATGTAAATGGTATTTTTAACTATCATTGGCACATTTCATTCAACTTGATGTTTTTAAAAATATAAATGTTATTTTTAACTATCATTCAACATATTTGGTTCATTCTAATGCACTTTAAAAATACAAATGTTATTTTCAACTATCATTCAACACATTCGATTCATTCTAATGTATTTTAAAAATAAGAAAGCTATTTTTAGCTATCAATCGACATTCGATTAATTCTAGTGTATCTTAATAATAAAAATGCTAATTTTAACTATCATTCAATCTATTCAGCACATTCCATTCGTTCTATTACATTTTAAAAATACAGATGATAGCTAGCATTCAGCATATTCCATTCATTCTAATGCATTTTTAAAACACAAATGTTACTTTCAACCATCATTCAGCACATTCCATTCAATCTGACGTGCTTTAAAAATACAAATGCTTTTAAAAATACAAATGTTATTTTTAACTGTCATTCAACACATTTGATTCATTCTAATGCAATTTAAAAATACAAATGTTATTTTCAACTATCATTCAACACAACTGATTCATTCTAATACACAATAAATTACAAATGTTATTTTCAACAATCATTCGACATATTCAATTTATTGTAATGCACTTTAAAATATGCTATTTTAACTATCATTTAGCATATCCGATACATTCTAAAGTACTTTAAAATTACAATTTCTATTTTAAAAATAAAAATGCTATATTTAACTATCATTTGACACGTTCGATTCATTTTAATGTATTTTAAAAATAAAAATGCTATTTTTAACCATCATTCAGTTACTTGGCACATTCCATTCATTCTAATGCATTTTAAAAATACAAGTGATATTTTTAAGTATCATTCGACCTAATTCATTCACTTTAATGCATTTTAAAAATACAAATGCTATTTTAATTATCATTCGGCACATTCTATTCAATCCAATGCACTTCAAAAACACAAATGCTATTTTTTAACTATCATTCGGCACATTTCATTCATTCTAATACACTTTAAAAAGTCAATGCTATTTTTAACTATCATTTTGGTAAAATTCAAGGTGATAACGTTTACAAGAAATGTTGGACGGTGGCTTGGATGACGGCGACTTCAGATGACGATTGCTTGGGTGATGAACTGAGAACGGCAAGGAAGGTGAGATCTAGGTTTCGGTGAGACCCATGATGGCAACGACAAAAGAGGGGCATGGACTGTGGTGGCTTGGACAATGCTGATAGCTTGGACGATGGTGGCGGCCTGAACGACGGCGGCGGCTTGGAAAATGGCGGCTTTAGACAACAATTACTTGGACGTGACGACTAGGGTAAGCGGTGGCTGAAGGTAGATGATTGTTGCGAAGGAAAAAGTCAAAGTCAGGAAATTGAAAAAAAGGAGTACAATCCTTCTGTCTAAATTTAAAAAGTTGGGTCCTGCATTTAAAATTTAGTTTAAATTTTTTTCTTTAAATTAATTGCCTCAGCAAAAAATATATTAGTTACTTTATATCGTTTTTGCAAATATTTGAGGGCTGAAAATGTCTATTTTTGATTTCTACCGTTGTGCCGTTATAGTCTTCCTACGTATTTTGGTTAACTGTTTGTCAATTCAAAGTGTACTTTTAATTAGAGCAAGTCAACTCAAGTCCAAAATAATAGGATGTGCTATTGCTAATGACGGTTTGAAAGGGACCTATGTGTTTTCTTAATCACTTATTTTGTGCGCATATGTAGGTCAACATAAGATGCTGTGGACAAAGGTCCCTACTTTTGATGTTGTTTTAAGAAAAATCTCTATGATAATAAATATGTAAATTAAGTCCCTATTTTTTGTAAATTAGAAAGCGCAAACTATCTTACGCTTTTCTTACAAAAGTGCAAGTTAACTTGCGCTTTTCAAAAATTTAATTTTTTTTTGAAAATTTCAAAATTTTTAAAAAAAATTCAAAATAAAAAAACGCAAACTAGCTTGCGCTTTTCTAGTAAAAGTTGCAATTTAGCTTGCATTTTCAGTCCGAAAAGTGCAAAGCACCCTGCGTTTTCTATTTTTCAAAAAATAGGGACTAAATTTACATACTTATATATACAACGACTTTTTTTATAACAACATTAAAAATAGGAACCTGTAACTCGTTTCTTGTTTCTGTTTCATACGTACCTAGAAGTTAGAACTGCTGATTCGGATTAAGCACACAGATCACGTAGCAAAGCACAAAGCTTTGGCATTCTCTATTTGTAAATTCCTATTTCAAACTTCTGTATAATAGGATTGAGATCCAATATAATAGTATATGCTAATGACTGACTGTTTAAAAGAGGCTTATGCGTTTACTTAATCGCGTATTTTGTGCACATACGTAGGTCAACGTAGGGCTATGGGGTATATCATACATCCCTAGAACTGCTGATTTAGGTTAATCACACATATCACGTAGCAAACACAAGGCTTTGGCATTCTCTACTTGTAAGTTCCTATTTCAATATGTGTTAAATTTCTCAGCAGCTAATTCATAGTTAAAGGTCATTATTTTAGATTTTGGTAAAACATCAATACTCAAGCTAAGAGAGTGATACTAGGTAAATATGGTAAAACTCGTCATCTTTCTTCATTCTTAATTAACTGTGCGATCCTAGGATGCAAGGAAAGAAATTGTGTAGTGAAAAAGTGTGTGAAGATATATAACCCAACTGCTTTATACATCAAGAGATGTTATTCATGCGTATACAGTATGCAAACATTAAAGTTTATAAAATGATCAAGATCCTGGATGGTAATGAAAGAACGTGTGTATTAAAAAGAAATCTTTGAATCTTTCTCAAGTAGGCTCACAAACAAAAACTAAATAAAATGAGATTTAGCTACTAAACAAGAAAAATACAGAGAATATTTCCACTATGTGCATTTATTCACACAACACATGCAAATCAAATGCACCATAACAATTCGATCATAAAACAGAAACATTCAACACAAACTACTCAAAAGTCTAAACAGATGAAGGAGGCTGAACTTGAACGTGAGGATAAGCAGCTTTAAATCTATCTCTCAATCCTTTATCAACCAACTTAACCCCATCCAACTGATTTCCAAGCGACAGCCACCCAGCCCTCGTATTATCCTTCCTTGCAAACAACTCCAACTTCCTCGTGCCAGGGCTTACTCTCTCTATCAAAGCATATATCTCATCTGGCTTTCTACTCGTCTCCCTAACCTCCGAAACAATAACATCAGTATCGATATTCCTATTCACCTTCGGATTCCCTTTGATCCCAACAAGGCAGTGCTCCTTACTATGATTGAGCCAATGTCCGGTTCTCCCAGTTCTTATAATCCTCTGAAGCTGATTGACCTTCACCCATATTATCTCCTGAACCATCTCGTACCCCCATATCTCCAAACACTCCCTTCCCAGCTCCATTGCTCGTCCCGTCACCCACAGAAATATCAAGCCATCCGACTGCAACGGAGCCACATTCAGCATTCTCATTTCGTCATCCGACATCGTTCCGTATGGCAGGTTCATGTGAATGTCCCATGGCGGATCCGCCATTATCACTCCAAACTTTCCCAATATGTTCATGTTGAATTCGCGAATGTCGCAGTTTATCCACTGCCCTTCTCCTACTGAACGCTTTCTGTCGACTTGCATCATTGCGTCTGGAGAGATATAGCTGCAAGTGTTGCGGTTGTCGAGTTCGTAATGGACGTATCTGCATGCGTTTCTGTGATGACAGGCTTTCAGGTATGGGCAGTCGCCTAACCTTGGATCAGTCAGGTTTGGAATTATTATACGCCGGAAGTGAATTTTATTGCAAGCGGTGGCGTGACAGTTCTCCAAGGTTAGACTCTCGCAGTATTCCACCATTTTTGAACCCGACTTTGATTTGAATCTCTTTGCATTCTCTCTCTCCTTGTAAGTTGGTTTGTATATCATTTCCCAGATCTCCTTTTCCGTCATTGACTGATCATCGATGATTTCTTCTTTAATTCCATGGATTGGCCTATTCATTTCTGATTTTGTACTTTGATACTGACGGTCTTTGGTTGGATCATATCGAGGTCGCTTGAGGTTGGTAGCATGATCAGTAGAATTAGATAGATTACTTTGATTTTGGCTGACTGAAGGTTTGTTTGTTTGAGTTGAAAGATGATTACCCATTGTTTGAGTTAAAGATATTTTTTGAACGAAAAGCTTTTGTGACTGGTGTTGATACTGAGAAGAAGATGAGGGGAAATTGATGCATGCGAGCTGATATATATATACGGTAAAAATGAGATATATCCGCAGATTTAAATGCAATATATGCACGCGGAGACCTTTTCTTTGGGCCTTCAAAACTAGTGAAAAAAATGCGCTACAAGGTCCGAAATTTAGCCGTCACTCCAGTTCGTATCCAAATTCATACATTTCCTTCGGGCCTTTTAGTCATTTGGAGAAAAAGTGGAAAACGGGACGCTGAATTGAATGTGAATACTGATATCAGGCAAGGTAATAAAATTGGGGAAATACTTATTCAACGGGGGAAATGAGCAACCGGCTGACACGGTAGTATCAAAACCGCACATTGTTTTCCCACTGAATAATATCCACCTTCTATTTTCAGCCTGTATGTCCCCTTTGCTCCATTCAGCCGGTTGCTATTGCAACGTTCAATAAAATTGTAAGGTAAAGTTGAAGTCTTCAATTTTTGGCAGAGAAATTTTCGGTCACGGTAGTTTTTTTTTATTGGACTGTAATGTAAATTTAAGTTGAAACTAAGGGGTTTAGTGTGATCATTTGATTCAAATCAGTGCCACTCAGATTTGTGCTATCTTAAAGCCAGTTGAAATTACTGGACATGGATAACACGTAGCGGGTTAAACTTCAAAAATTTTACAATTTCGAATCTATTTGACTTATGAAGTTTAAATTAATTTAAATCTACTCTATATAAATTTAAAAAAATCATTATTTTATTTAATTAATTAACATGAAGATTTTATTTGTTTATATAAATGATGTACAATGTGTACATATGTATCAAATACGCATGTAGCTAGGTATATGTGCACGTACAACATATGACGTGTATACGATTTAACATGTCTCTATCTAAGTGCTGCAATTTATAACAGTAAAACAAACACATTAGTCCCATATATATATATATATATATATATATATATATATATATATATATATATATATATATATATATATATATATATATATATATATGTTATTAATTGTTATGTGATATTAATATAATATAAAGTATACTTATATTTAAATATGAGGGCAGTTATTTAGCCACAAAATTAAACAAAATTGGGTGACACAAAAGATCTAAACCGTTCAATCTTTTTGTCCTTATGTGGGAGATGGAATTCAGGTGGCAATCCATTAGTGCAGATACTTTGTGTCGCCAATTGTGCAAGTTTTGTGCCCTAATAGACTTTCCCTTTAAATATATATACATATAAAAGTAACTACACAAACATTTATATACTAAACAATTATATATAAATTTAAATATAAAACATTTTAAAATTCAAAATTTAAATCTTTAAGAAAAAAAATCAAATTTGAAACTAGATGTAAATTAAAAATATCATTTTAAAATTCAAATTCAATCTAAATATTTTACCAACAATTTATAAAATATCTTCATATATAAAAGTATATACAAAAATATATTGTTATTTTTTATTCGATATATATATATATATATATATATATATTCGTCCATAAATTAATTTTGATAAAATCATTTTTATTAATTAATCGATGTTGATTAAACATATTTCCCTTTTCTTTTAGTTTAAATTTTCATATGAAAAATTGGCTTTTTTACCATGAATTCCATACAAAATTATATATATATATATATATATATATGTATGTATGTATATACATACATACATACATATATTAACGAGTTAGGATTTAATAATTAATACTATTAATATGCATACACACACACACTTCATTTAAAATAAAATATGCGTAAACAAAACTAGTTATTTTTGACGAGCACCATTGTCCCAGTGGTTAAGTGATTCGACTTTGCTGTGAGAGGGCACAAGTTCGAAAATTATGCAGCGTCAGTCGAACATTTATGTAACAACCCGTATATTTGTACCATTTAAATTGACGATATTCAATACTTGTCAACTTAAATAATACAAAACACGAATCATTAATGGAGTATATATATAAATGGGAATCATCACAGAATCACAGAAATATAACATCACAGAATAGTGCAGCGGAAATACAACATAGTCATAAGAGTAGTTCATGAAGCTACCCATAAATACAACAATGTCTCAGATAAAATAAAACAGAACAACATAGATGTCCATAGTCTAAATAGAAAGAGCAATACTGATAAGATAAGATAATGATAGTCTTCGGTCTTCAGCTCCAAGTAGAACAGCAACAGTAATCATCAGTCTGATCCGAGCATAAGCATAAACAAACACTCGAATCAGGACATATATTCTTATGCAGATAATATGATTCAAATTCAAATAACAATTACTCAAAGATGAATGGAATAACTTCTTTCAGGATCCGTTAAACTATTTATACATAGAAATGTACGATAAATAGATAATGTCTAACAGTAAAGTAAAATATCAAAATAGTGTTAAGGCGTTACCATTGTCCCCGTTAACACATTTCATATAGCATTATAGTCTATACAACACTGTAAACTCCACCGTAAACTAGTGGGATATCAGGGAGTACTCCATAGGTATAATACAAAACAAAATCGTAGTGGTCGCGTATATGGGAATACAAGTATGACAAGGCACATGAGGCAATACTGTAACAACCCGCATATTTATCGATTTTATATTTAAATATTTTATCGATACTCGGAATATAGTCCGAAAAGCTACTTTTTGCATACGGTCGAATTAGGACTCGGGACCACTTCCATTGAGTTCAAAATGACGTTTGCGATCTTTTTAAGTGTAAACTTTGATATGTTTGGAGTTAGAGGAATTTTGCCACTTTTTACTTAGGGTTTTGGTTTGGGCTGAGCCTAATAACCCCACTTATGTATTCAGTCCCAACCCCTTCTCCTCTTCATTACTTCATTCTTCATTTCCTAATACTCAAGCTTTTATAACAATGGAGAGTGGAAGAGGAAATTAAAAACTCCAAGCCCTAGTTTTCTTTTGCAAATCAAACTCTAGCTCCAAACTAATTGAAGAACCCATTGGTAAGCCTTCTCTTCTTCTTCTCCAACTCATTCTCTTATCAATTTCAGAAATTCCTAAACCTAACTTTGGGAATGTTCTTCTTTTAGTGCTTAGAATCAAGCTTCTTGAGTTGGATTTGAAGAGTGGTTGATTTTCCTTTGCTTTCAAGCTTTTTCTTCATTTGTTTGGGTTCAAAGGTGAGATTTTTATCTCACATCTTCGTCTATAATTATCTTCGATTGTTAGGTATGAATTCCTAACACTTATTCTTGTGCAATTGATTTTGGTTTGGATTGATTTGGTGTATATTCCAATTTTTGGTGTTTTGAAATCAAAATCTATGAAAATCCTTTTATGGATATTTGGACATTGATATTTGAGGCATATCGAAGAGCCGTTAAGGATGGGTTGTCGCTTGGCGTAAATCCTTAGTTGTTGTCGCTCGATCGATCGCTTTTGGTATTCGTTTGGCCATTTTTGGCCTAGGTTCAGGGAATGCCCTGAACCCCAGTTTCAGACGTCTGAAACGTTAGATTCAGACGTCTGAATATTATACTGGGAATTTTTATTCCCCAGTATTCAGACGTCTGAATCTATATTTCAGACGTCTGAATTGGTTCGAATTGAACCAGAAAGGAAATAGGCTAAAATCTAGCATTTCCAGACGTCTGAATTTATTGATTCAGACGTCTGAATTCTGTCCTGGAAAGTATTTTATTTTCCATATTCAAACGTCTGAATCATACCTTTCAAACGTCTGAATATGCCAATTTTTGCCTATTTGCCTATTTAGCTTGAAATTCCAACGTTAATCGATTCGTGTTGATTCCCTTTTGTTATTAACACTTATTATCGACTTTGATGACATTTTCTTCGTGATTTTGGGAATATCCATTTTAATGGATTCGGTATCGATTTCTTTGGATTTTATTCACGTCTTCGTATGTGAATTTTAGTGATTGATTGTTCGTACAATCTTCTTTGTGATTTGTCACTTTAAAAATATAAAGGTTTTCTATACTAGTAGTAAATATCAAAACTCTTTCTTCAAATGATTTCAACACTATTTTATTACAAAGCTCGTTTCTTAAAACCGTTTTCCAATCTACTAGTATATACAAACCTTTACCTCACTCGTATGAGAAATCTAATTAAACGGCTTAGTAAAACAAGTGGTATGACACGCTTGCGTTTACTTCGTCGGTTAATTCTTGTACTTGTTCGATTGAACCTCTTGTGACAATTTTCTAGTGGAGATCTACAATTTGTTCGTAAATATTTAAGTTAAGCTAGTGGTTATGAGACATGAAGCTAAATTTATATATTTACTAGCTTAGTGTAATTGACACTTTCTTGATGATCATGACGATCATTTTTGTGATTTAGACTAGCAATGTGCGATGTCTCTTTGTCTGCGAGGGAGACTAAACCCCGTTTTATGGAGTTTCGACTCAAATTGGTGGGGTAGCAACCCATGTTCTTCGGCCCGTTTGTGGAGCTTCGGCTCAATTTGTGATGGTTAGCAACCATGGAATTAGCGTTCCGTTTGTGATACACGTGTTGGTGAGCTTTATGCTCCCGTTTGTGATAGGCCTTTCCCCCTTTTGTGATTTCTGGATTCCTTGAGATGATTTCTAGAATTTGTGCTTCACCAATTTTCGTGATTTTCATTGATAAGTTTTATCAATATTTGTGCATTGGTGGATTTGTGTGTCATTGACTTTTGTGATTGATATTGATATAATCGTCAATATTTATGGTTTGGTGATCGAAATAAAGAGTATGACATTCCTTTTGATCCTTGAGAAGGTTTTTGTGATATTGAATTATCTCTTGCTGATTTTCAATTACTTATTTATCACAGCTTGACATTATGATTATTATGCGTTTAGTCATACCTCTTATTCTATATCGTTTCATCTGATATTTATAGCTAGACTGATCCGTTTATTATTTTCTTATTAAATAATACTCCGGTCAGACCGAGATGTTGTAGGTGCTTCAGCTTGACTTCTCACTTGGGATTGATTTCTCTGACTTTTGGCTAACTACATAGATTAGTAGTTTATTTTGGTGTACACATTTGAGATATAGACTCTATGATGTATACTTATTCTTTTGTGTAGTTCTTGTAACTATTCTTTTGTGATAGTGTGGGTCTTGCTTGACCACTACTCTGATATACACTTATATGTGTACTATTCATATCTATTTCCGCCTTTGTGATATGAATTATCTGTGACTGATTTGTGTTATGTTTATTTCTATATTTGTTTCTGAAGATTATATATAGCCACTGTGTAGTAGCTTTGAGTTTGCGTCGGTATGTCGGATTTCCTCTTGAGATGAAGTGCATGTTATATTTTATCTGGCATATCGGTGATCGCACAAAGCAATTACACGGATGGTCGCTCCTCAACAGCCTTATTCTCCGTGCTAGTTGACAGCATTACTCCGTAGTGTTCTTGGCTAGCGTGGTTATAGAGGTGGGGCGTCACAAATACCCAAGGTAGTGAAACTACCGTTTGCCAGATCCGGACTGGTGAGAACGCATCGCCGCAACGATCGCAACACCGCGAAACAACACTCTAAATTCAAGGGTGCGCACCAATCAATCACAAAGTAAATGAGTAGTTTACGAAGAAGTGTGTTCGCTCGAGGTAGCTAACCCCATTTGGCCGGCACGGCTCCAGTTTTAGTCATTTCCAATTTGACACAAGTGTCAAGGCTATCCGTTATCGTTCACTTTCTTCAGTCATCGCGTACGTCAATCCAACCACTTCATTCTGGATCACACTCCGCGTATAGTTATTAAAGTAGTTTTCGGTTTAGACAGTGAGTATGTCCCTAACCGATTTCGGTTCCTTTAATAACCTTCGAAATTAATTAACCGATTGGTCGTTTAATATATTTCAAAACCGAATCAATTTCAATTTCAATTACAATTCGTAATTCAACATTTCGTTAGTCTTTCTAAATGAATTTCCAAAATTTACGTTTCATGAATTCACAATTTCATTTCAAAATTTCTATAATTCAGTTTCAAAGTTCAGTTTTAAAATAATTCAAATATTCATTTAATTTCGTATATAAGTTCATTCCATAATTATCTAACTTAATTTACCGTTCAAATCGACTTAAACTCATTTATCGATTTCATTCGATTTTCATTAAATTAATTTATCATTTAAACAATTTCCATTAAATTTCTAATTCATTAAATTTACTTCTTAAGTTCAACTTCATATCAAAGCTTACAAATTTAATTTAAATTAAATTTTTCATGTCCAATTCTTTTAATTTCAAGTCTTCCATTTGTTTCGATAAAACACATTTTATTTCTTGTTAAAGAAATTCAAATTCATTTTCTTGTTACTTTGGTTACATTTCAAACTCAGTTAATAAAGGGATTCAGTTTCACTTATTCAAGAATTTCAACTTCACTTAATAAGAAAATTCAATTCAATTTAGTTTTTAAAATAATTCAATTTCATTGACTATCAAATAATTTCAAATCTTAATTATCACTAATTCCAAACTTAATTATTAATAAATTTAAAACTTAATTATTAATAATTTCAAACTTAATTATTAATGATTTAAAATAATTAATAATAATTCCAAATTAACTATTAATTATTAATAATAATTCCAAATTATTTATTATTAATTCCAAAACTTAATTATTAATAATTTCCAACTAAATTGTTAATTAATTCAAAACTTAATTATTAATAACTTCATATTAATTATCGAATAATTCTAAATTTAATTATTAAATTTTTAAACAATGTTCTTTTGTCAATTTCGACGTTAATATTTGTTTCAAATTCAAATATTCACATTTACATTCATTCAAATTTAAATTTCAATTTTATTCAAAACCTTGTTATTAGTCAAATAAACTTTATTTTATCAAAACATTGACCAATCGGTTAATTTAATTTTCTATCCTAAGTCAAAGTTATTTGGGTATCTATCATTTCAACCCGATTCCATTTCAATTCAAAATCAAAGCATACAAAGGGAACTTGCAGTGTGGTAACTGGGATGGTGTCAAAGTAAATAAACAAACAATAGCATCCATACATAACAATTCAACAATTTATTTAAATAATCCCGAAATAATCGTACTAATTTACATTTGTTATTTATGCAAATTAATATAATTATTTTTAGAATCTACACTATCATTTTGCATAGATTAAAGATTATTACATTACGATTTTTCACTTGTCGTTCAAATTCAATTTCAATACTACAACAATTAATCAAATATACGTTCAAATGTTCAAAGTGTAATTTATCAAATTCTACGTGTCAATTATCTTAACAATTAAAAGGGGTCATATTTAACTAATCAATATTCATCACATAAAGGGGTTATATTTAACTAATCAATATTCATCATATAAACGGTTCAAGTTTAACTAATCAACATTCGACATATATAATCCATTTTAAATTGTTAACTATCTTATATAAATTTCAACTTGCAAATTATTATCACTTCACAATAACAATTAACATCCAATTTAACATCACATAGCAATCATTCATAAATCAAGCTTGTATAAGAATATAGTCGTGAAAATTAATTCACCTTTCGTGGATAAAGAAATTGACCCAAAGTAAGAAGAAGCACGAATATAGTCGGTACAACGCGGACAAACCGAACACTGCAATTATCGCCAAAAGAGAGACGATATTAATTTAAGTGAACGTTCATATATAATTATAAAATTATATAACTGCGCTTACCGATAACGAAGGGAAGAACGAAGGCTGAGAGATTGATGCTGCTGCGAAAGAACTCAGTCGGTTGCTGCAACAACAACAGGAAAACGAAAATATGTTACAACAGTAAACGCTTTTTTTTTCTTTTTTTCTTTATAGTGCACTCACGCACGAGACCCCCCCCCCTCCTTACACGCAT
This sequence comes from Allium cepa, assembly GCA_030765085.1. NCBI lineage: Eukaryota > Viridiplantae > Streptophyta > Magnoliopsida > Asparagales > Amaryllidaceae > Allium > Allium cepa. Next base: position 274,545,237 of record CM060928.1, read on the forward strand.
GTAATAACATGCAGGCACCATATAGTTTCCAATTTTAAATCTACTTGCTCTTTCCACTAATACCCAGTTCCATACTCACGCAACTTTTCCCTTTTGTTAGAACAAAACTCAACACTTATAAAACAATGACCCCCTTCCTCTACTTCAATAATCACCCACCCCATGCATGAACACGCGTTCTTTTTTTTTTCCAAACAGAAACCCAGACTCAACAAACACCAACATGCACGAACACACTTTATACACACACAACACCATACATGTGAGGAGGGGAGGTGGCGCGAGGGGTGAGCACGGCCAACTGTGTGTGTATTTCAATAAAAAAAAATTTGGTTCGGCTTGCATTTTTTGTTTCACGCATCCAATTCCAGTTTCTCATTCCCAAGCATGCTGTAACGCACAGATACACGCACCTCCACAATACCATGCATACCCACTGGCCACATGCACGCACACACTTTATCTTTTTTTTAAAACAACACATGCACACACAAATGCACAACACTCACACATAACAAAGCGCCCAACACGCACACCCCATACACTCACGCACGCATGGGGAGGGGAAGGAGATGACTCGGCTGGAGGGGAGGGGAAGGATGCGACGTGAGGTGGAAGGGTTTTTGCATGTGTGTAGTTTCGGCATTGCTTCTTTTGTTTGAGAGGGAAAGATGCTTCTTTGTTTGCATTTTATTCTTTTCCGTTTGTATTTTATATTTTTTTCAGAAGAAGAATGAAGAAGAAAAGAAGGAGGAAGAGAATGTGTATTACATGGAAGTTGCAAGTTGCGTGAATAGATGAATGGAAATGGAAGTGTTGTATCCTTTAAAATCAGTACCGTAAATAAATTTTCTTATGTTCCCAAACGTCACACTCAATCCCAAGCAACCACTAGCTCCCAACTACTTTATTAAATACACAGCTGAGATTTATTTTCAAAATTTCTTTTGTAAACGGGCTAAAGGATTTTGGGCTGTCATTCGTTTAACCGGTTCGCTCGGACGATTAAATCAATGCGACTATTTTACGTCGGACTCCGATTGGCACGAATAAATATACCGTTTTGATCAGTGCGACGACGCGCTTTCAACGGTTCACAGATTATTAAGATAAGATGGTTTTATAAAAATTCGAATTTACGCCGCTTAAATTGTACGATTTGCAAAACAATTTAAACGGAGCAGGCAATGACAGTTTTTGACAAAACGAATTATATTATCCTGAGCAGAATAATTTTTACAACATAACTGTATAACAATATATGGATTTGAAAGATAAATTTTACGCAGATTTATATGGACTGATATACAGTAAAACGCGAACGAAGTTACTGTAATATTTTGCGACGAAACTTTTTCTATATTCATATCTAACTAGACATATGACATAAATAAAGTTTGGACGTAACTGAGATCGTTTATAAATTTTCAAAATTTTATACTGAAATGATGAATTTTAAAATTTAAATTGGGTCGGAAATTCAGGGTCGTTACAATCTCCCCTACTCAAAACTTTTCGTCCTCGAAAAGGAACGAGATGAGTGAAGTAGGAATGAAGTAAACAGAAAATTCAAGATTGATTTTAAGAAAATTTGAATGATACCTGAAATTGGTAATTCGGGGTTTGAATCCCGAATACTATCCTCGGTCTCCCATGTGCAATCTCGCTCATCTGCACTCCATTGGACTCTGACGAGATTTTCCGACTTCCTTCTAAGTTTCTTTGTCTCACGATCGACTATCCGAAGTGGCTTTCGCTCAATAGTCAAGTGAGGCTTGATAACTATCTCTTCCAACTAAGCAGTAGGGATGGTCATCGATGGATCGTGCATAACTTTGCACGGATGTGAGACGTGGAACACGTTGTGCACACCGGCGAACTTCTCTGGTAATGCAACTCTATATGCTAATGTTCCGACTCTTTCCGTAATCTCAAACGGACCAACAAATCTCGGAGCTAGCTTCCCTTTCCTTCCAAATCGATCAATATTCTTCAAAGGCGACACTTTCAGAAATACTTTGTCTCCTACGCTGAATTCGAGCTCTCTTCTCCTTTTGTCAGCGTAACTCTTCTGTCTGTCTTGTGCCATCTTTATCTTCTTCCTGATTTCTTCGACTTTTTCAGAAGCTTCCATAATTATTTCTGGACCAAGCACTAATCGATCTCCAGACTCGATCCAACAAGCTGGCGATTTGCACGGCCATTCATATAAGGCTTCGAACGGTGCCATACCAATGCTTGCCTGATTTATAAAGGATAATTAATTCAAATATACTTATTCAAATTTGAAATTTAAATTTATTTACCTGGTAACTATTATTATAAGTGAATTCGACCAAATGAAGATGGTCTTCCCAGGATCCACCAAAGTCAATAATACAAGCTCGGAGAAGGTCTTCCAAAATCTGATTCACCCTCACAGTTTGGCCATCTGTCTGAGGATGATAAGCTGTACTCAGATTCAGTTTAGTGCCCAAAGTATCCTAAAATGCTTTTCAGAATTTACTAGTGAAAATAGGATCTCTATCGCATAAGATACTAGATGGTACACCATGAAGTTTAACAACTTCTCTCATGTATATCTCGGCCAAACTCGAAGCTATACGAGTGGACTTGACTGGTATAAAGTGAGCGGACTTCGTCAGTCTGTCGACAATCACCCATATGCTTTCGTTACCCTTTCTAGTCCTTGGAAGCCCATTAATAAAGTCCATAGAAATCTGCTCCCACTTCCATCCTGAAGTCTCTAATGGTTGAAGCAAACCAACTGTCTTTCTGTGATCAGCTTTAACTTGTTGGCAAGTTGTGCATCTGCTAACATATGTAGAGATATCGCGTTTCATCCCACTCCACCAATATAACTTCTTCATATTCTGGTACATTTTAGTAACACCGGGATGAAATGAAAGCGACGGTTGATGGTTTTCTCTCAGCACTTCCTGTCTAAGACCATCAACATTAGGAACACAAATTCTATTATCAATTCTCAAGACTCCATTACTGTCAACATGCGCACCCAATTTATTGTCAGCATTTCCAACTCTGCCGAGAACTATTTCTTTGATGCGATAAAGCAAAGTGTCCTCGTATTGCTTGGCTATAATACGATCCATAAGAGCTGGGGAGACGGAAAGCTGAAATAACATTCCTTCAACAAGATTACAACATGCCATTGCTTGGTTTCTGCTTAAAGCATCGGCTACGACATTTGCTTTCCCTGGAGTGTAATTAATATCAAGATCATATGCAGCTAAAAATTCGAGCCATCGGACTTGTCTCTGATTCAAATCCTTTTGTGAGAAAATTTATCTCAATGACTTGTGATCAGTGAATAACTCGAATTTGGTTCCCAATAGATAGTGCCTCCAAAGCTTAAGAGCAAATACAACCGCAAGAAGCTCTAAATCGTGAGTTGCATAATTTGCTTCATGGGCCTTTAACTGACGACCCGCATAGGCAATAACCTTCCCCTTTTGCATTAAGACTGCTCCTAATCCATCACGGCAGGCATCAGTATAGACGGTCAATCCTTCGCTACCGTCAATAACTGTAAGAACTGGAGCAAATCTCAACCTTCGCTTCATCTCATTGAAAGCTGCTTCACACTTTTCACTCCAAATAAATTTCACATTCTTTCTGGTCAGTGCGGTAAGTGGGGCAGCAATACGAGCAAAGTTTTCTATGAATCTGCGATAATAGCCGGCCAAACCCAAGAAACTGCGGATATCTGTAGGAGTTTTGGGAGTCTCCCAATCCTGCAAATTCCAAGGATTCGAATTTAAATATTGATAAATAGTTGAGATAGAATTGACAAGTAAGAATAGAACTTACATTGATTACGGTGATCTTAGTTGGATCGACCGAAATCCCGTTCTCTGACATAATATGGCCAAGAAAACGAACTTCATCTCTCCAAAAGTGGCATTTCGAAAATTGGCTTTAAGCTGACGTCTGCAAAGAGTTTCAAGAACAAAAGCCAAATGTGACCTATGCTCTTTCTCATCTTTAGAGAAGACGAGAATATCATCGATGAAAACAAGAACGAACTTGTTAAGAACATCCTGGAAAACTCTATTCATCAAATCGACAAAATAAGCTGGAGCATTAGTGACACCGTACGGCATAACTAGCCATTCATAGAAACCATTTTCAGTGCTGAATGCTATTTTAGGAATTCTATCTTCAGCGATTCTGAGTTGATGGAAGCCGGTATCCAAATCAAGTTGAGAAAAGACTTTAGCTCCATGAAGCTGGTCGAATAGATCGTTGATGCGGGGCATCAGATACCTGTTCTTGTGTGTGAGCATGTTTAGCTCTCTATAGTCCACACACATTCTGAGTGAGCCATCAGATTTGGTGACAAATACAACTACAGCACCCCATTCTGAATGACTACGACGAATCAAGCCTTTAGAAAATAAATCCTCAATTTGAACATTCAACTCTGCCTTTTCTTTAGGAGCCATTCTCCTTGGAGGAAGAACTACTGGTCGTGCACCAGGAATAAGGTCAATGCGAAATTCGATTTCCCATGGAGGTGGTAGAGAATTGACTTCTCCAAATACATCAGAAAAGAATTGGACCATTAGAGTAGAGCTTAGTTCATTGGGATGGGAGTCAAGAGACAATATAAAGCTCCCAGCATATTCTTGAGGCGATTTGCCTTCAATAACCAAAGGTAAGCTCTTGTCGTCAATAAGAGAGATGGTTCGAGCTTTGCATGAAATAACGGCTTCGAACTTTCGCATCCAATCAATACCTAGTAGGATATCGAATGCTTCGAATCCAAGGACATAAAAATCCCAAGTAAAACGGTGAATGCTATGCATAAGAGTGACATATTTGCAAACCCTTTTGAGGTTAGCGGGCCCTCCAATTGGGTTAGATACACATGAGGAAATAGATGCAAGAGTGGGTTCCAAACCAAGTTTATTACATAAGGAAATAGATATGAAGCTGTATGTTGCTCCGGTGTCAAATAGAACTCTAACAGGCAAGGTATGCTCCAAAAGTACTTTGCAAAGTACCTTGATTATCAGGAACTTCCGGGACAGGAACTTCCGGGGCAGGTATGGAAAGAGCAAAGACTCCTAATGGTGTACCTCTCTTCTGTGTTGGGCAGTCTTTCTTGAAGTGTCCAGGTTATAAGCACATATGACACACATCCCTCCTAGTCCTCTGTGCCGGTGGCGGAACAGCTGCGCCCTTTGGAGATGGGCAGCTACTAGCATAATGACCTTTTTGGTTGCAGTTGAAGCAAGTAATAGATGATATGTCAATGGGCTTCATCTGAGAATAGCCAAGCCCAGATTTCTTCTGCCAGTTCTTCTTATGTTGCTCAAAATTTGGCTTTCTCTTCCCAGTCTGGCTAGAGGATGGCTGAGTAGCTGGAGCCTTAGTGACTGAAGTTTCCTTTGGCTTTTCCTCATATCGAAGAGCAAAATCCATCAACTCAGTGAAAGTTCCATGGACATGAGCGGTGAGGAGCTCGTAATACTCAGGGCGTGCACCATGTATGAACTTCTCATTCTTAAGCAGAGGTGTATCAATCAATCCAGGTCCGAACTTAGATAGTACGTTGAAATTTCCTTTCATACTCAGTGAAGGTCATGTTGCCCTGCTTGAGATCCATAAAAGACCGATAGAGTTGGGCCTTCCCAGCAGCTGGCATCCACTGAGCCATAAAGGAATCCCTATTTATAAGTGATATAAAGACGAGTCAAAAATTTGACGAGATAGAAGAAATTTTATTTAGATAAATTTAGATAGATTACTGCTAAACTGGGCCCAAGTGATGGTTTCCTCGTCAGTACGAGAAGTGACTGACTCCCACCAATCCTGTGCAGCATCCTGAAGCTGCCAAGCGGCCAACTTACGCTTCTGAGCGTCTGTGTTCTCTAAGCCATTAAAGATCCTCTCCAAACTCTTTAGCCATTGCTGTGCTTCGATGATACTCTCAGAGCCAGTGAATTTGACTCCGCCAAGCTGAGTGTACTCCTTGCTAAGAGTGGAGAATCTGACTGCGGGAGCTGGGGCATGTGGTTCGGGAGCGTTTCCCCTACCCCTGCCTCTAACATTTCTTCTGTTAGCCATCCTGGAATACCAAAAGTGATTTTAGAATCAAAGATAGAAATTTTATGGAACCTTAAGAAATTCAAATCGAATGAATTCAATAAGAAGAATGGAATCAAAGGATATGGATTCTGAAATGATTCCCCTCATTCTAGGGTATGTTTACCCTATCTCTAATGAGCTTTAAACTCCACAGGCTAAGGTTATCGGGAACCAAAGCTCTGATACCAACTATAACAACCCGTATATTTGTACCATTTAAATTGACGATATTCTATACTTGTCAACTTAAATAATACAAAACACGAATCATTAATGGAGTATGTGTGTGTGTGTGTGTGTGTATATAAATGAGAATCATCACAGAATCACGGAAATATAACATCATAGAATAGTGCATCGAAAATACAACATAGTCATAAGAGTAGTTCATGAAGCTACCCATAAATACATCAATGTCTTAGATAAAATAAAACAGAACAACATAGATGTCCATAGTCTAAATAGAAAGAGCAATACTGATAAGATAAGATAATGATAGTCTTCGGTCTTCAGCTCCAAGTAGAACAGCAACAGCAATCCTCGGTCTGATCCGAGCATAAGCATAAACAAACACTAGAATCAGGACATATATTCTTATAAAGATAATATGATTCAAATTCAAATAACAATAACTCAAAAATGAATGGAATAACATCTTTCAGGATCCGTTAAACTATTTATACATAGTAATGTACGATAAATAGATAATGTCTAATAGTAAAGTAAAATATCAAAATAGTGTTAAGGCGTTACCATTGTCCCCCTTAACACATTTCATATAGCATTATAGTCTATACAGCACTGTAAACTCCACTGTAAACTAGTAAGATATCAGGGAGTACTCCATAGGTATAATATAAAACAAAATCGTAGTGGTCACGTATATGGGAATACAAGTATGACAAGGCACATGAGGTAATACCCAAGGTAGTGAAACTACCATTTGCCTGATCCGGACTGGTGAGAACGCATCGCTGCAACGATCGCAACACCACGAAACAACACTCCAAATTCTAGGGTGTGCACCAATCAATCACAAAGTAAATGAGTAGTTTACGAAGAAGTGTGTTCGCTCGAGGTAGCTAACCCCATTTGGCCCGGCACGGCTCCTGTTTTAGTCATTTCCAATTTGACACAAGCGTCAAGGCTATACATTATTGTTCACTTTCTTCAGTCATCGCGTACGTCAATCCAACCACTTCATTCTGGATCACACTCCGCGTATAGTTATTAAAGTGGTTTTCGGTTTAGACAGTGAGTATGTCCCTAACCGATTCCGGTTGCTTTAATAACCTTCGAAACTAATTAACCGATTGGTCGTTTAATATATTTCAAAACCGAATCAATTTCAATTTCAATTACAATTCGTAATTCAACATTTCATTAGTCTTTTTAAATCAAATTCCAAAATTTACATTTCATGAATTCACAATTTCATTTCAAAATTTCTGTAATTCAATTTCAAAGTTCAGTTTTAAAATAATTCAAATATTCATTTAATTTCGTATATAAGTTCATTCCATAATTATCTAACTTAATTTACCGTTCAAATCGACTTAAACTCATTTATCGATTTCATTCGATTTTCATTAAATTAATTTATCCTTTAAACAATTTCCATTAAATTTCTAATTCATTAAATTTACTTCTTAAGTTCAACTTCATATCAAAGCTTACAAATTTAATTTAAATTAAATTTGTCATGTCCAATTCTTTTAATTTCAAGTCTTCCATTTGTTTCGATAAAACGCATTTTATTTCTTGTTAAAGAAATTCAAATTCATTTTCTTATTACCTTGGTTACATTTCAAACTCAGTTAATAAAGGGATTCAGTTTCACTTATTCAAGAATTTCTACTTCACTTAATAAGAAAATTCAATTCAATTTAGTTTTTAAATAATTCAATTTCATTAACTATCAAATAATTTCAAATCTTAATTATCACTAATTCCAAACTTAATTATTAATAATTTTAAAACTTAATTATTAATAATTTCAAACTTAATTATTAATAATTTCAAACTTAATTATTAACGATTTCAAATAATTAATAATAATTCCAAATTAATTATTAATAATTTCAAAACTTAATTATTAATAATTTCAAAACTTAATTATTAATAATTAATAATAATTCCAAATTATTTATTATTAATTCCAAATCTTAATTATTAATAATTTCCAAATAAATTGTTAATTAATTCAAAACTTAATTATTAATAACTTCAAATTAATTATCAAATAGTTCTAAATTTAATGATTAAATTTTTAAACAATGTTCTTTTGTCAATTTCGACGTTAATATTTGTTTCAAATTCAAATATTTACATTTACATTCATTCGAATTTAAATTTCAATTTTATTCAAAACCTTGTTATTAGTCAAATAAACTTTATTTTATCAAAACATTGACCAATCGGTTTAATTTAATTTTCTATCCAAAGTCAAAGTTATTTGGGTATCTATCGTTTCAACTCGATTCCATTTCAATTCAAAATAAAAGCATACAAAGGGAACTTGCAGTGTGATAACTGGGATGGTGTCAAAGTAAATAAATAAACAATAACATCCATACATAACAATTCAATAATTTATTTAAATAATCCCGAAATAATCGTACTAATTTACATTTGTTATTTATGCAAATTAAGATAATTATTTCTTGAATCTACACTATCATTTCGCGTACATTAAAGATTATTACATTATGATTTTTCACTTGTCGTTCAAATTCAATTTCAATACTACAACAATTGATCAAATATACGTTCAAAAGTTCAAAGTGTAATTTATCAAATTCTACGTGTCAATTATCTTAACAATTAAAAGGGGTCATATTTAACTAATCAATATTCATCATATAAACTGTTCAAGTTTAACTAATCAACATTCGACATATATAATCCATTTTAAATTGTTAACTATCCTATATAAATTTCAACTTCCAAATTATTTATCACTTAACAATAACAATTAACATCCAATTTAACATCACATAGCAATCATTCATAAATCAAGCTTGTATGAGAATATAGCCGTGAAAATTAATTCACCTTTCATGGATAAAGAAATTGACCCAAAGTAAGAAGAAGCACGAATAGAGTCGGTACAACGCGGACAAACCGAACACTGCAATTATCGCCAAAAGAGAGACGATATTAATTTAAGTGAACGTTCATATATAATTATAAAATTATATAACTGCGCTTACCGATAACGAAGGGAAGAACGAAGGTTGAGAGATTGATGCTGTTGCGAAAGAACTCAGTCGGTTGCCGCAACAACAACAGGAAAACGAAAATTGGTTACAACAGTAAACGCATTTTTTTTATAGTACACTCATGCACGAGACCCCCCTCCTTACATGCATGTAATAACATGCAGGCACCATATAGTTTCTAGTTTTAAATCTACTTCCACTCTCCACTAATACCCAGTTCCATACTCACGTAACTCTTCCCTTTTGTTAGAACAGAACTCAACACTTATAAAACAATGACCCCCCCCTCTACTTCAATAATCACCCACACCATGCATGAACACACGTTCTTTTTTTTCAAACAGAAACCCAGACTCAACAAACACCAACATGCACGAACACATTTTATACACACACAGCACCACACGCGCGAGGAGGGAGGTGGCGCGAGGGGTGGGCACGGCCAACTGTGCGTGTATTTCTATATATTTTTTTGGTTCGGCCTGCATTTTTTGTTTCACGCATCCAATTCCAGTTTCTCATTCCTAAGCATGCTGTAACGCACGGATACGCGCACCTCCACAACACCATGCATACCCACTGGCCACATGCACGCACGCACTTTATCTTTTTTTTTAAACAACACACGCACACACAAATGCACAGCACTCACACACAATAAAGCACCCACCACGCACACGCCATACACTCACGCACGCATGCGGAGGGGATGGATGCGACGTGAGGTGGAAGGGTTTTTGCATGTGTGTAGTTTCGGCCTTGCTCCTTTTGTTTGAGAGGGAAAGATGCTTCTTTGTTTGCATTTTTTCTTTTCCATTTGTATTTATATTTTTTTCAGAAGAAGTATGAAGAAGAAAAGAAGGAGGAAGAGAACGTGTATTACCTGGAAGTTGCAAGTTGCGTAAATAGATGAATGGAAATGGAAGTGTTGTTTCCTTTAAACTCAGTACCGTAAATAAATTTTCTTGGGTTCCCAAACGTCACACTCAATCCCAAGCAACCACTAGCTCCCAACTACTTTATTAAATACACAGCTGAGATTTATTTTCAAAATTTCTTTTGTAAACGGGCCAAAGGATTTTGGGCTGTCATTCGTTTAACCGGTTCTCTAGAACGGTTAAATCAATGCGACTAGTTTACGTCGGACTCCGATTGGCACGAATAAATATACCGTTTTGATCAGTGCGACGACGCGCTTCCAACGGTACACTGATTATTACGATACGATGGTTTTATAAAAATTCGAATTTACGCCGCTTAAATTGTACGATTTGCAAAACAATTTAAACGGAGCAGGCGATGACAGTTTTTGACGAAACGAATTACATTATCATGACCATACTAATTTTTACAACATAACTGTGTAGAAATATTTAGATTTGAAAGATAAATTTTACGCAGCTTTATATGGACCGATATACAGTAAAACGCGAACAAAGTTTACTGTAATATTTTACGACGAAATTTTTTCTATATTCATATCTAACTAGACGTATGATATAAATAAAGTTTGGATGTAATTGAGATCGTTTATAAATTTTCAAAATTTTATACTGAACGATGAATTTTAAAATTTAAATTGGGTTGGAAATTCAGGGTCGTTACAATTTATTATCTCATGATTTGTGGTTTGTTGTCCCAGCGATATGTTGTATCTAAGTACAAAATTAACAATTTATTTTTAATTCATGTAGTTACGAAATAACATGTATAGAATTTGTTAAAATATTTTTGTGTGTGTATTAGTTTTAAAAGTTTGATCTTAATTTAAAATGATTTTTAAAGTAATTTTTAAGTTCAATATCTTTTACAAAGATGTGGAAAAATATAAATTTGAACATGTACACATAATTTTATGTATAACAGTTTCATATATAGATCGACAACAAATGCATATATGAATTTGTGATATAAATCTAACCTATTCAAGCATAATAACATAAATAATTACGTATATGAAATTGATAAAAATTAAGAATTACCTCAGCTATGATGTAATACCCCGTAAAATCAACCATAAACAAACAATTTGAATAAATTAAATTAAATAAGATAAGGGTAAAAATGAAAATTTTGCAAAAGTTGTAATTTGGCCATGAAAATTATGTTGTTCCAGTCATGGCAAAATTCTGATCAATTTCATATATAATATGTTGAAAATGGAGCTTAAATGGAAAAGTTATCGACGTTTGAAGTTTTCGTATTTAAAATAATTAAATAGAATTTAAATTCAAATAAATAATTATTTTGAAATTTTAAATTCAAATTTTATAAATAATTAGACTTGGGGGTTAAGTATGCGTTAAAATCAACGTTTTTAAATATTAAATAAGAAATACAATAAATCTAACAACAGCTGACAATCAACATCCCCAATAAATAGGTCGATCGACCCTTAAACCTTGAACGGCTGGCCTTTAGCAATCGACCGGTGGTAGAGGATGGTCGACCGCTTATTGACAGTGGCGGCATGGTTTTGGCTTTTTGAACGTTTCAGATTTAATTATTTTGATCTGACGGTTCTACTATTTTTTCACCACTATAAATAAGAAGCTAGACCCTTCACTTTTATTCACATAACGTTTTGGTAACATTAGCGAAGCTCTATTAGTTCGTCTTTCCAAAAATCAGAAAACTTCATTAGGTTTTTGGGTAAGAAATCATATAGATCTATCTTTGTTTATTATTTATTTTCTCAAGTTTTTCTCCTCCAAACCTTTAATTTTCTAAATCTAACTTATATACGAATCTCTTGTTGTATATATGTATCAAAAAGAAGAGATCTGTTAAGAGATTGTCAAAGATGTGTCAAATCCAAAGGAGGCAAAGATAAGGCTATACTGTGAGTGGAAATTTTAGCTTTTCTATTTAAGTAATTGATTAGCATAGTTTGGGTTTGAAAATACCTTGGGAGTTTTGGTTTGCGAAAACATTATATTATAGACCCCAAAACTCCTTTAATGCAAAATGTCAATTCAGATTGGAATCTCAATTATTTATTAAAAAAAAGGAAATTATGCAGATTTCAGTTTTGAAAATTTGACCTTCTATCCCACTCCTTATTCTCTTCTCTGAATTTGATTAAAGAGTCCTAGAAATAGTGTGTGAGGTGCGAATTTATTCGTAGTTCGCATAGTTTATTCACATGAATTAAATAGAAATTCCTTTATTTATTTTTTTGTGTAAAAGGTGTTGAACATGGTGTAAAATTGGAATTGTAAGTTTTTATTATTAATATATTCCACTATTTTCGTGTAATATTTTGAGTTTAAATGTTAATTTTATATAAGTTTATTTACTGGAAATTTTGAATGTTAATATTGGAATTTTGGTATTGTTGACAATGTGAAATGAGACTTGTATAATGTAACGACCCATAATTTTTAACGATTTTTATAATGTAATTAATTGAAATTTTGATGAAAATAAATAATTAAATTTAGCAATGAAAATTTGATATTTGGTATGCGTTTACTTAAATGTAGCAAATGACAGATTTTCGTTGGTAAATATGAAAGTTAGTTCTGTTGTGTAATTTTCAATTTCAATTTAAAATCAGTTAATTTGATGAAAACAAAATATTTTTGAAATATGAATATTTTATGTAAGAAATTTGTAAATCATTTTCCGAGTGAGACATCATATTTTGTTTCGCCAAATTTGGACTGCTATAGCTTCGTTTTTCTTATTTTCGGCATTTTAGCAACAGTTTTGGCAGCAAATATGGAGTTTGGATAGATGGGTCGTATCACTCATATCTGTGTACGATTTCGTTCATCTCTTCATGTTGATCTCCACATTATATTCATTTGTGCATTTTGGTGTCCGGTAAGCGGCGAAATCGGCAAAACGATTTGCCGTGTCGGTTTCGTATTTGTGCTTTTGGGTTTCCTATGCCCTTTCGTCTATTTAATGTGTAAATCAATACCATCTGTTTATTTATTTTCAAAATTTAATAATCTGACCTTCACTATTCCCTAGCTTCAATTTATAATTTTGGTTCATTCATTCTTTTGGTTCTCTGCTCTGTCCCTTCATTTCTATCAGTTTAAAATATTATATATATATATATCCGTTTGCGTTCCTTTCATCTTCCTGAAAACTACATTGCTCATCCCCTTCAAATCAAAAATCCTCCTTCATTTACTTTCATCTGTTGCTAAAATAAAAGGAAGATTTTTTTTTACAAGATATGTATATTTTGTTTCATAGAGTAAGCCTGCTTGTTCCCTTATCCAACATCTCCTTCCTTCAGTGAATCCACTTTGTCTTCTCCATTTGCTGACAACAAGTCCACCGCCCTCAAGTTTCCATCCAACCTTCAAGCTCCGACCGCTGCCTCTCTATGCCACACAGCCAAGACTCCTCCACCAACCCACTGCCTTCGCTCGTCCACCACCAGTTCGTCCTACCGACCCCACAAAACCTGACCACACCACTTCATCACACCGAACTCCATCCTCTTCCACCAAGAACACCACCGAGCAGCCAGCAGACTCGCTCCTCCAACCCATAGCTCACCCCTCCAGGCCTCTACATCCACCATCGAGCGGATCCCTAACCAAGCACGATTACAGCAGCTCGCCCGTCCTCTTCTCCTTGCGACCACTCCTTGAACTCACCATCGTGCACCTTTGGCGGCCGTTCTACCTTGTCTTGCTTCCGCCCATTCCTTACCCTCCGCTGTCCTACCCTCTGCATCATCAACCGTGCCTACTAAAAAAAGAAACGAAAAAATATATATATTGTTTAGCATGGTATGTATATACGTGTGCGTGCGTGTGTACGTTAACATAAATTACCTTTTCAAAAATATATTTTGTTTTATATATTGTGTTGTTATTATCTGCATATATGTTGTTGTGAAGCACACTTATATATATAATCTACATATAGTATAATCTGCATATATGTATACATATATATTAGCCTGTTTATATAATTCTCTTGTTGTTGTTGCATATTAATTGCATGCATATATGTTTAGCGTGCATATATTTATTTTGTTTGCATATGTATAGTTTGCATAGATGTTTAGCCTATATATATATTTGTTTGTAAATATAGTCTACATATTTGTTATAGTCTACATATATATATATATATATATATATATATATATATATTGATTTCCTTTAAAACATATGAATGTAGATTTTATTTATATATGCGTGTAAATGGAATATATAAGAAAAAAAAATCTTATTTTTAATATAGTGTAATTTTTGACTTTTTAAATTATATATATTATATTTCATCGATTCAACTCCATCGTGCCTTGCTCTGTTCTCAAATTCGTGTTCATCACAATGTGCCTGGGAATTTACGCTTGGATTCGTAGCCTATTTCATTGTTAAATTTCTCTAGCCTCAAAAGATGAGCGATTACTCACGATTAACATTCTTATATTTAGTAAATTTAATTCACATGAAATAATGATTGAAATATATTGTTAAATTTAAATTGTTAATTATTTATTTGTTAAATATGATATGTTATTATGTGCATTTTTCCTCCTATGCTAATTGACAATATTGACACCAATAACCTGTTATATATTATATTGTCAATTATGATATATACCTGTTGTTAATTTGTATATTATTATCATATTGTTCTGACTCTAAAAGTTCCATGTTAGTTAGGAATTCCATATGGGTTGAAATGATACATAACCGAACGATTTTATAGATTAGAAAAAATTGTTATAGGTTGAAATGATAAACTCAAGTGATTTTATTGATTTTGAATTTGGGATTGTGGGTTGAAATGATGAATCTGTAAATTTAAATAATTGTGGATTTAAATTATAAATATCTGTACCACTTAACCATGGGTTAGAAAATTATATACGGACACCGTTGGTCTATTTTGAAAATGATTTCCAAAGTTTTGAAAGGAAAATATATGGGTTTTGGTAAATATTGATTTTAAATTTTAATATAAATATTTATTTTGATATGTGTAAAATTTAGATTTTTAAATTTATATGTTTTGGAAATTTTAAAGTTTAAAGTTGAATTTTAAAACTTAAATTATAAAATTTTGATTATAACATTATTATTTAAAAAATATAAAATAAGATTTTAAAATAGATTCAATGATAATAAGATTTAATTTAATAATAATTAATATAATTTAATAAGAATTTAATTTAACTAATATATATATATATATATATAATGTGTTTTAAACTATTTATTTAAAATTTATATTAATACTTAAAAATTGATTTATAATAACTTTATTAAAATAAGGTTGGAAAGAAAGATTTAATTGATTCGTAATTTAATTTGTTAAGAATTGAATTTAAATAAGAATTGATTTGTACTTATTGATTGTGAGATTTTAAAGATATGAGATTTATAATTGATAACTTGATTTTTGATTAAAGGTGATTAAATGATTATTTTTAAATTTAAATAAATTGAAATTGAATATTTAGTTTGATTTAAAGGTGTATCGGAGATATTATTTAATTGTTATTAAAATGATTACGTAAATATACAATTTGAATAAAATTAAAGTTAAAAGTTGAATAAATGAAACTTATATTGTAAATTTTTTAATATTTAAATTTTGAACCTCATTGGAATTGAGGTGATTGTTCAAACCTGGATTTGAAATCGATATAAATTGAAATGGTTTATTGAGAATTTGAATTGAATCTTTAACCTTTTAAATTAAAATTGTTGAACTTGGATTGATTTAAATTAAATTTTAAATTTTAGTTGATTTAAATTGATTTGTGAAATTGGAAGATACAATTCTAACTTGAAACTATTTTCGATTTATACATTTTAACATCTAAACTATTTTTGTATATAAAATCCTTTTAATATATAAACTATTTTTAATTTATAACTTATTTCTTTAAATATCTAAACTATTTTCAATATTTAAACTATTTAAGTTGGAATTGTTATGATTTAAATTTAATGGATTTAAATGCGGATATTTTGATATGATGGTTTAACCTATTTTATGGTTAAGAATTTGGAAATAAATATGATTTAGTGAATAATGATTTTGAAAGTGGATATGATTTTGAAACTAATATGATTTTGAAATGGATATGATATTTTGATGTGAAGTATGAGCTATTTGAAACTATAAAACGGCCATGGTGTGAAATAAATGTTTGTTTGTTAAAGGGACCGGGATCAGATATTGTCATACTATTTGCCAATAACGAAACCACTTTAATAAATGTGTACGTGGTGGAGATTCCAGAATAAAGTAGGATGATGGTTTGGCGACGATTCTATATGAGATATTAACTCGGCCCCGACTCCCGCGATTTAGCTTGATGTGGCTAAAACATGAGCTGTACCTGGGCTAAGTGAGGTCATACCTCCAATCGGGCATATTTCTTTGATATCATTCTATTACTTTGTGATTTGATTGGGTGCACCTTCAATTTGATTTTGGTATGTGTCACGAGGTAGGTGGTAGTGGCTGTTATGCGTTACCACCAACCCAGTTCTGCAAACCAGTAGAATCCTACCCATGGCATTGCCCCGCGTGCCTTGTCACATGCCTTATCGCGCCTTCTATGAGTTGGGTTTATACCATACCTATGGAGTGCCCTCTGATAGCCCTACAGTTTACGGAGGAATTACGGTGCTGTATAGACAATGAGAATATATATAAAAATGTGTTAAAGGGGATATGGCTGACACCTTAACGCTATTATAATAGTTTACTTTACTTTAGACATTATATATGTAGCATATTGTACTATATATGTAGATAGTTTAACGAATCCTTAGAGGATGGGTATCCCAAACATCCTTTAAGTTGTATTTCAGTTGACACTTGACTTGAGTTGAATTTACTAGTATAAGAATGTTTATCCTGACTCAAGTGTTTTGTATTTTGCATTATGCTCGGGTCAGCTGAGTGTCATAGCATTTGAGACTCGCCCTTGGAGTTTGGAGCTTCACTAGAAGATCGGTCTTTGTCTTTACAGCTTTCCAGTTGCATAATTTTATTCAAGTTGTTTTGTTCTGACTTGTCATTGACATTGGCATTGGTAACTTTTGTGTATTCGAGATATCTATTGTGTTTATATTTCAAACTCTATTATTTTTTATAGTAGCTTCATGAACTATTATTTATCTATTCCGCTGCTTATTGTTACATTACTTTATGCCTGTGATTGATTTTATTTACTATACATGCTATGTTTTGCCAAATATAAATTAACAATCTATTGTTTTGAGCAATTCAAGTCTAACTTGAGCGGAAGATTGTCGATTTGAACGGTTCAAAATACCAGGTCATCACAGTTGGTATCAGAGCTCTGGTTTAGGAAAAACTTAGCATGTGGAGTAAAAAAATTAATTATAGAATCATCTTCGTTCGAGCTAGAAATCCTCCGTCCTGGGTTAGGGTTTCTTTCAAATTTTAGGACTTTTTTGTTCACTTTGAAATCCATTCTTGTCTTTCCTATTCATATTCTTCTAGATAATGGAGCATCCCATAGCTCCGTTCTATTGATATCTGTAGTAAATCTGAGCACATTTTGCAACCTCAATTGGCAAGTTCATCCTTGTGTGTGGCTAGTCCCATCGGCGGTCCCATCAACCTTACTACGATTTGTAAAGGGGTGAAACTCCTTTACAACAAGCATCGATCCACCGAAGATTTCTATATCCTCAGTTCAAAGCCCGAATTGTTTCTCTAGTAGACAACCCAGATAATTCTCTTATCGAATGTCAATTGCCTAAGGATTGTGCAAGCAGTTTATCTTTCTGCATGATTCTCAGCCTGGTGATCTTGACTCCACCCCTGTTGTCTAACTCTTTCTGAATGCCATTGATGAAGTTATTTCTCTCCCTCTCAAGGGGGAAATTTGAATTCACCTTCGATATTATTCCTGTAGTTTGATCTGTTGTCATATCCCCAGACGAATGGTTGTATGAATGCTTAGTCATGCTTGTGGATTAACCAATGCTCTTATTTTCATCGATTTTATGAATCAGGTTTTCCGCGATGTTTTCAACAAGTTTGTCCTGGTTTTCATTGATGATATTCTCTTTTTTCTAAGTCTCAATAGACCCTTTAAAGGTCGCCGTGATTAATATAAGTCTATCCATCTTTCATCTTTTGTAATTTAATTATCTTATCTTTCTTTCGAGCCTATCTTCTTAGTAAAATTCTCTTTGATGAGGGTCCCTCTAATTTTGAATATATTCTTGGATCGTCCTATGAGAGAATGTATTTGTAATTAATATAAAAATATTTTATATTATGCTATTTGAGTTGTTAAGTTCAAATTTTGGGTTTCGATCGATTCGTCTGGCCAACGCTATCGATAGGAATTCCAAAACACTTGAACAGAGCAAACCTACACAATATTATTTTCGAAATGGGTAAATGAAGTAATTTTATGTACGATTATATGTTGTATATAAAAGTATAATTTTCTAAAATTAGAAGTTAAATGAAATGGTGGTTTGAAATGATAATACTAGATTATCGTTTATTGTTTTGTCAACATATCCTATACCATTAACTATTGTTGTTATAAGAAGATGAAATTAACTATTGTTGTGAACATGATTTATAATTTGGATTTGAAAATGAAATGAATTTAAACTAAGAATTTGAGAATTAAATTTTCAGTGCTTTTAGAAGAAAATTGGTTTTCAAAGTTTTGAAATAGTATTTTTGAATGGAAATTATTTCTAAAGGAATTTTAAAGAAGTAAGCCAGTACTCTCCCCTTTTGTCGTTGAAAAATAATTTCAGTGACGACTGCAGCATCATCCACATTCATTTTTGAGTCTCAAAGTGGAGAGACAACTTAGTAGCTTGACTACACTTTTATTGGAAAGTGGATTTGATTTGAATTGCTTGAGTACGAGTTGACTATAAATATCTATAGATTTATTTCAAAATAGTTTGAAGTGAAACCAGAAATTAATCCTTAAATTCTGCGTAAAGTGATGGTTTTCAACTATTAAAGTGAAGCAATTTTTTGAATAATTGGATAGTCTAAAATGAGAAATAGAATTTAAACAACTTAAAATAGTTGAAATGAGATAAAATTTATTTATATAATAATCAATTGCATTCTAATATATATAACTTACCTAAAATATTCAAAAATTTAAAATGTTAGGGTGAATATTTAATTGAAGGTTATACAAGAGAAAACTTAAGTAATAAATTGTTCAAACTTATCTTGCTAAATAAAAATGTTGTAATTAAAAGGTAATTTTGTATAGTTTTCAATTATATTCAAAGACATCAATAAAACTTACCTGGAAGGGTTCGAATGCAACTGAATAATATATAATAATAAATAAGATGTCCAAAATGAATTTTGTTAGGGAATTTATAAATAAAAATTTAGGTGATTAAAATAAATGTTATATACTTAACCTATATTGCAAGATATGTCGGTAAAATAAATTAAATAATAAAAGGGAAATGCTATCTAAATAAATAAATATGAACTTAAGAATAGTTGAAGTTGAATGTTGAGGTGGAATTAACTATAGTTTGATCAAATAGATTTAATAACCGAGTTAAATAAATGAATTTTTATTGTGAAAATTTTGTAATAAATGTTAATAAATTGGAAACAAATCAATTGAATGAAAATATATTAAATTAAAATCAATCAAATGTGAACACAATAAATTTTATTGATTAAATAAAATGAATTGAAATTAATTTGTTGAATATAAACCAATTTAAAAATAAATGAAATTTATATGGTTTTGGAATTAATTGTGGTATCTGGTATTTCATATTTCAAATCTATCTTTTCTTCTAGTTGTTTCTGTACCCCTATCTCGTTCCTTTTCGAGGATGAAAAGTTTTGAGTGGGGAGAGTTTAACGACCCGTAATTTTTGACCTTTTTTATAACGTAATTAATTGAAATTTTCATGAAAATAAATAATTAAATTTAGCAATGAAAAATTGATATTTGATATACGTCTACTTAAAATAGAAAATGGCAAATTTTCGTAGGTAAATATGAAAGTTAGTTCTGTTGTGTAATTTTCAATTTCAATTTAAAATCAGTTAATTTAAAGAAAATAAAATATTTTTGAAATCGGAATATTTTTATTTAAAACATATGTAAATCATTTTCTGAGTGAGATGTCATATTTCATTTCGCCAAATTTTGATTGCTATAGTTCCGTTTATCTTATTTTTGGCGTTTTAGCAACGGTTTTGGCAGCGAATATGGAGTTTGGATAGATGGGTCGTATCAGTCATATCTGTGTACCATTCTGTTCATCTCATCGTGTTGATCTCCATAGTATATTCATTTGTGTGTTTCGGTGTCTGATAAGCGGCAAAATCGATAAAACTATTTGCCATATCAGTTACGTTTTTGTACTTTTGGGTTTCCTATGCCCTTTCATCTATCTACCGTATAAATCAATAGCCGTCTGCTTTATTTATTTTCAGAATTTAATACTCTGACCTTCACTCTTTCCTAGTTTCAATTTATAATTTGGTTCGTTCATTCTTTTAGTTCCTCGATTTGTCCCTTCATTTCTGCCAGTTTAAAATATAAAATTATATATATGTTTGCATTCCTTTCATCTTCTTGAAATCTACATTGCTCATCCCCTTCAAATCACAAATCCTCCTTCCATTTTCTTTCGTCTGTTGCTAAAATAAAAAGAAGAATTTTTTTTACAAGATGATATGTATATTTTGTTTTATAGAGTAAGCCTGCTCATTACCTTATCCAACATCTCCTTCCTTCCATGAATCCACTTTGTCTTATCCATTTGCCAAAAACAGCTTCGCTTCCCTCAACTTTCCATCCAACCTTCTAGCTCCGACCACCGCCTCTTCATGCCGCATAGTCGAGACTCCTCCAAGGACCCACTGCCTTCGCTCCCCTGCCACAATGGTTGGTCCAACCGAATCTATAAAACCCGACCACACCACTTCATTGCACCGAACCCCATCATCTTCCACCAAGAACACCACCGAGCAGCCAGCAGACTCGCTCTTCCAACCCATAGCACACCCATCCATTCCCCTGCATCCACCACCGAGCAGAACCCCAGTCGGCACGACCACAGCAGCTCGTCCATCCACTTCTCCTCACGACCACTCCTTGAACTCACCACCGCACACCTTTGGCCGCCGTTCTACCTTGTCTTACTTCTGCCTGCGTCTTGCCCTCCATTATCCCACCCTTTGCATCATCAATCGTGCCTACTAAAGAAAGAAACATATATACATATATACACTGTTTAGCATGGTATGTATGTATGTATGTATGTATGTATGTATGTATGTATGTATGTATGTATATATATATGTTAATGTAAAATAACTTTTTTAAAATATATTTTGTTGTATATATTGTGTTGTTATTGTCTGCATATATGTTGTTAAGAAGTACACTTGTGTGTGTCTATATACATACATACATACATATACATACATACATATATATATAATCTATATATAGTATAGTCTACATATGCACACACACATATATATTAGCCTGTTATATATTTCTCTTATTGTTGTTGCATATTAATTGCATGCATATACGTTTAGCATGCATATATTTATTTTGTTTTCATATGTATAGTCTACATAGATGTTTAGCCCACATATATATTCGTTCGTAAATATAGTCTGCATATTTGTTATAGTGTATATATATATATATATATATATATATATTGGTTTTCTTTAAAACATATGAATGGAGATTTTATTTATATATGTGTGTGAATGGAATACATAAGAAAAAATCTTATTTCAAATATAACGTAAATTTTTGACTTTTTAATTTATATATATATATATATATATATATATATATATATATTATTCCATCGATTTAACTCTGTCGTGCCTTGCTCTATTCTCAAATTCGTGTTCATCATGATGTGTTTGGGAATTTGTATTTAGATTCGTAGCTCAGTTCATAGTCAAATTTCTCTGGCCTCGAAAGTTGAGCGATCACTCACGATTAACATTCTTATATTTAGTAAATTTAATTCACATGAAATAACGATTGAAATATGTTGTTAAATTTAAATTATTAATTATTTATTTGTTAAATATGATATATTAATATTTGCATTTGTCCACCTATGCTAATTACAGTATTGACACCAATAACCTGTTATATATTATATTGTCAATTATGATACATGCCTATTGTTAATATGTTATATTATTATCATATTGTTCTCACTCTGAAAGTTTCCTGTTAGCTAGGAATTCTGTATAGGTTGAAATGATACATACCCGAATGATTTTATAGATTTGGAAAAATCATTATGGGTTGAAATGATAAACCCAAGCGATTTTAATGATTTTAAATTTGGGATTGGGGTAGAAATGATAAACCCATAAATTTAATTAATTGTGAATTAAAATGATAAATATCTGTATCACTTGACCATAGGTTAGAAAATTATATACGAACACCGTTGGTCTATTTTGAAAATGTTTCCAAATTTTTGAAAGGAAAATATATGGGTTTTGATAAATATTAATTTTAAATTTTAATATAAATATTTATTTTGATTGCGTAAAGTTTAGATTTAAATTTATATGTTTTGGAAATTTTCAAATTTTAAGTTAAGTTTAAATTGTAAATTATAAAATTTTACTTATAACTTTATTATTTAAACAAATATAAAATAAGATTTTAAGATAGATTCAATAATAATAAGATTTAATTTAATTTAATAATAATTCTAATTTAATAAGAATTTAATTTAACTAATATATATATATATA
The DNA here is from genome assembly GCA_030765085.1 of Allium cepa. Classification (NCBI taxonomy): domain Eukaryota; kingdom Viridiplantae; phylum Streptophyta; class Magnoliopsida; order Asparagales; family Amaryllidaceae; genus Allium; species Allium cepa. Next base: position 274,568,321 of record CM060928.1, read on the forward strand.
TATAATATGTTTAGACTATTTATTTCAAATTTATATTAATATTAAAAAATGGATTTTATAGTAACTTTAATAAAATAAGGTTGGAAAGATATATTTAATTGATTTGTAATTTAATTTGTTAAGAATTGAATTTAAATAAGAATTGATTTGGTCTTATTGATTTTGAGATTTTAAAGATATGAAATTTATAACTTGATAACTTGATTTTTGATTAAAGGTGATTAAATGAATATTTTGAAGTTTAAATAAATTGAAATTGAGTATTTAGTTTGATTTTAGAGGTGTAATCGAAGATTTTATTTAATTTATATTAAAATGATTAAGTGAATATTTTTCAATTTGAATAAAATTAAAGTTAAATGTTGAAATATAAATGAAACTTATATTGTAAATGTTTGAATATTTAAATTTTAAATCTAATTGGAATTGAGGTGGTAGTTAAAACCTAGATTTGAAATCGATATAAATTGAAATGGTTTACTAAGAATTTGAATTGAATCTTTAACCTTTTAAACTAAAATAGTTGAAATAGGATGGATTTAAATTGAATTTTGAATTTAAGTTGATTTGAAATGATTTGTGAAATTGGAAGATTCAATTCTAACTTGAAACTATTTCCTATATATATATATATATATATATATATATATATATATATATATATATATTGTTATCCCACCATTTGGTCAAGGCTTGAATATCAACAAATTGGCGAGAAAGGATGAATATCAGAATTGGAAATCGATTAGAAACAAGGTTGTGATCGATGTCGTCAAAATTTGGCCAAGCTCCAATCAAGGCGGGATCGATTGGGAGTGATGAACAAGGCTAGGAAAGGCAATATTTCAAATTTCAGGTTGATCGGAGTTCGTGCGATCGAGATATGATCGATACAAGTTAAGGAAAAAATGTTGTTTGAATCCATCATAATGCTCTATTCGAATGGATACTGTCCGACTCCATCCGGAATCAAACTCTTCACCACGATCCAAAAGCAGCAGCGTCGTATCGATTTAGTTCGTATCCATCATGATCGTACTACTTCGTATAGATCAAGGATTGACTCGGTTCGTATCGATCATAGGTAAGCCTAGTTTGTATCCATCCACTCTATAGACCTCTTTCGTATCCATCCAGTTCGTGGTTATTCGCATTGATAGTGTCCGAGTCCTTGTTCATATCCATTATGCTCAAGCGAATTCACTTCGTATTGATGGTATCTGTAGCGATCGATACGAAGTCCACCATCAACTATTGATACAAACGAGGGCTACGATGAATAGATTCGAATCCATAATCGATTTGAAAATGGACTGAAATGAATGGATGCGAATCAATGGTCGGTGCGAATGAAGCTTCGATATTTGATACAAATAACTCGGTCAACTTGGCACAAAAAATGGATCAGTCTAGGAATTTCACAACACGTCATCACCTGGGCACGTGCCCTGATCGATTCAAACAGATCGATGCGAATTTATCGATTCGAACTAAACTTCCTACCAAAAACTCTATCTCGTATCGATCATATCTCGTAAACCACATGTACAAATGCTATGAAATTTTCAAGGGAGCTTACGTACAAGACAAAAAAAGTTCCGGCCAAGTTTCGACTCCATTGGACAAAACCTTGATCGATACAAATTATGTTCATATCGATCACGAATCGAGTCGAAACTTCACGAGATCGATCGCATGGGCCCCCTCACGTGCCAGAATAGTCACCCGAAGTTTGAGCGAGATATCAGCCTCCTACACCTATAAATAGCACCCTAAAGCCGACAAATAGGGGATCTTTTGGCTATCCGACGTCCAGACTCTGCCGGAAACTCTTTTTCACTATTAAGCTACTATTGTACTCGAATTTCTTCATTATAATTGCTGTAATCAACTATAACCAGCAAGGAAAGTCAATAAAATATTAATATTTGGAGTGGATGTAGGCCGGAGATAGCCGAACCACTATAAATCTTGCGTATCTGCCAATTTATTTCAGTTTTAAGTTAATTGTTCTTCATTTTTATTCTCTACATAACTTAAATCTATGATTGATGATCATTTATTATCGATCTGTGTTCGTACACTGGTGCTTTCGCGACATTTGGGGTTTGTGACCAATTTTGGCGCAAACACTTTGGTGCTTTCACTGAGAGCAACTAACTCCCGCTATACCAGATTTGGAATTCAGATTTGATGGTTTTGGGATTCAGATCTAGAGAGCTATGAACAGGCAATGGAGTAGAAGACAGAGAACAGAGAGAAGTAAACATGAAGAAAGCCAAGAGGCTTCATTAGGGGGCAATTAGACTTCAGCTTTCAACACTCGAGACGAAATGGAAATGATGATGGGAGCAATGCACGAAGAATTTCTAAAATGGCAAGAGGAGATGATGCAGAACTTCCTCAGACATTTTGGACAAACAGCAGCAGCTGGAGCTTCAGGAGTTTTGATCCACGGAGCTAGAGCGGAAGGACCAATCAGGCAATCGAATGTAGCAGCTCAGCAAGGTACAATCCCTAATCAGCATACACCTGCTAATCTGGATGAACCCAGGCTTGGGGGTACACCACCAGATAATGATGGAACAGTTCATGGATGCGACGACCCGGAATTTTTGAGCATTTAAATCAGAATATTTAATTGATTTTAAATACTCAATAGAGTAATTTTAATTTGAATTCAAATATCACTATTTATTTGATAATTAAATTATTGAATTAAACAATTTGAAGTTGAGTAAAATATTGAATCCAGAATTTTAAGCTTATTAAAAATAATTTGAAGGCTTGAAGAATTTATATTAATAATACTAAGGATAATAGAAGTTGTAAAATTGAAATTAACAGTGGTTTGTTCAGTTTTAAAATTTTATAGTTTAAATTGTATTTAAAAATAGCCTTCCAAGGCATAGTCTCGGAATTTGACGAAACCAGTTCCATTTGATCCGTAATCTTGTATTATTATCGGATTTCAAATTTTGTAGCTTTTGGGGTTGTTGTGTAAGCGTATGATATATAAACGCATTGAAATTTGCATTGAGTACTGTAGCTAGCATCACGTATAGGGGTTTAAAAACTAGCGTTACCCTCTCTACTATGCTTCTTCGTTTAATAATTAAAAAAATAGGAGATATTTTCTTCTTCGTTCAGAAAGCAGTCGCGTAATCTCTCTTTCCCTTCGTTCAGAAAATAATAGCCGATCCCTAAACTAAACTAACAAAAAAAGGGCCGAAGCCTTAATCTTCAAATCGAAAACCCCTAGAAGAAAAAAATTAAATTCGAATTCCATCGTCTTCGTTCAATCTTTCTGGTCGCGCGAGTTGGCGTTCATGCTAAGCAACGGGGCGAAGGGGATGTTGGAGTCGAGTTTACCCTCCGTTCCTCTTCAATTCAACTCAGAGCCGTTCGATTTGGGGGCGCGATCGATTTTGGGCGAGGCGTGGAGTGTCAAAGCGGCGGCTCTGGAAGGGCGCGAGGGAGTCACGGTTGAGTTCAATTCAGGTGTCGTGAGGCCGAGGTAGGTAGCTCGATGGCGCTCAGCGAGTTGAGAGGGTATTTGAGCATCTCGAGTGCGATTCTTTAACAGCGATGAGGAGATGTTGGCACGAGGCGATCTAGGGTTTCGTGAGACAGTAAAGGTATATGTTTACTTTTATGTTTATTTATTCAATCTGTATATATATGTGCACATATAGATTAGGGAAGTAAAACAGTAAGTTTATAAAAATGTTTATTCTTCAATTTATATATTTATATATATAGTAATTAATTAATTGTTTATATTTTTTACAGAAAAAAATCAACACATATGCAGTAAATGGAAAGAGAATTGACAGTAAGGTTTTAAAAGTGAATCAGCTGCATGTGTGTGTGTGTGTGTGTATATATATATATATATATATATATATATATATACAAGGATTTGAAGATAGAAGATTTTCTTTGAAAATAGACTTTGAATCCATATAATTAAATTTTTACAAATATAAAGGTTTCAAAAGAATGTATATTAATATAAATATATTCATATAAAAATGCAAATACATACATATTTTTTTTACTAAATTATTGTAAATGAATTTTATTTAAATGATTAGTTTGTAAATAAACTTATTTAATTACTTTAGTTACTAAGAAATATTTATTATTGGAATTAGTTTGAAATTCGATTATTAGTTAAGAACTAATTTATTACCTCAAAATTAAATAAATGAATAATAATAATTGTTCAATTAGCTAAAGTATTACTTGTTTGCACCAAAATTGGTCACAACACTCTTCGGAAGTTTTTGAAGCGATAATAATAAAGATTATAAATTGAAAATGAGTATTATCTAACAAAAACTCCAATCAACAGGAAAGTAAATGCGTAGACAAGCAATTTAGAGTGGTTCGGCGTGTTGCCTACGTCCACTATGAAGTTTTTTGGTGTTTTATTGATTCTCTTTTAATGATTACAAGTTGTTACAGCAATCAACAACAAGTGACAATTGGAAATTCGAAATTGACAGCAAGAGTATGATGTAGGATGATGGAGATCTCGATTCGGCAGAGTCTGGGGGCTTGAGAGTCAAAAGATCCATTTTCTGTAGGCTCTAGGGCTCTATTTATAGGCGTAGGAGGCTGAGACTTCGCTCAAATCTCGGGAGACTTTTTATGGCACGTGAGTGGGCCCTCGCGACCAATCTCAGAAAGTTTCGAGTCGACCTGTGATCGATACGAAATCATTTCGTATCGATCAAGATGACGTCCAATTGAGCTGAAATTTGGTGTGAGCATTTTATGTCTCGTGTGCAATCTCTTGTGAAATTTTCATGGCATTTGGATCAGTAGATCATGAGATATAGTCGATACGAAATGACGTTCATTGCTAGGCTGTTTGGTTCGAATCCATCTCTTCGAACTGATTGCTTTGAATTGATGATGGCACGCGCTTTCGTGATGACGTGGAGCACATACTTCGCCTCGATCCGCTCTTTACTCTGAGTTGACCGCATCGACTCCATATATCTTGGCTTGTTCGTATCGAGGGTGACACGTCACCTAGGCTTGTTGGCTCGATGGATACGAATTGGGGGATGAATGATCGATACGAAGCTAGACCGTTCGATGGATACGAAAACATCCCCGTTAATGGATATGAAGCCGATGCTAGGCGATCATTGTGATGTGGTCCATCTGTTGATGGTTTCAAACTAGGAGGCAGTGATCGGTTCGAAATAGACAAGTGTTGATGGATACGAACAAGAAGTCGCCTGGTGGATACGAAGAAGATACCGGCCGATCGTTACGAAGCGCATCATCTGCTGAGGGGTACGAAGTCCATCGATACGAACTCGATGGATTCAAACACGGCCAATCCTGATCGATACGAACTCATGGGAGTTGACCGATACGAAGTAGGTTATCTGCCGATGGATTCAAACTTGATCGATACGAACTGAGGCACTTCGATGGATTCGAAGTCGCTGGAACCTGATCGATACAAAAGTGATCTTTTCGAACCGAAGTTCGGTGATGGATACGAGGTCACCCATAGTGATGGATACGAAATCTGGGTCGTTGCCTCTAGATTGAATCGATCATAACGTGAGCATATAAACTCGGATTGGCTTGAAATTTGAGATGCTGACTTCTATGGCTTTGCTTGTCATGTCCTATCAATTGTAGCTCATTCTAGATTCGGACAAAGTTCAGCGATATCCATAGCGAAGCAACGTATAATCAATCTTTGAGGTGAGCTGTCTTTTGTTTTAGATCGATCTTTTGGTATCACGGCTTTGTCAAAAAGCGGGATAACATTTTCCCCCCAAAGTACGTCTTGTGGAAATATGACGTGCTTTGAAAAGCTGCAGTCTTCATTCTGGACAGTCATTGCACTTTTTTCGAAGGTTGTAACCTTGCATTGATATATATGCATATATGTTAACTTGACTTAGTTAACATTGAGTGTTCACGAGTCATTGTCAGTTTAGTTTGTTATCGAATTTCGTATCGATTCTCTTCTGAAACGATTTGAAATTCGAGTTGAAACAACGCTTGATGGTTGTTTTGAACTACCCTCTCGTATCGATCCTCTCTTGAATCGATGTGAAATTTGAGTTGTAACAACGTTCGTCAGTTGTTTTAGGATGTTCCTTCGTATCGATCCTCTCCTGAATCGATATAGAAGGTTGAAAGAATGACTTTGCAGTGGTAATGGAGAAATCAGTGGATGCAAAATGTTCATTCGCATTGATGCTAATGACTCCATCAGGTCTTTGTTGTTTGCAAATTTTCTTTCATAGGCTACGTATAGATGCAGGCTCGGTCCCCTGCTAGTAGAAGTTCTTGGAATAACTTGTACATGAATCTTCGCATACAGTTAGTTGAAATGATATTTAGTCTCTTTACTTTAACTTTCATTTCTATTGCGCTTAGGTATTTGCAGTATTTGACTTTCAGTCCATAACAATGTACAAGTAGAGTTCGTTTTATTTGCTGCGTCCGAAAATCTTGATCACACGTCGTAATCGATGAATGAGTTAAATTTTGGACATTGTATCACTTTGGTTAGTGATTAACACTTAAGCTGTTTGCCCCCCAGTTCCGGGGGACAACATTTGTATTTCGGTGGTCGATCGCACCTATTGCAAATCCTGAGCACATGTCCACACTCCGGGGACTTAGGATAATTTATGATCGATAATCTGGTTCGTACTCTGGGAATTCAAGAGTTATCGATGTTTGTAACACAGTTCGCACTCCACGAACTATGACATGGTATTTTCACTCCAATTCACACTCTGGGAATTTGGAGTCGACATTTATGTTTTGGTTCGTGCTCCGGGAACTTGGAATTGATGTTTATACTCCACTTCACGCTCTGGGAATTTGGAGTTGACATTTGTATTTTTCGGTTTGCCCTCCAGGAACCTGGAATTGATGTTAATGCTCCGATTCATGCTCTGGGAACTTGGATTTAGCAATTATGTTTCGGTTCGCACCCCGGGAACCTGGAATTGATGTTTATCCTCCAATTCACGCTCTAGGAACTTGGAGCTAGCATTGACGTTTTGGTTCACGCTCCGGGAATCCGAAATTAATGTTTGTACTCCGACTCGCGCTCTGGGAATCTGGAGTTAGCATTTACTTTTCGGCTCGCACTCCGGGAACCTGGAATTGATGTTTATCCTCCAATTCACGCTCTGGGAACTTGGAGCTAGCATTGACTTTTTGGTTCACGCTCCGGGAACCTAGAATTAATGTCTGTACTCCGACTCGCGCTCTGGGAATCTGGAGTTAGCATTTACTTTTTGGTTCGCACTCCGGGAACCTGGAATTGATGTATACCCTCCAATTCACGCTCTGGGAACTTGGAGTTAGCATTTATGTTTCGGTTCGCACTCCAGGAACCTGGAATTGATGTTTGTACTCCAATTCAAGCTCTGGGAATTTGGAGTCAGCCGATGGATGGTCAGTCACACCTATTTGGGATTTTTAGGAATTCGTTCACACTCTGGGAACGATGGATTTGATGTTTATAGTCCAATTCATGCTCTGGGAACTTGGAGTCCGTTCACACTTTGGGAACGATGGATTTGATGTTTATACTCCAATTCACGCTCTGGGAACTTGGAGTCCGTTCACACTCTGGGAACGATGGATTCGATGTTTATACTACAATTCACGCTCTGGGAACTTGGAGTCCGTTCACACTTTGGGAACGATGGATTCGATGTTTATACTCCAATTCACGTTCTGGGAACTTGGAGTCCGTTCACACTCTGGGAACGATGGACTCTAATTCACGCTCTGGGAACTTGGAGTCTGTTCACACTCTGGGAACGATGGATTTGATGTTTATACTCCAATTCGCACTCTGGGAAAGTGGAGTTAGTGTTTATACTCTGGTTCGCACTCTGGGAACCTAGAGTTGATGTTTATACTCCAATTCGCACTCTGGGAAAGTGGAGTTAGTGTTTATACTCCGGTCCGCGCTTTGGGAACCTAGAGTTGATGTCTTATACTCCAATTCGCACTCTGGGAATTTGTAGTTAGTGTTTATACTCTAGTTCGCACTCTGGGAACCTAGAGTTGATGAGAATACTCCAATTCACGCTCTAGGAACTTGGAGTTAGTTGTAGGACTGTCGTGTGTCGGTCCAGTTTAGCCTTTGATGTGATGGCTTGCCCTCGAGCCGAGGTTTCACTTAGTGAGTGGCCGGTCGTATCACAGTCACTCGCTATTTGAATAAATTCCATTGTTCGATGGAACTTAGCTCTTCGTGCGTCGTGATTGTTGAATGTTGCATTCGGTGAATCACAGCTCTGGCTTGAAGAGATAGTAATTTATTGTTGGAACAGAAAAACATGGCAAAGTCAGTGCCTTATTACAAATTCAAACTTAGAATGTAAAGGAAATTAAAAGTATTCATGGATCAGATAAAGCCTGTCATGTGTAACAGTGATGAAGATTGTCGTTCTAGGCTCCTGACAAAGTGGGTCCGCCACTGATGGCGTTTATTACTCATCTCCCGCGGGGACAGGTAGAGTCCTCTTGTCTCAGTTGATCAGGTTCATTATTTTGATTTGATGGGACCGCTCCTCCAAGCTGCGGCGCCCACACAAACTGTTCCAACTTCCTTTCTCTGATCAATTTTTCTACGAGATCTTGCAAGCGACGACATTCATACGTATCGTGCCCGTAGCTTTCATGGAACCTGAAAAATTTTCTCGTATGGATTTGTCTCTCTGATGACGGTTTTGGAGCAGGTTTTTTGTATTGAATTGTATTACAGGTTTGTAAATACAAGTTTTCCAGTGATGTATCCAAAGGAGTGTGACTGTCAAACATACGATTCTTGCGCCGTGGACCACGATTTCGATCTCGCTTTCTGGTTTGGTTCACGTTCTCCCTTCACTGAGTTTGTTTATTTTGAACGTTCAACTGAACTTTTCCGGAACTCTCACCGGACCGTCTGATCGCGACATTGCTTTGGATCCCTTCAGTGCTTGGCCCTGCATCAGTCTGCTTCCTAGACTGTTTCGCATCTTCCCTTCTCAGGAATTGAGCCGCCTTAGCATGGAAACGGTCCAATGATGCAGGGGGTTTTCCAGCCAACCAGTTGCCAAACTCAGAATCGGGGTCAACTCCCTTAGTCAACACCATAAGGATGGAGTTATCGTTCGGATTACTAATTTCGACACATGCAGCGTGGAATCTCTCTAAATAGTGTCTGAGCGTCTCTCCAGGGGCTTGGGTAATGCTAGACAGAGTGTTGACGTCTTTTGGCCTTGCGATGTGCATGCGGAATTGCTCAACAAATTTAGTGGCCAATTGGTCAAAGGAGGAAATAGATCGTGGTGGCAGTCGAGTGAACCACATGGTGGCGATGCCCCCCAAGGAGATGGGGAAACTATGACATTTCACTGCATCGTCAGCTCTGACAGCGCTCATCGACCATTCGTATTTCAAAATCTGTTGGTTGGGGTCGGAGTTTCCCTCGTACATGGGTAGAGCCGGCATCCTGAATCGTCGTGGGGGTTCAGAAGTAAGAATATCGTCCGTGAAAGGAGTGTGACTTCTGGAGATTCCCCAGTCATCGTCCGTGAGACCCTGGCTCTCACGAATCATCTGAAATATCATGGTCGGAATATCCAGCATTTGTATGCTCTGTGCAGCTTGTGCCGGAGTATGATTGTGTTCCATACTTTGGGGTTGGACAGGATGCTGTTGACGGTCCAAATTTTGCCTACTTGGCTCATAGTCTTCTGGGACGTATGGTTCAGAAGTACGCCCATGATGACGACGGTCCAGGATCGAATGATCTTGGGACCCGGTTCCTGGTTCAACCATGACGTTCATGGCACGGTATTCTGTGGTATAGTGTGGAGCAGCACCTCTTCGGGAGGAGGGTCCGGTATGGAAACTGGCCGATGGGCCAACTCTTGGTTGTCCAACGGCCATTGCCGGTTGATTTCCAGCAGCTTGTATGTGACTCCCATCTAGCCGGGGTCGTGGAGATCGATGATGATAATCAGAAGATGAAGAACTTTCGCTGGAGGAGTAAGAAGCATGGTCTCTCTTGGATCTCCTTCGCTTCTAGTGATCCAGCTGGTTAATCAGCTCAGCGTTAGCGCGTACCTGTTCTGTTAGTTGTTGTCGACTCTGGATCGGCTCTTGGAGCAGCAGCTGAAACTCTTGTCGGGTAACCGGACCTGATGGTTCTGAGTGTTCGGTAGCGTCTTGGTTAGAGGGAGGTAGTGGCGTAGGATTCTGTCTATCCTGTTCTCCTTGATTGACAGCGTTAGAGGTGGTCCTTGTGCTAACCATCTTGAAGGTTTCCTTTCCTAGACTTTATGCAAATCTGAATAAAAGGGAAGGAATTTGGATTAGATGATCTGGATCTCTCTCTTAGTTTAATTCAATCTGGTATCAACGACAGATCCAAAGAGCAGGAGTAAATCTGGGTTCTCTCAGTGAAAGCACCAAAGTGTTTGCACCAAAATTGGTCACAACACTCTTCGGAAGTTTTTGAAGAGATAATAATGAAGAATATAAATTGAAAATGAGTATTATCTAACAAAAACTCTAATCAACAGGAAAGTAAATGCGTAGACAAGCAATTTAGAGTGGTTCAGCGTATTGCCTATGTCTACTATGAAGTTTTGTAGTGTTTTGTTGATTCTCTTTCAATGATTACAAGTAGTTACAGCAATCAACAGCAAGTTACAACTGGAAATTCAAAATTGACAGCAAGAGTATGATGTAGGATGATGGAGATCTCGATTCGGCAGAGTCTGGGCGCTTGAGAGTCAAAAGATCATTTTTCTGTAGGCTCTGGGGCTCTATTTATAGACGTAGGAGGCTGAGACTTCACTCAAATCTCGGGAGACTTTTTCTGGCACGTGAGTGGGCCCACGTGACCAATCTCAGAAAGTTTCGAGTCAATCTGTGATCGATACGAAATTATTTTGTATCGATCAAGATGACGTCCAATTGAGCTGAAATTTGGTGTGAGCGTTCTATGTCTCGTGTGCAATCTCCAGTGGAATTTTTATGGCATTTGGATCAGTAGATCATGAGATATACTCGATACGAAATGACGTTCATTGCTAGGCTGTTTGGTTCGAATCCATCTCTTCGAACCGATTGCTTCGAATCGATGATGGCACGCGCTTTCGTGATGACGTGGAGCGCATACTTCGCCTCTATCCAGTCTTTACTCCAAGTTGACCGCATCGACTCCATATATCTCGGCTTGTTCGTATCGAGGGATGACACATCACCTAGGCTTGTTGGCTCGATGGATACGTATTGGGGGATGAATGATCGATACGAAGCTAGACCGTTCGATGGATACGAAAACATCCCTGTTAATGGATACGAAGCCAATGCTAGGCGATCATTGTGACATGGTCCATCTGCTGATGGTTTCGAACTAGGAGGCGGTGATCGGTTCGAAATAGACAAGTGTTGATGGATACGAACAAAAAGTCGCCTGATGGATACGAAGAGATGCTTCTATGATGGATGCGAAGAAGATACTGGCCGATCGTTACGAAGCACATCATCTGCTGATGGGTATGAAGTCCATCGATACGAACTCGATGGATTCGAACACGGCCAATCCTGATTGATACGAACTCATGGGAGTTGACCGATACGAAGTAGGTTATCTGCCGATGGATTCGAACTTGATCGATACGAACTGAGGCACTTCGATGGATTCAAAGTCGCTTGAACCTGATCGATATGAAAGTGATCGATTCGAACCGGAGTTCGGTGATGGATACGAGGTCACCCATAGTGATGGATACGAAATCTGGGCCGTTGCCTCTAGATTGAATCGATCATAACGTGAGCATGTGAACTCGGATTGACTTAAAATTTGAGATGCTGACTTCTATGGCTTTGGTTGTCATGTCCTATCAATTGTAGCTCATTCTGGACTCGGACAAAGTTCAGCGATATCCATAGCGAAGCAACGTATAATCAATCTTTGAGGTGAGCTGTCTTTTGTTTTCGATCGATCTTTTGGTATCACTGCTTTGCCAAAAAGCGGGATAACATTACTAAATCATAAAATTATTTATTCAAGGTTTGAAATCTGAAAAGAAATAAGCTGGTCTGGAGTGGATTGCAAATTTAAGCTCAAAGGTGAGTTAATCTCACTCAGTTGAATTTAATTTTAAATGATTAAATTTAAATAATTGTTTGAATGGTTGGATTGATTGATGTGCTATAGTATGGTATATTTTGGAATTGGCATTTTATATTGTGCTACTGTCTGTGGATGCAGGGAAAACAGGTTGGAGGGATCCAACTGGACCCCTCAACGTTTATTTAAATTATTTAATACCCTCTGTTGTGATTATTTGATACTCTATGATGAATTATATTAGAATATTGAATGCTATGGTTTGTTTGGATATAATTGGGTATGATGAATTATCAAAAATATATAAATTGGATTTTGGAAAGAAAATAAAGGAAGTGAATTTGTAAGTAAAATAATTATAGAAATTTGAATAAACCTAAGAATGAATTAGAAAAGTAATAAGGTGACTTTAAATTCTAATAAATAAATCTTGAGTATAGAAAGGGTAATTTTGAATAATCAGAAGATTGATGAATTTTAAACTTCAGTATTATTATTTTAAAAGAACAAAACATTTATTTAAAATTTAAGATTTAAATTATTGAAAAGAATAAAGAAGAAACTGGGAAAAGCCGAAATTCGTATATTTCAGTTAAAAGGGTTTAAAATAAAACGAAAAATAACAATAATAATGAAGTCCATAATTAATGAATTTTGAGATGAACTGAAAGAAATTTATTTCAAATGGAATAAATTGGGAATCAATTTGGAAAATTGATTTAAGTAATTGAGGTTGGAAATTCTCCCTGAATAACCAAGTACGTTTTCAAAGTAAATTTTTAAATGTAAGTTAAAAGTTTTAAAGTTGTTTTAAAAAGTATGTTTTGAAAATTTATTATTTCTAAATATTTAAATTCTAAAAGTAAGTATTTCCTTTAATCTATTATAGCAGTAATTATTTAAGGAGTGACTTAGTATTTTGTTTTAAAAGTGAAAATCTAGTTTTATATTTTATTAGGTAACTTTATTTTCAAATATCCATATAGTATGTATTTTTAACAAATTATTGAAGTAGTTTTAACTTGAATGTTTTAAAGTATATTTTAAAAGTACAGTGTTTTAAATTATTTTAGAAAAATCTAGTTTGTGCTTGGTGATTTCAGTGGAGATAGAAAATATTTGGGAAAGCTTATTCTGGAAAAGAAAGATAGTTTGGAAACTATTTTCAAAGGATTGAAAATAGAAATATATCTTGTAAAGATATTTTTAGATAAATAAATAATTTGAGAAATTATTTATTGTTGGACGGTTGTTTGTGAATATTAATTGATAGTTAAATAACCGACTATTAATATTGGACAAATATGTTGATCGTTTCGAAGAGACCGGGATCGAGATTTATTTCTCGAAAACCACTTCGATCCGGTTCGTACGTTTCGTGGGAAACGAGTTTGGATTCGAAGATGGAGCAGTGAAGTGCAAGAGCTAGTCGCTTCTAGTCCTGAGGATATTTCCAAAATGGATGTAGTAGGAGTAGTGCCTTCAGTTCCGTTCGAACCCGGGACAAACTTGTATGGATGAATGCTTTCGGAACATCGTCAGGTGGACGATGGGCATTCTAAGGGATATGTTCTAAAAAGGCAATGCTTAGCCTTAAGCCTCATCAAATGGGAGTGACTGAAAATTAGGGGTTATGCAGCAAGGCTAGGTGGGTAGCACCCAAGCAGGGTGAGGTCATCCCTGTCTAGATGTCCATTTTATTTCGGCTTAGTGGGCGGTTGCTGATCCCAACCGCGGGGTGATCTCACTTGGGATTATCCACTGAGGGGTAGTCCCGGTCTTGTGTTGCAGGGGAGCGGGCGTACTCCTCGGTACTGTGATCTAGGCCACGTACTGTGACAGGTGGTACCCCAGTGCCTAGTCATTAGCTGGAAATCCATTCTCCGTACGAGCCTTGTACGAGTTTTGTTTGTATTACCCACTCTGTGGCTAGTAGCTGGAATTTAATAGATGTAACAATTTCGGCTATTTTATAAGTATTTGTATATAAACCCTATTATAATATCAGAGGATTTCTATAAAAAAATGTTTTAGCTATCGTAAGGTAAAAACCCGACATGTTTATTTGTGGCATGGTCTTACGAGATGCTTTTGGTTTTTCAAAGGAGTTCTGAAACTTTAATAATCAATCGAGTGTGATTTTCTCACGCTGGTATTCCAGACTGACTCAGGTGTTATTTAACTGTAATGCTTGGGTCAGACCGAGTATTATAGTTTACAGGATATGATGCTGTGGAGCTCAGGAGATGAGCTGGATGACGATACGTACTTCCGTACTTGTTTATATATATATATATGTTCCGCTGTATTGAGTTGTTGTGTATCCATTTGTATGTTAGTGATGTTGAACTGTGATTGATGTACTCTGATAATGTAATATGTAAACAGATAGATTTGATTTTTGAGTAAAGATCATTTATTACATATTATATTTTATTCCACTACGATGGTTAGATTCTGTTGTTGTTTTCTATTTTCTTCTTCTACCTCTTCTTCTTTAACCCAAATGGTTCGTATTTCTGTACAACTTGAGTTGATTTAGGTAGAACAGTGTTAACTCAAGGGGTGCAGATTTGCGGGTCGTTACAGTTGGTATCAGAGCTTAGGTTGGTGATAACGTTGGCTCTGGTGGGAATTACTCATTTAAAGTAGAGTCCGTAGTACTCTAGAATGAGTTTGAGCGTATTAATAGATATGAGCGTGTATTTGTCAGTGAATATAAATCGTTTTAATATTGTGTTGATTGGTTTATTGAGTGGCATATGAACCTTCGTCGGCACAGTCTGGACAACTGTATCGAAGGGGTTTCTAAACATTTGAATAGAACAATCGACACGGTATTGTTTTAATGTGGGTGAATGAAATAATTTTACCCAAAAATATATTTTGATACAAAGAAAAGTTTTTGTAAACTATTTTAGCTAATATATGGTTGATTGGATGTTAGGAATGGTAATATTAAATTATTATCATCGTTGTGTAAAAATTTAACTAGGAATTTAAAATATAACCAAAGTTTAATAGAATAAATTCATTATAAAATGAAATTTATAAATATGAATTGTAAATGTAAATTATAAACTGAAATATAATCAAATGAGAATTTGTATGAGCATAAGATGTGCAAATGAATTATAGTTAAAATTTATTTAAGCAGGATTTGGAAATTAAAATCCCAGAGACTTTGGAAGTGTTTATCGAAGTATTTGAAGATAAATGATAGCATTATTATTTTAGAGGTATTTCTGAAAGGAAATTTGTTTTAAATGGACTTTGAAAGTGATATAGCATTGAAATCACTTGGAATATTGGGAAATAATTCTGATGATGACGGCCGCATCATCAGTATTCATTTTCGAATTTCTAAAGACAGATTGCTGCCAAAAATTTATTTGTTCAGAAAAGCTAGTTGTTTTTGAAAATTTCAAAGGAAATTTGTTGAGGGTAAAACCAGGATTGGTTTAACTTTTGAGAAGTGTGATTTGAGATGTTGGAGATTTCGAAATAATTTGAAACCACAAGTCGGGTGTTTAAAAATCCTAATGAGTAGGTTGTAAGTTTATAAATTGAGATGATTTAAATCAGGAAGGAAATATAAGCTTTGAATGTTGGAAATTTAAATTTAAAGGGAAAAGTTAAAAATGAAATTAACTTGGATTAGGGAATAAAATTTAACTGGATTGAATTAAATTGAATAGGTTGAAAATAATATCCAGTTGTATTCGAATTAAGTTGAAATCGAATTGAGTTAAACAAATCTAAGTTAAAATGGAATAAATTGAACTTAAGAAAATTTAATGAAGAGATTTTGAGATTAAAATCAAGTTCTGGATTATAAATTGGGAAAAGACTATTTAGATAATAAATTAGATAATGAAATATGTAATGGGAACCTAATGTAGTTAAATAGAAGCTGAATTGTGAGTTTATGATGAAGTTTGGAAATAAAACTCAAGTTATAAATTAAATTCGACCTGAATTGTTAGTGAAGTAAATGTAATTGAATTGTGAGTTAATAATTGGATAGTAAATTAAAGGTGAATGGTAGAATCAGAACTTGAGTTATAAATTAAAATTTTAACCTGAATGTTAACAAATTAAATATAATGAAAATGTATCGAATAAAAATTGAAATTGGATTAAAATAGTAATAGTTTGAATTGCAAATAAATCCAAATAAGTGGAAATACATTGGAAATGGCCTTGTTATTAATAAAATAATTTCGGATGAATTGAGTAAGGAAATAAAAATTCATAATGGATTGAGTGGATAAACTAATTATAATGAATAAATAAATGGATGGAATAAATAAGAATCAAATGGAAGTGAACTTAAGTTTGAAGTGGAATTAATTGAATAAATTAACTTAAGTTGAGAATAATTAGAAGCTCGACTACGAGTAAAAATGGAAGACCATTAAATTAAAGCTTGGTTTGAATTAATCCGGGAATGGTTAGTAATATGCAAGCATGGAATGTGTCGAGCTAAATAAATGGTCGTGAATGATTTAAAATAAAAAGGAAATTTAATTGGTAATGAAGATGAACCTAAGTTGTTAATGGTTTTGAATGAACTTGTTTGGTTAGTAAAATGAAATGCAAGTGAATGGATTCGAATTTAAAATACAATGAAAATGAGAATATATAGATTGTGAATAAATTTAAAAATGGAATAGAATTAAGTATAAATTGAGTTGAAATCAATTTAAATTGGTTATAAAACATAAGTACTTATTTATTCACATAGATCTCATCAAATTGCATAGGATAAATTGTCATTTGACGTAAATGGAAGTAATTAAAATTCTATGAATTGATAAGAGTAAGATAAATTAATTTTGAGATCAATTGAATTAAATATGAGTTCGTTTTGCTTAAAAATAAATTAATGTAAGCCTGTGAGTTGTTAACCATTCGGATTAAGTGAAACGATATGGGATTGCTTGTAAGCAATTAAAATTAATGTTGGGATATTTAAATTGCTTATAAAAAGTGTTTAATATGCATTTCTTTTTGAATTCATGTGTTTAACTATTGCAAATAAGTGAAATGCTATTAAACTTCATATATACGGCACTTACATGTTTAAATTGAGTAAGTACATAAACCTAGGAGCCGTGTGGCTGGATTTGGTTGCGCTAGTTGCTAAAAATTATAAGTCGCTTGCTTAAAATGCTAATAAGGTACGCCTACGCAATAAAAATAGGAAATATGAACTGTTTTTGGTTTTTCCGACCGGGTGGGTCGATGTATATATATTTATATCTTTTGTCAAATTGCAAAAGCTCCTCCGTACAAAGGAGACTCTGCCAAAAATTTTCGGAAATTTTGGGAGTTAAAAAATTTTTGGAAAATTTTTGTTAACGACAAAACGGTTTCAAATTGGAAATTGAAATAAATTAGGGAATGAAACTAATTCCAAATAATGATATGAATCAGTATAAATGGAAGATGAAATTTAATATTTAGAGTTAAAGATAAATTGAATTCATATGGAAATGAAAGAATCGATTTGAATAGAAATAGATATAAACTAATGTGGTAAAATGAAAACAAATATAAGAAACATATAAAATGCTTATACTAACTTAAGAGGAAATGGTGAATTCTTAAATGAAAAATTTATACTACTAATATAATCTAAGTTAATATTTGAATGAATAGATATTGACATTTTGTGAGGAAGTCGATAAAATGTTTTTGGAATATTGTGATTAGATATTATTGCTAAGTAAGATATGCAGGTATTATAAAGCGAAAGGAGAATTGGTTTTGATTTTAAATGATAAATTTGAATTGCTCGACGAAAAGTTATGTGTTTAAATTTCTGTATGGAATTTGATTGGGTTTTTGGATCTAGCCACTTGGCCTTTTGGTTTTATTTTGGGATTTGGGAGCCCGTAGAGGCCTTTTGTAGATGTACCGAGCTAGCCGCGCAAAGGAGACGCTGGCGAAATTTTTCGAAAATTTAAGGAGTTAGAAAAAAAATTTGAGAAAATTTTGATAATTCAAAATTTGGTTTAAATTGAAATTTGAATGATTGAGCAAGTAATGATAGTTGAAAACTATGGGAGAGTAGAGAAGTTAATAAGAATGATAATGGTCTTTTATAAAATGATAGTTGGTTAGATGTTGAATTGTTTAGTTTTGGGGATAAGTAAACGGGTATTGGACCATTCTTCTTAACTAGTAATTTCGGGGACGAAATTCTTTTAAGGGGGAGGAATGTGACGACCCGGAATTTTTGAGCATTTAAATCGAAATATTTAATTGATTTTAAATATTCAATAGGGTAATTTTAACTTGAATTCAAATATCACTATTTATTTGATAATTAAATTATTGAATTAAACAATTTGAAGTTGAGTAAAATATTGAATCTGGAATTTTAAGCCTATTAAAAATAATTTGAAGGCTTGAAGAATTTATATTAATAGTACTAAGGATAATAGAAGTTGTAAAATTGAAATTAACAGTGGTTTGTTCAGTTTTAAAATTTTATAGTTTAAATTGAATTTAAAAATAGCCTTCCGAGGCACAGTCTCGAAATTTGACGAAACCAGTTCCATTTGATCCGTAATATTGTATTGTTATCGGATTTCAAATTTTGTAGCTTTTGGGGTTGTTGTGTGAGCGTACGATACATAAACGCGTTGAAATTTGCATTGAGTACTGTAGCTAGCATCACGTATAGGAGTTCAAAAACTAGCGTTACCTTCTCTACTACGCTTCTTCGTTTAATAATTAAAAAAATAGGAGATATTTTCTTCTTCGTTCAGAAAACAGTCGCGTAATCTCTCTTTCCCTTCGTTTAGAAAATAATAGCCGATCCCTAAACTAAACTAACAAAAAAATGGCCGAAGCCTTAATCTTCAAATCGAAAACCTCCAGAAGAAAAAAAATTAAATTCGAATTCCATCGTCTTCGTTCAATCTTTCTGATCACGCGAGTTGGCATTCGTGCTAAGCAACGAGGCAAAGGGGATGTTGGAGTCGAGTTTACCCTCCGTTCCTCTTCAATTCAACTCGGAGCCGTTCGATTTGGGGGCACGAGCGATTTTGGGCAAGGCATGGAGTGTCAAAGCGGCGGCTCTGGAAGGGCACGAGGGAGTCGCGGTTAAGTTCAATTCAGGTGTCGCGAGGCCGTGGTAGGTAGCTCGAAGGCACGCAGCGAGTTGAGAGGGTATCTGAGCATCTCGAATGTGATTCTTCAACAGCGACGAGGAGATGTTGGCGCGAGGCGATCTAGGGTTTCATGAGACAGTAAAGGTATATGTTTACTTTTATGTTTGTTTATTTAATCTGTATATATATGTGTACGTATAGATTAGGGAGGTAATAACGATAAGTTTATAAAATTGTTTATTCTTCAATTTATATATTTATATATATAGTAATTAATTAGTTGTTTATATTTTTTTCAAGAAAAAAATCAACACATATGCAGTAAATGGAAAGAGAATTGACAGTAAGGTTTTAAAAGTGAATCAGCTGCGTGTGTATATATATATATATATATATATATAAGGATTTTAAAGATAGAAGAGTTTCTTTGAAAATAGACTTTGAATCCACATAAATAAATTTTTACAAATATAAAGGTTTCAAAAGAATGTATATTAATATAAATATATCCATATAAAAATGCATATACATACAAATTTTGTTTTCATTTTACTAAATTATTGTAAATTAATTTATTTAAATGATTAGTTTGTAAATAAACTTATTTAATTATTTTAGTTACTAAGAAATATTTATTATTGGAATTAGTTTGAAATTCGATTATTAGTTAAGAACTAAATTATTACCTCAAAATTAAATAAATGAATAATAATTAATTGTTCAATTAGCTAAAGTATTACTAAATCATATAATTATTTATTCAAGGTTTGAAATCTGAAAAGAAATAAGCTGGTCTGGACTGGATTGCAAATTTAAGGTCAAAGGTGAGTTAATCTCAATCAGCTGAATTTAAATTTAAATGATTAAATTTAAATAATTGTTTGAATGGTTGGATTGATTGATGTGCTATAGTATGGTATATTTGAGAATTGACATTTTATATTGTGCTAATGTCTGTGGATGTAGGGAAAACAGGTTGGAGGGATCCAATTGGACCCCTCAACGTTTATTTAAACTATTTAATACCCTCTGTTGTGATTATTTGATATTCTATGTTGAATTATATTGGAATATTGAATGCTATGGTTCGTTTGGATATAACTAGGTATGATGAATTACCAAAAATATATAAATTGGATTTCGAAAAGAAAATAAAGGAAGTGAATTTGTAAGTAAAATAATTATGGAAATTTGAATAAATCAAAGAATGAATTGGAAAAGTAATAAGGTGACTTTAAATTCTATAAATAAATCTTGAGTATAGAAAGGGTAATTTTGAATAATCAGAAGATTGATGAATTTTAAACTTCAGTATTATTATTTTAAAAGAACAAAACATTTATTTAAAATTTAAGATTTAAATTATTGAAAAGAATAAAGAAGAAACTGGGAAAAGCCGAAATTCGTATATTTCAGTTAAAAGGGTTTAAAATCAAACGGAAAATAACAATAATAATAAAGTCCATAATTAATGAATTTTGAGATGAACTGAGTAAGTAAAGAAATTTATTTCAAATGGAATAAATTGGGAATCAATTTGGAAAATTGATTTAAGTAACTGAGGTTGGAAATTCTCCCTGAATAACCAAGTACGTTTTCAAAGTAAATTTTTAAATATAAGTTAAAAGTTTTAAAGTTGTTTTAAAAAGTATGTTTTGAAAAATTTATTATTTCTAAATATTTAAATTCTAAAAGTAAGTATTTCCTTTAAACTATTATAGCAGTAATTATTTAAGGAGTGACTTATTATTTTGTTATAAAAGTGAAAATCTAGTTTTATATTTTATTAAGTAACTTTATTTTCAAATATCCAAATAGTATGTATTTTTAACAAATTATTGAAGTAGTTTTAACTTGAATGTTTTAAAGTATATTTTAGAAGTACAGTGTTTTAAATTATTTTAGAAAAATCTAGTTTGTGCTTGGTGATTTCAGTGGAGATAGAAAATATTTGGGAAAGCTTATTTTGGAAAAGAAAGATAGTTTGGAAACTGTTTTCAAAGGATTGAAAATAGAAATATATCTTGTAAAGATATTTTGAGATAAATAAATAATTTGGGAAATTATTTATTGTTGGATGGTTGTTTGTGAATATTAATTGATAGTTAATTAACCGACTATCAATATTGGACAAATACGTTGATCGTTTCGAAGAGACCGGGATCGAGATTTATTTCTCGAAAACCACTTCGATCCGGTTTGTACGTTTCGTGGGAAACGAGTTTGGGTTCGAAGATGGAGCAGTGAAGTGCAAGGGCTAGTCGCTACTAATCCTGAGGATATTTCCAAAATGGATTTAGTAGGAGTAGTGCCTTCGGTTCCGTTCGAACCCGGGACGGACTTGTATGGATGAATGCTTTCGGAACATCGTCAGGTGGACGATGGGCATTCTAAGGGTTATATTCTAAAAAGGTAACGCTTAGCCTCAAGCCTCATCAAATGGGAATGACTGAAAATAAGGGGTTATGCAGCAAGGCTAGGTGGGTAGCACCCAAGCAGGGTAAGGTCAACGCTGTCTAGATGTACCTTTTACTTCGGCTTAGTAGCCGGTTGCTGATCCCAACTGCGGGGTGATCTCACTCGGGATTATCCAGTAAGGGGTAGTCTCGGTCTTGTGTTGCAGGGGAGCGGGCGTACTCCTCGGTACTGTGATCTAGGCCTTGTACTGTGACAGGTGGTACCCCAGTGCCTAGTCATTAGTTGGAAATCCATTCTCCCTACGAGCCTTGTACGAGTTTTATTTGTATTACCCAATCTATGGCTAGTAGCTTGAATTTAATAGATGTAACAATTTCGGCAATTTTATAAGTATTTGTATACAGACCCTATTATAATATCAGAGGATTTCTATAAAAAAAATGTTTTAGCTATCGTAAGGTAAAAACCCGACATGTTTATTTGTGGCGTGGTCTTACGAGATGCTTTTGTTTTTTCAAAGGAGTTTGTAAACTTTAATAATCAATTGAGTGTGATTTTCTCACGCTGGTATCCCAGACTAACTCGGGTGTTATTTAACTGTAATGCTCGGGTCAGACCGAGTATTATAGGTTACAGGATATGATGCTGTGGAGCTCAGGAGACGAGCTGGATGACGATACGTACTTCCGTACTTGTTTATATATATTCCGCTGTATTGAGTTGCTGTGTATCCATTTGTATGTTAGTGATGTTGAACTGTGATTGATGTGCTCTGATGATGTAATATATAAACAGATATATTTGATTTTTGAGTAAAGATCATTTATTATCTATTATATTTTATTCCGCTGCGATGGTTAGATTCTGTTGTAGTTTTCTATTTTCTTCTTCTACCTCTTCTTCTTTAACCCAAATGGTTCGTATTTCTGTACAACTTGAGTTGATTTAGGTAGAATAGTGTTAACTCAAGGGGTACGGATTTGTGGGTCGTTACAATGGAGGAATTCCATTTAACACTGCATTACAGGATGCTGACAGGAACGTAAGTGCGCGAGACGAATAGTTTGACAGACAACGCTGGATTGGCTGAGATTATCAGGCGAACTATGTGCAGAGGTTTGACCAATAGAGATCTCGAAGGAGTAAACAGGAGCCCGTTTACTCATGAAATTAGGATAGCTCGGAATCCACCAAAGTTCAAGCTACCTAACGTGGAGATGTACAATGGCAAGGCTGATCCAACTGATCACTTGATAAGATATACAAGACACATGGAAGTGCTGGGAGCATCGAAGGAAGTTATGGCCTGATGTTTCCCTTTATACTTGACGGACATAGCTGTTATGTGGTTAAGGCAGCTAGAAGAGGGATCTCTCAGGACATGGATAGAATTGGTGGACAGGTTTTTGAAACAGTTTCGGGTTCATATTAAAAGGACGAAGAATGTAATGACACTAATATTGATAAAGCAATGGGAAGATGATTCGCTTAGAGCTTTTCTAACTCGGTTCAATGCGGCGGTAGCTTCGGTGGATCGGCCGGATCCATCGATGGTTTTAATGGCAGCAATATCAGGAGTCAGAGAGAATTCGGAATTCAAAGTGTCTCTAATATAGGACCCACCACTGGATCTTGGGGAATTCTTTCTCAAAGCTGAGAGATTCCTTCGGCAAGAAGATGCATGTACAGATTTGAAGTTAAAGGATGTGAATGCGGCTGAGGATGGAGGGCCATCCGGCGGATGCTTGGATAAGGATAAGGATAAAGGAGCTGGATGATGAAGAGGGAAAAGCTAGGCAACGGTGGAGAGAGCCAAAATACTCCACCTATACAGGATTGAATGAGACGTTAGAATAGATATTTATGGAGACCCGAATGGCCTTCCCTACCGAAGGCCGGCTAGGAGAGAACCTTCCAAACGTGAAAGGGAATCATGAAGGCACTGTCTCTTCCATGATTTGGACGAGAATGACACGAACAGCTGCAGGCACTTAAAGGACATAATTGAGGAGCATGTAAGGAATGGAAAACTGTGATAATACATCGAGGCTTAGGATGCAGTGGTGGGGCAGGAACAACCACTGTCTACCACAAATAATGATGGTGCAAGGCCCAGGATGATGGTCGATTGGTTATCAATTGACTGGGATAGTATGAAATGAATAACAAACTACAAGCAAGACGGCCAAGTCATTTACTCATATACGGGTACGGAGATGGCCCCTAGGCATGTTCTGAATGATGATAAACTGTGATGCTATGCTTTGTGAAATCTGTTTTATGTTTTTGGATTGGACTCTCGTTTTTCTGGTTTGGTTTTGGAATTTGGTTTGAACTCCTGATTCTGTTTGTTTTTTGGTTTGGAGTTCTGTTTTGATGATTGTTTTCATGCTTGGACGTTGGTTTTGATTTCGGATGTGGATTTTTGGTTTTCCAATTTGATTTGGATTTTGGATTAGATTTTGATTGGATTTTTGTCAGGTTTTTGATAAATGGTCGTCGGGTATGGATTATACCTGGCAAGAGGTAAGTCGCTTTGTCCGAGCATGGCAAATCGAACTATTCAGGTCATTGAGTATGGACTATACTCAACAAGGGTCCGAAGAAACCAGGATTCGACCTATGACTTAGGCCCTATATTGTCGATTACTGTTTCAGGTCATCGGGTACGGACTATACTCGATAAGGGTCCGTAGCCACCAGGATTCGGCTTAGGACTTAAGCCATGGCATTACTCAACGTCTAGGGACACTGGACCACTTTCGTCAGGTGTGGACTGCACTTGGCAAGAACCCGAAGAGGTTATGGATTTGGATATTGACCCGGAGAGGTCTTGGATGTAATTATTGGTTACTGGAAAAGGATGGATTAGGACCCGGTTATCGGGCTTGGATGGATATAGCAATGGACTTTGGATATCGGATTGGAACTATTCAAAACACACCTTCTTATCACAAGGCATGTTTTGGGGGGGGGGGCAAATGTTATCCCACCCTTTGGTCAAGGATGGAATATCAACAAATTGGCAAGAAAGGATGGATGTCAGGATTGGAAATCGATTAGAAACAAAATTGTGATCGATGTCGTCAAAATTTGGCTGAGCTCCAATCAAAACGGGATCGATTGGAAGTGATGAACAAGGCTAGGAGAGCTATGTTTCAAATTTCAGGTCGTTCGGAGTTCGTGTGATCGAGACATGACAGATACAAGTTAAGGAAAAAATGTTGTTCGAATCCATCATAAAGCTATATTCAAATCGATACTGTTTGACTCCATCCGAAATCAAACTCTCCGCATCAATCCAAAAGCAGTAGCGTCGTATAGATTCAGTTCGTATCCATCATGATCGTACTACTTCGTATCGATCAAGGACTGACTCAGTTCGTATTGATCATTGGTAATCCTAGTTCGTATCCATCCACTCTACAAACCTCCTTCGTATCCATCCAGTTCGTGGTTGTTCGAATCGATAGCGTCCGAGTCCTTGTTCGTATCCATCATGCTCAAGCGAATTCACTTCGTATCGATGGTATCTGCAACGATCAAAACGAAGTCCACCATCAACTATTGATATGAACGAGGGCTACGATGAATGGATGCGAATCGATAATCGATTCGAAAAAGGACTGAAATGAATGGATGCGATCAATGGTCGGTGCGAACGAAGCTTCAATATTGGATACAAATAACTCTGTCAACTCAGCACAAAAAATGGATCGGTCCAGGAAATTCGCAACACGTCATCACCTGGGCACGTGCCTTGATCGATTCGAACAGATCGATGTGAATTTAACGACTCGAACTAAACTGCCTGCCAAAAATCTCTATCTCGTATCGATAATATCTCCTAAACCACAGGTCCAAATGGTATGAAATTTTCACGAAAGCTTACGTACAAGACCAAAAATGTTCCTGCCAAATTTCGACTCCATTGGACAAAATCTTGATCGATATGAACTATGTTCGTATCGATCACGAATGGAGCCGAAACTTCACGGAATCGATTGCGCGGGCCCCCTCACGTGCCAGAAGTAGTCACTCGAAGTTTGAGTGAGATATCAACCTCCTACACTATAAATAGCACCCTAAAGCCGACAGAAAGGGGATCTTTTGGCTATCTGACGTCCAGACTCTGCCGGAAACACTTTTGCACTATTAAGCTACTGTTGTACTCGAATTTCTTCATTATAATCGTTGTAATCAACTGTAATCAGTGAGGAAAGTCAATAAAAGATTAACATTTGGAGTGGATGTAGGCCGAGATAGCCGAACCACCATAAATATTGCGTATTTGCCAATTTCTTTCAGTTTTAAGATAATTGTTCTTCTTTTTTATTCTCTACATAACTTAAATCTGTGATTGATGATCATTTATTATCGATCTGTGTTTGTACACTGGTGCTTTCACGAAATTTGAGATTTGTGACCAATTTTGACGCAAACATATATATATATATATTAATATATGAACTATTTTAGTATATAAAATCATTTTAATATATAAACTTTTTTTAATTTATAACTTATTTCTTTAAATATCTAAACTATTTTCAATATTTAAACTGTTTAAGTTGGAATTGTTATGATTTAGATTTAATGTATTTAAATGCGAATATTTTGATAGATGGTTTATGCAATTTTATGGTTAAGAATTTGGAAATAAATACGATTCTAAAGTAAATAGTGATTTCAAAAGTGAAATGATTTCGAAAGTGGATATGATTTCAAAGGTAATATGATTTTGAAATGGATATAACATTTTGATATGAAGTATGAACTGTTTGAAACTATAAAATGACCATGGAGTGAAATAAGCGTTTAGTTGTTAAAGAGACCGAGATCGGATATTTTCATACTCTCTGCCAATACGGAAAACCATTTTAACAACTGTGTACGTGGTGGAGATCCGGAATGAAGTAGGATGGTTTGGCGACGATTCTGCATGAGGTATTAACAAAGCTCTGACTCCCGTGAGTCAGCTTGATGTGGCTAAAACATGAGCTATACCTAGGGCAAGTGAGGTCATAGCTTCGATTGGGAACATTTCTTCGATATCATTCTATTACTTTGTGATTTGATTGATGCACCTTCGATTTGATTTAGGAGCATGTCACGAGGTGGGTGGTAGTAGCTGATATGCGTTACCACTAGCCCAGTTCTACAAAAAGGTAGAATCCTACCGTAGGCATTGCCTCTTGTGCCTTGTCACATGCTTTATCGTGCCTACTACGAGTTGGGTTTGTACCATACCTATGGAGTGCACTCTGATACCCCTCCAGTTTACAGAGGAATTACGGTACTTTATAGACTATGGGAATATATATAAAAATGTGTTAAAAGGGAATATGGATAACACCTTAACGCTATCCTAATAGTTTACTTTACTGTAGACATTATATATGTAGCGTATTGTACCATGTATGTAGATAGTTTAACGGATCCTTAGAGGATGGGTATCCCAAACATCCTTTAAGTTACTTGTATTTCAGTTGACGTTTCACTTGAGTTGAATTTACTAGTATAAGAATGTTGATCCTGACTCGAGCATTTTGTGTTTTGCTTTATGCTTGGGTCAGACTGAGTCTCACAACATTTGAGACTCATCCTTGGAGTTTGAAGCTTCACTAGAAGATCGGTCTATGTCTATTCAGCTTTCTACTTATACTAGTTTATTCTAGTTGTTTTGTTCCAAATTGTCATTTATATTGGTATTGGTAACTTCTGGGTACGTCGATTTGAACAGTTCAAAATACCAGGTTATTACATATAATTATTTAAAGAGTTGACATTGAAACGCTAGTTTAGGGCACATATTCCACACCATTAAAAATTATTAGGCACATGTGTGTGTGTATTAGCATAAGTAACGTATAATTATAACGTATAATCGCGTAGTTAAATAGGTTATTAGTTCTATTAAATCCCCCTTAGAAAGGTAATTATGTTAAAGGTGAAATAAGAAAAATTTCTTATAAGACCTTAATTATGGAAACATTGAGATGTTTGATAATATATGAAGATTATGATATAAATTATGACTAAGTTTTAGGGATGCTAGGCCAGTCAAAAGCACGTGGAGGTCTGCCCAGCTAATCTGGCTGCCAGTAGCATTGCTTTGAGGCCTATGTGAGACATCACCTATAATAAGTTACTACGAAGACTCGAGGTTAGTCCCAAATTATGTAGGGTAAATCTGCCTAGCTAACTGGGCTACCAATGCTTAAAAATAGTCAGGCTAATATGAAATGTCACCATAGGGTACAGGTCATAATACAAAGCACCTGCTTCAGAGATTGAAGGTATTAAGTGGTTTTGTGAGAGTCCACTTCTTCTCTATGTAGAAGTAGTAAATGGTTGGGGTTATGAGTTAGGAACGGTAGAGGATATCTTAGGAAAGGGCCCACTTTGATAGTAAGTATTTTCACCGACGAACTAGTGTTGGATTGCTTGGATCGATTATTTAGATCTAAAGTATTACTTTACGTCCTTCGACAGAAGATATGGTTAATTTGTTTGGTTTTTTAGATTTTTATTTATCATTATTTTAGCCTAGTGTGCAGTTTATTGTCTACTCTTGGTCCAGACTTTTGTAGTTTTATGAGTTTCCTCTTAGGACTTGGGGTTTTTCCCCTTTTCCTTCATGTATAGAGCGGGGGGAGGGGGAGGTTAACTACCTGTTAGGCTTATTGGTGACTCCCTTTTGAGTGTAGAATAAAATTATATGAGTGCTTTCATCCTATGGAAGATCTTGTTTTCCTTAAAAAAATTATAGACTATACTGGATAAAAATTTCCAGTCAATCATTAATTTTGTAAATAAATCCTTCATATTTTATTTTCAATTACAATATACAGTAATGATTTTATATATTTACATTGTGCTATTAATTTATTTTTCCATTTTACATTAAAATACATAAAAGTCTAAATATCACATTTTAATCTCTATACCGCCTTCTTGTTAGCAACTTTAACAGCATTGAATTTTATTTAAATATACAAACATGTAAATCCAATATTAAAAATTGTGTACATAACCAATAATAACAAATTTATCTCAGCATTCATTTTATCTCAATGAGTTTCTATTAATAATAGTAAGAAAAAAGAATTTCTTGTCATTTAGTTTGTTTTGTAAATTTTCTACCAGCCTCTCAATTCTTCCTTTTTTATTCCCTACATGTTATCATTTTATAGTTATTTATAGTTTTGATAATTCTTTCATGTTTTCATTCTAATGCCGACATTTTTAACAAGTAGAATTATTTACAAATTCTCATTAATTCTCCCTTATAATATACATTTAAATTCACATATTTAAATTAATTAAATAATCAAAAATTTGAACTATTAGGATAAAAACAAGTCTTCATGAATTCATCGATTAA
Source organism: Allium cepa (assembly GCA_030765085.1). Taxonomy (NCBI): domain Eukaryota; kingdom Viridiplantae; phylum Streptophyta; class Magnoliopsida; order Asparagales; family Amaryllidaceae; genus Allium; species Allium cepa. Next base: position 274,597,392 of record CM060928.1, read on the forward strand.
ATCGTGATAAATGACGATTTCTATATGAATATCACATTCTAGCAGATTGGAAAATTTAGTTTATTACTAAATTATAAAAATATTGAAATCATATAACAAAATTTATATTTGTAAGCCATTACCTTGGAACACATTATTTCTAATGCCAAAATGGTGTCAAAAGATTCTTCCCAATGTTGTTTACTACATCATAAAATTGCACATAGGAAAAAAATTCAAAAGACATGCTGATGGCGGCCATAGGGTAAATTCCAACGTAATTCTAACACCATTTTCTTTCCAATATCATACCGATGATAGCGTTTCCAATGGCATTGTTGATAACATTAGCATACAGAATTATGTAATTTGATTATATTACTTAACTCTGATAGAAAATCTTATTCGAAATAAAGTAATCTTTTGGTTTAGTTTTCTCTTGAGTATATTGTTATATTTGGATATAATTAATGTTTTAAATACATTAAATATATACAGGAAGAAAATTATTAGGAAAAGTATTTAATCGATTACAGTTATGAATGTGTTTGTAACCACCAATATTGAATCGATAAAATAAATAATTATCCTTAAATGTTCATATTTAAGATGTATTGAAAATTGGATATATATATATATATGTATGTATGTATGTATACAAATTGTGACTAATGTACGTAATGCTCTCCATATAGTGGACTATGAAATATTCATGATCGTTATGTTGTGTAGTTGTTTGGAATAATTAAAGAAAGACCCATCGAGGGTTTTCAATAGTTAAAAGTCAAATTGAAGGTCTCTTGTGCGGATGTGTAGTAGTCTTTTGACTTGAAAATAATATGAATCTAAAGTGTCGAAACTATAGTTCAATTATGGTCAATCACACAACAATGTGGATCATGTTAAGGTCATAGTTGGTTATGAGTTAGACCACTTGAAGTGATGTACCAATCAAGAGAGGATTCATCTCCTTCGAATAAAAGGTCAGTATCACCATAAATGGTGGTTAATGTAAATTCAATGTATTTGCCAAATTGAATCGGTTAATCGCCAATTGTGGTTGGATACTGGTGGTATTATATAAATAATAAATAGGTCAGACTATGTTTAGGGTAAAAGGTGTTTGGGCATAGTATAACTAGCACGTATCGTGTATATGTCACATAATGAGCATATAAAAGCCTAACAAAATTTCACCATAAAATGCATATATATCCTCACCCAGAGCAATATACAAGTACAAATAAGCATCGAACTAAACAGGATAATAACTGTGTGAAATAAGCTAGTATGTATATACTCAAATAAACATACATCAAACACAATCAAGGCATGCTCTCAATGACGTCGATATGAATATTATCTCTAAAGTAATCATATAATAATACATGCATAAGACGATCCTACTTTAGCTGCATCCCCAATACCTCTCAAGTGATCATATATTAGATGAGCATATAATTAGTCTTGGGGTTATACTAATCATAAAGGTCCTTGGCTCACAAAAATTCTTCTTGGCTCTTAGCTTCATAAATAATTTTCTGAGCTCTTAGCCTTATAAAAAGTCTTCTCGACTCCCAATCTCATAGGTTGTTGTTATGGCTTCAGGTCTCATAAATAGTTACCTTTAACGAGGTGATGTAACGCATATGAGTATTACTACTGATCTACTACTACTGAACAAGGAGTCTCGCCAGCATAAACATAATGCTAAGGTCCAACATAAGTTGAACGACAACACTAGATTTATACCCTATACTCCTGCTCAGTCTTTATTTCACCTATAAGTCATTCTTACTCTGTTTCCAATCCATCATTTATAATCTTCTAGTGAAGACCTTAAATTTTCTTTCTATAGTAATAGATTGTTTAGCTCCATGTGACAATAATGCATATGAATCAAATCGATGTCACTACACTCGGATTGCGACCATGAATCTGCTAGTTAGGATGGATTTTAGCCTATTTGTTCCAACACACTTTGATCGCCTCTATACTCTTAACTCAATTTTAACCATGTATCTCCATTTTTGAATAAGTTGCATTTATTTACAAGAGATAATCGAATAAATATCAGCTTAGGTGTCCCATACCACTTGATATTGTTTACTCGTTTACTCAATGCTTATAAACTGCACCCAAACACACATAATATTCTACATAGCGAGTTAATGAATAATTGAATAAATATTACTGAACATCATACACCACTAGAGATTATAACCTCATTCAATTACAATATATAATAATGACTTTTACAATCATTTATAACATTCCATTAATATATTTTGCAATTTTACATTAAAATACTAATATCCTAAAAGCCACATTTCAATATATCTATTCCACCACATTCTTATTAACAAAATTAATAACAATAAGTTTTTATTTAAATATCCAAATAAACAAATCCTATAAAAAAGTCATGTACATGAACAATAATAAATTTTTCAACTCTTGATTCATTTGTCCTAATATGTTTTTATAAATAACAATAAGATAAAGGAATTTTTAGTCATTTAGTTTATTTCATAAATTTCCTACTAACTCCTCGACTCTTTCTTTTTTACTTCCTATAAGTTTTCAGTTTACAACTATCCTCAATCTTTTAATAACTCGTTCAAGGTTTGCATTCAAATACTGACATTTTGTAGTATTTGCAATTATTTCCCATCCTCGTTAATTCTCCTCTATAATTTAAAATTTAAATTCATATATTAGAATTATTCAAATAATATTAAATGTGAACCGATTAATTAAATAATCTAAAATTTAGACAATTTGAATATACAAATATTCCTGAATTCATTAATTGAATCCCAAAGAACACAAATTCAATATGTATATCACATTCTAGCAAATTGGTAAATTTAGCTTGTTATTCAATTATAAACTTGCATAAATCACATAAATAATTTTTATATGTAAACTACTTCAATAGAACACGTAATTTCCAATACTAAAATGGCATCGGAAAGTGCTTTCAAATGTCATATGTGTTGTTGGAAAATTGCACACTGGAAAAAATTCATATGACACAACGATGCAACCATGGGATAATTTCAATTGCAATTTTGATGCCTTTTGCCTTATAATGTCATACCGACGGTATTGTTTTCCAATGCCATTATTTATAGAGTTAAAGGCGTGCTCTAGGGATAATTATGTAATTTGATTATATAACTTAGCACTTATAACAAATCTCGTTCCAAATAAAGTAATCATTCGGTTTTATTTTCTACCAAGATTTGGAATCAATTTGAAACTATTTCAAACTCAATTTGAAACAATTTGAAATCAATTTGAAATCAATTTAAATCAATCCAAAATAAAATAAAGGCGTGCTCGTAATGCCTAAAAATCAATTTAATTGAAATCAATTTGAAATAAGCTGATCTTAACATTTCTTCATACGATGGAATTTAGACTTAAAACATGTTCCATTAAATTTGAAATCATTAAAAACATCTATTTTGATATATGGAATTACCCATTTTTGTTTTGGGGTCGAAATGGGCATTTTGGGTTGTTTATCATTCAACTTTCCAAGCCAATCGAGCCTATTCATTTCTATTTTGTTCTGCCTATATATATATATATATATATATATATATATATATCTGTGTGTGTGTGTGTGTGTGTGTGTGTATGTGTGTGTGTGTATCATTATAAATCCTAGGTCAATTCTTAATTCTGATTTCAGAATGTACAATTCCATTTCCTTTTCAACTCCTCTTTTCAATGGCTGACAAACCCTAATTCCCAAATCTCAATTTCAATATCAATTTCAATCTCAGTTCCAAAAATCAAAATCCTCCAAATCTTATCAAATTATATATCATTTCTAATCCCTCGACAAGCATAATCTTCTGCAACAATTGGTTTTCCATTTTGAATCACCATTTTTCCAAAAATCGAGAATGAACCGTGGTCGCTCGTATTGGATTTTTGACGATCCAACGGGTGGATCGTCGACCGTTTGTCAATTGGATAGTGCCGTTGCGAAGCTAGTGACGAGTGGGTCCGATCATCTATTCGTTCAAGCCAGAGGGTCGCGATTTCACCTTAAACTGGGCTTGAATGGCATAGGCGGTGGAGCTTCTCTGGGAAGCCAGAGGTCGCTCAGCTAGGGGAGGGTCGGCGTGATGAGGGGGTGTCGACGGTGGCCTTTGATCAAGGTGCAAGACGATGGATGATCGGCGGTTGGTGGATGAAATCGGTAGTGCGAGGGGTCTTGTGCGCATGTTGAACGATCGGGTTTGGAGAGAGGAGGAATGCGCATGAGGTGACGTGGCCTTAAATCTTTATTATTTAATCTATTTTAAATTTTATAATTCAATCATTCTAATTGTATAACTTCTGCATACGAGGTCCGATTTATGCATGGTTTGTTTTGCCGCGATCGTACTGAAATTCCCAACATTTTGACGCTAGTGTGGACGAATTCAGAGACCGTTCAAATTTTGGGTTTAAATTGGATTTAAATTCAATTTAAATTCAAAGGTGAGTGTTTTAACCTACTCACAACTAAAACTTCTTATGTTTGTTAAATTAAATTTATGATGTGATTAAAATTTATTTAAGACTGTTTGGTATATTTAAATCGTCATCTTGGTTAATATGAATTTACCAGAATTAAATCATTATTTAGTTTATTATTGAATTTAAATTTCCATTAAATACCTGTTATTGATTTTTGATTATCTATTGAGGTTTATTGATTGATTTGGATGGTGATTGTGATGGATGATTGATTGTTGATAATGGATGAATGGATGTTGTATTTTGTATCATTATAATACTGCAAGTTCACTATGGGTTGAAATGATACATACATGAACGATCTTATAGATCAGGGGAAAATCGTTATGTGTTGAAATGATAAACCCAAACGGTTTTCATTGATTGGAAAAATGTTGATTTTTGGTACTTGTTGAAATGATATATATATATATATATATCCATATAAATTCTTGAATTTGGATTTTGTGTTTGAATTGAATTATTAAAAAGGTTTAAGTTAAACTTCTATTTTTTTTTATTAAAGTGGTTAAAAATTGATATCTCGAATTAGTTGAAATCTTTTAATAATGATATTCACGTAGTACACTTGATAGGAGATGGAAAATCTCATAACATCTCTGAGACATTGCACTCACATTTAATTTAGATTAATTTGATTTATATAAGATCTTTTAGTTCTGACTCGAATGTTTTGTCTTTTCATTATGCTCGGGTCAGTTTGAGCTTTTTCAGTGTACTGAAGACCGTTTTATTTTTTGGAGGACGAAGACGAAGATTCAGTATATTATTGCTATTTATTATTATTATTCCACTGCTTTTTGTGTTTCGCTGCATTATTTTTTTATTTTCTGATGTATGTATAACTCTGATTTGAATTGTAAAAGTATAATCAAATGTCATTTGTAAAACAGCTTCATGAACTGTTTATTTAATTATTATATTTTGTCATTCCACTGCGAGATTCCGTGTTTTGTTTTTTTCTTCTTTTCTATTATTCTCTTATTTACCTTATTAACAATCCTTCCTTTTGAATGGTCTGAATTACATATGTGTGGTTTATTGTCGATTTAAATCACCCAAAAAGGTGGGTTATTATAGTTGGTATCCGAGCTTTGGTTTTGACATACCTTAGCCTTTTGGGGTTAACTCATTAGAGATATGGCAGTAATATCCTAGAATGAATTTGTCTGAGTGTGTATATATATGAGAGCGCGTACTTGTTAGTATTATAAAAATGTTTATATAAATTTTGAAATGAATTATTTTTCCATATTATATGATATATGTAAAGGAATTTATTTTTATAACTAATATAGTTATTTGTAATGTGTTTGTTTTATGAAATGGTAATAATGATTATTATTATTTGTTGTTAATTTGTTGTATTTTGTCAAATTATAAACATTGGCTATTATTGTTGATTGAATTTATGAACTAAGTACTAGTTTAATAATGGTGTATTAAAGAGAATAAAGTGAATAATTAGGATATTTGTTTATGTAATTGAAATGTTTTGTTGTAATACTTATTGTTTTCTGACCGGTAGTTTCAATTATTGAAATAAAATGGAATATTTTGATATTTTTGGATAGTTGAAATCTTCTGAATTAATATATGAGTTGAAAATTAGAAGTTGTGTTGAATTATGCAGTTGTATTTGATAACCTTAATTTGAAAGCAAGTGAAACAAGGTTAATTTGTTGTAGTTGAGTAGAATTATTGTATACATTATTGGCATGTAATGTAATAATATTTAAAATTGAAAGTGTGAACTTGGTTAACATTTATGAAATGTGTCATAAATAAATTGAAAGATAAAGGTGAACTAAAAATAAAATGAATATAAATAAAGTCATGCCTTGTAAAAAATATATGAAATAAATGGATGTTGCAATAAATAGTTATAATTAAAGTTGTGGTAACTTTAAGCCCGAATAATGTTTATAAAAAAAATTAAGCTTTTATAAATTGGTTATGAACTTAAGAAAATTCCTTATGAAATAATTTGCAAATAAATGTACTATTACATGAGATATGAATGTAATTTAAATTGAAGAGAAATATAAGCAATACTATGAGAATGAATATATTAATATTTTACATTAAATGGAGAAATTCTATGAAACAAATATTAAAGTATGAAGTGATATTTGTGTTAATCAATGAGATTAAAAAATGAATTTGATTAAAATGTAATTGGATGAATCAAATTGGAATAAATATGTAAGTTGCATGTATATTATTTTATTCGACAAATTAATTTGATCTGGATTTGAGTACACAAGTTCTATGTGAATTACACCATTTCGTGTTAGTATTTCCATTCGATTCTTGATGGCGAATATTTGATATGGACTTTTGGTTTGATTCTAGAATTCTCTATCATAATATATGATTATGCAAAGAGAATGATGGTTTCTAGTCAAGAAACCATATCGAAGTCCGCATTAGGGAAGTTGAATGGACAATACTAGTTCGAAAGCGAACTTGTGTGATCGAGCGAGCGATCGAATGTGATTTTACGAAATGATGACATATGTACATCTTATGTTTTAATACTATTGATATGCTTGGCGCTGAGATTGAAAGTTGTTGGGTTGGATCTTTGTAATTTAAATTGGAATTTTCTTTTATGCAAAAGTATTATTAATTTAAAATTATTTTTTAAAATTATTTTCTTTTATTTTTCTTACAAAAACTATTTTCTTTTATTTTTCTTATACAAACTATTTTCTTTTATTTTCTTATACAAACTATCTTATTCTATTTTATTTACAAAACAATTTTATAAACAATTTTATTTACAAACTAATTTATAAGAAAATTTATTTTAGAACTATTTTACAAACTATTTTATTTACAAACTATTTTACACAACCATTTTATATACAAAAAATACAAAACTATTTTCAAACCTTTTATAAAAGATGTTCAGTCCCATATGGCTTTTCGTACAGTGAAATAGGTTTGGAAATTTTTGATTCTTGTATAAGATGGACTTTATATAAGTACAAATGATTTTGAAACTGATGATTTTGGAAGGTATTCGATCTGAAGAGATAAATCTTGGATATAATGAAATTTATATAAGAATGATTTAATATATTTGAGATTGTTGATTTTGGAAAGTACTTTATCTGAAAATGAAATCTTATATATAATGGAATTTATATAAGTGTGATATATGAAGCTATGGTTTTGAAAGGGTATTATATATGGTATGTTATATTTTGAAGTAAGAGGTATGGGGATGTACCCTCCATGAAGAAGTATACTATGATACGCTGCGGCCCAGATGGACTTGGGGAATCCAAGAATGGATTCGACCGATAAACGCTAATGGACTTGGGTGAATTTAGAAATGGATTCGAACTGATATGGCTGTCCGGACTTAAACTCATGAGTTCCTTGATTTTTCTCCATGGTAGATGGTTCTTTAGTTTACCCAATGGAGGCACTTTCGATCTTGTAATCTGTTGTTTATAGATCTTCTGGAAAGGAAGTGCATCCATTGCGTAAATCATTGAATTAGCAGCGTACCACTATAGCAGGGGTCGATGATCCCTTGTTTACGAACTGGCTACGATATTATTCTAGAATTTGGAAGGTAGAAGGATCTTTTGGAAAGTTTTGTGTCCTTTGCATAAATACTGGAGCAGTTGTGGGCCACTGCTATCGTATTATCATCATTTGACATTGGATTTTAAGCGGTACTTCTCATACCTTTTTTTTTATTTTTCACTAGGTGTTGAAATAGATCTACTAAGTACTTAGAGAAATCTAGCCTTGCACCTGATCAACTTATGGCCATAGTCTGAAGAACGAGGATAAACTTTTTAAGACATCGTGTTATAAAATATTTTGATAAAGTATTATATAAAAGATATTTTGGTCATTTTTTTTTCAATTCTAAATACTTTAAAATGTTTAAAATATTTTTTATTTATATACAACATGGTTTAATAGTAAATTATTAGTGTTGTAAGTATTTTAGAAGTTATTAATTCAATAATACATATTTAAAGTAAATGATTATTGATTTATTAATAATGTTTGAAAGGTATCTTGAGATAAAACTAATAAATTTATAAATGATGGATTTATTGTTTTCAATAGCCTCTTTGGAAATATAAGTAATGATGTAAATAATTATTTTCATATAATTTACATATATTTATAAAGATATTATTTAAAATATTTAAATGGTATTTATAAATGAAGCAGGAAATTTTACAAATGAATTTTTGAAAAGCATTAAGGTATTATAGATGATTGATTTGCAAATAACGCTTTCAAATGAATATTTCAAGTAAAATTTATATAAGTTCTTGGAATGTATAATTTAAAGATATTATATAAATGGAAAAAAATTGATTTGCGAAGTTTATTTATAATAATATACTTGACAAATAAAAATTGAATCTCTATTTTTGAAGTATAGTTTGGAACATTATTTCAAAATACTAACAGTAAATTTATTGGTTTATTTACTGTTTGAATTTTTTGTATTAAACCATAATAAATGTTTTTCCATGATTTGAATATTCATTTTTAAACAAGTGTGTAAAATTTGTTATGAAGATATGAAATTTTATACTTCGATTTAGAAATTTGAGGTAAGATTTGAGTATACTATTAGTTTCAGTTTAATAATCTTGAATTTATACTTATTTTAAAAATAATGAGTCTAATAAATTTTCGAATTTAAGAAACTTTATTTTAAATCTTATTATAGTGTTTTGATATAAATTTCTAACATTGTTTTAAACTTTTGAAAAATCTTTACAGAATTCTATGAGGATGTTTTAAATATATCATATAGTTTACTAAGTGAATGAGGTTAAATGTTTTAATTGAATTTTTAGATATAATGAAATATTTCTTTTCTCTTCAAGGGAGAATACCAAAAACTTAAATTTTATTCAATAACCGAATTAATTTATAAACTTAAGTAAGCCATTAGAAGCTTAAGTAATATTTCATGAAATGATTCATTAATGACTTAAATCCTTAATGGAAAACAAATTATGTAGGTGATTGATCTTTATATAAGTAAACGAATGGAAAGCTATATAATGAGAAGGAAAAAACAAACCAGTAGAATAAACTAAAGTAAATTTAAATTAGAATTTCAAATTATTGTAATGGAATAATTTTTTTAACTATTTAATAATTGGAACTTCTAAAGTTGAAAGTAAGAAATAAAATGCTAAGTTATTAATGAAATATACAAGGAATTTGGAGTTTGTAACTTGTAAACAAAAAGGATACGAAAATAAGAAATGATAGCTATTGAACATTTATTTACTAAAATGAAATAAGATAAACTTGTGTAACTTTCAATTACATTCTTAGAAACATATATATAACTTACCCGAATATTAAAAGTTGTAATGTTAAATAAGAATATGTAATAGAATATTATACAAGAAAAACTTAAATAATGAAAGTGTTCAATGAAATTTACTCTTATAAATAAGAAATTTGATATGAAAATAGTTATAAACCTAATTTATAATTGTAGTGCTACTAAATAAAATGAAACAGAAAGTGAATATTGTAAACAAAGAATTATGAACTTAAGCTAATGTTTGAAGCTACCGATAATTAAAGTAAATAATAAAAATGAATACTATATTAAATTTAATGATTGTAACTTCAAAAATGGTTGTTTACTTTGATCCCTTGTGAAGATTGTATGTTTATTTGCAAAAGATTGTTGTTATGTTGTATTGATTTATTTTGATTTTAGGTGATGATCATATGCTTTTGGTTGAAGTGATTGTTGTTATGTTGTGTTGATTGTTTGTTATTAATTTAAACAATATAATCATTTCACTTTTATATAATTATTAACCTCTTTGGATTAGATAAGTGGAGTACAGATATGTAAGCAATTGCTACTGCTTTTGGTTTCATAAAATAAGCGTTAATTGCCCGATAAATAGGTACGTTCTCGGATTATGGTTTTATAGCAATATTATACTGTTTTCCCGCTGTTGGGATACATTATTTTGAAAAATTATGATACATATTATTTTATTGAATTATAATTTCTCCCGAGCCTCTCCGTACAAAGGAGACTCTGTCGAAATTTTTCGTGAATTTTAGACTTAGAAAATTTTATGAAATATTTTCCAACTTTTATAACTTGAGTATAAAAAGATTTAATGGTTATAAATTGATGTATTTTATTTAAATTATTTAATTTTGTAAATTTATGTGTTATAAAATTTAATATTTTGAATAAGATATATTGATTACTTGATTCCTTCTTTTCCTCTCGTTTCCTTTTCGATGACGAAAAGTTTTGAGTGGGGAGAGTATAACGAACCGTAATTTTCGATGATTTAAATTTGTTAATTTAATGCGATTTTGGTAATATAATATGGAAAGAAATAAAAATCTGTAATTTAACAATGAAATAATTACTAAAATGAAATGTAACAAATGATAATTAAAGCTAATTATTAACATTTGAATGTAATTCCAATAAATGGAATAATGTAAATGTTATACCTGGTTATAAATTGGATATAAGAAAACAAATGTAAATAATTGATTAGCTAATGAAATAATAATATAGTTAATAGTAATTGAACAAAACTAGTATTATATAAGTAATTATGATATTTGTTTGCTATAATAAACTTAAAAGTGTTATAAATGTGATCTAAGGTAAATGGTGACAATTACTATTATAAGTTACCTATTTAATTAGTCTACTAAATTAAATTGGAAATCAATTGCAATCAACCCACTTAATTTGTGTAGATAATGTAGGTTAAATTGATAATTCAAATGTTGGTTAATTAATGGAATAAGGCGTAATTAATCGTAATTTAAATTAGTAGTAGCTGTGAAAAGTTATTTGTAAATAATAAACTTACATGTGTTAAAATGTAGTAGTGGCGGCGATTGCTGTTTGTTACCAATATATTTAATCAACTGAAATTAAATGAACTTTAATGTTACATTAATGTGAGCTCAGACAATGACTATAAATAGTGAATGTAATAAAATAAAGAGAATGTTAATTATATTCATATTGTAATAATTGATTTAATCAAATAGTGAAATCAAGGTAAATAAATCAATTTGGGATTTTAAATTATATTTAATGTATGTAATTGACAAAATTCAAAATAGTTGAAATTTAGTAATTAATACAAATAAAAGACGAAAATTTGAGGATATTAATGTAATGAAGTGTAAACCAAATGTTAGCTATGTTTATAGAATAATAATTGATTGAGTATAAAGATTTGAATCAAATAAAATCAATTTATTCGAATTAAATTTTAATTAATTGGATTAATTGTAGTTAAATTTGAACGTTGTAATTATTGAAATAATCAACACTGAGACTGATATGTAAATTTACTTTACATTATTATATATGTCTAGGTAATTAAAAATTGATAAAATTTGTGAATTATTAAATTGGAATTGAAAGTAATTTAATTAATTTAATTATTAATTTATTTAATTAATGTGAAAATATCCATTTCAGTACTGACTCGGGATTTCGACGAAACTAGTTTCATCGGATCCATAACCGTGAATTATTATAGAATTTCTAGTTTTGTAACGATCAGACTTGTCGTTTGATCGTACGGCCTCGAAATGCCTAGAAATCAATTTAATTGAAATCAATTCGAAATAAGCTGATCTTAACATAACTTCTTCATACAACGGAATTTGGACTTCAAACCTATTCTATTGAACTTGATATCATCAAAAACATCTATTTTGATATATGGGATGACCCATATTCGGTACGGGGTCGAAACGGGCATTTCGGGTCGTTTATCTTTCAACTTTCCAAACCAATCGAGCCCATGCATTTCAATTTTGTTCTTCCTATATATATATATATATATATATATATATATGACGACCCGTCTTTCATTCTATAGAAAGACGTATCGTAAAATAGAAAGAAATAGATAGAAAGAAAAAAATAAACAAATCTCAGAACTCACAGCGGAACGAAATAAATATATTACATCACATAGATATTACACAAGTCACTAATACCATACATCAGAGTCATTCAGTTTTACAGCATCATATTAGACAGTTGTGATGACCTGCCTATCCATTACAATCCCAAATACAAACAGAGATACTAATACAACAGAATAGATATATATAGATACGTAGAAGCCTCCTGCTCCAAGCCTTCCTTCAAAATACGTCAAAGCCAACCTAGATCACTTGGCTACTCATAAAAATTTGAGTACCTAAGAGTTTGAGTTTAAGAAAACAGAAAATAAACTCCTGGTCAAACATGGGACTGGTGTGAGTGAACGGTTTAAGTTGTTTAACTTGAAAATCATTTGAAATCAAAGTATCTCGTAAGACTCGCCGCACATAAACACGGATAAGGTTTTCCCTTACGATAACCAAAACATTGATAGGAAATCTAGTTATTTTAATAGTGTTTAGGGTTTTCAATATAAAATAGGAAATAGCTAGAATGCTTACATCTCACGTTCCAACATAGTTGGGCACAATCAAAATCGTACGGGCACTTATTGGAGATTGGATTCCATATAATGGCAGGGCTACTGGGGTACCATCCGTCACAGTACCTGGTCTAGATCAGAGTACCGAGGATCCCCCCGATCCCCCTGCAACACAAGACCGGAGCGACCCCTTACTGGATAGTCCGAATAAGACAACTCCGCGGTTGTGGCCAACAACCTCCCGCACAGCCGAAAAAGGGACATCTAGACAGAGGAAAATCTTATCCTAATTGGATGCTATCCACTTAGCCATACTGCACCTCCCATTTTTAGCCATTCCCGGTTGATGAGGCTTGAGGCTACGATTACCTTTATAGCATGCATACCTTGGAATGCTCATCGTCCTCCAATGACGATGGTTTGATAGCATTCATCCATAAAAGTCCGTTTCGGGTTCGAACGAAATCGAAGGCACAATCTTCGTTACACTCATTTTGGAATCACCCTTAGAGTTAACGACAAATAGCTCTTGCATTCTGAATCTTCATTCCCGATCTTCACTTGAGATTACACGACCTATCTCTTAATTTGGATTGATGTGGTTTTCGGATAACAATTTGATTAGATCGTTTAATTTGAAGATAAGTAAAACAATTCTATTTAAATTCAGAAGTTCATATTCACATAGAAATTCATCATAGATAAATAACTCATATTTATTACAGTTCAACCAAAACATTTCATATCACTGAATATCACACATTAACATACCAGAGATATTAAACAATCTGAAGCATTCAATACAATTTAATCTTCCATAGGCTAGATTAACTGGTCACACAATTTCTAATTTAATTAAAATAAATTAATTTAACACTCATAAATTAATTACTTATAAATCCTGCTTAAATGTCATTAACTAATTGCATGCCTTATATTTTATTTTAATTAATTGTTGGAATTGATTAATTATCCTATATAATTACTTAAGACTTTCATTAATTTAAAGTTTAAAACATTTATCTTAACCATTTACTTGATTACATTATTAAGTTTTATTTAATAACTTTTGTAATTAACTAAATAATTAACATATATATAGTTATCTCAACTTATTTAAATTAGCATCATTATTAACCTAAGTTAAGGGTTAAATTAAAACCTTTAAATTACTTTATTTATTTTCCCATACATTTAAGTAAAAACATTTAACTTAAAATTTTGGTAAAAATTACTTGAAACTTTGTTTACATTTTCATTTTATTTTAATTTATTAAAAAGAAAACTCGACCTAAATCCCAAATTCCCGACCCAAACTCTATCTTCCCCCTCTTCTTTCCATCTTTAAAACTTGCTAAATCACTTGCATACAAACCCAGCCCAACCCGATGCTTCTCTTCTTCTTCCCGACTCTCTCTCTTATGCTTGATCCTTACCTTAGCCTACAGAAATCAACTAACACCAGTGCACCGTGCACATGCATGCACGATCGAATCAACTGATAGTATCTGTTCGACCACCTAGAATAACAAATGAATTTGCAAACGAGATCGAGCTAGTCGAGCCACCACAGGAACCAAACCTGATCGCAACATCCACCACGCACCACCTCCTCCGACCACCAGGAGCCTCGTCATCGAGCCCAGACCTTCGCCACACATCCACATTTCTTTTCCCCTACCTCCCATCCAACCAGATGCGATGACGACGCACTGGCCATGCAAACATCGACGACCCAAACAGGGTTTTAAACCCTACTTCGCCACCATTCATCCACCTTGCCAATCTGAAAATCCACCGATCAATTTTCCCACAACCCTTGACCCACGAGCTTGCTCCAGCAATGACCTCGACCTTCCACCATCGTCTGATCTTCGAGAATCGACGAAAACCCAAATTCCGTTCAACTCACAAAATCTCCATAAATAATAACTAAAAAATCTTGATATTATCATTAAAAATCATAGTTTTTAAAATCAAATCTGATTATAAAAGTGAAACTTGAAATTAAAAAAGTCGATTTCTCTGATATATTACATTTTCACTATAATTTCTATCTTCCCAGTAAAAAACTTGTTAACTGCACTTAAAAATATTTTAAAAAATAGAATTTAGTTATCACAAACCTATTTATTTTGTAGATCATAACCCAAAAGGGATTGAATGAAGAGAATTAATTTTTTGAATGGATTTTCATTCTGTTAGACAAGAACAAAGGCATGCATGTATACACACACGCATGCACACAGTAATTTATCTTATATTCCAATAAAAATATATTTCTACATCCATGCAAATCACATTCAAGCCATTTCTACAATCAATCTTATATGCACAGGTTAATAAAGAGGATTTAGCTCTTAAAATGTTAAGTTTACTCACTGTAAAAATTTTGAAAGGGGAAACTTTGAAAATTTGAAAACTGCTCTTGAAATTTGAAATAGCAACTGACTTTGATTAAGTTGAGTTGAATTTGAATCTAGCTTTGTACAGTTGAAACTTGAAGAAGTTGTTTAGTTTGTCAGGTTAGGTTTTTCTCATTATAGGTTTGATAAAATGAAAGAAAGAAAGAGCTGAGCTATATACATAAGTGTAGCACCTGGTTTCACATTTTTTTCCTTTTATTAAATTTTGAAAATGAAGAAATCCATTTAAACAAGAATTTTGACACTTGTACACAAAGATCTTCACCTAGCTTACAAATGTCCTTATCCATATATTTCATATTTTATATTTGTTTATGTTTTATTTTTATGTTCTTTTTTTATTTTTATTTTTACATTTTCGTTTATTTATTTTATGTTTACTTAATAAGATAAAAACTTATTTATTCTTATTTTAAGCTTAAGCTATTTATACTTTAATTAATAACTATTTATAATATACTAGTGTTTAAAAATATAGAGTTTTAAATATAATTTATTTTTAAGATATTTATTTTGAATTTTCAAATCATAGTTTCATATTCAGAATTTACATATATATAAACAATAGAAATTAGAAGCATATTTTATTTGTTTGAAAAGGTAAGTTTGCAACTTTTAAATAATTATATTAGAAGAGCATAAAATTAAATTTTTCCAAAAATCCCGGTTGTCACATTCCTCCCCGCTTCAAAAAATTTCGTCCTCGAAATTTTAAAACAAAAGATAATCAAAAGTTTTTATATTCAAACAGTAAAGCATACACATCAGCCATATACTAATAACCAAAGCAAACAATTCATTCAAATAAACAATCCCAACTATCCTGACAAAATTCCGAATAGGCTTTCCTAATACTATCTAGAGTTTTCCTGGTACAATCTCTGGGATCCTCACTGAATATTAACTAACTTCACCACTTTGTTCTTAAGCTCCTTCTCATCTCGGTCTACAATCTGAACTAGATGCCTGACCACCGTTAAGTCCGGTTCAACCTCCAAATCTTCTAAGACTGTTGGTTCTACAACCAGTGACGGGTCGTACACGTACTTTCTAAAATGAAATACGTGAAAAACATTGTGAATCCCAGCTAACCAGCCCGTTAATTCAATCCTATAGGCCAAAGCACCTATTCTTGCGAGAACACAGAAAGGTCCAATATATCTCGGAGCTTGCTTTCCCGTCTTACCAAATCTGGTTGTTCCTTTGATTGGGGAAACTTTGACGAAAACCAAATCTCCAACTTCGAATTCGAAATTCCTTCGTCTCTTATCTACGTAGCTCTTCTGATGATCCTGGGCTTCCTTTATTCTTTTCTCGATTAGTTCAACCTTCGCAGATGCCTCCCGAATCAAGTCTGGACCAAGAATAAGACAATCTCCCGATTCTACCCAACAGGATGGTGATCTACAGGGCCTTCCGTACAAAGCTTCGTATGGTTCCATCTCAATGCTTACCTGATAACTATTGTTGTATGAGAATTCTACCAAGTGTAGATGGTCCTCCCAAGATCCGCCGAAATCCAAGATACAAGCTCTCAATATATCTTCCGAAATGCGATGTAGCCTTTCTGTTTGACCGTCGATTTGAGGATGATAAGATGTACTTAAAGTCAACCTCGTTCCAAGTGCTGTTTGTAGATCTTCCCAAAATTTGCAAGTAAAAATTGGGTCACGATCACTCACAATGCTGATGGGAACTCTGTGCAACCTGACGATCTCTTTCATGAAAATCTCTGCTAATGATGCTGCGGTTCTGGTTGCCTTAACTGGGATAAAGTGGGCACTCTTAGTCAACCTATCTACGATTACCCACGCACCTTCATTTCCTTTTTCGGTTCTTGACAACCCATCGATGAAGTCCATCGATATCATTTTCCATTTCCACTTTGGAACCTCTAAAGGTTGCAACAATCCTGCAATCTTCTGCTGATCGCCCTTCACTTGTTGACAGTTTACACATCCATTTACGAAGGTAGCAATATCCTTCTTCATTCCCGGCCACTAGAAAACTCTTTTCAAGTCCTTATACATCTTCGAGATCCCCGGATGGATACTTAATCTAGATTTGTGGCCTTCCAACAAAACTTCCTACCTCAATCCGTCCACATCCGGTACACACAATCGTCCATTTATTCTTAAAGCTCCTTGACCATCTACCTTGAAATTTGATTATCGACCTTCCTTAGCTCCAAGAATTAATTCGTCTAAAATTTTGTCCTTCGTCGATTACAATCCTTTCCTGTATAGATGGGATAACTTCCAGAACATCCAAAATTGCATTTTTGCTCAAAGTGTCCGCCACTACGTTTGCTTTCCCCATGTATAGAGAATGTCCAGATCATAGGATGCCAAGAATTCCACCCATCTCTGCTGCCTAAGGTTCAGTTCTTTCTAGGAGAAAAGATACTTTAAGGGTTTATGATCAATGAAAAGCTCAAACTTCTCACCTAAAAGATAATGCCTCCATATCCTCAGTGAAAAAACGATAGCCAGCAATTCCAAATCATGTGTAGCGTAGTTCTTCTCATGTGGCTTCAACTACCTACTCGCTTACGCAATCACTCTTCCATTCTGCATCAGAATAGCACCAAACCCTACTCTACAAGCATCGGTGCATACTTCAAACTTACTCCTTCCATCTGGGATAGCCAGAATAAGTGCACTAGTCAATCTCTCGTTCGGATCCAGAAATGGTTCTTCACAATCAGGAGTCCATTTAAATTTCGCTCCCTTCCTAGTCAGCTGGTCAAGCAGGAGGAAATCTTAGAGTAATCCAGGATGAATTTCCTGTAGTAACCCGCCAAGCCAAGAAAACTGCGAACTTCCGTAGGAGACTATGGTTGCTTCCACTCTTGAACAGCTGCCACCTTGACCAGATCCACAAAGATGCCTTCTCCAGATACGATGTGTACCAAAAATCTTACTTCTGACTTCTAGAAATGGCACTTCGAAAATTTAGCTTTCAGGACATGTCTCCTCAATGTTTCCAATACTGTCTCCAAATGACGCTTATGCTCCTCTTATGATGTGGAATAAATGAGAATGTCGTCGATGAATACGAGCACAAACTTGTTTAGCACAATCCGGAAGACACGATTTATCAAATCCACGAAATAAGCCGGAGCATTGGTTAGCTCACAAGGCATAACCAGCCACTCATAAAAAAAATTGGGTCCTCTGAAAGTAGTCAAGGGTATACTGTCTTCAGCTACCCTTAGCTGGTGAAAACCGAAGCTAGATCTTAATTGAGAAAACACAGTTGTGCCATGAAGTTGATCGAAAAGATCGTCAATACGAGGCAAGGGGTACTTATTCCTAATGGTCACCTTATTCAATTCTCGATAATCTACACAAAATATTAAAGATCTGTCCGATTTGGTTAAAAATACTACAGCAGAACCCCAGCTAGAACGACTAGGTCTGATCAATCCTCTCTCCAAGAAATCCTGAGTCTGCTTCACCAATTCCTCTCTCTCTCTAGGAGCCAACCATCTACTTGGTTGAACCACCGGTATTGCTCCTGGAACTAAGTCGATATGAAACTCAATCTCCCGATGCGGGGGCAAACCTTTGACTTCTTTAAAGACATCTGGAAAATTTTTGACAACTTCGATGGTTCCTACTCCTTCTTTAGATGCCTCGAGCCCATGCAAAAGACTACCCAAGTGGATTCTTGAACTATCGCAAGTCACTCTTGCAATCCTTCCCAGTTTAGCTTCAAATGACACGGTTCTCTCCTCACAAACCATAACAGCTTTATGCTTGTCTAACCAATCCATTTCCAAAATAAGGTCAAATCCTTTAAAGTCCAATACATATGGGTCACACGAGAAACTATATGATAGTAAGAAATTCTCAAACCTGTACAAATCATGTCTAGCTTGGTCACTCCTCCAATGGGATTAGATACAAAAATAGAGCGGCCCACGACACTTGGGGTAAGATGAAATTTCTCTACCGTTTCCAAAGAAACAAAACTAAGGGAAGCACCAAAATCACACAAAACTCTAACATAAATGCCATCTAAAAGCAAAGTACCTTCGAGAACGCCTTTGCCCTTCCCATCAATAGAAGTTGATGGTCCACCCTGAATAGCAAACACTTTGATTGGTTGAGCACTTTGGAAAAGTGGGCAAGCTTTCACCATTTGCCCGGGCTGTTAACAATTGAAACATAAGGACTTCTGAATCATCGTGGAAATAGGTCCACTATGCTGCTGCTTCAAAGCTCCACCTCTAGGACACTGTTTACTCAGATGACCTTCCTGCTGGCACACATAACATTTTCGAGCTGCATTGTTGCCTCCAAGGTTTTCCTTTACCCTTCTTCTTCCAGTTCGGTTGAATTTCCTTTTGTTCTGATTGGTAGAATTCCCATTCGGTGCTGCTACTATTGCCAAGGGTTTCTTTCCATAAGCTCTTCATATCTCAAAGCCATATCTACTAGTTCCACAAATGATCCTTTGAGATGTGCAGTCATCTTCTCATGAAATTTCGGTCTCATTCCAAGCACAGACATCTCGTTTTTCTTAAGCGGTGTGTCAATAAGACCAGGTCCATAGCGGGACAACTCGTTGAACTTGGTTTCATACTCCGATACAGACAAATTTTCTTGCTTAAGGTCCAGAAAATTCCTATACAGTTGAGTCTTCCCTACGGTAGGCATAAACTGCTCTTCAAACACTTCCTTAAACTTGCTGCAAGAGAAATCATCCTCGGGAACATTCATGGTGACTGCATCCCACCATGCAGCTGCTCCTCCATTAAGTTATAGGATTGATTTCACCCTAGAGGGGGTGAATAGGGTGATACTATTAATTATAAAATTATTGCGGAAGTATATAAAATAATAGCAACACAGATATGGCAGAATTGTAGCAACACAAATAATAGCAGAATATTAAAAGGAGAAAATAGAACACACAGATTTACCCAGCTTCGGCAAAACCTTACCTACGTGTTGCCCCCAATGTTTCTACTAGAAATTAAATAGTCAGACGCTTACACACGTAAACTCACGACACCCGCTATTGACTAACCTAACTCTACGCTCAAAACCCTGCCACAACTCAACCACTGAGTTACGAATTCTTGAACTACACCACCGCAGTTCGTACCCAAGTCACACGACTAGAAAATACACAAGTTTAAAAAGAAAAATAGAATTTAAAACATAATAAAACAATTAGAAACCCTTTTTTAAATATTAAAGCCCAAATAAAAAAACACCGACCCAAGTTAAAAGTAGCCCCTTTGCTCGTTTTATAATATAGGCTGGTATCCTTTTCTTGAAAGATAATGTCTGCTTCCTTTTTGCTCATTCATCTTCGTTCATTCCTCTTTCGACAATTTTTAGGGTTTCTCTAAAATTGAAGTCGCCGCTTGAATTAACTGCTGATGCTTCAAATTCTTTCTTCTATCATGATTTCTTTCGGCTACTTCAATTCGATCGAGTTCGAATTAAAATGGGTATGTTATTTTCCTTTTTGCTTTTCTGGTTGATATGCTTGGACTCGATCTATGATTCGAGTTGTTGATATAATGTTTTGTCTGTTGTTGCTTGAAATCGAATTGATTCGATTTATTGATTTAATATTCTCTATTTAGCTCGAACTCGAATGCTTTTCTCGACCGACGATGATTGCGTTTATATAGGAATCGAATTCCTATATTCTCGTTCGAATTAATTTTCTTGAATTCGTCTATTGATTTATCTCGGCTATACGATTTTGTTTGATTGCTTCAGATGATTTCTGACTTCTTCAATTTTGTATATTTTGTTTACTTGCTGGTCACGGCTTTGGTTTCGACTTTCTTGGCCGCCACAGTGTTTGCCTTGGTCATCATGGCATTGATTTTCTGGTGACTTCGGTTATGATAGTTTTGTGATGATATTTCGACTTTGGTTGTCACAACTTTGACTTTTGATTCTTCGATCACTTTCCTTGACTCTCTGCATATTGAAGTCTTCTTGCTTCACTTTGGTATTTGCAGTTACACTTCATGTATTTTGGTATTGCATATGAGCTTGCGCATGCTTTGGTTCAGGTTG
The DNA here is from genome assembly GCA_030765085.1 of Allium cepa. Lineage (NCBI taxonomy): Eukaryota > Viridiplantae > Streptophyta > Magnoliopsida > Asparagales > Amaryllidaceae > Allium > Allium cepa. The sequence goes on from CM060928.1 coordinate 274,618,842, forward strand.
AAGTTGCACTAGGTTTGAATTTGGTCTTTGTTCCTGGACTATGTGAGTCTGTTGGATTTCACTCTGTTGTTGTCTGCTCGACACTCGTTGTTGGTCTTCACTGCACTTGTGCATTGCATTTGTATACAGTTGAGTTTCTTTTTAAACCGGTCGACACTTTAATGCCAGACTCGTTCTTGTTTTGGTATGCCACTGTTTTATGTACTTTGGGTTCTGGTTGCATTGCATATTGAACTAGTGCATGCTTTGTACTTGTAGTCTTCACTGCAACCACATTGAACTAAACACTGTTGTCTGCATTGCTTGTATAATTCACTGTATCCATATTGTTGGAATTGTTTATATATATGTGAGTTCATCCATACTTCTCTTTAGTACTGTGCACTGATATCTTCAACTCACTGTACCTTTCCTGATGTACATGTCTGTTGCGTATATATACATGTAATTTTGCTTGCATGACGAACTCTAGTAGTTACATTGTTGTTTGGGTTCATATGCACTTGATTTTGAGGCTGCTGCACCATTGCTTGATTTTGTCTCAGCCTTGAACACTGCATCCCGGTATATATTCAGTGTTGTTTCACTGGTCTGGTTGCATGCCATTATTGTCATGCAGTCTGATCGCTTGTGTGGCCTTCTTTAGGTGCTCTGGTCCTTTGATTCATGTGTATAAATGATGGTGATTATTGCAGTTTCATTATGGCTTCACTTTGAACCAGTTTCATTTGAACTTTGGTCGAGGCTTGATTTATGTTAGTTTTGGATTTTTGACCATTTTATTGAACATGCACCGGTGTTGAATCCAGCTTAAAAGCTCGGGTTTGACCTTGTGCTCGTGTCGTGATTTTATTTGTATTTCACTTGAGTTGAACCCGACTTTTAATTTGGGTTTGACCTTATGCTCATCTGTCCCTGTAGATTTATCAAGTGTATATACCGGTGTGCATGGCCTTATGGCATGTATAGTGATACACTGTGTAGGTCACAAGTTGTTCGTGTATGATGAATTTAGAATTAAATGATGACGAACAACCCATATAACTGAGGCAAATATTATTTTCAAAATAAACATTTTATTTTATAGTGCAAAAATATTTTCTTTTCAATTTTACTGCGTTAGTGTATATTTTTACAGATTTCTCAGATGCTTGATTCAATTTGGAATAGAGTTGAAGATAATATATGAGTGAATGAGTGAAATGTAGTGAGATGCATATGTAAATGATAATTGAAATTGTATTGTATTTTAAATTGTATATGTATAGTGAGAGCTTGAATTTGTACTACTCAAAATTATAATAAATGTTTGTTTAAATAAAATATCTGTTTGAATTTAAATTCCGTGTTATTTATTCCATTTAGCAAATATTTATTTAATTATGTGAAAACTAAAATAGTACAATAAAAAATACATTTAAATGAGTATATATATGTTTATTATCATCAAACAAAAATAATATACTTGCATATTCAATAATCTCCCCATTTTGATGATAACAAACATATATTTAAGATTTTGAATTTTATTAAATGTATTTGATCATTCAATTTGCTCCACCTATTCGAATGCTCCCTCTCTATGCAAAGCTCCCCCTTCATATATGCATGTAAATTAGTTAAAATATGCAAATGAGCCTAGATGCATATAGAAAATACAAAATAAAATATTTGAACTTTATTTACCAGAATCTTAACTTTTCTCCCCTTTTGTTAACAGCAAAAGAGTTATAATGTTAGAGAAATAGAGGTAAAGTGATAGATATTAATACAACATTAAAACTCAAATGAGTATAAATATTAAATTTCAGTAAAAAATCAAACAAAAATTATAAATACTCTATTTGATGCATATTCCACTTTAGAATGATAGGGATGATATTATCATATAAAACCATATAGTTGTGCCTATTTGTGGCATATTTATATCAGGAATTAGAATATCTACTAACCATGCATAACTGTTAGGACTTTTAAATAAGGTTAGTAGTATTTCAAATTTTTATTAAAAAATGAATTCAAGTATCTTCTAACCACGCATAACTGTGAGGATTTTTAAATGCGATTAGAATCAACTTATCTATTAAATCAATTAATTTGATATGTGTTCCATACATGCATAACCTGAGGACTTTTAAATGAGCGTGGAATCAAATAATAAAAAATCCCAAGTAATTCACCCATGCATAACCGTGAGGACTTTTAAATGAGAGTGAATACTTTGGATGTTTTTATTGCTAAAAATATAATAAATGAAAGTGCATAATTTTTCATTTAAAATACCACATATTGACATACCATATTGGATTATGATGAGTGATGGTCGATAGAAATATGATAGAAATAGAAATGATCATGGAATTTTACCAACAAAAAGTGTTTACAACCCTTGTTTAAATTTCTAAAGAAATTTACTAATTATACAATCTCAAGTTATAATATATGATTAATATCAACACTCATCACTTTTTCAATCACTATTTATCTTTTAGATAATTAGTAGGGAGTCAAATTAGTCAATGTTGCTATTTAAAATCAAATCCAAAAATAATTATAAGATCAATATTGAAACAAATTTAAATTCAATCATGGTTTCTGGCGACTCGCGTTTTTTTGTTCCCTCTGCTCTCTTCCTCGCCGTGACTTCCCTATTCTAATCGCGTCTTTTCTTCCATGTCCCCCACTCCGCCTCGTCCCTCTCCTCCCCCCTTACCTCTCCCTCTTCGACTAGGTCTGGACGGCCCTTCAAATCCGCTGCCATGCCAGCAATTCTTTCCCACTCCGACTTTCCTCCGCTTCGTGCTTCCAAATCACCAGCTACGTCGTCTGCAAATTTTGGGATTGTGGCATCTGGCCTTGATCCTTCACGCGCTGTGCCGCCAATCTCTGGAACCAAAGTGATTTTGCCTGTTAATTATCGGTGTGGTGTTGGTGGGTTGAGTGGTAGTAACGTGGGGCTGGGTGAAGCTGCTTTCTCTGATCATAGCACGTCACCTACATTTTCAAATGACACAGGCGAATTTGGTCCTATTATTACTGATGTTGGTTTGAAAGAGTCCGAGAGTGTTGAACAGCCTGTTATGCATCTTGTAGTCGATAGTGATGTAGGCAAGTCCACTGTGTTGGTTGAATGTGTCCCTGGTGTGGACGTTGGTTTGCAAGGCCTTGTCCAGGGGCGTGCTTCTGCCAGTCACCCTTGTAGTGATCAAAGCACATCAGATGTTTGTGTAATTTCCCCAAAGAAATCTGTTCCTAATGTCTCTGAAAATTGCTCTGATGCTACTATACACACTGCTCCTATTTCCCCCAGTATTGTTGATAGACATGTATCTGATGGAACGACGAACTCCACTAAATTGTGGTCTTCTCTTTTCACATCCTTGCCCCGTAATGCTGGTAATTACATGCCAATTGATTTCGATTTGGTTGAGGAAAATGGAGTGATGATTCCTCCCCCGAGCGTAATGCAAGCCGGTGAGGATTTTTGGTCAGACTATTTGGTTGGATTTTTCCTGAATCCGCATCACCGCCTTTCGTTTGCGTCTACGGTGCTACGAAGGGTTTGGAAGTTACGTGGAAATTTGCATGTGAAGCTGATTGATACGATGTACTACTTAAAGTTTTCCTCTTCTGAGGAACGTCGGCTTGTTCTGGATGCGGAGCCATCTTTTGTTGAAGGAAGGCCCTTTATTGTTACCCCATGGTCTCCTACCGTGGCGTGTGCACGTGAGAAAGTATTCTCTATCCCTGTTTGGGTATATTTTTCTCAGATCCCCTCTGTATTACAGCCTCTTATTGGATTGAATTGGTTAGCTTGTAATGTGGGTAAGCTGAAATGTTTTGACTCCAATACTGTGGCGCGTGATAAGTTGATGTTTGCGAAGGCTCTCATTGAGATTTCCCCAACAAAGCCTCTCCCTTCTTCTATTTCTGTTCAGATAGCTGTCGGTCATGTGGTGGAAGTCAGAGTTCGCTATGGTTGGGTCCCGGATATATGTACTGCTTGTCTCTCTTTTGGACACTCGACTATTGATTGCCACCATTCTGTAGCATCCGCGGCTGCTCCGAAGTCTCCTTTGCCGCGCCCCCAACGTAGGATCTGGGTCCCCAAGGCTTCTGCCCCTTCCACTATCTCAAATCCTGCTCCTGAAGCTATGATGCCGGTTCTGAGTGTTCCTCCTTTGCCTCTTGTTACGCCTGTTTCGCTTCCTGGTTCTGAGGTACCGAGTGTTGCACCTGTCACCTCTTTAGCTGCTCCAGTCCCTTCTGTGCTGCTGCCTCCTGTAGCTTGGGATGAGCCCGAAGGGTGTTGGATTGATCCCATTTCTGATATGAGGTATAACCCGGTTAATGAATCTTTCTTCCGGTTTGTTTCTGACGATCATCTTGACCTTAGGTGCCTTCGCTATAAACTATCTGGTGACTCTCTAGTTCTTGATTTGGACGGTGTGGATGCGGGTTCTAATTCTAAGATGCTTGCAGATCCATCCTGGGATCGATCTTTTATCTACTGTGCTGATGATGTGGTTTATGACCCTTGTATTGCTCTACGGTTTCGCCCCTTTGCTGGTCTTTCTGGATCTTTTCCATTGTGCACTACTTTGGTGTCTGGGGTTGTTGGTCATTCTACCTCCTCGGAGGAGAGCTAGTTATTTGTGGTTCTTTTAGTTATCGTGACATAGCTGTCATGCACCTGTGCTGTATTTTCTGTTTTTTACTTAGTAGTTAAGGTGCTTTTACCTTGCTCCTGTACTTCAATTTTATTACGTTCGTAATAAAAAGTGGACGGTCCACTATAAAACCGGCTGGCCTTGCCAAAAAAAAAAAAATTTCAAAATGAATAATCTGAAACAAGGTCGACAAAAAAGATTTTCTAGAAGGGGTTTTATAAAAATGCAAAATGCAGCTTTTCTTTTGTTCGAAATGAAAAATATGCAGATTTTCTTTTGTTTGAAGAATGATGCAGCTACAGAATGTCTCAACATAAATCACGTTCCACTAGTAATTTTTCTATCAACTAGATTACCATGTAATCTGCATCTGAATTTTTCTTCCACTCGAGATTATCATTATTGGATGCTATAGACCAGACCGCGATGTTGCAAAAAATTCTTGAAGACCTTTTTGAATGAAATTCTTTCCAATTTTAATTGAAGCCGTGCCAATAAACAAAATCCATGAATATAGAGTCAGCCAAATGTATTATCATTAACCAATAGAACACCATCATTAATCCAAACTAATCTATATGAAATAGTCCAAAGACTCGAGAGATTTTTAAAGTGTTCTTGACATAGGAATATAATTGGCCAACTATTTTAAAAAAATCATAATCATTATCATCATTCTTCTCTTTATAACACAACTGGCTGATTTACATTCAAATTATGGTGTAGATTATCACTTTTAATATATCGTTCAAAATAAATATACCATTACCTGTTTTACCTTTACCGATAATTTTTCGTTGTTGCCCATTGTCATTCTTCCACCTTTATACTAGGCTAAGGAACTGTGATTTGTCTCCCATTGTGTTCTTGGAACAGCTAGAATCCAAGTAACACAGTTGTTGTTCCTTAGCCTGCCACTACACCTACACGAGAAAAGATTTTTGTGACCAAATTGTTTTTATAGGTCCATGGTTGTTAGTGGCAAATGATTTTGAAAAATGATTTTATGGAGACCCATAACTATTTATATGTGTTCCTTTTGGCATCCAGATTTGTTTAGCTTTAAGAGATTTCATATTTGTGGCTTTTGGAAACAAAATTGGAATTGTTTTCACGTGTTTGGGTATCACACTTTTCCTTTTAACATTGTTATTAGTCGTTTGATCATATTTTGACACTTTTTAAAATCCAAATCCTTTCCTTTTTCTCGAAGAGTTGATTTTCTTGGAGCATATTAAATGATTTATCTCTATTGTGAAATTTCTGAGTCACCAACCCAAGTTTATTAATTTTGGATTTTAAAAGTTTATTTTCATTTATTAGCTTCGAACAACAACTAATGCTATTTCCTCTCATTTCGAAATTCTTCATTTTCAAGTACATATTTTCCGTTTTAAGCTCTTTAATTTTATTCTCAATTTCAAGCATCTCACTTTTAAAGAGTTGGAGTTTTTTAAATTCAATTTTTCAAAATCCTTGAATTTTTCAATCTCCTTTTCAAACTCGTGATTTAATCCAATAATTTTAGGTTCACTTAAAATCACATTTTATTTTTCAAGGGTTTTGATATTTTCGTTGGTCTCATTTAATTTCTTCTCAAAAATCGTATTTTTAGAACTTTTTGACTTCTTTAAGCTATCCAGCTCTTTTTGCAAAATATTTTTTTACAAATCAACTCAATTTTATTTTTCTCTTGAAGTAAAATTTCATTTTCTAATTTTTAAAAATTTGATGAACACAGGCAAATTCTTTTTCATGATTTAAACACCTTTTGCAATTAGAACGTTTATTTTTATTAATATTTTCAAGCTCATTTTCCAAATCATTATTTTTATGATAAAGTTTAGCTTGTTCACTTTCCAACTTATTAATTTGCAACTCAAGAGCTTTATTATTTTCAATTAATTTTTGGCACAGAGGAATTAAATCATCGACTGGAAAGTCACTTATCTCATTGGTTATTGAATCTTCATCATTGCTGCATTTTGCCAGTCCTGTCAAGCACGTTTCTGAGTTGATTGTGGAGAGCTTCTCATTGCTGTTGACTTTTGCACCATATATTGCATCAAAGGTATTCCAGATTTCCTGTGCATTTTCACAACGAGAGACAAAGTTAAAATTATCTTGATTAATATGAGAATATAATATATGCATAGCAAGAGCATTAATCGAGATAATTTTCTCGTCTGTTATATCACACCCATTTTCAATAATATCCTAACATTTATCATTAACAGATTTTAAATAAAATTCCATTTTTCAATTTTCAGTTCAGAAAATCTGTTCCATGAAAAATAGGGGGGATAACACTAGACCGACCCTCAGCAAAAGTAGCCATTTTAAAAGTTCAAATTGTAAAAAAAAAATGGTCTTTGAAAAATCAAACTTTTTAAAACAAAAATGGCTTTTATTCCTAGCTTTGATACCACTTGTAGGATCGATTTCACCCTAGAGGGGGATGAATAGGGTGATATTGTTAATTATAAAATTAATGCGGAAGTATATAAAATAATTACAACACTGATACGGCAGAATTATTGCAACATAATATTAAAAGCAGAAAATAGAACACACAGATTTACCCAGCTTCGGCCAAACCCTGCCTATGTGTTGCCTCTAAGGTTTCTACTAGAAATTAAGTAGATAGACGCTTACACACGTAAACTCGCGACACCCGCTATCGACTAACATAACTCTACACTCAAAACCCTGCCACAACTCAGCCACTGAGTTGCGAATTCTCGAACTACACCATCGCAGTTCGTACCCTAGTCACACGACTAGAAAATACACAAGTTTAAAAAGAAAAATACAATTTAAAACACAATAAAACAATTAGAAACCCTTTTTTAAATATTAAAGCCAAAATAAAAAAACACCGGCCCAAGTTAAAAGTAGCCCCCTTGTTTTTTTGTAATATAGGCCGGTATCCTTTTCTAGAAAGATAATGTCTGCTTTCTTTTTGCTCGTTCGTCTTCGTTCGTTCCTCTTTCCACAACTTTTAGGGTTTCTCTAAAATTGAAGTCGCTGTTTGAATTAAATGCTGATGCTTCAAATTCTTTCTTCTATCCATGATTGCTTTCGGCTAATTCAATTCGACCAAGTTCGAATTAAAATTGGTACATTATTTTCCTTTTTGCTTTTCTGGTTGATATGCTTGAACTCGATCGATGATTCGAGTTGTTGATATAAAGTTTGCTCTGTTGTTGCCTGAATTTGAATTGATTCACGTTATTGATTTAATATTCTCTGTTTAGCTCGAACTCGAATGCTTTTCTCGGCTGATGATGATTGGATTTATATAGGAATCGCTCCTATATTCTCGTTCGAATTAATTTTCTTGAATTCGTCTATTGATTTATCTCGGCTATATGATTTTGTTTGATTGCTTGAGGTAATTTCCAACTTCTTCAATTTCATATATTTTATTTACTTGCTGGTCACGGCTTTGGTTTCGACTTCCTTGGCCACCACGGTGTTTGCCTTGGTCATCACAGCGTTGATTTGCTTGTGACTTTGGTTATGATAGTTTTATGATGATATTTTGACTTTGGTTGTCACAGCTCTGACTTTTGATTCTTCGATCACTTTCCTTGACTCTCTGCATATTGAAGGCTTCTTGCTTCATTTTGGTATTTACAGTTACACTTCATGTATTTTAATATTGCATATGAGCTTGTGCATGCTTTGGTTCAGGTTGAAGTTGCACTAGGTTTGAATTTGGCCTTGGTTCCTGGTCTATGTGAGTCTGTTGGATTTCACTCTGTTGCTTTCTGGTCGACACTCGTTGTTGGTCTTCACTGCACTTGTGCATTGCATTTGTATACAGTTGAGTTTATTTTTGAACCGGTTGACACTTTGATGCCAGACTCGTTCTTATTTTGGTATGCCACTATTTTATGTACTTTGGGTTCTGGCTGCATTGCATATTGAACTGGTGCATGCTTTGTACTTGTATTCTTCACTACAACCACATTGAACTAAACCCTGTTGTCTGCATTGCTTGTATACTTCACTATATCCATATTGTTAGCATTGTTTATATATATGTGAGTTCATCCATACTTCTCTTTAGTACTGGTGCACTTGATATCTTTAACTCATTGTACCTTTCCTGATGTACATGTCGGTTGCATATGTATACATATAATTTTACTTGCATGATGGACTCTGGTAGTTACATTGTTGTTTGGGTTCATATGCACTTGATTTTGAGGCTGCTGCACCATTGCTTGATTTTATCTCAGCCTTCAACACTGCATCCCTGTATATGTATGTGTATTCAGTGTTGTTTCACTGGTCTGGTTGCATGCAATTATTGTCATGAAGTCTGATCGCTTGTGTGGCCTTCTTTAGGTGCTTTGGTCCTTTGATTCATGTGTATAAAATGCTGGTGATTATTGCAGTTTCATTGTGGCTTCACTTTGAACCAGTTTCATTTGAACTTTGGTTGAGGCTTGATTTATGTTAGTTTTGGATTTTTGACCATTTTATTGAACTTGCACCTATGTTGAATCCAGCTTAAAAGCTAGAGTTTGACCTTGTGCTCGTGTCATGATTTTATTTGCGTTCCACTTGAGTTAAACCCAACTTTTACTTTGGGTTTGACCTTGTTCTCACCTGTCCCTGTAGATTTATCAAGTGTATATATCGGTGTGCACGGCCTTATGGCATGTATAGTGATACACTGTGCATGTCACAAGTTGTTCGTGTATGATGAATTTAGAATTAAATGATGACGGACAACCCAAATAACTTAGGCAAATATTATTTTCAAAATGCACATTTTATTTTATACTGCAAAAATATTTTTTTTTCAATTTTACTGCGTCAGTGTATATTTTTGCAGATTTCTCAGATGCTGGATTCAATTTGGAATAACGTTGAAGATAATATACGAGTGAATGAGTGAAATATAGTGAGATGCATATGTAAATGATAGTTGAAATTGTATTGTATTTGAAATTGTATATATATATATATTAAGAGCTTGAATTTGTACTATTCAAAATTGTAATAAATATTTGTTTAAATAAAATATCTATTTGAATTTAAATTCTGTGTTATTTGTTTAATTTAGTAAATATTTATTTACTTATGTGAAAAATAAAATAGTACATTAATAAATACATTTAAGTGAATATATATATATATATATGTTTATTAGCATCAAACAAAAATCATATACTTGCATATTCAACAGACGTTTCCATGATGCCATAACTCGCTTCTACTCATCTGACAGATCCAAACTCTTCAAAATCCGCTCACACGAGCGCAAAAAGGTTTGCACTTTAATGATAGACTACGTACCCTTAAAATGCTTTCCTCCGATATTGGTAAATTCTTTTCATAATGCCGCAAAGTTCACTCGAGACGGTATTGGGGTTACAGCCTCGCTCGTTACCCTTCCACCATCAGCATTCAGACCACTTCCATTTGTGGTCGTCGTGCTACTTACACCTCTGTCTCTTCTTCCTCTGGAACTCATGTTGGCAACCTGGACAGGTAACCCAACAATCGGGTAGGTATATATAAATGTATATAAAAATTACAAGTACGCTCTTTCATGATGGGTATTAACCCAAAAGCCTAGGTATTATCTCAACCTAGTACTCTGATACCAACTGCGACGACCCATCTTTCATTCCATAGAAAGACGTATCGTAAAATAGAAAGTAATAGGTAGAAAAGAAATAGATAGAAAGAAAGAACTGAACAAATCTCAGAACTCATAGTGGTAAATAAATATATTACATTACATAGATATTGCACAGTAGTCACTAATACCATACATCCGAGTCACTCGGTTTTACAACATCATGTTAGACAGTCGTTATGACCTGCTTATCCATTACAACCCAAAATGCAAACAGAGATACTAATATAGTGGAATAGATATATATAGATATGCAGAAGCCTCCTACTCCAAGCCTTCCTTCAAAATATGTCAAAGCCAACGTAGATCACTTGGCTACTCATAAAAATTTGAGTACCCAAGAGTTAAAGAAAATAGAAAATAAACTTCAGGTCAGACATGGGTCTGGTGTGAGTCAACGATTTAAGTTGTTTAACTTGAAAATCATTTGAAATCAAAGGTATCTTGTAAGACTCACCGCACATAAATACGGATAAGTTTTTCCCTTACGATAACCAAAACATTTGATAGGAAATCCAGTTTTATTACAATAGTGTCTAGGGATTTCAATATAAAATAAGAAATAGCTGGAATGCTTACATCTCATGTTCCAACATAGTTGGGCACAATCAAAATCGTACGGGCACTTATTGGAGATTGGATTCCACACAATGGCAGGGCTACTGTGATACCGCCCATCATAGTACCTGGTCTAGATCAGAGTACCGAGGATCCCCTCTGATCCCTTGCAACACAAGACTGGAGCTACCCCTTACTAGTTCGAATAAGACAACCCCGTGGTTGTGGCCAACAACTGCCCACACAGCCAAAAAAGGGAAATCTAGAAAGGGGAAAATCTTATCCGTGCTATCCACTTAGCCTTGCTGCACCTCCCCTGTTGTAGCCATTCTCGGTTGATGAGGCTTCAGGCTATAATTACCTCTATAACACACATATCTTGTAATGCTCATCTTCCTCCAATGACGATGGTCTGATAGCATTCATCCATATAAGTCTGTTCCGGGTTCGAACGGAACCGAAGGCACTATCTCCGTTACACTCGTTTTGGAATCACCCTCAGAGTTAACGACAAATAGCTCTTACATTCTGAATCTTCATTCTCAATCTTCACTTTATATTTTACGACCTATCGCTTAATTTGGATCGATGTGGTTTTCAGATAACAATTTGATACCCGATCCCAGTCTCATCGAAATACAAACGCCGTCTTTTAAGACTAAGTAGTTTAAGTAAAAAAATTAAATTTAAATTCAGAAGTTAATATTCACAAAGAAATTCATCACAGATAAATAACTCACATTTATCACAGTTCAACCAAAACATTTCATATCACAGAATATCACACATTAACATACCAGAGATATTAAACAATCCGAAGCATTCAATACAATTTAATCATCCATATGCTAGATTAACTAGTCACACAAGTTCTAATTTAATTAAAATAAATTAATTTAACACTCATAAATTAATTACTTATAAATCCTGCTTAAATGTCATTAACTAATTGCATTCCCTATATTTTATTTTAATTAATTTCTGGAATTAATTAATTATCCTTTACAATTAATTAAGACCTTAATTAATTAAAAGTTTAAAACATTTATCTTAACCATTTACTTAATTACATTATTAACTTTTATTTAATAACTTTTGTAATTAACTAAATAATTAACATATATAAACTTAACTAAATTATCATCTTTATTAACCTAAGTTAAGGGTTAAATTAAAACCTTTAAATTACTTTATTTATTTTCCCATACATTTAAGTAAAAACTTTTAACTTAAAAATTTGGTAAAAATTACTTGAAATTTTGTTTACATTTTCATTTTATTTTAATTTATTAAAAAGAAAGCTCGGCCCAAAGCCCGAACTCCCGACCCAAACTCTATCTTCCCCCTCTTCTTTCCTTCTTTAAAACTTGCCAAATCACTTGCATACAAACCAGAGCCCAACCCGATGCTTCCCTTCTTCTTTCCGACTCCCTCTCTTATACCTGATTCTTACCTTAGCCTACAGAAATCAACTGACACTAGTGCACCATGCACATGCATGCACGATCGAAGCCCCCTCCAATCAACGTCGCCACCGCCACCAAGCCATCGATCCTCACCATCCGTTCGACCACTCAGAATCACAAACGAAAATGCAAAACGAGATCGAGCTATTCGAGCCACCACAGGAACCAAACCTGATCGCAACATCCACCATGCACTGCCTCCTCCGACCACTAAGAGCCTTGTCGTCGAGCCCAGACCTTTGCCATACATCCACTCTTCTTTTCCCTACCTCCGATCCAACCCGATGCAATGACGACGTCGCACTGGCCACGTAAACATCGACGACCCAAACAGGGTTTTAAACCCTAATTCGCCACCGTTCATCCACCTTGCCGATTTGAAAATCAACCGACCAATTTTCCCATAACCCTTGACCCATAAGCTTGCTCTAGCAACGACCTCGACCTTCCACCATCCTCTGATCGTCGAGAATCGACGAAAACCAAAATTCCGTTCAACTCACAAAATGTCCATAAATACTAACTAAAAAAATCTTGATATTATCATATAAAATCATAGTTTTCAAAATCAAATCTGATTATAAAAGTGAAACTTGGAATTAAAATAGTCGATTTCTCTGATATATTACATTTTCACTATAATTTCTATCTTCCCAGTAAAACACTTTTTAATTGCACTTAAAAATATTTTTAAAAATAGAATTTAGTTATTACAAACCTATTTCCTTTAAAGATCATGACCTAAAAGAGATTGAGTGAAGAGAATTAAATTTTTGAATGGATTTTGAGTCTGTTAGACAAGAACAGAGGCATGCAGGTATACACACAGGCATGCACACAGTAATTCATCTTATATTCCAACAAAAATATATTTCTACGTCCATGCAAATCACATTCAATCCATTTGTACAAACAATCTTACATGCACAGGTAAATAAAGAGGATTTAGCTTTTAAAAAGTTAAGTCTACTCACTGTAAAAATTTTGAATAGAGGAAGCTTTGAAAATTTGGAAACTGCGCTTGAAATTTGGAACAGCAACTGACTTTGATCTTCTTCTACTTTGATTAAGTTGAGTTGAATCTGAATCTTGCTTTGTACAGTTGAAACTTGAAGTAGTTGTTTAGTTTGTAGGTTTAGTTTTTCTTTGGTTATAGGTTTGATAAAATGAAAGAAAGAAAGAGTTGAGGCATATATATAAGTGTAGCACCTGGTTTCGCATTTTTTTCCTTCTATTAAATTGTGAAAATGAAGAAATCCATTTAAACAAGAATTTCGACACTTGTACACAAAGATCTTCACCAAGCTTACAAATGTCCTTAAACATATATTTTATATTTTTTTTTTGTTTTATTTTTATGTTCTTTTCTTATTTTTATTTTTACATTTTATTTTATTTATTTTATGTTTACTTAATAAGATAAAACCCTTATTTATTCCTATTTAAGCTTAAGCTATTTATACTTTAATTAATAACTATATATATATATATGTATATATATATATATATGCTAGTGTTTAAAAATGTAGAGTTTTAAATCTAATTTATTTTTAAGACATTTATTTTGAATTTTCAAATCATAGTTTCCTATTCGAAATTTACATATATATAAACAATAAAAATTAGAAGCTTATTTTATTTGTTTGAAAAGATAAGTTTGCAATTTTTAAATAATTATACTAGAAGATCATCAAATTAAATTTTGCCAAAAATCCCTGTTTGTCACAATATATATCGTTATAAACCTTAAGTCAATTCTTAATTCTGGTTTCAGTACGTACAATTCCATTTCCTTCTCAACTCCTCTTTTCAATGGCAAACAAACCCTAATTCCCAAATCTCAAATTCAATTTCAAATTCAATTTCATAAATCAAACTCCTCCAAACCTTATCGAATTATGTACCATTTCAAAGCTCTCGACGAGCGTAATCTTCTGCAATAATTCGTTTTCCATTTTGAATCACCATTTGTCCATAAATCAAGAATGAACCGTGGCCACTCATATTGAATTTTTGACAATTCAAAGGTGGATCGTCGACCGTTTGTCGATCGGATGGTGCCGTTACGAAGCTAGTGACGAGCAGGTCTTAGATCATATATTCTTTCATGCCAGAGAGTCGTGATTTCACCTGAAATTAAGCTTGAATGGCATCGGCAATGGAGCTTCTCTGGGAAGCCGGAGCTGGCTGCTTGGCTAGGGGAGGGTCGGCGTGATGAGGGGGTGTCGACGGTAGCCTTTGATCGAGGTGTAAGGTGGTGGATGATCGACGGTTGTTGGATGAAATTGGCAATGGGATGGGTCCTGTGTGCATTTTGAACGATCGGGTTTGGAAAGAGGAGGAATGCGCGTGAGGTGACATGGCCTTAAATATTTATTATTTAATCTATTTTAAATTTCATAATTCAATCGTTCTAATTTGTATAACTTCTACATACGAGGTCTGATTTACATGGTTTTTTTGCTGGGATCGTATTGAAATTCTGGACATTTTGACGCTAGACAAATTCTAAGACCGTTCAAATTTTAGGTTTAAATTGGATTTAAATTCAAAGGTGAGTGTTTTAACCTACTCACAACTTATAAAAGTTCTTATGTTTGTTAAATTAAATTTATGTTGTGATTGAAATTTATTTAAGGCTGTTTGGTATATTTAAATTGTCATCTTAGTTAAATTAAATACCTGTTATTGATTTTTAATTATCTATTGAGGTTTATTGATTAATTTGGATGATGATTTTGATGGATGATTGATTGTTGATATTGGATGAATGGATTTTGTACTTTGTATCATTATAATACTACAATTTCACTATGGGTTGAAACGATACATACCCGAACGATCTTATGGATCAGGGGAAAATTGTTATGGGTTGAAATGATAAACCCAAACGGTTTTCATTGATTGGAAAAATGTTGATTTTTGGTACTGGTTGAAATTATACATACATACATACTTATACACATATATATCCATATAAATTCTTGAATTTAGATTTTGTATTTGAATTGAATTATTAAAAACGTTTAAGTTAAACTTCGATTTTTTTTATTAAAGTGGTTAAAAATTGATACCGTAAATTAGTTGAAATTTTTTAATAATGATATTCACGAAGTACACTTGGTAGGAGATGGAAAATCCTGTAACATCTCTGAAGCCATTGCACTCACATTTATTTTAGATTAATTTGACTTACATAGTATTTTTTAGTTCTGACTCGAGTGTTTTGTCTTTTTACTATGCTTGGGTCAGTCTGAGCTTTTCAGTGTATTGAAGACCATTTTATTTTTTGGAGGACAAAGACGAAGATTCAGTATATTATTGATATTTATTATTATTATTCCACTGCTTATTGTGTTCCGCTGCATTTTTTCTGATGTATGTATAACTCTGATTTGAATTGTAAAAGTATATTCAAATGTCATTTGTAAAACAGCTTCATGAATTGTTTATTTGATTATTAATTTTGTCATTCCATTGTGAGATTCTGTGTTTTGTTTTTTTATTTTTTATTTTTTTCTTGTTTACCCCATTTATAGTCCTCCCTTTTGAATTGTTTGAACTAGACGTGTGTGGTTTATTGTCGATTTAAATCGTCCAAAAAGATGGGCTGTTACAAGGGTTATTGATCTTGGTTTTCTTAGCTCCTAATTTGGTTTACTTTATTTTTGTAACGACCTAGACTTTTAGTTATTTTAAATTGGAATATTTAATTAATTTTAAATATTGAAAAGTTAATTTTATAGTTAAATAACTTGAAATTCAAATATGGTGATTTATTGGATAATTTAATTATTGAATTTAACAATTAAAAATCGTTTAAATAATTAAATCTTTGGTTTTCAGTTGGATAAAAATGATTTTAAGGTTTATTTAATTTCTATAAATAAGAATGAAGGTTTCTGAATTTGATTTAAAATTTAATTGATTTTGAAAATATTTCGTTCTAATTAACGAGTGAAAATAGCCTTCCGCGGCATAGTCTCGGATTTCGACGAAACCAGTGCATTGGATCCGTAATAATGAATTATAGTATGCTATCAAAATTTTATGGTGATCAGATGTATCATTTGGTCGTGCAAGATCAAAAGCATAGAATTTAATATTGAAAATTTATTGAAAATTTAATATAATATTTGGGTCCAAAAGCTGTCTTTTGCATACGATCGAATTAGGTCTCGAAATAAGTTCCATTGCGTTTGGAATAGGTGTATAACATACACAACGCTAGGCGGTACGTATCGATTGGGATTCAAAATTAAATGGCTAGTTATTTTAAATTCAAATTATACACACACACACACACACACAGAGCCCAAGCTCACCCCTCTGCCATGTTCCATCTCCATCAAGCCAGGCCATATACAAGCCCATACCCTCTTCTACGATACTTCACATCTTTCCCCCCATTATTTAAACTCGGTCAACAGAAAGAAAAAAAAATCATAAACCGAGCTATTCTCAATAGATGTATTCGATTCTTGTTTCCATAGGTTTGTGGCAGCAAGGGCTTCGATCGATGATGATTTGGGGGTGCTTGATGGTGGTAGGAAGTTTCGTCAGTGCATATATTGAGAGCTTAGAACTAAGATTTAGGATAGGGTAAGATTTAGGCATTGGTTGGAGGATGGATACGTGTTCACGGTGGCAGAGAGTATCGATGTTGGGTTCAGGTGGAAGTGCAATGCAATTTCTAATCGCGCTCATTACTGTCTAGCGGACTAGGGGGATGTGATTTATGGTAGGGGTTTAGGCGATGCTTTGAGTGATGATTGGGTGAGGGTTGCGAAGAGAAGAAGTATGGCGGGGTCGGCGGGGTGTTTCGATGATCAAAGAAGGAGAGAAGGGGAGAGGAAGAATCGGCCATGGAGGAGTTAACTGTAGCCTGATGTAACGAGAAGGATTTTGCCCGCTCGAAAATCGACATCCATACTTCAAATCGTATTCGAATGCCATAGATTCGACCGTTCAAATCCGATTCGCCGGAGCTTATAACAATCATTAAGTAAACAACACAGCGAAATAAAAGAATAATACATTGATATACAGCTTTGATACAATATCTGATACAACAGATAATCCAATAGATATCAATATACATCAGAGATATGATACAATAAAATAGCAGCAGAAAAGAAAATAGATGACATCTAACATACGGAACAATATAACTCTAAAATAGTCTTCAAGGAAGAACTCCAAATCTGAACTCCATCTCCAAGAATCAATCCAGCAATAGCTCGAACCCCCAATAACATATCACCAAGCTCAGCAAGACTGGTGCGATCCAAAGACTGAACTAACTCCAGATAATCCACTATATCTAACTATCTGTAAAACCCAACTCTAGACTGCTCGTGTAGAAAATAATGAGCATCCAGAGTTTAGGAAATAAAACAATAAACTCCGGATCAGTCATGGGATTGGTGTGAGCAACAAAAACAGTTTATCTTATAAAAATAATATAAGAAAGAATTTTAAAGTCAATTCGCAATGCTTTTTAGAAATGAGACTACCATAAGGCCTCCCGCACACGCACACACAATGCAAACGCAGAATCGGAGGAGATTTCTCCTTATGATAGTCAAAGATGCTTGATACGCATTAAAAGAACATTTGATATTATTACTAGTGCATAGTGTAGTAAAAATCATTTCGAAAGTAAAGATATAAATCTTATCCAACATAGACATTTCGAACTATGCCTACTATAGCTACCATCCAAACAGTGTTGCGACACCATAAGTGAATGATAGGTTCTACAACTAATACCGTACAAGTTTCGTATTGGGAATTGGATTTCCAACAAATGGTCAGGCCAAGGAACTTCCCATTGCCACATGAGAATGCCTCTAGAAAGACATCCCCGAGAATCAAACCGGAACTCTGCCAACACAAGGCCGGGTTACCCCTAACTGGGTAACTACTGACACGAGCACGCCATTCCCCGATCGTAAACGACCTTTCTCACGGGATCCCGAAAACCAACAACCACAAAGTAATAAATTCGTAGTAACCACATAGGTTAAATATCTGGGCTCCATACCATGATACCACCTCTATCCAGAAGGAAATGTACATACCCTAAAGGGTGCTACCCCTCATAACCTTGCCGCATCTTTCATGTTTTGACCATTTCCGGGGTGTGAGGCTCGACGAATTCACGTCCACAAAAACATACTTTATACAAAAGCCATGCTTTGGGTCAACAAATGATCATAGAAATGATCACTAAGATAGACGATCAACTAAATGATCCTATCATAAATAGTCAACACAATGATCATTTCACAGCAACACTCAGTATGTCACATTACCAAATTGGGAACATATCGCTGATAACCTTCAACTATATAACCTCTGAGCTCGTACGTCTCAGAGAAGGGTGTTAAGCTAAGAGAATAAATTTTTCGCCACCAACAGAAATATATTTGAAAGAAATCGGCTTTATATCTCAATTTGTAATGGCAAACATACAATCCATACAAGTCTGTTCTGGGTTCGAACAGAACCGAAGGCACTTACAAAAAAGTCCTTGCAACCCGGATATTCACAATCCCGATCGGATTTTCCCATCACTTAGGGAGTTTCTATACCGGCGCGACTCGGTGCAGAAACAATCGATAGGTCATCCTATCGCTTTCGCAAATACCCGGTCTTCATCACCGGTCTTCAAATGCTATCCATAACGACGTATCACATATTCGGAATGGGTTATACGACACAACGGTCCTTTCCCGGCTAAACCGAATAGTGAGCACGATATTTCAAAAACAAATGGATAATGGGATTTCAATTAAGTCACAACTTATTACCCAAAACTTTTCTTCAAATGGCTTAACAAATTACCATTTTCAATCTTTAACAAAAACATTCATTTTCACAACCTTTAACGGTTCTAAACAAATTTCACATTTTAATTTTTTTAAATAAAAGATTCATTCACAGATTTTCCAAATCAATTTTCATTTCAATTTGATTAACTCGTTAAATCTTTAAATCAAAGATTTAACCTATAGCCTTCAAAACAATTTCATTTCAATTTGATTTAAACAAATCATCAATTTAAATCTGTTAAGAATAAACAGATTTAATTCATAGCTTTCAAAAAGAATTCATTCATAACTTAGGAAAATCATTTCTCTATTCAATCTTGAAATTCCCCTAATTAACTGGAATCTCAGTCCTTATCTAAAAGTATTTATCATTTGAAAACAACAGTTTTCATTTTGGAAATCTGATTCATTTATACGAGTTGAAATCCTTGGGTTAAATCCAAATTCAAAAAAAAAGATACTTAAAAGTGGTTTAATCCTTATATAACCAATATAACATCTTTAATCCCTAATTTCAAATCATAGAATTCAATTTCAAGTATTGAATTTAACTTTAAATCAAATTATTTAAATTCCAAAACTTAATCAAGTAATTTAAAAATAATAAATTTTATTTTGAAATTCCATTCCAAACGCTTTTCACATTTATTCCGATTCCATTTCCAAAACATTTGAATTTAAATATTCAACTTTAAAAATCATTTTAAAATCTGTGACTTAATTGATTTCCTCGTGAAATCCATAATTGCGTGTGTATGGTGTGGTCCAGGGGTTTTAACACACTAGTGCAACATCATTTCAATCGTCACAGATTGAAACATAGAAATATAGTTGATAAGCGATATAAGCTATAACGCTTATCGTCTATTCACAGATTCACAGATAATATACAAATGTATCATCCATAAATGAATAAATTATACATACCACAATCTACAGAACAAAATATCACAGATCAGATAGGAAAAACAATTCAAGGCAACTCATTCAATACAATCATTCATAAGTAAGGCCAAGCATTTGATAATCATTTATAAATAGGATTAATTAATTGTTTAATCCCAAGTAATTTGATTTATTTTCAATTTAAATTATCTACTTATGAATAAATTTTCAAATCCTGATTTATTATACAAATCATTTGATTTAAATTAATTTATCAAACACTTATCAATCTATCAAATGATTTCTTAAATTAATTAAACTAAATTAATTAATTAAAATTAATTATATTATCAAGATTAATCGCAATAAATAATTAATCTTTAATTACTTTCATCAAGTAATTACACTTAACCCATTTACAAATGATTATCTTAATTCTTAATAAAACTTAATTAATCAGTTATTTATCACAAATCACTTAATTTAATTACTTAGTTAATGATTTAAACCTTTAATTACTTATTTAATTAATCCAAGTCATTAATTAATAAATTTAAATAACTTATCCATTTAAATTGACTAAAAAAAAATTTTACTTCTTAATTACTCAATTAATTAATTCTTAATTTGACCAAATATCTTAATTAATTAAGCAATTATGCTTTAATTTCTTTTGTAAATAAAATTGGATTTAAATTAAGATAGAGCGTTCATTTACATTAAACTCTTGTCTTCCCTTTTAAATTAAATTAACCTAAAGCTTGAATTTGATTTATTTAAAATCATCATCTTTTAACCTATTAAGTTAAATATCCTTTCCAAAAATTGTTTAAACTATCATTTTCTAACTTAAAACATTTTATACAATGAGCACTGTTTAAAGCTTTGCTTTTATACTTATAGCTTTCTTATGCATTGAACATATTCCTATTACATACCTTCAAATACGTTTATTCTTTGTTTTGAAACCCAGTAGAAATCATTTAAGTGATATCACTTTGCTTTGCAAATTTTTGGAATCAGGCCAAAATAGATTAACTAGAGGAAGGAGAACTCAAACCAAAGTAACGGGCCGAAGCCCAAACCCATCAGCAAAATGAATCAAAATCCTTTCTCTTCCGTTCTGCTTCATTCCCAAATCATTTGAACTACTCCAAGATAAACGTGCACCGTGCACGTGCACTGCCACCGGAGCCACTTCCGATCATCCTCTGCAACCTCGACACGTCGATCACCGACGCAGCAACTCCCCCTCGATCACTAAACCCGAATCGTAAGCCCACGACAAAATTTAGCATTCCCATTGAAAACTGGAAACAGACCCATGGCCAACATCCACCTCGAAGTCGCTCCTCTGACCATCAGGCGACGCGCGTCACCGTTCACTCCATCTCCATTCATCCACGAAGCTGTTGCACACGGTCCCATCGAACTCGATGCTTCAAGGGAGAAACAGCGACCCATTTAACAAGCTAAACCCAAAATTAGGTTTAGAAACTTTGAACCACGGCCATCGCCACCACCGTCATTACTGACGCCACCACCCATTTTTCCCAGCACCTCCATAAGCTCCCGCGTCTCCAGCCCAAATTCTGACCTCTCCCATCATCGCTACCGACCACGGCAACTCGAAATTCCCAAAATAGATAAACACAAATTGCTCTTAACCCCAATCACTAAAAATCTGAATTACTGCTTTAAAATTCATATTAATGTGTGTGAATTCGACTTACCTACCTGAATTCATGGAACCAGAGATTTATATTTAGACACATTTTGAGTTTGCCCAGTTTCTTCTTGGTTTCCAGAAGTATTTCTAATTTATCTAACTTAAATAAATTTAATACTATAATCTATGATACCTTTAACATAATTTGTTTGAAATTTTAAACCTTAACATAAATTAGATTTTGAGGTAATGATTATTGATCAGAACCTATTCTTTTTATTATTGGTTATAAACAATCAGAACAATTGAAATGGAATTCCTTTGAACTAAAAGTATAGCCTGTACTTCTTATAACAGGGTTTTATTCCTTATTACCAGATATATATTCACACTAACAGGCATTAACAAAACCATATCGACATATAACTTTAAATATGACAGCACAAAAATCAATGATTCAAACTGAACTCGGGTTTAAGATGAGTTTACTCACTTTCCAGATTACCATTCAGAATTTTTTTTTTAAGTGGATGTTGAGATTATAATCAGGTTTTGATACTGAAGCTTCTTTGCTTCCTGATGTCCAGGTCTTGATTTCTTTGATATCACTTCTCCTCTGGTATAGCTACCAATTCATACACTTGAAGTTTAAATTTTTTTTTTGAGATTAAAGGTTTCTTACTTCAGTCATATATATATAATTTTTTTTTAATGAACGAGCTGAGATGGAGTTGAGGTATATAGAAATCTATAAAAATCTAAAAGTTGTACAGGTTAATATTTTTTTGTACAGAGTGATATAAATGGGTTTGTAGGTTGATACATATTATATTATGTACTTTATTTTGTTTATTACGGTAAAGATTATTATTATTTTTTTCTTTCTTTTCTTCTTGCAGGCTAAGGAGGCTGAGGTGATCTTGTATCATGGCTGATGTTTCTTGCTTCTGTGCTAGTGTACTGGTTACAGTAAATGCATGTTTCCCCCATGCCTACATCCTTATCCCATTTTCCTCTAAGTACATAGATATTTTCATTTTATACTTTGTTTCCATGCTTGCATGTATTTGCTGTCTTTTATTTGTTTGATTTATTTCTTGGTTTTCTTACACAAGTTAATTCATATTCATCTACTTACTTTTGTTCAACTTGGACAATAACATTGTCTTTGCTTTTATATTGCCTTGTTTTATATGCTTATGCATATCACTTTTTTTTTTTCTATTTCCATTTGTTTGCTTTGTTTATGTTTTGATAGATATTTATTTTACTTTATGTACATTTTATTGCCTACATATATTTTATTATTTTGTTTATTCTAGATAATGTGTTGTTTTAATTTAGCAAATTTGTTTATTTTATTTTAAAGACTTCGTTTTGAATTTTCAAATCAATTTATAAATAAATTTCACCATTATTAAATTAAGTTAAAAATAATTTTATCTTTAAATCGTTTAGTTAAAAGAATAACTCAAACTCAATGTATGTTCATATATACATATATATTCATATTATCATATATTCATTACTTTGAAATTCGAATCCAAATCACATATGCAAAATGTTTAAATTCATATGATTTAATATATATGTTTATTTGAATTTTAGGAAACTCGCTACTATTTAGAATAAATTTTTGCAAATTTTAATTCAAAAATCCATTTAAATTATCAATTTAAATTCATAAAAATCTGGGGTCGTTACACCTGAAGCAGGAATATGGTTTAAAAAGGAAGACAGATTATGTATGTAATTAGTGTATAATTTAATAATTAGTGGTTTAAAATTTTATTTAATAATTAAGAACTTATGAAATCAATATCTTGTCCATATAAGGTCCAATCGAGGTGAGGATTTTTGCATTGCGCTCATAACCACGAAAGCTTCACAATGAAACTAGTTTGGAAGAATTTGAAGACTATTGAAAATTAGGATAAAATCGGATGTCGTTCAATTTTAGTTCCAAACCCAAATGCCTTGGCGACAACAAAAAATTTAGGTGAGTTAAGCTCACCTTTTTGGTTAACTAGTATGATATATAGTTGATTAAAATAGTTGAATGATTGTTTGGATGAATTATTATATTTATTAGTAGGTTGGGAAATATTCCCACCTATTGGAGCAGATAAGACCCTATAACGTTCCCGTATAAGAGCGGATTACCCTTTGTATACGAACCTCACCTCAAAGAAGTTGATTTATATTTTATGATTATATAACGTTTGTGATGCAGGGAAAATAGGTCAGAGTGATCAAATTGAATTCCTCACAACTGTTAATTTTATTTACATATATATGTGTTAATATATATATCTGTGATGCATGGCGACGGGTTGGAGGGATCCAATAGGATTCCTCTTTATTGTTGGATTTTTTCCACAATATTTTGTTATATAGATTATGGAAACGAACATGACCGTGAAACTATGGTTATAACATCGTTATATGTTTGAAATTAAACTCAGTAGTGGTAGAAAGGCAATATCGGTATTGGTTAAGTGTTGGGTGGCTATTGGCCTCAAATTAGTATTTTTAAAAAATAGTAAAAATTATCATTTGAGTCGGAATTGGTTTTGAGACGAGAAATGATTTTTAAATTTGAAATTGGGTTTCAAAATTATTTTTGAAGGATTGTCTATTTAATTATATAAATATTCTTTAAAAGATATGTGAAAATAATATTATTTTAAGGTTATTTAATTATAGTAATATATAAAGTTATTTAATTATAGTAATATTTTTTTAAGGTTATTTAATTATATTATTATTGTTTTAAGGTTAATTAATTTTAATAATATTATTTTAAAGTTATTTAAATTATATTAGTATTGTTTTAAAGTATTTTTTTTATAGTAATATGGTATTAAAGAATTTATAAAAATGTGAAGCGGTTAATTGTTTAAGAATAATTATGGTTTGAAATTAATAATGAGAATTAATAATAAGGTTTTTATCAAAGTGGTAAAGATTAATTGTTATTGTTTCTTAAACAATATTTTGAAATTATTAATTATTACTTTTAAGATGTTTTAAAATTAATGATTTCATTATTTATAATATTTATTGTTAAAAACTATAGTGGTGTTTTGAAAAGATTTTTAATTATTCCCAAATGTTTTCGAGAACCATGAATAGAGTTGAAAGATTTGGATTCTATAAAGGAGCTTACAAAACGGTTTGCTGACATAAAGAAGATTATTTGCAAGGTGAAAGAGTTATAAATGAATTTTCAAAACGGGTTATAGGTTTATAAAAGAAATTTTATAAATGATTTATGGATTCATCAAGGGTTTATAAGTGATTGAACTTTTATAAAGGATTATAAATGGTTTTTGGTAATTTATAAAGTGGTTTATAAATGGTTTAGAGAATTGTAAGGGAATTTATAAATGATTTGAGAATCGAATGGATAGAAAATCATTTTCAATCTTGTGGGTATACTATACTATTAAGATTAGTATATGGATATTTTCTAAGTATTGAAAACATAGGAATTGGCAGATATGCCTCTGTAAAGGTCCTTTTGTACAAGTAATTTACAAAGTGGGTTTTATTTATGAAGATTTATTAAAGGAGGCTAGTATGGGTTTCATTCATACCCAAGATGGACTTATATGAATGAATGTTATCAGCATATTGTCATTGGAGGACAATGATCATTCTAAGACTAAATATTCTTGAAAGGTAATCGTACCCTCAGGCTTCATCAACCGAGAATGATTAAAACAGGGGAGATGTAGAAGGACTAAGTGGGTTTCTCCTAAGTAGGGTATGATCATCCCTATTTAGTCGCTATTATATCTCATGTGTATGCTTCGGGGTTCATTAACGGAGGTGTGATCTTATTCGATACTATCCAGCAAGGGGTAGGCCGGTATTATGTTGGCAGGGGTCGTTAGGTAAAATCTTGGTACGTTGTTCTAAAGATATATTGTGACGGACGGTACCCAAGTAGCCCAGTCATTAGTTGGAATCCAATCTCCAATATGCCTTATGTTTTCGATTGTAGATCATAGTATATTGGAATGTGAGATGCAAGCATTTCAGCTATATTTATGTTTTACTTTGACTCCTAGACATTTTATAATATAAATGGATTTTCAATAGAAAATGTTTTGGTTATCGTAAGGTAAAAAACCGTGGTGTTTATATGCGCTGTGGTCTTACAAGATACCTTTGATTTCAAAGATTTTTATATAACTTTAAATCCAATTGGTTGTGTTTTCTCACGCTGGTTTTCCAAGCTGACTTGGGTGTTATTTTATTATAATGCTCGGGTCTGAGCGAGCATATTACAGCTTAGTTTGGATGCTTTGAGCTTCAGGAGATGAGTTAGAGGCCGGAGACGTATTTACGTATATGGTTTTTTTCCATTGTATTCATTGTTGTATTTATCAATAATTGTAAGGACATGCTATTCTAACTGTCCTGGCTGAAATAAGTTAGTACACTCTGATTGGTATTATATAATACATATTACAGTATTGCTTTATGTGTAAAGATTTGTGGTATAATATTGATTATTCGTTCCGTTGTGAGATTCTATGTTGTTTATTTTCTTTCTCATCTTCTTCCTTCTTCATTTTCCCTAACAATCGGGTTTTTCGACATTCGATTTCTTGGCATGTGATACGATGGATGTATTAGTGTCGATTTTCGAGGTCGAAAATATTGTTCGTTGCACTTTTTAAATGGAAACACTATATCACAACACTTCAATATCAACTCATCAGATCATCAACACGTTGATCTTTTCTTCTTCTTCTTCTTGTTTTATTTTCATGTCTGGTAAAAAAAAACTCCACCCCCTCCATCTCAAAAATCATTATATAACCTAAACTATCATTTTTTACAATCTTCTCTTTGTTATCACCTTGGCTTGTATCAACATCGTATTCTTGAGAGAAGGTAGATGAGCTATATAGTAGTATCATTCCATTTCATTTTTTCATATGCCATTATTGCATCATAATGTGGTTGGTTCAATGACGAATTTTGTTGTCATTTACTAAGGTTTCATAAATCTTAAATGGAGAAGGAGAGAAGTGTATGTGGAGATGCAGATTTTATTGCGGAGCAAAATGGTAGTATTCACTCGAGGAGTAGTAGATAGTGGTGTCCGAGGTGGAGGAAAATAGACATGATGGAATTTAGGTTCATGTTCAGGTTGTCAGTCCCGGAGTGGCTGTAGGGTGGAGATGAAGGGGTGGTGATTAGAGTTGGAAACTCCATTGGTCAGAAGCACGTCCAGCGGCAAAAACTAAGGTTTGTGTAGGATTCGGTATCTTTGGATTTCTGGTCGGTGGAGGTAATCGAGTGGATCATGGCCTTGGCTAGAGGTGAGAGGGACAGAGAGAGACAAATGAAAGCGACGACGTGGACTAATGATGGTAAGAGCGGCGTTGATGGAGGGTCAAATGGATCAGATCGTGCATGTTTTTGGTGCTTGGAGTGCTTGATTTTTGAAATGGAGGAGAATGTTGGGTTTTGATGGGAATGGCTTAGAGTAATGGCAAAACGGTGATCATGATGAACTCAACAAGGGGGACTTTGGGGTGGCCGTGGTTCATCGAACAAGGGAGTGAAGTGTACGTGCACATTTGGTGGGTTAAGGTAGTTTGAAAATTTGATTTTAGGGTAATTGATTTTTAAGGAAGGAGCTGCAGCTTGCAGGTTTGGATATGAAGTGGGCTTCGGGTTGGATTGGGGCTAATGGGCCTTGGGCTGATTGTTTGGGTAAGAAATGCTTTTTATTATCTAAACTTAGCTGGCTAAGTTGTGTATGTGAGTTTAAAAAGAGACATTTACTCGTGGATTTTTGCATTAAACTCATATTAACGAGTACAATGTTTTGGCATGAATTGTTGATAGTTTGGATGAAGTATAAATTTATGATAAAACAATAATGATTGAATATAATTATGTTATCTTAAATAACAATGTGGTTAAATTAATTATGTCTCATTGGTGATATTTAGTTGGCCAAATAAAACACCGTTCTATTAAATGAAGTAGAGTAAATTATTTTAGACATCTATTTAGTAAAACAGAATACCATTCTATTATAATTAAATTGAATTGATTATTAATGACATCTATTTAGCAGAATAAATCCCTATTTTGCTATCTTGTTTTAAATGTTTTAAGTGACATTTGTTTTGATATTAATAAACAAGAAATCTTTCTTAGTATCTTGTAAATATAATTATCCATAATAGAAAGTATATGAATGTTTTTCCAAGTATTGAAAGGAGTATAAGGGGTTTGTGAATATATTTTTGTGAAGATATTTTAAATCAAATAATTGAAAGAGATTTAGGTAATGAATGATTAATTAGAGACTTAGTAGATTCCATATGGAATTAAATCTAAGCTCTATTGTTTGTTTATTTGATAAATAAATAACCAACTATCAAATCTTGGTCCAAAATATAAATCTAGAAATATATATACTAAACAAGGGACTTATACAGCATCGTCATCTTCGATGATGATAGACTGTGCGTATAAATCTCATTTGGCTCTCCTAGGACAAATGATAAGTAAATCTTCCTGTTAAACAGTTAGGAAGTGATCTCCGCTCTTATGTATCATCTGATTATTATCAAAAGAACCAGAGTTGAGTTTGCTAAAACCATCGATTTTGTTTTTGAGTGAAATGTAAGCGGGGGAGTGTACTTATATGAAATGACTCAAAATTATAACTGCTCCAAAACTATACGCGCACTCTATGCTTTGGAAGAGGTTTGAGACTAGTTTAAGATAATGAAATGAAGACAGAGTTCTTTGAAGTGCAAGGGGCACTTGGTACTAATCCTGAGGGTTATTCCAAAATAGATATTGTAGAAGTAGTGCCTTCAGTTTGTGCATATTTTGAACAACTTGTATGGATGAATGTTGGCATTGCATCGTGACTAGATGGCATCTTAGCATTCCAAGTGCGATATGCTAAGAGAGGAAAAAGGGTAATCATTACCTCACAAACTCATAACCCGATAATGACTAGAATGGCGAATGTACGGTAGAGCTATATGGTCTGATGCCATTAGGAGCATCAATCCTCGATCTAGATTCGATATTTATGGAATTTGGTATGCGTGCACCTAGGGAGTGTGAGGCCAAGTGCAAATTTTTTGTAGCCTTAGTTCCCCGGGGGTGCTAAAATCTAGTATGTCATGTTAAAGGGTTAGCCAGCTCCGTATTGGCATAGGTGCAAGATGTTCTTGTTGACCTTGGTACATTTTGTCTTGAGGTGTACTGTGACAGATGATACCCCAGTAGCCTAGTCATTGATGGGAATCCAATTTCCAATACATGCCTTTACGGACTTAGTTGTAATCTTATGATGCTAGAACGTAATTAATGTAACCATTTCGGCACTAATTAATATTTAATTTAAAATCTAGACATTAATATAATATCACAAGATTTCCTGTAAAAAGGTTTGGTTATTATAAGGAAAAAATCCATCCGTGTTTATGTGCGGTGTGGTCTTACGAGGTACTTTTATTTGAAAGATTTTTTTAAAATATAAAAATCCATTTGATTGTGTTTCTTAGGCTGGTTTTACCAGACTGATCTAGATGTCATTTTTCTTGTAATGCTCGAGTTAGCCCGAGCATATTTTCAGATTTAGATATGGGTACTTTGGAGCTTTAGGGGACGAATTGGATGCTTCCAAGCATGTATTCATGTATTTTCTTTATTTTCATTGTTTGTTTTATTTATCAGAAATTGTAAGGATAGGTTGTCATAACTATCCAGGCTGCTGAAAGGTAAGTTTTGCTCTGATGCTAGCATGTATATTAAAGTTCCTTTTTTGTGTTAAGACAGGTTATATATTATATATTACTCATCACATTGTGAGATTATGCTCTGTCTTTTATTTCTTTAACCTCAACAATCTTTCTTTACGACATTTGGATGTTTGGTGTAATGACTCGTATTTTTGACAATTAAAATTTTCAATTTAATAAGATTTTTGGAATTTAATAGTGGGAGAAATAAAAATATGATTTATAAATGGGAAATTTTTTTAAATCTAATTTAGTCATGTTGATTGAATGAAATTGATAATTGCTAATGCGATTTCAATCAACTATAATGGTAAAGCAAATTGGGAATGTAAGCTTAAATTGGAAATAATTGTAAGTGAATAATAAATGAATAAAATGTTGTATTAATGGTGAAATTATATTATTAAATTGAGATTAGTTAATATAGAAAATGAAATCTGTTTGGGTAAGTAATTCATAACCCTTGGTTGTAAACAATGAATTAATAGAATGAGTTACTAAGCTATAACAATTGATTTATTAACATCTCATTGATTAAATCAGTTTGGCATTAATTTGAAGAAAAAAATGAAATTTAATGTAATTAAATATTGCGGTTAATATGAGTTAAGATGATAACTAATTAGAATATGAATGTAATAAAATGTAAACTAATGTTAATCATATTCACAAGGTAATAGTTGATTCAATAATAAGAGTGAGAATCAAAATAATTTTTTTATTGGAATATTTTAATTAAAAATAGGGAAGACATTAACTGTAAACATGTATTAGAATAAATTTAAATTAGGTGATTTAATTCCAATTAATTCAATTCATGCTTCAAAATTTAATGTTAGTTTACTGCATATATGCTTATAACTAAATATAAACTTATGTTTTAGATCCAATTATATCATAATAAAGGATTATTTAGGTTTGAAATCTTGTACGGTATTAAATTAAATGTTAATAGGGGATGATAAAGGGGGTAAAATTGATTTACACTTCACTATTTCCTTTTTAATTAAACTTGATTAGATTTTAATTGCAACATAATTTACCTTTCCAACTTCACTCTTCTAATTTACTCTTACATTCATTCCTTCCTTATGTGGATTATTTTCATACCTTTTATTTATGATGTAAACTATAGGTGACGATATATATATGTGTGTGTGTGTGTATTATACACCTGTTTATATTACCTTATTTATGCTATCATATTTTTGAATGTATATTATTGCATTCCTAGTAAAACATTCAATCGAAATGTTAACATGTTTGTTTAAATTCCCATCTAATCGAAGAGAGAGAAATGAAAAGTTCTTAATGTTGTATATTTTTTAATTAATGACACAAATTTGTGTAGAGAATTTATTTTCATTTATTGTGTGTTAATTAAATCTTTAATGGATGTCAATTTTGGTATGTTTGGGTTAACAAAATTAATTAAGTGAATAAATGTTTTTGAAATTTGAATTCCAAAAGTTTGTTTACAGTGTAGAGTTGGTCCATTTATTCCCTTTATAATTAATAATTACCGGATTCTTTCTTTATTTCCTCATTGGTTCCATTACTCCATTCCATTTACATTGTTTGAAATCTTTTCATTTTGCAAACATGAACTACTTTTCATATTTTTAACTATTTCTTTTACCTTTTTTAAATACCTGTTACTTTAAAAAAGACCGTTCATATTTACTTTATTTTAATACCTAGTTTGTTCATATTTACTTTATTTTTTTAGTTTATTTTCCAACTTCATTTCCTGAAATCTCATTTCATTTATTTCTAACTAAAAGCAGCCTTTCTTTTCAAATTTCATTGGCCCTAAATGCAACGATCCAGAATTGTTGATATTTGAAATGAAAGTATTAAATTAATTTTTAATATTTGAAAGTTAATTTTTAACTTGAACTTTCAAATATAACCATTTATTGGATAATCAAATTATTGAATTTAATAATTGAAAATTTGTTGAAATAGTGAATCTTGAGTTTTAAGCTTGTTAAACATAATCTAAAGGCTTATAAAATTTATATTTATAACAAGCAAGATAATAAAACTTTATAATGGAATTTAAAAGTGATTTGTGCAGTTTTAAAAATATATCGTTTAAATTGAAAATTAAAAACAGCCTTTCGAGGGACAGTTTCTGATTTCGATGAAACAGTTCCGTTGGATCCGTAATATGTATTATTATCGCATTTCAAACTTCGTAACGTATGGATTTATCTTTTGGCCCTACGGGATATAAACGCGATGAAATTTATATCGAAAATTCAATATAATAATTGGATCCAAAACGTTATCTTCTCCATATGATCGAATTAGGACTCGCGATCTTTTCCATTACGTTCGTAATAGGGGTATGACATTATGAATGCCTAGCGGAACGCCTTGATAGGAGGTCAAGATTTTAAGCTATGAAATTGAGACGATTTAAATATATATATATATATATATATATATATATATTTGACTTGACAAATATTTTCACATCAATAGTTGTTTTTCATCACCTCAAAACACTGTAACCTTTTTGTTCAAACACGTTTCCCTCTCCATCAGTTCAAAATCACATCTCCCTTTTCTTTTAAAAACAACTGAGCAACAGTTCGAAAAGAAAAAAGTATACCGATTAAAACAAAAATTAAAATTTCCATCTATACTTCATAAAAATATCTCAAACTTGCTTTAAAAATCTAGTTTTTCCTTTCTCTTTAATCAGTTTGTGTTTTAGTGGGCGCGATATTTATTGGCGATCGTCTATTTTGGGTTTTGAAACTAGGGTTGGGAATTGTCGACGTTTTGGACGACAATTTAGGGATTGGACTTTCGATATGGATTTTGCATGGTAAGGCGCAGCTGGATGTTGGTTTTGGTGGCGTGCAATTTGGGTTTGGGGAGTGCGATTTTTCTTGGTTAAGGGAAGGCCATGGTGTTGCGTTTCGATTGGGAATCGCGGCCATGGCATGATGGCGATGGACGAGTAGAGGCTGGTGAAGGGAGTTCATGGTGGCGTTGGTTGGTGAGTTCGTCGACTTTTTGGACATGTCGGTGCATGCGTACACGTGCAATTCTGCCTAGAAGATGAAGAGGAGAGGGGAGGGAAGGCACTGTAGTTGGTGACTGGTTTGTAAATCTTGAATTTTCTTCCTTTTAAATCGAAATCCAACACGGTCAGTCGCGATGAGTCCGTAACAAGAAGATCTTGGCTATGGAATCAACTTGATCGAGATACGAGCTTGCAAAATCGTAAGATAATTTTGAACGTGTTCAAATTAAATCGAAACCGGAATGCGAAAGCGATAGGAAATAAAGGCGAGTTAACCTCACTCAATTTGGGATTACGGTAATTAATTTTAAATAGTTAAAATTAATTGTTGATTGATCGATAGAATTGATAATTTAATATCAGTTGGATGTGATATTATATATCATAGTGTGTGTGTGTATATATTGGAGTAATTGATATTCCCGCGTATATATAGCGATGAGACCCTACACGTCCCGCATAATAGCGGATGACCCTATTAACATCTGTGGATGCAGGGGAACAGGTTGGAAGAATCCAACTATATTCCTCAAAAATGTTGAATTTAATTCCATATACATTGATATATGATCTGTTTAAGTAATCTGTGGTAGATTATAGTGCAAGTTGAAATTATTGGACGCTATGGTAGTTTTGGCCTGGGCTTTGGTATTTTTAAAAGCCAATAATACATGTTTTGAATTAAAAAAGAAATTAAAAAGGGAAATTGGAAGTAAAAATATTTATAGTGAGATTTGGATTTATTAAAAGAAATGAATTTTAGGTAAAATAAATAATTACGATTTTAAAATTGTACTTGGTAATTTCGGAACATGGAAAAATAGAAATTTTTGAATAATGTAAATAAAAGGATTTTTAAATAATAGAACTTAAGCAATGTTGCTTAAGTATAAAATGATTTATTTTTAAATTGAGATTTAAATAGTTGGAAGAATGAAAAGATAATCTTGAAAATAAAATATGGAATTGTTGTACTAGATTTTAAATAAGATTTTAAACTATGAGAAGAAAGTGGAATCTGAATTTAGTTGGGTTTTGGAATATATTTGGTTTATTTAATAAATAATTTAAAAATAAAATTTAATTCAAAAATCGATTTAAAAACGATTAAGTGTTGTGGAACCATTATGAACGGGAAATGAGACTGTTAAATTTATAAACATGGTTTACAAATAAGGCGATTATCAATGGATAAATACGAAATTATAAATTCACGGCGAGGATTTATAAGGAGATGGAAAAATGGTTTAAAAATAAATGGTAGATTTATTTTAGAAATATGGAAAGGGGATTTACAGAATTGGGACATAAATTTAATGGGGGATAAATCGAGAAAGATTTATAAATGTTAGACAGATTATATTGGAATTGGAAAATATATTTTGTCCGGGCCATCACACTAAACCTAACTCTAACCTTATAAATAAGATATGATGCAAATGAAACCCTAGCCTCCATTTTAATATTTTTTTCCTTTTCTTTTTCTTTTTTAAATCTTCTTATTCTCTCTCTTTCACTTTTTTTCTTCCTCTTTAAATATTCTTCTTCTTTAAATCTTCTTCTACTTCAAATTTTCTTCTTCTTTTTCAAATGTTGATCTTCTCTTCCATTTTCAGTTCTTCTTGTTTTAATCCTTTTTTTTCAGTTCTTCCTTTTCAAATCTTTTTTTATTCAAACTTCCTAAAAATACATACATACATACATACATACATACATATATATATATTAATATAATAAGGAGGAAAACTAAAGTAAATCAAACCAAAAGCAAAATTAAGGAACAAAGTTGGCAATCAAGAAGAAGGCTAACGAAACATAGAGAGAAGCTATTGATTAGAAGTCTATTAGTTTCAGATTCATATAAAGGTGAGTGATTTAACCCATTCACGCAATACTAAACCTTCTTATGTTAGTTGAATTAAGTTTATGTTGTGATAAGAATTTTGTTGATTGTTGTATGGTAATTTAAATTGTCTTTAAGTTTAATTTAAATTTATATTGAACTAAATTGCCATTTTAATTAATATTGAAGTTATTTGTTAGGTAAATATCTGTTAATGATAACCAGTTAATTGTTGTGATTTATTGGCTGATTTGGATGCTGATTGTGATGGATGTTTATTTGTTGACATTTTGGATGATTGGATGTTTATTTATTCTATTTATCCCTGTTATCACTATGGATTGAAATAATACATACCCGAATGATCTTATAGATTAGGGAAAATCGTTGTGGGCTGAAATGATACATACCCGAGCGATTTTATTGATTTGGAAATTATTGATTCGGGATACGAGTTGAAGTGATATATACCCGGATATTTAACTAATTTGGGTTGAAATGATACATTCCCAAATAACTTGACCGTAGGGTAGAAAATTATATACTGACACCATTAGTCAGTTTTATTTTTTTCTAAATAGTAAAGTATGTTTGATATAGAAATTTGATTTTTTTTTTGAATTTTATTTAATGATTTTATTTGAAAATTTGTATTTGTAAAAT
The DNA here is from genome assembly GCA_030765085.1 of Allium cepa. Lineage (NCBI taxonomy): Eukaryota > Viridiplantae > Streptophyta > Magnoliopsida > Asparagales > Amaryllidaceae > Allium > Allium cepa. The sequence goes on from CM060928.1 coordinate 274,653,927, forward strand.
AATATATTTTATATGTTTTGAAGTTTCAAATTATAAGTTAATATATAGTTTTAATTGTAATTTTAAGATTTTAACTTATAAATTTATTTAGTTTTAAGATATATTTTAAATAGTTTAAAATTTTAATTTAATAAAATATTTAATATGGTTTTAATATATTAATTTTAAATTTAGTTTAATATAATAAATATAGTTTCGATTTAAGATAATAAATATAGACTTTTATAACAACTTTAATAGATAAAATATTTCTGTAAAAGATTTTAGAATTTTATAAAAAATTTCATAAGAGAATTTTATAATGGATTTTATAGAAGGTTTTTCTAAAAGATTTTTATAAAGGATTTTATAATGGTTTTATAATGGAGTTTATAAGGATTTTAAAGGATTTTATAAAGGGTTTTATAAAAGAACTTGTATAAGGGATTTGGGAGCATTTTAAAGGAATTTGCATAGAAGTTCATGAAAAGGGGAAGAGTTGTAAACTGTTTTGGAATTTATAAATAGCTTTATAAATGGTTTAAGAGAGATTTATAAATTATTTTCGAAATTGATTGAAAGAAATTTTTCTTGGCATTTATGAATATATTTTTACTTTTGGAATAAGTATACGGATATCTTGATATGAAAGTATAAACCTTTATTTTTGGAGTTATTATTGAAAATGTTTATAAAATGACCATGGTGTGAAATAAGCATTTGGTTGTTAAAGAGACTGGGGTCGGATATTGTCATATTCTCTGCCAATTCCAAAACCACTTTAACAACTGTGCATGTGTTGGAGAATCCAGAAGGAAGTAGGATGGTTTGCAAACTCTACGGGTATGAAGTAAGAACGCAGCTCTGACCCCTTGGGGTCAGCTTGATATAACTAAAACATGAACTATACCAGGCCAATTGGGATCGCTCCTCCGACCGGGGACATTTCTTAGATACCATATTTGTTACTTTGTGATTAATTGGTGGTCACCCTTGATTTAATTACGGGAGTGTGTTCCGAGGTGGGCGGTAGTAGCAGCTATGTAGTGCAAAACAGTAAAATCCTACCCCCGGCAGTGCCTCACATGCCCGGTCATGTGCCTTATCGATCCCACTATGATTTTGGTTTGTGTCATACCTATAAAGTGCTCCTTGATAGCCCACCGGTTTGGTGGAGTTACAATACTGTGTAGACTACGACATTTATAAAATGTGTTTAGGGGTATATGAGTAACGCCTTAACACTATTAATAATTTACTTTACTGATAGATACTATATATAGCGTATATTACTATATATAAATAGTTTAACGGATCCTTAGGAGATGGAAATCTCGAAATCTCTTAAGTTATTACATGCACGGTATACACTGAGTAGGAGATGTAAAATACCATAAGCATCTTTGAAGCCGTTACACTCATATTTATTTGTTGTTCACTTAACTTACATAAGATCTTTTAGTTCTGACTTGAGCGTTTTGTCCTTTCATTACACTCGGGTCAGCCTGAGCATTTCAGTGTGGAAAAATTTATTTTTGGAGGATGAGGACTGTGTTTGGTATATTATATTATTAGTATTATTCCATTCCATCATGTTGTTCCGCTGCATTATCCTATTTTACCTGTTGTATGTATAACTTTGATTGTATTGTAAAAGTGAAATCAAATGTATTTGTAAAACAGCTTCATGAACTATTTAATTGATTATTTTATTTTGTCAGCCCGTTGTGTAATTCTATGTTTTGTTTTTCTTTCCTTTCTCTTATTTTCTTATTTTACCCCATTAACAATCCTCCCTTTCGAATGGTTGGAATTAGACATGTGTGGTTTATTGTCGATTTGAACCACCCTAAAAGGTGGGTCGTCACTGTTGGTATCAAAGGTTTAGTTTAGCGATAACCTTAGCTTTGTGAGGTTTGACTCATTACAGATAGGGTTAGTAATACCCTAGAATGAGTTTGAGCGTACATGAGAGAGCGTATTTTTTAGTGCCATAAAATTGTTTTTATATTGTGTTAATTTGTTCTATTTAGTATTTATGAATTCTGGTTGGTACGTAGGAAGCTAAACGCTTGAACGGGGTAGACGGATACAATATTGTTATGAAATAGGTAAATGAAATAATTTTACCTAGTAATTATATTGTGTGTGTGTGTATAATTTTTCTAGATTGATTTTGTTAATTTGTTGTGTTGGATGTTAGTTGTGACAACCTGCCCTTCCCGACCCTCGAAAATCGACACAAATACGCCACTGTATAACATGCCGAACGTTCGAGTACCGGAAAAGACAAATTGCTGAGGGGAAAGAAAGAAGGAGGTAGAAGAAGAGAAAACAAAACAACACAAAATCTCACAATCACAGTGGAACAATATATAATAGATAAATGACTGATTTTTATTCAAAAAGAACTATATTAGTTTATACATTACATAATAAGAGCACAACACAATCAATAGAAAAATACTGGACGGTTATATCAACTTGTCCTCCCAAACTGAATACACAGCTTGTACCGCACAGCGGAATATACATCAAGTACGTGTGATACTTCTCGCCATCCAGCTCGTCTTCCGAGCTCCATAACATCCTATCCTGTATTTTATAATACTCGGTCTGACCCAAGCATTATTAACAAAATAACACCTGAGGCAGTTTGGAAAACCAGCGTGAGAAAATACACTCAACTGAATTATTAAAGTTTCCAAAATCCTTTGAAAATCAAAGGTATCTCGTAAGACCACGCCACAAATAAACATGTCAGGTTTTTACCTTAAGATAACCAAAACATTTCTTATCAAAATCCTCTGGTATTATAATAATGTCTAAATACAGATACTTATTCAAGTAGCCAAAATTGTTACATTCATTAAATTCCAACAATACTAGGCTCTACAATCAAAACCATAAAGGGCACGTAGTAAGAATAGATTTTCAACTAATGATTAGGCAATGGGGTACCACCTATCACGGTACCTGGTCTAGATCAGCATACCGAGGACCCCTCTCGATCCTCTGCAACACAAGACCGAAGCTAACCCTTACTGGATAGTCCGAATAAGATCACCCTGCGGTTGGGATCAGCAACCACCCATACAGCCGAATAAAAAGGGATATCTAGACAGGGATGACCTTACCCTAATTGGGTGCAACCCACTTAGCCTTGCTACATATCCTTTGATTTTCAGTCATTCTCGATTGATGAGGTTCGAGGCTAAGCGTTACCTTTTTAAAGCACATCTCACTTAGAATGCTCATCGACCTTATGATGATGTTCTGATAGAATTCATCCATACAAGTCCGTTCCCGATCCGAACGGAACCGAAGGCACTACTCCTACTACATCCATTTTGGAATCACCCTCAGGATTAGTAGCGATTAGCCCTTGCACTTCACTGCTCCATCTTCGACTCCAAGCTCTTGTCTTCATCGTGAAATCGTACTCGTTGGATCAAAGTGGTTTTCGGATCACAAATGTGATCCCGGTCTCTTTGAAACAACATTCGTTATTTCTCGGTAGACTCAACCCCGGTTCTTTAGGAAATACACAGATGAAAATAAGATCGGAGATCACCTTCTAACCGTTAGTGGATGGATTTTCTTATAAATGTCCTAGAAGAACGAACTAGTTATTTGTACAGTATAGCACCTCGAACGGTAACTATACCATATAATTCTCATACATCTTCTAAATATTTCCAAATTTATATTTGGGTCAGATTTGACAGTCAGTTATTTAACTATCAAATAAACAATCAATTCAACCAATTATTTTATTCCCACTGAAAAACTCCAAGTCTTATTAAAATTAGATTTTAATAATTTAAATTACTTTACCCTAAAATATAAACTTAAAACATTTAAAAATAAAGCTACTTCAATTCTTTATTCAAAATAATACTTACGAAATTCTATAAGAGTTTTCTGAGTAAAACTTAAGCCAAAATCTACCTTTCAAATAAAGCTAATATATTAAATATTAAATGTTAAAATTTCCTTTTTTAAAAATCATAATATTAATTTACTTTTAAAAATAATCAACTACTATAATTAAATTAAATAAATATTTACTTTTCACTTTAAAAGCAATTAAATAATTAATTTTCTAAAAACATTCTTTAAAAACATCTTTAAACATCTAGTTCATGCTTAGAAATATTCCTTTAAAAATATACTTAGCTTTCTAGCAAAATACACTTTCCAACTTTTAAAAATAAAACCATCCTTTTATTTTTAAAATGAATTGCACCTTTTCTTATAAATTTCCTCTGGAAGTCTATACTTTCAAATTTATCCACTGATAAATATTCCACTTCATTTATAAACCTAGTTTACCAATTTCCATTCCTCATCATCCTTTAAATCACAGTTTCCAAAACACTTAATCGATTTCAAACCGATTTCCTGAGTTAAATCCCCTTAAAATTTATTTCTCGATTTATCCAAATCAATCCCAAAATCCATTAACACCAAATTCACCCTTTACTATGATTTAAAAATCCTTATTTACATCTGAAACATAATTTCATTCTTTATTTCAAAATTCTCTTTTCATTTCCTTTAAGAACCCAATTCACTATATTTCTATATTTTAAAATACCAAAATACATTCATCCAGACCATAGCATCGAATAACTTAAATTCCAATATAATATATCACGGGATATCAAACAACATATCACAGTTATAAAAATAAATTTCAATATTTTGAGGAATCCACTTGGATCCCTCCAACTTGTTTTCCTGCATCCATAGATGTTAGTACACAAATAAATTACCAAATCCCACTTCAAGGGGGATAGGTGGTATAAAGGGTCATCTGCTATTATGCGGGATGCATAGGGTCTCATCCACTATATAATATGGGAATATCAATCACTCCAATATTTATACTACTGTATATAAAATCACATCCAGACTGATAATAATAATGACATCCAATCAATCAACCAATAATTTAAATTTAGACTAATTAAATTAACTAGTAATCCAGATGTGAGTGAGATTTACTCACATTGAGTATAAAACATCAAGCATTCCAATTTTAAATTAAATCGAGCCCGTTCAATTTAATCTAAAATTTCGCCTGTGCCAAATGCCTCTAGATCTGTACTGCCTGCGTAGATCCCATCGCTACGATTCCGGCACTTCTTGTTTCATCCGATTTCGACCTCGTATACATGATATATTAGTTTTTAAACATATAGATTTAAATTATATAAATAAATTTTAATTTTATTTACCCTGGGAATCTCGACCGTTGACTAAGCGAGAGAGATCGCAGCCGCTCCTACATCTTCTCCTTCATTCTTCACACACGCAAAAACTAACACATCACGCCCAAGCGTTGACCGATGCTGCTCCCTACCTCGTCGCAATCGGCGACGATCCAATGCCTCCATGCTGAAGCCCATCGAAAACTCTACCTACGGCCAGACCGAGGTGAAGCTTGGTCATCCCCCTAGCCCGCATAATGCTAACGAACGACGATGCTTCCAACTTCGATTTCCTCTTCCTCGTTGCTCGAAGTACGATCACCACCATCGATATTGTAGAGCTCGAAGAGGCCTACATTTTCCATTTAGAAGATGAAACCTGAAAATTCATGGATAAAGAGATTTTGGGGGAAGGACGTTGCATTTTAGCCATTGAAAATGTGTGAGTGGCGGCCGCAAGAGATAAGGCTAGGGTTAACTGTTTGAACGGTTTTTATATATGTATATAATATTATTTTATTAAAATATTCTCCAATTTTACAAGCTTTTTCTAACGAGTTCCAAACAACATGTGCCGTCTAGTATTTATAATGTTTTACCCATATTCCAAACACAATGGAACGTGTTTCGGAGCCTAATTCAATTGTATGTGGTAGATAGCTTTTTGAATCGATTTAAAATATTAAATTTTCGATTTTAATTTCAAACCGTTTCTCACCCGTACGAACAAACGGTAACCCCGAATGCTACGAAATTTGAAATCCGATAATAATATAGTATTATGGATCTAATGAAACTAGTTTCATCGAATTTCGAGACTGTGCCCCGGAAAGCTATTTTAACTCGCCGATTAAATCGAACGATTTTCAAAATCGTCAAAATCGTTTAAAATTTCACTTTTAAAATTTTACTAACTCTATTATAATCCAAATAGAATTTATATTCATATTAGAAATCATTCTGATTCGTTTCAAATAAAATTCAATTATTTACACTATTATCGTATTTTTAATTTCATTACTAAATTATTATAAATTCTAGTTTTAACTTATCGACTTTAAATTCCATTCACAAGTCCAATGTTATAATTCAAATCCAACTAGACTTTACGTAAATTTTAGCAATCGTTCCATATCCATTTGTTCCCAAATTTTCATTTTTATCTCAATTTCAAATATTAATTTACTATTTATCCAAATCCAATTAAATTACCATATTTGAAATTATAATTCATTTTATTAATTCAACCCAAATCTCCATATTTTAAAATCAATTAACAATTCACTTTCAACATTTAAAATAAATCCAGAAACTAACGACCAAAATTCCGAGTCGTTACATTCCTTCCCCTTTATAAAAATTTCGTCCTCGAAATTTGCTAAGGTAGGAAAAATGGCCCTAAACCACTTACCCAAAACCCACTTAATTAAAAATTACATTCATTTCTCAAACCCTTTAGTTTAATCCAAAACCATTAGATTTCATGTCCGACTCAAAAATTTTGAAATCTAACATCATTCCAAAAATCAACTTTTCTATTTAACCAAAAGTCCCAAAAAATTTCGAAAATTTTTGACAGCTTCTCCTTTGTACGGAGAGGCTTTTACAATATCAAAAAAGAGATAAATATGTACACATCGACTTAATCGATTGGAAAAAAAAATATAGCAATATATTATCATCACTTAGTTTTATTGCATAGGCGTACCATTTATTTAGCATTTTTAAGCGAGCGGCTTATCTATTACTTAAATAGGAAAAGAGAAACCAAACCATTTTTGCAGAGACACCTGTCCTTCTTTATTACTAATCCCTTTCTGCCGTACTATTAACTAACGACTTCCAGTTCTGAAGAAGCAGTTTTCAACTCTCTTCTGTGTTCAACTCCCCAAACTCCAATTCCCTTAAATATTGATTGGACGAACCGACTTCACCTCCCATCCTTCCCAAATTCCTTCTTACTCTCCTCCATTAACTCCACCCGCTGCCTCGCACCCCTCCTTCGGTTTTTGATCCGTTCGTTTCATCAACATTGTTGGTCACACTGCTTTTGCCCTACCGGAGTTTTGACAAAGCTATTCGCCATTAAGGTTTCCAAGATTAGTGTTACGCACTTCCTGATTTGAACTGTCAGCACTCATCGTTCTTGATTACTATCCCTTTCCCGAGCTTTCCGTCTGCTCTTCACCATATGTACTTCACTAGATTTGCTATTCTGAGTGAGGTCAACACTATCAAATATGATATAACTGTGCTAATCTTAATTTTTTCACAGTACTCATGATTTTCGGGTATCTAATTCAGTTTGATTTAACAATCCCCTAGTTGCAACTGCGATGAAATTGCTAGCAGTTCTACTGATGAATCAAAAATTTTTTGGTCCTAATTACACGAAGTTTCATTTGGAAGCCTTATATGACGTATAATTTCATGCCAGGTTCACACAAAGTGGCTGAAAATTTATGCTTTGCTTTGCATTTACCTGTAAACTACCATCGCTTCATTGTTCACCTGCGATGTCTGATTTGTTTTTGTACACATAACTCGCTGTTACTAATTTCATACATGGTTTAGTACCCAAGTTCACTGTGCAGTTGGTTGCCATTTGAAATCCAGTACGACTGCGGATGTTTATATTTGCCGATCCATGCATTTTTCTGGTCCTATTCCTTATTTATGATCAATTGGTCAGCATAAGGATCACAAGTTCCATCTATTTTAAATTATTTTATACATTCAGCGGTATGATGGTTTTGGAACATAGTTGACAATTGTTCCCATGTTGTCTTACAAATTATTTGGCGTCCCTGTAACTTGCTCTCTACTGCATTTGGAAGGAAATCAAATAGGATGATGACGCAATCCAACTAACGCATACTGACAACTTGTGGCAAGATATTTATTCATTGCCACTCTCGCTAAAACCAAATCGTGCACAACAATGCACAACCGTATTTCTTCTTAACTACTGAATTTATTGAGAATTTCCTATACTTGAGTTTCATTCCTCTACTATTACATTCAACCTACTCTGCACTACATAGATGTGTTGTAATCAGTTTTCAACACTGAATACTTTGCCATCCCCTGTCACCCATACTATTTATATAGACAGATGTGTATATGTACACACACACACGCACACATACACACACATACATATATCACTTTGTAGATGTGTATATATACATATATACACAGACATATGTATATATATGCATAGATATCTAATTTTCTTCCTATGGTAGGAATGTTTATTTTTTACAATTAGTAAAGGACATTTTCAAATTGCAAAAGGAGATGATTCCGGTATTTAAGTTTTCAAAGTGCCGTGTTTTGTAACATCCTGCTTTGTTTGGAGCACAGATCTTACCATTTAACATGATATTGAAATGTTGTTGAATTGTATTCAACCGGTGCATTTATGTTTGGACGGCTCTTCAAACTGGGTAGATTTGGTGCACTATTTGTGAACTATTCCGCACAAGGTAATTTCAGCATTTTACTTACTGTGCGTGGGTAACATTAGTACACACAGGTAATATATATATACGCACACACACTGTCCGTGTGCATGTACAATATATGTATACGAAGAGTGAGCGTGCGTATGTCAACGTTCCTTTCTATATAATTTGATGTTCAAATAGTGTGTTACTTAGCGCATTATCAGTATATGCGCTACTGACGTTGGTGACCCATAGTTGAATTCCTCACTGTAATTCCTCTATTTGAAGAATTTCTACGAATGCACGGCCATACATTTTCAATGTCCAATACAAATTTTTTGCCAGAAAAAAACTCCTTAAATTATCAACAGTGGCAAATTTATTACGGTATATCATTTGAGTTTGAAATTGGCTCTTAATAAGTTAGTACTCAAGTTAGTATTTCTACTCTGAAAACGAGTACATGTCTTTATAAATATGACTTGCTATCTATCTGTTCAACGATTATCGTTCACATTGTTATCTATATCTATCTGTTTAGATAGAACAAGCAAGTTCAGGACTCTAATAATATAGATTAAATAGGTTCGACTCAGTTACAATTAATTAGACTGAGCAATATTTACAGCTTCCTAAAATGTCAGCTTTTTAAAGAAAACAAGATTATACTAATTCTGAATCTGGGCAGAAACAAATACTCATCAGCAAAACATGCGATATAATATTTACTGCTGGACTGTTTTGTTTTTACAGTTGGTGAAAGCCGTACAACTTAATTTAATAGAGGTCGGCATTGTATTCCAGAGTAAAAGTAATCTCATTATGTTAACATTGTTTGGTTTCTGACTTACACAGTTACAGCAGTTATTATGTTTTCATTTTGCATATAAGATACTTCTTGAATTGGAATTTCCAATAATAGGATACGTAAGTTCCATTTATAATACGATGATAGAGGACTGTAAGCAAGAATTTGCAGTGGCAATTTCAGCCTCATTTCTTTCCGTTGCATACAGGTCACTATGATTTTGTATGTACTAATCAGGAATACATTTTCAGAAATTCAGACTGCATGTAGTATGCTGCACTTACTTCTCCACCATCCACTGTTTGGACTGCGAAATTTTACCTATTTACAGAACTTTGAAACTCAAATGGACCTCTGTACATATTCTGCCATAGAATGATGGTTATTGTTGCTACTTTTAGGCGTACATGAGTTATACTTCTACCATATCGGTATGCAAAAACTGAGTATGCTTTCGTGCCTGGCTATTTTCCATTACTTCATTAGTAAACATAGTTCCATGTCTATATTGACAGGCTAATTCCGTCTTACAAATAGATAATATACTGATTTAGGGTAAATAGATTGTTATTTTACCTACTGCATCTCAGAATTTCTAGGGGAGGCAGTTTTATTGTCATCTGCATGATATGACAACTACATTCATGTCTAAGTCTAAATTCATATGTCAAACATTCAGTTCGTCTTTTGATATGCATGCTTTCATATTACTTATGCCATGGTTTATTATGAAAGGGTGCTTTACAGTTTGGAAATGAAAACAGTGCAGTTCAATCTGTTTGTCACAGTTTTGCTACCAACAAGCTTGGGGCAAATACGACGTATAAGTAGTAAGGTATAGTAGGATAACGTCTGCTGGTATACATATTGACCGACAAATCACTATGTGTTTGCATACTGTTTTGTTCGCTGTTATATCGGAATAATATAACAGCTTACTATACCAACTATAAGTTTGTCGCTGTCACTGTAAAACTTATATGCTTTACAAAAATGTAATTAACAGCTGTTACCAGTTGTGGGTCTTTTTATTCTCTAAAATTATGGGAAGCATTGAAGTACGTAGGAATGCTAGAGCGAAAAGAAGAGTTATAATCAGGGAGCGAACAGAGATAGATCTGGAGTGTACCTAGATGAGGGGAGGCGATGGAAGATACATGAAATTCAACTACAACAACAGCATACGTGCGAAACATAAATTTGGGATGACGTGCAAAACAGGGTTACTTAAATCAGCACAAAAAGTTGTAACGGATTCACATTTTCGGTTTTAGTCAACTGATGCATTTTACCGTAACAGCAACAGGTACGAAGAGAACTATACGGCATGCAGCAAACAGTTTACGTAGAAATCTGTTTGACACAGTTCGCTCAGGTAATGTGTAAACAGTGTTCTCTATTATTTACTTTTGGAACAACTTAAAAACTGGGTTTACCCTAATGTAATGCTACATTTTTACTGCATCTATTACTTTTATAGGAAAATAGAAACCGCTCTTTTGCTTGGATGACACGTGTCCCATAAGATGTGAAAATCGGAGATGGCATAAATCCTTCGTTTCTCGCACTTCCAATTCCCTAGCATTTCCCAAATCGCATTCACTAACCCTTTCTTTTTCCTAAAAAACAAATCTGTTTCGATCTCATACCTCATCTAAACTTCCATACTTAACAATCGAGTCGGATCCTGATGGGTTACAGTATAGATGCAGTTGGATTGTGGGTTACACTTACACGTTGCGAATAGCAAGGATTGTAAAACTAGGGAAGGGGAGGGATCGGTAGCATAAAAACAAGAAGAACTAATGGTACGAATTTTTTACCTTCAACGATTCACTAATCATTCATAATTTATGAGTTTTGTTTCCATTTGTTTATCATATTTTTTTATCAGGTTTTCTATAATTATTTATGTAGTTTAAAACTTATTCTAAAAATTGGATCTCAATTTTAATTTTCTTTCAAAGTAATGGTAAATCCATTGTGTCAATGCTGCTTTTTTCTGTATAATATATTATAACATCCTAAGCTTCTCTATTCACACATGTTGGACTTGGATCTTTGAAAACATCATTAGCGTTGGTTCTTCAATTCAAATAGTCATCATAGTTTATTATTTCTATATTCATTATTTTCATCCGATAAAATTGAAAACTTTTATGGATTACTTTAATGAAAATTATATGTTTTTCTATGATTAGTACTCCAAGTTACATGAAAATTTAGTTATTGAAAACGGGTATTGTTAGGTTAATTTAAATAGTGCATTCCTGATTCCTTTCTCTTTTATATTAGTTCCAATAGTGGATGTAATCTCCCTATAAGCCTCACATCTTATATTAGTTTACTAGATTGCATTTGTGACACTAACGTGGAGATGGAAGAGAGATGATTTTGGAGTTATAAAAAGAACAATATATTTATAATTAACAATAAAATTTATCCTTACTCCCAACTTTGAGAAATGATTTTTTTTGTAGTGTGCTGCCATTGTCACCCAAAAAATTCATTTGGGTACCATGAAATTTGTAATAGAAATCAATATTTTTTTATGATCCTTTAGATCAAATTCAATTTTTTCATTCGGCCATAAACAATTATGTATCTTCGATTTTCAACGGATGTTCATTGTCGTACGGTGATAACTAATCATGTGTCTTTGATTTTCAATGATCATTCATATTGTACGGTGATAAACAACTGAACAGTATTTTTGTACTGGAAGCATAAACAATAATATTTTATGGTTTTATTCACTAATTCAATCTAATAACATCAATTACTATTTGCAATTTACACCATGTTGTTGTACTTAATTACTATTTGGTGAATTATTTACTAATTCTGAAAGGACCAGGACCATCTTCTATTTATAACTGTTTTAGTTAGTGTTATTTCTAAATTAACAAATCTAAGCATGCAAATTATAGGTATTAATCCACATTGTTGGATTCACTGAGGGTGAGGCCTCTGAGCTCTTATACAAAAGAACTACCATTTTACTCCATTTAGCATTTTAATCCTTGGTCGGAACTCATGATTTGTTGATGGGTAGAGTAAGAAGCATGCTTACACAATCTTTGGATATGGATTATATTATCATATTAAATTTTTGTGCCTAAACCATAATGCAATAGTTTTGACTTTTGTTAAAATGCCATAAAACTATGTGCGCACTATGATTGAATCCTCTCCTTTAAATGCTCGGCACTTGGGAGGTTTTAATTGTACTATTTTTAGATACGTTTGTTTTTTGAAGTACATGCAAATTTTGTCAGGTTTTGTCTTGATAAAGATAATCAAATGCTTATAAATATACATGTTTTGTTTTTTCATAGTGGTTGAAGGCGCAATTTTTTTTTTTTTGATATTTACGGATTTTAGGAGCATATAAATTCTAACTTTATTTCATAATAAACGTCAAAGAACACTGATAACTGAATTTTAAGTCAACAAATAGTAATAAAGCTTCACTACTATAGTATGACGCATTTATATATTCTTCGTAGAGGGGCTTGGAACCCAACCTCATCAGTGTCAATTCATCATTAAAAAAATAACCGTTATATTAGGACATTAACGTACAAAATTAAATGGTATAACCTTCACATAACATGAGCTCGGTGACATAATGTACTGTTAGTCTTTATTTAATGTTCACTTATCAAACAAATATATAATATGGACCTAAAAAATAATACATTGAATAAAATAAACAATATATAAAAATAAAAAAGTAAAATTTAAGATTATATTTTAACATAAACTGCATTAGCCAAGTTAGCTATTCAGTGGGCAATACTGCCAACATGTTTTGGGATATGCATGACTTCTGACCAATACATGATGTTGCTCGAACTTTTTCTGTTCTACTATAGCTGATGAATTCCCCTTTTCTATAATTCTCCTCATTTATTGTTAAAAAAAATTACGCATGCGCTTTGGTTGTAGAAATCATATAAAAGAATTTAAACCTTAATCTTCAGGTAATATGCTCCAATTTGATGGTTTTAACGATTGACATTAAGCTGATCCAACTGTTTATTACTGAACAATTTTAAGAATGTTTGTTTACGAGTAGAACTTAAATGCAGTAAATCTGCATAAAACCATAACTATTAAGAAGTTCAATAAATCTGTATAAAACATTTAAATGCAGCATGCGCTTAACTGTTTTATGTGATATTCCCCTTCCACCACCCCCTCCCCCATTTTTTTAATAAAAGGGAACATGTTTTGCATTTTTGTTAAGCATTAAGCAAGCTTTGAACTTATAAGCATCTAACATCACACATTTCTCTTTTACCAAGTGAATAACGGAGAAGTTACCCTTGAAAAAGCATTGCTATACATCTAAAAATCCATTTAGAGTCAAACTTTCCCACCCAAACAGAAAAAAGAAACGAAATGAAAATGCCATTAGCAAGGAAAAGAGCCAGTCTCCATCGAAGAACAACATAGTTGTTGTTAAGGGCTGACCAAAACATACTTTTGCTTTCACATATATACACCCTCATATATATATATATATATATATTCATCTTCGTGTATTTTTATAAATATATCTCCAGATAAATCTCATAGGAGAAAAGCACTTGATCTTTTATAGTAGATGATTGTCACCTATAAGTATATATTTGCTAGAGTTTCATATTTTACATACAAATCACCTTATCACTTTAAATTCATTACAACTATAACCATATTATTCTCAGATGTGTACCATATATCCCTTATAATTATTTCTCTATGTACATACATATGTATGCACAACGTATTTTTTTTCTCTATAGGCACGCAGGCTCGCATGTCAGAGCTTCACCATCTCACTCACTCACTCAGCCAGTTCTCGCAAGTTGATCCCATGGGTGCGACAATAAATATAAACCCACCCTCATCTGGTGACTCGACCTGCCTTTTCATCCTGCTCTCTCTACCACTTCACTTCACCCTGCATCCGATCTATTAGATGCGTATACAGCACGTCACTCAAATAGCACACAAGCTCATAATCCTGCATCTCTGAGCAACTCGAGCATGCATACTACAGTACTTCATCCCATCTCTTGCAGGCTTACAACTCGCAGTATCATCGACGTCTTCCAATCCATCTTCCCAGCATTTTTCAGCACCATCATATGCACACAGCACATCTTTCAGACCGACCTGTTACAACATCTTGCAGTATCATCCCTTTAGGCTTATCATTGCAGCAACCTGGTAGAGCATAATCATTCAGCGCATATTTGCAACTGTAGGTTTGTTACAGTGCATGCAACACCAGCACTTTCGACCCTTGCAACTCCTTGCCTGACCTCTCACATCAGCATCTTATCCATACCCGGCACGCATCAGCAGCTCCTCGTTCCCTGTCATGCAGCAATAGCAGTTCACAAGGATCTCTCATCACCTCGGCTTTACAAACTCATGCCTATCCTTTTCAGCCAGGCTGCACAACCCATGTTATATCCATTCACAAAGTTAGTGCAATATTATCAAAGTCAACATGTAAATATTGCAGTATTATCAGCGTCAATACATATAATTGTAAACTTATTTATTTGTTTTACTTTTACCTATCATATTCTGTTGATTCATAGTGATGATCCCTAATATTTGTAATAGTCTAACAAACTATTGTGCGGATTTTGATTTTTTGCTTAATAATAATGAGTGCTTTATATAAGGGCCACTCTTTCATCAAAAAATAAAATAAACAATAAAGCTTTGCTATTTATGCTGCACGAATATAGCGATTATATTTTTAAAACTAATGTGTCTTAGTGATCACTGTCAATCATAACACATATTTTTCTTTCAATAAAGGCAAAGAAGAAACATTTTTAATATTTTTTTTATAATTGAAAATATTTCAAAGATATATAGAACTACGCATGAATTTATAAAAAAATTACAATCATATTATACCCTATCAGAACATTACTAACCATTCATCTTCATGATGTACAAACCTCAACACAATCCTCTGAAACTGAAGTTGTAATATACAGAAATAATATATGTAGTTGTACTTCATGCAAATAGTCAATATAAGGTAGAAAGAAAAGGAATCACAACACTACACATGCCATTTCTCATAAACTGATAACTTTCCGTGTGCGTAGCATGGGCCACTCACTAGTTTATTATGCAATCAGCACAACCACAATCCAGCCAAACGGCTTCCAGGTACCTGTACTTACTCAGACAAGCACAAAAGTTTCCAAACCATGAAATTTTAACAATATTTCACTTACTCAACTAGCCAAACGTATAAACTTCACACCCCAAATGTCAATTTCAAATTCATAACAATTAAAAGGCTTCAACACAAATTTAATTCCTTTCTGTGGATTTTATATATCATTTTATTCCACTCGAAATGGTTTACAACCAAGTTCACTATATTCAATTCATTTTTAATATAAACAACCCATACTCATTCCAATTGATTCAAAAACCAATTTTATTCACTTCTTTTAATTCATTTACTTTCGTTTATGACCAAACAATTAATTTTTTATGCAAATTTGATATTATTTATGCAAATAATGATTACTTAAGCTTATAACCATTTTAAATTAATTCCAACTCAATTTATATTAATTTCATTTCATTCTGAACTATTCACAACACATACATTCTCATTTTCATTACATTTTTAATTTAAATCCCTTCATTGCATTTCATTTCATTATCCAAACAGATTTCATTCAAGACCATTTCATAAAGCTTGATAACAATCATTTCACAATTTGCTTAATTTATTTCAACCCCATAGTAATTCCATTTCTTCTTGCATCAATTCTATTACCATTTTAATTTGATTCCCATCCAATCAAATTCCAATCCATTTACTAATTTTAATTCAACTAGTTTACTCACTCAATCCATTTTAAATTTTAACTCACCTTCTCAATTCATTCCTGAATTTATTTTATTAATAACATGGCCATTTTCAATTATTCTAGATCCAAACTGGATTTATTTGCAGCTCAAATCATTTCTATTTTAACCCAACTTCATTTCATTCGACAATATTTCCATCATATTTAATTCCTTAACAATATGTGTCGAATTCTATTTATAATTCAAGCTTTATTTCAAAACTCCACCATTAACTCGTAATTCAACTTTTATTTAACCACACTATGTTATATTTTTAGATTTCTTAACTAGTTAGTTATCTAATTGGTTCACTTCCAAATCTTAAGTCAACATTTTATTTTTATTTCATTTACCAAAATATCAAACAAATTTCTTTGGGTTTTTATTTTATTTTCCAATTTTATTCAAGCCCTACTAAATTTTATTTAACCAACTTAAATCCATACCATTTCTTTCACTAATTTAAAAAAGAATTAAATTTCATTCAATACTATTTATAACTCACCTGAATTTTGATTTCAATTCAATCAAAATTCAGCTCGATTTCATTTAGTTTAGGTTAAATTCAATTCGATCAAATTTTTATTTCTCAATCCAATTTAAATTTTTATTTCCCAATTTATAAGTTCATAAACTTATTTACTTACTTAAGTCCATTCACATTTATAAATTAAATACTGATTTCTTTTGACTTTTCACATCTTTTAAATAGAATTCCTAGAATTCAATTACTTGATTTTATTTCAAAACCATTTTGAAATCATAAATAACACATACTCTCTTGGTATATCAAATCAAATCTTTGGATTTCAAACAACTTTGGTTTTTACCAAAACAATCTCCCTTTTGGAATTTCTAAAACAAACTTGTTTATCAAACAAGTCCAAACAAATAATCATACCAAACCACCCCGATAGCAGTCCATCACTTAGAAACTTTAATACTGATGATGTGGCCATCATCACCGGGATTATTTTCCAACGACTGAAGTAGTTCAGTGCTTCCTTACTTCCAAAAATTTATTTCCAAACAATTTGTATTCAAAAATATTGCCTAAAATAATATTCCATTATTTCTTTTGAAACCACTTTGGAAGGCATTTCAAAAATTCCAATGATTTAAAATTCCCAAACTTTTTGTTCATATCCATTTAAAAAAAAATTCCCAAAATTTCCGGGATTTAGATTCTGGTTTAAGTCAACTTTTGATTATGTTCCATTGTATTATTTCATACTTACATAATTCTATTTGGTTATAAATGTAGACCATTTCAAATTTTAGATTCTTGTTTGACTATGATATTAATAACCAAACATCCAAATATATATATATATATATAATAATTTTAGAAAATTATTTCTTTTATATCAAAACATATTTTTGGATAGAATTATTTCATTTACCCATTTTAAAATAATACTATGTTGGTTTATCTTGTTTAAGTGTTTAGGAACCTCCATCATATGGTTGTATTTCCCGTACCCACCAGAATTCATAAACACTCAACCGATAAATCAACACAATATAAAACAATTTTCTATTCACTAACAATTACGCTCTCATATCTAGTATTACACTCAAACTCATTCTACAGTACTACTGGCTCTACCTTTAATGAGTAATTCACCAAAGCGTTGGTTATCGCCAACCTAAGCTCTGATACCGCATGTGGCGAACTGTCCCTCTCGACCCTCGAAAATCGACACAAATACGCATGCCGAACGTTCGAGTGCCGGAAACGACAGACTGCTGAGGGGAAAGAAAGAAGGAGGTAGAAGAAGAGCAAACAAAAATAAAACAACACAGAATCTCACAATTGCAGCGGAACAATATATAATAGATAAATGACTGATCTTTATACAAAAAGAACTATATTAGTTTATATATTACATCATCAGAGTACAACACAATCAATAGCAAAATACCGAACAATTATATTAACTTTTCCTCACGAACTGAATACATAGCTTATACTGCACAGCGAAATATACATCAAGTATGTGTGATACGTCTCGCCATTCAGCTCGTCTCCTGAGCTCCACGGCATCCTATCCTGTATTTTAAAATACTCGGTTTGACCCGAGCATTATAATAAAATAACACCTGAGTCAGTCTGGAAAACCAGCGTGAGAAAATACACTAAATTGAATTATTAAAGTTTCCAAAATCCTTTGAAAATCAAAGGTATCTTGTAAGACCACGCCACAAATAAACATGTCAGGTTTTTACCTTACGATAACAAAAAATGTTTCTTACCAAAATCCTTCGATATTATAATAGTGTCTAAGTACAAAGACTTATTCAAATAGCTGAAATTGTTACATTCATTAAATTCCAGCAATACTAGGCTCTACAATCAAAACTGTAAAGGGCACGTAGGGAGAATGGATTTCCAACTAATGACTAGGCATTGGGGTACCACCTGTCACGATACTTGGTCTAGGTCAGCATACCGAGGACCCCTCCCGATCCTTTGCGACACAAGACCGAAGCTACCCCTTACTGGATAGTCCGAATAAGATCACCCCTTGGTTGGGACAGCAACTATCCACACTGCCGAATAAAAAGGGAAATCTAGACGAGGATGACCTTACCCTAATTGGGTGCTACCCACTTAGCCTTGCTGCATATTCCCTGATTTTCAGTCATCCCTGGTTGATGAGGTTCGTGGCTAAGCATTAACTTTTTAGAACACATCTCACTTAGAATGCTCATCGTCCTCCTGACGATGTTCTGATAGCATTCATCCATACAAGTCTGTTCCCGTTCCAAACGGAACCGAAGGCACTACTTCTACTACATCCATGTTGGAATCACCCTTAGGATTAGTAGCGACTGGCCCTTGCACTTCACTGCTCCATCTTCGACTCCAAGCTCTTGTCTTCATCATGAAAACGTACTTGTCGGATCGAAGTGGTTTTCGGATCAAAAATGCTATCCCGGTCTTCTCAATACAATGTTCGCTATTTCTCGGTAGACTTAACCCCGGTTCTTTAGGAAATACACAGACGAAAATAAGATTGGAGATCACCTCCTAACCTTTAGTGGATGAATTTTTTTATAAACGTCCTAGAAGAACGAACGAGTTTACGCGTACAATATATCACCTCGGACAGTAACTGTACCATATAATTCTCATACCTCTCTTAGATATTTCCAAAGTTATATTTGGGTCCAGATTTGATAATCGGATATTTGACTATCAAATAAACAATCAATTCAACCAATTATTATATTCTCACTGAAAAACTCCAAGTCTTATTAAAATTAGATTTTAATAATTTAAATTACTTTACCCAAAAATATATGCTTAAAACATTTAAAAATAAAGCTACTTCAATTCTTTATTCAAAATAATACTTATGAAATTCTATAAGAGTTTTCTGAGTAAAACTTAAGCAAAATCTACCTTTTAAATAAAGCTATTATATCAAATATTAAATGTTAAAATTTCTTTTAAAAAAATCATAATATTAATTTACTTTTAAAAATAATTAACTACTATACTTAACTTAAATAATATTTAGTTTTCACTTTAAAAGCAATAAAATAATAAATTTTCTAAAAACATTCTTTAAAAACATCTTTAAATATCTAGTTCATGCTTAGAAATCTTCCTTTGAAAATATACTTAGCTTTCCAGGAAAATTCAATTTCCAACTTTTAAAAATAAAATCACCTTTTTATTTTTGAAACGAATCGCACCGTTTTCTTACAAATTTCCTCCAGAAATCTATACTTTCAAATTTATCCACTGATAAATATTCCACTTCATTTATAAACCTAGTTTACAAATTTCCATTCCTCATCATCCTTTAAATCACAGATTTCAAAACACTTAGTTGATTTCAAACCAATTTCCTAAGTAAAATCCCTTAAAATTTATTTCTCGATTTATCCAAATCAATCTGAAAATCCATTAACACCAAATTCACTCTTTATTATGATTTAAAAATCTTTATTTACATTTGAAACATCAATTTCATTCTTTATTCCAAAATTCTCTTTTCATTTCCTTTAAGAACCCAATTCATTATATTTCTATATTTTAAAATACCAAAATATATTCATCCAAATCATAGCATCAAATAACTTAAATTCCAATATATTCTATCACAGGATATCAAATAACATATCACAATTATGAAAATAAATTCAACATTTTGAGGAATCTAGTTGGATCCCTCCAACTTGTTTTCTTGCATCCACAGATGTTAGCACACAAATAAAGTACCAAATCCCACTTTGAGAGGGACATCGCGGTATAAAGGGTGATCCGCTATTATGCAGGGAGCATAGGATCTTATCCACTATATAATGCGGGAATATCAATCACTCCAATATATATATAAACTACTATATATAATATCACATCCAGACTGATAATAATAATCACATCCAATCAATCAATCAATAATTCAAATTTAGACTAATTAAATTAACCAGTAATTCAGATGTGAGTGAGATTTACATACATTGAGATTAAAACGTCGAGCGTTCCAATTTTAAATTAAATCGAGCACTTTCGATTTAATCCAAAATTCTCACTTGCTCCGAACGCCTTAAGATCTGTACTGCAATGTAGATCCCGTCGCTGCAATTCCGGCGCTTCTTGTTTCGTCCGATTTTGACCTCGTATACATGAGATATTAGTTTTTAAACATTTGGATTTAAATTATATAAATAAATTTTAATTTTATTTACCTTATGAATCTCGACCATTGACTAAGCTAGAGAGATCGTGGCCGCTCCTACATCTTCTCCTTCGTTCTTCATGCACGTGAAAACTAACTCATTACACCCAAACGTTGATCGATGCTGCTCCCTACCTTGTCGCGGTCGGCGACGATCCAACGCCTCCACGCTGAAGCCCATCGAAAACCCCACCTATGGCCAGAGCGAGGTAAAGCTCGGTCATCCCCCTAGCATACAAAATGCTAACGAACAGTGATGCTTTCTGCTTCGATTTCCTCTTCCTCGTTGCTCAAAATATGATCACCATCATCGATATTGTAGAGCGTGGAGAGCTCTACATTTTCCATTTAGAAGATGAAACCTGAAAACTCATGGATGAAGAGATTTTGGGGGAAGAAGGACGTTGCATTTCGGCCATTGAAAAAGTATGAGTGGTGGCCGCAAGAGATGAGACTAGGGTTAACTGTTTGAACGATTTTTATACATGTATATAATTTTATTTTATTAATATATACTCCAATTTTACAAGCTTTTTCTAACGAGTTCCAAAAAACACGTGCCGCCCGGCGTTTATAATGCTTTACCCATATTCCGAACACAATGGAACATGTTTCAGATCCTAATTCAATTGTATGTGGAAGATAGCTTTTTGAATCGATTTAATATACTAAATTTTCGATTTTAATTTCAACGCGTTTCTCACCCGTACGAACAAACGGTAACTTCGAATGCTACGAAATTTGAAATCCGATAATAATATATTATTACGGATCCAATGAAACTAGTTTCATCGAATTTCGAGACTGTACGTCGGAAGGCTATTTTAACTCATCGATTAAATCGAACGATTTTCAAAATCATCGAAATCGTTTAAAATTTCTTTTTTAAAATTTTACTAATTCTATTATAATCTAAATAGAATTTATATTCCTATTAGAAATCATTCTGATTCTTTTTAAATCGAATTCAATTATTTACACTATTATCGTATTGTTAATTTCACTATTAAATTATTATAAATTCCAGTTTTAACTTATCGACTTTAAATTCTATTCACAAGTCCAATGTTATAATTCAAATCCAACTAGACTTTATATAAATTTTAGCAATCGTTTCATATCCATTTATTCCCAGATTCTCATCTTTATCCCAATTTTAAATATTAATTTACAGTTTATCCAAATACAATTAAATTGCCGCATTTGAAATTATAACTCATTTTATTAATTCAACCCAAGTCTCCATATTTCAAAATCAAATAACAATTCACATTCAACATTTAAAATAAATTAAATGTCCAAAAATTAACGATCAAAATTCCGGGTCGTCACATTAACAAATGATAATATTTAATTAATGTCATTTATTGTTTGGTTAGTCACGGTTCTTAAACTATTGATTGTTATATGTTATAAGAAATGTAAATTTACAAATAAAATAAATATGAATTAAAATTTAAGAACTTAAGTTTCGGTGTTTTGAAATTGGCTTTTCAAAGATTTTGAAAAATAATATAAGTATTATTTGGAAGTGTTTTCAAAAAGAAATATTTTAAAAGAGGTTTGAAAGAAATGTTTTTAAAAAGAAAATTTAAAAAGGAAATAAGTTTTATACCCACCTCTACTGTCATTGGAAAATAATTTCGGTGATGGTCGCGACATCATCGTCTTCATTTTTGAGTTTCAAAGTGGGAAGACCACTATATTAGCTTTGCTACATATTTGTTTTGGTGAAACAAATTTTAATTTTGAATTTCTAAATATGGTTTGATATATATAAAAGATATGAGTATATATATTATTTCAAGATGATTTGACATGGAACCCGGTATTTAGTTTTTAAGGTTCTATAAATTAGGGATTTCAATTATTGTAATGAAATGACATCTAAACAATTTTAATAGTTGGAAACTTCTAAAATAAGAAACAAGAAATTAGAAGCTAAATGTTTGATGAAACTGAAAGAAATTGGAGATTTGTCACTTGTAAATTAAAAGCTAATGGAAATTAAGAAAATGTAAACTATTGAACATTTTTGTTCACTAAAATGAATAAGACAAATTTGTATAAATCTCAATTACGTTCTAAAAACATATATGAAACTTACCAGAAATGTTTAAAAAGTTGAAATGTTAAATATGAACATGTAATAGAATATTATATAAGTAAAATGCTTAATAATAAAAAAAATACTTCAAAATGAACATATGTTTATAAATAAAAGAATTAAGATGTTACAAGAATATTATAAACTTAGGTTTACGTTTTCAAGTGGTTAATAATTAGACTGAATGGTAAAAAGTGAACGTTATCTAAGAAAATTATTATAAACTTAAGAAAATGACTAAAATAATTAATTAATGAAAATTAATATTAAATCGAAATCAAGTTATATAATAATAAACGAGAATCAAACTGTAAGAAACTTATATAATACTTTACAATTTATTCATGAATGTTCTAAGTAATTGAATGGAATTTTTTTTATGTAAGTAAATAAATGAAAAAAATGACATTGTATGAATGAATGAAAATAAATGAAAAGTAAATGATGGAAAAAGAAACTAATATCATAAACTTAAATAATAATATTTAAAATCCTATGTGTTTCGCTTATGGGATGTTCGAGGAATGATACGTCAAATTATTTAAAGTTGTATGAATAATCTATTAAGTAATTATTTAAGGCTATTGAGCGTAAGGTACACTTGGTAGTTATTTATCATCCTTGTACGATGAAAAGTTTCTAAACCTGAACAAACCATTAGTTTTGGTTGCTATAGATATATAATGGATTCTTTTGTTGCATATAATGGTTGTATTGCTTTTGTTCACATATGATTATTATATATTGTATGTTGCTTGTGCTATTGGTTTGAAACAACTAAAATATTAGTCTTTTGCATCATTTTAACTCTTTGGATTATATAAGTGAAATACAGGTTTATGGAAGCAATAGCTACTCTTTTGGTTTCATAAATAAAGTTGTTTGCCCGAAAAATAGGTACGTTTTCAGAGTACAATTTTGGGAACGATATTTTATTGTTTTACTATGATTTGGGATATTTTATTATTGAAATGTGATATATAAATTGTAATTATTGATATTATTATTTTTCGGACCTAATCGCGCAAATGAGACTCTATCAAAAAAAATTGTGAATTTAGGACTCGGAATTTTTTTGTGAAAGTGGAGTTATTTTCAAATTTTTATTAAGCTAAATTAAGTAAATTAATTGTTTATAAATTGAATATTTTGAATAATATTATATCAAATTTCTTAATTCATTCTTGTTCCTCTTCAGGGACGAAAAGTTTTGAGTGAGGGAGATTGTAACGAACCGTATTTTTGATAATTAATAATATTCAATTTATAAGATTTATGGAATTTAATATTGGAAGAAATTAAAATTTATGATTTATAAATGGGAAATTTTCTTAAATGTAATTTAATAATGTTGATTGAATGAAATTGACAATTGCTAATGTGATTTCAGTCAACTGTAATGTTAAAGCAAATTAGGAATGTAATTATAGAGTTTAAATTGGATATAATTGTAAGTCAATAAGAAATGAATTAAATGATGTGTTAATGGTGAAATTATATGTATTAAATTGATATTAATTAATATAGAGAACGAAATAAGTTTGGGTAAGTACTTTGTAACCCTTGGTTGTAAATAATGAATTAATAGAAATGAGTTTCTAATCTGTAACAATTGATTTATTAGCATCTCGTTGATTAAATCATTTTGGAATTAATTTGAAAATCAATGAAATTTAATATAATTAAATATTGTAGTTAATATGAGTTAAGATGGTAATTGTAGAATATGAATGTAATAAAATGTAAACTAATGTTAATTATATTCAGAAGGCAATTGTTGATTCAATAATAAGAGTGAGAATCAAAATAAAAGAATTTATTGGAATCTCTTGAATAAAAAGAGGGAAGATGTTAATTGTAAACACATAGTGAAATAAATTTAAATTTGGTGATGTATTTACAATTAATTCAGTTCATGCTTCAAAATTTAATGTTTGTTTACTGCATATATGTTTATACATAAATATAAACTTATGTTTTAGATCCTATTATATCATAAAAAAGGATTATTTAGGTTTGAAATCTCATATGGTATTAAATCAAATGTTAATAGGAGATGATAAAGGGGGTAAAGTAGATTTACACTTGACTATTTCCTTTTCAATTAGACTTGATTAGATTTTAATTGCAACATAATTTACCTTTCCATCTTCACTCTTATAATTTACTTTTACATTCATTGCCTCCTTATATGGATTATTTTCATACCTTTTATCTATGAATGTAAACTATAAGTGGCGATAAAGATGTGTGTGTGTGTGTATTATACACCAGTTTATATTACCTTATTTATGCTATCATATTTTTGAATGTATGTTAATGCATTCCTAGTAAAACATTAAATGTTAACATGTTTGTTTAAATTTCCAATCCAATCAAAGAGAGAAAGAGAAATGAACAGTTCTTAATGTTGTATATGCTTTCAATTAATGACACAAATTTGTGTAGAGAATTTATTTTCATTTATTAAGTGTTAATTAAATCTTTAATGGATGTAAATTTTGGTATGTTTGGGGTAAACAAAATGAGACGACCCACCCTTTTAGAATAACTTAAGCTGATAATAAATCATCCTTGTCCAACTTAAACCGTTCAAAATGAGACAGATTATCAATTTGGGGGTTTAAAATAAAATCTACACAGAGTCACATACAGAATAATACAGAATCTCGCAGCGGAAATAAATAATATACATAGTAGTTCATGAAGTTACTTAAAAAAAGTACATCAGAGTTTCATATTTTAATTATACGATACATAAGAGTCTACTAATACAAGCCAAAATGAAAGTAGATAACTAATATTGGATAGAGTGGAGTCTTCAGCCAAGTCTCCGGCTCCTATAATAAGCAATGCTCATATACTGCAATACTCAGGCAGACCAGAGCATAAAGTAAAACAATATACCCGAGTCAGGTCTGGAAATTCTCATATAAGTAATCCTACTCAAGTGAAAATGTACAAGTAACTCAAGAGATGTTATGGGATTTTCCATCTCTTAAGGATCCGTCAAACTATTTATATATATAATAGAATACGCTATATATGTACTATCTGCCGGTAATATAAAATATCAAAATAGCATTAAGGCTCTACATTGATATATAATATAATATGTTATATATGTACTATCTATCAGTAATATAAAATATCAAAATAGCGTTAAGGCTTTACATTGATTGCCTTTAACATGGTTTTAAGCATTGTCATACAGTTTGCATTTGACGCCACCATTAGAACGTCGGTGGTCAGTGATGCATGATGATACGACAACACTAAACCAAAATCGTAGGGGTCTCGTATAAGGATAAAAGTATGACAAGGCACGCGATGCAATGCCTAAGGTAGAATGCTACCAGTTTACCCTTACCGCCTGTGGTAACGCATCATAGCCATGGCCGGCCACCAAGTCCAACACTCTCATAATTGAAGGGTGATCACCTTAACAACCGAAATAAGGATATTAAAACGAAGATGTGTGTCCTCTTGGGGTAGCTAACCTGCTTGGCTGGTATGGCTCCTATTTTAATCATTTCAAATTGACACAAGTGCCAGGCTAATCCATCATCGTTCTCTTTCTTCAAATCCAGCAAATGTGCACCAAATCCAACCACTACTTTCTGGATCATCACTCCACGTACACAGTTATCAAAGCGATTCCGGTATAAACAGAGAGTATGCCCATATCCGGCCTCGGTCTCTTTAATAACCAACGTCATTTTTACACCGATGGATATTTTATTAAATCAAAATATCTTTTACTTTCAAACAACATATTCCCATTTGACGTAAACAAATTTGGTTTTAAAATCAATGAATGAACTTTAAACAAATATTTAATTTCAAAAAAAAATTATCCAATTTGAACAACTATTCAGTTTAATAAAATTAGTTAACTCTTTATATACAAAAGTTTTATTATTAAATATTTACTTAAACACTTTTAATTGAAATCTAATTCAAAACAATCTAATTCAAACTTTATATATTAATTCAATGATTAAAATTCTCTTTTTAATTAAATCAAACATTTATTAAATTTAATTACATCTACAATATTAACAAACTTCATTGAATTTCGAATAATCAACTTAACGAGTTTAAAAAATCATTAATATTTAAATAACCTTTTTAATTCAATTTCATAATTCAATTGATATTTCATTTTAAAATCTGATTTAACCCAATAGATTTCAAATTTAAATATTAATTTCAATGTAAAATTTAAATTATAAATTCACGTTAAAATTCCAAATTATTTCTTAATTCTAATTTAAATATTAAATATCCAAAACTAAATTACAATTAACCAATCAGTGTTTGTTATTAAATTTTCTATCCTAGACCAAGTGATTTAAATTTGAGTATTTATCATTTCAACCCATATACCGGTTCAAATTTTGGTGTCCAGTTCAATTCACACATCAACAATACAAAAGTGACAAGTATCACTAAATCAACCGTCATCCAATATTCTAATTTTTACATAGTTAAATGGTTTCCCATGCAATTGGGATCATAATCAATAATTTAAACTATTTTAGCATATATCACAGTGTTGAATACTCATGATTTCCAATCCCAATATCAATAATATTTATCAACCAATTATTTATAAAAATTGCAGGATATTTGCAATATGAAAATATAACCGTGAGCTTAAAATTGCTCATCTTCGCGGATTTGGAAAACAAGCACGAAGGTATCGATTTAGATACGCACATATGTACTAGAACGGGAATGCGACTGCGGCCTAGACGGAAAGCTGTCGCATACGGGAATTTGACGAAGTGGACTACATACGGAGCAAGGTGTAGTCGAATGTGGGTTTCAGATGAGATGGAAACTGGTGGGGTGGCTTTGGTCGCAGTTGTTGCTCGGTGCGACGGTTGATCGAGAGGAGGTAGGGAGCGGCTAGGTGCTCATTAGGGCTGGGTAGGTGGAGGTTTGGGTATGTGCTGGTGTAGGTTTGGTTTTCGGGTGGAGCGGGTGGTGTGGGTTTCAAGTTGGTGGAGGGAAGCTCGGGTACGACTAGGGTAAGGGCTGTTGGTAGGGAAGCGGGCACGGGCTGTGTGGCGCTGGCGCTGGGTTTTGGGCGCGGGTCGGCTGAGGTGGTGAAATGCGGGACCTGGGCTGAAGGGGCTTCGGCGAGGGGAGGTGGGCTGTGTGAGGTTGGTGGCGGGTTCAGATAGGACAGGGGTTGCAGGCGGTGGATGGCTGGAGCAGGCGGGACTGGGCTGTGCCGGTGATAGGTTATAGGTCGGTGGGCTGCGGGCTCGTGAATGGGTGGGAGGTGGAGGACTGGTGAGGTGAGGTGACTCGGGTGGGTTGGTCAGTAGGGTCATGTGGGCGGGGCTTTGGGTGGAGGTAGGTTGGTAAGGTGGTAGCTGGGTGGTGGGGTGAGGAGGGTTGGCTGGATCGGGAAGGGTGCAGGACTCGTGGGGAGAAGAATAAAGAAGAAGGAAGGGAGAGAAGGTAGGAGGTTACGTGGGTTATACATGAAAGTTTTTTTTGTTTTATATTTTTTTTCTCTAACTTTAAGAATGAAGGAAGAAAATGGTAGCAGCAAGAAGGAGGAGCATGAATATACAAAAGGAATGGAATGTACAAAGGCTCATTAATGCAGCATTAAAATATGTTTAGCTGTTCACACAAGGTATGTCCACGAAAAGAAATTTTTTTGGCTGAAAGAATGTATGTAATTATGACTGCAGGGCACGGTACGGACCACTATCTCGCCCAATTAGTGTTTTGAAACGGAAGCCAAAATACAAAAAAAGTATACCACGGAGATCAACACGATAAAACTAATCCAACGATGTACTCAAATCTGCGTCACGACATTTGTTTCAAAATTTCATCTGTCACCGTTGTTACCGTTTTGAAATTGGACGACAACGACAATTCTTGATAAAAGGAGCTACGGAGGATGAAATTGGATGGAACGAATTTTGATGTTGTAATTAGAAAATTTTCTAGATCATTTCTATATAAAAATATTCAAACTTCAAAATTTGATAATTCGCACTAAAAATTTGTGTTGACCGAATTTCAGACGAATTTCGACGCAAAACAAATTTCATTGGTCTCATTTAAATGGAATCGTTCCAAATATCTGGTTTTTGTTGTTAAATTTTTATTTTTAAAAATACATTTTATTTCAAAATCTTAGTTAAAATCTTATTCAAATCGTTGAAAAAAATCCAGGTCATTACACAAAATTAATTAAGTGAACAGTTGTTTTTGAAATTTGAATTCCAAAATTTTGTTTGCAGTGTAGAGTTAGTCCATTCATTCCCTTTCTACTTAATAATTTTTGCATTCTTTTCATTATTTCCTCATTTGTTTATTACTCCTTTCCATTTACATTGTCTGTAGATTTTCCATTTTGCAAACATGAACAACTTTTCATATTTTTAATTCTTTCTTTTACCTATCTTTAATACCTGCTGCTTTTAAAAAAGGCTGTTCATATTTACTTTATTTTAATACCTAGTTTTTTCATATTTACTTTATTTTTTTCGTTCAGTTTCCAACTTTATTTCCTTAAACCTCATTTCATTTATTTCTAATTAATGGCAGCCTCTCTTTTCAAATTTCATTGGTCCCAAACCTAACTCTAACCTTATAAATTAGATGTGATGCAAATGAAACCCAAGCCTCCACTCTAATCTTCTTCTTTTTTTTTTCTTTTTCTTCTTCAAATCTTCTTATTCTCTCTCATTTTATTTTATTTTTCCTTCCTCTTCAAATATTCTTCTTCTTCAAATCATCTTCTATTTCAAACTTCCTTCTTCCCTTTCAAATCTTGATCTTCTCTTCCATTTTCAGTTCCTCTTGTTTTAATCCTTTTCTTTTTCAATTCATCTTTTCAAATCTTTTTTTCCAAAACTTCTAAAAAATATATACATACATACATACATACATACAAATATATATATTTATATACTCTAATATAATAAGGAGGAAAACAAAGGTAAATCAAACCAAAAGCAAAATTAAGGAACAAAGATGGAAATCAAGAAGGAGACTAAGGAAACATAGAGAGGAGCTATTGATGTTTGCATAAAAAATGGGCAAACACCTCCAAGTCATATGATTTAGTCGATTTTATGTTGTTCTTAGTGATTTGGGTGATTTATGCAAATATGTGAAAAGCAGGGACTAAACTGTAAAGACACACAGATTTATAGTGGTTCGGCCAGAATGTGCCTACGTCCACTTCATATGTTATTCTCTTTCACTGTTCAGATTACAAGTACAAAGCTTTGATTACAAGTGTATGAAAGTTGTTTGAAAGTTCTGTCCGTGCTTGAGCTCTCAAACTTGTCTGCCATTGTTGCACCCCTACCCCTCTATTTATAGAGTGAGGCTGAGGGAAGGGGTCTTGGATGTATATAGCTGCTGGTGGGCCTGGGCTGACGTAATCTGGCCTGGCAATGTTGGTTTGGTAGTGCTTTGGTTCGGTAGTTGGTGGAGCGTTGATTGGACCGGTGGTAGGTGGGTTGAGTTCTGGTCCGGTAGTCTTGGTTCGGTGGTGCCTCCCTTATCTTGGTTCGGTGGTGCCTTCTTTGCCTTGATTCGGTAGCATTGGACCGGTGGTGGTTGGAGTGGTTTTGGATCGGTAGTTCTTTGGAGTGGTTTTGGTTCGGTGGTTTTTTTGGTCCGGTGGCTCCGGTTCGGTGGTGGGTGGGTTGGTCGGTAGCATTCGCTTTGCTTCGAGTTGGTTCGGTCTTCTGGGTGAGAACACGCCCAACATTTGCCCCCCAAAAGTGGGGCATATGCCGGTATATGCCGCGCTTTGTATTCCTCAACTTGGACACCCTCATTCGGCCTAAGTGCCGAACCGGTTGGTCTGGTCATCCTATGTTTGCCTATAAGTATGGGCTTCACGCCTCTGTCGTCCTTCATCGTTTGAAATAGCCGAATCAATCAAGTACCGAACCAGACTTGACTGCCGGACCATGTAAGGTTTTTCTTCTACCGAATAAACTTTATGCTTGAACTACCGAATGAGTTCGGGGAGTATGAGTTTCGAATGGGCCTTCTCCTCGAACTACCGAATGCACTTAGGGAGTACGAGTGCCGAATGGACCTTGGCCCCGAACTACCGAATGCACTTGGGGAGTACGAATGCCGAATGGACCTTGGCCCCGAACTACCCAATGCACTTGGGGAGTACGAGTGCCGAATGGACTCTGGCCTCGAACTACCGATTGAGCTTTTATGTTTTGAATTATGAATGAGATTCCAGGCCATAGGTACTGGTTTGTCTACATCTCTTGTTCTACAAATGTGTTTTTTCGTGTTGCAGATAATGTCTCATAAAGTAGAAACTCGTTCTGACAATAAGAAATCCAAGGACAAAGAGGAGTCCTCCATAGTGCCCCCAGTTCACTCAAATCCAGAACGACATGGACCATCCTCGAGATCATTAGTAGATGGGTACGGTCCTCAGGAGATTTTGAACTCACCGCCTGACTGCTTTCCCAGCTCCCTCAAAGACGAACAGCTTGACGTTATATCTAGATCTTTTGGGATTGACAGAGCGCATATGATGTTGCCAGGGAAAGGAGTGATGCCTTATAACCCCCCTGAAGGATATTTTGCTTATAGTAGGTATCCCTGCATGTGCGGTGCCATTCCTCTGATCAACGCTTGGATCGTCAGCTTCATCACATATTTGAAGGTGGCCCCTTTCCAGCTTCAGCCAACTCCTATGCCATCTTGGTGAGTCTGTTTATTATCTTCCAGAGAAAATACGGGCATCCCCCTTCCAACCGGAAAATTTGGTACATGTACAACTTGAGAGGCTACAAGAAGGGGTCTCCGTATATTAGCTTAGAATCGGCCGTGTCTTTCAAGCCGGTCCTGGACTTATATTCAAAATTTAGCATGTTCAAGAAGGAATTGTTCTTTGTCAAGGATGACTCTGTTTCTTTCCACCGCTTCACCTCTGGCTGTAAGTTGAATCTCATTTATAATTTCCGTTCTGACTGCAATGCTCCTCCTTATGTGCTTTTTTTTCTTGCCAGCGACAGGTGGCTTTGCGGTTGTAGATAACGATCGTCTGGTTCAGATGGCTGTGGAAATAGAGCCATTTTTGAAAAAGAGAGGGCGGCTTCTTATTTGATCAGGAATGCTACTCTTTTGGGGCTCAACTTGATTCTGCCATGCCATTCTGTGGTCAAGCAAAGAGACACAGCTGAGGAGAGGGCCGGCAAAGCTAAAGGAGGGGCTACAACGAAGAGTGGCAAAAGGAAACCTTTTTCGAAACATCCAATTGCCGGGGTGAAGAAACTTAAGAAGTCCGATGGACCCTCCCCCAGCACATGTCCAGATGTCCCGGAGGAGGAAAATGTGGAGGAGGAAAGAGGCGAGGATGAAGGAGGTAAGGCGGAGAGTGGAAGCGGTGGAGAAGGTGATGGTGATGGTCACAGCGATGATGGTGGTGACGGACGGAGTGGTGATGGCACTAGGGTTTTGTCTTCTGAGCAAGCAGGTGTGATCCAGGAGTGGACAGATGATGCTTTCCGCCTAGCTTTTGAAGGGTTGGAGGAAGGATCGGCTTTAGTGGAGAAGCCTAAGAAAGCTGACAAGGTCGGGACCGGCACCGATTCATCTTCTAAGAGCGCTTCAGCTAAGGCAATTCCTGCGATTCAAGCTGAATTTTTGACTCCTGTCGACTCCATTTATGATAAGGATTTAGGAATATTTTTTGGTCAGTTCCCGTCCTAGAATGAGATCCAGGACTTATTGCAATATCCTACACCTCCCCAGGTTTTCAATAACAAAAGCGTCTCTTTACTCTTCTTAACTTGATATATTTCTTGAATTATAGCTCAATATATGCTTGTAACACTTGGTTTTTATGACAGAAGCGGGTATGGTGGCCAAGACATCAGATGTTCGGCACCGTCTTGAACAATACAAACTTCTCAAGGCTTCTACTAAACCAAAACCCCCGACTAACAGCCCTGGAGACGTAGTCGGCTACCGCCCTCTTCTTGGAGTTATCGAGGAGGATATCCAAAGGAAGAAGAAGAGTCGTTTCTTGTTTGAACCCTCACCTGGTCCTCAGTCGCCAACTTATCCTCTTCGGGATACCACGAAGAAGAATACTGAATTTATACCTCCTCCGCACCCGTCTGAAAATCCTACCGTTACCCGGATAGGTCATCCCGGCTTGGCTCGTAATCCGTTTGCAGGTCATCAGGATCTGGATCCGGGTTCTTGTGATATTACCTTTGATGAGGCTACCGGTGAGCACCTTCTTCCCCGTAATCCTATGGTAAGAGTATTGGATGAAGCTAAGTCCCTGGACCTTGATTTGCTTACCACTCGGGTCGTAACTTTAGGGGACGAAGCTAAGGCAAACATTGACCGGGTTGCTGAGGAAACCAGGAAGCTGATGGGGCATCATGCCCGACTGGTCAAGGCTGGAGAAGAAATCGGGAGTGCTAACATTCGACTGCGGTTAATGGTTTCCGACCAGGCCAAACAACTCGCTGATCAGGCCATTCAGATCTCTCAACATGAGGCCACTTCTAGGCAATTAAAGAAAACCATGGAAGAGGCCAGCAGGGCAGAGTTACGGAAAATGGAGGCTGTTTGTAAGGAACGGATTGATATGGCTATTGCAACGGTGGATGAGGTTCGGAAAGCGGATCTCGAGTGGGTACAGGGGTTATCCGAGAAACTTGAAGCCGCAGAGCTTGCTCAAACCAAGCTGAAGGAGGAGATGGAGGCGATGAGGAAATCCTTTCAGGCTGACCGCTCGCGATACCAATCGGAGAGGGATGCTGCCACTGCAAAGCTGTTGGCTTCTGAGGACCGAATAAGGGAGTTCGAGGAGAATGAGGGGATAATGGATGAGATGCTTCAGGATATATACTTTCTCACTTGGAAACAGGGTAACTTATCTTGGATGGATGATTATCCCCGAGTCATGGCCAGGATTTATCTCAGGGCCCTGGAGGAGGCTAAGGACGATGCAGATAAGGAGGGTGGCATAGCTTTTAGAATGGACGTGGTTACGGCTCAATTTACCCAGGAGGAGAAAGCGGCGGTGAAGGAGGGTATGCGGCTGCTTACTGTTGAGGAGGTAGGTGTGCAGTTAGAGGATGATGATCAAGGAGCGGATGCAGGTAAGTCTTCCCTTTTAGCTTTTCGTAACTTGATTGCTTATTGTTTATTTAATGGATTCTTCTCCTGAATTGGACAGGCGGGATCTCTGAAGCACCAACTACCTCTGGTCAACATGCTGAGAGTTCCAATCCTGCGGTTAAGCAGATCTCGTAGGGCCAGTAGGATAGAGGTGGATCTCCGATGCAGCCGACTCCTTGACTTGATCTGGATATCTTTTGGGTTTACTTGACATTGGTGTCTATGGTAGTCCCAAAACATTAATGTAACTTTTAGGCTGTAATTATGTTATTTGTGACGAACGACTTTATTCTTGGCATGTAATTTTTAACTTAAGTTGATTCTGTCATATTTGACTGCTATCGTTATTTTGGTGTGTTGCATAGGAAATACAGCTGTGC
This sequence comes from Allium cepa, assembly GCA_030765085.1. Classification (NCBI taxonomy): domain Eukaryota; kingdom Viridiplantae; phylum Streptophyta; class Magnoliopsida; order Asparagales; family Amaryllidaceae; genus Allium; species Allium cepa. Next base: position 274,688,614 of record CM060928.1, read on the forward strand.
ACATTCCTGTGATTCAATTTTGTTTGATGTCAAGTTCTTGCTTAAAGTATAATTTCATATCTTGCAATGTTATTGTGATGTGAGAATAAATTACAGCTACGTATTCTTATACATAAGAAGAAAGTACCGCCCTTCATGTTTTAGTCATAGACGGTTGCTTTGAATGTCTTGTATGACTGAGCATGGAATGCAGCTGAGTGACCTGTCATCCAATTGTGAGTTCCTATTCCCATTAGCGAGCGTCTCCTATTTTGTGTCCTGTACTTTAGGGATTGTTATAGAGGATAGGTGGAAGGTTTTTAAATAAAAATAGAAATATAAGAAATAGTAAAACTTCCAATCACGAAAGGCCTGCGATGTGCTTAAGTTCGTGGCAAATGGGTTTTGTAGTCACTTTCCCTAGCTGTGGGTCTTGGAGACATTTGTCACCCATCTTACGCCTCCGCGGGGAGTTTCTCTTTTTTACCACAGTCGTACTTAAGACACTCGGAGCCTAGATCGCGCACAGTAACTACCCGGGCCATTATGGCCCGTAATCGTGGGTATTATTCGATTTACCGTGGTCGGCTAGCGTGGGTGCCGATCATCAACTGTGAACTACCCTTGGCTGGCCACACCTTATGTTGGGGCTTAAAGTAGGTTCACAGTTGCCGGCGAGCCGAACGCCGTAATGAGCTGCCTCGGCTATTGTCGGCCTTCTCGGTGGCTTATAATCGGCTCATTACAGTAGGCTTTAAGGGCCAATCGCAAGCAATGAGTTAAACCGTAGCAGAGGGATGCTGGAGCAAAAGTGTCTCATTGGTGAGGGAATAGATTCGTATAATACCTATTAGGACTTGTCCAGGTAAAGTTGCGCCGTGATGTGTCTTGAATGGAAATGCCATTACACAGGATTTTGTTCAACATAAAAGGATAAAGTTAACAAGCAGCCAAGATATAAAGGAACAAGTTAAAAAAGAGACAAGTTTTTAAAGTGGTTCGGCACGAAAATGCCTACGTCCACTGATTCTCTTTGTTAATTCACTTCATATGGGCAGTACAAGTTAAGAAAAGTATCGACGAAGGTATTGGATGTTCCATGCCCTCTGGAACACCTCTCCGTCCACTGTTGACAAAATATAAGCTCCGTTGTGGAGATCTTTATGAATTACATATGGTCCGTCCCAGATTGGATCTAGTGCACCGGGGTGCGGGAAGATTCGCTTGAGGACAAGATCTCCTTCTTGTAAGCTACGATGCTTGACTTTGGAGTTGTATTGCGCTGCCACTTTTTTCTTGTGAGCTGCTGCTTTGGGCGCTGCATCGTTTCTTCTCTCTTCAATTAGATTCAATGACATGTGAAGGAGTTCTTCGTTCTCTTCTGGGTTATAGTGCATCCTACGGTGGGAAGGCACTATAGTTTCACTGGGAGCATGGCCTCCGATCCGTATGCCAAAGAGAAGGGAGTATGCCCCGTTGATGTTCTGAAAGATGTGCGGTAGGCCCAAAGTGCCGTAGGAAGTTCATCCACCCAAGCGCCTTTTGACTTTTTAAGTTTCTTCTTGATTAGAGTTTTGAGAATTTTGTTGACAGCTTCGACTTGTCCGTTTGCCTGGGGGTAAGCTACAGATGAGAAGCGTTTGTGAATTCCGTGCTCTTGGCACCAGTCGGCAAACTCCTCGCTATCAAACTGAAGTCCATTGTCCGATATGATTTTGGATGGAACTCCGTACCTACATAGAACATTTTTTATTAAGAAGTTAATAACTTTTGCCGAAGATATTTTATTTAGAGGTTCTGCTTCCGCCCATTTGGTGAAATAGTCAACTGCCACCATAGCATATTTGGCTCCACCTCAGCCCACTGGCTGTTCGCCAATCAAGTCAATTCCCCATACTGCAAAGGGACAAGGGCTGGTCATTTGAGTAATCTCATTTGTTGGTTGTCGAGGAATCTTGGCAAATTTCTGACGTCTGTCACATTTTTTGACGAAGTCTAAGGCGTCTTTGTTTAAGGCGGGCCAGAAATATCCATATCGGAGTATTTTCTTCCCCACGGTCTGCCCTCCAGTGTGATCTCCACAGCTTCCTTGATGGATGTTGGATAAGATTTCCTTAGCTTCCCTTCCAGCGACACACCTTAATAAGGGATTAGAGAAGCCGCACCAATAGAGGATGCCTTCTTATATTGTGTAGCGGGAAGCTTTCCTCAAGATTTTCCTGACTTCGTTACGCTCGCTGGGGAGTGTGCCATCTTGTAAGAATTTTCGGATGGGAGTCATCCAACTTTCCTCTTCGATTGCAGCTATCAGATTCACTTGCTCGAAACTCGGGGTTAGTTGCTTTGAGATGGCTACTATTCCGGAAATGGTACCGTCTTCCATATGCTAGCTTGCTTTGCCAGCTCGTCGGCCTCTTGGTTCTCTTCTCGAGGGATGTGTTTGATTAAATAGTGATCCAATTGATCGAGTAGCAGCTTGGTCTTCTTTAGATATGCTGTGAGTCGTTCTCCTCGAGTCTGAAATTCTTCTAGTATTTGGTTTACAATAAGTTGAGAATCACTATGAAGACATAAAGAACTGACTCCAATCTCTAAGGCAAGTTCTAATCCAGCTATTACCGCTTCATATTCTGCATCGTTGTTGGTGGCAGCAAATTCCAACCTTAGAGCATAGTGTATCTTCCTTCCCCTGAGAGTGATTATTACAATACCTGCCCCCGAGCCTTGTTCGTTTGATGCTCCATCCACAAAGAGATTCCACTTAATGTCTTTTCCTATTTCAGATTGCTCCTTATCTTCGTTGGTAGTGAATTCGGCAATGAAATCGGCCATGGCTTGTCCCTTGATGGCGGTGCGAGGATGGTAGGTGATATCATATTGACTCAGTTTAATGCACCATTTAACTAGTCGTCCAGAAGTGTCGGGACGATGGAGTACCTGCCTTAGCGGTTGATCGGTTAGAACTTTGATGGAATGAGATTGGAAATAGTGTCGCAGTTTCCGTGACGTGATTAGTAAACAGTATGCTAGCTTCTCAAGTTTAGGATATCTGGCTTATGCCCCCATTAACCTCTTGCTTACAAAGTATACTGGTCGTTGCGCGCGGTTGTCTTCTCTCACCAAAGCAGCGCTTAGAGCATGAGATGACACAGCAAGGTATAGGTATAGCTCTTCGCCTTCGTTTGGAGTTGAGAGTACTGGTGGCATCTGGAGGTGTTCGATTAGGTTAAGGAAGGCTGTTAAGCATTCGTCAGTCCATTCGAACTTTCCTTTGTCTTTCTTTAGAGCCTCGAAGAAGGGGATGCACTTGTTAGTCGCTTTAGAGATGAATCTGCTTAGGGCGGCCACCTTCCCATTTAGGCTTTGCATTTCTCTTCGAGTGGAAGGCTTCCTAATATCTTTTAGGGCTCGGATTTGTTCAGAGCTTGCTTCAATTCCTCTGGCATGGACGATGAATCCCAAGAACTTTCCTGATGATACTCTGAAGGAGCACTTTAGAGGATTCAGCTTCATTCCATATTGGCGAAGTACCTGAAACATCTCGCCCAGGTGGCTTACGTGATCATCGGCTTTCCTTGACTTTACTAGCATGTCGTCCACATAAACTTCTATAGTTCGTCCTATTAGTTCCGCGAACATCTTGTTGACGAGGCGCTGATAAGTAGCTCCGGCATTTTTAAGTCCAAAAGGCATTACTCTGTAGCAGTACAATCCCCGGTCAGTGATGAAACTAGCATGGTCTTGATCGGGAGCGTGCATAGGAATTTGGTTATATCCTGAGTATGCGTCCATAAAAGATAAGAGTTCGTGCCCGGCTGTGCTGTCCACAAGCTGATCGATTCGGGGGAGCGGGAAGCAATCCTTCGGGCAAGCATCATTTAAGTTGGAGAAGTCAATGCATGTTCGCCACTTCCCATTAGCCTTCTTTACTAGTACCGGGTTAGCGATCCACTCTGGGTAGATGGCTTCTCGTATGAAGTTATTGGCAAGTGGGTTCTTTACTTCTTCATCGAGGGCTCCTGATCGTTCTGCCCCCATACTTCTCTTTTTCTTCTTTACTGGCACCTTGGTAGGATCAATGTTTAGTGCGTGGCATGCTACGTCTAGGGAGATTCCAGTCATGTCAGCGTGCGTCCATGCAAATACATCCAAGTTGTGGCGGAGAAAATCAATGAGTTGATCCTTCAATTCCGCTCTTAGCTGAGATCCGATTTTCAACAGCCTACTTGAGTCGTGTTTGTCTACAGATACAAACTCCACAGCCTCTGCAGGCTCGGTGGTGGCTTCCTCCTCTTTGTCCCTGGGGTCTAATTCATTGAAAGGATCACTGGTATATCGAAGAGGAGGGGCTTTCTTTAGTTGCTATGCTTTCAAGTTTTTCATGCAGAGAGTAGTCTCTGCATTTTTCCCTTTATCCTTCCTGCGGTTATTGCGAAGTTCAGTTACATAGCAATCGCGAGCGGCGTCTTGATCTCCCTCTACTTCCCCTGTTCCATTGTCTGTTGGAAATTTCATCTTTAGGCACCACGGGGCCAGGACAATTTGGAAGTCAGACAAGGCTGGTCTTCCTAAAAAGGCGTTGTAGGCCGAGTGGTTATCTATTAGCACAAATGTTTGTTTCCGTACAACGGAGCGGGGTGACTTCCTATTTCAACAAAGAGATCCAGTTGCCTGAGGGGAATCTTTGCATCTCCAGTGAAACCGTGTAGTGGTTTGTTGTAGGGAGACACATCCTTCATTGACAGCTTTATTCTGTCGAAAGCATGCTTGAATAGGATAATTACTGAGCTTCCGGTGTCTACTAGAATTCGAAAAACTTCGGCTGGACCGAACCAGGCAGAGATGACCATAGGATCCATGTGAGGGTACAGCTTTCCCTTTAGGTCACGCCTATTGAATGTAATGTCATCATTCTCTTTTCGCTTCGGGTGGCGTTCTTCCATAACAGAATTAACGCAGCCTTCATTGTTTCTAAGTGACTTTCCGTATCTTTCCATCTCTATCCAGTTTCTATCGGCGATGTGTGGTCCGCCCGATATGGTATGGACCACTATATTCTCTTGACTGGAGCTGCTGGTGTTGCGATTTCCCCCTCCTGTTTCTGGGAGGGGTAGCCTTGGGTTCCCATTGGCAGGAGTTGGAATCCTGTTCTGACTTTTTACATAGCGTTCCAGTCTCTTTCTTCTGATGTGTTCTTCAATTAAGTCCCGGAGATGATGGCATTCATTGGTATCATGCCCGTGAGATTCGTGGAAGCAGCAGAACTTTCCAGACTTAATTGCGTTATCTGATTCCTTCTTGTATGGGGGGCGTTTGTATTTAACTTCGTCTTGGGTGGCCAGGAAAATGTTTTCGATTGTTTCATTTAAGGGAGTGTAAGCGTCAAATCTCGGTCCTGGCCGATATAGACGCTTTTCTCCCTTCTTGCCCCCAGCATTGTCTCTAGAGTCACTTCTTCGAATGTCCTTTGCTACAGCGGGTGTGTCACCATGAGCTGCCTTAGTTTGTTGTCATGTCTGTCTTTCAGTGGCAGCGTCTTCAAGTCTCATATATCTTCCGGCTTCATGGAAGAAATCAGGTAAGGTAGTTGGTTTTTCTTTCGTTAATCTTCTAGCAAACTTAGTATCCGGATGCACACCACTACAGAGGGCCATTAAGATAAGCTTCTCATCGGCATCTTGGACTGCAGCCGCTGCAGCATTGAATCGGGTTAGATATTGCTGCTCTGTCTCTCCAGGCTTCTGTTTGATATTAGATAGGGAATAAGCGTCCTTGGGTTGTTCCATATGAATGCGGAACTGGCTGATGAACTTTTCTTTCAACATTTCCCATGAGCTGATGGATCCTTGGGGTAGATGGCAGAACCAGGAGGTAGCTAGATCTGCCAAGAATAGTGGAAAACATTTGCATAATACTCCTTCCGTGGCTCCACTCATGAGCATATGCTGTGTGTATCTCTGCAAGTGTACAACAGGGTCAGAGATTCCCTTGTAAGGTTCCATTGTTGGCATTTTCCATTCTTGGGGGGTGATGACAATTTCGATATTGCGGGTGAAAGGGCTGGTTACCCTAGCGCCTATCTCTCGATCTCTTTGATCTCGTTGGATGCACTCTCTGAACAATCGCGCCATCCTTTCATCAGAATTTAGAGAAGATAGAAATGAGTTTGGTTCTTCTCTGCGGGATTGATTCCGTCCAGATGATCTGTAGGGATGGTATTGTCTATCACTCCTAATATTTTCCAGTGGCTGTCTCTGGTCTTCTGGGAGCATGCTAGGGTCAGCTACAGTTGGCCCTTGCCATGATCTTCCCCTGCTGGGTTCTGTTCCGGGCACTTCCTCGGGTCCAACTTCGGGTTGAACTTTAGCTCGGCCCCGTTCATTGGTGTTTCCATGGCTAGGTAGCTTGACAGGCTCAGCTACATCCGACCCTCGCCTGGTACCTCCCCTGTTGGGCTTGGTTCCAAGTGTTTCCTCGGGTCGGAATTCGGACTAAGTCCGGGCTCGGCTCCTACCATTGCTGTTTCTGTTGTTAGCTTCTTCGAAGAAGAAAGATCTTTGTCGCCTCCCAGATCCTCCAGACTGGGACTCATCCCATGATTCAGCGTTGCGGTTGGATTCTTCTGCATCCCTTAAGCGTGACATGAGTTGGTCCACCAAGGCTTCTTGCTGGGATGTGAAGCGGTTGGTCACTTCAGCCACAACCCTGTCTATATCTGCCCTAGTAATTGCTGCTGGTTGTTCCGTGGCAGGGGCTGTCGGATTTGCCTGATTTCCATTTCATACTGTTGTTGGAACGAGACGGTTTTCTTGACCTATGATCACTGGATCTGAAACGCTGCTAGTTGCGATGTTCTTTCCTTTATTAACATCTTTCTTCTGCCTGGGAGGCATGTTTTCTGAGCAATGAGCGATGCTGTTAGGAAGAAGGTTAAGCGGGAGAAGCTCAAGCTTCGAGCTCCCGTTCCCAGTGAAAGCATCAAAAATGTTTGCACAAAAAATGGCAAACACCTCCAAGTCGTATGATTTAGTCGATTTTATGTTGTTCTTAGTGATTTGGGTGATTTATGCAAATATGTAAAAAGAAGGGACTAAACTGTAAAAGACACACAGATTTATAGTGGTTTGGCCAGAATGTGCCTACGCCCACTTCATATGTTATTCTCTTTCACTGTTCAGATTACAAGTACAAAGCTTTGATTACAAGTGCATGAAAGTTGTTTGAAAGTTCTGTCCGTGCTTGTACTCTCAAACTTGTCTGCCATTGTTGTACCCCTACCCCTCTATTTATAGAGTGAGGCTGGGGGTAGGGGTCTTGGATGTATATAGCTGCTGGTGGGCCTGGGCTGACGTGATCTGGCCTGGCAATGTTGGTTCGGTAGTGCTTTGGTTCGGTAGTTGGTGGAGCATTGATTGGACCGGTGGTAGGTGGGTTGAGTTCTGGTCCGGTAGTCTTGGTTCGGTGGTGCCTCCCTTATCTTGGTTCGGTGGTGCCTTTTTTGCCATGATTCGGTAGCATTGGATCGGTGGTGGTTGGAGTGGTTTTGGACGGTAGTTCTTTGGAGTGGTCTTGGTTCGGTGGTTTTTTTGGTCTGTGGCTCCGGTTCGGTGGTGGGTGGGTTGGTCGGTAGCATTCGCTTTGGTTCGAGTTGGTTCAGTCTTCTGGGTGAGAACACGCCCAACAATTGATTAGAAGTCTGTTATTTTCAGATTTGTATAAAGGTGGGCGATTTAATCCACTCACGCAATACTAAACCTTTTATGTCATATGAATTAAGTTTATGATGTGATAAGAATTTTATTGATTTATATTTGGTAATTTGAATTATCATTTAAATTTAGTTTGAATTTATATTGAATTATATTTCCATTTAAACTAATTGTGAATTTTAATTATTAGATAAATACCTGATAATGATAACCAGTTAATTGTTGTGATTTATTGACTGATTTTATGTTGATTGTGATGGATGTTTATTTGTTGACATCTTGGATGATTATTGTTTATTTATTCTATATATCCCTGTTATCACTATGAGTTGAAATGACACATACCCGAATGATGTTATAGACTATGGAAAATTGTTATGGGCTGAAATGATACATACCCAAGCAATTTTTTTGATTTGGAAATTACTGATTCGGGATACGGGTTGAAATGATATATACCCGAAAATTTAACGATTTTGGTTGAAATGATACATACCCAATCACTTGACCATAAGGTAGAAAATAATATACGGACACCGTTGGTTGGTTTTAAATTATTTTCTAAATAGTGAAGTACGTTTTATATATAAATTTGATTTTTTTTAAAAAATTCAATGATTTTATTTCAAAATTTATATTTGGAAAGTAATGTATTTTATATGTTTTAAAATTTCAAATTAAAAGTTAATATATTGTTTTAAACATAATTTTAAAATTTTAACTTATAAATTTATTTAGTTTTAAAATATATTTTAAATAGTTTAAAATTTTAATTTAATAAAATATTTAATATATATATATTAAATTTAATTTAATATAATAAATATAGTTTTTATTTAATATAAGAAATACACACTTTTATAATAACTTTAATAGATAAAAGATTTTTGTCAAAGATTTTAGAATTTTGTAAAAAGTTTCGTAAGAGATTTTTATTATGGATTTTATAAAAGGATTTTCTAAAAGATTTTTATAAAGGATTTTATAATGGTGTTATAAAGGAGTTTATAAGAGTTTTAAAGGATTTTATTAAGGGTTTTATAAAAGAACTTGTATAAAGAAATTTGGAAGCATTTTAAAGAAATTTGCGTAGAAGTTCATGAAAAGGAGAAGAGTTGTAAACAGTTTTTGAATTAATAAATAGCTTTATAAATGGTTTTGAAGCATATAAATAGTTTATAAATGGTTTAAGAGGGATTTATAAATTATTTTTAAAATTGATTGAAAGAAATCTTTCTCGGCATTTATGAATATATTTATACTTTTGATATGGATATCTTGATATGAAGGTATAAACTATTTTCTAGAGTTATTATTAAAAATGTTTAAAAATGGCCACGGTGTGAAATAAGAATTTGGTTGTTAAAGAGATCGAGGTCAAATATTGTCATACTCTCTACCAATTTCAAAACAACTTTAATAGCTATGCACGTGGTGGAGAATCCAAAACGAAGTAGGATGGTTTGGCGAACGCTACTAATATAAGCTAAGAATGCAGCCCTGGGCATGGCCTCGCATGGGCGGTAGTAGGAGTGTATTTCGAGGTGGGCGGTAGTAGCTGCTATGAATTACCACCAGTCTGGGAGTGCAAAACGATAGAATTCTACCCTGGGCATTGCCTCGTGTACCTAGTCATATGCCTTTTTGAACTCACTACGATTTTGGTTTGTGTCGTAGCTATGGAGTGCTCCCTGATAGCCCACCGATTTGGTGGAATTTACATTACTGTATAGACTACAACATTTATAAAATGTACTAAGGAGGATATGAGTAACGCCTTAACACTATTTTAATACTTTACTTTACTGATAGACACTATATATATAGCATATATTACTACATATTAAAAGTTTAACGGATCCTTATGGGATGGAAATCTAGAACATCTCTTAAGTTATTGCACGCATGGTATACACTGGATAGGAGATGTAAAATCCCATAAAAATCTCTGAAGACATTACATTCATATTTATTTGTTGTTGATTTAACTTACATAAGATCTTTAAATTTTGACTTGAGTGTTTTGTCTTTTCAGTATGCTCAGGTCAGCCTGAGCATTTCAGCATGGTAGACTTTATTTCTGGATGACGAAGACGGAGTTTGGTATATTATATTATTAGTATTATTCCACCGCGTCATGTTGTTCCACTGCATTATCCTATTTTACTTGTTGTACGTATAACTCTGATTGTATTGTAAAAGTGTATTCAAATGTATTTGTAAAACAGCTTTATGAACTGTTTATTTGATTATTATATTTTGTCATTCCGCTGTGAGATCTGTATTTTGTTTGTCTTTCCTTTCTCTTATTTTCTTATTTTACCTCATTAACAATCCTTCCTTTTGAATGGTTTGAATTAGACTTATGTGGTTTATTACTGATTTAAACCGTCTAAAAAGGTGTGTCATTACATTCCGTACGTGAATACCGTAGATGTTTTAGTGCTGACTTATTAGGACCTAAAAGGCGGGTTGTTACAATGAATATTTTATAGATCATACTTTTTTCGATGACGAAGAAAATGTGGATATATGAAAACGGGAGGATGATTTACCTAAGAATTTGAAAGATGTTGAAACCCTTTTTTTCTTGATTGCATAGATCAAACTAAACAATCTGCCACCACTGCTTTGTATAATTTTAAATTTGAGACTGGATTATCCGATAATTATTTTGATAAGCTTTGGAACATGCTAAGTTGTTGTTCCCGAAGAATAATGTACTTTCCAAGGCTTTGTATGATTAAAAAAATTCCTCAAAGTATTCAATATAAGTTCCAAAAGGTTCATGCTTGTAAGAATGATTGTTGCCTTTCCAGAATTGAGTTTCAAGGTTTAGATAGTTGACTTAAATGTAACTCTCTGGGATAACGAGGACACTAAGGAGAATATGTGAGGTGTTCCAATTAAATTGTTGAGATACTTTCCAATCATTTCAAGATTTAAGAGAATGTATAAATCTCAAAAGATGGCAGAAGCCTAAGACATCAAATTAATAATAAAAGTAGTGATTAAAATATACGTTACCTTGTAGATTCTATAACATGAAATGTTGTGAACAAGAGGTGGAAATCATTTTCATCTGATCCACGCATATCAGACTTGATCTTGCTACAGATGGCGTCCATCCATTTGCCTCAGTGAGCTTCAAATATAGTTGTTCGCTAGTAATTCTTGTGACGCAATCTCTCGCCTATGTTATGTATGAAGAAAGAAAACATTATGCTAACATTAATAATTCATGTTCCAAAGCAATCCGGAAATGATATTGATGTTATTTGGAACCATTGGTAGAAGACTTAAATCATTGTGGAATAATGGAGTTTATGTATGTATGTACATACATACATACATACATATACATATGTGTATGTGTGTGTGTCTATAATGCATTTAGTATATCAATTTCTATTTAAGAGGAACTTTACCGTGGACAATAAATGACTTTCCAGCCTATGGAAATCTTGTATGATGTTATGTAAAAGGAAAAAAAGCTTACCCATTATGCAGTGTTAATATTCACCATTGATGGTTGCATCATAGTCGGAGGAGTGTTTATACAGGACACAGAAGATTCCGAGATCCTTCACATCCATAGAGAAAACAAAAAAAATGAGGTTTATTATCACTGTAGAGGAAAGTAAAAAACCTAAAATTCTAACAAAAAGAAACATTCTGCTATTTTGAAGGTTTTCCAAATATTTTCGAAAAAGATAAGAATGAAGAAACAAAAAGGAGGAAGAGTAAGAAGAAGTTAAAGACGGTGTTGACTAAGAAGATAGAAAGTAAAAAGACGGAGAGGACGAAGATGATGGGAAAATGAGCTATTAAGGAGGAAAAATATATCAATCTTCTTTGATTTGCCATATAGGTAGGTTAGTATTTAAATTATATTTTCTCTCATTGACCTAACAATAAAAAAGTTATCTTATTAAAGTGTTATATTATTGATATTTGTAGGAACTTTTTATGCATGTTAAGAAAAATGTTGTTGAAGGCCTACTAGGCACGATATTCCATGATAATAAATCAAAATATGGAATTAATTCCAGAAAGGATTTGGAGCATCAAGGGATTCAGTAACGACCCAAAAATTTGGACATTTGAAATTGAAATATTTAATTAATTTTAAATATTTAAAAGTTAATTTTTAACCTGAATTTCAAATATCACTATTTATTTGGTAATTAAGTTATTGAATTTAATAATTGGAAATTGGGCAAATTATTGAATCTGGAATTTCGTGCTTGTTAAAAATAACTGAAAGGCTTGTAAAATTTATATTAATAATACCGAAGGAAATAAAAATTTTAAATTGGAACTGGAAGTGATTTATTCAGTTTTAAAAATATATCGTTTAAATTGACATTTAAAAGTAGCCTTCCGATGCACAGTCTTGGAATTCGATGAAACCAGTTCCATTGGATCCGTAATATTGTATTATTTTTCGATTTCAAATTTCGTAGGGTTTGGAGTTGTCGTGTGATCGTACGATAGGTAAACGTGCTGAAATTTATATCGAAAAATCAATATAATAATTTGGTTCAAAAAACTATCTTCTCCATACGTTCGAATTAGGACTCAAAACCTTTTCCATTGCGTTCGGAATAGGGATATGACATTATAAACATCTAGCGGCATGCCTTGATTGCATGTCAAAATTTTAAGCTGCGGACTCGAGACAATTTAAAATTTTGAATACACACACACGTTGATTGACCATATTCACATCAAATTGCTTTATGTCTTTTCTCAGCCACCTACGATCTGACCTTAACACATTCTAACACACTTTCCCATTTTGAACCAGACAAAGAAAAAGAGAAAAAATGCAAAGCAAATCAATTCAAAAACAAAATAAAGTAAAACATCTCAAATATAAATACATGTTTTCCTACAAGGTAAAGGATCGGCCTTCCTCACTTCTTTTTCTTCCCTGGTGCTGAGATTTAAACCATGGCCGAAAAAATTCGTCCTCCTTTCAGGTAAATCAAAAATAAGAGAAAACATCAGAAAGGAAATCGCGTCGCATTTCTTCCTCGTTAAATTTAAAACAGATTTACCCTCTACCAAATCCTTCTTCCTATTAATCGATTCGAACCCAAATGCTATACGAGCGGGCAAGGTGGATTGCATGGAAGTGCATCCAGAATTCCAATAGATGAATCGCGATGTTCTCGAGTTCGTAAGGGTCGACAAATTCGGCTGTAGGGGAGGCCGACACTCGCAAATGGAGTCGCGTAGGGCGTGTGAGGCGGCGCCATAAGGAGTCGAGTAGTGGACGGTGATGGCAAACTAGGGTTCGTATGCGAGCAAGTGGTGACTGTCACAATGATTTGAAGATTCATGCAAGGCGAGGTCGATGTTGAGATGTGTTGGCAGTGAGGTTCGAATTTATTTTTTCCAGTTAATTCTAATTTAATAAATAAATATATATATATATATATATGTAGATGGAAGAAATTAAAATATATGGTTTAAATAGAAAAAAAATAGATATATAAGATTTTAATATACAGTAAGATATAAAATAATTTATTTTTTTTCAGTTAAGATTTATATATATATACAGTAAAGGAAAAGTATAATATAAATACAAATATATATATACACATGTCTATTTTAATTTAATTATATATAGGTAAACATGAATAATTATATATAGGAAAGATTTTAAAAAAAAAATATGTAGGAACTTTAAATGTTGACGAGTTTATATAAAATTAGATTTTTGAATCTATGTAAATTAATATTTTTATTAGTGTATGGGTTTCCAAAGAAAAAGAAAAAAAATATAAATGTAAACACATCTATATAAAAATATACATATATATTTTCACTTACTAGTTTATTTTAAAATAATGGATTATGGTGATTTACTTGTTAATCAACTTATTTAATTATTTTGGTTACTAAGAAATTATTGAGGAAAATTTGTTTAAATTAAATTTATTAGAAAGGTAACTGATTGTTCGATTATTTCAAATATTAATAAACCATATAATGTTTATACATGGTCTAAAATCGTGGAGAGACAAGCCAGTTTGGATTGGGTTGCAAATAAAATCAAAGGTGAGTTGATCTCACTCAAATTGGACTAGTGTTTAGTTTAATTAGTTTAAATTAAATTATTGGTTGATTGATTGAATGTGATAATTATTATCGGTCTGGATGTGATATATTATATACAGTAGTGTATATATATATATATATATTGGAGTGATTAATATCCTCACATTATATAGCATATGAGACCCTATGCGCCCCGCATAATAGCGGATGACCTTATACACCACGATATCCGCCTCGAAGTGGGATTGATATTTTTATATTGTGCTAACATCTGTGGATGCAAGGAAACATGTTGGAGGGATCCAATTGGATTCCTCAAAAATATTGAAATTTATTTCATATTCTGTGATATAATTTATTTGATAATCTGTGATAGATTATATTGAAATTGAAGTTATTGAATGTTATGGTTTTGCTGAATATTTTGGTACTTTAAAATATAAAAAACATAAATACTGGATTTATGAAAGAAAATAAAAAGGAAATTTTTAAGTAAAGTATTTATAGTAAGCTGGATCAATTAGAAAGAAAATAATTGGGAAAATAAATAGGATTTTTAAATTCTATTTAATCAATTTTGGAATGTGAGAAAAATAGGGATTTTGAATAAATGTGAATAAAAGGATTTTAAAAATAAGGACTTAAGCAATATTGTTTGTAAGTACGAAGGAATATATATTTTTAAATGTAAGATTTAAACGATTTGAGAAAAATAAAAGGAGAATTTGAAACAAAGTATGAAATTGATGTTTCAGATTTGAATAAGATTTTATATCAAAAAAGGAAAGTGAATCCGAATTAGGGAGTTTTGGAATTAGTTTGGATAAATCGGAAAATAAATTTTAAAGGGAATTTAATTCAGGAAATTCATTTGAAAATCGATTAAGTGTTTTGAAATTGTGATTAAAGGAGAATGAGACTATGGAATTTATAAACTGGGTTTATAAATAAAGTGAATATTTATCAGTAGATAATTTGGATTAATAAAATCACGGTGGGAATTTATAAGGAAAGGGTAATTCGTTTTAAAAATAAATAGTGGTTTTATTTTTAAAAAAAGTATGGGAAATGAAATTTACGGGATTGGGACGTAAATTAAACTAGAAATAAATCGAGAAGGATTTATAAATGATTAAACGGGCTATATTGGAGTGGAAAGTGTATTTTCCTGAGAAGCTAGGTATATTTTCAAAGGAAGATTTTTAACTATAAATTAGAAGTTTTAAAGAAGTTTTTAAAAGAATGTTTTTAGAAAAAATTATTATTTGATTGTTTTAAAAGTGTTAGAGTAAAGGTAATTAAGTTAATTATAGTAGTTAAGTATTTTTAAAGGTTAATTGAGTATTATGATTTAAAGGATAATCATTAAATATTTATATCTTTATATAATAGTTTCTTTTAAAAAGTAACTTAGGCTAACTTTTACTTGGAGAATTATTATAGAATTTCATAAGTATTATTTTGAATAAAGAAATTAAGTAGCTTTATTTTAAATATTTTAAGTGTATATTTTTGGGTAAAGTGATTTAATTTATTTAAAATCTAAATTTAATAAAACTGGGTGTTTTCCAATGGAAATAAATTTTTGGTTGATTGATTGTTTATTTGATTGTTAAATAACTGACTATCAATATTGGCCAATGCGTTAATTGTTTCAAAGAGATCGGGATCGGATTTAATCATTCGAAAATCACTTCGATTCGGTTTGAACATAGTGAATGAATACCGTGAAGATGATGAAGATGGTGATTCGGTTTGTCCAGACCCTAGGGAAACTTGTATGGACGAATGCTATCAAAACATCATCATTGGAGGACGATGAGAATTATAAGTGAAATTCGTTCTTAAGTGGTGACGCTTAGTCTCAACCCTCATCAACCGAGAATGGCTAAAACAGGGGAATGCATCAAGGCTAAGTGGGTGGCACCCAATTAGGGTAAGGTCATCCCTATCTAGGGTCCCTTAATCTCAGCTGTGTGGACGGTTGCTGATACTAATCGCGGGGTGATCTTATTCGGACTACCCAGTAAGGGGTAGCTCTAGTCTTGTGTTGTAGGGGATCAAGAGTGGTCCTCGATACGCTGATCTAGGCTTGGTACTGTGACGGGCAGTACCCCAGTAGCCCTGCCATTGTATGGAATCCATTCTCTAATAAGCGCCCGTAGGGTTTTGATTGTGCCCAACTATGCTGGAATGTGAGATGCAAGCATTTCATCTATATTCTATTTTACTTTCTGTAGACACTATTATAATATCAGACGGATTTGATAAAAATATTTTGGTTATCGTAAGGTAAAAACCTGACATGTTTATTTATGGCGTGGTCGTATGAGATACCTTTGATTTTAAAGGATTTCGAAAACTTTAATAATTCAATTGAGTGTATTTTCTCACGCTGGTTTTCCAGACTGGCTCGGTTGTTATTTTATTATAATACTCGGGTCAGGCCGAGTATTATAGATACAGGATAGGATACTAGGGAGCTCAAGAGACGAGCTGGATGACGGAGACGTATATCACGTATCTGACTTATATTCCACTGTGTATGGTGTGCTGTATATTCAGCTTTATGAGGACAAGTTATTATAACTGTCTGGTATTGTGCTATTTATTTGTGTGTACTCTGTTGATGTAATGTATAAAATAGTAATAGTTCTTTTTGTATAAAGACCAATTGTTATCTATTATATGTTATTCCGCTACGATTATGAAATTCTGATGTTGTTTTTTCTATTTTCTTCTACTACATCTTTCTTATTTAACCCTAACGGTTTGTATTTCCGTCTAATTTGAGTTTAATTGATGGAGAATATTGTCGACTCAAAGGGGTACAGATTTGCGGATCATTACAGATTCGAAAAAGATTTATGGATAACCTCGTGGGAATAGAACATATCTATCATCGGATCCATATACATTGATATTTTTCCAAAAAAAAAATTGTAAAAAGATTATATAATTTTAAAGTTCCAGATGGTTACTGATCAAATTTCAAAAGATTTGTATCATTAGCAGATTGCAAAGTCAGTGGTTTGAAGCCTCATGATTATCTTGTTCTAATGCAACAATTATTATCTATTACTATTAGAGGATTGATACTAAAGAAATTCTAACAATAATAATTTGTTTATGTTTATTTTTCAATAAAATATGTCAATGTGTACTTGAAAGAGAGATGTTGTGACAACTTGATGATGCGATTATTGGAATTTGTTATGAACTCGAAAGATATTTTCCACCCTCCTTTTTTTATATAATGGTATATTTGATAGTTCATCTTGAAAGAGAAGCGCAATTGTGTGGTCCAATTCATTGTCATTAGATGTACCCATTTGAAAGATATATGGAAGCACTTAAAGCTTTTGTAAGGAATTATGCATGACTTAAAGGGTGTATTGCAAAATCTTATCTTGTGTAAGAATCAATGTGAATTTTAGTGAATTTCTAAAAAAAAAGCACAATTATAGGAGAAAGAAGTCTGAAATGAAGATTATGAGAACAATGTGACACTCAAAGGATGTCCAATTTTGAAATCAAAGACAATTATATTATCATCTTGTAACGACCCGCCATTACGAACCATTCAAATCGATAATCTTCCAAATATGTCAGACTTGAGTTGCTCAAAACAATAGATTGTTAATTTATATTTGGCATTGCATAGCATATACATTAAATAAATCAATCATGGGATCATAAATACAGAGTAATATAGCAATAAACGGCAGAATAGATAAATAGTAGTTCATGAAGCTACTATAGAACATCAGAGTCTGAAACAAATATGACAGAAATCCCAAGTACACAGAAGTCTCAAATACAAAATGTGAATGACAAATCTGAACATAGGCAATTGGAATGACTGAAATAATTGCAAAGCCGAATAGGTAGAAATTAATCTCCATGCAAAGCTCCAAGCTCCAAAGGTGAGTTTCAAATGTTGTGACACTCAATCTGACCCGAGCAAAAAGCAAAACACAAAACATTCGAGTCAGGATTAACATTCTTATGCTAATAAATTGATTCAAGTGAAATGCAAATAACTTAAAGGATGTTTGGGATTCCCATTCTATAAGGATCCTTTAAACTATTTACATACATAGTACAATATGCTACATATATAATGTCTAGAGTAAAGTAAATTATTAAAATAACATTAAGGCATTACCCATATCCCCCTTAACAAATTTTATATATTCTCGTAGTCTATACAGATACTATAAGCTCCACCAAATCGTTGGTTTACTCATGGAGCACTCCATAGGTATGGTAAAAATCAAACTCGTAAAAGACACGATAAGGCATGTGACAAGGCACGCGAGGCAATGCCTAGGGTATGATTCTATAGTTTTGTAGAACCGAGCTGGTGGTAACGCATAGCAGCTACTACTGCCCACCTCGAGACACACTCTCAAAATCAAAGGTGCACCCAATCAAATTACAAAGTAATAGAATGGTATCGAAGAAGCATGCTCGATCGAAGGTGCGACCTCACTTGGCTCAGGTATAGCTCCTGTTTTAGTCACATCAAGCTGACTCCGGAAGTCAGAGCTGCGTTCATAACTCATATAGACGTCGCCAAACCATCCTACTTCGTTCTGGATTCTCCACCATGTGCACTGTTTTTATAGTGGGTTTTGGTATTAGCAGAGAGTATGACTATATCTGATACTAATCTCTTTAACGACTAAACGTTTATTTCACACCGTGGTCATTTTTATTTCAAACAGTTCATACTTCATATAAAAATATCATATTCATTTCAAAAATCATATCACCTTCAAAATCATATTCACTTTCGAAAATCATAACCACAAAATAGTTTAAACCATCATATCAAAATATTCGCATTTAAGTCCATTAAATCTAAATAATAACAGTTCCAACTTAAACAGTTTAAATATTGAAAGCAGTTTATATATATTAAAATAGTTATACATTAAAAATAGTTTGTATTTAAAAATAGGTTATAGATTAAAATAGTGCGTATATTAAAATATATATATGGCAAATTGTTTATAAATTTAAAATAATATATATTATAATAGTTTCAAATTAAAATTTTCTTTGAATTTCACAAATCAATTCAAATCAACCTTAGTTCCAAAATTCAATTTAAATCAATCTCAGTTCAGCAATTTCAAATAAAAAGATTAAAGGTTCAATTCAATTTCTCATTAAAACCATTATTAATTTATATTGATTTCAAATCCAGGTTTTGAACTGCAAATTTAAACCACTTCTAATCCAATAGGTTTCAAAATTTAAATATTCAAACATTTACAATAACTCAATTTGATAAATTTCATTTATATTTCAAAATTCAACTTTAATTTTATTTAAATTTTAAATATTCATTTAATCGTTTTTAATAATGTTTAAATAAATATCAAACTACAAATTTAAATCGAAATTAAATATCTAACTTCAATTATATTTAATTTGAAATTATTCACTTAATCAATTTTTATAATTATTTAAATAAAATATCAAATTTCAATTTCAAATAAAAATTTAATATTCAACTATAATTTTATTTAAATTTGAAATATTCATTAAATCACCTATCTAAATCAAGTTATTAAGTTATAAAATCATATCCTTAAAAAATGTGAAAATCAATAAGTTTCAAATCAATACTTATTAAATTCAATTCTTAAATCAATAAATTTACAAGTCAACTCAATTTATATTTCCAACTTAAATTTTATTAAAGTTATTACAAAATTTATTTTAAAATATTAATATAAATTGTAAATAAATATTTAAAACATATTATATGTATTAGTTAAATTAAATTCTTATTAATTTTTATTATATTAATTATTATTAAATTAATTATTATTATTATTAAATCTATTTTAAATCTAATTTTATATATTTTAAAATTGATAAAGTTATAAGTAAAATTCTATAATTTACATTTTAAAACTGAACTTATAAGTTTAAAATTTTCAAAACATATAATTTCAAAAATCTGAAATAAAATATCATTATATTATATTTTAAAAAAAATCCATATTTATTAAAACCCATCTATTTCCTTTCAAACCTTCCGAAATCATTTTTTTCAAAATAGACCATCGGTCTCAGTATATAATTTTATATCTTATGGTCAAGTAATACAGATATTTATCATTTCAATCCGCAATAATTTTAATATTTATGGGTATATTTCATTTCAGCCCGCAACCCTAAAATTTCAAAATCAATAAAATCTCTTACGTTTATCATTTCAACCCATAATGTTTTTTCCCTAATCTATAAGATCATTCGGGTATGTATCATTTCAACCCATAGAGATTTCCTAATCTAACATGGAACTTGCAGAGTGAGAACAATAAAATAATATTAAAAATGACATACATATCATTAGCAGTCATATGTCGTCATTAACAATTTCAATATAATGTATACAACAGGTTATAGTGTCATATGTCATAGGTAAACAATTGCAGATAATGGCATATCATATTTAACAATTAAATAACTAGCGATTCAAATTTAATAACATATTCCAATCGTCATTTCATGTGAATTAAATTTACTGGATAGAAGAATGTTAATCGTAAGTGATTGCACAACTTCCGTGGCTAGCGAACAACAAGAACAAGATGCAACAATCCAAGCACAAATTCCAAAGCACGACACGATGAACACGAATTTGACGTGCAAATTAGATAGCTTGGAAATGATGAAAACAAATAAAAACTAGCTTTATATAGACTAAAACAAGATACATATTATACTATTTTTTCCTTCTAAACATCAATATTCAAATTTGAAACACATATAAAAACAAATTCTTTTAAAATCGATATTTAATTCAAAACACATAGAAATAAATCTTTATATATGTGTATGTGTGTGTATATATGTAAAATCATCATAGCTTAAAATACATATATTTAAACATATATTTAATTTGAAACATTTATCAATGTGTGTATATATATATATATATATGTATGTATATGTATATCATCAAAACATATATATAAGCTTCAGAAAGGAAATGAAAGCAACTGCGCAGATGAAACAAACTTAAATAAAAAACTTCATAATTTATTTTATACACATATATAGAGAAGGTTGGATGGTTATCGGGTCTGGGTTGGTTTGATAGCGATAGGCTGTTCAACTGGGCGAGGTTGTGGGCACTGCGGCCAGGGTCTGCTCGGGTTAGCTTGGATGTGAGGATAAGGGAAGTCGATGGTTTTTGAAAAGGAAGGGAAGGCGATGGTTTGTGAAAAGGAAGGGAAGGCTTCGATGGAGTAGCCGATAGGCTGCGGTGAAGCTATAGGGAGATAGAGCTGCGGCTATTGGCCAAAGGTTAAAGGGGATGGTCGAGATGGACCGACGTGGTTGAGATCTGGTCGTTGTAGGTAGGGTTATCAGTTCTAGGAAAGGCAAGGTGTGTTGGGTTCTAGTGGAAAAGTGTTGTATTTTTGGGTCGCGTGTGGTTCTGGTGCATGCTCAAGGAAGGCCATGGGCTGGTGTCGGAAGAGAGGTTCAAGGCGAACGTAGGCTATGGGGTGGGAGGTGATGATGTAAGGCTTTACGGCAGTTCGGTGAGATGAATGGCAAAAGGAGCCGTTTTAAGTGCAAGCTTCAGAAAAAAACAATCTATATATTATTATTTTATGTTTGAAAGCTTTGTATATTTTTTTCTTTACAATTAAGAAGAGTAGAAGAAATAAGAGGAAGGACAAAATGAAAGTGACCAAACGAGCCAGAATAATATTGAATATGGTTGGAATAACGGAACCAATTAATTTCTGGGAATAATAAAAGGTAAATGGTTGTTGGCTTCTAACGGGTGGTTAATGAATGGTCACAGAATATTCTAGAGACTCAAAATGGGTATCGATACGGCTAACCGTTTTGTTGATTTCATCGTGTACCGGATACTGAAATGAAGAAATGAATATACTACAGAGATCAACGCGACGACGAGACAAAGAATGGTACACAAATATCAGTGATACGACCAAGCTATCAAAACTTGATTTTTGGCTGTCGATAATGCTGGTAAAACGCCAAAAATAAGATAAACAGGGCTATAGCAGTCTAAATTTGACGAAACGAAGTACAACGACTTACTCAGAAAATGATTTAAAATTTTATTATATAAAAGTATTTAGATTTCAAGAATATTTGATTTTCATCTAATTTCAACATATTTAAAATTTGAAATTGAAAATTACATAACAGAACTAAATTACATATTTTCCAATGAAAATCTGACACTTGCTATGTTTAAATAAACGTATCTCAAATATCAAAAACCGTTAAAATTTACGGATCGTTACACCCTCCCCTACTCAAAACTTTTCGTCCCCAAAAAGGAATGAGATAGGAGAACAAAAGCAATAGAAAGGAAAGATAGATTTGAAATTCATAGTACCAGATACAACAATTAATTCAAAACCATATCAATTTCATTAGTTTCTAAATTGATTTGTATTCAACTAATTTGCTTTCAATCCATTTATTCAATCAATAAATACTCATTGTATTCACATATGATTGATTTCAATTCAATGTATTTTCATTCAGTTGTTTTGATTTTAATTTATTAACATTTGTTATAAACATTTCTTTCAAAACAAAATTTATTTTATTTAACTCATTTATTTATTCCATTTGATTTCACTTGAGTTAATTCCACTTATAATCAATTACAACTATTCTTAAGTTCATATTTAATTATTTAAATAGCATTTTCTTTATATTTTCCAATTTATTCCACTTACATTTCTTATAATATAAATTAAATGTATAAATATTTATTATAACAACTCAATTTTATTTATAAATTCTCTCATCAAAATTCATTTTTGGACATTTTATCACTTACATCTTATATTGTATATTATTCAATTACATATTTACATTAACATTTTAACTTTTGAATATTTCAAGTAAGTTATATATAGAATGCAATTTGCGTATTATACAAATAAATTTTATCCTAGTTCAACTGTTTCAGGTTTGTCCAATTCCATCTCTCATTTTAGACACGCCAATTATTCAAAAAAATTTGCTTCATTTCAATAATTGAAACCAACACTAAAAACTTAAGAGATAAATTTTCGGTTTCACTTCAAACCATTTTGAAATACATACATACATATATATTTTATACATCAAATAATACTCAAGAAATCAAATCTATTTTCTAAAACAAAAGTGTAGCAAAGCTACTAAGTGGTCTCCCCACTTTGGGACTCGAAAATGAATGTCGATGATACTGCAGTCATCATCGAAATTATTTTCCACCTACAAAAGAGGTTCGTACTGACTTCTTTTAAAATTCTTTGAAAATAATTTCTATTCAAAAATACTTTCAAATACTATAAATTTTTCAAAACTTTGAAAAACAAATTTTGAAAAGCATCAAAAATTAAATTCTCAAATCCTTAATTTAACTTCATCTAATTTACAAATCAAATTTATAAACCATGTTTAAAATTTCATCTCCTTATAACACAACAACAATAGTTAATGGTTTAGAAATGTTGACAAAACAATAAATGATAATCTAGTATTATCATTACTAATAACCAATTCATTTAACTATCCAATTCAGAAAATTATACCTTATATATAAGTATAATCTTACAAAAAATTATTTCATTTACCAATTTTGAAAACAATATTGTGTCAGTTTGTTCTATTTAAGTATTTTTGGAATTTCTATCGATAGTGTTGACCAGACGAGTTGATTGAAATCCAAAATTCAAACTTAGCTACTCAAACAACATAATAAAAACATTTTTTTATCAATTACAAATATGATCTCTCATAGGATGATTCAAGAATGGATTTAGAAAAAGATAGAGATTCAAATTTAGAGGGACTCTAATCAAAGAGAATTCAACTAAGAAGATAGGCTCCAAAGGAAGATAAGATAATTAAATTACAAAAGAGGAAAGATGGATAAACTTATATTAATCGTGGTAACCTTAACTGGGCCAACCGAGACTTAAAATGACGAAAATATCATCAACGAAAACCAGGAAAACTTGTTGAGAACATCGCGGGAACGCAATTCAAGAGATTGATGAAGAAGGCATGAACATTGGTTAATCCAAAGGGCATGACTACCATTCATCGAAATCATTCGTGCGGGAGGAAAGGACAACAGGTCAATCTCTAGGAATAAAATTGATGCAGAATTCAATTTCCCGCCGAGGAGGTAGAGAAGTGGCTTCACCATAACATC
This sequence comes from Allium cepa, assembly GCA_030765085.1. Taxonomy (NCBI): domain Eukaryota; kingdom Viridiplantae; phylum Streptophyta; class Magnoliopsida; order Asparagales; family Amaryllidaceae; genus Allium; species Allium cepa. The sequence continues at coordinate 274,712,602 of CM060928.1, forward strand.
TAGAATTAGCTGGACAACTAGGGTGGAGTCAATATCATTAGAACAAGAATCAAGAAAAAAGATAAAGCTGCCTGCATAATCTCGAGGCAATTGACATTCGATCATAAGAGAATTACCCTGATCGTCTATTAGAGAAGCAGTTTAGGATTTGCAAGAAATAACAGCATCAAAAACAAGGAGGTAAAAAATCTCCAGTGAATCGACGCTTGTTGTAAAGGAGTTTCACCTCTTTACAATCATACCAACATTGGCGGGACTGCCGATGGATTAGTCACACGAAAGGATGAAGTTGCAGAGGTCAACCAAAATAGAGCTATGGGATGCTCTAGTGTCGAAATGAGCACGAACAGGAAAAGACAAGCATGGATTTCAGAACAAAGGTAACATTCTTGGGATCAAAAGAAATCCTAATCCAGGAAGATCCCAAGGAAGAATTTCAAGCTCGAACGGAGATGGTTCTGTAGTTAATTTACTCATTCTAGAGTATTACAACCCTATCTCTAATGAGTTTTTACTCCATATGCTAAGTTTTCCTAAAAAAGAGCTCTAATACCACTTGTAATGACCTACCATTTCCAACCATTCATATCGACAATCATCCACACATGTCAGACTTGAATTGCTCAAAACAACATATTGTTAATTTATATTTGACCAAACTTAGCATATACATTAAATAAATCAATCATAGAATCATAGACACGAAGTAATATAACATTAAGAGCGGAACAGATAAATAGTAGTTCATGAAGCTACTACAAAACATCAGAGTTTGAAACAAATACAACAGAAATCTCAAGTACACAGAAGTCTCAATTACAAAATGTGAATGACAAATCTGAACATAGACAACTGGTAATAACTAAAATAACTGCAAAGTTGAATAGATAGAGATGGATCTCCAAGCAAAGCACCAAGCTCCAAAGGTGAGTCTCAAATGCTGTGACACTCAGTCTGACCCGAGCATAAAGCATAACACAAAACACTCGAGTCAGGATTAACATTCTTATGCCAATAAATCAACTCAAGTGAAATGCCCAAGTGAAATTCAAATAACTTAAAAGATGTTTGGGATTCCCATCCTTTAAGGATCCGTTAAAATATCTACATACATATTACAATACGCTACATAGGTAATGTCTAGAGTAAAATAAACTATTGAAATAACGTTAAGACGTTACCCATATCCCCCTTAACATATTTTATATATTCCCATAGTCCATACAGATATTGTAAGCTCCACCAAACCAGTGGTTTACTCCGGAAGCACTACATAGGTACGGTACGGTACAAATCAAACTCGTAGAAGGCGCGATAAGGCATGTGATAAGGCATACGAGGCATTGCCTAGGGTAGGGTACTACCGTTTTGTAGAACTGGGCTGGTTGTAATGCATAGCAGCTACTACCACCCACCTCGAGACACACTTCCAAAATCAAAGGTGCACCTAATCAAATCACAAAGTAATAGAATGGTATCGAAGAAGCATGCTCGATCGGAGGTGCGACCTTACTTGGCTCAAGTATAGCTTCTGTTTTAGTCATATCAAGTTGACTCGTGGGAGTTAGAGTTGCGTTCATACCTCATATAGACGTCGCCAAACCATCCTACTTCGTTCTGAATTCACCATCACGTGCACAGTTGTTAAAGTGGTCTTCGATATTGGCAGAGAGTATGACAATATCCGAACCCGGTCTCTTTAACAACCAAATGCTTATTTTACACCTTGATCATTTTCATTTCAAACAGTTCATACTTCATATCAAAATATCATTCATTTCGAAAACATATCACTTCGAAATCATAGTTACTTTCGAAAATCATAACCACAAAAAGTTTAAACCATCATATCAAAATATTGGCATTTAAATCCATTAAATCTAAATAATAACAGTTCCAACTTAAATAGTTTAAATATTCAAAATATTATATATATATATATATATATATATTGAAATAGTTATACATTAAAAATAGTTTATATTTGAAAAAAGGTAATAGATTAAAATAGTTTATATATTAAAAATATTTTATATATTAAAATATATATAAATTAGAATTGTTTATAAATTTAAAATAATAAATATTAAAATAGTTTCAAATTAAAATTTTCTTCCAATCTCACAAATCAATTCAAATCAACCTTAGTTTCGAAATTCAATTTAAACGATTCTTAGTTCAACAGTTTCAAATAAAATGGTTAAATGTTCAATTCAATTTCTCATTAAAACCATTTTTAATTTATATTGATTTCAAATCCAGGTTTTGAACTGCAAATTTAAACCACTTCCAATCCAATAGGTTTCAAAATTTAAATATTCAAATATTTACAATAACTTAATTTGATAAATTTCATTTATATTTCAAAATTCAACTTTAATTTTATTTAAATTTGAAATACTTATTTAATCATTTTTAACAATATTTAAATAAATCTCAAAGTACAAATTTAAATCAAAATTAAATATCTAACTTCAATTTTATTTAATTTGAAATTATTCACTTAATCACCTTACCATAAATATTTAAATAAAATCTTAAATATCAATTTTAAATAAAAATTTAATCTTTAGTTACAATTTTATTTAATTTTGAAATATTCATTAAATCATCTTTATCTAAATCAAGTTTTAAGTTATAAAATCATATCCTTAAGACATCTAAAAATCAATAAGTTCCAAATCAATACTTATTGAATTCAATTCTTAAATCAGTAAATTTACAAGTCAACTCAATTTAACTTTCCAACCTAAATTTTATTAAAGTTATTACAAAGTCTGTTTTAAGAAATTAATATAAATTGTAAATAAATATTTAAAACATATTATATACAAATACATTAGTCAAATTAAATTCTTATTAAATTTTATTATATTAATTATTATTAAATTAAATTTTATCATTATTAAATCTATTTTAAATATTATTTTATATATTTTAAAAATGATAAATTTATAAGTAAAATTCTATAATTTACATTTTAAAACCGAACTTATAAGTTTAAAATTTCCAGAACATATAGTTTCAAAAATAAAAAATAAAATATCTTTATATTATATTTTTAAAAATCAATATTTTTTAAAACCCGTCTATTTCCTTTCAAACCTTTGGAAAACATTTTTTTCAAAATAGACCATCGGTGTTCGTATATGATTTTCTATCCTATGATTAAGTGATACGGATATTTATTATATCAATGCGCAATAATTTTAATATTTACGAATATATATCATTTCAATCCGCAATCCCAAAATTTCGAAATCAATAAAATCACTTGGGTTTATCATTTCAACCCATAACGATTTTTCACTAATCTATAATATCATTTAGGTATGTATCATTTGAACCCATAGGAGTTTTCTAATCTAACAGGGAACTTACAGAATGAGAATAATAAAATAATATTAAAAATGACATACATATCAATAGTAGTTATATGTCATCAATTTAAATATAATATATACAATATGTTATGGTGTCATGTGTCATAGGTAAATAATTGCAAACAATGGCATATCATATTTGACAATTAAATAACCAATATTTCAAATTTCACAACATATTTCAATCGTCTTTTCATGTGAACTAAATTTACTAAATATAAGAATGTTAATCGTGAGTGGTTGCTCACCGTTTGTGGCTAGCGAATAACAAGAACAAGATGTCAAATTCCAAAGCACGATATGATGAACATGAATTCGACGAGCAAAGTTGATAGCATGAAAATGATGAAAACAAACCAAAACTAGCTTTATATAGACTGAAGCAAGATATACATTATACTATTTTTTTCTTCTGAAAATCAATATTCAAATTTGAAATACATATAAAAAAAATTCTTTTAAAATCGATATACATACATACATACATACATACATACATACATACATACATACATACATACATACATACATACATACATATATATATATATATATATATATTAAAATCATTAGAGCTTAAATACATCTATTTAAACACTTATTCAATTTAAAACATTTATCAAAATTCACACATGCATATATCTATGTTTGTATATGTATGTATGTGTATATATATCCTCAAAACATATATGTAAGCTTCAGAAAAGATATGAAAGCAACTGTACAGATGAAACAAACTTATATAAACAACTTCATAATTTATTTTATATACACATGATAGAGAAGGGTGGATGGTTATTGGGTCCGGGTCGGTTCGATGGCGATAGGCTGTTCAGTTGGACGAGGTTGTGGGCGCTGCGGACAGGGTCTGCTGGGGTTAGCTCTAATGTGAAGACAAGGGAAGGCTTCGGTGGAGTAGCTGATAGGTGACGGCGAGGCTATAGGGAGGTGGAGTTGCGGCTGTCAACCATGGTTTGAAGGGGATGGCCGAGATGGATTGACGTGGTTGAGATCTGGTCGCTGCAGGTAGGGTTATTGGTTCTGGGCGAGGCTAGGGTGTGGTGGGTTCTGTTGGAAAGGTGGGTTCTGTTGGAAAGGTGCTGTAGTTTTTGGGTCGCGTATGGTTCTGGTGCGTGCTCAGGGAAGGCCGTGGGATGGTGTTGGAAGAGAGGTTCGAGGCAGATGTGGGCTATGGGGTAGGAGGTGACGATGCAAGACTTCATGGTAGTTCAGTGAGATGAACAGCAAAAGGAGCAGTTTCAGATATAAGCTTCAGGAAAAAGCGTTTTATATATTATTATTTTATGTTTGAACGCTTTGTATATTTTTCATTTACAATCATAAAGAGCAGAACGAAACAAGAGGAAGGACATAATGAAACTGACCAACGTGCCAGAATAATATTGAATATGGTGGGAATAACAAAAGCCACCAATTAATTTTTGGGAATAATAAAAGGTAAATGGTTTTTAGTTTTTAACCGGTGGATAATGAATGGTCACAGAATATTCCAGAGACTCAAAATAGGTATCTGTACGGCTAACCGTTTTATCGATTTCGACGCATACCGGACACTAAAAAAATGAATATACTACGGAGATTAGCATGATGAGACGAACAGAATGGTACATAGATATTAGCGATACGATGAAGCTTTCAAAACTTGATTTTCACTGCCGAAAATGCTGTTAAAACGTCGAAAATAAGATAAACGGAGATATGACAGTCCAAATTTGTCGAAACGAAATACGACGTCTCATAAAATGATTTATAATTTTATTGTATAAAAATATCTAGATTTCAAGAATATTTGATTTTCATCTAATTTCAACTGATTTAAATTTTGTAATTGAAAATTACACAACAGAACTAACTTACATATTTTCCAGTGAAAATCTGACACTGGCCATATTTAAATAGACGCATCTTAAATATCAAATTTTTCATTGTAAAATTTAATTTTTAAAATTACATAAAAAATTCAGTTAATTATGTTATTAAAACCACTAAAAGTTTCGGGTCGTTACACATCTAATGAAAAAGATATCGCTCATTTGGCCATGCTAATAAATATGGCTGTAGTGGAACCATATTTAGAGTAAGTACATATTATATTTTGTTTATATTTCTTTTGGTGAATTTTTAACTTTTAATATAACCTAGTAAAATTATTTAAACTGTGGTATTAATTTGGAGGAGTTACAAAATTTAGATAAGCATTTGGAAAAAAATACGATATTACTTTGGAAAAGAGACACATACAATTTCTCTGATTGGATTAAAAAGAAGGTTAGTTTAATTTTAATTTATCCTATAATCGACGAAAAAGATTTTTTTTTTTCAAAATTTATGTACAATGAGTTTTTTTTGCATACCTATTCACTCAATGAATGATGAAATATTAAAATGGATTGTCTTTGCCCTGAGTAGCAATGCATTGTCCTATAAAGGATATATAATTAATGAATAATGTTTTCACACAAAAGACATTAAAAGGGAAACTCAAAATTATGGGATGATTTATGAAGCGACTACCATAAGTAGGGTAAGTGCAAAGCATATTTCTTAATAAGTTGACGTGGTCACTTATTTGGGATAATGACTGAAATAATTTTGTTAAGCTATCATGTTTTTTATATTCCCATATTTAAGTGTCACTAGGCCAATATAGAAAACATAACGAATGTCAAAGACGGATTTTCTCTTGACAATTTACAACAAAATAACCTTCATTTGTAAACGACCCACATATCCTTGCATCTCAAGCAAAACAACAGGTCCTCATAAATTACAGACAGATGATCCTATTATGGAAGTTACCGTTATTAGGAACGGTTGTGAAAAAACCGACATGGTATTGATTCTCTTGAGATTGTTAGTTATGTTAGAGAAGATTGTGAAAACATATCTATTACTTATATCTTAAAGCAGGAACCTCTCCCCGCTGATGTGGCCTTCTCTGTATTTCTCATTTCAAAATACTGCTTCTTATCCACTTCTGCCTTTTTCTTAACTTACCGCGAACTATTCACTCACGTGCCACCCACCTCATCTTCCTTCTGCTTCACCACGCCTTCTTCCCATCCAACCGCCTCTCTTTCCCATATTAAAACTGCTAAATTTTATTCCCCTTCCCCCAACCACTAACATGCTTCCGCCTGTATCTTCATCCGCCCACCCATAGCCCACACCTACTTCCCCACTCTCCCCATATCTACTATGTACGGCAAACCCCCAATTGTACATCCCCTTTTCCAATCGCTATCGAATTTAACCAGTCGACTTTCTTTATTTATCGATCTTCGCTCAACAAATATTTATGTGGACCGGCCATTCGACGTGGGACTGATCTGTCAATGTCCTCCCAGCCACTACTCGGTCGATTGTACGCGTAATTACTATTTACCTCTATGTTTACAATCTCAACTTTAGTGATGGATTGTTTTACTGCTACCATGTCAATGCTTGTATGTACCGTTTCCTGTTTACACCAGTCTTGAGAGGCAAATCCTTCAACCATAAGTTCTCCAACCATTCCCACATGTACGTAATCACAGTGGTTGGACTATGAGTTGATTTCGACTGATAGCTGGCTACAAATTTAGTCCCACTATCAACCACAAATTGCCTCTGCTTGCACTGATGCAGATTTATCATTTGCTTGTACCTTTATGGTTTGTTTAATCCTAGCAAACAAAAATTCTTTAAAACCGATTGATTATCTGCATTAACTTCATTAAAAAATTTAAGATACTTAAAGGGTGTAAATTCCCAAATGTAAAATACTTTTTCCTATGTTTGTTTTCGTCTTCTTTTACTTAAGTTAATTTGTTGTCTGTTGAAATTATTTCGCTTCCGACCATTCAATTTCCTGAACATAAACATATCCTAGTATACCTCCTGCTCTTATAATTGAGCTAAAACTGTAACTACACATCGTGGCTGTTTTGCCAACCTAAGTATGCACTGTTGATATAAGACGATACGGTTGAAAAGTGTGATCAATATGATTTAACATCATTTTTTGCCTTGTTTATTAAAATTAACATTTCTAGAAATGTCACCTGTGTTTTGCATGAATATATCAAATACACATGTGCAATCTCTGGAAAAATTTAGGTCCCCGACGTATGGGATTAAGTGGTATTGTATTTGGTAATATTATGACCATTTCCATCCTTCAAGCGACTTGTGCAATTTATTCTGACATCCATAAACAACACAACATGCACTAAATAAATGGCTATGAAGCGGTATAGAACAAAATTAAAGTATCCTTGAATTGTTTGATATTTTTAAAAACAACACAACCTTTTTTCCGTTTGTTACTGATACCAAAATTGTAATGCGGTTGTCAAATTGTCGCCGATCAAAATAGATTTTTTTTTTTTTTGTAAATGGGCAATGATTTTATTAAGGCACTTTGAGGCCATAGCATTGGCCCAGTTTGACATAGTATAAAGAACAGACAAAATCAAGATATCATAAAACAAGTGAACACTTTCCATATTAAAACAGCTACTTCTTCTTCCTCAATCAATCTTCGCGGAGTCATGACGGCTGATGCTGATAGCTTGTACCTAGGATTCCTGCCAATGCAGAGTTTCGATCCGCTCCTACAGTTCGAATTGCGCCTTGTTCCAGTCTGATAAGGGGATAATTCTTAAATCTCTTTAATATTATCTACATGTCTCCAGTCGCAAGTTTACCGACTTCATACTGACTTCTTTGTTTGCTTTGAAAAATTCTGTGATTCCTCTCTTTCCAAATGTTCCAAACAGCTACTATGATGACAATTTTGTTCAATATGGGTTCCAAGTCTTTGCTGTAACCAAGCTGAATCTGGCAAAAGATCTGTTCTTCTAGATTATTTGAGTGTGGTGAAGAGTTTAAGATATTATTACACGAGTTCCACACCAGATTCGAGTAAGAACATTCAAAAAATAGGTGCTCATGAGTTTCAACGTTCTGATTGCGTAAGACGCATGCAGTTTCAGTTATTATAGCCCATTTCAATAGGTGTCTCTGGTAGGTAGTCTTCTTAATACTTCTTTGTATGCAGTGAAGACCATTTTCGAATTATTAACATAATTCATATAATTTTACTCCATGCAACTTTGCTATCTTTTTGTCTGATTTCATTCCAAGTAGACTTAGTGGTAAATTTGTTTCCAGTAGGCTTCCAAATTCATCTGTCATTTTCTCTGCCATTATAAATAGGCGTAAATTGAATTGCTTCTTTCTTATCTTGATTTACTGGCATGGAGGAGCAATTCCACCTATTATTGCTAATCACATCTTGGACTCTTTTATTCGGGCAACCAAAATCAGAGAAGGTATTAAGGCCCAATATATCTATCAGTGATTTTCATTGAATCCAAGGGTGTCTCCATTGGTCAGTGTCCCTTTCTGTAGCTATTTCACGAGAACAAAGAGTTGCTAAGATGTTTCTTACCTTCATAATTGCCTTCCAGTTGGCTGAGGCATTATTGTCAATAGGCATTTTCCAAAAATTTCCTTTAATGTACCTTTGCCTCATCCATTTACCCCATAAACCTTTACCATTGATTATTCTCCATGCTTGTTTCAGTGTGTAAACTGTTCTCATATCTTGGATTCTTCTAAGTCTCACACCTCCTTCATCTCCGGGTATGCATAGTTTGTCATATTTGATTTTATGAATACCACCCTTCCATATGAAATCAGCACACACCTTTTCAATTTTTTAGATTGAAGCATCAGGCAGTTGAAAAGTTTGCAGCTATAAGTTAACTTTAGAGTGTATAACAGTATGCACCAATTCAATACGACCAGCAAGGGACAGCAATTTGGAGCTCCAACCATGCAGTCTATCTCTAATTGAGGATATAAGGACTACACATTCTCTATTAGTGATCTTGTTTGAAGATAATGGAATTACTAAGTATTTAACTGGCAGATTTCCTTCCTTCACATTTAAGAGATCCAGCACTTTTGTTTTCTTGATACATGTTTTGTTAAAATAACATTTGATTTTATGTTCATTTAGTTTTAGACCAGTGTATTTTTCTAAGTTAATGAAAATGTCCTTGATTGCTTTCGCTGATTCATGGCTGGATTTTATACAGATGAGCAAGTCATCTGCATAACGTAAATGACTCATAGTAGGCTGGATATTAAAAATAGTCTGAATAATCTTGTGATGAGTAGCCAACTCCATTTGTAGCAAAAAGTATTCCATGACAATTGCGAACAAGTAAGGAGAAAGTGGATCATCCTGCCGAATGCCTCTATTGGATCTTATGAAACCTTTTGGTATGCCATTGATCAGGATAGAAAAGGTACGTGCAACTATGCATTCTTCTATAAGACTCACAAATTTTGTTGGGAACCCCATATCAATAAGCATATGAATAATAAAGTGTCTATTAATTTTATCATATGCTTTGTGGAGGTCGACCTTTAGACAGAATTTATCCGTTCCTGGCTTATTAAAATTCCTAACCAGTTCATGTGCCATAAGAGAATTTTTAGAAATACTTCTACCCTTAATGAAAGTGCTTTGACATTCAGAAATAAGATCGAGTAAGATAATCTTCATTCTGTTGCATAAGATCTTGCTTAGAATTTTGTATATCGCATTGCAGCAAGCAATAGGACGATAGTCCTCAAATTTCGATGGGTTTTCTTTTTTATGGATTAAACAGATGAAGGTGTGATTAATTTCTTTAACAAACTTTCCACTTTGAAAAATATCCCGCATAGCTGATATGATATAGTCTTTCAGATCAGTCCAATGGAGAATGTAGAATTTGAATCCGAGTCCATCAGGCCCTGGGCTGGATCGACATGGATGGAGTTCAGAGCTTCCAGCACTTCAATTTCAGTGATTTGCCTAGTCAGCAACCTTCTGCCCTTAGGTTCACATGCCTCCTACATTGAATGGTTGGTAACTTGGTGCAAGTTTCCCCATTAAATATGTCATTATAATATTTGATTGCTTGCTCTTCAATATCTGCTGCATTGGTAATTATGTTTCCCTCTTGGTTAATTATATGAAAGTTATTATTTTTGTAACTGCGAATTTCCATTTTTGCATAGAAGAATTTGGTACATTCATCCCCTTCAGTGATCCATTTCTCCTTGGCTTTTTGTTTAAGTTCAGCAGCTTTAATTCTGAGTGCTTCTTTTAATTTACTCTACAGTTGATAGTAATTATACCATGTGTCATCATTGCATGTTCCATTATCTATCATTATCAGAAGTTCTTCACATTGTTTCTGCATAATGGAAATTTGATCTCCTTCTTTGGGCCTGCATCTATTCCAATTCTTAATGTAATTTTTAGCTTTTTTGATAATGTGGATTAGTTTGTAGCATTGTGAACCTTCAACCCGAGGTATGTTATTGAAGTTAATAGCCTCTTTATAACCCTCTATTTCATGCCAGTGATTGGCATATCTGAAAGGTTTGCCTTTGTTAACCAATCCTTTACCTACTAAGTCAACAAGTATAGGACAATGATCACTAGTATATGGGGGGAGAATATTGACCCAGATGTTAGAAAATAGATTAATGCATTTCATATTTACAAGTACTCTATCTATTCTACATGATATTTTCTTATTTTCTCCACTTCTCCATGTATATTTCAGGCCACTGTGGATGGGTTTAAGCAGCCCTACTTCTATGATGCAGTTATTAAATTCCTCTAATTGGGAAACTCTCAAGGTAAGGCCACCTTTTTTCTGCTCTGCTCTAAGCATCGAGTTGAAATCCCCCAACACAATCCAAGGGTTTTTGATATTTTTACCTATATCTTTGATAGCTTTCCATAAATAAATTCTTTGAGAGGCCAGATTACTTGCATAGACACAACTCAAAATCTGGTTTAGACCTCCCACCTTAGTGGCATCAACAGTAATGTGTTGGTCATCCTTCTTCTGGAGATTGATTTTCCAATTTTGTTTATTCCATAATAATAGAATACGACCTTTGCCCGATCAGAATAGATATTGGTACTTAATTTTAAAACAGCCTACCATTCATCACATAGTCATTGGAAGTGGGAATTTGGCTGAGTCAGGCAAGCGACCCTGTCCAACTTCAACAAGCCAAGAGTGTGGTGTTAAAAACAGGTAAGAAGCTAAAACAAAGTTAACCACCTTTAATTGTACATCAATTGTAATTAAGTACGTGCAAATCCAAAATGTGCACAAAAGTCTGGTTTAAAATTAAGTACCTATATATACGCTGATAATGTGCACATCAACTGTAATTAAATAATGAAGTCGGTGAATATTCACAACGAATGCAGCCTTTAAAGCCTGTAGACTTTGATTATGATGATGCTATTTTGGATTTCCCTAACTAAATGTTCTTACAATCTGTATACTCGAAATCATCGGCTGGGTTATCGATAAGGAAAAAATTTCTAGTACATTTATGTTACCATATGTTCCTTCACTGACTGCTTTGAAGTGGATTACACTCTAGATTAGATGTGTTATGATCTCTAATTTTGGCTATTTAATACACTTAGATCACACAATCAGTTTGATATATGTTTTGTACATACTGTTTTACATCAAAAACTTAGATAGATAACCTGTGGAATCCTTCCTGACCCTTGCTTGATATTGTCTGTTTATTATTACTGTTGAAAGGTTTGTACACATTTAGTTTGCTATTAGTATGCCCTTATTGGTTACCTCTCATTGATATGTAGGAGTTTTTTTAATGTCAATGGGTTGCTGTAAAATTAGACCAATAGAATGTGGTTACTGTCATTTAAAAATAAATAACTCCTTGCTTGCTGAACTGTTGCCTTTCCACTTCCTTTGCTAAAAAAATGGTGTACTTGAATGGTAACTATATATTTTTAAATTTGTTCTACAGTTGATGTGTTATTCGTGTGTACAGATTTAAGTTGTAATAGAGATAATCACTTCCCCATTCACATCAACATAATACAAAGCATCATCATAATGAATATAATTTGTTCTTTTAAAAATACTAAAATAAAATGAGAGCACTCTATGTTTAGAAAACTTAAAATAGTTTAGTTATATTGAATTAGCCATTGTACTCCAATTTTTCATGAAGCCAGTAGACATTGAGTAATTTGAACGACAAAGCGCGTTGATCGGTAATTTTAGGAGACAAGCTGCGATTGTTAGAGCAGTTTTAAGAACGACTGCAAAATGACGACACGCTTCAACGACACTGCAAACTATCGTGCATAGAGAATTCTTTTTATCATTCATGATTTTCTCTGGTGATAGCTGAAATTATAGTGTGTTGGCGCCTATTACAGTATATATACTTGCATACAACCTGTTTTTGAAATCTGCTGCTGTCTGAATTCTTTTTAGTGCAAAAAACCATCTGATCTTCGTTAGCAAGCTTCAACTTTGGTATGCAATTTATTTTCATTTATTTGTTAATCAGTTTTCCCCTCTACTGCACTACCTTCCAGTGGACTATTACAGCAGATGATTTTTATTACCTAATATTTGACTTTTAATTTTCATATTTTTAACTTATTCGATAAATAAACTTTGATTCACATTGAATTTTTTATACAATATTGCAAGAAAATCATGTTACATTTACACTTCTATCGTATTATTTGATGTGGACTACTTCCCATACCTTCAACATGTTAGCAGCAATGTATATTGTCATACCGAAATGTGGATTATGTATGTTTGTTTAATTGTGGGTAATGTGTATTCTAAGGTCTTTGGTAAAGTTTGGTTGTGTTTAGAGTTGATTTGATATGATTTTGAAATAGTTAGAAAGTAAAAGAGAGAAGAAGAAACCATTAAAGAGAGCTTCAAGAAGGAAGAAGAATGTAGAAATAGTGTGGAAAATAGTGAGAAAGTGCTGAGTATTTATAAAAAAAAATGAAGTGGTAAGTTATCAAAATATTCCTTTATCAAATTACCAAAATAACATTACTTACTTCTTAAGTAACCTTATCTTTTTTCAACACTTAACATCACATTTTAAATCATTATTTATGTCATTTTCACTTAGATATTAAGTAAATAAAGTAATTATGTTCCTTTGATTTGATGTTTTAATTTTATCCTTGAAATGACATTTTTGTCTTTTTGTGCTTACTTTTTGTTAATTATATTCTAGAATTTTCTAAGTATATTTAGTAAAAGTAAACCTGATTAGTGAATTAATAAATACTTATACTATTCGAATATATATGTTCCTATATAAGAAAATAAAGGTGCGACAACGTTGCGATAACTTTTAATTGACATCGTTTTTCGACAAAATGTTTTACGGTCACATTTTGACGTTTTAATTCAACTATTTTTTTATGTAAATCAAATTTAAAAATAAATTTGTATAATTCTATTTAAAAATATAAACACTCATAAATAAATTAAAATAATTTATTTAACCATTGAAACTTACTTTTCTGAAATCAGCATTTTGTTACTTTTGTCGTTATAGGCAAATGTTACTATTTTTGTGTATACATCTATTTCCTAATTCTACCTAATATTATTTGAATCATGTAACCTTACCTATTTTACATTTAAAATCACTTTAAATAGTATATTTTAAAGTGGTCAAATTCTGCGTCGTTACACTATTAGTCACAATATAGTTATCTACTTTGTTTAATGGAAATTTGAAAATGAATAAATATTATACCAGTGCTAAGGTTGATTCCTTTACGTAACATGCTTACTGTAAGTTATATTCATATTATAACCAACCGACTAATTTTGTGCAGGCCGTCAGTTATATACCATAATTTTGAAAAAAAATTCCATAAAGCTTAAGGACATAAGCAATTACTGGGTGAACCAATGAAAATGTATGTCTTCAATGACACATCAGGTGTTTTTTTGTATTTTTTAAGTGCATTATTGTATGAATTATGCTAAGTTGTTTAAACGGGGACATTGTTTAGCAAATTGTACAGTCATATGCAGACATGATAATTTTGTTTCCTCTTCATTCGGGGAAGGTATTAATATATGTCTGTATTTATCAACTACTAGTTTTTTCAAAGAAAAAACTTAAATGACATAATCTACGGACATATCCAGACAATGAATCCCAGTTTGAGATCATGAAGGTTTGATGTTGTGTTTGCAGTTCACGTTTGCAGTCATTATTTCTCATAATACCATGCATCATTATATTTTGGTTTATCATAACATAGATTGTAGTATCTTTTCCAAGGTTACATATATGGTATAATGTCACATACTATCTGCTATCTTTTTCAGTACAACATATAGGATGATATTTTATGTCAAACAAATAAGAAAGATGTTATATATATATATATAATAAAATCAGTGTTTAAATTCTTAGATCCTAAGATGGGATTTTAAGACCTTAATGAAGCTTCCGATATAACCACATATGTACAAGATAGTTTAATATTTCTAATACATATATGCTTACATTTTTATGCTATGCATGTGTCCACGAATCATATATTGGTTACTACAATATACTGCTTCCCATTTTTTAAGAAAAATGCAAAAAATTACACTATAGCTTTATAAATTGACCATGGTGTTTTGTTGCCTGTAGCATAATACATTTGTTATCTATACGACTTTATCACTTGGTTTGCAATATCCACAAACAATTCATGTTTCATATTAGTTCGTTTACTCATTTGTATTCACCATGACAGAAGTCCTTTTAATGTTCAATATACATAATCCTTTTAACTAACAAATGATAAGAGGCAATCATTAAAATAGATGTACATTAACGTGGTGCTTGAAAAATTTACATGCGAATTTACTATCAAATTCAACAGAATCTTCCCAACTACAAAGTCAACAGAAGTCCAGCCTGAAAAACCTTGGTGTGCCAATGTCACAAAATAACTGCAAAACCTAGCACAAAACATCACGTAAACATCCACATAAATAAATTCAGAATTGGAAAGATTCGATCATATCCACACTTTAGCCAGAGCATTTATGAAAAGGATCATGTTACACAGTCCTATTAAGATAGACCACACAGATCACACTCTTTCAACATACACTTGATGCTTCCTAAGAAGCTGGAACCTTAAAATAATGATCAAAATTTATAATTCCCACAACTAAAACCTAAAGTTACAATATCATTATAGACTCTGCCCGTATGCGTAGCATGGGCCACACACTAATTAGAGTAGATTTTCGTTCTTATTTGCTTGTGAGGTTTGTTATAAGTATTTTCACCAAACTAGCATTTAAGCAATGCAAGTTTATTATTGAACAATACACCTGATTGTGGCGACCCGGAATTTATGGATATTTGAAATTGGAATATTTAATTGATTTTAAATATTTAAAAGTTAGTTTCTAAATTGAATTTCAAATATCGTTATTTGTTGGGTAGTTTAAATATTGAATTTAATAATTGAAAATGGGGGAAAATGTTGAATCTGAAATTCTAAACTTGCTAAAGATATTTCAAAGGCTTATAAAATTATATTGGTAATACTGGTGATAATATAAGTGAAAAAATTGAATTTAAAAAGTATTTTGTTTAGTTTTAAAATATATTGTTTAAATTGAATTTAAAAGATAGCCTTCCGAGGCACGGTCTCGAATTTTGATGAAACTAGTTCCATTGGATCCGTAATAGTGTATTATTATTGAATTTCAATTTTCGTAGTGTTTGGAGTGATTGTTTGTCCATACGGTAGATAAACACGCTAAAACCTTTATCGAAAATTTTATATAATAACTGGTCTGAAAAGCTATCTTCTCCATACGATCGAAGTAGGATTCGAAACCTTTTCCATTATGTTCGAAAAAGGGGTTTAACATTATACACGCCTAGCGGCATGCCTCGATAGGATATAAACATTTTAAGCTTTGAAATGAAGGCAATTTAAAATTTGGTACATATTCTATTATAAGGTTTTCACGCATGAAGAAAAAATGATGAAGAAAACACGTGTTTGCTTAGTAAACACGCATCCCCCTTAAAAGTAAACAATTCAACACGTAACACATGGAAGAAACATAAAATCGAAATCGAATTAAAGGGCCGAGAAAAAATCTTCTCTTAAAAATTCCTAAATCCCGTTTCTCATTTAAAAAATATCAAATTGAGTTCGAATAGATGGCAAGCTATTTCTTCTTTTCGTTCAATTCAGATTTGGTTCGAGGAAATCTCGCGAGAAATTGGATTCGCCTTTGATGCTCGCGATTTTGGGTAAATACAAGCACGCAAGTGATGATGGAAGTAGAGTGTAGTCACGAGGGTCTGGGAAGTTCTTCGAGTTTTGTGCATTGCTGTCAAACGAAGGGGGTTGCGAATCGTTCGAGGGGCTGCTGTGAGCTGGGCGAAGTGGTCAGTCGCGCATGGATAGAGGGAAACATCAACGCTGTAGGGTGTTCGTGCACGAGTGATGAAGCTGGAGGAGGAGAGCAGTGAGGTATTATCCATTTTAATTTTGACTTAATAATTATTTATACACTTACAGATTTTAAAAATAATAACATTATAGAGATAATATATATCTCTATATTTTGGATGGGTTCAGATATAGTTATATTTTTGCTTACTATAAAATTAAAGAAAGAAACTTTAAATCATATTCTATTTTACAGATATATATATAATATATATTTCTTGTTCATCATAATTAAGATATATAAAATGGATCATATTGACCTACTTGTTTATCAACTTAATTTAATTACTAAAGATTATTCAAGGAAAAACTGGTTTAATTAAACTATTTAGATTAAATAATTAAATGGCAGTTTACTTTTCATTTGTTCAAGTGTTAATAAATCGTATCATATTATACAAGGTCTAATACTGTGAAGAGAACAATTCAGGTTTGGATTGGATTGCAAATAAAACAAAGGTGAGTTAATCTCACTCATCTTGTTGCTATAAAAATTTAAACGGTTAAATTTAAATGTTTGATTAAATGATTGATTTGATTAGATGTGGAATATTATATATAGTAGTATATATATTGGAGTGATTGATTTCCCGCATTATATAGTGGATGAGACCCTATGAGCCGCATAGCCGATGATATTATATTAGTCCCATATACCGCGATATTCCACTTCGAAGTGGAATTGGTATTTTATATTGTGCTAATATCTGTGGATGCAGGGAAACAGGTTGGAGGGATCCAACTGGATTCCTCAAAGTAGTGTAATTTATTTTTATAGTCTATGTTTTATTTGATAATCTGTGATAGGTTATTGAATATGTTGGAAATTGGAATATTGGATGCTATGAATGGATTGAATAATTTTGGTATTGAGTTATCAAAATATAAAGATTTGATTTTTGAAAGGAAATAAAAGGAGAGACTTTTTAAGAAAAATAATTTTGGAGAATTGGGATAACTAAAGAATGAACTGAGAAAAGAAAAAAGTTGATTTTGAATTCAAATAAGTAATTCCGGTATGGAAAAGGAGATATATGGATAAATGGGAATAAATGAATTTTAAACTTAAGTGATATTATTTAAGGAAATAAAGAATTTATTTTAAATTCAAGGTTTAAAATTTGTTTAGAAAGATAAAGAAAAGATTTGGAAAAGTATGAAATTGGTATTTAGTTTAAATAAGATTTTAGATTATAATAAAGAAATTAAATCTGAAATTTATGGGTTTCGAAATAAATCTGATATGTAAAGGAATTTATTTTAATGGAGTAAATTTTGGAAATCAATTTGGAAATTGATTTTGTATTTGAAACCGTGTTTTGAAAGAAGCATGAGACTATGGAATTTATAAACTGGGTTTATAAAGTGAAATGGATATAAGTGGATATTTAGAAGTAAATTCACGGTAGGAATTTATAAAGGAATGTGATTTTGTTTTAAAAATAAAAGTGGTTTATTCTTTAAAAGGTATGGAGATGGAAAGAGTATTTCCCTGTAAAGCCAAGTATATTTTAAAAGGAGACTTTTTATAAGTTAAATACTTCAAAATTTTGTTTTAAAGAAATGTTTAGAATATTTATTATTTTTAAAATGTTTTAGAAATTTAAAATAAATATTTTTCAAATTTGTTTTAGTGGTAAGTATTTAAAGGTTAATTGGTATTATGTTTTAAAAGAATAATTATTAAAATTTATATTTTATAAAATAGTTTTATTTTAAAAAGATAGTTTGGTTATAGTTATATTTAAAAACTTGTATCGAATTTTGTAACTCTTATTTTAAATTTAGTTCGGCTTAATTTTTATTTTAAAAAAATTAGTTTTATATTTTATAAAGTAGTTTTATTTTAAATATTTTTAAAGCATATATTTTTGAATAAAGTGTTTAAGTAGTTTAATTTAAATGTTTTGGAGTATATTTTATAATAAAGTGTTTTAAATTATTTTAAAATCTAAAGTATTTTGTACTTGGTGATTTCAGGGGAAATAGAAAATATTTGAGAAATTTATTTCGTGAGGGAAAATTGTTTGAAATTATTTTCAAAGGGTTGAAAAGTGGAAATATATCTTGCAAAGATATTTTTAGATTAATAAATAATTTGAGAGAAATTATTAATGCTTGATGATTGTTGTGAATGTTATTTGATAGTTAAATAACTGACTATCAATATTGGCCAAATGCGTTGATTGTTTCGAATAGACCGGGATCGGGATTTATTTTTCAAAAACCACTACGATCCGGTTACGTTTTCATGAGGAAGACAAGAACTGAAAGTCGAAAATGGTGCAGTGAAGTGCAAGGGCTAGTCGCTACTAATCCTGGGGGTGATTCCAAAATGGATGTAGTAGAAGTAGTGCCTTCGGTTCCGTTCGAACCCGGGACGGACTTGTATGGATGAATGCTTTCAGAACATCGTCAGGAGGATGATGAGCATTCTAAGTGAAATGTTCTAAAAAGGTAACGCTTAGCCTCGATCCTCATCAACCGTGAATGACTAAAAATCAGGGTTTATGTAGCAAGGCCAAGTGGGTCGTGCCCATTAGGGTAAGGTCATCCCTATCTAGATGTCCCTTTTTATTTCGACTGTGTGGTGCGGTTGCTGATCCCAACCATGGGGTGATCTTACTCGGGATTATCCAGTAAGGGGCAGTCCCGGTCTTGTGTTGTAAGGGATCGGGAGGGATCCTCGATACGGTGAACTAGACCACGTACTGTGACAATTGGTACCCCAGTGCCTAGTCATTAGTTGGAAATTCATTCTCCCTACGTGCCTTTACGATTTTTGTTTGTAGAACCCACTTTATGGCTAGTATGCTGGAATTTAATCATGTAACAATTTCAGCTATTTGAATAAGTATTTGTATATAGACCCTATTATAATATCAGAGGATTTTTATAAGAAATGTTTTAGCTATCGTAAGGTAAAAACCCGACATGTTCATTTATGGCGTGGTCTTACGAGACGCTTTTGATTTTCACAGGATTTTTGAAACTTTAATAATCAATTTGAGTGTGATTTCTCATGCTGGTTTTCCAGACTGACTCGGGTGTTATTTAACTATAATGCTTGGGTCAGACCGAGAATTATAGAATACAGGATATGATGCTTTGGAGCTCAGAAGACGAGCTGGATGGCGAGACGTACATCCATATTTGATTATTATTCCGTTTTGTATTATGTTATGTGGACGAGTTTATATAACTATCAAGCATTTGGATATTGATTGTGTGAATTAATTTGAGTTGTACTCTGATGATGTAATGTATAAACAGATATAGTTTTCTTTGTGTAAAAATCAGTTATTATCTATTATATTTTATTTCGCTGCGTTGGTAAGATTCAGATGTTGTTCCTATTTCTTCTTCTACCTTCTTCTTCTTTAAACCCTAATGGTTCTATTTTTCGGGCATCGAAAAATCGGGTCGTTACATTTGGTATCAGAGCAAAAGGTTAAGCGAGAACCTTAGCTCTGGTTGGGGTTACTCATTAGTATAGAGTCCGTAGTGCTCAAGAATGAGTTTGAGAGTATTAAAAGATATGAGCGTGTATTTGTTAGTGAATATAAAAAATTGCTTTTATATTGTGTTGACTTATCGGTTGAGTGTTTATGAATTCTGGTTGATATGTGGGACGCTACATCATCGGTGGGGGTTTTAAACTCTTAAATAAGATAAACCGACACAGTATTGTTTTTAAAATAGGGTAAATGAAATAATTTTCCCAAATTATTTTTGTATATAAGAGAGAGAAAAAATTCCGTAAATTATTATAGTTATATATGGTTGCTTGTTTGTTAGGAGATGATAATATTAAAATATTATCATTGTTAAGTGGAAGTTGAATAAAAGATTATAACCAAAGGTTAAGAAATAAATTTATATACAAATGGATATTATAAATGTTATTTATAAAATAAAGTAAAAATTCTAGAGTAATAGTGCAACGACCCAGAATTTTTAGAAATTAAAATTTGAATATTTAATTAATTTTAAATATTAATAAGTGAATTTATAAGTCGACTAAATTTTTATTTGAATTACTGGATTTAATTGGATTATTAAATCGATAATTTAATATGTTAAATTATGGAAATAATTGAAAATAAAGTTAAATATGATTGAAAATGATTTGTAAAATTTTATTTTATCATATGGAAGTTAGAATGATATTTTAGAACTTTTAAAATCGAATTAAAAGTTAAATTGTGAAAATTGAATATTTTAATATTAAAATCGACTAGTAAAAATAGTCAATTTTTGAACAGTCTCATAATTGAACGAAACCAGTTCCATTGGATCCGTAATAGTTAGTTATTACCGGATTTCAATTTTCTTGTCAATCGGAGCTATCGTTTGATCGTGGCAGCTCGAAACGCATCGATTTATTTTTAATTTAAATTGGGCGAGTGAAAATAGCCATTTTTCAAAAAGTCTCGGATTTCGACGAAACCAGTTTCATCGGATCCGTAATGTGATATTAATGCAAGGTTTCAAATTTCAAGTCAATTGGATTTACCGTTTGTCCGGTACAAATTAAAACGCCTAGAAATCGCTTAAATCGGTTTAATTCAAATTGAGCGTTTATAGCCATAACTCGCACAGATGTCCGAATTAGCTTCCGAAACCTGTTCCATTGTGTCCGGAACTCGGGATAAACCTTAGGAACGTCAGTTACGGCGCGTAAATCGGAGTTAGAAATTTCCGAAATGAATAGTGTTTACGCTTGATTTTCTATAAAAGGAGACCCTACCCCTTCATAAAAAAAAAAAATAATAACATCTCAAACCCAAGCCGCCTCCACCAGAAATGAATGGCCGAAAATAGCTTACTTTCACTCATTAATCTCTCTCAATCCGTAAGGAATTACGCGAAGTGCTCAACTACAAAGTCGAAGAGCTCGACGAGAGCTTTAATTTCATACGGAGATGATCGGAAACGGTGCGACGTGGAGGGCGCTAGGGGAGGTCGTTCGTGGCCGGCTGCGCACGCAATTCAAGGCCATACAGGGGGCCGAGCTTCATGATGTTGGTGGTGGAGATAGTTCTCGCGAAGTGCTTCGAGGTGGCGGTGGTTTGATCGAGTTTCGTCGAGTATTGGCGATGTATTATTAACCCTAATATGTATTGATGGGTTCGGCCATAGCATCTTGTGCCTGTAGAAGATACGTGATGTGGGAGAAGAGCAAGCACGGCTGGGATTTGGAGGCCTAGGATCTAACGGTTTTGAATTAAGATAGGTTTAAAAAATTATAATTATGTTGTAATTTGTTTATTTAAATCGTGTACAAACTTCATAATATCATAACTTTTTCATACGAGGTCGAAAAAATGCAAACTCAGTTGCGTTGGAATCGTATGGACGAGCACTACGTGATGAAATTGGTTTGGAGTCGTTTGGAGTTAGTGAGAATTTTGGGTAAAATTAAACGTCCGTTTAATTTTATTCGAAATAAATCGCTAAAACGGAAAATAAAATCAAGGTGAGAACTTCTCACTCAATCGAATCAGTTTTGATTTTATTTTAAATAGTTAGATTTAAAATATTTGAATGCATGTTTGAATGATGATTGATATCTATTGATTGTTAAAATAGACATTATACGCCGTTAGTAAGCGGATAATATTTAATAAAAACATATACCGCGAATATTTCATAAACAGTGAAATTGGTATTATATATAATATCAATATATATATATTGGCATATGTATATATTGCAGTTGTTGATTTCCCGCATTTTTTTTAGCGGATGAGACCCTATTGCGCCGTTATTAAGCGGATAATATTTAATAAGAACATATACCGCGATAATTTCGTACTGGAGCGAAATTGGTATTGTGCTAATGTTTGTGGATGCAGGAAAACAGGTTGGAGGGATCCAACTGGATTCCTCAACAGTTTTTATTTGATTTCAGATATTTGGATATTTGATGGATTTTCATATTGATATAGGATATCGTTGTAGTCGTGATTGACTATTTGGTGTGTAGCATCATTGGACCCAGATTTTGGAATTTTAAAGTGATTTCAAAGTGATTTTTCGAAAGTATACGTTTATAAAATATTTTTGGAATTGATTCATTTTAAATAAATAAACGTTATAATTTTTAAAGTTATAAAAATTATGATTTTTGAGAAATATAGTTAGAAACTGATTTTTGAGAATATGATGCTATTGAGTTTATAAAATAGTTAAATCGAGATATTTTAGAATTATTGTGAAAAGTTTAAATATAGGATTTATGAAATTTAATTATTTTATGAATCAAAATGGTGAAATAATAAAGGAGATTTAAGACGTTTTAAAAGAATAATATAAATTGAATTATATTTAGAGATTTATAAATGGATATTTATAAATTGAAATATGGACATTATAAAACGAGTTTTTATAAGTGTTTGAATGAAGTGAAAATGAATTTCATAAATAGAAATGAAATTTATAGAATTATAAACGGTGAAGTTATTTGAAGAATAGATTTGGTTAAATAAATGAATCTTATAAGTTATAAGATTTATGGTTTGGAAAGTCTTTAGAGGAACGATTTTGTAAAATAATCGTTTTATAAACATTTGACTTATAATATGAACTTTTAGTTTATAATTGAGTTATAAACTGGAATATGTTAATAAAAGAATTTATAAAAAGGAAGTTTTTATAAATAAATAGAAATGGAATTTATAAACGTCGTTTTATAAATTCGCAAATGACTTATTTTGATAAGTAAATTGTTGAAACCTATTAATGGAGTTATATTCACGTTTTTGAATAGTGAATAATCCTTTGAATTAAAATGAATAGAAATGATGAAATGTGTTAACGTAGTATCTTCACGTTTTTGAATAGTGAATAAGATGTTAAAGAAATTGTTTTGAATGTGATATTTGAAATAGAATTAAAACGATCTAACAAAGTTTTAATTGTGTTGAGATTCGAAACCATAGATTTCGACATTTATTGTTGAAATAGACGTTTTCGAGAAATAGAAGGAAATGGTGGACTATAACACTGTTGTTATAGTAAATGATTTCCGAAAGGAAATGTTTTGTATAGTATTGGGATTTATATATCTATTTTAATTTCGAATCCCTATACTAGTGATTTTGGGTTGTTGTAACGATGTTTTACGCAACATTCGTTTTGGCCCAAATAAATATGTTTAAGAGAATGATTTCCTTAAAGAATGAAATATATACTTAATTTCGATTAGAGTATATTAAATATTTTCAAAGTATTGAAAATAAATAAAATTCGTGAATTACTTATTTAATAAGTATGGAAATGTTTTCCAATATAAAGTGAATACTTTGAGAATTTATCTTTTTGAAGATAAATTGAAAAGGAATATTGAAATGAATAATTGAAATCGAATATTCATAGATATTTTGGATTGTAAATTCTCTATTGAATTTATAAATGAAATTGGAAAATGGGTTTAAAAATAAATGTTGATTTATTTTTGAAGTGTTGAAATAATATATCTTGTAAAGATATTTTGGAAAATAAATAATTTGGAAAATTATTTGGAAACTGGTGATGTGTGCATATCCAGTGATAGTTCAATAGCCGACTATCAATATTTCCCTTTGAATGGGTGATTGATGTGAATTGTTTGAATGTGAATGCTACACTTATTTTTGAATAAGCGCTCACTATTCGGGTTAACCGGGAAAGGACCATGGGGTCGTATAACCCATTCCGAATATGTGATACGTCGATGTGAATTGCATTTGAAGATCGGTGTTGAAGACCCGGTATTTGCGAGAGCGATAGGATGACCTGTCGATTGTCTCTGCACTGAGTTGCAGCGGTATAGAGACTCCCTAAGTGATGGTGAATCCGATCAGGATTGTGAATATCCGGATTGCAAGGACTTCTTTGTAAGTGCCTTCGGTTTTGTTCGAGCCCGGCACAGACTTGTATGGATTGTATGTCTGACATTACAAGTTGAGATATAAAGCCGATTTCTTTCAAATATATTTCTGTTGGTGGCGGAGAATTTATTCTTTTAGCTTAACACCCTTCTCTGAGACGTACGAGCTCAGAGGTTATATAGTTGAAGTTATCAGCGATATATTCCCAATTTGGTAATGTGACATGCTGAGTGTTGCTGAAATGATCATTGTGTTGATTATTGTGATAGGATCGTTTATTTGATCGTCTATCTTGGTGATCATTGTGTTGATCATTTGTTGACCCAAAGCATGGCTTTTGTATAAAGTATGTTTTTGTGGACGTGACTTCGTCGAGCCTCACACCCCGGAAATGGTCAAAACAGGAAAGATGCGGCAAGGTTATGAGGGGTAGCACCCTTTAGGGTATGTACGTTTCCTTTTGGATAGAGGTAGTATCATGGTATGGAGCCCAGATATTTAACCTATGTGGTTACTACGAATTTATTACTTTGTGGTTGTTGGTTTTCGGGATCCCGTGAGAAAGGTCGTTTACGATCGGGGAATGGCGTGCTCGTGTCAGTAGTTACCCAGTTAGGGGTAACCCGGCCTTGTGTTGGCAGAGTTCCGGTTTGGTTCTCGGGGATGTCTTTCCAGAGGCATTCTCATGTGGCAATGGGAAGTTCCTTGGCCTGACCATTTGTTGGAAATCCAATTCCCAATACGAAACTTGTACGGTTTTAGTTGTAGAACCTATCATTCACTTATGGTGTCGCAACACTGTTTGGATGGTAGCTATAGTAGGCATACGATAATGGTCGTATGTTGGCCAAGATTTATATTCTACTTTCAAAATAATTTTTCCCCTACACTATGCACTAGTAATAATATGAAATGTTCTTTTAAATGCGTATCAAGCATCTTTGACTGTCATAAGGAGAAATCTCCTCCGATTCTGCGTTTGCATGTGTGTGTGTGCGGGAGGCCTTATGGTAGTCTCAATTTTAAAAGCATTGCGAATTGAATTTAAAAATATTCCTCTATTTTGATTTTAAAGATAAATAAACTGTTTTGAGTTCTCACACCAGTCACATGACTGACTTGGAGTTTATTGTTTTCCTTCCTAAACTCTGGGTGCCCACCAATTTCCACACGGGCAGTTAAGAGTTAGGTTTATCAGGATATTCTGGATATTCTTGAGTTGCTGGAGGCAAGCTGGATGGCATGGCGTATTACTAGTTTATATAGTATTTCTTTTTCCGCTGCACTATTTGTTGTATGTTGTTGTACACTCTGATGATATGATGTAATGTAATGTGATGTAATGTAATAACTGATATAGTTCTTTGTTTAAAGATTATTCATTTATTATTATATGTTGTTCCGCTGCGAATTGTGAGATTCTGTTATTGTTCTGTTGTTTTCTGTTCCGTCCTATTTTCTTCTGTTTTTCTTTTTCCTCTATTCTCTTTTCTTTCAATTTTAAAATTTTCTATCTTCTTTTCCCTATCTAAATTTTCTATCTTATGTTTTCTCTTCCCTCTATTATCTATTTTCTTCTTCTTTCTTCTTTTTCTCTCTTCTTCTTTTCTTAAATTTTTCTCAAAACCCCTAAGGGTTCGTATTTTCGTTCATCTTGAATTAAACAAAGGAGATTAGTGTCTATTCAAGGAGTACGGATTTACGGGTCTTTACAGTTGGTATCAGAGCTTATGGTTAAGCGACAACCATGGTTCTGTTGGGTATAATTCATTAGAGATAGAGTCAGTAGTACTCTAGAATGAATTTGAGTGTAATAATAGCTATGAGAGCGTATTTGTTAGTAAATATAAAATTGTTTTATATTGTGATGATTGGTTTGTTGAGTGGTATATAGATTCTGGTTAATACGAGTAATTAACGTTGTTGATAGGGATCTCTAAACACTTTTACAGAACAATTCGACACGATATTGTTTTAAATTGGGTAAATAAAATAATTTTACCTTGATTATATTTTGTATATGAAGAAATAATTTTTCAGAATTATTAAAGTGTATATAAGCTGATTGTTTGGTTGTTTGAATAATCTAAATAAAAGAATAATTGTATAAGTAAAAAGAATTATAAGAATTGAAATTATAATTAATGTGATTTACAATTGTGAAATAAAACTTATATATGTAAGAAGTGAAACTAATGAATATATTTATAAAAATGAGTTGAAGTAAAAACAAATTTAAAGTTGAATGGAATATAACTTAAGTGTTGTTGAATGAAATTGATATTAGTATCAAAGTAAAATAATAAAGTTAAGTGATAAATATGAACTTGAGTTATATGAAATGAAATTCAACTTTGAAATTGAATTGAATGAATGGATTGAATATTAATCAATTAAATGTGAATAATTGATATGAAATAATGAATATAAGTGTTAATTCATTAAAATCTAATGTTATTAGAAAGTTGAATAATTGAATGAAAATCAATTAAATGAAACCAATTGATAAGCAAAGGAATTTGGTTGTAATGAATATACATTGATTGTTATATGATTGTTGATTGATTGTATATAATTCATTAAGAATTAATGAAATTGGAAGTTAAGTGAATCTTAAATAGAATTGAATTTGAATTGGAAGTGAACCAACTTGAATTAGTGAATATAAACTAATTGAAAATGAATGTTAGTAAACCCACTGTATATGAATCAAATATGATTAAATTGAAAACCAATTCATTAATATTAATGAGAATATGAATGAATATATATTGGTTATGAATTTGTTGAATGATAGTTGGTTGATGTTTGCATTTATTGTTTTGTTTCAATTGCTATGTTAACATATATAGTTATTATGTTGCTATATGATGTATATTGATACTATTGTCTACATGCATGATTCTCATGTTGTTTGTTGAGTGATTAGTAGGTGCGGATCGCGTTTGCTTCGCATTTGGAGCTCGCTTTTGCGCTATATTAGCCGTATATGCTTGCTAATAAAATATAAGGTACATATCTCGGATTACATACCGTACTTTTATACTTTTTTCCCTTCGGGATGCCTCATTACTTGATGAGATGTATATTTGTGATATATATACTGTCATTTTTTTTTCGGATCGAGCCGCGCAAAGGAGACTATGGCGAATTTTTCCGGAAATTTAAGGCGTTAGAAAAAATTTAAAAAAATTGGAAAATTTTGAAAACTTAACTTTGTTTTGGAATTGAAAGTTAAACAATAGTAGTTGTTTTAGAAAAGATAACTAAGTATGATTTGAAAACTTAGTAAAGATTTGTAAGAAGTTTAACTATGAATTTTGGAAAATTAATAAATTCTGTAACTTTTCTTACTAATAATTTCGAGGACGAAATTCTTTTAAGTGGGGAAGATTGTAACGACACAGAATTTTTAGAAATTAAAATTTGAATATTTAATTAATTTTAAATATTAATAAGTGAATTTATAAGTCGAATAAATTTTTATTTGAATTACTGGATTTAATTGGATTATTAAATCGATAATTTAATATGTTAAATTATGGAAATAATTGAAAATAGAGTTAAATATGATTGAAAATGATTTGTAAAATTTTATTTTATCATATTGAAGTTAGAATGATATTTTAGAACTTTTAAAATCGAATTAAAAGTTAAATTGTGAAAATTGAATATTTTAATATTAAAATCGACTAGTAAAAATAGTCAATTTTTGAACAGTCTCAGAATTGAACGAAACCAGTTCCATTGGATCCGTAATAGTTAGTTATTACCAGATTTCAATTTTCGTGTCAATCGGAGCTATCGTTTGATCGTGGCAGCTCGAAACGCATCGACTTATTTTTAATTTAAATTTGGCGAGTGAAAATAGCCATTTTTCAAAAAGTCTCGGATTTCGACGAAACCAGTTTCATCGGATCCGTAATGTGATATTATTGCAAGATTTCAAATTTCAAGTCAATTGGATTTACCGTTTGTCCGGTACAAATTAAAAC
Organism: Allium cepa; assembly: GCA_030765085.1. Classification (NCBI taxonomy): domain Eukaryota; kingdom Viridiplantae; phylum Streptophyta; class Magnoliopsida; order Asparagales; family Amaryllidaceae; genus Allium; species Allium cepa. Next base: position 274,741,247 of record CM060928.1, read on the forward strand.
GCCTAGAAATCGCTTAAATCGGTTTAATTCAAATTGAGCGTTTATAGCCATAACTCGCACAGATGTCCGAATTAGCTTCCGAAACCTGTTCCATTGTGTCCGGAACGCGGGATAAACCTTAGGAACGTCAGTTACGGCGCGTAAATCGGAGTTAGAAATTTCCGAAATGAATAGTGTTTACGCTTGATTTTCTATAAAAGGAGACCCTACCCCTTCATAAAAAAAAAAAAAATAACATCTCAAACCCTAGCCGCCTCCACCAGAAATGAATGGCCGAAAATAGCTTACTTTCACTCATTAATCTCTCTCAATCCGTAAGGAATTACGCGAAGTGCTCAACTACAAAGTCGAAGAGCTCGACGAGAGCTTTAATTTCATACGGAGATGATCGGAAACGGTGCGACGTGGAGGGCGCTAGGGGAGGCCGTCCGTGGCCGGCTGCGCACGCAATTCAAGGCCATACAGGGGGCCGAGCTTCATGATGTTGGTGGTGGAGATAGTTCTCGCGAAGTGCTTCGAGGTGGCGGTGGTTTGATCGAGTTTCGTCGAGTATTGGCGATGTATTATTAAACCCTAATATGTATTGATGGGTTCGGCCATAGCATCTTGTGCCTGTAGAAGATACGTGATGTGGGAGAAGAGCAAGCACGGCTGGGATTTGGAGGCCTAGGATCTAACGGTTTTGAATTAAGATAGGTTTAAAAAATTATAATTATGTTGTAATTTGTTTATTTAAATCGTGTACAAACTTCATAATATCATAACTTTTTCATACGAGGTCGAAAAAATGCAAACTCAGTTGCGTTGGAATCGTATGGACGAGCACTACGCGATGAAATTGGTTTGGAGTCGTTTGGAGTTAGTGAGAATTTTGGGTAAAATTAAACGTCCGTTTAATTTTATTCGAAATAAATCGCTAAAACGGAAAATAAAATCAAGGTGAGAACTTCTCACTCAATCGAATCAGTTTCGATTTTATTTTAAATAGTTAGATTTAAAATATTTGAATGCATGTTTGAATGATGATTGATATCTATTGATTGTTAAAATAGACATTATACGCCGTTAGTAAGCGGATAATATTTAATAAAAACATATACCGCGAATATTTCATAAACAGTGAAATTGGTATTATATATAATATCAATATATATATATATATATTGGCATATGTATATATTGCAATTGTTGATTTAAAGCATTTTTTTAGCGGATGAGACCCTATTGCGCCGTTATTAAGCGGATAATATTTAATAAGAACATATACCGCGATAATTTCGTACTGGAGCGAAATTGGTATTGTGCTAATGTTTGTGGATGCAGGAAAACAGGTTGGAGGGATCCAACTGGATTCCTCAACAGTTTTTATTTGATTTCAGATATTTGGATATTTGATGGATTTTCATATTGATATAGGATATCGTTGTAGTCGTGATTGACTATTTGGTGTGTAGCATCATTGGACCCAGATTTTGGAATTTTAAAGTGATTTCAAAGTGATTTTTTGAAAGTATACGTTTATAAAATATTTTTGGAATTGATTCATTTTAAATAAATAAACGTTATAATTTTTAAAGTTATAAAAATTATGATTTTTGAGAAATATAGTTAGAAACTGATTTTTGAGAATATGATGCTATTGAGTTTATAAAATAGTTAAATCGAGATATTTTAGAATTATTGTGAAAAGTTTAAATATAGGATTTATGAAATTTAATTATTTTATGAATCAAAATGGTGAAATAATAAAGGAGATTTAAGACGTTTTAAAAGAATAGTATAAATTGAATTATATTTAGAGATTTATAAATGGATATTTATAAATTGAAATATGGACATTATAAAACGAGTTTTTATAAGTGTTTGAATGAAGTGAAAATGAATTTCATAAATAGAAATGAAATTTATAGAATTATAAACGGTGAAGTTATTTGAAGAATAGATTTGGTTAAATAAATGAATCTTATAAGTTATAAGATTTATGGTTTGGAAAGTCTTTAGAGGAACGATTTTGTAAAATAATCGTTTTATAAACATTTGACTTATAATATGAACTTTTAGTTTATAATTGAGTTATAAACTGGAATATGTTAATAAAAGAATTTATAAAAAGGAAGTTTTTATAAATAAATAGAAATGGAATTTATAAACGTCGTTTTATAAATTCGCAAATGACTTATTTTGATAAGTAAATTGTTGAAACCTATTAATGGAGTTATATTCACGTTTTTGAATAGTGAATAATCCTTTGAATTAAAATGAATAGAAATGATGAAATGTGTTAACGTAGTATCTTCACGTTTTTGAATAGTGAATAAGATGTTAAAGAAATTGTTTTGAATGTGATATTTGAAATAGAATTAAAACGATCTAACAAAGTTTTAATTGTGTTGAGATTCGAAACCATAGATTTCGACATTTATTGTTGAAATAGACGTTTTCGAGAAATAGAAGGAAATGGTGGACTATAACACTGTTGTTATAGTAAATGATTTCCGAAAGGAAATGTTTTGTATAGTATTGGGATTTATATATCTATTTTAATTTCGAATCCCTATACTAGTGATTTTGGGTTGTTGTAACGATGTTTTACGCAACATTCGTTTTGGCCCGAATAAATATGTTTAAGAGAATGATTTCCTTAAAGAATGAAATATATACTTAATTTCGATTAGAGTATATTAAATATTTTCTAAGTATTGAAAATAAATAAAATTCGTGAATTACTTATTTAATAAGTATGGAAATGTTTTCCAATATAAAGTGAATACTTTGAGAATTTATCTTTTTGAAGATAAATTGAAAAGGAATATTGAAATGAATAATTGAAATCGAATATTCATAGATATTTTGGATTGTAAATTCTCTATTGAATTTATAAATGAAATTGGAAAATGGGTTTAAAAATAAATGTTGATTTATTTTTGAAGTGTTGAAATAATATATCTTGTAAAGATATTTTGGAAAATAAATAATTTGGAAAATTATTTGGAAACTGGTGATGTGTGCATATCCAGTGATAGTTCAATAGCCGACTATCAATATTTCCCTTTGAATGGGTGATTGATGTGAATTGTTTGAATGTGAATGCTACACTTATTTTTGAATAAGCGCTCACTATTCGGGTTAACCGGGAAAGGACCATGGGGTCGTATAACCCATTCCGAATATGTGATACGTCGATGTGAATTGCATTTGAAGATCGGTGTTGAAGACCCGGTATTTGCGAGAGCGATAGGATGACCTGTCGATTGTCTCTGCACTGAGTTGCAGCGGTATAGAGACTCCCTAAGTGATGGTGAATCCGATCAGGATTGTGAATATCCGGATTGCAAGGACTTCTTTGTAAGTGCCTTCGGTTTTGTTCGAGCCCGGAACAGACTTGTATGGATTGTATGTCTGACATTACAAGTTGAGATATAAAGCCGATTTCTTTCAAATATATTTCTGTTGGTGGCGGAGAATTTATTCTTTTAGCTTAACACCCTTCTCTGAGACGTACGAGCTCAGAGGTTATATAGTTGAAGTTATCAGCGATATATTCCCAATTTGGTAATGTGACATGCTGAGTGTTGCTGAAATGATCATTGTGTTGATTATTGTGATAGGATCGTTTATTTGATCGTCTATCTTGGTGATCATTGTGTTGATCATTTGTTGACCCAAAGCATGGCTTTTGTATAAAGTATGTTTTTGTGGACGTGACTTCGTCGAGCCTCACACCCCGGAAATGGTCAAAACAGGAAAGATGCGGCAAGGTTATGAGGGGTAGCACCCTTTAGGGTATGTACGTTTCCTTTTGGATAGAGGTGGTATCATGGTATGGAGCCCAGATATTTAACCTATGTGGTTACTACGAATTTATTACTTTGTGGTTGTTGGTTTTCGGGATCCCGTGAGAAAGGTCGTTTACGATCGGGGAATGGCGTGCTCGTGTCAGTAGTTACCCAGTTAGGGGTAACCCGGCCTTGTGTTGGCAGAGTTCCGGTTTGGTTCTCGGGGATGTCTTTCCAGAGGCATTCTCATGTGGCAATGGGAAGTTCCTTGGCCTAACCATTTGTTTGAAATCCAATTCCCAATACGAAACTTGTACGGTTTTAGTTGTAGAACCTATCATTCACTTATGGTGTCGCAACACTGTTTGGATGGTAGCTATAGTAGGCATACGATAATGGTCGTATGTTGGCTAAGATTTATATTCTACTTTCACAATAATTTTTCCCCTACACTATGCACTAGTAATAATATGAAATGTTCTTTTAAATGCGTATCAAGCATCTTTGACTATCATAAGGAGAAATCTCCTCCGATTCTGCGTTTGCATGTGTGTGTGTGCGGGAGGCCTTATGGTAGTCTCAATTTTAAAAGCATTGCGAATTGAATTTAAAAATATTCCTCTATTTTGATTTTAAAGATAAATAAACTGTTTTGAGTTCTCACACCAGTCACATGACTGACTTGGAGTTTATTGTTTTCCTTCCTAAACTCTGGGTGCCCACCAATTTCCACACGGGCAGTTAAGAGTTAGGTTTATCAGGATATTCTGGATATTCTTGAGTTGCTGGAGGCAAGCTGGATGGCATGGCGTATTACTAGTTTATATAGTATTTCTTTTTCCGCTGCACTATTTGTTGTATGTTGTTGTACACTCTGATGATATGATGTAATGTAATGTGATGTAATGTAATAACTGATATAGTTCTTTGTTTAAAGATTATTCATTTATTATTATATGTTGTTCCGCTGCGAATTGTGAGATTCTGTTATTGTTCTGTTGTTTTCTGTTCCGTCCTATTTTCTTCTGTTTTTCTTTTTCCTCTATTCTCTTTTCTTTCAATTTTAAAATTTTCTATCTTCTTTTCCCTATCTAAATTTTCTATCTTATGTTTTCTCTTCCCTCTATTATCTATTTTCTTCTTCTTTCTTCTTTTTCTCTCTTCTTCTTTTCTTAAATTTTTCTTAAAACCCCTAAGGGTTCGTATTTTCGTTCATCTTGAATTAAACAAAGGAGATTAGTGTCTATTCAAGGAGTACGGATTTACGGGTCTTTACAGTTGGTATCAGAGCTTATGGTTAAGCGACAACCATGGTTCTGTTGGGTATAATTCATTAGAGATAGAGTCAGTAGTACTCTAGAATGAATTTGAGTGTAATAATAGCTATGAGAGCGTATTTGTTAGTAAATATAAAATTGTTTTATATTGTGATGATTGGTTTGTTGAGTGGTATATAGATTCTGGTTAATACGAGTAATTAACGTTGTTGATAGGGATCTCTAAACACTTTTACAGAACAATTCGACACGATATTGTTTTAAATTGGGTAAATAAAATAATTTTACCTTGATTATATTTTGTATATGAAGAAATAATTTTTCAGAATTATTAAAGTGTATATAAGCTGATTGTTTGGTTGTTTGAATAATCTAAATAAAAGAATAATTGTATAAGTAAAAAGAATTATAAGAATTGAAATTATAATTAATGTGATTTACAATTGTGAAATAAAACTTATATATGTAAGAAGTGAAACTAATGAATATATTTATAAAAATGAGTTGAAGTAAAAACAAATTTAAAGTTGAATGGAATATAACTTAAGTGTTGTTGAATGAAATTGATATTAGTATCAAAGTAAAATAATAAAGTTAAGTGATAAATATGAACTTGAGTTATATGAAATGAAATTCAACTTTGAAATTGAATTGAATGAATGGATTGAATATTAATCAATTAAATGTGAATAATTGATATGAAATAATGAATATAAGTGTTAATTCATTAAAATCTAATGTTATTAGAAAGTTGAATAATTGAATGAAAATCAATTAAATGAAACCAATTGATAAGCAAAGGAATTTGGTTGTAATGAATATACATTGATTGTTATATGATTGTTGATTGATTGTATATAATTCATTAAGAATTAATGAAATTGGAAGTTAAGTGAATCTTAAATAGAATTGAATTTGAATTGGAAGTGAACCAACTTGAATTAGTGAATATAAACTAATTGAAAATGAATGTTAGTAAACCCACTGTATATGAATCAAATATGATTAAATTGAAAACCAATTCATTAATATTAATGAGAATATGAATGAATATATATTGGTTATGAATTTGTTGAATGATAGTTGGTTGATGTTTGCATTTATTGTTTTGTTTCAATTGCTATGTTAACATATATAGTTATTATGTTGCTATATGATGTATATTGATACTATTGTCTACATGCATGATTCTCATGTTGTTTGTTGAGTGATTAGTAGGTGCGGATCGCGTTTGCTTCGCATTTGGAGCTCGCTTTTGCGCTATATTAGCCGTATATGCTTGCTAATAAAATATAAGGTACATATCTCGGATTACATACCGTACTTTTATACTTTTTTCCCTTCGGGATGCCTCATTACTTGATGAGATGTATATTTGTGATATATATACTGTCATTTTTTTTTCGGATCGAGCCGCGCAAAGGAGACTATGACGAATTTTTCCGGAAATTTAAGGCGTTAGAAAAAATTTAAAAAAATTGGAAAATTTTGAAAACTTAACTTTGTTTTGGAATTGAAAGTTAAACAATAGTAGTTGTTTTAGAAAAGATAACTAAGTATGATTTGAAAACTTAGTAAAGATTTGTAAGAAGTTTAACTGTGAATTTTGAAAAATTAATAAATTCTGTAACTTTTCTTACTAATAATTTCGAGGACGAAATTCTTTTAAGTGGGGAAGATTGTAACGACACAGAATTTTTAGAAATTAAAATTTGAATATTTAATGAATTTTAAATATTAATAAGTGAATTTATAAGTCGAATAAATTTTTATTTGAATTACTGGATTTAATTGGATTATTAAATCGATAATTTAATATGTTAAATTATGGAAATAATTGAAAATAGAGTTAAATATGATTGAAAATGATTTGTAAAATTTTATTTTATCATATTGAAGTTAGAATGATATTTTAGAACTTTTAAAATCGAATTAAAAGTTAAATTGTGAAAATTGAATATTTTAATATTAAAATCGACTAGTAAAAATAGTCAATTTTTGAACAGTCTCAGAATTGAACGAAACCAGTTCCATTGGATCCGTAATAGTTAGTTATTACCAGATTTCAATTTTCGTGTCAATCGGAGCTATCGTTTGATCGTGGCAGCTCGAAACGCATCGACTTATTTTTAATTTAAATTTGGCGAGTGAAAATAGCCATTTTTCAAAAAGTCTCGGATTTCGACGAAACCAGTTTCATCGGATCCGTAATGTGATATTATTGCAAGGTTTCAAATTTCAAGTCAATTGGATTTACCGTTTGTCCGGTACAAATTAAAACGCCTAGAAATCGCTTAAATCGGTTTAATTCAAATTGAGCGTTTATAGCCATAACTCGCACAGATGTCCGAATTAGCTTCCGAAACCTGTTCCATTGTGTCCGGAACGCGGGATAAACCTTAGGAACGTCAGTTACGGCGCGTAAATCGGAGTTAGAAATTTCCGAAATGAATAGTGTTTACGCTTGATTTTCTATAAAAGGAGACCCTAACCCTTCATAAATAAAAAAAAATAACATCTCAAACCCTAGCCGCCTCCACCAGAAATGAATGGCCGAAAATAGCTTACTTTCACTCATTAATCTCTCTCAATCCGTAAGGAATTACGCGAAGTGCTCAACTACAAAGTCGAAGAGCTCGACGAGAGCTTTAATTTCATACGGAGATGATCGGAAACGGTGCGACGTGGAGGGCGCTAGGGGAGGCCGTCCGTGGCCGGCTGCGCACGCAATTCAAGGCCATACAGGGGGCCGAGCTTCATGATGTTGGTGGTGGAGATAGTTCTCGCGAAGTGCTTCGAGGTGGCGGTGGTTTGATCGAGTTTCGTCGAGTATTGGCGATGTATTATTAAACCCTAATATGTATTGATGGGTTCGGCCATAGCATCTTGTGCCTATAGAAGATACGTGATGTGGGAGAAGAGCAAGCACGGCTGGGATTTGGAGGCCTAGGATCTAACGGTTTTGAATTAAGATAGGTTTAAAAAATTATAATTATGTTGTAATTTGTTTATTTAAATCGTGTACAAACTTCATAATATCATAACTTTTTCATACGAGGTCGAAAAAATGCAAACTCGGTTGCGTTGGAATCGTATGGACGAGCACTACGCGATGAAATTGGTTTGGAGTCGTTTGGAGTTAGTGAGAATTTTGGGTAAAATTAAACGTCCGTTTAATTTTATTCGAAATAAATCGCTAAAACGGAAAATAAAATCAAGGTGAGAACTTCTCACTCAATCGAATCAGTTTCGATTTTATTTTAAATAGTTAGATTTAAAATATTTGAATGCATGTTTGAATGATGATTGATATCTATTGATTGTTAAAATAGACATTATACGCCGTTAGTAAGCGGATAATATTTAATAAAAACATATACCGCGAATATTTCATAAACAGTGAAATTGGTATTATATATAATATCAATATATATATATATATATTGGCATATGTATATATTGCAGTTGTTGATTTCCCGCATTTTTTTAGCGGATGAGACCCTATTGCGCCGTTATTAAGCGGATAATATTTAATAAGAACATATACCGCGATAATTTCGTACTGGAGCGAAATTGGTATTGTGCTAATGTTTGTGGATGCAGGAAAACAGGTTGGAGGGATCCAACTGGATTCCTCAACAGTTTTTATTTGATTTCAGATATTTGGATATTTGATGGATTTTCATATTGATATAGGATATCGTTGTAGTCGTGATTGACTATTTGGTGTGTAGCATCATTGGACCCAGATTTTGGAATTTTAAAGTGATTTCAAAGTGATTTTTCGAAAGTATACGTTTATAAAATATTTTTGGAATTGATTCATTTTAAATAAATAAACGTTATAATTTTTAAAGTTATAAAAATTATGATTTTTGAGAAATATAGTTAGAAACTGATTTTTGAGAATATGATGCTATTGAGTTTATAAAATAGTTAAATCGAGATATTTTAGAATTATTGTGAAAAGTTTAAATATAGGATTTATGAAATTTAATTATTTTATGAATCAAAATGGTGAAATAATAAAGGAGATTTAAGACGTTTTAAAAGAATAATATAAATTGAATTATATTTAGAGATTTATAAATGGATATTTATAAATTGAAATATGGACATTATAAAACGAGTTTTTATAAGTGTTTGAATGAAGTGAAAATGAATTTCATAAATAGAAATGAAATTTATAGAATTATAAACGGTGAAGTTATTTGAAGAATAGATTTGGTTAAATAAATGAATCTTATAAGTTATAAGATTTATGGTTTGGAAAGTCTTTAGAGGAACGATTTTGTAAAATAATCGTTTTATAAACATTTGACTTATAATATGAACTTTTAGTTTATAATTGAGTTATAAACTGGAATATGTTAATAAAAGAATTTATAAAAAGGAAGTTTTTATAAATAAATAGAAATGGAATTTATAAACGTCGTTTTATAAATTCGCAAATGACTTATTTTGATAAGTAAATTGTTGAAACCTATTAATGGAGTTATATTCACGTTTTTGAATAGTGAATAATCCTTTGAATTAAAATGAATAGAAATGATGAAATGTGTTAACGTAGTATCTTCACGTTTTTGAATAGTGAATAAGATGTTAAAGAAATTGTTTTGAATGTGATATTTGAAATAGAATTAAAACGATCTAACAAAGTTTTAATTGTGTTGAGATTCGAAACCATAGATTTCGACATTTATTGTTGAAATAGACGTTTTCGAGAAATAGAAGGAAATGGTGGACTATAACACTGTTGTTATAGTAAATGATTTCCGAAAGGAAATGTTTTGTATAGTATTGGGATTTATATATCTATTTTAATTTCGAATCCCTATACTAGTGATTTTGGGTTGTTGTAACGATGTTTTACGCAACATTCGTTTTGGCCCAAATAAATATGTTTAAGAGAATGATTTCCTTAAAGAATGAAATATATACTTAATTTCGATTAGAGTATATTAAATATTTTCTAAGTATTGAAAATAAATAAAATTCGTGAATTACTTATTTAATAAGTATGGAAATGTTTTCCAATATAAAGTGAATACTTTGAGAATTTATCTTTTTGAAGATAAATTGAAAAGGAATATTGAAATGAATAATTGAAATCGAATATTCATAGATATTTTGGATTGTAAATTCTCTATTGAATTTATAAATGAAATTGGAAAATGGGTTTAAAAATAAATGTTGATTTATTTTTGAAGTGTTGAAATAATATATCTTGTAAAGATATTTTGGAAAATAAATAATTTGGAAAATTATTTGGAAACTGGTGATGTGTGCATATCCAGTGATAGTTCAATAACCGACTATCAATATTTCCCTTTGAATGGGTGATTGATGTAAATTGTTTGAATGTGAATGCTACACTTATTTTTGAATAAGCGCTCACTATTCGGGTTAACCGGGAAAGGACCATGGGGTCGTATAACCCATTCCGAATATGTGATACGTCGATGTGAATTGCATTTGAAGATCGGTGTTGAAGACCCGGTATTTGCGAGAGCGATAGGATGACCTGTCGATTGTCTCTGCACTGAGTTGCAGCGGTATAGAGACTCCTTAAGTGATGGTGAATCCGATCAGGATTGTGAATATCTGGATTGCAAGGACTTCTTTGTAAGTGCCTTCGGTTTTGTTCGAGCCCGGAACAGACTTGTATGGATTGTATGTCTGACATTACAAGTTGAGATATAAAGCCGATTTCTTTCAAATATATTTCTGTTGGTGGCGGAGAATTTATTCTTTTAGCTTAACACCCTTCTCTGAGACGTACGAGCTCAGAGGTTATATAGTTGAAGTTATCAGCGATATATTCCCAATTTGTTAATGTGACATGCTGAGTGTTGCTGAAATGATCATTGTGTTGATTATTGTGATAGGATCGTTTATTTGATCGTCTATCTTGGTGATCATTGTGTTGATCATTTGTTGAACCAAAGCATGGCTTTTGTATAAAGTATGTTTTTGTGGACGTGACTTCGTCGAGCCTCACACCCCGGAAATGGTCAAAACAGGAAATATGCGGCAAGGTTATGAGGGGTAGCACCCTTTAGGGTATGTACGTTTCCTTCTGAATAGAGGTGGTATCATGGTATGGAGCCCAGATATTTAACCTATGTGGTTACTACGAATTTATTACTTTGTGGTTGTTGGTTTTCGGGATCCCGTGAGAAAGGTCGTTTACGATCGGGGAATGGCGTGCTCGTGTCAGTAGTTACCCAGTTAGGGGTAACCCGGCCTTGTGTTGGCAGAGTTCCGGTTTGGTTCTCGGGGATGTCTTTCCAGAGGCATTCTCATGTGGCAATGGGAAGTTCCTTGGCCTGACCATTTGTTGGAAATCCAATTCCCAATACGAAACTTGTACGGTTTTAGTTGTAGAACCTATCATTCACTTATGGTGTCGCAACACTGTTTGGATGGTAGCTATAGTAGGCATACGATAATGGTCGTATGTTGGCTAAGATTTATATTCTACTTTCAAAATAATTTTTCCCCTACACTATGCACTAGTAATAATATGAAATGTTCTTTTAAATGCGTATCAAGCATCTTTGACTATCATAAGGAGAAATCTCCTCTGATTCTGCGTTTGCATGTGTGTGTGTGCGGGAGGCCTTATGGTAGTCTCATTTTTAAAAGCATTGCGAATTGAATTTAAAAATATTCCTCTATTTTGATTTTAAAGATAAATAAACTGTTTTGAGTTCTCACACCAGTCACATGACTGACTTGGAGTTTATTGTTTTCCTTCCTAAACTCTGGGTGCCCACCAATTTCCACACGGGCAGTTAAGAGTTAGGTTTATCAGGATATTCTGGATATTCTTGAGTTGCTGGAGGCAAGCTGGATGACATGGCGTATTACTAGTTTATATAGTATTTCTTTTTCCGCTGCACTATTTGTTGTATGTTGTTGTACACTCTGATGTTATGATGTAATGTAATGTGATGTAATGTAATAACTGATATAGTTCTTTGTTTAAAGATTATTCATTTATTATTATATGTTGTTCCGCTGCGAATTGTGAGATTCTGTTATTGTTCTGTTGTTTTCTGTTCCGTCCTATTTTCTTCTGTTTTTCTTTTTCCTCTATTCTCTTTTCTTTCAATTTTAAAATTTTCTATCTTCTTTTCCCTATCTAAATTTTCTATCTTATGTTTTCTCTTCCCTCTATTATCTATTTTCTTCTTCTTTCTTCTTTTTCTCTCTTCTTTTTTTCTTAAATTTTTCTTAAAACCCCTAAGGGTTCGTATTTTCGTTCATCTTGAATTAAACAAAGGAGATTAGTGTCTATTCAAGGAGTACGGATTTACGGGTCTTTACAAATAGTTGAATATGAATTGGAAGAATTTGGAATTTGAAATTTTTGGAAAAGATTTAAAATTCCTTTGGGTTGGAAATTGGGTTCAAAGGTTTTGGAGAAATAATGGTGATATTATTTGGAAATAATTTGAATTGGATTTGAAATCTAGTGAGATTTGGAGTTTAAAAATATTTAGAAAATGTTTTTGAAAGGATAAAAAGCTTTAAACTCTTTTCGGTCGCTGGAAAATAATTTCGGTGATGACTGCAGCATCATCGATGTTTATTTTCGAGTTTCCAGAAGAGGAATTACTACCGAATGATTTAATTTGGAGTTGTTTGCAAAAGTGGGTTGGTTTTAAAATTCAAGGAATAATTGGAGATGCAATTGAATCATGGATTTCAAAAATGGTTTTTGAAATGTTGAAGTTTTGGTTTGGTAAAACCTTTGATTTTAAAATTCAAAGGAAAATTTGATACCAAAGGATTTTGGATATAATTGATTTCAAAGATGATTTTGAAATGTTGAGTAACTAATGAAAAGACTCTAGGATCTTATTTAAAATGTTTATGGAATTTAAATAGGTTGGAAACTTAAGTTTAAAAATTTGAATGGAAATGGAATGTGATTGAATCAAGTAAATAAGGGTAAAAATGTATTTTATTGGAAGTAAATTTATGAGAGAACAAATTTATTTAAATTTGTAAGTAAATGAACTGGAATTAAAGTTGAATAATGGAATAAATTTTGATTGTGTGGAGAATAGTGAATTGTAAAGGAACTAAAAGAAGTAAAAGTTTAGAAATAAACTTTTTATTAAAATTTTTGGAATTAGATTCAACTTGAAAAGGGTCAAATAAAGATAAGTGTGACTAGAGAATAAAGTTAGAAAGATAAGCCAATTAAAGCAAGTTGGTAAATAGAATGAAAATAAAATTGTGGACATGCAAATGAATTTGCATTTGTAAGAAAATAGAATTGGAAATATTGGGAATTAATTTGAATTGTCTGTAATGGAAGTTAATTTAGTTTTGACTAGATAAAATAAAGAACTGAATAAAATTTGTAAATAAATAAATTGATTTACGTGGGTTAGAAAATGAATTAGAATGATATTGATTCGAATCATGTTGAATAAAATGAAGTATTAAATTTGTTGGGAATAAATGAGTGGAAGGAAGGAAAATTTAATTCAAGTGGAATTGAAAATGGAAATTTGAATAAAAGTACTTAGATTTGGAAATTTATTAGGTTGTAACTGAATAAAATTGAGAACTGAATATTAAAATTTATAATTTAATTGAGTAGAGAGAAGTTATAAAACTAGTTTAAGTGAACTAAAATAATAAAAGTTTGGAAATAAGAAATTGCTTGAGATTAGAAGTAAATTAGTAGTGGAACTAATTTAAAATAATGATATGAACCAGTGGTGAATGGAAGATAGTTGATAAAATTCAATACTCAAAGTTTGAAGATGAACTGAATCAAGTAGAATTGGAAACGAAAATCTGGAATGAAAATTTGGAGAGAGTATTGAGATTTGAGATTAATTTGTAAATTGAAGCAAATCGAATCTATATGGAATTGGAATCCAATTTGATTTAATGTAGATAAAAACCAAGTGGTAAGAGAAAGTAATAATATAAGAATATACAAAGTGCTTATATTAAACTTAAGAAAAGCGAAGGGTGAAAATTCTTAAGTAAATTTGGTATTGAAAATACTAAGTTAATAATGGATGAAAATTAGTCTGGAAGTTGTGAAATGGGATAATTATGAATAAGGTAATAGAAATCAAATGAATGTGAATAAAAGAGAATGGATATAAATACGTAAGTACTTACGTATATTATTTAATTCTCATAGCGATTTGATCCAAATTCGAGCATAGAATTTCGAGATAATTATATCGGTCCGAGTTAGAATTTTTCACTCGATCTTCGACGACGAACCCTGGATATGGATTTTTGATTGATTCTGAAAATTCTGTATCATAGTTTATGGCTATGTAAGGAGAATGGCGGTTTCTGATCAAGAAACCAGATCTGAGTCCGCACTAGGAAGTCGGGCGGACGATACTAGTTCGAAAGTGAAATTTTGTGATCGAGTGAGCGATCGGATTTGGTATTGCGTACGAATGATATACGGACATCGTGCGGACTTCAATGACATGAATATTGAGATTTTGTAAAGAAATGAGTAAAATAAATTTGACTGTACTAGTAAATACTATTGGTAGATAAGTACAGGTATTTAAAGAAATTTGGGGTTTTTGATTTTTGAAGATAAATTGAAAATCTGCTCGGCAAAGATATGTATTTAAATTTCTGTATGAAATTTGATGATTTTATGGTCTAGCCACTTGGCATTTTTGTTTTCTTTTGATTTGGGGGCCCGTTGAGGCATTTTGTAGTTTTACCGAGCTAGCCGCGCAAAGGAGATGTTGGCAAAAAAATTCGGGAATTTAGGGAGTCAGAAAATTTTTGTGAAAATTTTGATAATTTAAATTTAGTTTTAAATTTAAATTTGAATGGTTGGGTAAGTGATATTGATGGGAACCTATGGAAGAGGTTTGGAAAGTAGTAAGGGTAATAGTGTCTTTATTAAAAAGATTATTTTGGATATTGTTAAAAACCGTTTGGTTTTGGGAAGTTGATAAAAACTATTTGGATTGGGAAAATAGTTAAGGGGTTAAGGATCATTCCTCTTAACTAGTAATTTCGAGTACGAAATTCTTTTAAGGAGGGAGGAATGTGACGACCCGAAATTTCTGGATATTTGAAATTGGAATATTTAATTGATTTTAAATATTTAAAAGTTAGTTTCTAACTTGAATTTCAAATATCGCTATTTATTGGGTAGTTTAAATATTGAATTTAATGATTGGAAATGTGGAAAAATGTTGAATCTGAAATTCTAAGCTTGCTAAGGATATTTCAAAGGCTTGTAAATTTATATTGGTAATATTGGTGACAGTAGAAGTGATAAAATTGAATTTAAAAAGTTTTTGTTTAGTTTTAAAATATATTGTTTAAATTGAATTTTAAAAATAGCATTCCGAGGCACAATCTCAGATTTTGATAAACCGGTTCCATTGGATCCGTAATAGTGTATTATTATCGGATTTTAATTTTCGGAATGTTTGGAGTGATCGTTTGGCCATACGGTGGATAAACGCGCTAAAACCTTTATCGAAAATTTAACATAATAACTGGCCTAAAAAGCTATCTTCTCCATACGACCGAAGTAGGATTCGAAACCTTTTCCATTGTGTTCGAAAAAGGAGTTTAGCATTATACACGCCTAGCGGCACGCCTCGATAGTATATAAACATGTTAAGCATTGAAATGAAGACAATTTAAAATTTGGTACATATTTTATTATAAGGTTTTCACGCATGAAGAAAAAATGATGATGAAAACACGTGTTTGCCTGGTAAACACGCGTCCCCCTTAAAAGTAAACAACTCAACATGTAACGGATGAAAGAAACATAAAATCAAAATCGAATTAAAGGACCAAGCAAAAATCTTCTCTTCAAAATTCCTAAATCCCTTTTCTCATTAAAAAAAAGTATCGAATTGAGTTCGTATAAATGGCGAGCTATTTCTTCTTTTCAATCAATTCAGATCTGGTTCGAGGAAATCTCGCGAGAAATTGGATTCGCCCTTGATGCTCGCGATTTTGGGTAAATACGAGCTCGCAAGTGATGATGGAAGTAAAGTGTAGTCGCGAGGGTTTAGGAAGTTCTTTGAGTTTTGTGCGTTGCTGTCGAACGAAGAGGGTTGCGAATCGTTCGAGGGGCTGCTGTGAGCTAGGAGAAGTGGTCAGTCGCGCGTGGATAGAGGGGAACATCGACGCTATAGAGTGTTCGTGCGCTAGTGATGAAGCTGGAGGAGGAGAGCAGTGAGGTATTATCCATTTTAATTTTGACTTAATAATTATTTATATACTTACAGATTTTAAAAATAATAATAATATAGAGGTAAAATATATATATATCTCTATATTTTGGATGGGTTTAGATACAATTATATTTTTGCTTACTGTAAAATTAAAGAAAGAAACTTTAAATCATATTTTATTGTATATATATATATATATGTATATAAATTACTTGTTCATTTTTTTTGAAAATTAGTAAGATTTTATTATAGGCATATACTGTTGATTTAAGAGTTTTTGATTCATGACACAAGCTTCATATATCATACGACGAAAGCGACAAAAAGAGAATAAGTGTATATTATGCACTACAAAGGAGACAAGACTACAATCCAGAGTTTATTATGAATATTTTAATGTATTTAGTCTTAGAATATTGTTAAAATCATTCCTCAAGTAGTCACATACACACACGAATTAATTTATACACAAATAAGTGTGCACTGTGCATATAACTACAGGTCGGCTGACCGACCAGAAACGTCGGTCGACCGACCCTGTAGTCATTGCCACGGATACTCTCTATTTTTGTACACGATTTCAAACTCAGCTGACCGGCCAGTTTTTCTGGTCGACCGACCTGCATATAACGGCTAGTTTTCTAAAGAGTTGCGATTGTTTCATGAAAAGGAATGTCCCTCAATCCAAGAGATACGGACACAACTTTTGATTGAAACTCTTCATGAAAGATTGTAACTATTCTACAACTATATAAACATGTTCGAATCACTTCTACAATCACCAATTCTTGTTTATATTTCTGAAATCTATTCTCTATTTATTTCTGCAAATAAAAGCATTCATTCTCATTCAATATCTCTAGAATCTCTCAATTAAATTATATACTTCGATTCTACGAGATTATCTTCCTTCTAAATCTTCACATACACTACATATTCTTGAGGATTTGATTATAGGAAATTGTACTATCAAAAGACAATCCATGTTATTCAGAACACACTCGTCAACAAAGTATTTGTATTAAGTTGAAGTCCTCTTCGGCTGTTGAGGCGGAAAAATTCCTGTTCGGCTGCTCAGGTGTGATATACCTATTCCTCCGGGTTAAGTGAGGGGTTTAGTTTAAATCCAGAGGATAGTCTGGGACTAGACGTAGAACGGGAAGTTCGAACCAGTATAAAAATTCCTGGTGTGCTTATTTTAATTTTAATTTTACTGCTAGTATTAGTTTCCGCATTTATATATTATATTACACGATCCTTAGTACTGCACGTACACTTTCATTTGGTATCAAAGCAAGGTCATCCTATCACCGTCACAAAGTTATTTGATATTTATTTCTAGTAATATGACAACGACACAAACTAACGATTTTGGCACTAACACTAATACTAATTTCACAGAGGGTCAATCAACTTCACGACCTCCATTTTTTAATGGTATAAATTATAATTATTGGTCAACTAGAATGAGAATCTATATACAATCTAGTGGATTTGATATCTGGAATATTATACAAAGAGAATACATAACTCCTACTGGAGAATACTCAACTTGGAGTAACACACGAAAACTAGATGCTACATCAAATGCAAAGGCTATGAATATTTTATTTTGTGCATTAGATAGAAATGAATTCAATAGAGTTAGCATGTGCACTTCAGGTTATGAAATTTGGAGAACACTTAAGATAGCACATGAAGGTACAAACAAAGTTAAATTAAGAAAAATCTCTATGTTGAAAAATCAATTTGAAAATTTCAAAATGAGGCCAAATGAATCTATAAATGACATGTACTCTAGATTTCAGGATATTTATCATGCTTTATTATCACTAGAACAAAAGTTTACTGATTTTGATGTTGTTACAAAAATCTTGAATTCTTTAACGGACGAATGGGAAAGAAAAGTCTTAGCCATTGAAGAAGCAAGTGATTTGTCAACATTAAAACCAGAAGAATTAATAGGTAATCTAATGTCCTACGAAGTAAATTTGCAGGCAAAAAGAAATGGAGCACAAGAAAAGAAAAATGTGGCTTTTCAAGCAGAAAAAGACGATTCCGACTCAGATAATGAAAATATGGCGATGATCGCTAAAAATTTCAAAAAGTTTTTGAAATTCAACAGAAACAAATTCAAGGGAAACAAAAATACTTCCAACAACAATTCTAATAGCAGCAAACCATCATCTTCAGCAATGGAATGTTATGAATGTCACAAGAAAGGTCACATGAAGAAAGATTGTCCAAAAAGCAAAAAGAGCAATTTTAAGAAGGACAAAACCAAACGAAGAGCTTTTTCTGTCACTTGGGACGACACTGACTCATCATCCTCTTCAGAGAGTGAAAGTGATAATGAACAAGCAAATGTGTGCTTCATGGCTTCATCAGACGATGTAAGCGATTTTACTTTTGAAGATTTGATTGAAATAAATTCTGAATTAGTAAATGTAACAAAGCAACTTAAAAAGAAAAATAAGGAGTTGCAAAGAAAATTAGATAGAACAGTCTTAGAAGTAGACATGCTGAAAGATGAAAAGAAAATATTAGAAGAAGAACTTGAAAGTTCTCAACAATCAAATTCTAACTTATCCTCTCAAATTTCGTCAATATCTGAAGAACTAGAAATTCAAAAGTATAAAAATGATGATTTACTTTTCAAAAATAATAGTTTAAACTCTAAGATTAAGGATTTAGAGTTAGAAAAATCTAGTCTTAAAAAAAATTTGATGATATGTCTAAAAATGTATCTAATTTCAATAAAGGAAGAGAGAATCTTTCTAATATACTAGAAAATTCTCAATCCTCTAATAATAAATCTGGAATAGGATTTAAGAAACAAAATAATTTTACTAAAAGTAGGATTAATGATAATATTAAGAAGGATATTAAGAAAACAATTTACCCAAATACTAAAACCATAAAGATATGGATTCCAAAAACAAATAATGTTTTGATAAGGAATAAACATATCAAATGTTCATGGAAACTGTTCATAATAACAAAAAATATATTTATAAAGGGAATTCTGAACCCGTATGGGTTTGGCTTCCAAAGATCTAACTCTTAGGACCCTAAAAAGAAACGGGTACCAACTTTTTATAAATATTTTTGCAGGTACCACATAAGAAAAGAGGAAAATGGATTTTGGATAGCGGTTTCTCAAAACACATGACTGGAAACAAAGAAATGTTGTCAAACATTATATACTCAAATGGAGGAGCAGTCACCTTCGGAGATAACTCAAAAGGATATATCATCGGCAAAGGCGATGTCAGTAACAACGGTATCTCTAATTTACCTCTCATTACTGATGGTTTATTAGTTAAAAATTTAAACACAATTTATTAGGTATTAGTCAGCTATGTGATAAAGGTTTTAATATAAATTTCTCTGAAAATAAATGTAATATTCTCGATAAAAATCATACCACTATCTTTGAAGGAATAAGAGATAAAAATATTTATATTTTAAATATGAATGTTAACAATGATTCAAATTTATGTCTAATAGCTAAGGAAAATGATTCATGTCTTTGGCACAAAAGATTTTGTCACATTAATTTTAAAACCATTAATAAGATATCTAAAAATAAATTAGTTAAAGGATTACCTGACATAAAATTTAAAACTAATATATTTTGTGATGCATGTAAATTAGGAAAATTAACAAAATCATCCTTTAAGTCAAAGAAAGTAATATCTACAGAACAACCACTTGAACTTTTACACATGGATCTTTTTGGTCCAACTCAAGTGCAATCTATTAATCATAATAGATATGTATTTGTTATTGTAGATGATTTTTCTAGATATACTTGGATTTTCTTTTTGAAAAATAAAAGTGATACGTTTGATAATTTTAAAATCTTTGTTAAAAGAATTCAAAATATTAAAAGTTTGAAAATTAAAAATATAAGAAGTGATCATGGAGGAGAATTTGAAAATGAAGCTTTTGAATAATTTTGTAACAAGAAAGGTATTAACCATAATTTTTCGTTTCCTAGAACACCACAACAAAATGGAGTTGTAGAAAGAAAAAATAGAACGTTACAAGAATGTGCAAGAACATTATTAAACGGAACCACTTTATCAAAACACTTTTGGGCAGAAGCTGTAGCTACTGCTTGTTATGTGTTAAATCGTGTTTCTATTCGACCATTAACTAAGAATACTCCATATGAATTACTAAATGGAAGAAAACCAAATATTTCATATCTTAAAGTTTTTGGCTCTAAATGTTTTATTTTAAATACTAAAGATCAACTAGGTAAATTCGATCCAAAATCCGATGAAGGAATATTCATTGGATATTCGGAACGAAGCAACGCTTATCGAATTTACAATAAAAGAACTAAAATTATTGAAGAAAGTTTACATGTTTCTTTTGACGAAAATTTTAAAAATATAAATCCAAATGTTACTATTGACTCAGATGATGAAACTACTCAGAATGAAAATAGTAATACTCAAAGACGTGGTAAGGAACATGCTCCTCCGGAAGAAAATATCCGTCTAGAATTTGGGGATTCCGATGATGATGAGGGATGATCATATTGTTTTACAATTTGCTATCTCATAATTTCTAGTATTTTGTTTTTAGATGTTGTGTACTACAGAAAAACATAGTAATATTCCTAAATGCTTTGAGTATGTATTATTTAAAAAATCGATGTTTTCTTATGATCTGTCACATATTCCGTATTTTTTAGACATCCACTAAGTATTCCTTTTTTTCGAGGACAAAGGGGGATAAATATATGCAAGCTAACAAATTTTTGCAGAAATGTCGCCATATATTCAGGGGGAGAATTACAATATATACTACTTCGTCACATAGGTATTGTCATCAATCAAAAAGGGGGAGAATGTTGATTCAAGAGTTTTTGATTCATGACACAAGCTTCATATATCATACGACGAAAGCGACAAAAAGAGAATAAGTGTATATTATGCACTACAAAGGAGACAAGACTACAATCCAGAGTTTATTATGAATATTTTAATGTATTTAGTCTTAGAATATTATTAAAATCATTCCTCAAGTAGTCACATACACACACGAATTAATTTATACACAAATAAGTGTGCACTGTGCATATAACTACAGGTCGGCTGACCGACCAGAAACGTCGGTCGACCGACCCTGTAGTCAGTGCCACGGATACTCTCTGTTTTTGTACACGATTTCAAACTCAGCTGACCGGCCAGTTTTTCCGGTCGACCGACCTGCATATAACGGCTAGTTTTCTAAAGAGTTGCGATTGTTTCATGAAAAGGAATGTCCCTCAATCCAAGAGATACGGACACAACTTTTGATTGAAACTCTTCATGAAAGATTGTAACTATTCTACAACTATATAAACATGTTCAAATCACTTCTACAATCACCAATTCTTGTTTATATTTCTGAAATCTATTCTCTATTTATTTCTGCAAATAAAAGCATTCATTCTCATTCAATATCTCTAGAATCTCTGAATTAAATTATATACTTCGATTCTACGAGATTATCTTCCTTCTAAATCTTCACATACACTACATATTCTTGAGGATTTGATTATAGGAAATTGTACTATCAAAAGACAATCCGTGTTATTCAGAACACACTCGTCATCAAAGTATTTGTATTAAGTTGAAGTCCTCTTCGGCTGTTCAGGCGGAAAAATTCCTGTTCGGCTGCTCAGGTGTGATATACCTATTCCTCCGGGTTAAGTGAGGGATTTAGTTTAAATCCAGAGGATAGTCTGGGACTGGACGTAGAACGGGAAGTTCGAACCAGTATAAAAATTCATGGTGTGCTTACTATAATTTTTATTTTACTGCTATTATTAGTTTCCGCATTTATATATTATATTACACGATCCTTAGTACTGCACGTACACTTTCATATACAGCCTAAAGTAGAAAAGACCCAATACGACATACCGTTTGGGTTCATATACAATGTTAACCGAGAACAATTACATATAACTGAAGATACCAATTGTACTTCAACAGTTTTCTTCCTTCTTCCGAAATCATGGCGGCCAGTGACTTGTACTTGGGTTTCCTCCCGATGAGCTCTGCTGATCCCTTACTACAATTCGAGCTTCGTCTAGTTCCCATGAGGTAAGAACCTGATTTCTGCTTCTCTTCTTCACAACTTGAATGTCATATCTAATTATTTTACTAATCTCCACATTTTTCCATTTTTTTTTCTGGTATAATCTACTATTCCGCTCCTTCCATATGTTCCAAACGGTTGCAGTGATGTGAATACTGGCCAGGTTGGATTTGCCGTCTACTCCGTCTCCTCTTCGCATCAGGTGAAGTATCTCTTCCTCCAACGTACTATCTTGATTCGGCAAGTGTTCTTGTGTTTTACATTGTGTCCATATCTCTTTAGAGATTTTGCATTTAAAAAACAGATGGTTATGCGTTTCCTCCTCCTGTTCACATAATTCACATTTATTTTCTGTTATAACCCCCCATTTCATTAGTTTGTCTTTGGTAGGCAAGCGTTTTTGAATCGCTTTGTAGGCCGTGAGTGCCATTTTAGGATTATTTACTTTGTTCCAGATGACTTTGCTCCAATCAACTTTAGTTTCACGACGTCTTATCTTTTCCCAGGCTGATTTGGTAGTGAAATCTTCACCCGTAGGCTTCCATATCCATATATCACTTTCTCGCCCATTGTATATTGGCATGTACTGTATTTTCTCCTTGAATTCTCGATTTAGTGGTAAAGACGAGCAATCCCAATCGTCGTTTTTGATTATGTCTGAGACGCTTTTTTCTGGGCATCCATAATCTGAGTAAGTATCGATACCTAATATATCAATTAAAGATTCTCCTGTTATCCATGGATCTTTCCACAGATTTGTCTCTCTTCCTTTAGCTATTTCTTTCTCACAACACTGTGCTAGTGTTTTCCTTATTCGCATGATTGCTTTCCAGTTAGTTGAGCATTATTATCTATCTCCATGCGCCAAAAATTGCCCTTAATATATCTGCTTCTCATCCATTTTCCACACAAACCTTTACCTTTAATTATTCTCCAAGCTTGTTTTAAAGTAAAAACCGTTCTCATGTCTTTTATTCGTTTAAGCCCCACACCACCCTCCTCTTTAGGTCTACATAGGTCCTTAAATTTGATCTTATGCAAACCTCCTTTCCAGATGAAATATGCACAGACTTTCTCAATTTTTTGTATTGATGCATCTGGAATTTGGAAAGTTTGTATCCAGAAATTAATTTTTGCATGAATAACTGTGTGAACTAGTTCAATTCTGCCTGCCAAAGATAAAAGTTTGGAGCTCCATCCCTGTAATTTTTCTCTTATTGAGGAGACCAAAACTGCACATTCTCTATCAGTTATTTTATTAGTTGATAGCGGTACACCTAGATATTTAACAGGTAGTTCACCTTCTATTATGTTCATAAATTACTTGTTCATCATAATTAAGATATATAAATTGGATCATAGTGACCTACTTGTTTATCAACTTAATTTAATTACTAAAGATTATTCAAGGAAAAATTGGTTTAATTAAACTATTTAGATTAAATAATTAAATGGCAGTTTACTTTTCGATTTGTTCAAGTGTTAATAAATCGTATCATATTATACATGGCCTAATATTGTGAAGAGAACAAGTCAGGTTTGGATTGGATTGCAAATAAAACAAAGGTGAGTTAATCTCACTCATCTGGTTGTTATTTAAATTTAAACGGTTAAATTTAAATATTTGGTTGAATGATTGATTTGACTGGATGTGGAATATTATATATAGTAGTATATATATATATTGGAGTGATTGATTTCCCGTATTATATAGCGGATGAGACCCTATGCGCCGCATAATAGCGGATGATATTATATTAATCCCATATACTGCGATATTCCACCTCGAAGTGGAATTTGTATTTTATATTGTGCTAATATTTGTGGATGCAGGGAAACGGGTTGGAGGGATCCAACTGGATTCCTCAAAGTAGTGTAATTTATTTTTATAGTCTATATTTTATTTGATAATATGTGATAGGTTATTGATTATGTTGGAAATTGGAATATTGGATGATATGAATGGATTGAATAATTTTGGTATTGAGTTATCAAAATATAAAGATTTGATTTTTGAAAGGAAATAAAAGGAGAGAATTTTTAAGAAAAATAATTTTGAAGAATTGGGATAATTAAAGAATGAATTGGGAAAAACATAAAAGTTGATTTTAAATTCAAATAAATAATTCCGGTGTGGAAAAGGAGATATATGGATAAATGGGAATAAATGAATTTTAAACTTAAGTGATATTATTTAAGGAAATAAAGAATTTATTTTAAATTCAAGGTTTAAAATTTGTTTAGAAAGATAAAGAAAAGATTTGGAAAAGTATGAAATTGGTATTCAGTTTAAATAAGATTTTAGATTATAATAAAGAAATTAAATCTAAAATTTATGGGTTTTGAAATAAATCTGATATGTAAAGAAATTTATTTTAATGGAGTAAATTTTGGAAATCAATTTGGAAATTGATTTTTTATTTGAAACCGTGTTTTGAAAGAAGGATGAGACTATGGAATTTATAAACTGGGTTTATAAAGTGAAATGGATATCAGTGGATATTTGGAAGTAAATTCACGGCGGGATTTTATAAAGGAATGTGATTTTGTTTTAAAAATAAACAGTGGATTATTCTTTAAAACGTATGGAGATGGAAAGTGTATTTCCCTAGAAAGCCAAGTATATTTTAAAAGGAGACTTTTTATAAGTTAAAGACTTTTAATTTTTTTTTAAGAAATGTTCTTAGAGGGAATTAGGCACAGGGACAAACTTTGAAAAAAAATTAGACTAAAGGACACGAAGTTTCATTTTTGGGCTGAAGGACAAACTTTGAAAGAAAATTAGGCTGAAGGACAATGCTAAATACAACTAGCATTTTGTATAATGTAAAACTGGATGTAATGCTAGTTAAATGCTAGTTAACTAGCATTACATCCAGTTTTACATTATACAAAATGCTAGTTGTATTTAGCATTGTCCTTCAGCCTAATTTTCTTTCAAAGTTTGTCCTTTAGTCTAAAAATGAAACTTGTTGTCCTTCAGCCTAATTTTTTATGAAAATTTGTCCTTGTGCCTATTTTCCACTGTAGAATATTTATTATTTTTAATTTTTTTTTAAATTTTGAAGTAAATATTTTTCAAATTTGTTTTAGTAGTAAGTATTTAAAGGTTAATTGGTATTATGTTTTAAAAGAATAATTATTAATATTTATATTTTATAAAATTGTTTTATTTTCAAAAGATAGTTTGGTTAAAGTTATATATAAAAACTTGTATATAATTTTGTAGCTCTTATTTTAAATTTAGTTTGGCTTAATTTTAATTTAAAAAAATTAGTTTTGTATTTTATAAAGTAGTTTTATTTTAAATATTTTTAAAGCATATATTTTTGAATAAAGTGTTTAAGTAGTTTAATTTAAATGTTTTAGAGTATATTTTATAATAACAGGGAATTAGGCTGAAGGAAAAACCTGAGAACACTTTTAGTCTGAAGGACAGAAGTTTTAAAATTTAGTCTGAAGGACAAAAAATGATATATTCATATAGCATTGCACATCCATAATGCTATATTCATATAGCATTACACAGCTGCTTGTTTATGTATGCAGAAACTTATAAAATTGTGTTGTACATAGCATTATAGATGTGTAATGCTATATGAATATAGCATTATGGATGTGTAATGCTATATGAATATATCATTTTTTGTCCTTCAGGCTAAATTTTAAAACTTCTGTCCTTCAGACTAAAAGTATTCTCAGGTTTTTCCTCCAGCCTAATTTCCTCTTATAATAAAGTGTTTTAAAATATTTTAAAATCTAAAGTATTTTGTACGTGGTGATTTCAGGGGAAATAGAAAATATTTGGGAAATTTATTCCTAGAGGGAAAAATGGTTTGAAACTATTTTCAAAGGGTTGAAAAGTGAAAATATATCTTGCAAAGATATTTTGAGATTAATAAATAATTTGTGAGAAATTATTATGGCTTGATGATTGTTGTGAATGTTATTTGATAGTTAAATAATCGACTATCAATATTGGCCAAATGCGTTGATCATTTCGAAGAGATCGAGATCGTGATTTATTTTTCGAAAACCACTTCGATCCGGTTTGTACGTTTTCTTGAGGAAGACAAGAGCTGGAAGTCGAAAATGGAGCAGTGAAGTGCAAGGGCTAGTCGCTACTAATATTGAGGGTGATTCCAAAATGGATGTAGTAGGAGTAGTGTCTTCGGTTCCGTTCGAACCCGGGACGGACTTGTATGGATGAATGCTTTCAGAACATCGTCAGGAGGACGATGAGCATTCTAAGTGAAATGTTCTAAAAAGGTAACACTTAACCTCGAGCCTCATCAACCGAGAATGACTAAAAATCAGGTGTTATGCAGCAAGGCTAAGTGGGTCGCGCCCATTAGGGTAAGGTCATCTCTGTCTAGATGTCTCTTTTTATTTCGGTTGTGTGGTGCGGTTGCTGATACCAACCGTGGGATGATCTTACTCGGGATTATCCAGTAAGGGGTAGTCCTGCTCTTGTGTTGCAGGGGATCGAGAGAGATCCTCGATACGGTGATCTATGCCACGTACTGTGACAGGTGGTACCGCAATATCTAGTTATTAGTTGGAAATCCATTCTTTCTACGTGCCTTTACGATTTTTGTTTGTAAAACCCACTTTGTGGCTAGTATGTTGGAATTTAATCATGTAACAATTTCAGCTATTTGAATAAGTATTGTATATAGACCCTATTATAATACTAGAGGATTTTTATAAGAAATGTTTTAGTTATCGTAAGGTAAAACCCGACATGTTTATTTGTGGCGTGGTCTTACGAGATGCTTTTAATTTTCAAAGGATTTTTGAAACTTTAATAATCAATTTGAGTGTGATTTCTCACGCTGGTTTTTCAGACTGACTCGGTGTTATTTAACTATAATGCTCGGGTCAGACCGAGTATTATATAATACAGGATATGATATAATGGAGCTCAAGCGACGAGTTGGATGGCAAGATGTACATCCGTATTTGATTATTATTCCGCTGTGTATTTTGTTATGTGGACGAGTTTATATAAATGTCCAGCATTTGGATATTGATTGTGTGAATTAATTTGAGTTGTACTCTGATGATGTAATGTATAAAACAGATATAGTTTTCTTTTGTGTAAAGATCAGTTATTATCTATTATATTTTATTTCGCTGCGTTGGTAAGATTCTGATGTTGTTCATATTTCTTCTTCTATCTTTTTCTTCTTTAAACCCCAACGATCCGATTTTTCGGGCGTCGAAAAATCGGATCGTTACACTGATATTATTCAATATAATAAAGTGTATGTTAATAAATGAAATATGGATCAGACTAAAATGTGAAATCAGTAGGCAATAAAGTACAAAAGTAGCAAACCTAAAAAGTACAAAGTTAAATAAGGTGCTACTTTTATAGGTACTGCTAGTTTCTAAAATAAATCAATAAACTATTGTTGCAGATAAAAATGGACATCGTGCTTGTTATGTTTTAGTTGATCAACTACTACATGTCTAATATTTCTATACTTAGTTGTTCACAATAAGCTTTTAGCGTGTAAATTATAATGAATCGTTTTATCCTGTATCCTACGTATATAATTAGCATTCATATATGCACTACTACGTTACTGAAGATATGTATACATGATTCTATGTATGTATGTGGGCTTTGTTTATCATTGTTAGGAAAACCATCAGTTCATTGTTGACCATGCATATTTTTGATTACTGATAAATTTAAATGGTGATAAATTTAAGTGGCTACATGTGTATTACTGATTACTAAATAGTGACATGTATATTACTAAATGTTTACTGCTCAGTTCAAGAATATTACTTGAAGTTCTTTTTATAAACTGATTATTAAAGGAAAATAGACACAAAATGGAGACATAATCGGTGACACAAAGAATCTATACTATTGGATTGCCCTTTGAATTCCATCCTCCACATAAAGACAAAAAAATTCAATGGTCCGAATCTTTTGTCTCACCATTTTGTGTTTCGTTTTGTGTTTAAATAGCCGGACCCTTATTAAAGGGTTTCAAAACATATATATTAAATAGAAATCTGGTTAATGCAATGTTAGAACTGAGCTAGTAAATAATACTATTTTTAAATTTTGAATACTTAAAAATTTGGTTTGAAATTGAACAGTAAACAGTTTTAGAGCATAACTCAATCCTTTTACAAAACAGTGAATAATTTATTTTCCACATGAAGAACAAAAGTTATTCGTTATGAACTACAACATAG
The DNA here is from genome assembly GCA_030765085.1 of Allium cepa. Classification (NCBI taxonomy): domain Eukaryota; kingdom Viridiplantae; phylum Streptophyta; class Magnoliopsida; order Asparagales; family Amaryllidaceae; genus Allium; species Allium cepa. The sequence goes on from CM060928.1 coordinate 274,769,837, forward strand.
TTCAAAATTGTTTTAAACTGGAAGAACATATGTCGAAATACTGAATACTTCGAAATTTGTTTTAAAACCGAGTAACATATCATGATAAAATACTAAACATTGAGAAATTTGTTTCAAAACAAAATAACATTAATCAATCCCTTCCCAAATGCTGAAGGGTAAATTCGTTTCAAAGCGGAGTAGTGTACGCTAACCCCAGACATATGAAACTTAAGATTAGATCCATACCTATAAGAAAAATATTAATACCTATAAAAATTTATGCATTGGAGTCAATTTTTTCCAATCAGATTACCGTTTAATATTTCGAATAATACTTATATTTTAATTTATAATTGATATACTAAAATGTAATAAGATATAATACCTAATATACAATAATGGTAAAATTATAACAGTGCTAGCAATTGCAGCCTATGGCTTTCTTGGTCTCAAACCCATTCTGTTCATGGTCAATATTTTATTCATGTATTTTGCTAAACTATGCTCACTGTCCTTGTTTTGTTTATAAATATGCATGCTCCTAAATAGGTTGATCTCAATATATAGCTGGGTCCCTACATGATATATGTCAATTTCAGTTATTCCTTTTTTTTATAGAAAATGGGTAAGAGCAGTAAGTAAGGCTGTGAAAAAGAGAGAGCACATTCACATGCAAAAAGAAATCGAAACGAACCCAAAAGGAAATGTGCAAGAGAGGAGCAGTTTGAAAACAAGGCAGTAGATGATGAGATTCATAACGAAGACAACCTACAAGCATTAGATAAAAATCAAGTACAAATTAAACTGGAAAACAACAATACTGAAATATAAGACAACCCTCAAGTAGTCAAAGAAAATGCAGTTCAGTTGGAAGGAAACTCTGGAGGTGCAATGGATAGTGAGAGACATATCCAAGAAGCTAATGCAAAGGTAAATGTGAAAAGAAAATCTAGGGAGCTAACTAAAGTTAGAATACTTCCATTCAATTCATTGGAGCAAATCGAAGTTGAATTTAATGGTGAAGATGAACCACTAGAAGAAGGGTCAGTTAAGTTATCTTCTACGAGAAATCGTTTCGGTTCATTAAATGATTAGAGGCCACTTAGTGATGAATTGAAAGTTATTTTTTTTTATGGAAAAGCAATCAGGTGATACTTCTTTCTTTAGCTTTAAGATTTATATGTAACTGTAAAAACTTAGATTGTTTAAACAAAATTTGAACTTGACATGTCTGATTCAACTTACACTAGGATAATTCAATCGATATACTAATGCAAAAGGCAATACGTTCACATAATAGCAGTATGATTGATTTCAACAATTGTGTTTGTGAGTTATAGTATTATAATAATCAGGGAGGACAATATATATAAGACTTGTAATGTAAATTATAGCATTTCAAGAAATCTTTTACAAATTAACAGCGTGATATTGTTTGTGAATTCAAAATGGTTTAGTGAATTGATTTCCTATCCTAAAAAATTTAAAACTTGTTCTCGTACTGCCTTTACTGACGTTGCCGCATTTAAAGTATAATTTTTTTTTAAATGTTTTAACACAGTATAATAACCTTGCCTTACTGCCTTCGTATATATGCAAATTTGGAAGCGAACATTTAATATTTCCTGAAACTGTCTTATTTGTTATACAAATAGGACATAAAAAATGCATGAAAATGTATTTCAGATATCTTCTAGTTGATAAGGCAATTTTAATTTGTAGAAAATATGTTACTTCAATAAATTTTAGTTATGCCATAATAACACTTGTACATCAAGTGATCGTCCGATCAATAAACTCCTTTGATTAATTTAATCAAATCTTGTATTTTGTATTCGTATTATCAGAGCTTATGTAATGACCTTGAATTTCGGACATTTCGTATTTAAATATCTGAATTATTTAAACATATTTGAATCTTCGATTAAATATTTAAATTGATTTAATACCTTCTTAACCCCTTCTTAATTAATAACTAATGATGTTAAACTTATTTTGAAAAAATGTTTACAAAAATAGTTACTTTGAGAAAATATCGATAATGTGACCAAAAATTGTTTTATCGATAAACAGCTTTTTACTCGTCAAATGTTGTTCAAACTTTTTTTACATACACTTATTTACTTAGAAGATCAATAATAAGAAATAAAAATATTTTTCCATTTATGGAAAAGAAAATATGATGATGTCATGGGTGATGTCATGGGTGATGTCATCTGAAGATATTTTATGTGCAAGGGTAAAATGATAATTTACTAAGGAGGTGAGGTGTAAAGTTAAAAGTATGCAAGGCACACGTAAGGAGGACTATCGTGTAAAGGAGGGTAAAGGAGTGCCTGCGCTACGGTATTCATTGATTATCTTCTAAAGCTTGAGAAATAACAAAAGATCAAAAATGGTGGAATTTGATTAGCACTAATCTAATTTGTTCTTCACTAATCTTTCTCTAATTAGTTCTAATCTTTTCTAAACTTCACCAAACTTTTATCAACACCTTAAGAAGCAAGGATCTAAAGTCAAAGTTGGAAGGAAGGTGAAGAAAAGAGGCAAGCTAGGTGAGGATGTGAGCATAAGGAAGGAGGGGGAGCTTGGCTTTGTGATGTTGGAGCTAAATGTGACGTCCTTTTGATTTTGGAGCTATGCAGTTAAAGTGCTTAGTGGTTTTATATCGGTAGAGATGCAAAAAGTTATAGCTGGGATAAAGAAGGGATATATCAGGAAATAGCGGAGGTGTTAAAAGTTCATTAGATATAAAACAAAAATATTTATAGTAAATTTATTGTCATTGTCACATCGTCGTGTAGGAAATAGCAATGTTTTTTTTAACCTTATATACTCTAACCTAATAATATCACGGTTTAAGTAGTCCATATTTCATGACTAAAATCGATTTCTAACTTATATTATGCGCTTGTGCCTTAAAATTAGGTCTTTACCCTAACTTTGTTGAATTGTTTTAAAAGAGAATCAATCAAATCAACCTTTTTATATTGATGTTACTAAAGGATGAAAAAAGCCTTGATTTAGGAGGTGTAGCAGAAAATAGCAAGGTTTAAAGCAGATCAACTATTCAATAGCACTAAATTGAAAAATGTGTAGCGGTTAAAGAGCACTATAGTGGTGATTTTGTAGGGCTTTAGCTGGCTTTAACCACATAGTTTTGGAGATGGTAGGAAGTGATTCATGAGTTTGGGTGTGATTGAGTATGTATTTGGCTTGGATTTGAGTGAGTTATCTCATTTTCTTATATGTATATATTGTGTGTACATATATGCATGTGCAAATATAAAGTTAAAAGTGTCATTAACTAATTAAAATTATAAACTTTGGCCTCTCTTGCTTCTGAAAGCAAATAACAACTTTATATTTTATAATGTTACTTTGACTACCTTCTATCACATATAGCATGGCCTAGAATTTGTGTTTACATGTTTGGTTTGTTTGTGTGTTGAATTGAAGTATGTTTGAAAGTGTTTGAGGCGAGAATAGTAGCTATAAGTGCACTTTGGCATCCCTTAACTTTAACTTGTGTAAATGGAGGATATACGATCTTAACTTTAGATAATTTGACTTCGTTGTTCTCTATATATATTTTGATGTATGGGACAGTAAAGAAATGATTTGAAAAGTTGTAGAAATTATGAAACCAAACTGTGAAAGTTACAAGCGAAAAGGTCGCTATGGATGCACTTTGAAAATGTGTTGTGTTCGGTGATTTTCAAAATCGATTTTGAGAGACATCTTAGGGTTTTCTTTGCATTTTTGATAAACACTATAAGTGTACTTACCATGGGAAAAATATGAAAGTTTAAATCATTCACTAACTTGTGAAACAAAATCGCAAAATGTTATAGCGAGAAGAATGTCGCAGTATGAGCACTTTGAAATGCATATTTTTGCAACCTTTTGTAATTAATTTGAAATACATCCATAGGGGTTTCTTTGCATTTTGTAATAAGTATTATATTATTATTTTTACTGAAAAAAATTGAATTTTAAAGTGTTTTAGAACTGGTTTAAAAAAGGCTAAAGTTGGAGTAAAAATGTCGTTTAACAAACACTTTAGCAAATACCTTGTTTTCGAGAATTTTTATAAATAAATTAGGATTATTAATAAGGGTTTCTTTCCATGGTTTTTAAGAACCAAAAAGGTAGTACTAACAATAAAATTTTCAAAGTCTTAAATCATTTTTTATGTGGTTAAAATTGGTCGTAAGGATTGTGATTTTCTATGTTATTCTTTATCGAGGACTTTTAACAACATGTACAAATGTTGTGGTAAGTTGCTTATGGTCTAAAGTATTTAGAAATGATATTTAAATTGTGTATTTTTCTATAATATTTTTTGGGATGTTTACAAACAAATTCTGCAGCATCTTAAAGTTGCTTTGATACATAAATATGTCATCGATAATTATTTATGAATTTTGAAAGTGAAAGGGTTTAATAATATTCTTTTATTTATTTTCATCAAATTATAAATTAGTTAATTTTTAAGTAATATTTTACATATATATATTAAAAATCTATTCACAAGTATTTTTAAAGCATATATATATTTATATTAGTTTTGGAAAAGCAAGTTAAGTATTTTATAAAGGAATGAAGGAAATTTTGAATTATAACACTTGTGTTATTATTATAAACGGTTTTGTGAATTTATGTTGAAGTATATTATCTTGTAAATAAGTATACTTAGATCTTTAAAACATAATGTTTTAAAGCTAATGAAAAGTATGGAACGGTTTGGGATCATTGTGACATTGTGCTAACAACATTCGTCTTTAACCTTTTTATATTATACTTAAGAATGTAAGTAGATCTTTGAAGGGAATGTTTTAAAAATAAAAATAAGTGAAATGGTTTTGTGTTTGTAGTGATAATTTTAAGTAACATTAGTCTTAAACCTTTTGAAATATATTTTTGAATATAACTAGACCTTTTAAATGGATATTTCAAAGATAATAATAAGTATGAAATCTTTTGAAAAAGATAGAATAGAAAATGTATGGTTTAAAGTAAGAAATCTTGTTAAAGATTTGTGAATGTACTTATACCATTTGAGATAGGTATATGAATACCTTTTGAAGTATTGAGAAGACCAAAAATTAAAAATAGAAATTGATAAATGAAACTTTATTAAATAAAAGAAGATTTTACTAGTAAAAGAGGTTTTATTTAATAAAAATATTAATTATAAATTGGATTAGAGGCCGCTTATGTTATATTCATGCTTTGTACAACTTGATCTTGTTTTATGTTTTTACTCGTTAATGGAAATCATTTAGTCATGTACTTAGTACTAAGAGCCCATGAACTAGGCTTGTTTATCTGTGAGTGTCAAAAATGAAGTATCTAAAAAGGCTTGGATGTAACTAGTGCTCTAATTTACCCGGCTTCATTCTTAAATGAGAGATAGTGTAAGTTGAAAAGTTCATAAATGTGAAAAGCATATGAGGCTTAATTTCCATATGTGATCAATTTCATTGTTGTTAAAATTAACCAAATTCATCGAATTAGTTTTGAAGAGACCAAAATCGATAAGTGTTTTACTTATTGAATAACAATTCAAATTTAACCTATTAGATGGTGGTTCTTTTGAGGGGATAATCGTTGTGGCATTCCATGTGGTCTCAAAAGTACTGTTATATGTTGATTGTGTATTTCTTGAGTTTCTCATACAAGATTTCTAACTCTTGGTTTCTGTGTTCCCTAAATTCCTCGCGCGCTCTTTTGAGTAGTATGAGAAAGTTAGATTTTCGTGGATGTTCTTTGGAGCTCGAGAAGACAAGATGGATATTTTGCCAACCATAGTATTCTTATTTCCACTGCATTACTATATTGTATATAACAGTATTTGTATGGACGTGTTGTTATAACTGTCCAGGCTAATGATGGTACTTAAGTTTGATAACCTCAACATTTCTGTATCGAAGTAACCATTTGTACTGTTCCTTTGATACTATATATTATCGTTCCACTGTGAGATTCTGATATTGTGTTATCTTCTTTCTTGTTCTATTTCATTTTATTTTTATTTCACCCTAATAATTCGTCCTTTCGGTACTTGGATGCACGACACACAAATACCATGGATGTATTAGTGTCAACATTCACAGGTCATTACACTCGTGGTCTTGGCTGGAGGTGAGGAGGTCGGAGGCAAGATGAATGAAGGCGGTAGCATGGGCTAATTGTGGTCGAAGCGGCGTCAATGGAAAGTTGAAAGGATCATATTGTGCATGTTTCTAGTGCCTGGAGTGCGTGATTTTTGAAATAGTGGAGGATGTCGATTTTTGATGGGGATGGTCTGGGGTAATAGAGAAGTCATGGTCGTGACAAGCTCAAAAGGGGGACTTTGGGGAGGCCGTGCTTCATCGAACAATGGAGGGAAGTGCGTGTGCATGTACACGTTTAGTTGGTTGAGGCGGTTCGAAAATTTGATTTGGAAGCAATTGAGTTTTGGGGAAGGAGCTGCAGCTTTCAGGTTTGGATATGGAGCGGGCTTCGGGTTGGATTGGAGCAAGTGGGCCTTGGGCTGATTGTTTGGGTGCGAAATGCTTTTTATTATCTAAATTTTATTGGCTATGTTTTGTGTGTGAATTTAAGAAGAGATATTACACTCATTTGAATTCGATTTACTTGGGATTTTTACGTAGAGTCGTATTGACGAGTACACCGTTCTAGCATGAATTGTTAGTAGTTTGGATGAAGTATAAATTTATGATAAAATAATAGTTATTGAATGTAATTACGTTTTTTTAAATAATAACATAGTTAAATTGAATATACTGCATTGGTGATATCTATTTTGCCAAATAAAACACCGTTCTGTTAAACTAAGCCGATTAAATTATTTTAGACATCTATTTAGCTGAATAAAACACCGTTTTGCTGTAATTAAACTGAATAGATTAATGATGGTATATGTTTAGTAGAATAAATCCCTGCTCTACTATTATATATATTTGGACATTTATTTATATGCCAATTGATTAATATGTGCATTAATTAATATTGGATAAGTGATGGATTAGCTAGTGATTGTGAATTGTTAATTTTATTTACGTATATGCTTGCTTATGTAAATACCAGTAATATGACTTAAAAAGTTAAATTGAATTAAATGGTAGTTTGTCTAAGTATCATTGTGGTCAGTAAGCCTCTATTCGAATTTGAAAAGTTATGGATTTATGTTTACTTAAATCTTATAACAATATGAGGTTGAGTGTAATTGAATTACAAATGATTTAAAATATAGAGATTAATGATGTTTAAGTTAATTAATTATTTTATTAATGATATTTAAGTTATTTAATTATTTTATCAATGATGTTTTAAAGTTGATTAATTTATTTTATTTATGATATTTTGAGTTATTAATTATTTAACTAATGGTATCTAAAGTAAATTAATTAATGTAATTAATGATGTTTAAAGTTAATTAACCGATTTAATTAATTGTGTTTAGGTCAACAAAGTGATTAATTTAAGGTGCTTATAAATAATAAATAGAATTATTTAAGGAATTCTATTTAATAAAAAGGTTTTATTAAAGGAGATTTATAAACGATGTTTTGTAAAGGAGATTTATAAATAATGTTTTATAAAGGAGATTTATAAATGATATTTTAAAAAGGAGATTTATAAATGTTAATTTATAAATAAAAGAATAGATTTATAGGCGATATTTTAATAATATTGAAAATTTGTGTTAAATATATAAGACTTGTAAAAATGAGTTTTAGATTTATAAAAGAATTTTGTACAGGAACTTTATAAAGGAGTTTATAAAGGATTTTCAAATAAAGAGTTTTATTGTTAGGAAAGAATTTTATAAATAAAAGGAGTTTTATAAATAAATTTTAGAGATTTATAAAAGAAGTATAATAATTTAATTTGTAGATTTATCATTGGATTTGCGAATATGAAGTAGACTTATGAAAAGGATAAAAGCGATGAGATTGGATTATGATAAATAATCCTTCTTAATTATAGTGGTATGGATACAATCTTTTCATACTTAACATCAAAGGATAGTGGTTGGTTTATAGTAGTCATTGTTTTAAATGACATTTGTTTGATCAATTTGATATGATTTTGGACTAAACAACAAATCTTTCTTAATATCTTGTAAATATATTTATCCCGGTGAGATAAGTATATGAATATTTTTCTAGGTATTGAAAGGAGTTTATGGGGTTTGTGAATATATATTTTGTGAAGGTATTTTGAATCAAATTATTGAAAGAGATTTAGGTAATGAAAGATTAATTAATAGAGGCTTAGTAAATCCTACATGGAATTAAATCTAAGCTTGATTATTTGTTTATTTGATATTTAAATTGCCGACTATCAAATCTTGGGCCAAAATATAACTCAAGAAATATCCAGGAGAAACATCGAAGTTATATAGCATAGTCATCTTCGACAAAGCTGCACTATGCGTATAAATCTCGTTTTCTTCTCCTAGGATCCACTTAAATGATTAGAAAGTAATCTTTGCTCTTATTTATTGTCTGATTATTTCCAAAAGAACATATATAAGATGACTCGAAACTGTAACCACTCCAAAACCATATGCGTGTTCTACAGTTTGGAAGAGACTCGAGACTAGTTTGAGATAATGGAATTGAAGATGGAGTTCTTTAAAATGCAATGGCTACTTGCTACTAATCCCGAGGGTGACTAAATGGATGTAGTAGAAGTACTACCTTCGGTTTGTTTATATCATGAACAACTTGTATGGATGAATGCTTGCACTACATCGTGCTTGGAGGGTAGTGTTAGCATTCCAAATGGGATTTACTAAGAGAGGAAAAATGTAATTATGACCTCACAAACCTCACAACTCGATAATGACTAAAATAGGAGATGCACAGTAGAGAAATATGGTTTTCCACCATTAGGATCATCAATCCTTGATCTAGATTCGATATTTATGGATTTCGGTCTGCCTAGGTACGGAAAGAGTGGGGCCAGGTGAAATTTTTTTGTAGCCTTGGTGTCCGGGGGATGATTTAATCCAGTATGCCATGTTAAAGGTGCGGTTGACTCTGTATTGGTAGGGGTGCAAGATTTTATTGTTGACTTTGGTACATTTTTTCTAGAGGTGTACTGTAACGGACGGTACCCTAGTGGCCGAGTCATTGATGGAAATCCAATCTTCAATATGTGCCTTTATGAAATTAGTTGTATACCTATTACGCTGGAATGTAATTAATGTAACCTTTTCGACTATGATTAATATTTAATGTAAACACTAAACATTATTATAATATCATAAGATTTCCTATAAAATGGTTTGGTTATCACAAGGTAAAAATTAGTTCATGTTTATGTGCGGCGTGATCTTGTGAGATACTTTTCTCTGAAAGGTCTTTTTAGATATAAAAATCCATTTGATTGTATTTCTCATGCTGGTTTTAGCAATTTAATCTGGGCATTATCTTTCTTATAATGCTAGGGTAAGCCCTAGCATATTTCAAAATTTAGTTATGGATGCTTTAGAATGTTGGGAGACGAGTTGGATGCTTCTCAGAACGTATTTCTATATTTTCTTTAATATTGCTATTTATTCTTGTTGTATTTATCTGACAATGTAAGGACAAGTTGTTATAACTGCCAGGCTTATGATAGGTTAGTTTTGCTCTGATGATAGTATGCATATAAAAGTTCCTTTTCTTTTTGTAAAGACCTACTGTAATTATATAATACTCGTCACATTGTGAGATTCTATTCCGTCTTTTCTTTCTTTCACCCTAACAATCTATCTTTCTGACACTTGGATGTTTGGCATGTGAATACTATGAATGTATTAGTTTCGACTTCCGAGGATCTAAAAGGTGGGTCATTACAAGTAGTATCAGAGCTTAGGTTGAGCGAGCACCTAGGCTTTGGTGGGGTAAACTCATCAGAGATGGGGTAAGTGACACCCTAGAATGAGTTTGAGTATATTATATATAAGAAAGTGCATTTGTTAGTGCTATAAATTTGTTTTATATTGTGTTGATTGGTCTGTTGAGTGGCTTAAAATTCTGGTCAATGCGCTTAATCAATTTTATCAATAGGGTTTCTAAACACTTAAACAAGTCAAACCAACAAAGCTTCGTTTTAAAATTGGTAAATAAAATAATTTTACCTAGAATTATATTTTATATATAAAAGAATAATTTCTAAAAATTTATATAAATTTTGGTTATTTGGAGATGATAATATTCAATTATTATCATTTATTGTTTGATTGATTTTGCTCGGTCAGTTTATGAGCAGTTTCATCTTTCCACTGCATGGGTTGGATAGATAGTAATTGTGGGAACATTAAATAGAATACTTTGTAAATTAAGTTCCACGGTTTGACTATAAGGCGTTCGTTGATAATGTTGAGGAAAATTTTAATTTTAGTTAAAGTTGTTTATTTTAATCTAAACAAATATGTACATTGGTGAAATAATCTTACATAAGAAAGTGAAAATTATATAGTTATGATTTTTGAATAAAAAAGAATTTAGGGTTCAGAATTCGAGAATAATAATACAGGTATTTTGAAATTGTTTTCCAATTTTTCAATGAAAATAATCATAATAATATTTGAAAGTATTTATAAATGGAAATAATTTGAAAAATTCTAAAGAAGATAGTAAACATTGAACTCGGTTCTGTCACTGGAAAATAATTCTGATGAGGACTGCAACTTCGTTGGCGTTTATTCTCAAGTTTCTAAGTGGAGAAATGCTACCATAGTAATCTGATGTATAGTTTTTCGTAAAAGAAATCTTATTTTAAATTCTTAAAGCATGATTTGAAATAAACCTGGTGTTTAGTTCTTGAATTTTCAATTAATTGATATTATAGACTCATGTATGCTATCCATTAGGGTAATTTGGTTTGTTCGTCTCATTTAATATATAGTTGATAGTTTTCATTGGTTGAAATGCAATAAATTTTTCAATGATTTTGGACAATCGAAAACTTATGAATTGATATAGAAATTGAAGTTATGTGTTTTTGAGAAATTAAAAGAAAATAGGTTTTTGTAACTTATAAATTTGAGAAGATAGTAAGTGGAAACTAGTTTTATTTTTATTGAATATCCTGGTTAAGTAAAATAAATCCGATATTGTATATCGACTCTCAAGATATAGTAGGATATTTTACAAGTTAAAACTTAGGTTAAGTACGTAGATAATTTCTTTGCACGGTTCTCGATCCAAGATTCAAGTACATGACTTAAGGTGATTTACATCGACCTGAATAAGGATTTATCACCCGATTCTTGACAGCAAACACTTAGTGAGGGTTCTTGATATGGAACCAAAGTTTTCTATCATAATATATGACTATGCAAGGAGGACAGATGTAAAGACCCGCCTTTTGACCATCGAAAGTCGACACTGAATACTACCACTGTGTTCAAATGTTGAACATCCAATTGACAAAAAGGCATATTGTTAAGGTAAATAAAAATAAAAGAATAAAGAACATGGAAAATTGGAATCTCACAGTGAAATTGACAACATACAATATAAGGAGGACAGTAAAATCTGTCACTCCAAAATTACAGAGTATATAAGAGTTAAATATAAATCTTATCAGTTGGACGGTTATAAAATCATGACCTTACAGTTTCTGATATGGATAATATATAATACGGTGAAAAATAAAAAATTATAACTAGTGAATATCCAGCTCCTCTCCAAGATCTCCATAACACCAAAGCCAATCTGGGAAAATACTTGGTTTGGCCCGAGCATTATAATAAAGTAACACCAGGATTAGTCTGGTAATAACAACGTGAGAAAACTCGAATAATGGGGAACAAATAGAAGTTCTGTGAGACCACGTCGCTAACACGGAAGGGATTTGTAGCGACTCAGGATTTTCGACCTTCGAAAAATGGCATTAATACGTTCACTGTATAACATGCCGAGTATTCAAGTGTCGAAAATACCGATTGTTAGGGGTAAATAAGAGAAAAAAAGGATAGAAGAAGAAACATAAACAACCACACAAAATCTCACAATTGCAATGGAACAAAATATAATATAATAACAAAACGTTATACAAAGAAAATGTATCTATTTTATACTTACAATCATCAAAGTACAATAATCAATACATCAATCTGGACAATTATAATAGCTTCTCCTGATATACATAACTCATATAGTGGAAATAGCCAAGTACATGATATACGTCTGAAATCCACCAGCTCATCTCTAGAGCTCCATAGCATTCTAACCTGAATCTGTAATACTCGATCTGACCCGAGCATTATAATAAAATAACACCCGAGTCAGTCTTGAAAACCAATGTAAGAAAACACACTCAATTTGAATTATTAAAGTTATCAAAATCCTTTGAAAAACAAAGTTATCTTGTAAGACCGCGTCACACATAAACAAGATGGGTTTTTCCCTTACGATAACCAAAACGTTCTATTGAAAATCCCGTAATATTATAATAGTGTCTAAGTACAAATACTTATCCAAATTGCCGAAATTGTTACATTAACTAAATTCCAACATACTAGGCTCTACAAACAAAACCGTAAAGGCTTATATTGGAGAATGGATTCCATACAATGATTAGGCTACAGGGGTACTGCACATCATAGTATACCTCTAGAAAAATGTACCGAGGACCTCACCGAGATCCCCTACTACACAAGACCGGCCTACCATTAACCTGAATAGTACCAAATATGTTATCACCCTGGGTGTTCCCACCCTCAAAAATCGAGCACTCCCTTTTTCACGCACAACCATATCCATAATTTATGTATATTCCAGGGTATCTAGAAAATTGATAACATACCCTAGTTGGGTGCACCCACTTAGCTTTGCTGCATCTCCCCTGTTTTAGGCATTCTCGGTTGATGAGGCTTGAGGCTAACGTTACCTTTTAAGAACAATTCCACTTAGAGTGCTCATTGTCCTCCAATTACAATGTTTTGATAGCATTCGTCCATACAAGTTGTCTTAGGTCTGGAAAAAACGAATCACCGTCTTCACTATCTTCACGAATTCCATTCGTAACATTCAAACCGAATGGAAGTGGTTTTTGGATAATTAAATCCGATCCCGACATCTTCTAAATGATTAACGAAATTAGCCAAAATTGATATTCGGTTATTTAACAATCAATAAACATCCATAAGCAGACATCAGGCCTTATTATAATTTTTTTTCCAAAATTCATTCAAATTTCTTCCAATATGTCAAAATTTGAAAACTAATTCAAATTTTAATACCCATAACAGGATTTTCTCGAACCATCTCAATATTTTAGAAACATTTTCTTTCGATTTCATTTACAATTCAATACTTGAAAATATTTCTATAATAATAATAACCTCGCAGGGGAAATATTCCAAATCCTTCTAGTTCAATACTTAGGAAATAATAATAAGTATGTTTTTTGAAAATCAGTTTATCCCCAATACTTAGGAAATATTCCATTTGTTTCACAATTCATATATCCTTTATAAATTCATTTGTAAATCCCCTGACTCATTTTTAACGAATTCTATACGTCCCAGAATTTGTTAATTAACTTCCTTTTAAATTTCCCAAGTCAAAATTCCCATTTCAAACTCTTTTTATGAATTCTAAATTCATTTTGAATTTCTATATTTAATCACCTTGGAAATTAACTTAAATTTCAGCATTTCTATAACATTCCTTTTTCAAACCACTCTCCATCTACCATCTGAACTTACAAATCTCGAGGTAATTATAAATCGCTTCAACCCTTTGCCTTCAGACTAAATAAATATTATATATATATATATAATAAATATTTCAAACATGGTTAAGTACTATTAAAATATCAAAGCACCTATAATTAAGTATTGGTAACTCATTTCCAGTTCATTTTAAATAAAAACAATTCATTTACAAGCTTATTAAAAAAAATTAAATTTTCTTTCACTAATATAAAATATTTGAAGAACCCACTTCTAAAATATTCCAATACTAACTAGTTTTAAAATTTCATAGTTTAATAAATAAAATTTCCTTTTTTAAAACAACTTAACTTCTATATATATATATATATATATATATATATATATATTAAAATTCCAAAAACCAATTTCAATTTATAAATTCCTCTTGATTCACAACACATCAATTTCCTTACCAATTCCCATTCCAATTCCCATTTCAATTCACTTTCCAAAAATAATCTCTGCTACTTTTTTTTCTAAAATCTATTTTCATATCTTGATATGGATTCACATTGTGAAATTTATATTTTCGATCTATCGCCAATATCTTTTCCCCTATATATAAACATCGTTTATAAATTTATAAACTCTTTCGAGTTTTCACTTATTTATAAAACCAATCACATTTATAAAATCTCATTTTATAAATCCATTTCTTGATAAACTCCATTTATTTTACAAATTTATTTAAAATATCAGTTTTAACTCCTTTTCATATTTTCCATAAACATCATTTAAAAATACATCATCCAAAATCATTTATATAAACTATTTTGAAGTCTCTCATCGAAATACACATTTCCGAATAGTTAAGTACAATACAAAAATCAATTTATCATTTTATCCAAATCTATTTTTTGAAATAATCCAACTTCGATATAAATATTTTAATATTCAAATTCTTCTTTTAATTCGTTCAAATTCAAAAATAAAATTTATGGTATTTAAAATACAAAAATTCAAACTAGTGCGACCACAACATCAATAATTCAAATCACAACAATAATCTATAACAGATTATTCTAACACATCATATATTACTATACATGAAAAACAATTAATATAAATTTGAGGAATCTAATTGAATCCCTCCCACCTGTTTCTCTGCATCCACAGATGTTAATACAAAAATACCAATCCCACTTCGAGGGGATATCGCGGTATATAGGGTCATCCGCTATTATGCAGGCCGCATAGGTCTCATCTGCTAAAATATGCAGGAATATCAATCCAACTACTAACATATATACTACTATATGTATTTAACATTCAACAAATAATAATTTTATAAATTCAACCATGCATCCGATAATTAATTTTAACTATTTAAAATAAAATTCGAAAATCCAAATGAGTGAGAATTTCTCACCTTTGATTTACTTTGCTATCTATTCTAATTTCAAATTTATTCCATTGTATAGTGTTTGTTACTGCTATCTAACGTGACTTTTTTATTTGTAGATCTCGAACGAATAAATTTACAACGTATATAAGTTGTCGATTATTTTTAATTAAAATATAATTAACTAATCATATAATTAATTTAATTACCTTCTTAATCCTATACTTAGATGAATCTGACCGCATGTCTTCCTTCTCCACCGTGATGAAAAGCAGGTCATGAAACCTAGCTGCCCTGTTTGTTCAACTCTACTATTGCCTGGGATCACCGAGACATGTCGGAATCCTACCAACGAACACCACCGCCAAGAGTTTCTCCTCTAACGACCAGTATTTTCTTTCGATAATTAGAATATTGAATTCAATAAGATTTTAAGATTTAACATTGTATGAAATTAGAAATTTAAGATTTGCTAGTAAGAAAACAATTAGAATGTAATTTAATAATGTGACTTAATGTAACTGATTACTATTTTAGTGTAATTTCAATTTATTTTAACAATTGTTTGAATGTAAGTTCCATTGATTATAATAATAGATGTTAATATAAGAATGGAATAATTAAGAAATAAATGTTGGAATATATGAAATGAACAGAAAACGGTTGTGGTATAATGAGAATTCATTTGAAATCTAATATTGAATATAAATTGCAAAAAGAGTTGTTGGAATACTTTAATTGAAAAGAAAAGACAACTGCATTGTAATTAACAAATTCAACATATAAACTTACATTTTAAATTAAATTAAGATAAACATTTTAATGAAACCTAAGCTTTGATTTGAAAAGAATAAATTGTATATCTGTCTCTGGAAAATAATTTCGGTGATAAGTGCATGCATCATCGACGTCCATTTTCGAGTTTCAAAGCGGAAAGACCGTTGAAGTAGTTTACATCACATTAATTTTGATAAACAAATCCTAATTTTGTATTTTTAACTAAGATTTGATATATAAAAGCTAAGAATATATATATATATATATATATATATATATTATTTCATATGATTTGAAATGAACCCGGCATTTAGTTCTCTAAGTTTCTGTAAATTAGAGATTTCAGTTATTGTAATGAAGGAAATCTTTACTATATTAATAACTGGAAACTTCTAAATTGAAATTAGGGAATTGGATGCTAAGTGATTAATGAAATATATAGGAAATTAAAAATAACTTGTAAATATGAAAATTGTAGAAGATATAATTATTGAACATTTTGTTAACTGAAGTGAATAAGATAAACTTGTATAACATTCAATTACATTCTATAAAACATATATATAATTACCACAATGTTAAAGGTTGAAATGTTAATAGAATATGTAATAGAATATTATACATGTAAAACTTAAGTAATGGAAGTGTTCAATGGAATTATTTCTATGAATATGAATTTTTGTGTACGACAAGTGTTATAAACGTAAGTTAATATTGTGAAATAATTGTAATTAAATTACATGGTAAAATGGCAAGTACAGTTTAAGTAAATTGTTTGCGCAAAAAATGGGCAAACACCTCCAAGTCGTGTGATTTAGTTGATTTTATGTGATTCTTAATGATTTAGATGAGTTATGTAAATATGAAAAAAGCAGGGGCTGAAATGTAAAAGACACACAGATTTATAGTGGTTCGGCCAGAACGTGCCTACGTCCACTTTATATGTTATTATCTTCTTTCTTTCAGATTACAAGTACAATGCTTTGTGTACAAGTATATGAAAGTAGTTTGAAAGTTCCTTCCGTGCTTGAGCTCTCAAACTCGTCTGCCATTGTTGTACCCCTGCCCCTCTATTTATAGAGTGAGGTTGGGGGCAGGGGTCTTGGATGTATATAGCTGCTGGTGGGCCTGGGCTGAAGCAATCTGCCCTGGCAGCGTTCTGGTTCGGCGAGCTTGGTCCGGTCTTGGTTGAGGTCTTGGAGATATGAACCGGTGGTCACCTGGTTCGGTGATGATGGTCCGGCAGTGGTGAAGCTTTGTGTAGGCAATAGTGGCTTTGGTTCGGAGGTGAGATGGACCGGTAGCATGTTGGTCCGGTGGTAGGAGATGTTTGATTCGGTGTTGGGTGGGGTTGGAGCTTGGACCGATGGTATGTTGGTTCGGTGTTTATTTTGGTGGGAGGACCGGATGAGATTTGACCGGATGCGGCTCGACCGGACGGAGGATGCCCTTGTGCCGAATGGTCCTGGAGGAAAGTATGCATGGAACGAACGGAGTATATCTTGAATTGCCGAATGGACTCTAGGTTGGGCTTTGCCGAATGAACTCAGGGGTTCCGAGTGTTGAATGGAGGTTGCGAACCTGACGCTTCTCGGTCTCGATATCTTCTGGGTGAGAATTCGCCCAACATTTGCCCCCCAAAGTGGGGCACGTGCTTGCATGTGTCGCGCTTTGTTTCCCCGCGATAAGAAAGCTTGTTTTGTGATGCCATGAGCTAGATGTTCGTCTCCTGCTGATGTCCTACAAAGGAATTTATGGTTTTAATGTGATTTCAAATGACGACCGTTCGAGGTCGGGTGCCGTTCGAGGCGAGTAGGTGTGCCCTGAGGGGGCTTAGCATTATTGATGCCAGGTTTACGTTCGAGTGGGCCCCTGGATCGTTTGCGAAGATGGTTTATCGCCAGTTCAGAGCATGCCTAAGGATCGTTTGCAACCCCGTACATGTGTAAGTATCTTAGCCATTTCAGAATTATCAGGACCAAATATCCATTCAACCGATGAGTTTCAAAAGGATGTCAAAGTGTAAATTCTCACGACGGTAGGGTCCATAGCCATTCAGAGCATGTCTGTGGACCGTTCGTGGTCGCGTACATGTGTAAACGATTAACTCATGTTAGTGGGAGATTTACTAATTCATCGTTATCATAATCTCTATTTTATCAGTAGATCCTAGAGTCCGGTACTTATCTGAGTGAGGCGCTTTGCATGCCCCCTGCTTCTGGTCTTTGTTGGTTTGGTAGCTTCATTCGGTTTTGGTTTGGTCCGGCATGCCGAACCGGTTGGTCCGGTGCTTCTGCGCTCGTCTATATATAGGGCCCCCCCCTTTAGTTATTCCTTACCGAACCACCGAGAGCCGAATCAACCCTTATACCGAATCAATCACTAGCCGAACCAATCTCGTGCCGATCCAGGTATATATCCCTTTGCCGAATGAACCTTTTTTTTTTTTTTTTTTTACTGAATGTGTCTGATGCCGAATAAACGCGAAAGTTTTATACTGCCGAATGAAGATGAGTGCTTGCATAGCCGAATGGACTCGTATGCCGAATGGAACTACCGAATGAAACATAGACCGAATGAGACTTGTAAAAAGTGACCCCCGAATGAACAACACACCTTCAATACCGGATGTGGCTTATGCCGAATGAAACTCGGAAACTTGAATCTTGAGCGAAATCTTAGGCTTTTATACGCTTGCTTTAGATACTTGCTTGTTTTTGTTTCTATACTTCTCGTTCTAACACCGTGTTTTTCTTGTGCTGCAGACAAATGTCTCGCAAAGCGGAAACCCGATCGGATAAAAAGAAATCTAAAGGTAGAGGAGAGTCATCCTCCTCCGTGCCCCCAGCCCAACCAAGACCGGTGCCACATGGGCCTGCCCCGAGGTCGTTAATGGATGGGTACGGTCCCCAGGAACTTCTGGTCTCCCCTCCCGATTGCTTTCCTAGCTCCCTAAAGGAGGAGCAACTTGATGTTATATCCCGTTCCTTCGGGATAGACAGGGCTCGCATGCTTTTGCCGGGAGATGGAGTGATGCCGTATAATCCCCCCGAAGGCTACTTTGCTTACAGCAGATATCATTGCATGTGTGGTGCTATCCCTCCTATCAATGCCTGGATAGTTAGCTTTACCACATATTTGAAGATGGCTCCATTCCAGCTCCAGCCGAACTCTTATACCATTCTGATGAGCCTTTTCGTTATCTTCCAGAGGAGGTACGGGCGCCCTCCTTCTAACCGGGAAATTCGATATTTGTATAACCTGAGAGGCTACAAGAAGGGGTCTCCGTATATTAGCCTGGAAGCGGCCGTGCCCTTCAAACCGGTCTTGGACTTATATTCAAAGTTTACTATGTTCAAGAAAGAATGGTTTTTTATCAAGGACGATTCTGTTTCTTTCCGCCTTTTCACTTCCGGCTGTAAGATGAATTTCATTTATATTTTCCATGTTCTGACTGTAGTGCTTCTTCTGACACGCTTCTATTTCTTGCTAGCGACAGGTGGCATTGCAGTCGTGGAAGATGATTCTTTGGCGCGGATGGTTGCTGAAATAAAGACCATTCCCGCACGGGACAGGTCGGTTTCGTTCCTGATCAGGAACGCTACCCTCCTGGAATACAACTTGATCCAGCCGCACCAGTCCGTGGTTAAGCAGAGGGACACGGCTGAGGAGAAGGCCGTTAAAGCTAAGGAGGGGGCCACAGTGAAGAGTGGCAAGAGGAAGCCCTTCGCACAACATTCCGTCGTGGGAGGCAAGAAGCTTAAGGAGTCTGAGGGCCCCTCTCCTAGTACTTGCCCGATCATCCTGGAGGAGGAAGGTGTGGAAGAGGGCGAAAGAGGCGATATGGAAGGAGAGTCGGAGGGCGGAGGAGATGGAGATGGTCAGGGTGGTAGTGGTGCTGGTGCCTTAACCTCTGGGCAAGACTCTGAACTGGATGAGGCTCTCCGCCAGGCCTTCGGGGAATCGGAGGGAGAATCGGAAGCGAAGAAGGCGAAGGAGACTGGCAAGGTCGAGGCTGGTGCCGATCTATCCCCAAAGGGCTCCTCAGCCAGGGTGACTCCGGCGGTGCAAGGTGAACTTTTGTCCTCTGTCGATTCCATTTACGATAGGGACTTAGAAATATTTTATGGTTCACCTCCGTCCTGGAATGAGATTCAGGACTTATTGCAGTATCCCACTCCTCCGCAGGGTTTGTATAATAGATGTGCATTCTCACTTTTTCTTTCTTTTTAACTTAACATGTTTCTTGAATTATGGATCGTCGTATGTTCATAACACTTGTTTTTTTTACTCCAGAGGCAGGCCAGGCGGCTAAAACGTCAGACTTCGACACCGCCTTGAACAATTCAAGTTGATGAGAGCTTCTGATAAGCCGAAGCCTCTTACTGGTCGTCCTGGGGACGTGGTCAGATACCGTCCTCTTCTTGGGGTCATTGAAGAGAGCATTCAGAAAAAGAAGAGCAGTCGTTCCTTATTGAGCCTTCCCCTGGTCCGCAGCTTCCTGTTCAGCCTCCTCGTGATACCACGGAGGAGAGCACGGAGTTTATCCCTCCTCCACCTCCTTCTAAGAATCCCACTGTTATCCGTATAAGGCGTCCTGACGTGCCTCGCGGCCCCTTTGTCGGTCATCCAGATTTAGATCCAAGCTCTCGGGATATTTCATTTGATGAGGCCACGGGTGAGCACCTTCTTCCCCGCAACCCCATGGTACGAGTGTTAGACGAGGCTAAGTCCCTAGATCTTGATCTGCTTACCACTCGGGTAGTTACCATGGGAGACGAAGCCAAAGCTAATATCGATCGGGTGGCTGAAGAGACCAAGAAGTTAATGAAGTATCATGCTCAATTGGTCAAGGCCGGGGAGGAGATTAGGAGTGCTAATATTCGGTTGCGGCTGAAGGTTGCCGATCAGGCCGAACAGCTCGCCGGTCAAGCCGTTCAGATTTCTCAGCACGAGGAAACCTCCAGGCGGCTGAAAGAGACCATGGAAAAGGCTAGTAGGGCAGAATTACGGAAGATGGAGGCCGCCTGTAAGGAGCGGATCGACATGGCCATTGCGACAGTGGATGAGGTTCGGAATGCGGATCTCGAGCAGGTAGAGGAGTTGTCTGGGAGGCTTGAGGCCGCGGAGATGGCTCAAGTCAAGTTAAAGGAGGAGATGGAGCAGATGAGGAGGTCTCTCCAGGCTGACTGCTTGAGATACCGATCAGAGAGGGATGTCGCTGTCGCCAAGTTGCAGGCTTCCGAGACCCGGGTGAGGGAGTTTGAGGAGAATGAGGGGATGATGGACGAGATGCTGCAGGACATGTACTTCCGCACTTGGAAGGAGGGCAGCTTGTCTTGGATGGATGACTATCCCCGGGTCATGGCCAAGATATATCTTCGGGCTTTAGAGGAGGCCAGGGTCAATGCGGGTAAGGAAGGTGGAGTGGCTTTTAGTCTGGATGTGGTCACTGCTCAGTTCTCGAAAGAGGAGCAAGCGGCGGTGAAGGAGGGGATGCGGTTGTTTGCTGCGGAGGAAGCGGGTGTGCAACTGGAGGATGAGGATCAAGCGGCGGACGCTGGTGAGTTATTCTTCTCTTTTCCTTTTCTTTCTTGGTTTCCATAACTTGATCGTTTATCGTTTGTTTAATGAATTCCTCTTCTTAATTGGACAGGTGGAACTTCCGATCAACACGCTGGGAGCTCCGACCCTGCGGCCAAGTAGGCTTGGGGGAGTTGGTAGGATGAGAGCGAAGTGTGGACGCAGCTGGTTACTTGTCCGGATTTGGCTACCTTTTTATTTCCTTTTATCGCTGTTTATGTTAGTCCAAAACATTGATGTGACTGTAATGATATTATTTGCAAAGAATAACTTTATGTGATTTTATGACATAAGCCGATTTTGTTATGTTTAAATGTTGTTGTCATTTTGATGTGGTGCGTGAGAAGTATGCATATGCCTGTGATTTTAGTTGTGTTTGATGTTAAGCAGTTGCTTGAAATATAATTTCATGTTTTGCAATGTTAGTGTGACGTATGAATAAACTGTAGTTACATATTCATGTACAAGAGAAGAGAGTACCGCCCTTCATGTTTTAGTTGCAGGTGGTAGCTTTGAGCGTCTTGTGTAACTGATCATGGACATAGCTGAGTACCTTGCCACCCAGTACGTAGGCTTAGATTCTCATGAGTGAATGCTCCCTATTTGGTTTCCTGTACTTTGGAGTTTGTTATACAGGATAGGAGAAAAGTATTTAAATGAAATGGAAATATGGAAAAAGTAAAACTTCCAGTCACGGAAGGCCGTCGATGTGCTTAAGTTCGTGGCAAACGGGTTTTGTAGTCACTTTCCCTAGCTGTGGGTCTTGGAGACATTTGTCACCCATCTTACGCCTCCGCGGGGAGTTTTCTTTTTTACCACAGCCGCACTTAAGACACATCGGAGCCGAGATCGCGCACGGTAACTACCCGAACCATTATGGTCCGTAATCGTGGGTATTATTCGATTTACCGTGGCCGGCTAGCGTGGGTGCCGTTGGCCGTGAACTACCCCTGGCTGGCCACACCTTATGTTGGGGCTTAAAGTAGGTTCACAGTTGCCGGCGAGCCGAACGCCGTAATGAGCTGCCATCGGCTATAGTTGGCCTTTATGATGACTTATAATCGGCTCATTACAGTTGGCTTTGAGGGCAGTCGCGAGCAATGAGTTAACCCGCAGCAGAGGGATACTGGAGCAAAAGAGTCTCATTGGCGAGTGCATAGAATCGTAGCGTACCTGTTAGGCCTTGTCCAGATGAGGCCGTGGTGCGTCTTGAGTGGAGATGCCATAGGATTTTGTTCAACAGAAAAGGATAAATCTTAACAAGCAGCCAAGATATAAAGGAACAAGTTAAAAAGAGACAAGATTTATTAAAGTGGTTCGGCATGAAAATGCCTACGTCCATTGATTCTCTTTGTTAATTCACTTCATATGGGCAGTACAAGTTAAGAAAAGTATCGACGGAGGTGTCGGATGTTCCATGCTCTCTGGAACACCTCTCCGCCCGCTGTTGACAAAATATAAGCTCCGTTGTGGAGATCTTTATGAATTACATATGGTCCGTCCCAGATGGGGTCCAGTGCCCCGGGGCGCGGAAATATTCGCCTGAGGACAAGATCTCCCTCTTGTAAGATGCGATGCTTGACTTTGGAGTTGTATAGTGCTGCCACTTTTTGTTTGTGAGCTGCTGCTTTGAGTGCTGCATCGTTTCTCCTTTCCTCAATCAGATCCAAAGACATGAGGAGGAGTTCTTCGTTTTCTTCTGGATTGTATTGGATCCTACGGTGGGAAGGAACAATAGTCTCAACAGGGAGCATTGCCTCCGATCCGTATGCCAAAGAGAAAGGAGTATGTCCCGTTGATGTTCTGAAAGATGTGCGGTAGGCCCAAAGTGCCGTAGGAAGTTCGTCCACCCAAGCGCCTTTTGACTTTTCAAGTTTCTTCTTGATTAGGGTTTTGAGAATTTTGTTGACAGCTTCGACTTGTCCGTTTGCCTGAGGGTAAGCTACTGATGAGAAGCTTTTATGAATTCCATGCTCTTGGCACCAGTCGGCGAATTCTTCGCTGTCAAATTGGAGTCCGTTGTCCGATATGATCTTGAGTGGTACTCCGTACCTGCACAGAATATTTTTGATCAAGAAGTTGATAACTTTTGCTGAAGATATTTTATTTAGGGGTTCCGCTTCCACCCATTTGGTGAAATAATCGACTGCCACTATAGCATATTTGGCTCCGCCTCTGCCCGTTGGCAGTTCGCCAATTAAATCAATTCCCCATACAGCAAAGGGCCAAGGGCTGGTCATTTGAGTAATCTCATTTGTGGGTAGTCGAGGAATCTTGGCAAATTTCTGACATCTGTCGCATCTCTTGACGAAGTCTAAGGCGTCTTTGTTTAGTGTGGGCCAGTAATATCCATATCGGAGTATCTTTTTCGCCAGAGTCTGCCCTCCAGTGTGATCTCCGCAACTTCCTTGATGGATGTTGAATAAGATTTCCTTGGCTTCCCTTCCAGTGACGCATCTGAATAAGGGGCTAGAGAAGCCACGCCGATAGAGGATGCCTTCTTGTATTGTGTAGTGGGGAGCTTTCCTCAAAATTCTCCTGACTTCATCACGTTTGTCTGGTAGTGTGCCGTCCTGCAAATATTTCCGGATAGGAGTCATCCAAGTTCCTTCTTCGATTGCAGTTATCAGATTCACTTGTTCGAAACTTGGGGCTAGCTGCCTTGAGATGGCTAGTGCTCCGGAAATGGTGCTATTCTTCATACTAGCTTGCTTTGCTAGTTCATCGGCCTCTTGGTTATCTTCTCGAGGAATGTGTTTGATTAGATAATGGTCCAATTGATCGAGCAGCAGTTTGGTTTTCTTTAGATATGCTGTGAGTCGTTCTCCTCGTGTCTGGAACTCTCCTAGTACTTGGTTTACGATAAGTTGAGAATCACTATGAAGACATAAAGAATTGACTCCAATTTCTAAGGCAAGCTCCAATCCCGCTATTACTGCCTCATACTCCGCATCGTTGTTAGTGGCCGCGAATTCCAACCTTAATGCATAGTACAGCTTTCTTCCCCTGGGGGTGATTATCACAATACCTGCCCCCGAGCCTTGTTCGTTCGATACTCCATCTACAAAGAGGTTCCACTTGATGCTTTTTGCTATTTCAAATTGATCCTTGCCTTCGTTGGTAGCGAATTCGGCAATGAAATCGGCCATGGCTTGCCCCTTGATAGCGGTGCGAGGGTGGTAGGTGACGTCATACCGACTTAGTTCAATGCACCATTTGAGGAGTCGTTCAGAAGTGTCGGGACGATGGAGCACCTGTCTTAGTGGTTGATCGGTTAGAACTCTAATGGAGTGAGATTGGAAGTAGTGTCGCAGTTTTTGTGACGCGATCAATAAACAATATGCCAATTTCTCAAGTTTAGGATATCTGGCTTCTGCCCCTGTAAATCTCTTACTTATAAAGTATACCGGGCGTTGTGTGCGGTCTTCTTCTCTTACCAGGGCAGCGCTTAGAGCATGAGATGATACACTTCGCCTTCGTTTGGAGTTGAGAGTACTGGTGGTTTCTGAAGGTGTTCGATCAGGTTAAGGAAGGCTTTTAAGCATTCATCTGTCCACTCGAACTTTCCTTTGTCTTTCTTGAGAGCTTTGAAGAAAGGGATGCACTTGTCAGTTGCTTTGGAAATGAATCTGCTTAGGGCGGCCACTTTTCCATTTAGGCTCTGCATTTCTTTTCGAGTGGAAGGTATCCTTATTTCTTTTAGAGCCCGGATTTGTTCAGGGTTTGCTTCAATTCCTCTGGCATGGACGATGAATCCTAAGAATTTTCCCGATGACACTCCGAAGGAGCACTTTAGAGGATTCAGCTTCATTCCATATCGGCGAAGTACCTGAAACATCTCGCCCAGGTGGCTTACATGATCGTCGGCTCTCCTGGACTTTACCAACATGTCATCCACATATACTTCCATAGTTCGTCCTATTAATTCCGCGAACATCTTGTTGACGAGGCGCTGATAGGTAGCTCCGGCATTTTTAAGTCCAAAAGGCATGACTTTGTAACAATATAATCCCCGGTCAGTGATGAAGCTAGTGTGGTCTTGATCGGGAGCGTGCATGGGAATCTGGTTGTATCCGGAGTATGCATACATAAAAGATAAAAGTTCGTGCCCGGCAGTGCTGTCCACAAGTTGATCGATTCGGGGGAGCGGGAAGCAGTCTTTCGGGCAAGCGTCATTTAAGTTGGAGAAATCAATGCACGTTCGCCACTTCCCATTAGCTTTCTTTACTAGTACCGGGTTAGCGATCCATTCTGGGTAGATGGCTTCTCGTATGAAGTCATTAGCAAGTAGGTTCTTTACTTCCTCACCGAGGGCTGCTGATCGTTCTGCTCCAATGCTTCTCTTTTTCTGCTTTATCGGTACCTTGGTGGGATCGATGTTCAGCATGTGGCATGCTATGTCTGGGGAGATTCCTGTCATATCGGCATGTGTCCACGCAAATACATCTAAGTTGTGGCGGAGAAAGTCAATGAGTTGATCCTTCAATTCTGTTTTTAGCTGAGATCCTATTTTTAATAGTCTACTTGAATCATGTTTGTCTACAGATACGAATTCCATGGCCTCCGTAGGCTCAGCGGTAGCCTCCTCCTCCTTATCCCTGGGGTCTAGTTCATTGAAAGGATCACTGGTGTATCGAAGAGGAGGGGCTTTCTTTAGTTGCTATGCTTCCAAGCTTTTCATGTAGAGAGTAGTCTCTGCATCTTTCCCTTTATTCTTTCTACGGTTATTGCGAAGTTCAGTTACATAGCAATCTCGAGCGACGTCTTGATCTCCTTCAACTTCTCCTATTCCGTTATCTGTTGGGAATTTCATCTTTAGGCACCACGGGGCTAGGACAATTTGGAAGTCAGATAAGGCTGGTCTTCCCAAGAAGGCGTCGTAGGCCGAGTGGTTTTCTATTAGTACGAACGTTTGTTTTCGCACAACGGAGCGGGGATGACTTCCTATTTCGACGAAGAGGTCAAGTTGCCCGAGGGGAATTTTCGCATCTCCAGTGAAACCGTGCAGGGGTTTGTTGCAGGGAGACACATCCTTCATTGACAGCTTCATTTTGTCGAAAGCATGCTTGAACAGGATATTTACGGAGCTTCCTGTGTCTATTAGAATTCGGAAAACTTTAGCTGGACCGAACCAGGCAGAGATGACCATGGGATGCATATGCGGATACTGTCTTCCTTCTAAATCACGCCTACTGAATACGATGTCGTCACTCTCTTTCCGTTTCGGGTGGCGTTCTTCCATAATGGAGTTAACATAGCCTTCAGCATTTCTAAGTGACTTGCCGTATCTTTCCATCTCTGCCCAGCTTCTGTCGGCGATGTGTGGTCCTCCCGAGATGGTATGGACCACTATCTTCTCTTGACTAGAGCCACTGGTGTTGCGATTCCCTCCGCCTACTTCTGGGAGGGGTCGCTTTGAGTTCTCATTGGCAGGAGTTGGAGTCCTGTTCTGACCTTTCACATAGCGTTCCATCCTTCTTCTTCTGATGTGTTCTTCGATCAAATCCCGGAGATGGTGGCATTCATTGGTGTCATGTCCGTGGGATTCGTGGAAGCGACAGAACTTTCCAGACTTGAGTGCGTTATCAGATTCTTTCTTGTGCGGGGGGCGCTTGTATCCGAGTTCGCCCTGAGTGGCTAGAAAGATGTTTTCGATTGTTTCATTCAAAGGAGTGTAGGAGTCAAATCTTGGTCCTGGTCGATATTGGCATTTTTCAACCTTCCTGCCCCCAGCATTGTCTCTAGATTCATTTCTTCGAGTGTCCTTAGCTGCAGCAGGAACCTTGTCCGAAATTGTCTTACCTTGTTGCCCTGACTGCCTCTCAGTGGCGGCGTCTTCAAGTCTCATATACTTTCCAGCTTCATGGAAGAAATCCGGTAAAGTAGCTGGTTTTTCCTTAGTTAGTCTTCTAGCGAACTTGGTATCTGGGTGTACACCACTACAGAGGGCCATTAGGGTGAGCTTCTCATCGGCATCTTGGACTGCGGCCGCTGCGGCATTGAACCGGGTTAGATATTGTTGCAGTGTCTCTCCGGATTTCTGTTTGATATTGGATAGAGAATAAGCATCCTTGGGTTGTTCTACATGGATGCGGAACTGGCTAATGAACCTTTCTTTCAACATCTCCCATGAGCTGATAGATCCTTGGGGTAGATGGCAGAACCAGGAGGTAGCTAGATCTGCTAGGAATAGCGGAAAGCATTTACACAGCACCCCTTCTGTTGCTCCGCTCATGAGCATATGCTGGGTGTATCTCTGTAAGTGTATGATGGGGTCGAAAGTTCCCTTGTAAGGTTCCATGGTTGGCATTTTCCATTCCCGGGGGGTGATGGCGGTTTCGATATTGCGGGTGAAGGGGCTGGTGACCCTAGCGCCTATTCCTCTGTCCCTTTGCTCCCGTTGGACGCATTCTCTGAATAATCGTGCCATTCTTTCATCAGAATTTGGAGCGGATAGAAATGAACTTGGTTCTTCCCTGTGGGATCGATCTCGTCCAGATGACCTGTAGGGATGGTATAGTCTATCACTTCTGATGTTATCCAGTGGTTGCCTCTGGCTGCTCGGATGCATGCTAGGACCAGCTACAGTTGCCCCCTGCCTTGATCTTCCCCTGTGGGGTTCTGTTTCGAGCATTTCCATGGGGTCAACTTCGGGCTGGGTTCTAGCTCGGCTCCGTTCAGCGGGGTTTCCATGATTAGGTGGCATGACTGGCTCAGCTACATCCGACCCTCGCCTGGCGCTTCCCCCACTGGGTTCGGTTCCAAGCGCTTCCTCGAGTCGGAGTTCGGGCTGAGTCCGGGCGCGGCCCCTATCATTGTTATTCCTGTTGATGGCTTCCTCGAAGAGGGAAGACCTTTGCTGTCTCCGAGATCCTCCAGATTGAGATTCACCCCATGATTCGGTGTTGCGGTTGGATTCTTCGACATCCCTCAAGCGTGACATGAGTTGGTTCACCAAAGCTTCTTGTTGGGATGCGAAGCGGTTAGTCACTTCCACCACAACTCTGTCTAGGTCTGCTCTAGTGATTGCTGCCGGTTGTTCCGCGGCCGGGGCTGTTGGAATCGCCTGATCTACATGCGGCACTGCTGCTGTAGTGGGATGGTTCTCTTGATCTGGATCCACTGTATTTGGAGCGCTGCTAGTTGCAACGTTCTTTCCCTTGTTGGCGTCTTTTCTTGGCCTGGAAGTCATGTTTCCTAGGCAATGAAGGGTGCTATTGGGAAAGAAGTTTGAATGAGGGAAGCTGAAGCTTCGAGTTCGAAGTTCTCAGTGAAAGCACCAAAAATGTTTGCGCAAAAAATGGGCAAACACCTCCAAGTCGTGTGATTTAGTTGATTTTATGTGATTCTTAATGATTTAGATGAGTTATGTAAATATGAAAAAAGCAGGGGCTGAAATGTAAAAGACACACAGATTTATAGTGGTTCGGCCAGAACGTGCCTACGTCCACTTTATATGTTATTATCTTCTTTCTTTCAGATTACAAGTACAATGCTTTGTGTACAAGTATATGAAAGTAGTTTGAAAGTT
The DNA here is from genome assembly GCA_030765085.1 of Allium cepa. Classification (NCBI taxonomy): domain Eukaryota; kingdom Viridiplantae; phylum Streptophyta; class Magnoliopsida; order Asparagales; family Amaryllidaceae; genus Allium; species Allium cepa. The sequence goes on from CM060928.1 coordinate 274,798,781, forward strand.
CCTTCCGTGCTTGAGCTCTCAAACCCGTCTGCTATTGTTGTACCCCTGCCCCTCTATTTATAGAGTGAGGTTGGGGGCAGGGGTCTTGGATGTATATAGCTGCTGGTGGGCCTGGGCTGAAGCAATCTGGCCTGGCAGCGTTCTGGTTCGGCGAGCTTGGTCCGGTCTTGGTTAAGGTCTTGGAGATATGAACCGGTGGTCACCTGGTTCGGTGATGATGGTCCGGCAGTGGTGAAGCTTTGTGTAGGCAATAGTGGCTTTGGTTCGGAGGTGAGATGGACCGGTAGCATGTTGGTCCGGTGGTAGGAGATGTTTGATTCGGTGTTGGGTGGGGTTGGATCTTGGACCGATGGTATGTTGGTTCGGTGTTTATTTTGGTGGGAGGACCGGATGAGATTTGACCGGATGCGGCTCGACCGGACGGAGGATGCCCTTGTGCCGAATGGTCCTGGAGGAAAGTATGCATGGACCGAACGAAGTATATCTTGAATTGCCGAATGGACTCTAGGTTGGGATTTGCCGAATGAACTCAGGGGTTCCGAGTGTTGAATGAAGGTTGCGAACCTGACGCTTCTCGGTCTCGAGATCTTTTGGGTGAGAATTCGCCCAACATAAATGATTATAAGTAAATAAATATGGATTTAAACTGCAATGAAAACTATGTAATACTTAAATAATGATTTCTTTAATAATTTTAAATATTGAATGTGAAATAATTTATCTAAGTACATGGAAAAGACATTGTGTGAATGAATGAAACTAAATAAAAGATAAGTGAGGTAAAATGAAACCAATTGAATAAACTTAAATAATGTATTGAAATTATTGGTTGTTTTGGCTTATGGGATGTTTGGAAAGGATACTTCTAATTGTTTAAGGTTGTATGGATAATCTATTGAGTAAATATCCATGGATGTTGAGTGTAGGGTATACTTGATGGATATTTACCGCCTTATAAGATTAAAAGTTTTTGAACTAAATAAGCCATTAGTTTTGGTTGTTATGGATGCATGATGGATTCTTTGGTTGCATAAATGGTTGTATTGTTCGTTTGTGTATTTTTTATATTGATTTGCTTTTGTTGCAAATTGAAAACAACTAAATATTTCTCTTGAATTTGGATTACATAAGTGAAATACAGGTTTATAGAAGCAATAGCTACTGCTTTTGATTCCATAAATAAAGCGTGTTTGCCCGACAAATGGGTACGTTTTCGGATTACGATTTTATAGCGATATTATATTGTTTTCCTGTGGTTTGGGATATCTTATTTCAAAATATGATATATATATATATATATATATATATGTGGTTATTATTGATTGTTACCCCATATTGGCCTGGCTACGAGATGCTAATTATTGAGTTTCTTGGTTGAATCTAAGTGAAACTTGAGCCAGTGAAGGATTGACTTGAATTAAGAACCTCGGCATATATACTTCGTTCGGCATATAAGTTTCGTTCGGCCTGATATGTGGTTCGGCCGAGGAAGGATGGCTTGTGTCGCCCGGCTAAAAGAAAGTGTTGTTGGGAACTCAGTGAACATCGCTTGGTGACCACCATTCGGCCAACATCGCTCGGTAAAAAGAAAACTGATGGTAGGAACTCAACTCCATTGTCCAGTTAACGCCACTCGGCTAAAGGAAAGAAGCTAAAGGAGCACATCACTTGTCGTTCGGCAAGGGTGGCTCGGCATCGGGGCATTTGGCATGAATGCCTTAGTCACATCCCGCTCGGCCATAAAGGGGCAGTTATGTGGCTCGGTGGGGAAGGCTGCGTGGCTTGGTGATGCCTCGATCGGCACTAAAGGGAATATTAAGTGGCTCGACCGTGGGGCGTTCGGCATGGGCGCCTTGGTCAAGCATCCATCGGCAAGAGCCACACGGCAAGCGCCGTTCGGCAAGGCCTCGCTCGGCAAGAGTCGCTCGGCAACTACCGTTCGATATGCCTGGTTCGACATACAGAAATTGTCTATTGTGGGTAGAGGTATCTTGTCCTTAGGCCTGCGCAGGAAGTCTGGCCTATCTTCTTCTATAAACATAGGGGTAGAGGCGCAGTGTAAAAGGAACTTTTTTTAGGAACTCCAGAGAGACTCTGCCATTTTGATGACTCATTTTTTTTCTTAAAACTTGTATTCAACTTGTTGGTGTATGGAATGTATATGTGTTCAATTATTGGAAGAAGTAATAAAGATTACGATCAAAGTGGACATAGGCAGTTACGCCGAGCCACTATAATTTCGATGTTCTCATTTCTTACAATTCTTGTTGCATTCATTGTGTTATTCCTCAGTTTTAATTTACTTTCTTCATTAATCTCTCTACACAATTCTACTTAAGGGTCTTAGTGATCAATTTTGGTGATAATATTTTGGTGCTTTCACCGAGAACAGCATTCTAAGGCTATTATGATCTACTTTGTCGCTACTGGATTGAAGAAATCCCCAAGGAAGATCCAAGTTCGTTAAAAATAAGTTCATAGATTCTACTAAGAGTTCTCTACCAATAACTCTACAATGGGAAGAACGCACACCAGATCAGCCTCTCGTAATGCGGATGTCAACGAGATTGCTAGCATACAATAAGTAGGACCCAGCAATCAACAAGCTAATCCAGGTACAAGGATCGCTACCGCCCTAAACCAAACAGAGGTTGTCATCAGAATGGAGTTCAACGAGCTGATGAGAGAACTCATGGAAAGCAGGAGATAGCTTAATGAGAAAATTCAAGCGAATGCCAACCTCATGACTCAACTTACTCAACAAAAGCATCAAAATGCTGGAGGAAGTCCCGATGCCTACTCCTCGTCCGACAGCTCCGCTTCGTCTGATGAACCACCCAGGCATAGACGCCGCAGAACTAAAATAACACAAACATGTATAGCTGAATGATCCACCAGGGATAGTCTAGGTTCCCTACCTAGAGCCACGGCCCCTCATTTACACCAATCGTACTCAATTTGGAACAGGAAACTTAGGATCTGAGGCATGAGTAGAAGCTGGACGACCAGTTCAACAAGGTCACAATGAAGCAGATCCCTAGGACACGCATTTGGTAAACCAAGGAGACACCAACCAGAATGGTCCTGCCGGATAGATTCCAACTTGCCACCTTCCATACAAACCCCAGACCTATCAGCTATGGTCAGACAGCTGATAAGGTAAAATCAAGGCTTATCTAATGATGATTGGGGAATATCTAGGAGCCATACTCCATTCACAGATGCTATCCTACAAGCTGAGTACCCCAGGAAGTTTAACATACCGACTATCCCGGCCTACGAAGGGAAGACTGATCCCCGACAGCATGTAACGAGATATGAGTGGATGATGGATTCAGCTAGGGAAAATGTAACGACCCAAAAATTTTGATCCCGAAAAATCCAGATAGTTAGGAAAAAGAAGAAAGAGATAGAAGAATAAGAAGATCAGAAACACTAACATCTCACATTAGCAACGGATAAAATATAATAAAAAATAATAACATTTTACAAAACAATATTATATCTTTCGATTACATTTAATACCAGAGTTACACACATACTCAAACGCTGGACATATACAAATCAACATGTCTCAGATAATTAGAAATATATTTCAGTGGAAGCACTCCATACGTTCTTGCCATCCAGCTCGCCTATTGAGCTTCAGAACGTCCTTACCTGAAAATCTATAATACTCGGTCTGACCCGAGCATTACATCAAAGTAACACTCGGGTCAGGCTGAAAACCAGCATGAGTAAACTCATCCAACATGGAATACAAAGCATACAACTTATATAGAACCCGGGGTAACTCGTATCAATTTACAAATTCATAATTTGTTATAGACATCACTCATTTCACACATCAATTTACTAAGTATCAAAATTTAGATAAAATAATCCAATTCACTTAAATCATTTCATTCCAGCCTATTGATTTCACATATCAATCTATAAAAATTCGAAGTGGTTTCGGGTATTCCTAATACCTGACCTCGGTATTTTCGAGTCTCATGTCATCCTAACCTAAGTTATCCAAATGAAATACACAACATTTCATATCAGAGATATCAACTCATTCAAAGCATCCAATACCATTCAATCATCCATAAGCAAACTCGATCACTTCCAAATTTATTTAATTAATTCTAATTGAATTACTAACCTCAACCACTTAGATTCCTTCGTTTAACATTAATTAATTTCAAATCAATTAATTAATCATCTCTTAATTAATCACCCTGGATTAATTATTCTTCAATTACATTCAATTAATTATCTTTAATTAATCATACAAATTAATTTTTCTTAACCAAAATCAATAATTAATCCTTAATTACTTCACAAATTTATTGATTACATTAATCCTTAATTAGTTATTAATTAATTTCTCCTAAATCACTTATTATTGATTAATTACTCTTAATTAATCAATCTTTTATTACATCATTGATTATATATATTAATGATTTCTAGTTATTAATTAATTTCTCATAAATCAGTTATTATTGATTAATTACTCTTAATTAATCAATCTTTTATTACATCATTGATTATATAACTTAATGATTTCTAATTACATTTCAATTTATCTTAATCTAATTTAATTACATTAAAAAATTAATTATTAATTAAACCATAAATATTAACCACTCTTGATTTATCTCATCCTGTAATTATCTACCCTTTTATTTACTACATTAAATAAATTAATTACTCCTTAATTAATTATCTTAATTAATCTCTTGATTAATTACACAAAGTAATTATAACCAATTTACTTCTGTTAACAAATCATCATTCAACTAATTACATCCAGTAATTATTTATTAATTACTTCCCTACTTAATTATATTTTATTGATTACATTAAGTAATTACCTATCAAACCACCCAATTTATTCTATTTATATTTTAGAATCCCAAATTATACATACCCAATCATAACACAGCATAATTTAATCCCTAAATTTATCTTTCACGGTATATAAATTAAATGCATCATCAATTATGAAAATAATTTCTATATTGTGAGGAATCCAGTTGGATCCCTCCAACCTGTTTTCCTGCATTCACAGGTGTTAGCACAATACCAATTCCACTTCGAGGTGGAATATCGCGATATATGGGATTTATATAATATCATCCGTTATTATACGGCGCATAGGCTCTCATCCGCTATATAATGTGGGAAATCAACCACTCAATATATACTATACACTACTATATATAATATAGCACATCAATTCAATTCAACCATTCAACCAATCATTTGAATTTAACCATTTAACTTTAAATAAAAACCCAGTCGAGTGAGATTAACTCACCTTTCATTTTATTACAACCCTTTCCAAATCAGCTCGTCTCTCCATGATTTTAAACCTTGAACAACATTATATAATTTTATTAATATTCGAATAAATCGTACATTATTGCTGTTAGTATTATTATTATCATTCCTCTTATATATACATATACATTTTTATTTTATCTTATTTTACTTAGTTATTATTATTAATTTACCTATTTGACTTCATTTTATTATTATTATTTTATTTTAATTTATTTTATTTTATTTTTGTAACAGCCCTAGTTTTTAGATATTTATTTTATTATTAATTATTTAATTCTAAAAATGTATTTATATAAATTGTGTTTAACAATATAGTTAATTATTTAATTTGAAGATATATTTTATAAAATTGTATATGTCAATAAAATTTAATATTAACTGTAAAAAAATTTAAGCTATGTTTAAACTGTAAAATTTCGCGTTTAAAAGACGCGTCAAATTTTAGGGTATAAAGCAACGTAATAAAACGTGTGTTTTTAAAATGTTATTTTACAGAAATTTTTGATATTTTGACTGCGTCTGTTTAACGTAGTGTAAAAAAATCGTGTTTCCAAATATTTTGGAGAGAAACATCAGTCAGTGATTTTATACCAAACATTATTTTATTATTCGTTAACTGACCGATTGATAAAATAAATTGTATTACATACGTTCATCCCTACATCAGTGCAAAATCAACCCCTGTGTACAAATCTTTTTGTTACCGTTCACATCTAAGAAAATCAACTCTCCCTCTTTTAAATTTCCGTTTCAGTTTTGATTTTTAAGTAACGTTCAAATCCCTCTCTGATATTTTTCCTTTGCACTTATATCAGCCATCAAACTTAAATCACGCATACATTAAATCCAGTTGTGTAACTGCCTAAATCTTATATCACACTGTTTAGTTTGCAACAAATGGGATATAAAAAGTTTGCATGTCTAAAGATAAATCAACGTATGCCTTAAACCAAGCTTTTGCGTTACAGCCAAGACATATTATTGGAAGCAAATTCCAACCTTTCCCATTTTCTGCTTGCAAATGGCTCTACCTTAAATCACGCATATAACACATTTACCTTCCTATAAACTAATAGCTCTCTCTCCCTTTGACCGTGCAACAGTTTAAAACATTCAAGTGCAAGGTTAGAAATTGTTAGTTATTTGAAACGGTTAACATTTACCATTCTTATGTGACATGCTAAATCAGGGGTTTCCTTAATCACGTAATATACTCATTTACACTTGCCTCCGCATGTCAGTTTTCTTTCATAAATTAATTCTTAAGTCTGGCCATTTCATTTATTTTAATCAAACTAAATAAGGGATTTAAAGCATGCTGAAATCACGCATTCATATTTACATATTTTTAAACTTTATATGTGGTGTAACTCTCGGTCCCTCCCTTTATTTCATTCCTTTTGTAACTGATGTCATAAACCACTGATTGCTCTTCCTCTGATCTTGCCACAGATCATATTTTTCCAATTTTGCAACGTCCAAATACATTTGTAAACATATTTAATACAAATCAAAATTTATTTAAAAATAAATGAATCATCACACACGTATTCATATTTACACAGTTAAAAATAAAACTGATACTTAAGAAAACAAATAAAACTGAGACGAATCAAATGCATGGTCCAAATATTTGTCAGTATAAAAATCAAGTTTTCTACTAGAAACGTTCGAACCTCTTACCTATTTTTAAAGAATAACTGATGCACTCCTTCCTTTCAGCCATGTAACTCACTGACTTTTGCATTCACACATATTTTCATACAAAGATTTAAACCACTATTTATCAACAAATCAAGGCTTGCAATTCTGGCATCTCGCATAAATTATAACTATTGATTTATCTCCTCCACTGATGTAGCTCATCAGTTACATTCAAACCACTATATATCTATCCCATTCCTTAAATCACGTAAGTAAAAGAAACTGATGCCTCAAAAATTAAGTTTTACTATATAACGTTCGAACTATGCACCTATTCATAGCCTATATACATATCAAAAGTACAATCACACATGAAAAAGCTCTTTAAAAACTGATACGTTATCTACACTTATGATCCCCATGGAACTTCACAAACATCATCTATATTTACACCAGCTCTTTTTCCCTTCCACTATTCGCTCTGCCTTGCCTCCTTCTTGAGCCCGAGATCTATCAGGTAATAGCATTTTTTCCTTTCGTCCAGATTTGCTTCTTCTTCATTTTCTGATTTTCTTCATCACCTTGCTCGGCCTCCCCATGTTGTACGAGTTATGTCCATAATTATTGTGTGTAGATCTGTGACTTGTTGTCTAGGCTAGGAAGTTTGGCAAGTCTGCATATGATTATGATATAGATGTTATTAGTTTTAAGTTTTAAACTGGTAGGAACAGACAGTAATTGCGATTTGTTTTAAATTGATAACCACTAATACTTTCATAACTTTGTTCTTTTTAAATTGATAATAACAGATACTATTTGGGTTGTTTTAAAATTGTCAAGAACAGATACTACTTGGTTTTGTTTTAATTCTAATAAGAACAGATACTATTTGATTTTTTTTTTTTTTTTTTTTTTTTTTTGTTTAAACTGTTAAGAACAAATGATATCAATTTTTGATTTAAACTGATAAGAACAGCTGCACCAAGTTTTTGTTTTTAAATTGATAAGTTGGTAAGTGCAGATGCTACTAAAATATTTTGTTTAACTAAGTAGTTGAAGTGCATAATTGTTCTTGTAATAAAGATATGTACTGAGTATTGCATGCCTCATGTTGCTCCAGTCTTCATTTCCATTTTGTTTGCCTATCTGTATTGCATTTTCTTGGCATTGACTTGTATTCAGTCACATTGCACTGTCCATGCATGATGATCCTCACTTTGCACTTTGAATTGTTGTATGCATTTGAGTTCACCCTCATTCGAATTGTTGCAGTCTTGTACAGGTATTAATAGCTTGTCCCTTATAACCTGGTTGCATTATTGATCCATTTTTTTTTTGACAGTCTGCATTAGTTGGTTTATTTGAGTTGGGTATTTTCACTTGAATTGGTCTTGTGGCAGTTTGCATGTCAAGTTGCACACTACTGTCTTATATTACTTTGATAAAATGTGAAATGTTACATGTTGCTTCGTACCATGCTTTAGTTGTCTGCATCCCATATCTCTGCTCTTACAATATGAACAGACCCTTGAAACCATATGTTATCTTGTTGTTTGAATCATAGCTTGATGTTATATATGTATGTAGATAGTGTGTCTGCTTGTCTGCATTGAGGTTGTATTCATATATACCTGCTACTGTTGCATTATTTGCTTCACTTGAGTTTTGTAACTGTAGCCTATTGGGTTCATTTTGAAACTTTGTATTTTCAAAATTTTTGATATGTTCAGTCTTCATATCCATTCCAGTTTACATTATCTAATATGTTTCAGTTTCATATCTATATTGCATCCATAATGTTGCACTTTGGTCTGGTCATTGTTTTCCTGGGTGTTGAAGTCTTCATCTCCATTTTATGTACTGTTAGTACTTCATCCCTGTTGTGCATGTCTGCATATTTAGTAATACATGCCTGCATATTTAGTTAGTATCAGCCTGGGTAGAAATGGGGAACAACTAGGTTTTAAAAAAAAAAAAGAAAAAAGAAAAAAAAAAGAGAAAAAAAAAAGAAAAAAAAAAAAATCTGATGGTGAAGCTGAATTCTAGAAGTAAATATGAGTTAGAAGATAGTTGGGCAACACAAACATGGGCATCTGTAAGTATTCGGATAACAGAGAAATAGGGATAAGTGTTCACCAGTTTTGCATATGACCCGTAGATTTGACATATTTAACTCGAAGCAATATAGGTGCTGACTCGAAGCAACGACTTGCTTGGCCCGAAGCAGTTGAGTTTTTCTCAGGGTAAAAATTTTGGACACAGGGAAGTGTTATGTTCTATTCATGGCGTGAGTTTGCATGGGATACGAGTGTGCACATGTACAAAGTATAGAGTAGGAAAACTTCACCTTCTGTCAGTCAGCCTTTAGAAATTTTGTCGTAGTTTAGTGTTACCCGGTTCTCGTTTAGGGTATGTTTTGGTCACGGTACACGGTGGAGTGGTCGAGCAAAGCAAACAAACCCCGTTCTATTCTCATTTTCTTTGATCGTAAATTTTTAAGTCACGTATTCCATAATTGAAATTTTGTTCTAGATTTGAATCTACGTCAGAAGAATTTGATCGTTATTCTCTGTCGTGCTTTATCGGTGAATCATCGTTTTGTATTCAAATTTTCTGCAACTTTCAGGTGAGTTTTTCTCACCAGACATATGTACATATATTGTGTAAATTATCGCAAGTGTATGTGTAAACATTCTATTTAGATATTATCTGTCTGTAGTATGATGTAGAATGATGAACCCATTTAAATTGACATCTCATCAGTTATTTATCTGTTATATTATTTCTGCAGTTATATTATTAATTGTTATTTACTGCTTAAATCACCACTGCAAGTTCCCTGTTAAAGTTGGATTGTTATGGGCTGAAATAATGATTATTGTTAAACTAGTCTGTTAACTGCTTAACTGATAACTTGGGATTGCGGGTTTGAAATGATAGAACCCGGGGTTTTGTAAATTACGGGTTGAAATGATATAAATCCGTATCACTTGACCTAGGCTAGAGAACTATATACAGGCCCGTGGTTCTTATAATATTTTCTGAAATATTTAAAATTATTTTGGAAGTTAAATATTTGATTTAATATCTTTAAAGGATTTTATATTGATTTTGAATGAGTTATAAATGTTAATAAATAAATAAATAAATATTTGAATAAAATTTTGGAATATAACTTATTTTGGAAATTCTGGATTTTTGAAAGGATAAGATTTCAGTTAAGAAATATATATATAAGTTATATTTGGAAATATTTATTAAGTTAAACAATCTACTAAAGCATTTAAATGCTGTCTTTTGAAATTGGACTAGTTTTACCCGTAACTTTAGGTAGCATTTCCTAAGTGCTATAGAATCTGGAATTTGATTGTTTTGAAATTTAAGGAATTTGATAAATTATATTTATGTTTAAGTTTTGGAGACCTTTAAGATATGAGATTTATAACTGGATTTTTCTTAATAAATTTAAGATGAACATTCTAGTGTTAAGTAAATTTTGAAATTATTTAATGGCATAATTTTGGAGTTTTATCTATGGAATTTATGGGAATATTCAAGACGAAATAATAAACACTAATTTGTTGAAAGAAAAAAATATCCAACCTTAGTTTTGAATATTAATACTCCAATTGGATATATATATAGGAATTGAAATGGTCTTGGGAACATGAAGTGATATTTAAATTATGGTTTAAAATAAAGAAATATATTTGTAAAGCTATGTAAATTATCTTCTTTACAAAGTAACCATAAAGTTAAACCATTTATATCCAAACCATTTGTGTTTTGGGAGTTATGTTTTTTTTTAAAGAAAAATTTCCAATATATTATGGTTTAAAGGTATAATTCAAATATTTGGTTTCCAGATATTATAAATTTTAAGCAGTATGGTTTTGGAAAAGAATTATATTTGAATATAACGATATCATGTTGTTTTGGGTTTTAAATGATATCGTATTTATAGTTTTGAAATGGAAATGTTTATACTGGTTTTAAAGTATAAATTGTTTTTAAATGACCACGGGTTATAATAACGATGGGTTGGCAAAGAGACCGGGATCGGATATGGACATACTCTCTGTCGATACCGAAAACCACTTTGACCAACCGTGTACGCGGTGGAGATTCCAGAATGAAGTAGGTCGGTGGTGGCGTTTCCTGTAAGGTAAATACGTGGACCCGACTCCCGTGAGTTGGCATAAGGTGGCTAAAACAGGAGCAATTCCAGGCCAATGAGGTCATTCCTCTGATCGGACGCTCCTCTTCGATATTATACTATGATTTTGGATTGATTCGGTGGCCACCTCTATATTTTGATTTTGGGGAGTTAGTCCGAGGTGGGCGGTAACTGCGGCTACGCGTTTCCACCAACCTGGATAGCAATTGGTATATCTACCCTGGCATTGCCTAGTTGTGCCGTGTCATCTACCATACCGAGCCTTGTACGAGTTTAGATTTCTCCCGTAGCCCGTGTGGTATCCTCTAGTTGCTTCCCGATCAGGAGGAGCTATGATATTGGATGGACTACTGGGACTATTACGTGTTAAGGTGGAAAATGTAAAGCCTTAATGCTATTTAAAAGTATGTTTATTTTATAAATAGACACTATTATAATAGCGCAATATACTACATAGTAAATAGTTTGACGGATCCTTAGAGGATGGGCGGTCCCAAGCATCCTTTAAGTTACTTGCTCTATATTACAGTACACTTGAATTAGCTTACATTATATAAGTATGTATGTCCTGACTCGAGTGTTATGTTTTATTTACGCTCGGGTCAGCCTGAGTTGCGGTTTTCAGTTCTATCTGGAGCTAGGACATCCCGTAGATCATTCGTGCTGCTGGAAGCCTTTTCAGTCTTTATTTTTTTGCAAGCAAGGCTTTGGAAGACTCTGTTCCTATGTATGTCTAAAGCTGTATTGCAGATTCTAAACTATGTAAATTCTGTTGATCAAAGATTTGTAGTGGCTTCATGAACCACTGAAATTTTATTTCCGCTGTAAGTTCTGATATCTGTGTATGTGATTCTGTGATTTTATTTACTGCATATTCTGAGTTTTGCCAAATTTATTCTACAACGCAGTATTTTGAACAATTCAAGTCCGACAATGTGCGGATGCGAATGGTTGAAAATATTGGGTCGTTACATTTGGTATCAGAGCTTTGGTTCTAGGCAAAACTTAGAATATATGGTAAATTTGATTTACAGAATCACGTTCATTCGAGATTGAACCACTCTCTTTTCGAATTTTGGAACATTCCCTACGGTTCCAAAGCTCATTCGTATCCCTCACTTTTTCATCTTCCTTAAATTCTGGAGTATTCCATAACTCCACTTCGAATGATCTTCATAGTAAATTTGCGGTCTCGCCATTATTCTAATAAAGGGGTGAAACTCCTTTACCATTAGCATTGATTCACCGGAGATTTATATTTATCATTGGTTTATATGCTAGTATCTTTGGTTATTCCGAACTCTACCTCTTCGGATCAAATGTAGATTTACCCCAACCACATCGATCCGATTCTTTAAGTCACGGTTGACCCGGTCAAGGTTGTCCGCGATTATATAGACTTACCCAGTTTCCTTATTCTGATTTTTAATCACTGGATTTTCTGATTTCAACTCATCTTGAATTCTATTTGATTTGAGTTCATCAAAAATTTGAATCACTATCCTTGACTTGAAAGTTTTATTTCTGTATTTGAAAATAAAATCTAATATATATATAAGTATAATTTTCAGAACTCTATAATTAATTTGACTAGTTGTCAAGAGATAATAGTTTTGATTTTATATATGAGTTTGTAAGCCATGTGTTTTGTCATATATAAATAATTGAACTATAAAACAATGGTTACAAATAGAAATGAAGTTAAAACTAGAACTTGAGAATTAAACTTCCGATGATTTCAAACCTTGTATTTAAAGTTTAAAAGGATATAATAAGTATTTTCGAATAGAAATTTGTTTCCGAAATTTTTTAAAATCTAGTGCTTTTCTCTTTGTCGCTGGAAAATAATTTCGGTGATGACTGCAGCATCATCGACTTTCATTTTCGAGTTTCGAAGTGAAGGGACCACCCTGTAGTCTGGCTACAGTGTACCTTGAGATTTTTGATTTGAATTTCTAAAGTATGACTTAATATATATAATTTATATTTGATTTGACATATTATGTATATATATTTATTTATCTCTAAATGGTTTGAAGAAGAATCAGAAATTTAATTCTTAAGTTTTATCTTGAGGAATAATTTAATAAAAATAAATTTGAATAAGAAATTCCAACAGGAAATAATTGAATTTGAAAGTTTAGTTGTATAATACTCAATTCCATTCAATATAACTTACCTTGAGTTTCAAAAGTTAACAATGTAATTGGATAATATACATTATAAAAAGGGGATTTTATAATTAAAATTTAGGTGGTTATAATAAATGTTATACACTAAAATTTTAGTTGTAAAAGATAAATAGAGGTAGATATAGAAAAAGGAATTTAAGAAATTTATTCAAAGGAACCTAATAATCAAAGTTGATTTAACATGGAACCTTAAATCTAACTAAGAAATTCTAATTAAAGTTATTCCCTAAGTGAATAATTATGATTTGAATAGTTAGGACATATTCTAATATTGCTAAATTTGATAATTGAGATTTTGGGTTTCGGATAAAAATTTTTATTGAAGGAATATCTTATTTTTTTAAAATAGGTATTTCAAATAAAGTGGTTAGGATATTTGTTAAGAATTTAGAGTTAAGAAAATAATAAACTGATTAGGAATACTATCATATCTACTATAACATATTATCAGTGCTGCTATTCTAAAAATATAATGTTTGAAAATTTATAATTGAATAAATGAAGATTATTTTAAAAGGGTTATGATTTTAGTAGTATGATTTCCAAATGATAATATCTATAAATCGTAATGATTTTCAAAATATTATGATCTCAAATTTATTATCTTATTTTGTTTTGAACTATCTTTAAATGTCCTTGGTTTCCTTATCTGCTACGGATTGGGATGCTATCGCTTATACCAGTCTATTTAGAAATCTTTCTATAATCTTTGAGATCTTTGTTACTCATCGGGACCTGAGCACCGCTGAGCACCCATAGACTGACAGTCAAACTGAAGGGGTAAAACCAATTCTAGAGAACCTTCTTCGTGCTTCAAATCCGGAACTATCCGTTTAAGATTCTTGTCTATCTAGCATATCTTCTTTGTTTCTCTTCTTTCGTTCCTTTTCGAGGACGAAAAGTTCTTAAGTGGGGGAGAGTGTAACAGCCCTAGTTTTTAGATATTTATTTTATTATTAATTATTTAATTCTAAAAATGTATTTATATAAATTGTGTTTAACAATATAGTTAATTATTTAATTTGAAGATATATTTTATAAAATTGTATATGTCAATAAAATTTAATATTAACTGTAAAAAAATTTAAGCTATGTTTAAACTGTAAAATTTCGCGTTTAAAAGACGCGTCAAATTTTAGGGTATAAAGCAACGTAATAAAACGTGTGTTTTTAAAATGTTATTTTACAGAAATTTTTGATATTTTGACTGCGTCTGTTTAACGTAGTGTAAAAAAATCGTGTTTCCAAATATTTTGGAGAGAAACATCAGTCAGTGATTTTATACCAAACATTATTTTATTATTCGTTAACTGACCGATTGATAAAATAAATTGTATTACATACGTTCATCCCTACATCAGTGCAAAATCAACCCCTGTGTACAAATCTTTTTGTTACCGTTCACATCTAAGAAAATCAACTCTCCCTCTTTTAAATTTCCGTTTCAGTTTTGATTTTTAAGTAACGTTCAAATCCCTCTCTGATATTTTTCCTTTGCACTTATATCAGCCATCAAACTTAAATCACGCATACATTAAATCCAGTTGTGTAACTGCCTAAATCTTATATCACACTGTTTAGTTTGCAACAAATGGGATATAAAAAGTTTGCATGTCTAAAGATAAATCAACGTATGCCTTAAACCAAGCTTTTGCGTTACAGCCAAGACATATTATTGGAAGCAAATTCCAACCTTTCCCATTTTCTGCTTGCAAATGGCTCTACCTTAAATCACGCATATAACACATTTACCTTCCTATAAACTAATAGCTCTCTCTCCCTTTGACCGTGCAACAGTTTAAAACATTCAAGTGCAAGGTTAGAAATTGTTAGTTATTTGAAACGGTTAACATTTACCATTCTTATGTGACATGCTAAATCAGGGGTTTCCTTAATCACGTAATATACTCATTTACACTTGCCTCCGCATGTCAGTTTTCTTTCATAAATTAATTCTTAAGTCTGGCCATTTCATTTATTTTAATCAAACTAAATAAGGGATTTAAAGCATGCTGAAATCACGCATTCATATTTACATATTTTTAAACTTTATATGTGGTGTAACTCTCGGTCCCTCCCTTTATTTCATTCCTTTTGTAACTGATGTCATAAACCACTGATTGCTCTTCCTCTGATCTTGCCACAGATCATATTTTTCCAATTTTGCAACGTCCAAATACATTTGTAAACATATTTAATACAAATCAAAATTTATTTAAAAATAAATGAATCATCACACACGTATTCATATTTACACAGTTAAAAATAAAACTGATACTTAAGAAAACAAATAAAACTGAGACGAATCAAATGCATGGTCCAAATATTTGTCAGTATAAAAATCAAGTTTTCTACTAGAAACGTTCGAACCTCTTACCTATTTTTAAAGAATAACTGATGCACTCCTTCCTTTCAGCCATGTAACTCACTGACTTTTGCATTCACACATATTTTCATACAAAGATTTAAACCACTATTTATCAACAAATCAAGGCTTGCAATTCTGGCATCTCGCATAAATTATAACTATTGATTTATCTCCTCCACTGATGTAGCTCATCAGTTACATTCAAACCACTATATATCTATCCCATTCCTTAAATCACGTAAGTAAAAGAAACTGATGCCTCAAAAATTAAGTTTTACTATATAACGTTCGAACTATGCACCTATTCATAGCCTATATACATATCAAAAGTA
Organism: Allium cepa; assembly: GCA_030765085.1. Taxonomy (NCBI): domain Eukaryota; kingdom Viridiplantae; phylum Streptophyta; class Magnoliopsida; order Asparagales; family Amaryllidaceae; genus Allium; species Allium cepa. The sequence goes on from CM060928.1 coordinate 274,814,828, forward strand.
CAATCACACATGAAAAAGCTCTTTAAAAACTGATACGTTATCTACACTTATGATCCCCATGGAACTTCACAAACATCATCTATATTTACACCAGCTCTTTTTCCCTTCCACTATTCGCTCTGCCTTGCCTCCTTCTTGAGCCCGAGATCTATCAGGTAATAGCATTTTTTCCTTTCGTCCAGATTTGCTTCTTCTTCATTTTCTGATTTTCTTCATCACCTTGCTCGGCCTCCCCATGTTGTACGAGTTATGTCCATAATTATTGTGTGTAGATCTGTGACTTGTTGTCTAGGCTAGGAAGTTTGGCAAGTCTGCATATGATTATGATATAGATGTTATTAGTTTTAAGTTTTAAACTGGTAGGAACAGACAGTAATTGCGATTTGTTTTAAATTGATAACCACTAATACTTTCATAACTTTGTTCTTTTTAAATTGATAATAACAGATACTATTTGGGTTGTTTTAAAATTGTCAAGAACAGATACTACTTGGTTTTGTTTTAATTCTAATAAGAACAGATACTATTTGATTTTTTTTTTTTTTTTTTTTTTTTTTTGTTTAAACTGTTAAGAACAAATGATATCAATTTTTGATTTAAACTGATAAGAACAGCTGCACCAAGTTTTTGTTTTTAAATTGATAAGTTGGTAAGTGCAGATGCTACTAAAATATTTTGTTTAACTAAGTAGTTGAAGTGCATAATTGTTCTTGTAATAAAGATATGTACTGAGTATTGCATGCCTCATGTTGCTCCAGTCTTCATTTCCATTTTGTTTGCCTATCTGTATTGCATTTTCTTGGCATTGACTTGTATTCAGTCACATTGCACTGTCCATGCATGATGATCCTCACTTTGCACTTTGAATTGTTGTATGCATTTGAGTTCACCCTCATTCGAATTGTTGCAGTCTTGTACAGGTATTAATAGCTTGTCCCTTATAACCTGGTTGCATTATTGATCCATTTTTTTTTTTGACAGTCTGCATTAGTTGGTTTATTTGAGTTGGGTATTTTCACTTGAATTGGTCTTGTGGCAGTTTGCATGTCAAGTTGCACACTACTGTCTTATATTACTTTGATAAAATGTGAAATGTTACATGTTGCTTCGTACCATGCTTTAGTTGTCTGCATCCCATATCTCTGCTCTTACAATATGAACAGACCCTTGAAACCATATGTTATCTTGTTGTTTGAATCATAGCTTGATGTTATATATGTATGTAGATAGTGTGTCTGCTTGTCTGCATTGAGGTTGTATTCATATATACCTGCTACTGTTGCATTATTTGCTTCACTTGAGTTTTGTAACTGTAGCCTATTGGGTTCATTTTGAAACTTTGTATTTTCAAAATTTTTGATATGTTCAGTCTTCATATCCATTCCAGTTTACATTATCTAATATGTTTCAGTTTCATATCTATATTGCATCCATAATGTTGCACTTTGGTCTGGTCATTGTTTTCCTGGGTGTTGAAGTCTTCATCTCCATTTTATGTACTGTTAGTACTTCATCCCTGTTGTGCATGTCTGCATATTTAGTAATACATGCCTGCATATTTAGTTAGTATCAGCCTGGGTAGAAATGGGGAACAACTAGGTTTTAAAAAAAAAAAAAAAAAAAAAGAAAAAAAAAAGAGAAAAAAAAAAAAGAAAAAAAAAAAAATCTGATGGTGAAGCTGAATTCTAGAAGTAAATATGAGTTAGAAGATAGTTGGGCAACACAAACATGGGCATCTGTAAGTATTCGGATAACAGAGAAATAGGGATAAGTGTTCACCAGTTTTGCATATGACCCGTAGATTTGACATATTTAACTCGAAGCAATATAGGTGCTGACTCGAAGCAACGACTTGCTTGGCCCGAAGCAGTTGAGTTTTTCTCAGGGTAAAAATTTTGGACACAGGGAAGTGTTATGTTCTATTCATGGCGTGAGTTTGCATGGGATACGAGTGTGCACATGTACAAAGTATAGAGTAGGAAAACTTCACCTTCTGTCAGTCAGCCTTTAGAAATTTTGTCGTAGTTTAGTGTTACCCGGTTCTCGTTTAGGGTATGTTTTGGTCACGGTACACGGTGGAGTGGTCGAGCAAAGCAAACAAACCCCGTTCTATTCTCATTTTCTTTGATCGTAAATTTTTAAGTCACGTATTCCATAATTGAAATTTTGTTCTAGATTTGAATCTACGTCAGAAGAATTTGATCGTTATTCTCTGTCGTGCTTTATCGGTGAATCATCGTTTTGTATTCAAATTTTCTGCAACTTTCAGGTGAGTTTTTCTCACCAGACATATGTACATATATTGTGTAAATTATCGCAAGTGTATGTGTAAACATTCTATTTAGATATTATCTGTCTGTAGTATGATGTAGAATGATGAACCCATTTAAATTGACATCTCATCAGTTATTTATCTGTTATATTATTTCTGCAGTTATATTATTAATTGTTATTTACTGCTTAAATCACCACTGCAAGTTCCCTGTTAAAGTTGGATTGTTATGGGCTGAAATAATGATTATTGTTAAACTAGTCTGTTAACTGCTTAACTGATAACTTGGGATTGCGGGTTTGAAATGATAGAACCCGGGGTTTTGTAAATTACGGGTTGAAATGATATAAATCCGTATCACTTGACCTAGGCTAGAGAACTATATACAGGCCCGTGGTTCTTATAATATTTTCTGAAATATTTAAAATTATTTTGGAAGTTAAATATTTGATTTAATATCTTTAAAGGATTTTATATTGATTTTGAATGAGTTATAAATGTTAATAAATAAATAAATAAATATTTGAATAAAATTTTGGAATATAACTTATTTTGGAAATTCTGGATTTTTGAAAGGATAAGATTTCAGTTAAGAAATATATATATAAGTTATATTTGGAAATATTTATTAAGTTAAACAATCTACTAAAGCATTTAAATGCTGTCTTTTGAAATTGGACTAGTTTTACCCGTAACTTTAGGTAGCATTTCCTAAGTGCTATAGAATCTGGAATTTGATTGTTTTGAAATTTAAGGAATTTGATAAATTATATTTATGTTTAAGTTTTGGAGACCTTTAAGATATGAGATTTATAACTGGATTTTTCTTAATAAATTTAAGATGAACATTCTAGTGTTAAGTAAATTTTGAAATTATTTAATGGCATAATTTTGGAGTTTTATCTATGGAATTTATGGGAATATTCAAGACGAAATAATAAACACTAATTTGTTGAAAGAAAAAAATATCCAACCTTAGTTTTGAATATTAATACTCCAATTGGATATATATATAGGAATTGAAATGGTCTTGGGAACATGAAGTGATATTTAAATTATGGTTTAAAATAAAGAAATATATTTGTAAAGCTATGTAAATTATCTTCTTTACAAAGTAACCATAAAGTTAAACCATTTATATCCAAACCATTTGTGTTTTGGGAGTTATGTTTTTTTTTAAAGAAAAATTTCCAATATATTATGGTTTAAAGGTATAATTCAAATATTTGGTTTCCAGATATTATAAATTTTAAGCAGTATGGTTTTGGAAAAGAATTATATTTGAATATAACGATATCATGTTGTTTTGGGTTTTAAATGATATCGTATTTATAGTTTTGAAATGGAAATGTTTATACTGGTTTTAAAGTATAAATTGTTTTTAAATGACCACGGGTTATAATAACGATGGGTTGGCAAAGAGACCGGGATCGGATATGGACATACTCTCTGTCGATACCGAAAACCACTTTGACCAACCGTGTACGCGGTGGAGATTCCAGAATGAAGTAGGTCGGTGGTGGCGTTTCCTGTAAGGTAAATACGTGGACCCGACTCCCGTGAGTTGGCATAAGGTGGCTAAAACAGGAGCAATTCCAGGCCAATGAGGTCATTCCTCTGATCGGACGCTCCTCTTCGATATTATACTATGATTTTGGATTGATTCGGTGGCCACCTCTATATTTTGATTTTGGGGAGTTAGTCCGAGGTGGGCGGTAACTGCGGCTACGCGTTTCCACCAACCTGGATAGCAATTGGTATATCTACCCTGGCATTGCCTAGTTGTGCCGTGTCATCTACCATACCGAGCCTTGTACGAGTTTAGATTTCTCCCGTAGCCCGTGTGGTATCCTCTAGTTGCTTCCCGATCAGGAGGAGCTATGATATTGGATGGACTACTGGGACTATTACGTGTTAAGGTGGAAAATGTAAAGCCTTAATGCTATTTAAAAGTATGTTTATTTTATAAATAGACACTATTATAATAGCGCAATATACTACATAGTAAATAGTTTGACGGATCCTTAGAGGATGGGCGGTCCCAAGCATCCTTTAAGTTACTTGCTCTATATTACAGTACACTTGAATTAGCTTACATTATATAAGTATGTATGTCCTGACTCGAGTGTTATGTTTTATTTACGCTCGGGTCAGCCTGAGTTGCGGTTTTCAGTTCTATCTGGAGCTAGGACATCCCGTAGATCATTCGTGCTGCTGGAAGCCTTTTCAGTCTTTATTTTTTTGCAAGCAAGGCTTTGGAAGACTCTGTTCCTATGTATGTCTAAAGCTGTATTGCAGATTCTAAACTATGTAAATTCTGTTGATCAAAGATTTGTAGTGGCTTCATGAACCACTGAAATTTTATTTCCGCTGTAAGTTCTGATATCTGTGTATGTGATTCTGTGATTTTATTTACTGCATATTCTGAGTTTTGCCAAATTTATTCTACAACGCAGTATTTTGAACAATTCAAGTCCGACAATGTGCGGATGCGAATGGTTGAAAATATTGGGTCGTTACAATTTTTGTTTTTTTTGTTTTTTTAAGGTTCCATCTCTAGCCGACCCCAACTTGTTTGGGAATAATGGCTTTGTTGTTGTATTCGAATAAATCGTACAATTAATTTTTCATTTAATAATTTTAATTAACTAATGATTTAATTAATTTTTTTTCTTTTGCTATAAATATAAAACAGATGTTCTCTTTGCATCTATATATATACATATATTTATACTTTCCTTTACTGTATATAAACAAACGATAATTTTCTTTACTGTTAAAGTTTTTAACATATATATTTTTATTTTTCAAATCACTGTATACCATATTAAATAAAGAAAAAACTATACCTTACTGCTCCATTCACGAAGATCAATTTGGCTTGCGAAACCCACCATAGTTACTTCGAAATCGAACTACCCAACATCGGCGATCCCCAAACCCTAGCTTGCTCTTCCGCGACTCGACTGCGACGCCAACACCCCAGCCTTCGCAACCTCCTAAACTCCATCGCGCTGTGCCACACTCAATCCAGATCGCGATCCACCTTCCACACGCACGCATAGAAGCGCCCCCACTACCTTCGAGTCCAATACAACCCCACTCTCCCAATCGATGCTTCCTCAAACTCGCGACCATCTCCAACCTCGCGAACATCAAGAGTCACCCACCTCGACTCGCGGGACCACACACTCCTTCGCGTTCGTTTAGGATGACAAGAATTGATGCGATACAGAAGGGAGGGGAAGCGATTTGATTAGGATTTAAATCGTCGGCTTTCGATTGAATTTGGAAGAGGGGTATTTTTTTTTAAAATGAGGGCTTCGGCCATTTTTTTGTTTCGACTATGGATATTATTGCAAGGAATGGGAGGCGAGGGTTTTAGATGAAGAACAGGGGAAACGAAAATATTGTAGCGTGTAGGGAAAGACAAAGGAAATGTGTACGGTGATTTGAGATGTTGGAAAAAGTTTTGAAAAGTTTCTGATGTGAACGATTGACCATCCAAAACAATATATGGATATTTTATTAAAAATTTAAATTTGAATCGACTTGAATTTGTAGCTAAAAGTCTCGATAGTTATTATATTAAACTTTGATTAAATTTTCAGTGCGTTTGTTTATTGTACGGTCAAACTATCACTCCAAACACTATGAAAATTGAAATCCGATAATAATATAATATTATGGATCCAATGGAACTGGTTTCGTCGAAATCCGAGACTGTGCCTCGGAAGGCTATTTTTAAATTTAATTTCAACGATATATTATTAAAACTGAACAAATCACCTTTAAATTAAAGTTCAACCATTATATTATCTTCAGTATCATCATTATAAATTTTATAAGCCTTCAAATTATTTTTAACGGGCTTAAAACTGAAGATTCCATAATTTACCCAAATTCAAATTATTAAATTCAATAAATTAATTGCTAAATAATAATAATATTTGAATTCAAGTTAAAAATTAACTTTTAAATATTTAAAATCAATTAAATACTCCAATCTCAAATGCTCAAAAATTCCGGGTCGTCACATACCTCCCCTCTTAAATGAATTGCGTCCCCGAAATTACTAATTAGGAAGAAAGGTCCAATACCCGTTTACTTTTCCCCCAAAACCAACAGTTCAACATCCTACCAACCATCTTTTTATAAAAGACCCATTATCATTCTTACTAACTTTCCAAACTCTCCCACAGCTTTCAAACAATACCTTTTTGCTCAATCATTCAAATTTCAATTTAAAACCAAAATTTTGAATTATCAAAATTTCTCAGAATTTTTCTAACGCCCTAAATTTTCGAAAAATTTCGTCAGCGTCTCCTTTGCGCGGCTAGCTCGGTACAACTACAAAATGCCTCTACGGGCTCCCAAATTTCAAAAGAAAACAAAAGGCCAAGTGGCTAGATCAAAGACCCAATCAAATTTCATACAAAAATTTAAACACATACTTTTTTGTCAAGCAATTCAAATTTATCTTCTGAAACCAAAACTAATTTTCCTTTTCCTTTATAATACCTGCATATCCTACTTAGCAATAATATCCAATCATAGCTTTCAAAATCATTTTATACATTTCCTTCTAGAAGTTTTCGTATCTACTTCTATTCAAATTAGTTTTCCCATTTCCATATGATTTCAATTTATCTTCAATTCTAAATATTGAATTTTATCTTCCATTTATAACTGATTCATATCATTATTTTAAATTAGTTTCATCCACTAATTTATTTCAATTTCAAATTTGAAATCATTTTGTCGCAGACAAAAAATTTTCTAACTCCCAAATTTTTCGGTAAATTTTGGCAGAGTCCCCTTGTACGGAGGAGCTTTTGCAATTTGACAAGAGATATAAATATATATACATCGACCCACACGGTCGAAAAAACAAAAACAGTTCATATTTCCTATTTTTATTGCGTAGGCGTACCTTTATTTAGCATTTTAAGCAAGCTGCTTATTATTTTAGCAATTAGCGCAATCCAAACCAGCCAAACGGCCTTCCTAAACATGTACTTACTCAATTCAAACATGTAAGTACTAAATATATGAAATTTATTAATATTTCACTTACTTTCAATAGCTAAACACATGCATTTAATAAGCAACATGCACCAAACACTTCCCATAAGCGATTTATATGATTTCAAAGCTAATTCAATTGCTTTCAACCAATTCATATGAAATTTCATTCACTTTTAATAGTTTACAACCCAATTCCTTACATTCAATTTATTTTTAATCCAAATAAGCTCATATTCAATTCAATTGATTTCAAAATCAATTTATTTAACTTCTCTCAACTCATAGAATTTTAATCACTTCCATTTACGTAAAACGACAATTCATTCTATGCAATTTGTTGATATCCATGTGAATAAATAATTACTTAAGTTTTATAACCAATTCAAATTGATTTCGACTCAATTTTATTTAATTCAATTTCATTTTACTTTATTCACAACCATTTTATTTAGCTCGACATATTCTGTGCTTGTGTGCTACTAACCATTCCCAAATTAATTCAACCCAAGCTTTTATTTAATGGGCTTTCACCCTTATTCGAAGCCAAGCTTCCATAAATTTTAAAATTAAGTTAATTGCTTTCTTCAGGTTATTTCAACTTCATAACTTAAGCTCACTTTTATTTAATTTGATTTTCATCAAATTCATTTACCTTATTCTTTATTCATTTTAATTTTAATCCCATTCTCAGTTTGTCAAAACAATATGCAAGTTTATATTTAATTAATTTACACTTTTGGATTTATTTGTAACTCAAATCATTTCTATTATAATCCAATTTCATTTTTATTTTTACAATATCTCCACTTATTTTAATTCAGTATCAATTCAAATCGAACTTTATTTTAATTCGAGTTTATTTCCAAACTTCATTATTAACTTACAATCCATTTTATTTAACCGAGTTAAATTTTATTAATATACTCTATCAAATAATTTTTTAGCTAATTAGCTTATTTCCAACTTTTAAATCAATATTCAATTTTTGACAAAAAATCACTTCATTAAATTTTCTTGAGTTCAAATTTTGTTTTTCATAATTCCAGTTTGGATTTTTTCTCATTTTCCAAAATTCCAACACTTTTATTTTAAAAATTTAGAAATACTTTTAAACTCATATAATGCTATTAAGATAGATCTTTTACAAAAATACTTCTTATAACTCGATGTCTCAACCAGTCCATCCTTGTTCTCATAGAAATTCGGTCATACGTTGATCAGGCATAGAACTGAAAATCTATAAGTACTTGGTAGACCCGTTTTCAACACCCAGTGAAAAATACTTGGGAAAATAATTTTATTGAAAATATAGAAAACAATTTTTGAAAATAGAGGAAATATCTTTGGTGAGAATGCTCTGGAAATCATCACCCCCATCCATGGTCGAAGTTACATCCTGGGTTACATTGCCATCGCAGAAAAAGTCCATGTAACTGTAGGCACTCCGCTCCCCTCGATTATGCCATGGAACCCACAACAGATCGCAGTTACATTCCAGGGTTACGTTGCCATCATAGCAAAAGTCCATGTAACTGTAGGCATCAGCACCCTCGATTTTCGCTGTCAAAATGAAACTTCTCCACTCCTACATAGGTCGCAGTCTACCGATATAAAATCAAACACAGACTGTTGGCTCTCAGCGGCATACACGACTTTCGCTATATTATCATAGGTCGCAGTCTACCGATATAAAATCATACACAGACTGTTGGCTCTCAGCAGCACACACGACTTTCACTATGGTCTGTAGTATATCGCAGTGACATTGAGCTACACTATCGTCACAGCATAACCCAAATGCCTCTGTAGGCATCAGCGCCCCTCGACTTCTGCTACACACTACACATAATCCTCAGGAACTAAGTTTGTCCGGACTCCTCACAGGATCAACTTTAGAACCCCCTTAGGGTTCAAGGGAGCACCACCCTGTGGCACTCCTGAGAAGTTCATTTCAAGGGAGCGCCTTTTTCCCCTGAGCCATTATCAAAACACTTTATACTATTCACATATAGTATCTTTCAAATCATACACCTAGTATGAATCTCATATAAATCTCCTTTTCTCAAAATCGATTATTCCAAAATCGATAATTCTCAAACTAGGCTTTTCAAATTCCAATATTGATTTTACCCCAAAAATTAAAAGCCTTTCCAAATCTAAAGGTTCCCAAAACCTTTTTTCCAAAATCCTCATAAGATCCTTTATATATATATATAATTTTCTTTTAAACTTTTTTTGGATCATTTCAAACTTGTATAAACTCTTTTTATACTTCAAACATTTTCAAAATCTTTTTCTTCTGGCAATAGATGCAACAAGGGGAGATTTATCTTATATAACAAAGATATATAACTTTGTTTATTCAAAATAAAATATTCAAATTTGATTACTCTTTTTTTTATTTCCAACTTACTTATCATTATAAAAATATCCAACTTTCACTTTTATCCATTGTATATTTCACAAAATATACTTTCATTTCAAAAGAAATCATTTCACATTTCTTATTCACAAATTTTCAATATCAATTTCATTCAAATCCGTACGATATACACTTATCATAGTATGCTATACCAATCTGATCGCTTACTCGATCTCACAATTCCACTTCCGAACTAGTATCTTCCACCTGACTTCCTAGTGCAGACACTGATTTGGTTTCTTGATCAGAAACCGTCATTCTCCTTGCATAGCCATAACTATGATAGAGAATATCCAGAACCAATCAACAATCCATATCCAGGCTCGCCATCGAAAATCGAATGAAAAATCCCAACTCGGATCGATATAACTATCTCGAAATTCTGTGCTCGAATCTGGATCAAATCACTATGCGAATGGAATAATATGCGTACATCCTACGTAATTATCTTCATTGATTATCAACTAAATCAATTTCTCTTTCTATTCACATTTCCTTTAATTCCATCCACATAATCACAATTGTTTCAATTCCATTGGATTATCACTTTAATCCTTATTTGAAATGGATATTCAATCATAAACACTTTAAACTCTGTCCTGCTTAAATCCAGAAAATAGCTTGAAAAGTTTAAAATAAATAAGTCGTTGAAAAATAATTATTAGTTGGTAACATAGCTATAAAATAGTTAAGTAATTGTAAAATAGTTGGAAAATAGTCAAATATTTATAAAATAGTTAGATAATTACAAAATAGTTTAAATAGTAATTAGTTATAAAACAGTTGAAAAACAGTAATTAGTTTATAAGACAGTTACAAAATAGTTAAATAATCCAAAAGTAGTTATAAAATAAGTATAAGATAGTTTTGGGTTTAATAATAAAGGTTGTATATATTAAATAACTTGGAATAAGTTTATATTAAAACAATTTATATTGAAAATAGTCCAGAGTCAAAACTGTTCGCTTCCCCATCAATTCAATTTAAATTTCCACTTCCTTTTAAATTGACCTGATTCCAATTTGAATAACATAAATTTCTATTGAAATTGATTTAACCTCAATTCAAGTTGAATCAGTCTTGATTTCTTTCCAAATTCAAATCAAATTCCATTTGATTTTAAACCTATTCAACTTTAATTACAATTCCAAATTATTCCAATCAATTTGGATTAATATCAATTGAACCCACTTCAATTTTAAATCATTTCAATTCAATCCAATTCAAATTTTCCATTAAATTTTTTAAAATTATACATCTTCAATCACAAATCCAATTAATTCAAATCAGATTCAATTTGAACGAATTCAATTCAAATTTCAAAGTTAAACCATCCCGAATTATATTAATTCGAGTTAAATTTTTAAATATTGATTTAATCCTTTAAATCAAATCAACTTATCTCTTTAAACCATTTAATTCTGAATCCATTTCAAACCTATCCTCGTTTAATTTTAATTTGGTCGTATTTCTATTACCACTTAATTCTCATTATTAAATTTTCAAATAATATAACAACCAATTACCTTAATATTTATTAGAAAGACATATTGCTTTATATATCAAAATATATTCTTATATAAAATCATTTAAAACCTTTATATAAGAAAATAACAAGTACGCGCTCAGATATATATATATATATATATATATATATATATATATATATACACACACACTCAACTCATTCTAGTGTACCATTGACCCTATCCTTAATGAGTAATCCCAACAGAGCCAAGGTTCTCGCTTAACCTTCAGCTCTGATACCAACTGTAACGACCTGAAATTTTCGATCTCGAAAAATCCAGATAGTTAGGAAAAAGAAGAAAGAGATAGAAGAATAAGAAGATCAGAAACACCAATATCTCACATTCGTAGCGGATAAAATATAATAACAAATAATAACAGTTTACAAAAGAATACTATATCTGTCGATTACATTCAATACCAGGGTTACAACATACTCAAACACTGGACATATACAAATCAACATGTCTCAGATAATTAGAAATATATTACAACAGAAACACTCCATACGTTCTTGCCATCTAGCTCGCCTCCTGAGCTTCAGAACGTCCTTACCTGAAATCTGTAATACTTGGTCTGACCTGAGCATAACATAAAAGTAACACCCGGGTCAGTTTGGAAACCAGCGTGAGTAAAGTCATCTAACATGGAATACAAAGCATACAACTTATATAGAACCCGGGGTAACTCGTATCAATTTACAAATTCACAATTTGTTATAGACATCACTCATTTCACACATCAATTTACTAAGTACCAAAATTTAGATAAAATAATCCAATTCACTTAAATCATTTCATTCCAGCCTATTGATTTCATATACCAATCTATAAAAATTAGAAGTGGTTTCGGGTATTCCTAATACGGGACCTTGGTCTCTTCGAGTCTCATGCCATCATAACCCATGTTATCCAAATGAAATACACAACATTTCATATAAGAGATATCAACCCATTCAAAGCATCCAATACCATTCAATCATCCATAAGCAAACTCGATCACTTCCAAATTTATTTAATTAATTCTAATTGAATTACTAACCTCAACCACTTAGATTCCTTCATTTAACATTAATTAATTTCAAATCAATTAATTAATCATCCCTTAATTATCCATCTTAATTAATCACCCTGGATTAATTATTCTTCAATTACATTCAAGTAATTATCTTTAATTAATTATACAAATTAATTATTCTTAACCAAAATCAATAATTAATCCTTAATTACTTCACAAATTAATTAATTACATTAATCCTTAATTAGTTATTAATTAATTTCTCATAAATCACTTATTATTGATTAATTACTCTTAATTAATCAATCTTTTATTACATCATTGATTATATAAATTAATGATTTCTAGTTATTAATTAATTTCTCATAAATCACTTATTATTGATTAATTACTCTTAATTAATCAATCTTTTATTACATCATTGATTATATAACTTAATGATTTCTAATTACATTAAATAATTAATCATTAATTAAACCACAAATATTTATCACTCTTGATTTATCTCATCCTATAATTATCTACCTTTTTATTTACAACATTAAATAAATTAATTACTCCTTAATTAATTATTTTAATTAATCTATTGATTAATTACACAAAGTAATTATACCCAATTTACTTCTATTAACAAATCATCATTCAACTAATTACATCCAGTAATTATTTATTAATTACTTCCCTACGTAATTATATTTTATTAATTACTTAAGTAATTACATATCAAACCAACCAATTTATTCTATTTATATTTTAGAATCCCAAATTATACTTACCCAATCATAACACAACACAATTTAATCCCTAAATTTATCTTTCACAGTATATAAATTAAATGCATCATCAATTATGAAAATAATTTCTATATTGTGAGGAATCCAGTTGGATCCCTCCAACCTGTTTTCCTGCATCTGTAGGTGTTAGCACAATACCAATTCCACTTTGAGGTGGAATATCACGGTATATGGGATTTATATAATATCATCCGCTATTATGCGGCGCATAGGGTCTCATCCGCTATATAATGCAGGAAATCAATCACCCGATATATACTATATACTACTATATATAATATAGCACATCAATTCAATTCAACCATTCAACCAATCATTTAAATTTAACCATTTAAATTTAAATAAAAACCCAGTTGAGTGAGATTAACTCACCTTTCATTTTATTGCAACCCTTTCCAAACCAGCTTGTCTCTCTACGATTTTAGACCTTGAACAACATTATATAATTTTATTAATATTCGAATAAATCGTACAATTAATTTTCCATTTGATAATTTTAATTAACTAACGATTTAATTAATTTTTTTCTTTTGCTGTAAATAAAAAACAGATGTTCTCTTTGCATATATATATATATATATACATATATTTGTACTTTCCTTTACTGTATATAAACAAATGATAATTTTCCTTACTGTTAAAGTTTTTTACATATATATATATATATTTATTTTTCAAATCACTGTATACCCTATTAAATAAAAAACTATACCTTACTGCTCCACTCATGAACATCAATTCGGCTTGCGAAACCCACCAAAGTTCCGATGAAATCGAACTACCCAACATCGGCGATCCCCAAACCCTAGCTTGCTCTTCCGCGACTCAACTGCGACGCCAACACCCTAGCCTTCGTAACCCCCAAAACTCCATCGCGCTGTGCCACACTCAATCCAGATTGCAATCCACCTTCCACGCTCACGCATAGAAGCGCCGCCACTACCTTCGAGACCAACACAACCCCGCTTTCCCAATCGACGCTTCCTCAAACCCGCGACGCTTTCCAACCTCGCGAACATCAGGAGTCACCCACCTCGATTCGTGCGACCACCTCCTCCTTCGCCTTCGTTTAGGACGACAAGAATTGATGCGATACAAAAGGGAGGGGAAGCGATTTGATTAGGATTTAAATCGTCAGCTTTCGATTGAATTTAGAAGAGGGGAATTTTTTGTTTTAAACGAGGGCTTCGGCCATTTTTTTTGTTTCGGCTGTGGATGTTATTGCAAGGAATGGGAGGCGAGGGTTTTAGATGAAGAATAGGGGAAACAAAAATATTATAGCATGTAGGGAAGATAAAGGACATGTGTACGGTGATTTGAGATGTTGGGAAAAGTTTTGAAAAGTTTTTGATGTGAACGATTGACCAGTCAAAACAATATATGGATATTTTATTAAAAATTTAAATTTGAATCGACTTAAATTCGTAGTTAAAAATCTCGACCAGTTATTATATTAAATTTCGATTAAATTTTCAGCGCGTTTACTTATCGTATGGCCAAACGATCACTCCAAACACTACGAAAATTGAAATCCAATAATTATACAATATTACGGATCCAATGGAGCTAGTTTCGTCGAAATCCGAGACTGTGCCTCGGAAGGCTATTTTTAAATTCAATTTTAACGATATATTATTAAAACTGAACAAATCACCTTTAAATTAAAGTTCAACCATTCTATTATCTTCAGTATCATCATTATAATTTTATAAGCCTTCAAATTATTTTTAACAGGCTTAAAACTGAAGATTCAATAATTTACCCAAATTTAAATTATTAAATTCAATAAATTAATTGCTAAATAATAATAATATTTGAATGCAAGTTAAAAATTAACTTTTAAATATTTAAAATCAATTAAATACTCCAATCTCAAATGCTCAAAAATTCTGGGTTGTCACAACAAACGATGTAACTAAATGTAGATGTTTCCCAATAACTTTATCTGGAATCGCCATCATGTGGTTCACCCGCCTTCCTCCATGGTCTATATCCAACTTTGATGAGTTAGGGAAGAAATTTTTGGAACAGCTCAAGATTCATGCCACTCATCCCAAGGACATGATGTCCTTGATCTAGTGTGATCCAGGCTACAAGGGAGTCATTAAAGGAGTACTTACAAATATTTTACATTGCTGCTACTAAAGTCAGCAACCCAAATGACCATGCTATTCTAATAGCCGTGATGCGAGGAGTAGATCCAGATTTGGAGTTTGGTGATTGGCTGGCAGAAAATCCTCCGACTACGCTAGAACATTTTTATTCAAAGGAGCATCAATTTATAAGAAGACATAAATCTAGGTGGACGAGGCGAGACAATGCTCCAGGGCCTGGCAAGGAGACTGTGAAGAGCAACAATGCTGTAAAACAATCTGACAATAACTCAGGGAAGGTCCAGTCAATGTTCAGAACAAGCTAGAGCAATCTAAAGGATCCGGAGGAGGAAATCCTGGAAAGAAAAGGGAAGCAGGAAAGTGGAAACCAAGATCCCAACTTACACCGAATACACTCCTCTGAATGCATCTCTGGAAAATATTTACCTATCGGCTTGTAATACTTTTCAATATCGAAAGCCACACCCAAAAGAGTCTACTGAGGATCAATAGCGGACTAGAAAGTTTTACCGCTTCCATGAGACTTACAGGCACAATACCGAGGATTGTAGGCACCTCCACGATGCTACAGAAAAGCTGATTCGACAGAAAAAATTACAGGAATTTGTCAAGAATCCGTAGGAAGGCAGACAAGAAACATCAGACCCTGTTGCAGGCAAGCTCCCTGCCATCCTAAGGAACCTGCTCGAACTATAGGTAGACTAGTCATAAACATGATAATTGGTGGGCCTTACCCTTCAGATAAGAATTGGCAAGAAATTTCCTAAAGCATGCAGATTTTGAATGTTGTTCAAACACGGTAGATGGAACCCCTGCTAAGCAGCAGCGAAGGATGACTGATGATATATTGTTTAGAGGTAGAGATGCTGATTGGGTGGAGGTACCTACCATTAACCCAATGATCATCTCCGCAACGATTGGGCCAACATTCGTGAGAAGGATATTGATTAATTGTGGAAGTTCTGTTAACATTATCTTTAGCAAAGCATATGACCAGATGAAGATAGAGACAAAGGATCTAAAACCATCTAAAACCCGAATTCATGGCTTTAATGGTGTGGCTACTGATGCAGTGGGTTTTGTTGAATTGCCAGTTGAACTTGGAGAAGGTGAACGTAAGAGGGTGTGGATCCTACCGTTCGTCGTTTTGGATGTCGATTCTTCGTATAATGTGTTTCTGGGTCGACCAGCCTTGGCAGAGTTTAAGGCAGCTTTGGCCCCATGGTGTTTAACCTTGAAATTTTCAACAGATAAAGGAGTTGATGTTGTGCATGGCAATCAGTGACTGGTCGTGCGTGTTATGTGGCTGAGCTGAGAGAGACCCAACGAAGAGAGAAAGGAAAGGTTGTGGACAACTCCGTCCGCATCCGAGTCACTAAAGATTGACAAGTAATCCCCGAGCCTTGGCTCAGGAAACATGATCGGGTCTATAGAGACATAGATCCAAGAGATGATGATGAGGAACCCAAGGAGTTAAAAGCAGTACCGACTGAACTAACGATTGATATTTCAATCAGCCACGATGACCCATCACGAGTGCTTAAGATTGGATCACAACTCACTCCCTCGATGACTGAGGATCTAAATGATTTCCTCCAAGCGAACCTGGATGTTTTCGCTTGGACCTACTCTAATATGTCCGAGATTTATCCTGCCATTCCAAGTCATATGTTGAACATTGACCCAAAGTATGTACCAGTGAAATAGAAAAGGAGAGGTATGGACCCAAAGAGGTCTGCTACTCTCAGAGAGGAGGAACTCAAAGCCAATGGGTTTTTCCACGATGCCCTCTACCCTGAGTGGGTGTCTAACCCTGTGTTAGTGAGAAAAGCGAATGGGAAATGGAGAACCTATATTGACTACTCAGACCTGAGCAAGGCATGCCCCAAGGATAGCTTTCCTTTGCCTTAGAATTAACCAGCTGGTCAACTCAATGGCAGGACACGAGTTATTATCATTCATGGTTGTGGATTCGGGATACAATCAGATCCTGGTGCACATTCCAAATGAAGAACACACCAGTTTTGTCATAGACGTTGGACCGTACTGTTATGTAGTGATGCCTTTAAGACTGAAAAATGCAGGCGCAACTTATCAACATCTGGTGAATCAGATGTTTAAAGACCAAATTGGTAGGACGATGGAAGTCTATGTGGATGACATGCTCGTGAAGTCACAACAATCAAACAACCACATTTGAGACTTAGTGGAAATGTTTGGTATACTTTGGTATTACGGAATGAAAATCAATCCTCTGAAGTGTTCCTTCGGCATTGCAGCAGGAAATTTTTTGGGTTTCATTGTTAATGCATGGGGAATTGAAGCTAACACAGAAAAGATTCAGGATATTTGAGACATACAAGTGCCCAAAACTATAAAGCAAGTACAAAGCCTAAACGGAAAAGTGGTCGTGCTGAGTCGATTCATATCCAGAGCAACAGACAAGTGTATTCCTTTCTTCGATGTAATAAAGAAAGGAAAGAGAAATTTTAAATGGACGCCCAACTGCGAGGATGCATTCCGAGCTCTGGTAAGCTATTTTGAAAGTCCCCCGGTGCTGTCGAATCCTATAGACCATGAAGTGTTGTATGTATACTTGGTCGTATCTCAACATGCCATCAGTACGGCTTTGGTTCGTGAGGAGGACCGAGTTCAAAAGCCGATGTACTATGTAAGCAAAAGTTTAACAGGGGCAGAAAGAAATTATCCTAAAATTGAGAAGCTAGCGTACTGCTTGGTGATTTCATCATGCAAGCTTCTTTCGTACTTTAGGGCACACCCGATCAGTGCTTATACCGATCAACCCTTGCGACGGGTACTCCAACGACCAGAAACCTCTGGAAGGCTGTTAAAATGGAATATTGAGTTGAGTCAGTTCGATGTCACCCAATTTCCATGAAGGGCCATATAAGAGCAAGCGCTAGCGGACTTCATCGTCGAATTTTCCGTATCAGACGAACCAAACAGTGATGATGTTATTCCCTCCATTCGATGGAAACTATACACCGACGGGGAATCCAACGACCATTGTTCTAAGGCTGGTGTAATTCATGTGACTCTCGAAAACCGATCAATTTGTTATGCTTTGAATCTCGATTTCCCAGCTACAAATAACAAAGCCATGTATGAAGCACTGATTGCTGGCTTGAAACTTATCAGGAAACTTGGAGTGAAATCGGTTGAAATCTTTTGCGACTCACAATTGGTGGCATAGCAGGTGCGGGGAGCCTATCAAGCAAAGGGGCAGAGACTTGCCCCATACCTTGTTCGGGTTCAAGAGTTGTTGGCAGACCTCGAAATATTACGATATTTCACACATCCTGCATGAGCAAAATAGGGAAGCCGACTCATTGACAAAATTTGCGAGTATTGGTGATGCACAGCAGATGGGATTGGTTTCCGTCGAAATCTTACATGCTCCGAGTATAAATGAGATGGAAGTAAATTTGTGTTAGTGATGGAAATCGAGAAGGAGTCATGGATAACCCCATTTAAGCAATACATGCTATACGGGGTTTTGCCCGAAAGAAAGAACGAAAGACGACAAGTCATACACAAAGCTTCGCGATATGTAATGCATGACGGAATAATGTATCGGAAAGGATTCTCGGTCCCCTTACTTCAGTGCATTGCCCATGGTAAGATGAAACGGGTCTTAAAAGAAGTTCACGAAGGAGAATGTGGTGACCATACTGGGGTCAGACACTAGCAAAAAAGATCCTTCGCTATGGATACTATTGGCCAACTGTAAATCGGGATGCTGCGGACTACGTAAGATGTGAAAAATGTCAAAAATATGCGAAAATCCCGAGAGCTCCACCAATGGAACTCACACAAATGGTTAGTCCCTGGCCATTTGCAATATGGGGAATTATATAATCAGCTCCTTGCCAATCTCCAAAGGTGGTTCAAAATACGCAATAGTTGTGGTCGATTACTTTACCAAGTGGGAGGAAGCAGAGCACTTGGCTACAATCACCATAAAAAAGGTCATTAATTTCGTTGTGCGAAACATCATATGCCATTTTGGCCTCCCGTGAACTATCATTACAGACAATGGAACTCGGTTCGAAAGTAGGGAGTTCAAAGAATTTTGTCAAAAGTATGGCATTGAGAAAAGGTTTGCAACAGTTGCTCATCCTAAAGCTAATAGATAAGTAGAATCCATAAACAAAATAATCAAATCCATGTTGAAAAAACGTTTGGAGAAAGCTAGAGGCAAGTGGGTGGATGAGCTTCCAGGAGTACTTTGGGCTTACTGAACCCACCACAAGTCCGCGACTGACAACACTCCATTCACATTCGTATATGGCGCGAAAGCTGTTGTACCTGTGGAACTTGAAGTTCCTTCACATCGGGTAACTCATTATGACCCTAAGATGAATCAGGATCTCTTTTTGGAATCAGTGGACTTTGTTGTCGAAAAACATGAAGAGGCTGATTTAAGGGCGGTTACATATAGACACCAAGTCCCTCGATATTATAATGAAAAAAAGTCCGACCGAGAATCTTTGATGTGGGTAATCTCATTTTGAAGCGAGTGTTTCCGATCCCATCACATATGAATCCCACGTGCGAAGGTTCATACGTCATTGAATGGAAGCTTGGAGAGGGAACTTTCAAGCTAGAGACAGTCGATGGCGCGACAATCCCCGAGCATGGAATAGCGAGCATCTACGACGTTATTACACTTAGTTGTTTCCTTTGCATTTTAGTAGCAATTGTTTCCAGTGTGTTTGTTTTGTTGTTATTAGTTTTCGGCATGTAATAAGACAGTTTAGTTTGTTTCCATTTGTTATGATCAATTAAAGGCTTGAAGCCATCTTTTCCATTAACTGTTGATGTTTCTGTATGTTACGATCCAATGGCAAAAATTAAATTACATTACTCTATCTGGCGTATGAACGTGCAGACAAACTTAAAAATCTCTAAGTCCCAGAGTGCGGACTGGAGTACTATGAGTCCCCAGAGTGCGAACTAGAGTATAAACGACTTATAAATCTCTAAGTCCCCAGAGTGTGGATTGGAGTACTCTAAGTTCCCAGAGTGCGGATTAGAGTATGAATGACTTAAAAATCTCTAAGTCCCCAGAGTGTGGAATGGAGTACTCTGAGTCCCCAGAGTGCCGACTAGAGTATAAATGACTTAACAATCTCTAAATCCCTAGAGCACGGACTAGAGTACTCTGAGTCCTCAGAGTGCGGACTATAGTATAGATGACATAAAAATCTCTAAGTCCCCAGAGTGCGGATTTGAGTACTCTGAGTGCCTAGAGTGCGGACTAGAGTATAAACGACTTAAAATTCTCTAAGTCCGCAGAGTGTGGACTGGAGTACTTTGAGTCCCTAAAGTGCGGACTAGAGTATAAACGACTAAAAAATCTCTAAGTCTCCAGAGTGCGGACTGGAGTACTCCATGTCCCAAGAGTGCCGAGTATAAACGACTTAAAAATCTTTTAAGTCCCAAGAGTGCCGAGTATAAACGACTTAAAAATCTTTTAAGTCCCAAGAGTGCGGACTGGAGTACTCTGAGTCCCCAGAGTGCAGACTAGAGTATAAACGACTTCAAAATCTCTAAGTCCACAGAGCACGGACTAGAGTACTTTGAGTCCCCAGAGTGCGGACTAGAGTATAAATGAGTCAAAAATCTTTAAATCCCCAAAGTGCGGACTAAAAGTACTCTAAGTACCCGAAGCATGGAATAGAGGATCTATGATTCCTAAAAAATTCCGAGTCATATGGAAGTGAACTGGAGCTTGTGTAGCTCACAAGGTTTTGAATTTCGACTACAAGTTATACAGTAAGCTGGACAACGAAAATCAGCAAAAGCAAAGAAACAAAGTTTTATTCATTAATCCAAAATAAAGTTCCACTACAACTTCCCCTAAACTCAAAGAAAAAAGTCTATCTATAATGGCTATGAAAATAAATAGAAATAATTACATGATCCAGGAATAATTGAGTTTAATGAGGCATGATAACTACTTTTTCGACTTCTTTTCCTTCCTCGATTTCTCTGAAGGCTCCTTCCCTAGGCGTTTTCTCTTGGATGTCTTGCTTTCTAGGGAAGCATGCCCAGGGAAGGAAGAGGAACTTCCAGTGGTGAAGTCCCATTGGGGAGAATAACCTACATGGGAATCTTTAGTGGATCATCAAGTTCCACCACCTAAGGCTCGACCTTAATATCAGCTTTCTTCTTCTCCTCTTAGATGAATTGTTCCTCCATGCCGGTTTTGAGGTGTGTTCGGAGGCGCCCGTAATTTCAACTTCATCATGTATTTCGATGGGCGATGGATTTTCAGATTTGTCTTCGTCAAGCGCCTCAATCACTTGAGCGTCAGGTCCGGGAGTCTCCCCCGTTTGATTGCCTCACCCACTTTCTCTTCCCTCTCCGTGGAGATATCGCTCCTTGGAGTAGGTTCGAGATCAAAATGGCCTATACAAAAACATAAGAGACAAATGATTAGAATAAATTTACTACTTGCCAAAAACGATGGTTCTTTGAACTCTAGGAAGAAAAAGTTATGTACCGGATCTGGCCGACTCTCAACTGTTTGGGGAGTTTCACCTTATGGAATAGGAGATAAATTGTGAATATCAACTCCTTGCTCCTCTGGGTTATAACCAATATGCTGCTCGAAGGGATCGAGTGGTGGGCGACCAATCGGCAGAATAGGAGGAGGAACTGAGGACTTGGTCCTAGATGGACCGGCAGTGTCATTTTTTCCCTTTGATGAGGAAGAGTCCCTTCCGTAAAGGGCTATTGCCGTAGATAGGTCAGTGCGTTCATTCTTGTGAAGCACTTCTTTCACAAGGGAATCCTCATCAACCTCTTCAGCTCCCAACTCAACCTTTTGGATTTTTATTAAAGTGTCCCATGCTTCAGGCAAAGGTTCGAGGTAACCCTCGCCAAGAAATGTTAGGTCGCGATGCATAAGAACTCGAGCGTTGTACTCGGCTATGAGTGGATCAAATATGCACTTAATTTCCTCCCTACCAGCCTCGATAGCTGCCTCAAGGCGAGAATCGATTTCCAAGAGCGCCATTCTTTTCCCCTCCTCACGGGCTACATCTTTCAATGCTTCAGCCTTGGAGAGCTCCTCATTGAGCTTTGTTTTTAGGAGTCGTGTAGCCACAATCTCATCATAGTATCGTTGTGATTCCTTTTGAGCAGTAGTCTATTCTTCCTTTTCTTTGAGAAGTAGCTCCTCCAATTCTTTGACTTGTTGAGCGAGGACATCTTTCTCCTCTTGAAGGAGTCTTTCTCTAAGGCTAAGGCGCCATAGCGTTGAACCGCTTCATTAATTTCTTTTTTGTGGGTAGCCTTCAGGTGATTGACTGCCTCTTCTTCTGAGTGGCCTCAAGCTAAGATTTATACGAGAAAAGCTCTTCATCCTGGGCTTTGATGATGTCTTTATCATGAATGACCTCAAGCTTCAGGTGATCGATTTCATGCTTGTGCTTTGTAGAAACTTCAAAAACTTTATTGGCCAAGTGAACAAACGCGTCATGCTGGACGTAGACATCGTTGTTGCAAGCAATGTCACTTTGTTTAACGTGCCCTGGATTAGGATGGATCGCAGGAAGGAATTTTAATCCATCAAAGCATATTTTTGGGAATGTGGCTTTAAGCTCTGCTAGCTTTTCTGCTATCGATGGATCATGTGCAAAGGCTGAAGAAGTTTGTTTAGCCGAAACCACGGACTTCTTGTGAGGCTCGCGAGAATGCCTTGTGCTTGATGAACCAGAGTATTAGTCACGAGGAGCTTCAGATTGAGGTCCCCTTTGAGCTTATTTCTCTCTACTTTGTTCTGGTTGAGGAGGTGGATCATTGGGGTACGAAGAATGGCTATAAGTTTTGCTTCAATACGACGATGAATCTCGGGACGATAATCTCTATCGCCGTTGTCCTCTCTATCTCGGCGTTTACCAAACCCCAAGTCTTGGCTAGAATGATGGAAGATAGAGGACCCGCAAAGGTGGCTGAATCCATGAGAGCGTCCCATATCACCAGCATAGAAATTAAGTGAGGACAAGTTAGCAAGAATAACATGGTGGCTGAAGTTTAAGTGCAAGGTGAAGTGTAAGTGTTATTGTGTGTCCTAGTGTTTCCCTCCGACAGGCCAGTTTCGTTAGCTTTACTTATTGGAGTTTTTTCTCCTTGGTGATGGGCATGAATGCCTTCATTGCCTCTCTCGGGCAAATGAAGTTTTAGGGCTTCTAGATCGTCGAAGCCGTAATTGAGCAAGTCATCGGGAATAGTAAGGTCTGATAAGCCTTTCAATAAACCCTCTAAGTGTTGTGGAGACCGCTCTTTCTCCATTGGAGTAATTGTAACCTTCGAGGTTCCACCCACTATCTTTTTCCTTAGTTTGTAAGCTAGTTTCTTTTTCCCTTTGTAGGAGGATGTGGTTCATCAATGCCAGGTGCCTCAACCACCGGTTCCGGAACATGGCTTATATTCTCACCCGACGCTTTTGGCACCCCAGTTTCTCTAATCTCACCCTACTCGGATGTGTCGGGGGCACCACTTGTTGGAGGCACTGAAGGTCCGACCTGTTCTTTACCCTTCTTCGACACGAATCCGGTTGTAGTGGCACCGGATGGGAGATTTGTTTGAAGAACTTTTGCCAATAGCTCAAGCTTTGAAAGTGACTCATTGGAAATAACAAGTCTGATCTCTCGGTTTTCCACAGGAGTAGCAAGAATGACCTCGACGACCATAGAATACCCAGCACCTTTGGGACGTGGGCTGATGCCTGCAAAAAGATTGATGTAATTTAGAAAAAATACACTTCATGCCTTAGGTAAATAACAAGTACAGAAATGAAGCTTACTTCCTTTCAACCATCTTCTCGCAAAGCCCCGGGAAAGCGCACGTAAAATCATTCCTGCTTATATTGGGTGAATTTGCTCCATGCCTCCGTCAATATCTGACACTTGAAGTATGGCTCGAGGAATATGAAAGCTAGACTATCCGATCGTCGTTTGAAGCGATAGATGTAGCGGATGTCACCGGGAGTAGGGAGCCTAAATAAAATGCTCATAAAGAGAATACAAGTGCCATAGATGAATGCATGGCTATTGGGATGTAGTTGTGTCGGGGTGAACCCGATATGTTGCAGCACTTCGTGGAGAAAGGAGTTGAATAGTGGCACGCTGCCGACCCAGTACATGAATTTGTTGCAAGCTATATATCCAGCTGGGGGCAGGTGAGGACGATCTCATCTCGATGGAACTAATACGTCATCGAAAGGGATTCCGTGAATCGAACATAGCCGGTGAAGAGCGGTTTCATTGTTTTTTGAGGACTGGGAATCAATAGGATTATCTAGAATAACAGCTCCGTCTATCACATCAGGAGCTGGGTCAATAGTTGCAGCCGATGGGTTTGGGATATCCTGTGTAGGAGTTGTTGATGGATTCGAGGTTCCCACTACTTTCTGCTGAGAACTTGGCTCAGGTTTATCTGAAACTGTGGCGGAGCTTGACTTTTTTAGACATTCTCAACGAGCGTCGAATTTGGGTAAATACCTGTTTTAACTATACTTGAAAGACAATAAATATTAGATATAATGATAGAAATATTCCCTCCATGTAGTGTGTACTAGTGTGATCATTCGAGCATAAGTGTGAAAGATTTAAAGATTTAAAGAGTTGTGAAGTGTGATTGAGCCTTAAACTATCATCTTCGAAGATGGTCATCGTTGGTCGTCCTCGAAAGCTTGTTCTATGATCGGTAGTAGGGATCCTAGAATTGGGCATTGACATCATACGTTGAAGGCTGTTATTTACTTTGGTAAAGTTGAATACATGTTTACACTTTATTAAAACCGTGAAGTTGTTAGCCCAAATTGGTTATATATGCTCATGTGCTTAAGTTCTTGTCATTATTTGTTGTTCTACGTTAGGCGTGGGAGTATGCGATCTTGACATATGTTGTGTTCAAGCGGAGATGGTCTTGAATTATCAATGCCGAACCCAAGGTCTAAGGCCGATCGTATCTCTACGCCTACATACTGAACGACACATCTACAAGCTACCGAACGGCCTTACTCGAGATTTAACCAACCCACCTTCCGAATCCCTACTGTCCTGTGCTCTCCATCAGGACCGAACGACACTCTAGACCAAAGACACCAACCCACTCGCTCTCCTCCATCTCACTTCCTCAAATCACCTAAACACTCACCTAGGTGCCCACCGAACGACACTCTCACTCATACACTACTCTCACAAGGGACCGATCAACTAGTAGACTTCCACCCAACCTAACAAATCGGCATTGACACTTAGCCTACCCCTTCTAAACTTACTAACTCCTACCGACCCACTTCTACTTCCTTCTCCCTTGTTCCCTATTAGCCGAACGACTTCGTACCAGATCACCAAATTAACTCTACTTCAACAACCTAACAACCACACTCCCTCACCGGTGGCTCAACAAGAGTCGACGTCCTAGAAACCACCGGTATCCTTTTCCTTTCTCCTCTCCATCTCACCGGCCTCAAAATCAGTTAAAGACGCATCAAGTTCCAACCCTAAGGCATGTTCTAACCTCAAATTCATCTTCCTCATTTACACGACTCGTACCGTTTGTAATCTGAAGAAAATTCATGAATTCGAATTTCATGCAAAGCCCTTAATTTGGGAAAGTTGATTAAATGAGATATTCATACCTAAGAGAATGAATCGAAGCTTAGGGAATTGTTAGATTTGGGATTCAAGGTCGTTTAGACTCGTTCTCAAGAGGAGTTGTGGAGCAAACGTACTGGATTCAAGATGACAGAGCAAGGTTGAAGCGGTTGCTGAAGTTCGGTGGAAGGTAGATTAAAAGGTCATATAGAGTTAAAGTGAAAGTAAAATAAAGAAGAGGAGAAGTGTTGGATTTTATACGAAGAAGGGGTGGTGAACAGGGATTTACCGGTGGACCAGGTCAAAGTATCCCAGTGGGTCCGTGAACAATCTTGCCGGGCGACAATGAATATGTCGAACGAGTGGTTCAACGTGTGTACGTCGACCGGCCCGCACAAAAGTTGATAGCACAATCGAGAATCAGATCCCACCCGATAGCTGGAGAAGAGTGGGCAGCATGGATTGCTTATGGTTCAAAGCACATCATGATGACTCTCACGATACACTTTGGGGGGGGCAAAATTTACCCGGTAGCTTGGCCCGACCATGAGATGTTAATTATTGAGTTTCTAGGTTGAATCTATGTGAAACTTGAGTCAATGAAGGATTGACTTGAATTGAGAAGCTCGGCATATGTACTTCGTTCGACATATAAGTTTTGTTCGGCCTGATACATCGTTCGGCCTCAATATGTGGTTCGGCCGAGGAAGGATGGCGTGTGTTGCCCGGCTAAAAGAAAGGGGTTGTCGGGAACACAGTGAACATCGCTTCGTGACCACCGTTTGACCAACATCGCTCGGTAAAAGGAAAAGTGATGGTAGGAACTCAACACCATCGTAAGGCTAACGCCGCTTGACTAAAGGAAAGAAGCTAAAGGAGCACAACACATGTCACTCGGCAAGGGTGGCTAGGCATTGGGAAGTTCGGCTTAAATGCTTTAGTCACATGTCGCTCGACCATAAAGGGGCGGTTATGTGGCTTGCTGGGGAAGGCTATGTGGCTCGGTGACCCCTCGATCGACATTGAAGGGAAAATTAAGTGGCTCGGTCGTGGGGCATTAAGCATGGACGCCTTGGTCAAGCATCCATCGGTAAGCATCCATCGGCAAGAGTTACACGGCAAGCACCATTCGGCAAGGCCTCACTCGGCAAGAGTCACTCGGCAACCGCCGTTTGGTATGCCTGGTTCGGCACACAGAATTTGTCTATTATGGGCCGAGGTGTATCATCCTTAGGCCTACGTAGGAAGTCCGGCCTATCTTCGTCTATAAATAAAAGAGCATGGGCGCAGTGTAAAGGGACCTTTTTTCAGGAACTCCAGAGAGACTCTGCCATTTTCAAGACTTATTTCTTTAAACTTGTATTCAAGTTGTGTATCTGTATTCAGTCACTGAAAGAAGTAATAAAGATTATGATCAAAGTAGACGTAGGCAGTTACGCCGAACCACTATAATTCTAGTGTTCTCGTTTCTTACAATTCTTATTGCATTCACTATGTTATTCCTCAATTTTAATTTACTTTCTTCATTAATCTCTCTACACAATCCTACTCAAGGGTGTTAGTGACCATTTTTGGTGCTAACGTTGATATTATTATTTCTCCTGGACCTCTCTGTACAAAGGAGACTCTGCCGAAATTTTTTAGGAATTTTTGACTTAGAATTTTTTTGTGAAAAGTGAAAATATTTTCAAACTTTAGTAAACTTGAATAAGAATATTTAATTTATTAATTAGTATATTTTATTTAAAATACTTAATCATGAAAATTTAATTATTTATGAATTGATTAATTGAATAAAGTTATTTTAAGCTTCTTAATTCCTTCCCATTCCTTTTCGAGGACAAAAAGTTTTGAGTGGGGGAGAGTGTAACGACCCGTATTGAATTTAATTAGATTTTAGGATTTAACATTGTATGAAGTTATAAATTTATGTTTTGTTAGTAAGAAGACAATTAGAATGTAATTTAATAATGCAATTTAATGTAAGTGATTACCATTTTAGTGTAATTTCAATTTATTTTAATAATTGTTGAATGTAAGTTCCATCGATTGTAATAATAGATGTTAATATAAGAATGGAATAATTAAGGAAATAAATATTGGAATATATGAAATGAAAAGAAAACATTTGTGGTATAATGAGAATTCATTTGAAATCTAATACCAAATATAAACTGCAATAAGAGATGTTGGAATCCTTTAATTGAAAAGAAAAGAAAAGCGCATTGTAATTAATAAGTTAAACATCAGAACTTACATTTTAAATTAAATTAAGATAAACATTTTAATGGAATTTAAGCTTTGACTTGAAGAGAATAAATTGTATTTTTGCCTCTATTTGGAATAATAAATGTTGAATGTGAATAAAGGAAGGAGTGAACGTTTTAATGAAAGAATAACATAAGTTGTTATTTGAAATGCATCTTGGAGAAGTTGATATTCAATAGGATAAAACATTTACGTTGTAAATAGTGTATAAATTTTGTTGTATACGAAATTTTATAAAATATGTTTAAATTAGTATAAATGAAAAGAAAATAGTGTTTTATAATTAGAATTTGTTTGAAAGTAGTAATGAAATGGATTGAATCAGATTAATTGAAATATTTCAATTAAAAGGAAGCATAAATGAAAGTGTAATGAATGAGTTAATATAGGAACTTGCATTTTGTGTCGATATGGATTGTTCATTTTGATTAAGATAATTGCATGTTTTAAGACATATAAAAATATAACTTTCATTTTGAATAAGTACGATTTTGGAAAAAAACATTAAAATTTAGAATAATACACACACATACACACTTTAATATTCAATTTTTAAATATATCAGAGGGTTCATGATTGTGTAAATATTGTGGAATCAATTAGAATTACCTTGTATTAACAGTTGTACATTAATTACATAAGTTCAGATATATTTATTTTTCCATTGTATATATGGTTAAAACTTGTAAATTGGTTGCATTAATGTAAGCGTTACAATAATTAAAAAAAGGTAAAGCAAATCATTTTTATAGTGCACAGATAGATATATATTCATTAACTAATAAAAGTGGATTGAGTAACGTAAATAAATATATAGGTTGATTGGTTGATTGATTGATTGATTGTTAACTTCTTGATTGCGTTAATGGAGTGTACACATATATTAACATAAATCGAATGTTTTAATATGGAATTAAATGATGTAAATATGTGCATATTTAGGTTTAATGATATGAATTAATTGGAGTAATTCTGATGTAATTTTCATAAGATCTTTTAGTTCTGACTTGAATGTTTTGTTTTTTCATTACGCTCGGGTCAGTTTGAGCTTTTCAGTGAATTGAAGACTTTTTACTGGAGGACGAAGACGAAGATTCGATATATTATCGCTATTTATTATATTTATTCCGCTGCATTATTTGTTTATTCCTGCCGTATAACTCTGATTTGTATTGAAAAGTGTAATCAAACATTATTTGTAAAACAACTTCATGAACTATTTATTTGATTATTATATTTTGTCAATCTGCTGCGAGATTTTGTGTTTTTTCTTTTCTTAGATTTTCTTATTTACCCATTAACAATCATCCCTTTTGAATGGTTTGGATTAGACACGTGTGGTTTATTATCGATTTAAACCTTCCAAAAAGGTGGATTGTTACACCTCCATCCTCGAACGTCGCATTCCTTCTAGCATCGATAACGACTGCTAGCCCCTCAAGTCCTCGACCTCAAGTACACCAAAATGCGATAGAAGAAAAACCAACATCGAGTCTTCGATTTTCTCAACTTAGCATCTATTGCATACCCTAACCAACCTTCCTCCACTATAACGACCGCCGCCTTCCATACGTGCGCCTCTACCCTCCACATCGAAGGCCATCAACTCTTAGTCAACCATCCCATCCCTTCTCTTCAATCAGCGAATTCATGCGCACACAAACCCCAAATATTGCAAAATACCATAATGACGAATTCCTCCACTAACGCTCTCATGCGTGCTCACCTCTAGACATCTATGTCGCGATTAATTCGCGTGAATTTCATTTTTCATAAACTGAGTTCGATTTATTTTTTCTGTGTTCGGCCTCATTTATTTCGATTACATGATTTCGGTTTTGGCTAAGGGAGAAGAGGAATTCATGGTTTTGAACTGAAGGAAGAGAAGGCTGCATGTTTCAAAAGGGAATGAGACGCGATTGAACGTGACTAGGCGGCTATGACTTGATTTTGATTTTATACACTCACACACACACACAAATATATATATATATATATATATATATTCCAAATATCTCACATTATGTATCTTGAATTTTTGAACCCCTACGGAGGCGTGACGCCCGTGTTTCTAAGGTCATACCACTATTCCGAACTCAATGATACAAGTTCCGTAGCCTAATCTGATCATATGGGAAAGATAGCCTTTTAAATCGACTATTTAAATTAAATTCAATTAAATTATTTCTAGGCGTTTTCAGATCGTACGACCACATGTTAAATCAAAATGCTAAATTTGAAATCCGATAATTACACATTATTACAGATCCAATGGAGCTGGTCCGGTAATAACACATTATTACAGATCCAATGGAACAGGTTTCGTCGATTCCGAGACTGTGCCTCGGATCGCTATGTTAACACGTCGATTAAAATTGACAATTTCAAAATTTTACGAAATCAATTGGGATTTCAGTTTTAAAATTTACCAACTAAATTATAATTTCAAATCCAATATTTAGACAATTTAAATATTCAAAATCAATTGATGAAAAATCCGGGTCGTTACATTTCTCCTTCCTTAAAAGAATTTCGTCCACTAAATTGCGAAGGCAGGAAAAATGCTTCAAACCCATTAACTTAACAAAATCCATATAGAAAACTCGATATTCCAATTTTTTATATCTTTTAATTTCAACCAAAACAATTAATTTCCATCTTCTAATTCAAAATCCTTTATTTTCATTATAATTTAAAAATCACCCTACTTAAGTTAACAAAAAATTTCTAACACGCTAAATTTTCGAATTTTTTTGACAAAGTCTCCATTGTACGGAGAGCCTTTTGCAATATGACAAGAGAGATAAAAATATATACATCGATCAACATGATCGAAAAAACACTATATATATATATATACATATTTCAATATTTATTCGTTGCAGTATTTAATCTGAAAACGTACCATATGTTAGCGTTATTAAGCAAGCAAGCTTATTTAACATGCAATTTGTGCGACCAAAATCTAGCAAAATGGTCACTCTGTACCTATACTTAATTTAAACAGTAAGTTTCCTAAACAAAATGAAGGAATAAAAGAAGTGCCGCAATCCCAAAAAAGTATTAACTTTGCTCAGAAACAATAAGATAACTAATTATATTAAGATGGGACAGATTTTGTTCTCTTAAATTGATGTGTATATGTGTTGTATTTAAACCGGTATTATTCTTGTTGTACATAATTTCTGAAAAGAGAAACCATAAAACTGAAGATTTAATAGAAATCTAACAACATCACTGTAGAAGATGCTGGTTATCCAAGATATAAAGCAACAAAGTATACAATGAAGCAATCATACAGAAAAGATATTATAGCTCAGCTCCTAAGTTTGTCACAGTCCAACACCTATACGTCTGGAATTGAATCTTAAAAGATACAAATCACTAAAGGCCACTGCTTGTGGTCATAATAAGAACATTCAGGCATGATCATTTTTCTTAATGAGCTTTTATGATTTTTACTTGCTCGCAAATTTTATGGAAAAATGGGGGAGTAAAAGCAAGAAACAAAAGTTTGATAAAGTTTTATTTTTTTGACAAAATTAGTTGCCCAACGAGAACCTTGTAGGAAGTCATCTACTCATGTCTATTATCCTAACTTCAAAGTAGGAGCTTGTAATCGGGTATCTATTAAACATGCAATATGATATTTTAATCGAATAGGTAAATTTATAAGATTTGCCATATCACTTTCAGATTTCGACATGCAAAACCGCAACACTACATTCAAATGCATCAATTTATATTGATACATAACAAATTCATATCCATTCCAAATTGCTTAAAAATCAATTAATTCACTTACCATTGATTCATAGAATTTTATTTACTTCCATTTTCGTTAAACGATAATTTTTCTATGCAAATTCGATGATATTCGTTTAATAAAATAATCATTTCAGTTTATATCTAATTTAAGTTGATTCCAAATCAATTTATATTAATTCTATTCCATTTCAAATTTACTCTCAATCAATTTTTCAACAAAAACCTTGCTTGCTGAATTTTTATGTCAACGTCATCCAATCCATAAAAAATTTCAAGCCTAGCTTCAATCCAAAATTATTTACTTAATTAATTCATTTTCTCCCAATTAATTCAACTCTATAACCTAAGTTTGTTTACCTTGCCATCCAATTCCAATTCATATTTTTGATTTGATTTTTATTCAATCAAATTCTATTCCATTTACAAATTAATTTAATTAATTAATTCACCCAATCCACTTCAAACTTAATTTCAAGCCCGAATTCATTTTAAACAACATCCAAGGCCATATTCAATTTATTTACACTTAAATTGAATTTATTATAACCCAAGCCATTGCTACTTCAGCCTAATTCCATTTTAACCTTCTCAATTTGAATTTATATTTCCAAAATTCAATTTTCACGCTTCTTTCCTTATAAATATCATCCTCTACCTATAAGTTTTAAAAACTAATTCCTGGTATTGCCTAAAACATTCAAATACCTGGTTTCACTTCAAATCATTTTGAAACAAATATGTAGCTTTTTGGTTTTAACAAACCATTTGATTAGAAGTTTCAAGTCAACCTAATTTTATCCAAAACAATTCCTTTCAAAATTTCTAAAAACAACACCTATTGTTGTTTCATGTCATAATCAAAACCTATGGCCAAATGAAAGTTATTATGCCCTGATACCAAATGAAAGTGACTGCTATGCTATAGGATCGAAATGGTCAAAAGTTGTAAACAATATAAATGTAGTGGCAGTGCGATATAAACTAAGTTATCTACTGATGCGGAATATGAGTATAAAAATAAATAGTAAAGTAAACAACTGTAAAATAATAATAGCAGTCTAATGACACCGGAGATTTTTATACTAGCTCGAACTCCCGTTCTACGTCCAGTCCCAGACTCATTATGGAATTATAGCTAGCAACCCTCACTTAACCTGGAGGAACAGGTATCACACCGCCTAAGCAATCGAAAATGATTTTGACCGCCTAAGCAACATAATAAGACTTGACCGTCTGAGCAACTGAATAGGACTTGACCGTCTGAGCAATCGAACCGGACTTTGACTACAAAGTAGATTGTCTTGACCTTGTGTGTTCTAATAACATGGATTTGTCACTTGTAGTACACCTTTCCTATAATCTTTTCGTCAAGTTTGATGTGTGTAGTTGTGTGTATATGAAGATTAGGAAATTTCAAATTGCTTTTAGAAATATAGATTTGTGATTGTAAGCATGAATGCATAAATTCAAGAGAGTAGTTAATTCAAAAAATATGATTCAAGTATAATAAGTAAGTGAAGTGATTTGATCTTGAAATTCATGCATATATACAGTAGATAGAAAGTTACAACTTCTGGTGAAAATACTTTAACAAACACCAATGGTCATAACCTTCTGTGAAGAAGAAAGCTATTCATGAAAGGAAGTATCTATTCAGAAAATGACGTCAGGTCAGTCGACTAGTTTATGAACTTCAGTCTACTGAATTTGAAAATATAAACATGCATACATATGTGCACAAGTTCAATAGGATGCCTACAGATATTCAGTCGACTGAATGACCTTGTTCAGTCGACTGAATTCTATTGATAAATAAAAATTACCATAGCTCATTTGGTTGGAGCGCTTGTCTTCTAAACTAGTGACCCGAGATCGAGCTCTGCTCCATTCAATTTTTGAAAACTTGATTTTGATTAAAATATGTATGCAAGTTTATTTGAATGTGAATGATGATTCTTGAGGAAAGATTCTAATAAAGTACTAAACCAGACTCTATATACACGTTTGATGACTCTTGTTAAAATATATAACTATACGAACCATACTTTGAGTCGTTGAGTCCGGATGTTGTCGTAGTCGCATTTTGTTTTATATTATTCTATGTTAACACTTATGTGAAATGTAATTTATGTCATCATATAAACTCTCCTTTTTGTCGATGACAATGGAGGAGAAAGATATTGCTTTAACGCAATTTGTAGGAGTAAACGATGCAAGTACAAATTAACGGGGAGAAAAGATTAATTATTTACAGGAATATATTCAGGGTGAGAGATAAGTCAACAAAGCTTGTCGAAGATTCGTCTGTAGAAAATGGAATTTCCATCATCAAAAAGGGGAAGAATGTTGGATCATGGGTTTTAATTGCTGACATAAAACAACAATTCATGAATCTACGACTACGATAATATCCGGACTCAACGACTCAAAGTATGGTTCGTATAGTTACATATTTTAACAAGAGTCGTCAAATGTGTATATAAAGTCTAGTTTAGTGCTTTATTAAAATCTTTCCTCAAGAATCATCATTCACATTCAAATAAACTTGCATGCATATTTTAATCAAAATCAACTTTTCAACAAATGCATGGAACAGGACTCAATCTTGGGTCACTGGTTTAGAAGATAAGTGCTTTAATCAAATGAGCTATGGTAATTTTTGTTTATAAATAGAATTCAGTCGACTGAACAAGGTCATTCAGTCGATTGAATATCTGTAGGCACCCTATTGAACTTGTGCACATATGTATGCACATTTATATTTTCAAATTCAGTCGACTGAAGTTCATAGACCAGTCGACTGACCTGGTTCCAACTGTCATTTTCTGAATAGACACTTCCTTTCGTGAAAAGCTTTCTTCTTTGTAGAAGGTTATGACCATTGCTGTCCGTTAAAGTCTTTTCACCAGAAGTTGTAACATTCTATCTACTATATATGTGCATGAATTTCACGATCAAATCACTTCACTTACTTGCTTATACTTGAATCATATTTTCTGAATTAACCAGTATCTTTAATTCATACATTCATTGCTTACAATCACAATTCTATATTTATAAAAGCAATTTGAAACTTCCTAATCTTCATATACACACAACTACAAACATCATACTTGAAGAAAAGATTATAGGAAGGGTGTACTACAAGTGACAAATCCATTTATTAGAACACACAAGGTCAATACAATCTACTTTGTAATCAAAGTCATATTCGGTTGCTCAGGCGGTCAATTCCTATTCGGTTACTCAGATGGTCAAGTCCTACTCTGTTGCTCAGGCGGTCAAAGTCATGTTCGGTTGCTCAAGTGGTGTAATACCTATTCCTTCAGTTTAAGTGAGGGTTGCTAGCTATAATTCCAGAAGGAGTCTGGGACTGGACGTAGAATGGGAGGTCGAACTAGTATAAAAATCTCTGGTGTCATTTTACTACTGCTATTATTTTATAGTTTTTTACTTTACTATTTATTTTTATACCCATATTCTGCATCACTAGATAACTTAGTTTATATCGCACCGCCACTACATTTACATTGTTTACAACTGTTGGCCATTTCGTCCTATAGCATAACAGTCACTTTCATTTGGTATCAAAGCATAGTAACTTTCACCTATTTTCACAAAAATCTCCATAATAAATTACTACAGTAGCAATCCATCATTTAGAAACTCGAAAATGAATATTAATAATGCGCAATCATCACTGGGATTATTCTCTAGCGATTGAAATGAGTTCGGTGCTATTCCTTCCAAAATCTATTTAAAACCATTTTTCTATTCAAAACTATCCCCAAATAATAATACTATTATTTATTTTCAAACACTTTGGAAAATATTTCCAAAAATCTCTTAGATTTAATATTCCAAATTCTAGTTTTAATAAAATTTTAGTTTTAACTAAATTGTATAATCCATACTTATACAATTAAATTTTGGATTTTATAACACATTTTCAATTTTATAATCTTGTCTGGATAACATACAAACACATCAATATACTGTAATAATTCCAGAAATATATTTATTTTATATCAAGATATAATTTGGGTAAATTATTTCATTTACCCACTTCAAAACCATAATATGTCAGTTTACCGTGTTCAAGTGCTTAGAAACTCCTATCGATTTAGTGGCGTACCAATACTCGACCAAAATTTATTTGCCACTCAACCGATAAATCAACAAAATATAAAAAAAATTATAATAACTAACAAATACACGGTCATATATATTAATACACTCAAACTCATCCTAAGGTACTACTGACCCTATCTCTAATGAGCATCCCTACCAAAGCCAAGATTCTCGCTTAACCTTCAGCTCTGATACCAAGTGTAGCTACCCAGGATTTTCGACCTTCGGAAAATGACATTAATACATTCACTGTATAACATGTCGAGTATTTAAGTATCAGAAATATCGATTGCTAGGGGTAAAGAAGAAAAAAAAAGGATAGAAGAAGAAATAGAAACAACCACATAGAATCTTAGAATCGCACCGAAACAAAATAAAATATATAATAACATATCTTTATACAAAGAAACTATAACTGTTTTATACTTACAATCATTAGAGTACAATAATCAATACATCAATCTGGATAGTTATAATAACTTGTCCTGATATACATAACTCATACAGCAGAAATAACCAAGTACGTGATATACATCTGAAATCCACCAGCTCATCTCCGGAGCTCCATAGCATTCTAACCTGAATCTGTAATACTCAGTCTGAATCAAGCATTATTATAAAATAACACCTGAGTCAGTCTGGAAAACATGCGTGATAAAACACACTCAATTTGAATTATTAAATTTATCAAAATCCTTTGCAAAAAAAGGTATCTCGTAAGACCGTATCATACATAAGCCCGAGGGGTTTTTCCCTTACGATAACCAAAACGTTTTATAGAAAATCTTGTAATATTATAATAGAGTCTAAGTACAAAAACTTATCCAAATAGCTGAAGTTGTTACATTAATTAAATTCCAGCATATTAGGCTCTACAAACAAAACTGTAAAGGCTCGTACTGGAGAATGTATTCCATACAATGACTGGGCTACTGGGGTACCGTCCATCACAGTACACCTTTAGAAAAATATGCCGAGGACTTTGCTGGGATCCCTTGCTACACAAGACCGGCCTACCCCTAACCTAGATAGTATCAAATATGTTATCACCCTGGGTGTTCCTACCCTTAAAAATCGAGCGCTTCCTTTTTCATGCACAACCATATCCATAATTATATATATTTCCGTCGGTATCTAGAAAAGTGATAACATACCCTAATTGGGTGCGACCTACTTAGCCTTACTGCATCTTCCCTGTTTTAGTCAATCTCGGTTGATGAGGCTTAAGGCTAACGTCCTCTTTCAAGAACAATTCAACTTAGAATGTTCATCGTCCTCCAATGACGATGTTCTGATAACATTCGTCCATACAAGTTGTCCTAGGTCCGAACAAATCGAATCACTGTCTTCCCTATCTTCACGATATCCATTCGTAACATTCAACTGGATCGAAGTGGTTTTTTGATAATTAAATCCGATCCAGGTCTCTTCGAGATGATTAACGAAATTGGCCAAAATTGATAGTCGGTTATTTAACTATCACTAAACATCCATAAGCCGACATAAGGCCTTATTATAATTTTTTTTCCAAAATTCACTTTCAAAATATCTTTATAAGATATATATATATATATATATATATATATCTATGTATATGTATGTATGTATGTATGTATGTATGTATGTATATGTATGTATATATGTATGTATTCAAATATATTCCCATATTTCAAAATTTGAAAACCAATTCAAATTCTAATACCCATAATAGGATTTTCCTGAACCATCTCAATGTCTTAGAAATATTTTCCTTCGATTCCATTTACAATTCAATACTTGAAAATATTTCTATAATAACAATAATCTCGTAGGGGAATATTCTAAATTCTTCTAGTTCAATACGTAGGAAATAATTATAACTATGCTTTCCAAAAATCAATTTATCTCCAATACTTAGGAATTATTCCATTTGTTTCACAATTCACAAATCCTTTACAATTCATTTGTAAATCCCCTGACTCATTTTTAACAAATTCTATAAGTTTCGGAATTCGTTAATTAACTTCCTTTAAATTTCCTAAGTAAAAATTCCCATTTCAAACCCTTTTTATGAATTATAAATTTAGTTTGAATTTTTATATTCAATCCCTTGGAAATTAACTTAAATTTCAACATTTCACTATAACATTCCTTTTTCAAACCACTCTCCATCTACCACATTAACTTACATATCTCGAGGTAATTATAAATCGCTTTAATCCATTGCCTTCAAATCAAATATATATATATATAATAAATATTTTAAAGAAAAATAATTAAATTTCAAAACCCGGTTAAGTACTATTAAAATAACAAAGCACCTTCTCATTTCCGGTTCATTTTAAATAAAAACAATTCGTTTACAAGCTTATTAACAAAAACTTATATTTTCTTTCACTAATGTAAAATATTTGAATAACCCACTTTTGAAATATTCCAATACTAACTAGTTTTAAAATTTCATAGTTTAATAAATAAAATTTCCCTTTTAAAACAACCTAACTTCTAAATAAAAAAATATATGTATTTTAAAATTCCAATAATCAATTTCAATTTACAAATTCCTCTTGATTCACGACATATCGATTTCCTTTCCAATTCCCTTTCGAATTCACTTTCCAAAAATAAACTCTGCTATTTTTTTTCCAAAAACTATTTTCATATCTTGATATAAATTCACACTGTGAAATTTATATTTCCAATTTATCACTAATATTTTTCCACTATTTATAAACTCCTTTGAATTTTCACTTATTTATAAAACTAATCCTATTTATAAAATCTCATTTCATAAATCCATTTTATAAATCCATTTCTCAATAGACTCATTTATTTCATAAGTCTACTAAAAATATCGATTTCAATTCCTTTTCGTATTTTCCAGAAATATCGTTTAAAAATCCATCATTCGAAATCGTTTATATGAATTATTTTAAAATATCTATTTGAAATATACTTTTGCGATTAGTTAAGTACAATCCAAAAATCAATTTATCATTTTATAATCAGTTTCATTTAAAATAGTCCAACTTCAATATACATATTTTTATATTCAAAATCTTCTTTTAATTCCTTCAAATTCAAAATTATAACTTATGGTATTTAAAATACCAAAATTCAGGCCAGTGGTACTACATTATCCAGTAATTCAAGTCACAACAATAATGTATAACATATCATTCTAACACATCATATATTACTATATATGGAAAACAATCAATATAAATTTGCGGAATCCAGTTGGATCCCTCCAACCTATTTCCCTGCATCCATGGATGTTAATATGACATAATAATACCAATACCACTTCAAGGGGGTATCACGATATATAGGGTCATTCGCTATTATGCAAGGTGCATAGGGTCTCATCCACTAAAATATACGAGAATATCAATCCAACTACTAATATATATACTACTATATATATTTAACATTCAACATATAATAATTTTATAAATTCAACCAAGCATCGAATAATTGATTTTAACTATTTAAGATTAAATTTGGAAATCCAAATGAGTGAGAATTTCTCACCTTTGATTTATTTTGCAATCCATTTCGATTTCAAATTTATTCCATGGTACAATTTTTCTTGCTGCTATCCAATGTGACTTTTTATTTGTAGACCTCGCACGAATAAATTTACGACGCATATAAGTTGTGGATTAGTTTAAATTAAAATATAATTAACTAATCATATAATTAATCTTAATTACCTTCTTAATCCTATGCTTAGATGAATCTGACCGCACATCTTCCTTCTCCACTGCAATGAACAATAGGTCACAAAACATAGATGCCCCGTTTATTCAACTCCACTATTGCTTGGAATCACCGAGACGTGTCGGAATCCTTCCAACGAGCGCCACTGCTAAGAGTTTCTCCTCCATCCCTGAACGTTGCATTCTTTCTGGCATCGATCACGACTGCCAGCCAGCCTCGAGTAAACCAAAACGCGATAGAAGAAAAAAAAACAACATATAGCCTTCAATTTTCTCGACTTAGCATCTATCGCATACCCTAACCGACCTTCCTCCCCTAATGCGACTGCCACCTTCCAGTATGCGCACCCTACCCTCCACGTCGAACTCCATTAACTCCTAGTCGACCACGCCATCCCTTCTACTCCATCATCGCGCTTACGTGCACATAAACCCCTAACACTACAAAAGCCCAGAAAGACGAACGCCTCCACCAGCGCTCTCACGCACTCTCCCCTCCAGACCTCACTGTTGCGATTAATTTGATGAATTTTTTTTAAACCGAGTTCGATTTATTTTTCTGTGTTCGGCTTTATTTTTTTCGCTTGCGTAGTTTCAATTTTGACTGAGGGAGAAGTAGAATCATAGTTTTGAACTAAAGGAAGAGAAGGTCGTGAGGGAAAGGGATGTGACTAAACGTGACTAGGCGGCTATAACTTGATTTAGATGATATATATATATGTATATATATGTATATATATATGTATATGTATATGTATATATATGTATATATATATATATGTTCTTAATATCTCACATTACATATCTCGAATTTTTGAACCCCTATGGAGGTGTGCCGCCCGACGTTCCTAATGTTATACCGCTATTCCAAACTCAATGGAACAAGTTCCGTAGCCTAATCCAATCGTATGTGGAAGATGGCTTTCTAAATCGGTTATTTAAATTAAATTCAATTAAAATATTTCTAGGCGTTTTCAGAGCGTAGAGCACGTGATAAATCAAAAGGCTATGAAATTTGAAATCCGATAGTGACACATATTACAGATCTAATGGAACTGGTTACATCGAATTTCGAGATTATGCCCCAGATCGCTATTTTAACGCGTCGATTAAAATTCACGATTTTCAAAAATTTATGAAATCAGTTGGGATTTTAGTTTTAAAAACTTACCGACTAAATTATAATTTCAATTCAATTTTTAAACCATTTAAATATTCAAAATCTAACGGCG
This sequence comes from Allium cepa, assembly GCA_030765085.1. NCBI lineage: Eukaryota > Viridiplantae > Streptophyta > Magnoliopsida > Asparagales > Amaryllidaceae > Allium > Allium cepa. The sequence continues at coordinate 274,855,736 of CM060928.1, forward strand.
AATAATACGGGTCGTTATAGGGTTTCTACCTCGCAAGAATAACATCCATACAGGAAAGAGTGGAGATAAACAATGGAAAACAAATCCAAATAAGAATGGCCATAAATAGTATTAAGAGAAAGACTTGAAAGAATGGAAATAATCTGAACGAAATCCAAACTGGATAGAATGGATAAAAAGGATAACAGTCCAAACTTGATAGAATGGACAAAACCAGTAATTAAACACCGCGAAGAGTGGTTGACTCTTCCTATTGCAATTAAAAAAATAGATCCAAAGGATTGAATCAAATAAGGAAAGGAAACATTCCAACAAATGAATAGGAAGGTGCACCATCCTGGAATTACATCTCTAGTAATATACTTTTAAGAAGCTCATATAGTCCGTGACACTTCTAGGACAATACCAAGCCAGACCTCACAAACCTTACCAAATATCTGAATATTTCCACATCTAAGTGCACAACCAAGTCCAACCTAAATGAGATGTGGAACTATCCTAATGGGAGCAATCCCACATAGCTTGGCTTCTCTTGTGCTTTAGGTTTAGTCATTTCCGACAAAGGATAACAAATCTCAAAAGAGCAGCAAATTGTTTTTAAGCTAACGATACACCATGAAGAAAGCTGAATCTCAAAATTAATAAATTAACTATCAGAGATAATTAAAATGTTAGTTTATAGAAATTAAATATCATATATTTAACACTATTGTTGATTCCAAACAAGTGTTATTGCTTGGTTGAAAATGAAGCCAGGCAAGTTGAGGTAGTGTTACCTCTAGGCATCGCCTTGACGACATTTTTAACCTTTAAGGTAGTAGTGAGTCCAAGTCTCAATGTTTAGCATTAAAAGTGACTAAATCCTTTCCATATAAGCGTTATCATTTACGGAATTATTTTTCCATAACCGGATCGAATCTTACACTTTAAAACTGAACTTGTGCTTGATCTCCATATTACAGATGATGGTAAAAACATCTTAGAAATACACTTTTAAAGTATTCTTTTGAAAGACAAATTTATAATACTAAGTACATAAAAATAAAGGTCAAAAACAAAATGTCGTTAAAACATTATATACTATAAAACGCAAAACAATTTATACTTAACTTTATATACAAATAATTTCTTCATAAAGGATTTTCTCATTTATAAACCATTATTTATATATTTAAAATAATATTTGTTATCGTAGAAGTTAATAAAATAATTTAATTACCTTTACAAATTTAAAATAATATTAATTACCTGGAAAGATAATTAATCACATTTATAATCTCTTTTAAATAAACAAATCCGTTATAAATAGTTAATTATTTCAAAACATTTTTATATCATCAGTAAATTTACTTTAGATCTTTATTAAATTAGTTCATTAACTTTAAAACACTTTCATTAAATTAGTTAATTTACTTTAACCACTTTTTTAAATTAATTAAATTTAAACATAATTAATTAAAAATATTTATTAAATTCAAGTAATCATCAATAAAAATGAATAATTAATCTCAAACATCATTAATTAAAAAGATTAACAAATTTTTAAATAACATTAATTAAAAATATTAGTTAAGTTTAAACAATCATAAATTAATTGGATTAATTAAATTCAAACATCATCAATTAAAATGATAAATTAAACATCATTTATTAAAATGATTAATTAACTATAAAACATCATTATTAAAATGGTTAACTAAATTTCAAATATCACTGTTAAAACAATTAATTAGATCTAAAACAATCACTAATTAATATGATTAGTTAAATTTGAAAATCTTTAATTAAAATGATTTAATTAAATTTAAATCTGGTTAATCAAATGGACTAATAAATTCCAAAACATCCTTAATTAAAGTAATTAATTAATTTCAAAATCATTAGTTAAAAAGATTAGCTAATTTTAAACATCATTAGATAAAATAGTTAATTAAATTCAAAACAACCATTAATTAATTTTTTTAATTAAAGTTCAATATCATAAATTAAAATGATCTATTTTGAATCCAAATCTCATTAAGCGTAATTAATTTCAAACATCATTGATAAAAATGTTTAATTAAATTTCAAATATCATTAATTTAAATGATTAATTACTTTTAAACATCATTAATCGAGCTGGTTAATTAATTTCAAAATCATTAGTTAAAATGATTAATTAATTAAAATAACCATTAATTAAAATGACTAATAAATTTAAAATATCATTAATTAATATGATTAATGAATTTTAAAATTGTTTAATGAAATCCCAAGCTCAATTTCAAATAAGCATGGTAGGGTTTTGGGGATGAAAGTCAAGAAGTGACGGTATAGCGAAAATCACGATAATGACACTTAAACACTTTAAATGGAATATCAAGATTTATTTCAATTAAATATCAATATAACAACATAAGGATGTAAATAAATAATTATTGATGAGAAACCCCTTAGGGTCTCTCTACAAATTTTCCTATAAGATAATGGTTTAGGACATTATATATAATCATATGGGTTCATAATAATCAAGTTAACATGTCATCCATTTTCCAAATAAAAATTCAATCAAATAATCAATCAAACGATTTAACTAACATCCAAGCAATCAATAATAATTATAACATCATAGATATGATATAGTAAAATTGTATGTGAGTTAAACTCACGTTGATTCCAGTTTTTGTCAAAGCATTCCGATTTGGACTAAAATCACTAGCTCCAAATCCAACCAAACCAACTCCTTTGCGTAGCCGTCGCCGCCGTGAGTCCAACGGAAGAAAAGGCCTTCGAATCCGACCTCATACTAAAAAATTATTCAAATTATATGTTTTCATATTTAAATTATATAATTAAATAGTTAATTACATCATTAACCAAACGAATTACCCCTAAAATCCTTCTTTTCCATTCATAATCACCCCATGTACACAGCGTATCATGTACCCATGGCTGCTTCTTAAAATGAAGATATCTCCTTCGTTTTAACGAAACAACCTCTCATTTTCGCCAACGCGTCTATCTTCGCAAGAGATACCTCCTCGACACCACGATGACAAGCTCGTGCCCCTAGATAAAATTCGACATGAAGCTCTCCTACCCACTGGCTTAAAGTGTGGACCACCCAAACGTGTGCTGAATCCACCAAATATGCACCGTACATGTCTTCTCGAACGAGAAATACAACGGAAGTAACCTCATCGCCTCTCGTTGCCTAATGTCCAAGCAATCTCAATCCCAAGCACTCTATTAACACAAGGCCACCTCTCAAATTAATGACAAAACCAAAAACGAGACCATGGAAGAGAAGCACTCGCTAACACGAGTTTAATGAATCCGAAATCATGATTTTTAGTGGAGTATACAATTTGATTTTGATTTTAAAAGTTTGTAAAGCCTATCTTTTTGTTTACAGGAAATGTATAAATAGGGGAGGAGGGTACAGGTAGTGAACATGGTGAAGTGAGGAGGTATGGTGAAGGAAAGGAGTTGAATTGACGGGGTATATATTATTTTATATGAAAATATCTGATATTACACACCTGAAAAATCACGAAATCCTATCAAAGCATTTCGACTGTCGTTTTATACTAAATACCCCTATTTCAAACTCAGTGGAACAAGTTTTGAGACCTAATTCCAAAGTATATGGAAGTTATCTTTTTAAATCAAATTATATTTAAAATTAATCGCTATGCATTTCGAGTTCGCACGACTAAACGGTATGTCCAATGGTTATGAAACTCGACGGAGTTCAACAATTTATTACTCCAGATCTAATGACACTAGTTTCATCAAAACCTGAGACAGTGCCCCTGAATGTTAATTTCAAAAGTTAAATATCGTTTTATATTTTTGATCCAATTATCGATATTTATCCGATCTATTTATATTTGTAAATAAATTTACAAACTGAATTCACCAATATTAGTTATTAATTAAAAGGAGTTAAACAAAACTATTAAATCCATTTAACTACTATTTGATTTACAATTCAAATTTTTAAAATGATCATAACATTTGAATTCAGGTTATGAAATCCCAAAATCTAATTATTTTAAATATTTGAAATCAATTAAGATTCAATGACCAAAATTTTAGGTTGTAACATTCTCCCCCTTAAAAAGAATTTCATCTCCGAAATTTCCAAGAAAGAAAATGTTTCCAAACCCTTTAGTTTAAAACTATCAACAAAAATGAGTTATTAAACTTATTAGTTAAACCCTAAGATTTTTCGAAAAAAATTTGGCACTGTCTCCTTTGCACGGCTCGATCAGAACAACTACAGATTGCCTCTATGGGCTTCAAACGACCAAAAAAATAAAAGCCAAGTGGCCTTCCATATCCGAGGCATAAAATCATCAACCAATTCAAATTTCTAAATCTATTACGTACCTTTTTGCATTTGTTATATATTTTTGGAAGTAATTTATTATCACTATTCAAATGCAGGTGCATAAGAATCAAATAGCAATCTCTTGCATACCTATACTTATGAAATCCAAAAGAGAATCAAGCTCACAAAAGCAATATAATGTAACACTACATGAAATAACAAGCATGATTTAAATCTACATGCAATTCCAATATAAAATAAAGCTACATGCAACTAACGACAATATCATAATCATAGGCGACAAAATACAGAGGATATTCTGTATTAAATGTTATGCATCCAATAATTTCAAATGATAAATTAAGATCCCAATGCCCGGGTTTTTAAATTCAAAATTTTATTTTTAAATTTCTCACATGGGAATTAAATCAAAGATCAAAATTCAAAATGACAAGGAGGGGATTCCTCCTAATAAAGCATGGTCGAACTCTAGGATCAAAACAACATGGAGCATCCAGTGGTATTCCAGTTCCTCTAAAAACATCAACTATAGTGAACAAATATTATTTCTTTCCTAAAATCTTCAAAATCCCTTTTTTTCAAAATCACCGAGATTTCGGTCCTAATAACAACAATTCAAATCCTTTGTTTATAAATTTAAAATTTATAAACAATGATATATAAATAAAAAAATCAATCAATCTAATTAAGTCAAATCAATTCAGACTCCGTATAGGAATAAACCAACACCATCAGCCAATCAATCACTTCCATATGGGAAAACCTATCACTTAACATTGTTTCAAAGTGTCAAATGACTAACAAACAAATATTAAATTAGGTTCAAACTTTCTTAATTTCTTGAAAACCTATCGTCTATCGCTTAGAAGATTATTCAAACTCACTCGGACAAAACGGAAAGTTATACTCTAAATTTGTTAGTTTATTAAATACATCAATTTTTTCTAAATCACTTATATTTCCGCTTAGTATTTTATTCAATACTAAAATTATTTATGAATTATTTCATAAATTTTCACCTAAATTTAAAAATATTTGATAAATTCATTTCTTTATAAAACATCAAACATTAACTTATTTCACTTTATTTACTTATATAGTACTCTTCTATATCCTAAGAGTACGCACAAATTTTATTTTAATTTTCATAATTTAGGTGAAGATTGACATAAAATTTCGGTCTTTTAAAGTTGAGTCAACCTCTTGACCTTTTTAACTTAGAGTATTAAAATGATTGATGTTTTAAATAATATATGGTTTTAATAAAACAATGTTTATCAAAACTTTCCCATCCAATTTTAACTCATTTTTAAACCTTTGTTAAATGATCCCCTATCTTATCTAATAGTAAAATCTTATCTATCAAAATATTCTCTTATTAGAAATACCCTTTTTTTAAACCAGTACCCTTTAAGGGAACTTAAAATTATATACCCAGTTTTTAATTTCCAAAACTCATCGTTGAAAACATAATACATATATTTTTATATTAAATAACTTCAAATCATTTATTTATCAAAACTTAACTTGGGTTCATTTAGATTTGAACTCATTTCGATCGCATAATGAAAAAGATAATAATTTACCAAGTACTCGATAAAGTTCGCCTAAGCGAACATCTGATCGTTACTAAGAAAATTATTCAGATTACCACAAAACAAATCGAGATGATGTTCTTCTAATTATCCAAATGAAAATGAATTCCATTTAAAATTTTACTTACCAAAATATTTTTGCTTTTAATCACATACAAAAATACTACTATTTTGTTTCTCAAAATCCTTTTGAAATTATTTTCAACAATTCCAGGATTTAGATTCAAAAGTACCTTTTAAACACATTTTATAAACTAAATTCATATAAAATTTCCTTTATATAAAAATCATTTCATATTATACTAATTCTCTTTTATTTTAATAGAATTTTCTCAAATATCTATTCTCTAAAGGTCTCATCCCACCATTTAGATTATATTAACCAACATTTATTAAAATTTTATTTTTTTACTCACCATTAGTAAAAGGTGAATTTTGACTTAACATTTCTCCAAATACTTTGTAGTCAAATTGTGAAATTAATTCACAAAGGAGTTCGTTTATAAATTCATATAACAAATGCTTATAAATAAGTTAAACACAAATAATCAACAATCAACAAATGGCAATCAACGGTCCTATTTTAATCGAGCATTGATCAAACAATAGTGATAATAAATAAATATTATCATATTCAAATAAACACACTCAATAACTGTATAATGTTTTGAAAATTATTCCTTTGTATACATATAACATAATCCTAGACAAAAATATTTCGTTTGCCACATTTTCAAAAATTCAATACCATGTCTGTTGGCCTTGTTCAAGTGTTCATAAACACCTATCGACACCGTGGTGTCCCATGTCTTGACCAGAATTTATAAAAACTCAATAGACCAATTAACATAATACATTTTTATAACATTAACAAATACACTCTCAAATTTATAATACTCTCAAACTCATTTTAGGATGTCGCTTATTCTATCTCTATTGAGCCAGACCCTACCAAAGCCTTGGTTCTCACTTAACTTTGCACTTTGATACCAAGCCGTAATGGCCTGCCTTTTTTACCATTGAAAGTCGATACCAAATACTACTACTATGCTCAAATGTTGAATATCCAATCGACAAAGGGCAGATTATTAAGGTAAATAAAAGGAAAAGAATAAAGAATGGAGAAAATCAAAATCTCACTGCGAAATCAACAACATATAATATAACAAGGACAGTAAAATCTATCACTCCAAAAATACAGAGTATATTAGAGTTAAAAAAAACCTTATCAGCTGGACAATTATGAAATCCTGACCTTACGTTACATATATGGATATTATATAATACAGAGGAAAATAAAACACTATGACAGGTAAATCTCCAACTCCTCTTCAAGAACTCCATAACACCAAAGCCAACCAAGGGAAAATACTCGGTCTAACTCTAGCATTATAATAAAATAACACTTGGATCAGTCTGGAAATACCAGTGTGAGAAAACTCAAATAATTGGGAACATATAAAAGTTCTGTGAGACCATGCCACTAACGTCGAATGGATGTTTACCTCATAAGAATAACAACCATACAGGAAAGAGTGCAGATAAACAACAAAAACAAATCCAAATAAGAATGGACATACATAGTATTAACAACTTGACTTGAAAGAACTAAAATAATCTGAACGAAAATCCAAACTGGACAGAATTGATAAAACAGGTTAATAGTCCAAACTTAATAGAATGGAAAAACCACTAATTAAACACCTTGAAGAGTGGTTGACTCTTCATGTCGCAATTAAAGAAAAACTGATTCAAAGGTTCGACTCAAATAAGAAAAGGAAAATTTTCAACAAATGACTATGAAGGTGCACCACCCTTGAAGTACACCTCTAGTAATATACTCCTGAAAAGCTCATATACTTTGTGACACTTCTTAGACAATACTTAGCTGGACCCCACCAAACCTTACCGAGTACCAAATATTTCCACATCTAAGTGCACAACCGAATCCAACCTAGATGAGATGTGGGACTATTCTATTGGAAGCAACCCATATAGCTTGGCTTCCTCTCCCGCTTTGGGTTTAGTCATTTCCGACAAAGGATAAAAAAATCCAAAGGAGAAGCAAATCATTTTTAAGGTGACGATAAACCATGAAGAAAGATGAATCCAATAATTAATAAATCAACCATCGAAGATAATTGAAATAATCGTATATGGAAATTAAATATCATATATTTAACAGTACTCGTTGATTTCAAACAAGTGTTATCTCTCGATTAAAAATGAAGCTAGGAAAGTTGAGGTAGTGTTACCTTTAGGCATCGCCTTGCTGACATTTTTAACCTTTAAGGTAGTAACGAGTCCAAATCTCAATGTTTAGTGTTAAAAGTATGACTAAATCATTTCTATATAATCAATATCGTTCAAGGAATTATTTTTTCAAAACTGAATCGACTTTTACTTTTTAAAACTGAACTTATACTTGATTTCCATATTACAGATGTTGGTAAAAAGATTTTAGAAATACTCTTTCAAAAATACTCTTTTAAAAGACAAACTTATAATACTAAGTATATTAAAAAAGGGTCAAAAACAAATGTCGTTAAAACATTGTTTACTATAAACCCAAAATAATTTATACTTAGCATTATTTATAAATAATTTCTTTTTAAAGAATTTTCTCATTTATAAACCAATATTTATATATTTAAAACAATATTTATTATCCTAAAAGATAATAAAACAATTTAAACACCTTTATAAATTTAAAACAATATTAGTTATCCCGAAAGATAATTAATCACATTTATAGCCTCTTTTAAATAAACAAACGCGTTATCCTTTATAAAAGTAAATTCACTTTAAAATCTCTATTAAATCAGTTTATTAACTTTAGAACACTTTCATCAAATTAGTTAATTTACTTTAACCACTTTTATTAAATTAATTTACTTTAAATATAATTGATTAAAAAGATTTATTAAATTAAAATAATCATTTATTAAAATGAATAATTAATCTCAAACATCACCAATTAAAATGATTAATGAATTTTTAAATATCATCAATTAAAAATAATTTATTAAGTTCAATTAATCATAAATTAATCGGACTAATTAAATTTAAACTTCATTAGTTTAAATGATAAATTAAAACATCATTTTTTTAAATGATTAATTAACAATAAAACATCATTAATTAAAATGGTTAACTAAATTTCAAATATCAGTAGTTAAAACAATTAATAAAAACAAAAACAATTATTAATTAAAATGATTAATTAGAGTTTAAAATCATTAATTAAAATGATTTAATTAAACTCAAATCTTATTTATCAAATAGATTAATAAGTTCCAAATCATTCTTGATTAAAGTAATCAATTAATTTCAAAATCATTAGTTAACATGATTGGTTAACTTTAAACATTATTAGATAAAACATTTAACTAAATTCAAAACAATTATTGATTAAAATGATAAATTAAAGTTCAATATCATTAATTAAAATGATCTATTTTGAACTCAAATCTCATTAATCGAAAGCTTAATTAATTTCAAACATCATTAATAAAAATGGTTAATTAATTTTCAAATATCATTATTTAAGATAATTAATTACATTTAAACATGATTAATTGAAGTGGTTAATTAATTTCAAAATCATTAGTTGAAATGATTAATTAATTTAAATAACCATCAATTAAAATGATTAATAAATTGAAAATATCATTAATTAATATAATTAATGAATTTTAAAATTTTGTTTAGTGAAATCATAACATCAAGTTCAAAACACACACGATAGGGTTTTGGGGATGAAAACGAAGGAACGACGGTATAGCGTAAATCGCTATAACGACACTTAAACAACTTAAATGGAATATCAAGATTTATTTCAACTAAATTTCAATATAATAGCATAAGGATGCAAATAAATAATTATTGATGAGAAACCCCTCAGGGTCTCTCTACAAATTCTCCCTGCAAAACAATGGTTAAAGACATTATATATAATCTTATGGGTACATAATAATCAAGTTAATATGTCATACATTTTCCGAATGGAAATTCAACCAAAAAATCAATCAAACAGTTCAACTGACATCCAAGCAATCAACAATAGTTATAGAATCATAGATATGATGCAGTAAAATTGAATGTGAGTTAAACTCACATTGATTCCAGTTTTCGCCAAAGCGCTTCGGTTTGGACTAAAACCGAACTAGCGTTCGATTTTAGCAAAAAATTCCACTAGCTCTAAATCCAACCAAACAAACTCCATTGCGCAGCCATCATATCTATGAGTCCAACGCAAAAAAGGGCATTTGAATCCAACCTCGTACACAGAAGTTATTCAAATTAAAAGTTTTTGGATTTTAATTACATCATTAACGAAACTAATTACCCTTAAAAACCTACTTCCCCATTCATAATCATCTCCTGTACACAGCGTATCATGTACACAAAGAATTCCACCATGGTTGCTTCTTAAAATAAAGATATCTCCTTCGTTTCTTAATGAAACGACCTCCCATTTTCGCCAACGCGTCCATCGTCGTGAGAGCTACCTCCCAAACACAACAATGACAAGCTCGCGACCCTTGATAAATTCCAACCTGAAGCTCTCCCACCCACTTCCTCGAAGTGCGGATCACCCAAATGTGCACAAAATCCCACCAAATTTGCACCTAGATGTCTCTTCGAATGAGAAATGCAATGGAAGCAACCTTATAGCCTCTCATTGCCTAATTTCCAAGCAATATCAAGCCCTAGCTCTCTATCAACACACGACCACCTCCCTAATTAATGATGAAATAAAAAATGAGACCATGGACGCGAAGCTAGCTAATATGAGTTTAATGAATCCGAAATCATGATTTTTAGTGGAGTATACAATTTTATTTTGACTTTAGAAGTTTGAAAAGCCTCTCTTTTTGTTTACAAGCAATGTTTAAATAGGGAAGGAGGGTATGGGTAGTGAATGTGCTGAAGTGAGAAGGTATAGTGGGGGTATACCACAATGTAACGACTCCTAACTCCAGGAAATCGCATCATCTTGAAGAAAGAAAGGGATAGAAGAAGAAAAGAAAGAGAAAGAAGAAACAGAACAACATCAGAGAACTCTCAGCGGAACGGATAAAATATAATATAACACATAAAATATTACACAGTTTCATAATACATCAGAGTACACAACTATACAGCACATATTAGACAGTTATAAACATCTGTCTAATTCATACAACTCAAGTATATAAGATACAGATACCAACCAATCACAGCGGAACCATAATATATCTACACGTGGAAGCCTCCTGCTCCATTACTCCTCCAGAATTCGTCAAGCTAACCTGAATAACTTGACTACTCATACATAATATGAGTACCTAAGAGTTTAATAAAACAGAAAATAAACACTCGGGTCAGACAGGGGTCTGGTGTGAGTAAACGGGTTAAAATTACTTAACTTTGGAAAACTTTTGAAAGAAAAGGTATCACGTAAGACTTCCCACACATAAACATGGAAAAGTTTTTACCTTACGCTAACCAAAACTTTTGATAGGAAATCCAGTGATATTATAATAGTGTCTAGGGTTTTCAAGTAAATATGAAATAGCCGAAATTGTTACATCTATTAAATTCCAGCTACTAGCCACAAAAGTGGGTAATACAATCAAAACCGTAGGGTCTCGTAGGAAGAATAAGTTTCCATCAATAGCAGGGCTACTGGGGTACCGCCCGTCATAGTACATGGCCTAGATCACCGTACCGAGGAGTACTCCCACTCCCCTGCAACACAAGGCCGGGACCATTCCTTACTGAACAGTCCCAAACAAGACAACCCCGGCGGTTGTCCGGAATTCAACCACCCCACACAGCCGAAAAAAAAGGGACCTCTAGACAGGGGTAAATCTTGCTCTCAAGTGGGGGCTACCCACGAAGCCTTGCTGCACCTCCCCTGTTTTAGCCATTCCCGGTTGATGAGGCTTGAGGCTACGATTACCTTTATAGGACATCAAATCTTAGAATGCTCATCGTCCACCTGACGATGTTCTGAAAGCATTTAATCCATACAAGTTCATTCCGGGTTCGAACGAAACCGAAGGCATTATCTCGTTACACTCATATTGGAATCACCCTCAGAGTTAACGACGATAACCCTTGCACTCTATATCACCATCTCGAACCTATAAGTACTATTCCGTCAAACTCATTACGGAATCACCCACAGAGTTATACTGACGTATAGCCCTTACACCTCGAGTCTTCACTTGCTCCACTTGGATTAACGACCTAACGTTTAATTGGAATCGATGTGGTTTTCGAAATTCCAAATTTGGAAACCCGATCCCGGTCTCACCGAAACCAAACGCCATTTTAATGTCCAAGTTATACTTAAAGGTTTTAAGAATTAACTCATTTCATTTTATCTAATTCACATAGATAGATAAACTATATCTCATAATAGATAATCACATTCATATCATAAACAGATAATCTGTATCATTATCACAACAGATAATCATCACAACCAAATAATCCATCACAAACCATCATACTTAAACCAAGCATTCATATCATATAGATACGACTCATCTCATTACTGAGGTCACAAACATTCAATCAATAACATCCATAAGCAATGATTTACTAATCAACAATTATAATTAATTTAAAATTAATTAAATTAATTACAACCATCTCTAATTAATTTAAAATAAATTAAATTAATTCCTCATTTAAATCCTGCTTAACATCCATTAATTAATCTAGTTAATTAATTATTCACTAAGTATTTAACTTGATTAAACAACTTTGATTAATACCTCACTAATTACAATAAGTAATTAGTCTTTAATTAATTTCATAATTTAATTAACCTTAATCATAAGTAATTAACATTTAATTACTCATTTATTAATTAATTATAATTAATTATATTTATCCTTAATTAATTACAATTAATTTATCACTTATTTAATTATTTCTTAATCAAACAATCCTTAATTACAATATTAATTATAATAATTAATGATCTCTAATATTTAAATAAATTACTTAATTAAAATTAATTACATTTAGTAATTAATCAAATTATTAATCACCTTGATTAATATTAAATTTAGTAATTAACTATCTTTAATTACTCATTTATAAATTAATTAACCAATAATTAATCATTAATTAATTTCTTAATTAATTACAAAAGTAATTATCCAAATTACTAATTACATTCCAGTAACTATCAGTATTATTTCTCTGCCAAGTGAGACGACCCGACTTTCTACTCCCAGAAAATCGCATCATCTTAAAGAAAGAAAGGGATAGAAGAAGAAAAGAAAGAGAAAGAAGAACACAAACAGCATCAGAGAACTCACAGCGGAACGAATAAAATATAATATATCACATAAAATATTACATAGTATCTCATTACATCAGAGTACACAACTTAACAACAGAGATTAGACAGTTATAAACATCTGTCTAATTATACAACTCAAGTATACAAGATACAGACACAACATACACAGCGGAATCAATATATATAACTACACGTCGAAGCCTCCTGCTCCATATCTCCTCCAGAATTCGTCAAGCTAACCTGAATCACTTGACTACTCATACATAATATGAGTACCCAAGAGTTTAATAGAATCGAAAATAAACACTCGGGTCAGACAGGGGTCTGGTGTGAGTAAACGGGTTAAAGTTGCTTAACTTTAGAAAATCCTTTGAAAAGAAAAGGTATCACGTAAGACTTCCCACACATAAACATGGAAAAGTTTTTACCTTACGCTAACCAAAACATTTGATAGGAAATCCAGTGATATTATAATAGTGTCTGGGGTTTTCAAGTAAATAAGAAATAGCCGAAATTGTTACATGATTAAATTCTAACTACTAACCACAAAAGTGGGTAATACAATCAAAACCGTAGGGTCTCGTAGGAAGAATGGGTTTCCATCAATGGCAGGGCTACTGGGGTACCGCCCGTCACAGTACGTGGCCTAGATCAACGTACCGAGGAGTACTCCCACTCCCCGGCAACACAAGGTCGGAACCATCCCTTACTGGACAGTCCCGAAGAAGACAACCCCACAGTTGGCCGCGACCCAACTGCCCACACAGCCGAATAAAAAGAGACTTCTAGACAGGGGAAAATCTTGCTCTCCAGTGGGAGCTACCCACGAAGCCTTGCTGCACCTCCCCTGTTTTAGCCATTCCCGGTTGATGAGGCTTGAGGCTACGATTACCTTTATAGAACATATCTATCTTAGAATGCTCATCGTCCACCTGACGATGTTCTGAAAGCATTCAATCCATACAAGTTCGTTCCGAGTTCGAACGAAACCGAAGGCACTATCTCGTTGCACTCATTATTGGAATCACCCTCAGAGTCAACGACCATAGCCCTTGCACTCTGATTCGCCATCTCGAATCTATAAGAACTATTCCATCAACTCATTACGGAATCACCCACAGAGTTATACTGACGTATAACCCTTACACCTCGAGTCTTCACTTGCTCCACTTGGATACACGACCTAACGTTTAATTGGAATCGATGTGGTTTTCGGATCCCAAATATGGAAACCCGATCCCGGTCTCACCGAAACCAAAACGCCATTTTAATGTCCAAGTTGTACTTAAGGGTGTTAAACAATTTAACTTAAATTCAGGAGGATATAAATAGATGAATCATATTATCACAAGAGATAATTCATATCAATATTCATCTTCACAAAGCAGCATATCACATAACAAAGGTATCCAGTATCAACCAATATCAAACATCCAATATCAATCAATTTACTAATATTAATCAATCAATCCATATTAATCAAACATCCAAAACAGAATTGATTATCTTCAAATCAATTGGATTACCATAATCCTTCTTCATTAATTATTATTCCAAAGGAATAAATTGATCATCTCTAATGATTTTCCTTAAGTAATTTTCCTTGATTAATTATATTAATTACATTTAAGTAATTATCCTTAACCATATACAATAATTAAATCTTTAATTACTATCATTAATTACAATAATTAATGATCCTACATTAATTAATTAACTATAATTAATTACATTAATTCTTAATTAATTAAAATTATTAATCACATTTAAATTATTTACTTATATTAATCAACCTTGATTAATATCATTAATCACACTAATTAAGGACCCTTATTAATTTAATAATTACTTTAATTAAATAAATAATTAACTTATAATTAATCAACTTATAAATCATAATTAGTAATTAACAATTTGTAATTACTCAATTAAATTAATTAACTTCTTACTAATTAACTTCTAGTTTAATTATATTAAACCTTGATTAATTAATTCAATTAATTAGTCTTTAATTACTTCATTAAGTAATTATTAACCAATTTAAATTAACAATTAATCCTTATTTAATTACTTAATTAATTAATTACTTCATTAATTTTATTTCGATTAATTGTACAATGTGACGACCCAACTTCCAAACTCCAGGAAGTCTCATCGCTAAGAAGAAAGAAAGGGATAGAAAAGAGAAAAGAAAGGAAAGAAAGAACAGACCACATTAGAATCTCATAGCGGAATCGAATAAATTATAATATATCACATAATACTTTACATAGTATCACATATATCAGAGTTAAACAGCTAATACAACACAAACTAGACAGTTAGAAGCTTCTGTCTAGCAATTACAATTCAAGTATATCAGAGAAACAGATACAACTCAAACACAGCGGAACCACTAAATATATCTACACGCTGAAGCCTCCTGCTCCATTATCTCCTCCAGAACTCGTCAAAGCAATCCTGAATCACTTGACTACTCATACATAATATGAGTACCCAAGAGTTTAATAAAACAGAAAATAAACACTCAGGTCAGACAGGGGTCTGGTGTGAGTAAACGGGGATAAAAGTTGCTTAACTTTAGAAAATCCTTTGAAATAAAGGTATCACGTAAGACTTCCCACACATAAACATGGAAAAGTTTTTACCTTACGCTAACCAAAACATTTGATTGGAAATCCAGTGATATTATAATAACGTCTAGGGTTTTCAAGTAAATAAGAAATAGCCGAAATTGTGACATCTATTAAATTCCAGCTACTAGCCATCAAAGTGGGTAATACAATCAAAACCGTAGGGTCTCGTAGGGAAAATGGGTTTCCAACAATGGCAGGGCTACTGGGGTACCGCCCGTCACGGTACGTGGCCTAGATCACCGTACCGAGGAGTACTCCCACTCCCCTGCAACACAAAGCCGGACCCATTCCTTACTGAACATTTCCGAACAAGACCACCCTGCAGATTGGTCGCCACCAACTGCCACACAGCCGAATATAAAGGGACCACTAGACAGGGATAAATCTTGCTCTCCAGTGGGGGCTACCCACGAAGCTTTGCTGCACCTCCCCTGTTTTAGCCATTCCCGGTTGATGAGCCTTGAGGCTACGATTACCTTTATAGGACATATCAATCTTAGAATGCTCATCGTCCACCTGACGATGTTCTGAAAGCATTCAATCCATACAAGTTCGTTCCGGGTTCGAACGAAACCGAAGGCATTATCTCGTTACACTCGTATTGGAATCACCCTCAGAGTTAACAATGATAACCCTTGCACTCTAAATCACCATCTCGAATCTATAAGTACTATTCCGTCAAACTCATTACGGAATCACCCATAGAGTTATACTGACGTATAGCCCTTACACCTTGAGTCTTCCCTTGCTCCACTTGGATTAACGACCTAACGTTTAATTGGAATCGATGTGGTTTTCGGATATCCAAATATGGAAACCCGATCCCGGACTTGCCGAAACCAAACGCCATCTTAATGTCCAAGTTGTACTTAAGGGTTTTAAACAATTAACTTGTTTCATCATTATCTATTTCACACAGATAGATAAACTACATTTAACAATAGATAATCACATTCATATCATAAACAGATAATCTGTATCATCACAAACAGATAATCATCACAACCAAATAATCCATCACAAACCATCATACATAAACCAATCATCCATATCATACAGATACAACTAATCTCATACTGAGATCACAACCATTCAATCAATAACATCCATAAGCAACGATTTAATCATCAATTATAATTAATTTAAAATGAATTAAATTAATTACAACCATCTCTAATTAATTTAAAATAAATTAAATTAATTACTCATTTAAATCCTGCTTAACATCCATTAATTAATTAACCCAGTTAATTAATTAATCCTAAGTATTTAACTTGATTAAACATCCTTGATTAATCACTTACTAATTACAGTAAGTAATTAGTCTTAAATAAATTTTATTAACCTTAATCATAAGTAATTAACATTTAATTACTCATTTATTAATTAATTATAATTAATTATATTTGTCCCAAATTAATTACAATTAATTAATCGCTTATTTTAATTTTAACTTAATCAGACAATCCTTAATTACATCATTAATTATATTAATTAATGATCTCTAATATTTAAATAAATACTTAATTAAAATTAATTACATTTATTAATTAATCTAATTATTAATCACCTTGATTAATATCCAATTAAGTAATTAACTATCTTTAATTACTTATTTATAAATTAATTAACCAATAATTAATCATTAATTAATTTCTTAATTAATTCCAAAAGTAATTATCCAAATTACTAATTACATTCCAGTAATTATCAGTATTACTTCTCTAAGTAATCTTGCTCCACTAATTACATTAAGTAATTACTCTCTTAAAATCATCAAATGATTTATTAAAATTAATTAAACTAAATTAATTAACTTAATTAAATCACACATCAAAATTAATTACAATAAGTAATTAATTCCTTTATTACTTTAATAATTAATTATACTTAACAAATTTCAATTAATTATATTCAATTAATTAATCTAGTTAATTATCAAAATAATTACATTAATTAATTACTAAATTATCCTTAGATAATTATCACCCATTTATTAATTAACAACATTTCATTAATTTTATACTTAAGAAAATTTGAATTAAATTAATAAATCATTTCTAATTAATATTAATCTAAATCATTATTTAAAATCAAATAATTAAGTAAATCCTTAATTATCTTAAATATTTTCAAAATAATTTAATTACTTATCAAATAACTCATTTACATTCAAAATGTATTAAACAATACATTTCTATATTTAAATTCAAATTCTATTTAAAATTCTAATATTTAAAATGTTTAACTATTAAACATTAACCCAAATTTAAATAATTATAAACCTTAAAAATAAAATGAATGTTAAAAACATTCATTACATAAATATATAAGAAAGGTTTGAAATAAGTTTACTTGATTAAAATAAATTAAGCTTTTGAAAAATAAATTGATTATTTAAATTTCCAAATTTAAATTAACACTTCATATTTTAATTCAATACTAATGGAAACTAAATTCTTTCAAGTTTTAAAACTTACTTGAAATCAAATTTCTTTAACCGTTTGAATATGTTCATTTTTTTCTTTTTTTACAAACTGTTTGAATTCAAAAACTGTTTTTAACTTGATTTCCAAACAAATTTAAATCTTGCTTAAAAACATTTAAATTTGTTCATAATTTTAAATCTTACCAAACTGTTTTGGATTAAAAGTCAGGCTTTAAAAGTAAACCTGAAACAGTTTTTTTAAAATTGATTCAAAACTTAATTTTAAGTTTAAGATTTCATTTTTAAAAAAACTTTGAATTCAAAACTACATTTGAATTCAGTTTAATCTTACATTTGAATCAATTTACAATCTTTAGAATATGAGCTTCATTCAAAAAATTTAAAAACTGCAAAATCTCTCAGGTTTAAAACCTGTATCCAACTTACCCGAGGAAACCATAATTTACTTCGAGTTATAAAGCTCCCTGCTCCGAGTCAAAAACACAATAACCCGAGTAACCCTCTGAGTCAAAACCCTGCACTACCCCACAAAGTTCAACCGAACTTTACCAATACACGGTGCATATGCACCAACACTCTGGCCATCACCAGCCATTCTGACCGACTCCACCAAGTCTCCGATCAACCCCTCATCTGATCACAACCTCCAGATATCTCCATAGCAGCTCGAACCAAAATCGAGTTGAACAAGCCAACCTGAAACACTGCAGCACTTAAGACTTCCCAAACCTGTCAACCATCCCGATGATCTATCCCGACCATCTGACCACCTACAATTCCGGCCAACCCTCCCTTGATGACTCCTCTGCAATCCCCCATAACCTCGAATCACTCGAAGCAACAGAGTAATCAAAATATTCAAAAACACCTACTTGTCAGATACTAGGGCTTAAAACCTGGAAACACTCAATCCTCCTCTTCTCCCTCTCTCTGATCAAATATCACCAAAACCCCTTCATTCTTACATCCAAAACTCCACTACAGTAGGTATCTTAACCCCTAAATTCCACTAGCCTATCAGATACCTCTAAAATTTCTTTTTCTGTTCAAACAGAATGCTAATTTACACAGTTCTTTTTTTTAAAGTGAAATTTGTTTTATACTCACTGCTATAATTATTTCAAATGTAACAGTTTTTTTTTTTAGATTTTAACTTATTTTAACTAATTCATGATTTTCCAGAACCTACATTTATACTAACAACATATTTTGTTTACACATAAAATTACTAACTGTAACAATAAAAATGATAAAGATTTCTATTTAAGAATATCTTAGTTTACAAACTAACTAGATCTGCAACTATAGGAAATCAACACATATACATATTCATAAATATGCACACAGAACATTCATGAATAAGTAATCACCATATCATTTTATTTCTTTCACTTCATACACTCAGATGTCATAAATTTTATGCATGTGAGTTTACTTATTTCATTTTAAAACAAAACAGAACAGTTTTGTTTAAAACAGTTTGCTTTCTGTAAATAAAAATATAAGTTCTTTAATTTATGTTTGATTTTGATTTCTAAAGAAAACTGTTTTTAAAAGATAAGAAGCTTACTCACCTTATTTATGAAGATGCAGAGCAACTAAATGCAGATTTCATATTCCAGAAACTGCATATTGAAATGCATGTTGATCCTGGCTTCATTTAGATTACAGAAATTGATCTTCTGGTTGATGTTGAATTGAAACTGCATTTGCTAGTTGATGATGCTTTTACTTGTTGATGAAGATTGCATGCAGACCCAATTTCAATTGCACAGATTTTATATTGCAGCCGAGCTTCAGATTTGAAGTTGAAAAATGGCATGCAGATTTGAGAATTTGATTGAAGATTGGTTTGTATTTGGTTTGCTGGATTTTAACATGCATTTGTTTTGAGTTTTGATTTTTCTCAAATCTGATTTCAGGTTTCATTTGAGAAAAAGGTTTGAGCAAAGAAAAACATTTGTTTATTTCTTATTTGAAAGAATAAAATCCAAGAATAAATTAGTTTGCCACTTGTTATCTTATTATGTTAAATGTTTTACAAGTGTCCATTTAATAGTTTAAGAATTTAACACATATGCAATTCAATATTAAAAGCAATTTCTAAATTTCTAAATGTATTTGAATTTATCTTAAACCATTTCTAATTTGTTCTAGCAAGTTTTAAATGTTTAATTAACATTAGCCTTTAAATAATAACATATACACTATTTAAATGTTTACTTAATTATTTTTAAAATAATATCTTTTGAAAACTAATTTCAAAAGAAAATAATTAAAGAAGAAAAAGAAATGTTGAATTTATTTTATTTAAAAAGGTTTCAAATCAAATGTTATACTTTAATAAAAATGAATTAAATCTTATTTCAAAAGAAAAACAATTTTAAAATAAGACAAAACAAAATTTTATTATAAAAAAAAATTTAAACTATATTTATTTTTTATAAACAAAATAAATACTTACTTACTTTTCTATAAATATATAAGAAAGATTTTTAAAACAAACTTTTAAAAAGTTACAATACTAATTTAAATTAAATTAAATCAATTTACAAATTATACATTTATATATAATAATTATAAAATATCCTTTATTTAATATAAATTAAAATTAAAACCAAATCCTCTATTTACAATGTATAAACATTTATACATTATAAATATTTTATTTTTAAATCAGTTTAGAAAGATAATTTATTATTTAAATATTTTTAACAATTGAAAAGAATATCATTCAACAAACTAAATAATTACAATTTTCAAAAGAGAATTCCAGTTTGAATTAAATTATTAAATCAACATTTCACATTTTAAAATAATTATCAATGGAAATTATTAAATAATTATTGCCTAAATTTCCGGGACATCACATTTCTCCCCCCTTAAAAGAATTTCGTCCCCGAAATTTAAAAGCAAAGGTAATTTAATAATCCCATACAGATTTTAAATTTTAAAAAGAGCAAACATATCCTGTCAACCAAATACTAGCAACCATAGCAACCAATTCAAACAATAATTCTAATTATCCAGACAAAATTCTGGATAAGATTCCCTGGAGTTTCCCAAGTACAAACACCGGGACACTCGCCCTATAAAATCTAAACTAGCTACACCACTCAGATCTAGAGCTTCTATATATCTAGATCTACAAATCTAAACAGAATACTGGAGCTCAGACAAGTCCTGATCAACTCCCAAATCTCACAGAACTACTGATTCTAAAATCAGAGATAAACCATACACGTACTCCCTCAGAGATACGCGAAAACAAAACAAATCCCAACCATCTGAACTGGAAATTCAATCCTGTAGACCAAACACTCAACTCTCAAGAGAAAACAGAAAGATCCAATACTCATATCCAAAAATCTCTCATATCGATCCTGGCCGCCCTCAACTTCTAGATCAAACAGAATCCACTACACAAACTCTACTACATATATCAGAAGACTCCAGACAAACTACTCTATCTGGAAACAAACAGATACAAAACAATCAAGACTCCAGATCCAAAATGAATTTCCTGTAGAAATCCTCTGATCCAAGACAAAACTCAAATTCCCAAAGAATCGGGTGCTCCTGTTCTGGAATAGCTGCCACCATGCTTCCACTGCACCACTCTGATTCGAGAATGCTGTTGATGAACACAAGTATAAACTTGATCAACTTATCCCGGAAACATTGTTCATCAAATTCCATAAAATCTCGGCGACCTATCCGATTCAGTCACAAACATCACAACAAAAATTCAACCAGAAAACTAGATCCAATAAATCCTACCAACTTAAACAGATCACAGTCACAAAGAACCTCCTACTAATTTGATCCATCGGTAAAGCTCCAAGAATCAAGTTGAAACAGAACTCAATCTCTCGATGCGGATGCAAATATCAACTCCTTCGAAGATATCCGGAAAATCAAACCACTTCGATAACTCAAACATCCTCTAGAGATGTTTCAATCCCAAAACGAAGAACACTCAGAGAACTTCTGAACCGTCGCAAGTCACTTTTGCGATCCCACTCAGTTCAGATTCCAAGAAATCGCTCTTACTACAAAATCAGAACAGCAAAAGCCTTCAAAAGAAGAAACTAGTGGTCCACCTCTTAACCACTAACATCACACCCAGCTGAGCTCCAGAAGAAATGGACAAGCTCCACCATCTGCCCGGACTACTGACAGAAAAATCACAAAGATTTCTGACCATCAATGAACAAGCCACTCACTGCTGCTACTGCTGCCAAAATTTCCTTATCCAAAAAGCTCATCGAATCACAAAGCTACACCTGCCTCTTCCACAATAGAGCCTTCCTGATAGACAGATATCTTTCAGGAAACTCGCTCCCAAACCAAGCTCAAAACACTCTTCCAAACTGAGTCTCGACTCAAATACAGACAGAACTCCTTCCTAAGGTTGCCCAAAATACCAACTCTGACATCTGCACTTCCAACTAATCCAAACTCAAGAAAAACCACTTTCACGAGTGAAATCCAGATTACAATCCAAAATAAACTCCGAATCTTGAAAAGATTTCCTTCAGAGATCGGTGAAATCCTTCACCAACTGCAGAACTACTCAAGATGCCCAAACTGCCCTAACAGACCACTTCCAACTTCAAACACTCAAACTCCAACCATTGGTAGTTGTGTTACAAACACCACTACCCTATCTACCTTTATTACTTATATTGGAAAACCTGAACAGGTAACCCAATCTAATAGGTAGAAATATATATATATATATATATATATATATATATATATATATATATATATATATATATTCAAAATTACAAATACTCTCTCTCAAGAAGGACACCACTCCAGAGTCTAGGCATTCGCTCAACCTAGAGCTCTGATACCACAATGTGATGACCCAACTTCCAAACTCCAGGAAGTCGCATCGCTAAGAAGAAAGAAAGGGATAGAGAAGAGAAAAGAAAGGAAAGAAAGAACAGACCACATCAGAATCTCACAGCAGAATCGAATAAATTATAATATATCACATAATACTTTACATAGTATCATATACATCAGAGTTAAACAGCTAATACAACACAAACTAGACAGTTATAAGCTTCTGTCTAGCAATTACAATTCAAGTATATCAGAGAAACAGATACAACTCAAACACAGCGGAATCACTAAATATATCTACACGCTGAAGCCTCCTGCTCCATTATCTCCTCCAGAACTCGTCAAAGCAATCCTGAATCACTTGACTACTCATACATAATATGAGTACCCAAGAGTCTAATAAAACAGAAAATAAACACTCAGGTCAGACAGGGGTCTGGTGTGAGTAAACGAGGATAAAAGTTGCTTAACTTTAGAAAATCCTTTGAAAACAAAGGTATCACGTAAGACTTACCACACATAAACATGGAAAAGTTTTTACCTTACGCTAACCAAAACATTTGATAGGAAATCCAGTGATATTATAATAGTGTCTAGGGTTTTCAAGTAAATAAGAAATAGCCAAAATTGTTACATCTATTAAATTCCAGCTACTAGCCACAAAAGTGGGTAATACAATCAAAACCGTAGGGTCTCGTAGGGAAAATGGGTTTCCAACAATGGCAGGGCTGCTGGGTTACCGCCCGTCACAGTACGTGGCCTAGATCACCGTACCGAGGAGTACTCCCACTCCCCTGCAACACAAAGCCGGACCCGTTCCTTACTGAACAGTTCCGAACAAGACCACTCCGCAGATTGGTCGTCGCCAACTGCCACACAGCCGAATATAAAGGGACCTCTAGATAGGGATAAATCTTGCTCTCCAGTGGGGGCTACCCACGAAGCTTTGCTGCACCTCCCCTGTTTTAGCCATTCCCGGTTGATGAGGCTTGAGGCTACGATTACCTTTATAGGACATATCAATCTTAGAATGCTCATCGTCCACCTGACGATGTTCTGAAAGCATTCAATCCATACAAGTTCGTTCCGGTTCAAACGAAACCGAAGGCATTATCTCGTTACACTCGTATTGGAATCACCCTCAGAGTTAACGACGATAACCCTTGCACTCTAAATCACCATCTCGAATCTATAAGTACTATTCCGTCAAAATCATTACGGAATCACCCACAGAGTTATACTGACGTATAGCCCTTACACCTCGAGTCTTCCCTTGCTCCACTTGGATTAACGACCTAACGTTTAATTGGAATCGATGTGGTTTTTGGATATCCAAATATGGAAACCCGATCCCGGTCTCACCGAAACCAAACGCCATCTTAATGTCCAAGTTGTACTTAAGGGTTTTAAACAATTAACTTGTTTCATTATTATCTATTTCACATAGATAGATAAACTACATCTAAAAATAGATAATCACATTCATATCATAAACAGATAATCTGTATCATCACAAACAGATAATCATCACAACCAAATAATCCATCACAAACCATCATACATAAACCAATCATCCATATCATACATATACAACTAATCTCATACTGAGATCACAACCATTCAATCAATAACATCCATAAGAAATGATTTAATCATCAATTATAATTAATTTAAAATGAATTAAATTAATTACAACCATCTCTAATTAATTTAAAATAAATTAAATTAATTACTCATTTAAATCCTGCTTAACATCCATTAATTAATTAACCCAGTTAATTAATTAATCCTAAGTATTTAACTTGATTAAACATCCTTGATTAATCACTTACTAATTACAGTAAGTAATTAGTCTTAAATAAATTTTATTAACCTTAATCATAAGTAATTAACATTTAATTACTCATTTATTAATTAATTATAATTAATTATATTTGTCCCAAATTAATCACAATTAATTAATCGCTTATTTTAATTTTAACTTAATCAAACAATCCTTAATTACGTCATTAATTATATTAATTAATGATCTCTAATATTTAAATAAATACTTAATTAAAATTAATTACATTTATTAATTAATCTAATTATTAATCACCTTGATTAATATCCAATTAAGCAATTAACTATCTTTAGTTACTTATTTATAAATTAATTAACCAATAATTAATCATTAATTAATTTATTAATTAATTCCAAAAGTAATTATCCAAATTACTAATTACATTCCAGTAATTATCAGTATTACTTCTCTAAGTAATCTTGCTCCACTAATTACATTAAGTAATTACTCTCTTAAAATCATCAAATGATTTATTAAAATTAATTAAACTAAATTAATTAACTTAATTAAATCACACATCAAAATTAATTAAAATAAGTAATTAATTCCTTTATTACTTTAACAATTAATTATACTTAACAAATTTCAATTAATTATATTCATTTAATTAATCTAGTTAATTATCAAAATAATTACATTAATTAATTACTAAATTATCCTTAGATAATTATCACCCATTTATTAATTAACAACATTTCATTAATTTTATACTTAAGAAAATTTGAATTAAATTAATAAATCATTTCTAATTAATATTAATCTAAATCAATATTTAAAATCAAATAATTAAGTAAATCCTTAATTATCTTAAATATTTTCAAAATAATTTAATTACTTATCAAATAACTCATTTACATTCAAAATGTATTAAACAATACATTTCTAAATTTAAATTCAAATTCTATTTAAAATTCTAATATTTAAAATGTTTAACTATTAAACATTAACCCAAATTTAAGTAATTATAAACCTTAAAAATAAAATGAATGTTAAAAACATTCATTACATAAATATATAAGAAAGGTTTAAAATAAATTTACTTGATTAAAATAAATTAAGCTTTTAAAAAATAAATTGATTATTTAAATTTCCAAATTTAAATTAACACTTCATATTTTAATTCAATACTAATGGAAACTAAATTCTTTCAAGTTTTAAAACTTTCTTAAAATCAAATTTCTTTAACCATTTGAATATGTTCATTTTCTTTCTTTCTTTACAAACTGTTTGAATTCAAAAACTGTTTTTAACTTGATTTCCAAACAAATTTAAATCTTTCTTAAAAACATTTAAATTTGTTCATAACTTTAAATCTTACAAAACTGTTTTGGATTAAAAGTCAGGTTTTAAAAGTAAACCTGAAACAGTTTTTTTAAACTTGATTCAAAACTGAATTTTAAAACTTGTTTAAATTTAAGATTTCATTTTAAAAAAAACTTTGAATTCAAAACTACATTTGAATTCAATTTAATCTTACATTTGAATCAATTTACAATCTTTAGAATATGAGCTTCATTCAAAAAATTTAAAAATTGCAAAATCTCTCAAGTTTAAAACCTGTAGCCAACTTACCCGAGGAAACCATAATTTACTTCGAGTTCTAAAGCTCCCTTCTCCGAGTCAAAAACACAATAACCCGAGTAACCCTCTGATTCAAAACCCTGCACTACCCCACAAAGTTCAACAGAACTTTACCTATACACGGTGCATATGCACCAACACTCTAGCCATCACCAGCCATTCTGATCAGCTCCACCAAGTCTCCGATCAACCCCTCATCTGATCACAACCTCCAGATATCTCCATAGCAGCTCGAACCAAAATCGAGTTGAACAAGCCAACCTGAAACATTGCAGTACTTAAGACTTCCCAAACCTATCAACCATCCCGATGATCAATCCCGACCATTTGACCACCTACAATTCCGGCCAACCCTCCCTTGATGACTCCTCTGCAATCCCCCAGAACCTCGAATCACTCGAAGCAACAGAGTAATCAAAATATTCAAAAACCCCTACCTGTCAGATACTAGGGCTTAAAACCTGGAAACACTCAATCCCCCTCTTCTCCCTCTCTCTGGTCAAATATCACCAAAATCCCCTTCATTCTTACGTCCAAAACTCCACTACAGTAGGTATCTTAACCCCTAAATTCCACTAGCCTATCAGATACCTCTAAAATTTCTTTTTCTATTCAAACAGAATGCTAATTTACACAGTTCATTTTTTTTAAAAAAGTGAAATTTGTTTTATACTTTCTGATTTCTAACATACATCAATGTTATAATCTTGTTTATAATAATTAATGATGTTGGTTCCTGATTTTATGGAAAATACTCACTGCTATAACTATTTCAAATGTAACAGTTTTTTATTTAGATTTTAACTTATTTTAACTAATTCATGATTTTCCAGAACCTACATTTATACTAACAACATATTTTGTTTACACATAAAATTACTAACTGTAACAATAAAAATGATAAAGATTTCTATTTAAGAATATCTTAGTCTACAAACTAACTAGATCTGCAACTACAGGAAACCAACACATATACATATTCGTAAATATGCACACAGAACATTCATGAATAAGTAATCAACGTATCATTTTATTTCTTTCACTTCATATACTCAGATGTCACAAATTTTGTGCATGTGAGTTTACTTATTTCATTTTAAAACAAAACAGAACAGTTTTGTTTAAAACTGTTTGCTTTCTGTAAATAAAAACATAAGTTCTTTAATTTATGTTTGTTTTTGATTTCTAAAGAAAACTGTTTTTAAAAGATAAGAAGCTTACTCACCTTATTTATGAAGATGCAGAGCAAATAAATGCAGATTTCATATTCCAGAAACTGCATATTGAAATGCATGTTGATCCTGGCTTCATTTAGATTACAGAAATTGATCTTCTGGTTGATGTTGAATTGAAACTGCATTTGCTAGTTGATGATGCTTTTACTTGTTGATGAAGATTGCATGCAGACCCAATTTCAATTGCACAAATTTTATATTGCAGTTGAGCTTCAGATTTGAAGTTGAAAAATGGCATACCGATTTGAGAATTTGATTGAAGATTGGTTTGCATTTGGTTTGCTGAATTTTAACATGCATTTGTTTTGAGTTTTGATTTTGCTCAAACCTGATTTCAGGTTTCATTTGAGAAAAAGGTTTGAGCAAAGAAAAACATTTGTTTATTTCTTATTTGAAAGAATAAAATCCAAGAATAAATTAGTTTGCCACTTGTTATCTTATTATGTTAAATGTTTTACAAGTGTCCATTTAATAGTTTAAGAATTTAACACATATGCAATTCAATATTAAAAGCAATTTCTAAATTTCTAAATGTATTTGAATTTATCTTAAACCATTTCTAATTTGTTTTAGCAAGTTTTAAATGTTTAATTAACATTAGCCTTTAAATAATAACATATACACTATTTAAATGTTTACTTAATTATTTTTAAAATAATATCTTTTGAAAACTAATTTCAAAAGAAAATAATTTAAGAAGAAAAAGAAATGTTGAATTTATTTTATTTAAAAAGGTTTCAAATCAAATGTTATACTTTAATAAAAATGAATTAAATCTTATTTCAAAAGAAAAACAATTTTAAAATAAGACAAAACAAAATTTTATTATAAAACAAAATTTAAACTATATTTATTTTTTATAAACAAAATAAATACTAACTTACTTTTCTATAAATATATAAGAAAGATTTTTAAAACAAACTTTTAAAAAGTTACAATACTAATTTAAATTAAATTAAATCAATTTACAAATTATACATTTATATATAATAATTATAAAATATCCTTTATTTAATATAAATTAAAATTAAAACCAAATCCTCTATTTACAATGTATAAACATTTATACATTATAAATATTTTATTTTTAAATCAGTTTAGAAAGATAATTTATTATTTAAATATTTTTAACAATTGAAAAGAATATCATTTAACAAACTAAATAATTACAATTTTCAAAAGAGAATTCCAGTTTGAATTAAATTATTAAATCAACATTTCACATTTTAAAATAATTATCAATGGAAATTATTAAATAATTATTGCCTAAATTTCCGGGACATCACAGGTATGGAGTTGAATTGATGGGGTATATATTATTTTATTTGAAAATATCCGATATTACACACCCGAAAAATCTCGAACTTCTATCGAAGCGTGCCAACTAACGTACTATACTAAATACCCCTATTCCAAACTCAATAGAACAATTTTCGAGTATGAAAGTTAGCTTTTTAAATCAAATTATATTTAAAATTAATGGTTATGCGTTTCGAGTTCGCATGACCAAATGGTATGTTCAATCGTTATAAAACTCGACGGCGTTCAACAATTTATTATTCTGGATCTAATGACACTAGTTTCATCAAAATCTTAGACAGTGCCCTGCAACGTTAGTTTCACAAAATTAAATATCTTTCTATATTTGATCGAATTATCGATATTTATCCAATCTATTTATATTTGTAAATAAATTTACAAATTGAATTCACCAATATTATTTATTAATTAAAGAGTCAAAAACTGTTAAATCCATTTAACTACTATTTAATTTATTTAAAATGATCACAATATTTGAATTCAGGCTATGAAGTCCCAAAATCCAATTATTTTAAATATTTAAAATTAATTAAGCATTTAAGATTCAATGACTAAAGTTTTGGGTCTTTACAACAAAGGTTCCTATCAAGGAGCCTGATTAGAGTTCACACTAGGAAACTAGGTGAGTGATACTATTTCAAAGGAGAAGTTTATGTATTTGAGTAAGTGATCGACTCAGATATTGTACGGATGATCTATATACATCGTATAAGCTTATGGAAATTGTTAAGTTTTATGAGCTTATTTCTTTTTCGGTTTGATAGTGATGAGTTTTCGTGGATGAATTTTTTTTATGAAGGGAATAATGTAACGGCCTGATATTTTTAACATTTCAAATGAGGATATTTAATTTATTTAAATATTAAAATTTAATTCAAATATAATTTATAATAAGAAAATCAAAATTTGATAAAACGACTTGGTTTTCAGTAACGTATTTTTAACTTATTTTATGGGATTTTCTATAATTTTTAATTTGAAAAATATTAAAATTTTCATTTGACGTATTTTGCGGCAAACGCTGGTTTTTCTTTAAATTTCGCAAAATATAATAATGAGTATATTTTATTGTTGTGTTGTGATCGTATCGTATTTTTACTTCTGTTTTTCGCAGTCCGTACACGAATGGAATATTGTGTAGCGGGATGCCATATTTGATGGTTGCTTAGCTTGGACGCTTCGTGTTGCTTCATTCATCTCACTTCACTTCTTTCATTTCTTCTTTTGACTTTGATTTGGCTTTGGTTTGCTTAGTGGTTAAGTTATTTGTTTTGGTTATGAGCTTGTGTCTTAAACTTTTGGTTATGAGCTTATGCTGTCAACCTTTACTTCTTTCTTTAATTATGATTTGCTTTTTGATGTGAGGGGTCTTTGATCTTGGTTTGCTTTGTTCTTAAGAAATTTGCTTTACTTTGTCTTTAAATGGAAGCACAGCATCACAACACCTCAATATTAACTCATCAGAACATCAACATTTTGATCTTTTCTTCTTCTTGTTTTATTTACATGTCCAGTATAAAGAAAACTCCACCCTCTCCACCTCAAAAATCATTATACAACCTAATTTTTTTTTTTTAACCTTCTTCTCTTTGTTATCTCCTCAACTTGTATCAACATCATATTACTGAGAGAAGGTAGATGAGCAATACAGTAGTATCAGTCCATTTCATTTATTCCATATACCATGGTGCAGTTGGTTCGATGATGAATTTTGTTGTCATTGATGTTCCATAAAGCTTAAATGGAGAAGGAAATAAGGGTATGTGGAGATGCAGATTTTATTACTAAGCAAAATGGCAGTATTCGCTCCATGAGTAGTAGATAGTGGTGTTTGAGGTGGAGGATAATACCAATGGTAGAGTTTGGGTTCATGTTCAGGTTGTCGAGCACTAGAGTGACCGTAGGGTGGAGACAAAGGCGTGGTGATCAAAGTTGGCAACTTCGATGGTCAAAAGCACATGTGGCGACATAAATAAGGGGTTGTATAAGATTCGGTATTTTTGGATTTCGGGCCGGGGGAGGTGGTCGAGTGGCTTGTTGCCTTGGTTGGAGGTGCGGGGGACGAAGGCGAGACGAATGAAGGCAGCGACGTGGGCTAATTGTTGGTAGGTGTGACGTCGATGGAAGGTCGAATGGATCGGGTCATATGTGTTTTCGGTGCCTGGAGCGCTCGATTTTGGAAATGGAGGAGGATGTTGGGTTTTGATGAGGATGGCCTGGGGTCATGGCGAGACAGCGATCATAATGAACTCGGGAAAGGGGACTTTGGGGGTCGTCGTGGTTCATCGAACGATAGAATGAAGTACATGTGAACGTTTAATTTTGGGGGGTTGAGGCGGTTCTAAAATTTGATTTGGTGGCGATTGATTTTTGAAGAAGGAGCTGCAGCTTACGGGTTTGGATATAGAGCTACGGGTTTGATTGGGGCAAGTGGGCCTTAGGCTGATTGTTTGGGTGAGAAATGCTTTTTATTATCTAAATTTTATTGGCTAAGTTATGTGTGTGAATTTAAAAAGAGACTTGTCACTCATTTTAAATTGGATTTACTCATGGATTTTTGCATTAGACTTATATTAATGAGTATAATGTTTTGGCATAAATTGTTAACAGTTTGGATGAAGTATAAATTTATGATAAAACAATAATTAGTGAATATAATTACGTTATTCTAAATAATAATGTAGTTAAATTAATTATATTTCATTGGTGACATCTATTTGGCTAAAAAAACACCGTTTTGTTATAAGTCGAGTAAATTACTTTAGACATCTATTTAGTAAAATATAACGCCGTTTTACTATAATTAAATTGGATAGATTATTGATGATATCTGTTTAGCAGAATATATCCTTGTTGTGCTATCTTGTTTTAATTGTTTTAAATGACATTTGTTTTGATCTATTTGATATGTTTTGGGAAGAAATAAGAAATCTTTCTTAGTATCTTGTAAATATACTTATCCCGGTAAGATAAGTATATGAATATTTTTTCAAGTATTGAAAGGAGCAATAGGGGTTTGCGAATATAGCTTTTGTGAAAGTATTTTGAATCAAACAATTGAAAGAGATTTACGTAATGAAAGTTTAATTATTAGAGGCTTAGTAGATCCAATACGGAATTAAATCTAAGCTTGATTGTTTGTATATTTGATAGTTAAATAATCGACTAGGAAATAAATCTAAGCTTGATAGTTCGTTTATTTGAGAGTAAAATAATCGACTATCAAATCTTGGCCCAAAATATAACTCTTGAAATATTTAGAAAAAACATGGGAGTTATATAGCATAGTCATCTTCGATGACGATGTACTATGCATATCAATCTCATTTGGTTCTCTTAGGACAAATGATAAGGAATTTCGCCCACTTAAACTGTTAGAAGGTGATCTTCGGTCTTATGTATTGTCTGATTATTTTAGAGTTGAGTTTACCGAAACCGTCGATTTGTTTTTAGAGTGACAGGTAAGAGGGGGAGTGAACTTATATGAAATGACTTAAAACCGTAACCACTCCAAAACCATACGTGTGCTCTATGCTTTGGAAGAGGTTCGAGACTAGTTTGAGATAATGGAATCGAAGATGGAGTTCTTTGAAGTCCAAGACGGATATAGTAGAAGTATTGCCTTCGGTTTATGCATATCTTGAACAACTTATATGGATGAATGCTGACATTGCATCGTAACTAGAGGGAAGTGTTAGCATTCCAAGTAGGCTATTCTAAGAGAGGAAAACAAGTAGCAATGACCTCACAAACTCACAACTCGGTAATGACCAGAACCGCGAATACGCACTAGTGTTATGTGGTTCGATGCCATAAGGAGCATCAATCCTCGATCAAGATTCAATATTTATAGAATTTGGTATGCACGCACATGGGAAGAGTAGGAGTAGGTGCAAATGTTTTGCAGCCTTGCCGCCTAAGGGATGATGTAATCTTGTGTGCCATGTTAAAGGGGTGGTCAGTTCTGTGTTGGCAGGGGTGCAAGATGTTCTTGTTGACCTTAATGCCTTTACAGACTTAGTTGTAAACTTATTATGCTAGAATGTGATTAATGTAACCATTTCGACAATGATTAATATTTAATTTAAACTCTAAACATTATTATAAAATCACATGATTTTCTATAAAATAGTTTGGTTATCATAAGGTAAAAACTCATCCGTGTTTATGTGTGGTGTGTCTTGTAAGATACTTTTATTTGAAAGGTTTTTTAAGTATAAAAATCCATTTGATTATGTTTCTCAGAAAACCAGACTGATCTGGATATTATTTTTCTTATGATGCTCAAGTCAACTCGAGCACATTTCCAATAGTAATGGATGCTTCCAAGCACGTATTCCCATATTTTCTTTATTTCTGTTGTTTATTCTTGTTGTATTTATCATAAATTGTTAGGATAGGTTAGTTTTGCTCTGATGACAGTATGTATGTTAAAGTTCCTTTTTGTGTTAAGACCTGTTGTACATTATATATTACTCATCACATAGTGAGATTATGTTTTGACTTTTCTTTTCTTCACCCCAACAATCCTTCCTTTCGGCACTTGGATGTTCGTTATGTGAATACCGTGGATGTATTAGTGCCGACTTCTAAGGATCTAAAAGGCGAGTTGTTACAATGAAGGTTTTGTAAATCGTAATTTTTTCCAGTGATAAAGAAAATGAGGATATAATGGAAGGATGATTTACTTAAGAATTTAAAAAAATTTGAAACCCACTTATATCTTGATTGCGTAGATCAAACTAAGCTATCTTCCACCACCACTTTATATAGTCTTAAATTTGGGATTGGATTATCTGATAATGGTTTTGATAAGCTTTTGAACATGCTATAGTTATTGTTTCCGAAGAATAATATACTTTCTAAGGCTTTGCATGATGTAAAATAATTCCTCAAAGTATTCGATATGAGGATCGAAAAGATTACTGCTTGTAAGAATGATTGTTTCCTTTTTAGAATCGAGTTTCAAGATTTAGATAGTTGTACGAAATGTAACTCTCTTGGATGGAAGATAAATGAGGACACTAAGGAGAATATGCAAGGTGTTCCAATTAAAATGTTGAGATACTTTCCAATCATTTCAAGATTTAGGAGAATGTATAGATCTCAAAAGAAGGAAGAATCTTAAGATGGCAAATCAATAATAAAAGTAGCGATGAAAAAATAAGTTACCTTGTAGATTCTGTAACATGAAATATAGTGAACAAGAGGTGGAAATCATTTTCATCTGATCCATGCAATCTTAGACTTGATCTCGCTACAGATGGCGTACATCCATTTGGCTCAATGAGCTCCAAATATAGTTGTTGGCCAGTCATGCTTGTGACATATAAGTTCTCGCCTACATTATGTATGAGGAAAGAAAACATTATGCTTGCATTAATAATTCGTGTTTCAAAGTAACCCGGAAATGATATAGATGTTATTTGTAACCATTGGTAGAAGACTTGAATCATTTATGGAATAATGGAGTGTGTGTGTATTTATATGTATGTGTGTGTATGTATGTATGTATATGTGCTTATATATATGTATATATAATGCTTTTAGTATATCAATTTTCTATTCAAGAGAAATATTACCGTGTACAATAAATGACTTCTAGCCTATGGAAATCTTATACAACATTGTGTAAAAAGAAGAAAAGCTTGCCCATTATGCAGTGTCAATACTCATCATCGGTGGTTGTTTCATAGTCGAAAGAGTGTTTATATGGGACATAGAAAATTCCTAGATCCTTCACATCCATAGAGGAAACAAAAAACTTGTTTTATTAACATTATGGAGGAAGGTAATAAACCTATAATTCTAACAAGAAGAAACATTTTTGTTATTTTGAAAGGTTTTCTAAATGTTTTTGAAAAAGATAAGAATGAAGAAACAAAAGGGATGAATAAGAGTAAGAGGAAGTTAAATATGGTGTTAACTAAGAAGATAAAAAGTAAAAAGACAAAGAGTAACCATAATAGGAAAGATGAAGATGATGGGAAAATGAGCTGTTAAGGTGAAAAAATATACCAATCTTCTTTGATTTGCCATATTATGAAATTAGTACTCATTGACCTAACAATAAAAAAGATATCTTGTTAAAGTATTATATTATTGATATTTGTAGGAACTTCACTTGCGACATAATTTGAATGTGCATGTTAAGAAAAATGTTGTTGAAAGCCTACTAGGCACGATATTGCATGATAATAAATCAAAAGATGGAATTAATTTGAGAAAGGATATGGAGGATTGTGAGGTTCAAAAAAGCATTTAGGATAACCTTGTGGGAATAGAATATATCTATCATCGCACCATATAGATTGATATTTTTCCATAAAAGTTTTTTGTAAAATATTATATGATTTTAAACGTCCTAGTGGTTATTGATCAAATTTCAAAACTTTTGTATCATTAGCAGATTGCAAAGTCAGATTTTGAAGACTCGTGATTATCTTGTTCTAATGCAACAGTTGTTATCTACTGATGTTAGAGGATTACTACCAAAGAAATTCTAACAATAATAATTTGTTTGTTTTTGTTTTCCATAAAATATGTCAATGTGTTCTAGGAAGAGAGATGTTGAACTTGATAACAATATTATTAGAATTCTGTGTGAACTCGAAAAATATTTTTCACCCTCCTTTTTTGATATAATGGTACATATTATAATTTATCTTTGAAGAGAAGCGCAATTGTGTGGTCCAATTCATGGTCGTTGGATGTACCCATTTGAAAGATATATGGAAACACTTAAAGATTGTATAAGGAATTGTGCACAACTTAAAGGGTGTGTTGTAGAATCTTATCTTGTATAAGAATCAATGACATTTTTTTATTGAATGTCTAAAAAGAGCGAAAATTGGAGGAGAAAGAAGTCTGAAATGAAGATAATGATAACAATGTGATACTCGAAGGACATCTAATTTTATAATCAAAGACAATTAGATTGCCATCTAATGAAAAAGATATTGCTCATTTGGCCGTGCTAATGAATATGGCTGTGGTGGAACCATATTTAGAGTAAGTACATATTATATTTTGTTTATAATTCTTTTGGTAAATTTTTAACTTTGATTGTAACTTAGTAAAATTATTTGAATGCCAGTACGAAGTAGGAGGAGTTACAAAATTTAGATAAGCATTTGGAAAAAAAATGCGACATTGCTATGGAAAAGACACACAGACAATTTTTCAGATTGGA
Source organism: Allium cepa (assembly GCA_030765085.1). Classification (NCBI taxonomy): domain Eukaryota; kingdom Viridiplantae; phylum Streptophyta; class Magnoliopsida; order Asparagales; family Amaryllidaceae; genus Allium; species Allium cepa. Next base: position 274,892,086 of record CM060928.1, read on the forward strand.
TTAAAAAGAAGGTTGGTTTAATTTTAATTTATCCGTTAATTGACAAAAAAAGAATTTTTAAATTTTTTTTAATGTACAGTGATATTTTTGTATATACCCTTTCACTCAATGAATGATGATATATTAAAATGGATTGCTTTTTCCCTAAGTAGTAATGCATTGTCTTATAAAGGATATATAATTAATTGACAATGTTTTCACACAAAAGATGTTAAAAGGGAAACTTAAAATTATGGGATGACTTATGATGCGACTACCATGTGTAGGGCAAGTGCAAGGCATATTTCTTAACAAGTTTAGGTGGTCACTTATTTGGGATAACGACTGACATAATCTTGTCAAACTATCATGTTTTTTATATTCCCTTATTTAAGTGTCACTAGGTAAATATAGGAAATAGAGTGAATGATTAAGACGGATTTTATCTTGAAATTTTACAACAAAATCAAGCTTCATTGGTAAAAGACCCACATATCCGTGCATCTCAAGCAAAACAGTTTTTTTAATTAAAGTAGAATGATCACTCTAATAGGTATGTTGTAACGTAGGCATGACCAAGAGGTTATCATAAATTAGAGAGAGACGATCCTATTGTGGAAGTTACCTTTATTAGGAAAGATTGTGAAAAAATTGACATGGATGTTGATTTCTCGGAGAATGCTAGTTATGTTAGAGAAGACGGTAGCATATTTGAGCACTCTTATTTGCTTGTGAGGTTTGTTTTGCAAGTATATTATTAAAAAATACACCTAATAGTATTCAATATAATAAAGCGTATGACGCAGCGTGAGAAGCGAATTCGACGGTATAAATCGAATCCGTCCAGGATCTCACACGATTAGCGGAAATAATCGGTGAATCAATGAAGAATCGATGGAGTGATGAATACCGTAAGGCCCAAATCCATTGATCACGAAGGTACCGGATTTTAGCAATCTTCGACACGTTGATCGCGCGCGATACCGTGAAGTAAGATCTACAATTCTTGAGCGTTGATCAAGCGCACTTGATTCCACGAATTGGCTTCAACGTTCGTTGATTCGAGCGCACTCGAATGCCGAAAGTGGAGATAGGAGTTAAACACTCGACTACCAATTTAATGGAGGCACAAAGCTTCACAAACAAAATTTTATTCAATTTTCAACAACCTTTACAAATGACGCATACACTCCTATTTATAGTACAACACACTCCCGACTTAACAAAATTACAACAAAAATGGTTTTCATAGCAAACGACTTAGGAAAAATACAATCAACGACTTAAAGTAACTCGGCAACGACTTAGGAAACTCGGCAACGACTTATGAAACTCGGCAACGACTTATGGTGGAAACCCTTCCTCATCGCGACGTAAGAAATAAGTTGTTCGCGACTTATCAAAGCTCGGCAGCGACTCATGGAGTTTTGCCGCGACTTAAACGAAACCATCATGCGACTCAATAATGTCACGCGAGTTAAGGAGGCGGCAATGCAATTTTGCGACTTACTGGAAGCAATTCATATATCGTTCGCGACTTAAAGAGGTAGTTCGCGACATATGGAAAGTCGCTGCAAATTGGGGGGGAACGATTCAGTGATGGATTCGCGACTTAGGGCTTGTGAAGCTTGCGGCATAGTCTCGTTCGCGATTTAAGGCGGAGATAGGTCGGCCGCGACTTAGGGTGGTGATGGGTCGGTCGCGACTTAAGGTATAGGGAGGCAGCGAGGTGATAAGTCGGCCGCGACTTAAGGTAAACGCTTCATCATCCTCCCCTTGTTGGAAGGAATTCGTCCTCGAATTCACATTTTCGTCATCTTCGTCAAGTTCCTCCCCATAATACGGAATTAAGTGTTTGACATTGAAAACATCAGAAGTATGAACCTCTTCCGATAATCTTAACCAATACGCATTATCATTGATCTTCTTCAAGATTTCTACTGGACCAATTTTTCGTGCTTTCAACTTGTTGTAAGTCCCGACTGGAAAACGATCTTTCGTCGAAACGGCATATACAAAATCTCCTTCTTTGAAGACAACACTTCTTCGTTTCTTATCCGCCATTTGTTTATACTTCCCATTTGACTTAAACAATCGTTCCTGTACAACTTTGTGGCATTCCTGTAACTCATTCACCAAATCACTAGCCTGCTTAACAACTCCCTTTTGATATGGTACTGTCGTTAAATCCAACGGTCCCTTTGGTATGGCTGAATATACAACTTGAAACGGACTGAATTCAGTACTTCGATTGACTACGTGATTATGCGCACACTCCGCTTGACACAATTTCATATCCCAGCTTTTCAAATTATCTTTCACGAGACATCTCAACAAGTTCCCCAACGACCTGTTAACCACCTCTGTTTGCCCATCAGTTTGCGGATGGTAAGCGCTACTAAAATTCAGCTTTGTTCCAACCATCTTCCACAAACTCAACCAAAAATGGCTTAAAAATCTAGTATCTCGATCAGAAACAATAGATTCTGGTAAACCATGCAATCAATACACCTTTTTAAAGAATAATTGAGCTACTCGGACGGCATCAGCTGTCTTCTTACAGGCTATAAAATGTGCCATCTTCGAAAATCTTTCCACCACAACAAATATAGAATCATTTCCCCTCTGAGTTCTAGGCAAACCCAAAACGAAATCCATACTAATATCAACCCATGGTTTAGTAGGCACGGGTAATGGCATGTATAATCCCGCGTTCGTCGCTGTTTCTTTTGAAACCTGACAGATATGACACCTCTCCACAAATCTCTCTACCTCTTTCCTCATTGATGGCCAAAAATAAAATTGAGAAATTAACTGCAATGTACGATCTCTGCCTACATGGCCTTCTTCATGTAACTCTTTGATGATCTTCATTCTTAAGCTGCAATCTGGAATGCATAATCGATTTCCCTTGAACAAGAATCCATCAACCAATACAAATTCATCGGTATTCCCATCCTTAACTTTCTCAACAAACTTTGCAAAGTAAGGATCCTCCTCAAACAACTCTGGCAATAATTCGAATCCTGTTACTTCAACCTTCAACGTTGTCAACAAGTGATTTCTTCTGCTTAAAGCATCCGCTACACGATTTGTTACCCCTGATTTGTGTTTCACGACAAAAGTAAACTGCTGCAAATAAGCAATCCATGATGCATGTCTCGCTGAAATCTTGTCTTGCCCTTGTAAATGCTTCAACGCCTCGTGATCAGTGAATAAAACAAATTCTTTCTGAAATAGATAGTGTCTCCAATGCTTAACAGCTTGCACAATAGCATAAAATTCCACATCATATGTACTATATCTCATCTTTGCTCCCGACAGCTTCTCACTAAAATATGCAATAGGACGGCCCTTCTGACTCAACACCCCTCCAATTCCAACCTTTGACGCATCAGTATGTAGCTCAAACAATAACTGAAAATCTGGTAAAACAAGAATTGGTGTTGTCGTCAAAAGTTCTTTGATTCTTTCAAAAGCAACCTCTGCTTCCTCTATCCATGAAAACTGTTTTCCCTTCATACAATCAGTAATCGGTGCCATCACGCTACTGAAGTGTGGAATGAATCTTCGGTAGAATGACGCCAATCCATGAAAACTTCTCACTTCCGTTATTGTTCTCGGCTGTGGCCAATTCCTGACTGCTTCCACTTTATTCTGGTCCACCTGTATTCCTTCTCCTGACACAACATATCCCAAAAATAAGACACTTCTTGCCATGAACACACATTTCTTCGTTGCAGCATAAAATTGTTCTTGTCGCAGTACCATCAACACTTCTCTCAAATGATGTAAATGTTCCTCCGGACTTCCACTGTATATCAGAATATCATCGAAATACACCACCACAAATTTCCCGATAAAAGGTCTAAAGATTTGATTCATCACCCGCATGAACGTACTTGGTGCATTTGAAAGACCGAACGGCATAACCAGCCATTCATACAATCCCTCACTCGTCTTGAAGGTTGTCTTCCATTCGTCTCCAGGTCTAATCCGAATTTGATGATATCCACTTTTCAAATCAATCTTCGAAAAGATAATAGCTCCGCTTAACTGGTCCAACAAATCATCCAATCTGGGCATTGGGAATCTGTACCTCACAGTGATCTTATTCAACGCCCGACTATCGGTACACATCCTCCATGTTCCATCCTTCTTCGGCACCAACAGGGCTGAAACCGCACAAGGACTTAGACTTTCCTGCACACGCCCTTGCTCTAACAATTCTTCCACTTGCCTTCGCAACTCTTCATGTTCCTTGGGACTCATACGATAATGTGGTCGATGTGGCAACGCAGCTCCTGGAACAAGATCTATTTGATGTTGAATATCCCTTAATGGTGGTAACTCCTTTGGCAGCTCCTCGGGAAATACATCGTCAAACTCTTCCAGTACTGGTTTCACTTCTTCGGGAATCTCAACCACTTCGTTACACTCCCGCCCAATCAACAGGAACACTTCAGGCTTCTCTTCAACTTCCTTAACAAACACTTTCAACGATAGCAAAGTTTTTAGCTCTTCAATCTCCTCAGATTTACTCTCTCCCTGCTGTCTCTTCTTTGGAACTAAAATAATCTTAACGCCTTCAAACATAAAACTATAACTATTGGTTCGACCGTCATGCTGCACTGCTCGATCATACTGCCACGGTCTTCCCAAAAGCAAATGACAAACATCCATCTCAACTACATCACACCAGATTTCGTCTTTATATTTCTTTCCAATAGAAAATGGAACTCGAACTCGCTTATCCACCTTCACCTCTCCTCCTTTTCTCAGCCACGCTAACTTATAAGGATTTGGATGTTTTTCCGTTTTCAACTTCAATTTTCTCACCGCTTCTGTAGAAATAATATTGTCACAACTTCCTGCGTCAATCACAAATTTACAAAATTTCCCCAGTATAGTGCATGTCGACTGAAAGATGTTACTCCTCAACCAACTAGCTTCATCCTCTTGCTTTGGTGTTAAACAAGACCTCCTCATCATTAGATTACACCCTTCGTCTCCCGATGCGATATCCTGTTCATCTTCCTCCACTGGACTAGAATCACCTTCACCAACATCCTCAACTTCAACCTCAGCTATCATAGCTCGTTTCTTCGGTTTTGGACACTCATTGCTTTTATGACCCATCTCCTGGCAATTGTAGCATTTGAAACCATTGTTAACCTTCGCCTTCTCACCCTCCTTTATCACGGGTTTACTGACAGGTTTAGAAACATTAGAACTTCCACTAATACCCTTCACTTGATTGTTGGAATTAGTAAACACACCACCTCCACGCCTTCCCTGCTTCTCCCAAGCCAACGCCTTTTGGTGTGCTTCCGCCACAGATCTTGGATCGAACATATTAACCATATCCTGAATCTGCATTCGCAAACCTCCAACAAACCTCGCCGTTAACTGTTCCTCTGTCTCCATGATGTCATTTCGAGCAATTAGTTGATAAAACTCATCAGCATAATCATTAACAGTCTTCGTCGCTTGCCTCAAGTTTTGCAACCTCTGATACATGAGTGATTGATCGTTGTAAGATAAAAATGTAGCCTTCATCAATTTCTTCATTTTCTCCCAATCAACAATCTTCGACTTCCCCATCCGTTCTCGTGTAAGTTTGGTTTGCTGCCACCACGCCATAGCTCTCCCTCTCAACCTAGTAGCAACCAACTTCACTCGACGATCTTTCGGAACCTCCTTGAACTCAAAGATCTCCTCAACATTAGACAACCAGTCTAAGAATTCTTCTGCATTCATTCCACCCTTGAACTCTGGAATCTCCATTTTCATTCCCGATTCCCATCGACAATCATCATCTACATCTCGATATTGACATCGTGTTTGTTCTCTGTCTCGGTAATGAACACTTCCCCTATCACCGTCAAACTCCTCATCAAAATCTGAAGTATATCGATGTCGATCTCGACCTCCAACATCTCTACTACCACTCCTTCGATCAACATTCCTATCACGATTATCAATACTTCTATGATCTTGATCTTCTCTTCTCTCCCGATCTGAAGGTATCGAAGCTCTACTTCCCTCATGGTTCGATTCAGGTGAAACTCTTCTTCTACTTTGATTCATTTCAATCATCATTCTCTCTAATCGACCAATTCCTACATTCAACTTTTCAGTAAAACTCTCGTTGATTCGTTGCTCCATTTCATCAGCCTCTTCTCTTCCGTACAAAGTATTGATATTTCGATGGCGTTGAGCTCGTCTCGGAGCATGATTGAACTGTTGCAACTTCACGATGAGCACGATGAACACTAAATTTCTCAACAATTGCAAATACGATCTCCAAGCTTTAAATTTTCGACACCTAAGTCTCCAAATGATACCAACTTCTTGCGATCTAGCTCTGATACCAAACTGACGCAGCGTGAGAAACGAATTCGACGGTATAAATCGAATCCGTCCAGGATCTCACACGATTAGCGGAAATAATCGGTGAATCAATGAAGAATCGATGGAGTGATGAATACCGTAAGGCCCAAATCCGTTGATCACGAGGATAACGGATTTTAGCAATCTTCGACATGTTGATCGCGCGCGATACCATGAAGGAAGATCTACAATTCTTGAGCGTTGATCAAGCGCACTTGATTCCGCGAATTGGCTTCATCGTTCGTTGATTCGAGCGCACTCGAATGCCGAAAGTGGAGATAGGATTTAAACACTCGACTACCAATTTAATGGAGGCACAAAGCTTCACAAATAAAATTTTATTCAATTTTCAACAACCTTTACAAATGACGCATACACTCCTATTTATAGTACAACACACTCCCGACTTAACAAAATTACAACACAAATGGTTTTCATAGCAAACGACTTAGGAAAAATACAATCAACGACTTAAAGTAACTCGGCAACGACTTAGGAAACTCGGCAACGACTTATGAAACTCGGCAACGACTTATGGTGGAAACCCTTCCTCATCGCGACTTAAGAAATAAGTCATTCGCGACTTATCAAAGCTCGGCAGCGACTCATGGAGTTTTGCCGCGACTTAAACGAAACCATCATGCGACTCAATAATGTCACGCGAGTTAAGGAGGCGGCAATGCAATTTTGCGACTTACTGGAAGCAATTCATATATCGTTCGCGACTTAAAGAGGTAGTTCGCGACATATGGAAAGTCGCTGCAAATTGGGGGGAAAACGATTCAGTGATGGATTCGCGACTTAGGGCTTGTGAAGCTTGCGGCATAGTCTCGTTCGCGATTTAAGGCGGAGATAGGTCGGCCGCGACTTAGGGTGGTGATGGGTCGGCCGCGACTTAAGGTATAGGGCGGCAGCGAGGTGATAAGTCGGCCGCGACTTAAGGTAAACGCTTCATCAGCGTAGGTTAATGAATGAAATATTGACGTAGCGGATTAATCAAAATAAACTTCAATCGATGAAAGTAGCAATCGGTGGATTGATGAATACCAAATGCCCAAATTTGTTGATCCGAAGATACCGAATTCTAGCTATCTCAAACACGTTGATAGTGCACTATACCGTGTTCAAAGATCTACGATTCTTCGTACGTTGATCTAGCGCACTAGATACCGTGAATCGGCTTCTACGATCGTTGAATCGAGCGCACTCGATTAACCGAAAGAGAAGATAGGAGATTACACTCAACTACCAATTTAAGATGAAAGCACATGGCAATCAACAAGAAATTTTATTCAAAAATCGACTTACTTACAAATGACAACACACATCCCCTATTTATAGCTTTTCACAACCGGCTCCTTAAGTCGTTGCCGACTCATGCCCCATGGTACACGACTCACGACTCAACAATTATTAGCGACTTAACAACCCCTCATAACACTACATACCAGTACTCATATACACCACATACGACTTAGATAAGGTCGTGACCGACCTAATGACATCACGATACCTACCGACTCAACTTAAGTCGGCAGCGACTTAACTCACGCGGCTTTACAACACAATGCCGATTCAACAACATACCGACCTACGGTTTACAATGACCCAATACAATGACTCAAAGCTTCACCGACTCAGCACTTTACATCACTCAGGTCGTATATGACCTAATTACATACGACATAAGAACAAATAACAAACGACTTAATCCTACAACGACTTATCATTCTTCGGCACAAAGATCAGCGGTTTAGCATAGGTCGTTAAGTCGTACGCGACTTATCATGGGTCGTTAAGTCGTACGCGACTTATCTTAGGTCGTGAATTCCCTATCCACTTGCTTGTCAGGCCGTAGCCGATCCAAGCCCTTATCCCTTGCTCTCCCTTAGCTCCTATGGCTATAAGTCGTGAACGACTCATAGTACTCGAACGACTTAAGCCCAATGAACCCTTAGGTCGTGCTGCACCATCCTCCCCGGGTTGAGAAAAATTCGTCCTCGAATTTGTTAATTCTTCCGCATCCGATTGTTCATCTCCATAGTATGGCACAAGATGCTTAACATTGAACACGTCATAAGTGTATACATCCTCCGGCAGCTTCAACTTATAAGCATTTTCGTTAATCCGTTTCACAACTTCGACAGGACCAATTTTTCTGGCTTTCAACTTGTTATAAGCGCCCACTGGAAAACGATCCTTTGTTAACACAGCATACACCCAATCACCTTCGTTAAATTCAACATTTCATCGCTTCAAATCTGCAGTTTGCTTATACTTATCATTGGCTTTCTCCAATCGTTTCTGAACGATTTTATGACATTCAGTCAATCCATCAACAAAATCTACAGCTCGTTTAACCGTCCCCTTCGGTCGTGGTACTACTGCCAAATCCAACGGTCCCCTGGGTACGTTTGAATATACAGTCTGAAATGGACTGAATCCTGTGCTACGATTCACTGCATGATTATGTGCAAACTCTGCCTGGCATAACTTCATGTCCCAACTTTTCAGACTGTCCTGCACATGACATCGCAATAAATTTCCTAACGATCTATTAACAACTTCTGTCTGTCCATCAGTTTGCGGATGATAAGCGCTACTAAATTTCAGCTTCGTTCCCACCATCTTCCACAAACTAAGCTAAAAATGGCTCAAAAATCTAGTATCCCGATCAGAAACAGTAGATTCTGGTAACCCATGTAATCGATACACCTCCTTAAAGAATAATTGTGCCACTCGGACTGCATCCGCTGTCTTCTTGCAGGCAATAAAATGTGCCATCTTCGAAAATCTATCCACCACAACAAATATAGAATCATTTCCCCTTTGAGTTCTAGGCAAACCCAAAACGAAATCCATGCTGATATCAACCCACGGTTTAGTTGGTACAGGTAATGGCATATACAATGCTGCATTTGTCGCTGTTCCCTTCGAAACCTGACATATATGACATCTTTTTACAAACCTCTCTACCTCTTTCCTCATCGATGGCCAAAAGTAAGATTGAGAAATCAAGTGCAAGGTACGATCACGGCCCACATGTCCTTCCTCGTGCAATTCCTTGATAATCTTCATTCTCAAACTGCTCTCTGGAATACATAACTGATTTCCTTTAAACAGAAAACCATCAACCAACACAAATTCATCAGTACATCCTCCCTTGACTTTCTCAACAAATTTCACAAAGCAAGGATCTTCTTCAATCAGCTCTGGCAATAATTCAAACCCTGTCACTTCAACTTTCATTGTAGTCAACAAATGACTCCTCCTACTCAAAGCATCAACCACACGATTTGTTACCCCAGATTTGTGCTTCACGGCAAAGGTAAATTGCTGTAAATATGCAATCCACGATGCATGTCTCGCTGAAATCTTATCCTGCCCCTGCAAATGCTTCAACGCTTCATGATCAGTGTAAAGAACAAACTCTTTCTGAAATAGATAATGCCTCCAATGTTTAACAGCTTGCACAACAGCATAAAACTCAACATCGTATGTACTATATCTCATCTTTGCCCCTGATAACTTCTCACTGAAATATGCAATAGGTCTTCCACACTGACTCAACACTCCTCCAATTCCAACCTTTGATGCATCAGTGTGTAGCTCAAACAACAACTGAAAATTTGGTAATACAAGAATTGGCGCTGTCGTCAAAAGTTCTTTGATTCGTTCGAAAGCAACCCCCGCTTCCTCCGACCAAGAAAACTGCTTCCCTTTCATACAATCAGTAACCGGTGCCATCACGCTACTGAAGTGTGAAATAAACCTTCGGTAGAATGATGCCAATCCATGAAAACTTCTAACTTCAGTGATAGTTCTCGGCTGTGGCCAATTTCTAATAGCTTCAACTTTACTCTGGTCCACCTGGATTCCCTTCTCAGATACAACATATCCCAAGAATAAAACACTTCGAGTCATGAACACACATTTCTTCGTGGCTGCATAAAATTGTTCCTCACGAAGAATAATCAACACCTTTCTCAAATGCTCTACATGCTCCTCTGTACTCGCACTATAAATCAGAATATCATCGAAATAAACCACCACAAACTTCCCAATGTACGGTCTGAAAATTTGATTCATCACCCGCATGAATGTACTAGGTGCATTTGATAAACCAAATGGCATAACCAACCATTCGTATAAACCTTCCCTCGTCTTGAATGCGATCTTCCATTCGTCTCCCGGTCTAATTCGAATCTGATGATAACCACTCTTCAAATCAATCTTCGAAAAGATAGTAGCCCCACTCAACTGATCTAGCAAGTCATCCAACCTTGGCATAGGAAATCTGTAGCGAACAGTAATCTTGTTCAAAGCTCTACTATCGGTACACATTCTCCATGTTCCATCCTTCTTCGGCACCAACAATGCTGGTACTGCACAAAGACTCAAGCTTTCCTGAACACGTCCCTGCTCTAATAACTCTTCCACTTGCCTTCGCAGCTCCTCATGTTCCTTCGGACTCATTCGATAATGTGGTCGATGTGGTAAAACTGCTCCCGGAACAAGATTAATTTGATGTTGAATGTCCCTCAGTGGCGGTAACTCCTTAGGCAACTCTTCTGGAAATACATCCTCAAATTCTTTCAAAACTGGCTTTGCTTCTTCTGGAATTTCAACCTCTTCATGACTCTCTCGTCCAATCAACAAATAGACTTCAGGCTCATCTTCAACTTCCTTAACAAACTCCTTCAAAGATAGCAAAGTTTTCAGCTCTTCAATCTCCTCCAACTTGCTTTCCTTCTGTTGTTGCTTCTTAGGAACTAAAGTGATTTTAGTACCTTCGAACATAAAACTGTAACTATTAGCACGACCATCATGTTGTACTGCTCTATCAAACTGGCATGGTCTGCCCAACAACAGATGACACACATCCATGTCTACAACGTCACACCAAATTTCGTCTTTGTACTTCTTCCCAATAGAAAAATTCACACAAGCTCTTCGACACACCTTCACTTCACCACCCTTCCTCAACCATGCTAACTTGTACGGTTTAGGATGCTTCTCAGTTTTCAAGTTCAACTTATTTACTGCTTCAGTAGAGATAATATTGTCACAACTTACAGCATCAATAACGAACTTGCAAATTTTCCCTAGAATAGTGCATGTCGACTGAAAAATATTGCTTCTCAACCAACTAGAATCCTCTTCTTGCTTTGGTGTAAGACATGACCTCCTCATCATAAGGTTACAACCTTCATCTCCAGATAATTCTTCTTCCTCCTCAACATAAGGTGTATTTGAACATTCTGCCTCCTCACCATCATCCTCAATCTCAGCAACCATTGCTCTCTTCTTCGGCTTTGGACATTCATTGCTTTTGTGACCCAACTCCTGACAATTATAACATTTGAAACCACTGCTAACCTTCGCCTTCTCAGCCTCTTTCACCACTGGCTTACTGACAGGTTTAGGAACATTAGAACTCCCACTAACACCCTTCGCTTGATTATTGGAATTAGTAAACACACCACCTCCACGCCTTCCCTGCTTCTCCCAAGCCAACGCTTTCTGATGTGCCTCTGCTACTGACCTAGGATCAAACATATTAACCATATCCTGAATCTGCATTCTCAATCCCCCAATGAATCTAGCAGTTAGTTATTCTTCCGTTTCCATAATATCATTCCTAGCAATGAGTTGGTAAAATTCATCAGCATAATCACTAACAGACTTCGTCCCTTGCCTCAGATTCTGCAACCTCTGGTACATAAGTGATTGGTAGTTGTAAGGTAAGAAAGTAGCTCTCATCAACTTCTTCATCTTGTCCCAAGTTTCAATCTTTGACTTTCCCATTCTCTCCCTTGTAAGTTTAGTTTGCTGCCACCATGCCAAAGCTCTCCTCCTCAACCTAGTAGCAACCAACTTCACCCTTCGATTCTCCGGAACCTCCTTGAAATCAAAGATCTCTTCAACATTAGATAACCAATCAAGAAATTCTTCTGCTACCATTCCACCCTTGAACTCTGGAATTTCCATCTTCATACCCGATTCCCATCGACGATCATCATCCACATTTCGATAAGAATTTCGAACTGGATCTCGATCTCGATAATGAATACTTGCTCTATCACCCTCTTCATCAAAATCTAATGTACGTCTATATCGATCTCGACCATTATCATCCCTTCGTTCAGACATGCTTCTTCGACTATGTCTCTCTTCATCTCTATATGGCTCATTGTCAAATTCACGTTGACTTCTTCTCTCTTCATGTCCATAGTCATGATGATCTCTCTGTGATGAAATTGATGTTTCTCTTCTATCTCTAAAAGAATGCGGTGATACCCTCCTCACTTCCGTAACCGATGGCGAAACTCGGTTTCCTCCATGGTTCGAGTTTGGTGATCTCCTCCTTTGAGTTTGATTCAAATCATTCATCAACTTCTCTAACTTTCCAATGCCTTCATCAAATTTCTCATTAATACGTTGTTCCATAAGCTCGGCTTCTTCTCTTCTATACAACGCTTCAACATTTTGATGACGATTAGCTCTTCTAGGCGGCATGATTGAAAACTTCTCAAAAACTTCAAATACTTCTCAAATACTTCAACAAATACTTCAATATAAGTCAATCAAGTCGCGGCCTCAACCTTGACTCGGCAATAGCTCTACTTCAACAAAAATGTACTTCAAAACTCTCCAACACAAGCCAAACAATGCACGGCTTAACACCACTAGCTCGCACAAAACTCCTTGGCTCGGCTATACCACTACAACCCTTCAATTCTAACAACAACAAGACACGGCTCCAATCACTAGCTCGGCCTCAATACTTCAAACTGATACCAAACTGATGCACGGCCTTCACCCTTCACGGCTTAACTTGGCTCGGCTCAAGGTCTCCAAGCAACTTCAAATTCAAACACTTCTCCAACTCTAGATCCAAAATGAAATGGATCAAAATCTTCAAACTCGTTGCAACTTCAAGATGAACACGATGAACAACAACTTCAAACTTCAACTTCAAAAATTGGCTCCAAGTCTCGGCTTAGCTATGATTGGCTAAGTCTAGCTCTGATACCAAAACTGACGCAGCGGATTAATCAAAATAAACTTCAATCGGTGAAAGTAGCAATCGGTGGATTGATGAATACCAAAATGCCCAAATTCGTTGATCCGAAGATACCGAATTCTAGCTATCACAAACACGTTGATAGCGCACTATACCGTGTTCAAAGATCTACGATTCTTCGTACGTTGATCTAGCGCACTAGATACCGTGAATCGGCTTCTACGATCGTTGAATCGAGCGCACTCGATTAACCGAAAGATGAGATAGGAGATTACACTCAACTACCAATTTAAGATGAAAGCACACAGCAATCAACAAGAAATTTTATTCAAAAATCGACTTACTTACAAATGACAACACACATCCCCTATTTATAGCTTTTCACAACCGGCTCCTTAAGTCGTTGCCGACTTATGCCCCATGGTACACGACTCACGACTCAACAATTATTAGCGACTTAACAACCCCTCATAACACTACATACCAGTACTCATATACACCACATACGACTTAGATAAGGTCGTGACCGACCTAATGACATCATGATACCTACCGACTCAACTTAAGTTGGCAGCGACTTAACTCACGCGGCTTTACAACACAATGCCGACTCAACAACATACCGACCTACGGTTTACAATGACCCACTACAATGGCTCAAAGCTTCACCGACTCAGCACTTTACATCACTCAGGTCGTATACGACCTACTTACATACGACATAAGAACAAATAACAAACGACTTAATCCTACAACAACTTATCATTCTTCGGCACAAAGATCAGCGGTTTAGCATAGGTCGTTAAGTCGTACGCGACTTATCATGGGTCGTTAAGTCGTACGCGACTTATCTTAGGTCGTGAATTTCCTATCCACTTGCTTGTCGGGTCGTAGCCGATCCAAGCCCTTATCCCTTGCTCTCCCTTAGCTCCTATGGCTATAAGTCGTGAACGACTCATAGTACTCGAATGACTTAAGCCCAATGAACCCTTAGGTCGTGCTGCACCAAATATAGATCAGATTGGAAAGGTGAAATCGGCAGACAGCAAAGTACAAAAGTAGCAAACCCGAAAAGTACAAAGTTGAATAAGGTTCTACTTTTATAGGAATTGCTAGTTTTCAAAAATAAATCAATAAACTATTATTTCAGTTAAAACGGACATTGTGCTTGTTATGTTTTAGTTGATCAACTACTGCATGTCTAATATTTCTATGCTTAGTTCTTCACAATAAGCTTTTAGCATGTAAATTGTAATGAATCATTTTATTCTGTATCCTATGTATATAGTTAGCATTCATATTTGCACTAATACATTACTGAAGATATGTATACATGATTCTATGTATGTCTGCGGGCATTGTTTTTCATGTAAATTACTTAAATTCAAATATAAATATATTTAAATTGCACTATTGTTAGGCAAATCATCACTTCATTGTTGATCATGTATATTTTTGATTACTGATAAATTTAAATGGCTACATGCGTATTACTGATTATTAAATTGTGAACTGTATATTACTAATTACGAAATGTTTACTTCTCAGATTTAAAATATTAATTACTTAAACTTCTTCTATAAACTGAAATAAACAGTTTCAAAACATATATATTGCATTGAAATCTGGTTAATGTAATGTCAGAACTGTGCTATTAAATAATACTGTTTTTTAAATTTTGAATACTTGAAATTTGGTTAGAAATTGAATAGTAAATAATTTTAAAGCATAAGTCTATCCTTTTCAAAAATAGTGAATAATTTATTTTCAACATGAAGAAAAAAAAATTATTCATTGTGAACTACAACATAGTTTAGAATTGTTTTAAACCGGAAGAATATATGCCATAATATTGAATACTTTGAAAGTTGTTATAAAACCGAGTAACATATCATGATAATATACTAGACATTAAGAAATTTGTTTCAAAATCAAATAACATTAATTAATCCCTTCTCGAATACTAAAGGGTAAATTCATTTCAAGGTTGAGTAGTGTACACTAATCCCAGACATATGAAACTTAAGGTTAGATCCATACCTGTAAGAAAAACAAAAATACCTATAAAAATGCATTGGAGTCAATTTTTATCCAATCAAATGACCGTTTAATATATCGAATCATACTCATATTTTAATTTATAATTGATACACTAAAATGTAATAAGATATAATACCTAATACAATAATGGTAAAATTATAATACTGCTTGCAACCGCAGCCTATGGCTTTCTTGGCCTCAAACCCAGTTTGTTCATGTTCTATATTTTATTCATGTATATTGCTAAACTATGCTCATTGTCCTTGATTTTTTTATAAATGTGCATGCTCTTAAATAGGTTGATCACAATTTTAGCAGGGTCCCTATATAATATATGTCAACTACAGTTATTCTTTTTTATTGTAGAAAATGGGTAAAAGGAGAAAGACTGAAAAAGAGAGAGCACATTCACATGCAAAAAGAAATTGACGAACCCAAAAAGTAATGTGCAAGAGAGGAGCAGTTTGAAAAAACCCAGTAGATGATGAGATTCATAATGAAGACAACCTATAAGCATTAGAAAAAATCAAGTACAAACTGAACTAGAAAACAACAATGCTGAAATATAAAACAACCCTCAAGCAATCAAAGAAAATGCAGTTCAGTTGGAAGGAAGTTTTGGATGTGCACTGGACAGTGAGAGACATATGCAAGAAGCCAATGCAAAGCTAAATGTGAAAAGAAAATCTAAAGCGCCAATTATAGAACGCTTCCATTCAATTCATTGGAGCAAATCGAAGTTGAATATAATGGTGTAGGCGAACCAATAGGAGAAGGATCGGTTAAGCTATCTTCTTATTTAGGACTACTTGTACGAGAAGTCGTTCCGGTTACATTAAGTGATTAGAGGCCACTTAGTGATGAATTGAAATTTTTTTTACAAGAAAGCATTCAGGTGACACGTCTTTCTTTTGCTTAAAGATTCATATGTAATCTCAAAAACTTAGATTGTTTAAACAAAATGTGAACTTGACATATCGGACTCAACTTACACTAGGATAATTCAATCGATATACTAATGCAAAAAGCAATACGTTCATATAATAACGGCATGATTGATTTCAAAATTGTGTTTGTGAATTATAGTAATTCAGGGAGGACAATCGATATAAGACTTTTTATGTAAATTATAGCAATTCAAGAAATCTTGTACAAATTAACAGGAAGATATTTTTTGTGAATTCAAAATGGTTTAGTGAGTTGATTTCCTGTCCTAAGAAATTTAAAACTTGTTCTCTTACTGCCTTTACCACCTTTGCAGTATAATTTTTTAAATAAATGTTTTAACAGTGTAATAACCTTACCTTACGGCCTTCGTTTCCACGTAAATTTGGAAGCAAACATTTAATATTTCTTGAAACTGTCGTATTATACTTATAGGACATAAAAAATGCATGAAAATGTATTTTAGATATTTTCTAGTTGATAAGGAAATTTAGTTTGGATAAAATATGTTACTTCAATAAATTTTAGTTATGCCATGATAACACGTGTACATCGATTGATCCTCCGATCAATAAACACCATCTAAAATTTAATCAAACCTTTTGTTTTTATATTCGTAATATCAGAGCTTATGTAATGACCTAGAATTCGAAAATTTCGTATTTAAATATCTAAATTATTTATTATTTGAATCTTGGATTAAATACTATTTAATTGATTTAATAACCTTGTCAACCCATTTTTCATTAACAGCTGATGATGGTAAACTTATTTTGGAATTTTTTTTATAAAAATAGTTTCTTTGAAGAAATATTGATAATGTGATCAAAAATCGTTTTATCGATATACTATTTTTGCTCGTCAGAAGTTGTTCAAACTTTTGTTATATACACTTATTTTCTTAGGAAATCAATAATAAGAAATAAAAATAATTTCCATTTATGGAAAAGAAAATGTGATGATGTCATTGGTGATGTCATCGGAAGACATTTTATGTGCAAGGGTAAAATGATAATTTGTTAAGGAGATGAGGTGTATAGTTAAAAGTATGCAAGGCACATGTAAGAAGGTCCATTGGCCATGTAAAGGAGGGTAAAGAAGTGCCTGGGCTACTTTATTCATTCATTATCTGCTAAAGCTTGAGAAATAACAAAAAAAAATCAAAGATGGTGAAGGTGGATTTGCACTAATCCAATTTGTTCTTCACCAAACTTTCTCTGATTAGTTAGAATCTTTTTCAAACTTCACCAAAATTTCATCAACACCTTAGGAAGCAAGGATCTAAAGTCAAAATTGGAAAGAAGGTGAAGAAAAGGTTAAGCTTGGTGAGGTTGTGAGCATAAGTAAGGAGGGGGAGCTTGGCTTTGTGATTTTGGAGCTAAAGGTGGCGTCTTATTTGCTTTTGGAGCTATGCAATTAAAGCGCTTAGCGGTTCTATATCAGTAGAGATGCAAAACTTTATAGCGAGGATAAAGGAGGGATATATCGAGAAATAGCGAATGTGTTAAAAGCTTCATTAAAAAAATATTTACAGTAAATTTATTCTCATTATCACATTTTGTGTAGGAAATACCAATGTTTTTAATCTTATATAATAAAACCTAATAATATCACGATATAAGTAGTCCACATTTGGTGACTAAAATCGATTTCTAACTTATATTAAGCACTTGTGCCTTAAAATTACGCCTTTACCCTAAAGCTGTTCAATTGTTTTAAAAAATAATTAGTCAAATCTACCTTTTTATATTGACGTTGCTAAAGTGGATGAAAAAAATCCTTTATTTAGCGGGGTAGCAGAAAATAGTGAGGTTTAAAGCAAATCAACTATTCGATAGCACTAAATTGAAAAAGTGTGGCGGTCAAAGAGCACTATATGTTATAGTGAGGATTTTGCAGGGTTTTAGCTGGCTTTAACTGCATAGTTTTGGAGAGCGTAGGAAGTGGATCTAGAGTTTGAGTGTGATTGAGTATGTATTTGTCTTGGATTTGAGTGAGTTACCACATTATCTTGTATGTATATATTGTGTGTGCGTTTGCAAATGTAAAGTTAAAATCTCATTAACTAATTAAAGTTCTAAACTTTGGCCCCTTTGGCTTTTGAAAGCAAATGACAACTATTGTGTAACGTCCCTTTTTGTAACGACCCACCTTTTTGACTATCAAAAGTTGATACCGAACACTACAACTGTGTTCCAATGTTGCATATCCAATCGACAAAAGGGTTGATTGTTATGGTAAATAAAAAGAAAAGAACAAAGAATAGAGAGAAACAGAATCTTACAACGGAATCGACAACATATGTTATAACAAGGGTAGTAAAATCTGTCATTTCAAAAATACAAAGTATATCCGAGTTAAAATAAACCTTATCAGCTGGACAGTTGTAAAATTCTGACCTTACAATTGCTGATAGGTATACAATATAATACGGTGGAAAATAAAATACTACGATAGGTGAATCTTCAGCTCTCCTCTACGTTCTCCAAAACTCCAAAGACAATCCTGGGGAAATACTAGGTCTGACCCGAGCATTATAAATAAATAACACCCGGATCAATCTGGAAATACCAGCATGAGATAACTCGAATATAAAAGTTCCGTGAGACCATGCCGCTAACACAAAACAAGTTTTTACCTCAAAAGAATAACATCCATACAGGCAAGAGCAGAAATAAATATCAAGAAACAAATCCAAATATGAATGAGCATAGACTTGAAAGATCGAAAATAAACCGAGTAAAATCCAAACTGGACAGAATGGATAGAACAAGGAAAATAGTCCAACTTGATAGAATAGGCTAAATAAGGTAACAATCCAAACTCGATAGAACGGACTAAATAAGGTAACAGTCCAAACTCGATAGAATTGACAAAATAAGGTAACAGTCCAAACTCGATAGAATGGAGTAAATAAACACTTAAATGCCATGATGAGGAGTTGGCTCTACTCTTGGAAATTTAAAACTAAAATAGATTCAGGGTTTTCGAATCGAATAAGGAAAGGAAATTTTCCAAAAATTGACTAGGAGGATGTGCCTCTCTCGCCGAAAGTATACCTATAGAAATATACTTGAGAGCTCTGATAGCTCTTAGAAACCTCCAAGCCGGACCCTGCCAACTGTTTCCGAGTATCCGAGTATTTCACATCTCATTGTGCAACACCGAATCCAATCTAAAGTGGATGTGAAAATACCCTAATAGGAGCAACCCCACATAACTTGGCCCCCGCTCGCTCTTTAGGTTTTCTAATGACTCGTAAATTCAGTCAAATTTTTAAAAAGGAATTTAATTAAAATTTTGAATTAAGTACTTTAAACTTTAAACAAATTTAAATTTTGAAGAAAAATAATTGTAACATCGAGTGTTTTATTTCTCCAAATGCAATGCAATGGAAAATTTTCATAAATTTTAAAGTTTGGTCAAACTTAGTCAAAATTTAACCATTGGTTGAAAATTTAAAATTATTATTCTTTTTATATGATACTAGAATGAATTCTGATCTTTTTTCCACGTTTTGTTTTGTCAAATTCAAATTCCTATTGCTTTAAATATTTTAATTTATGTGAAAAACTGACATAAGATTATGGTGCTTAGTTGTGAAATTTGGCTAAGTCCTAATGGGTTTTGTTTGGTCTAATGGACCTTGCTTAACCAAGAGACTCTAACCATACCAAGAGACTTGTGTCTATTCCTACGCCTACGACCATTTATTTCTTTCTGATCCTCCTCCTCATCTCCATCCAAGCATAGGCCGAAATCCCTCCTCTTTCCATAACCCTAGCCGAACCCAAACCTACCCAAATCACCACCATCTCCTTATCTCTCATAGCCATACCATCTACTCCACCCTAGGCCACCTTAGTCGCAACTAAACCCATCCAAAAGCACCAAGCTGAGCCCTATTTCAGCCCTAGACCGAGCTTTTGCACCCCTCTTTCTCCTCTTTTATACAAAAATAAAACAAAGGTTACATGTTTCTATTTTGGTGATCCATCGATTCTGGCTTGCGTTGCTTTGGAATTAAGATTAAAATTCATGGCTTTGTTTTATCAAATATTCCTAGCCTCCAAAGGTGAGCTATTCACTCACAATTTATAATCTTATGCCAAGTGAATGAATATCAATTGACATGTTATTGGAATGTTGCAATAATTTAGATATTTTGCATAGTTTGATTATGATTTGATAAGACATATATTCACTTATGTTCACTTGTTTTTTGTGACATGATATTATTATTGACACTATGTTATTTATTTATAAAAATAGATGTGATGATATGCTTAGAATTTATGCTTCATGATGTTAATATTAAATTGCTATGTTGAAAAAAAGGAAAATGTTATATCAATTTTAAGATTGCCACTTATGTGATGAAAAATGTCATTAAGATGACATGTGAAATTTATGTGTGAAATGAAAAAAAAGAAAGGAAAAGAATATATATATATATATATGTATGTATGTATGTATGTGTTATGTTGGTAATCACCTAAATTGCTAATGGTTACATGTTGGGTTATGTTATGGTAGAAATCCTATGTCACCTTCCATGTTAAATATGCATATATGCTATATTATGTAGTTTGTATGTAATTATATGTTGTTTTATGCAATTGGTTAAGTAAGTAAATGTTATGTGATTCATTATGTAAGTTATGTGCCCTCTTATGTGATTTGTTATGTATGAATATGCGTTATGTTATTTATTTCATGTAAATCATGCTACATGTTCCCTCAGTTTTAGGAAATCACTATGGATTGAAATGATACATACCCGAATGATCTTTAGAATAGATAAAATTCGTTATGGGTTGAAATGATAAACCCAAGTGGTTTTTATTGATTTTGGAAATTCGGGATTGTGGATTGAAATGATAGATACCCTTAAATTTTAAATTATTGCGGATTGAAATGATAAATATCCATATCACTTGACCCTAGAATTGAAAACTATATACGGACATCGTTTGTCTATTTCTAAAGTGATTTCTAAAATTTTGGAAAGATGTATTTGGAAAAAAAAATAAGGAAAATGGTTAATATAAAGATTTTATTTTAAACATATGTGCAAAAAATAGTTTTTTAAAATATATGTTTTAAGAATTTTAAATGTAGAAGCTAAGTTTTAAAAACATAAGTGTTAAAGTTTTACTTGTAACTTTAATTATAATATATATAATATCTAATTTAATAAAATTTAATAAAAAATATATGTTATGTTTTAAGTATTTAAGTTAATGTAATAAAACAAACTTTTGTAGTAACTTTAATAAATTAGATTTGGAAGGTAAGTTAGAATTAAATTGTAACTGAAATGGTTTTAAGAATTGAATGCAAATGAGAATTGATTAAAACTTATTGTTTTAAAGACATGACTTTATAATTTGACATGATTAAAGGTGATTAAGTGGATACTTTTAAAATAAAATAAAATTAAAGTTGAATAGTTAATTTTGATTTTATTTTGTAATTGGAGACTTTATTAAAGTGATTATTTATAAAATGACCATGGTGTGAAATAAGCGTTTGGTTGTTAAAGAGACCGGGATCAGATATTGTCATACTCTCTGCCAATACCGAACACCACTTTAACAACTATACATGTTGTGGAGAATCCAGAATGAAGTAGGATGGTTTGGCGAACGCTACCGGAATGAAGTAAGAGAACGATGATGGATAGCCTAGACCTTCAGGTCATAATTAAAATGGGTCCCCCTATCGGCCACATTTCTTCGAAACCTATCTATTACTTTGTGATTTGATTAGTGTCCACCATCGATTTGGGAGTGTGTCTCGAGATGGATAGTAGTAGCTGCTATGCGTTACCACAAGTCCGGATCTACGAAATGGTTGTGTCCTACTCTGGGCATTGGCTCGCGTGCTTTGTCATATTTATCCTGATCATGCCCATTACGAGTTTGGTTTATAGCGTACCTATAGAGTGCTCACTGAGTAAACCAATGGTTTGGTGGAGCTTACAGTATCTCTATAGACTACGGTATTTATATAAAAATGTGTTAAGGGGTATATGGGTAACTCTTTAATGCCATTTTAATATTTTACTTTACTATAGACATTATTTATGTAGCATACTCTATTATGTATGTAGATAGTTCCACGGATCCTTAAAGGATGGAAATCCCAAAAATTCTTTAAGTTATTGCATTTCATTTTGACATTTCACTTGAGTTGGTTTACTTGCATAAGATTTTAAATCGTAACTTGAGTGTTTTGTGTTTTGCTTTATAATCGGGTCAGCTTGAGTATTACAGCTTTGAGACTTATCTTTTGGAGTTTGGAGCTTGGTTTGGAGATCTATCTTATCTATTCAGCTTTCATGTTATTTCTGTTATTCAAACATTTATAGTTATGTGTGTTCAGACTTATCATTTCATATTGTACTAGAGACTTCTTTGTATTTGGACTTATGTTGTATTTGCTTTTGGGGCTCATTGTTTTTGTAGTAGCTTCATGAATTACTATTTATCTATTCCACTGTGTATTGTTGTAATACTCTGAGTCTGTGATTTTGTGATTGATTTATTTACTGTATATGCTAAGTTTTTCCAAATATGAATTAACAATCTGTTGCTTTGAGCAATTCAAATCTGACATGTGTGGATTATTGTCGATTTGAATGGCTCAATAGTCGGTCGTTACAGGCTTAGCCATTTTCGAAAAAGGATAACAAAGCACGATTGAGCAACAAATTATTTTTAAGTTGAATGTACCATAAAGAAAGCTGAATCCAATAATTAATAAATCAACTATCGGCAATAACAAAAATGATCGTATATGGAAATTAAATTTCATTTATTTACCACTAGTCATTGATTGTAGACAAGTCCCATCTCTTGGTTAAAAAGGAAGTCAGGCAAGTTGAGGTAGTGTTACCTTTAGGCATCACGTTGACGATATTTTTAACCTTCGAGATACACACGAGTCCAAGCCTCAAGGTTTAGCATTAAATGCATGAATATAACTTTTCCATATAAGCGATATCGATTATGGAACAATTTTTCTATAACTGAAATCGAACTTTCACTTTTAAAAGAACCGAACTCGTGCTTGACTTCCATATTTTCACATTGGTGAAAACACTTTCATAATTAGTTCCGGATTGTTAAAATTTTAAGAGAATAAATTTTCCATGCGCGTGACCCCGAAGGCCTAAACCAACATCAGATAGAACACTTAGAAGATTATCCGACTTAACATCCCAATAATCGACTTCCAGCTCCTTTTTTATAACTTTAAACCATTATTAATTATCCCAAAAGATAATTAAACACATTTATAATCTCTTTTAAATAAGAAAATCCATTATCTTTAATAAAATATATAATTAATTCCAAAGACTTTTATAACATTGGTAAATTAACTTAAAATCAGTTTATTAAAGCAATTTTATCATATTAGTTAATTTATTTAAATAATTTTTATTAAATCAATTAATTAACTTTAAATATCATTAATTAATTTTTTTATTAAATTCAAATAATCATTAGTTAAAATGAATAAGTCATCTCAAACATCTTTATTAAAATGATAAGCAAGTTTTTCAATACCTTTAGTTAAAACAATTAATCAAGTTCAAATAAGCATCACTTAATTGAATTAATTAATCTCAAACTCCATTAGCTAAACCAAGTAATCTAAACATCATTTGTTAAAATGATTTATTTAATTATAAAACATGATCAATCAAAATGATTTAACTAAAATCCAAATATCATTAGTTAAGATAATAAATTAAATTTAAAACAATCTTTAATTAAAATGATTTATCAAATTTAAATATCATTTTCAAAAGGATTAACCTATTTCAATTATCATTAATTGTAATAATTAATTTAATTCCATCATCATTAATTAAAATAATTACTTAAGTTCAATAAATTAATTAAACCCAATATCATTAATTAAAGGAATTAATTAAACTCAAATAATCATTACGTGAAACAATTAATCAAGTATAAAACATCATTAACAAAAATGATTAATCAAATCTGAGGATAAACCCGTTTTTAATCATCATTTATTAAATTGGTTAATAAATCTCAAACTCATTGGTTAAAATGATTAATTGTTTTAAATTATCATTAATCAAGATGATTAACGAAATCTGCTCTATTCTTTTTAGCAGAAAAAAAGCTCAAGTTTATATGACAGGGTTTTGGGGATGAAATTTTATAAATGACGATATAGCAAAATCGCTATAACGCCAATTAACAAGTTAAATGGAATATCAAGATTTAATTTAATTATAACAGCGTAAAGATGAAAATAAATAATTTATTGACGAGAAACCCACTTTGGGTCTCTTTATATATTTTCCATGCAGAACAATGGTTGTGGATAATAAATATATCGTCATATGGGTTATAATGATCAAATTAATATGTCAACATTTTACAAATGGAAATTCAACCAAACAAGCAATCAAATAATGTTAACTAACATCCAAACAATCAATAAACATTTGTAACATCATCGATATGGTATAATAAAAATTAATGTGAGTTAAACTCACATTGATTTTCTTTTACGGTGAAATGTTCCAATTTGGACTAAAATAAAATGGGTGTTCGATTTTAGTTTAAAATTCTACAAGCATCAAACTCCTTCAATCCAATTCCAAAACGTAGATATTGCTTCCACAAGTACAATGCAACTTCCCACATTCCAATCCAACCTACTATGAAATATATATTGCATTTATAAGATCTTAGAATTATATAATATAATTAATTTTCTTAATTACTTCATTAGCCCCACTATTTACCTTGATCCTTCTTCCCCTTCTACAAAATCACTATCCTATACTCAATGCAAAAGTGCACACTGTACATCTAAGTCACTGATACGGAGCATCGAGCCGCCATTCGACGAACGAATCTCGACGACATGTTCCACTTCCTCCAAGCTCCGCCCCAAGCCCAACGATGTCGAGCTCGAACCAACTAAATGAAACATGACCTGCTTGACTTCGATCCAAAACCTTGGCGACACGATCCATCCCAGGCCATAGCATGGCCTCCAAATACCACTAGTCATCGCGTCTTAGTCCCCTAAACTTAATTACAGTATCCCCTTCCCCTAATTCCTTCTTTGTTGGCCTCCAAGTGAATCACCAAATTCACGACAACACTGTCGCACACCACCACCGAGCGCCGGAGCATCCACGACTACCTCCAATCACCTTGTCTTTGCACAAGGATCTTGAATCTAAACTCGCCTTACCCTATAACCTCCCCAAGCTCGACAAGGCCATAACCCTTGCTCATTGTCGAAAATGGAGGATTCCCAAAACATGACCAGTCACCACTAATTGGACAGGGATAGAAAGCTCTCGGTTATCCGAGTTATAAGAATCAAAATTTATAGTTTTCTGATTTTTAAAACTTTTTTTTTTGAAATTTCAAAGGAGGTGGGTTTTTCTTGTTTTTGAAATGCTTTACCGAATAAAAGGTTAGAGGGAAGTTGAATAAGTAGAATAAAAATGAAGCAATCCTATGTGTTCAATAAGCTACCTATTTTATAGCTAAATAAAAAAACATAATGATTATGTTTATTTTCCACTTATCAAAATCAATTTTTTGAGCCATCAAAATGTCTAAGAAAGGACAAACAAATTTATATATGCAAAGGTTTGTGATTGCCGACATTTCGCCACGTAGATTATTATTCGCGTATGGACCACAAACGATCAAAACAAAAATAGTTATAAAACTCAAGTCATTTTATTAACAAATAAATTTTCTCACTGTTATTTTTTAGTAAAAATAGATTAAATATTGATATTAAATTCATTCAGTCAATATTGAATTCACAAATCCAAATGTTTGAAATTCAAGTTATTAAATTCCAAAATCTACTTATTTAGATATTAAAAATTAATCAAACATTTAAAATCAGATGACCAAAATTTTGGGTTCTTACATGCTTCCCCCTTAAATGAATTTCGTCCCCGAAATTCCTAATGGAGAAAACATTTCCAAACCCTTAAGTTTAAAACTATTAATTAAAATGAGTTGTTAAACTTATTAAATTTTAAAAAACAATTAGTTGGAATAGATTCTAAAATTTCCAAGTCTTTTAAATTCATTTACCTATGCCAACTAATTTCCTTCCAATCATTTATTCCAAGTTATAACTCAAAAAATTCAAATTTTAGTAATCAATTTTTTTTTTCAAAATTCTTAAAAGAAAATTTTCTAACGGTTAAATTTTGGAAAATTTTGCCAGCGTCTCCTTTGCATGGCTCGATCAGTACAACTACAAATCACCTCAACGGGCTCCAAACCAATCAAAAGAAACAAAAGGCAAGTGGCCTCCCATATCTGGGGCATAAAATCATCAACTAATTTAAATTTTCTAAATTTATTACGTACCATTTTGTGTGTGATTTATACTTTGGCAAGTAATTTATTATCTCTCTACCAATACAGATGCACAAGAATCAAATAGTAATCTCTTGCCACCTATACTTGCATAATCTAAAAGAAAATCAGGTTGGCAAAGGCAATGTGATGTAACTCTACATGCAAAAACTAGTCTGATATAAATCTACATGAAAGCGACAACCATATCTCAATCATATGTGACAACACATAATATTTTATAATAGATGCTATGCATTCAATTATTTCAAATGATAATTTTAGATCTAAATACTCGGGTTTTGCAGTCTAAAAATTTATTTTCAATTTTCTTAGATGAGAAAAATCAATGATCAAAATCAAAAGGACAAAGGGGGATTCCTCCAAATAAATTATGGTGAAACTCTAGAATCAAAACAATATGGAGCATCCAGTGGTATTCCGGTTCCTCCAAAAACATCAACTAGAGTGAAGAAGTATCATTCTTTTCCTAAAATTTTCAAAAATATCCTTTTTCCAAATCACCAGAATTTAGGTCTTAATAACAACAATTAAAAATCCTTTGTCTATAAATTTGAACTTTATAGACAATACTATATAAAATCATACAACCAATCAATTCATTTCAATCAAATTAAATCAATCGAATTCCATAAAGGAATAAATTAACACTAACAGTCAAAAAAATTCCATAAGGGAAAACTTGTTTCAAAATGTCAAATGACTAGCAAACAAAGCTTAACTTAGGTTCGAATCTTCCTTGATTGTTTAAAAATACAGGTAATTATCTAAGCGTACCGATTTGCTCATTAGCCTTTGGTTATTGCTTAGAACATTATCCAAACTCACTCGGACAAAATGAAAGTTATACTCTATATTTTATTATTTTCTTAATTATATTAAAAAAAAGTCCTAAATCACTATATTTTTTTTCCATTTAGTAATTTATTTCATACAAAATTATTTATGAATATTTCATAAACTCTCACTCAAGTTTAAAAATATTTTATAAAAGTATTTCTTTATAAGACATAAAATAATAACTTATTTCATTTTATTTACTTATGTAATACTCTTTTACATCCTAAGAGTATATCCAAAAATTTATTTTACCTTTTCAAAGATTTTTATGGAAATCGAATCAAATTACATTTTTTTTTTTTGGCAAGGCCGACGGGGTTGGATGGGCCCCGACCATTTTATTGCAACACCAGAAGGAATACAACACAGACAAAGAGCAAGCTCAGAGAATACAGAGGAGTACATAGTGTTACAAAAAACTGGAAACTAAAAGATGAAAATAAAGAAACATAAAAAACAAATGGCTGGCTTAAAAAGAGTGATATATGCCAGGATCAATGGGGAAGGAGAGCAGACTCAGTGAATTCTTGATCACATTCATCACCCAATGTGTGAACATAGCTTCAGATTTGGCTTTGTCAGGTTCAAACACCCTAGTATTTCGTTCTTTCCATACCTCTGCTATGAATCTTTTCAATACAGCAAGGTATAATCTCTTCTCTTTTTTTATGTGCCCTGTCATCGCATATATAGTATTCCACTCAGCGGAGTTGTCAAGTGATGGAACGTTCGTTCGAAGTTTATTCTTAACAAGTCTCCAAACATTTTTTATGTAAGCACATTCAAAGAACAAGTGTTCCACAGTTTCCACTTGATCATTGCACAAGGCACACAACATATTCACATCCATTCCCATGCAGACAAGTTTAGTTTTAGTAAGTATTGCACGATGTAACACTTTCCAGAGTAATAGATTTTCTTTCAGACTACTATCCTTATGCCAAGCTCTCTTGCTCCATTTCCAATTAGTCTTCTGTTTGTTTTTCATCAGATAATCGTACACAGTGCTTATTTTGAAAGTAGTGGCTTCATCATCCCAAACCAGCAGTTCAGTGGAAGATAAGAGGGGAGTGTTTCGTCGTATCAGGTTCCAAATACGCTGTATTCTCTGGTTGGACGAAAATGAATTAGAACTTTGTATATTATGGAAAACATCCCTGACCTTGGCTGCATGATGTATGCCTGTTTGCATCATCTCGTTATAAGTTAGATGTCTTTTAAGAATCAACCCTTTATCGAGCCAAGGGTCGTTCCAGAAGCTAATGCTAAAGACACTGTTGTTGCTCATTTGCATGAGTGGAAGAACCTCGTCCTTTATCTTGAATATACTCTGCCATGTCCTACTCAGGTTTTGCAGTGTACTCATAGACCAAATGCTACTGCCTTTGATTACGTTATGTCGAGACCATTCTGCCCAAATGCTGCCAGTACTGTTGTAGAAGGTATCGATGTGTTTAGCAAACGCCGCCTTATTACATTGTTTTAAGTTGATGATACCTAAACCCCCTTTATTCATTGGTTGCTCGACTGTTCTAAAATTGACTGGGGCAATATATCTGCCATCGGTTCTTCCCGTCCATAGAAACCGCATAAATGCACTTCTAATCATTTTCATAAGCTTTAAGGGCAGAACATAAGTTCTAGCCCAATATACTTGCATAGCAAATATAACAGTCTTTACTAGGGTTAATCTACCTGCTTGGCTAAGTTTCACCATCGTCCCGCAATTTAATCTCGCAGTTATCCTCTCATATAATGGAAGGCAATGATTTGTTGTAATTCTTGTTGTAGTCAGAGGCAGCCCCAAGTACGAAACCGTGTTAGGATTAGGATATAGACCAGTAGCCTGAGAAATTGCTTCCACATGTTCAACATTGACCTCTGCAATAATTATTTCAGATTTCTGAATATTAACTTTCAAACCAGTCATGGCATAAAACTGAGCTAGAGTATTCATTAAGTTGTTGACAGTTGTGATGTCAGGAGAACAAAACACAACGAGGTCGTCGGCGAACGTTAGCGAAGAGATACTTGGTTGACTGCAAGATTGATGGCACTTAAACTTGCCTCGAGCAATAAGCTTATTTATCATTCTAGTCAGGAGCTCCATTACCACGATGAAAATATAAGCAGAAATCGAGTCGCCATGCCTTATTCCCTGCCTACTGCGGAAAAAACCAGCAGGCGAACCATTGATTATGATCGAGTATGTTGGGGTTGAGATGCATTCATAAATCCAAGCAAGAAAGTGGGGTGGTAAATTCATATAACCCATGATTCGAATGATGCTATCCCATTGTGACATATCAAAAGCTTTCATGATATCCAGTTTTAGCATAGCTTCTGGGATAGAAGTCTTACGATTATATCCTTTAAGAAGCTCGTGTGCAAGAAATATGTTATCAAGTATATTCCTACCAGGTAGGAAGGCCGCTTGATTTCTAGAGACCAAGCTAGGAAGAACTTGCTTTAGTCTAGTAGCTATAACTTTGGAAATACATTTGTAAACGGTGTTGCAGCAAGATATAGGACGATACTCACTGACATGATGTGCATTATGTATCTTGGGGATAAGAGAAATATTAGTGTAGTTGTACGACCTGAAAAGCTTGGATTTTTTGAAGAAAAGTTTAATTACATTGATAACATCAGTTGATACGATAGACCAACAACTAGTATAGAATTTGGCGTTTAATCCATCAGGGCCACCGCATGAGTTACTATTAAGAGTAAGCATGGCTTTTTCAATTTCATCTGTTGATACTTCAGAGCATAGATAGGAATAGTCAGCTTCAGTTATTCTAGGTATAATGTCAGATGGAATTTCTTCAAGACTCGGTTTGAAGTTGTTCGCATTGCCATAAATGGAAGAGAAGTATTGCACAAAAGCATCCTGAAAAGCAGTCACAGTAGATTGTAGCTGATCGTCCTTTGAAATGATAGTAGTTATATTTTGTCTACGTTGTTTGTTCTTGAGGCTAGCGTGGAAATACACACTATTTCTATCTCCATGTTCAGTCCATCTAATTCTGCTCTTTTGTCTAATCATGTCGCTTTCAGTAGTTAAAGCTTCACTATATTGTTGGGTTAAGTTATACTCAGCCGCGGAAAGTTCAGTGTTCTTAACATTAGATATCATCTCCGTTTGCACCTCAGCAAGTTTCTGACTAATCGAAGAGCTCAATTTATCACCTTTGCCAAATGTCTTGTACGACCACTACTTCAGAATATCTTTTACTTCTTTTATTTTCTCCTGCAAAATAAATAGGTGATTACCAATCTTTTCTTTATTCCATGCATTTAATACAATAGTTTTAAAATCTGTTTCTTTAATCCAAGAGTTAAAAAATTTAAAATTTGATTTTCCTCTCTTGTCAGCACCACGAAGATGGATGATTTGAGGAGAATGGTCTGATAGAAGAGGAGTGGGAAGAAGGCTGAAAAGGAGAGGCCATTTGTTAAGAGAAGCCTGATTGGAAAAGGTGTGATCAATCCTAGAGAAAGTCCTCCTTCCTTGCCTTCTTTTGTTGTTCCATGTATACTGCATTCCAACAGTTTTCACAGGAATTAATTCTGCTAGATTGAGGGTAGTAGCAAGAGGTTTTATATCGTTCAGAGAAAGGGGATTGCCACCATCTCTATCGGAGAGCATAAAACAACAATTGAAGTCACCCAATATTATCCATGGATGAGTGTTTTGCCGAAGAGCTGGAATAACATCAAACAAAGAAGCCCTGCCCGCACTAGAGTTAAAGGCATATACAAAGGTTACATAGAAGGAAGTGTTATCAGAGAATGATTGAGCATGGCAATGTATCATCTGAGGATTGGAGAGGAGAGGAGTGATTTGTACATGGAGGGGATTGAATAGAATCAATATCCTACCGTATGGAGCTTCATCCAGGTTATGGACATAGTTCCAGTCAGGCTTAATGTAGTTGGCTGCCTTGACCGTTAAATCACGATTTAGCTTAGTCTCCAGCATGGCAATGATGGATAACTTATGGGCATCGATAAGCTCTTTACATTGGTCAAGTTTGATGACGTGATGTCCGCCTCGCATGTTCCATGCTCCTAGATTTATCATCATTGGAGAGCACGGGCGTTAAGCATTTCAATTTTCATTCTCCTCGTTACAGCTTGCGAAGAGTTTAAATAGTTAGGAATATCAACTGAAAGTGGAGTTACTTCTCTGCTAGTATTACCATTTTTGGTTGGTGGAGTATTCAGACCTGAGATTATGGGAAGTGAAGGAGAGGTGGGAGGAGAGGTAATTGGAGGCGGTAATTTGAAAGCTGATGGAGGTTTAATGTTGGAGTAGATAAATGGGGGTGATAGGTCATGAACACTAGCTGAATTAGGTTGGTGATTTTTCTGAGCTTTGCATGCAGTATTGTGCATGCATGCATCATCATTCATGTTAGGTGTCATACTGAGCGAAGCAATAATTTTTCTATACTTTTTACTCTCTTTTTTACTTGATATCGATCCTTCATTCCTCTTACTTTCATTGCTCAACCTGCTTTCTATATTACCGGAACCAGAAGATTTTTCATTATGAATAATATCTACCTTGTCCATCAGTTGTTTTGAATGATCTATTTTATCTTGCTCGGTATCTTTGCTGTTATTCACCATTTGCTCTTCTTGGTTAGTAGTCCCAATTTTTATTACTTCTATGATATTTTCATTTATTGCTTCATTTACTCCACTCTTTCCAACCACTGTCATATTTTCAATATCTCCATTACTTATATTTCCACATCTTCCAGATTGTTGAGAATATCAAATTTGTTGAAAGTCAAAAAATTGTCAACTAATTCAACATCTTCACTATATACTTCTTTCAGATTGGTTGTCCCTTCATTTATCATATTAGTATTTCCTGGATGACTGTCTTGCTCAACAACTCTCCTTTCCTCCTCACCCAGTTCAACAAACTCAACACTGGTTTGCTCAATCTCCTTACCCTTTCTTAATTTCTCCCCAGCTTTTACACTTGCATG
The DNA here is from genome assembly GCA_030765085.1 of Allium cepa. NCBI lineage: Eukaryota > Viridiplantae > Streptophyta > Magnoliopsida > Asparagales > Amaryllidaceae > Allium > Allium cepa. The sequence goes on from CM060928.1 coordinate 274,924,725, forward strand.
TTTCTCCTTGTTGACTTTTGCAAAAACTGTCTGTTCTCTCTCCTCTAGTGCTTGTTCCACTTGTTCTTCAATAACATCTTTAACTATTTTCCTTCTCGCAACACGTTGCCATGTTCTTATGCTTTGGTTCTTGATTGGTTTGGTATATTTATTAGCTTGAACCTTCTCTGTGTTTTCTTTCTTGTTTTCCTCCCTATCATCTCTACTATTTTCCTTATCACACTTTGTCTTACTGTAATCATAATTATCACACTCTACTGTTTTGTGTCCGAACCTCTTGCACTTAACACATACATCTGGCCGCCATAAGTACTGAACATATATTTTCTGTTGACCTCCATCTACTAGTTTTACCAAAAATTCTTCAGCTAGTTCTTTTTTCGGCCTAACTTCTATCAAACACTTCGCAAAGTTCAACCTATCTTGTTTCTCGGTCATTTCATCCATACATAACAGCTTACCCAAATGACTACAAAGCCAGTTTATTCCTAGTGGGGACCAAGCAAATATAGGAAGGTTGTACAGGTGTACCCATACTGGCACGGTGGTGACTGAACCAGTTACATTACTCACAGTTGCGTCATATGGTTTAATTATGAATAGTTTATTATTCATAATAATAGGATCACTTTGCAAAATAGTTTCCCTATCTTCACTACTAGTGAACTTGAAAATGAAGATGGTTCCATCCGATTTAACTGAAACAGAGCCTTTAAGTTTCCATATGAGCTTTAACTTCTGAACTACAGCTGTGTACGACAATGGCTTGTCGAGGAAGAAGCCAACAATTGTGTCGTTCCAGATAGTAGCACCTGCTTCTAAAACTTCTATAGGTGGCACTAAAGCTTCTTCTTCATACACAGGTGTCAGGTCAACGGGTATGTACTTGCCTGCATTCCTTGGTTTGCGCTTAAACAGAGAAGTCCATTTTCGTTCACTCAAACTAGAGAGGGTGGTGATTCCAGTCTTCGTTGGGAGAGATGGGGTAGAAGAAAGAAGAGGAAGAGAGTTAGGCCGAGAGTTGGTTGGAGGTGGAGGAGGGTAGACAATGACAGGTGTGGCAGGAGGAAGTGAGCAAGACATAGTGTAGGTTGGGTTGGTTGGAGGAGGAGGAGGAGAGACAGGTGTGTTCAAAGGTACTTTAGCTTTGAGGGGAGAGGGGACAGAGGCGACGACAGATGGTACAGACAACATGGGAGTAGGGGGCGTTGGAACTGTAGTGGGTACGGCATGTACTACGGAGGGAAGGAGGGTTTCAGCTGAGTAGATAGGTAAGGTAGGAGCAGATGAGTTGATGGGAAGAGAAAGGTGTGGGTCATCAGGAGCGGACATGAGCGGACATGAGAGGAAAATAATAAAATGTTCCAATCTTATTTTCTATTTAAACTTTGGGGCCAAGGAAACTATGTTTACCCTGGCCTTTGGTTAGACCGGGATTTATAGTGCCCGGACACTTATGTCTCATTATTGTGGCCGCTGGGATTCGAATCAGTGCCACTACAACTACATGTAGCAACTCCACTATGTCTTAACCACTGGACCACTTTCTTAAAACTGAGTCGACCTATTAACCCTTTTAACTTAGAGTGTTGAAACGAATAATATTTACGAGTTGACCCAATTAATAAATGATTTACACTACCTAGATGTTTCAAACAAATATATGGTTTTAATAAAATAGTGTTTATTAAAACCTTCTTATTCAATTTAACCCAATTTACTTATTTCTAGTTTATCCCTTATCATATCTAAGGTAAAATTCCCATTTATCAAAACAATCTCCTATTACAAATACTTTTTGTTTGGAAAACGATTCCCTTTTAAAGAACATAAAAATTAGATACCTAATTTTAATTTTCAAAACTCATCTTTGAAAGCATACTACATATATTCTCATATATGACAACTTCAAACAATTTATTTATTAAATCTGATTTTAGGTTTATTCGGATTTGAACACATTTCGATCACATAATGATAATGAGAATAATTTTCTATTAATTCCACAACATCCACCTAAGCAAACATCCGATCGCCACTTAGAAGATTATTCAGATTACAACAAAACAAATCAAAACGATTTCCTCTAAATTATCCCAAAGAAAATGCATTCCATTTACAATTTCACTTCCCAAAACATTTTTTCTTTCAAATAGTCCCAAAAATACTACTATTTCATTTCTCAAATGCTTTTGAAATTATTTTCAAAAATTTTGGGGTTTTAAATTCAAAATTCCTTTTTGAAACCAATTTTATAAACTAAATTCGTATGAAATTTCCTTTATACAAATCATTTCATATTATAATAATCCTTCTTTATTATAAAAAATTATCTCGAATATCTATACTCTAAAGGTCTTATCTTATCATTTAGATTGTATTAACAACTTTTATTAAATTTTAATCCTTAACCCACCATTATTAAAAGGTGAATTTTTTTAACTTAAAATATTCTTCAAACATCTTATAGTCAAACTGTGAAAATTAATTCACAAAAGGTTCATTTTAAATCAAAGTAAGAAATGCTCCTATATAAATCGAGCATAACTTAGCAATTAACAACCAACAGTCTATGCTTCTCATTTAAGTTAAGCATAACCGAACAAACAATAGTGATAATAAATAAATATTATCGCATTTAAACAATCATAGCTTATAACTACATAAAGTTTTGAAACTTATTCCTGTATATGTATATAAAATATAATCTTAGGCCAGATATTTTATTTGCCAAAATTTCAAAATTCATACCAAGTCCGTCAGCCTTGGTCGAGTGTTTAGAAATCCATATCGATACCGTAGCGTCCCACGCGTCTCCACCAGAATTCATCAAAATCAATAGTCCAATTAACGTAATACGTTTTTATAACATTTACAAATACGGTCTCGTATATATAATACTCTCAAACTCATTCTAGGGTGTCGCTTACTCTATCTCTAGTGAGCCAAACCCTACAAAAGCCAAGGATCTTGCTTAACCTTGCACTCTGATACCAAATGTAACGACCCGTCTTTTTGACCATTGAAAGTTGACACCAAACACTACCACTGTGTTCTAATGTCACACATCCAATCGACAAAAGGGCAGATTGTTATGGTAAATAAAAAAAAAGAACAGAGAACAGGGAGAAATAGAATCTCACAGCGGAATCGATAATATCTAATATAGCAAGGACAGTAAAATTTGTCACTACAAAAATACAAAGTATATCAGAGTTAAAAATAAACCTTATTAGTTAGGCAGTTATAAAATTCTGACCTTATAATTGCTCATAGGTATACAATATAATACAGCGGAAAATAAAATACTACGATAGGTGAACATTCAGCTCCCCTCCACGTCCTCTAAACTCCAAAGACAATCTTAGGAAAATACTCGGTCTGACCCGACCATTATAAATAAATAACACCCAGATTAGTCTGGAAATACCAATGTGAGATAACTCGAATAATGAGGAACATATATAAAAGTTTCATTAGACCACGCCGCTTACACGGAACGGGTTTTTACCTCACAAGATTAACATCCATACAACCAAGAGCAGAAATAAATATCAAGAAACAAATCCAAATATGAATGAGATTAAATAATATTAAACCAGACTTGAAAGAATGGAAATAAACCGTGTAAAATCCAAACCGGATAGAATGGTTAGAACAAGGAAAATAGTCCAACTTGATAGAATAGACTAAATCAGGTAACAGACCAAACTCGATAGAATGGACTAAATAAGGTAACGGTCCAAACTCGATAGAAACGAAAAAATAAGGTAACAGTCCAAACTCGATAGAATGGACTAAATAAACACTTAAATGATGTGATGAGGAGTTGGCTCTACTCGTGGAAATTTAAAGCAAAAACAGATTCAGGGTTTACGAATCAAATAAGGAAAGGAAATTTTCCAATAAATGACTTGGACGGAGCGCCTCCTCACCGAAAGTATACCTCTAGAAAAATACTTGAGAGCTCCAATTACTCTCGAAAACCTCCAAGGCGGACCCCGCCAACTGTTACTAAGTATACAAAGAATTCACATCTCAATGTGCAACATCGAATCCAATCTAGAGTGGATGTGAAAATACCTTAATGGGAGCAGCCCCACATAGCTTGGCCCTCACTCGCTCTTTGAGTTTAGTCATTTCCGACAAAGGATAACAAAACTCAATTGAGCAGCAAATTGTTTTTAAGGTGATGGTACACCATGAAGAAAGCTGAATCCGATTATTAATAAATCAACTATCGAGGATAATTAAAATGGTCGTATATGGAAATTAAATTTCATATATTTGCCATTACTCGCTGATTCCAGACATGTCCTATCTCTTGGTTAAAAATGAAGTCGGACAAGTTGAGGTAGTGTTACCTCTAGGCATTACCTTGATGACATTTTTAACCTTTGAGATAGAAACGAGTCCAAGCCTCAATGTTTAGCGTTAAATGCATGACTAGATCTTTTCCATATAAGCGATATCGATTACGGAACTATTGTTTTATAACCAAAATCGAACTTTCACTTTTAAAAGAACTGAACTTGTGCTTGACTTCCATATTTCTAAATTGGTGAAACACTTTTAGAATTAGTTCTTGATTGTTAAGATGTTAAAAGAATAATTTTTCCAAGTGCACAACCTCGAAGGCCTCAACCAACATCTAACTGAACATCTAGAAGATTATCCAACCTACATCCCAATAATTGAGTTTCAACTCCTTTTTTATTACTTTAAACCAATATTAATTATCCCAAAAGATAAATAATCACATTTAAGATCTCTTTTAAATAAGGAAATCCATTATCTTAAATAAAATACATAATTAATTCCAAAGACTTTATAATATTTATAAATTAACTTAAAATTAGTTCATTAAAGCAATTTTATCATATTAGTTAATTTACTTAAATCATTTTTATTAATCAATTAATTAACTTTTAGTATCGTTAATTAATTTTTTTATTAAATTAAAATAATCATTAGCTAAAATGAATAAGTCATCTCAAACATCATTTATTAAAATGATAAGCAAGTACTTAAATACCATTAATTAAAACAATTAATCAAGTTCAAATAAGCAAAACTAAATTGAATTAATTAATCTCAAACTCCATTAGCTAAAACAATTGATTTAAACATCATTTGTTAAAATGATTTATTTAATTATAAAACATCCTCAATTAAAACAATTTAACTAAATCCCAAATATCATTAGTTAAGACAATAAATTAAATTTAAAACAATCATTAATTAAAATGATTAGTAAAATTCAAATATCATTATTTAAAATGATTAACCAATTTCAATTACCATAATTGAAATAATTAATTTAATTCCATCATCATTAATTAAAATAATTAATTAAGTTCAATAAATTAATTAAACTCCATTATCATTAATTAAAAGAATTAATTAAACTCAAATAATCATTAGTTAAAACGACTAAGTAAGTATAAAACATCATTAGCAAAAATGAATCATCAAATCTAAAGATAAACCAATTTTTAATCACGATTTATTAAATTGGTTAATTAATCTCAAAATCATTAGTTAAAATGATAAATAATTTTACATTATCATTAATTAAAATGATTAATGATATCTGCAATATTCTTTATAGCAAAAACACAAGCTCAAGTTCATACGACTGGTTTTTGGGGATGAAATTTTATAAATGACGATATAGCGAAATCGCTATAATGCCAATTAACAAGTTAAATGGAATATCAAGATTTGATTAATTATAATGTCATAAAGATCAAAATAATAATTTATTAGCGAGAAACCCCCTTTTGGTCTCTCTACAGATTTTCCCTACAAAATAATGGTTATGCATAATATATATCATCATATGGGTTTATAATGATCAAATTAATATGTCATCCATTTTACAAATGAAAATTCGACTAAACAAGCAATCAATTTTTTTTAACTAACATCCAAACAATCAGCAAACATTTATAACATCATTGATGTTTGCGCCAAAATTCGTCACAAATAGCCAATTGCCGATGAAAGCATCTGTTCACAATTACAGATCACAGATAGCAAGTTTATAGAGAATAAAATACGATAAACGCTCAGAAAATTAAAAGTAAAGCTATAGAAACACACAATTTATAATGGTTTGGCTATCTTCGGCCTACGTCCACTTTGAAGAGTTGCAATTTTATTGCTTATCACTTGCTGGTTGCAAAAAGTTACAACAGTACACAATAGTTTAGAAGTGATTCCGGCAGAATGTCAGCATGGAGAAGCCAAAAGTCCCTTTTTATGAAGACCCTAGGCTGCTATTTATAGGTGTATACTGGAAATATTTTGCTCAGATCTCAGTAGGCTCCTTCTCTCACGTGGGTGGGCCCATGTGATTAATCCTTGGTCGTTTCAACTCGATCCATGATCGATACGAATGAGATTTGTATCGATCCAAATCTTGTCCAATCAAGCCGAGATCGATCGTGAATATTGTCGAGATTGTACGCAAGCTCCTGTGAAAATTTGGTAGCATTTTGACTTGTAGATTTTGAGTTATGATCGATGCAAGTTCGATTTGTTAAAGGCTGCTGAGTGCACATCGCTTCTGTTCGCATTGATCTGTTCACATCACTTCTGGACGCATGATGCCGGATGACGTGGCCCTAACTTTTTGGATCGATCCACTTTTTATGCCGATTGACCGAGTCTCTCACTTGAATGCGTCTTGTTCGTATCCATCCATTGCTTCCCCATTTGTATCGCTCCAGTACTTCACTTCGTATCGCTTCACGTATACATTGCTTCGTATCCATAGGTGAAGCTTCATTCGTATCGATGATTTGAAGGCGATTCGTATCGATTACTGCATGCGTTTTTCATGCTGCCTTGTTCGTATCGATCCTTGAACACCCCAAAAGCACATATCTTCATATCCATCTGACCTTCTTCCATGCATGCTCTTCGTATCGATTAGTATCAATCGATACGAAGTGCTCTTTTAAATCCATGCAGTCATTGCCTCGTGTCTTGGTTGTTCAATCCCTTGTATCAATCTAGCTTTGATCGATACGAAGTGCACCTATGCATCCATCCAACTGATTTGCATTGCATCTATATGATGACTATTGATCCGAAATAGATGACCAACTCCGTCCAGATCGATACGAATTGCATCGATACAAAAGTATCGATATCAAATCGTTCCTCTTCAATATTAATCCATCCATATCTCGAACATATGAACTCCATTTGACCCAAAGTTTGAAATATAGCCTCTCCTATCCTTATTCATCATTCCCAATCAATATCTCCTTGATTGGAGCTTGGTTCAATTTTGACGGCATCGATCTTAGCCTTGTTTCTAATCGATCTCCAATCCATACATCCATCCTTTTTTAGCCAACTTGATGATATCCCGACTTTGTCCAAAAGGTGGGGTAACATTTGCCCCCCAAAACATGCCTTGCAATAGAAGATGTGTTTTGAATAGCTTTAAATCCATCATCCAAAGTCTATATTCCGTCCATAGCCATACCATTCGATCCATAATTCAATCCGTTACCAAGCCATCCTATCCACGTGCCATAACCATATCCAAGTCCGCGACTGCTCTGAGTCTATGTCTGATTCAAAGTCCAGTAACCAAATCCTTAGCCAATTCCATAGCTATGTGAAATCGTCAACCGAGTCGTACTCCATTAGTATCCAATGACCAATAACCAAGTCTATAACCTGTCTGGGTTGATATCCAAATCCAGGACTGCTCTGGGCCCTTCTTCAAATCTAGGACCACTCTGGGTCCATTCATCCCAAGCGAAATCCGAATCCATGACCTCTCCGGGTTGCATTATCCTGTTCCAAACCCGACTCTCTGGCTAATGGCTTTATGTTCTCTAGCCTTGGCTCTCCGGCTAAGGACTTTTATGTTCTCCGGCCATAGCTCTCCGACCAAGGACTTTTATATTCTCCGGCCTCGGCACTCCAGCCAAGGACCTTTTATATTCTTTGTCCTCGGCTCTCTGTCCAAGAAGTTTTTGTATCGTGTTCGAGTCCATTCCATCGCTCTCCGACGAAGGGAATCGTAACTTGCGATCACTGCCCAGTCTCTCCAGTCAAGACCGCAATCGCGAGACCTGTATTATTTATTAAATTAATGCAAATCCAACCATTCAAAATGAAAGTTTTTACAGCCAGGGAAAACCAAATAAATGTCTGTACATCCAAGCAAGAAACCAAATTTTTCATAAAAACAAAAAGAAAAATAGGATTTCATAGCTCGAGCAACACGTTTGTCATCGTCTTAGAGCATGCCTAAGGACCGTCTTGATCCTGTACATGTGTAAGTGACTTAGCCATATTACTTTGAATTCTATTACTTATTCAAAGTTATAAATCCATTTATTTGATAACAAGCTGGCAATGTCTAGATCCAGTGCAATCCTCATTCGAGGTAGGAGGTGGCCGCTCCTATTCCACTTCCACAGCTCGATTCCTTACATATTGTTGTAAATGACCATTCCTTATATGCTCCTCAGTGATATCACTCAAATGCCTACAGTCGTTCGTGTTGTGCTATCCAGCTCATGGAATAGGCAATGCTTTCCTAATGCCCGCTCTTATTCCAAAGGTTCCCTTTTTGCCGGCCTTCGATACTGAAGGCACCCTCAAGTATCCAAGTAAATCCTTTCCAGAGACTCGGTCAAATCTGTATAGGAAGTAAACTTTGAATTCCTCCATGGCCTTTTTGAAGTGTCATCGTTACCATTCATTTTCCTTTATCATCTTTGTTTGGATCCTCCCTGGGTGGACCTCCACCCCTTACTACATAAGCTTCAACCTCTCTCCCTTCTCTCTCAGCCTGCGCATCTTCCTGCCTTAGAAACCATTCTGCATCATGGTAGAACTCCCCAAGATCCATCGGTTTGTCCCGTTCCAATGATATCTTGAAATCCGAATTATCTACAATTTTTGAAACTGCCGCCATCAAAACCATTGATGGATCAATTCGATCTACCGAAGCCACTACCACATTGAATCTGGCTAGGAAATTCCTAAGCGACTCTCATTTCCATAGTTTCATCAATGTCAAAGTCATCATGTTCTTGGGTCAGACAATGTGGATCCAAAACTGCCTCATAAACCTTTCAATCAGCTCCGTCCATACGCCAATAGAGCCACTCTTCAGCTGTCTAAACCATAATGCTGCTATATCCATCAAAAACAAAGGGAAGCATCGCGCCATGACCTCTTTCGGTGCCCATAGTACCTCCATATGCCTCATGTACCTCGTCAATTGAACAGCAGGATCTGTTCTCCTATTATACATCTCCAGTGTTGGTAGTTTGAAATCCGACGGATTCCTAGCTTGCCTAATCATTGGAGCAAAGGGACTCCTATTCGCATCCTCCAAGTCCCTATTCACCAATCCGCCTATCATGGTGTAACAACCCTAGATTTTTTTGAAATATTTTTAAATTTGATTTTTATTTCATTATAGAAAAATCTTAAAATTTATTTTAGTTCAAGATTTTATTTTAAACATTTTTTAATGTATTGTAGTTATTTTTCCAAAAACTAGTTATATTTTGTTTTCAATTTTCAATACTAGTTTACATATAATAACTATTTTCTTATATTTTTCTATATTTTTCTAAAATTTATTTATTCATTCATTTTCACATTATTTTCTATTCATTTTATTTTATTTACATGATTTTTATTTTAGTTTATTTGCATAAAAGAAAATGGTAAATTGAAGAGGCAAAAACTCTTCATTTCTTTTGTCTTTTTATCTACTCACCCCTTCATGTTTTGACGGACTTTTCCCAAGGCTAACAGCAGTGAATTTTTTTATGCATCTCACGTAAAATAACACTTCTCTTGTTTCATTCCCACAAGTTCAGGTATGATAAAAAAAGTGGTAATGTCTTCATCCTTTTTCCACTTTTCTTTTCACTTTTATTGATTTTTTTCTATCGAAATTGCCCTGCTTCTTCATGCTTTTGCTCAGCTACAGCCCTCCACCACCTCCTCCGACCAACTCCACCACCATCCACGGCCATCTCACCCTCCTTCACCTCTGTCTTGACCAGGCCGTGACTTGTCTTAGTTGCTTGCACCACAAAAACTCCTCAAACCCTTCAATATTGCCAAGCCGAGCTCTTCATGCACCTAGCCTTCATTTTCCACCTTGTTCACCTCCATAGCTGCCACCACCTGATCCTCCACCACCTCTGGCCTCCACCCCAGGCATCACATGACCTCCATCTTGTAGGGCCGAGCCAAACCCATGTCAGGACAAGCCTATGTGGTGCACAAAAATCCACTTATTTTGCCTTAAACCCCTTGATCTTCCTACCTTGTAACTTAAGCCACTTCGACTACTTAGCTGTGCACATACATGCATATCCTAGCCCAAATTACCACTATGGCCGAGCATACATAAGCCCTAGGCCGAGCATGTGAAAGTTGAGACAATGGTCAAATCAATTTGTGCATTGTTGCTTTTATTTTAAAATTGTTGCAATATGTTTTTGGTGTTGAAATTGTATTTATAGTTGTCTTGTTTTTTGTGTTGTTCGCAGATCACTAGCTTGGATCTTTTCCCACTCAAGTCAAAAATCATGTTATCGTGCTTTTGGGATTTTTTTTATGTCCTTTGTCATGCTATCTCCAGCTTCAAACAAGTGAGTAATCACATTAACATATTTACTTATATAAATTGTGAAGTGACACAAAGTGGATATATAAACTGCTATATCATGTCATACCTGCCTGTGATATGATTCATATGATGTTAACCCTATTAATACACCTGTCATATCATCTGTTACCGTTATATAATGCTATGCTGTTATTTATATCTGTTTATCGCACTGCAAGTTCCCTATAGAATAGAATCACTATGGGTTGAAATGATACATACCCGAACGGACTTTAGAATAGGGAAAAATCGTTATGGGCTGAAATGATAGACCTGAACGATTTTTATTTATCTCATTTTACTTGGGATCTCATTTTACTTGGGACTGTGGGTTTGAAATGATAGAACCCTGGTTTTCTTTATAAATTATGGATTGAAATGATATATTATCCGTATCATTTGACCTAGGTTAGAAAATATTATACAGACCCACGGTTTTATATATATTTTCTGAAATTTTTAAAGTATATTTTAAAAATGTAAATTTATGATATTTTAATTTAAATTGTATTTAAAATGATTTTTATAAAGTGTTAATGATTTTTGTATAAGTTAAAAATGTGAAATAAATAAATAGTTAAGTTAAAATTTGAAATGTGCTTAAATTTGAAATTTGAGAATTTTAGTAAAAAGTGAATTTTGAATTAAATAAATAAAATGGAAATAAGTTATAATTTGAAATGGAAATTTAAATTTAAGTGTTAAGTTAAAGTTTTAAGTATAAAGAATAGAAATTGATATCTTGAATTTAATAAATAAATTATTATTAAAATTTGATTTTGTATGAAAAGTTCACTTTATAAAATCATTAATTAAAGGGTATTTAAAATGATCATTTTTAAAGTGAGAATTATGATTTTTATAAGTTAAAAATGGTTTAAATTAAAGTTCAATTATTTATGAAATTGTATTGAAAATTTGGAATTAAATTTACAGCATTTCAGAAATGCTATCATCTCTTAAGTAAAGGATATTACAACATTTCTAATTGCTGTAGTTGATACAAACGAACTATAACTAAAATGAACCAAGGGCTATTACAGCATTTCTAAATGCTGTAGTTGTAGAAACTAAACTAAAACCTATTATAGTATTTTAAATGCTGTCTTTTGCTAAAATGAATTGTTTTCAACATAACTTTCTGTAGCATTTTTTAAGTGCTGCTAAAGTTGAATTTTCATTGTTTTAATAAATTTAAGTGAATAAATGAACTTTGAAAAGACTAAATTTTTGGGAATTAAATATTTTATTTTTAAATATAATGACTTCATTTTTAATCGTTTAAATGGAGTATTTGATCTGAAATATAAACCATTTTAAATGTGATTTGCAATGGTATTCAAATTTTAAATAAAATGAATGAGGTTTTTGAAAAATATGATATTTTGAAATGGATTTGAAATGATATTGAATTTTTAAATGATATTTGATTTTCGAAGTATAAAATACCATTTTAAATTATAACCACAGGTTATAATAACGATTGGTTGTTAAAGAGACCGGGATCGGATATGGACATACTCTCTGTCGATACCGAAAACCACTTTAACAACTGTGTACGCGGTGGAGATTGCAGAATGAAGTAGGATGGTGACGACGATCCTATTGAGGATGAACGTGGACCCGACTCCCGTGAGTTGGCTCAAGGTGGCTAAAACAGGAGCGATCGATGAGCCAAGTGAGGTAGCTCCTCTGATTGGACACACTTCTTCGATACCATTCTGTTACTTTTGTGATCGATTGGGTGCACCCCTTTGATTTTGGGAGTGTGACTCAAGGTGGGCGGTAGTGGCTGCTACGCGTTACCATCAGCCCGAAAGCGTAATTGGTATATCTACATCGGCATTGCCTCGTGTGCCTTATCACCTACCATAGCGGGCTTTACTACGAGTTTGGTTTTCTCCCGTAGCCCATGGAGTATTTAGGGTAGTCTCCCGATCTAGAGATACGCTGATACCGGATGGACTACTGGTACTATTATGTGTTGGGGGCTATATGGGTAACCCTTGACGCTATTTTAAAGTAAGTTTATTTTACTGTTGGCATTATTATAATAGTTCAATATACTATATAGTAAATAGTTTGACGGATCCTTAGAGGATGGGTGCCCCAATCGTCCTTTAAGTTACTTGTACTTTATTACAGTGAAAGTTCACTTGAGTTGGTTTACATTATATAGGTACATATGTCCTGACTTGAGTGTTTTGTGTTTTGCTTTATGCTTGGGTTAGCTTGAGTATTCACAACTTTGGATTTCTCTTTCTGGAGCTAGCTGGAGATTCTACCTATCTAGTTATTTATCTATTTCAGTTGTTCTATTTCATCTTGTATTAGCGAACTTCTATGTATTTTGGATTTCCATTATGTGGTTTCCAGTCTGACATTATGTATTTGTTTTGAGACTTTGTTATAGTAGCTTCATGAACTACTATGGTATTTTATATTCCGCTGCGAGTTATTCTAATATTTTTATGTCTGTGATTCTGTGTGATTGGTTTTATTTGCTCTAAATTTATTTACAATCTGTTATTTTGCATCATTCAAGTCTGACATGTGTGGATTATTTTCAATTTGAATGGTACAAAATAGGGGTTGTTACAGTTGATATCAGAGCTTTGGTTTTTAAGCAAACCATAGCCTGCGAAGCAAAAACTCATTAGAGATAGGGTAGAAATATCCTAAAATGAATGAAATCAATCTCAGAATCATATCTTTGTGAGAGAACATATTTTCAAAGTATAAAATGATTTTCAAAATGATTTTTCAAAGGATTTTAAAAGATTATTTTGATATAAAAAAATTTCTTTTTTAAAAGCAATTTTCTAAATTTCTTTCCTTTTGTATCTACCTTGTTAGTATTTTCTTTCTTTAGAATATTCATCCAAGTAAATTTATCTTGACTTATCTTAATTTATCTTTGGCTTCTCTATACCTTGCCCTAAATTCGTTCTTGATTTTTCAGGATGAATCGAGGAAATGCCAGGTGTAGGGGTCATGGTATTCCCCCAGCTCCTCAGCATGTTGCTCCTGTTAGATTTACTGTTCTCTGTAAGGAATTCACTCAACTTGGTGGCACCAAGTTTTCTGGTTCAGAGAGTATTATTGAGGCTCAGCAATGGTTGTGGAGTATAGAGAGGATATTTACTGGTCTTGAGATTACTGATGCCCAAAAGCGTCAGTTAGCAGCTTGGCAGTTGCAGGAGGCTGCCCTAGATTAGTGGGAGTCTGTTACAACTAACACCGTCAAAGCTGATATTACTTGGGAGAAGTTTAGGTATCCTTTGTGTTATCTTGAATTTTGTTCCTATTTTTTCCTTTCTTTGAATCTATCTTAAGTTTGTTCTGTGTCTCTTTTCCAGGGAGGCTTTTGTGGCAAAATGGATGCCAGAAATCGGGAAATCTCAGCTTTATCGTGAATTCATGGATCTCAAGCAGGGTACCATGTCCTTTTATGAGTATGAGAGGAAGTTCAATGAAATTTCTAAGCTCGGTCCTAGCCTAATAGACACTCCTCTCAAGAAGAATGAGAAGTTCATAGCTGGTGCTCGTCCCTAGTATTATGCTCGTCTCATTTCTCATGTTCATGACACTTTCACCCAGCTTATGGATATGGCTATCCGATATGAGAACCCTACTTCTAAGGATCCTGCTGGCGCTCCTTCATCTTAGTCTTCCTCTGCCAATTCTAGGAAGAGAAAGCCTAATTTCCTCCAGTAGAAGAAGAATTGGCATAAGCATCCGGGTTTGGGATCTTCATCATATGCTCCTTCTCAGAGGCAGCCTATTGATCTTTCTTCTATCACTTGCTTTAGATGTGATCGGAAGGGACACTGTGTCAATAGTTGTCCTACTTTAGCTGGTGCTGTTGTTCCTCCACCTGCTCAGTTGGCTAGGCGTGATCTCTGCCATATCTATCTCCAGCCTGATCATTTTAGGAAGGATTGCCCTACCCTGCAGAAGGATAAGCCTTCTGGTATATTTGTTGTCTCATCTGCATCTTCTCCAGTTCCTCCACCTACTCCTACTCCTGGTGATGACCAAGGTACTCTTCTGGACACATTTACTTTATTTCATCATCCTGATCGTGTGTTGTTTGATATTGGAGCTTCCCACAGTTTTATTTCTGTTGATTTGTGTAATAAGTTTGAGCATCTCCTTTCTCTTGGGTATGCTTCTGTTCCTCTATGTGTTTCAAATCCTATTGGAGGTCCCGTGAACCTTAGTAGGATTTGTAGGGGAGTGAAACTCTTCCATTCTAGTTATCATTTTTCTGGTGATTTCTATGTTTGGGGTTTCGATACTTTTGATCTATTGCTTGGTCAAGATTGGTTAAGGAATCATGATGCCCGTATCTCTTGCAAATCCAAAATTGTCACACTTGTTGGAGATAAGGGTGATTTTTTGATTATTCAGTGCCACATACCTTAGGATTTTTCTTGCAGTTTATTTATTCTCTTGATTCTTCTCCTGATGATCTTGATTCGACTCCTATAGTCGAACTATATCCCGATGTATTTGGTGAAGTCACTTCTTTGCCTCCTAAGCGGGAAATTGATTTTCGGATTGATCACATTCCTGATACTCGACCTGTTGTTCTTCCTCCTAGAAGAATGGCACCCCGCGAGAAGGTTGAGTTAAGGAAGCAAATTGAGGACTTAGCTTCCAAAGGCCTGATTAGACCTAGCTTTTCTGAATGGGGAGCAGCGGTGGTTTTTTCACCAAGTCGGATGGTTCTTTGAGGATGTGTGTTGATTATAGGGAGCTGAACAAGCTCACTATGAAAAACAGATATCCAATGCCTCGTATCAATGATATGTTTGATCAGCTCTATGGTGCCACTATTTTCTCTCAGCTTGATCTTGCCACAAGTTTTCATCAACTTAGGGTTGCTGAGGATAGCATTCCCAAGACTGCTTTCCACACTGCGAATGGCTTTTATGAATGGTTAGTCATGCTGTTTGGTTTGACTAATGCTCCTTCTTTCTTTGTTGATTTGATGAATCGTGTTTTTCGTGAAGTGATTAATAAATTTGTTCTAGTCTTTGTTGACGATATCCTTGTCTTCTCTAAGACCAAGGAAGAGCATGAGTCTTATTTGAAATCTATTTTGGAGAATCTCAGAAATCATCAGTTGAAGGCTGAATTTTCAAAATGCCATTTCTAGAAGGATGAAGTCCGATTTCTCGAGCATATTGTTTCTGTTAATGGAGTTTCTGTTTATCTAGTCAAGATCGCTGCAATCAATATAAGCTTTTCTTTTCTCTCTTTTATTTTATCATTTAATTATTCTATCTTTTCGGTTGTCCTTATTGTATCCCTATTATGTACAGGATTAGGAAACTCCAAAGACTCCATCTGATATTCGTAGTTTTTGGGGCCTTGTCGGTTATTATCGGAGATTCATCGAGAATTTTGCTCAGATTGCTGCACCTCTCACTGCTTTAACTTGTAAGAATGCTAAGTTTATCTGGGATAAGAAGTGTGAAGCTGCATTTAATGAGTTAAAGAGCAAGCTAACTTTCGCACCATCTCTTACCATTCCGAATGGAAGTGAGGGATCGACGATATATACTGATGCTAGTCGTGAGGGTTTGGGTGCTGTTCTCATGCAGGATGGTAAGGTTATTTCCTATGCCAGTCATCAGTTTAAAACCCACGAGGCAAATTATGCTGCTCATGATTTAGAGTTTCTTGCTGTTGTCTTTTCTTTGAAGCTTTGGAGGCATCATCTTCTGGGAACCAAGTTTGAGCTTTTCACCGATCATCAGTCTCTGGGATATATCTTCTCCCATAAGGATTTGAATCAGAGGCAAGTTCGTTGGCTTGAGTTTCTGGCTTCTTACGACCTCGATATCAGCTATACTCTCGGTAAAGCTAATGTTATGGTCGATGCTTTGAGTCGGAAGAAGGCTTTGTTGTGTCACCTTGTTGCCTCTTCTTCTCCTCTTCTAGATCGTATCATAGCTAAGCAGGATGAGGATGAGATGCTTAGATTAATGAAGGAGAGTGTTCATTGCAGGGTTGGTGGTAGTGGTAGTGGGGCTCAGATCGATGATAGAGGGATTTTGAGGATTAATGGTAGGATTTGTGTCCCGAATGTTGATGGATTAAGGCAGGAGTTGCTTCAGGAGAATCATTGATCCAGAATTTCTATTCATTCTGGTGTATCGAAGATGTATCAGGATATGAAGAGGCTTTATTGGTGGAAGGGAATGAAGTGGGATATCTCTATCTTTGTTAGTCGATGTATGACTTGTCAACAAGTCAAAGCTGATAACCAAAAGACCCCTGTTTTGTTGCAGCCCCTTGAGATTCCCAACTGGAAGTGGGAAAAGATTTTCATGGATTTCATCGATGGTTTACCGAGGACTCGTAGGGGTAATGAGAGTATCTGGGTTATTGTGGATAGACTGACCAAGTATGCTCATTGCATTCCGGTTAAGTCTACCCGTTCTGCTTCTAGCTTATTTGAGATCTACACGAGAGAGATTGTTCGTCTCTATGGGGTTCCTCTCAGCATTGTTTGTGATCGTGATCCTATCTTTACCAGTCAGTTTTGGAAGGCTTTTCAGGAATCTCTGGGTACTCATTTGAATCTGAGCATTTCTTACCATCTACAGACCGACGGTCAAATGGAAAGAGTGAATCAGATTCTCGAGGATCTTCTTCGTGCTTGTGTGCTTGATTATGGAGGATCTTGGGAAGATCATCTCCATCTTGTCGAATTCACCTACAATAATAGCTATCAGGTATAATCTAATCTTCTATTTTAAGCCTATTTTAATCTCTTTATCTATCTCATTCCATCTTTGCATTCAGGCCAGTATCAAAATGTCTCCGTTTGCTGCTCTATATGGACGACCTTGTAGATCTCCATCTTGATGGATTGAATCCGGTAATCGTTTGGTTCTTGGTCCTGATGTGATTTTGGAGGCTTCTGAGAGAATTGAGGAGATTAAGAAGAGGTTGAGAGCTGCTCAGGATAGGTAGAAGAAGTATGCTGATAGGCGTAGGCAGAGTTTGGAGTTTGCTGTTGGTGATCAGGTTTTCCTTAAGGTCTCTCTCTTAAGGAATGTTATTCTCTTTGGTCATAGAGGGAAGCTTTCTCCTAGGTTCATTGGTCCTTTCAGCATTTTGGAAAGAGTAGGTTCTTTGGCTTATCGTCTGGATTTGCCCGAGAAACTTTGTAGAGTGCATGATGTATTTCATGTCTCGCATCTTCGTCGATATCTTCATGATCCATCTCTTATTGTCCAGCCTTCTGCTCTTGATAGTTTGGATATTGAGCATAATCTGACAGTCGAGAGGAAGCCACTTCGTATTGTCGATAGAGTTACGAAGCAGCTCAGATGGAAATCTGTTAGTCTGGTCAAAGTACAGTGGAGTACTGATGATCGAGATTGTACCTAGGAGACGGAGGAGAGCATTCATGCTTCAAATCAGGAATTGTTCATTTCAGGTACTATTTTGCTTTTCTATCTAGTTTCCTTATTTTCCTTATTCGCTCTTTTGGAGGACGAAAAGATTTGAGCGGGGGAGAGTGTAACACCCTCGATTTTTTTGAAATACTTTTAAATTTGATTTTTATTTCATATGGAAATATTTTAAAATTTATTTTAGTTCAAGATTTTATTTTTAAACATTTTTTTAAGTGTTGTAGATTTTTTTAAAAACTAGTTATATTTTGTTTTCAATTTTCAATACTAGTTTACATATAATAACTATTTTCTTATATTTTTCTATATTTTTCTAAAATTTATTTATTCATTTCATTTTCACATTATTTTGTATTCATTTTATTTTATTTACATGATTTTTATTTCAGTATATTTGCATAAAAGAAAATGGTAAATTGAAGAGGCAAAAATTCTTCATTTCTTTTGTCTTTTTATCTACTCACCCCTTCATGTTTTGACCGACTTTTCCCAAGGCTAATAGCCATGAATTTTTTTATGCATCTCATGTAAAATAACACTTCTCTCATTTCAATTTCACACAAGTTCAGATCTGAGAAAAAAAAGTGGTAACGTCTTCTTCCTTTTTCCACTTTTCTTTTCACTTTTATTGATTTTTTTCTATTGAAATTGCCTTGCTTCTTCATGCTTTGGCTCGGCCATAGCCCTCTACCACCTCCTTCGACCAACTCCACCACCATCCACGGCCGTCTCACCCTCCTTCCCCTCTGTCTTGACCAGGCCGTGACTTGTCTTGGTTGCTTGCACCACAAAAACTCCTCAAATCCTTCAATATTGCCAAGCCGAGCTCTTCATGCACCTAGCCTTCATTTTCCACCTTGTTTACCTCCATAGACGCCACCACCTGATCCTCCACCGCCTCTGGCCGCCACCCTAGACACCACATGACCTTCTTCTTGTAGGGCCAAGCCAACCCATGTCAGGCCGAGCCTATGTGGTGCACAAAAATCAACTTATTTGCCATAAACCCCTTGATCTTCCTGTCTTGTAACTTAAGCCACCTCTACTACTTGGCCGTGCACATATCCTAGCCTAAATTACCACTATGGCTGAGCATACATAAGCCCTAGGCCAAGCATGTGAAAGTTGAGGCAATGGTCAAATCAATTTGTGCATTGTTGCTTTTATTTTAAAATTGTTTCAATATGTATTTGGTGTTGAAATTGTATTTATAGTTGTCTTGTTTTATGTGTTGTTCACAAGATCACTAGCTTGGATCTGTTCCCACTCAAGTAAAAATTCGTGTTATCGTGTTTTCGAGATTCGTTTGTGTGCTTTGTTGTGCTATCTCCAGCTTGAAACAAGTGAGTAATCACACTTGACATAATTACTTATATAAACTGTGAAGTGACACCAAGTGGATATGTAAACTGCTATATCATGTTATACCTGCCTGTGATTTGATTCATATGAGGCTAACCCTATTTATACACCTGTCGTATCATCTGTTACTATTATATAATGCTATGCTGTTATTTATATCTGTTTATCACACTACAAGTTCCCTGTAGAATAGAATCACTATGGGTAGAAATGATACATACCCGAACGGACTTTAGAATAGGGAAAAATCGTTACGTCTGAAATGATAGGCCAGAACGATTTTTATTTATTTCATTTTACTTGGGACTACGGGTTTGAAATGATAGAACCTGGGTTTTCTTTGTAAATTACCGATTGAAATGATATATTATCTGTATCACTTAACCTAGGTTAGAAAATATTATATAGACCCGCGGTTTTATATATTTTTTTCGAAAATTTTAAAGTATATTTTAAAAATGTTAATTTATGATATTTTAATTTAAATTTTATTTAAAATGATTTTAATAAAGTGTTAATGATTTTTGTATAAGTTAAAAATATGAAATAAATAAATGGTTAAGTGGAAATTTGAAATATACTTAAATTTGAAATTTAAGAATTTTGGTTAAAAGTGAATTTTGAATTAAATAAATAAAATGAAAATAAGTTATATTTTGAAATGGAAATTTAAATTTAAGTTTTAAGTTAAAGTTTTAATTATAAAGAATAGAAATTGAAATGCTTGACTTTAACAAATAAATTATTATTAAAATTTGATTTGTATGAAAAGTTCACTTTATAAAATCAAAATTAAAGGGTATTTAAAATGATCATTTTTAAAGTGAGAAATATGATTTTTATAAGTTAAAAATGGTTTTAATTAAAGTTTAATTATTTATGAAATTGTATTCAGAATTTGGAATTTAATTAACAGCATTTCAGAAATGCTACCATTTCTTAAGTAAAGGATATTACATCATTTCTAAGTGCTGTAGTTGATACAAATGAACTATAACTAAAATGAACCAAGGGCTATTACTGCATTTCTAAGTGTTGTAGTTGTAGAAACTAAACTAAAACCTATTACAGCATTTTAAATGTTGTCTTTGCTAAAATGAATTGTTTTCAACATAACTTTCCGTAGCATTTTCTAAGTGCTGCTAAAGTTGAATTTTCACTGTTTTAATAAATTTAAGTGAATAAATGAACTTTGAAAAGACTAAATTTTTAAGAACTAAATATTTTATTTTTAAATATGATGACTTCATTTTTAGTGGTTTAAATGGAGTATTTGATTTGAAATATAAATCATTTTAGATGTGATTTGCTATGATATATAAATTTTAAATAAAATGAATGATGCTTTTGAAAAGATATGATATTTTGATATTTTGAAATGGTTTTGAAATGATATTAAATTTTTTATATGATATTTTATTTTCGAAGTATAAAATACCATTGTAAATTATAACCAAGGGTTATAATAACGATTGGTTGTTTAAGAGACTGAGATCGGATATGGACATACTCTCTATCGATACCGAAAACCACTTTAACAACTGTGTACGCGGTGGAGATTCCAGAACGAAGTAGGATGGTGGTGGCGATCCTATTGAGGTATGAACGTGGACCCGACTCCCGTGAGTTGGCTTAAGGTGGCTAAAACAGGAGCAATTGACGGGCCAATTGAGGCAGCTCCTCTGATCGGACATACTTCTTCGATACCATTCTATTACTTTTGTGATTGATTGGGTGCACCCCTTTGATTTTGGGAGTGTGGCTCGAGGTGTGCTGTAGTGGCTACTACGCGTTACCACCAGCCTAGAAGCGTAATTGGTATATCTACCTTGGCATTGCCTCGTATGCCTTGTCACCTACCATAGCGAGCTTTTCTACGAGTTTGGTTTTCTCCCATAGCCCATGGAGTATTTAGGGTAGTCTCTCGATCTGGAGATACGTTGATACTGGATGGACTACGGGGCTATATGGGTAACCCGTCGACGCTATTTTAAAGTAAGTTTATTTTACTGTAGATATTATTATAGTAGCATAATATACTATATAGTAAATAGTTTGACGGATCCTTAGAGGATGGGCGGTCCCAAGCATCCTTTAAGTTACTTGTATTTTATTACAGTTCACTTGAGTTGGTTTACATTATATAAGTATATATGTCCTGACTCGAGTGTTTTGTGTTTTTCTTTACGCTCGGGTCAGCCTGAGTATTCACAGCTTTGGATTTCTCTTTCTGGAGCTAGCTGGAGATTCTGCCTACCTAGTTATTTATCTATTTCAGTTGTTCTATTTCAGCTTGTATTAGTGAACTTCTATGTATTTGGGATTTCTATTATGTGGTTTCTAGACTGGTATTACGTATTTGTTTTGAGACTTTGTTATAGTAGCTTCATGAACTACTATGGTATTTTATATTCTGTTGCGAGTTATTCTGATATTTCTATGTCTGTGATTCTGTGTGATTGATTTTATTTGCTCCAAATTTATTTACAATCTATTATTTTGCATCATTCAAGTCTGACATGTGTGGATTATTGTCAATTTGAATGGTACAAAATAGGGGTTGTTACACATGGCTCGCCTAACCATCTCTGCCAATCTATCGCTATCGCCAAGCTGTAGTCCTTGTCCATTGCCTCCAATCTGCCCCCGAGTTCACGAGGGATTCCTAGAATCTGCTCTCAAGGATGAACATCCATTCTTATATCAACGCTGTGTTGCACAGCTCCACCTGGTACTCTACCCGGGATTGGATCAACATGCTCCAGGAGTATGCCCCCTAGTTCTGATGCTGCACTTGATGGTCCTGCTGTATTCTGAATTTTGGTTTCTCCATGCTCCCAATCTCTATCTCCAACAGTTGCATTCCCCTGCTTCTACACTCTAATTTGTCCAAACTTGTCAAAGTAGGTTCTGCATCATCTCCTCTTGTCTCTTTAGCATTGTTTCCATCTCATCTCTAGTGATGAAGATCGATGCCTGATTTGCTCCCGACGAAGCCTTCTGACTCCCTTCATGCCGGCTCCTTTCAGTCCTTTGTCTTCTTGTCAATTTCCTTGCCATAGCTTTCCAAATCCAAGTCTTCAAGCTTTCAAAACCGAAATCCAAGCTTTAGAATCCTTGAGTTCTAGCTTTCTCAGTGAGAGCACCAAAATGCTTGTGCCAAAATTGGTCACAAACACCCAATTGCCGATGAAAGCATCACAATTACATATCACTGATAGCAAGTTTATAAAGAATAAAATATGAAGAACGCTTAGAAAATTAAAATGAAAGCAATAGAAACACACGATTTATAGTGGTTCGGCTATCTCGATCGATGTCCACTTTGTAGAGTTGTTATCTTATTGCTTATCACTTGCTGGTTGCAAAATGTTACAACCGTTCGATAGTAGAATAGAACTGATTCCGGCAGAATGTCGGCGTAGAGAAGCCAAAAGTCCCTTTTTCTGAAGACTCTGGGCTGCTATTTATAGGTGTAGACTGGAAATATCTCGCTTGGATCTCGGCAGACTCCTTCTCTCACGTGGGTGGCCTACGTGATCGATCCTAGGTCGTTTCAAGTCGATCCATGATCGACACGAATAAGATTCATATCGATCCCAATCTTACACAATAGAGCTAAGATCGATCATGATCATTCTCGGAGTTGTACGCAAGCTCCTGTGAAAATTTGGTAGCATTTGGACTTGTGGATTTCGAGTTATGATCGATGCAAGTTTGATTTGTTGAAGGCTGCTGAGTGCACATCGCTTCTGTTCGCATCGATCTGTTCACATCGCTTCTGGACGCGTGATGCCTGATGACGTAGCCCTAACTTTTTGGATCGATATAACTTTTATGCCGAGTGACAGAGCCTCTCACTTGAATGCACCCTTTTCGTATCCATCCATTGCATCCCCATTCGTATCGCTCTTGTACTTCACTTCGTATCGCTTCACGTATACATTGCTTCGTATCCATAGGTGTGGCTTCATTCGTATCGATGATTTGAAGGCTCTTCGTATCGACTACTGCATGCTTTCTTCATGCTTCCTTGTTCGTATTGTTCCTTGAACACCCCGAAAGCACATGTCTTCATATCCATCAGACCTGCTTCCATGCATGCTCTTCATATCGATCGGTATCGATCGATATGAAGTACTCTTTTAAATCCATGCAGTCATTGCATCGTGTCCATTGGTTGTTCTATCCTTTGTATCGATCTAGCTTTTATCGATACGAAGCACCTATGCATCCATCCCAATGATTTGCATTGCATCGATACAAAGACTATTCATCCGAAGTAGATGACCAACTCCGCCTGATCGATACGAATTGCAATGATACGAAAGTATCGATATCAAACCGTTCCTCTTCAATATTAATCCGTCCATATCTCAAGCATACTAACTCCATTTGACCCAAAATTTGAAATGTAGCCTCTCATATCCTTATTAATTATTCCTAAATCTTACCTTGATTGGAGCTTGGTCTAGTTTTGATGGTATCGATCATAGTCTTGTTTCTAATCGATCTCCAATCCATACATCCATCCTTTTTTAACCAACTTGTTAATATCCGGTCTTTGTCCAAAAGGCAGGGTAACAATTGATATGATATAATAAAAATCAATGTGATTAAACTCACATTGATTTTCTTTTGCGGCGAAGCGTATCGGTTTGGACTAAAATCAAACTGGCGTTCGATTTTAGTTTGAAATTCTTAAAGCTTCAAACTCCTTCAATCCAATTCCAAAACGTAGATATTGCTTCCACAAGTACAATGCAACTTCGCACATTCCAGTCCAACCTCGTATGAAATATATATTGCATTTGTAAGATCTTAGAATTATATAATATAATTAATTTTCTTAATTACTTCATTAGCCCCACTATTTACCTTAATCCTTCTTCCCCTTCTACAAAATCACTATCCTATACTCAATTCAAGAGTGCACACCGTACACCTAAATCACTGATACGGAGCATCGAGCCGCAATTCAACGAACGGATCTCGACGACATGTTCCACTTCCTCCAAGCTCCGCCCGAAGCCCAACGATGTCGAGCTCGAACCACCTAAATGAAACATGACCTGCTTGACTTCGGTCCAAAACCCTAGCGATGCGATCCATCCCAGGCCATCGCACGACCTCCAAACACCAGTAGTCACGGCGTCTCAATCCTCTAAACTTAAATGCAGT
Source organism: Allium cepa (assembly GCA_030765085.1). Lineage (NCBI taxonomy): Eukaryota > Viridiplantae > Streptophyta > Magnoliopsida > Asparagales > Amaryllidaceae > Allium > Allium cepa. Next base: position 274,949,373 of record CM060928.1, read on the forward strand.
ATCCCCTTCCCCTAATTCCTCCTTCGTTGGCCTCCAAGTGAATCACCAAATTCACGACAACACTGTCGCACACCACCACCGAGCGCCGGAGCATCCACGACTACCTCCAATCGCTTTGTCTTCGCACAAGGATCTTGAATCTAAACTCGCCTCTCCCTATGACCTCACCAAGCTCGACAAAGCCATAACCCTTGCTCACTGTCGAAAATGGAGGATCCCCAAAACATGATCGGTCACCACCAACTGGACAGGGATTGAAAGCTCTCGATTATCCGAGTTCTAGGAATCAAAATTAATAATTTTAAATTTTTAAAACTTTTGTTTTGAAATTTCGAATCAGGTAGGTTTTTATTTTTTTCGAAATGCTTCAGGGAACGAAAATAAAAGAGTAGAGGGAAGTTGAATAAGTAGAATGAAAATGAAGTAATCCTCTGTGTTCAATAAGCTACCTATTTTTTAGCTGAATAAGAAAAACAATCATTATGTTTACTTTTCACATATCAAAATCAATTTCTTGAGCCACCAAAATGTCCAAGCAAGGACAAATAAATATATGTGCAAAGATTTGTGATTGCCGGCATTTCGCCACACGGATTGTTATTCGCGTGCAGACCTCGAACGATCAAAACAAAAATACATTATAAAACATAAGTCAATTTATTAACAAGTAAATTTTATCATAATCTTTTTAATAAAAATAGATTAAATATTGTTATTAAATTCATCCAGTCAATATTAAATTCACAAATCCAAATGTTTAAAATTCAAGTTATTATATTCTAAAATCTACTTATTTAAATAGTTAAAATTAATTAAACATTTAAAATCAGATGACCAAAATTTTGGGTTATTACACTTTTGCTACCTTCGATAACATGTGGTATGGCCTAGACTTTGTGTTTAAATGTTTGGTTTCTTTGTGTGTTCAATTAAAGTATGTTTGAAAGTGTTTGAGGCGAGAATAGTCGTTATAAGTGCACTTCGACATCCCTTAACTTTAACTTGTGTAGATAGAGGATATATGATCTTAATTTTGGATAATTTGATTTGGTTGTTCTCTACACATATTTTTATGTATGAGATAGTAAAGAAATGGTTTGAAATTTTGTATAAATTGTGAAACCAACTGTAAAAGTTAGAAGCGAAAAGGTCTCTATGGATGCACTTTGAATATGCCTTGTGTTCGGTGATTTTCAAAGTCAATTTTGAGAGACATATAAGGGCCTTCTTTGCATTTTGATAAATACTATAAGTGTACTTTCTATTGGAAAAATATAAAATTTTAAATCATTCAATAACTTGTGAAACAAAGTGGCAGAATATTATAGCAAGAAGAAGGTCGTTAGATGAGCACTTTGAAATTCCTGTTTTTGCAAACTTTTGTAATTAATTTAAAAGACATCCTTAGGGATTTGTTTGCATTTTTAATAAGTATTATGTTATTACTTATTACTATAAAAAATTGAAATTTGAAATGTTTTAGAACTGGTTGAAAAAGGCTAAAGTTGGAGTAAAAATGTCCTATAAAGAACACTTTAGCAAAATACCTTGTTCTCGGAAATTTTTATAAATTAATTGGGATAACTCTTAAGGGTTTCTTACCATGGTTTTAAATAACCTTAAAAGCAATACTTACAATATAAATTTCAAGTCTTATATCATTTTTTATGTGGTTAAAACTGGTCGTAAAGTATGTGCTTTTTATTATTTTTCATTATCGAGGACTTTTAACAAAATGTATAAATGCTATAATAAGCTGCTTATGGTTTTAAGTATTTAAAAATGATGTTTAAATTTTGTATATTTCTCTAAAAAAATTTGGGCTGTTTACTAACAAATTTTATAGCATTTTAAAGTCGGTTTGTTATTTAAATATATTTTAGATAATTATTTATGAATTTTGAAAGTAGAATGGTTTATAATTTGCTTTTTATTTATTTTCATTAAATTATAAACTAGTTATTTTTCAAATAATATTTTGCATGTATATAATTGATACCTATTTACAAGTATTTTTAAAGTATTTTTTATATATAAGTTTTGGAAAAGTAAGTTAAGTATTTTACAAAAGAATGAGGGAAGTTTTGGACTATAACACTTATGTTATAATAAACAGTTTTGTGAAGTTACGTTGAAGCATATTATCTTGTAAATAAATATACTTAGATCTTTAAAAAGGAATGTTTTAAAGATAATGGCATGTATGGAGTAGTTTGGATTTATTATGACATCGTGTTAACAACATGCGTCTTTAACCTTTTTTTATTATACTTTTGAATGTAAATAGATCTTTAAAAAGAGCGTTTCAAAATAATCATAAGTGAAATGGTTTTGGGTTTACAATGAAAATGTTAAGTAACGTTAGTCTTAAACCTTTTAGTAGATTTTTGAATATAATTAGACCTTTTAAATGGATATTTCAAGGGTAAGTATGAATTTTTTTTGAAAAAGATAGAAAACATAAGGTTTAAAGAAATCTTGTTAATGATTCGTGAATGTACTTATAACATCTCAGATAATATATGAATACTTTCTGAAGTATTGAAAAGAGTATAGATGAAAAATAGAAATTGATAAATGAAAGTTTATTAAATAAAAGAAGTTTTTACTAGTAAAAGAGGTTTTAATTGATAAAAATATTAATTGAAAAATGGATTAGAAGTCGCTTACGTCACTTAATGGTGATATGTATGACTTGATCGTATTTTGTGATTTTACTCGTTAATGGAAATTATTTAGTCATGTACTTAGTACTAAAGCTGATGAAGTAGGCTTGTTTATCTGTGAAAGTCAAGCATGAAGTGTCCAAGAAAGACTTGGATGCAACCAGTGCTCTAATTTACTTGGCTTCACTCTTAAATAAGGGATATTGTAAGTTGAAAAGTTCATAAATGTGAAAATTATGCGAGACTTAGTTTCCATATGCGATCATTTTCATTGTTGTTAATATTAACAAAATTCATCGAATTAGTTTTGAAGTGGTCAGGATCGGTAAGTGTTTTACTTATTGAATACCACTACAAAATTTATATAGGGGTTCTATGTTTTCGAAGCGGCTATGAAGTAGATTGCTATAGAGTTGAACTGTCTATTCTAAGGTTAAGTCCAAGAAAGAGGTTAGCGTTAGCATTTATCGGAGGACAAATGCCGGAATCTATATAAAATTCAAGATTTGTTCGAGATGCTCGAATCCATGTTGGGGTTCATGATCTGTTTGAGATGTTGGAATCCATTTAGTAATTTGTGTTCTGTTCGAGTGATAAAGACTCGTGTGAAGATGCCGAACATAACCTCGACATCGGGAAATGGCTAAAGATAGAGTAGGCTGCACAACCTGGGGTTTAGCTAACTCAGACAGGGTATTTCAACTCCAGAGTATGCTTACTGTTGTTGCTAGCAGGAGTTGTGATCCTTGGTTCCACATGGTTTAAGATTATGTCTGGGTGTAGGCTGGTTGTGTTTTCCTTACGGTACTTTGATCCTTGTGCATGCAGATCCACTTTAGTTTGTTGGAGGCGTCTTTGCGGAAATCCACTATGCAAACATACCTTAGCTATTTTGATTGTATTTCTAATATTTTTATGTCGTGTGAGGCAAGCGACACAGCTATTTTCTTATTTATATTCTTCACCCTAAACATTATATATTATATCACCTTGCCTACTTCTTCGATGGTGGTTCTTTTGAGGGGATAACATTGTAGCATTCCGTGCGGTCTCGTAAGTACCATTATATGCTAGCAATATAAACTTTGAGTTTCTCATACTAGACTTAGGTCTGACATGTGGTTTTAGTTTTCCTTAAATTTCTCATGTGCTCTTTCGAGTAATTTGAGGAATATGGGTCATTGATGTTTATTGGAGCTTGAGAAGGTGAACGTATGTTTCACCTAAAATGGTATTCTTATTTTCTCTATAATACTATTATATATGTGTCAACATTTGTAAGGATAGGTTGTTATAAATGTCCAGGCTAATGATAGTGGTTAGAATTGTAACTCTAAAATGCTATGCATCTTAGAGCGATAGTTTTGTATAGTTTTTGATATTATATGTTATCGTTTCGCTGTGAGATTCTGATATTGTATTCCTACTTTCTTGTTTTGTTTCTTTTTATTTTACCCTAACAATTTGTCTTAATGACACTCAGATGCCTGGTGCATAAATACTGTAGATGTATTGGTGTCAAAATTTGAGGGTCCAAAAGTCAGAACTGGACATCTGGTATCAGAGCTAAAGGTTAATCTAGAACCTTATCTTTGGTTCGATATGGCTTGTTAAGAGATAGGGTAATGGAATGCTCTAGTATAAAGGCATGCAAATCTGTACCCCGTTGAGTTGATCATAATCCACAACAGTCCAACTCAAAATGAACAGAAATAGGAATCTTTAGGGGTGAAGAAGAAAAGGTAGAAGAAGAAACAGAAAACAACAACACAGAATCTCACAATCGCAGTGGAACAAATATAATATATAATAACAGATTTTTATACAAAATAATCTGCAGCAGTATTATATACTTATAATCATCAGAGTACAACAATCCATACGTATACCTGGACAGTTATAGTTACTTGTACTCATACAGCGGAAATATACACTAAGTACGGAGATTCGTCTCTGTCATCCAGCTCGTCTCCTAAGCTCCATAGCATCCTATCTTGAATCTGTAATACTCGGTCTGACCCAAGTATTATAATAAAATAACACCCGAGTCAGTCTGGAAAACCAACGAAAGAAAACATACTCAATTTGAATTATTAGAGTTATCAAAATCCTTTGAAAAACCAAGGTATCTCGTAAGACCGCGTCACACATAAATACGACGGGTTTTTTCCTTACGATAATCAAAATATTTTATAGAAAATTCAGTGATATTATAATAGTATCTAAATACAAATACTTATTCAAATAGCCGAAATTGTTACATTAATTAAATTTCAGCATATTAGGCTCTACAAACAAAGTCGTAAGGCTCGTATTAGAGAATGGATTCCATATGTATGATTGAGCCACAGGGGTACCGCCCATCATAGTACACCTTTAGAACAATGTACCGAGGACCACAACGGGATCCCCTGCTACACACGACCGGTCTATCCCTAACCTAGACAGACCAAATATGTTATCACCCCAGGTGTTCCCACCCTTATAATCGAGCGCTCTTTCTTTCATGCATAACCATATCAATAATAAATAGGTTTCGAAGGACATCTAGAATAGTGATAACATACCTTAATTGGGTGCGACCCACTTAGCCTTGCTGAATCCCCTCTGCTTTAGTCATTCCCGGTTGATGAGGCTCGAGGCTAAGCGTTACCTTTCAAGAAACAATTCTACTTAGAATGCTCATCGTCCTTCAATGACGATGTTCTGATAGCATTCGTCTATATAATTTGTCCTGGGTCTGGACAAATCGAATCACCGTCTTCATCATCTTCACGGTATTCATTCGTTATGTTCAAACAGGATCGAAATGGTTTTTAGATAATTAAATCCAGTCCCGGTCTCTTTGAAACGATTAATGAAATTGGCCAGTATTGATAGTCGGTTATTTAACTATCAATAAAATGTCCACATGCAGACACTAGGCCTTATTTTATAATTCTTCAAACATTTATTTCAAAATATCTTTATTAAGATATTTATTCAAATCCCTTTCCATATTCCAATATTTGAAAACAATTACACTTAAATCCATACAAGATATTTTCAAATCATCCAACGCATAGAATATTCCCAAGTTTTCATTTTCCAAATCATCTCAAGTATCAAAACTTAAGAATTTTCTTAGCTTGTCTCCAACATTTTCAAAATTATTAATAGATTCCTTCTTACAATTTCCAAACCAATTATACTTATAGTCTCATCTAACCATTTATCCTTCCATAATGAATTCAAATTCTTTGTGAAGTTATCGCATTTAAACCTTTGGAAATTTTCTTAAGTCTCTAGAATTCCATTTGTAGGATTTCCCTTATAAAATCTCATCCTTTAAATAAACCCCATCTAGACATCTCGAGAGAATTTTATAAATAAATTTTCAATCATTTCAAAACTATATATATATATATATATAATGAGTATTTTTAAAGAATAGTAATTTATTTTTAAAATATGTTTAAGTTATTATTTAAAATACTGAAAACACTTTTATAAAAATCAATAACTCATTTTTAGATAAACCAATAAATTTTCAAAGCTGACTTTAAAAGTTAGAATTTGTTAAATAAATACTTAATATTTGGCAATCTACTTACTGAAGTATTCCATTCCAAACTAGTATAAATTTTCATAGTCTAAAAATTAAAATTTTCCTTTTAAAAACAAACTTATTTTTTAAAATTTAAAATATATTTTTAAAACCTCAATAACCAATTCAACTTATAAATTCCTCTCGATTTCCATCACATCATTTCTATTATGATCTCCTTAACTATTTTCACTTCCAAAAATAGTATCCACTATTTTTCTCACCCTATTTCCATATACTAATATAAATTCTCCCTGCAAATTTATATTCTCAATTTATCATCCTGATATCGATTTCCTTTATTTTATAGAACATCGTTTATAAAAAAAATTAACTCCTTTGATTTTTCTTGTTTAAAAAATAATCTTATTTATATAATTCCATTTTAAAAATCCATTTCTATATAAATTCCATTTATAACATTCAATCTATTTTAAATATCGACTTCAACTCCTTTTTATATTTCTCGAGTATTATTTATAAATTCTTTTTATATAATTAATTTTTAAAATCTCCATTTAACAATTCTCAATAGTTAAGCATAACCAAAAACCGGATATATTTTTCTAACTCAATTTCTTTAAAATAACCCCAATTTCAGTATAAACATTTTTATATCAAAAATTCCCTTTTATCCCTTAAATTTTAAAAATATTTTTATGGTATTTAAAATATCAAAATTCAGGCCAGTGCTACAATACCGTCCAATAATTCAAATTACAACAATAATCTATAGTAGATTATCCACACACATCATATATCACCATATATGAAAAATAAAGAATATATTTAAAGAATCCAGTTGGATCCATCCAACCTGTTTTCCTACATCTATAGATGTTAATACAACATAAAAATACCAATCCCACTTCGAGGGGGTTATCGAGGTATATAGGGTCGTCCGTTATTATGCGGGGCACATAGGATCTCATCCGCTATAATGTGAGGGAATATCACTCCAAATACTAGTATATATACTACTATATATATATGTAACATTCAACAGATAAAAATTTATAAAATTCAACCAGCATCCACAATTTATTTTAGCTATTTAAAATAAATTATAGTAATCCACATGAGTGACAACTTCTCACCTTGTTTTAATTGCAATCCATTCCAATTTCCAAATTTATTCCATGATGTTTTGCTGCTACAATCCACGTGACTCGAGGTTGTAAATTTGAACCTCGCATGAATAAATTTACAAATTATGTAAGTTATTTTTTATATATACTCACTAATTTATTTTCATTGAATTTAATTAAAATTAATTACATTACCTCCTTCCAAAATGTCTCAGGCAGAAATCACAACTCCTCCCTGAATCGACTTCGCACTCAGACATTTCCAAGCTGCCTTCATTAAGCCATCGACAATCGAACCCCCACTAGCAACACCACCTCTCATCGTCCCTCCTTGTGTTGTAGCTCTCTTCAGGCGATCGCATCCCTTCTTCAACTTGGATGCCACCCCACATCGAGGCAAATCAATACGCGACTTCAATCGTGACTTCACCCCAAGATGTGTGCGCCACCGCCGGAGTTCGACGCCCTCGGTTCCGCCATTGCCTCACGCCATCGCTTTCCCCACTCCTGTGCGAGTCGACCGGCCTCATGATGAATTAGCTTTATATTTATTTATTTATTTATTTATATTTAAATCGACATTGAAGTGAGAGAAAGAAGGGAAACACATTTGCGGGTTTCGCGGTTTGAAGGTATGAAGCAGAGTTTGAGATTGACTGGTGAGAACGAGGATGAAGTTAATATCAACATTCTTTTTTTGTCTTTTCCTTCTCTGAAACGATTTCGATTTGAACGATTGAAAAGGCAAGGGATTTGATTTTTAAAAAGAGGAAACGTCTCAAACACGGTAGAGTTGGAAAGGATGGATACGACGTGTTTAAGTTGATTTTAAATTCTATAATATAAATATATTCCAAAATATCTTGTTTTTGACAATTTCAAATTCTAATCTCCTATCAAAGTGTGCCACTAGGTGTTTATAATGTGATACCACTATTTCGAACGCAGTGAAGAAGGTTTCGAGTCCTAATTCGATCGTATGGGGAAGATAACGTTTTGGATCGATAATTTATATTGAATTTTGATATTAATTTCAACACATTTCAATTCCGTATGATCAAATGATAACTTCAAACACTAGGAAATTTGAAATCCGATAATAATACATTATTACAGATCCAATGGAATGAGTTCTTCTAATTCTGAGACTGTGCCGCTGGTCGCTATTTTAACGCGTCGATTTCGAAAATTCCGAAATCGCTTGAATTTCTAATTTTAAAATCTTATCGACTCAATTATAATTCCAAATTCAATATTTAATCAATTTAAATATTCAAAATCGAACGAGGAAAATCTGGGTTGTTGCATTCCTCCCCTCTTAAAATAATTTCGTCCCCGAAATTGCTAAGGGGGGAAAAATGCTTCAAACCCATTAACTTATCAAAACCCACTTAGTTAAAATTCGATATTCACTTTCGTAATCCGTTAGTTTCAGCCATAACAAATAGTTTTCAATTTAGGATTCAAAATCCTTTCTTCCAAATACGATTCGAACTCAAATTGTCGTTAAGAAAAAAAATTCTAACACTCAAAATTTTCTAAAAATTTTGGCAGTCTTCTTTGTACAGAGACCCTTTTGCAATATGATAAAGGAGATAAATACATATATACATCGACCCACCCGCTCGAAAAATAAAACATATATATATATTTATATTTTGCGAAATTTAATCCAAAAACGTAACTTTTTTAGCATTTTTAAGCAAGCGGCTTATTTTTGTATGCAATTTTACACAACCAAAAACCAGCCAAATAGCCTCCAAGCACCTGTACTTACTCAATTTTAAACAATTAAGTCCCAAAATATGAAATTCACTAACATTTTATTCATTTAAATAGTTGTAACATACAATCTTCATAAGTAATGTTATGAGGTTCCAACACCAATTTAATTATTTTCCATCGATCCATATGTCATTTCATTTAATACGAATGATTAACGACCAAATGATTTGCCTTCAATTTATTTTTGTACCAAACAAACTCATATTCATTCCAAATTGATTTCAAAATCAATTTATTCACATTCTATTAATTCATAGAATTTTATTTATCTTCTGTTTGTGTCAAATGATAATTTTTCTATCTAAATTTGGCAATATTCATTCAATAAAATAACCATTCATGCCTATAACTATTTTAAACTGATTCCAAATCAATTTGATTCTCAATCAGTTTACTTACATTTCATTCATATCCATATTCATTATTTTCAAATCTAATTTATTAAACTCGGAATCATTCCCGCTACTTCATTAAATAACCATCCACAAATTTATTTGAATTAAGCTCCCATTCAACATTAACTTAAGTTAGTTTGTTTAATTTCAATTATTTCAGCCTTATAACTTAAGTTTATTTCATTTCAACCAACTTTCATTTCATTTACTAGTTAGTTAATTAGTTCATTCATTTAATCCACTTCAATCTCAATTCCATTCTCGAATTCATTCTCGAATTTATTTAATTCGTATCCCACGTCACATTCAATTTATTTACACTTTAATTGAATTTATTTGTAACTCAAGTCATTGCTATTTCAATCCAGTTTTATTTTATTCAACGATATTTCCAAGTATATTTACTTTGCTTACATTTTTTCGGATTTTAATTTATACTCAAGTTCCACATTCAATTTCTAATTTTTATTTCAAAAATCACTTCATTTAAGTTACCTGAGTTCAAGTTCATTTTTATAATTCAAAATTTGGATTTTATTTCCTTCACCAAAATATCAACCCGTTTTTTTAATTGGGTTTTACCATTCCATTTTTAATTTTATAAGTTGCATAACTTATTTCTAATATTTCCATATGAATCCTTTACTCGAATTCATCCACATTTTATTTTTAACACGAGATTATACATTTGTTTATAGCCTAAGTATATTTTTATCCCATTCATTTCAATTTTTATAAGCTATTCCAATTTGTTTATTCACGATTCCAATTTTTCACTAAAATTTTATTTAATTCAAAATTTGTAACTTATGGTAATATAATTATTTCATAATTAAAATTTTATATTTACTTCAATTCAATATTATTTTAATCCAATTCAAATTTTATAACTTATAGTTATATAGTCACTTTATAATTTGTATTTACATATTTAATTCAATTCCATATGATTCAAATCCAATTCACCTTTTTATTTAAATTTTAATTCCTTTTAACCAATGTTTCAAAAACTATATTTGAGTTATTCATACTTAAATTAAATTCCACTCCAAGCAATTTATTTTTAATTCATTCAATTTAATTCAAGCAAGAGTTCAATTCCAATTTCAAAATTTTCCACTTCCTTATTTATATCCATATAGTAATTTCACCATTCGAATTTATTATTGTCTCAATTTCCAATAAATTTTTTTAACTTTCCTTAAGTTAAATCGAATTCACACAATTTATTTTAACTTACTTAAGTTAAAACTTATTTCCAATAGCCCAAATTCCGTACTTTCTTTTCTAATTGAAATCATTCTCACTTTATAAGTTCATAACACATTTCCGAGATTTTTTTCCAACATTTATATTAAAATTCCAGAATTCAAACACCCAGTATATTTTTCAGAGCACTTCGAAATAAAGTACACACACGCATACACTCATTTTGGCTTAACGAACCACTTCCTTCGAATTTCAAAATCAACCTGATTTTATCCAAAATGATTCCCTCGGAATTTTCAAAATAACACTTATTTCACCGAAAAATCTCCATATCAATTTACTACGGTAGCAATCCATCACCTAAAAACTCGAAAATGAATACTAATGATGTGGTCGTCATCACCAGGATTATTTTCCAACGACTGAAGTGAGTTCGGTGCTTCATCACTTCCAAAATCCATTTAAAGCAATTTTCTCCTCAAAAATATCTCCAAATAATATGCTACTATTTATCTTCATACACTTTGGAAAATACTTCCAAAAAACTTTGGGATTTAAATTTTCCAAATTTTGCTTTGAATCCATTTGTAGTTTTTTACTCATTTGTATAATTCATATTTATACAATTTTAATTTTGGTTTTTATAAACCAACTTCAATTTTAAAAATCTTATTTTGGTTATATAATAATAACCAAACCCATCCATCTACTATAATAATTTCTAGAAAATTATTCCTTTTATATCAAAAAATAATTTGGGCAAAATTGTTTCATTTACCCGAATCAAAACCATACCATGTCGCTTTATCGCATTCAGGTGTTTAGAAACTCCTATCGATTTAAGTGGCATCCCACTAATCGACTAGAATTTATATACCACTCAACAGATAAATTAACACAATATAAAACCATCTATATTCACTAACAAATATGCACTCATATCTATTAATACACTCAACTCATTCCAGAGTACTACTGACTCTATCTCTAATGAGTAGTCCCCACCAGAGCCAAGGTTCTCGCTTAACCTTCAACTCTAATACCAAATGTAAAGGCTCGAAAATCCATACCCCTTTGAGTCGATTATAATTCACAACAATCCAACTCAAAATGAACGGAAATACGAATCTTTAAGGGTGAAGAAGAAACAGTAGAAGAAGAAACATAAAATAACATCACAAAATCTCATAATCGCAGCGGAACAAAATATAATATATAAAGATTTTTATACAAAAGAATCCATAGCAGTATTATACATTTACAATCATCAGAGTACAATAATCCATAGATATATCTTGACAGCTATAGTAACTTGTCCTCATATAGCGAAAATATATACTAAGTATGAAGATACGTCTCTATCATCTAGCTCGTCTTCTGAGCTCCATAGCATCATATCCTGAATATATAATACCCGATCTGACCCAAGTATTATAACAAAATAACACACGAGTCAATCTGGAAAACCAACGTGAGAAAACACACTCAATTTGAATTATTAGAGTTATCGAAATCCTTTAAAAACAAAGATATCTCGTAAGACCGCATCATACATAAATACGATGGGTTTTTCCTTACGATAACCAAAACATTTTATAGAAATCCAGTGATGTTATAATAGTGTCTAAGTACAAATACTTATTCAAATGGCTGAAATTGTTACATTAATTAAATTCCAGCATACTAGGCTCTACAAACAAGACCGCAAGGCTCGTATTGGAGAATGGATTCTATACGAATGACTGGGCCACTAGGGTGCTACCCATCATAATACACCTCTAGAATAATGTACCGCGGACCATGCCGAGATCCCCTGCTATACAAGACTGGCCTACCCCTAACCTAGATAGACCGAATATGTTATCACCCCGGGTGTTCCCACCCTTACAATCGAGCGCTTATTCTTTCATGCACAGCCATATCCATAATAAGTAGGTTTTCAAGGACTTCTAGAAAAGTGATAATATACATTAATTGGGTGCGACCCACTTAGTCTTGCTGCATCTCCCCTGTTTTAATCATTCCCGTTGATGAGGCTCGAGGCTAAGCATTGCCTTTCGAGAAAAATTCTACTTAGAATGCTCGTCGTCCTCCAATGACGATATTCTAATAGCATTCGTCCATACAAATTGTTCTGGGTCTGGACAAAACCCAATCACCGTCCTGTAACAACCCGCATATTTTACGATTGAATATTTTAATATTTTATTTAAAATAATTCATCTTTAGTTGGACTATTGTTCTAAAAGCTACCTTTTGCAAACGGTCAAATTAGGACTCGAGACCACCCCCATTGAGTTCAAAATGACATTTGCGATCTTTTTGAGTATAAACATTGATATGTTTGGAGTTAGTGGAATTTTGCTACTTTTTCACTTAGGGCTTTGGTTTGTTTCAGCCCATTAGACCCAAGCTTCACCCCTCTTCTCTTCATTACTTCATTTCTATTTCCTAATACTCAAGCTTTAGCAACAATAGAGAGATGAATGAGAAATTAAAACTCCAAACCCTAGTTTCCATTTGCAAATCAAGTTCTAGCTCCAAATTTATAGAAGAAGCTTTGGTAAGCCTCCTCCTCTTCTTCTCTAACTCATTCTCTTACCAATTTCAGAAATTCCTAAACCTAATTTAGGGAATGTTTCTCTTTTAAGCTTAGATTCAAGCTCTTTGGGTTGGAATTGAAGAGTGATTGTCCTTGCCATTTCTCTATAGCTTCTTCTTCATAGTTTTGGGTTTAAAGATGAGATTTTTATCTCACATCTTTGTCTATAACTATCTTTGATTGTTTGGTATGAATTCCTAACTCTTATTCATGTGCATTTAATTTTGGTTTGGATGGATTTGGTATATATTCCAACTTTTGATGCTTTGGAAGCAAAACCTACGAAAATCCTTTTATGGATGTTTGAACATGTTCTTGGTGATGCATCAAAGAGCCTATAGGGTCGGGTTGCCGATTGGCATAAATCCCTAGCGCCATTACTCGATCGGTCACGAATTGGTTAGGTTTGCACGTCATTCGTATAGGCAGAAAAACTGCCTAGGTTCCAGTCAGTCGACTGAACTTTGAATCCACTCGACTGGCTATAGCCAATTGGCATACCAAAGGCAGATAACAGAGACAAGAGGTCTCCGTTTCCTGCAATCAGTCGACTGAACTCATTGAGCCAGTCGACTGACCTGCTCTTAAATACTATTATGCCTATTTTGTCTATGTCTCTTGTGTTTCCAAATTTAATCGATTCGGGTTTATTCCCACTTATTGTATCAATTGTTATTCGACTTTGATGACTTCTATTTTGGGATTTTTTGAAATATCCATTTGGATGGATTTGATATCAATTTCTTTGGAATTAATTCACGTCTTCGTATGTGAATTTTAGTGATTGATTGTTTCTACAATCATTTTTGTGATTTGTCACTTTAAAAATATAAAGGTTTTCTATACTAGTAGTAAATATCCATTAAAATGATTTCAACACTATTTTATTACAAAGCTCGTCTCTTAAACCGTTTTTCAATCTATTAGTGTATACAAACCTTTACCTCACTCGTATGAGAAATCTAATTAAACGGCTTAGTAAAACAAGTGGTATGAAACGCTTGCATTTACTTCGTCGGTTAATTCTTGGACTTGTTCGATTGAATTTCTTATGACAATTTTCGAGTGGAGATCTATAATTTGTTCGTAAATATTTAAGTTAAGCTAGTGGTTATGGGACATGAAGCTAAGCTCGTATATTTACTAGCTTAGTGTAATTGACACTTCTTGATGATCGATGATGATCATTTTGTGATTCAGACTAGCGATGTGCTATGTTTCTTTGTCCACGTAGGGGACGGTACCTCGTTTTATTGAGTTTCGTCTCATTTCTTTTATAGGCTAATGACCTATGCATTATTTGGAGTTTCGACTCAATTTTTGTGGGCTAGCGACCCATGTTCTTTTATGGAGTTCAGTCCATCGGACGTACCTTTGTACTACTTGTTGCACCAGCTTATCAGGATCATCGGGCGTACCGTTGTACTACGTCGTTGTTTCAAATTATTCGAGTTTCAGGTTCCTCGGGGGTACCGATATTGTACTACATCATTGCGCCGGCTCTATGGTTAGCGACCATGGGATAGCGTACCGTTTGTGATACACGTGTCGGTGAGTTTTCATGCTCCCATTTTGTGATAGGCCTCCCCCTTTTGTGAGTTCTGGATTTCTATTGATGACTTTTAGAATTTGTGATCCGCCAGCTTTTATGATTGGCATCGATATGATGTCAATATTTGTGACTTGGTGAATAAAATTAAAGAGTATGACATTCTTTTGATCTTTTAGAAGATTCTTGTGATATTGATTAATCTCTGGTTGATTTTCAGTTACATATTTATCATAGTATGGCTTTATGGTTATCTTACATTTTTGTCATATCTCTTATTCTATATCATTTTATCTAATATTTATAGTTAGACTGATCCGTTTATTATTTTCTTATTAAATAATACTCGGGTCAGACCGAGATGTTGCAGGTGCTTCTACTTGACTCCTCTTCTGGAGTTATTATTCTGACTTTTGGCTAACTACTTAGATTAGTAGTTTATTTTGTTGCATACATTTGAGAGATAGACTCCAGGATGTATACTTATTCTTTTGTCTAGCACTTGTAACTATTCTTTTGTGATATTGTGGATCTTGTTTGACCACTATTCTGATGTACACTTCTATGTAATATTCATATCTTTTTCCACCTTTGTGATATGGATATCTGTGACTGATTTGTGTTATGTTTATTTCTATGTTTGTTTCTGAAGAATATATAGCCACTGTGTAGTTGTTTTGAGTTTGTATCGGTATGTCGGGTTCCCCCTTGAAAAGTCATACTATCTGACATATCGGTGCTCGCATTAAGCAATTACACGGATGGTCGCTCCTAAACAGCCTTATTCTCCGCGCTAGTCGACGGCGTTACCCTGTAGTGTCCTTGGCTAGCGTGGGTATAGAGGTGGGGCGTCACAGCTTGGTATCAGAGCCAAACTTCGGAACAACGTAGAATAATTTAACAAGGATCATCGTCCTAAGTCCATCTTAGGAGTCGTGCCTTAGGATTTAATTCGTGTCTTCATACCGTCCTATCCTATTTTCTTTTGTGATTCCTTGTTTTATCAATCATTATTTTTTTATATTCATTTTGTGAATAACCTTCTTCTTCTTCTTCTTTCTTTCTTAATAAAGAGAAATGGTTAGACTTGGCCGTCCCAGCGCCGGTCAATCTAGTGCTACTCCCCAAGATGAAGTATTTATGTCTGCCCAGCAACTTCTTGATTTAGTAAAGAATGCTCAAGCAGCCGGTTCTAATCCGGAGTCTACTCACCCTAAGTCTGGATTTGCATGTTTGTACAACGATTATACCAACTTGGGTGGGAAGCCATTTAAGGGTTTCGAAAGAGTCATTCAAGTCCAAGCTTGGCCTAAAACATGCGATCGCATTTTTACTCGCATGAATCTAATTGATCTTCACCGTATCCAAGTGGCTTCAAGTATGCTCCAAGAAAGAGCATTAGATTGGTATGAGCTTCTTATTTCTGAAATTATTGAAGCGGATCTTACTTGGGAGAAATTCCGAGAACGATTCGAGTTAAAATTTGTGCTAGAAGCTGAGAAGGTGACACTGGCTCGTTGTTTCATAGACCTTGTTCAAGGTGAATCCTCCGTGGCAGACTATGTTGCATCATTCTAGTCACTTTCTAAATACGGGGTCGAATGCATAAACACCCCCATTGAAGAAGAACCAAAGATTTGTCTATGGCTTGAACAAAAATCTCAAAAAGCCGTTACTTCTAAAGTTAGAAGTTTCTTTTGATCAACTTGTTGATATCGCTCTTCGACTTGAAGAGGCAGATAAAGAAAGTGATGTTGAAGTTGCGGGTGCCAAACCAAACTTCAACAACAACAAGAAAAGGCCTATTAAATTCGAAGGTCCTTATCCCAATAAGAAAGGGAAGCAAGCAACTCTGGTGGCAAAGACTTATGCTCCTAGTAGTAGGCAATGCTACAATTGTGGTTTAAAGACTATTATGCCAATAGATGTCCGAAACATCTCTTTTGTCGCTGTTGCAAAAGTTCGGGTCATCTTTTATCTTCATGTCCCAAACTTCAAGGCAAGAAGGAGGGAAAGTTAAATGTTGCACAAGCCCCTAGCAACACTTCTCGTGGTTAAGGTATTTCTCATTCTATCCTTGATGGCATTGTTTTATTTCATGATCAACCTATTCGAGTTCTTTTTGATACGGGTGCGTCCCATTCTTTTATATCAAAGGAACTTGTTGATACTTTTTCTTTAAGTGTTGCTGCTTTGTTGAATTCTTTGAGAATTGCGAATCCAGTTGGTGGATCCGCAACAATTAGTTTGCTTTGTAAAGATGTCGAGATTATTTTGTGTGATTTTTCTTTCCGAGCCGATTTGCATATCATGCGTTATTTAGGCTTTGGAATGATTTTGGGAATGGACTGGCTTAACCGCTATGAAGCTCAAATCCTATGTCCTGAGCAGACTATACATCTTCGACATCCTCAATCTGTTAAGCAGATTTATGTTGATCTTAAAGATTCGGATTCCAACTTGGTTGCATCTTTATATTCTTTAAATCCTCAGGATGACGATAATGATGATGAGGAAGATGTCATTTCTCTTATTCATGTTGTTCATGAATTTTCCGACATATTTTAGCCCGTTTTAGGATTACCACCTAAGCGAGCAATTGAATTCAGAATTAATCTAATTCCTAGAGCTTTACCTATTACTCGTCCTCCTTATCGTTTGTCCACTAAAGAAAGTGAGGAGATGCGCAAACAATTATCCGAATTGAAGACGAAGCAATTCATTCGTTCTAGTTCATCTCCTTGGGAAGCTTCTGCTATTTTTGTGAAGAAATCTAACGGTACACTTAGGCTTTGCGTTGACTTCCGCAAGCTTAATGATCTTACTATCAAGAATAAATATCCTTTACCTCGGATTGATGATCTGTTCGATCAACTTAGTGGTGCTAGAGTCTTTTCACAATTAGACTTAGCAACCGGTTTTCATCGGCTTTGTATTGCAGAGGATAGTATTCCTTTGACATCGATCCATACTCGTTATGGATCTTATGAATGGCTTGTCATGCCATTTGGTTTAATAAATGCTCAGGCTTATTTCGTTGACCTTATGAATAGAGTTTTCAAAGACTTCCTCGATTGATTTGTTCTCATCTTTATTGATGATATTCTTGTGTATTCTAAAACCGAGGAGGAGCATGAAAAGCATCTTCAAATTGTGTTGGAAACTCTTAGGAGCAATCAATTGAAAGCAAAATTTTCTAAATGCCATTTTTTGCAATCTCGTATGAAGTTTCTTGGTCATATTATTTCTGAATCCGGAATTTCCATGGATCCTTCAAAGATTGAAGTAATTCAAGATTGGAAGAGACCGAAGAGTGTGACGGAGATCCGTAGTTTTTTTGGATTGGCAGGCTATTACCGCTTTTCATAAAAGACTTTTCAAGAATTTCTGTGCCTCTTACTAGTTTGACGAAGAAGGGAGTTAAATACATTTGGTCGGACAAATGTGAAGATTCTTTTCAAAAATTAAAAGAATTCCTTTCCAATGCTTCTATTCTTGTGATTCCCATGGGAAACCAAGATTTTATTGTTTATAACGATGCTAGTCGCGCTGGTTTGGGTGCCGTTCTTATGCAAAGAGAACGTGTTATTGCTTATGCTTCTAGGCAATTGAAGCCAGCCGAGACTAGATATGCCACTCATAATTTAGAGCTCGCGGCTATTTTTTCGCTCTTAAAATTTGGCGTCATTATCTTTTGGGAGAGAAATTTGTTCTCTATATCGATCATAAACCTCTGAAGTATTTATTTTCTCAAAAGGAACTTAATTTGCGTCAACAACGTTGGCTCGAATTCCTTGCATCTTATGATCTTGACATTCTTTATACTCTCGGAAAGGAAAATCGTGTTGCCGATGCACTTAGTCGCAAGCAACAAGTGGTTGTTTCTATGATGATATCCGAATGGATGATCTCGAGGTTTTATCCACTTGTGAGATTCGAGTTCGTGTTTCCGATTTATGTTCATCTCTTGTTTTATGTAGCCTTGAGGCTCATCCTTCTCTTTTAGACCGCATTCTTGAAGCTCAAAAGCTAGATCCTGAATTGGCTTATCTTAGCCAAAATTGTAGGGATAAAATATATATTGAAGATTTGAAAGATTTTGATATTGATTCTCGTGGCGGTACTCAAAAATTTGGTAGACTTATCGTGCCAAATATTAGTGATCTTCGTAAAGACATTTTAGAAGATTCTCATCGTTCTAAATTTACCATTCATCCTGGTAGTAGTAAAATGTATGCGGATATGAAGCGACTTTATTATTGGGAGGGAATGAAATCTAATATTGCTAACTTTGTTAAGTGTTGCATGACTTGCCAACTTGTCAAGGCCGAGCATCAAAGGCCCGGAGGGTTAAAGGAACCTTTAGAAATTCCAATTTGGAAGTGGGATCAAATTTCCATGGATTTTATTGACGGCCTTCCCCGTTCTCGTTCGGGTCACGATAGCTTATGGGTGATTGTTGATAGACTTACTAAATCCACCCATTTTATTCCCGTTCGGTCCAATCAAACCGTTCCTCTCTTGGCCAAACTCTTTATTAAAGAAATTGTAAAATTGCATGGAGTTCCTTCTTCTATTGTTAGTGATCGTGATCCATTGTTTACTAGTTGATTTTGGAAGAGTCTTCAAAAAGCTTTGGGAACGAAGCTTAATTTTAGCACCGCTTATCATCCTCAGTCCGATGGACAAACCGAGAGTGTGAATCAAACTCTTGAAGATCTTCTTCGTTCATGTGTTCTTGATTTTGGTGGAAGTTGGGAAGATCATATTTCTCTTGTTGAGTTTTCCTATAATAATAGCTTTCAATCTAGAATTGGTATGGCACCTTTTGAGGCACTCTATGGAAGACCATGCCGATCTCCTTCTTGTTGGCTTGAGGCCGGTGAGAAACTGGTTTTAGGTCCAGATTTTATTCGTGATTGCACAGAAAAGATTGATCTTATTCGTCATAGGATGAAAGAAGCCCAAAGTAGATAGAAATCCTATGCCGATAACCGAAGAAGGAAATTAGAATTTTCTGTGGGAGATTTTGTGTTATTCGTGTTTCACCAATGAAGGGTGTTGTACGTTTTAGTCGATCGGGAAAGTTAGCACCACGATATATTGGTCCATTTCCTATCACTGAACGTATTAGTTCCGTGGCTTATCGCCTTTTATTACCGGCTCAGTTTTCTGCTATTCATGACGTGTTTCACGTTTCTCAATTACAGAAATGCCTTCGAGATTCCGATTCTATTCTTGAGCCCGGTGTTGTGGAAGAAATTGAAGTTTCGCCTAATTTGACTTGTGAGCAACATCCTATTCGTATCATTGCTTCGGAGATTAAATGCCTTCGAAATAAAGATATTCCTCTCGTGAAAGTTCAATGGTCCTCAAATCCTAAGGATTGCTCTTGGGAATCTAGAGAATTCATCGAGCGAACACATCCGGACTTACTTTCTGTGCTCTTTGACGTGAACTTCTTATTTTAAAAAAAAATCTTCTTTTGTGTTGATATGCTTTTATGGTTTTTACTTTTTGAATCAGTTATTTCTTAAGATTGCGAGGACGCAATTTCTTTAAGGAGGGGAGTCTGTAACAACCCGCATATTTTACGATTGAATATTTAAATATTTTATTTAAAATAATTCATTGTTAGTCGGACTATTGTCCTAAAAGCTACTTTTTGCGAATGGTCAAATTAGGACTCGAGACCACCCCCATTGAGTTCAAAATGACATTTGCGATCTTTTTGAGTATAAAGTTTGATATGTTTGGAGTTAGTGGAATTTTGCTACTTTTTCACTTAGGGCTTTGGTTTTGTTTCAGCCCATTAGACCCAAGCTTCACCCCTATTTTCTTCATTACTTCATTTCTATTTCCTAATACTCAAGCTTTAGCAACAATGGAGAGAGGAATGGGAAATTAAAACTCCAAGCCCTAGTTTCCATTTGCAAATCAAGTTCTAGCTCCAAATTTATAGAAGAAGCTTTGGTAAGCCTCCTTTTCTTCTTCTCCAACTCATACTCTTACCAATTTCAGAAATTCCTAAACCTAATTTAGGGAATGTTTCTCTTTTAAGCTTAGATTCAAGCTCTTTGGGTTGGAATTGAAGAGTGATTGTCCTTGCCATTTCTCTATAGCTTCTTCTTCATAGTTTTGGGTTTAAAGGTTAGATTTTTATCTCACATCTATGTCTATAACTATCTTTGATTGTTAGGTATGAGTTCCTAAGTCTTATTCATGTGCATTTGATTTTGGTTTGTAAGGATTTGGTATATATTCCAACTTTTGGTCGAAGCAAAACCTACGAAAATCCTTTTATGGATGTTTAAACATGTTCTTGGTGATGCATCAAAGAGCCTATAGGGCCGGGTTGCCGATTGGCATAAATCCCTAGCGCCATTGCTCGATCGGTCATGAATTGGTTGGGTTTGCACGTCATTTGTATAGGCAGAAAAACTGCCTAGGTTCCAGTCAGTCGACTGAACTTTGAATCCAGTCGACTGGCTATAGCCAATTGGCGTACCAAAGGCAGATAACAGAGACAAGAGGTCTCTGTTTCCTGCAGTCAGTCGACTGAACTCATTGAGCCAGTCGACTGACCTGCTCTTAAATGCCTATTATGCCTATTTTTGTCTATTTCTCTTGTGTTTCCAAATTTAATCGATTCGGGTTTATTCCCACTTATTGTATCAATTGTTATTCGACTTTGATGACTTCTATTTTGGGATTTTTTGAAATATCCATTTTGATGGATTTGATATCGATTTCTTTGGAATTAATTCACGTCTTCGTATGTGAATTTTAGTGATTGATTGTTTCTACAATCATTTTGTGATTTGTCACTTTAAAAATATAAAGGTTTTCTATACTAGTAGTAAATATCCATTAAAACGATTTCAACACTATTTTATTACAAAGCTTGTCTCTTAAATCGTTTTCCAATCTATTAGTGTATACAAACCTTTACCTCACTCGTATGAGAAATCTAATTAAACGGCTTAGTAAAACAAGTAGTATGAAACGCTTGCATTTACTTCGTCGGTTAATTCTTGGACTTGTTCGATTGAATTTCTTGTGATAATTTTCGAGTAGAGATCTACAATTTGTTCGTAAATATTTAAGTTAAGCTAGTGGTTATGGGACATGAAGCTAAGCTCATATATTTACTAGCTTAGTGTAATTGACACTTCTTGATGATCGATGATGATCATTTTGTGATTCAGACTAGAGATATGCTATGTTTCTTTGTCCATGTAGGGGACGGTACCTCGTTTTATTGAGTTTTGTCTCATTTCTTTTATAGGCTAATGACCTGTGCATTATTTGGAGTTTCGACTCAATTTTTATGGGCTAGTGACCCATGTTCTTTTATGGAGTTCGGTCCATCGGACGTACCTTTGTACTACGTTGTTGCACCAGCTTATCAGGATCATCGGGCGTACCGTTGTACTACGTCATTGTTCCGAATTATTTGAGTTTTAGGTTCCTCGGACGTACCGATATCGTACTACGTCGTTGCACCGGCTCTATGGTTAGCGACCATGGGATAGCATCCTTTTGTGATACATGTGTTAGTGAGTTTTCATGCTCCCGTTTTGTGATAGGCCTCCCCTTTTTGTGATTTATGGATTTCTATTGATGACTTCTAGAATTTGTGATCCACCAGCTTTTATGATTGGCATCGATATGATGTCAATATTTGTGACTTGGTGAATAAAATTAAAGAGTATGACATTCTTTTGATCTTTGAGAAGATTCTTGTGATATTGATTAATCTCTGGTTGATTTTCAATTACATACTTATCATAGTATGGGTTTATGGTTATCTTACGTTTTTGTCATATCTCTTATTCTATATCATTTTATCTGATATTTATAGTTAGACTGATCCGTTTATTATTTTCTTATTAAATAATACTCGGGTCAGACAGAGATGTTGCAGGTGCTTCTACTTGACTCCTCTTCTGGAGTTATTATTCTGACCTTTGGCTAACTACTTAGATTAATAGTTTATTTTGTTGTATACATTAGGGATATAGACTCCAGGATGTATACTTATTCTTTTGTCTAGCACTTGTAACTATTCTTTGGTGATATTGTGGATCTTGTTTGACCATTACTCTGATGTACACTTCTATGTGTAATATTCATATCTTTTTCTGCCTTTGTGATATGGACATATGTGACTGATTTGTGTTATGTTTATTTCTATGTTTGTTTTTGGAGAATATATATACCCACTGTGTAGTTGTTTTGAGTTTGTATCGGTATGTCGGGTTTCCCTTGAAAAGTCATACTATCTGACATATCGTTCTCGCACTAAGCAATTACATGGATGGTCGCTCCTCAACAGCCTTATTCTCCGCGTTAGTTGACGGCGTTACCCTATAGTGTCCTTGGCTAGCGTGGGTATAGAGGTGGGGCGTCACACGTCCTCATCATCTTCACGGTGTTCATTCGTTGTGTTCAAACTAAATCGAAGTGGTTTTCAGATAATTAAATTTTAAAAATATATTTATGGTATTTAAAATATCAAAATTCAGGCCAGTGCTACAATATCATCCAACAATTCAAATTACAATAACAATCTATAACAGATTATCTACACACATCATATTTCACCATATATCAAAAATAAACAGTATATTTGAGGAATCCAGTTGGATCCCTCCATGCTGTTTCCCTGCATCCACAGATGTTAATACAACATAAATATACCATTTCTACTTCGAGGTGGATATTGCAGTATATAGGTTTGTCCGATATTATGCGAGGCGCATAGGGTCTTATCCGCTATAATGTGCGGGAATATCACTCCAAATACTAGTATGTATACTATATATATATATATATATATATATATATATATATATATATATATATATATATATATATATAACATCCAACAGATAAAAAATTATAAAATTCAACCATCATCCACAATTTATTTTAACTATTTAAAATAAATTATATAATCCAAATGAGTGAAAATTTCTCACCTTGATTTTAATTGCAATCCATTCCAATTTTCAAATTTATTCCATAGTGTTTTACTGCTACAATCACGTGACTCGAGATTGTAAATTTGAACCTCGCACGAACAAATTTATGAATTATACAAGTTAATTTTTATTTTTTATATATACTAACTAATTTAGTTCCATTAAGTTTAATTAGAATTAATTACATTACCTCCTTCTAAAATGTCTCAGGCAGAAATCGCAACTCCTCCCCAAATCGGCTTCGCACTCAAACATTTCCAGGCTGCCTTTATCAAGCCGTCCACGATTGAACCCCCAACAGGAATACCTCCTCCCATCGTCCCTCCTTGTGTCATCCCTCCCTTCAGGCGGCTGCAGCCCTTCTTCAACTTTGATGCTGCTTCACATCACGGCAAATCAACATGCAACTTCGATCGCGACTTCACCCTGAGACGCGTGAGCTACCACTTGAGTTCGATGGCCCAAGTTCTACCATCGCCGCATGCCCTCGCTTCCCCCTCGTATGCGAGTCGACCGTTCTCGTAATGAAATAGCTTTCTGTCTATATATATATATATATATATCTGTGTGTGTGTGTGTGTATATATATATATCGACATCAAATTGAGAGAAAGAAGGGAAACGCAATTGTGGATTTCGCAATTTGAAGGTATGAAGTGGAGTTTGAGATTGACTGGTGAGAAGGAGGACGAAGTTATTATTGACATTTTTTTATTTTTCTTTTCTTTCTCTGAAACGATTGCGATTTGAATGATTGAAAAGGGGAGGGATGTGATTTTTGAAAAGGGGAAACGTCTCAAACACGATAAAGCTGGATAGGATGGATACGATGTGTTTGAGTTGATTTTAAATTTTATAATATAAATTTATTCCAAAATATCTTGTTTTTAACAATTATAAATTCCAATCTCTTATCGAGGCGTGCCGCTAGGCGTTCTTAATGTTATACCCCTATTTCAAACGCAATTGAGAAGGTTTCGAGTCTTAATTCCATTGTATGGGAAAGATAGCTTTTTGAATCGACTATTTATATTGAATTTCGATATTAATTTCAATGAGTTTCTATTCCGTAAAATCGAACGATAACTCCAAACACTACGAAATTTGGAGTCCGATAATCATACATTATTACGGAACCAATGGAATGGGTTTCATCGAATTCTAAGACTGTGCCTGATCGTTATTTTAACGCGTCGATTAAATTGACGATTTCGAAAATTCCAAAATCGCTTGAGTTTCCAGTTTTAAAAAATTATTGAATCAATTATTATTACAAATTCAATATTTAAACCATTTACATAATCGAAATTGAACGATGAAAAATTAGGATCGTTACATCTAGCTTGAGTTGAGTGTATTATATAGGAGAGAGTATTGTTATAAACGTGTACTTAAAGGTAATTACAACTAGAAAATTAGAGATCTTATATTAGGTAACTTACATAAGTGTGAATTATTAAAGTGTAGTTCAATTAATGTAGTGATTAATAATGTTCATTCCTTGTCCCTTATTATTTACTTTAGCTATTGTCGGCTAGTTTATAAGCGTTGCTATTTATTATAGAATAATTTTATACGCTCGACCAATTTATAAGCATTATTATCATTTATAAATTTATTAGCTTAATATTACTCTGCCAATTTACAAGCATTATTATCATTTGTTGAAAGATTAGTCATGTTTGGCCCGTTTATGAGCATTGACTATTATTTGTTGATTGTGACTTATGCTCAACTAGTTTATGAGCAGTTTTACATTCTATAACATGGGTTGGGTGCACAATATGTGTGGGAGAATTGGAACGAACATCGTGTGAATTGAGTTTCACAGTTTGACTGTAAGGCATTTGGTAACAAAGTTGGGTTAAACGTTAATTTCAATAAAAGATGTTTATTAAAATCCGAGGAAAGATAAAGTCTTTTGGGAAAAACATTAGTGAAAAGATTTTATATAACAAGGTGATTTTATATAAGCATGGTTTATAAAATATAGCTTATAAATGAAGATGATTTAAAGTGATATTTTGCGAACTTAAATCCCAGTGTCTTTGAAAATGTTTTTCAAGATTTTGGAAATAATAATAGTATTATCTGAAAGTAAATATTTGAGAAACTAGTTTATGAAATTAAGATCATGGTGGCTAGTAATATTTATGAATTATTTGATATCATTTTGAAAAAGTTTTTGGTTAAGTCCGCAAGGCATGATTTAGAAGTACTATACTCACTTTTGTCACTTAAAAATAATTCTGGTGTTGACTACAGCATCATCGGCGTTCATTTTCATGTTTCAAAGTGGGGGATGCTACAAGATCAGCTTGCTATAGAGTTGTTTTGATAAAACTGATTTTGATTTAATCCTAAAAATATGATTTGACATACAGAAGATATATATATATATATATATATTTCAAATGATTTTAAATAAAACCCTATATTTAGTTCTAAAGTTTTCTTTAAAAGAGATTTGATATAAAATATATAGTAGTTTTAAGGTTTTGAAGTAAACTTTTTATATGGAAAAGATTTATATATATGCTATGTCAGGGGTCGAAGTGGTAGTGGCATAGCCTGGAATAAATGATATCCTTTTCATGTTTTCTCTCTTTCGGTGAAGTGTGTGAAATAAATAAGTGAAACTTTATTAAGTTATTTTATGAACACATGTAGCCTACGCATTAGGATTGTATGGTATGTGTGTTATGTTATGATAGGTTTTTTGGGCAGTTTTCAGTAGTTAAAATAAAATGGGATTTTTGATGATTTTGGATATTTTTGTGAAAATACAAAGGTTGATTTTTTTGTAACTCTTGAATTGAGAAGGTAGTAAGTTAAACTAGTTTTCGAATTTGCTGAACATCCTTGTTAAGTAAAATGGATTTAATGTTTTGTACATACTCTAAGGATGTAGTGGGGTATTATACAAGTATGAACTTAAGTTATAAACTTGTAGTTATGTTTTTAAGAAATGCTTCATAAATGGTTTTAGTATTGAATGTGATATACTATTTAGATAAATGAATGTGATTATAAAGGAAATTGACAGAGTTAGGAAGCCAATTAGAATAAATACACAAGATATACATAGATCGTCTTATTCGCATGACAATTCTAGATTCAGGATTCGAATACATGATTTTGAGGTGACTTGCACCGGTCCAAACAAGAATTTTTCACTCGATTCTTGACGGCGAACACTTGATATTCTTTATATGATCCCAAAGTCTTCTATCATAGTGATACTATGTAAAAAATAGAGGTTTCTAATCAAGAAACCTGGTCGAAGTCTGCACTAGGGAGGCCAAGTGATCTATACTAGTTTGGAAGTGAAATTATATGATCGAGCAATTGATCAGATTTGGTATTGCATATGAATATCTATGCACATCGTATGGGTTTTAGTATATGTATATTATGTTTGTTGGCTTATGGAGAGTTTAATTTATGACTCTTCAAATTGTTATGGGATAGCATGAAAAATCAACTAAGTAATAACCTTAAGCTATTGAGCATAAGGTACACTTAGTAAATTGATTATCGTCCTTACACGATAAGGGGATTTTGAAATTAAGCAAACAGTAAGCTGTGTTTAGTAATTTTGAATACTATTAATTATTGATTGCTATGTGATCATTTCTTTGGTTGCTTATGTTGGAATTTCAAGGATGAAATATTCTAAGTAGGGGAGAATGCAACGACCCGGAATTTCGGACACTTTGTATTAAAATATATGAATTATTTAAATATTTGAACCTTGTAATAAATATTATTAAATTGATTTTATAATCTTGTTAACCCTCTTTTAAATAATAACTAATGATGGTAAACTTGTTTTAGAAAAATGTTTATAAAAATGGTTACTTTGAAGAAATATCGATAATGTGACCATAAATTATTTTTAACGATAAACAACTTTTTGCTCGTTAGAAGTTGTTCAAACTTTTTTTACATACACTTATTTTCTTAGGAAATCAATAATAAGAAATAAAAATATTTTTCCATTTATGGAAAAGAAAATGTGATAATGTCATGGGAACATATTTTGTGTGTAAGGGTAAAAGGGTAATTTGCTAAGGAGTTGAGGTGAAAAGTTAAAAGCATGTAAGTCACATGTAAGAGGGTGTCTTGGCGGTGTAAAGGAGGGTAAAGGAAATGCTTACGCTTTTATATTCATTCATTATCTCCTAAAACTTGAAAAATAACAAAAGATCAAAAATGGTATAAATGGATTAGCACCAATCCACTTTGTTTTTCATGAATCTTTTTCTAATTCGTTCAAATCTCTTCCAAACTCCACCAAACATTCACCAACACCTTAGGAAGCAAATTAAGGTTCTTTTGTCAAAAGTTGTAGGAGGTTAAATAAAAAGGGGGAAGCTAAGTGAGGCCGTGAGCATAAAGAAGGAGGGAGAGCTTGGCTTTGTGATTTTAGAGCTAAAGGTGGTGTCTTATGCTTTTGGAAATGGTAGGAAGTGGTTTGTAACAACACGGAAATTTAACGGTTTTTTAACATAATTAACTGAAATTTTGATGAAAATAAACTATAAAATTTATCGATGAAAATTTGATATTTGGAATACGTCTATTTTAACATAGTAGCTGGTAAATTTTTATTGGAAAATGTGAATGTAAATTCTGTTGTATACTTTTCAAATATTTAAAATCAGTTAATTTGTTGAAACTGAAACGTTTTCAAAATCTAAATATTTTTCCATAATAAAAATGTTTATCATTTTCTGAGTGAGATGTCATATTTCGTTTTGTCAAATTTGGACTTCTCTAGCCCCGTTTATCTTATTTTCAATGAATTTGTAGTAGTTTGGCAGCGAATATCGACTTTTGATAGGATGATCATATCATTGATATCTATGTACCATTTTGATTGTCTCGTCATGCTAATTTCTGCATCATATTTATTTGTATTTTTCGAAGTCCGGTGCATAGTGAAATCCGAGAAAACGGGTATCCGTATCAGTAAACGTTTTGTGTCGTTTTGATTCTTTGCCCTTTTGTTAACCATGTCAAAATCAATAGACGTCTGAATTTAATATTTTCAGCTTTGACCTTCACTATTCCACCGTTTCAATTTATTTTTCTATTTCATTTATAGTTCCGGTTCACTTTCGTTTGTTCGCTCTACCTCTATTCTCTTCTCTTTATTCATTGCCTTTGAAGAAAGAAAATATATATTTATAAAAATAGGTTGCATATATTTGGGAATGCTCAGGTCTTTTGATTGTAACCCTGTAGCATGCTTGTCTTCTTGCCTGATGTCACTCAAAAGGTGATATATATATATATATATATATATATATATATATTCATGTTCATTGCTTCGCGTAAACCGCTCGCCTCCTCCATGTTGTACCTTGCTCGCTTTTTCCCCTGGCCACCTACAACAGATCCATCTCATCACCACGCTGCCGCAACCAATCACCGATCGAGACCACCGCCCATGCCTGCATCTCCACCATTACCATGCTCGGCTAAACAAACCTGCAAGCACCATCTCCTCAACGCCATATCACAGATCACAGCCAACCCATACCAAACTCGCCACGTCATCCCACCGCCATCTCCTTCCACACATCACCTAACACCATCACCCAACCTCTAATCTAGCCTAGCCTTCCACCTAAAACAGCCTCTACCGAAGCTCCATGCCCACTCAACACCTTGCACTCACCAACGAATCATTTTCCCATCTGCCTCTGCCTTCCACGAGGCCACACAACTACACCTAGCAAGCATCATGGAACCCACGTGTGCAACACTCGCACTCCAACCTGATTCGCCACCACGGCTTCCCCACTATTGCTACAGTCCAGCACGTCCACCTCACAGCCATTCTGGTTTTTGTTGTTTTTTTTAATTTTATAGTCACATGTATTCGAGTATATTCAATTTGTTATATATTGGTTTAAGTATTAATTTGATGTACTATATGTATTGATTTTAAGTATTGGTTTTGAAAATGTAATGTAATATGCCTTGATTTTAAAAAGATGTGTTTAAGGATATAATAATGGTTTTAAATATAATATATACACACACTTTGCTTTTTTTTATGTATTTTATGTAATAATGATTTGGAAATGTAAAAAAATATAGATTTTATTTTAATATGAGTTTATAATTAAATATTGATTTTAGAAAAAAATTGTATAATATATATTTTCCATTTATCAAACTAGTTTTGATTTTTCACTTCATTGTCCAGCTCATCGAGCTTTGCCTTTGTCTCGTCGCTGTTCAAAATGGGTTGCAGTAGCTTTTTGAGTTGCTTGTGTTCGTATCTGTATGCGTGTCTGTGTCACCATCTTTACCATCGTTGTTCTCTACCCTCGAAAGGTGAGCAATCACTCATATTAACATTCTTATATTTTGTAAATTTAATTCACATTGAAATGACAATTGGAATATGCTATTAAATTTGAACTATTAATTGTATAATTGCTATATATGATATGCCATTATTTGTAACTGTTCACCTGTGACATATGACACCATAACCTATCATTTATATCATTATTAAATTTGTCATTGATGATTATGCCTATTGTTGATATGTTATATTTTATCACATTTGTTCTCACTCTGCAAGTTTCCTGTTAGTTTACAATTCCCTATGGTTTGAAACGATACATACCCGAACGATATTATAGATTAAGGGAAAATTGTTATGGGTTGAAATGATAAATCCATGCGATTTTCATTGATTTTGAAATTTGGGATTGTGGGTTGAAATGAAATATATCCATAAATATTTAATTTGTAGAATGAAATTATAAATATCCATACCACTTGACCGTGGGATATAAAATTATATACGGACACCGTTGGTCTATATTCTGAAATGGTTTCCAAAGTTTGAAAGGAAATATATGGGTTTTAAATAAATATTGATATAATATATATATGCTATATATATATATAATTTAGATTTATAAAATAATATGTTTTTGGAGATTTTAATTTATAAGCTGGTTTTGGAAAATATAATCTCTAATATTTTATTATAATTTTATTTTTAAAAAATATATAAAGAAGATTCAATATAAAATAAAATAATAATAAGATTTAATTTAATAAAATTTAATTTAATTAGTATATAATATGTTTAAGTATTTGTTTAAATTTATATTAGTATAAAAAAAATTATAACATTGATAATAATAGTTGGGAAGATAAATTAATGCTGACTTGGAATTTAAATTGGATAATAATTTAATTTAAATAAGAGTTTGTTTGAACTTAGTGATTTCGAGATTTTGAAAGATATTATTTATAACTTTATTTGATAAAAAGGGATTAAATGAATATTCTCAACTTTAAACCGAGACTGAATACTTAATATTGATTTAAATGTATAAATTGAATTTTATTTAGTTGTTATTAAATTGATTCAGTGAATATTTTTCCAATTTGAATAAAATTAAAGTTAAATATTGAAACATAAATGAAACTTATATTGAAATTGTTTGAATATTTAAACCTTGAATCTTATTGGAATTGAAATGATAGTTCAAACCTGGATTTGAAATCGAAAAAGATTGAAATGATTTATTGAGAATTTGAATTGAATCTTTAACCCTTAAAATTGAAAGTGTTGAACATGGATTTATTTAAATTGAATTTTGGAATTTAAGCTGATTTGAATTGATTTGTGAAATTTGAGGAAACTGTTTTTATTGTATAAAATATTTTTAATATATATAAACTATTTTAAAAAATGAATCATTTTAATATATATACTATTTTCAATATATAAACTGTTTAAGTCGAAAGTGTTATGATTTTAAAAGTGTTATGATTTCCAAAGTGTTATGATTTCAAAGTGTTATGATTTCCAAAGTGTTATAATTTTAAAAGTGTTACAACTTTGGAAATGAATATTATTTAAAGTGAATAATGATATTGAATTGATATGGTTTGAAATGAGTATTGTAATAACCTGCATATTTTACGATTATATATTTAAATATTTTATTTAAATATAACATCGTTAGTTGAATTTAAAGTCCAAAATGTGACTATTTGTAAACACTCGAATCTGGACTCGAGACCATTTTTATTTAGTTTAAAATGACATTTACAGCTTGTTTGAGTATAAACATCGATATGTTTGGAGTTGATTAAAATTTGGTATTTTCATTTGGGTTTGGGTTGTGTTCTAGCCCACCAACCCAGTATAAGAACCCAAACTCCTTTGCCAAATATCCTAACTCCTCTACTCTTGATTCATTCTACTTCTCATTTCCTTACACTCAAGCTAAAGAGAAAAATGGGGAAAAGAGGGAAAATCAAAATTCCTAAGCCCAAGATTCTTAGGAAATTCAAATTCATGTTCCAAAATCAAAGAGAAGCTTAGGTAAGCCTCCTCTTCATCTTCTCCATCTCAATCTCTCTTCAATTTTTAGATATTCCTATAACCTAACTTAGGAAATCTTTGCATTTGATAATAAATTGAAGATTCTAGAGGTGTATTGAAGAGGAATTGGTCTTGCTTTCTTTTAGAGCTTCTCATTCCTTGTTTTTGAGTTTAAAGGTGAGATTTTGATCTCACGTCTATGTCTATAGCTTTCATTGTTGTTAGGTATGAATTCCTAACTTCTATTTCATTTTCATTTGCTTTTGAATTGAACTGGTTTGGTGGATTTTTCAAATTTTGTATTTTGAATTCAAAATCTATGAAAATCCTACTATGGATTTTGTACATGTTGTTTGGAGTGTATTGAAGAGCCTATAGGGTTGGGTTGTCATTTGGCATAAATCCTAGCCATCGTCGCTCATTTGATTGCTTCGAAGTTGATTTGACCATTAATGACCTAGGCAAAAACGTGCCCTGAGCTTCAACTCAGACATCTAGTAAAATGCTCAAATGTCTGATGCTATGGAATAAAAATTCCAGATTTACAACTCAGATGTCTGAGGTTATTTACCAGACGTCTGGGTGATTTGGAAGAAAATTTCCAGATCTTCATCTTAGATGTCTAGGAAGACCACCAGACGTCTGATTTTGATAAACTAAGCCAATATTTTGAGTGGATTTTCGTTTTAATCGATTTTTGTTGATCCGATTAGTTATTGTCATTTATTATCGACTTTGATGACTTCTTTTCTGGATTTTTAAGAATATCCATTTGATGGATTCGATATCGGTTTTAATGGTTTTAATTTACGTCGTCGAATGTGAACTTTTGGTGAAAGATTGTTTTCACAATCGTTTCTGTGATTTGTCACTTTAAAATACAAAGTTTTCTATACTACTAGTAAATACTTAAATTCTTTCACAAAATTGATTTCAACATTACTTTAAATACAAAGCTCATTTTTAAAACCCTTTTCTAATCTAATAGTAGATACAAACCTTTGCTCATTCGAATGAGAAATTCAATTAAACGACTTAGCAAAACAAGTGGTATGAAACGCTTGCGTTTACTTCGTTGGTTAATTCTTAGACTTGTTCGATTGAAATCTTGTGACAATTTTCGAGTGGATATTTACAATTTGTTCGTAAATATTTAAGTTAAGCCAGAAGTTATGAGACATAAAGATAAACACATTTAATTACTAGCTTAGTGTAATTTACACTTCTTATTGATCAATGATGATCATTTTATGGTTTAAACTCGGGATATGCGATGTCCCTTCGTCCGCATGGGGGGCTATACCCCATTTTGTAGATCTTCGTATCATTTTTATAGGCTAACGACCCATGGTCCTGTGACCATTTGTGGAGCAATTGGCTCGATAAATCTATGCATGGGGCGTATCTTTTTAGGTGCGTCGATGTTCGGTTGTGCGTGAGGCGTATCTTTTAGGTGCGTTGAAGTTTAGCTCATTCGTCCCCAAGGAGGGGACTATACCCCATATTTTTATGAGTTAGCGACCCATGGGATAGTGTCCCGTTTGTGATACACGTGTTGGTGAGTTTTCATGCTCCCATTTGTGATAGGCCTCCCCCTTTGTGTTTTTCGGATTTCTAGTAATTGATTTCTGGAATATATGTTTCACCAATTGTTGTGATTTGCGTTGACATGTTTTGTTGATATTTGAGGTTTAGTGAATAATATAAAGAATATGACATTCTTTTTGGTGTTTTAGAAAGTTTGAGATATTGTATGATTTTTGTTGTTATCATATATATTTGTCCTATCTCTTATCCTATCTCATTTTATATGATATTTATAGCTAGACTGATCCGTTTATTATTTTTCTTCTTAAATAATACTCGAGTCAGACCGAGGTGTTTCAGGTGCTTGAAGTTGACTTCTTAGCAGGGACTATCTTCTGACTTTTGGCTAACTTCTTTAGCTTAGTAGTTTTTGCTTTTATACATTCGAGATAGAGACTCCTTGATGTATACATATTCTTTTGTCTAGCACTTGTACCTAATCTTTTGTGATGTGGCTCTTGTATGACCACTACTTTGATGTACACTTCTATTTGATATATTCATATCTGTTTCCGCTTTAGTGATATGAATATCCGTGACTGATTTGTGTTATGCTTATTTTATATTTGTTTCCGAAGACCGCATAGCCACTATGTAGTAGCTTTGAGTTTGTACTTAATATGTCATATTTATACTTGAAATGAAATTCATGTCATACTATCTGACATATCGGTACTCGCACAAAGCAATTACATAGATGGTCGCTCCTCAATAGCCTTATTCTTTATGCTAGTTGACGACATTACCCAGTAGTGTCCTTGGCTAGTGTGAGTATAGAGATGGGGCAGCACAGCTTGGTATCAGAGCAAAATTTTAGAACCATGTAGAATAATCTAGCAAGGATCATTGTCCTAAATCTTTCTTAGGAATCGTGCCTTAGGATTTAATCCGAGTCTTAGGACCCATTCTATCATATTTTCTTTTATGATTCCTTGTTTTATCAATCAAGTTTGTTTGATATTCATTTTGAAAATAACCTTTTTTCCTCTTCCTTCTTTCTTAAAGGAGAGAATTGATTAGACCTAGCGGCCCTAGCACCTGTCAATCCAGTGCTACTCCTCGGGATGGCGTATTCATGTCTGCCCAACAGCTATTAGATCTTGTAAAGGATGCCCAAGCTGTCGGACCTATTCCTGAGCCAACTCATCCTAAATATGGGTTTGCACACTTGTGCAGTGATTAGAACAATTTGGATGGAAGGTCATTCAAGGATTCTGAAAGCGTTATAGAAGTCCAAGCTTGGCTTAGAACATGCGACCTCATCTTTTCTCGCATGAATCTAATATACATACATTGAGTCCAAGTGGCTTCTATCTTGCTCCAGGAAAGGACATTAGATTGGTATGAGCTTTTGGTCTTGGAAATTATCGAAGCAGATCTTACTTGGGAGCAATTCCGAGAAAGGTTCGAGTTGAAGTTTATACCGGAAGCTGAAAAGGTAACTTTAGCTTGACGCTTTATTGACCTTATTCAAGGTGAATCTTCTATGGCAGATTATGTTGCATCTTTTGAATCCCTCTCTAAATATGGGGTCGAGTATATTAATTCCCCATTAAAAAAAATCAGAGGTTTATCTACGGGTTGAGTAAGAACCTCAAGAAGGCTTTACTTTTGAAACTAGAAGTATCTTTCGATCAGCTTGTTGATATCGCTCTTCGACTCGAAGAGGCCGATAAAAAAAGTGATGTTGAAGTTGTGGGTGACAAATAGAACTTCGATTTCAACAAGAAGAGGGATATCAAGCTCAAACCTAATCCCAACAAGAAAGGAAAGCAAGCAACTTCGGTAGCAAAGACTCCTACCCCTAATCGTGGAGAATGTTACAATTGTGGATCTACGGATCACTGTGCAAATATGTATCTGAAACCCCTTTATTGTCGCTGTTGCAAAAGTTCGGGTTATCTTATATCTTCATTCCCCAAACTTTAAACCAAGAAAGAGGGAAATCTTAATGTTGTGCAAGCCCCTAGTAACACTTCTCTTGGTCAAGGTATTTCTCACTCTGTCCTTAATGGCATTATTATATTTTGTGATCATCCTATTCGAGTTCTTTTTGATATGTTGTATCTCACTCTTTTATATCAAAAGAACTTGTTGATACTTTGTCTTTAAATGTCATGAGCTTGATGAATTCACTAAAAATTGCAAATCTGGTTGGTGGATCCGCAACACTCAGTTTATTTTATAAAGATGTCGAGATTATCTTATGTGATTATGCTTTACGAGTAGATTTTCATGTTATGCGCTACCTAGGTTTCGGAATGATTTTGAAAATGGATTAGCTTAATCGTTATGAATCCCACATCGTATATCCTGAGAGGACTATCCATCTTTGACATGCTTAATCGTCATGAAGCCCACATCCTATATCCCGAGAGAACTATCCATCTTTGACATCTCCAATCTGTTAAGCAGATTTCTATTGTTCTTAAAGATTTAGATTCAAATTCGGTAGCATCCTTGTATTCTCTAAATCCATGATGACGATGATGATGATGAGGAAGATGTCATTTCCATCATTCATGTTGTTCGTGAATTTTCCGATATATTTGAGCCCATTTTAGGATTACCACATAAGCGAACAATTGAGTTCGGAATTAATCTAATCCCTGGAGCTCTACCTATCACTCATCCTTCTTATCGTACGTCTAGTAAGGAAAATAAGGAGATGCATAAACAATTATCCGAATTGAAAGCAAACCGGTTATTCATTTTAGTTCCTCTCCTTCGGGAGCTTCAGCAATATTTTTGAAGAAATCTGATGGTACACTTAGGATCTTCATTGACTACCGCAAGCTTATTGATCTTACCATCAAGAATAAATATCTCTTGCCTCGGATTGATGATCTATTCGATCAACATAGTGGTGCTAGAGTCTTTTCACAGTTAGAATTGGCAATCGGTTTTCATCAACTCCGAATTGCAGAGGATAGCATTCCTTTGACATAGTTCCGTACTCGTTCTAGATTTTATGAATGGCATGTTATGCCATTTGGTTCCTGCTTATTTCATTGACCTCATGAACCAAGTTTTCAAAGACTTCCTTGATGGATTTGTTCTCATCTTTATAGATGATATTCTTGTTTATTCTAAAACTGAGGAAGAGCATGAAAAACATCTTCGGATTGTATTGGAAACTATTAGGAGCAATCAATTGAAAGCAAAATTTTCTAAGTGCCATTATTGGCAATCCCGTGTGAAATTTTTAGGACATATTATTTCTAAATTCGGAATTTCCATGATTCCCTCAAATATTGAAGCGATTCAAAATTGGAAGAGACCGGAGAGTGTGACGGAAATTCCTAGCTTTCTTGGATTGGCGGGATATTACCGTCGGTTCATAAAAGAATTTTGTAAAATTTCTGTACCTCTTACTGGTTTGACAAAGAAGGAAGTTAAATATATTTTGTTAGACAAATATGAAGCTGCTTTCAGAAATTAAAAGAACTCCTTTCCGATGCTCCTATTCTTGTGATTCCCAAACGAAACCAAGACTTCACTGTTTATACTGATGCTAGTCATGTTGGTTTGGGAGCTGCTCTCATGCGAAGGGAACGTGTTATTGCTTATGCTTATAGGTAATTAAAGCCTGCCGAGACTAGATATGCCACTCATGATTTAGAGCTCGCGACCATTGTTTTTCCCCTTAGAATTTGGTGTCATTATCTTTTGGGAGAGAAATTTGTTCTCTACACCGATCATAAATCTTTGATGTATTTTTTCTCTCAAAAGGAACTTAATTTACGTAGACAAAGTTGGCTCGAATTCCTTGCGTCTTATGATCTTGATATTCTTTATGCTCTCAGAAAGGAAAATCGTGTTGTTGATGCCCTTAGTAAGCAACAAGTGGTTGTTTCTATGATGACATCCGAGTCGAATAATTTCAAGACTTTGTCTACTTGTGAGATTCGAGATCGTGAGTCTGATTCATGTTCATCGCTTGTTTTATGTAGCCTTGAGGATCATCCTTCTCTTTTAGACTGCATCCTTGAAGCTCAAGAGCAAGATACTGAATTTGCTCTTCTTAGCCAAAGTTGTAGGGACAAAATTGATATTGAAGGTTTGAAAGACTTTGATACTGATGCTCGTGGGGGCATTCGAAAATTCGGTGGACTTATTGTGCGAATATTAGTGATCTCCGTAAAGACATTTTAGAAGATTCTCATCGTTCTAAATTTACCATTCATTCCACTAGTAGTAAAATGTATGCGAACATGAAACGAATTTATTATTGGGATGGAATGAAATCTGATATTGCTAACTTTATTAAGCGTTGCATGACTTACCAACTCGTTACGGCCAAGCATCAAAGGCCCGATGGGTTATTGCAACCTTTGGACATTTCGGTTTGGAAGTGGGATCAAGTCTCCATGGACTTTATTGACGGTCTTCCACATTCTCGTTCGGGTCATGATAGTTTATGAGTGATGGAAGATAGACTTACGAAATCCGCCCATTTTATTCCCGTTCGGTCTAATCGAATAGTATCTCTTTTGGCCAAACTCTATGTTAAAGAAATTGTTAAATTTCTTAGAGTTCCTACTTTATTTATAGCGACCGTGATCCATTATTTACTAGTGGATTTGGGAAGGGTCTTCAAAAAGCTTTGGGAACGAAGCTTAATTTTAGCATCGCTTATCATCCTCAGTCTGATGGACAAACAGAGCGTGTGAATCAAACTCTTGAAGATCTTCTTCGTGCCTAAATTCTTGATTTTGGTGGAAGTTGGAAAGATCATATTTCTCTTGTTGAATTTTCTTATAATAATAGCTTCCAATCTAGTATTGGTATGGCACCGTTCAAGGCACTCTACGGAAGGCCATGTCGATCTCCTTCATGTTGGCTTGAAGCCGGTGAGAAGCTGGTTTTAGGTCCAGATTTTATTCGTGATTCCACAAAAAAGATTGACCTTATTCGTCATAGGATGAAAGAATCTCAAAGTAGACAAAAATCTTATTTCGATAACCGAAGAAGGAATTTGGAATTTTCTATGGGAGATTTGGTGTTCATTCGTGTTTCACCTATGAAGGGCGGGAAAATTAGCACCTCGATATATTGGCCCATTTCCCATCACCGAATGCATTGGTTGTATGGCTTATCATCTTTTATTATCAGCTCGATTTTCTGCTATTCATGATGTATTTCACGTTTCTCAACTAGAAATGCCTTAGAGATTCCGACTCTATTCTTGGGCCCGGTGTTATTGAAGAAATTGAAGTTTCACCTAATTTGAGTTATGAGCAACATCCTATTCGTATCATTGCTACGGAGGTTAAACGCCTTTGTAATAAAGATGTACCGCTTGTGAAAGTCCAATGGTCAGCAAATCCTAAGGATTGTTCTTAGGAGTCCAGAGAATGCATCGAACGAACACATCTGGATTTACTCTCTCGTGCTTCTTAAGGTGAACTTCTCACTTCAAAGTTTCCTTTTGTGATGTTATGCCTTATAGTGGTTGTTACTCTTTGTTTTCTTCTTAAGTATTACGAGGACGCGATTTCTTTAAGGATGGGAGGATGGGAGCCTATAACAACCCGTATATTTTACGATTATATATTTAAATATTTTATTTAAATATAGCATCGTTAGTTGAATTTAAAGTCCAAAATGTGACTTTTTGTAAACAGTCGAATTTGGATAGAGACCACTTTCATTGAGTTTAAAACGATGTTTACAACTTGTTTAAGTATAACCATCGATATGTTTGGAGTTGATTAGAATTTTGGTATTTTCATTCGGGCTTTGGGTTGTGTTCTAGCCCACCAACCCAATAAGAGAACCCAAACTCCTCTATCAAATACCCTAACTCCTCTACTCTTCATTCATTCTACTCCTCATTTCTTAATACTCAAGCTAATGAGAAAAATAGGGGAAAAGAGGGGAAATCAAAATTCCTAATCCCTATATTCTTAGAAAATTCAAATTCAAGTTCCAAAAACAAATAGAAGCTTAGGTAAGCCTCCTCTTCATCTTATTCATCTCAATCTCACTTCAATTTTCAGAAATTCCTATAACCTAACTTAGGAAATCTTTGCATTTGATAATAGATTGAAGATTCTAGAGGTGTAGTGAAGAGGAATTGGTCTTGTTTTGTTTTAAAGCTTCTCATTCCTTGTTTTTGAGAGATTTTGTTCTCACATCTATGTCTATAGCTTTCATTGTTGTTAGGTATGAATTCCTTGTTAGTCCTTGAGATGATGGTTTTGATGACAACAACTTAAGATTTGTTATAAAATATAAATACTAACATTACAGTTTAGATATATATGTATATGCAGGATATAAACATGCAGGTACCAAGAATGAAGACTGTACAGTATAGAGATTCAAGACTGAAGACTCATGAGTATCAAGATATCAAGAGTTCAAGATTTCAATAGTATAGATAATATTGAGTCTAGAATTATGTTAAAACTTCTTGAAAGCACTTACGTCTTTATTTGAAATTTATTCATGGAATGGAATCCACTTCGATCCTGTTAAAGGGATGGAACCCTAGGGGGATGGAACCCACGACAATATCTAGTGGAATATATAGTGGTCCTATTTTGATATCCACTAATTTTATAAAAATGCTTTTCAAAAACATATCTCTTGGTTTTAAAAAAATGTTTTCAAAACTTTCTTTTCAAAACGACATCTCTTTTGATTATAAATATTTTAGCCTCAAAACTATTTTTATCATTTTTATTATTTTTATTTCAAAATTCTCCTTGTTTTTAAATCATCTCTTGTTTTAAATATTTAGCTTTAAAATATTTTGATTTTAAATCACTTTATAGATTAAGATTATATATATTAAAAATTACTTTCTAAACTCTTTTATATGTTCTGTATTCAAATACATTTACAAAGT
Organism: Allium cepa; assembly: GCA_030765085.1. Taxonomy (NCBI): domain Eukaryota; kingdom Viridiplantae; phylum Streptophyta; class Magnoliopsida; order Asparagales; family Amaryllidaceae; genus Allium; species Allium cepa. The sequence goes on from CM060928.1 coordinate 274,990,054, forward strand.
TTAGAAATTGTTTTGACAAATTATAGAAACCAATTTTAATAAGAAAATCAAAACATCAAATTTTGCCTAAAGCATGTCAACATACCTCAACCCCCCATGTCGACATGGTGTCCATTATTTTCAAATTTCAATTTTAAAAAGAAGTGTTTGTTCGTCGTATCCTTTCACGTATAGATATGGTTGTTGCTTTACTATAAATACCAATAGTTCTAAAAGAATTTTTGTCAGATTTTATTTATTTTTCTCTCCTCTTCATCTTCCACGTTTATTCTAAAGAATCCTAAACTATACTCTGCCGAAATACCAAGTGAATCAAACTTGATTGTCTCTTATTTGATTCTATGCCACTCTCTCCATAAGATCTCAGTGCTATTCAGAGTTATAGAATCTTTTGTAAATCAAATCGTCGAGTAAAAGGTGCGGCTGAGCCTTGAAATCAATTGGGTGTAATTGTAGCCCCAGAAATCAATTGGGTGATCTTGTAGCCTAGTTAAATCAAGAGAGTTTTCCCTAGACTTGAATACAGAAGGGTGTACCTCGTAGCCTTCAAACCGAGGGTGTAATCTGGGAGATTATTTTGATAAGAAATCTGTAAGATTGACGACTGTAGGGTAACTCCAAACCAGTATAAAATCATGGTGTATTCTTTCCTTTATTGCTTTTATTTAGTATTTGCATCTGTGTCAGATTCTATGATTATATCTATGTCTGTGAATTACATTTGTTGGTGATTAAATTACATAAGTTTCAAAAAGATTTAGAAAATTCACAGAACACTATACCCCCCTCTAGTGTTATTCCAGCCTTAAGATTCGTAATCTGCATTTATCACATTTGGTATTGGGGCATTGGTTTTCAAAGTTCTCATAATCTGAATTTTGAAAAGTTTTAAAAAAATGGCTACCAAGTACCAACAGTGGTTCTGTTAACACTATCACTAGCTAATTTGTAGATGGTCCGTCTACTGCCAGACCACCACTTTTTAATGGCAGTAACTATGCATATTGGCATATAGAATGAAAATATATATATAGTCAATACGATTAGAAACTTGGAATATCACATAAACTAAATATTTTGAACCCACAACTAGTTTTACACAGTGGACTGCTGAGCAAAAGACTATTGTACAAAATAATTCCAAAGGCATGAGTATTTTATTTTGTTCACTTGATAGGAATGAATTCAATAGAGTATCTGTTAGTAAGCCTGCATATGATATCTGGAAAACTTTGCAAGTTACTCATGAAGGAACAAGCAAAGTCAAACAGACCAAAATATCCAACTCACAAATCAGTTTCAATTATTCAAAATGAATTCTAATGAGTCCATTTCAGAAATGTATAATAGATTTAAGGATATTGGGCATTCTCTAATATCATTGGGAAAATGTTTTTTCGAAGAAGATCAAGTCAAAAAAATTCTAAATTCTCTTACTCCGGATGGGATCAGAAAACTCTTGCAATCGAAGAAGCAAATGATATCATTACTTCAAAGATTGAAGAATTGATTGAAAATCTAATGTCGTTCGAAGTACAAATGCAAGGGAGAAGAGATAGCAAGGCATTCGAAAAGAAGTCAATTTCATTCAATGCATTAACAGATGGATCAGACTCGAGAAGTGATGATGATGAAGAAATAGCTTTCATGACTATTTTTTTGGAAGTTTTTGAAATACAGAAAGATGAACAACTTCAAAAAGAATGATCATAGGAATTATGGAAATCATAATGATGTATCGAACCACATCAAATGTTTCAACTATGACGAACCAGGTCATCTCAAAAGAGACTATCCTCATCGTGATAAGCAAAAGCTTCCGGCAAGCAATGTTTATACAAAGAAAAGGAAAAGAGCATATACCGCTACACTACACGATGCAGACTCAGACTCATCCTCAAGCGATGATAATCAGAAGATGGAAAATTCAAATATGTGCTTTAATGCTATTCATGATTCCAATGATCACAGAGGTACAAATCTAGAAAAAGGTACACGTTTACAATATATTGGTTGAAATTGTTTGCTTAAAATATTTTGATTGTTTTTGAAATTATGTGTTGTTTGAATTTTAATTTTTTATTATTATGTTTATTTTTTTGTGTTATAATATTTTTTATCAAAAAGAGTATTATTATTATATTTAATATTACACCAGAAAATATATAGATATTAAAAATAATATATGTATATAGATATTAAAGTATATAGGAAAATAAAAGTCACATGAATTCTCTGACCCATGTCGACATGGCCCTACCCATGATGTCGACATCCCTATCAGAAATTTGAAATTCAAATTTGAATTCAAATCTTTGAATTTCCCTCCATTTTTTAACCAAATCCAGTATTCTGGATACGTACCTCTTGACCAGAGAAAATGTCTATCGAATATCTATTTATTTCCGTTATCTTATCATACCTTTTCACTTTCATTTTAAAATTCCAACTCCCTTTCACTCTTTCAAACTTTCTACTCTCTTCAAAAATGACTTCTTCACGCACTCCATCTACAATGAGGTAGTCTAAAACCATTAAAGAGTATCTCTATAGTGATCCGAAAGCAATCAAGGCTTATACAAGCTATGTTAATTACAGAAAAGTTCATACGGGAAAATTTGCTATCTTTAGCGATTTCGCTACATATGAAGTCAATACTCTTCTTGAAGAGAATTATATCCTTAGTCTTTTTGACAATTCGGAAAATGATTTTATTTGTTACCCAAATCTTGTTAAAATGTATTATGCGAATTTGAACCGCGGTTTTTATGAAGGAAATAAAGATGAAATTTGGAGTAGTGTTAAAGGCACTAAAATTGTTTTAAATTGTGAAATTTTGGGAAACATTCTCAATTGCGAGAATTCGAAAATGGATCTTTCTACTTTTAATATTGATGAACATGATCGTGAGACATTTTATCACATTTTCAAAGGAGATGACAATTTTGAATTTAAAAATCGTAACATTCATCCGAAAGCACGTATTGTCAATCTTCTTTTCAACATACTATCACTCCTAGATCGGGAAATTTCAATAACACGAGTTTAAAAGTTTGTAAGCTTTTTTTGCTATTTTTGATCATTATGACATTAATTGGGCGCAAGTGATTATGGATGAACTTCGTCCTAAGAATTTGGAAATGGGTGAGAATACCTTGTATCATGGAATCTATCTCACTTGGATTTTTAATTATTTTGGTGTAGATTACAAAAGGGAAGAATTTGTTTCAAGAAAAGTGTTTAATCATTCCAACATTTCTCTCATGAAAATTCCTTTCATATTTCAACAATATGAATCTCTTGTAGAAAAGGAAGAAAGATTGGCACATGAAGACATGGAGGAAGAAAATGAAGAAGAAGAAGGGGAGGAAATGGAAATTGAAGAAGATAATGAAGAAACCTCCTTGGAAAGTATTGAATATCCTACCAATACTAACAATCCTTCCAACAAAACTCTCCTAAAAAATCTAAACATTATAGTGGAAAATCAACGGATTCTCAAAAGATTCGTTAGTAAGAAATTGGATAAAATGTCCACTAACATGAACAAATTCTTTGCTAAAGTTTGTCGGAAACTTGGCTTATCATCATCCTTCTTATCCTTTAGCACATTATAAGAACAAATTTGTGATGTATTAGTTTGTTTTGTGTGAGCTTATATTGTTTTGTTATCATATTATGTAGAGTCTTATGTATCATCTCATCTATATAAAAATTATCTATCTTATGTTTTTCTACCTTATCATGTCTCTGGAATAAATGTTAGCATAGTATATAAGTTTATATATATATATACATGCTTATTCACAAAATAAATAAGACACATAAATTAACAGCCCACGTCGACATGCCTTTACCCCCTATGTCGACATATAACTGTTAGATTTGGTTATTTTTAAAATTTTGAAATTAATATAACTAACTTGTGTCTATTCATTTTAAACGAATTTTTGCCTATTTAAACACCTGTTTCTTCTAGAAATTGGTAATCTTTTCATTTCTACTTATCTTTATTTGCATCTCTTCACTACTTATCAAAAATGCCTTCCTTTTCTCAAACTCTAAGTGATAATCTTGAAGAAACTCTCAATTTATTCAAGAATATACTTACTTTTATTCTCCGCAATCAAAGGCACATAGAACTAAATCAAATGCATACGATAAAAAAAAAGAGAAGCATTTGATACCCTCCGTTGGATGATTTCTTCCCACAACAAAGATGATCTTGATGCAAATCCTGTAGGAACTTTGATTCAAGATAATGAAGATCGAGAAGTTATTAAAAAGGATCCTATCTTTGGAGAAGAAGGATGGGTTGAAGTTCCTAGAAATATTTGATCTCCTTATGGTTTGAATTGCTTTTTTTTGAACTGTATGATTTGATTTGATTTGCTTTGGTTTGGTTAGAATTCATTTGGTTTGGATGGATTGTATAACATTATACGAAACATAGTATAAGACTAAGTGGGAGTTATATTAGTTTAGGATAAGTTTTTTTATGACAAAGGGGGAGAAATATAAGGTAGAGTAGTTAGAGTAGTTAGGCTTAGATTGAGGGGAGTTATTAGTTTTGGAGGGCGTTATTGTGAAGGAGAAGTATATTTTATAAACATGGGTTGTCATCATCGAAAAAGGGGAGATTGTTAGTCCTTGAGATGATTTTTTTTATGACAACAACTTCAAGACTTGTTATAAAATACAAATACTAACATTATAGTTTAGATATATATGTATATGTAGGATATAAACATGCAGATACAAAGAATGAAGACTATACAGTATAGAGATTCAAGACTGAAGATAATAAGATTGAAGATTCATGAGTATCAAGATATCAAAAGTTCAAAATTTCAATAGTACAAGATAAGTATTAAGTCTAGAATTATGTTAAAACTTCTTGAAAGCACTTACATCTTTATTCGAAATTTATTCATGGAATGGAATCCATTTCGAGCCTGTTAAAAGGATGGAACCCTAGTGGGATGGAACCCACGACAATATCTGGTGAAACATATAGTGGTCCTATTTTGATATCCACTAATTTTATAAAAATGCTTTTCAAAAATATATCTCTTGTTTTTAAAAATATATTTTCAAAACTTTCTTTTCAAAAAGACATCTCTCTTGGTTTTAAATATTTTAGCCTCAAAACTATTTTTGTCGTTTTTAGTATTTTGATTTCAAAATTGTCCTTGTTTTTAAATCATCTCTTGTTTTAAATATTTAGCTTTAAAATATTTAGATTTCAAATCACTTTATAGGTTAGGATTATATATATTAAAAATTACTTTCTAAACTCTTTTATATGTTTAAACTATATTTAAATATATTTACAAAGTTTAGAAATTGTTTTGACAATTTATAGAAACCAATTTTAATAAGAAAATCAAAACATCAAATTTTTCCTAGAGCATGTCAACATACCTCATTCCCCCATGTCGACATGGTGTTCGTTATTTTCAAATTTCAAATTTCAAAAGAAGTGTCTATTCGTCGTATCCTTTCACGAATAGATATGGTTGTTTCTCTACTATAAATACCAAAAGTTCTAAACGAATTTTTATCAGATTTCATTTATTTTTCTCTCCTCTTCATCTTCCACATTTATTCTAAAGAATCCTAAACTATACTCTGCCGAAATACCAAATGAATCAAACTTGATTATCTCTTGTTTGATTCTCTGCCACTCTCTCCATAAGATCTCAGTGCTATTCAGAGTTATAGAATCTTTTGTAAACCAAACCGTTGAGTAAAAGGTGCGGCTGAGCCTTGAAATCTATTGGGTGTAATTGTAGCCCCGAAATCAAATAGGTGATCTTGTAGCCTGGTTAAATCAAGAGAGTTTTCCCTAGACTTGAATACAAGAGGGTGTACCTCGTAGCCTTGAAAACGAGGGTGTAATCTAGAAGATTATTTTGATAAGAAATCTGTACGATTGTACAGGCCTGGATGTAGGGTAACTTCGAACCAGTATAAAATCCTGGTGTGTTCTTTCCTTTACTATTTTTATTTAGTATTTGCATATGTGTTAGATTCTGTTATTATACCTATGTCTGTGAATTTCACTTGTTGGTGATTAGATTACATAAGTTTCAAAAAGATTTAGAAAATTCACAAAACACTATTCACCCCCCTCTAGTGTTATTCCAGCCTTAAGATCCTTAACCCGCATTTCTCACATTCCTAACATCTATTTCATGTTCATTTACTTTTGAATTGAATTGGTTTGGTGAATTTTTAAATTTTTGTATTTTGAATTCAAAATCTATGAAAATCCTACTATGGATGTTTGTACATGTTGTTTGGAGTGTATTGGAGAACCTATAGGGTTGGGTTGTCGTTTAGCATAGATCCGTAGCTATCGTCGTTCATTCAATTGCTTCGAAGTTGATTTGGCCATCAATGGCCTATGCAAAAATGTGTCCTAAGCTTCAGCTCAGACGTCTGGTAAAATGCTCAAACGTCTGATGCTACGGAATAAAAACTCAAGATTTACTGCTCATACGTTTGAGGTTATTTCCCAAATGTCTGGGCAATCTGGAAGAAAATTTTCAGACCTTCGGCTCAAACGTCTGGGAAGACCACCAGACGTCTGACCCTGATAAATTAAGCCAAATTGCCTATTTGGAGTGGATTTCCGTTTTAATCGATTTTTGTTGATCTGATTAGTTGTTGTCATTTATTATCGACTTTAATGACTTTTTTTCGGATTTTTAGGAATATCCATTTGATGGATTCGATATCGATTTTCATGGTTTTAATTCACATCGTCGAATGTGAATTTTTGGTGATAGATTGTTTTTACAATCGTTTCTGTGATTTTTCACTTTAAAATACAAAGGTTTCTATACTAGTAGTAAATACTTAAATTCTTTCACAAAAATGATTTCAACATTACTTTTAATACAAAGCTCATTTTTAAAACCCTTTTCTAACCTATTAGTATATACAAAACTTTACCTCATTCGAATGAGAAATCCAATTAAACGACTTAGCAAAAAAAGAGGTATGAAACGATTGCGTTTACTTCGCTGGTTAATTCTTAGACTTGTTCGATTGAAATCTTATGAAATTTTTCGAGTGGAAATCTACAATTTTTTCATGAATATTTAAGTTAAGCCAAAGGTTACGGGACATGAAGCTAAATTCATTTATTTACTAGCTTAGTGTAATTTACACTTCTTATTGATCAATGATGATCATTTTATGGTTTAGACCAGCGAAATGCGATGTCTCTTCGTCCACGTGGGGGACTACACCCTGTTTTGCAGAGCTTCGTCTCATTTTTATGGGCTAATGACCCATGGTCTTATGATCGTTCGTAGAGCAATTGGTTCAATAAATCTGTGCATGGGGCGTATCTTTTTATGTACGTCGATGTTCGGTTGTGCATGGGGCGTATCTTTTAGGTGCGTCTATGTTCGGTTTGTTCGTCCCTAAGGGGGGACTGTACCCTGTATTTTTATGGGTTAGTGACCCATGGGATAGTGTCCCGTTTTTGATAGGCCTCCCCTTTTGTGTTTTGTGGATTTCTGGTAATGATTTCTGGAATTTATGTTTCACCAATTGTTGTAATTTGCATTGACATGTTTTATCGATATTTGAGGTTTCGTGAATAATCTAAAGAATATGATGTTCTTTTTGGTGTTTGAGAAAGTTTGAGATATTGTATGATTTTTGTTTTTATCATATATATTTGTCATATCTCTTATCATATCTCATTTTATATGATATTTATAGCTAGACTGATCCGTTTATTATTTTTCTTCTTAAATAATACTCGGGTCGGACCGAGAGGCGCTTTCACTTGACTTTTTAGTAGGGACTATCTTCTGACTTTTGGCTAACTACTTTAGCTTAGTAGTTTTTGTTTTTATACATTCGATATAGAGACTCCTTGATGTATACATATTTGTTTCCACCTTTGTGATATGAATATTCGTAATTGATTTGTGTTATGCTTTTTTTCGAAGACCACATAGCCACTATGTAGTAGCTTTGAGTTTGTATTTGATATGTCAAATTTCCTCTTGAAATGAAATGCATGTCATACTATCTGACATATCGGTACTCGCACAAAGCAATTACATAGATGGTCGCTCCTCAACAGCCTTATTCTTCGCATTAGTTGATGGCATTACCCAGTAGTGTACTTAGCTAGTGTGATTATAGAGGTACGGCCTCACAAATACGATATTTTGATACGAAGTATAAACTATTTGAAAAAAAATGACCATGGTGTGAAATAAGCGGTTGGTTATCAAAGAGATAGGGATCAGATATTGTCGCTCTCTGCCAATACCGAAAACCACTCTAACAACTGCGTACATGGTGGAGATTCTAGAATGAAGTAGGATGGTTTGGTGACGATTCTATATGAGGTATTCGTGCAGCCCTAACTCCCATGAGTTAGCTTAATGTGGCTAAAACAGGAGCCATGCCGGGCCAAGTGAGGTCATTCCTTCGACTGGGCACATTCCTTCGATACCATTCTATTACTTTGTGATTTGATTGATTTGGGAGTGTGTCATGAGGTGGGAAGTTGTAGCTACTATGTGTTACCACCAGTCCGGATCCACAACCGTATATCTACATTGGCATTGCCTCGGGTGCCTTATCACATGTCGTATCGTGCCTTCTATGAGTTTGCTTTGTGTCGTACCTATAGAGTGCTCCCTGATAGCCTACTTGCGAGTGGATTTTACAGTATCTATATAGACTACGGCATTATATAAATGTATGAAGGGGGATATGGGTAACGCCTTAACGCTATTTTAATAGTTTACTTTACTATAGACGTATTATAATAGCGTATATTACTATATAGCATGTAGTTCCATGGATCCTTAAAGGATGGAAACCCCAAACATCCTTTAAGTTACTTGTATTTCAGTTGACATTTCACTTGAGTTGAATTTATTAATATAACAATGTTAATCCTGACTCGAGTGTTTTGTGTTTTGCTTTATGCTTGGGTCAGACTGAGTGTCACAACATTTGAGACTCGCCTTTGGAGATTGGATCTTTACTTAAAGATCTATCTTATCTATTCAGCTTTTTCGGTTGTTTTGTTTAGACTTGTCATTTGTTTGTGTTTGAGACTACATTGTATTTGAGATATTCTATTGTATTTTATTTCAAACCTAGTTTTATATAGTAGCTTCGTGAACTACTATTTATCATTTCCGCTGCCTATGTTGTATTACTCTATGTCTATGATTCAGTGATTGATTTAGTTACTGTATATGTTTTGCCAAATATAAATTAACAATCTGACACTTTGAGTAATTCAAGTCCAACATGTGCGGATGCGAATGGTTCGAAATACCAGGTCGTTATAATTGGTATCAAAGCGAGGTTTAGGCAAAAATTAGCATATGGGGTAAAAATTAATTACCGAATTAATTAATTAATTACAAACCAAGTAATTAATTACAAACCAATTAACATTAACTAATTACAAACCAATTAATTAATCATCCTTTAATTATCATCTTAATTAATCATCCTTAATTAATTATTCTTTAATTACATTAAGTAACTAGCCTTTAATTAGTTACACAAATTAATTATCCTTTAACCATACACATTAATTAACCTTTAATTACTCTCATTAATTAATTAACTATAACTAATTACGTTGATCCTTAATTAATTACTCTAATTAATTATTCTATAATCACTTACATTGATTAATTATCTTTTAATTTATCACATTCATTAATTAACTAACCCTTTAATTAATTACCTTATTTAATCAATTCTTTAATTAATTACACTAAGTAATTAATCCTTAATTACTCCCATTAAGTAATTTCCCTTTAATTAAATAATTTCCCTTTATTTAATTACATTCGGTAATTATCCATTAATTACTTACACTAAGTAATTACACTTTATTAATTAAATTAAGTAATTTTACTTAATCAATTTCATTAAGTGATTATCCTTAATTTAATTAATTAATTATCTTAAATTAATTACATTAATTAATCATCTCTTAATCATTAGTTAATGATCCTTAAATTAATTACATTCATTAACTATCCATTAATTACCTTCATTAAGTAATTCCCTTTTAATTATTAACATTAATTAACCCTTATAAATTTATATTAAGTGATTAACTTTTAACTAATCCCACTAATTAGTTATCCCTAGTTAATCACAACCTTAATTAATTTAAGATAAATTCTTGTCTACATTAATTACTCATTTAAATCTTATTTAACATAAATGCTTGAAATTAATTTATACAAAAATCATTTGAAACTCTTGATTAATTAAAATTGATACACTTTATCTCAACCACTTCTTAATTACATCATTAAACTTCATTTGAAAAACATTTAGGAATTAATTACATAATTAACCTAATATAATTACCTTTAAACAAACAAATTTTAAACATTTACTTTAACATTTTAAATCATTGAAAACTTGTTTAAAACTTGTTTTAAATAAATTTACTTTGGAAACTAAATTATCATTTACTACTGTAAAAACCCAGTTAATTCATATTTGAAAACTTACTTTTGAAAACTTCCATTTTCATTGCTTTTGAAAGCTAGTTAATATATTTTTGAAACTCGATTAACTAGATTTACCTTTGCTTTAGAACATGTTATCAATTTGTTATAAACTTGCATCATCTTATATATATTATTTTTATTATAACTTCACAACTTGATCAAGCTTTAATTTAAAAACTTGATTAAAAAATTTACTTTTACATTTTAAAACCTAGTCACGATTTTCTCTATTAAAATTTTAAAACCTGGATACTAAAACAAAAACAACCCGAGCCCAAACTATCAAACCCGAGCCACACTCACCAAAACTCGAGCAAGAACCCAAGCAACTCACGATCCAAACTTCCTTCAAGACACACACGCAAAACAACTCGAGATCGACCCAAGCAAAAAGCTTCTTCCTAAAACTTCAACACCACCCGATACATTCGTGCACGTGTGCACGGTGCAAGCCATCCCAACCACCTTCGGCCACCCATGCCTTCTTCATCAAGTCGACGACAACCCAGACGAACCCCCTTACCACCCAGTTCGACAAAGTCGATAGTAAAACAAAAACGAGCCGAACGATCAAAAACTAGAACCCAACCTGATCGGAAAAGCCACCATTTGCCGACGATCCCGACCCCGAGAATCCATGTCGACCACACCAGAGCTTCGTCTCGAACCCAAGTGTCGATTCCACCCCTCGTGATCGAGTCTGATCTCCCTTCGGCGACGCAATCACCTCGAATACATCGACACCAAAAGCCACTCGAAACCCTAAATCGCCTCCGGCGAGCCACCTCGACCATCAAAAAAATCTCCAACCATTTTTCCTGTGATCGTCAACCCTCAATCTATCTTCGGCAATGATTACGACGACAATCACCATGGCGATCGTCGAAATTCGAGAATAAACCCAAATCCGATCAACTCAGAAATTCTTGACCATTACAATGCTAAAAATCATGATACGATTATTAAAATTCATCATTCACTAATACAAATCTGATTATGTGATCAAATCAGGAAAATAAAATGATTGATTTTTCTAATTTTCAAAGGTTTCACTGTAATATATCATTTTAGAAATAAATACTCTACCAATACACTTGAAATCATTTTTAATAATGATGTTACCTTGTTCAGAAATAAGTGTCCAAAATTGTTTCGTTTGAAAGATATGAATTTTATTTGTTATTTTTGAGGCTGTGAACATAACAGAGACAAGAATATATATACACATGGACATGCATACAAGTAAATAGAGCAGTTCAAACTATGTTCTAGATAAAAACATTCACACAAACCATATGACAACATTTCCATAGAGATTTACCACATGAATCAAATATAAAAACAGACTTAAGCTTTTTAAATCAAAAGTTTACTCATTATTATTTAAAAACAGAGAAGCAGGCTCTAAATCTTTTATCTGGAATTTTGTTTTAATCTGAAGCTTGAAACTGAAATGTTTGATGTTGATTTACTTGTTGAGTTTCTCTTCGATTTGAAGCTGTTTGATTCTTGTTCAGGTTGAAGTTGTTGATGGGTTTGATTTAGTTTTCTTCTTAGGATTTTAATTTTCTTTTAATTTTGAAAAGGTGAAGAGAAAAAAGATAGAGGAAGAAAAAGAATTGAACTGAAAACCAGGTTTCTCTAAAACACTTAGTTATAATTAAATTTTTAAAAGGAACAAATGTTGCCATTTGTTAATTTGCATGTTATCAAGTTTACACATGTTTAATTCATGAATACAAATGTAAAAAAACAATATACTTTATGTTTAAACCCTTATTTCTGTGAAGTGCTTATATTTTTATGTATGTATGTTTTTAAATCTAATATATTTACAAATTATTATTATTCATGTGTAATTTAAAAGAAAAAGCATTAATCTTTTATTTAAATCTTTTCTTATGTTCTATATAAATTTATGTTTTATGATTTTAAGTCTTTATAAATAAAGAAATTATATTTATTCATGTAAAATTTAAAAATAAAGAATATTAAATCTTTTTATCAAATTCTATTTCAAACTTAAGCTATTATACTTTATAACGTAATAAATAATTATCTTAAATGTTTTGAAAAAGAATGCACAATTAAACTTTTTAAAAATTGTTATATTAAATTCAAACTAATACTTCCCATTCACAATGTATATACGTTATAATTAGAAATCATTTTTATTAGCTTTGAAAATTATTATATTGAATTTAAAACATAACTTCCAAATCATAATATATATATATATACCTATATATATATATATTATAATTTGAAACATATTTTTATTAGTTTTAAAAAGATAAATTACACCAAATTAAATATTTATAAAGAAGATTATTAAACCAATGTTGTCAAATTTAAATTATTATAAATGAGGATTATCAAATTGCTACTGCCATAATTCCGGGTCATCATATTATATCAAACTAGTTTTGATTTTTGGCTTCACTAAGTCCAGTTCATCATGCTTTGCCTTTGTCTCGTCGATGCTCAAGATGGATTGCAGCAGCTTTCTGAGTTGCTTGTGTTTATATCCGTGTGCGTGTCTATGTCACCATCTTTACCATCGTTGTTCTCTAGCCTTAAAAGGTAAGCAATCACTCACGATTAACATTCTTATATTTTTTAAATTTAATTCACATTGAAATGACAATTGGAATATGCTATTAAATTTGAACTGTTAATTATATAATTGCTATATATGATATGCCATTATTTGTAACTGTTCACCTGTGACATACGACACCATAACCTATCATTTATACTATGATTATATTTTTTATTGAAGATATAGGCCTATTGTTGATATGTTATATTTTATCACATTTGTTCTCATTCAGCAAGTTTCCCGTTAGTTTAGAATTCCCTATGGGTTGAAATAATAATGCCCGAACAATATTATAGATTAATAGAAAATGGTTATGGGTTGAAATGATAAACTCACGCGATTTTCATTGATTTCAAATTTTAGGATTGCGGGTTGAAATGATATATACCCGTAATATTTAATTTACGGATTGAAATGATAAATATCCGTATCACTTGACCATATGATAGAAAATAATATGCCTACACCGTTCTTCTATATTTTGATATGATTTCCAAGGTTTGAATGGAAATATATGGGTTTTAAATGAATATAGATTTTAAAATATAATATATATATATATATATGCTATTTTTATATATGTATAAAATTTATATTTTTAAAATAATATGTTTTTTGGAAATTTTAATTTATAAGTTAGTTTTTGAAAATATAATTACTAAGATCTTTCGTATAATTGTATTTTTTTTAAATATATAAAGAAGATTTAATATAAAATAAATTAATAATAAAATTTAATATAATAAAATTTAATTTAATTAGTATACAATATGTTTATGTATTTTATTAAGTTTATATTAATATAAATTTTTTTATAACATTAATAATAATGGTTGGGAAGATAAATAATGCCGACTTGGAATTTAAATTGGATAATAATTTAATTTAAATAAGAATTTCTTTGAACTTAGTGATTTTGAGATTTTGAAAGATATGATTTATAACTTGATTTGATAAAAAGGGATTAAATGAATATTTTCAACTTTAAAATAAAACTGAGACCGAATATTTAATATTGATTTAAATTTATAAATTGAGATTTTATTTAATTGTAATTAAATTGATTAAATGAATATTTTTCTAATTTGAATAAAATTAAAATTAAATGTTGAAATATAAATGAAACTTATATTGAAATTGTTTGAATATTTAAACCTTGAATCTTATTGGAATTGAAATGATAGTTCAAACCTGGATTTGAAATCGATAAAGACTGAAATGGTTTATTAAATATTTGAACTGAATCTTTAACCCTTAAAATTGAAGGTGTTAAACAGGGATTTACTTAAATTGAATTTTGGAATTTAAGCTGATTTGAACGATTTGTGAAATTTGAGGAAACTATTTTTATTATATAAACTATTTTTAATATATATAAAGTATTTTAATATATGAATTATTTTAACACATATACTATTTTCAATATCTAAACAGTTTGAGTTGGAAGTGTTATGATTTCAAAAGTGTTATGATTTCCAAAGTGTTACGATTTCCAAAGTGTTATGATTTCAAAAGTGTAATGATTTCCAAAGTGTTATAATTTTGAAAATGTTACAATTTTGAAAATGAATATTATTTAAAGTGAATAATGATATCAAATTGATATAGTTTTGAAATGAATATGATATTTTGACATGAAGTATAAACTATTTGAAATGAAATGACCACGGTGTGAAATAAGCAGTTGGTTGTTAAAGAGACTGGGATTAGATATTATCATACTCTCTATCAATACCGAAAACCACTTTAACAATTGTGTATGTGGTGGAGATTCCAGAACGAAGTAGGATGGTTTGGTGACGATTCTATATGAGGTATTAGCGCATCCCTGGCTCCATTAGTCAGCTTGATGTGGCTAAAACAGGAGCCATGCCGGGCTAAGTGAGGTCATTCCTCCGATCGTGCATATTCCTTCGATACCATTCTATTACTTTGTGATTTGATTGGATGCACCTTTGATTTGGGAGTGTGTCACGAGGTAGGCGGTAGTAGCTGCTATGCATTACCACCATTCCGGATCCACAAACGGTATATCTAGCCTGGCATTGCCTCGCGTTCCTTGTCACGTGCCATATTGCGCCTTCCACGAGTTTGTTTTGTGTTGTACCTGTGGAGTGCTCCCTGATAGCCGATTTGCGAGTGGAGTTTACATTATCTGTATAGACTAGGGCATTATATAAAATGGGTTAACGGGGATATGGGTAACGCCTTAACGCTATTTTAATAGTTTACTTTAATATAGACATATTATAGTAGCGTATGTTACTACATAGTAGATAGTTCCACGGATCCTTAGAGGATGGAAATCCCAAACATCCTTTAATTTACTTGTATTTCAGTTGACATTTCACTTGAGTTGAATTTATTAATATAAGAATGTGAATCCCGACTCGAGTGTTTTGTGTTTTGCTTTATGTTCGGGTCGGACTGAGTATCATAGCATTTAAGACTCACCTTTAGAGATTGGATTGTTGCTTGAAGATCTATCTTATCTATTCAGCTTTTCCGTTTGTTTTGTTTAGACTTATCATCTGTTTGTATTCGAGACAACATTGTACTTGAGATATTCTATTGTATTTTATTTCAAACCATGTTGTTCATATAGTAGCTTCATGAATAACTATTTATCTTTTCCACTGCCTATGCCGTACTACTCTGTGTCTGTGATTCTATGATTCATTTGTTTATTGTATATGCTGAGTTTTGCCAAATATAAATTAACAATATGACACTTGAGCAATTCAAGTTCGACATATGTGTTTAACGGCGGAAATTCCATCGAGTTAGAAAACCATCGAAAATTTTCAAATTAAAACAACCGCAAGCACACGACGTACACTTGTAGTACGTGACGAATACGGATTGATCCGCATGGAATTATTGATTTTAAAAATCTATTCAATCAAATTAAACCAAAGTCGAGTGAGAGTTAAGCTAGAGAATTAGAAAATTGGCTAACTAACTAAAAGAAAAGAGATGCAAATATAAGAGTTAAAAGACAATTTAGAGAATAAATCCACTCTTTAGATCACATAGTTCAACATATATGAAATCATGATATCTCTTTTATGGTCATTAGTGCTTTAATTGATGTACTTATCATAAATATGGCATATTTGTGCTATTGATTAGCCAACATAAGCCATCAAACTATAACACATCCCTTAAAGCACTTACTAACTTTCATGAAACTTGACAAAGAAAATGAAAATAAAATCTATTTTAAGCATAGCCTATTAACTATTGATTAGAATATAGACCATCAAATTTGAATTTCAAGTCGCTTTCTTATGCCGAAGAAGCATTTGTGTTAGTGATTGTTTATGCATAGCCTATTTGATGTCAACTATATAGGCTATTAAATTCAAAGTAAGAACAATAAATAAAACACTTCACTGATCATCATTAAGCACAAAAAGAGAGCATGAATTAACAAATAGTTGAAGCTACACAATTAGAGAGCTTCATTACCCCTAAATTGAAGGGGTTTAGCCTCTCATATTTGTCATTTGATTAACAAATGTAGCTAGCAACGTGAAAGCAAAAAGAAAGGAAAATGAAAGCTAATGGAAAAGAGAAGCTAGTTAACAAGAATTAAAACTAATCTATTTGCATGAAAATGAAATCTACATTATTAGCATGAAAGAAAGAATGGAGGTAAGTAAAATAAAACACTAATTAATATTGCATAAAAGAAAGGAAAAATACATGAAATAAAAATGGTTAAGTAGCTACGAGAAAAGAAAGAGAGCTTGTCTTTTTATTTTGAGCCTAAACAAAACTAAGAGAGACTAAGGAAGAGGGTTACATGAAACATAATGGGTATATATACATGTGTTAAACCCTAATGCATATTTTTGAGGAATGCCCAAAATACCCTTGAGAAAGTGTGGAGGCCAAGTAATCATTAGCTTCTACCAATCATCATTTAAGTGTACATGAAGCCATAAACTCCATAAGCATGTGCATTAGCCTCTAATTGAAAATCAAGTAAAGGGGTAGGGTCCTCCATATTCTTCACTTTGAATTATTTCCATCTTTATTCGTTTGTATCTTCTTTGTGCATGCATATTTCATCATAAAACCACTTGTAAAATTCACCAAATTTCCTACAAAACAACATAGAAAATTCCAAGTGAAATTTCACAATTTAATAAATGCACAAAAATGGCCATTTTATCCCTATATGAAGATGAATATATGACACTTTGAAAATAATTTGAATTTTGGTTTAAACAAGTTAAAATACCCAATATGATCATTTATTCAATTTAAATAGATTAAATATGATGGTAAAAATATGCATATTTACGTGCACATCAAATACCCTCACACTTATCTTTTTATTCGTCCTCGAATAAAAGAAAAAAACTAAGATAAATCCATTTTCGTATGAAGCACGATTGCATTGAGCGTATGCAATAAGCCGTTAAACCTCTGGGTGTCCCCTGTAGGACGAGTGTTGTCTTGTGAGGGTTTTCAGCGGATACTGCCCACAAAATCTAAATGCAAAGTGAAAAATGTAAAGTGAAAATATTTACAAAATGCAAGATTTGAAGAGATGAATGCGAGTTTTGAAAATATTTACATATGAAGGATTTATTTTTAAATTGACATGAATAAGTTAAATATAGGTTTCGGTCATTATCTTGAGATTTAAGTCATTAACTTGTCAAAATTTTCAACAAAAATTATCATAACAAATAGACTATAGTTTAACTTGTTGTTTCGGTTGATAACAAAGTGTAATTATAAAATGGATCCTTAATTAATTATCAAAGTTTATCAAAGTGGTATATTCATTTCTTTTCAATAACAAGTGAGATCGAATAAGTTAAAAAATAGTGCTAGGATTTCAATTTCTTACTCTTTCTCGTATTTTGAAAATTTTATTGATACTTACAACATTTATATGCCTAACTCAGGTAAACTGAGGCCAGATATATTACCCATGCACTGCTTTGCAGACTTATGTGAGGGGAACACAGAGCGTGGCGAGTGAACACATGAGTGTGAACATCTATTGACTGTAGGCGTTATTAAAAAGAATTTTATATACATATACCTAGCTCAAATAAACTGAGGCCAGATATACCGATTGTGCACTGCCTTTCGGGCATACGTGAGAAAGGTACAGAGCATGGCAAGTGTACACACAAGTGTGTACACCTGTCGACCGTAGGTGCTAATAGAAAATATTTATACATATACAAATTTTTTGTTTTTTTCATATTTATTTTTTGAAAGAGAGAGTTTTGCAAAATAATCTTAGCACCACTTAACTTAGAAGACATAAAAAAATGTTACATCCTTTACTTTAAATCAACCACTTTTTAAAACAAAGATTTTTTTAATTAGGATGTATTTAATAATTAACACGTATGAATCTTCCTATATACTGGTTAAACCATCGTTATTAGTAATCAAACTTCATTTTTATTTTTGTTAAGACGAATAAATTTTCAAAAATTTCAATTTAATAAACCAAAACTATATATTTATCTTATAGGTTCTTTTTTAAGATTATTTTTAAATTTTGGAAAGAAAAAATAAAAATAAACGATGAAATGTCGAAAATGATGATGAGTCTCCCCCCACACTTGATTTTGATTGTGTCCCCACAGTCAACCTAAGTGAAAGGAGAGAAAAAATGACCTATATTTACATGAAAATTAACGATATTTACACGAGATCAGAAAGTATATCGTTAGAAAGTAAATGAAACGGTCTTCCAAAACCGATTCATTTGTCTCGCCAAGTGTGCGAGACGTAGCTTAAGTGTAGAAAACCAAATCATAAAAGATTTCGAAGTTGGATGTTGATTTGGAAAAACGAATGTCGTTTTATTAAAAATCGTATGATTTTTTTTATTTTCGATGATTTTTGGGGTAAATATAACGAATGATTGAAATTCAAGTTTATTTTCACCAAATTTAAATTCAAGTTTGTAATTGAAAAATTCTTCGAAATTATTGATTTCAAAATCAAAGTGGTTATTTAAATCTTCCCCTTTAGAATTTAACAACTCATTTTCAAAAATTCCAAAGAAATCGTGTTCGTTAAATTCATCTTCCTTTGTTGGATTATCAACAACTTCATTACATATCTCAAGATCAAAATTCAAAGTTGTTGTATTTAAATTTTTGAAATCGTGAAAAAAAGGTCAAATTTTAAATTTGGTTCCACGCCCTCAAAAGAATTGAAATCCAACTCAATTACTGAATTTTCAACAACTTCATTAAGGTTCTCATTTTCAATTTCAAAAATTGTTATTTGAAAATCGTTGATTTGGGTAAAAGGTGGGTTATTACTTGACTCATCACATATTTGGATTTGATTTTGTTTATCATGTTGTTTCATATATGTTTCAATTAAAAAATCCGTGTGATCATTGTAAATTTTGTTCACTTGTTCAACAAAATCCAATTTATGGTTATTAAGATGAGGATTTTCACTTTGGATTTGTTGAGAACAAAAAATTTCACTTGTTTCGTAATCGAGATTATTCCCTGTTATCCCGCCTCTTAGCAATGCCTTGATACCAAAAGGTTAACTGGGAACCAAAGATAGTTCTCCTCGATTGCCAGTTATGTATAGGTCAGCTATGGATGTCGGTAAATTTTGCCTGAGTCCGGATCAAGCTACAATTGGTAAGACATGACAAGCAATGCTATGAAAGCCGACGTCCCCAATTTCAAGTCAATACGAGTTCGTATGCTCAAGATATGATCGATGAAAAATTGAATACGGTTCTCGTTCGTATCCGTCGAGCTAGTGCATTTCGTATCCATAATACATGCCTTGTTCGTATCCATCTAGGCATATCCTGCTTTGCGTCCATCCAGTTCGTATCGATCCAAGGTGGCCATGTTCGTACCCATCCCGATCGAGTCGATCAAGGAAAAAACATTGTTCGCATCCATCAAAGCATGCCTCTTTTCGTATTAGTCCAAGCTTCTCATACTTCACTTCGTTCATCACCAGCTAATTCGTATCTGTGGGTAATCGTCGCTTCGCATCGGTCAGCCCACTCGCGTGTTTCGTATCGATCGGCCATATGATCGGCATGAAAAGCACATGCTGGATCGATGCGAATGTCGTCCCTTTTCCATCGATACGAATAAGCACCCAATCATACAAAATACCTCATGCATCGATGCGAAATAGAGGTGAAGGCATCAATGCGAGATGAACCCACCAGGTCGATACGAACAGAGTGCGTAGAGATAGAAGATTCGGTCAACGCGGCGTAAAACGTGGATCCACCCCGGTTTATCATTCCACGTCAATAGGTAGGCACGTGCCTCTGATCGATACGAAAAAGAGGGAGGCGAAAGCATTGATACGAAGTCGCATCCATATTGGGGAACCCAATTCGTATTGGTCATATCTTGAGATCCATAAGTCCAAATTCTATGAAATTTTCACAAGAGCTTACGTAAGACATAAAGAAGGTTCATGCCAAGTTTCAACTCGATTGAGCCAAATCCTGATCGATACAAAATTCGTTCATATCGATCACGAATCAAGCCGAAACTTCATTGGATCGATCGTGTGGGCCCACCCACGTACCATAAGTTTGTCTCCCGAGATCTGAGCGAGATATCAGCGTCCTACGCCTATAAATAGAGCCCAGGGTCTACAGAAGAAGGATCATTTTGGCTCTCCGACGTCCAGACTATGCCGAATTCAACTTTTCCCTCCGTAGCTGCTGTTGTATTCGAATTTCAGTACTATAATTCACTGCAACCCATTGTAATCAATTGTAATCTGCAAGTGAATATCAATAAAGTCATAAAACATCAAAGTGGACGTAGGCCAGATTGCCAAACTGCTATAAACCTTGTGTTTCTTACTACTTTCTTCTTAATTAGTTGAGTATTTTTCATTTTTGATTCTCTACATACTTGTTATCTGTGATCTGAACTGGTGCTTTTATCGATAATTGGGTGTTTGTGACCAATTTTGAGGCAAACATTTTAGTGCTTTCACCGAGAAGGCTAGCATTCAGAAATTCTACCGCTTGGACTTCTAATTTAAAGGCTTGAAGACTTAGATCTGGACAACTATGACGAGGCAATCAGCAAGAAGACAAAGAGCAGAAAGAAGTCATCATGAAGGGAGTCAGGAGGCTTCCTCAGGAGCGAACAAAGCCTCGGTCTTCATCACCAGAGATGAGATGGAAATGATGATCGGAGCAAGGCATGAAGAGCTTCTGAAAAGACAAGAAGAGATGATGTAGAATTTGCTTCGACGAACTGGACAAACCGGAGTGCAGAATCAAGCTAACGCAGCCACATGAGATGCTTGAGATAGGGATCGGGAGCACGGAGCAACTAGAACTCAGAATGGGGCAGGACCATCTAGCACAACCCCGGAACCAGGGGCCACTTACTCGGAGCATGTAGACCCAATCCCGGGCAGAATACCAAGAGGAGCTGCGCAACACGGCATTAACAAAGAAATGAATGCTCATTCAGGAGAGCAGATCCCAAAAATCCCTCATGAACTCGGGGGGCAAATCAGAAGCAACAGACGAGGGCTATAGCATGACGGCAGTGACAGATTGGCAGAGATGGTCAGACGAACCATGAGAGGCGGACTAGTGAATAGGGATCTGGAAGACGTGAATAGGAGTCCCTTTGCTCCTATGATCAGGCAAGCCAGGAACCCACCAGAATTCAAGTTACCAACATTGGAAATGTATAATGGGAGGACGGATCCTGCAGTTCATTTGACGAAGTATATGAGGCATATGGAAGTGCTGGGGGGCATCAGAGGAGGTCATGTCCTGGTGCTTCCCATTGTATTTGGCAGACATTGCGACGCTATGGTTTAGACAGCTGGAGAGTGGCTCCATTGGGACATGGACCGATTTGATCGAGAAGTTTATGAGGCAATTCAGGGTTCACATTTCAAGACCCAAGAATGTGATGAGTTTAGCAGCACTAAAGCAAAGATACGGGGAATCTTTGAGGAGCTTTCTGACACGATTCAACGTAGCTGCAGCTTCAGTGGATCGACCAGTTCCATCCATGGTTTTGATGGCAAACGTATCTGGCATAGCTGAGAGCACAGAATTTAAGAATTCGTTGACAAGGGATCCCCTTATGGATCTAGGAGAATTTTATCATGAGGCTGAAGGATTTTCGCGATTAGAGGATGCAAATGCTGAAAGAGATGAAGGAGAAGGAATCAATGTTTATGCAGTCAAGGTTGAAAATCCACCAGAAAAAGGTGCAGGAGCTAGTAAAGGGAAACAAAAGGCTGAGGATATCGGTGATGGAACAACGCGACCACGAAAGGAACCAAGGTTAACCGTATATACGGAGCTGAACGAGACTTTGGAATGAATCTACCAGGACACCAGGGGGCAGGTTCCTTATCGAAAGCTGGTGAGAAGGGATCCGACCAGAAATGAGAGAAGATCAGACAAGTATTGCTTATTCACGAGCTGAATGGTCATAGCACGAATGATTGCAGATACTTGAAGGATGAGGTTGAGGGACATATCTGGAATGGTCTTCTATCGCAGTATGTGAGAAGGGGAACAACCTCGGTGGATCGAGCGGCCACCACCTGCATTAATTGGGAACAGCTCAGGATCGAGGCGTCATCTTGTCATCAATTGATTGGAATAATAACGAATAAGTGGCAAACTCCACACCAACGCGATTAAGTCATGTACACATGTACAGGACTGCGGACATCCTCAGGCATGCTCTGATACGACTATAAATGGCATCAATGTAGGTGTTTGCACTTTGACATCCCTGTTTTGCTTTTTTTTCCATTTCTTATGCTTGGACTTGATTTTCTTGGACATTTCTGTTGAAAGACTCATTTTGAATGTAAATCTGCTATTTGTGATTCCATAACGGCCAAGCCACTTACACATGCATGGGGTCGCGAACGGTCCTTAGGCATGCTCTGAGATGACGATAAACCGCCATAACAAACAGTTCAGAAACTCACTCAAACGTGAAATCTAACATTAATGATACTAAGTCCCCCCGGGCACACACAACTCGCCTCAAACGGCACCCGACTGCGAATTGTCACAACTCGCCTTGAACGACACCCGACCGCGAACGGTCACAAATTGCCTCGAACGACACCCGGACCGCGAACGGTCACCACTCACCGTGAACGGCACCCGACTGCGAACGGTCACAATTCATCGCGAACGACACCCGATCACGAATGATCACAAATCGCCTCGAACAGCACCCGACCGCGAACGGTCAGCATTCGCCGCAAACGGCACACGAACGTGAACGGTAACATATCACCTCAAATGACATGATCTCGAGCGATCATCATTCACAGTCGGGTAAGACTATCAATCTCTTTGTTAGACATTAACAGGATACTAACATCCAGCTTATCGGACTACAAAACATGCCTTCCAATCGCAAGGCATGTTTTAGGGGGAAAATGTTATCCCTCCTTTTTGCAAGGCCGTGATACCAAAAGGTTAGCTGGAAACTAAAGACAGTTCTCCTCGATTGCCAGTTATGCACAGGTCAGCTATGGATGGCGCTAAAAAATTTCCGAGTCATGATCAAGCTACAATTGGTAAGGCATGACAAGCAATGCTATGAAAGCCGACGTCCCCAATTTCAAGTCAATTCGAGTTCGTATGCTCAAGATATGATCGATGCAAAATTGAATATGGTTCTCATTCGTATCCGTCGAGCTAGTGCATTTCGTATCCATAAAACATGCCTTGTTCATATCCATCTAGGCATATCCTGCTTCGCGTCCATTCAGTTTGTATCGATCCAAGGTGGCCATGTTCGTACCCATTACGATCGAGTCGATCAAGGAAAAAACACTGTTCGCATCCATCAAAGCATGCCTCATTTCGTATCGGTCCAAGCTCCTCCTACTTCGCAACCATCATCACCAGCTAATTCGTATCCATGGGTAATTGTCACTTCGTATCGATCAGCCCACTCACGTGTTTCGTATCGATCGGCCATCTGATCGGTATGAAGAGCACATGCTAGATCGATGCGAATGTCATCCATTTTCCATCGATACGAATAATCCCCAATCATACAAAATAACCTCACGCATCAATGCGAAATAGAGGTGAAGGCATCGATGCGAGATGAACCCACCAGGTCGATACCAACAGAGTGCGTAGAGATACAAGATTCGGTCAATGCGGCGTGAAACGTGGATCCACCTTGGTTTATCGTTCCACGTCAATAAGTAGGCACATGCCTCTGATCGATACGAAGAAGAGGGAGGCGAAAGCATCGATACGAAGTCGCATCCATATTGGGGAACCCAATTCGTATAGATCATATCTTGAGATCCACAAGTCCAAATTCTATGAAATTTCCACAAGATCTTACATACGACATAAAGAAGGTTCATGCCAAGTTTCGACTCGATTGAGCCAAAACCTGATCGATATGAAATTCGTTCGTATTGATCACGGATCAAGCCGAAACTTCATTGGATCGATCATGTGGGCCCACCCACGTGCTAGAAGTAGTCGATCGAGATATGAGCGAGATATCAGCCTCCTAAGCCTATAAATAGAGCCCCGGGGCCTATAGAAGAAGGATCCTTTTGGCTCTCCAACGCCCAGACTCTGTCGAATTCAACTTTGCACTCTATAGCTGCTGTTGTACTCGAATTTCAAAACTATAATTCGCTGCAACCCATTGTAATCAATTGTAATCGAAAAGTGAATATCAATAAAATCATAAAACTTCAAAGTGGACGTAGGCCGGATTGCCGAACCACTATAAACCTTGTGTTTCTTACTACTTTCTTTTTAATTTGTTAAGCGTTCTTCATTTTTGATTCTCTATATGCTTGTTATCCGTGATCTGTGATCGTGAACTAGTGCTTTCATTGATAATCGGGTGTTTGTGACCAATTTTGGTGCAAACACTCCCATTGCCAAAATTATTTGAAAAGTGGATCGTATTTTTATTTTTATTTTGAAATTCATTTTGGAGTTCAAAATTGAATTGGCATGGGCTAAACTCGAAGTTATTTGAATTTTGAAGCGAATTCAAATTTTGATTATTTTGAAAATTCTGATATGAGTTATCACACAAATAAGAATTACACAAATAATTTATCTCTTGATTTTGTTGTGTAGAGAGTTCGAGTAAAGATGAAACCATTACAATGCTATTTTCGAGAGTCGAAGGTTGGCCATCGTTTTGAAAATTTTGTTGTTCGAAATTTGAATTATTTACAAAATAGTTGTTGTTAAAATATCCATACGAATTTGGAGAGAAATTATATGGATTATATTGATTTTCACAACTATTGTAAAATTCAAATGAATATGGAAATTCGGACATTTTCAAGAATGTTTTTGGTTTTTTTATAAAGGAAAATTACTTACAAATAATATTTATTTTTCAAAAGGGAAATTGATTTTTGTTATGTTTTTTGGTTTTTCAATTTTTTTTTGTTTTTGAAAAAGATTTTTTGTGGATTTTTGAAATTTCAAAGGTAAAAGGATTTAAAAAATTTAAGGGAAAAGGAATATTTACAGTTTTTTTAGGTTTGGATTTTGAAACTAATGCAACTTAATGAATGTACGGGTCTAATTACAAATTATTTATCCTATGTTAACCCAAAATTTTATACTCACAGGTTGTCTTAGATAAACAAGATAGTTCTCAGCCAGGTATCAGATAGGGATTATCGGTGCACCACGAATCACCGTAGCAATGCAGCCGAAGGTTTAAGTACCTTCAGAGAAAAAATTCAGTATAATATTTACAAATCACCGTAATATTTATAACTGATTATTTCTCTGTCGTATCCTAGACACCGAGAAATTAAATTGTTCGAAGAAGACAAATTGTCAATATACAATTAAGTGTTATCGATGTCTAATCATTATTATTAATTAAAATCTAGGATGAAATACAAAGTTAAAATTAGACGTGTATTAACAGCGCAACTATGAATGGATTTCTTTTTGTTTTTTGAATTTTTGATTTTTGATTTTTTTAAATTATATGCAAGCAAACAACAATGCAAGGCAAATAAAAACGATAGATATAGCAAGCAGCCGGTTTTTTTGGCACGCAAGGCGAAGCGATTATTTTTGGCAAGCCAAGCAAAGCAATTGACTCTTCCAACATGTTTTAGTAACCTGAAAAGGAAAAACAAGATATATACATTCTTTTTTTAAATATAAGAATGGAACTAAAAAAAATGGAATCAAAATAAATTAAACAAAACGAACTAAAAAAAATTATTTTAGGCAAATGAATTTTTTTTTAAAGTAAAAGACAACTTAGAAACACTTCAACTCAAATTACAAAAACAAAATTTGTTCTTTTTTTTTTAAGGAAGAATGAACAAAAATAAAGACGGAAAAAAAAAAGAAAAAAAAAAGAAGACAGCCCGGCCCAATATCACATACTAACTAAAAAATTCTCTTATTCATTAAAACAGACCTTTCAACTCGAACGAACATTCGGAATAAAATCAACAGATCCTCTTCATTCCCAAAAATAAAATAAAAAATCGAAATTTCCCCAAAACAGTAAATCAATTTTCACTTTCACTCAATCCATTACTCGAATTTATGGCGATTTGAGTTGAGGTTGGAGGCGTGCGCCGCCTTGGTAGCGGTTCTGAGGCGAAATTCGATGTCGGATTTGGATTGGTTGAGGTTGTAGTTCGATTTGAAGGTTTTGGAGTTTGCGAAGGGGTGTCGCGGTGATGAATTGAAGTGTATTGGTAATCGATGGCTGGTGTTCGAATGGTCAGAGGTCTTTCGAGTTTCAGGTGAGGTTGGAGCTGCTGCCGATCGCTGGTGGATCGTTGGAACTGTGGTTTACTGAAAGGTAGAAAGGGGGTGGATGACAGTGCGACTAGGCGGTTCTGTTGACTGCAGTTTGTTATTTGGGTTCGGCGTGGTGATTGTTACTGCAATTTTAATTGGTAAGGAGATGACAATGGGGAGCAGAGGGGTCGAACTGTGTTGCAGGTGGAACAGTGAAGGTGGTTTGTTGACGCCAGTGAAGTGGTAGGCAGCAATGTGTAGGGGAGAGGCAGAGGGTATGGTTTTGCAGTGGATAATGCAATTCACTGTTTGGTAATGATGTTGACGATAGTGGTAGAAGCAAGTGATTGCAGGTGGAAGATTTGGCAGTTTGTACTGGCGAATGGAGTTGTGGTAAGGCAGTTTCTTTTTTTTTTTTGGTTGTGGTTGGTAAGGGGTGATGTAGAAGTTTTGTTGTCAAGTGGCTGTTGATAGTCAGAGGTTGATGGAAGGATTTGGGAGCAAGGCAGTAACGTAAATGGGTAGGGGATGTGGTCTATGCAGAAGTTTGTAGTGAATGTAGGTATGAAGTTTGTAGTGAATGTAGGTATGTGGTCTGTAGAGGGAAGTATGTTAGAGGTGGAGTGAGTTGTGAAGGTGAATTGATGTTGGCAGAGGTTTTGGTTAGGGGCAGTGGGTAGATTGGGCCAAGGCAGTGAAGTGACTGCTGCACTATGATGTGGTGTGCGATGAAGGTTGGAGATGTGGATGTTAGTAGTGGGATGTATGTAAGGAGATGATTATGTTTGTCGTAGAGGGAAGATGCTGCTGTTGGATATTTGATGGTGAAGTGAAGTTAGCTGGGAGGTGATGTTGAATTGTATGCGAATGAAGTAGTTCAGGCGATTGGAGTGTTGAGAGGTGGTTATCTGGCAGGTGATTGGTTTATGATGAGCTTGGGGTTAACAAGTGGCTGTGGTGCACAGTAGTGAGGAGTTGTAGTGTAGTTTTCAAAAAGGAAGATGATGAAAGGTTGGAGGATATTACACAGCAATGTGCACAGAGAAGCGCACAGGCCACCTTTTTGTTTTTGTTTTTTTTTTCTTTTAAATTTTGAAGCAATGTAAGCAAAAGAACAAAGTGGAAGTGAAATGTAAATGTGAGAATGTAAATGCGAGTTTGTACAAAATTTTGAAATTGTGTACTTTTTTTTAATGAATGCAAGAAAAAAATCAAACACAAATGCAAATGGAACTAGGAAACAACAAACAACAAAAATCAAAATGCACACAAATGTCACACAAACACGGATCTTTTCTTTTTGTTTTTTTTATAAAGGAAATGCTAATGCAAAATAGAAAGAACAACAAGCAAATGCTAGCAACAAGCAATCAACACAAACACACAATATATATATATATATATATATATATATATATATATATATTAAATGCAAACACACAAACAAAAACACACAAGAATAAAAAAAAAATTTGAAAAATAGAAAATTAAAAATCAAAGCAACTTCCCGGCAATGGCGCTAAAAACTTGTTTAACGGCGGAAATTCTATTGAGTTAGAAAACCGTCGAAAATTTTCAAATTAAAATAGCTGCAAGCGCACGACGTACACTTATATTACATGGCGAATACGGGTCGATCCGCAGGGAATTGTTGATTTTAAAAATCCATTCAATCAAATTAAACCAAAGTCAAGTGAGAGTTAAGCTAGAGAATTAGAAAATTAGCTAACTAATTAAAAGAAAAGAGATGCAAATATAAGAGTTAAATGACAATTTAGAGAATAAATTCACTCCCTAGATCACATAGTTCAACATATATGAAATCATGATCTCTCTTTTATGGTCAATAGTGCTTTAATTGATGTGCTTATCATTACTATGGCATATTTGTGATATTGATTAGCCAACATAAGCCATCAGACTATAACACATCCCTTAAAGCACTTACTAAATTTCATGAAACTTGACAAATAAAATGAAAATGAAATCTATTTTAATATGGCCTATTAATTATTGATTAGAAATATAGACCATCAAATTTGAATTTCAAATTACTTTCTTATGCCATAATCATATTTTGATGAAGAGACATTTGTGTTAGTGATTGTTTAAGCATAGCCTATTTGGTGTCAACAATATAGGCTATCAAATTCAAAACAAGAACAACAAATAAAACACTTCATTGATCATCATTAAGCATAAAAAGAGAGCATGAATTAACAAATAGTTGAAGCCACACAATTAGAGAGCTTCATTACCCCTAAATTGAAGGGGTTTTGCCTCTCATATTTGTCATTTGATTAACAAATGCAGCTAACAATATGAAAGAAAAACGAAAGGAAAATGAAAGCTAATGGAAAAGAGAAGCTAGTTAATAAGAATTAAAACTAATCTACTTTGCATGAAAATAAAATCTACACTATTAGCATGAAAGAAAGAAAGCATGTAAGTAAAATAAAAGAAAGCATGTAAATAAAATAAAACACTAATTAACATTGCATAAAAGAAAGGAAAAATACATGAAATAAAAATGGCTAAGTAGCCATGAAAAAAGAAAGAGAGCTTGTCTCTTTATTTTGAGCCTAAATTAAACTAAGAGAGACTAAGGAAGAGGGTTACATGAAACATAAGGGGTATATATACATGTGTTAAACCATAATACATATTTTTGAAAAATGCCGAAAATACCCTTGAGAAATTATGGAGGCCAAGTAATCATTAGCTTCTACTAATCATCATTTAAGTGTACATGAAGCCATAAACTCCATAAACATGTGCATTAGCCTCTAACTGAAAATCAAGGTAAGTGGGTGGGGTCCTACATGTTCTTCACTTTGAATTATTTCCATCTTCATTCTTTTGGATCTTCTTTGTGCATGCATATTTCATTATAAAGCACTTGTAAAATTCACCAAATTTCCTACAAAACAACATAGAAAATTCCAAGTAAATTTTCACAATTTAATAAATGCACAAAAATGACCATTTTACTCCTGTATGAAGACGAATATGTGACATATTGAAAATAATTTGAATTTTGGTTTAAACAAGTTAAAATACCCAATATGATCATTTATTCAATTTAAATAGATTAAATATGATGGTAAAAATATGCGCATTTACGTGAACATCTATATGCGGATGCGAATGGTTCGAAATACCAGGTCGTTATATGGTTCTTGAGTTTTGGTGTGACTGAGCATGTGTTTGGCTTGGATTTGAATAAGTTATCTCACTACCCTGTATGTATATATTGTGTGTGTGTGTATATATATGTGTGTGCAAATATAAAGTTAAAGTGATGTTAACTAATTAAAGTTATAAACTTTGGGCCCCTCTGAATTTTGAAAGCAAATGACAAGTTTATATTGTATAACATCACTTTTGTTACCTTCTATAACGTATGGAATGGCCAATGGTTGGATTATGGTTGAATTGAATTATGTTTGAAAGTGCTTGAGGCGAAAATAGTCGCCATATGTGCTCTACTTCTGTAAGTAGAAGATTTATGATCTTAACTTGGGATAATTTGATTTGATTTTTCTGTAAACATATTTTGGTGTATGGGATAGTAAATAAATGGTTTAGAAAGTTTTAGAAATTATAAACCAACTGTGAAGTTAGAAGCGAAAAGGTCGTCATGGATGCACTTTAAAAATACTTGTGTTTGGATATTTCAAAGTCGACTTTGAGAGACATCATAGGGGCTTATTTGCACTTACGATAAGTACTATAAGTATACTTATTATGAGAAAAATGTGGAAGTTTAAATCATTCACTAACTTGTGAAACGAAGTGTCAGAATGTTATAGCGAGAAAATGTCACTATATAAGCACTTTGAAATGTCGTTTTTTTAAGAATTTTTTGTAATTAATTTGAATGGTATGATTAGGGTTTTCTTTGCATTTTTAATAATTATTACATGAGTACTTATTACTGGAAAAAAATTGGGTTTAAAATATTTTAGAACCGGTCAAACAAAATGGCTATAGTTGGATTAAAAATGTCTTTAAACGAACACCTCGGTAAACGCCTTATTTTCGGGAATATTTGTAAATAAATTAGGAATTATGATTAGTAGTTTCTTTCCATGTCTATAAATACTTACTATAAAAATTTCATGTCTTAAATCATTTGATTATGTGGTTAAATCCGATTTCAAAGATCGTGCTTTTTCTATGTTGTTCTTTGTCAAGGACTTTTAATGGCATTTACAAATGCTATAGTAAATTGCTAATGGTTTTAATTGTTTAAAAATGATATTTATTTTTGTATTTTTCTCTAATATTTTTAGGAATGTTTCCTAACATATTTTTCAGCATTTTAAAGTTGGTTTGAAATCTAAATATATTTTCGATAATTATTTATGAATTTAGAAAGTAAAGAGGTTTTATAATATAAAATATGCTTTTTTATTTATTTTCATCATATTATAATTTTTTCATTTTTAAGTAATATTATACGTATATATATTTAAACCTATTTACAAGTATTTTAAATTATATATGTATATAAGTTCTGGAAAAGCAAGTTAAGTGTTTTATAAAGGAATGAAGGAAGTTTTGAATTATAACACTTATGTTATAATAAACGATTTTTGTGAAGTTAGGTAAAAGTATATTATCTTAGAGATAAGTGTACTTAGATCTTTAAGAAAAGATTATTTTAGAGATAACGACAAGTTTGCAATAGTTTTGTTTTGTTGTGGCATTGTGTTAACAACATTTGTCTTTAACCTTTTTTGATTGTACTTGTGAATGTAAATAGATCTTTAAGAAGACAATTTTTATAGATAAGATTAAGTGAAATGGTTTTGGATTTGTAGTGACACTGTTTAAATAAGTTTAGTCTTAAACTATTTGAAATAAATTTATGAATATAATTAGAACTTTTAAATAATAACAAGTATGGAACCTTTTGAAAAAGATAGAGAACATAAACGTTTAAACTGAGAAATATTGTTAATGATTTGTGAACATACTTATACCATTTGAGTTAAATATATAAATACTTTTTGAACTATTGAAAAGAGTAGAATGAATAGTACTAATTGATAACTAAAATTGTATTGATTAAAAGAATATTTTACTAATAAAAGAAGTTTCAATTAATAAAAGTGCTAATTAAATGAGAAAGGGATTAGAAATCGCTTATGTGACTTAATCGTGCCTTGTATGACTTGATCGTGCTTTGTGTTTTTACTCATCTATGGAAAGTATTTAGTCGTGTATTTAGCACTAAAAGCTGATGAAGTAGGCTTGTCTATCTTTGAGAGTCAAGAATGAAGTGTTTAGGCAAGGCTTTGATACAGCCGGTGCTCTAACTTATCTGGCTTCACTCTTTGTTAATACCAAAATTGGCCACTAACACCCAAGTCCAGATGAAAGCACCAAATCACAATTATAGATAGAATGTATGTAGAGAGTATAAATATGAAGAACAATAAAAATTAAAAAAAAAGCAGTAATAATAGAGGATTTATAGTTCGGCTAACTCCGGCCTACGTTCACTTTAGAAAATTTCGTTTCTATTGATATCCGAATCAATTACAGTTATACCAGAGTTTTTAAAGTAACAATGGCAGAGTAGCCTTAATAGGGAAGAAGAAGGAAAGTAGAATGGAGATCCCTTTCTTGAAGCCCCATATGTTGTATTTATAGGAAAATCCCGAGTTATCGGGCTTCCTAAATAGTGTGGGCCCATCAAGACCATAGCCGAGCCAACATCCTTCATCACGACCGACCCACTACGGCCGAACCTGATGCCGAACGAACCGTGGCAGACGAAACGCTTAGGGCTGACCCACACGTCCCAATTCCGTTGAGGCCAAACACATCCATACCGAGCCACTTCGTCTCATCTTCCCTGACCAACCTTATGTGACTGACCCAAACTGCCATGCCGACCGACCTATGTCGATTCACCTTGACCGAACCATATCCACAATTCAACACCAAACCACTCCCAACTCTAATACTCTCAAGCATGTCGTACAGCACCATCCAGAGCGATCCATAGCATGCCGAACCACCTTCAATCATTGACCATTCCAATGCCGAACCAGGCTCGACTGACCTATCTTGGCCGATTCATGCACGAATTCCCATCTTTGACTGAGCAGCACCTGCCGATCCACCTAGGCCGAGCCATACACACCGAACCATCAATGACCGAACGTCTATCCATCCGGCTGGCTCAAACCCATCGTTTTCCAATCTCGACAAATGAGCAGTCGAATTAGTAAAATCTGCCTGTCCACGGCCTTGCCAAAAGGCGGATTAACATTTTCCCCCCAAAACCCGCCTTGCGGTAGGAAGGTGTGTTTTGAATAGCTTTTGATCCAATATTCGAAGTCCATATGTTATCCATAGCCATATCTTCCGATTCATAATCTAATCAATTTTATTCAAGTGCCATTGCCGTATCCTTATCCAAATCTATTATTGCTCCGAGTCGTTATCTAATTCCATCAGTAACCAAATCCTCATCCAATTCCACATCCATCCAAACCCGACAACTGATTTCTAATCTATCCATATCCAATAACCAATAACCACATCCATGACCTCTCCGGATCGATATCCAAATCTGGGACCGCTACGGGTCCATGCCCAAGTCCTTAGCTGTTCATAGCCAATATCCAAATCCATAACCTCTCCGAGTTCTTGCCAAGCGCAACCTGCACCTGACGACCTATGTCAAGTAATGCCATGATGTTCTTGGTTCAGTGTCCCTGAATGTTGAGTAATGTTGTGGCTTAAGTCCTAAACTGAATCCTGGTCACTTTGGACCCTTGTCGAGCATAGTCAATACTCGATGACTTGTAATAGTTACAGATAGATATTATGGGGCCAAAGTCCTAGGTCGAATCCTAGTCTCTCCAGACAAATGTGCTAGCTGAAAATGATAATCTTGTGAAAAAAATTTGTTTGAGATTTAAGCCAAAACGAATTTGGCCATAACCCTTTTCTTTCTTAACCAAATTCAATAAATTATGATGTTCTTGAAAGCATAGACATAGAGCTACAAGTTTCTTGCTTTGAGTTTTCTGAAATTTTGATGTTTGCTTGATCAAAATCATGCTTGTTTGTTGCTGTCCCGAGAGCAAATCGATAGCAATAACAATCACAAGCCTGAGAATTGTTTTTGCCATAACTCTTTCATTTCTTAACCAAATTTAACAATTTTGGTTGTTCTGGAAAGCGTAGACATAGAGTTACAACTTTCATGTTTTGAGTTTTTTAAAATTTTGATGTTTGCTTGATCAAAATCGTGCTTGATTGTTGTTGTCTAGAGAGCAAATCGACAACAACAACAATCACAGGCCTGAGAATTGTTTTGGCCATAACTCTTTTGTTTCTTAACCTAGTTCAATAATTTTGGATATTCTGGAAAGCTTTGATATAGAGCTACAAGTTTCATATTTTGAGTTTTTGTGAAATTTTGATGAATGCTTGATCAAAATTGTGCTTGTTTGTTGCTGTCCCCAGAGCAAATAAACAACAACAACAATCATAGGTCTGAGAATTATTCTGGCCATAACTCTTTCGTTTCTTAACCAATTTCAATAATTTTGGATGTTCTGAAAATCTTAGACATAGAACTACATGTTTTGTGGTTTGATTTTTCCAGAATTTTGAAGTTATCTTGGTCAAAATTGAGTGTTTCTACTGCTATCCCAAGAGAAAAACTAACATTTGCTTTGTGTTTGAAATTGAAACGGAGTTAACCATAACTCTTTTGTTTCTTAAATAAATTCAATAATTTTCGATGTTCTGGAAAGCTTAGATCATGTACTACAAGTTTCATTTTTGAGTTTTCTAAAATTTTGAAGTTTGCTTGGTCGAAATTAGTTTTTATGTTCCTGTCCTAAGTGCAAAATGACAGCAATAACAATCATCGACCATAGAATTATATTAGCTCGTTTTTGCTCTCATTCTCATTCGTTTTTGATGTTGTTTTTGTGATATTTTGTGAGCTATGATACCTATCAACAGGCTAGCTATATTGATAGAATTTGAAATTAAAATTTAAATGGAATTTGAATTGATTTTGGGATAAATTCGAATTGAATTCAAGTTATCGGTTTTGAGATATCCATCTTAGTTTTTATTGTTTTCGAGAACGTTTTCACTAAACCATTTTTGAAGTATATGGACATTTCAAATTATTATTATATAGTATTTTAAAATTATTTTTCTAAATAAAAATATATTTATTTCCTATAATAAAGAAATTTCGAATATTGGTTTTAATAATTATTTACGGAAAATCATTTAATTCCCGTTTTCCTCTAATAAAATTATTTTTAAATAAAATTACTTATTTTTATGAATTTCAGACGTATGAGAAAAACAATTAAATGATAAAGTAAAACATATGGTATGGGACATATAGATTTGCTTTATCGCTTAATATCAGACTTATACGATCAAAACCCTTTCGACGAATTGTTTGAGATGATTTAAGATGTTATTAAATTTTTGGGCAGATTATATGGACCGAGAACTCCTTTTTAGGAGTATATTCAATGAAGGACAATTTTTAGATGTATTTCTCAATCACCGATGAAATGAGGCGAATTAAGAGCTAGAAATTCCTATTTGGAATTATGGTTATAAATAACCATCTAGATGTTATTTTTACTTGCTAATGAGATAAGGTAAGCTTCTTTATGATGTTTTTACGATGTTGAGATGTATTATGATGGATTTTACTTGTCGATGAGATGAGAAAATCACCATGCCACTAGTACTCGTCAATGAGATGAGAGGAGGAGGGTATTGTATTTACTCGCCGATGAGATGAGGTAGAGTATATTTTCATGATGGTTATGATGTTTTACTAATGTGGCACCAACTAATGGCTAGTAAACTGTTAGGTGCGAACGTATGGTACGGGGCGTACGTTAACGGCTATTAGGTTCCTATCCGAGAAGTTGAGACATATTCACGATGTTTACTAGTACTATAGACCACGAGTACTCAATTGGAGTCATCATGATGTAGTTGCGACTCCTATCATCACAATGTTATTAACTCGGGTCTTTGTGACTGGGAGTCATTATGATATTATATACTATAGTCATCACGATGTTCATGATATTATGATGTTACTTGACTCGACTCATCATGATGTTTATGGTACCAAATATTAATACTAGTCACGATGTAAGCACATGCAGTTTTCCATGAAGTTTTAGATGTTTTGATTTCACCTTTTTATGCGGATGTTATTATTACCTTGAGTAAGATGAAGGCTTACATGTATTGATGTTTTTATGGTGATTTCTAATATGATGTTTTGAGCACTCGTTGAGTTCTATTATGATGGATTTATGAGGTTTAGAATGTTTTATGATGATTATTTATATATTTCAAATCTTTGCCTATTTCACTTATATTGATATAGAAGATGAACCATGGTTAGATAACCAATTGAATTCCCTTATAAAATCATGATGAACCCATAGTTGTCTCACCTTCGAGATGATTTGATGATATTTATACCGTTTCGTTATCAACAACAGAATGGTTGTCCCTTTCCTCTTATTACTGTTATCTTTACTAATGATAAGTTCTAGCCTACCTGACCCGTATATTTATTACTCGGGTTAGACCGAGTTGCAGGTTAGGTATGGATTTATCTCACTCCTTCTTGGATCCGTTAGTTTGCTTTTGTTTGGACCACTTCGTTCGGACTTGAACATTGTACCTATTATTTTGTGGGATGATTGTGTATGTATATTTTTTTAGTTCATGCTACCTTTGTATGTTGTATTATGTATGATGTATGGAGATGTATGTATACTCTTATCTGGGTTTTCTGTTCTGTGACTGTTTATATATATTTATATATTGCATTTATTTTGGAATTGTCCTAAACCACCGTGGTATCGTATTAGTTAAGGACTAGGTGTGTCGACCATATATGAAGTAATGGAAAAAATACATCAACATACTTAGCTCTTAGCTAATGCATTATCATGAGGGTTGCCCTAAACCTGCCATATTCTCTACATTAGTAGACAAGATTACTTAGTAATTCTCTTTACTAATGTGAGCCTTAGGGTGGGATTTCACAGTCCATCTCTTGGTCTCAGTTGATCACCACTTTATATCTTTGACTGCGCTTGATCTCTGAGCCTAATACTCATCTCTTCGTGCTGTCTTCCTTGATGATCGTCCAGTCAAACTTGTCCAATCAGTTTGAAATAACCGGGTCAAAAGCGGGATAACATTTGGCCCTCAAAGTAGCGTACATGACATGCTTTGAATCGATGTCAAATTAGGGTCATTGTAGAGGATTCCACTCAGTGTCTTAAATGGTTATTATCCTTCCATTGCTATTGAGCTGCTTTGTGGAGAGTTAAATCTCACTCTGTATATCGTGACGCTTGGTCGTTATCAAACTATGTTAGTTCTAGAGTAAAATCTATCGGTAATCGTTTACATCCAGTTCCGTTGAGCTGATTAGTCATGCCTGGGTTATCTGATCCTATTTTTTTCTCTGATTTCCCCATGTGAGAATCAAATTTCTATTGATTTCAAGAAATCAAAATTTTAGGATGTACACGTGCACGTTCAAGTACACATTTTTGTTGTTGGCTCTTGGATGCATTCATACTCTCATGGGTCATTGTCAATTTGGTGGAATGCAATTCAATCATTTGCGATTTTTTGTCCATTGATCAGTTTCGCTCCAAATCTTCATAAATAAAGGATGAACGGAGTGACGACCGGGAATTTTTAAGCATTTGAAATTGGAATATCTAATTGATTTTAGATATTTGAAAGATTTATTTTAACTTGAATTCCAAGCATCACTATTTATTTGATAACTAAATTTTTGAATTAAATAATTGAAAGTTGGGTGGAATATTGAATCTTCAGTTTTAAGCTTGTTAAAAATAATTTGAAGGCTTGAGGAACCTATATTGATAGAACTGAAGATAGTAAAAGTGTTGAAATTGAATTTGGGAATGTTGTATTAAGTTTTGAAAATATATCATTTAAATTGACGTTTAAAAATAGCGATCCAGGCCACAATCTCGAAATTCGACGAAACCAGTTCCATTGGATCCGTAATAGTGTATTATTATCGGATTTTAAATTTCATCGCATTTGGGTTTACCGTTTGGTCGTGCGATCTAAAACGTCTGGATAATTTAATTGAAAATTAATTTAAATAGTCGATCTAAAAAGCTTTCTTCCACATACGATCGAATTCGAGCTCTAGACTTGTTCCGTTGGGTTGAGAATTGTAACGAACGCGACTTTTCGTCCACGAATGCCGACATCAGTACGTCCACTGTACCAACTGCCAAGCAATCGAAGGCCGGAAAACCGTACCGTTAGGGTTAAAGAAAAAGAAAAAGGTAGAAGAAGAGAGAAAAAGATAGAACAGAACAGAAACAACAGAACAATATTAGAATCTCACAATCCGCAGTGGAACAACATATAATAAATAAATGAATAATCTTTAAAACAAAGAACTGTACATTTATACATTACATCATTATCAGAGTTACAACAACAATAGACAACAGAGTCAATACATCAACGGACAGTTATATAAACTTGTCCTCATGCAGAATACACAGCGGAATAATACATAGTATAATATCATATACAAGTGGTACGTCTCGATATGCAGCTCGCCTCCTGAGCTCCATAGCACTCCTAAATCCAGAATAACCTGATAACCAAACTCTAGACTACCCGTGTGGAAATTGGTGGGCACCCAGAGTTTAGGAAGGAAAACAATAAACTCCGAGTCAGTCATGTGACTGGTGTGAGAACTCAAAACAGTTTATTTTTGTTTAAAATCAAAATAGAGGAATATTTTTAAAGTCAATTCGCAATGCTTTTAAAAAATGAGACTACCATAAGGCCTCCCGCACACACACAATGCAAACGCAAAATCGAAGGAGATTTCTCCTTATGATAGTCAAAGATGCTTGATACGCATTAAAAAGAAACATTTGATATAATTACTAGTGCATAGTGTAGGAAAAATCATTTCGAAAGTAAAGATATAAATCTTAGCCAGCATAGGCATTTCACACTTATGCCTACTATAGCTACCATGTTCAATAGCAGGTTACCGCCACATTCCATGGCAGGTTCTACAACTAAAACCGTACAAGTCTCGTATTGTTTCTTTGGATTTCCAACAAATGGTCAGGCCAAGGAACTTCCCATTGCCACATGGGTACGCCTCTGGAAAGACGACCCGAGAACCAAACCGGATCTCTGCCAACACAAGGCCGGGTTACTCCCAACTGGGTAACTACTGACACGAATATGTCATCCCTCGATCGTAACCGATCTATCTGAGGATCCTCGATTTCCAACAACCACACAATTTGCAGCAACAACATAGGTTAAATATCTGGGCTCCATACCATGATACCACCTCTATCCAGAAGGAATGACATACACTAAAGGGGTGCCACCCCCTAATAACCTTGCCGCATCCATTCCGGGGTGTGAGGTCCGACGAAGTCTCGTCCACAAAGTCACGCTTTATACAAAAGCTGTGCTTTGGGTCAACAAATGATCAAAGTAATGATCACCAAGATAAATGATCAAACAAATGATCATATCACAAATGATCAAACAATGATCATTTCTCAGCAACACTCAGCATGTCACATTACCAAATTGGGAGTATATCACTAATAACCTTCAACTACATAACCTCTGAGCTCGTATGTCTCAGAGAAGGGTGTTAAGCTAAGAGAACAAATTATCCGCCACCAATAGAAATATATTTGAAAGAAATCAGCTTTATATCTCAACTTGTAATGTCAGACATACAATCCATACAAGTCTGTTCCGAGCTCGAACAGAACCGAAGGCACTTACAAAGAAGTCCTTGCATTACGGATAATTTCTAATCACGTCCGGACTTCCCGTCACTAAGGGTGATAAAACCTCTATATCGGAGATCAGCCGATGCAGAGCAAGTCAACGGTAATCCTTCCGTTTTCAAAAATATCCGGTCTTCAACACCGGTCATCAAATGCAATCCATTACGACGTATCACATATTCGGAATGGGTTATACGACCCCAAGGTCCTTTCCCGGCTAACCAGAATAATGAGCGCTTATTTTAAAAAATAAGTGTGGTATTCAAATTCAAGCATTTCACAACAAATACCTATTTAAAGGTAAATATTGATAGTTGGTTATTTAGCTATCAATAGAGATGCGCAACATCACCAGATTCCAAATAATTTCCCAAATTATTTATTTTCCAAAAAATATCTTTACTAGATATAAACTTTCACACTTCAACATTTGAAAACAAATTTCAAATCACTTTCCTCCTTTATAACTTTCATTTCAAAATAGTTCATTTGAATCCACCAAATAAATCCTTACCGATTTACTTTAAATTTACGTTCCAAATCCGTAAATATATATTCCCACACTTCATAAATAAATCAATGTTTATTTTTAAACAAATTCAATTCCCTTTTATAAATTCCATGGTGAATTTACATTCCAAAATATCTATGAATATACGATTTTCAAATCGATTTCTAATATTCATTTTCAACTTATCTTAAAAAAGATAAATTCTCAAAACGTTTCATTTTTATATTGCAAAAGCATTTCCATACTTATTTAATAATAATAAGTACTTCCCAAATCTATTTATTTTCAACATTTGAAAATATTCGATATACTTAAATCAAAATTAAGTATATATTTCATTCTTTAAGGAAAACGACCTTTTAAACACATTTATTTGGGTCAAAACGAATGTTGCGTAAAACATCGCTACGACAACCCAAAATCACTAGTATAGGGATTCGAAATTAAGACAGATATATAAATCCCAATACTATATAAAACATTTCCTTTCGAAAATCATTTACTATAACAACAGTGTTATAGTCCACCATTTCCTTATTTCTCGAAAACGTCTATTTCAACAATGAATGTTGAAATCTATGTATTCGATATTTAATGCATTTTAAAACATCTTTAAAAACATTAACTTCATTTCATAATATCACTTTCCCGAAAACATATCCGTTTATTCAATAATATATTCACTGTCCAAAATCGTGAATACACTTTATTTACCCAGTTCAGTGTTTCTACACATTTATTAAAAGATTATCCACTGTCCAAAATCGTGAATAAAATTCCCAATCAACTACATTTAACTTAAAGGATAATTCGCTGTCCAAAATCACGAATATATCTCTTTTAATAACTTCTATGTTTAAATTTATCAAATTCAATTGATTTCGAATTTATAAACAATCTTTATAAATTCCATTTCTATTTATAAAACTTCGATTTATAAATCTCCTTTATTTATCCAATTCAATTTATATAACTCAGTTATATGCCAAAATCTAATTTATAAGTTAATTACTAATAAATATTTTATTTTACAAAAATCTATTCACTTTATAATTTCACAATTTATAAATCTAAAATTTCATTCACTTATGAAGTCCCTTTATACTTCATCTTAACACTTATAAAAACTCGTTTTATAATTCCAATATTTTAAGTTATAAATATCAATTTTATAAATCTTTTATGTAAATTGTTTATAATAATTCAAAAATCCCAATTTAAATAAACCAATCCTTTTAATAATTTACAAATCTTTATTTAAAGTTTATATAACTCCAAAATCATACTTAAGTATATAACTCCAAAAATAATAACTTTTATAACAATAAAAATTATAACGTATAATTATTTAAAATAAATCAATTCAAAAATTTAATAAAAACGTATGCTTTCAAAAATCACTTTAAAAATCCTTTTATATGGGAAATTTTTACTTTAACATTTTTAAAACTTTAAAATAGGTCCAGTGATGCAACACACCAAACAAATCAATCACAGCATCCAAACATCATATATCATATATGATAAACAACAAATATCACAATATTTGTGAATAAATAAATACAGTTGAGGAATCCAGTTGGATCCCTCCAACCTGTTTCCCTGCATCCACAGACGTTAGCACAATACCAATCCCGTTTCAAGACGGAATATCGCGGTATATGGGATTTATAAAACATTATCCGCTTAATAGGCGGCGCAATAGGGTCTCATCCGCTATATAATGCGGGAAATCAATCAACTGCAATATATACATATGCCAATATATATATATTGCTATATACTAATATAATACCAATTCCACTTCAAGGTGGAAATCGCGGTATATGTGTTTAATAAATAACATCCGCTTAATAGACAGCGTATAGGGTCTATTCACGTCCAATATATATATATATATATATATATATATATATAGCAATCATCATTCAAGCATTCAATCAACACAATCAAACAATTTTAAATCTAACTATTTAAAATTGAAATAAACCCTTTGAGTGAGAAGTTCTCACCTTAGCTTTATTTTGCAATCCATTTCCATCTTGACTTGTTTTCTCGATTTATAGACCTTGTATAAACATTATATACAATTTATCAACACTTGAATTATCTTGAATAATTCATTATCATTTAATAATTAAATTTACTAATAATTGGATTTAAACTATTTTCCTTTAAATTCCTCAACTTTTAAATCCCTACATATATTTATTCTTCTTTGACACTTATAAAATAATCTATATGGATTTCATAAAAAATTAAATCTGCATAAACTATACCATTGTAAAAACTCCTATATTATTGAAAACACCATGTTTTCTTTTCTTATTCACCTCTATTTTTCGTTAAACCTTATATAAAAACAATATTGTTTTGAAATCACAAATTTAAACTCACTGTTTTCAAAAACTACACCTTACTGTTTTAAACATTTTAAACATATTTTCACTTTTTTTTTCCTGACTCGCAACATGTAGTTGAATAAGATTAAAATAGACAGGATCGCAAATACCTCACAGACGAGCTTGCTCACGAGAATGCTCCCATCTCGGCTACATCTCGTGACCTTGCGTGGTCCACGCGTAAGCACGCGCGTACGCGACCCACCTGAGCTCGAATCGCGCCTCCCTCGTGTTCGCGAGCCCTACCCAGTAGCATCCCTTCCTCGTCGCCAACATCGCCAGATCAGAGCTCACGAACTCGAGTTCGAGTTTTCCCCCATCGCGATACCACCAACCAGAAAACCCTAATCGCGCCACGCTCCACATCTATCTGCTCGACCATCACTGCCGCGAACCCCCAATCGACGCCGCGACTTCGCTTGCTTCCACCACACTCGGTATCGAACCTCCCCTGAATTGAACGATTTCGATTCGATTTCGTTCATTCATTTTTTTTATTTGCTTTGAAGAGTGAACTCGATTTGGTTTTCGTTCGAAATAATTTGGAAGGGAACTCGAACTATATCGTGAACGATTTATAAAGAAGGATGAAGACTCGATTTCGTTCAGAGGTAAAGGGGATTCTTTTTTTTGCCGGCCATTTTTTTTCCTTCAATTCAAGAGTGAGGGAGTGGGTTATTTAAAATTTGCAGGAGCATGGGTTGCACGACTTCGTATCGTGATTTAGGCATAATTTACGGAAGCCACAGTGTTTTGATTTTGACTAAATCCAAATTTAAAAATTAAATTGAATTCGATTTAATTTCAACGCTTTTACTTACCTTGTGCTCACATATCAACTCCGAAAAATACGAAATTTGAAATTCGATAACAATTCAATATTACGGACCCAATGGAACTGGTTTCGTCGAATTCCGAGACTGTGACTCGGAAGGCTATTTTTAAATATCGATTCAAACGATATATTTTCAAAACTGATCAAAACAGTTTCAAATTCAATTCTGAAGCTTCGATTCTGAAGCTTCGATTATCTTCAGTATTATCAATATAAATTTTACAAGCCTTTGAAATATTTTTAAATCAGCTCAAAACTGAAGATTCAAATTTTTATTCAACTTTCA
Organism: Allium cepa; assembly: GCA_030765085.1. Classification (NCBI taxonomy): domain Eukaryota; kingdom Viridiplantae; phylum Streptophyta; class Magnoliopsida; order Asparagales; family Amaryllidaceae; genus Allium; species Allium cepa. The sequence continues at coordinate 275,033,877 of CM060928.1, forward strand.
ATAGATTAAATTCTACAATTTAATCGCCATATTCATTCTGATAGTTTGAAATTCAAGTCAAACCATCATTCAAATATTTAAAATTAATTAAATATTTTCAATTTAAATTATTCAAAATTCTGGGTCGTTACAATCTTCCTCCCTTAAAAGAATTTCGTCCCGAAATTACAAGTTAGGAAAAAATGGTCCTTAACTCATCTACTAGTTTTTCCAAAACTAAACAGTTTTATCAACTTACTAACCTAAATCTTTTTATTAAAGATCCATTATCATTTCAACTAGCTTTCCTACTTCAATTATAAGTTTCAAAGAATATTGTTTACTTCACAATTTAAATTTAAATTTAAATTCAAATTTTAAACTTTCAAAATTTTCTCAAAAATTTTCTAACGCCCTAAATTTTCGAAAAATTTCGCCAGCGTCTCCTTTGCGTGGCTCGACTGGTACGACAACAAAATGGCACCACGGCCCCTCAGAATCAAAAAGAAAAGAGAAAGCCAAGTGACTGGAGAAGAAAATCACCAAATTTCATACTGAAATTGAAATACGTACCTTTTTGTCAAGCAATTCAATTTTATCTCTGAAATCAAAATCCCAATTCCATTTATTTTAATACACCTGTATATCCTGCTATCCATAATATCCAATTACAATATTCAAACCATTTTGCACATTTTATAACAAAATTTTCCAATATATGCTCCTTATATCATCTTTACTTTACTATTGGAGTTATACATTCATTTTCATTCAATTTTGCATTTTCAATTTCATCTAAATTCAATTCATAATTTCAATTCTATTCTATTTGCTTACAAAATCGAAATGAATCTCAACATTCAATTCACTTTCATTTAATTGCAATTGTAAATTTATTCATTCATTCACAATTTATTTCCATAATTCAATACTCAATTCCAATTCATTTTGATTACTCAAAATTTATTTTCAACTTAATAATATTCCATAAATATTTTTATATAGTATTCCAGAGTCTTTTCAACCTTTCAAAATCAATTTTTGAAAACAATTCAATTTATTCTTTGAATTTCGAAACTAAACCCCAAATTTTCCAAACAACTTCCATTTAAAACAACTTGGCAGCAATCCCTCTTTTGGAAACCCAAAAATGAACATCAATGATGCTGCAGTCATCACCGAAGTCATTTTCCAACGACTGAAAAGAGTTTAGAGCTTTTCATTCCTTCAAAAATTCTTTTAAAAACCATTTAAATTCATTTTTAAATCAAAAAGGATTTTAAACTTTCCAAATCTCCAAAATTCCAAATTCTTTTCAAAACATTCTCTGGAGTTCCATTTAAAATTACAATTCACATTTATAATCTACATTCTCAAATTTCATTTGTATATGGATTTCATTTTCTTATCTTTATTTCAATTTTCATATAACAATGATTTCAATTTTATTTCAATTTCAATGGTAATAGTTTAATATTATTACTACCTAACAACCATGAATCCATATACTAATAATTTACAGAAAATTATTTCTTCTATATACAAAAATAGTTTTGAGCAAAATTATTTCATTTACCCGATTTTAAAACAATACTGTGTCGGTTTATCTTGTTCAAGAGTTTAGAAACTCCTATCAATACAGTTAGCTAGACTGCACCGACCAGAATCTATAAACAATCAACCGATAAGTCAACCCAATATAAAAAAAATTCATATTCACTAACAAATACGCGCTCATATCTATTATTACACTCCAACTCATTCTAGAGTACTACTGACTCCATCTCTAATGAGTAACACCCAACAGAGCCATGGTTGTCGCTTAACCATATGCTCTGATACCAAATGTAATGAACGCGATTTTTCGACCACGAATGCCGACATCAGTACGTCCACTGTACCAACTGCCAAGCAATCGAAGGCCGGAAAACAGTACCGTTAGGGTTAAAGAAAAAGAAAAAGATAGAAGAAGAGAGAAAAAGATAGAACAGAACAGAAACAACAGAACAATATTAGAATCTCACAATCCGCAGCGGAACAACATATAATAAATAAATGAATAATCTTTAAAACAAAGAAATGTACATTTATACATTACATCATTATCAGAGTTTACAACAACAATAGACAACAGAGTCAATACATCAATGGACAGTTATATAAATTTGTCCTCATGCAGAATACACAGCGGAATAATACATAGTATAATATCATATACAAGTGGTACGTCTCGATACGTAGCTCGCCTCCTGAGCTCCATAACACTCCTAAATCAATAATAACCAGATAACCAAACTCTAGACTGCCCGTGTGGAAATTGGTGGGCACCCAGAGTTTAGGAAGGAAAACAATAAACTCCAAGTCAGTCATGTGACTGGTGTGAGAACTCAAAACAGTTTATTTTTTTTAAAAATCAAAATAGAGGAATATTTTTAAAGTCAATTCGCAATGCTTTTAAAAAATGAGACTACCATAAGGCCTCCCGCGCACACACACAATGCAAACGCAGAATCGGAGGAGATTTCTCCTTATGATAGTCAAAGATGCTTGATACGCATTAAAAAGAAACATTTGATATTATTACTAGTGCATAGTGTAGGAAAAATCATTTCGAAAGTAAAGATATAAATCTTAGCCAGCATAGGCATTTCGCACTTATGCCTACTATATCTACCATGTTCAATAGCAGGTTACCGCCACATTCCATGGCAGGTTCTACAACTAAAACCGTACAAGTCTCGTATTGTTTCTTTGGATTTCCAACAAATGGTCAGGCAAAGGAACTTCCCATTGCCACATGGGTACGCCTCTGGAAAGACGACCCGAGAACCAAACCGGATCTCTGCCAACACAAGGCCGGGTTACCCCTAACTGGGTAACTACTGACACGAATATGTCATCCCCCAATCGTAACCGATCTATCCGAGGATCCTCGATTTCCAACAACCACACAATTTGCAGCAACAACATAGGTTAAATATCTGGGCTCCATACCATGATACCACCTCTATCCAGAAGGAATGACATACACTAAAGGGGTGCTACCCCCTAATAAGCTTGCCGCATCCTTCCTGTTTTGACCACTTCCGGGGTGTGAGGTCCGACGAAGTCTCGTCCACAAAGCCACGCTTTATACAAAAGCTGTGCTTTGGGTCAACAAATGATCAAAGTAATGATCACCAAGATAAATGATCAAACAAATGATCATATCACAAATGATCAAACAATGATCATTTATCAGCAACACTCAGCATGTCACATTACCAAATTAGGAGTATATCACTAATAACCTTCAACTACATAACCTCTGAGCTCGTACGTCTCAGAGAAGGGTGTTAAGCTAAGAGAACAAATTCTCCGCCGCCAACAGAAATATATTTGAAAGAAATCAGCTTTATATCTCAACTTGTAATGTCAGACATACAATCCATACAAGTCTGTTCCGGGCTCGAACAGAACCGAAGGCACTTACAAAGAAGTCCTTGCATTCCGGATAACTTCTAATCACGTCCGGACTTCCCGTCACTAAGGGTGATAAAACCTCTATATCGGAGATCAGTCGATGCAGAGCAAGTCAACGGTAATCCTTCCGTTTTCAAAAATATACGGTCTTCAACACCGGTCATCAAATGCAATCCATTACGACGTATCACATATTCGAAATGGGTTATACGACCCCAAGGTCCTTTCCCGGCTAACCCGAATAGTGAGCGCTTATTTTAAAAAATAAGTGCGGTATTCAAATTCAAGCAATTCACAACAAATACCTATTTAAAGGTAAATATTGATAGTTGGTTATTTAGCTATCAATAGAGATGCGCAACATCACCAGGTTCCAAATAATTTCCCAAATTATTTATTTTCCAAAAAGTATCTTTACTAGATATAAACTTTCACACTTCAACATTTGAAAACAAATTTCAAATCACTTTCCTCCTTTATAACTTTCATTTCAAAATAGTTCATTTGAATCCATCATATAAATCCTTACTGATTTACTTTAAATTTACGTTCTAAATCCGTAAATATATATTCCCACACTTCATAAATAAATCAATGTTTATTTTTAAACAAATTCAATTCCCTTTTATAAATTCCATGGTGAATTTACATTCCAAAATATCTATGAATATATGATTTTCAAATCGATTTCTAATATTCATTTTCAACTTATCTTAAAAAAGATAAATTCTCAAAACGTTTCATTTTTATATTGGAAAAGCATTTCCATACTTATTTAATAATAATAAGTACTTCCCAAATCTATTTATTTTCAACATTTGAAAATATTCGATATACTTAAATCAAAATTAAGTATATATTTCATTCTTTAAGGAAAACGACCTTTTAAACACATTTATTTGGGTCAAAACGAATGTTGCGTAAAACATCGCTACGACAACCCAAAATCACTAGTATAGGGATTCGAAATTAAGACAGATATATAAATCCCAATACTATATAAAACATTTCCTTTCGGAAATCATTTACTATAACAACAGTGTTATAGTCCACCATTTCCTTATTTCTCGAAAACGTCTATTTCAACAATGAATGTTGAAATCTATGTATTCGATATTTAATGCATTTTAAAACATCTTTAAAAACATTAACTTCATTTCATAATATCACTTTCCCAAAAACATATCCGTTTATTCGATAATATATTCACTGTCCAAAATCGTGAATACACTTTATTTACCCAGTTCAGTGTTTCTACACGTTTATTAAAAGATTATCCACTGTCCAAAATCGTGGATAAAATTCCCAATCAACTACATTTAACTTAAAGGATAATTCGCTGTCCAAAATCACGAATATATCTCTTTTAATAACTTCTATGTTTAAATTTATCAAATTCAATTGATTTCGAATTTATAAACAATCTTTATAAATTCCATTTCTATTTATAAAACTTCGATTTATAAATCTCCTTTATTTATCCAATTCAATTTATATAACTCAGTTATATGCCAAAATCTAATTTATAAGTTAATTACTAATAAATATTTTATTTTACAAAAATCTATTCACTTTATAACTTCACAATTTATAAATCTAAAATTTCATTCACTTATGAAGTCCCTTTATACTTCATCTTAACACTTATAAAAACTCGTTTTATAATTCCAATATTTTAATTTATAAATATCAATTTTATAAATCTTTTATGTAAATTGTTTATAATAATTCAAAAATCCCAATTTAAATAAACCAATCCTTTTAATAATTTACAAATCTTTATTTAAAGTTTATATAACTCCAAAATCATACTTAAGTATATAACTCCAAAAATAATAACTTTTATAACAATAAAAATTATAACGTTTACTTATTTAAAATAAATCAATTCAAAAATTTAATAAAAACGTATACTTTCAAAAATCACTTTAAAAATCCTTTTATATGGGAAATTTTTACTTTAACATTTTTAAAACTTTAAAATAGGTCCAGTGATGCAACACACCAAACAAATCAACCACAACATCCAAACATCATATATCATATATGATAAACAACAAATATCACAATATTTGTAAATAAATAAATACAGTTGAGGAATCCAGTTGGATCCCTCCAACCTGTTTTCCTGCATCCACAGACGTTAGCACAATACCAATCCCGTTTCAAGACGGAATATCGCGATATATGGGATTTATAAAATATTATCCGCTTAATAGGCGGCGCAGTAGGGTCTCATCCGCTATATAATGCGGGAAATCAATCAACTGCAATATATACATATGCCAATATATATATATATATTGCTATATACTAATATAATACCAATTCCACTTCAAGGTGGAAATCGCGGTATATGTGTTTAATAAATAACATCCGCTTAATAGACGGCGTATAGGGTCTATTCACGTCCAATATATATATATATATATATATATATATATATATATATATATATATATATATATATATATATATATAGCAATCATCATTCAAGCATTCAATCAACACAATCAAACAATTTTAAATTTAACTATTTAAAATTGAAATAAACCCTTTGAGTGAGAAGTTCTCACCTTAGCTTTATTTTGCAATCCATTTCCATCTTGACTTGTTTTTTCGATTTATAGACCTTGTATAAACATTATATACAATTTATCAACACTTGAATTATCTTGAATAATTCATTATCATTTAATAATTAAATTTACTAATAATTGGATTTAAACTATTTTCCTTTAAATTCCTCAACTTTTAAATCCCTACATATATTTATTCTTCTTTGAAGTTACACTTATAAAATAATCTATATGGATTTCATAAAAAATTAAATCTGCACAAACTATACCATTGTAAAAACTCCTATATTATTCAAAACACCATGTTTTCTTTTCTTATTCACCTCTATTTTCTGTTAAACCTTATATAAAAACAAAATTGTTTTGAAATCACAAATTTAAACTCACTGTTTTCAAAAACTACACCTTACTGTTTTAAACATTTTAAACAGATTTTTACTTTTTTTTTCCTGACTCGCAACATGTAGTTGAATAAGATTAAAATAAACAGGATCGCAAATACCTCACATACGAGCTTGCTCACGAGAATGCTCCCATCTCGACTACATCTCCTGACCTTGCGTGCTCCACGCGTAAGCACGCGCGTACGTGATCCACCTGAGCTCGAATCGCGCCTCCCTCGTGTTCGCGAGCCCTACCCAGTAGCAGCCCTTCTTCGTCGCCAACATCGCCAGATCAGAGCTCACGAACTCGAGCCCGAGTTTTCCCCCATCGCGATACCACCAACCAGAAAACCCAAATCGCGCCGCGCTCCACATCTATCTGCTCGACCATCACTGCCGCGAACCCCCAATCGACGGCGTGACTTCACTTGCTTCCACCACACTCGGTATCGAACCTCCCCTGAATTGAACGATTTCGATTCGATTTCGTTCATTCATTTTTTCTTATTTGCTCTGAAGAGTGAACTCGATTTGGTTTTCGTTCGAAATAATTTGGAGGGGAACTCGAACTATTTCCTGTATGATTTATAAAGAAGGATGAAGACTCGATTTCGTTCAGAGGTAAAGGGGATTTTTTTTTGCCGGCCATTTTTTTTCTTCGATTCAAGAGTGAGGGAGTGGGTTATTTAAAATTTGCAGGAGCATGGGTTGCACGACTTCGTATCGTGATTTAGGCATAATTTACGGAAGCCACAGTGTTTTGATTTTGACCAAATCCAAATTTAAAAATTAAATTGAATTCGATTTAATTTCAACGTTTTTACTTACCGTGTGCTCACATATCAACTTCGAAAAATACGAAATTTGAAATCCGATAACAATTCAATATTATGGACCCAATGGAACTGGTTTCGTCGAATTCCGAGACTGTGACTCGGAAGGCTATTTTTAAATATCGATTCAAACGATATATTTTCAAAACTGATCAAAACAGTTTCAAATTCAATTCTGAAGCTTCGATTCTGAAGCTTCGATTATCTTCAGTATTATCAATATAAATTTTACAAGCCTTTGAAATATTTTTAAATCAGCTCAAAACTGAAGATTCAAATTTTTATTCAACTTTCAATAGATTAAATTCTATAATTTAATCGCCATATTCATTCTGATAGTTTGAAATTCAAGTCAAACCATCATTCAAATATTTAAAATTAATTAAATATTTTCAATTTAAATTGTTCAAAATTCTGGGTCGTTACAAGAATAGTGATATAACATTATAAACACTAGGTGGCATGCCTTAATAAGAGATTTAGATTTCGCTGTATGTAATATAGCATAATTTGAATGGATAAAAATAAAGTCCAGTCAGGGTCAATCTCAGCCAAACTAACCCTTCACCTCAGCTACCCTATACCCTGATATGAGCCACCCTTCTTCAACATTAAATTGCACTCACCTTTTGTCCTCAGTGTCTTCAATTCGAGCCGAGAAAAAAAAACAAATCATTAAAAAAATATAGCAACGCGATCAATGACGCGTGCACGGGATGGCAGGGGTGCAAACGCCCGGAGGGCGAGGGAGTCGGCATGAGTAGAAGGAGACGAGTCGTGGAGGTTGGCAACGCTATGGCGTGGAGTGCGAGTTCACCACGACTAGGGTTTGGCTATGATTTCCTAGTGGTGTGCGCGAGCAGTGGAGGAGGCGCGTTCATTCATTACTAGTGTTTTCTCTAGCCTCGTGTAGATGCCGCGGCTGCGTTGGGTTCTCGAGAAGGTGGTGTTGACCTGGAAGTGTGCCTTGTCAACTATTGTGTGGCTGTAGTAGCCATGGATAGGAGCTTGGGAGATGACGATGTGGTGTATCTTGAAAAGGGTTGTTGTGATGGCAATGATGAAGGTGGAGGTAGGCAGCTGATTGGAGGAGTTTGGGTGAATGATGGGTGGGGTTCTGTTGCGATTGACGATTGTGAGGTCAAGAGCTTGGTGTTCAGATCTGTTAATAAGGAAGAAGGTAATTTAATTTTAAAAATCATTTTTACTAATGTTGGTCATGTTTAAACTTATAAAAAAAATATAAATATATAAATATTCGTTAATTTATTTTATTCGAAATTTGCTTATACGAGGTTAAATCGCACGGAATCAGTCGTATAGGATTCAGAGCTGCGGAATCTAATCAAAAGAATTTAAATTGCAATGACTAGAAAATTAAATCAAGGTGAGTAAATCTTACTCATTTGGATTACTAGTTTATTTTAAGGTGTTATAAAGTATTTATTGGCTAATTGAATGGATTGATAAAATTTTATTATCATTTAAAATTATATATATAGTAGTATATATATTAGTAGTTGGATATATTCCCGCCTATTGGAGCGGATGAGACCCTATGCGCCGCATAATAGTGGATCATATTATATAAATCCCATATACCGCGATATTCCACCTCGAAGTGGAATTGGTATTTTATGTTGTGCTAACGTCTGTGGATGCAGGGAAACAGGTTGGAGGGATCCAACTGGATTCCTCAAAATTATTTAGATTGTTTAATATTCTGTGTTATGGTGTTTGATATTCTGTGATGAATTATATTGATAATTGGAATATTGAATACTATGGTTTGCTTGAATATATTTCGGTACACTGGGTTATCAAAATATATAGAATTGGATTTTTGAAAAGAAATATAAGAGTAAAATTTGGAAAAGAAATAATTATAGAATAAAAATAAGAATGAATTGGAAAGAAATAAAAGTGATTTTTTTAAAAACTGAAGTTAAATTGTAAGGTAGAGATTTAAAACAAGTTTTAAATCAAAACTTAAATCTGGAATTCAAGTTGGTGAATTTCAATTTTTAAACAAGTAAAGTTTTTAAATTTAAATCGTTTTAACAACTTGAATGTTAAAGTGCATTTTTGAATTGATTTGAATTTAAAAATGAATTTGGTTTTAAATTCCTTTAAACTTCCTTTATAAAATGAGTAATTAATTTATTTAATAAAGTAAATAAAAAGATAATTAATTAAAGGTTGAGATTAATCAAGAGTGATTAATATTGCGGTTTAATTAATGTAATTAATTTAGATTGGTATAAATTAAAATGATAAGTGATATATGAGAAATTAATTAATATAAGTAATTAAGGATTAATGTAATTAATTATAGATAATTAATTTGTGAAGTAATTAAAGATTAATTAATGTTTTTGGTTAAGAATAATTAATTTTTGTAATTAATTAAAGATAATTACTTGAATGTAATTGAAGGATAATTAATCCAGGGTGATTAATTAAGATGAATAATTAAGGGATGATTAATTAATTGATTTGAAATTAATTAATGTCAAGTGAAGGAATCTAAGTGATTGGGGTTAGTAATTCGATTAGAAGTGATTAAATTTATTTTGGAAGTGATCAAGTTTGCTTATGGATGATTGAATGGTATTGGATGCCTTGAATGAGTTGATATCTCTGATATGAAATGATTTGTAGTATCATATGTTTAGGAGGACAGGATATTGTGATTATCTATTAATGACGAATTGTTGTGTAAAGTGACATCCTGTATTTAAAGTTTGAAGTGCATTTCATTTGGATAACTTGGGTAAGGATGACATGATGACTCGAAGAGACCGGGGTCGGGTATTAGAAAATACCCGAAACCACTTCGAATTTTTATATATTGATATGTGAAATCAATAGGATGGAATGAAATGATTTAAGCGAATTGGACTATTTAATCTAAGTTTTGGTACTTAGAAAATTGATGTGTAAAATAAGTGATGTCTATAACAAATTGCGAATTTGTAAATTGATACGAGTTACCCCGAGTTTTAAATAAGTTTTATGCTTTGGTATTTCATGTTAGATGAGTTTACTCATGCTGGTTTCCAGCCTGAGCTGGGTGTTACTTTGATGTAATGCTCGGATCAGGCCGAGTATTACAGATTTTCAGATAAGGACGTTCTGGAGCTCAGAAGGCGAGCTGGATGGCAATAACGTATGGAGTGTTTCCGCTGTATTATATTGTTGTATTGAGACATGATGATTGTGTATATTCAGTGTCTGTATATATGTGTAACTCTGATGTATTATAAATGTATTTGACAGATAGAAAATTATTTTGGAAACTGTTATTATTTGATATTACATTTTGATCTGCTGCGAATGTGAGAACCTTTGTTGTGTTTTTTTTTCTTCTTCTTCTATCTCTTTCTTCTTTCCCTAACTATCTGGGATTTTCAGGATTGAGAATTATGGGTCGTTACAGTTGGTATCGGAGCTGAAGGTTAAGCGAGAACCTTGGCTCTGGTGGGAGTACTCATTAAGGAAAGGGTCAGCATTACCCTAGAATGAGTTGAGTGTGTGTATACACACACACACATGTGTGTATATATATATATGTGTGTGTGTGTGTGTGTGTATGGGCGCGTACTTGTTATTTTCTTATATAAAAGTTTTAAATGATTTTATATAACAATATATTTTGATATATTAAGCAATATTTCTTTTTAATAAATATTAAGGTAGTTGGATGTTATATTATTTGAAAATTTTAATAATGAGAAATAAGGGGTAATAGAAATACAACCAAATTAAAATTAAATGAAGATAAGTTTGAAATGGATTCATAATTAAATGGTTTAAAGAGATAAGTTGATTTTATTTAAAGGATTAAATCAACATTTAAAAATTTAACTCAAATTTATATAATTCAGGATGGTTTAAATTTGAAATTTGAATTGAATTCATTCAAATTGAATCTGATTTGAATTAATTGGATTTGTGATTCAAGATGTATAAGTTTAAAATTTTAAACGGAAAATGTGAATCAGATTGAATTGAAAAAATTTGAAAATTTGAAGTGGGAATTCAAATTTGAGTAGGATTGACTGAATGAATGAATTGAATTTAACTTTGGGAAAGTTAAGTAATTTAACAAGCAACCTGAATTTGAAATTTCAAAATGAAATTGGTTCAATTTGAAATTTATTTGAATTAATTGAAATTGTGATTAAAGTTGAATAGTTTCAAATTCAAATGGAATTTTATTTGATTGTGGATAGAAATTGAGATTAATTCAACTTGAATTGGGGTTAAATCAATTTCAATGGAAATTGAAGTATTTAAATTGGAGTTGAGTCAATTTAAATGGGAGTGGAAATTTAAATTGAATTAATTGGAAATGGAGATTGGGAATTGAATAGTTTGGCTCTTAAATATTTTTCCAAATAAAATATTTCAATATAAACTATTTTTAATCTATTTTCCTATCTATTTATTATATACAACCTTTCTTTTTAAACCCTAAACTATTTTATACTTATTCTACAGTTATTTTGGAATTACTTAACAATTTTTCGAATGTTATATAACTAATTACTATTTTCAACTATTTTACAAATTAATTACTATTTTACAAATTAATTACTATTTTACAACTATTTTGCACTTATTTAAAATTTCTATAACTATTTGACTATTTTTCAGCTATTTTACAATTACTTAACTATTTTACAGCTATTTTACAAACTAATAATTATTTTTCAACTACTTGTCTATTTTTAAAAATTTCAAGCTATTTACTAAATATAAACTGGTCGGAGTTCAAACTTTTATTGATTAAATACCCAGCTGAGATAAGAATTGAAGTGATAATCCAAATGGGGATTAAGGCAAATGTGAATAAGTGAATAAAATCAAAGTGAGGATGAATAGAAAGGGAATTGATTTGGCAAATAATCAATGAAGTTAGGTACGTAGGATGTATGTATATTATTCTATTCGCATAGTGATTTGATCCAGATTCGAGCACATAATTTCGAGATAGTTATATCGATCCGAGTTGAGATTTTTCACTCGATTTTCGATGGCGAACCTGGATAGGGATTGTTGATTGGTTCTGGATATTCTCTATCATAGTTATGGCTATGCAAGAAGAATGATGGTTTCTGATCAAGAAACCAGATCTGTGTCCGCACTAGGAAGTCGGGTGGACGATACTAGTTCGGAAGTGAAATTGTGTGATCGAGTGAGCTATCAGATTATTATAGCGTAAGGATGATAAGTGTACATCGTACGGATTTGAGTGAAATTGATATTGGAAATTTGTGAATAAGAAATGTGAAATGATTTCTTTTGAAATGAAAGCATATTTTGTGAAATATACAATGGATAAAAGTGGAAATTTGATATTTTTATGATGATAAGTAAGATGGAAACAACTTTAAAAAAAGGGGAGTAATCAAGTTTGAATATTTGATTTTGAATAAACAAAGTTATATATCTTTGTTATATAAGATAAATCTCCCCTTGTTGAATCTATTGCCGGAAGAAAAGTATTTTGAAAGTATTTGAAGTATAAAAGGAGTTTTATACAAGTTTGAAATGATCCAAAGTTTTAAAAAATAATTATATATATATATATATATATATATATATATATATATATAAAAGGATCTTATGAGGATTTTGGAAAAAGGTTTTGGGAACCTTTGGATTTGGAAAGGCTTGTGATTTTTGGGTAAAATCAATATTGGAACTTGAAAAGCCTAGTTTGAGAATTATCGATTTTGGGATAATCAATTTTCGAAAAAGGAGATTTATATGAGATTCATACTAGGTGTATGATTTGGAAGATACTATAGGTGTATAGTATAAAGAGTTTTGACAATGGCTCTGGGGAAAAAGGCGCTCCCTTGAAATGAACTTCTTAGGAGTGCCATAGGGTGGTACTGCCTTGAACCCTAAGGGGGTGTAACGACCCGCTATTTTGGACTATTCGCATCCGCCCATGTCGGACTTGAATAATTCAAAATACCGAATTGTTCATTTAAATTTGGCAGAACTGAACATATACAGTAAACAAATAATCATAGAATCACAGACACAGAGTAATAATATGCAGCAGAAGCAAAAGATAGTAGTTCATGAAGCTACTATATATATAACAGAGTTAAATAAGTTACAACAGAAGTCTCGAATACAATAGTCAAATACACGAATCATAATACATTGTTGGAATCAATTGAATATCTAAAAGCTGAATAGATAGCTGGATCTCCAAGTGAAGCTCCAACTCCAAAGGTGAGTCTCAAAAGCTGAACCACTCAGTCTGACCCGAGCGTAAAGCAAAACACAAAACACTCAAGTCAGGATTAACATTCTTATATCAATAAATCCAACTCAAGTGAAATAGCAATTGAAATACAAGTAACTCAAAGGACGTTGGAATAACCATCCTCTAAGGATCCGTTAACATTTATATGTACGCTAAGTAGAAAATGTCTATTAGTAATATAAAGTATCAAAATAGTATTAAGGCGTTACCATTATCCCCCTTAACACATTTTATATAAGCGATATAGTCTATACAACACTGTAAACTCCACCGTAAACTAGTGGGATATCAGGGAGTACTTCATAGGTATAACACAAAACAAATTCGTAGTGGTCGCGTATATAGGGATACAAGTATGACAAGGCACATGAGGCAGTAACCAAGGTAGCGAAACTACCATTTGCCTAATCTGGACTGGTGAGAACGCATCGCCGCAACGATCGCAACACCGCGAAACAACACTCCCAAAAGTATGAGGGTGCACCAATCAATAACATGTAATGAGTAGTTTACGAAGAAGTATGTTCACTCGAGGTGGCTAACCCCATTTTCCACGGCTCCTGTTTTAGTCATTTCCAATTTGACACAAGTGTCAAGGCTATCCATCATCGTTCTCTTTCTTCAGTCATCACGTACATCATTCCAACCACTTCATTCTGGATCACACTCCGCGTATAGTTATTAAAGTGGTTTTCGGTTTAGACAGAGAGTATGTCCATAACCGATTCCGGTCTCTTTAATAACTTTCGTAATTATTACTCTAATTGGTCATTTAATAAATTTCAAAACCAAATCAAATTCAAATTCAAATTAGAATTTGTAAACCAATATTCCCTTTGTGTTTCTATATCAATTTCCACAATTTACGATTCAAAACTTCCAAATTACCAATTCAAAATCTTACAATTCAATTTCAACTTTTATTTGAACAATTCAAATATTGATTCAAGTTCGTATATAAATTTTATTCCAACGTTCAAATCAATTTAAATTCATAGATCGATTTCATTCGATATTCGTTAAGTTAATTTATCATTCAAACAAATTTCTATTAAATTTCCAATTCATTGAATCAATTACTCAAGTTCAACTTTATTGTATCAAAACTTCAAATTGAATTAAATTAGAATCGTCAATCAAGTTCTTTAACTTACAAGTCTTATATTTTAACTTACAACTCTTATATTTATTCCAATAAATCACCTTTTATTCTTGTTAAAGGAATTCAATTTCACTTATTTATTTACATAGTTACAAATTGAAAAACTCAATTAATAAAGAAACTAAATTTCACATATTCAAGAAGTTCAACTTCACTTATTAACTTACTTAAATAATTTTCCAACTTAATAAATAAAGAAACCCAATTTCATTTATTAACGAAGTTCAAAATTTACTTATTCAAAAGTTCAATTTCTCTTATCGAAGAATTCAAATTTTATTTAATTATCAAATAATTCAATTATATTTAATTATTAAATAATTTCAAACTTAATTTTCAAATGATTTCAAAACTTAATAATTTCAAACTTAATTATTAAATAATTCCAAAAATCAATAATTAAATAATTCCAAACTTAATAATTAATTAAATTTTTAAATCACGTTCTTTCATCAACTATTATGTTAATATTTGTTTCCGATTATTAAATATTAACATTTTCCTTTCATACAAATTCAAATTCCAACTTCGTTTCAAATCTTATTATTTATTTAAATAAAATCTTTATTTTATTTTTAAATCAAATTATTAATCAATCGGTTTTTACTTAATTATCTATCCTAAGTCAAGTTTTATTTGGGTATTTATCATTTCAACCCGATTCCATTCCAATTCAAAATCAAAGCGTAGCAAAGGAAACTTGCAGTGTGATAATTGGGATGGTGTCAAAGTAAATAAACAAGCAATAACAACAATCAATAACAATCCAATAATTAATTCAAATAATCCTGAAATAATCATATTAATTCGCATTGATGTTTGTGCAAATAATATAATTATTTCTAGAATATACACGATCATCTCATGTAGATTAAAGATTATTACACTAATTATTCTATGCAACTCTACATTTGCCATCACTTATTCAATTTCATACTTCATCAATTTATACAACATAAATTCAAATGGTTCAAGGGTAATTAAACATTTTTCTACGTGTCAAATAATTAAACATTTAAGGGTCATATTATACAAATTTAACTAATCAAATTCAACACTTATGTCGATTCAAATTTTTAACTATCCTACGTCCAAATTAATTGCATAACATTTATCACTTATACATTACAATTTAACATCCAATATAAACAACAAACAATCAATCAATTTTCAACCAAACGGGATTATCATCGTATAATTAACAAATAATGGTGTCAGATGTCACAGGTGAACTGATACAGGTAATAACATATATATAACAGTGAAAATAACTAACAAATGCATATTTCAATTGTCGTTTCAATTGAAATCAAATTCAATAAATAAAAGAACATTAATCGTGAGTGATTGCTCACCTTTCGAGGCTAGAGAGATTACAGAAGGTGACACGGATACACACACTGATAGGGACACTGAAATTGAATTTTGCATCCAAGTAAAGCAAAATCTTCACGAAGCTGCTTGGCCCGAATTGATGAAACAGATCAGATCAGAACTGGAACGATGAATATAAACGGTATAAGCGAGCTTATATACCCATCTATAACTATATATACATATGAAATTTATATATTTAAATTCAGACACAATAAATTTAATATGCATGCGTTTCAAACATGTATTTTAAAATCAAACTTACTTTTAGAAAGAAAACCTAAATTTAAAACAATACACATATTGTTTAAATTAAATAGCTAAATCCTAAAGCATATTATACCATAATTTACGGTGACAACCAACATTACTAACAGACTATGATTTTATACAAGTACATATCTTTAAAAAAAAAATGTATGCATATTAAAATAAATATAACTGGTCTATACTGCACACAAACTTACATTTTTTTTTTTTGCATATTACTGAGTAAGCATATTTTCTTCGTAATCTTTCAATGCGTTCATATGTTAACATACAACAAATTCGTTCATAGTTGAAATAGGCAGAATTAAATATCGCGTGGGATATTATACATGCGTAAACAACCTAGCTAAATAATTGTATTTGCTTTTATACATGTATAACATTCAATTTTTCCCTTTTTTTTGGCTTCAGAAATTAGGTCTAACTAGTAGGCGTAGGCATAATATATTACATAGTATATTGAAATTGAGGTGTAAGTAAGCATCTAATTTATAAGATTTATTCCATTACTACAATCTTTTTGATTCGCAATTGCATCACTAGAAGCTTTCGTAGTATTTGTAATCTTTTTTTTTCAGATCAAATTTGTGATATATGTCCAGATTATTAACAAACCCACATCTAACTAACTTTTACAAAACAAAATAAATACGTAAATAATATGCAGACCGACTGACCTATTTATAGACCCTTACTAATTTATACTAGTATAATACTAGTTATATTACTAAAATATGTCTATAAATTTATAAACATGCATGTAATATGCAAAGCCGACACCACCCTCAACCAATACACTTAACATATATAACACGCATATACCAATATATTTATATATAACCCATATATATGCAAACAAAAATAATATAATACGTGTAATACCTTATACGTATCACCATGGTCGAGAAAAGAGAGGGAGATGGGGATGCGAGAGAGGATGCGGCAACCGAGGAGAGGAGGGTAAGCACGGTTGCAGGTTCTAGGAGCAAGGTGGTGGCGCGTAGTTCGAGGCAAGGATGGGCTGAAGTGGCTTTCGGCTCAACTTGGGTGGAGGGCTCGGCTTTGTAGCCCGTGCATGGAGGAAGGGCGGCAAACGGTTGCGGCAGTGGTGAAGTGGAAGACGACGATCGGATCAAGGTGGTAGTTGCACCAAGGAGGCTAGTGATGCATCTGACATGGGTGCTGAGCTCGGATGCGTTGAAGGGAAGAGCGAGCGGTAGATTGGGGTGAGTTTGGCCGTGTGCTTGGGTTGTGGTGAGGTGAAGATGCGGGCTTATTTTATCTTTGGAAAAATCCAAAAGAACAGAAGGAAAATGTGAAGAGAGGAGGGGAGGAGATGGTACAGAAAAGTAATGGAGAAGAAGATAAAATAAAAGAAAAAGGAGGAGAGGATGGTTGGCTTCAGGGAAAGGACGCACTAATAATATATGTAAAGTTTGAAACACAAATATCAGAATGAAAATAGATAGAGAGAGCAACGAACCATAAAAGCAATAATAGAATAATTTTATTTTCCAACGTTGGAAATAGACACTGTCACGGCACGACAATTTAAGAAGTAATAAAAGAAATTGCCTATTGGGTTTACAGCGAAAAATGAAAGGGTAAAACCAAAAGGCTCAAATTCCAAAACCGATACGGAAGTCGTTTCACAAAGTGCAACGTACACCGGACTCCGAATTTGACAATCGAATATACCCTAGAGATCAGCACGACGAGACGATCAAAACAGCAAATGGATATCAGTGGTATGATTGAATTATAAAAATTTGAATTTTCTATTAGTGGAAAATGCAAGAAAAACGTAGAAAAATAAGATCGACGGAGCTAAAGAAATCCGAATTTGAAAAAACGAAAAATGACATCTTGCTCAGAAGATGATTTAGAATTTTTCTATGTAAAAATATTTAGGTTTTGAAAACGTTTTATTTTCATCATTTTTAACTGATTAAATTGAAATAAATTTACGCACGAAACTAAACTTCATATTTTCGGACGAAAATTTATCGGTTGCTATGTTTAACTAGACGCATTCCAAATATCAAATTTATATTCAAAATTTTATCATTTAAAATTCCACAAAATTTCAATTAATAACGTTATTAAAACCAGTTAAATTTATGGGTCGTTACCCTCTCCCCCACTCAAAACTTTTCGTCCCCGAGAAGGAAGGAAGTAGGAGAATAGAAACAACCAAAAGAAGATAGACTTGAATTACATAATAAACAATTAATTTAAGCCATATGAATTTCAAATTAAATAAATTTATATTCAACAATTTGTTTTTAAATTCAAGATTTTCATTAAATTGATTTGATTTCACATTTATTAATGTTAGGTACAAAAGGTTTCTTTCCAATGGAATTCAATTTAAATTCAATTAATTCAAGATATCTCATTTAAGTTGATTTAATTCAATTTATTAACTTTCAAAACAAAATTTTCTTCTATTAATCATACCTATTATTTATTTAACTTATTATTCTGTTTATCTCCATAAACATTTTATAGTTAAAATTTTAAAAGAATAACATTTATTATACGCACTCACATTTTATTTATAAAGACAATTTATATTATATATTATCCAGTTTTTCTTAAATTAACAATTTCAAAGATCATAAATTTGAATAGTCATTTTTTTTATAATCATACTTCATTCGACAAATTTAATTCTTCTTTATTCCAAATTGTTATTAAATTTATTCTACTTAATATATCCTATCACATGTATATTAAGTATATTTATACTTATTATAACTACTCAAATTTATTTACAAATTCCATTGATATCATTTATATTGTATAATATTCAATTACATAATTAACTTTTGAAAATTTAGGTAAGTTATATATAATGCATTTGAGTATTATACAAGTAAATTTCTAATTCAATTCTCTCAAGTTTAAATATTAATTCAAAATTTTGGTTTCATTTGTGATTGAAATCATCCTTTACCCAAATTTTAAGAATTAAACTTCCGATTAACTTCAAACAATTTAGAGATAACTATATACATACAATATATCCAAGTCAAATCTAAATTAAATACTTATATATATATTTAAATCATGTCATACTTTAGAAATTTCAAATCAAATTCACTTTAAAACAAGAGTGTAGCATGCTACTGATGGTCTCTCGACTTCGAAACTAGAAAATGGATATTGATGATGCGGCCGTCATCACCGAAATTATTTTCCAGCGACAAAGAGAAGAGCACCGATTTAAACATTTTAACTCTTTGAAATGACTTAAATTTGAAAATATTTTAAAACTATACACTTTAAAACTTTCAAATCAAAGTTTGAAATTACCAGAAATTAAATTCTCAAATTCTAATTTAAATACATTTCAAATTCCAAATCAAATTATAGCTAAAATTTATGAATTCATTTGTTTATTTTATGAAATAGTCAATGGTTTATCAAACAATAAATTAAATTTTAACATTTCAGACAACAGATTCATTACACTTTAATTTCAGAAAAATTTATACTTATATATAATATAATCATTCAAAATTATTTTATTATCCAAATTCGAAAATACTACTGTGTCAGTTTGCTCTGTTCAAGGGTTTTGGAAATTCTATCGATAGCGTTGATCAGACGAATCGATCGAAAACCCAAATCAGCATCAACATCTCAAACAACACAATATATATTAAAACATTTTAAATATTAATTTACAAGTACACTTCCTCGCTCGACGATACAAGGATGGATTTCAAAATAAGTATTGAGTTCAAATTTGATGGAAATCAAATCAAAGAGAATTTTGATTCAATAATAAGTTCGAAACAGAAGATAGGATAATTCAATTAACAGAATCGGGAGATGAATACGCTTGTTTAATTCACGGGCAACCTTAACCGGATCGACCTTGACTTCAAGAACTAGATCAATGTAGAATTCCGAGGCAAATCAACATTCGATCGCAAGAGATAGAGTTCAGGCATAGCAGGAAATAAATAGAATCGTAAACCGAGGATACAGAAATCTTCGGTAAATCGATGTCTATTGTAAAGGAGTTTTACCCCTTTTTATAAATCAATTTGAGATTTGCAAGACCACCGACTCATTATAAAGATCATTCGAAGTGGAGTTATGGGATACTCCAGAATTAAGAGAAGACGAATAGTGAGGGACACGAATGGATTTGGAATCGCAAGCTATGTTCCAATGTTCAAAGGAATTGAGTCAGAAGGAAGAGGTTCAAACTCGAATGAAGGTGATTCTGTAAATACATTTACCATATATGCTAAGTTTTTCCTAGAGCTACCAAAGCTCCGATACTAACTGTAACGACCCGCTATTTTGGACTATTCGCATCCGCACGTGTCGTACTTGAATAATTCAAAATACCGAATTGTTAATTTAAATTTGGACGAACTGAACATATACAGTAAACAAATAATCACAAAATCACGTACATATAGTAATAATATGAAGCATAAGAAAAAGATAGTAGTTCATGAAGCTACTATATATATATATATATATATATATATATATATATATATATATATATATATATAACAGAGTTAAATAGTTTACAACAGAAGTCTCGAATACAATAGTCAAATACACGAATCAGAATACATCGCTGGAATCAACTGATTATCTGAAAGCTGAATAGATAGCTGCATCTCTAGGCGAAGCTCCAACTCCAAAGATGAGTCTCAAAAGCTAAACCACTCAGTCGGACCCGAGCGTAAAGCAAAATACAAAACACTCGAGTTAGGATTAACATTTTTATATCAATAAATCCAACTCAAGTGAAATAGCAATTGAAATACAAGTAACTCAAAGGACGTTGGAATAACCATCCTCTAAGGATCCGTTAACATTTATATGTACGCTAAGTAGATAATGTCTATTCGTAATATAAAGTATCAAAATAGTGTTAAGGCATTACCATTATCCCCCTTCACACATTTTATATAAGCGTCATAGTCTATAAAGCACTGTAAACTCCACCATAAACTAGTGGGATATCAGGGAGTACTCCATAGGTATAACACAAAATAAATTCGTAGTGGTCACGTATATGGGGATACAAGTATGACAAGGCACATGAGGCAATACCCAAGGTAGTGAAACTACCGTTTGCCTGATCAGGACTAGTGAGAACGCATTGCCGCAACGATCGCAATACCGTGAAACAACACACCCAAAAGTACGAGGGTGCACCAATTAATAACAAGTAATGAGTAGTTTACGAAGAAGCGTGTTCGCTCGAGGTGGCTAACCCCATTTGGCCCAGCACGGCTCCTGTTTTAGTCATTTCCAATTTGACACAAGTGTCAAGGCTATCCATCATCGTTCTCTTTCTTCAGTCATCACGTACATAATTCCAACCACTTCATTCTGGATCACACTCCACGTATAGTTATTAAAGTGGTTTTCGGTTTAGACAGAGAGTATGTCCATAACCGATTCCGGTCTCTTTAATAACTTTCGTAATTATTACTCCGATTGGTCATTTAATAAATTTCAAAACCAAATCAAATTCAAATTCAAATTAGAATTTGTAAACCAATATTCCCTTTGTCTTTCTATATCAATTTCCACAATTTACGATTCAAAACTTCCAAATTACCAATTCAAAATCTTACAATTCAATTTCAACTTTTATTTAAAACAATTCAAATATTGATTCAAGTTCGTATATAAATTTCATTCCGAAAATATTTAAATTAATTTAATTTAACGTTCAAATCAATTTAAATTCATAGATCGATTTCATTCAATATTCGTTAAGTTAATTTATCATTCAAACAAATTTCTATTAAATTTTCAATTCATTGAATCAATTACTCGAGTTCAACGTTATTGTATCAAAACTTCAAATTGAATTAAATTAGATTCGTCAATTAAGTCCTTTAACTTACAAGTCTTATATTATAACTTACAAGTCTTATATTTATTCCTATAAATCACCTTTTATTTCTTGTCAAAGGAATTCAATTTTACTTATTTATTTACTTAGTTACAAATTAAAAAACACAATTAATAAAGAAACTAAATTTCACATATTCAAGAAGTTCAATTTCACTTATTAACTTACTTAAATAATTTTCCAACTTAATAAATAAAGAAACCCAATTTCATTTATTAACGAAGTTCAAAATTTACTTATTCAAAAGTTCAATTTCTCTTATCAAAGAATTCAAATTTTATTTAATTATCAAATAATTCAATTATATTTAATTATTAAATAATTTCAAACTTAATTTTTAGATGATTTCAAAACTTAATGATTTCAAACTTAATTATTAAATAATTCCAAAACTCAATAATTAAATAATTCCAAACATAATAATCAATTAAATTTTTAAATCACGTTCTTTCATCAACTATTATGTTAATATTTGTTTCGGATTATTAAATATTAACATTTTCCTTTAATACAAATTCAAATTCCAACTTCGTTTCAAATCTTATTATTTATTTAAATAAAATCTTTATTTTATTTTTAAATCAAATTATTGGCCAATCAGTTTTTATTTAATTCTCTATCCTAAGTCAAGTTTTATTTGGGTATTTATCATTTCAACCCGATTCCATTCCAATTCAAAATCAAAGCGTAGCAAAGGAAACTTGCAGTGTGATAACTGGGATGGTGTCAAAGTAAATAAACAAGCAATAACAACAATCAATAACAATCCAATAATTAATTCAAATAATCCTGAAATAATCATATTAATTCGCATTGATGTTTGTGCAAATAATATAATTATTTCTAGAATATACACGATCATCTCATGTAGATTAAAGATTATTACACTAATTATTCTATGCAACTCTACATTTTCCATCACTTATTCAATTTCATACTTCATCAATTTGTACAACATAAATTCAAATGGTTCAAGGGTAATTAAACATTTTTCTACGTGTCAAATAATTAAACATTTAAGGGTCATATTATACAAATTTAACTAATCAAATTCAACACTTATGTCGATTCAAATTTTTAACTATCCTACGTCCAAATTAATTGCATAACATTTATCACTTATACATTACAATTTAACATCCAATATAAACAACAAACAATCAATCAATTTTCAACCAAACGAGATTATCATCGTATAATTAACAAATAATGGTGTCAGATGTCACAGGTGAACTGATACAGGTAATAACATATATATAACAGTGAAAATAACTAACAAATGCATATTTCAATTGTCGTTTCAATTGAAATCAAATTCAATAAATAAAAGAACATTAATCGTGAGTGATTGCTCACCTTTCGAGGCTAGAGAGATTACAGAAGGTGACACGGATACACACACTGATAGGGACACTGAAATTGAATTTTGCATCCAAGTAAAGCAAAATCTTCACGAAGCTGCTTGGCCCGAATTGATGAAACAGATCAGATCAGAACTGGAACGATGAATATAAACGGTATAAGCGAGCTTATATACCCATCTATAACTATATATACATATGAAATTTATATATTTAAATTCAGACACAATAAATTTAATATGCATGCGTTTCAAACATGTATTTTAAAAATCAAACTTACTTTTAGAAAGAAAACCTAAATTTAAAACAATATACATATTGTTTAAATTAAATAGCTAAATCCTAAAGCATATTATACCATAATTTACGGTGACAACCAACATTACTAACAGACTATGATTTTATACAAGTACATATCTTTAAAAAAAAATGTACGCATATTAAAATAAATATAACTGGTCTATACTGCACACAAACTTACATATATATTTTTTTTTTTTGCATATTACTGAGTAAGCATATTTTCTTCGTAATCTTTCAATGCGTTCATATGTTAACATACAACAAATTCGTTCATAGTTGAAATAGGAAGAACTAAATATCACGTGGGATATTATACATGCGTAAACAACCTAGCTAAATAATTGTATTTGCTTTTATACATGTATAACATTCAATTTTTTCCTTTTTTTTGGCTTCAGAAATTAGGTCTAACTAGCAGGCGTAGGCATAATATACTACATAGTATATTGAAATTGAGGTGTAAGTAAGCATCTAATTTATAAGATTTATTCCATTACTAAAATCTTTTTGATTCGCAATTGCATCACTAGAAGCTTTCGTAGTATTTGTAGACTTTTTTTTTTCAGATCAAATTTGTGATATATGTCCAAATTATTAACAAACCCACATCTAACTAACTTTTACAAAACAAAATAAATACGTAAATAATATGCAGACCGACTGACCTATTTATAGACCCTTACTAATTTATACTAGTATAATACTAGTTATATTACTAAAATATGTCTATAAATTTATAAACATGCATGTAATATGCAAAGCCGACACCACCCTCAACCAATACACTTAACATATATAACACGCATATACCAATATATTTATATATAACCCATATATATGCAAACAAAAATAATATAATACGTGTAATACCTTATACGTATCACCATGGTCGAGAAAAGAGAGGGTGATGGGGATGCGAGAGAGGATGCGGCAACCGAGGAGAGGAGGGTAAGCACGGTTGCAGGTTCTAGGAGCAAGGTGGTGGCGCGTAGTTCGAGGCAAGGATGGGCTGAAGTGGCTTTCGGCTCAACTTGGGTGGAGGGCTCGGCTTTGTAGCCTGTGCATGGAGGAAGGGCGGCAAACGGTTGCGGCAGTGGTGAAGTGGAAGACGACGATCGGATCAAGGTGGTAGTTGCACCAAGGAGGCTAGTGATACATCTGACATGGGTGCTGAGCTCGGATGCGTTGAAGGGAAGAGCGAGCGGTAGCTTGGGGTGAGTTTGGCCGTGTGCTTGGGTTGTGGTGAGGTGAAGATGCGGGCTTATTTTATCTTTGGAAAAATCCAAAAGAACAGAAGAAAAATGTGAAGAGAGGAGGGGAGGAGATGGTACAGAAAAGTAATGGAGAAGAAGATAAAATAAAAGAAAAAGGAGGAGAGGATGGTTGGCTTCAGGGAAAGGACGCACTAATAATATATGTAAAGTTTGAAACACAAATATCAGAATGAAAATAGATAGAGAGAGCAACGAACCATAAAAGCAATATTAGAATAATTTTATTTTCCAACGTTGGAAATAGACACTGTCACGGCACGACAATTTAAGAAGTAATAAAAGAAATTACCTATTGGGTTTACAGCGAAAAATGAAAGGGTAAAACCAAAAGGCTCAAATTCCAAAACCGATACGGAAGTCGTTTCACAAAGTGCAACGTACACCGGACTCCGAATTTGACAATCGAATATACCCTAGAGATCAGCACGACGAGACGATCAAAACAGCAAATGGATATCAGTGGTATGATTGAATTATAAAAATTTGAATTTTCTATTAGTGGAAAATGCAAGAAAAACGTAGAAAAATAAGATCGACGGAGCTAAAGAAATCCGAATTTGAAAAAATGAAAAATGACATCTTGCTCAGAAGATGGTTTAGAATTTTTCTATGTAAAAATATTTACGTTTTGAAAACGTTTTATTTTCATCATTTTTAACTGATTAAATTGAAATAAATTTACGCACGAAACTAAACTTCATATTTTCGGACGAAAATTTATCGGTTGCTATGTTTAACTAGACGCATTCCAAATATCAAATTTATATTCAAAATTTTATCATTTAAAATTCCACAAAATTTCAATTAATAACATTATTAAAACCAGTTAAATTTATGGGTCGTTACCCTCTCCCCCACTCAAAACTTTTCGTCCCCAAAAAGAAATGAAGTAGGAGAATAGAAACAACCAAAAGAAGATAGACTTGAATTACATAATAAACAATTAATTTAAGCCATATGAATTTCAAATTAAATAAATTTATATTCAACAATTTGTTTTTAAATTCAAGATTTTCATTAAATTGATTTGATTTCACATTTATTAATGTTAGGTACAAAAGGTTTCTTTCCAATGAAATTCAATTTAAATTCAATTAATTCAAGATATCTCATTTAAGTTGATTTAATTCAATTTATTAACTTTCAAAACAAAATTTTCTTCTATTAATCATACCTATTATTTATTTAACTTATTATTCTGTTTATCTCCATAAACATTTTATAGTTAAAATTTTAAAAGAATAACATTTATTATACGCACTCACATTTTATTTATAAAGACAATTTATATTATATATTATCCAGTTTTTCTTAAATTAACAATTTCAAAGATCATAAATTTGAATAGTCATTTTTTTTATAATCATACTTTATTCGACAAATTTAATTCTTCTTTATTCCAAATTGTTATTAAATTTATTCTACTTAATATATCCTATCACATGTATATTAAGTATATTTATACTTATTATAACTACTCAAATTTATTTACAAATTCCATTGATATCATTTATATTGTATAATATTCAATTACATAATTAACTTTTGAAAATTTAGGTAAGTTATATATAATGCATTTGAGTATTATACAAGTAAATTTCTAATTCAATTCTCTCAAGTTTAAATATTAATTCAAAATTTTGGTTTCATTTGTGATTGAAATCATCCTTTACCCAAATTTTAAGAATTAAACTTCCGATTAACTTCAAACAATTTAGAGATAACTATATACATACAATATATCCAAGTCAAATCTAAATTAAATACTTATATATATATATTTAAATCATGTCATACTTTAGAAATTTCAAATCAAATTCACTTCAAAACAAGAGTGTAGCATGCTACTGACGGTCTCTCGACTTCGAAACTAGAAAATGGATATTAATGATGTGGCCGTCATCACCAAAATTATTTTCCAGCGACAAAGAGAAGAGCACTGATTTAAACATTTTAACTCTTTGAAATGACTTAAATTTGAAAATATTTTAAAACTATACACTTTAAAACTTTCAAATCAAAGTTTGAAATTACCAGAAATTAAATTCTCAAATTCTAATTTAAATACATTTCAAATTCCAAATCAAATTATAGCTAAAATATATGAATTCATTTATTTATTTTATGAAATAGTCAATGCTTTATCAAACAATAAATTAAATTTTAACATTTCAGACAACAGATTCATTACACTTTAATTTCAGAAAAATTTATACTTATATATAATATAATCATTCAAAATTATTTTATTATCCAAATTTGAAAATACTACTGTGTCAGTTTGCTCTGTTCAAGGGTTTTGGAAATTCTATCGATAGCGTTGATCAGACGAATCGATCGAAAACCCAAATCAGCATCAATATCTCAAACAACACAATATATATTAAAACATTTTAAATATTAATTTACAAGTACACTTCCTCGCTCGACGATACAAGGATGGATTTCAAAATAAGTATATAGTTCAAATTTGATGGAAATCAAATCAAAGAGAATTTTGATTCAATAATAAGTTCGAAACAGAAGATAGGATAATTCAATTAACAGAATCGGGAGATGAATACGCTTGTTTAATTCACGGGCAACCTTAACCGGATCGACCTTGACTTCAAGAACTAGATCAATGTAGAATTCCGAGGCAAATCAACATTCGATCGCAAGAGATAGAGTTCAGGCATAGCAGGAAATAAATAGAATCGTAAACCGAGGATACAGAAATCTTCGGTAAATCGATGTCTATTGTAAAGGAGTTTTACCCCTTTTTATAAATCAATTTGAGATTTGCAAGACCGCCGACTCATTATAAAGATCATTCGAAGTGGAGTTATGGGATACTCCAGAATTAAGAGAAGACGAATAGTGAGGGACACGAATGGATTTGGAATCGCAAGGTATGTTCCAATATTCAAAGGAATTGAGTCAGAAGGAAGAGGTTCAAACTCAAATGAAGGTGATTCTGTAAATACATTTACCATATATGCTAAGTTTTGCCTAGAGCTACCAAAGCTCTGATACTAACTGTAACGACCCGCTATTTTGGACTATTCGCATCTGCACGTGTCGGACTTGAATAATTCAAAATACTGAATTGTTAATTTAAATTTGGAAGAACTGAACATATACAGTAAACAAATAATCACAAAATCACGTACATATTGTAATAGTATGCAGCATAAGAAAAAGATAGTAGTTCATGAAGCTACTATATATATATATATATATATATATATATATATAACAGAGTTAAATAGTTTACAACAGAAGTCTCGTATACAATAGTCAAATACACGAATCAGAATACATCGCTGGAATCAACTGATTATCTGAAAGCTGAATAGATAGCTGCATCTCTAGGCGAAGCTCCAACTCCAAAGGTGAGTCTCAAAAGCTAAACCACTCAGTCGGACCCGAGCGTAAAGCAAAATACAAAACACTCGAGTTAGGATTAACATTTTTATATCAATAAGTCCAACTCAAGTGAAATAGCAATTGAAATACAAGTAACTCAAAGAACGTTGGAATAACCATCCTCTAAGGATCCGTTAACATTTATATGTACGCTAAGTAGATAATGTCTATTCGTAATATAAAGTATCAAAATAGTGTTAAGGCATTACCATTATCCCCCTTCACACATTTTATATAAGCGTCATAGTCTATAAAGCACTGTAAACTCCACCATAAACTAGTGGGATATCAGGGAGTACTCCATAGGTATAACACAAAATAAATTCGTAGTGGTCACGTATATGGGGATACAAGTATGACAAGGCACATGAGGCAATACCCAAGGTAGTGAAACTACCGTTTGCCTGATCAATACTAGTGAGAACGCATTGCCGCAACGATCACAACGATCGGTTTAGACAGAGAGTATGTCCATAACCGATTCCGGTCTCTTTAATAACTTTCGTAATTATTACTCCGATTGGTCATTTAATAAATTTCAAAACCAAATCAAATTCAAATTCAAATTAGAATTTGTAAACCAATATTCCCTTTGTCTTTCTATATCAATTTCCACAATTTACGATTCAAAACTTCCAAATTACTAATTCAAAATCTTACAATTCAATTTCAACTTTTATTTAAAACAATTCAAATATTGATCCAAGTTCGTATATAAATTTCATTCCGAAAATATTTAAATTAATTTAATTTAACGTTCAAATCAATTTAAATTCATAGATCGATTTCATTCAATATTCGTTAAGTTAATTTATCATTCAAACAAATTTCTATTAAATTTCCAATTCATTGAATCAATTACTCGAGTTCAACTTTATTGTATCAAAACTTCAAATTGAATTAAATTAGATTCGTCAATCAAGTCCTTTAACTTACAAGTCTTATATTATAACTTACAAGTTTTATATTTATTCCTATAAATCACCTTTTATTTCTTGTCAAAGGAATTCAATTTTACTTATTTATTTACTTAGTTACAAATTAAAAAACACAATTAATAAAGAAACTAAATTTCACATATTCAAGAAGTTCAATTTCACTTATTAACTGACTTAAATAATTTTCTAACTTAATAAATAAAGAAACCCAATTTCATTTATTAACGAAGTTCAAAATTTACTTATTCAAAAGTTCAATTTCTCTTATCAAAGAATTCAAATTTTATTTAATTATCAAATAATTCAATTATATTTAATTATTAAATAATTTCAAACTTAATTTTTAGATGATTTCAAAACTTAATAATTTCAAACTTAATTATTAAATAATTCCAAAACTCAATAATTAAATAATTCCAAACTTAATAATCAATTAAATTTTTAAATCACGTTCTTTCATCAACTATTATGTTAATATTTGTTTCGGATTATTAAATATTAACATTTTTCTTTAATACAAATTCAAATTCCCACTTCGTTTCAAATCTTATTATTTATTTAAATAAAATCTTTATTTTATTTTTAAATCAAATTATTAATCAATCGGTTTTTACTTAATTCTCTATCTTAAGTCAAGTTTTATTTGGGTATTTATCATTTCAACCCGATTCCATTCCAATTCAAAATCAAAGCATAGCAAAGGGAACTTGTTGTGTTATAGCTGGGATGGTGACAAAGTAAATAAACAAGCAATAACAACAATCAATAAAAATCCAATAATTAATTCAAATAATCCTGAAATAATCATATTAATTCGCATTGTTGTTTGTGCAAATAATATAATTATTACTAGAATCTACACGATCATCTCATGTAGATTAAAGATTATTACACTAATTATTCTATGCAACTCCACATTTTCCATCACTTATTCAATTTCATACTTCATCAATTTATACAACATAAATTCAAATGGTTCAATGGTAATTAAACATTTTTCTACGTGTCAAATAATTAAACATTTAAGGGGCCATATTATACAAATTTAACCAATCAAATTCAACACATATGTCGATTCAAATTTTTAACTATTCTACGCCCAAATTAATTGCATAATATTTATCACTTATACATTACAATTTAACATTCAATATAAACAACAAACAATCAATCAATTTTCAACCAAACGGGATTATCATCGTATAATTAACAGATAATGGTGTCAGATGTCACAGGTGAACTGATATAGGCAATAACATATATATAACAGTGCAAATAACTAACAAACGCATATTTCAATTGTCGTTTCAATTGAAATCAAATTTAACAAATAAAAGAACATTAATCGTGAGTGATTGCTCATCTTTCAAGGCTAGAGAGATTACAGAAGGTGACACGGATACGCACACTGATACGGATACTGAAATTGAATGTTGCATCCAAGCAAAGCAAAAGCGGCATGAATTTCGACGATCAAAGCTGATTGGCCCGAATTGATGAAACAGATCAGATCAGAACTGGAACGATGAATATTAACGGTATAAGCGAGCTTATATACCCATCTATAACTATATGTACATAGGAAATTTATATATTAAATTCAGACACAATAAATTTAATATGCATACGTTTCAAACATATATATTAAAATCAAACTTACTTTTTAAAAAGAAAACCTAAATTTAAAACAATATACATATTGTTTAAATTAAATAGTTAAATCCTAAATCATATTATACCATAATTTACGGTTACAACCAACATTACTAACAGACAATGATTTTATACAAATACATTACGCATATTCAAATAAATATAACTGGTCTATAGTGCACACAAACTTTCATTTTTTTTTGCACATTACTTAGTAAGAATATTTTCTTCGTAATCTTTCAACGCGTTCATATGTTAACATACAACAAATTCGTTCATAGTTGTAATAGGCAGAACAAAATATCATGTGGGATATTATACATGCGTAAACAACCTAGCTAAATAATTGTATTTGCTTTTATACATGTATAACATTCAACTTTTTCCTTTTTTTGGCTTTAGAAATTAGGTCTAACTAGCAGGCGTAGGCATAATATATTACATAGTATATTGAAATTGAGGTGTAAGTAAGCATCTAATTTATAAGATTTATTCCATTACTAAAATCTTTTTGATTCGCAATTGCATCACTGGAAGCTTTCGCAGTACTTGCAATCTTTTTTTTTTCAGATCAAATTTGTGATATATGTCCAAATTATTAACAAACCCACACCTAACTAACTTTTTTTTAAAAAAAATAAGTAAATAATATGCAGACCGACTGACCTATTTATAGACACTTACAAATTTATACTAGCATAAAACTAGTTATATACTAAAATATGTCTATAAATTTATAAACATGCATGTAATATGCAAAGCCGAGACCACCCTCAACCAATACACTTAACATATATAACATGCATATACCAATATATTTATATATAACCCATATATATGCAAACAAAAATAATATAATACGTGTAATACCTTATACGTATCACCATGGTCGAGAAAAGAGAGGGAATGGGGATGCGGGAGAGGATGCGGCAACCGAGGAGAGGTGGGTGAGCGCGGTTGCAGGTTCTAGGAGCAAGGTGGTGGCGCGTATTTCAAGGGAAGGATGGGCTGAAGTGGCTTTCGACTCAACTTGGGTGGAGGGCTCGGCTTTGTAGCCTGTGCGTGGAGGAAGGGCGGCAAATGGTTGTGGCAGTGGTGAAGTGGAAGATGACGATCAGATCAAGGTGGCAGTTGCACCAAAGAGGCTGGTGATGCATCTGACATGGGTGCTGAGCTCGGATGCGTTGAAGGGAAGAGCGAGCGGTAGCTTAGGGTGAGTTTGGCCGTGTGCTTGGGTTGTGGTGATGTGAAGATGCGGGCTTATTTTATCTTTGGAAAAATCCAAAAGAACATAAGGAAAATGTGAAGAGAGGAGGGGAGGAGATGGTACAGAAAAGTAATAGAGAAGAAGATAAAATAAAATAAAAAGGAGGAGAGGATGGTTGGCTTCAGGGAAAGGACGCACTAATAATATATATAAAGTTTGAAACGCAAATATCAGAATGAAAATAGACAGAGAGTGCAACGGACCATAAAAGCAATATTAGAATAATTTTATTTTCAAACGTTGGAAATAGACACTGTCATGGAACGACAATTTAGGAAGTAATAAAATAAATTGCCTATTGGGTTTACAGTGAAAAATAAAAGGATAAAACCAAAATGCTCAAATTCTGAAACCGATACGGAAGGCATTTCGCAAAGTGCAACGTGCACCGGACTCTGAATTTGAAAATCAAATATACTGTAGAAATCAGCATAACAAGACGATCAAAACGGCATACGGATATCAGTGGTATGATTGAATTATAAAAATTCGAATTTTCTATTAGTGGAAAATGCAAGAAAAACGTAGAAAAATAAGATCGACGGAGCTAAATAAACCCGAATTTGGAAAAACGATAAATGACGTCTTGCTCAGAACATGTTTTAGAATTTTTCTATGTAAAAATATTTAGGTTTCGAAAATATTTTATTTTCATCGTTTTTAACTGATAAAATTGAAATAAATTTACGCACGAAACTAAACTTCATATTTTCGGACGAAAATTTATCAGTTGCTATTTTTAACTAGATGTGTTTCAAATATCAAATTTATATTTCAAAATTTTATCGTTTAAAATTCCATAAAATTTCAATTAATAGTGTTATTAAAACTAGTTAAATTTACGGGTCGTTACAGGGGGGATTCTAAAGTTGATCCTGTGAGGAGTCCAGACAAAACTAGTTCCTGAGGATTATGATTAGTGTGTAGCGAAAGTCGAGTGCGCTGATGCCTACAGAGGCATTTGGGTTATGCTATGACGAAATGTAACTCGATGTCACTGCGATCTACTGCAGACCATAGCGAAAGTCGTGTGTGCCGCTTAGATCCAACAGTCTGCGTTTGATTTTATATCGGTAGACTGCGACCTATGGTAACATAGCGAAAGTCGTGTGTGCCGCTGAGAGCCAACAGTCTGCGTTTGGTTTTACATCGGTAGACTGCGACCTATGTGGGAGTGGAGAAGTTTCATTTTTGACAGCGAAAATCGAGGGCGCTGATGCCTACAATTACATGGACTTTTGCTGTAATGGCAACGTAACCCTGTAATGTAACTGCGATCTGTCGTGGGTTCCATGGCGAAATCGAGGGACGCGGAGTGCCTACAGTTACATGGATTTTTGCTGTGATGGCAACGTAGCCCAAGATGTAACTGCGACCATGGATGGGGGTGATGATTTCCAGAGCATTCTCACCAAAGATATTTCCTCTGTTTTCTAAAAAAAAATGTTTTCGATATTTTCAATAAAATTATTTTCCAAGTATTTTCACTGGATGTTGAAAATGGGTCGGCTAAGTACTTATAGATTTTCAATCTTACGTCTGATCAACGTATGACTGAATTTCTGTGAGAACAAGGGTGGACTGGTTGAGAGATTGAGTTATAAGAAGTATTTATTTTATAAAAAGATATTTCAATAGTATTATGTAAATTTAAAAGTATTTCTAAAATTTTAAAATAAAGGAGTAAGCTAGTTAGCTAAATAAATCAGTTAAATGAGTCATGAATGAATTGAATTTGGAAATTAAATTTATAATAACTAATCAAATAAATTTGTAAATTGAAATGAGATTTGATTGAAATAGAACCAAGTTAAATTGAAAAGGAAAATTTATCGTGCAAATGAAGCGAGCTTAAGTTTTGAAGTTGGACTAAATTAAAATAAATTAACATAAGTTTAAATTTTTTACAAGCTCGACTTCGAGTAGGAAGGGTAGATCATTAAATAAAAGCTTGGGTTGAATTAATTTGGGAATGGCTAATAGTATACAAGCATGGAATGCGTCGAGCTAAATAAAATGGTTGTGAATGAATTAAAATGGAAGGAATGAAATGTAAATTGAGTCGACATCAATTTAAATTGGTTATGAAACTTAAGTAATTATTTATTCACATGAATATCATCAAATTGCATAGAATTAATTGTCGTTTGACGTAAACGAAGATAATTAAATTTCTATGAGTTGATAGAAATTAAATAAATTGATTTTAAGATCAATTGAATTGAATATGAGCTTGTTTGGATTAAAAATAAATTGAATGTAATAAATTGAGTTGTAAACCATTAAAATTGAATGAAATGGTATATGAATTGGTTGAAAGCAATTGAATTAGCTTTAAAATCATATAAATTGCTTATGGGAAGTGTTTGGTGCATGTTGCTTATGAAATGCATGTGTTTAGCTATTGAAAGTAAGTGAAATGTTAATAAATTTCATATATTTAGTACTTACATGTTTGAATTGAGTAAATACAAGTACCGGGAAGCCGTTTGGCTGGATTTGGTTGCTCTAATTGCTAAAATAATAAGCCGCTTGCTTAAAATGCTAAATAAAGGTACGCCCACACAATAAAAATAGGAAATATGAACTGTTTTTGTTTTTTCGACCATGTGGGTCGATGTATATATATTTATATCTCTTGTCAAATTGCAAAAGCTCCTCCGTACAAAGGAGACTCTGCCAAAAAATTTGGGAGTTAGAAATTTTTTGAAAATATTTAGAAATTTTTTTGTTAGCGACAAAAACGATTTTAAATTGGAAATTGAAATAAATTAGTGGATGAAACTAATTTAAAATAATGATATGAATCAGTTATAAATGGAAGATAAAATTCAATATTCAGAATTGAAGATACATTGAATTCATATGGAAATGGGGAAAACTAATTGGAATAGAAGTAGATATGAAAACTTCTGTAAGGAAATGTATAAAATGATTTTAAAAGCTATGGTTGGATATTATTGCTAAGTAGGATATACAGGTACTATAAAGGGAAAGGAAAGTTAGTTTTGATTTCAAAAGATAAATTTGAATTGCTCGACAAAAAGGTATGTGTCTAAATTTCTGTATGAAATTTGATTGGGTTTTTGATCTAGCCACTTGGCTTTTGTTTTCTTTTGGAATTTGGGAGCCCGTAGAGGCATTTTGTAGTTATACTGAGCTAGCCGCGCAAAGGAGATGCTGGCAAAAAAATTCAAAAATTTAGAGAGTTAGAAATTTTTTGAGAAAGATTTGATAATTTAATTTTGGATTTAAATTTAAATTTGAATTGTTAAGTAAATAATATTATAGGGACTTAAGGATAAGTCTGGAAAGGTAGAAAAAGGGTTAGTGTGTCTTTAATAAAAAGTTTATTTTGCGAATTGTTTGAAATTGTTTGGTTTTGGGAAAAAGTAAATGCGTATCGGACCATTCTTCTTAACTAGCAATTTCGGGGACGAAATTCTTTTAAGGGGGAGGAATGTGACGACCCGGAATTTTTAAGCATTTGAAATTGGAATATCTAATTGATTTTAGATATTTGAAAGATTTATTTTAACTTGAATTCCAAACACCACTATTTATTTGATAATTAAATTTTTGAATTAAATAATTGAAATTTGGGTGGATATTGAATCTTTAGTTTTAAGCTTGTTAAAAATAATTTGAAGGCTTGAGGAATCTACATTGATAAAACTGAAGATAGTAAAAGTGTTGAAATTGAATTTGGGAATGTTGTATTAAGTTTTGAAAATATATCGTTTAAATTGACGTTTAAAAATAGTGATCCGGGCCACAATCTCGAAATTCGACGAAACCAGTTCCATTGGATCCGTAATAGTGTATTATTATCGGATTTTAAATTTCATCGCATTTGGGTTTACCATTTGGTCGTGCGATCTAAAACGTCTGGATAATTTAATTGAAAATTAATTTAAATAGTCGATCCAAAAAGCTTTCTTCCACATACGATCGAATTGGAGCTCTAGACTTATCCCGTTGGGTTCAGAATAGCGATATAACATTGTAAAGACTGGGCGGCATGCCTCAATAAGAGAATTAGATTTCGATGTATGTAATATAGGATAATTTGAATAGATAAAAATAAAGTCCAATTAGGGTCAATCTCAGCCAACCTAACCCTTCATCTCAGCTACGCTATACCCTGATATAAGACGCCCTTCTTCAACTTTAAATCTCACTCACCTTTTGTCCTCGGTGTCTTCAATTCGAGCCAAGAAAAAATCGAATCATTAAAAAAAATGTAGCAACGCGATCAATGACGCGTGCATGGGATGGCAGGGGTGCGAACGCCTGGATGGCGAGGGAGTTGGCACGAGTAGAAGGAGACGAGTCGTGGAGGTTGGCAACGCTATGGCGTGGAGTGCGAGTACACCACGAATAGGGTTTGGCTATGATTTCCTAGTGGTGTGCGCGAGCAGTAGAGGAGGCGCGTTCATTTGTTATTATGGTTTTCTCTAGCCTCGTGTAGATGTGGCGGCTACGCTGGGTTCTCGAGAAGGTGGTGTCGACCTGGAAGTGTGCGTTGTCAACTATAGTGTGGTTGTAGTAGCTATGGATAGGAGCTTATGAGATGACGATGTGGTGGATCTTGATGTTATCCCGCTTTTTGGCAAAGCCGTGATACCAAAAGATTGGCCAAAGACAAAGGGCAGCTCGTCTCAGAGATTGGTTGCACTTCTCTTCGCTATGGATATCGATGAATTTTGTCCGAGCCCGGATCGGGCCGCAATTGATAGGGCATGGCAAGAAAGACCATAGAAGCCAGCATTTCAAATTTCAAGACGGTCCGAGGTCGTATGCTCAAGTTATGATGGATTCAAGATGAGACGGTGCACATTGCTTGGTTCGAACCCATCGTGTTCGAACCCATCATGTTCGAAACCACCATGTTCGAACCCATCCTGTTCGAACCCGTCATGTTCGAAACCATCTGTTTCGAACCCATCAGTTTCGAATCCATCCTTTAACTTCGAGACCATCACTACTTCGAACCCATCAGAAGCTCCGACTCCATCGCCTTCGAATCCATCAGGAGCTTCGACTCCATCAGCACCTTGGACTCCATCAGAAACTCCGAATCCATCAGAAGCTTCGAATCCATCCAAGCTTCGAATCCATCAGGAGCTTCGAATCCATCAGAAGCTTCGAATCCATCAGCTTCGACTCCATCAGCCATCGGTTTCGAATCCATCCACATCGCATACGAAAGCGTGGATTCGAACCATATGGAGTCGAACCATATGGATTCGAACCTATGGATTCGAATGAATCAGTGGAGTCGAAGCGACCAGCATGACGAACACCCAATTTCGAACCGATCATAACTCCAAATCTACTGATCCAAATCCCATGAAATTTTTACAGAAGTTTGTCTACGTGATGAAGAACGTCCACGCCAAGTTCCATCGTAATTGGACAATTTTTTGATCGATTCGAAGTTCACTTCGAATCGATCCCAAACTGGGCACGCACTTCAAGAACGCGGGCCTGTGGGCCCCCCGTCACGCGCCAAGCAGCCTCTCCATGATTTAGGCGGGATTTTGGCCTTCCACACCTATAAATAGAGCCCCTGGTCATTCAGAAGGGAGGTCGGAGAATTTGGAGAGAAAGAGTACGCCTAAACGCTGCCAGAATCACTCCATACCACCATCTTGGCTGCTGATTTCGAATCTAAGTCTATTGTCTGCTGTAATTTGCTTCAAAACACTTGTAACCTTCAAGTATTAAGCAATAAAGTGATCAAACTTCATAGTGGACGTAGGCGCATCGCCGAACCACTCTAAATTCTTGTCTTCTATGCAATTTACTTTTCTATAACTAGGAGTTTTTGTTAGATAATTTTCATTTCCAATTTAAGTTCTTCATTTATTATCTCTTCAAAGACTTCCGAAGGGTGTTGCCCAATTTTGGTGCAAACATTTTGGTGCTTTCACTGAGAAAGAAAAAGAACCAGTTCTTTCTCCCGCTCCGTGGATCTATCTTCGATACCGGATTGCACAAATCTAAGAGGGAGATCCAGATTCCAAATTCAGATTCCACCCATTCTTTTCAGGTTTGCTCAAAATCTAGGATAGGAATCTAACCTACAGGATGGTTAGTACGAGAACCACTTCCAACATTGGTAACCAAGAAGGTCAGGATAGGCAGAATCCCGCACAACTACCGTCAGCCAATCAGGATACCGTTGGGCAAGCGGATCAGTCAGGTCCGGTTACAAGGCAGGAGTTCCAAACATTACTGCAGGAATTAACTAAAAGCCGACAACAGCTAACTGAGCAGCTACGTATCAATGCTGAATTAGCTAACCAACTAAACCATCAAGGGCGAAGGAGATCAAAAAGGGACCACGCTCCGCATTCTTCCGCGGAAAGCTCTGCCTCATCCGACTATAACGGCAGATCTACGCGCCCCAGGCTAGACGGAAATCATGCGCATGCTTCTGGCCTCCGGCAGACATTGACTGTAGGGCAAATAAGAGTTGGCCCCTCCGCCAGTTTTCATACGGGACCCTCCTCTCGAGGAGGCACTGTGCCACAGCACACCGCAGATGACCAAGCCGCCGCAGTTGGCACAGGAGTCGACACCCGAAATCACTCCAGTCCAAACTGCCACCCACAGGAACGTGTCCCAGGACCGAATATCCCGGAAGATGTCGAGCCAAGGAGGCGAGATTCGGATCGTCGACAGCGCCCGATCCCACCTCGCACTGTGGAGCCCGACCACACTTTGGCTCGACACCCTTCAAATACAGCAACACCTGATCTCTCAGCTATGGTCCGCCAAATGGTTCGCGAAAGTCAAGGTTTGACGAATGACGATTGGGGGATCTCTCGAAGTCACACCCCGTTCACCGATGACATATTATATGATGAGCCTCCCCGGCGATTCAGAATGCCGGCTTTGCCCATGTATGAAGGAAACTCTGATCCTAGCCAGCATATTCTAAAGTACGAGTGGTCAATGACTGCTGCAAGAGCTGATGATGCAGTAAAGTGCCGTAGTTTTCCTATTTCCTTGGGAGGGATTGCGATAATGTGGTTTACACGATTACCACCACGGTCTATCTCCTCGTTTGACCAGTTGGCGACCAAGTTTATCGAACAGTTCCGTATGCACATCGCCAGGCCCAAAGACGTAAACACTTTATCTAGTGTCACTCAAGTTCCCGGGGAAACACTCAGGCGATACCTGGAAAGATTCAACGCCGCCTGCGCAGAAATCACTAACCCCAATGATAATTCAATCTTGATGGCTCTTACTAAAGGGATTGACCCCGATTCTGATTTTGGAAACTGGCTAGCTGGAAAACCTCCCGCGTCGTTGGATCGTTTCTATTCCAAAGCCGCCCAATTCCTAAGGCGTGAGGATGCGAAACAATCTAGGAAGCAGGACGATGCAAGGCCCAACAAGGAGGGGGTTCAAAGCAATGTGGCGGTTAAACAGTCAGGAGAGGGCTCAGGAAGGGTGCAGTTGAATATTCAGAACAAGCAAACCCAGCCAAGGAATGGCGATAATAGGAATAAGAAGCAGGATCAGAACCGTGGCCCCCGACGTAGGGCGCAAATGTTTGAAAACTATACACCACTGAATACGACATTGGAAAACGTATATCTACAAACCTGTAATGCAATGCAATACAAGAAGCCGGCTCCGAAATTATCATCGGAAAAACAAATTCAAACGGGGAAGTTTTGTAGATTTCACGAAAGCTATGGACACAACACCAATGACTGCAGGCATCTGCAAGACCTTATTGAAAAACTGATCAGAGAGAGGAAGTTGGATCAATTTGTGCGAGCACCGCAAACCGGCGGTGTGGGCCCATCAAACCAAAACCGTGCGCAGAACCAAGAAA
Organism: Allium cepa; assembly: GCA_030765085.1. Taxonomy (NCBI): domain Eukaryota; kingdom Viridiplantae; phylum Streptophyta; class Magnoliopsida; order Asparagales; family Amaryllidaceae; genus Allium; species Allium cepa. Next base: position 275,074,175 of record CM060928.1, read on the forward strand.
AACAGGAAGAGCCCGCCCGTACAAGCGGAAGGTTGGTCATAAATACAGTCAGTGGTGGCCCTCATCCAGCGGATCGAAGTTGGAGGGAAATGGAATCATACGCCAATTCGATCAGGCACGTAAGTTTTGAAAGCTGTAATACACTTGATGAAGGGACTCCGGCTAAACAACAGAAGACGATGACGGATGACATCATCTTTAGAAACCGAGATGCTGACAAAGTCGAAGCCCCGACCATAGACCCACTGGTCATATCCGCACAGGTTGGTCCTGCTTGGATGAAGAGGATCCTGGTAGACAGTGGAAGCTCAGTAAACATCTTGTTTAAAGGGGCATATGATCAGATGAAGATGGAAGCTAAGGATCTAAAGCCTTGTCAATATAGGATCCACGGCTTCGACGGAAGTGCAAATATACCCACCGGGATGGTGGAATTGCCAGTAGAATTGGGAAACGGAGAACGCCGTAGAGTCCGAATGTTACAGTTTGTTGTCCTGGATATCCATTCACCCTATAATGCCTTTCTGGGCCGACCAGCCCTTGCAGAATTTAGGGCAGCAATTGCCCCGTGGTGTCTGACTCTAAAGTTCCCTACTGACCACGGGATTGGGGTCGTTCAAGGGGACCAGGCTGCCGGGAGAGCCTGTTATGTTGCTGAACTACGAAAAGCGCAAAGGAAGGAGAAGGGAAAGGGCGTGGGGGAATCTCTCCGCGTCCGCTTTGCCGACGATTGACAATTAGCGCCTGGGCCTCGGCCCGGGCACCACGACCAATTCCAGAAGGATCTTGACCCTCGAGACACTGAAGATAATGATGAATCCAAAGAAAATCAAGCTTCTCCAGCCGAGCTGACGATCGACGTTCCAATTGATGACAATAACGATTCGAAAATATTGAAAATTGGGTCTCAGCTAAACCTACAAGCACAACAGGAATTGGTCGAATTTCTCCAAGGGAATCTAGACGTATTCGCCTGGACGCACTCCGATATGTGTGGAATCTCGTCGGACATCGCGAGCCACACCTTAAATATTGACCCGCGATACATCCCGGTCAAGCAAAAGAGACGCGGTATGGATCCAGAGAGATCTGCCGCCCTCAAAGAAGAAGTCGATAAGTTAAAGACGAATGGGTTTATCCGAGATGCTTTATACCCGGAATGGGTATCCAATCCTGTACTTGTCCGCAAACCAAATGGAAAATGGAGAACGTGCGTCGACTACTCTGACTTAAATAAGGCTTGTCCAAAAGACAGTTTCCCACTTCCTCGAATCGATCAACTGGTGGATTCAACGGCCGGACACGAATTATTGTCTTTCATGGATGCTTACTCCGGGTATAATCAGATACCCATGCATGTGCCTGATCAAGAACATACAAGCTTCGTAACTGACCTAGGACTATACTGCTACATGGTCATGCCTTTTGGTTTAAAGAATGCCGGAGCAACTTACCAACGCTTAGTCAACCGGATGTTTGCCGATCAGATCGGGAAAACCATGGAGGTTTATGTAGATGACATGTTGGTAAAATCACGGTACTCCATTGATCATGTCAAGGACTTGGAGTCAATGTTCAATGTCCTCCGGAGATATGGGATGAAGCTAAATCCATTAAAATGTCATTTTGGGGTTGCTTCCGGAAAGTTCCTTGGATACATCGTCAACGCCCGGGGAATAGAGGCCAACCCCGAAAAGATCTGGGCAATCAGGAATCTTCAAACCCCGAGGACCATAAAACAGGTTCAGAGTCTCAACGGAAAGGTTGCAGCGCTAAGCAGGTTCATCTCAAAATCAACAGATAAATGCATACCCTTTTTCGATCTGATCTGAAAAGGGAAACGAAACTTCGAATGGACAACGGAATGTGAGGGCGCGTTTCGATCACTAATCCAGCATCTTTCCACACCACCGATTCTTTCAAAACCTGTTGATCACGAGCAATTATACCTTTATCTGGCTGTATCTGAAAACGCTGTTAGCGCTGCATTGGTTCGTGAGGAAGGCCGAATACAAAAACCAGTCTATTACGTCAGTAAACGATTAACCGGGGCCGAGAAAAATTATCCAAGGCTAGAAAAGTTGGCATACTGCCTAGTCATCGCCTCGAGGAAGCTCCGCCCATATTTTCAGGCTCACCCTATCATTGTATACACCGACCAACCGTTACAACAGGTCCTCACACGACCTGAGACGTCTGGCAGGTTACTAAAGTGGAACATTGAGCTGAGTCAGTTCGACATCGCATATGTTCCAAGGAGAGCCATACACGGTCAAGTCTTGGCAGATTTCATTGCCGAATTCACTGTTCCTGAAGACTTACCCGAAACTGGTGATTCCCCCGAAGATATATGGAAACTATACACTGATGGCGCATCCAACGATCGATGCTCAGGCGCAGGGATTGTGCTTGAGACCCCCGAGGGCCGATCCATCTGCTACGCCTTAAAGTTTGACTTTCGGGCAACCAACAACGAAGCTGAATACGAAGCCTTGCTCACCGGGTTGAAGTTGGCCCGAGACCTGAAAATTATCGCTGTGGAAATCTACTGCGATTCCCAGTTGGTGGTATGTCAAGTTCGGGGTGAGTACCAGGCCAAGGATAGAAGGCTAGCCGCTTATCTAGCCCGGGTCCGAGCAATACTGGATCAGTTTGATTATTATACCATTTTCTACATACCCCGAGAGCACAATCAGAAAGCCGATTCATTGGCAAAGCTGGCAAGTACAGGCGAAACTCAACACTTGGGACTCGTCCCTGTCGAGACATTATCCTCTCCGAGCATTGATCGAACGGAAAATGAATTCACATTAGAAGCTACATCCGAGAAGGAATCATGGATGACTCCCTACCAAGATTATATTAAGCATGGCACACTGCCCGAACGACGAAGCGAGAGAAGACAGATTCTTCGAAAGGTGTCGCGATTTGTCATTCAAGACGGAGTTATGTATCGAAGAGGTTACTCTGTTCCTCTTCTCCGGTGTATCGCGCATGACGAAATCAGGCGAGTATTGCATGAGGTGCACGAAGGAGAATGTGGCGATCACACTGGGGGGCAAGCGCTTGCCAAGAAAATACTTCGAAACGGATATTACTGGCCTACCGTTAACTGCGATGCTATGGATTATGCCAAGAGGTGTGATAAATGCCAGAAACACGCTCGGATCCCTAGAGCCCCGCCTTCCGAAATAACCCAAATGGTCAGCCCGTGGCCATTTGCAATGTGGGGGATGGATATAATCGGTGCATTGCCTTTAGCTAAAGGGGGTGCAAAGTACGCCATAGTTGCGGTTGATTACTTCACCAAATGGGCTGAGGCTGAGCCCCTTGCAACAATAACAACAAAAAAGGTGATCAACTTCGTGGTGCGCAACATCATCTGCCGGTTTGGTATCCCGCATACTATTATCACCGATAATGGAGCCCAATTCGACAGTACTGAATTCAGGGATTTCTGTCTGCGATTTCACATCCATAAGAGATTCTCAGCAGTAGCGCATCCACAAGCAAACGGTCAGGTCGAGGCCGTCAATAAGGTTATCAAGTCTATATTGAAGAAAAGATTGGAGAAAGCCGGGGGCAAATGGGTCGATGAACTACCAATGGCTCTGTGGGCATACAGAACAACTCACAAAACTGCGACCGGACACACCCCTTTTTCTCTATCCTATGGCTCCGAAGCAGTTATCTCGGTCGAAATGGAAGTTCACTCTCACCGTGTGACATACTACGACCCGAAAACGAATGCTATATTACTTGCTGAATCCCTAGATCTGCTTGATGAGAAACGTGAAGAAGCCGACGTGAGGGCAGCTGCATATCGAAGTCGAGTCGCCCGAATATACAACGCCAAGGTCCGCCCACGGACTTTTGAATCCGGCGACCTGGTACTCAAAAGAGTTTACCCGGTCCCTTCGCACATGAACCCAAATTGGGAAGGGCCGTATATGATTTCACAAAAACTCAGAGATGGCACGTTCAAGTTATCGACCGTTGATGGTCTCACTTTACCAAGAGCCTGGAATAGCGGAAGCCTCCGTCCCTACTACACCTAACAGGCTTTATTTATCTTTCTATCAATTTCTTCCTTAGCATTTTGTTTTTCGCATTTTGAAATTTGAGCTTGTAATAAGGCAACTGATGTTGTCATGCTTCTTTTGTTTCAGCAATAAAACGCCATCTCTTCGAGCCAAAAGTTGTGATTCACTGAAAATAGCACATAATATCACATTGCACGAAGAACTAAATTCCATCACACGGTGGGATTTATCTAAATAGGGAGTAACTGTGATACGACCAGTAACTTACTAAATGAGACCCGAGCTCGGGGGCAAAACACAATACCAGCATTCACAGGGATTGATACACGACAATCCTTTTACTAACTCCAACTTCCCAGAGTGTGAATTGGAGTATAAAATATCCAATAAGTCGTTCCCAGAGCGCGAACGGACTCCAACTTCCCAGAGTGTGAATTGGAGTATAAAACGTCCAATAAGTCGTTCCCAGAGCGCGAACGGACTCCAACTTTCCAGAGTGTGAATTGGAGTATAAAACGTCCAATAAGTCGTTCCCAGAGCGCGAACGGACTCCAACTTCCCAGAGTGTGAATTGGAGTATAAAACGTCCAATAAGTCGTTCCCAGAGCGCGAACGGACTCCAACTTCCCAAAGTACGAATTGGAGTATAAACATCTAATCCAGATCCCCGAAGCACGAATCAAAGTACAAGTGACAATTCGGAGTTCCCAAAATACGGGCCGAGATATCAATATCAACTCCCAATTCCCATAGCGTGGAATGGAGTGTAAACATCGATAACCCTCAGATTCCTGGAATGCAGGACAGATTATCAATCTCAAATTGTCATGAGTCCCCAGAAAGGGGGGAGGCATGTGTTCAGGGCTTGCAATAGACGCAATCAGCCACCAGAATATGAGTATTACTCCCCACAACTAAGGGGCAAAAAGCTGGGTGCTAATCGCTGGCCTAAGTGATAATATACTCAGAATCCGACTCATTCATTAAATCACGACACGAAGCTATATAAATACCAAGCGAATACAACACAAATACTGCAAGGCATTCAGATAAGAAGAAAAGTGTAACTTCCCATTTCATCAACCAACAAAAACAAGTTTGATTACACGGCAAGTAAAGATGTTTCAATTAAGTGGAGGCCGCATCCGTACATACACATGGCCCAAGAAAAAACAAAAGAAAAGGCAAAAGAATTGTTATCTGTAAATCTCACGGCAAAGCGAGGGGCTCACTCTTTCTTCCTCCGGTGCTTCTTCCTCGGAGTTGAGCCGCTAGACCCACTGCCTGGCTTCATACGAGACTTTTTGCCTTTCTTTGGAACATCCTCCGGTTCCGGCATGATATCAACATCTTCCTCAGAACTGGAAGGGATGGAGATCCTTTTATAAGGACGAGCCAGGGGCACGGGAGCAGTAACGGATACTTGTTCAGCAACACTCGAGACGGTTACTGTGCCACCAGGGGAAATCATCATTAGAGAAGATAAGCTTGAAGGAACGGCATCACCATCGGGGCCAACTATCACTGTCTTGGCCATCTCGGCACTTATCTCTGCTAAAATCTCCTCCTCTCGAGACAGTTGAGGTGCGCTAGGTACGCCGGTGGTCGTCACGATCGAGCCAGAAACAGAAGTAGCTCCGCTCGTCACGAAAGAAAGGTCGGGCATGGGGTCAAGAGGATGACCAAATAGCTCTTCAAACATTTGAACATCGAATGATATTGAGCCTCCTTCTCCCGTATCACCAACCATGGCGGCAGTTGAAATCGCCTCGGTGACGATAACTCCACGTGTAGGATGTAAAGCCGAAAGGACAGGGAGCACGGGTGCGACACTCTCGGTCACTAAACAACCAAAATTAGAGCTATCAGACCAAGAAATTCCCTCGAAAATCAATGTTTTGAGACGTAAAGGGAAATACCTACTTTACCTTGCCTTGGAGCTTGAACAAGCTCGGGGACGAACGTCTTGCCCGAGGACAGTTCCGGTTGGTCCGGATTGTAGGCGGGAATAACTTGTGAATCAACCACGGCAGCAGCTTCGGGTGAAGTCGAAACAGGGACTTCAGTATTCCCGCTATGGTGCACGACACCCGAACCTTCGCCAACCTCCGTTCGATGGATGACAAGTCTTTCTTTTTCAACAGAAATGATTGCTTCATGAAGGGTCCTCCTCTCATCCTCGCTGAGCAGACGTGACTCGAGCTCAAACTCATCTAATACCAAATCCGGACAAGACGTCCTCTTGTTTTCCACTAATTTCTTCCAAGCATTGTAGAGAGGCATCGAGTAATCCCCTAGCCAGGATAGGTTTCTATGCTCCAATACATTGGCATTATATGTGTCCAAAAGATCGTCAAATTCGGCCTCCATTTTGAACCTCTCTGCTTGGACTCTATCCTCCAACTCCGATTCAACCTCCTTGACCCTTGCAATTGCCACATCGCGCTCGGCCCGAAAAGATACAGCCTGCTCACACGCCTCTTGCGCAGCCACGTTCGCGTCGTCTTTTTCTTTATTCATGTCAGCAAACCTAGCCTTTAGCTCCTCTAGTTCCTTCACTGCCGCATCCCGCTCAGATTCAACGTTCTTGTATCGATGACCTAAGTCTTCAACTAAAGTACAATGTGCCTGTTGCATTTTCGCCATTTCAGCTAATGTCTCATCAACCTTCTGTAACGACTCGACCTCGGCCTTGCGGGAAGATTCCGCCTCAGATTGGAGTATGTCGACGATGCGACTCTTTTGAGCCAAGTCGGCCTCTAGCTTCTCAATGATTTGGGCCCGGTCGAAGGCAACTTTGGAAGCCTTAACAGCCGCTTTATACCATTCTTTGTACTGGGCAAAAAAGTCGCGGGTATAGTTGAGCGCCGAAGTCGCGGCATCATCGGGAATCCTTTTAAGATTGGGAGGAAAAATACAAGCATCAAAGCAAATCTCTGGAAAATCTTTCCTCAGTTGTGCAAGCCTGATGGCCCCTTCGCCAGAAGACTCAACAAGGGTCTCCTCCCCAGATATAGACGTTGCGACCCCGGTTCGAGAATGATGTGGCTCAGGCCTCGAAACCTACGAAGATGACTGATGTCGCAGAGGCTCGGATGCCTGGACATGACTTCGGGATTGCGGAGGAGATCGAGATAGGGAGCGATGCCTACGATCTCTGTCCGATCGTTCCTGGCTGGAGTTACCACGGCGATGATCCTTTGCATAATACCCCTGGCCATATTGCCTCCGGTCACGATCACGGTCGGGGCCTCCACGACGAGATTCATAGTTGGTTGAGGGGTGATGCACTCTCCGGAGTTTGTCCAATGTAGTCTGACGACCAGCCATGTTACCTGGAAAAGAGATACAGTTCAGTTAAGTTCCAGGAAAAATCAGTAAGACGAGTGAAGCAGTCATGTAGTGTCATGAGAGTGTATGCAAATGTGCAAAGCCCCCGACCAACCAGAGGTTTCGACTGCACTAATGGGTAAAAGCCCGCTTATGTCTAACGCTTCCCGGAGCTCAACCAGCCCGGACTTGTGATAAAGAGAAACGCACTCCGGTATGGGAACGTCATCCAGCCCTGTGAAAATGTTTCCTGATTGACAAAGAGCGGAGTCAGAAGAAATAATTCCAGAAGTCAAGCGAGACACGATTACGGACTTCCGTCTCACAAATTTAGGAACAACGGCCTTGCCTTTCCGTTTTTTCCCTGCTTGGGGAAAATCAGCCGCTAGCCCGGTGTCAGTAGGCGTCCTCTCATCATCGCCCATTCCTCTTATCGCTACACCGGTCCTCTTCTTTGCCTTCGGAGCCGATTTCACAAACCCTTCAACGACAATACTCTGGTTCGACTCAATTAAGCCCAACGTCCTTAAGTTATCATCGGTTAAGACCAAGTCAATGTGCCGCAGGTCACTTGGAACCTCTTGTAGACTTCGGATGATGTTTCTGTATCAACCACCGTCTGGCCTTGATATGATAGCTGCAAAAAAAAAAAAAAAAAAAAAAACCTGATGTCAGTTCAAGTGGTGACAATGACCATTAAAGAAGGCTAGCACGATTTACGACACTTACGTTTGGACAGCCATCGCCTAGCGAATCCTGGAGGGCATCGGACAAAGAACCATTCATTCTTAAAGTAACTGAGTCTGGTCCAAGCTCCCGTCACAATCTGACAATTTCTAACTGCCTCCAGAAAGGTGAACGATGGACTATCACCCCTGCTCTTGAAGTTGAATATATGTCTAATTTCAGCTGGCCTAGGCGGACGAAAAAGGCGGTCCATGAATAAGATGAAAACACTGTTCAGTAACGCGTGTCCGTTAGGGTGAAGTTGTGCGGGAGCGATTCCAATGAACGATAGCATCTCCCTGATATATTGGTTAAACGGGGGGAGAGTTCCAGCCGCACAAGCGTGGCGATAAAAAGCAGTATAGCCCTCGGGTGGATTGTGAGGCCTATCATCAACCCCCGGTAGCAAAACATCATCCGGGGATAAGCTATGCTTCGAACATATCCGACCCAATAATGCTCCAGAAATATTAGATCGGACGGAATCTATGGGATCCTCGATAAATAAGGCCTCCGGCAATTCGTCCGGAGCAGGATCTATTACTTCGGGAATGATCTCTGGAATTTCTAGCATCAGAGGAGGCAAGCTTTGTAACTCTAGTTGTTCGGAACCCGAAGACTCCATAACTAACTAACTCACGAAAAAGCAGCGTTAAAAAACGAAGAAAGCCCGTATATTCCCCGGTGTGAAGCATATGGATATGTCGTGCAATGCGAATACATAACTAAAACAAATTTTACAAGAGTAAAACGCGGTATCTGAACGACTAGGCTTTTGGATCAGGGAACGAAAACGACCGTCATCACTGACCGTCGCTTTCGCGTCCTTCGGATACTGCTGGCCGATTCAAGTGTGGATTCGTTTAAGTCACGGTGCCATCGACGAGCTCAAAAAGACAGGTCAGGTCAACCTTGATCATGCGAAGGACGAAGCTCGTCGGAATCAGATATGCTAAAAATTTAGTGAGTTCGTTAAAAGTTCGATTTAAAAGAGGTCATAGTTCAGAAGCAAGAACGTTCGAATCAATCAACATGATTCGACACAAGTCAGATCAGTGAACCTCGAATCAGCGCAGCTCGAACCCATGGAGCCCCACCTGACTTCGAATCCATCAAAGTCGGGCTCCTTCGAATCCATCAAGAGCGGTTCGAATCCATGGAGCTTCGAAACCATCGAAATCGTGCTCCTTAGAATCCATCAAGGGTGTTTCGAACCCATGGAGCCCCACCTGACTTCGAACCCATCAAAGTCGGGCTCCTTCGAATCCATCAAGGGCGGTTCGAATCCACGAAGCCCCACCTAGCTTCGAATCCATCGGAATTGAACTCCTTCGAATCGATGAACGTGTCATTGCTTCGAATCGATCAGTAGTGAGCTCCTTCGAATCGATCAGAATGCCACTGTTTCGAATCCATCACAGCTCACCTTTTTGTTGTGTTCTCCTGCGATCATCGGTTCGAAGCTACCCATTCGAAACCAAATCAAAGCGCGCACCCCTAATCGATACGGCTCCAAGTTTTGCATTCCTCAGTTCCATGGAGTCGGCCTACTTCGTTCAAACCTCGTCACTCTCCAAAAATTTCCAGGAGGAGGGGTTGAATCAATGCCAAAAAAGATTAATCTATCATTCTCAAAACCGAATCGACCCCTTGATTACCTGATTTAGTTTGATCACAAATGGAAGCTAGAAGGAATTTGGTCGATTCGTGAAAAAGCACGTTTGATTTGGCTCTGGGAAATCGATTCAGAGAAGCAGCTAAAACAATGGTAAAAGGTAAAAAGTGAAAATGAAGTCAACCTCGTATATTTATACGGATTCCAAGAGGGATTAGTGTCACTTCAACTCCCATCGATTCGAACGACCACTTTCGAATCCATCCCAGTTTCGAATCCATCGGAGTCTTCGAACCCATCACTGATTCGAATCCATCCAAGTTTTCTTCGAACCCATCGCTGATTCGAATCCATCCAAGTTTCGAATCCATCAAGGGCTTCGAGTCCATCAGGGTCCTCGAATCCATCATTGATTCGAATCCATCTAAGCTTCGAATCCATCGGGAGTTTCGAATCCATCAGAAGCTTCGACTCCATCAGCAAACAAAGACCGACATGACTCATGGACACACGACGTTAATAAGGGCGGAGCTAATGTATGTGTACACATAACGAACCAACGTTCGATTTTGAACATTCACAGGGATCAAATATTCACCCTGTTATAGCAACGACAGCCAACGATTAAGCACAGTCGCACAGTAATCAATCATATCAAGGCAAGGTTACGGCAATACGGTATATGAGTCTCAACAAAAAGAGGGCAATGATTTTTCAGAAAGAAATGGCAGCTATTCAAAGCACGTCATGTTCCCACAGGACGTACTTTGGGGGGCAAAATGTTATCCCGCTTTTTGGCAAAGCCGTGATACCAAAAGATTGGCCAAAGACAAAGGGCAGCTCGTCTCAGAGATTGGTTGCACTTCTCTTCGCTATGGATATCGATGAATTTTGTCCGAGCCCGGATCGGGCCGCAATTGATAGGGCATGGCAAGAAAGACCATAGAAGCCAGCATTTCAAATTTCAAGACGGTCCGAGGTCGTATGCTCAAGTTATGATGGATTCAAGATGAGACGGTGCACATTGCTTGGTTCGAACCCATCGTGTTCGAACCCATCATGTTCGAAACCACCATGTTCGAACCCATCCTGTTCGAACCCGTCATGTTCGAAACCATCTGTTTCGAACCCATCAGTTTCGAATCCATCCTTTAACTTCGAGACCATCACTACTTCGAACCCATCAGAAGCTCCGACTCCATCGCCTTCGAATCCATCAGGAGCTTCGACTCCATCAGCACCTTGGACTCCATCAGAAACTCCGAATCCATCAGAAGCTTCGAATCCATCCAAGCTTCGAATCCATCAGGAGCTTCGAATCCATCAGAAGCTTCAAATCCATCAGCTTCGACTCCATCAGCCATCGGTTTCGAATCCATCCACATCGCATACGAAAGCGTGGATTCGAACCATATGGAGTCGAACCATATGGATTCGAACCTATGGATTCGAATGAATCAGTGGAGTCGAAGCGACCAGCATGACGAACACCCAATTTCGAACCGATCATAACTCCAAATCTACTGATCCAAATCCCATGAAATTTTTACAGAAGTTTGTCTACATGATGAAGAACGTCCACGCCAAGTTCCGTCGTAATTGGACAATTTTTTGATCGATTCGAAGTTCACTTCGAATCGATCCCAAACTGGGCACGCACTTCAAGAACGCGGGCCTGTGGGCCCCCCGTCACGCGCCAAGCAGCCTCTCCATGATTTAGGCGGGATTTTGGCCTTCCACACCTATAAATAGAGCCCCTGGTCATTCAGAAGGGAGGTCGGAGAATTTGGAGAGAAAGAGTACGCCTAAACGCTGCCAGAATCACTCCATACCACCATCTTGGCTGCTGATTTCGAATCTAAGTCTATTGTCTGCTGTAATTTGCTTCAAAACACTTGTAACCTTCAAGTATTAAGCAATAAAGTGATCAAACTTCATAGTGGACGTAGGCGCATCGCCGAACCACTCTAAATTCTTGTCTTCTATGCAATTTACTTTTCTATAACTAGGAGTTTTTGTTAGATAATTTTCATTTCCAATTTAAGTTCTTCATTTATTATCTCTTCAAAGACTTCCGAAGGGTGTTGCCTAATTTTGGTGCAAACACTTGAAAAGGGTTGTTGTGCTGGCAATGATAAAGGTGGAGGTAGGCAGCTGATTGGAGGAGTTTGGGTGAGTGATGGGTGGGGTTCTGTTGCGATTGATGATTGTAAGGTCGAGAGCTTGGTGTACAGATCTGTTAATAAGGAAGAAGGTAATTTAATTTTAAAAAGCATTTTTAATAATGTCGATCATGTTTAAACCTATAAAAAAATATAAATATATAAATATTCGTTAATTTATATTATTCGAAATTTGCTTATACAAGGTTAAATCGCACGGAATCAGTCGTATAGGATTCAGATCTGCGGAATCTAATCAAAAGAATTTAAATTGGAATGACTAGCAAATTAAATCAAGGTGAGTAAATCTCACTCATTTGGATTACTAGTTTATTTTAAGGTGTTATAAAGTATTTATTAGCTAATTGAATGGATTGATAAAAATTTATTATCGTTTAAAATTATATATATAGTAGTATATATTAGTAGTTGGATATATTCCCGCCTATTGAAGCGGATGAGACCCTACGCGCCGCATAATAGCGGATGATATTATATAAATCCCATATACCGCGGTATTCCAGACTCAATTCAATTTTCCACTTGAATAGTCTTCCAAACGTCTCAGGTCGTTGTATTATCTATCGTAATGACTAGCCATCATAGATGTCAGTGGAGTGAGCCTGTAAATCACTTGTTTATATAATTTACCAATCTTTGGATTCAGTTCTCTTTGCATAACATTATTGCATTTATGGCATGTACCGACATGGAGAAATAGATGTGTAATTTTTTATGATCCAATGACTTTGATAGGATGAGAGGTCTCTCAAAGTGATCTACCAGAGCTTGAAACATGTTAACGCAATCATGCGAGAGTTTCTTTTCCATTTCCTGATTAGGTCGAAGTAAAGAGTACACTTGTCAGTGGCCCTAGAGGTAAATCGACTTAGGGCGATGACCTTCCCATTTAGGCTCTATACCTTCTTTATTATCTTCGGTACCCAAATGCCTCAGATTGCCTGAATCTTCTTGGGATGGGCATTGATTCCCGAAGAGTTGAGCATTAAACCCAGAGCTTCCCTACTGCAACACCGAAAGAGCATTACAAGGGACTGAGTTTCATTCCATATCCTCGGACAAAACTAAATATCTCTACCAAATCATCGATGTGGTTATTTGATTTCTGTGACTTCACGAGCATATTATCCATATATACCTCTATTGATATCCTTATCTGGTATTCGAACATCCAGTTGACTAGCTTTGGTAAGTAGCTCCAACATTCTTTAGTCCAAACGAAATCACAACATAATGATATAGCCCTAGATCGGTAATGCAGTTGGTGTGCTCCTGGTCGAGGATGTGCATTGGGATTTGGTTGTTTCCCGATTACAAATCCATAAAAGAAAGCAGTTCATATCCAACGGTTAATTATACCAGCTGGTCATCTCAGAAGTGGAAAGCTGTCTTTTGGGTACGCTTTGTTTAGGTTTGAGTAGTCAACGCATGTCCACCACTTTCCATTAGCTTTTCTCACAAGATCTGGATTGGATACCCATTTTGGGTAGAGGACGTTGCAGATAAACCCATTGTTTTTTAGTTTATCCACCTACTCTTTAAGTTCAGTAGATCTCTTTAGATCTATGCCACATCGCTTTTGTTTCACCGGGACATGCTTCGGGTTTATATTCAATGCATGGCTCATGATAAATGGCGAGACCCCATAGATGTCAAAATGGGTCTATGTGAACACATCAAGATTCTCAATTGGGTAAAGCCAACTAATTCCTTTATCATCATTGCACTGAGCTGTGATCCGATCTTTAGGACCCAAAATGAGTCGTCATGACTGACCGTAATGTTAATCGTTAGTTCAGTGGGTGCAACCATGGATTATTTAGGCTCATTTTCTTCATCTCTTAGGTCTATATCTTTATAGAACCAATTGTGGTGTTTTTGTTTAATATTGGCCTTATGTTGTGAACTGAAAAATGCTTAAGTGGATTTGTGCAAGTAATGGATTAGTTTCGATCCCTTATATTAGTGGGACTTATGTATTTTTTGGTTTGACATGAACATATTAGACGATGTGAACTTGAATTGAACAATGGGACATGCAATATATGACTTGAATACTTGAACTAGCATACGGCCTTGAATTGGATGTTTACCACTTCAGACTAGAATAGATTAGAATATTTGTGCTTGTACGAGACTGTACAACACCACACTAAACCTTACTTAGTAAATTGGGCATCTTTGTTGGGTTTGAAGTCGCAGAGGTGATGGGATCAATACCGGCCCCTTTCCTAAGCAAGTCTTATAATTTCAACACTTAGGCGATGCATGTGGGCATGGAGAATGGAAATTGGATTTGATGTCGAGCTATATGTTCGAGCACTTCCCTAATGCATAGCCAATGGCATAGACGCAGGCCAGGATGGAAGGTGATTACGGTCGCCTTGGTCAAACTTTCAGATCTCATCATGAGATGATGAGGCCAATAGTAGAGGGATTTGATGCTTTGAATAATTACCAACTAATGGCCAAAGATCAGGCTTAGAAATACAACATTCCAAATGTCGAGTAGGATTCAGCCTCATGTTGCACGTAGCTGCATTGCTTGCTCTTGCTTTGAGTTTGAATCTACTTGGGTATTCGAATAACGTGCTTTCCATTCAATGTACTCACAATCTATTGCTCGTTACTCAGGTTGGAATGATAGTCAGTTGCCTATGAGCTTGGGCATTGATTCGATGATTTTATCTCTCAGCATCCTTTTGGTCATAGCCTCGAGTCATTGTAAACACTAGCATGAGTTACAATATTGAGTTATTGCAGTTATCATTTGGATGATCACACTTTATGCCCCCAGTCTTGGGTTGATAGATGTACTGCATGGACGGTTGAGTCTCTTCTTAGTTGTGTTTATACTTCTGCCTAAGCTTCGAACACTTAGAGTTGATTGATGAATAGTCGGTTAACAAACAACTTATTTCTCGCTCATGCCCTCAAGAATGGGACATATATCAATAAATGGGAAGGCAGGTCATGTCTACGTTAGTAATATATTCTTTCTGGTCAAATCGTAGGACCGAGTTATTTGATGGAAGGCTGAGTTGTGCCTACCCTGGATTGTATTTTGGTTTTTCCTTCCAGGGCTATACTTCGATGCTTCATTAGATTTTAGGTATGAGCTGGGTACTGGACGGTCAATCTCGTCCAATTTTGGTGAAGATGTCTCCACACTCTAGGCAAGACTGAGGAATGGATGGTTATGTCATATCTAATCTGTGATTGATGCCCCCTCTGTCGAACCAAGGGCAAGGATCAATGTGCGGACAGTCAAGTCATATCCGTGTTATATTGCTCTTCTAGTCGGATCATGGTAAGAGTCAACGAATGAATGGTTGCATCACATTCGTTTGGAGCTGGACGGGCAATCATGTCCATTTTGATTTATATTCTCCCATGAGATGTAGGGATAGAGTTGGTTCAAGTGTAGTTCGGTCATGCTCATCCGGTTTCATACTCCTCCTGATGGATCGAAGAAGGTTGTTGGAGAATGAATGGTCAGGTCACACTCTTCCATGATTTATTCTCCTATCCATGCTTTGGTGATCAGATTTATTCAAAGGACGTTCACGTCACATCCATTTGTGTTTGGTGTGGATCGATATTGACCATCGACCCTGCGGCACAATGTAGAAATCTCAGATCACATTTCCTGTCGATCCGGTGGCACGATACAATCGGTCACCTATAATTTTGGACGTCATTTCGATTGGTTTTGTATTGAGGCCTCATTGCAGTCGTTGCCTTAAGTTGTGAAAATCATCAAGGCAGAGCTATAATGAGATGTCGTATTCAGCTTGTAGTAGTTTGTACTCTCGTTCCCATTCTTGGGTTAGCAGAATTAGTTCGTGGATAGTCAATTCAATCCGTAATGAGTTTATTGTTCGGACGGCTAAATGTCTATAAACTAGAAAATAGCCGAATGAATTTTATAATAAAAATAACCGCAAGCGCACGGTGTACGAATGTAGCACGTGGCGAATACGGATCGATCCGTAGGGAATTGATGATTTTAAAATTTTGTTCAATCAAATTATACCGAAGTCGAGAGTGAATACTAGAAATGTAAGAAACTAACAAAAACAAGCCAAAGAAAAATAGATAAAAATATAAGAGTTAAATGACAATTTAAAGATAAATCCACTCTCTAGATCATATAATTCAACAATTAATGAAATTATGATCTCTTTTTTGGTCATAAGCGAGTTCCAATGATGTATTTATCATAAGTATGACTCATTTGTGCTATTAATTAGCTCAACATAAGCCATCAAACTATAAAACAACCTTTAAACCACTTAATAACTCTCATGAAAATGACAACAAAGTTGCAAATAAAATCTATTTTAAGTATGGCCTATTAACTATTAACTAGAAATATAGACCATCAAATTTGAATTTCAAATCACTTTCTTATGCCATAACCATATTTTGATGAAGAGGCATTTGTGTTAGTGATTGTTTAAGCATAGCCTATTTGGTGTCAACAATATAGGCTATCAAATTCAAAAAATAAAAACAAATTAAACCACTTCAATTATTGTCATTAAGCATAAAAAGAGAGCTATAATTATCAAAATGTTGAAGCTACATGATTAGAGGCTTCATTACCCCTAAATTGAAGAGATTAGCCTCTCATATTTGTTATCAAAACGACAAATATAGCTTGCAACATGAAAGAAAAAGAAAAGGAAAAAGTGTGCAAAGTAAAGAGAATAAAAAACTATTCTACTTGCATGAAAAATAAATCTATACTACTAACATGAAAGTAAATAAACAAAAGAAGCATGTAAATGAAAGAGAACATTAATTAACATTGCATAAAAAAAATGAAAGTTACATGAAGTAAAAATGGATAAGTAGCCATGAAAAGAAAAGAGGAGCTTTCTTTTATTTTGAGCCTCAAACTAATCTAAAGAGAGACTAACTGAGAGAGATTACATGAAACATATGGTTATTTATATATGTATGAAACCCTAATTCATATTTTTGAGGAATGTCCAAAATGCCCTTGAGGTAGTGTGGCCACCAAGTAATCTTTAGCATGTCATAATCCCCATTTAAGTTTACATGAAGCCGTTATTTCAATAAGCATGTGCATTAGCCTCTAATTTGTACAATAAGGTGGTGGGTAGGTGGGGTCCTCCATGATCTTCACTTTGAATTATTTTCATCTTCATTCCTTTGTGTTCTTCTTTGTACATGCATATCTTCTTCATGAAATAACTTGTAATTGAAATCAAATTCCTACAAAATAGTATGGAAATTTCTAATTAATTTTTCTCAAAGAAATATATGCACACAAATGATCGTTTTGCCCCTATATGAAGATGGATATGTGACAATTTGAAATTAATATAGATTTTGGTTAAAAAGGTTAAAATACCCAATATGTTCATTTATTTAATTTAAATAGAATAAATATGGTGGTAAAAATATGCACATTTATATGCACATCAAATACCCCCACACTTATCTTTTTATTCGTCCTCAAATAAAGAAAACTAAGATAAATCCGTTTTCGTCGGGAGCACGATTGCATTGAGCGTATGCAACAAGCCGTTAAACCTCTGGGTGTCCCCAGTAGGACGAGTGTTGTCTCGTGAGGATTTTTAGCATATACTACCCACAAAATCCAAATGCAGGATGAAAATATTTACAAAATGCAAGATTTATTTACAAAGAGATGAATGTAAGTTTTTGAAAATATTTACAAATGACCAATTTATTTTTAAATTGACACGAATAAGTTAAATATTGGTTTTGGTCATTATTTTGAAAATTTAAGTCATTTACTCGTCAAAATATCCAACAAAATTAAGTTATCATAACAAATAGATTATAGTTTAACTCGTTGTTTTAGGTTAATAACACAGTGTAACTATGAAATGGATCCTTAGTTGATTATCAACGTTTATCAAAGTGGTATTTTCATTTCGTTTCAATATCAAATCAAATAAAATAAGTCAAAATAGTGCTATGATTTCAATTGCTTACTCTCTATTTATATGCAAGAAAAATTACACACCTAGCTCAGGTAAATTGAGGTCAGATATACCACCCATGCACTGCCTTTCGGGCTTATGTGAGGGGAGTACAGAGCATAGCAAGTGCACACACTTTCATGCATACACCTATCGACCGTAGGTGGTTTTTATTAAGTCTGTTTTTTACATGTGTTCCATACATGCATAACCATGGAGACTTTTAAATAAGTATGAAAGCACATAATCAATGATTCCAAGTAATTCACCCATGCATAACCGTGAGGACTTTTAAATGAGAGTGAATACTTGGAAGTTATTATTTTTTATTTTTATATTTTTTTAAAGAGGGAGAGAGAGTTTTACAAAATCATCTTAGCACCATTTAACTTAGAAGACAAAAAAAATGTTATATCCTTTACTTTAAATCAACCACTTTTTAAAGCAAAGATTTTCAGTTAGAATGTACTTCATAATTAACACGTATGCATCTTCCTATATACTAGTTAAACCATTATTATTTGTAATCAAACTTCAATTTTACTTTTGTTAAGACAAATAAATTTTTAAAAATTTCAATTTAATAAAGCAAAACCATATATTTATCTTATAGTGTTTCTTTTAAAAATAAATCAAATGAAATTTGATTTTGGGGCTTTTTTTAATTTTAATTTTTTTGAGATTTTAAAGAAAAAATAAACCTTGAAAAATAGAAAAAATGAAGATGAATCTCCCCCCCCATACTTGATTTTGACTGTGTCCCTACAGTCAACCCAAGTGGAAGGAGAAAAATAAAATAAAAATCCTATATTTGCATGAAAGATTATTATTTACAAAAGATGAGAAAATATACAGTTAAAAAGTAAATGAAACGGTCTTCTAATGACCGATTCATTTGTCTCATCAAAAGTGTGAGACACAGCTTAAGCACAAAAAAGCAAATCGTAAAAGATTTCGAAGTTGAATGTGGATTTGGAAAAACGAAAGTCGTTTTATTGAAATTCGTACGAGTAGTTTTATTTTCGAAGATTTTTGGGGTAGATAGAAAAATTGGTTGAAGTTCAATTTCTTCCAAAGTATCGATTTCAAAATCAAAATGGTGATTGAAATTTTCCCCTTCAGAATTCAATAACTTGTTTTCAGAATGTCCATAAAACTCATTTTCGTTAAATTCGACTTCCTTTGTTGGATTATCTACAACTTCATCGTGTAAATCGAGTTTAAAATTGAAAGTTGTCGTATTCAAATTTTTAGAAAAAGGAAGATCAAAGTTTAAATCGAGTTTTGCACCCTCAAAAGAATTGAAATCCAAGTTAATTACCATATTTTCAACAACTTGATTAAGATCGTCATTATCAAATTCAAAAGTTGTTATTTGAAAATCATCAATTTGGGTAAAAAATTGATTATCATTTGACTCGTCACACATTGAAATTTGATTTTGTTTCTCACGAAAATTTTCTAATGTTTTAATCAACAAATTCGCATGATCATCGTAAATTTCATTCATTTGCTCAACAAAGTCAAATTTGTAATTATTAACTAGAAAATTTTCGATTTGGACTTGTTGAGAACAAGAATTATCAATGTCGATAAGTGACAGTTTATTATTTGATTCTTCATGGGTTGAGATTTGATTATGATTTTCACGAAAAGCTTTGTATTTTTCAAGTAATAAATCCCCGTTATCTTTTTCCATTTGGTCAACAAAATCAAAGTCATGATTATTAATTTGAAAATTTTCATTCTGAATTTGTTGATAACCAAAGTTTTCAATCGTATTGTTATTGAAACTATTCCCATTTCCAAAATTATTTGAAAATTGGTTCATATTTTCATCTTGATTTTGGAATTCATTTTGAAGCTCGAAATTGAATTGGCATGGGTTACACTCAAAATCATTTGAATTTTGAAGTGAATTCAAATTTTGATTATTTTGAAAACTTTGATTCAAGTTATTGCACAAATATGAATTGCACAACTCATTTATCTCTTGATTTTGTTGCGTAGAGAGTTCAAGTAATGACGAAATGCTATTTTCAAGAGTTGAGGGTTGACCATTATTTTGGAAATTTTGTAGTTCAAAATTCGAATTGTCTAAACAAAAGTTGTTAAAATATCCATACGAATTTGGAGTGAACTCATATGGATTATACTGATTTTCATAACTAAATTCAAGTGAGTAAGAAAAAGGAAACTCGGACATTTTCAAGATTTTTTTAGGGTTTTTTTTGTAAAGAAAAATATTTACAAATAGAATTTATTTTTCAAAATGGAAAATTGATTTTTGTTTTTGGGTTACCAAATTTTTTTTGGCTTTTTTTAAATAGGTTATATATTTTCTTTTAGATTTTTGTTTTTCTAATTTTTTTGGATTTTTGAAACTTCAAAGGAAAAGGATTTAAAAATTTCAGAGAAAAATAAAAGGAATATTTACAATTTTTTTTAGTTTTGGATTTTTTGAATTTTTTTAAAATATGCATGAACTAATGCAACTAAATGAATGCAAGGGTTAATTAGAAATGATTTATCCTAAGTTAACCCAAAATTGTATACTCACACATTGTCTTTGATAAACAAGATAGTTCTCAGCCAGGTAACGGACAGGATTTATCGGTGCACCACGAATCACCGTAACAATGCAGCCGAAGTTTAAGTACCTTCAGAGGAACAACCAATATAATATTTACGAATCACCGTAATATTATAAATGGTTATTACTCTGCCGTAACCTAGACACCAAGAAAGTAAATTGTTCAAAGAAGACAAATTTTCAATATACAATTAAGTGTTATTGATTTCTAACCGTTATTATTAACAAATTCTAGGCTGAAATGCAAAGAAGAAATTAAACGTGTGTTAACAATGCAACTAAGATGAATTTTTTTTTGTTTTCAATTTTATTTTAAATGCAAGCAAAAAACAATGCAATTCAAATAGAACCAGAGATGAAAGCAGCAATTTTTTTTAAGCAAGCAAACTGAGCAGTTTTATAGCAGCAACTCCTTATTTATCTGCTTTGACGACCTGAAAAGAAAAACAAGATATATACAGTTTTTTTTAAATATATAAAGATGCAACTTAAAAAAATTGAAACACAACAAATTTACAACTAATTTTTTTTAAAGAATGAATAAGAAGAAAGACGGATAAAAAAAACTAAAATAAAACAAAGTAAACTAAAAAAGAACACAACCCGGCCCACTTATATCCCGCTACCCAAAATAAAACAAAACATCCACTCCTTTTATATCACACAACACAACATGAAGATTTCCCCAAAACCAAATTGAATTTCGCAAATAGATTGAATTTCACAATTTTCACAAAATAAAACAAATCGAAATTCAACAGAGCTTGTGAAATGGTATGTTGACAGACTGGTGAAGGAATGTGCTTGAGTTTGGTTGGATCTGATGAAGTCATCGCGGTTGAAGGTGGCGATTTTGTCAATTGAGGGGCTTTTATGTGGCGGCTGGGTTCGATTTGGATGGTAGGTGGTTGGAGTTCGCTTTGAATTGTAGGCGATTTAGGTGAATTGAAGGGCGTGAATTGCGGTGGTGCTCAGCCTTTGCAAGAGCTGATATGGGCAGAGATGAACTGCTGTGGTCTCATGTTCTTCGAGGCGGTTTAGGGATGCAGTAGTAGGCAGAATTGGAAATCGTGAAGGGATTGTGGATGTTGCGAGTGTCATGTGATTCGGTGGTTGGCGAATTGGGTGATCTGAGTTAGTCGAGGAAGGCGGAGGTTGTTGTTTCTGCTCAGGCGGTGGTTAGAGATAAACAAGGCGAGGACACTACGGAGTAATGCCATCAACTAGCACGGAGAATAAGGCCGTTGAGGAGCGACCATCTGTGTAATTGCTTTGTGCGAGCACCGATATGTCAGATAGTTTAAGATGCATTTCATTTCAAGAGGAAATCCGACATGCCGATACAAACTCAAAGCTACTACACAGTGGCTATATATAATCTTCAAAAACAAATATAGAAATAAACATAACACAAATCAGTCACAGATATCCATATCACAAAAGAGGAAACAGATATGAATATTACACATAAAAGTGTATATCAGAGTAGTGGTCTAACAATATCACAAAAGAATGACTACAAGTGCTACACAAAAGAATAAGTATACATCATGGAGTCTATATCTCAAATGTATACAACAAAATCAACTACTAATCTAAGTAGTTAGCCAAAGTCAGAATAATAATCCCTGGTGAGGACTTAAGCAGAAGTACCTGTAACACTTCGGTCTGACCCGAGTATTATTTAATAAGAAAATACTAAACGGATCAGTCTAAATATAAATATCAGATGAAATGACATAGAATAAGAGATATGACAAAAACGTATAATAACCAAAATGCCATACTGTGATAAGCATGTAACTGAAAATCAACAAGAGATCAATCAATATCACAAGAATCTTCTCAAAGATAAAAAGGATTGTCATACTCTTTATTTCATTTACCAAACCATAAATATTGACAATTATATCAATGCCAATCACAAAAGTTAATGACACATAAATTCACCAATGCACAAATATTGATAGAACTTATCAATGAAGCCACAAAAATTGGTGAAACACAAATTCTAGAAATCGTCAATAGATATCTAGAAATCACAAAAAGGGGGAGGCCTATCACAAAACGGGAGCATGAAAACTCACCAACACGTGTATCACAAAATGGAACGCTATTCCATGGTTGCTAACCATTAATTTTGAGCCGAAGCTCCACAAAACGGCCCGAAGACCATGGGTCGCTACCCCACCAAATTGAGCCGAAGCTCCACAGAAACGGGGTTTAGTCTCCCTCGCAGACAAAAAGACATCGCACATTGCTAGTCTAAATCACAAAAACGATCATCATCGATCATCAAGAAGTGTCAATTACACTAAGCTAGTAAATATATGAGTTTAGATTCATGTCCCATAACCACTAGCTTAACTTAAATATTTACAAATAAACTGTAGATCTCCACTAGAAAATTGCCACAAGAGATTCAATCGAACAAGTCCAAGAGTTAACCGATGAAGTAAACGCAAGCGTTTCATGCCACTTGTTTTACTAAGTCGTTTAATTAGATTTCTTATACGAGTGAGGTAAAGGTTTGTATATACTACTAGATTGGAAAACGGTTTGAGAAAATGAGCTTTGTAATAAAATAGCGTTGAAATCATTTTGAAGAAAGAGTTTTATATTTACTACTACTATTAAAACCTTTATATTTTTAAAGTGACAAATCACAAAAATGATTGTAGGAACAATCAATCATCAAAATTCACATACGAAGACGTGAATCAAATCCAAAGAAACCAATACCGAATCCATCAAAGTGGATATACCCAAAAATTCCTTAAATAGAAGTTATCAAAGTCGACAAAGGTGATAACAACTAATCAGAGAAGAAGAATCGATTAAAGATTGGAAAACAAAGCAAATTGAGCATAAATAGGCAAAATAGGCAAAACAAGAGCAGGTCAGTCGACTAAACTCCCTGAGTCAGTCGACTGAACACAGGCCTAAAAAATTCTCCGGCTTCAGCTCAGTCGACTGACTTAGAGAATTCAGTCGACTGAACCTGATTTCCTGCATTTTCTATCCCATTTTAAATGAAGTGCAAACTCTCTCAATTTGCAATCAGATAAGCACGGACGCTTGGGGTTTACGCCTATCGGCTACCCGATCCTATAAGTTCTTCGATTCATCACCAAAAACATGATCAAACAACAAAGTTAGGATTTTTAAAGAATTGAACTCAAAACACCAAAAATTGGAATATTCTCCAATTCAATCCAAACCAAAAGTAAATGCACATGAATAAGTGTTAGGAATTCATACCCAACAATCAAAGATAGATATAGCATAGATGTGAGATAAAAATCTCACCTTTAAACCCAAAACAAATGAAGAAGAAGCTATAGAGCAATGGCAAGGACAATCACTCTTCAATTCCAGCCCAAAGAGCTTGAATCTAAGCTTAAAAGAGAAGCATTTCCTAAATTAGGTTTACGAATATCTGAAATTGGTAAGAGAATGAGTTGGAGAAGAAGAAGAGGAGGCTTACCAAAGCTTCTTTATAAATTTGGAGCTAGAACTTGATTTGCAAATGGAAACTAGGGCTTAAAGTTTTAATTTCCCATTCCTCTCTCCATTGTTGCTAAATCTTGAGTATTAGGAAATAGAAGTAAAGTAATGAAGAGAAGAGGGTGAAGCTTGGGTCTATTGAGCTGAAAAAAAACCAAAGCCCTAAGTGAAAAAGTAGCAAAATTCTACTATCTCCAAACATATCGAAGTTTATACTCAAAAAGATCGCAAACGTCATTTTGAACTCAATGGGGGTGGTCTCGAGTCCTAATTTGACTGTTTTGCAAAAAGTAGCTTTTCGGACTAAAATCCGACTAACGATGAAATATTTAAATAAAATATTTAAATACTCGATCGTAAAACATGCGAGTTGTTACAGACTCCCCTCCTTAAAGAAATTACGTCCACGCAATATTTAGGAAGGAAATAAAAGTAACAACCATAAAAGCATATCAACACAAAAGAAATTTGAAACCAGAAGTTTACCTCAAAGAGCACGAGAAAGTAAGTTCGGATGTGTTCGCTCGATGAATTCTCTAGATTCTCAAGAACAATCCTTAGGATTTGAGGACCATTGAACTTAAACAAGCGGGACATCTTTATCTGGAAGGCGTTTGACCACCGAAGCAATAATACGAATAGGATGTTGCTCATAAGTTAAATTAGGCGAAACTTCAATTTCTTCCACAACAACGGGCTCAAGGATAGAATCGAGATCTCGAAGGCATTTCCATAATTGAGAAACGTGAAACATGTCATGAATAGCAGAAAATTGAGCCGGTAATAAGAGGCGATAAGCAACGGAACCAATATGTTCGGTGACAGGAAATGGACCAATATATCTAGGTGCTAACTTTCCCGATCGACTGAAACGCACAACACCCTTCATAGGTGAAACACAAAATCTCCCACAGAATATTCTAATTTCCTTCTTCGGTTATCGGCATAGGATTTTTGTCTACTCTGGGCTTCTTTCATCCTTTGACGAATAAGATCAATCTTTTCTGTGGAATCACGAATAAAATCCGGACCTAAAACCAGCTTCTCACCGGCTTCAAGCCAACAAGAAGGAGATCGGCATGGCCTTCCATAGAGTGCCTCAAAAGGTGCCATACCAATACAAGATTGAAAGCTATTATTATAGGAAAACTCAACAAGAGAAATATGATCTTCCCAACTTCCGCCAAAATCAAGAACACATGCACGAAGAAGATCTTCAAGTGTTTGATTCACACGCTCGGTTTGTCCATCGGATTGAGGATGATAAGCGGTGCTAAAATTAAGCTTCGTTCCCAAAGCTTTTTGAAGACTCTTCCAAAATCCACTAGTAAACAATGGATCATGATCACTAACAATAGAAGAAGAACTCCATACAATTTAGCACTTTTTTAATGAAGATTTGGCCAAAAGAGGAACGGTCCGATTAGACCGAACGGGAATAAAATGGGCGGATTTAGTGAGTCTATCAACTATCACCCATAAGCTATTATGACCCGAACGAGAACGGGGAAGGCCTTCAATAAAATTCATAGAAATTTGATCCCACTTCCAAATTGGAATATCCAAAAGTTGCAACAACCCACCTGGCCTTTGATGCTCGGCCTTGACAAGTTAGCAAGTCATGCAACGCTTAACAAAGTTAGCAATATCAAATTTCATTCCCTTCCAATAATAAAGTCACTTCATATCCGCGTACATTTACTACGACCGGGATGAATGGTAAATTTAGAACGATGGAAATCTTCTAAAATGTTTTTGCGAAGATCACTATTATTTGGTACGATAAGTCTGGCAAATTTTCGAATACCTCCACGAGAGTCAATATCGAAGTCTTCCGAACCTTCAATATCAATTTTATCCCTTAATCTTTAGCTAAGAAGAGTCAATTCGGGATCTAGCTTTTGAGCTTTAAAAATGCGGTCAAAAAGAGAAGGAAGAGCTTCAAGGCTACATAAAACAAGAGATAAACATAAATCGGATACACGATCTCTAATCTCATAAGTGGATAAAATTCCGAGGTCATTCCATTCGGATATCATCATAGGAACAACCGCTTGTTGCTTACGACTAAGTGCATCGGCAACACGATTTCCCTTTCCGGGAGTATAAAGAATATCAAGATCAAAAGATGCAAGGAACTGGAGACAACGTTGTTGACGCAAATTAAGTTGCTTTTGAGAAAAAAATACTTCAAAGATTTATGATCGGTGTAGAGAATAAATTTTTCTCCCAAAAGATAATGACGCCAAATTCGAAGGGCGAAAACAATAGCCGCGAGCTCCAAATCATGAGTGGCATATCTAGTCTCGGCTTGCTTCAATTGCCTAGAAGCATAAGCAATAACACGTTCTCTTCGCATAAGAACGGCACCCAAACCAACGCGACTAGCATCAGCATAAACAATAAAATCTTGGTTTCCCTCGGGAATTACAAGAATACGAGCATCAGAAAGGAGTTCTTTTAATTTCTGGAAAGAAGCTTCACATTTGTCTGACCAAATGTATTTAACACCTTTCTTTGTTAAGCTAGTAAGGGCATGGAAATTTTAGAAAAGTCTTTAATAAAACGATGGTAATAACCCTCCAATCCAAGAAAGCTATGGATTTCCGTCACACTCTCCGGTCTCTTCCACTTTTGAATTGCTTCAATCTTTGAAGGATCCACTGATATTCCGGATTCGGAAATAATATGATCGAGAAACTTCACACGAGATTGCCAAAAATGGCATTTAGAAATTTTTTCTTTTAATTGATTACTCCTAAGAGTTTCTAACACAATCTGAAGATGCTTTTCATGCTCCTCCTCGGTTTTTGAATACACAAGAATATCGTCAATAAAGATGAGAACAAATCGATCGAGGAAATCTTTGAAAACTCGATTCATAAGGTCAACGAAATAAGCCGGAGCATTCGTTAAACCAAATGGAATAACAAGCCATTCATAAGATCCATAACGAGTACGGGACGATGTCAAAGGAATGCTATCCTCTGCAATACGAAGCTGATGAAAAACGATTGCCAAGTCCAATTGTGAAAAGACTCTAGCACCACTAAGTTGATCGAATAGATCATCAATCCGAGGTAAATGATATTTATTTTTGATAGTAAGATCATTAAGCTTGCTGTAGTCAACGCAAAGCCTAAGTGTACCATCAGATTTCTTCACGAAAATAGCCGAAGCTCTGCAAGGCGAGGAACTAGAGCGAATAAATTGCTTCGTCTCCAATTCGGATAATTGTTTGCGCATATCCACATTTTCCTTATTGGACATGCGATAAGGAGGACGAGTGATAGGTTGAGCTCCAGGGATGAGATTAATTTTGAACTCAATTGCTCGCTTAGGTGGTAGTCCTAAAACGGGCTCAAATATGTCGGAAAATTCACGAACAACATGAATAAGAGAAATGACATCTTCCTCATCATCATTATCGTCATAATGAGGTTTTAAAGAATATAAAGATGCCGCCAAGTTGGAATACGAATCTTTAAGAATAATAGAAATCTGCTTAACAGAATGAGGATGTCGAAGATAAATAGTCCGCTCAGGACATAGGATATGAGCTTCATAACGGTTAAGCCAATCCATTCCCAAAATCATTCCAAAGCCTAAGTAACGCATAACATACAAATCGGCTAGGAAAGAAAAATCACATAAAATAATCTCCACATCTTTACAAAGCAAACTAAGTGTTGCGCATCCACCAACCGGATTCGCAATTCTCAAAGAAGTCGTTAAAGCAACAACACTTAAAGAAAAATTATCAACAAATTCTTTTGATATAAAAGAATGGGATGCACCCGTATCAAAAAGAACTCGAATAGGAT
The DNA here is from genome assembly GCA_030765085.1 of Allium cepa. NCBI lineage: Eukaryota > Viridiplantae > Streptophyta > Magnoliopsida > Asparagales > Amaryllidaceae > Allium > Allium cepa. The sequence goes on from CM060928.1 coordinate 275,101,977, forward strand.
GATCACGAAACACAATAATGCCATCAAGGATAGAATGAGGAATACCTTGACCATGAGAAGTGTTGCTAGGGACTTGCGCCACATTAAGATTTCCCTCCTTCTAGTTTTGGAGTTTGGGGCATGCAAATAAATAATGATCCAGGCTTTTGCAATAGCGACAAGCACGGGGCTTTGGACACTTGTTCGCATAATGGTCCTTAGAACCACAGTTGTAGCATTGCCCACTACTAAAGGAAGAAGTTTTGCTGCAGGAGTTGCTTGCTTCCCTTTCTTATTGAGATAAGGGCCTTTGGACTTATTAGGCCTTTTCTTGTTGTTGTTGAAGTTTGGTTTGGCACCCACCACTTCAACATCACTCTCCCTATCCGCCTCTTCAAGACGAAGAGCAATATTAATGAGTTGATCAAAAGAAACTTCCAATTTCAGAAGTAATGGCTTCTTGAGGTTTTTATTCAAGCCATAGACTAATCTTTGGTTCTTCTTCAACGGAGTGTTCATTTATTCTACCTCGTGTTTAGAAAGTGACTCGAAGGATGCGACATGATCTGCCATAGAGGATTCACCTTGAACAAGGTCAATGAAACGGTGAGCCACCGTCTCAGCTTCTGGCACAAACTTTAATTCGAATCGTTTCCGGAATTTCTCCCAAGTAAGATCCGCTTCATTTATTTCAGAAATCAGAAGCTCGTACCATTCTAATGCTCTTTCTTGGAGCATACTAGAGGCCACCTGAACTCGGTGAAGATCAATAAGATTCATGCGAGAAAAAATGCGATCGCATGTTCTAAGCCAAGCTTGGACTTGAATAACGCTTTCGGATCCCATGAATGGCTTCCCACCCAAGTTGGTATAGTCACTGCACAAGCGTGCAATCCAGACTTAGGGTGAGTAGGCTCTGGATTAGGTCAGGCTGCTTGAGCATTCTTTACAAGATCAAGGAGTTGTTGTGCAGATATAAATACTCCATCCTAGGGAGTAGCATTAGATTGACCGACGCTGGGACAGCCTGGTCTAACCATTTCTCTTCATAAAAAAGAAAGGAAGAAGAAGAAAAATGTTATTCACAAAATGAATATCAAACAATAATGATTTGACAAAACAAGGCATCACAAAAGAAAATAGGATAGAACGGGTCCAATGACTCGAATAAAATCCTAAGGCACGACACCTAAGATGGACTTAGGACGATGATCCTTGTTATAATATTTCATATTGTTCCGAAGTTTGGCTCTGATACCAAGCTGTGACGCCCCACCTCTATACCCACGCTAGCTAAGGACACTACGGGGTAATGCCGTCAACTAGCGCGGACAATAAGGTCGTTGAGGAGCGACCATCCGTGTAATTGCTTTGTGCGAGCACCGATATGTCAGATAGTTTAAGATGCATTTCATTTCAAGAGGAAATCCGACATGTCAATACAAACTCAAAGCTACTACACAGTGGCTATATATAATCTTCGGAAACAAATATAGAAATAAACATAACACAAATCAGTCAGAGATATCCATATCACAAAGGCGGAAACAGATATTAATTTTACACATAAATTGTATATCAGAGTAGTGTTCTAACAAGATCCACAATATCACAAAAGAATGATTACAAGTACTACACAAAAGAGTAAGTATACATCATGGAGTCTATATCTCAAATGTATACAACAAAATCAACTACTAATCTAAGTAGTTAGCCAAAAGTCATAATAATAATCCCTGGTGAGGAGTTAAGCAGAAGCACCTGTAACACCTCGGTCTAACCCGTGTATTATTTAATAAGAAAATACTAAACGGATCAGTCAAACTATAAATATCAGATGAAATGATATAGAATAATAGATATGACAAAAACGTATAATAACTAAAATGCCATACAGTGATAAGTATGTAATTGAAAACCAACAAGAGATTGATCAGTATCACAAGAATCTTCTCAAAGATAAAAAGGATTGTCATACTCTTTATTTCATTTACCAAACCATAAATATTGAATATTATATCAATGTCAATCACAAAAGTTAATGACACACAAATTCACCAATGCACAAATATTGATAGAACTTATCAATAAAGCCACAAAAATTGGTGAAACAAAACTTCTAGAAATCGTCGATAGAAATCCAGAAATCACAAAAGGGGGGAGGCCTATCACAAAACGGGAGCATGAAAACTCACCAACACGTGTATCACAAAATGGAACGCTATTCCATGGTTGCTAACCATTAATTTTGAGCCGAAGCTCCACAAAACGGCCCAAAGACCATGGGTCGCTACCCCACTAAATTGAGCCGAAGCTCCACAGAAACGGGGTTTAGTCTCTCTCACAGACAAAAAGACATCGTACATTGCTAGTCTAAATCACAAAAATGATTATCATCGATCATCAAGAAGTGTCAATTACACTAAGCTAGTAGATATATGAGTTTAGCTTCATGTCCCATAACCACTAGGTTAACTTAAATATTTACAAACAAACTGTAAATCTCCATGAGAAAATTGCCATAAGAGATTCAATCGAACAAGTCCAAGAGCTAATCGACGAAGTAAACACAAGCGTTTCATACCACTTGTTTTACGAAGTCGTTTAATTAGATTTCTCATACGAGTGAGGTAAAGGTTTGTATATACTAGTAGATTGGAAAACGGTTTGAGAAAATGAGCTTTGTAATAAAATAGTGTTGAAATCATTTTGAAGAAAGAGTTTTGATATTTACTACTAGTATTAAAACCTTTATATTTTTAAAGTGACAAATCACAAAAATGATTGTAGGAACAATCAATCATCAAAATTCACATACGAAGACGTGAATCAAATCCAAAGAAACCGATACCAAATCCATCAAAGTTGATATACCCAAAAATTACTAAAATAGAAGTTATCAAAGTCGATAAAGGTGATAATAACTAATTGGAGAAGAAGAATCGATTAAAGATTGGAAAATAAAGCAAATTGAGCATAAATAGGCAAAACAGGCAAAACAGGAGCAGGTCAGTCGACTAAACTCCCTGAGTCAGTCGACTGAACACAGACCTGAAAAATTCTCGGGCTTCAGCTCAGTCGACTGACTCAGAGAATTCACTCGACTGAACCTGATTTCTTGCATTTCCTATCCCGTTTTAAATGAAGTGCAAACTCTCTCAATTTGCAATCAGATAAGCACGGACGCTTGGGGTTTACGCCTATCGGCTACCCGATCCTATAAGTTCTTCGATTCATCACCAAAAACATGATCAAACAACAAAGTTAGGATTTTTAAAGAATTGAACTCAAAACACCAAAAATTGGAATATTCTCCAATTCAATCCAAACCAAAAGCAAATGCACATGAATAAATGTTAGGAATTCATACCCAACAATCAAAGATAGATATAGGCATAGATGTGAGATAAAAATCTCACCTTTAAACCCAAAACAAATGAAGAAGAAGCTATAGAGCAATGGCAAGGACAATCATTCTTGAATTCCAAACCAAAGAGCTTGAATCTAAGCTTAAAAGAGAAACATTTCCTAAATTAGGTTTAGAAATTTCTGAAATTGGTAAGAGAATGAGTTGGAGAAGAAGAAGAGGAGGCTTACCAAAGCTTCTTATATAAATTTGGAGCTAGAACTTGATTTGCAAATGGAAACTAGGGCTTGGAGTTTTAATTTCCCATTCCTCTCTCCATTGTTGCTAAAGTTTGAGTATTAGAAAATAGAAGTAAAGTAATGAAGAGAAGAGGGGTGAAGCTTGGGTCTAATGAGCTGAAACAAAACCAAAGCCCTAAGTGAAAAAGTAGAAAAATTCTACTATCTCCACACATATCGAAGTTTATACTCAAAAACATCGCAAACATCATTTTGAACTCAATGGGGGTGGTCTCGAGTCCTAATTTGACTATTTGCAAAAAGTAGCTTTTCGGACTAAAATCCGACTAACGATGAAATATTTAAATAAAATATTTAAATACTCAATCGTAAAATATGCGGGTTGTTACATTTATTTTTTGGATTTGTTGGTGAAATTTTGGTTTATGTTGGTTTGAGGCAGCAGAGATTTTGTGGGATGTTTGAAGGCAGAGGTGGTTCGTAAGGGGAAGGTTTATGTGTAGTGTAGTGATGGAATGGTAGACGGCTGATGCTCTGGTGATGACAGGGGTTAAGTGATGATTGTTTGGTGGATGGTCAGGGGGAAGTTGGTCTGTGTTGTGGAGCTGTTACTATGGTTTGGAGTAAGGCAGAGGTGTAGTTTGTAGGAGATTGACAATTGTTGTCTATGCAATGTAGTACAAGGTGGTTGTGATGGCTGGAAAATGGCTGTGGAGTGTAGTAGTAGCAGTTTGAAGTTGTATTGTGTGCACTTGGAAGGTGGTTTTTTTAGTGAGCACTGCACAGTAGAAATAAGGCAGAACTGTAGGGGGTCGTTGGTGGAGAATGGATAAGGCAAGTGCGATGGAACAGTTTTGATGAATGCAGAAGAGTTGGTGGATGATAGTGTAGGTAGGGAGTGTAGTGGCAATCGAAAGTAGGGGAAGTACTGTTGGAGTTTGTCGTTGGAAGTTCAGATTTGATGGACTGCGAGGGTATTGACTGTAAGTGTACGGGGTGGTTAAAGTGTTCAGGTGAGGAGGTGTGCAGTCAATGGATTCAATCATAGTAATGATGGAAAGTTGCAGAAATGGTTGGTAGATTGTGTTATCTAAGCGACAAGGGTGTGTCAATGTAGAAGTGCACAGAAGTAGGCGGGGAAGTGGACTGCTTTTGGTGATGGAGAGGTTGCAATGAGGACAGTAGCAAGGAGGGTATGAAGTATAGAAATCCTGAATACACACAGTGAATAGTAAAAATGTAGAAATTGTTTTTTTAGACGCAAAGTTGTAAAAAGAAAATGAAATTGTAAAATAAAATGAGATGGAATAAATATTTTTCCTTCTTTTTGAAATGAAATTGTGTATTTTTTGTGAATATGGAAACACAAACAAACAAACAACAAATGCAAACAAATGCAAGCAATAATTACACAAACAAACATAAAAACGACAAACACACAACACAATTTTTTTAATGCGAAACACACAACGAACACACAATAAAAATCAAACAAAAAATATTTCGAAAAATAGAAAATCAAAGTCAAAACAATTTCCTGGCAACAGCGCCAAAAAACTCGTTAATCGACTAAATTTCTATCGAGTTAGAAAACCGTTGAAAAAATTAAAAATTAAAATAACCGCAAGCGCACGGTGTATGAATATAGCACGTGGCGAATACGGGTCGATCCGTAGGGAATTGATGATTTTAAAATTCTATTCAATCGAATTATACCGAAGTCATGAGTGAATACTAGAAATATAAGAAATTAACAAAAACTAGCAAAAGAAAAATAGATAAAAATATGAGAGTTAAATGACAATTTAGAGATAAAAGCACTCTCTAGGTCATATAATTCAACAATTAATGAAATCATGATTTCTTTTTTGGTCACAAGAGAGTTTAAATGATGTGTTTATCATAAGTATGGCTTATTTGTGCTATTAATTAGCTCAACATAAACCATCAAACTATAACACAACCTTTAAACCACTTACTAACTCTCATGAAAATGAAAACAAAGTTGCAAATAAAATTTATTTTAAGTATGGCCTATTAACTATTAACTAGAAATATAGACCATCAAATTTGAATTTCAAATCACTTTCTTTTGCCATAACCATATTTTGATGAAAAGGCATTTGTGTTAGTGATTGTTTAAGCATAGCCTATTTGGTGTCAACAATATAGGCTATCAAATTCAAAACAAAAACAACAAATTAAACCACTTCAAGCATTGCCATTAAGCACAAAAGGAGAGCTATAATTATCAAAATGTTGAAGCTACATGATTAGAGGCTTCATTACCCCTAAATTGAAGGGAGTAGCCTTTCAGTTTTGTTATCAAAACAACAAATATAGCTTGCAACATGAAAGAAAAAGAAAAGGGAAAAGAGTGCAAAGTAAAGAGAAGAAAAAACTATTCTACTTGCATGAAAAATAAATCTACACTACTAACATGAAAGTAAATAAACAAAAGAAGCATGTAAAAGAAAGAGAGCACTAATTAACATTGCATAAAAAAATGAAAGTTACATGAAGTAAAAATGGCTAAGTAGCCATGAAAAGAAAAGAGAAGCTTTCTTTTATTTTGAGCCTCAAGCTAACCTAAAGAGAGACTAAGAGATTACATGAAACATATGGGTATTTATATATGTATGAAACCCTAATTCATATTTTTGGGGAATGTCCAAAATTCCCTTGTGGTAGTGTGGCCACCAAGCAATCATTAGCATATCATAATCCCCATTTAAGTTTACATGAAGCCATTATTTCCATAAGCATGTGCATTAGCCTCTAATTTGTACAATAAGGTGGTGGGTAGGTGGGGTCCTCCATGATCTTCACTTTGAATTATTTTCATCTTCATTCCTATGTGTTCTTCTTTGTCCATGCATATCTTCTTCATGAAACAACTTGTAATTGAAATCAAATTCCTACAAAATAGTATTGAAATTTCTAATTAATTCTTCTCAAAGAAATATGCACATAAATGACCGTTTTGCCCCTATACGAAGATGGATAAGTGAAAATTTGAAATTAATATGGATTTTGGTTAAAAAAATTAAAATACCCAATATGATCATTTATTTAATTTAAATAGAATAAATATGGTGGTAAAAATATGCACATTTACATGCACATCATTTATACTCGTCCTATCAAGTTTAGGTCGGAGTTTACGGAATATTGAGTGGTCGAATCACGCTCATCATTTTGTTTATATTCATATTCGCACTCTGAGGATAAGAGTTTCTTGGTGGGTGGTCGACCCGCACCCAATTTGTGTTTAAAATCCAATCCACACTAGGGGACCAGAGTTATTTGCTTGACGGTCGAACCGCATCCATGCCTTGGTTTGGATTTTGGGTTTTTACGATGTCCGGGCAAGGATTGGATAGTTCATCGTACCTCGGGCGCAAGCAAGTTTATGGATGGACATATCATATCCTATTTGGATTGGACGGATGAACCATGTCCAATTTAGGCTTGGGCTCTTAAACTACCCCCTGCATGGAGGACAGGAATCAACGCATGGATGGTCACATTACATCCACTTCCATTTGGATCCTATTTTTGCCAAGCCTTGAGAGTAAGATAAGTGTTCTGGAGAACTTCGAGCTCATGTAGGGGAGTAGATGGTTAGATCGCATCCACTTTGAGACGTATGTTTACCGCCAAGTCAAGGACAAGCGTTGATCAATGGCCGATTGAACAACGTCCACCTTTTTTGGTTACACTTCGGTCGATGCTTTAGGGACCAGAGTTTTATGATTGGTTGTCATTCTCACCCGTTTGATGTTTATACTCTAGTCTATGCTCTGGGAACCAAAGATGATCAATGGACGGTTGAATCGCATTCATCTTTTTGGGTTTATACTCTGGTCCACCCTCGGGGACCAGAGTTTTATGATGGCAGGCAGTCACACTCGTTTGATGTTTATACTTCATTCCGTGCTTTGAGGATCAAAATTGTTCAATGGACGGTCGAACCATGCCCAATTTGTTTCGTACCTCCTCCCGGCAAGTCAAGGGCAAGAGTGGTAACGTGGACGGTCAAGTCACGTCCACCTCACGTTACAGTCATGTCCTCATGTCAAGGCTGGTGTAGACGGTCAATCATGCTTACTTTAAGTCGAGCTTCTAGAATACCTCCTATGTCTAGGGTAGGAGTTAATGTGTGGTCAGTCAAATCACGTCCACTTTAGTTGGAGCTCGGTAGTGCTGAGCTTCGGGAGAGGCATAAGTATTTTGGCAAACTTCAAGTATGAGCTGCAGAGTGGATGGTGAATCACATCCACTCCAAATCCCTCTTTGGTCTCCAAGCCACGTGTGGAGGTTGCTCAGCAGATGGTCAGTCGTGTCTAATTTGTATCGTGTTTTGACCTTGTTGAGTTTTGAGTAAGGCATGGACATTCGGTTGGAACTGAAGCATAGAGTAAGAATTAGATGGTCGAGTCACACCCACTTTCCATTTCGAGTCCTTGCGCCTATGTCAGAGGAATATGGTAACTGATGAGTGGTTGAATCACGCTCATCTTGATGATCCCCCAAAGGTCTGATCAATATAATTAGTTGTAATTGATCACCAGCATTTAGTGATTGGTGCCCAACTCTATGTACTTGGTCACCCAAATCCTTTGGAAGTAGTTTAGTTCAAGTTGGTCGTAGTTCACAACATAATCGAAATTGAAATAAATCTTATCGATAAGTGAAGCAGCGTCGTATGCTCACTATTCCATTTCGCCCCAGCCATCTTCAGCTAAAAGTCGACCATATATGGTCCAATTGATAATCAAAGTTCTTTATTGGTAGGCATCGGATGTTCCCAACCTGCCATTTACAGGGCTTGCACATATTTTTGGAACTTTCCTTTCGGTCAGCTTTCTGATCACATCTCGGAGGTGTCTACAATCGCTGGTGTCATGACCATGTGTATCTTGAAATATACAACATTTTTCGAATTTCTTCTAGGTTTCGATAGACTCCAGTATTGCTCCGAATGATGAGTCTCCAAGGAGATGTTTTCGACCGAATCATCAAAAGGATATATGAGTCGAATTTTGGGATCCTGGATCATCTCCTAGAATTCAAGTCCTCATTTAAGGCATCATCATTACTCTTGTTTGGAATCCCTCCGGCCATCGGGATTGCATTACTTCCTGTCAATATTAATCTCGCATCCTCCTTGCATAAGCATTGAATTGCTTTGTAATAGAAGTGATCCAAGGTCGTAGGAGGCTTTCTAGCTAACAAATCACTGAAATCTGACTTGGTATCGATCCCCCTTATTAACGCCACTAGTTTAATATCCTCATAAGACGGGCTCAATTCAATGACGGTGACGTTGAATTCATGTAAGAAGACTTTGAGTGGCTTGCATGGAATTTGGAATAAGTTAGGTAGTGACATTGCATCCTTGGATATTCTGCTCATAGAATGGCTTTAGTGAACGGATTCTGATGGGGGAAGATGCTCCAACCATCGTCTGTCTGGTCTTGGCACTCTCTAACAAGTTATCGTACCATAGCTGCCAAGTCAAGTGTTTGGAAGCTGATAAGTTGAGGGAAATCACAATCTACGCTGGGAGCTTGATATGATACCCGATTCTATTTTGTGTCAGATCGTCTTAGTTTTCCTGCCTTGGGAAGTATAGTTTGAGCAGCAATTCCTTGTCCATTCCTTGGCTTCAATTTAGCAACTGCCACTTGATCCTCTATACCCCGGTTAGTCACATGACATAAGGGAAGTGGATAGAATACGCCATCTTTAAGTTGAGTTCCAAATCCAGAATGTTGGGGCACTTCGCTTGAAGAAGGATCGGTATATACACCTTGTAGAGGGATCGGTATATACACTTTGGAGCTATCGGTGTATATGCTGGAGCGATTGGTATGCATATATGGTTGAGGGATCGGTAAAGCTATTCAGAGGGATCGATATTGACGTCTTTGGAGGGATCAGTATTGAGCATGTATACATATTTAGGGGTCGATTACAATGGCATGGTGTTTAATTCACATAAGACCATGTTGTGTAAGGAAGACTTAACACTTTTTAGCTCCATGGACTTTAATATTTGCATCCAAACTTGAACTTGACAATGAGCCATAAATTGCAGTCCTCAAGCTTGAACATACATGCATATGGATGGACACGATCTTTTGCCTTAAACATGGATTATTAGAATCCAACTTGAATTGCAAATGCTATATTCCAGTACACCGACGTCAAATCCTAGTCCCTATGTGAAATTAGCAATCGATTGACGTGAATGCTGATTGAGCGTTCTGCTTGACTTGTCGAACGCTAGCATCATCAGATGCTCCAACAACACAGGAAGTATACTTAGCTCCTCTAACCATGGCTATCAACTTCCTTTAGAATTCCTTCAAATCTGAGTAGAATAGGAAGTTTGTCGGTGGAAAGCTGATTTATCTCGCGAATATGGGAATCCATAAGTAGATGATGTGATCCAATTAGGTTGAGAATTCATTTCTCAGTGAAAGCACCAAAATGTTAACACGGATTTTTATAGTGGTTGGGATTCTTGGCCTACGTCCACTTCATATTTTTATTGATCTTGCATTTGATTATGATTACAAGAATGTTTTGCTGGGATACATTAGTACAAGAATAAAGAATAAAAATGGAAGAGCCTCAGCAATAGAAAGAAGGATCTCTTTTCTGATGCCATGGTTGTTGTATTTATAGGGAAAGATGTGCATGGATCAGGCTGAAATTTTGACAGAAGAACCTCAAGGCCAAGATGAGGCTACATAAGAATTTTAAGGCCCATTGGAGCCCATAATAAGGATCGATATCGATCCTTATCTTGGTGTCCAAACGGAGTCTGATCCCTTTGGTGGGTCCTCTATGAAGTTAGCTACTCGCCTTCAAATTTCGTGCCAATCTGACTTACCGTTTAAGAGACATCGTGTTTTCCATGAAGTTGTGTTGCATGGATTCTTATTTCAGCCGATTCCTCTAGAGGGATAGGCACCGATCCCTCCAATCTCCTCTGATTGGGGTGCGATCCCTAGAGGATGTTTCCCAGTTTGTAATGTGCTTAGACTTCAAGTTTCATGTTGATTGCATCTATAGATTTTGAGTTATTGACCAATCGTTGTTGCAATACGTAGTGAAAGCTCAAATGGCTGATCCATTTTATGCCGATCCCTTTTATACCAATCCCTTTTTATAGGTGATATTATTTTCCCATAACTTGAGCATATGAACTCCAAACAACTTGAAACTTGAAATGTAGCCTCATGGGGCCTTCCTTATCACTCCCTACAATCTCATCCAATTTTGGACAAAAATTAAGGATAGCTACCGATCCTCAAGGAAAAGGGATAGGCACTGATCCCCCGCCTAAGGGGGCATTATTCCATACATAGAATATTCTGGAGAGTCTACTCTTGGTCTCTATTGATCATGGCTTCATATCGTTGCCTACACTTGATCTCTGAGACTAATACTCATCTCTTTAGGCTGTCTTCCTCGATGATCGTCTGGTCTAACTTGTCTAATCAGTCTTAATATAGTCAGGCCAAAAAGGCAGATAGTAATAACCATTATGACATTTCATGCCGTCTCAAAGGTACCGTTATATGCTAGCTACATATCTCTTGACTTTCTCATACTAGATTTAGATTTGCACGTAGTTTTTATTTTCCCTAAATTACTGATATGCTCTTTTGAGTTGTTTGAGAAAGCTGAATTTTTTTATGTTCGTTAGAGCTTGCGAACATGAGCAGGATGTTTCACTTACTGTAGTATTATTATTTGCACCGCGTTATTATTATGTATGTATCAAGATTTGTGAGGACATGCTGTTATAACTATCTAAGCTGATGATAGCAGTTAGAGCTATAACTTGGAAGTGCTATGTATCTTAGGGTGACAGTTTTGTATTGTCTTTTGATATTATATGTTCACAATCCACCATGAGATTCTGATATTATGTTCCTTCTTTCTTATTCTATTTCTTTTTCATTTTATTTTATCCTAACAATCTATCTTTCTAGCACTTGGGTGCTCAGCACATGAATATTGTGGATGTATTAGTGTCGACGTTTGAGGGTAGAAAAGTCAGATCGTTACAGCTTATCATAGTGGACTCATGCAAGGATAATATGCATGATCATAGGCATTTGCTGCTATAATGCTATGCTTGTTACTCCTTGCTATCCAATTTAAAAGTATGGAGAATATGCACCATTTGTTGCTGCCGCTATTGTTGTGCCGTGTATTTATGGGCATTGAGCAGTTGCTACCCCTTCTCCATACATGTTGTGGTAATTTTATTATGTGTATTTTTTGATTTAATTAAGAATGATGCTTCTAAGTGGATTAATATTCTTGCTACAAACTAGGGTTTTGTTCCTATAGACTTAGGAATGCTTTAAATGAATTAAACTATATGGAAATGTAAAGATTAAAATGTTATTTGCCTACCAATTCTCCTACACACATAGCGATACACTATGTAATATATTCAAGATATGAAAGCAATATTCTACGCTTAAATAGAATAATCCTTGGCTATTTAACTTTTAACTTCTGATCATGGTTTCTTAAAAATTAACCATACAATAGATTGTCTTTTTTTTCATTTAACATATCATTAGTTTTCAGCCATTGTCTTTGTAACTTGTAAGCGTATTAGAATAAGTGCTGTTAGCACTTGATTTCTTCTTAAAAATAGTTTTAGTTAGCACCTGGCATTCAAAACTGGACTTCTCTTTTGAACTTGAAGATCTATATCATATGATTAACATACACTAAATATACTGTAGTGGGTTTCTTGAATATATGTGTAATAATTTTATTATTTTAATAAATGTTCCAAGTGAGATTTAAATTAGATGCAGATTGGAAAAAATCATTCATTTTCCGGCAAATGAATGTTATTTGGCGAATGTCAGAATGTAGATTAGTTCGGCAACTGGTAAAAGGACAGTCCATGGAGGAAAGGCTTTAGCTAAAACCATAGAACATCAACGTATGAACGAGTGAAAGAAATTTATCAAGTCAAAAACAAGTTTGGGATTTCAAGTATTTTTTTAAGACTCATTTTTGTTTTGTGTTAAAGGGATAATATTACATAATAGCTATAAATAATATTTTAAAATCTCTTATTTCAATCATTGAATGAGAAGAACAAAGCTATTAGACGCAAGTAGCTACCATTCACATGTAGTTATAAAGTAACGACTCGATTGGCTGAAGATTTGGTTAGAAAACAATTGGTTTTATTTACTATAATATTATTTATGAACTTCTTAGTAATGTTGTTTCTTGTCAGATTTTCTTTAGAATGTAGAAAAACAAAGTGATGATCGCTCTTCTATCCCTAAAACTGAAGTTTGTATCAAATTCGCATTAGGAAAAATGGTGAACCTATGAATATGATTATTGCAAATGCTATAGTCAGTTCATACTTTCAGTTTAAAAAATATTCAAAATAGGCGGTTATGTTGGTATATTGATTGTCAACTATACATTTCAAAGTAGGTAGTCATGTCCTTTTCATTATTTACAACTTTCATGTCATATATATATATATATATATATATATATATATATATATATATATAACGACATATCCTGGTAATGTTATATTCAGATACCTTGCCTTATTTTTTGAGGAATCGTATTAGACTTCCTTTAACAAAACAATGCTCACCATATACCATTAGATGTAAAAAAATATTCTCTATATAATGTGTTTATATATATATACACACACACGCTCTTTGCTTTTCCTGTTTACAATGCACACGCATAGAGCCAGGCGCGCGCCCGTGCAGACGCGCGCGCGCGCGCACACACAGATATATATATATATATATATATATATATATATATATATATATATATATATATATATATATATATATATATATATATATATATATCTTCTTTTCTTTGCTTTGTCTATTGTGATGCACATCTACTTGTAATTAGTGGCAAATTTTGGATAGAGCGCTGTTACTTATTTAATCTTGTCTGTGTTTGCTCATGTTGTACATTTAGTAGTTACTAACATATTGTAATTATTACTCATTTAGTCATTCCAATATTATTTCTCATTAGTCATATTCTTCTACTTTTAATCATTTTCAGCTCTAAAAGTATTTATTCTCACGAAATAATAATATGACATAGTAGGGAATAGTGGTATCCTATGCAAAAATAAAGATAAATAGCTAGAGAAGAACATAACCATGCACAAACTTTCTAAAGAAAAATAAGTCTTTCGTTCCTTTCTTATAACAGTAGATTATTAAATCCATCTGACAATACTTACACAGATTGGTTGTATGCACAAAAATATGTATGCACAACTTCACCATTCATGTCAGTTTACCGTAAAAAACAAAATTAAAACTACAATTTTTGCTTTGTTATTAAAATAAAAATAAGAATAGCTCTGCACTCAAGGTGATACATTTTGGCACACCAAAAACATTGAGTATAAAAATTCAATAGTAAAAACGTTAATGAAGATTAATTATTGCAACAAACGTAATAATGTAGTAAAACAGGCAATACAATTCATAACCGCATAACAGATAAAATTAGACCTATCCACATCTTATTGGCCTTTTTAACATGTTCCTTCCATCCAGTAATGGAAGTATCTGAAGACTGCAAAGATCTGTGTAATAATCCGCATATTTTACGTAAATATAGCATCGTTAGTCGGATTTTTGTCCGAAAAGCTGCATTTTGCAAACGGTCGAATTAGGACTTAAGACCACCCCCATCGAGTTCAAAATAACGTTTGCGACCTTTTTGAGTATAAAGATATGTTTGGAGATAGTAGAATTTTGCTACTTTTCACTTAGGGCTTTGGGTTGGGTTTCAGCCCATTAACCCCACTTATTACTCTAGGTCAGTCCACCTCTCCTCTTCACTTCATTCTTATTTTCCTAATACTCAAGCTTTAGCAACAATGGAGAGAGGAATGAGAAATTAAAACTCCAAGCCCTAATCATCTTTGCAAATTCAAATTCTAGCTCCAAATTCATAGAAGAAGCTTTGGTAAGCCTTCTCTTCTTCTTCTCCAACTCATTCTCCTTTCAATTTCATAAATTTCTACACCTAACTTAGGAAATGTTTCTCTTTTAAGCTTAGAGTCAAGCTTGTTGGGTTGGAATTGAAGAGTGATAGTTTTTGCCATTGCTCTATAGCTTCTTCTTCATTTTTTGTGTGTAAAAAGGTGAGATTTTTATCTCACATCTATGTCTATATCTATCCTTGTTGTTAGGTATGAGTTCCTAACACTTATTCATGTGCATTTGCTTTTGATTTGGATTGATTTTGTGTATATTCCAATTTTTGGTGTTTTGGTCTAATTTTTGTGAAATCCTATTGTGGATATTTGGACATTGATATTCGAGGCGTATCGAAAAGCCTTTAAGACTGGGTTGTCGCTTGGCATAAGTCATTTGTCGTTGTTGCTCGTCTGATCGCTTCCAATAATCGTTTGGCCATTTTTCGCCTAGGTTCAGGAAATGCCCTGAACTTCAGTTTCAGACGTCTGTAACGTAGGATTCAAACGTCTGAATATTATACTGGGAAAATTTCTATTCCCAGATTCAGATGTCTAAATCAATATTTCCAGACGTCTGAATTGGTTCGAATTGAACCAGAGAAGATAGGCTAAAAATTGGCATTTCCAGACGTCTGAAATTATATATTAAGACGTCTAAATTATATTCTGGAAAATATTTTATTTTCCAGATTCAAACGTCTAAATCCTACCCTTCAAACTTCCGAATCTGCTTGTTTTTGCCTATTTTGCCTATTTAGCTTGAGTTTCCAAATTTAATCAATTCATGTTGTTTCTCTTTTGTTGTTATCATTTATTATCGACTTTGATGACATTTTCTTCGGGATTTTTGGAAATATCCATTTCGATGGATTCGGTATCGACTTCTTTGGATTTTATTCACGTCTTCGAATGTGAATTTTAGTGATTGATTGTTCTACAATCATTTTTGTGATTTTTCACTTTAAAAATATAAAGCTTTCAATACTAGCAGTAAATATCAAAACTCTTTCATCAAAACGATTTCAACACTATTTTATTACAAAGCTCGTTTCTTAAACCGTTTTCCAATCTACTAGTGTATACAAACCTTTACCTCACTCGTATGAGAAATCTAATTAAACAACTTGGTAAAACAAGTGGTATGAAATGCTCGCGTTTACTTCGTCGGTTAATTCTTGGACTTGTTCGATTGAAACTCTTGTAACAACTTTCAAGTGAAAATCTACAATTTGTTCGTAAATATTTAAGTTAAGCCACTGGTCAAGGGTCATGAAGCTAAATTCATCTATTTACTAGCTTAGTTTAATTGACACTTCTTGATGATCGATGATGATCATTTTTGTGATTTAGACTAGCATTGTGCAATGTCTCTTTGTCTGCGAGGGAGACTAAACCCCGTTTTTATGGAGTTTCGACTCAAATTGGTGGGGTAGCGACCCATGGTCTTCGGGCCGTTTTGTGGAGCCTCAGCTCAAAATTAATGGTTAGCAACCATGGAATAGCGTTCCGTTTTGTGATCCACGTGTTGGTGAGCTTTAATGCTCTCGTTTTGTGATAGGCCTGCCCCTTTTTGTGATTTCTGGATTTCAGTTGATGATTTCTAGATTGTGATTCAACCAGTTTTCGTGATTTACTTTGATAAGCTTTATCAATATTTGTGCATTGGTGAATTTGTGTGTCATTGACTTTTGTGAATGGCATTGATATAATTGTCAATATTTATGGTTTGGTGAACAAAACTAAAGAATATGACATTCTTTTCTGTGTTTTGAGATTTCTTGAGATGTTGTATGATTTTCGTTTTGTCTTAGGTATATTTGTCATTGACTGGCATTATTGTTATCATACGTTTTTGTCATATCTCATGTTCTATCTCATTTTTATCTGATATTTATAGTTAGACAGACCCGTTTATTATTTTCTTATTAAATAATACTCGGGTTAGACCGAGATGTTATAGGTGCCTCTGCTTGACTCCTCATCTGGGATTATTATTCTGACTTTTGGCTAACTACTTAGACTAGTAGTTTATTTTGTTGTATACATTTGAGATATAGACTCCGTGATGTATACTTATTCTTTTGGGCAGTACTTGTAACTATTCTTTTGTGATATTGTGGATCTTGTTAGTCCACTACTCTGATATACACTTTTATGTGTAATATTCATATCTGTTTCCGCTTTTGAGATATGAACTTCTGTGACTGATTTGTGTTATGATATTTCTATATTTGTTTCCGATGATTTCATATAGCCACTGTGTAGTAACTTTGAGTTTTTGTCGGTATGTCGGATTTCCTCTTGTGATGAGAAGTTATATTTTTATCTGGCATATCGGTACTCGCACAAAAGCAATTATACAGATGGTCGCTCCTCCACAGCCTTATTCTCCACGCTAGTTGACGGCATTATCACGTAGTGTCCTTGTCTAGTGTGGGTATAGAGGTGGGGCGCCACAGCTTGTTGTCAGAGCCAAATTTCGAAACAATGTAGAATAATCTAGCAAGGATCATTGTCCTAAGTCTTTCTTAGGAGTCGTGCCTTAGGATTCAATTCGAGTCTTCGTACCGATTTATCCTATTTTCTTTATGATTCCTTTTTTTATCTATCAAGATTGTTTGATAATTTTTTTGAGAATAACTTTTCTTCTTTTTTCTTTCTTAAAGAAGGGAAATGGTTAGATCAAATCGTTCCTGTGCCGGACAATCCAGTGCTACTCCCCGGGATGGAGTTTTTATGTCTGCCCAGCAGCTTCTCGATCTTGTAAAGAATGCTCAAGCAGCCGGTCCTATTCTGGAGCCTACTCACCCTTAGTCTGGATTTGCATGCTTGTGCAACAATTATACCAACTTGGGTGGGAAGCCTTTCAAAGGTTCTGAAACCATTATTGAAGTATAGTCTTGGCTAAGAACATGCGATCGAATCTTGTCTCGCATGAATCTTATCGATCTTCACCGTGTCTAGGTGGCCTCTAGTATGCTCCAAGCAAGAGCATTAGACTGGTACGAGCTTCTGATTTCTAAAATGAATGAAACAGATCTTACCTGGGAGCAATTCCGGGGACAATTCGAATTAAAGTTTATGCCAGAAGCTGAGAAGATGACATTGGCTCGTCGTTTCATAGACCTTGTTCAAGGTGAATCCTCCGTGGCAGGTTATGTCGCATCCTTCGAGTCGCTTTCTAAATACGAGGTCGAATACATAAACACCCCATTAAAGAAGAACCAAAGGTTTGTCTATGGCTTGAACAAAAATCTTATGAAGCCATTACTTCTAAAATTAGAAGTTTCTTTTGATCAACTCATTGATATCGCTCTTCGTCTTGAAGAGGCGGATAGGAAGAGTGATGTTGAAGTTGGGAGTGCCGAACCGTACTTCAACAACAACAAGAAAAGGCATAATAAATTCAAAGGTCCTTATCCCAATAAAAAGGGGAAACAAGCATCTCTGGCAGCGAGGACTTCTGCCTCTAGTGGTGAGCAATGCTACAATTGTGGTTCTAAGGACCGTTATGCGAATAAGTGTTCAAAGCCCCACGCTTGTCGCTATTGCAAAGCCCGGATCATTATTTATCTGCACGACCCAAACTCCAAAACAAGAAGGAGGGAAAGCTTAATGTGGCGCAAGCCCCTTGCAACACTTCTCGTGGTTAAGGTATTTCTCATTCTATCCTTGATGGCATTATTGTGTTTTGCGATCATCCTATTCGAGTTCTTTTTGATACGGGTGCATCCCATTCTTTTATATCAAAGGAACTTGTTGATACTTTTTCTTTAAGTGTTGTTGCTTTAATGACTTCTTCGAGAATCGCGAATCCGGTTGGTGGATCCGCAACACTCAGTTTACTTTGTAAAGATGTTGAGATTGTTTTGTGTGATTTTTCTTTCCAAGCCGATTTGCATGTCATGCGTTACTTAGGCTTTGGAATGATTTTGAAAATGGATTGGCTTAACCGTTATGAAGCTCATATCCTATGTCCTGTGCGGACTATATATCTTCGACATCCACAATCTCTTAATCAGATTTCTATAGTTCTTAAAGATTTGGATTCCACTTTGGCAGCATCCTTATATTCTCTGAATCCTCGTGATGACGATAATGATGATGAGGAAGATGTCATTTCTCTTATTCACGTTGTTCGTGAATTTTCCGACATATTTGAGCCCGTTCTGGGATTACCACCTAAGCGAGAAATTGAGTTCAGAATTAATCTAATTCCAGGAGCTCTACCTATCACTCGTCCTCCTTATCATATGTCCAATAGAGAAAATGAAGAGATGCGCAAACAATTATCCGAATTAAAGATGAAGCAATTTATTCGTTCTAGTTCCTCTCCTTGGGGAGCTTCTACTATTTTTGTGAAGAAATTCGATGGTACGCTTAGGCTTTGCATTGACTACCGCAAGCTTAATGATCTTACTATCAAAAATAAATATCCTTTACCTCGGATTGATGATTTATTCGACCAACTTAGTGGTGCTAGAGTCTGTTCACAATTAGACTTAGCAACCAGTTTTGATCAGCTTCGTATTTCAGAGGATAGCATTCCTTTGACATCATTCCGTACTTGTTATGGATCTTATGAATGGCATGTTATGCCATTTGGGTTAACGAATGCTCCAGCTTATTTCGTTGACCTTATGAATCGAGTTTTCAAAGACTTCCTCGATCAATCCATTCTCATCTTTATTGACGATATTCTTGTATACTCTAAAACCAAGGAGGAGCATGAAAAGCATCTTCGGATTGTGTTGGAAACTATTAGGAGCAATCAATTGAAAGCAAAATTTTCTAAATGCCACTTTTGGCAATCTCGGGTGAAGTTCCTCGATCATATTATTTCTAAATCCGGAATTTCCGTGGATCCTTCAAAGATTGAAGCGATTCAAAATTGGAAGAGACCGGAGAGTGTGACGGAAATCCATGGTTTCCTTGGATTGGCGAGCTATTACCGCCGTTTTATAAAAGACTTTTCTAAAATTTTCATGCCTCTTACTAGTTTGACAAAGAAGGGAGTTAAATACATTTGGTCAGACAAATGTGAAGCTTCTTTTCAGAAATTAAAAGAACTCCTTTCCGATCCTCCTATTCTTGTTATTCCCGAAGGGAATCAAGATTTTATTGTTTATACCGATGCTAGTCGTGTTGTTTGGGAGTCGTTCTCATACAAAGAGAACGTGTTATTTCTTATGCTTCTAGGCAATTGAAGCTAGCCGAGACTAGATATGCCACTCATGATTTAGAGCTCGCGGCTATTGTTTTCGCCCTTAAAATTTGGCGTCGTTATCTTTTGGGAGAAAACTTTATTCTTTATACCGATCATAAATCTTTAAAGTATTTATTTTCTCAAAAGGAACTTAATTTGCATCAACAACATTGGCTCGAGTTCCTAGCATCTTATGATCTTGATATTCTTTATACTCCCGGAAAGGGAAATCGTGTTGCCGACGCTCTTAGCCGAAAGCAACAAGCGGTTGTTTCCATGATGATATCCGAATGGAATGATCTCGAGACTTTATCCTCTTTTGATATTAGAGATCGTGTATCTGCTTTATGTTCATCTCTTGTTTTATGTAGCCTTAAGGCTCATCCTTCTCTTTTAGACCGCATTCTTGAAGCTCAAAAGCTAGATCCCGAATTGGCTCTTCTTAGCCAAAGTTGCAGGGATAAAATTGACATTGAAGGTTTGAAAGACTTTGATACTGATTGTAACGACCGACTATTTTGGACCATTCGCAACCACACATGTCGGA
The DNA here is from genome assembly GCA_030765085.1 of Allium cepa. Lineage (NCBI taxonomy): Eukaryota > Viridiplantae > Streptophyta > Magnoliopsida > Asparagales > Amaryllidaceae > Allium > Allium cepa. Next base: position 275,122,362 of record CM060928.1, read on the forward strand.
CTTGAATAATTCAAAATACCGAATTGTTAATTTAAATTTGGCAAAACTCAGATAAACAGTAAATAAATAATCACAGAATCACAGACACAGAGTCATAATATGCAGTGGAAGCAAAAGATAGTAGTTCATGAAGCTACTATATTTATAACAGAGTTAAATAAGTTACAACAGAAGTCTCGAATACAAAAGTCAAATACAAGAATCAGAATACATCACTGGAATCAACTGAATATCTGAAAGCTGATAGATAGCTGGATCTCCAGGCGAAGCTCCAACTCCAAAGGTGAATCTCAAAAGCTGAACCACTCAGTCTGACCCGAGCGTAAAGTAAAACACAAAACACTCGAGTCAGGATTGACATTCTTATATTAATAAATCCAACTCAAGTGAAATAACAATTGAAATACAATAACTCAAAGGACGTTGGAATAACCATCCTCTAAGGATCCGTTAAACTATATACTACGTAGTAGTGTACTCTAAATAGATAATGCCTATCAGTAATATAAAGTATCAAAATAGTGTTAAGACGTTACCATTATCCCCCTTAACACATTTTATATAAGCGTTATAGTCTGTACAGCACTGTAAATTCCACCGTAAACTAGTGGGATATCAGGGAGTACTCCATAGGTATAACACAAAACAAATTCGTAGTGATCGCGTATATAGGGATACAAGTATGACAAGGCACATGAGGCAATACCCAAGGTAGTGAAACTACCGTTTGCCTGATCCGGACTGGTGAAAATGCATCGTCGCAATGATCGCAACACCGCGAAACAACACTCCTGGAATTCCGAGGGTGTACCAATCAATAACAAGTAATGAGTAGTTTACGAAGAAGTGTGTTCGCTCGAGGCTGCTAACCCCATTTGGCCCGGCACGGCTCCTGTTTTAGTCATTTCCAATTTGACACAAGTGTCAAGGCTATCCATTATCATTCTCTTTCTTCAGTCATCACGTACATCATTCTAACCACTTCATTCTGGATCACACTCCGCGTATAGTTATTAAAGTGGTTTTCAGTTTAGACAGTGAATATGTCCATAACCGATTCCGGTTTCTTTAATAACTTTCGTAATTATTACATCAATCGGTCGTTTAATAAATTTCAAAACCAAATCAACTTCAATTTCAAATTATAATTTGTAAACCAATATTCCATTTGTCTTTCCAAATCAATTTCCAAAATTTACGTTTAAACCTTCCAAATTACCATTTCAAATCTTATAATTCAATACCGAATTTTATTTAGACAATTCAAATATTGATCCATGTTCGTATATAAATTTTATTCCGAAATAAATTAAATTAATTTAATTTAACATTCAAATCAATTTGAATTCATTTATCGATTTCATTCCATATTCGTTAAGTAAATCTGTCATTCAAAACAATTTCCATTCAATTTCCAATTCATTAAATCAATTACTTAAGTTCAACTTAATTATATCAAAACTTACAAATTGAATTCGTCAAATCAAATTCTCTAAATTACAAATCTTACATTAATTTCAATAAATCGCGCTTATTTCTTGTTAAAGAAATTCAATTTCACTTATTTTACTTACTTTAAATAATTTTCCAAACTTAATTAATAAAGAAACTCAATTTCACTTATTAATGAAGTTCAAATTCACTTATTCAGAAGTTCAATTTCTCTTAATAAAGAATTCAATTTAAATTAAATTATTAAACAATTCAATCTCATTAAATATCAAATAATTTCAAATCTTAATTATTGCTAATCTCAACTTAATTATTAATAATTTCAAAACTTAGTTATTCATAATTTCAAAGCTTAATTCGTTAATAATTTCAAAACTTAATTATTAGTCAATTAAATTTTAAACGATGTTCTTTCGTCAATTACTACGTTAATATTAATTTCAAATATTCACAATTTCCTTTTATTAAAATTTAAATTTAAATTTTATTTCATAACCTTATTATTATTCAAATAAAATTTTTATTTTATTTCAAATCAAATTATTGACCAATCGGGTTTAATTTAATTTCTATCCTAAGTCAAGTTATTTGGGTATTTATCATTTCAACCCGATTCCATTTCAATTCAAAAATCAAAACATAGCAAAGGGAACTTGCAGTGTGATAACTGGGATGGTGTCAAAGTAAATAAATAAGCAATAGCAGACATCAATAACAATCCAATAATTAATTCAAATAATACCGAAATAATCGTATTAATTCACATTGTTGTTTATGCAAATTAATAAAATTATTTCTAGAATCTACACTATCATTTCATGTAGATTAAAGATTATTACACTAATATTTATACGGTTCTTCAATTGATATCTATTATTCAGTTTCATATTACATCGATTTAAGCAACATACATTTAAATGGTTCAAGGTGTAGTTAACCATATTTCTACATGTCAATTTATTTAAACATTTAAAGGGGTCATATCATACAAATCTAACTAATCAAATTCAACACATATCAATTTTAAATTTTTAACTCCTACGTCAATTTCAATTTTAAATTATTTATCACTTCATACATTAACAATTTAATGTCCGATATCAACATTAAACAATCAATCATTTATCAACCAAACTGGATTATCATTGTATAAATAACAGATAAATGTGTCAGATGTCACAGTGAACTGATACAGGTAATAACATATATAACAGTGCAAATAACTGACAGCAGTGTATTTCAATTGTCGTTTCAATTGAAATCAAATTTAATAAATAAAAGAATATTAATCGTGAGTGATTGCTCACCTTTCGAGGCTAGAGGAATTCGACAGTGGGATGAGTTACGGGTCCGGGCACAAATTCCGAAGCAAAACTAGATTGGCACGAGCTCGACGATCGAAGCTGATAACAACGAGTCGATGAAAATAAATCGGAATCATCTTGATATAGAATGAAACGAATTACTCCATTATATTATTTCATAACAAATTAAAATTTGGAATTCGTTAAAATAATATATATATATATATATATACACATACAATCCCAAATAAATACTAAATCTAAATACCCATAAAATCACTATATATTTATTAAAAGTCAGACTCTGATATACCCATATATATATATATATATATATATGAATTTAAGAACTAACACCTGTGTGTGCATATATAATATAATATAATTACTTTGAAATCAAATATTCCTGTATATATGACACGGCGACCCTTATGCAGAACTTTGAAAACACCTGTATATTGTACAAGTCCAATTGATAAATAAACGTGCAGATATGTATTAAAACTATAATAGCTTATACACATCAAAACGTACATATTCATAAATAATTATGCGCACAAAAACCAAAACTATAATTATATAAAGTTTTAAGTAAGGCTGATAATACATATAACAGATATAATTCTATATGTAAATATAAAATAGATGGCAAATCTGTTATTCATATACATAAATCAGATGTAATTGACTACATAACCTTTACCCATCTACAACTATATACTTTCAAAATTTAAAGCAAAACAAGGCAGGTGGCCGAGTTGACAAAATGCGTGCAGGTTAGAAAACTACAGGATATATTATTTTTTATTTTAATATTTTTTTTCACACATAAAAGCGAGGCAGCCCAAAACATTTCGAAACATACCCTATAAAACGCACATTGTGTAAGCTTTCAATTTATATAAAAGTATATTCATATATATGTTGCTGTATATACAACGTATATCTCCTTCAACTCCTACTATACTTCTTCAAACGGACATATACAGACTACTCGATAAAGATGCAGACAAAGGAAGAGATAGCTTCATAGTAAAGTATACAAGTAGTTATGTAAGCTTTTATAACTATATATGCTTATAATATAGAAACTGTGCATATTTTAAAACCAGACACTTAAAACTATGCAGACAACTTATCACATATATTCTTATATTCTTGCAGACTTGTTTGAAACAAAGGAAATAGACTATGGTCTTACTATATACATATGTAAGCTATAAACATATATAAACGTACGGCCAACATATATAAAATGGACTTTTATATACATATCACGTCAATAGATATACCTTACCAAAGCTAAGGAGGAGGCAAAGCATATGCTGGGTGGAGGCCGAGGCCAGGTGAAGTTCGGCAAGGGATGGTCGACATGAAGAGGCGGGTCGGAGGAGGAATTCGTGTGCGAGGTCACGCTGCTGGTTGCGCTAACAAGGTGGAAGATGTTGCTCGATTGATGGGTTGCGACTAGAGGAAAGATGAGGAGGGAAGCGGGGAATAGGATCTGTGTTGGAGGAAATGGTCGGGCTAAAGTCATGGCCACGTGTGCTTGGTGGTCGGCGTAGAGTGCGGAAGGTGGCTGAGGCGGGCAGGCTCGTAGGGAATGAGGTCGGGCAGAACAAGGTGGAAGGTTGGCTACGTCTTGTTGAAGCGGTGGTGTAGGCTGCTTGTGGCGAGCTTTATTTATTTTTTTCTTTTCATAACAGAAAAATGAAAAGGCTAAAGAAGAAGAGGAGAGGGGGGGAGTCTGTAGCAGAAGCTTGTGAATGAATGCAAGGTATAAAAGCAAAAGTAGACCTCTTTGATTTTTTTATTATGAATGAATGCACGAATTTTTTTTTTAAACCGGAGACAATAAATGTTTGCTTGAATTCAAGACATAATAAAATTTGATGCTGTTTGATTTAAACGGTAGAATATATGAGTAAGCAAAACTAAGGGTTTAAAACCGGTACCCGAACGAAATCATTTTTCACTAATTCCACTGCGTATCGAATCTCGAAACATAGCATTGAATATACTGCAGAGATCAGCATGACGAGACGATTAAAACGGCATACAGATATCAGTGATAGGATTTGATTATAAAATTTCGAATTTTCTACTAGCGGAAAATGCAACAAAAATGTAGGAAATAAGATCGACAGGCTAAAGAAGTCCGAATTTAGAAAAACGAAAAACGATGTCTTGCTCAAAAGATGATTTAGAATTTTTCTATTTAAAAATATTTAGGTTTCGAAAGCGTTTTATTTTCATCAATTTTTAACTGATTAAATTGAAGTAAATTTACGCACGAAATAAACTTTCATATTTTTGGACGAAAATTTACCAGTTGCTATGTTTAACTAGACGCATTCCAAATATCAAATTTTATTTCAAAATTTTATCGTTTAAAATTCCACAAATTTTCAATTAATAACGTTATTAAAACCAGTTAAATTTTACGGGTCGTTACATTCCTTCCCACTCAAAAAATTTCGTCCCCGAAAAGGAAGGAAGTAGGAGAATATAAACAACCAGAAAAAAATAGACTCGAATTACAAAATAAAACAATCAATTTAAACCATATAAATTTCAATTTAAATAAATTTATATTCAACAATTTGTTTTTAAATTCAAGATTTTCATTAAATTGATTTGATTTCACATTTATTAATGTTAGGTGCAAAAGGTTTCTTTCAAATGAAATTCAATTTAAATTCAATTAATTCAAGATACTCCTTATAATTCAATTTATTAATTTTCAAAACAAATTTTTCTTCTATTAATCACACCTACTATTTATTTAACTTATTATTCTGTTTATCTCCATAACATTTTATAATTAAAATTTAAACGAATAACATTTATTATACGCACTCACATTTTATTTATAAAGATAATTTATTGTATATTATCCGATTTTCTTAAATTAACAATTTCAAAGATCATAAATTTAAATAGTCATTTATTATAATCATACTTTATTCGACAAATTTAATTCTTCTTTTTGCAAATTATTATTAAGTTTATTCTACTTAATATATCTTATCACATATATATTAAGTATATTCACTCTGATTATAACTTCTCAAATTTATTTAAAATTTCCTTTGATATCATTTCTACTGTATAATATTCAATTACATGGTTAACTTTTGAAAATTTAGGTAAGCTATATATATATTGCAATAGAGTATTATACAAGTAAATTTCTAATTCCATTCTCTCAAGTTTTAAATATTAATTCAAAATTTTGGTTTCATTTATAATTGAAATCATCTTTTACCCAAATTTAGGAATTTAATTTCCGATTAACTTTACACATTTAGAGATAATTATGTATATACTATATATATCAAATCAAATTAAATTTAAAGTAATACACCTATATATATAAATCAAGTTATACTTAAGAAATTTAAATTGATTTAATTTACAAAACAAAACTACAGCAAAGCTACGAATTCGTCTCTCCACTTCGAAACTCGAAAATGAATGTCGATGATGCGGCCGTCATCACCGAAATTATTTTCCAGCGACAAAGAGAAGAGCACTGATTTAAACCTTTTTTTTCAAATTCTTTGAAATTAAATTCTCAAATTCTAATTTAAATTTTACTTCAAATTTCAATCAAATTATACCCAAGTTTTATAAATTCATTTATTTATATTATTCAATAGTCAAAGGTTTACAAACAATAAATGAAAATCAAATATTATTATTTCTGGCAAAAATTCATCAAAAATTTAATGTCAGATAAATTATACTCATATATATATAATATAATCATTCAAAAATTTATTTTGTTTACCAAATTTGAAAACGATATTGTGTCGGTTTTTTCTGTTAAAGTGTTTTGGAAATTTTATCGATAGCGTTGATCAGACGAATCGATCGAAAATCTAAATCAACTTCAACAACTCAAACAACACGATATATGTAAAAAAACATTTTAATATAAATGCAAATACACTCCCTCGCTTGACAATACAAGGATGAATTTCGAATAAGTATAGTGATTCAAATTTGATGGAAATCAAATCAAAGAGAATTAGGATTCGATAATAAGTTCGAAACAGAAGATAAGATAATTCAATTAACAGAATCGGGCGATGGATAAGCTTATTTAATTCACGGGCAACCTTAACCGGGTCGTCCGTAACTTCAAGAATAAGATCGATGCAGAAAAACGAGGTAAATCAACATTTGATCTCAAGAAATAGAATTCAGGTATAGCAGGAGATAGATAGCATCGTAAACCGAGGATGCAGAAATCTCCGATAAATCAATGCTTATTGGAAAGGAGTTTCACCCCTTTACAAATAATTCGAAGATTGGCGAGACCGCCGACTCATTGTAAAGATCATCTGAAGTGGAGCTATGAAATATTCCAGAATTGAAAGAAGAGGAATAGTGAGGGGCACGAATGAATTTTGAAACCACAGGGAACGTTCCAAAATTCAAGGAATCAAGTCAAAAGGAAGAGATTGAAACTTGAATGAGAGTGATTCTGTAAATACATTCACCCTACATGTCGAGTTTCTCCTAGAGCTACCAAAGCTCTGATACCAACTGTAACGACCCGCTATTTTGGACCATTCGCATCCACACATGTCGGACTTGAATAATTCAAAATACCGAATTGTTAATTTAAATTTGGAAAACTCATATATACAGTAAATAAATAATCACGGAATCACAGACACAGAGTGATAATATGCAGCGGAAGCAAAAGATAGTAGTTCATGAAGCTACTATATTTATAACAGAGTTAAATAAGTTACAACAGAAGTCTCGAATACAATAGTCAAATACAAGGATCAGAATACATTACTATAATCAACTGAATATCTGAAAGCTGATAGATAGCTGGATCTCCAGGCGAAGCTCCAACTCCAAAGGTGAATCTCAAAAGCTGAACCACTCAACCTGACCCGAGCGTAAAGCAAAACACAAAACACTCGAGTCAGGATTAAAATTATTATATTAATAAATCCAACTCAAGTGAAATAACAATTGAAATACAATAACTCAAAGGACGTTGGAATAACCATCCTCTAAGGATCCGTTAAACTATCTACTATGTAGTAGTGTACGCTAAATAGATAATGCCTATCAGTAATATAAAGTATCAAAATAGTGTTAAGGCGTTACTATTATTCCCCTTAACACATTTTATATAAGCGTTATAGTCTATACAACACTGTAAACTCCACCGTAAACTAGCGAGATATCAGGGAGTACTCCATAGGTATAACACAAAACAAATTCATAGTGGTCGCGTATATAGGGATACAAGTATGACAAGGCACATGAGGCAATATCCAAGGTAGTGAAACTACCGTTTGCCTGATCCGGACTGGTGAAAACGCATCGCCGCAACGATCGCAACACCACAAAACAACACTCCTGAAATTCCGAGGGTGTACCAATCAATAACAAGTAATGAGTAGTTTACGAAGAAGTGTGTTCGCTCGAGGTAGCTAACCCCATTTGGCCCGGCACGACTCCTGTTTTAGTCATTTCCAATTTGACACAAGTGTCAAGGCTATCCATTATCGTTCTCTTTCTTCAGTCATCACGTACATCATTCCAACTACTTCATTCTGGATCACACTCCGCGTATAGTTATTAAAGTGGTTTTCGATTTAGACAGTGAGTATGTCCATAACTGATTCCGGTTTCTTTAAGAACTTTCGTAATTATTACACCGATTGGTCGTTGAATAAATTTCAAAACCAAATCAACTTCAGTTTCAAATTATAATTTGTAAACAATATTCCATTTGTCTTTCCAAATCAATTTCCAAAATTTACATTTCAAAACTTCCAAATTACCATTTCAAATCTTATAATTCAATTTCGAATTTTATATAGATAATTCAGATATTGATTCATGTTCGTATATAAATTTTATGCCAAAATCAATTAAATTAATTTAATTTAACATTCAAATCAATTCTAATTCATTTATCGATTTCATTCCATATTCGTTAAGTAAATCTGTCATTCAAAACAATTTCCATTCAATTTCCAATTCATTAAATCAATTACTTAAGTTCAACTTAATTATATCAAAACTTACAAATTGAATTAAATTGAATTCCTCAAATCAAATTCTCTAAATTACAAATCTTACATTAATTTCAATAAATCGCGCTTATTTCTTGTTAAAGAAATTCAATTTCACTTATTTTACTTACTTTAAATAATTTTCCAAACTTAATTAATAAAGAAACTCAATTTCACTTATTAACGAAGTTCAAATTCACTTATTCAGATGTTCAATTTCTCTTAATAAAGAATTTGATTTAAATTAAATTATTAAACAATTCAATCTCATTAAATATCAAATAATTTCAAATCTTAATATTGCTAATCTCAACTTAATTATTAATAATTTCAAAACTTAATTATTCATAATTTCAAAGCTTAGTTCATTAATAATTTCAAAACTTAATAATTAGTCAATTAAATTTTAAACGATGTTCTTTCGTCAATTACTACGTTAATATTTAATTTCAAATTTCAAATTTCAAATATTCACAATTTCCTTTCAATTAAATTTAAATTCAAATTTTATTTCAAAACCTTATTATTATTCAAATAAAATTTTTATTTTATTTCAAATCAAATTATTGACCAATCGGGTTTAATTTAATTTCTATCATAAGTCAAGTTATTTGGGTATTTATCATTTCAACCCGATTTCATTCCAATTCAAAAATCAAAACATAGCAAAAGGAACTTGCAGTGTGATAACTGGGGTGGTGTCAAAGTAAATAAACAAGCAATAGCAGACATCAATAACAATCCAATAATTAATTCAAATAATCCTGAAATAATCGTATTAATTCACACTGTTGCTTATGCAAATTAATAAAATTATTTCTAGAATCTACACTATCATTTCATGTAGATTAAAGACTATTACGCTAATATTTATATGGTTCTTCAATTGATATCTATTATTCAGTTTCATATTACATCGATTTAAACAACATACATTTAAATGGTTCAAAGTGTAATTAACCATATTTCTACATGTCAATTTATTTAAACATTTAAAGGGGTCATATCATACAAATCTAACTGATCAAATTCAACACATATCAATTTTAATTTTTTAACTCCTACGTCAATTTCAATTTTAAATTATTTATCACTTCATACATTAACAATTTAACGTCCGATATCAACATTAAACAATCAATCATTTATCAACCAAACTGGATTACCATTGTATAAATAACAGATAAAGGTGTCAGATGTCACAGGTGAACTGATACAGGTAATAACATATATAACAGTGCAAATAACTGACAGCAGTGTATTTCAATTGTCGTTTCAATAGAAATCAAATTTAATAAATAAAATAATATTAATCGTGAGTGATTGCTTACCTTTCGAGGCTAGAGGAATTCGACAGTGGGATGAGTTACGGGTCCAGGCACAAATTCAGAAGCAAAACTAGATTGGCACGAGTTCGACAATCGAAGCTGATAATAATGAGTCGATGAAAATAAATCAGAATCAGCTTGATATAGAACGAAACGAATTACTTCATTATATTATTTCATAACGAAACTTAAACTTGGAATTCGTTAAAATAATATATATATATATATATAGACATTGTGACGACCCGACTTTCTACCACCAGAAAATCGCATCATCTTTAAGAAAGAAAGGGATAGAAAAAGAGAATAGAAAGAAGAGAAGGAAGAAAGAACATCAGAATCTAAACAGCGGAACGAATAAATTATATTAATAACATAATACTTTACATAGTTTACAATCATTATCAGAGATACACAGCATAATCAACTCATACTAGACAGTTATAAACACCTGTCTAGTTATACAACTCAAAGACAAACAACATCTTAGAAAACACACAGCAGAATACTCTATAGCTATACGCAGAAGCCTCCTGCTCCATTGCTCCTTCAGAATTCGTCAAGCCAACTTAATTCCAAACCTGAATCCCTTGACTACTCATAAAAATTTGAGTACCCAAGAGTTTATAAAAAACAAAAATAAACTCTGGGTCAGACATGGGTCTGGTGTGAGTAAACGGTTAAAGTTGCTTAACTTTAAAAAAACTTTTGAAAGAAATAGGTATCACGTAAGACTTCCCACACATAAACATGGAAAAGTTTTTACCTTACGCTAACCAAAACATTTGATAGGAAATCCGATGATATTATAATAGGGTCTAGGGTTTTCAAATAAATAAGAAATAGCCGAAATTATTACATGATTAAATTCCAGCTACTAGCCACAAAAGTGGCTAATACAATCAAAACCGTTGGCACTTACTGGATTTTGGATTCCATACAATGGCAGGGCTACTGGGGTACCGCCTATCACAGTACGTGGCCTAGATCACCGTACCGAGGATCACTCCCGACCCCCTGCAACACAAAGTCGGACCCGTTCCTTACTGAACAGTTCCGAATAAGACAACCCCGACGGTTGTAGCTATTCAACCGTCCACACAGCCGAAATAAAGGGACCTCTAGACAGGGGTAAATCTTACTCTCCAGTGTGTGCGACCCACGAAGCCTTGCTGTACCTCCCATGTTTTAGCCATTCCCGGTTGATAAGGCTTGAGGTTACGATTACCTTTATAGGACATATCACTTAGAATGCTCATCGTCCACCTGACAATGTTCTGAAAGCATTCAATCCATACAAGTTCGTTCCGGGTTCGAACGAAACCGAAGGCATTATCTCGTTACACTCATTTTGGAATCACCCTCAGAGTTAACGATAATAACCCTTGCACTCTAAACCACCATCTCGAATCTATAAGGTCTATTCCGTCAAACTCATTACGGAATCACCCACAGAGTTATATTGATGTATAGACCTTACACCTCGAGTCTTCACAAAGCTCCACTTTGACTCACGACATAACGTTATTTGGGATCGATGTGGTTTTCTGATATCTAATTATGGAAACCCGATCCCGGTCTCATCGAAATCCAAAGCGTGTCTTTTAGGTTCAAGTTGTTTTAAAGGTTTTAAAACAATTAAATTCAACTATCTATATATACACAGAATAGATAATTCACAGGCCACAATTGATAATCAACATTATCAAATAACAGGTAATTCCTATAATCCATATCACAATAGATAATCCATATATCAATATTCCAATTGATAATCATAATTCAACTAAGCATTCATATCACACAACCATACTTATCTCATTACTGAGATCACACAGCATTCAAGACAATCAATGTCATTCAATCGTTCATAAGCAATGATTAACTCAAACCACAATATAATTAATTTAAACTGAATTAAATTAACTATCTCTAATTAATTTAAAGTGAATTAAATTAATTACCTAATCACTTAATTAATTTAAAATTAATTAAATTAATTACCTTCTTCCAATTTCTTGCTTAAATAAACATTAGTTAAATCAATTAATTAATCCTAATCAACCTTGATTAATTAACTCTTAATAAAGTAATTAATTCTTAATTATTTTCATTAATCATATCAATTAATGAACCTTAATTAATTAATCATGCTTAGATTAATTGCTTAAATTTAATCAACTTAAATACAGTAATTAATTATTCTTAATTACTTCTTAATAATTCTATAAATCCTTTGATTTATTACCCAAGTATTAAAACTTTAATTACTTTAACAAGTAATTACCTATTTAAAATTACCTTCCAATCAGTAATTTATCTAACTCAATTACCTCTGTAATTAATCAATTACTTATCTTAAGTAATTAACCTTATCAAATCTTATTAAGTAATAATACTTAATCATTTATCAAGTGACTCTTCTTAATTAATTAATAAATTAATTAATTAACTCGATCAAACTCATCTCATAAAACAAAATTGAGTAATTCATCCTAATTACTCATTAACTCAAATTAATCTTCAATTATTAGATTAATTATCTCCAACTATTAATTAATAAATCTTAATTATTAATCAGTTCTTTAATCAAAAGTAATTAATCACTAATTACTTTTATAATTAATTAATTAAACTTAATTAACTAATTAATCAACTCTTAATCATTAATTAATAAACTTAATTATTAATTAACAAATCTTAATTACAAATTAATTAATCCATAAATATAATTAATTAATCCTTAATTAAAATTAATTAACCTTAAATAAAAATAGTTAATTAATTCTTAATTAACTAGCATTATAAATTAATAATCCTATAATTATTAATTAAGAAAACCCGATTAAAACTAAATAAAACCTTTATTAATTAATTACTATTTTAATTAACTCTTAATTACCTAGTTGATAAGTAATTACAATTTAATTAACATTAGACATTAATTAAATCATAAACCTAATTAAAAGTTAATTAAATAATTAATTATACTTAATTAATTACTTAATTAACCCACTTTAAATAATAATTAAATAAATGAATTAACTTTAAATTGTTTAATTAATCGACTAAATACAAATTATTAATACTTAATTAATTATTTAAGATAAAACATTATCTTAAATAAATCTTGAAATCTTTATTTAACTTAATTCATTAATTAAATTATAGAAATCATTAATTAACTTCCTTTAATCATTAATTAACAATTCCTAATTCAAGTTAATTAATTAACTTAACTTTAATTGTTAATTTTTTTTAAATCATTTTACACTAATTAATTTAAAGAAAATATTTACTTAAAATTTTCTTTATATTTCAAAATAAGATTTAAAATAATAATAAGATTGTTACTTAAGATATTTAAACATCATACAAGTTTACTCATAAAAACAATTCAATTCCAAAAACAAGAATTTAATTTAACTCAAACTTTCCAAAGTTTAAAACTTATTTTACATTTTAAAACCAAATATCAGATTGAACAAAAAATCTGGGTTCAACCCATGATTACCTGAACCCTAGAACAAAGTACAACTCTGTTCTTCTTCCTTTAAGTTTCCAGTTTAAAGTTAATTAGGATTTCAAAATTTTTAACATCTGTTTAAGTTAAAAACTAAACTGTTAAGCCAAAACAGTAAAACACAGCATACCCAAATGATCCAGAAACCCCCGAGTTCCTTCCCGAGCCACAACCAAAATTTCACGAGTTTTCCCCCGAGTCTTCTCCCCTCCTACCCAACTAAATCCTGAAACACAAACAAAACAAAACCCAAAACCTCCCCCCCCCCCGACACAACATCTCCAACGCGCACCTGCACCGATGCCGGAGCCACCCCTGGCCAACGGCGACTTCACCGACAAGTCATCCCACCTCTCCACGGGCCTCCACGACCATCAAAACCTTAACACCTATCCTAATTCAAAATCGATCATTTGGGTTGGACTGAACCCCTAAAACCCATCATCAACAATTTCCAAAATCGACACCTCCGATCAACTACAATTTCTACAACTGCGGCCATAGTCCACCAACCCACCAAGCTTCCTTCATTCCAATTTTCATTCAACTCGATGCAAAGATGTAGCTACAGCAGCCCATTTACAGACAGCTTCTAAAACTAGGTTAAAATCAAATTCCTATCAAAATCAATTTCCACAATGAGAAAAAAATCCTTCTGTTATTTTTCCTACACTCTCTGATGAATCACCTAACTCCTTGAAGAATCTCAAGTATTCCAGTTACAAAGATCATAAGTTACAGACCAAAACCCAAGTAGTAAAAACCCAAATTCATGCTTAAAACCGTTTTAAAAATTTTGAATTCCTTTCCAAAATTCATAATTACCAATGATACTTTGATTTATGAAATTGTTTTAACCAAATTAGATACTTGTTTCCAACATTTAAAATAAATTGTTTACTGCATTTTATTTTCTTCAGATAACTTTAAACTTTCAGAACTTTGTCTTATTTTTAGTTCTAAAATTTAAACTTAAACTACTTATTCTGTTTTAAATCTATGTTCTAATAGTTGCCTAAACAAAATAGCTTGAATTTTTGATATGAACTAAATTCTTTAGTAACAAAACAGAGATGTTCAAAGCAACAAGCATGCACAGTTTATAATCAATCTATTAACATTATATCTAAACAGGAGCAAACCTATATGTACATAAATATCATCATAAACTCATAGCAATCAGTTACTTAACCAATTAAATTTTAGTAAAAAAAATGTTTACTCACATTATTTATGAAGTGCAGAGCCTCATGAAGAAGAGCAGGGAATTGCAAAAGAATTGAACTTGAAACTTCAAAAGACTTGATCCTGAAGCTTTTAAAAACTGGAGTATCTCAGGTTGCATTTTGAAAAACAGGCAAACAAACTTGACCCCAAATCATTTGCATGCACACTTGACAGAGGTGACAGCTTCAGGTAATACCCCTTGAGACTTGCATGCAATTGAAAGTGTTGAGACAGACATGGATTGGGGGCTTGCATCCGATTCTTGAAATCATGATGCAGATTTTGATTTAAGAAAACTATAGGCATTTGTTTTTGTGAACAACTGCAGGCTTTGCAGTTTTGATTTGGAACAAATATTGCAGGCATCTGCACTTGAGTTTTTGAGGAATTTGTTTGAACTTTTACAAACAGAATGTTGCAGGCCTTTGTTTTACCGAATGTGTTTGAGTTTGAAGGATTTCAGATATTTGATTTGTTTTAAGAAAAACTGCATTGCTACAGGTTGCACATAAACATTGTTGCAGGCTTGCAAGTGTTTTCCAGGATTTGAGAACAGAATGGATTGAGGATTTTCTGGTTTTAGATTTGAATTTTGAGGATTTTTGAAGAGTGAAAGATTTGCAGGGAAAAGTTTCTGGTTTCTCTTTTAGACATGAACACAAAATTTGAAAGAAAAAGAAAAATGAAGGGAAAGAATGTTTATAAATGTTAATTTCAGATTTTAATAAAAATAAAAGAAAATTAAAATAATGAGACACTTGTCTCTATTTACACAAATGGTTTAACACTTGTTATCAAGATGTTTTAGAATTTAAACATTTGTCACTATTAAGTTTATTTTTTTAATTATAAAGAAATTTAAAAGCTTTTAAAATTATCTTCCTAATTACAAATGTGTTTTAAAAGTAAACATGTTTTCTTCATTTAAAAGTACTTTTCTAATTAAATTTCAAGTAAACAAATACATTTATACATTTATAAATGTATGCTAGTTTATAAATACAATCTTTTAAAAAGAAATGCAACTAAATAAAATTTTAAATAAAATTATACATCATTTCAACCTTATTTTAAAATGTTATTTCAAAAGCCTTTCATTTATTTTATTAAACATATACAAATCAAATTTATATAGAACAAATCTTATTTTAAATTAAAAACATTATCTATATATTTAAAACCAAACCATATTATTATTTATATTTTAAGATGCATGTATATCTTTGAATTCAAATTTTATATTCATTTCAAAGTCCAATTTAAAAACCAAAACTAAAATAAATTTAAATAAATATAAACAACTATTTTAAAATAAGCTTATTATTATTTTCAAATAATATATCCTATTTTAAAATCAATTTAAAATACACAGATTTAAATACATTTTAAACATACTTATAAATTTTGAAAACAATATACCAATTTAGAATTTATTTACACAAATAAAATAATTAATCTTAATATAACAATAATTAAAATATTACTTGATTAATTATCCTTGAAAATAACAATTTCTCAATTCAAATAATTTAAATTAAGAGATTATCAGCATTTTAAACTCCTGGAAATTCCGGGATATTACAATCCTCCCCCCTTAACAGAATTTCGTCCTCGAAATTTAAAACGAAGATAATCCAAAGTTTTATTTTATTTTATTTCAACCAATTCAAACATTCATAACAGCCATACACTATCAATCAAACAAACAATTTCATCCAAACAACCAATTCAAATAAATAACACTAGCTATCCGGACACAGATCCAGATAAACTTCCTAAAATTATCTCGAGTCTCCCCAGTACAGACACAGGGATACTCGCTTTATTAAATCCAAACTAGCTATACATATAAGCTACTGAGTTCCCACTCAGCTAGATCTATAATCTACCCAAGATACCAGACCACAGACAAGTCTAATCAACAATTAAAACCCTCACAGAACTACTGGTCTCAAAACCAGTGATGACCAAACACGTACTCCCTCAGAGACACGTGAAATAATTTGAATTCCAGTCTTCCAAACTGGCAATTCAACTCTTCAATCCAAAACACTGATCTCTACACAAACTCAGAAGAATCCAATACCTCGAAGCTCACCTCAAATCTTATTGCTCCCATTACCAGAGAAAATTCAACAACATCGAAGTCTCCAACTTCGAATTCCAAATTCTTCTGTTACTTAGCCTCAAAACTTACCGGATGATCCGGGCTGCCTACAGATCCTTCCCGATCAGCTCAACCTTCGCTGATACTTCTACAAACAAACTGGATCAACTCACAAACTGATCCTCACAAGATCAATCTAAAATCAAATCAAACTTTACTATCAACAGAAGAAACAACTTCTCCTATCCAGAAAAGACAGAACAGAATTACTCGCCAACTTGCCTGAAAAATCCCAGTAGAAACTCACTAATCCAAAATACTGCAATTCCCAGTTGCTTCTACTCAAGAGCAACAGTCACCTCGCTTCCGCTGCACAACTCTGATCTGGAGCAGATGAAAATGCCATAGAAGAACACAGGCACAGACTAAACATCACATCTCGGAAATAAGGTTCAACAAAAATTCCAAGAAATACAGAGCTGCTTCACCAAACAACCAACCTAGGAAACAACCTTCTGCCCAACTGAATCACTCGTATCACTCCTAACATCAAGTCGATTCAGAACTCAAACTCCAATGCGGCAAATCTCTAACTCTCCTGAAAATATATCCAGAAAAATCTTCAGCAACTTCTTAACTTCTACGTCCTCTAGAAATGCCCCAAATCCAGGCAAAGACTATCTGAGATAATCACCAAACCGTCGCAAGTCACTTTTGCAATCAACCAATCCAATATCCAAGATACTGTTCTCTCTCCACTAATTCGAACAGTTTAAACTTAATTAGCCAACCCATCGAAGAAACGGGTCCACTTAACTGCTTCTGAACTCCATTCCAGAAAAAAACTGCTAAGCCAAAAAGATCTTCCTGCTAAAACACAGAACACTCCCGAGCTGCACTGCAAACACAGATGCCAAAGACTTCTAAACAAAGCTCTCTGAGAAACTCGGACCTCCAACTAAACACATACATCTTTCTAAACTCAGCTATAACTCTGAAGCAGACACATTTCCTTAAACTTGCTCCAAAAGAAACATCTCCAGAGAATTCCATAGTCACTGCATCTCATCACGCAGCTACTACTTCCTGAGGTATCAAAATACCATTACTTACCTCTGCCCAACCAACAGATCCAAACTCTCAAAAATCCGCTCACACGAGCGCAAACAAACTTACACTTCAAAGATGAACTCCGAACCTTAACAGGTTTCCTTCAGAGATCAAATGAAATCCTTACTCCAAATACAAAGATTACTCGAGACGGTACTAGGTCTACAGTCTCGACAGATACACTTCCAACCTCAAACATTCAAACTTCAACCATTGGTAGTCGTGTTACACACACTACTACCTTATCCACCTTTATAACTTATATTGGAAAACCCAAACAGGTAACCCAACAAATAGGTAGAAATATATATATATATATATATAGTCATATATAAAAATTACAAATACGCTCTCTCAAGAAAGACACCATTACAGATCCTAGGTATTCACTCAACCTAATGCTCTGATACCAAATGTGACGACCCGACTTTCTACCACCAGAAAATCGCATCATCTTTAAGAAAGAAAGGGATAGAAAAAGAGAATAGAAAGAAGAGAAGGAAGAAAGAACATCAGAATCTAAACAGCGGAACGAATAAATTATATTAATAACATAATACTTTACATAGTTTACAATCATTATCAGAGATACACAGCATAATCAACTCATACTAGACAGTTATAAACACCTGTCTAGTTATACAACTCAAAGACAAACAACATCTCAGAGAACACACAGCGGAATACTCTATAGCTATACGCAGAAGCCTCCTGCTCCATTGCTCCTTCAGAATTCGTCAAGCCAACTTAATTCCTAACCTGAATCCCTTGACTACTCATAAAAATTTGAGTACCCAAGAGTTTATGAAAAACAAAAATAAACTCCGGGTCAGACATGGGTCTGGTGTGAGTAAACGGTTAAAGTTGCTTAACTTTAAAAAAACTTTTGAAAGAAAAAGGTATCACGTAAGACTTCCCACACATAAACATGGAAAAGTTTTTACCTTACGCTAACCAAAACATTTGATAGGAAATCCGATGATATTATAATAGGGTCTAGGGTTTTCAAATAAATAAGAAATAGCCGAAATTGTTACATGATTAAATTCCAGCTACTAGCCACAAAAGTGGGTAATACAATCAAAACCGTTGGCACTTACTAGATTTTGGATTCCATACAATGGCAGGGCTACTGGGGTACCACCCGTCACAGTACGTGGCCTAGATCACCGTACCGAAGATCACTTCCGACCCCCTGCAACACAAAGCCGGACCCATTCCTTACTGAACAGTTTCGAATAAGACAACCCCGACGGTTGTAGCTATTCAACCGTCTACACAGCCGAAATAAAGGGATCTCTAGACAGGGGTAAATTTTACTCTCCAGTGGGTGCGACCCACGAAGCCTTGCTGCACCTCCCCTGTTTTAGCCATTCCCGGTTGATGAGGCTTGAGGTTACGATTACCTTTATAGGACATATCACTTAGAATGCTCATCGTCCACCTGACGATGTTCTGAAAGCATTCAATCCATACAAGTTCGTTCCGAGTTCGAACGAAACCGAAGGCATTATCTCGTTACACTCATTTTGGAATCACCCTCAGAGTTAACGACAATAACCCTTGCACTCTAAACCACCATCTCGAATCTCTAAGGTCTATTCCGTCAAATTCATTATGGAATCACCCACAGAGTTATACTGATGTATAGCCCTTACACCTCGAGTCTTCACAAAGCTCCACTTTGACTCACGACCTAACGTTATTTGGAATCGATGTGGTTTTCGAATATCCAATTATGGAAACCCGATCCCGGTCTCATCGAAATCCAAAGCGTGTCTTTTAGGTTCAAGTTGTTTTAAAGGTTTTAAAACAATTAAATTCAACTATCTATATATACACAGAATAGATAATTCACAGGCCACAATTGATAATCAACATTATCAAATAACAGGTAATTCCTATAATCCATATCACAATAGATAATCCATATATCAATTTTCCAATTGATAATCATAATTCAACTAAGCATTCATATCACACAACCATACTTATCTCATTACTGAGATCACACAGCATTCAAGACAATCAATGTCATTCAATCATTCATAAGCAATGATTAACTCAAACCACAATATAATTAATTTAAACTGAATTAAATTAACTATCTCTAATTAATTTAAAGTGAATTAAATTAATTACCTAATCACTTAATTAATTTAAAATTAATTAAATTAATTACCTTCATCCAATATCTTGCTTAAATAAACATTAGTTAAATCAATTAATTAATCCTAATCAACCTTGATTAATTAACTCTTAATAAAGTAATTAATTCTTAATTATTTTCATTAATCATATCAATTAATGAACCTTAATTAATCAATCATGCTTAGATTAATTGCTTAAATTTAATCAACTTAAATACAGTAATTAATTATTCTTAATTACTTCTTAATTATTTTATAAATCCTTTGATTTATTACCCAAGTATTAAACCTTTAATTACTTTAACAAGTAATTACCTATTTAAAATTACCTTCCAATCAGTAATTTATCTAACTCAATTACCTCTGTAATTAATCAATTACTTATCTTAAGTAATTAACCTTATCAAATCTTATTAAGTAATAATACTTAATCATTTATCAAGTGACTCTTCTTAATTAATTAATAAATTAATTAATTAACTCGATCAAACTCATCTCATAAAACAAAATTGAGTAATTCATCCCTAATTACTCATTAACTCAAATTAATCTTCAATTATTAGATTAATTATCTCCAACTATTAATTAATAAATCTTAATTATGAATCAGTTCTTTAATCAAAAGTAATTAATCACTAATTACTTTTATAATTAATTAATTAAACTTAATTAACTAATTAATCAACTCTTAATCATTAATTAATAAACTTAATTATTAATTAACAAATCTTAATTACAAATTAGTTAATCCATAAATATAATTAATTAATCCTTAGTTAAAATGAATTAACCTTAAATAAAAATAGTTAATTAATAACTAGCATTATAAATTAATAATCCTTTAATTATTAATTAAGAAAACCCGATTAAAACTAAATAAAACCTTTATTAATTAATTACTATTTTAATTAACTCTTAATTACCTAGTTGATAAGTAATTACAATTTAATTAACATTAGACATTAATTAAATCATAAACCTAATTAATAGTTAATTAAATAATTAATTATACTTAATTAATTACTTAATTAACCCACTTTAAATAATAATTAAATAAATGAATTAACTTTAAATTCTTTAATTAATCGACTAAATACAAATTATTAATACTTAATTAATTATTTAAGATAAAACATTATCTTAAATAAATCTTGAAATCTTTATTTAACTTAATTCATTAATTAAATTATAGAAATCATTAATTAACTTCCTTTAATCATTAATTAACAATTCCTAATTCAAGTTAATAAATTAACTTAACTTTAATTGTTAATTTTTTTTAAATCATTTTACACTAATTAATTTAAAGAAAACATTTACTTAAATTTTTCTTTATATTTCAAAATAAGATTTGAAATAATAATAAGATTGTTACTTAAGATATTTAAACATCATACAAGTTTACTCATAAAAACAATTCAATTCCAAAAACAAGAATTTAATTTAACTCAAACTTTCCAAAGTTTAAAACTTATTTTAGATTTTAAAACCAAATATCAGATTGAACAAAAAATCTGGGTTCAACCCATGATTACCTGAACCCTAGAACAAAGTACAACTCTGTTCTTCTTCCTTTAAGTTTCCAGTTTAAAGTTAATTAGGATTTCAAAATTTTTAACATCTGTTTAAGTTAAAAACTAAACTGTTAAGCCAAAACAGTAAAACACAACATACCCAAATGATCCAGAAACCCCCGAGTTCCTTCCCGAGCCACAACTAAAATTTCACGAGTTTTCCCCCAAGTCTTCTCCCCTCCTACCCAACTAAATCCTGAAACACAAACAAAACAAAACCCAAAACCTCCCCCCCCCCCCCGACACAACATCTCCAACGTGCACCTGCACCGATGCCGGAGCCACCCCTGGCCAACGGCGACTTCACCGACAAGTCATCCCACCTCTCCACAGGCCTCCACGACCATCAAAACCCTAACACCTATCCTAATTCAAAATCGATCATTTGGGTTGGACTGAACCCCTAAAACCCATCATCAATAATTTCCAAAATCGACACCTCCGATCAACTACAATTTCTACAACTCCGGCCATAGTCCACCAACCCACCAAGCTTCCTTCATTCCAATTTTCATTCAACTCGATGCAAAGATGTAGCTACAGCAGCCCATTTACAGACAGCTTCTAAAACTAGGTTTAAATCAAATTCCTATCAAAATCAATTTCCACAATGAAAAAAAATCCTTCAGTTATTTTTCCTATACTCTCTGATGAATCACCTAACTCCTTGAAGAATCTCAAGTATTCCGGTTACAAAGATCATAAGTTACAGACCAAAACCCAATTTGCAGTAAAAACCCAAATTCATGCTTAAAACCGTTTTAAAAATTTTGAATTCCTTTCCAAAATTCATAATTACCAATGATACTTTGATTTATGAAATTGTTTTAACCAAATTATATACTTGTTTCCAACATTTAAAATAAATTGTTTACTGCATTTTTTTTTCTTCAGATAACTTTAAACTTTCAGAACTTTGTCTTATTTTTAGTTCTAAAATTTAAACTTAAACTACTTATTCTGTTTTAAATCTATGTTCTAATAGTTGCCTAAACAAAATAGCTTGAAGTTTTGATATGAACTAAATTCTGTAGTAACAAAACAGAGATGTTCAAAGCAACAAGCATGCACAGTTTATAATCAATCTATTAACATTATATCTAAACAGGAGCAAACCTATATGTACATAAATATCATCATAAACTCATAGCAATCAGTTACTTAACCAATTAAATTTTAGTAAAAAAAATGTTTACTCACATTATTTATGAAGTGCAGAGCCTCATGAAGAAGAGCAGGGAATTGCAAAAGAATTGAACTTGAAACTTCAAAAGACTTGATCCTGAAGCTTTTAAAAACTGGAGTAACTCAGGTTGCATTTTGAAAAACAGGCAAACAAACTTGACCCCAAATCATTTGCATGCACACTTGACAGAGGTGATAGCTTCAGGTAATACCCCTTGAGACTTGCATGCAATTGAAAGTGTTGAGACAGACATGGATTGGGGGCTTGCATCTGATTCTTGAAATCATGATGAAGATTTGGATTTAAGAAAACTATAGGCATTTGTTTTTGTGAACAACTGCAGGCTTTGCAGTTTTGATTTGGAACAAATATTGCAGGCATCTGCACTTGAGTTTTTGAGGAATTTGTTTGAACTTTTACAAACAGAATGTTGCAGGCCTTTGTTTTACCGAATGTGTTTGAGTTTGAAGGATTTCAGATATTTGATTTGTTTTAAGAAAAACTGCATTGCTACAGGTTGCACATAAACATTGTTGCAGGCTTGCAAGTGTTTTCCAGGATTTGAGAACAGAATGGTTTAAGGATTTTCTGGTTTTAGATTTGAATTTTGAGGATTTTTGAAGAGTGAAAGATTTGCAGGGAAAAGTTTCTGGTTTCTCTTTTAGACATGAACACAAAATTTGAAAGAAAAAGAAAAATGAAGGGAAAGAATGTTTATAAATGTTAATTTCAGATTTTAATAAAAATAAAAGAAAATTAAAATAATGAGACACTTGTCTCTATTTACACAAATGGTTTAACACTTGTTATCAAGATGTTTTAGAATTTAAACATTTGTCACTATTAAGTTTATTTTTTTAATTATAAAGAAATTTAAAAGCTTTTAAAATTATCTTCCTAATTACAAATGTGTTTTAAAAGTAAACATGTTTTCTTCATTTAAAAGTACTTTTCTAATTAAATTTCAAGTAAACAAATACATTTATACATTTATAAATGTATGCTAGTTTATAAATACAATCTTTTAAAAAGAAATGCAACTAAATAAAATTTTAAATAAAATTATACATCATTTCAACCTTACTTTAAAATGTTATTTCAAAAGCCTTTCATTTATTTTATTAAACATATACAAATCAAATTTATATAGAACAAATCTTATTTTAAATTAAAAACATTATCTATATATTTAAAACCAAACCATATTATTATTTATATTTTAAGATGCATGTATATCTTTGAATTCAAATTTTATATTCATTTCAAAGTCCAATTTAAAAACCAAAACTAAAATAAATTTAAATAAATATAAACAACTATTTTAAAATAAGCTTATTATTATTTTCAAATAATATATCCTATTTTAAAATCAATTTAAAATACACAGATTTAAATACATTTTAAACATACTTATAAATTTTGAAAACAGTATACCAATTTAGAATTTATTTACACAAATAAAATAATTAATCTTAATATAACAATAATTAAAATATTACTTGATTAATTATCCTCGAAAATAACAATTTCTCAATTCAAATAATTTAAATTAAGAGATTATCAGCATTTTAAACTCCTGGAAATTCCGGGATATTACATACATACATACAATCCCAAATAAATACTAAATCTAGATGCCCAAAAATCACTATATATTTATTAAAAGTCAAACTCTGGTATACCCATATATATATATATATATATATATATATATATATATATGAATTTAAGAACTAACACCTGTGTGTGTGCATATATAATATAATATAATTACTTTGAAATCAAATATTCCTGTACATATGACACGGCGACCCTTATGCAGAACTTTGAAAACACCTGTATATTGTACAAGTCCAATTGATAAATAAACGTGCAGATATGTATTAAAACTATAATAGCTTATACACATCAAAACTTACATATTCATAAATACTTATGCACACCAAAACCAAAACTATAATTTATATAAATTTTAAGTCAGGCTGATAATACATATAACAGATATAATTCTATATGTGAATATAAAATAGATGGCAAATATGTTATTCATATACATAAATCAGATGTAATTGACTACATAACCTTTACCCATCTACAACTATATATTTTTAAAGTTTAAAGCAAAACAAGGCAGGTGGCCGAGTTGACAAAATGCATGCAGGTTAGAAAAACTACGGGGTATATATTTTTTTATTTTAATATTTTTTTTCACACATAAAAGCGAGGCAGCCCAAAACATTTCGAAACATACCCTATAAAACGCACATAATATAAGCTTTCAATTTATATAAAAGTATATTCATATGTATGTTGCTGTATATACAACGTATATCTCCTTCAACTCCTACTATACTTCTTCAAACGGACATATACAAACTACTCGATAAAGATGCAGACAAAGGAAGATATAGCTTCATAGTAAAGTATACAAGTATTTATGTAAGCTTTTATAACTATATATGCTTATAATATAGAAACTGTGCATATTTTAAAACCAAACACTTAAAACTATGCAGACAACTTATCACATATCTTCATATATTCTTGCAGACTTGTTTGAAACAAAGGAAATAGGCTATGGTCTTACTATATACATATGTAAGCTATAAACATATATAAACGTACGGCCAACATATATAAAATGGACTGTTATATACATATCACGTCAATAGATATACAAAGCTAAGTTGGAGGCACAGCATATGCTGGGTGGAGGCCGAGGCCAGGTGAAGTTTGGCAAGGGGTGGTCGACGTGAAGAGGCGGGTCGGAGGAGGAATTTGTGTGCGAGGTCGTGCTGGTGGTTGCGCTAACAAGGTGGAAGCTGTTGCTTGATTGATGTGTTGCAACTAGAGGAAAGATGAGGAGGGAAGCGAGGAATAGGATCTGCGTTGGAGGAAATAGTCTGGCTAAAGTCACGGCCACGTGTGCTTGGTGGTCGGCGTAGAGCGCGGAAGGTGGCTGAGGCGGGCAGGCTCGTAGGGAATGAGGTCGGGTAGAACAAGGTGGAAGGTTGGCTACGTCTTGCTGAAGCGGTGGTGGAGGCTACTTGTGGCGAGCTTTATTTATTTTCTTCTTTTCATAACAGAAAAATGAAAAGTCTAAAGAAGAAGAGGGGAGGGAGAGAGTGTGTAGCAGAAGCTTGTGAATGAATGCAAGGTATAAAAGCAAAAGTAGACCTCTTTGATTTTTTATTATGAATGAATGCGCGAATTTTTTTTGACCGGAGACAATAAATGTTTGCTTGAATTCAAGACACAATAAAAGTTGATGTCTGTTCGATTTAAACGGTAGAATATACGAGTATGCAAAATTAAGGGTTTAAAACCGGTACCCGAACGAAATCATTTTTCGCTGATTCCGCTGCGTATCGAATCTCGAAACATAGCATTGAATATACTGCAGAGATCAGCACGGCGAGACGATCAAAACGACATATAGATATCAGTGATAGGATTTGATTATAAAATTTTGAATCTTCTACTAGCGGAAAATACAACAAAAACGCAGGAAAATAAGATCGACGGAGCTAAAGAAGTCCGAATTTGGAATAACAAAAAATGACATCTTGCTCAAAAGATGATTTAGAATTTTTCTATTTAAAAATATTTAGGTTTCGAAAACGTTTTATTTTCATCGATTTTTAACTGATTAAATTGAACTAAATTTACGCACGAAATAAACTTTCATATTTTTGGACGGAAATTTACCAGTTGCTATATTTAACTAAACGCATTCCAAATATCAAATTTTATTTCAAAATTTTATCGTTTAAAATTCCACAAAATTTCAGTTAATAATGTTATTAAAACTAGTTAAATTTTACGGGTCGTTACATTGATTCTCGTGGTGGTATTCGAAAATTTGGTAGACTTATCGTGCCAAAAATTAGTGATCTTCGTAAAGACATTTTAAATGATTCTCATCGTTCTAAATTTACCATTCATCCCAGTAGTAGTAAAATGTACGCGGATATGAAGCGACTTTATTATTGGGAGTGAATGAAATTTGATATCGCTAACTTCGTTAAGCGTTGCATGATTTGCCAACTCATTAAGGCCGAGCATCAAAGACCCGGTGGTTTATTGCAACCTTTAGACATTCCAATTTGGAAGTGGGATCATATTTCCATGGATTTTATCGACGGCCTTCCCCATTCTCGTTCGGCTCATGATAGCTTATGGGCGATAGTTGATAGACTTACTAAATCCGCCCATTTTATTCCCGTTCGGTCTAATCGGACCATGCATCTTTTGGACAAACTCTTTATCAAAGAAATTGTTAAATTGCATGGAGTTCCTATTTCTATTGTTAGTGATCGTGATTCATTGTTTGATTTTCGAAGAGTCTTCAAAAAGCTTTGGGAACGAAGCTTAATTTTAGCACCGCTTATCACCCCCAGTCCGATGGACAAACCGTGCGTGTGAATCAAACTCTTGAAGATCTTCTTCGTGCATGTGCTCTTGATTTTGGTGGAAGTTGGGAAGATATATTTCTCTTGTTGAGTTTTCGTATAATAATAGCTTCCAATCTAGTATTGGTATGGCACCTTTCGAGGCACTCTATGGAAGGCCATGTCGATCTCCTTCTTGTTGGCTTGAGGCTGGTGAGAAGCTGGTTTTAGGTCCAGATTTTATTCGTGATCCCATAAAAAAGATTGACCTTATTCGTCATAGGATGAAAGAAGCCCAGAGTAGATAGAAATCCTATGCCGATAACCGAAGAATGAAATTAGAATTTTCTGTGGGAGATTGTGTTTGTTCATGTTTCACTTATGAAGGGTGTTGTGCGTTTCAGTCGATCGGAAAAATTAGCATCTCGATATATTGGTCCATTTCCCATCACCGAACGTATTGGTTCTGTGGCTTATCGTCTTTTGTTACCGGCTCAATTTTCTGCTATACATGACTTGTTTCACATTTCTCAATTATGAAAATGCCTTCGAGATTCCGATTCTATTCTTGAGCCCGGTGTTGTTGAAGGAATTGAAGTTTCACCTAATTTGACTTATGAGCAATATCCTATTCGCATCATTGCTACAGAGGTTAAACGCCATCGAAATAAAGATGTCCCGCTTGTGAAAGTTCAATGGTCTTCAAATCCTAAGGATTCCTCTTGGGAATCTAGAGAATTCATCGAGTGAACACATCCGGACTTACTTTCTGGTGCTCTTTGAGGTGAACTTTTTATTTCAAATTACTTTTGTGTTAAATGTGCTTTTATGGTTGTTACTTTTTATTTTCTTCTTAAATATTGCAAGGACGCAATTTATTTAAGGAGGGGAGTCTGTAACAACCCGCATATTTTACGATTCTGTATTTAAATATTTTATTTAAATATGGCATCGTTAGTCGGATTTTTGTCTGAAAAACTACTTTTTGCAAACGGTCGAATTAGGACTCGAGACCACCCCCATCGAGTTCAAAATGACGTTTGTGACCTTTTTGAGTATAAATTTCGATATGTTTGGAGATAGTGGAATTTTGCTACTTTTCACTTAGGGCTTTGGGTTGGGTTTCAGCCCATTAACTCCACTTATTACTCTAGCTCAGTCCACCTCTCCTCTTCACTTCATTCTTATTTTCCTAATACTCAAGCTTTAGCAATAACAGAGAGAGGAATGGAAAATTAAAACTCCAAGCCCTAATCATCTTTGCAAATTCAAGTTCTAGCTCCAAATTCATAGAAGAAGCTTTGGTAAGCCTTCTCTTCTTCTTCTCCAACTCATTATCCTTTCAATTTCAGAAATTCCTAAATCTAATTTAGGACATGTTTCTCTTTTAAGCTTAGATTCAAGCTTGTTGGGTTGAAATTGAAGAGTGATTGTTCTTGCCATTGCTCTATAGCTTCTTCTTCATTTGTTTTGTGTAAAAATGTGAGATTTTTATCTCACATCTACGTCTATATCTATCCTTGTTGTTAGGTATGAGTTCCTAACACTTATTCATGTGCATTTGCTTTTGATTTGGATTGATTTTGTGTATATTCCAATTTTTGGTGTTTTGGTCTAATTTTTGTGAAATCCTATTGTGGATATTTGGACATTGATATTCGAGGCGTATCGAAGAGCCTTTAAGGCTGGCTTGTCACTTGGCATAAATCCTTAGTCGTTGTTACTCGTCCGATCGCTTCCCATCATTTGGCCATTTTTGGCCTAGGTTCAGGGAATGCCCTGAACTTCAGTTTCAGACGTCTGAACATAGGATTCAGACGTCTGAATATTATACTGGGAAAATTTCTATTCCTAGATTCAGAATCTGAGTCAATATTTCCAAACGTCTGAATTGGTTCGAATTGAACCAGAGAAGAAATATGCTAAAAATTGGCATTTCCAGACGTCAGAAATTATATATTCATACGTCTAAATTATGTTCTGGAAAATATTTTATTTTCCAGATTCAGCCGTCTGAATCCTACCCTTCAAACGTCTGAATTTGCTTGTTTTTGCCTATTTTGCCTATTTAGCTTGAGTTTTCAAATTTAATCGATTCGTATTGTTTCCCTTTTGTTGTTACCATTTATTATCGACTTTGATGGCATTTTCTTTAGGAATTTTGGGAATATCCATTTCGATGGATTCGGTATCGATTTCTTTGGATTTTATTCACGTCTTCGAATGTGAATTTCGGTGATTGATTGTTCTACAATCATTTTTGTGATTTGTCACTTTAAAAATATAAAGGTCTCAATACTAGTAGTAAATATCAAAACTCTTTCATCAAAATGATTTCAACACTATTTTATTACAAAAATCGTTTCTTAAACCGTTTTCCAATCTACTAGTATATACAAACCTTTACCTCACTCGTATGAGAAATCTAATTAAACAACTGGGTAAAACAAGTGGTATGAAACACTTGCGTTTACTTCGTCGGTTAATTCTTCGACTTGTTCGATTGAAACTCTTGTGACAACTTTCGAGTGGAAATCTACAATTTGTTCGTAAATATTTAAGCTAAGCCAGTGGTTATGGGACATGAAGCTAAACTCATCTATTTACTAGCTTAGTGTAATTGACACTTCTTGATGATCGATGATGATCATTTTGTGATTTAGACTAGCATTATGCAATGTTTCTTTGTCTGCAAGGGAGACTAAACCCCTTTTTGTGGAGTTTCGACTCAAATTGGTAGGGTAGCGACCCATGGTCTTCGGGCCGTTTTGTGGAGCCTCGGCTCGAAATTAATGGTTAGCAACCATGGAATAGCGTTCTGTTTGTGATAAACGTGTTGGTGAACTTTCATGCTACCGTTTTGTGATAGGCATCCCCCTTTTTGTGATTTCTGGATTTCAGTTGATGATTTCTAGAATTTGTGATTCCACCAATTTTCGTGATTTACTTTGATAAGCTTTATCAATATTTGTGCATTGGTGAATTTGTGTGTCATTAACTTTTGTGAATGACATTGATATAATTGTCAATATTTATGGTTTGGTGAACAAAACTAAATAATATGACATTCTTTTCTGTGTTTTGAGATTTCTTGAGATGTTGTATGATTTTCGTGTTGTCTTAGGTATATTTATGATTGACGGGCATTATTGTTATCATACGTTTTGTCACATCTCACGTTCTATCTCATTTTTATCTAATATTTATAGTTAGACTGATCTGTTTATTATTTTCTTATTAAATAATACTCGGGTTAGACCGAGATGTTACAGGTGCCTCTGCTTGATTCCTCATCTGGGATTATTATTCTGACTTTTGGC
Source organism: Allium cepa (assembly GCA_030765085.1). Classification (NCBI taxonomy): domain Eukaryota; kingdom Viridiplantae; phylum Streptophyta; class Magnoliopsida; order Asparagales; family Amaryllidaceae; genus Allium; species Allium cepa. Next base: position 275,153,087 of record CM060928.1, read on the forward strand.
TAACTACTTAGACTATAGTTTATTTTTTTGTATACATTTGAGATATAGACTCTGTGATGTATACTTATTCTTTTGTGTAGTACTTGTAACTATTCTTTTGTGATATTGTGGATCTTGTTAGACCACTACTCTGATATACACTTTTATGTGTAATATTCATATCTGTTTCCGCCTTTGAGATATGAACTTCTGTAACTGATTTGTGTTATGATATTTCTATATTTGTTTCCAATGATTTCATATAGCCACTGTGTAGTAGCTTTGAGTTTGTGTCGGTATGTCGAATTTCCTCTTGTGATGAAAAGTTATATTTTTATCTACCATATCGGTACTCGCACAAAGCAATTATAAAGATGGTCGCTCCTCAACAGCCATATTCTCCGCGCTAGTTGACGGCATTACCCGTAGTGTCCTTGTCTAGTGTGGGTATAAAGGTGGGGCGCCACAATCTGCCTTTCTTACACATAAAAACGACAATTAATACATCCTTGGTATTCGAGTGCCGATCATTTAAGTGTTCGAAAGAAGGGTCATTTGGGGTGAAGAAAGAAAAAGACATAACAAAATATCACATCGTGATGAGAAATATATAATATACACAAGATCATTAGAAAAGAGAAGAACTTTATTATATATGTAACATCAAAATACACTAACCTACTATCAGCCTAAACAGTTGTAACAGCCTGTCCTTACAATTTCTGATAAATACAGATAGCAAGCAACAAAATAGCGGACGGATATAAGATACGCGAATATTTCTTAGAGAATCCAGCTCGTCTCCTGAAAGCTCCAAGCGATCCCATTAAATCTGGAAAATATGCTCGAAGTGACCTGAACATCATAGGGAAACAACGTCCGGGTCATTTTGGTAAAACTAGCATGAGAAAAGTTTGAAACAAATCATATGGATTACTATATTTGAGAAACCTTTCAAAATAAAAGGTATCTTGTAAAACCATGCCTCAAACAAACACAAATGGGTTTTTACCTTACGGTAACTAAAACGTTTTATGATAAAAATCTAGTGATTTTATCATAACGTCTAGGGTTAAAGTAAATATAGAATGTAGCTAAAATGCTTGCATCCATAGTTTAACCTAGTTGGGCACATCTAAGTCCGTAAAGGTTCATATTGGAGAAAGGGTTCCAATAATGGCAAGGTCAGGGCCTACCTTCTGATGATACAAATCTAGAAACTGTACCTGAGAGCTACACAAACATCTGTCCCTCTTCTACATAGAGCTGGCTTGCTCCTTTGACATGACAAGCTAGATTACCTCACCCTTTTTGACACCGAGGGTGCTTTATTTTTCCCTTCGATAAGAATGCACAAAACAACTCTAAGGGACAATCTAGAATGGGATGAGGGGTCCTAATGGTAGCTAACCACGTGGCTTAGCTGCATACCCTGTTTTAGCCATACTTTCGGGTTGTGAGACTTGAGGCTACGCCTTTACCTCTTCTACTAACATACCATCTTGGAATGCTAACACTGTCCTCCTAGCAGAGATGCAATGCTTGCATTCATCGTTACAAATTGTTCCAAGGTCGAACAAGCATTCAAAATTTTACTATCTTCCATTTTGGAATCACCCTCAGGAAGAATAGTATCGCTCTATATCGTACTTCATCACGAACGTTATTAGTTTGTAGTGGTTCGAATAAATCCAAAAATCAGTGTCTCCAAACTAAGCGATAATTCCAGACTAACTCAATTTCGGTTCATTGGAAGTATGAAATATGTATTTAGGTCCTCATTGGAGAACTGGAATATACCCAACATATTTTTTGAGTTTAAATAGGTCCAATTTTGATACTTGGTCATTTTAATGTCAAATAAAAAAACAAAAATAATTCAGAGATTTAATTACCCATAGCACCTACTAAGCCTCAAAACAATTCTTTCATTTATTAAAATCTCTTTTCAAAAGTGTTTATCAAAAACATTCATATACTTATCTCACTGACATAAGTGTATTCACAAAACATTTGTGAACTCATTTACAAAACATATGAAAGGATCAAAAAAAATGTTATTTAAATTGGAGATAAAGATAGCCTCAAATAATATTCCTTCGGTGTTAAGTGTGGAACGAATATCCATACCACCAGAATAAAAAAGGTCAATTAAAGGAAATCAAATCTCAAATTCTTTTATAAATTTCCTTCAATAAATTCTTTTAACAAATCTCTTTTGTATATAATACTTCCTTTACTCAAAACTCCAAATCATTCTATTAAATCTCTTTTAAAACGTTCAAAACCATTTATAACACTCATCATAAATCTCCAAAATTATTTATAAAACTTCTTTATTTAAAACAGAACCCCTTTAATAAAACTTAATCCGTAAAGTTTCCTCAATAAAATCACTTTTTAAAACACCTTTAAGTAAAAAAAGTATTATTTAAAACATTCTTCATTTAATCGTTTTTAAACCATATTAACAAAACATTATTTTTAAATAATTTTTTAAAAAGATTAAATTAACTTTAAACATTTAATATAATAATTGGTTAATTATCTTTTAAATATCATATTTCAAATAATAATCAACTTTAAACCATTTCATAAAGGATAAAATGAAATATTAAAATTTGCAAAATCAGAAGGAGGCTTAGTGACCATAATGGTTCATTTAATTAGGTTTAACTTATCCAGTTGTAACATGAGTATTACGTAACGAGCGGATATGTAAAGAAAATCAGCCAGTAACAAACAATCAACATATAGATAAATAATATCCAAGTTAATAAATAACGGATTAGAGATTTATTCTGCCAAATAGATGTCAACACAATCTACTTAATGATTATGGCAGAGCTGATTTATTCTATTAATAGCTATTAACTATAAATTAAATTAGCATTTATTCTACTAAACATATGTCAATGGATTTCATATTCAATTGGGATTACTTGAGGGTTATTGACAAAGAAATTCCTTGGATTTAAAACATTCTTTAAAAGAGAGCTTGCTTTAAAAACAAAATCGATTTTTAGAAATAAAGTGGTTTAAAACCTTACATCTTTAAATAAATAAGTAAACAAATAATAATTAAACCATATTGTTTAAATAATAATATTTACTATTCCCTCCAATGGCCCAGTCCGGATAGCAAGGGAGAGCAGGAAACTAGTTTTCCAAACCCAAGCCTGGACACTATCTCTTTGACACCGATAAAGCGGTCAAGATATATGATCGACTCTAAATCAATAATCATATAAACATTCCATAAATTCTTCAAATTGCATTTAAAACACTTTATTAATCTTTGAAAACATTTTCAAAAGGTTTGGAAAAGAACGGCTGCGTTTAAAACTATATTTCAAAAGTTATAGAAAGTGTTGCGCAAAGTGCTTTTTAAGCTATATTGATCAAAATGACTTTTTATCAATTGGAAATTCATTTTTATGATTAAAAATACATTTAAAAGATTTTAAAAGATTTTAGGAATTTATTTCATATTTTTAAACAATTTGAAAATATCATTTTCAAAGAAATCCTTTATTGGATTCTGAACTGCAAAACCATGATTTTTCCAAAAACTTGTTTTACTCATATTTCAAAATCTACTTCTCGAAATCTCGATTTTCTTTCTTTTTTTGAAAACTATTAGATAAAGTAGTTCGGAAAATTCTTATGTCGAAGAATTCCAAGCTATATTCCATTTTTTATATCATTTGACTTTTATGGCACGAAATCGCGAATTGCTATTACACGACGCGCCTAATTTTGACTAAATTCTCAATTACCATTCAGACTTCACCAAAACAATTTTATATGTTTATAAAATATTTCAAAATCCTTTTAAAAGTTTTTAAAGAGGTTTAACATTCCATATACACAAATTCATTCAATAAAGGAAAGTGATTTCTTTGTGCTTATCGATGTGTATTTCCGTGACTTGCGCGCGCGCACGCACACACACATATATGTATATTCAACATTCATATTAAACAACCATCATCAATAATCATAATAAAACATATATCACATCCAATAGCATATAATATTGTAAGTTAGGAGTTTCTTACCATGGGTTTAAAATATAAACTAGAAATTTTCTATAGCTCCGCTATTTGGATTTTAAAGCTCACGATTACTTGGGTTCTTAACTTTGAAGGGCTCATCCTTGACTAGGAGGCTTATGGCCTAGGGTTGGAGAAGAGGAGGGCTCGACCTTTTGATGGAAGAAGAGAGGCCATGGATGGAAGAGAGGAAGAGTGGAGTTTTGGAATAGTTTTGAGATGCTTGAGTGTGTGTGTGTGTGTGTGTGTGTGTGTGTGTGTATATATATATATATATATATGATTATGTTTGCGCCAAAATTGGTCACAAACATCCAATTATCGATGAAAGCACCAGTTCACAATCACAGATCGCAGATAACAAGTATATAGAGAATCAAAAATGAAGAAACTGAACAAATTAAGAAGAAAGCAGTAAGAAACACAAGGTTTATAGTGGTTTGGCAATCTGGCCTACGTCCACTTTGAAGTTTTATGACTTTATTGATATCCACTTGCCGATTACAATTGATTACAATGGATTGCAGCGAATTATAGTTTTGAAATTCGAGTACAACAGCAGTTATGGAGTGCAAAGTTGAATTCGAAAGAGTTTGGATGTCAGAGAGCCAAAGGATCCTTCTTCTATAGGCCATGAGGATCTATTTATAGGCGTAGGAGGATGATATCTCGCTCAGATCTTGGAGACTACTTCTGGCACGTGGATGGGCCCACACGATCGATGCCATGGAGTTTCGGCTCGATCCGTGATCGATACGAACGAATTTCATATCGATCAGGATTTGGCTCAATAGAGTGGAAAGTCGGCATGGACCTTCTTTATGTCGTACGTAAGCTTCTGTGAAAATTCCATAGCATTTGGACTTATGGATCTCAAGATATTATCGATGCAAGCTCATGTTTTTCGAAGGCTGTCGAGTTCGTATCCATGATTTCATCTCCATCTCCTTCGTGTCGATCAAAGGCACATGCTCATTCATTGACGTGGAATGATAAACTGGGGGAGATCCGTGTTCTTCGCCACGTTGACCGAGCCTTCATCCTTGTAAACTTCCTTCGTATCCATCTGTAATACTCCATTCGTATGTATTCATTCCATCCCCTATTCGTATCGATGATCGGTGGCGTTCTTCGTATCGATCGTCGTAGTTTGATCGATACGAAGTGACTCGTTTTGAGGAATCCTGATCGACACGAACTAGGACTAGGATGGATACGAAAGCTTATAGATGCTATCGATTCGAACAACCAAAAACTTGATGGATACGAATGAGGTCTATAGGGTGGATGGATACGGACTAACCTTGCATGCGATCGATACGAACAAGGATTATGATGGATACGAAATGGCACGGACACGAGGTATGCTGATGGATACGAACAACGTAAGTCTTCGTTGATCGATTCAAACGTGATGGATACGAATAAGACCACCTTGGATCGACACGAACATGATGACTTTGAGGTGGAATATGCCTGGATGGATACGAACAAGACCTCTTTCCGTGGATACGAACCACCACTTATCTTGGGTTGCATCGATCATATCTTGAGCATACGAACTCAAATTGTCCTGAAATTTGAAACGCTGGCTTTTATAGCTTTGTTTATCATGTCATACCAATTGTAGCTTGATCAGAACTCGGGCAGAATTTACCGGCTTGCATAGCTGACCTGTACATAACTGGCAATCGAGGAGAACTGTCTTTGGTTTCTAATTAATCTTTTGATATCATGTCCTTGTTAAAAGGTGGGATAACAGTATATACCATAATTAAATTTCTTTTAAGAAATAATTTGGCATTATTTCATTAACATGAGAAGCCATGAAAGAGGAGAGAAAAACTTAGAAAATGAAGAAGAAAGCATATGAAAATAAGTAGGAGAAGGGGGTATTTATAGAAAAAGAAGAGGACTTAAAATATCATGATATTTTTATCATCTCTTATATCATCTTTAAACCTCATCCTCCGATCACATGGTCGAAAAGACCCCCTCCCTTGTGCTCTCGTGATGGTTTGGTCTTAGTTGACTTTGAGAAGGCTTAAGAAGTAAGAAAGTGGAAAATATCTTTGATATATTTAACATACTTATATATATATATATATATGTATATATGTTATATGTATGTATGTATGTGTTCATGTATATGTTAATGGATGCATTTGTATGTTATATATGTGCACATGACATATAAACAAGGTTGCAATGACTTTCGAACAACTTCCGTTCGTTAAACAATTGAAAATCGAGAAACCGATTCCTGGTCACATTTTCACTTATAATTTAATTTACATATATATGTAAAAAATTGAAAATAAATTTATAACCATTTTTAATTAATAAAAATGATATCATCTGAATTACAAAATCATATAAATCAATATTAACTATTATTTACAAAATTGCTATTATATCGATAAAACGAAACGAATTCTTTTTCTTTTCTTTTCTTTTCTTTCTTTTCTTATGATTTCAAATCCAATATATACATATACATACATACATATATATATATATATATATGTATATATATTTATAAAATTAATGATGAATTATTACTTTATAACTAATTAAAATGAGTTAGCAAATTTTAAAATAATTATTAAATTTTTTAATCTCCAATAACTTTATTAAAGCGATGTATTTACGGGTCATTATAAACCCCTTTAATTAATAATTAACCTCTAAAATAATAATTAAATATAAATTAATCATTTAATAAACTATTAATTAATGATTATCTTATATTAACTAACTAATTATTATTAACAGCCAATTAAGTACTAATTACCTTAGTTGATAAAATAACCTTAAATACTTGAAGAAATAATTGAATACTAATGGTTATTTAATCATACTTAAAATAAGTTCTAAAAATACTTTTAGAAGGATACTTTAGTGAAATATATTAAAATTTGCAAAAAAAAGTATTTATAGTGACTGTTAGCTATACGATCCGGAAATTCCAAACTTGTTTTATACTCTAATTGCTTTCAAAACTCTATCTTTCATGTTTCACTTACTTTTATAAACTTGGATAAGTTTTGAAAACTAGAAGTAAGGTTTTAAAACTTTTATGAAACTTATCTAAAAGTAAAGGGGTAAGGAAACCAAATTAAAATAAGGAATCTCGAAGTCGCAACATGCAACTTAGGCGCTAACTTCTTTTAGTATACAAGACGTATCATTTGCTCAAACACCATTACCTAGCATACAACATACCTAAAGTAAAATCATTACTTTAAACCATAACTCGCAAAGTTATACTTGATTTTAATTATTAATATCAAGGCTAAACAATACCATATCCAAGCACAAATATGCACATATAACTCAACATCAATCTCATTCAAACAAGCACCAAACTTAGCAACCAAGTGGCATAAAAATTTAAATTAAAAACTTTATGAAAAGGTACGAGCTTTACTCGCTTAAAAGCTATCCAAACACTTATAAATAGCACTATGACTTGAATCAGATGTATGCTTTTGCTTTTCTTTTAAAAAAATGAGGTTTTGGTGACTTGAAAGTGGTAAGGAGATCAGCCTAAGATGAGCATGGCTTGGCCATGGGTAGGGAAAAGGGTTTTGGGGCTAGTTTTGAAAGAAGTGGGGAGGTAGATGTAAATGAAATAAATTTACTTTTTTAAAACAAAAAGGGTAAGATTTTTAACTTTGTAAATTCATGGAAGCCATTAAAGTGTGTCATGGAGCTTGAAATAAGAACGGAGTTTGTGAAATGAAAATAGGTGAAAACAGGAAGAAGAAAGAATAAGGAAATTAGTATAATATTAAGTGTGTAAATTAAATTACTAATTTACCCCTTGTATTTACCCTCCTTTATTTAATGACACATAACTAAACTTTGTCCCCTCCGTGCCAACATGCATTTAGTTAGCATTTGTACTTAGGTCTCTTAATGTTTTATGACATGTGATATTTTCCTTTTTATTAAATTTTATTTTACATTTATCTAAAAAGTTATATCTAAGTAAATACACTTAAGTACACATATCAACCATGTAGATCTAACTTATTTGTATTTGTATATGTATATTTATAACAATAGCGTACACAACTTTTCCGCTAACTTTTAGCCGATAAAAAATCGAAAATTGGAAAAATGAATTCCGGTCACATTATCGATTTTCCTTCGAACTAAATTTTTTTTGTAAATAATTTAATAACTATTTCATCATCGTTATTTACTATTTAAAAGGGTTTTATTTTAATTATTAAATCTATTATCTAAATATTTAAAATTAATTAAATATTCCCATAGTAATGCGGTGAAATTCCGGGCCGTTACACTCTCTCCCCTTAAAAGAATATCGACCCTGAAATTATACCATAACCTAACATAAAACACAAAACAACCAGAAATACTATATATTAGTCCGTATAATGTACATAGATCATTCTTGTGTCAAAAATCTGAATTGATCACTCACTAAAATACATAACTTTACTTCCGAACTAATATCGCTCACTTGATTCCTTAGGCGAACTCCGATTAGGCTTCTTAATCAGAAACCTCTGTTATCCTTACATAGCCATATATTATGATAGAAAACTTTGGTTCTAAATTAAGAAACCTCACCAAGTGTTCGTTGTCAAGAATCGAGTGATAAATCCATCTTTGAAATGGTGTAAAACACCTCAAGTCATGTACTCGAATCTTGGATCGAGAACAATATGAAAATGAAAAATGATCTATGTACAACTACATACTCATCTAAAGGTTCTTTAGTTACCCAATTGTTGTTAACCCTCCTAAAAATATTTATGAAAACATTTCATAACAATTCCAACTTAGGTTTAAACAGTTTAAATGGTATAAATAATTTATGAAACCTTTTTATAAAATCATTTTTATTTATTAACTTGTGTAATAGTCTTATACGTCCTACGTGCATATATAAAACATTTGATCTTTAATTCTGTTCACTTTTAATTATTAAGATGTAGGCCCAAAATAATTGGGGTCTCAAAACTGAGTTGACCAATCCAACCTCTTTACCCAATTGGTCTAGTAAGTAGCAAAGAAGAATGGGATGCTGATATCCAAACTCCATCCTAGAGTCTACTTTTTCTTAGATGCCTCTAAGGTAAAAATGGTTATTAGCTGACCCAATAGCATGAAATAATTTTTCACTTCCTAGATGTTAAAATCAAAGACATAGCTTAATAAAACAAAGTTTGTTAATCCTCCTATTAAGTTTAAAACTTCATTTATTAATTCACTCTTTAATCAAAATACCTTATTATTTTGAAACCATAGGAGCTAAAATACCCAGGTTTTATTTCAAAAGCATTTTGAAATGATACTTTATTTTTAACCCTTAAAAAATATATATATAGCCCGAGTAACTTCAAAATTATATCAAGGAACTAGGTACTACCAAATAGTATCATGTATTCTTTTATCAGGAAGGGTAACATTCAAGAGAAGTGTTTACCATCTGAACACATCTCTTATCCATTCTTAGTCACTCTCGATCACTCGAACTAGTTAATCATGAAAAAAATACTTCATCTTTTCAAATTATTTTTTGAAACAATATTATGTTTACATTTCTAACTAAATAGTTTTTAACAAAATATTTATCATCCACTTGCTTTGGATCCGGTCGAATTCGAACTCGTTTCGATCGTACAATAACAAAGAGAATAATTTACTAAGTTCCCCATCACATATACCTAAATAAAAACCTGATTGTCACTTAGAATATTACTCTGGCCATCACAAAACAGATCGAGATTCATTCGCTCAACTATCCAAAGAAAAATCTTGCTTTTAAATTTATTTTCAAAATATTTATAGTGTGAAGTATTTTTAAGTAAAATTACTTTTCCAAGGATCGTTTGAAAACTTTATCAAAGCCACCGAGATTTAAATCCTTTGAAAATCCATCTAATTTTCAAAATTTATATTATGATCCCGATTTAAAAAATATCTTTTTATAAAATCTTCTGAAATATTTCTTTTAATGAACAATCTTTATTAAAGTTAAATTTAACCCAACATTATCATTGAACGCCTTATAATTAAACTGTGAAACTTAATTCACAGATTGTTCAATTCAATGTTCCCACAAATTCTATTTACCCAACCTGTACTTAAAAGGAAAAACAACTAATATATTAAAAAATAGTCAATGCTCAAAAATGGACAAGTATGACTAATCAAATCCTATATGATAATAATTAAATATTATCAATTCCTAGAAATAATTAAAACATAGATAACTATATTTTATTTCTAAATTTTTTCCTTTATATATAAAAAATATAATCCTAGGTAAAATTATTTCATTTATCAATTTTAAAATAATATTATGTCGATTGGACTTGTTCAAGTGTTTAGGATATTCCTATCATTGACGTTGGCCAAACGCATCAATCAGAATTCTCAAGCCACTCAACAGATCAAACAATATAATATAAAGTATTTCTATAGCACTAATAAATAAACACTCAATATATAATACTCAAACTCGTAATACGGCATTCCATTACCATATCTGTTAATGAGCTTACCCCACCAAGGCTAACGTACTCGCTTAACCTTGCATTTTGATACCAAACGTAATGACATGTCTTTCTTATGCCTAAAGATGACACGTAATACATCCTTGGTATTCGTATACCAATCATTTAAGTGTTTAAAAGATTGGGCATTTAGGGTGAAGAAAGAAAAAGATAGAACAGAATCTCACATTGTTATGAGAAATATATAATATACATAAGATCTTTAGAAAAAGAGAACTTTATTATATAAACAACATAAGAATACACTAACGTACTATCAATTTGGATAGTTATAATAGTTTGTCCTTTCAATTTTTGATAAATATAGATTGATAACAAAGCAACAAAACAACGAAAAAATATAGGATACGTGAATACGTCTTGGAGAACCGAGCTCATCTCCTAAAAGCTCCAAAAGATCCAACTAAATCTGAAAAATATGCTCGGGCTGACATAAGCATTATTGGAAAACAATGCCGAGTCAGTGTGGTAAAATCAACGTGAGAAATGCTAGAAACAAATCATATGGATTACTATATTTGGAAAACCTTTCAATATAAAAAGTATATCGTAAGATCATGCCGCACCTAAATATGGACGGATTTTTTCCTTACGATAACTAAAACATTTTATTATAAAAATCCAGTGATATTATCAAAATGTCTAGGGTTAAAGTAAATACAAAATATAGCTAAAATGCTTGCATCTCACATTTCTTCATAGTTGGGTACATCTAAGTCCGTAAAGGTTCAGATTGGAGAATGAGTTCAAATAATGGCAAGGTAAGGTACTACTAATTGATGATATAAATCTAGAAAATGTACCTAAGAACTACAAATGCATCTACCCCTCTACTACAGAGAGTTGGCCAGCCCCTTTGACATGAAAAGCCGGATTACCATACCCCTTTTTAACACCGAGGCTGCTTTACTTTGCCCTTCGATGCGTGCGCATAAAACAACTCTAAGCAGCATTCTGGAATGGGATGACAACTCCTAATGGTAGTTAACTACATGGCTCTACTGCATACCTTGTTTTAGCCATTCTTCTAGGTTGTGAGGCTTGAGTCTACGCTTTTACCTCTTCTACTAACATACCATCTTGGAATGCTAACACTACCCTCCAAGCAGAGATGCAATGCTAGTATTCATCCTTACAAGTTGTTTCAGGATAAAACAAGCATTCGAAATTTTATTATCTTCAATTTTGCAATCACCCTCAATAAGAATAGTATAGCTCAAAATAATACTTCATCGTGAATGTTAATAGTTTGGAGTGGTTTGGATAAATCTAAAAACCGACATCTCCAAACTAAACGATAATTTCCGACTAACTCAATTCGGGTTCTTTGGAAGTATGAAATAAGCATTTAGGCCCTCACTGGGGAACTGAAATGTACCAAATATACTTCCTGATTTAAAATAGTTCTAGATTTTAAAATTAAAACAAAAATGGCATCTACGGACTTCTTGTACTCGCTCCCAACACCTTTTTTCTCGCCTTCTTTTTTTCTTGTTTTTCCTAACGCTAATTCTTATTTCGATTGAGATTCTTTTTCTTCTTATTATAGTTCTTATGCTTAGGTGGTTTCGAATATCAACAATCATGCTGCGAAGCCTTTATTGTAGAATTCAATTACCAAGAATTGGGTTGACTCCAAAAGAGGGAGAAGAATCTGCTATTGATGTGGAGATTATAGTCATATAGCTATAGATTGTAGAGATCTGATTAGATGTTTTAAGTGTGGTAATTTCGGTCACAAGAAGATTGATTATCTGTACAGTTCTTCGTCTATCTCTGACAGGGAGAAAATTCCTTTCATAGCAGAACATGGTTTTCTGTTTGTTTTAGAAATTATGAAGCTTAAGGGTATTCTACCCGATCATCTATGGTTTTAGAGGGAAGGAGGAATTGGTTTAATGGAAGATTTGCTCAAACATTTTGATATGGTTAACGAGGTTAATATGGGCAGAAAATATAGTAAGAAATTTGGTTTTCTCGTTGAATATTTTGTGAAATCAACATATAGTATGGTTTCAATGAGGAATAATTGTTGCTCGAACAATCTCGGTGGAATTATTGATGTTTTTGTTATCTCTGCTTCGATTCAAAGGGATGTTCTTAATTACTGCAATCTGATTCTTTGTGATCCTGATGTGTTGAGTAATAATAGTTCATTAATTGTAAGCTTTGTCAAAGGAGATTCTGATACGGAAACTATTTTATATGATTTGGATGATGGAAGTGAGTCTGGTGCTTATGTTCAAAATAAAAAATTTTAATCAAAATCTTGTGAAATTGTGGATTTTGATCTAGTTACTGTTAATGGCTTTGATAATCTTAAATCTTTGGAAATATGGATATGTTGTTTGAATTAATTAAAGGAGTGAATGTGTAATCTCAGATTTTAGATTATGGTGTTCCTTCTTCTTCGGTTCGCTTAAATAATGGAAACAGTGAAGATAATAAAGAGATTTGGTCCAACCTGTTAAGCTGCTTGGAGGATTTTGATGATTCTCATGAGGCAGTGGTTACAGTAGATAAGAACGGAGATGATGTTATAAACAAAAGGTATGAGAATAGGATTTTAGGTTTGGATAGGTGTGATGCTTTTCAATGTGATGATAAAATGTGTGGGAGGATTGGTGTGGGCAAATAACTGATAATAGAGAGGATGATATTTACCGATTGTTTTGATAATTCTGGTAGTATAAGGATAGTTGCCCGTTTGTTGTGAAGTTGATGATTTTCACAAGAGCAATTTTAGTAAAAATTTATCATTTATGGATCGTGTTCGTGGGATGGATTTTTTCGATATAGTGTCCAAGTTGAGTGCATGGATGTTTAGTGTTAACTGTAAGATGGTGATAGACAGTGATAAAAAACAGTGAGATTACTGATATTTTTCTTAAGGATAGTCAAGCTGTTCATGGAGCAGTAGTGGATGATCATGGTGATGTAGTAGAAGAGATTTTTAACGGTACTGTTGATAATGACGATGATGGTTTTGTTATTGCAAAAGAGGAGCTATGTATGCATACATAGTGTGCACATGAAATAAATGCAACACAGTGTGAAAAAAATTGACATTTTTGAATAGGACTAAAAATAATGTTGCCTCTAATAATCTTGTGACAGAGAATGTGATGGTAATACCTGAGTGTACTGACAGTGAGAATAAGCAATTAATTGATGGAGTTCCTTTAGTTCTTGATATAAAAGGGATAGTTCGGTCTGTTGTTGATATTTCCGATGAGGTAGTGAGTGAGAAAGTAAGGTTGAGCATATCTGATTCTTTGATCAGAGAAGTTGATTCTGAGCAGTCTACTTATTATCATACCGGGGGCATCAGATTTGTAATGTATTGTTGTCTTGCATCTATATGTAAATTTTCACGTTCTGCTATTAATATTCGTAATTCGACTCATGCATTAAAATCTAATAAAAAACAGTAAGAGTTATTCATCAGTTAATATCAGAAGAAGTTTTCGTTTAAAGCTTAAAGTTTCCAAATCATATGCACGAGGATTGATACTTTTTTGGGGTATTTTTTGGTGTTTGTGATTTGGAAGCTGTACGTGGCTTGAATAGTTTCTGTTTGTTATTTTGAGGTTTCTTTCAGATATGGTTGTTGAGGTTGAGGTAGTGGAAGTTGTTTTTGATGGCACCTTTCCTTTTAGAGACGTTTCAGGCTTTAGTTTCTTAATATAGTTGTTTGGTTAGGGAGAGTCTTCGTTTCTTAGGCTTATGCTGGGTTTTATTTTTTCTTTTGTGTAGGGTATTTTAGCTACCTGTCAGGCTTATTGGCAACTCCTTTACATTTCTATACACACACACATGTGTGTGCTCACCTCTACTGTAGAGGATCACACATTTCTCTCAGAAAACAGGTCAAGATTTTGATAGTCGGTTATGTAACTATCAAATAAACAAACAACAACAATTCAGAGATATAATCACCCATAGCAACCACAAAGTCTCAAAACAGTTCTTTCATTTATTAAAATCTCATTTCAAATGTGTACAACAAAAACATCCATATACTTATCTCACTAACGTAACTATATTCAAAAAACATTTGTGAAAGATTTCTCATTTGCAAATCATATCAAAGGATCAAAACAAAATGTTATTTAAATTGGAGATAAAGATAACCTCAAGAAATAATCATTCGTGTTAGGTGTGAAACAAATGCTATACTACCAGAATTAAGAAGGTCAGTTAAAGAAAATCAAATCTCAAATTCTTTTATAAATTCCCTTCAATAAATCCTTTTAAAAATCTCCTTTGTATATAATATTTCCTTTACCTAAAACTCCAAATCATTTTGCAAAACTTCTTTTATAAATGTTCAAAACCATTTATAACACTCTTTACAAATCTCTGAAAACCATTTATAAAACTTCTTTATTTAAAACAACATTCTTTTAATATAAATTAATCCATATAGTTCCCTTGATAAAATCACTTATTTAAAACATCTTTAAATAAACAAGTTATTATTTAAAACATTCTTTATTTAATTATTTTTAAACCATATTAACAAAACACTGATTTTAAGCAATCATTTAAAAAGACTAAATTAACTTCAAACATTATATAAAATAATTGTTTAACTATCTTTTAAATATCATATTTCAAATAATAATAAACTTTAACTATTTCATAAAGGATAAAATGAAATATTAAAATTTGCAAAATCAGAAGGAGGTTTAGTGACTACAATGGTTCATTTAATTGGGTTTAACTTATCCAAGTTATAATATGAGTATTACATAATGAGCAGATATTTAAAGGAATAAGCTAATAAAATCAATTAACATATGGATAAATGTCCAAGTTAATAAAATAACAAAATGAGGATTTGTTCTGCCTAATAGAGGTCAACATAATATGCCTAGTGAATTATAACAGAACTAATTTACTCTACAACAAATATTAGTCATAAATTAAATTAGTAGAACTATGTATTATTCTGCTAAACATATGTCATTGAGTTTCATATCCAACTAGTGTTACTTAAGGGTAATCGATAAAGAAATCCCTTGAATTTAAAACATTCTTTAAAAGTGAGCTTGCTTTCAAACCAAAATTGATCTTTAGAAACGGTATAAAACCTTTAAACCTTTATTTGAAAATTAAATTACCTTTTAACTCTTTATTTTAATAATAATTAAACAATAATTAATAAATAATTAATAATCAAATAGTAATTATCATTAAAATAAATAATTTAATAATATTTAACCTTTAAATAAATAATTAAACCATAATTAATCTTTAATTAATTATTAATAATAACTAAACCTTTAAACAATAATTAAATATTAATTGATCTCAATTAATTAATTAAATAATCTTTAACTAAAACTTGAATAATAAACTAAACCTTTATTTAAAATAATTAAATCATAATTAAGTTTTAATTAAATCTTAAATTACATTTAACTTGATTAGTAATTAATTAATAATTAAACCCCTTTGTAAATAAATAATTAATAATCAACCTTTAACAATTTATTAAAATAATAATTATTCCTTAAATAATTAATTAAACAATAATTAACCTTTAAAATAATAATTAAATACTACTTAATCCTTTAATAAATTATTAATTAATGATTAATCTTATATTAACTATCTAATTATAATTAACTTACTTAATTCATAATTAAGAACAAATTTCCTTTATTAACAACTGATTAAGTACTAATTACCTTAATAAAATAATCATGAAATACTTAAAGAAATAATTAAATAATAATAGTTATTTGATCATACTTAAAATAAGTTTTGAAAACACTTTTTAAAGGATATTTAAGTAAAAACAATTTAAATTTGCAAAAAGTGTTTGTTGTTACAAACTACATTTATAACGACTATTCGCAATATGACCCGAAAATCCAAACTTGTTTTATACTCTAAATTGCTTTCAAAACTCTCATTCATGTTTAACTTACTTTTATAAACTTGGATTAGGTTTTGAAACTAGAAGTAAGGTTTTAAATCTTCTGAATAATTTTTCTAAAAATTAAAGTAAGTAAGGAATTAAAACAAGGGATCTCGATGTCGCTACATGCAACTTAGTTGCTAACTTCTTTTAGTATACAAGACGTATCATTTGCTCAAACACCATCACCTACCATATAACACACATAAATTAAAATCATTACTTTAAACCATTACTCGCAAAGTTGTACTTGACTTAATTATTAATATCAAGACTAAACAATACCATATCTGTAACGAACCGGATTTTCGACCCTCGAAAATCTACACTAATATGTTCACTGTATCACATACCGAACGTTCAAATGTCGAAAATACCATTCGCTAGTGGAAAAGAAAGAAGATATAAGATAGAAGAAACTAAAAACAAACACAGAGTCTTACATCGCAACAGAAATAAATATATTAATCAACATAATTGTTTACAAAGTCATTTCAAAAATGATACATCAGAGTTACTATAACAACCCGGATTTGGAGTTTACCTTTCAATATTAAATTATAATGTTAATTATGATTCGATATTGTTAATTAAAACTAAAATTGGTGAAAATGAATTGTTTATTTAAGATAAATAACGAATGTGAGAGATAATTGTTGAAAATAAAGTAAAAAGCTTTATTTTAATTGTTTGGGTGACTAAAAAAATGTGAGAATAATCTTATTTGAGTGTAAATGCAATACTTTTGTTGATTATTGCATTGTAGCTTTTTTTTAATAATTTTTAAAAGAAGTATTCTCTTTTTAATAAGTATTTGATGAAATAAAAAGGGAAAATGAGATTAAAAATAATTTTTGAGTGTAAATAATATTTGTAATTGAACCAGAACATTTTTATTAGTATGAAAATATAATTTGTTGAATTTTAAAAGTGATTAACATGTTATATTACAATTAAATGGATATAAAGTGCAATTTGTTTAAAATTAAAGAAATTGACAATAAAAGTGTTTAGAAAGTGTAAATTATCATTTTAAATGATAGAAAATTAAAATTTAATGAGTTCGTGAATTTACACTAATTATTTGGTTCATAAGTATGTAGAAAATGGAATTTGTAAATATATATGTACATAAATGTGTACATAAGAGATTAAAACATGGTTTAGTTTTCACTTAGGCTAATTAAATTTCTCTAGTTGGTTAACTTAGGCCCAAAGCCTGTTTAGTGGGTTTGTGAAATGAGAAACTTTTGACTGTACGTTCATTACAGCATCTCCTTCCTCAAACACTAGAGAAATAAAAATGGCAGCCATTAATTAACAAATCTCTACAAACATTCACCAAACTTCAATTTTATTCAACAAATTTAAATCTTTTTGCAAGATTAAGAGCTAGAGAAGGTAAAAAACTCCAAATATTACTGACTTCATCACCAACTCTTTTACAGTAAATTTTCTTTTCTCAGTTTCACTGTTTCTCCTCGCATGTCTCTCTTATGGTTTTAGAAGGTGTTTCTAGCCCCAAATCGAGCTAAAAGTTGCCGCCTTGCTTGCAAATCTTTGGTATTTCAGTAAGTAGCAAAAGGTGAAAACAATATGTCACAAATACTAGCTAAATCGCTTGAAAAATTGCTTGAATCTGCTGCCTATATAAGAGTTTATTCACTATAAACAATATTTTCGTTTCTGGTCTGAAGTGCCAATTTTGGCTGTCCATTACTTTCATCTCTAACAACGAAATACCGTCGGATCTTTTTATTTGTTAAGTTTATATGTTGAACTTTGTTTTTGCAAAATTTGGTCAAAAAATATTGTCATTTGAGTGTTCAAACCGTTACTACAAAATCAACAAAACACAGTTTTTCTGCCTATAGAAGTTGTGTTCCTGAGTTGCTGTAAACATGGCCTGAGTCTATGTTTGAGATAGCATAACTCCTTCATTTCTTGTTTAAATTGCATGATTCTTTTTTTGTTTGAAAGATAAAGCTTTGTACTATAATCATACAAAATTTCAAATAATTTCCTCCTATACATCTTACAGAAACATGCTGCCGAACTCTAAATCGGAGCATGTTTTTGCCCAGATTTTTACAATGAAAACACTGCCTGGGTTCAACTTTTAGACATCATAACATCCTCATACTTTATCCAAATTACATGATTCTTTTTTCTTTGAAAGATAAAGTCTTCTACTATAAGATATCAATTTTAAGCTCAATCTGATACCGTCTGGTGCTCTATTTTATGCCTGGAAGTTGAATCCAGAAAAGATTTTTAGGCCTGGGCACATTCTTGTTGAACTGTTACAAACATGGTCTGAGTCCATGTTTGAGACAGCGTAATTTTTCATTTTCTATGGGAATTTATTAATACTTTTTTGTTTGAAATATGAAGTTTTCTACTTTGTTCATACCAATTTTTAGTTAAATCAAAAGTCATTGGCCATCTGTTTTATGTCCGAAAGTTGAACCCAGAGAAGATTTCAGACCTGAGTATTATTTTGCCCAAGTGTTCTATGTACTTTTTCTGTCCCATTTTTGACATTTACATCAGTTTTCGTGATATTTCTGAAGTATTTGAGGGCTACGATGCCTATCAACAGGTTAGCACAGTTTTGATGAATTTAAAGTTCAAATTTTAAATTATTTGAATTTAATTTGAATTTTAATTTTAATTTCGGTTTGAGTGGAATTTGGCTTGTTTTTTGTCGTTTTCGAGCACGGTTTTCTTCAAATATTTTTGAAATGATTTTTAAAATTTAGGGGATTTAAAAATAATTATTACATAATATTTTAAAGTATTTTCAAGTATAAAACCTATTT
This sequence comes from Allium cepa, assembly GCA_030765085.1. Lineage (NCBI taxonomy): Eukaryota > Viridiplantae > Streptophyta > Magnoliopsida > Asparagales > Amaryllidaceae > Allium > Allium cepa. The sequence goes on from CM060928.1 coordinate 275,172,426, forward strand.
ATTCTTTATAATAAGGGAATTTTAAAATATGGTTTTCGAAATCGGTTTTCAATGCTTATTTTCAAGGTAAATTATTTTCTATAAAATTACATGTTTTTGCACCGTCGAGCGAATGAGAAGGAGAGTTAAACGGTTGGGTAAAATGTGTAGTATGTGATACGTACGTTTATCTTATCGGTTAATTCCTAACTTGTCTGTTTGATTGTCTTGGCTTACGTGTCTAGTTTACCGATGATATGAGGTGAACCTTGTACTGCTTTGAATGTGAAATTTACTAGCGGTTAGTAAAACGTTTATTGTGAACGGGTGGTATGGGACACACATTAACACTTTTTGGGTTCCTTTCCGAGAGTTTGTGACACATTTGCCTATTGGCGTGCCAGTACTGGACTTTTGGGTCATTTTCTTCGGACGTTTTCCATTGCGGCATATTTGTCTTCAGACGTTTGCCATTGCGGCGTATTTGTCATTTCGGCTTATTTGTCTTTTGATGTTTGCCTTTGGGCGAAGTACCAATTATGTGAAACAACACTCGGCAAAAACAGCACGTGCAAAACCTTTTTGAGATGATTTTTCTCCTTGTGTGTCGTCATTTTGGAATAGGTCCTTTGAACCATTCGGTGGCGATTACTTCGGGATTTCTGGACTCTTGGAATTTCATTTGAGATTTTCATTGCCTACACTGACATGTTGAGATTTGCCTTTTGACGTATATGTATATATATATATATATATATATATATATATTGAGATTGCCTATTGGAGCTATATATGGGCTTTTGGAGTTGTATGAGATTTTCATCCCTTGTGGACCTTTCCTTATGGCTTATGTCGAGATGGCTTTTGCTTATGTTTTCCTTGGAGTTGCCGATATGGCGGGTTTGGAAATTACTCTTTTAGGAGTTTACATTATACTATTCGCTAAACCATTCTTATTTGATTTATGATTGCTGATGATATGTGGCATGCTACATTTAGCGATTCATGAGATTTTTCGTCTCCTTTATATGCTTATTGAAGCAATAGTGTTCTATCACCTAGTGTAACCATATATGTCATACATGATGTGTATCCTCCATATGTCTATGGTTAGCTTTCTTATTGTTTCTTCTTGTTTAATAAGAACATCACTATGCTCTTATGCTCTTTTATTCTGCTATCAACTTTTATTAGTTTGTTTAGCTAGACTGACCCGTGTATTTTATACTCGAGACAAACCGAGGTGTTTCAGGTTAGGTACATTTGGACTTAGCCTATTCTGCTTCAGCATGAACTATTCTGCTAGCTCTTTTTGTTATAGCTTTTTATATAATCCTTTTCGGTTTTCTACTTTGATATGTATATTCTTTTGACTCGTGTTTTTATTGTGGTTGTCATACCACATATGCGAGTGTATATGGAATTATCTGTTGTTCTATGATGTTCTTCGCATTTGAGTTGTGATATTTTTTTCTGATAGATCATATAGCCACCTATGGCTTTGTATTAGGTTTTTATTGGATATATCAATCCACAAAAAAGGGCATTTCGACGTATTCAATAGATACTTAAGACAAGGCCATAGATGGTCGCTCCTATCCAGCCATATTCTCTGCATTAGCAGACAGTATTACCCAGTAATACTCTTTGTTAATGTGGGTCTCGGGGTGGGGCATCACAGCTTGGTCTCAGAGCTTAGTTTAGAACAAAATATGAAAAATACAGAACATAAACAAAATTTACGGTACATCAAAGGGTAATACAAGTAATACGAATCCATTATCTCATCGTGTATTTGACTTTGTTCTTGACCTTGTCCTTTTTAGGGCAGACAGAAGTTTGGGAATGCGTTTAGGAATGCAATTTTAGTTACGTAGTATTCCATATTTTAATTAATGGTATCTACCATGTGAATAAACTTTATCTTATCGTAACTTTCAACTAATGGCTGGAGGAGGCAGAGGACGACATTCGGATGCTGGACAATCAAGCGGCTCGCATCCGAACGGCGTTTGTATGTCTGCCAATCAGTTTATGGAGTTCTTCAGGAGCACCCAGCTTCTCCTTCACTCAAGTCTCCTTTCGTACACATGTGTAGTGACTTTTCACATCTCGGAGGAAAGCCGTTCAAAGGCTCCTAGTCCATTCTAGAGGTCCAAGCTTGGATTCGTACTTACGAGCGGATATTTTCTCGCATGGATCTTTCGGATTATCATAGGGTTCTTGTAGCATCCAACATGTTACAAGGGCGTTCTCTTGATTGGTACGAGCTATTCACTGTCGAGCTCGACAAGTCTACTCTTTCATGGGCTCAGTTTCGGAGATGATTTGAGCTTAAGTTTATTCTTGAGTTTGAGAAAGCATCTCTTGCCCGTCGCTTCCTCGAGGTAAAGCAAGGGAAATCTTCTATTTCTGATTATGTGTCTTCTTTTGAGGCTCTTTCTAAGTATGGCCTTGAGTATATTAGTACTCCGAACAAGAAGAACCTCAAGTTCATTTTCGGCCTTAATAAGTATTTGAAGAAATCTTTGATGTTGCAACTTAAGCTTTCTTTTAAAGAGCTAGTTGACTCAGTGCTTCACCTTGAAGCCGTTGAGAAGGAGATCGATAGTAGTGATGATGTTGAGGTTCATAAGAACCCCAACAAGAAGTGGTTTCCTTTTCAAAAATCCATGTTCTTTCCATCCAAGAAGAAGAAGCCAATTGGTTCTACTTCTCATCCTTATTCTATTGGAGCACCTCCCTCTTGCAAGGGGTGTTTCAATTGTAGTTTTCCTGACCGTATGATACGAGACTGTCCTAAGCCTCTCTTTTGTTGATATTGCAAGAAAAAGGGCCATCGTATTAATAATTGTCCTATTGCTCCATCTAATGCCAAGTCTGGCAAGCTTCATGTTAGATGCTTCTACAAGGTCTTCTTAGCATAAGGTATATCTCCATCTATTTTGTAAGGTTCTATTTTATTTTATGACTGTAGTTTTCGAGTTCTTTCCAATACGGGTGCTTCACATTCATTCGTATCGAAGAAGCTCATGGAGGATTTGTCTTTGGACGTATCATGTATGGTTGCTTCATTGAGGATTGCGAATCCTATTGGGGGATCCGTGACCCTTAGCATGCTTAGTGATGATGTTGAGGTTTCGTTATGTGGATTTTCTTTTCATGCGAACCTACACGTGATTTCTTATTTGGGTTTCAACATGATTTTTGGTATGGACTGGCTAGTGCAATATGATGCCAGGATTGTTTGTGCTTAGTGGATGTTATATCTTCGACATCCTGATTTTCCCTCTCAGCTATCTCTAGTGCTTTGGGATGTGGATAATTCTGAAGTGTCCTTATATTCTCTTGATTCACGAAATGATGATATTACTCGTATTCCAATGGTTTGTGAATTCTCTGATGTATTTAAGCCTGTTTCGGGTATGCCACCCAGCGGGCGATTGAGTTCCACATTGATCTCATTCCAGGCGCGTAGCCAGTTAGTCATCCTCCCACGAGGATGTCTACAGAAGAAAATGAGGAACTCAAGATGCAGCTTTTAGAGCTTGAGTCCAATCAATTGATTCAGTCTAGTTTTTCACCATGGGGTGCTGCGGTCGTCTTCGTGAACAAGTCCGATGGAACTCTTAGGCTTTGCATCGACTACCGCAAGCTTAACGAGTTGACCATCAAGAATAGATATCCATTGCCTAGGATCGGTGATATGTTCGATCAATTGAGTGGCGCTAAGATCTTCTCTCAAATCGAACTTGCCACTAGTTTTCATCAGCTCTGAATTGTGGAAGATAACATACCTCTTACAGATTTTCGCACTCGATATGGATCTTACGAGTAGCTCGTTATGCCATTCGGTTTGAAGAACACTCCTAGTTTCTTTATTGATCTTATGAATTGAGTATTCCGGCAATATCTTGATAAGTTCGTCCTTGTGTTCATTGATGACATCCTTGTGTTATTCGAAGTCTGAATCCGAGCATGCTAATCACTTGAGAATTGTCTTGAGTGCTCTTCGTCACCATCGGCTTACAGATAAATTCTCCAAGTGCCACTTCTGGGAGAATAAGGTTAAATTATTAGGCCACGTTTTTTCTTCTGAAGGCATTTCGCTTGATCCTTCGAAAATCGAATCCATCTAGAATTGGAAAAGGCCTAAGAATGTTCATGAGATTTGTAGCTTCCTCGGATTGGCGGGTTATTACTGCCGATTCATTAAGGATTTTTCCTACGCTGTGCTTCCTCTCACCAGCCTTACTCGAAAAGGCTTTCGATTTATTTGATCCGATAAGTGTGAAGCTTCTTTTCAGCAGTTGAAGGAGCTTCTCACTAATACTCCTATTCTAGTGATTTCTGAAGGGAATCAAGATCTTGTTGTCTACACCACTGCTAGTAGGTATGGACTGGGTGTCATGCTTTTGCAGAAGGATCGGGTAGTTGCTTATTCTTCTAGACAACTGTGACTGAATGAAGTACGTTATGCCACTCACGACCTCGAGTTAGCTGCCATTGTCTTTACTCTGAAGATTTGGCGACACTACTTATTAGGCGAGCACTTCGTTCTCTATACTGATCATAAGTCCTTGAAGTATCTGTTCACTCAGTAGAAGCTCAATATAAGGCAACAGCATTGGCTCGAGTTCCTTGCCTCCTATGACTTCGATATCCAGTATACCCTTGGCAAGGGTAATCGTGTTGCTGATGCGCTTAGTCGCAAACATTCTGCTGTTGTTTCTATGATGCTGTCCGAATGGAATATTCTTGAGACTCTATCTTTTTGTGATGTTCGTGATCGAGTTTCATCTTCTGATTCTTCGATATTATTATTCAGTTTGGAAGCTCGACCTTCTCTATTTGATCGTATTTCCGATGCTCAGTGGCGTGATCCTGATTTGTTGCACCTTACTCAGCTTTGTGAGTCCGACTCTCGTGATGAGGAGTTTTGGGATTTCATGGTTGATTCTCATAGGTGTCTTCGCAAGAAGAACCGTCTTGTTGTGTGTAACGACCCAGAATTTAGAACAATTTAATTTGAGAATATTTAATTAATTTTAAATATTTGAAGGATGGTTTGAATTGAATTTCAAATTATCAGAATGAAATTGGCGATTAAATTATAGAATTCAATCTATTGAAAGTTGAATAAAAATTTGATTCTTCAATTATAAGCCGATTAAAAATATTTCAAAGGCTTGTAAAATTCATATTGATAATATTGAAGATTATAGAAGCTTCAGAATTTAATTTGGAAGTGAATTGTTCAGTTTTGAAATTAAATCGTTTGAATCGATATTTAAAAATAGCCGTCCGAGGCGCAGTCTCGGAATTTGACGAAACCAGTTCCATTGGGTCCGTAATATTGACTTATTCTCGGATTTCAAATTTCGTATTTTTCGGAGTTAATATGTGATCACACGACGCGTAAACGCATTGGAATTTAATCGAATTCAATTTGAATTTTAAATTTTAAAAATTGTCAACATTAGTTTCTTCCCATACTCCTTCCATACTGCTGCCATCCCTAGATTCATGCCTAAAGTTATGCCAGAAATCACGAACGAAGATCGTGATAAACATGCCTCGGTTTATTTTAAATACCCCTTTCTCTCATTCGATTCAAATTCATTCGTTCATTTATAAAAATAAAAAAGAAGAAGGCCGAAGCCCTAAATTAAATTCACGATCGAGCGCGGGCACGAGGCGCAGGGGGCGATTGCTCGGTGGGGCGATTGGCGAGGCGCGCGATTTCGTGGCAGCGCGCGATCGATGGGGGCTGGCGCTCGCGCGTGTAAGTGGTGTTAGACGAGGCGCAGCAGCGTGGGGCGTCGCGCGAGGCGACGCGATTCGTGATGGAGGTCGCGATGCAGTGGTGGCTAGGGTTCGAGGCACTGGAGGTTGAAGGGTGCGACGGCGATGTATTGGAGCGGCGTCGATCGCGTGGAGGCTCGAGCACGGTGGAGCTTCGGAGGCGGCGGCGATTCGCGTGGGGTCAGGCTACTGGGATTTTGGATCTGCAGTTAGGTAGAAATTCCATCTCGTTGTATTTAATTTACTTTAATTTTTACTGTAAAAAATATATATATATATATATATATATATATATGCAGAAAACTGTTTACAGTAAGTATAAATACATGTGTACATATTTTTAATCCCTAGTTTATTTAAAAATAATGTATAAGGGGGAATTAAATTGGTTAAAAGAAAATAAAATTTTCAATATTAAATCCATATATTAATGAATCTATATAATGTTTATACAAAGTGGGTATATATTAGACAAGAAAAAATTTTATAGGAATTTTAAATGATAAGTATAGGTATTTGTATGCTAAATAAAATTTATTTTTAACAAAAGGAAACTTAGTTTTAAAATTTAATTGTAGCTAAATAAAATTATTTAAGTAAATTTAGTTGAAATTTAAATTTTATTAGATTAAAACTTAATTTTTTATAAAATTTATTTAAAAGAAATTAATTTAAAGTAAAATAATAATTAGTTAAAATAAATTATTAAAGAAGAATTTGGTTAATTAAATTTAATTTTTAGTTAAAATTAATTTATTAATAGAAGGAAAATTGTGGTTTATAATTAAATTGAGAAAATCATTAGCTAGATAAATTTCATTATTTAAAAGAAATTGTTTTAAGAATAAAAAGGAATTTGTTAGTTAAAATAAAATCATTGGTTAATCTAAATTAATTTATAAAAGGAAAATTAGTTAAATAAATTTTTAAAGGAAATTTAGATTAAAACTTAATTTTTTTAAATTTATAAAAAGAAATTTAATATTTTGTTAAGTATATTTATCAAATGGAAATTTATTTATTGAAAGATTTATTTAATGGAAATTTAGTTTAAATTAAACTTTTGGTTAATTAAAATATAGCGAATGGAAATTAATTATGTGATTTGTCCAAAGATTATATAAAATAAAGATTGGAATTTATAAGGAATAGTTTTGAATTTAATTTTTGTTAAATCAAAATATTAAAAAGAAATTGTTTGGAAGCCAAAAACAATTTATTAAAAGGAAAATAATTTTATTTAAGAAAAATTAGTTGATTTAATTTATAAAAAGGAAATTTAATTCAATTGGGAATTTCTAGTTAGAATTATTTTAAAAGAAAAATTTGTTAAAATAAATTTATTTAACAAGAGATTGATTTAAATAAAACTATCAGTAATTTAACTATTAAAAATGAAATCACCGATGAATTAAAATTATCTAACGAAAATTTATTATTCGATCTGTTCGAATATTTATAAATTGTGTAAATATTTATACAAGGTATAAATCAAGAGAAATCGAGTCAAGAAGGAAAAAGGGATTGCAAACGGGAATAAAGGTGAGAACTTCTCACTCAAAAGGAACTTTATTGTTTATTTAAATTTTAAATAGTTAGATTTAAAATTTGCTTGACTGTGTTGATTGAATGCTTGAATGATGATTGTTATATATATATATATACACTTTGGATGTGAATAGACCCTATACGCCGTTAGTAAGCGGAGGTTATTTATTACACCCATATACCGCGATATTCCATCTCGAAGTGGAATTGGTATTATATTATATATATAGCAATATATATATATTGGCATATGTATATATTGCAGTTGATTGATTTCCCACAATTTTTTAGCGGATGAGACCCTATTGCGCCGTTAGTAAGCGGATATATTTTATAAAAAAACCCATATACCGCGATATTCCGTCTTGAAACGGAATGGTATTGTGCTAATGTCTGTGGATGCAGGGAAACAGGTTGGAGGGATCCAACTGGATTCCTCACAAATATTTGTTTGATTCATATATTGTGATATTTGATTGTTATCATGGATGATATATGATGTTTGAAAGTCATGATTGACTATTGATGTGTTGCATCATCGGATCCAAATTTTTTTTGAAGTTTAAAAATAACGATTTTGATTTCTAAAGTGATTTTTAGAAATATACGTTTATAAAATATTTTTGGAATTGATTCATCTTAAAATAAATAAACGCTATAATTTTAATATTATTATGATTTTTGAGAAATACAGTTAAAGGTTGATTTTTGAAAATATGGGATTAGTGATTTTATAAAATAGTTTGAACTGGGATTTCTGAATTTATTATAAGAAGTTAAAAAAATAGGATTTATAAAATTTTTATTTTATAAATCAGAATGATGAAATTTATAAAAGAGTTTAAAGATGTTTAAAGTAATAATATAAATTGATTATATTAAAAGATTTATAAATTGATATTTATAAATTTAGAATATTTTGAATTATAAAACGAGCTTTTATAAGTGATAGAATAATTTGTAAATGGATTCCATAAAGGAATGAAATCTATAGGATTATAAAGGTAAAGTTATAAATGGAAATTTGAATATTTTATAAATCAAAATGGTGAAATTATAAATGAGTTTAAAGACGTTTTAAAATTAGTAATATAAATTGTTTTATATTAAAAGATTTATAAATTGATATTTATAAATTAAAAATATTAGAAGTGTAAAACGAGCTTTTCTAAGTGTTAGAAAGAATTGTGAATGAATGAAATTTATAGAATTATAACGGTGAAGTTATAAATGGAATTTTATAAAAGTAGGTTTATAAAATTTGCAAAGCTATTTAAAGGAATAGATTTGGATAAATAAATGAATCTTAGGAGTTATAAGATTTATAGATTTGGGAAGTTTGAAGGGATGATTTTGTAAATAAATAAATTATAAGTATTTAACTTATAATATGAATTTTTAATATATCATTGTGATATGAATTGAATAGATTTATAAAGGAAATTTATAAAAGGAAGTTGTTATAAAATAAATAGAAATAGAATTTATAAACATTGTTTTATAAATCCGCAAACTACTTATTTTTAATAGGTAAATTGTTATAATTTACTTATGGAATTATATTCACGTTTTTGAACAGTGAATAATCTTTTAAAATAAAATGAATAGAAGTGATGAAATTTATTAACAAGGTATATTCACGTTTTTGAATAGTGAATATTATGTTAAAGAAATTGTTTTGGAGGTGATGTTTTAAATAGAATTAAAACGATCTAAAGATGTTTTAAAATATATTAACCATCGAAACCATAGATTTCAACATTCATTGCTGAAATAGACGTTTTCGAGAAATAGAAGGAAATGGTAGAGTATAACACTGTTGTTATAATAAATGATTTCCGAAAGGAAATGTTTTGTATAGTATTGGGATTTATATATATCTATTTTAATTTCGAATCCCTATACTAGTGATTTTGGGTTGTCGTAACGATGTTTTACGCAACATTCGTTTTGGCCCAAATAAATATGATGAAGTGAATGATTTCCTTAAAGAATGAAATATATACTTAATTTTGATTAGGGTATATTAAATATTTTCTAAGTATAGAAAATAAAAAGATTTGTGAATTACTTATTTTTAATAAGTATAGAAATGTTTTTCCAATATTAAGTGAATATTTGGAATTTATCTTTTTGAAGATAAATTGAAAATGAATATTAGAAATTGAATGGAAATCTTATATTCATAAATATTTTGGAATGTAAATTCAATATGGGAATTTATAAATGAAATTTTAAATGAGTTTAAAAATAAATATTGATTTATTTTTAAAAGAATGGAGAATGTATATCTTGTAAAGATATTTTTGGAAAATAAATAATTTGGAAAATTATTTGGAATCTGGTGATGTTGGCATATCTATTGATAGTTCAATAACCGACTATCAATATTTACCTTTGAATAGGTATTTGTTGTGATTTGTTTGAAATTGGATGCCACACTTATTTTTTAAAATAAGCGCTCACTATTCGGGTTAACCGGGAAAGGACCTTGGGGTCGTATAACCCATTCCGAATATGTGATACGTCGTTATGAATTGCATTCGAAGATCGGTGTTGAAGACCGGATATTTTCGAAAACGAAAGGGTTTCTTGTTGATTGTCTTTGCACTGGCTGATCCCCGGTATTGAGATCTCCATATGTGATGGGAAATCCGAACGTGATTAGAGATTATTCGGATTGCAAGGACTTCTTTGTAAGTGCCTTCGGTTCTGTTCGAGCCCGGAACAGACTTGTATGGATTGTGTGTCTGACATTACAAATTGAGATATAAAGCCGATTTCTTTCAAATATATTTCTGTTGGTGGCGGAGAATTTATTCTCTTAGATTAACACCCTTCTCTGATACGTACGAGCTCAGAGGTTATATAGTTGAAGGTTATCAGCGATATACTCCCAATCTTGGTAATGTGACATACTGAGTGTTGCTGTGAAATGATCATTGTGTTGATTATTTGTGATAGGATCGTTTATTTGATCGTCTATCTTTGTGATCATTTCTATGATCATTTGTTGACCCAAAGCATGGCTTTTGTATAAAGTATGTTTTTGTGGACGTGACTTCGTCGAGCCTCACACCCCGTGAATGGTCAAAACAGGAAAGATGCGGCAAGGTTATGAGGGGTAGCGCCCTTTAGGATGTATGCATTTCCTTCTGGAAAAGGGTGGTATCATGGTATGGAGCCCAGATACTTACTCATGTTGAAAACACTTTGTTATGATTGTGTGAATTGATTGCGAGCGCTCGGTGAAAAGGTCCCAAAGGACCGGGGGATGGCATATTCGGTCAGTTGTTACTCAGTTAGGGGTAACCCGGCCTTGTGTTGGTAGAGATCCGGTTTGGTTCTCGGGGACGTCCATCCAGAGGCATTCTCATGTGGCAATGGGAAGTTCCTTGGCCTGATCATTCGTTGGAAATCCAAAAAAACAATACGAGACTTGTACGGTTTTAGTTGTAGAACCTGCCATTTAAAATGGTAGCTATAGTAAGCATAATATAATGGTACCTATGCTGGCTAAGATTTATATTCTACTTTCGAAATATCTTCTACACTATGCACTAATAATAATATCAAAATTGATTTGATTTTAATGCGTATCAAGCATCTTTGACTAACATAAGAAGAAATCTTCCCCAAGTCTGCGTTTGCATTGTGTGTGTGGCGGGAGGTCTTATGGCAGTCTCATTTTTAAAAGCATTGCGAATTGACTTTAAAATTATTCCTCTATTTTTGATTTCAAAGATAAATAAACTGTTTTGGTTCTCACACCAGTCACATGACTGACTCGGAGTTTATTGTTTTCCTTCCTAAACTCTGGGTGCCCACCAATTTCCACACGGGCAGTCAAGAGTTAAGGTTCATCAGGATATTCTGGATATTCAGGAATTGATGGAGGCAAGCTGGATGGCATGGCGTATTACTAGTTTATATAGTATTTCTTTTTCCGCTGCACTGTTTGATGTTGTTGTTGTTGTACACTCTGATAATATGATGTAATGAAATGTGATGTAATGTAATAACAGATATAGTTCTTTGTTTAAAGATTATTCATTTATTATTATATGTTGTTCCGCTGCGAATTGTGAGATTCTGTTGTTATTCTGTTGTTTTCTATTCCGTTCTATCTTCTATTTTCTTTTCCCTTTCTCTTCTTATCTCTTCTTCTCTCTTTTCTTTTTCTTAAACCCATAACTATTCGGTTTTTCGGCAACGAAAAATCGCAATCGTTACATTGTGCCTTCTCGATGACTGTCATCATTCTAAGTATACCATTCATCCTGGCAGTAGTAAGATGTATGCCGATATGCATCACCTTTATTATTGAGAAGGCACAAAGCGTGATGTGGTGAGTTATGTGAGTAATTGCATGACTGGTAACGTATTAAAGCCGAACATCAGCGCCCTTCAGCCTCTAAATGTTCCATTATGGAAATGGGATCAGATTTCGATCGATTTTTTTGACAGCTTACCTCATTTGAGATCGGGTCATTCTAGCATTTCGGTTATTAACGATCGCCTCACCAAGTCAGCTCATTTTATTTCTATTAAATCTAATAGGACAGCTTCTCATTTGTCTAAGTTATATATTAAGGAAATCGTGCGACTTTATGGTGTTCCTACTTCTATTGTCTACGACCGTGATCCTTTGTTCACAAGTCATTTCCCATCCAGCGTTCAGCAAGATTTGGGGACAAAGCTCAACTTTAGCACAGCTTATCATCCGTAGTATAACGGATAGACTGAATGGGTGAATCGTATTCTTGAGGATCTTCTCCGTGCTCGCATTTTAGAATTTTGTGGTAGTTGGAAGGATCACCTACCTCTCGTGGAATTTTCCTACAACAACAGCTTTCAGTCCAGTATCAATATGGCACCTTTTGAAGCCCTTTACGGAAGGCCATGTTGATCACCTTCATGTTGGTTGGAATCTAGAGAGAAGCATGTTCTTGGTCCAGATTACATTCGAGATTCTTCTGAGTAGCTTATTATTATTCGGTAGAGGATGAAAGAGGCACAGAGCCACCAAAAATCCTACGCGGACAACCATAGGAATCCTCTCGAGTTCTCTGTTGGTGATTTGGTCTTCATTTGGGTTTCTCCTCTGAAGGGGGTTATGCGATTCAGTACGACTTGGAAATTAGCTCATCGCTTTGTAGGACCATTTTCTATTACTAAGCACATAGGCCCTGTAGCTTATCGAGTTTCGCTTCCAGCTCATTTATCTGGCATTCATGACGTGTTTTACGTCTCTCAGCTACGGAAGTGTCTTCGAAAGTCGAATTCTATCATCAATTCTCCTAATTTGCATGAGCTAGAGATCTCACCAGACCTATCTATTTTGCAGCAGTCTATTCGCGTCTTGCTTCGGAGGTGCGATGCCTTCGAAACAAGGATATAAAGTGCAATTTGTTTAAAATAAAAGAAATTGACAATAAAAGTGTTTAAAAAGCATAAATTATCATTTTAAATGATAGAAAATTAAAGTTTATTGAGTCCATGAATTTACACTAATTATTTGGTTCATAAGTATGTGGAAAATGGAATTTGTAAATATATATGTACATAAATGTGTACATAAGAGATTAAAACATGGTTTAATTTTCATTTAGGCTAATTAAATTTCTCTAATTGGTTAACTTAGGCCCAAAGCCTGTTTAGTGCGTTTGAGAAATGAGAAACTTTTGACTGTACATTCATTACAGCATCTCCTTCCTCAAACATCAGAGAAACAAAAATGGCAGCCAGTAATTAACAAATCTCCACAAACATTCACCAAACTCCAATTCAATTCAACAAAATTAAATCTTTTTGAAAGATTAAGAGCTAGAGAAGGTAAACAACTCCGAATATTACTGGTTTTATCAATAAACTCTTTTATATTAATTTTTTTTTCTCATTTTCACAGTTGTTTCTCCTTGCATGTCTCTCTTATGGTTTTAGTAGGTGTTTCTTGCCTTCTCATTTTCACAGTTGTTTCTCCTTGCATGTCTCTCTTATGGTTTTAGCAGGTGTTTCTTGCCCCAACGAGCTAAAAGTTGCTGCCTTGCTTGCAAATCTTTGGTATTTCAGTAAGTAGAAAAAGGTGAGAACAATATCTCACAAATACTAGCTAAATCGCTTGAAAAATTGCTTGAATCTTCTACTTGTAAAAGAGTTTATTAACTGTAAACACTATTTTCGTTTCTGGCATGAAGTGCCAACTTTGATTGTCCATAACTTTCATCTCCAGCAACGAAACGCTGCCGGATCTTTTTCTTATTTAAGTTTATATGTTGAACTTTGTTTTCGAAAAATTTGGTCAAAAAATATTGTCATTTAAGTGTTCAAACCGTTGATGCAAAATCAACAAAACACGGTTTTTCTACCTGTAGAAATTGTGTTTTTTGAGTTGTTGCGAACATGGCCCGAGTCCATGTTTGTGATAGCATAGCTCTTTCATTTCTTTTTTAAATTATGTGATTCCTTTTACGTTTGAAAGATAAATCTTTGTGATATTAGCATACAAAATTTCAAGTTATTTCGACCTATATAGCTTATAGAAATATGCTGCCGAACTTTGACTCGGAGCATGTTTTTGCCCAGATTTTTACAATGAAAACACTGCCTGGCTTCAATTTTGAGACATCATAACTTCCTAATACTTTATCCAAATTGCACGATTTTTTTTGAAAGATAAGTTCTTCTACTATTTGCATACCAATTTTGAGCTCAATCCGATGTCGTTTGGTGCTCTGTTTTATGCCTGGATGTTGAACCCGGAATGGATTTTTAGGCCAGGGCACATTCTTGTTGAACTGTTACAACATAGTCTGAGTCCATGTTTGAGACAGCGTAACTTTTTCATTTTATGTCGGAATTCATTGATTTTTTTTGTTTGAAATATGAAGTTTTCTGCTTTGTGCACACTAATTTTGGTTAAATCAAAGTAGTTCGGCCACCTGTTTTATGCCCGAAAGTTGAGTCCAGAGAAGATTTCAGACCTGCGTATTATTTTACCCAAGTGTTTTATGTTCTTTTTCTATCCCATTTTTGACATTTACCTTAGTTTTTGTAATATGAAGTATTTTGAGGGTTATGATGCCTATCAATAGTTTAGCCCGTTTTTAGAATTATTTGAATTTAATTTGAATTTGAAATTTTAATTTTGGTTTGAGTGGAATTTTGCTTGTTTTTGGTCGTTTTCGAGGACGATTTTCTTCAAATATTTTTGAAATGATATTTACAATTTAGGGGATTTAAAAATAATTAATATATAATATTTTCAAGTATAAATCTATTTATTCTTTATAATAAGGGAAATTTTCAAATATGGTTTCCAAATGGTTTTCGAAATCGGTTTTCAAAGCTTATTTTCAAGGTAAATTATTTTCTATGAAAATTATATGTTTTTGCACTGTTGAGCGATTGAGAAGGAGAGTTAAACGATTGGGTAAAACGCTTAGTATGGGATACATGCGTTTATCCTTTCGGTTATTTCCTAACTTGTGTGTTTGATCGTTTTGGCCTATGGGTCTAGTTTACTGATGATATGAGGTGAACATTTTACTGCTTTGAGTGTGAAATTTACTAGCGGTTAGTAAACTGTTTATTGCGACGGGGGTATGTGATACACGTTAACACTTTTCGAGTACCTTTCCGATAGTTTGTGACACATTTGCCTATTGGCGTGCCAGTACTGGACCTTCGGGTCATTTTCCATTGCAGCGTATTCGTCTTCGGACGTTTGCCATTGCGGCGTATTTGTCTTCAGATGTTTGCCATTGCGGTGTATTAGTCTTTTAGCATTTGCCTTTGGGCGAGGTACCTATCATGTGAAACAGTACTTGGCAAAATAGCATGTGCAAAACCTTTTTGAGATGATTTTTACCCTTATGTGTCGTTATTTTGGAACCGGTCCTTTGAACCATTCGGTGGCGATTACTTTGGGATTTTTGTGTTCTTGGAAGTTCTTTTGAGATTTTCCTTACCTACACCGACGTGTTGAGATTTGCCTTTTGGCCTATATATATATTGAGATTGCCTATTGGTGCTATTTATGGGATTTGCCTTTTGGTGTCGTATGAGATTTTTATCCCTTGTGGAC
This sequence comes from Allium cepa, assembly GCA_030765085.1. NCBI lineage: Eukaryota > Viridiplantae > Streptophyta > Magnoliopsida > Asparagales > Amaryllidaceae > Allium > Allium cepa. The sequence goes on from CM060928.1 coordinate 275,187,844, forward strand.
ATTTGCCTTATGGCTTATGTCGAGATGGCTTTTGCTTATGTTTTCCTTGGAGTTGTTGATATGGCGGGTTTGGGAATTAGTCTTTTAGGAATTTACATTATACTATTCCCTAAACCATTCTTATTTTATTTATGATTGCCGATGATATGAGGTATGCTACATTTTAGCGATTCATGAGATTTTTCGTCTCCTTTATGTTTTATGCTTATTGAAGCTATAGTGTTCTATCACCCGGTGTAACCATTTATGCCATACATGATGCGTATCCTCCATATATCTATGGTTAGCTTTCTTATTGTTTCTTCCTGTTTAAGAAGAACATCACTATGCTCTTATGCTCTATTATTATGCTATCACCTTTTACTGATTTGTTTAGCTAGACTGACCCGTATATTTTATACTCAGGGTCAGACAGAGGTGTTTCAGGTTAGGTACATTTGGACTTAGCCTATTCTGTTTCTACATAGACTATTCGCTAGCTCTTTTTGTTATAGCTTTTCGTGTAGTCCTTTTTGGTTTGCTATTCTGATATGCATATTCTTTTGACTCGTGTTTGTGTTATGGTCGTCATACCACATATGTGATGTATCTATATATGTCTGTATATATGGGATTATCTGTTGTTCTGTGATGTGTTTTGCATTTAAGTTGTGGTATTTTATTCTGATAGATCCTATAGCCACCTATGGCTTTGTATTAAGTATTTATTGGATATGTCGATCCACAAAAAAATGGAATTGTTGACGTATTCAATAGATATGTAAGACAAGGCTATAGATGGTCACTCCTATCCAGCCTTATTCTCTGCATTAGCAGACAGTATTACCTAGTAATACTCTTTGTTAATGTGGGTCTCGGGGTGGGGCGTCACAGTTACACTAATACAATTTCTAACCTAGTACAGTCATAACAGCCTGTCCTTGTATATCTGATATAAAGTATACAGTATACGGCAGATACAAGATAATAATCAGCTATCGATGAAGCCTCCTACTCCTTGCTCCTCCAAAATGCATTCGCAGAAAAACCTAAACTACTGGCTAATCAAAAAAATTTAAGCACCCAAGTGTTTTAGGGAAAGAAAATAAAACACTAGGTCAAAGATGGGTCTGGTGTGAGTAAACTCAAACAACTTGATTATTACATTTCAAAACCTTTTAAAAATCAAAGGTATCTCGTAAGACCACACTGCATATAAACACAGATGGTTTTTAATTTTATGATAACCAAAACACTTTTATACAAAATCCAGTGATATTATAATAATGTCTAAAGTACAAATACTTATTAATCTTAGCCAAAATTGTTACATTAATTAAATTCCAACATACTAGACTTTACAATCAAAATCGTAAAGGCACGTATTGGAGAATGGATTCCATTCTATGACTATGTAAGGAACTACCTCTGATGGGTACATATCTAGAACAATGCACCCAGATCTGACAAGAATGTCTTATACCCTGCCATATAGAACTGGACTACCACTTGATTAGTAGTACTGAATATGTCATCATGCCGGTCTTCCAACCTTAATCAAGATCTCTCATGTACAACCAAATCCATAAAAGTATGGTAATCTAGAAAGATGATGACATACCCTAATGGGAGCGACCCAATCAGCCATGCTGCATGCCTTGTTTTAGTCATTTCCCAGTTGATGAGGCTTGAGGCTACGTTTACCTTTTATATAGCAAACCAACTTGGAATGCTAACACCACTCTCCAGGCATCAATGCAATGCTGGCATTCATCCATACAAGTTGTCCAGGATAAGGACAAACTGAAAGCACTACTTTACTACATCCATTTTGGAATCACCTCAGGATTAGTAGTAAGCAACCCTTGCACTTCAGTGCTTCATCTTCGATTTCATATTCTTCAAGGTATATTCAGTTCGAAAAGCTTGAGTTGGATCAAAGTGATTTTTGGATAACAGATCCGTTCCCGGTCTCTTCAAAACAACTTTCGATAATTTTTGGTAAACTCAACCCCGGTTCTTTAGGAAATAAGCAGATAAAAGATAAGAGCGGAGTTCACCTCCTAACCGTTAGTGGAAGGATTTCCTTATCATTTATCCTAGAAGAACGACAAATTTATACGTACAGTATATCACCACTGACGGTAACTGTACCATATAATTTCCGTGTTTCTCCTAGATATTTCCAAAGTTACATTTTGATCCAGATTTGATAGTCGGTTATTTAACTGTCAAATAAATAAATAATCAGATATTGATTAAATTCCATATTGGATCCTCCGAGCCTTGATTAATTAATCTGTAATTAATAAAAATCACTTTATATAACTTTATCAAAGGATCTTTTCTAAAACACTTTTCCCAAACTACTTATATCCCTTTTACATGGAAAACAATATAAACATTTACCAAAAACATTTGGAAAATTCTCTCATCTCACATTCCATATTAAATGGCCAAACCATTCCCTTTCAAAACATCACTTGCTATAAAACTCGTTCACTTTATAAAACACATTCACTTATTACTTACAAAAATTCTTTTATAAGTTCACTTCACATTTCAAACCTCTTTACAATTTTTCAAACTTGATTTAAAACATCTTTCAAAAATATCTAAAATGATTTATAAAATCTCTTTCTATTTTTACAACTATTTAAAAAATCTTCCTTCATAATTCCTTTATAGAATCTCCTTTATAAAATATCATTTTCAAGATATCATTTGTAAATCACTTTATGTAAAACCTTTTATTTAATAAACCCTTTTTTAAAAACAAGATATTAATTTAAAATAACTTTATAAAATAATAATAAAATCTGAAAACCATTTATAACCTTTAAACCCTAATCGATTTAAGAATTAAAGTTAATTCAAAAACATACTTTAGTAATTTGAAAAGAGGCTTAGTAATCTCATTGGTACCTTTTTAAGTTACCATTCAATTTTCATTTCAATTCACTTAACAGTTATTTACACAGGTCAACATATATGTAAATACAACTCATATCCACATCAAGGAATAACATGTCAATATGAACTAACTAGCATATACATGTTCAAATAACATAAAAGTAGGATGGTGATTTGTCATGCTAAACAGATTTCCAAATAATTCAATCAATTCATAGCAGAATGAGGATTTATTCTGCTATCAAATGTCCATGCAAAAAAACACAAACAAGCCAACCATCAATTTATAGCAGAATGGAGATTTATTCTGCTGGCACATGTCCACACAACAAATAACCAATTTATAGCAGAACGAAGATTTATTCTGCTAATATATGTCCACAAAAAAAACAAATAATCAATTTATAACAGAACGAGGATTTATTCTACTAACACATGTCCACACAATCCAATAATCCACAATATAACTCATTCACGGCTATATGGTTCCTTAGTCATATCGACACTTGACTTCCTTGAATTCAAAACCGTCTTTGGAGAATAAGTTCCTTTAAAACAATTTGATTCTTGGAAAAACAAAGGATTTAAAACTTTAAACTCTTTAAAAAATAATAAATTATAAGTTAAACCCCTTTTTAAATCATAATTAATCTTTATTAAATCTTAACTCAATTTAATTAAGTAATTAAGAAATAATTTAACCTTTAAATAAATATAAAAATAATTAATTATTAGATAAATAAATAATCTTAATTAATCCTTCATAAAATTAGTAAATAATAATTTAAACCTTAATTAATAATTAAATATTAATTAATATCAAACAAATGATTAAATAACATTTAATTAAAACATAAATGATAATTTAAATCATAGTTAATTAAAATTTTAAAATTAACTTTATTTAAGAAATAGTTATATTACCTTTAAATAGTAATTAATTAATTAACTTAAATTATATAAATAATTAACATGATTAAACATGATTAATTTAAAATTAATCAGCTTTTTAAAACTTGATCTATATTATATGTTATTCCGCTGCGATGTGATATTCTGTATTGTTTTGGTTCTGCTTCTCTCTTCTTCTTCTCTTCTCTTTTTCTTTCTTCTCTCTTTCTTCTCACCCTCTCTTTTCTTTCTCGTGATTGTTTGCAATTCTGTTCGCTTTGGGTTGACATGTGTGGTTGATTGTCGGTTCAAAGGGTGCGGATTTGTAGGCTGTCACATATGGAGGTTTCTATGGGATGGGTTTAAGAAGGATACTTGTTTAGGAAAGCTAAAGAAAGGTGGAAATCATGGTGGTCATGTTAAAAAATAAGATGTTAAATGTAAAAGGTAGAACATGAGGGGACACGATGAGAAGGACTGTAGGGTCAACTCGAAAATCAAAATGCTATAATTGTAACCAGATGTGGCACATGAAGCAAGAATGCTCGACTTTGGCAAGGAACTAAAGGTTTGTTATTGATTTTGTTCTGATAATTTATGATACGAGTTTCTATATTACGGATACACATGCAGGGATGTGCATGTTTATGGATATTTTGTATATGTTATGTAAGACGTGAGGTGTGGATTACATTTTCTTCTTTTGGGAATTTCAAGGATGAAATTCTTTTAAGGGGAGAGAACGCAATACCCCGTAAACTTTAGAAACTAATATAAAGGGTATTTTAGCAATTTTAACTAAGAAGGGGAAAATGATAATTTTACAAACATTGAAATTAGAAAATGGGGCTTATGCCATTGCCTAGAGTTGTTTTTTTTGTCAGAATGGTATATTGGTTTGTCTGGATCGAAGTCCATATGAAGCAGTTACGTGAGTGTTTAAGTTGCGGATTTTGAAATAGGTTAACCATGAAGGATTGAATTTGAATTGGACAATTATTATCTTCCCACTTCTCTCTCCCTTATTATTTTTTGGAAATCACATACACCTCGTTCCTTCGCCCAACTCCATTTTTCTCTTCATCCTCTTCCTCTATCTACTCAAAAATTTGCCAATCCTCAACCAAATTCAATAAATATACTAAATCAATCAACATGAAATGAGGAGTTCAATTATACCATTCGAGGATCTGGGAAGGACTACATTTTTAAGGCAATGAAGATTGAGAGGATGATTAGAAGATTTCTGGAGCTAAGTCACTTGATTTGGTAAGTGGGAATCATCTTCTTCTATTATAATACCTACATACAAGTATACCTTCTATAATCACTATTAGGGTTAGAAATTGAATATATATAATATCAAACATAGTGTATATATTAGTCTGAAATAATATAAATGTTAATTACCCTAAATTAATATCGAAATGATGATTAGAATGGATTTTTATGGAATACGAATGTTTGAAAAGGTGAAAGGATGGAATTTGGGTGTGGTGATACAAGATGGTTCAATGAGGTTTAAGAGGATAATGATGTACTGTATAATGCCCTAAACAAGTAGAAAACATTAGAAATTGAAAATGCGAAGATCTAGATGAAATTTATGGAGATTGGTATAGAAAAGGCTTCGGCCGTAGGTGGACTTTATGCCTGAAGCATACACCGGCTCACCGGTGTATGCACACTGATCGACCGGTGCAACCTGCAAATGGTAGGTTGAACCAAGGTCTGCCTAGGGCCGAATTCAATATATTCTATTTATCGTTTTGGTTTCTATGCAATGTCGGGATCTTATATAATGTTTATATAGGATTTTATCAAATGTTGTATAATATGTTGGTATAGTTGATTAGATGTGTGTTCAAGTGCTAGTATCATTTAACTAATGCTAGTACATTCGAAAACTGGTTTCTACTTAAATGGTTCTATGTATTTATGTTATGTTAGACTATATTTATCTAACATAATTCCTGTTAATTAACAATCTATGTTTAATTGGTTATGGTTAGGTTGCGTTTACCTAAACACTGCCAATTTACGGGTTAGTCTATGTTTAACTAACTCATATGTTACATACTACGTTACGCTGTTTTATGATATTATTGTCACAAAGAAGTTTACGCCCACATTTTATTTTTATTATGTCACACTAAATTTATTAATGCAGGAGAAATCGGTTGAGGTGCATCTTTGTTTAGACGTAACCTTGATATAATGTTATGCGAACATATGTGCAGTGTATTCTTAGTAGTGTTTTTCACTCACCAGATTCATGTCTAATCCCTACCTCGTACGTTTCCTTCTGTTTACGGATATATAGGTTATGATGGTAGTCTTGATTACCATGCAGGAAATGATGGTGTTGGTTATGTATATAGTATGTTGTATTTATCACTTAATAGTATTAGTATATGATGTATTGATGTATATGGACTTGGATTTGATTGTATGTGCTAGGATATGATTTGATATTTGTTATATTTATATCTTTTTCCTTCCACTGTATAGTTATGAAATTTTTGGTTAGTTATTTATATAGCCCTCTGTATGCTGTATGTTAACCATAACAATCCACCATTTTCGATTTCTATTCATTTACATATGGAGGTTGAAATTGGTAGGTGTTACAAGATGTGTTCTTCAAGTCCTTTTCTGGTGCAAAATTCAAGCATTGCTCAAACTTAATCTGATTAATTAGTGCTGAGTGTCACATGGTGGTGCATGAGGAGTGAGGTGGTTGATGGTGATAATTGTTTTCATTGTGGTATTGGATATTGATAGGTCCTACATACATGGTATGGATACTTTCAACATTTTATTGGCGGGTGGTAAGTTTGTCGAAAAACTGCAATGGGTGATGGCCGTGTAAAAGCTAATTAGAAATGCATATATGGTTTCATGTTCGAGGTTTTTTGGAGTATAAAGTTGTAGATGGAGTTTGGATGGCTTGTATGAAAATATAGTATCAAGGTGGAGATTGTTGGAACTGGTGATATAATATTTCCATATTAATGTAAAAGGCACCATGATCACATTGATGAAGACGCTGGGTTAAATGGATAAGCGTAGAAGGAGAAGCGGAGATGAGATGAAGAGACAAAGGGGAGAAAATATGCTAGAAGTCTGTAGCATTAACGATAAAATTACAATCGACTGGTAGCGTATATATGTAACTGCTATTCTATGATCTGTTACATTCGTTGTTGTTATATTCTGTTCCGATGGTTCTGTAAGCCACCATAGTTTTGTGTAAAATATATATTGAGTATGCCGATCCACTTGAGAAAGATAAATGAAAAAAATTAAAGCACCCAATTGACGTATTCAATATATGTTTAAGACAAGAATTATGAATGGTCGCTCCTAACTAGCCCTATTCTTCACATCAACAGATAGTGTTACTCTGTAATGCTCTTTGTTAATATGGTTCTTGGGGTGAGGCGTCTAGAACTCTTTTTAATTGTCTGGCAGTCCCTACAAATCAGCTAGTTTTCGAGTTTTTTTTAGCCTAAGCACACTTATGCTCAAAGTCGATCGATAGTCTTTTCCATTCATCTAGAAAAGACTTCCAATCGACTTAATCGATGTTTTTTGGGTTTTCTTGGAGTTTGGGTTCCTATGGTATTTTCGTCAATTTCCAGGTGTGTCATGTGGATTTTATTAGAACTGGGCCAACATGCAATAGGGTATATGAGTAAATTAAAAAAAAAAATCCATTTGGATCTTTTTGCACCTATTAAACCTTAATTTATTTAAATACAATAATATTTTATTTTATAAATAAAGTTTTAATTATTACAATGTTTGTATATTATATATTATAATATGTGTATCATATACACATATATGTGTATGTGCACGTGCTACATAAATCTTATGCATGGTTTAACATGCCCGTGTATAGATGTTAAGGTTTAGATTACAATAGACATATTTGCCCCTATATATGTATGTGCTATCGAAAAAATATTTATGTAAAAATATATACGTACATATAATTTTATAAATAATATTAAATAATGTTTGTAAAATATGAATGTTTATATATGTATATATGTGTGTGTATAGGTATGCATAACTGTGATTAATAATATGAAATAATTGTAAACACTAGTACAAGTGACTTGAATATAAACTCAAATTTAAATATCAAATTTGAATTTTAGATCTAATTACGCATAATAAAATATCAAGCCTTTTCAAATTCATCTTAATATATCAATGTTAAATTTATATTATATTGCAAAATAATAGTTATAATTTTTAATACATGTGCATATTATATATATATTAATATTTTCAACATTATATATATAAGCTTTAGTATGAATAAATAATTAAAAAAAGTGTGTGACTATATATATGAACATATATACATGACCGAAAAACAAATAATTTTTTTAAAAAGATTTTTCGATTTTATAAAAAACATTTTTTAATTAATATTCCGACATAAATCCTGATACAAATTAATGTTTTTTTAAAAACTATTTAACACATGTTTATAATTTTATTAAATACTTATATTTATATATTTTTCATTGTATATATATATATATTGAAGATATATAGAATTTGGTATACTAATTAAAATGAATTATATATATGACATATCTATATAAGAATTTAAAATATAGATATATATACATGTAAAAAATTAAATTTTATTTATTTTCAAAAATGATGATGTATACATATTAATTAACTAAATACACATATATTTTATAAAATTATGTATGTGTTTCAAAATCAATCTTTGCAAAAAAATTAATATTATCTAAATACATATTTTTTCTAAATTACTAGATGTAAACTGTAAGTAGTTATATACATATACGATTTCTTTTTTATTTTTTTAAATATATATGTATGTATGTATGTATGTTATCATTAAATGTAGACAATACATTATATGTAAATTCAAGATATCAATTTCTAACCAAGCTAGCATGTGATGTAAATCAGCAATTTAGACATCATAAACAAGTAATATTACCTTTCACTAAAGCCTAATTGTACCCACCTTGAAATGAAAATTTTAACTTCTGAATTTGAATCTTGTATCCAAAAATTGCTAGCTTCTCGAACACAGCTACCATTGACGATCGAAACGACTTTAATTTGATGTTGAAAATGCTTGAAATGGTGGAGAGATTACGTAGAAATTTCGGCCAGCAAAAGAGATGAAGAGGAGGCTAAAAAGCAAAAAAGAAAGCGAGGGTTTAGAGATGTTTAAATAAAGGGGATACATAGGAGAAAAATATGAATCTGGATCCCTGTTTCTCTCTTACCTTTTCTGCTCTTTTTTAATTCAAATCTAACACCTCCTTAGCAATCACTATCGCTGGTCTTCCCTTGCACTATCTAATTGAAAATTCAAGCCCCATTATAAGCCTCTAATTCATTTCAAACCCGGACAATATTCGTTGCATTTAAATCTAATTTAGATGCATACCAATATCATATACCGATCAGTATTTTAATAACTAGTATAAATGCACTATTTAATATTGTTTAACAAATCAAACAAAAATTTATAATAATGTTCCATAAATATTAATTAATTTATAATAATTACAAATTAACTAAATCAGGTGGTAAATGTATAATTCAACCTTTTGGTTGTGTGAATCTTAGATATCAATTTGGTTAGCGATTGATACCGAATAATTCCAATATTAACGTTTACACATCACATAGTTGGTGGTGTGACATTATGACAAATTTATCATCTAATTACTTAGTTTCGATAAAATCCAATTTTACTTTATTATGCGTTACTCGGTAGTGATAATTATTTATACAAATTCTCTTCATCAAAATTATATCACTTTGGACTTATGGAATTTGTTAATGGTCAAATTTCAAATACTATACATATTCAACTCTATAGTGCAAATACAAAGTCCTTGGTTCAACAATAACAATTATTAACAACCGAACTACTCGGCCCAGAGACTTTGACTATGAGTTGACTATGATACAAACCTTATATAATTGAGGAGATGAATCCTCTCTTGACTAGTGTTTCACATCCAATGCTTCCACTTGACCCAATTATATTAACTAACTGAAAACTATCGAGTGAGTCATTTAATAATTATCCAGTAACTATCAGTACATAACCCTTTGATGCTCCTAGCAACCATGACTACTACATTGTCCAACATTTGAAGAGCATACTCAAGTCTCAACGAATGCAACGATAACCGGTCTAAATGCATCTCGACTAAGAATATTTAAAATGGTATGTTTATTTTATTAAGATATATCACTCATGCTTACAACACATTGTAGGACTATCATAAAACGTACCACTTATGGATTTTCTATTAAATATAATTTTAATTAAATTAATTAATTAATATATAACACATTTTATAAAGAAAATGCCTTTTATTTCGAACACGATTGGCTATCGAGTTAGATATATGTGAAAATTATATAACTGGCTCTATGACATACCCTAACTCTATCAGATTTCTGCAGATCTTTTGATCCAACAACAAAGAATACATCAAAACATTAACAATTCCAATTTTACTTTATTTAGATTTACCAGACAATGGCAATTATTTACATTAATTCTCTTCGTCAAAATTATATCACTTTGGACTTATGGAATTTGTCAATGGTCAAAATTCCAATAACGTCCATATTCAACTCCATGGTCCAAACATATACTCCTTAGTTCAATAATAACAATTATTATTAACCGAATTGCTAAAACGACCAGGATTTTTGACCCTCGAAAATCGGAACTAATACATCCTCGGTATTCACGTGGCGCAAATCCAAGTGCCGAAAAGTCCGATTGTTGGGGGAAAAAGAAAATAAAAAAAGAACAGAATCTCGCATGAATGGAATAACATACATTATTTGAATATAAACCATTATAGAAATTTGAATAAAATATTAGAGTGTATCCTGGATTTAGCCTCGACAGTTATAAACCCATGTCCTTACAAATGCTAACAATCAAACAAAACAAATGCAATATATGTTGTAGATAATAGAATTCGTCCATATGTAGATTAAGATCTCCAGCTCTCTTTTAGAAACTCCAAGCGTCTTCAACTAAACCTGAAACTACTCGGATCTTACCCGGGTATTTAAAATACCCAGATCAGGCTTGATAAACCAGCATGAGATACTCGATTTATAAATTGATGCCAATTTAAAACCTTTGAAAAGAAGAGCATCTCATAAGACCACGCCCACACATAAAAACGGACGGGTTTTTACCTTATGATAACCAAAACACTTTTATTACCAAAATAATTTGACATTATCTTTAATGACATTATTTTGGAAAAAATATTTCAAATAAACTTATTCAAATAAGGTATCAATGCCCGAACTATATCTAAGGAAATATATTCGAATTGAGTCAACGGAATATATCAGACAGAATATATGATACCAAAAGGGGTAGTTAAAATGTTTGTAAGTCATTACAGCTATTTTGGGAATATAATCAAAACCGTAAAGGCAACATACTGCAATTTGATTTCTAACATGATAGGGAACTAGTGACCATTCAGACCCAAAAAAATCCATGTATAACAGTCCTAGTTCACTCCAGTGGCTTTACACGATCTCAGTCAGCCTTCGAACTATACTACTACACTATTATGGAACAATGTATTACTCAGTGGCTTTAAACGATCTCCGTCAGCCTCCATACCTTTCCAATTCATCATCTTAAAGCAATAGATGTCTTTCATTCCTCATAACTAATAGCCCAAAATATGTCCTTTAGACCACATAGTATCCCATATCATTCCTAAGGGATGTGGCTCACGAGGCTTCGCTCTACAAAGCCGTGCTTTGCTTTTCGCAAAGCCACACTTTGATCATCACAGCTTCCACTTTGAATGTCATATTGTTATTTCTTTGATTACTATTAACTTTTACGAAAATACAAACTCTGAACTCGTACGTCTTATAGAAGAGTGTTAAGCTAAAAGAAATTGCCTTCTCCGCCCCAAACTGATGTACGTTCATAAAAGTCAATGTTATGATATTAGAAATGCAATGTTAGACTTACATATATACAAGTTCATTCTGAGACTGAATGAAACCGAAGGCACTCCTCCTACCACATCCTTTCGGGAATTATCCCTAGGATCAGTAGCGATTTGTCCTTGCAAATGAAGATTTTCATAATAGAGCACTACTGCCACCATAAATATATGATATGGTTAATTTTGCCTCGAGGGACTGGTGACAACCAGCCCATCATCTTGAAGATCCTCGTCTTTAAAAATCATCATCATCATAAGGTCTTCCCTTCCGAATGTATAAATTGGTTCAGAGCGGTTTTCAGATAAGAATTGGCCCAGATCCAGCGTCGGTTCCTCCAAATGAATTATCGATTAGAATGATGTTAAGTTCATACATGATTATCAATCATCAATCATTTCAATTCATCTTTTTATTCATTTAGAGATATCACTTAACTAAAGATTATTCAATTCGTTTTGATAAACCAGCGTTAGATAATCGATTTATAAATTGATGCCAGCTTAAAACCTTTGAAAAGAAGGACATCTCATAAGACCACGCCCACACATAAAAACGAACGAGTTTTTACCTTATGATAACCAAAACACTTTTATTACCAAAATAATTTCATATTATCTTTAATGACATTACTTTGGAAAACATCTTTCAAATGAAATTATTCAAATAAGGTATCAATGCCCGAACTATATCTAAGGAAAACACTTCCAAATCATTTATCAAATCTTAATTAAAGATTTCTTATTTCCAAAACATAACTTTTAAATGGGTCAAAACGATGTTATTTAAGATACAGTTTACTGCAAACTCAAAACAATTAATTTCAGGTATAGGAATTAGAATAATTCCAAATCATTTATTTAAATCTCATATTGGAATAACATTATTATTAGAGCATTCGGGCTTTCCCTTCGATCTGTTCCGCCCCTTGTCTAAAAGAGAAAACAAAGGCCAGGTAAGTTCACGGCACTGATTGCTCCATTCTAAACCTTAGTCACACACCTTTTTTATCATTTAGATCTCACAGGCCGGACAAATGTACTAGTCGTTTCTGTAAACTCCTTTCATTTGTTTTAGAAATGATTTATAAAACTTCTGAATCACTATTTAAAACACTTATTCATTTATTTAACCATTCCATAAACCCTTCAAATTAACTTTAAAACACTTTATTAATCATTTAAAAACATTTATAAAATAATTGGAAAAGAATTGTTAAGTTTAAAGCTGTATTTCAAATGTTATAGAAAAGTGCCGGGAAAAAGTGTTGCGGAAAGTGCCTTTTAAGCTATATTTATCAAAACAACTTTTTATCATTTGGAAATCCATTGTTATTACTCAATTCACTTTTAAAACATTTTAAAAGATTTATAAGATTTATTTCATATTTTTGAACATTTTTAAACATCAATTTCCAAAGAAATCCAGTTTTTCCGAACTGCAAAATCAAGATTTTTCCAAAACTTGTTTTACTCATATTTCAAAATCTAGTAATCAAAATCTCAATTTTCTTTCTTCGTTGAAAAATATGGATATAATCATTTGAAAAATTCTTATCTTGAAGAATTCCGTGTTATATTTCAACTTTTACACTTGTTTGACTTTTATATCGCGAACTATCGTTACGCGACGCGCTTATTTTTGGCCAAATTTTCTATTCTCATTCAAACTTCACCAAAACATTTTCACATGTCTATAAAACATTTATAAATCATTTTCAAACACTTAAACCAATATTTTTCCATATTAAATCTCCTTTTCACTTTCAAATCATTTCATAATATTATATTATTATAATATTCATTTTCAACCTTTTTTATGTTTTCACAACCATTAAGAGACATAATAAACTCCATACACATATTATATGCATTCTTTTCTATTAATTAACCATTTTATTATGATTTATCATAATTTATCACAACCAAGTTATCAACTAAACCAACATCCATATAATCAACCTTAAAATCATTCAAGTTATCAACCATTCGTACAAATAATTAAGAGATTAAATGGTCATATTATAATATTTACAATAGTTATAGATATTATTTATTATTTAACAAACAATGAGTACTCAATTATGGCTCCACTCCACCAATCTTTTCCGTAGCTTTCTGAATCGATTTTGGAAGCACTCCGGCATCACTTCCTTCTCTTATCCTTACTCTGGAGCTTTCTGATCTCCTTCCTTCTTATTGTAGAGATCGACCTCGCTTCTTGGAGGTGGATGTGCTCGGCCAAAGGAGGAATAGGTGGTTGCCGTGAGTTTAGGAGGTGGAGAGGAGGAGTTTGCACTTGGTTTTGAGGTGGAATACAACATTTTACTTTACTTTTTTCTATTATTTTTCCATTATTTTCCTAAGGCATGGAAGCCATGAAAGTGGAGAGAAGAAACTTGAAAATGGAGAAGAAGAAGGGTCGAAAAAGTGAAGAAAGTGGGTTAGTATTTACAGAAAGAATTTGGAATAAAATATTATTATGTAAAAAGACCAAATACCCTTACTTCAACTTAAAGTAATCTTATTTTTTCAACACTTACCATCACCTTTTCATATCACCCTTTATGTCTTAATCACTCTTAAGTAAAATAAAGTAAGATCTTATTTAGATTTGATTCTAACACTTTTGTCATTTTGTGCTTACTTTTTACTAATGATATTCTAGAATTTTCTAAGTATGTTTAGTAAAAGTAAACTAGATTAGGGAATTAATTAATACTTATACTATTTTAATATATGTTTATATATAAGAAAATAAAGGTGCAATAATGTTGTAATAGCTATAAATCGACAAAACATTGATTTTCGGCAGAATGTTTTATTGTCACATTCTGACGTTTTAGTTAAACTATTTGTTATGTAATCCAAATTTAAAAATAAATTTGTATACTGCTATTTAAAATATAAACACTTATAAATTAATTAAAATAATTTATTTAACCATTGAAACTTACTTTTCTTAAATCAACATTTTATCACTTTTGTCGATATAAGAAAATGTTCCTATTTTTATGTATATTTCAATTTCCATATCCTATATAATATTATTCGAATCATAAAATCTTATATATTTTATATTTAAAATCACTTTAAATGTTATATTTGGAGGTGGTCAAATTTTGGGTCGTTACATACTTCCCGAAATTACCCAAACAAAAACCCAAAGGTTTGCCCAAAATATTTATTTTTTAACCTACATTCGTATGATGTTTATAGATCATCTATACACAATATCTGATTCGACCTACTATTCAAATCCACAACTTACTTCTGAACTAGTATTGATCCCCCGATCCTTTAGTGCAGATTTTGATCTAACTTTTCGATCAGAACTTTAGTTCTCCTTGCATAGCTCTCAACTATGATATAAAACTCAAGCATCCAACCACAAATATCAATGTTCGTCGTTCAGAATCGAGTGATAAATCCACTTTCAGATAAATGTCAAACACGTCAAAGTTCTGCACCCAAATCATAGACTAAATCATGCGACAATATAATCCATACACTTCATATGTATTTATTGTCACTGCAATAATTGGACTTTTAATAGCATTTAAAAAACGCTATTAATGGCTTTTACAGCGTTTTTATGAAAGCTGTATATCAGCATGCAGTTATAAGTTGGACTTACGATAGAAAAATAAAAAACGCTGTAAATGAGATCTTTTGATAACGTTTGAAAAGTGCTATAAATTATTTTAATGACGTTTTTGCACACGCGGTAAAAAAACATGTTACAAATAGGAAGGATTATTAGATAGCAAGAATAAAATGCTATAAAAAGTTTCAAACAATAGCTTGTTGCCAACGCTATGAAAACTCTCTTAAGAATAGCGTTTTTTGACCGCTACTAACAATTGCATATTACAGCGCTTTAAAAACGCTATTGTTACCTTTTACAGCATTTTTTAATCCTATTATCTTATTACATAAGATTTTCTGTGCTTCTTTTTGGCGTTTCATTGTATATATGTATTACAAATTTAAATATCACTAAGATCACATTTGACTACCAATACGTTATATGTAAACAAATAAAATTACACCAAAACAACATGTGTTCATTATATTCCATAACTATGTATGAAGATTACAAATGCAAGTAAACAAAACTAATATTATACATAAGCAATCTTACCAAAACGATACATAGACGTATTCAAAACACTAAAGATACACATGACACTATATATTACTTCAAATCACCTTGTTGCTACTTGCTAACACCAAATGTATTAGTTACCTATAAATAAAAAGTTCCATAATTAGTCGTAATTGACATGATTCATAAAAAATATGCATACAAAGTGACTTTTGAACAACAATATATGACGTTTATGAACTTATTCAATTCTAAACCACTATTGTATTTAAATGAGTACATATACCATTAATTTTGTAAAACTTATTTAATTTTTATAAAACTTGATTTATTTCCATAATACCACTTTTATTTTTGCCAACTTAATTAACTTAGCTAAATCTTTATGATACATAATAAATTCTATAGAAACTTTGTTAATTAGTTAAATTTTTATAAAATGCAACTATTTTTTTTTATCAAACTTGGATAAATTTTACAAATTTAAGTCGGATGTTTTTCAAACTTGGTTAAATTTATAATAATTAGTTAAATTTTATTAACTTGTTACTTTTATAAACTTAATTTATTTTCAAAACTTAATTAAAGTTTATAAACTTAGTTATTTTTTATAAACTTGCTTAATTTGTATAAAACTTAGTTAACTTCTGTAGAAATTAGTAATTTTTTTTAAATTTGGTTGATTTTTATAATAAACAGGAAAATAGACGCAGGGAAAAAGTTGCAAAAAAATATAGTCTCAGAGACAGCAAGTTTATTTTTTAGTCTGAAGGACATTCGTTAGTGTAAACAGAAAATGATAGTTACAACTATCATTCTGTGATTTACACTAAGAAGTGTCCTTCAGCCTAAAAAACAAACTTCTTGTCCCTAGAACTAAATTTTTCTACAACTTTTTCCTTGAGCTTAAAATCACCTTTTATAAATTTACTTAATTTTTACAAAACTTATATAACTTTGTTAAATTTTTATAAACTTAATTAGTATTTTATAAAGTTGCTTATCTTTTACAAAATTTTGTCAATATTTAGATAATTATTTAATTTATATACAACTTGTTTAACTTTTAAATTTTTATACAACTTAGTTAATTTTTATAAATTTACTTTTAGTTTTCTAAAACTTAGTTAAGGTAGAAAATTAATTACTTTTTATAAAATTTGGTTAACGTAGTTAATTTTTATAATTTATCTAACTTATTTTAATTTTGAAAAAAGTAACTAAATTTTTATGAAACATAGTTAGCTTTTTATAAAACTTGGTTAAATTTTACAAACTTAGTAATCGGATGTTTATAAAACTTGGTCAAGTTTTATAAAACTTAGTTAAATTTTATTAACTTTGTTATTTTTATAAATTTAGTTTATTTTGAAAATCAGGTAAATAGGTACAAGGAAGAAGTTGCAAAAAAATTTAGTCTCAGGGACAACAAGTTTTCTTTTTAGTTTGAAAGACACTTTTTAGTGTAAATTGAAAATGATAGTTACAACTATCATTCTGTGAATTACACTAAAAAGTGTCCTTCAGCCTAAAAAAAGAAACTTGTTGTCCCTGAAACTAAATTTTTCTCTAACTTTTTCCTTCAGCCTAAAAACCCCTTTGAAAATTTAAGTTTACTTAATTTCTATAAAACCTAGTTACCTTCTATAAAAATTAGTTATCTTTTTATAAAATAGGTTAATTTTTATAAATTTATTTAATTTTTATAAAACTTAGATAACTTTTTTAATGTTATATTTTGTTTTAAATACCTTACTCAACAATTGCAAGTCGATTGTTATAAACTTACTAATTTATGTAAAAATTAGAAATTTATAAACTTATTTAATTTTAAAAAACTTAGTTTAGTTAATTATTATAGAACTTAAGTAATTTTAAACTTAATTAGTTCATTATCCATATCTAGTTGAGAGGCACCACTCGCAAAAGCTTACCGAACTACTGTTGTATATACTTTTCGCTTCTAATAGTAGAGAAATGACAGAATATCAATTTGACAGTGGATATTTTAGAAAATTCATTGAAAGGGAAAAAATAATTACTTCAGGTGCTACTAATATTTGACTGCACTAAACCGAGCATGATATTCCTCCATCAACTATAGTGATAAACATCTTCATTTACTATAACAAAAAAAGTACTAGATGCATCTTTACATGAGACTGGTATCCATTATAGCAGATGTGCATGAGCTCAGTGCGCATGTTCCCAGAGAATTAAATCATGCAGTAAAGTCGATAAAATACGCAGCTAATAAATTAATACAAGCACGCCCAATCATTTATAGACAGGAATGAATGTGTAAAGTACCTATAGTAGTCGAAGGAGCATAATTTTAAGATAAAGGTGTAACGACCCGTAAAATTTAATAATTATAATTGGTTAAATTCAGAAGATTTTAGTAACTTAATGTGAAGGAAATAAAAATGTAGTGAATTATTAATGGAAATAAAAACTTGGATAAGATTGGTAAGTTAATTTTTAATAACTTGAATGTAACAGATAAATGTAAGTTAATTGTTAATAACTTGGATGTAATTCCAATAAGTGAAACCAAGTAGATAAATTTATTAAGAACATTTAATAATAATTAATATATATATTTGGCAATTGACAAATTTATGAGTTTGTTAAGATTGAAAAATTATAATCTAATATTACGTAATGTTAACTAAGGTAACTTAACTAAGGTAACTATTAATATATTGAACGAAATGCGAATCAATGGAATTAATGTAGACGTATACTTAGCTACAAATTGAATATATGTAAACAAAATGTAAGCATTGGATTAAATTGAGGAAATTAAATTATAATAAATGGTCATTTAATAAAACTAATGTTCTGTGAGTAATTATAATAGTTGTTTGAAATATGTATAAACCTTGATTTGGAAACCAATTGGATTTAAAATGAAATTTGGTATTACATTGATGAGTTTAAATGTTATTTTATTTTGTAAAGTAATAAATGATGAAATAAAAGAATGCATCAAGATATAACCAGTGCGAATTAAGATTAATACTTAAAGGATTGAATGAAATGACAATTAATGAAGATATGTTATACTTGACTATAAATGGCATAAGCGAATAAATGGAATATTAGATGAAATTAGTACTATGAAATTAAATGGTAACATTTATTTGTAAGTAATAAAAGCTTATTAATGCGACGAGAATTTAGCGTAACGATTATTATATGTTACATATTCTTGTTGTTCGTTAATTTAAATTGGAAATCAGTTACCATAAGTCTAATGTAATATTACGTTAATATTAATTAAGGTAATATTTAGAAAAATGTTAATGTTATTCATAATTGGGAAATTTGTTGAATTATAAAAGTGGGAATATATATTTATCAATTTATTGGATCTGAACAATATTAATAATTGGATTTATTGTAATTAAGTGAAATTTAATTATTGCGTTAATTGAAATTTAGATGAAATTTAAGGATATTAATGTAATAGATGTTGAATCCAGTGTTAAATTTCATCCAGTTGATAACAATGAATTGAAAAATAGAATGAAAGTAAATTTAATAGAAATTTTTGGAAATTTAATTTATAATTTCTTAATTTAATGAAATTGTGGTTAATACTGAAACTGATAAATTTATCAACTCTAATCTGACATTTGAATTTGGGTAAATTAGTGTAAATAATTAAGAAAAATAAAGGTGATAAAATATTTCGATTATAGAAGTGAAATTAAAAATTGGATTTAATTTATTGATTTTTAATTTATTTAACTAATATAAAAATAGCCATTTTGGCCACTGACTCGGATTTCGACGAAACCAGTTTCATCGGATCCGTAACGGTGAATTATGGTAGGATTTCAAGTTTTGTAGCGATCGGGCTTGTCGTTTGATCGTACGGACTCGAAACGCCTTGAAATAAATGAAATTGAAATCAACTGAAATCAATTTGAAATAATTTGATTTTGTCATAACTTCTTCATACGATAGAATTTGGTTGTGAAACTTTTTCCATCGCGTTTAAAATATTTTAAAACAGCTATTTTGATATATGGGTCGACCCAGTTTCGTTCCGAAGTCAGAACGGGCTTTTCAGGCCATATATCGTTCAGCACGTTTATGAATCAGGTCCATCTATTCTTTTTCAGTTGTCTATAAATACCCTGTTATAAACCCTAGCAGCTTTTATTCCTCATTTCTAAACGTACAGAAACTTCTGTGCTCCTCTTCCTCAATGGCTGTAAACCCTAATTTATCCAATTCAAATTTCAATTCAAAAATCAACTTCAAAATTTCAAACTTCTCGAAAAAATTCAAAAAAATTATATATCGAAGCTTTTGAGGAGCGCAAGTCATAAATGGGATTCGTTTTTCGATCTGGGTTGCTGGGTGACCGGAATTGTCTAGTTTATCTCCTGCCGTTCATTGGGTGGTTACGTTTTTAACGGTTGATCTTCGCCGTGGCGACGATCGGAGGGCGTAGGCTTGTAGGGGTTGGCGAGCAGCTCGCATCCATGCGGTTGGTTGGTCACGAAGTCGAGCAAATTGGCCGGAATTTCCTGACCTAGGGGGGCGGCAGTGTGACGTTTTTGCGATCGAAGCTTTTGCGTAAGGTCAGGCAAGGGGCGGCCAGGCTTGAGCATGCCAGCGATGTGCGTGGATCGGAGTGGAAGGGGCTTTGTTGGCTGCGGCGCTCGCGAATTTAAGTGGTGGCGGCGCTAGGGTTTACGATTCGAACGAGGCCGTGCGAAGTTACTGTGTGAGTGTTTCTGGAAGGAGGTGACGTGTTTTTTTATTTTATTTTGTTTTTTTGTTTAATTTTGTTTTGTGACGTTCTAATATCAATAACTTTTACGTACGTGATCCAATTCATGCGCGGTCTTCTCCTCTAGGTTCATATTGGAATTTTGAAGATTTTGGCGCAAGTTTGGACGGATTTGGAGAATGTGCAATTTTGGTTTTAAATTGGATTTAAATTCAATTTAAATTCAAAGGGCGAGTGTTTTACCCCACTCACAACTTCTAAAATTCCTTATGTTTGTTAAATTAATTTTTGGTGTGATTTGAAATTTATTTATTGCTATTTGGTATATTTTTCTCATCATCTCAGTTAATTGCATTTATTTAAATTAAATCGTTATTTAATTTATTATGGAATATAACTGCCTGTTAATTAACCGTTATATATTATTTGTTATATATTGATATTGGTGGATTGTTTTGTATCAGAATGTGTTGGATGTATGATTTTATGATGGACGAATGGATGTTTTATTTATATCATCATAATCTACAAGTTGTTATGCATTTATTTTTGATTCAGGATTGCGGTTTGAAATGATATACAACCGTATTTTTATTTTTAAATTGCGGATTGAAATGATAAATAACCGTATCACTTGACCATAGAATAGAAAATTTTATACAGGCACCGCGGTCTATATATAAAAATATTTTAAAGTGTTTTCTATGGTTTGGAAAGAAATATACGGTTTAATAAATATTAATTTTTGATATTATATAAATATTAATTTTATATATATGTTAAATTCTTGAATTTAAGCTATGTATAAGTTTGTTTAATAAGAATAAGTTTAATAATGGAATTTGATTGTTTTATATCGTATGGTTAAGTACCTATTTAAGATATGGTATATATAGTTTTTAATGACTTAAATAAAAATTAAGTTGGAAAATAAGTATGAAATTTGTTTGAATTGAATTATTTAAGAATTATACTCGGAAAATTTGATTTGAAATTTAAAATAAATTGAGATTTTAAAGGGTATGATTCTTATAACTTGATTTGGTTTAGAGTGATTTAAATGAATATAAAGTTGATTTAAATGAATATTATCAAGTTAATTAAATTGAAAGAATATCCAGTTATTTAAAGTCTAAAGGTTTTACTAAAATGATATTGATTTATTAAGTTAACATTTCAAATCTAAATAATAGTAGTTGAAATTGATATATATGAAATTATCAAAGAATAAGTTTTGAAATGGTGGAATAATTAAAGCTTTGAAATATATGGAAATTATATTGGTTTATTTGGGGATTTAAATCTATATTTGGAATTGATTTGTGAAGGTGAAGAAGCTATTTTATTTTAAAAAGTAATTGAATATTTAAACCATTTAAGTGGTGTAGTATGTTTCAAAGTTATGAAATTCAAAGTTTTATGTTTTAAAAGGCTATATTTCCAGTTTTTGTTTCGAAATATTATAACTTTGAAATGTTATAGTTTTAGAAAAGGATATATTTAAAAATGATACCAAATTTGATTTGGGATTTTAAAAAGAGGAAATGATATCGTATTTATATGAATTAAGACCGCGGTGTTATAATAACATTTGGTTGTTAAAGAGACCGGGATCGGAAGTTGTCATACTCTCTGCCAACTCTGAAAACCACTTTGACAACCGTGTACGCGGTGGAGATTCCAGAATGGAGTAGGATGGTGACGACGTTCTATTAAGGTAAATACGTGGACCCGACTCCCGTGAGTTGGCATAAGGTGGCTAAAAGAGGAGCGATTCTCGGGTCAATGAGGTAGCACCTTTGATCGGACACATCCCTTCGATATTATACTTTGACTTTTAGATTGATTCGGTGGCTACTTTTGATTTTGTTTGTTTGGGGGTGTGGCTCTAGGTGGGCGGTAGCTGCGCGCTACGCGTTACCACCAGCCCGAATAGCAATTTGTATATCTACCCTGGCATTGCCTAGTTATGCCGTGTCACCTACCCTATCGCGCCTTGTACGAGTTTGGTTTTCTCCCGTAGCCCGTGTGGTATTCTCTATTGGCTTCCCGATCAGGAGGGACTATGATATTGGATGGACTACTGGGACTATTACGTGTTAAGGGCTATATGGGTAACCCCTTAATGCTATGAAAAAAGTAAGTTTATTTTACTATTAGACACTATTATAATATCGAAATATTACTACATAGTAAATAGTTTAACGGATCCTTAGGAGATGTGAATCCCAAGCATCTCTTAAGTTACTGCACTCATATTTATTTCTGTTGATTTAACTTACATAAGATCTTGTAGTTCTGACTCGAGTGTTTTGTCTTTTCAATTCGCTCGGGTCAGCCTGATCGTTTCAGGATTTGAAGATTTTATTCTTGAGGACAAAGACGAAGATATGTAGTACTATTATCTACTATATTATTCCACTACACCATTGTTCTGTTGCATTGATACTATTCTTTGGTATGTGTAACTCTGATATATAATTTATAAGAAAAATCAAATATTTTGTAAACAGCTTCATGAACTGTATATTTGATTATTATATTTTATCGTTCCGCTGCAAGATTCTATTTTATTTTTTTATTTCTCTACTTTTTCTTATTTACCCCATAACAATCCGCCCTTCTGTATGGTTTAAGTCTGACATGTGTGATTTATCGTTGATTTAAAGCGTACGGAAAGGTAGGGCGTTACAAAAGGAAACAGGTCGGGGAAAGCTGGCACAAAGGAAGAAGGTAGAAGCAAGTCAGTAACCATGTACTGCAGTCTACGGGCAGTAATTTTTAGGATGAATACTGAGATTAAACAAGTTGGAAACTATTAGTGAGTTATAACTTTTAAACCTTCTTTTGGTTACAAATAATTGTGAACTGTCTACAGATGTAACCAGAAAAATGGTTAAGAGGTGTAGGTTTAATTACCAAACGACGACAGTCATCATCGTGCATATCAGTGAGCCTTCTTCCCGTCCTATGTAATGTTCAGGTAGCGGGTCACAGATCTACAATAACTGTTCCCCAAATTAAATAATCTACAGACATAAAACCACTATTATGGAATGATAGTTGGAAGAAATGTGGGTGATAATCATGGTCGAAATATTACAAGACATGGAAACAGACAAAAATATGTATGCATAAACAAGTAGTTCCTCAAACAGTATATTGATGCTCTGTTTAGAGGACAAATAACATATGAGCATAAACAGAAGAAAACAGACAATTAGCGCAGAAGGATCTAGTTGATATGTGGAGGACATACCCCAATAAAGACTACAGTCCTATAGCTGTAAGCGTTACCGCCAGTTACAGCCATAGTAGCAGTTCAGTCATATAGGTATCCTATTATAAACCATAAATGTCAGTGCAATCGAAAAATCGAGTAACACATATAATCAAACACATTGTCAGCTACCAAATAATGGCATCGGTAGGGAAAAAAGGTTACACACATACATGTAGTTGGAACTAAAGCTCACACACAGGGAGGGAACCAAAATTGAGGCAACTCACCAATAATCCACCAATTAGCAGTGTTATGTCCAATAAACAAACGTCAATAGCCAAACATACGTAAGAAAGAATATGTCGCCAAATTGTGAAAGGAAGTAAACTGCAAGGAGGTTTTCCCTTTAATATTTTAAATAAAGGATACCTAAGTTTGAATAAATAGACTAGCTCGGCTATAAGATTATCATATATAAACTATGAATGTATATCTAAATATATTCAAATATAAATATCCAATTACTATATATATTCAAATACATACTAAGTATGAACTTAGTATGTAACTGAACTACATATATGAGATTACACACTCAGTAACTAATGTAACACACACATTCTGTTGTACACCATAACTGAATATAATTGGACTATGTTGTGTTACTTTAACTTAGTACGTAACTGAATATATGTATGGATATAACCGAACTATTTTGTATTACTAGACTTTGTAGTAACTAATGAACTTAGTATGAACTAAACATGTAACTGAATATCAACAATGAACTGCCAATGTTCTACTCTAGAGTTGTACTACTTGGCTATCATTCTTTTATTGGTATTATTATAGAGTTCGTCTTAAGCTCATCGTTCTTCAATGGTCTATAGCCCAAGCTTAACAAGTTCATCATTCTATTCAGGCCCATAGGTGAAGGAGTAGGTAAAAGGGAACTAAGGAAGAAAAAAAGGAGAGAGTACATAGATGGGAAAGGATAGTAAACGGAACTATTTCAGATTGTCAATGTCAACAAGGAGATTTTCCCGTTTTCTATTATAGATAATAGATGTGCACAATAAATTAATGAGATGGGTATGATTCCTTTAGCCTGTATACAATGCATTAAACTAGAAGTGACCAAAGAACCTTAATTAGTAAGAGATCTTAAAGGAAATGTCACTTTGTAAAAGGAGAACCCATTTATTATGTATTACACCTTCAATAGAACCCATAACTAACCATGTCATCTATGACAACTTGCACTGTTGCCCACAACAAATTTCTAGAAACACTTTTATCATTTGTATTGAAAATGATTCAAGGCGAAAATAACATTTGACATAGAACACTAATTTAGTTCTGGCAGTTGTAGGAATTATAACTGGTTTATATATCGTTTGAATTCAACTCCAATGTTGTCAACTGTGTTGTCCAAAATTGGGTTAACAAAATTTTGTTAACAACCCTTAAATAGACGACGATTAAAACATCTCCAATGTTGTCAACTGTGTTGTCCAAAATATATTAGATTAGAATGACAACAGGACAACAATGTGTAAATGTCACTATTTGAAAGTACGTAAAATACATTAGGTATAGATTTAAAATTTTGACAAGTTAGCTGCCGTTCATGTCAAACTGGATGTACAGAGTAGATACTGTATATGCACAAAGATGTTTTTTGTTACTGATCATCGGATGCAATATGAATCATTCATAGTTTGAATTTCTGACGTATTTGCATAGAAAAATTAACTAATTTTATAACGCAAACATAAGTCAGATTACGTATACAGATATATAATCATTATGGAATTTAAAGTGGAGTCATGTGTAGATTGGTCTTCATGCGAGTTTTGCATTTTGAGTCTTTCTTTTCTTGTCCATATTCTCGTGAAGTTAACATATCACCAGAATAGATGAATAAATATAAATATCATTGACCAAATAAAATATTCGATAAACATAGAACTATAGTGGAGACGTCAAATATTTGTTATCACAATCTCTGTGAACCATTGATATGATAAATGACACAAATATTAAAAAGCTAATTATATAGTTGCACATGATATACAAGCGGTAATTCTAACTTGATGAGCACTCATGAAACATTAATGTACTTCTAAGTAGTTGGTATAGCTCGGGTACTTTAAGTTTGATGTACTCATAGACCTTTCCAGCATATTTATTTATATAGCCACTGTAACAACCCGCATATTTATCAATTGTATATTTAAATATTTTATTTAAATATTTTATCGTTCGTCGGATTTTGGTCCGAAAAGCTAATTTTTGCAAACAGTCGATTTAGGACTCGAGACCCCTCCCATTGAGTTCAAAACGCCGTTTGCGATCTTTTTAAGTGTAAACTTTGATATGTTTGGAGTTAGTGGAATTTTGCTACTTTTTCACTTAGGGCTTTGGTTTGGGCTGAGCCCATTAACCCTACTTAAGTCAGTTCCAACCCTCTCCTCTTCATTACTTCATTTCATATTCCTAACACTTTAAGCTTTAAGCAACAATGGTGGAAGAGAATGGGAATTAGAAACTCTAAGCCCTAGTTCCTCTTGCTAGCTCAATTTTTTGCTCCAAAATCAAAGAGAACCCATTGGTAAGCATCCTCTTCATCTTCTCCAACTCATTCTCTCTTTGATTTCAGAAAATTCCTAAACCTAATTTGGGAAATGTTTCTCTTTTAAGCTTAGAATCAAGCTTCTTGAGTTAGGATTGAAGTGTGGTTGATCTTCCTTTGCTTTCAAGCTTCTTCTTCATTAATTTGGGTTCAAAGGTGAGATTTTTATCTCACATCTTAGTCTATAACTATCTTCGATTGTTAGGCATGAATTCCTAACACTTATTCGTGTGCATTTGCTTTTGGTTTGGATTGATTTGGTGAATATTTCAAATTTTAGTGTTTTGGGTTCAATTCTTTAAAAATCATAGCTTTGATGTTTTGATCATGTTTTGGTGTTGAACCGAAGAGCTTCTATGGCCGGGTAGTCGATTGGCGTAAACCCTTAGTGCCGTTGCTCGACCGATAGCAATATGGAAGAGTTTGGCATTCATTAGATTGGCTTGGGAGGGTGCTGGCTACAGGTCCGGCCGACCGAACTCAGGGTCCGGTCGACCGACCTGCTACCCCAAGCACTTCCCAGCCTCTGTTAGGAAGTGCAGGTTACAGGTCCGGTCGACCGACCTGCTACCCCGAGCATTTCTGTTTTCTGGTCCGGTCGACCGAGCTCTGTAGCCGGCCGACCGACCTGTTGCTGTTTTGCCTATTTCGCTATATTGCATGGTTTTCCAAATTTAATCGATTCGTGTTATTTCCCTATTTGTTGTTATCATTTGTTATTGACTTTGATGACTTATTTTCTTCGGGAATTCTTGGAATATCCATTTCGATGGATTCGGTATCGATTTCTTTGGATTTTATTCACGTTTTCAAATGTGAATTTTAGTGATTGATTGTTCCTACAATCTTCTTTGTGATTTGCTTTAAAAATATAAAGGTTTTCTATACTAGTAGTAAATATCAAAACTCTTTCTTCAAATGATTTCAACACTATTTTATTACAAAGCTCGTTTTCTCAAACCGATTTCCAATCTATTAGTATATACAAACCTTTACCTCACTCGTATGAGAAATCTAATTAAACGACCTAGTAAAACGAGTGGTACGAAACGCTTGCGTTTACTTCGTCGGTTAATTCTTGGACTTGTTCGATTGAAACTCTTGTGACAATTTTCTAGTGGAGATCTACAATTTGTTCGTAAATATTTAAGTTAAGCTAATGGTTATGGGGCATGAAGCTAAGCTCATATATTTACTAACTTACTGTAATTGACACTTCTTGATGATCATGACGATAATTCTTGTGATTTAGACTAGCAATTGTGCGATGTCTCTTTGTTTATGTGGAGGACTGTACTTCATTTTATTGAGCTTCGTCTCATTTCTCGCATGGGTCGTACCTATTTAGGTACGTCGATGTTTATTTACACATGGGTTGTATCTATTTAGGTGCGTCGATGTTTGTTTACTTCGTGGAGCAATCGGCTCAATAAGTCGGGACATGGGGTGTATCTTTTTAGGTGCATCGATGTTCGTCTATGCATGGGATGTATCTTTTTAGGTGCATCGATGTTCGTCTATGCATGGGACGTATCTTTCTAGGTGCGTCGATGTTCGACTTTGCATGGGGTGTATCTTTCTAGGTGCATCGATGTTAGGCATTACATGGGGCGTATCTTTCTAGGTACGTCGATGCTTATTTATGCATGGGGTGTATCTTTCTACGTGCATCGATGTTAGACATTATATGGGGCGTATCTATTTAGGTGCGTCGATGTTTGTGTCTGCATGAGTCGTACCTTTCTAGGTGCGACGATGTTTGACTGTGCATGGGGCGTATCTATGTAGGTGCGTCGATGCCCGGTTTATGGAATGGCGTTCCGTTTGGGATTGGCCATCCTTTTCTTGTGATTTCTGGATTTCTAATTGTGTTGATTTCTGGAATTTATGTTTCACCAACTTTTACGATTGGCATTGATACATATGTCATTTATTGTGGCTTGGTGAATGAAATTAGGAGTATGACATTCCTTTTTATCTTTGAGAAGATTTTTACGATATTGATTAATCTCTTATTGATTTTTCAATTATTTATTTATCACAGCTTGGCATTGTGATTATTATACGTTTAGTCATATCTCTTATTCTATATCATTTCATCTGATATTTATAGCTAGACTGATCCGTTTATTATTTTCTTTTTTAAGTAATACTCGGGTCAGACCGAGATGTTACAGGTGCTTCTGCTTGACTTCTCTTCTGGGGTTATTATCCTGACTTTTGGCTGACTACTTAGATTAGTAGTTTATTTTGTTGTATACACTTGAGATATGGACTCATAGTTGTATTCTTTTGTATAGCACGTGTTGCTATTCTCTTGTATTATTGTGGATCTTTTTGACCACTACTCTGATATACACTTTCATGTGTTAGTAATATATTCATATCTTCTTCCGCCTTTGTGATATGAATTATCTGTGACTGATTTGTGTTATGCTTATTTCTATATTTGTTTCCGAAGATTATTATAGCCACTGTGTAGTAGCTTTGTGTTTGTATCGGTACGTCGGATTTCCTCTTGAAATAAAATGCATGTTATACTATTTGACATATCGGTGCTCGCGCAAAGCAATTACACGGACGGTCGCTCCTCAACAGCCTTATTCTCTGTGCTAGTTGACAGCATTACACCGTAGTGTTCTTGGCTAGCGTGGGTATAGAGGTGGGGCGTCACAGCTTGGTATCGGAGCCAAACTTCGGAACAATACGAAATATTTTAACAAGGATCATCGTCCTAAGTCTTTCTTAGGAGTCGTGCTTTAGGATTTTATTCGGGTCTTCGTATCGTCCTATCCTACTTTCTTTTATGATTCCTTGTTTTATCTATCAAGATTGCTTGATATTTATTTTGAGAATAACTTTTCTTTCTTTCTCAAAGAAGAGAAATGGTTAGACCAGGCCGTCCCAGCGCCGGTCAATCTAGTGCTACTCCCCAAGATGGAGTATTCATGTCTGCTCAGCAGCTTTTAGATCTTGTAAAGAACGCTCAAGCAGCCGGTCCCAATCCAGAGCCTACTCATCCTAGATCTGGTTTTGCACGCTTGTGCATAGACTATACCGATTTGGGTGGAAGGCCATTCAAGGGATCCGAGAGTGTTATAGAAATTCAAGCTTGGCTCAAATCATGCGATCGTATCTTTTCTCGCATGAACCTTATTGATCTACATCGAGTCCAAGTGGCTTCTAGCATGCTCCAAGAAAGAGCGTTAGATTGGTATGAGCTCTTAACTTCGGAGATTATCGAAGCGGATCTTACTTGGGAGCAATTCCGGGAACGATTCGAACTAAAGTTTGTGCCAGAGGCTGAAAAAGTAACTTTAGCACGGCGTTTTATTGACCTTGTTCAAGGTGAATCTTCTGTGACAGATTATGTCGTATCTTTCGAATCTCTTTCCAAATACGGGGTTGAGTACATTAATACCCCATTGAAGAAAAATCAGAGATTTTTTTATGGCTTGAATAAGAATCTTAAGAAGCCATTACTTCTGAAACTTGAGGTTTCATTTGATCAGCTTATTGATATCGCTCTTCGTCTTGAAGAGGCCGATAATGAAGGTGATTTTGAAGTTGTGCGTGCCCAACAGAACTTCGACAATAACTTGAAGAGGCCTATCAAATTCAAAGGCCCCGATTCTAATAAGAAAGGGAAGCACAAATTCCGGTAGCAAAGACTCCTACCTGTAGTCGTGGACGATGCTACAATTGTGGTTCCACTGACCACTATGCAAGGGAGTGTCCGAAACCTCTTTATTGTCGCTATTGTAAAAATTCGGGTCACCATATAACTGCATGTCCCATACTTCAAAGTAGGAAGGAGGGAAAGCTCAATGTAGTGCAAGCTCCTGATAACACTTCTCATGGTCAAGGTATTTCTCATTTAATCCTTGATTACATTTATTTTGTGTTCTTCTTATTTAAGTTCCTTTTGATATGGGTTCCATCTCACTATTTTATATCAAAAGGACTTGTTGATTCTTTTTCTTCGAAAATATTTTGGGTTTGATGACTTCTTTGAGAGTTGCGAATCTGGATGGTAGATCCGCAACACTCAATTTGCTTTCTATTGATGTCGAAATTATTTTATGTGATTTTTTCTTCCCGAGCCGATTTTTACTTAGGCTTCGGAATTGATTTTTTTTGTAAGGATTGGCTCAATCGTTGTGAAGCCCATATCCTATTTTCCGTGTGGACTATTCATCTTCGACATTTTCTATCTGTTAAGCAGATTCCTATTTTTTCTTGTGATACCGATTTCAAATTTTTGAAGACATCATTTTATTCTTTAAGCCCTCAAGATGAGAAAAGTGTTATTTCTCTTATCTAAATAATTTGTGAAACTTTTCCGGTATTTTTGAGTTTGTCTTAGGATTATCACCTAAGAAATCTTTTGTGTGGTGTTAAGGTCTTTCTAGTTCGACCTTGCCACCGATTTTCATTTGGCTACGAGTCGCGGGAGTTAGCATTCCACTTACCGCATTCCGAACTCGTTACGATTCTTATGAATGGCTTATTATGTCATTCAGTTTGCCCATCTTGTTTCATCCATTTTATTAATCGAATATTCTATGAATATTTCGATGAGACCATTCTTGTATTTATTGATTTTTGATGAAAATAGAAATTTAAAATCTTTGCAAATCTTTTTTATAAGATTTATTTATAAGTATAGTGGATTTTGTTCTTACACGAGCAAAGAATATTCCTAAAGGTTTTTAAGAAACATGTTTATTATATGGAAGATGATTTTGTGATTGTATTGCCCATTGAGTGCTTTAAGAATTCTGTTCGATGCGCTTGATCAACGTTATCGATAGGAATTTCCTAAACGCTTAGATGTGACAGTCAGACACAATAAATTGACATGTAAAAATGTAAATTTTTCTAGATAGATTATTACATAAAGATAAATGTAATTTTGAAAGTTTTAACTTTTCTAGAAAGAAGATTATTTAAAAGAAATTCTTTCCTTTCGATACTCTTATTCTTGTGATTCCCGAAGGGAACCAAGACTTTATCTTTTGTACCAATGCTTATCGTATTGGTTTTGATGCCGTTCTCTTGCATAAGATAACGTGCTATCACTTGTGCTTCTAAATCATTAAAAGCCGATTGAGACTAGGTATGCCACTCATGATCTAGTGCTTGCGGCTATTGTCTTTACTTTTAGAGTTTGGCATCATCATTTTCGGGGAAGAAATTTGTTCTCCACCTCGATCATAAATCTTTGGAATATTTATTTTCTCATAAGGAACTTCATGTTGACTCGAGTTCCTGGCATCTTATGATCTTGATATTCTTTTTATTCTCGGAAGGGAAATCGTGTTGCCAATGCACTTTGTCGTAGGCAACAAGTGGTTGATTCTTTGATGATGTCTGAATGGAATTATCTTTTTATCAAGTTCATCGGACGTTTTGATATACTTCGTTCTATTGAGCTTTATATCATTTCTTTTATGGACTAGCGTCCGATGTTCTTTTATGGTGTTCGGTTCATCGGATGTACTGTTATTATACTACATCGATGTTCCGTCTAAACTGGATCAATGGATGTACCATTATTATACTACATCGTTGTTCCAGTTTATCGGTTCATTGGACGTACCGTTTTGTACTACGTCGGTGTTCCGAAATTATTCGAGCTTTGGATCATCTGGCGTACCGTTTTTGTACTACGCAGTTGCACTGGCTCAATTTTCTGCTATTCTTGACGTTTTCTGCGTCTTTTAATTATGGAAATGCTTTTAGGTTTCCTATTTTTATTCTTGAGCCCGGTGTTATTGAAGAAGGTGAAGTTTCACCAGATTTGACTTTTGAGCAACATCCCATTCGCATCATTGCTTCGGGGGTTGAGCGCCTTCGGAATAAAGATTGTAACATCCCGAAATTTTTGAAAATTAAAAATAGATAAATTGTTTGAACTTCGGGATTTAACTAGTAAAATTTAATCTAAAGATTTTATTGTTGATATTAATATTACACATTAATATAGAATTAAATAAAAAGAGATATTGATAGATGATCTTTTAATAGAATTTAGAATTTGTTAAAGTTATGATGAAATTATAAGATTTAAATCACATAACAAATAAGTAAACATCTAAACAAATAATTAAATAAAAGATCAAACAAATAAATAAATAAAAGATATAAACAAAGGATCAAACAAATGAACAAATAATTAAACAAATAGTTGAACCAAAGAACAAACGATTAACAAAAGAATAAATAAACAAATAAATGAACAAATAAACAAGCAAGATAACAAAACAATAAGAAAAAAAAACATAACATGCTTAAATTAACAAAGTAACTAAACAACTTGCAAAAAGAAAATGTACAGGCCAGTAAACTAAAAGGGGTAAGCAAAAGAAATAAAATAAAGTAAAACAAACTCATACATTATTAAAATATAAAACAAATCAAATAGCATGCTGAAAATATACAAGCATGAAACCCTACATACTTTCATTAAATGCAAGCATCTACAAGAACATACCTGCATTAAATGTTTTACTTCCAGCATGTTTAAACCTGTACTTGTTTTAATAAAATTCAGTAAAAAAAATCTGTTATAAAGGAACATCAATTGCCTTAGTTAATTCATTCCACAAACTTTTGCAAACCTGAAAAAGATAAAACATCATATTTCATAACTTCCAAAGGCATTCAGGTGATTAAAACAGAAAGTAAAAAGAAAAAAGAAGAAGAAAACAAACCAGGGAAGAAGGAGATTCAAACTGCAATTCAAAACCCATATAGCCTCTGTTTCGAAACATTTGCCAAGTGAGTAAACTTGTTTTGTTTTAAATTGAAACTGAGTATTCAGTCAACCAAACTTTATTGTTGTTGCATGTGGAAGAAGATTGAAAGTGGAATGCCTGTCATGTTTGAAACCATCCCTGTCTTTGTTTTCAGAGAACCTCACTTATTCAAAACCTCATCTTTAATTATGTGATCATTACTAGACTTTGATCTCAAAATTAAACCTACCTATTTAAAGTTGAACTATGATTTTAAAATAAATTTCAGAAGAAAAATGATACATAGTTGAAAAAAATTGGATTTTACAGCAAACATGTCATCTTTTGGTTAAACTCGAATGTCATGAAATGGTAATTCAGGTTCATATCTTGAATCCTCACTAAAAGATGAGATTTTTAAGACAAGAATGGAAACTTTTAATTGCCTATACGTTGGGCAGTTCGAAGTTGAACGAAAATTTCATTTTGATCGATTCTCAATCATCAAGCAAAGTTTGGATGTTAAGATTCTTAGTGAAGCTTGTGTGGCCATAGACGATTTCATGAAAATTGTCGAAATATTTTTCTATTGTGTAGATTTACGAACCAAGGCCATTTTAGGGTTTTGGGGTAGGATGGGTTCGCTGTTGTTCACGGGGGTGTTTCGTTGTCGTCGTGGCAATCTGGACGATCGCACGGGGGGGAAAGGGCCGTGGTGTGGTGTTGGGGCTAAGGCCGAAGTGACGAACCTTCTGGTGACTCGAGGCGTGGCGGCGAAGAGGTTTTGTTCAATGGGTTTTTGGGTTACAGTTCGATGAAGAGGCGAGTTTTTGATTTCGAGTGTTTTCGATCGAACCAATGTTCGATTTAGCATCTGCAGCGATTTTTCGACTTGCCGGTGATCGAGGCGATCACCAGAGTCGCGACGAACCACCGTGCACGTGCACGGTGGTGGTGATGTGCCAGTATATAAAAAAAAAACAAAGAAACAAAAGGGAAATGAAGGAGAAGAAGGTCTGGGTTACTCGGTGATGTTATCGGGCATGGAGAGGGTCGAACTCAGGGTCGAACTCGAGCGTGTGAAGGAGACTTCTTTCCAGTTTGACATATACAAGCGTTAGATAAAAAAAAAAGAACTGGGGGAAGGAAAGAAACTGGGATAAGAAGAGGAGGGATCGGGCTCGTGACCTTTGTTACACGGGTTGTTTATGATGGGCTAAGCCCATTTAAAAATCTTCAAGAGGATTTTGTGTTGCCATGTAAATAATATAAATCTAGCTAAGTTAAATTATTTAACAAATATTATAGCATTGTTAATTCTTTGATTAAGTAATGAAAGTTTAAATTAAAAAAAAAATTTATTTAACCCTTTAATTAAAGTTTTTAGATTTTAAAGGAAGAATTTTAAATTGATTTACGTTAAAATTCCAACGTATCAACAAATTAATTTTTAAAAATATAAAACAGATTTTCAAATGGAAATTAAGGTAAACAATTTTTATCAATAGTTTTGAAAAGGAATTTAGAATAATTTAAAGTTGTGATAAAAATTGATTTAATAAACAATTAAGTACTCAAATAAATTTATAACTAAGAATTTATTGATTTGATAAAGCAAGTTAATTAATTTAAATTGACACTTAATTAAAATAACTAATTAAGGAAAAATCAATGTATCAAGACGATTAAGATTAATTTAATTATCATTAAGAATAATAGATCATTGATTGAATAATCGATAAAATAAATATTGGTTAATTTATCTCATTCGTTTTGATTTATAAATAACTAACTATTGTTGTTAACTTATATTGATATCATCTCTGTTCTGGTTGTAATTCTGTATGATATAATTGCCATGTTATTGCACTGTGATTATGATTCGTTCTGTATAGATGTAAAAACCCTGTTGCCCGTAAAACGGCATTTAAACTTCGATGCGACAGGGAATCGGATTTCAGTTTGTTATCCGAAACCCACATCGAACCTGTGAATTATTATGAATGACATCCACATTGTTTTTAAATTAACGCTCACTATTCGGTTTAACCGGGAGATGACCTTCGTGTCGTATAACCCATTCCGAATAGTGATACGTCGAATTGGATAGCATTTGAAGACCGGTGTTGAAGACCGGATATTTGCGAGAGCGATAGGATGACCTGTCGATTGACTCTGCACCGAGTTGCTCCGGTATAGAGTTCTCCATATGTGATGGTAAATCCGATCAGAATTGTGGATATCCGGATTGCAAGGACTTCTTTGGAAGTGCCTTCGGTTCTGTTCGAACCCAGAACAGACTTGTATGGTTTGTGTGTCTGACATTACAAATTGAGACATAAAGCAGATTTCTTTCAAATATATTTCTGTTGGTGGCGGAGAATTTATTCTCTTAGCTTAACACCCTTCTCTGAGACGTACGAGCTCAGAGGTTATATAGTTAAAGTTATCAGCGATATATTCCCAATTTGGTAATGTGACATGCTGAGTGTTGCTGAAATGATCACTGTGTTGATTATTTGTGATAGGATCATTTGTTTGATCGTCTATCTTGGTGATCATTGTGATGATCATTTGTTGACCCAAAGCACGGCTTTTGTATAAAGTGTGTTTTTGTGGACGTGACTTCGTCGGACCTCACACCCCGAAATGATCAAAACAGGAAAGATGCGGCAAGGTTATTGGGGGTAGCACCCCTTAGGGTATGTACATTTCCTTCTGGATAGAAGTGGTATCATGGTATGGAGCCCAGATACTTAACTTATGTGGATATCGCAGATATATATATATATGATTTTGTGATTTGTTGCTGGGGCCCCGGTTAAAGGTTGGTTACGACCGGGAAATGGCATACTCGTGTCAGTAGTTACCCAGTTAGGGGTAACCCGGCCTTGTGTTGGCAGAGATCCGGTTTGGTTCTCGGGGATGTCCATCCAGAGGCATTCTCAGTGGCAATGGGAAGTTCCTTGGCCTGACCATTTGTTGGAAATCCAATTCCCAATACGAAACCCTGTACGGTTTTAGTTGTAGAACCTGCCATTTACTTATGGTGGTCACCACTGTTTAGATGGTAGTTATAGTAGGCATAGTTCGAAATGTCTATGCTGGCTAAGATTTATATTCTACTTTCGAAATGATTTACTTCACTATGCACTAGTAATAATATCAAAGAATTCTTTCCTCGTATCAAACATATTTAACTGTCATAAGAAGAAATCTCCTCCAATCCTGCGTTTGCATTGTGTGTGTGGCGGGAGGTCTTATGGTAGTTCCATTTTTAAAAGCATTCCGAAAATTCTTTTATAAATCTTGTTTTATTTAAATGTAACTGTTTTTGTTTACTCATACCAGTCCCATGACTGATCCGGAGTTTATTGTTTTTTTTCCTAAACTCTGGGTGCCCATTATTTCCACACGGGCAGCCTAGTAGCAGGTTTCTATATTTTGGAGTAGCGGTATTTTGGAGCTCTTATCTTGGATATATCTTAGGAGCTATTGGAGACTTCAGGTGTTTAGCTCTTGGGAGTTCGTTATCACCTCTTTCATTTTGAGGACTTTTGGATACATGTTCACTGTTATATTATCATGATGTTGTATTTAGAGATTATGGTATATGTACTATGTACTCTGTTGAAGTATGAATATTATGTTGATGTTGTAACAGTGATGTTATTTATGATATTGATTCTGTTCCGCTGTTTTATATTCATCTAATTGTTGTTATAAGCTCCGGCGATGCGAATTTGATGTCGTTTATTGGACATCGAGTTTGGGTCGTCACAAAGTGGTATCAGAGCTGTTGGTTGAGTAAGAACTTTAGCTACGGAGTATAACACATTAGACGGCTCATTAGAGATAGGGTGAAGTATACCCTAGAATGAGTATAATCAAAATTGAAACTTTGAAATTTCTTAGTATGTTATTTTTACTGCTGATATTCCTTAAAATATTTCGTCTGCATATCTAAATCAATTTTCTTACTAATCTCAGATAGTGAAAATGAGTGGACGCAGAGGAAGAGTGAGGGGTCAAGGCAATGCTGCAGTACCAAATCAAATTCCCGCAGCCGCAGAAGCAGTAATAGAAATTCAGCAGCAGCCGGACTTGGCTGAATTATATAAGAAGTTTGAGAAGCTTGGTGGAAAACCATTTATTGGCAAAGAGTCAATTATTGACGCTCAAGCTTGGGTAAGATCTTGTGAAAAGATTTTTAAAGGACTAAAATTGCAGGATGAGCAGAAAAGACTTATAGCTTCTTGGCAACTCCAAGGAGAAGCTTCAGCTTGGTGGGAAACCATCATTGTAGATGAACCCGAAGAAGAATTCACTTGGGATCGTTTTAAAGAAGTGTTTGAGAAACGTTACATGCCATCAGCGGGTGTTTCTAGAATGTATCAGGAATTTCTGGATTTGAAACAAGGAAGTTTGTCGTTTGAAGAATATTTGAATAAATTCAGTGAACTATCTCGGTTTGGTCCGGAATTGCTAAATACACCTCTGAAGAAAAACGAAAGGTTTATCCGAGGAATGAACCAGAAATATCATGAAAGAATGACGGGTCATGTTAAAGAATCTTTCTCAGATTTAGTAGATATGGGTTACAGGTACGCTACTCTTGATATACAGGAAGCGACTGTGGAGAAAGGTAATTCAGGTAGTCAGAATTATAAAAAGCGTAAATTCGGAGGCAAGAAACCTTGGCAAGGCAATGAGAAGAAGAGGAGCATTCAGGGAAGCGCAGCAGAAAATGTCACTTGTTACAACTGCAAAGAGAAAGGCCACTATTCAAGTCACTGTCCAAAACCGAAGAGACCAGCTAGAGAATGTTACAATTGTCATAAACCGGGACATTTAGTTAAAGATTGCCCAGTGATGAGGCCAGCACAAGTAGCAAAAGTCTATGCAATAAAGGAGGACCCCTCATCTTCAAAAGCTGACAAAGGGAAAAGTGTTTTGGAAGGTAACCTTACTATTAATAATAGAACTGTTAGAGCTTTATTTGATACGGGAGCTTCACATAGCTTTATTTCCCAACAAACCGTAAATGAACTAGGACTTGAAACTAAATTTGCCGACGATCTTATTTGCGTGAAAAATCCGGTCGGAGGTCCCGCAAATCTAAGTTCATATTGTAAGAGAGTTCCTATTTCATATGCTAGCTATAAATTTCCTATCAACCTGTATGTCCTCGAATTTGATGAATTTGAAATCTTACTCGGTATGAACTGGTTAACGAGATACGATGCTAGATTGGAGTGTAGTAATCGGACAGTTTTAATCCAAACAAATTTTGGAAATTTTATTGAAATCTCTTGTGAGAATCCAAGTCCAAGGAGCGACAGATTGATATATACTTTGGGAAATCTTGAACCCACTTTGCAGTCTATACCTGTTGTTCGGGATTTTTCTGACGTATTTGAAGAAGTGAAATCTTTACCTCCTCATCGAGAAATAGAATTCCGAATCGATCTTGTACCTAATACTCGTCCTGTTGTTCACGCAAGTCGCAGGATGGCACCTAGGGAAAAGATTGAATTGGTTCATCAAACTAATGAGCTACTAGCAAAAGGATTAATTCGACCCAGTGTTTCTGAATGGGGCTCAGCCGTCGTATTTGTTGCCAAATCAGACGGATCCTTGAGATTGTGTGTAGATTACCGCGATCTAAATAAACAAACTCTCAAGAATAAATTTCCACTTCCCAGGATTGATGATTTATTTGATCAGTTGCACGGCGCTCGTTTCTTTTCAAAAATGGATCTAGCCCAAGGATTCCATCAATTACGAATCGCCGAAGATTGTGTACATCTGACCGCTTTCAGAGGTCCTAATATGTTCTATGAATGGTTAGTTATGCCTTTCGGGCTAACCAATGCTCCAGCATACTTCGTAGATCTCATGACTCGTGTGTTTCGGGAAGTTTTAAATAAATTTGTGCTTGTATTCATTGATGACATCTTAATTTTTTCCAAAACTAAAGATGAGCATGCCGAGCATCTTAGAATTGTCTTAGAAATTTTGAGGAGAAATGTTCTATATGCGAAATTTTCCAAATGCCATTTCTGGGTCAATGAAGTCAAATTCCTTGGCCATATTGTTAATGAAGAAGGAATTTCAGTAGATCCTAGCAAAATTTCCGCTATTCTTGATTGGAAACAACCCACTACTCCAAAAGAAGTTCGAAGCTTTTTGGGTTTAGCAGGCTATTACCGGAAATTCGTTCAAGATTTTTCTAAGTTGGCTAGCCCATTGACTAAGCTAACAATGAAAGGTGTAGAATTTGATTGGACTTCAAAATGTGAGGAAGCTTTTCAAGAGTTGAAAAAGAGATTAACCACTGCTCCTGTTCTCACTATTGTTAACGGGAACCAAGGCTTATCTGTCTATACTGATGCAAGTGGTGAAGGGGTAGGTGCAGTATTAATGCAAAATGGAAAGGTAGTTGCCTACGCAGGTAGACAATTACGTCCGCATGAGAAGAACTACCCAACGCACGATTTGGAACTTTTGGCTGTTGTTTTCGCTTTGAAAATATGGCGACATTATCTTCTGGGTAAGAATCTTTTCAGCTTTCTAAATAATTTGCGAAAGAAATATACTTAATAAACTCTCTTTGTTATAGGTGAAAAATTCGAATTATTCACCGATCATAAAAACTTGAAATATCTTTTCTCCCAGAAGGATCTGAATCTGCGACAACAACGTTGGTTGGAATTTCTGGCATCTTATGACTTGGATATTCTATATACACCCGGAAAGGCCAATGTAGTTGCAGACGCTTTGAGCAGAAGTTATGCTGTTCTTGCTTATCTTGTTATCACTCCTACTCTTCTCAAAAGGATTGCAAGACGGCAGAAAGAAGATGAGTTTCTTCGAGGAATCCATAAAAGAATATGCCAGGGTGAAGATACTAGTTTCGAGATGGATAATAGAGGAGTAATAAGATTAAAAGGCAGGATTTGTGTTCCAGACTTTCCGGAACTAAAACGTGAAATATTGAACGAATGCCACAAGTCAAAATTCAATATCCATCCAGGAGTCAACAAAATGTATCGTGATGTTAAAAGGACATTCTGGTGGAAAACGATGAAGAGAGACATATCTATTTATGTAAGTCGTTGTGCTACTTGTCAGCAAATAAAGAGTGACCAAAAGAAAGTGGCCGGTTTACTTCAACCTTTAGAAGTACCGAAATGGAAGTGGGATCAAGTATCGATGGATTTCATCGATGGATTGCCTCGTACCAAGAAAGGCAATGAAGCGATTTGGGTTATTGTAGATCGTCTAACCAAAAATGCTCATTTCATCCCAGTTAAATCCACTCGTACTGCGGCAAGCTTGGCAGGTATTTATATAAAGGAAATTGTTCGCCTCCATGGTATTCCCAGTAGTATAGTGAGTGATCGTGACCCGATCTTCACTTGTAGATTTTGGGAAGCATTTCAAGACGCTTTAGGAACGAAATTAAATTTCAGTACTGCTTACCATCCGCAATCTGATGGACAGACTGAGAGGGTTAACCGAGTTTTAGAAGACCTACTGCGTGCTTGTGTTCATGATTTTGGTGGTTCTTGGGAGGACCATTTGCATCTGGTTGAATTCTCATATAATAACAGCTATCAAGCCAGTTTAGAAATGGCTCCTTTCGAAGCTTTATATGGTCGTCCGTGTCGATCACCTACATGTTGGATCGAATCAGGTGATAGACTTGTTCTTGGACCAGATATGATAAAAGAAGCCACTGAGAAGGTAGAATTTATTCGAAAGAAGTTATTAACTGCCCAAAGTCGTCAGAAGAGCTATTATGACCGTCGAAGGAGAAATTTGGAATTTCAAGTTGGAGATTCTGTATTTCTAAAAGTATCTCCGATGCGGGGAGTGTTGAGATTTGGGAAAACTGGAAAGTTAGCACCGCGTTATATTGGTCCTTTTCCTATTCTGGAAAGGATTGGTTCTCTAGCATATAGAGTGCAGTTACCCAACTGGTTATCTGGCGTACATGATGTGTTCCATATTTCTAATCTTCGGAAATATGTGCACGATCCAGATGATATTATTGAAGAAGCTGCTCAGCAGGATCTTGAAATCACTCCCAACTTGGCAGTTAGAAGGGAACCGATAAAAATTGTTGATCGTGAT
Source organism: Allium cepa (assembly GCA_030765085.1). Classification (NCBI taxonomy): domain Eukaryota; kingdom Viridiplantae; phylum Streptophyta; class Magnoliopsida; order Asparagales; family Amaryllidaceae; genus Allium; species Allium cepa. The sequence goes on from CM060928.1 coordinate 275,229,249, forward strand.
GAGAAGCGATTGAGGAACAAAATTGTGAAATTGGTCAAAGTTAAATGGAGTGGCGATCCAAAGGACTGTACTTGGGAGACTGAAGAGAATATGAAGAAATCATATCCCAAATGCAGAATTGACATCTCAACTTGAATCTGTAAGTCATTTCCTTATTTCTGAATTCGTATATTCTTTGTTTGAGTTTCTCTTTCTTTTAATTTCGAGGACGAAATTTTCTTAAGGAGGGGATATTGTAACATCCCGAAATTTTTGAAAATTAAAAATAGATAAATTGTTTGAACTTCGGGATTTAACTAGTAAAATTTAATCTAAAGATTTTATTGTTGATATTAATATTACACATTAATATAGAATTAAATAAAAAGAGATATTGATAGATGATCTTTTAATAGAATTTAGAATTTGTTAAAGTTATGATGAAATTATAAGATTTAAATCACATAACAAATAAGTAAACATCTAAACAAATAATTAAATAAAAGATCAAACAAATAAATAAATAAAAGATATAAACAAAGGATCAAACAAATGAACAAATAATTAAACAAATAGTTGAACCAAAGAACAAACGATTAACAAAAGAATAAATAAACAAATAAATGAACAAATAAACAAGCAAGATAACAAAACAATAAGAAAAAAAAACATAACATGCTTAAATTAACAAAGTAACTAAACAACTTGCAAAAAGAAAATGTACAGGCCAGTAAACTAAAAGGGGTAAGCAAAAGAAATAAAATAAAGTAAAACAAACTCATACATTATTAAAATATAAAACAAATCAAATAGCATGCTGAAAATATACAAGCATGAAACCCTACATACTTTCATTAAATGCAAGCATCTACAAGAACATACCTGCATTAAATGTTTTACTTCCAGCATGTTTAAACCTGTACTTGTTTTAATAAAATTCAGTAAAAAAAATCTGTTATAAAGGAACATCAATTGCCTTAGTTAATTCATTCCACAAACTTTTGCAAACCTGAAAAAGATAAAACATCATATTTCATAACTTCCAAAGGCATTCAGGTGATTAAAACAGAAAGTAAAAAGAAAAAAAAAGAAGAAAACAAACCAGGGAAGAAGGAGATTCAAACTGCAGTTCAAAACCCATATAGCCTCTGTTTCGAAACATTTGCCAAGTGAGTAAACTTGTTTTGTTTTAAATTGAAACTGAGTATTCAGTCAACCAAACTTTATTGTTGTTGCATGTGGAAGAAGATTGAAAGTGGAATGCCTGTCATGTTTGAAACCATCCCTGTCTTTGTTTTCAGAGAACCTCACTTATTCAAAACCTCATCTTTAATTATGTGATCATTACTAGACTTTGATCTCAAAATTAAACCTACCTATTTAAAGTTGAACTATGATTTTAAAATAAATTTCAGAAGAAAAATGATACATAGTTGAAAAAAATTGGATTTTACAGCAAACATGTCATCTTTTGGTTAAACTCGAATGTCATGAAATGGTAATTCAGGTTCATATCTTGAATCCTCACTAAAAGATGAGATTTTTAAGACAAGAATGGAAACTTTTAATTGCCTATACGTTGGGCAGTTCGAAGTTGAACGAAAATTTCATTTTGATCGATTCTCAATCATCAAGCAAAGTTTGGATGTTAAGATTCTTAGTGAAGCTTGTGTGGCCATAGACGATTTCATGAAAATTGTCGAAATATTTTTCTATTGTGTAGATTTACGAACCAAGGCCATTTTAGGGTTTTGGGGTAGGATGGGTTCGCTGTTGTTCACGGGGGTGTTTCGTTGTCGTCGTGGCAATCTGGACGATCGCACGGGGGGGGAAAGGGCCGTGGTGTGGTGTTGGGGCTAAGGCCGAAGTGACGAACCTTCTGGTGACTCGAGGCGTGGCGGCGAAGAGGTTTTGTTCAATGGGTTTTTGGGTTACAGTTCGATGAAGAGGCGAGTTTTTGATTTCGAGTGTTTTCGATCGAACCAATGTTCGATTTAGCATCTGCAGCGATTTTTCGACTTGCCGGTGATCGAGGCGATCACCAGAGTCGCGACGAACCACCGTGCACGTGCACGGTGGTGGTGATGTGCCAGTATATAAAAAAAAAAAAAAAACAAAGAAACAAAAGGGAAATGAAGGAGAAGAAGGTCTGGGTTACTCGGTGATGTTATCGGGCATGGAGAGGGTCGAACTCAGGGTCGAACTCGAGCGTGTGAAGGAGACTTCTTTCCAGTTTGACATATACAAGCGTTAGATAAAAAAAAAAAAAGAACTGGGGGAAGGAAAGAAACTGGGATAAGAAGAGGAGGGATCGGGCTCGTGACCTTTGTTACACGGGTTGTTTATGATGGGCTAAGCCCATTTAAAAATCTTCAAGAGGATTTTGTGTTGCCATGTAAATAATATAAATCTAGCTAAGTTAAATTATTTAACAAATATTATAGCATTGTTAATTCTTTGATTAAGTAATGAAAGTTTAAATTAAAAAAAAAAATTATTTAACCCTTTAATTAAAGTTTTTAGATTTTAAAGGAAGAATTTTAAATTGATTTACGTTAAAATTCCAACGTATCAACAAATTAATTTTTAAAAATATAAAACAGATTTTCAAATGGAAATTAAGGTAAACAATTTTTATCAATAGTTTTGAAAAGGAATTTAGAATAATTTAAAGTTGTGATAAAAATTGATTTAATAAACAATTAAGTACTCAAATAAATTTATAACTAAGAATTTATTGATTTGATAAAGCAAGTTAATTAATTTAAATTGACACTTAATTAAAATAACTAATTAAGGAAAAATCAATGTATCAAGACGATTAAGATTAATTTAATTATCATTAAGAATAATAGATCATTGATTGAATAATCGATAAAATAAATATTGGTTAATTTATCTCATTCGTTTTGATTTATAAATAACTAACTATTGTTGTTAACTTATATTGATATCATCTCTGTTCTGGTTGTAATTCTGTATGATATAATTGCCATGTTATTGCACTGTGATTATGATTCGTTCTGTATAGATGTAAAAACCCTGTTGCCCGTAAAACGGCATTTAAACTTCGATGCGACAGGGAATCGGATTTCAGTTTGTTATCCGAAACCCACATCGAACCTGTGAATTATTATGAATGACATCCACATTGTTTTTAAATTAACGCTCACTATTCGGTTTAACCGGGAGATGACCTTCGTGTCGTATAACCCATTCCGAATAGTGATACGTCGAATTGGATAGCATTTGAAGACCGGTGTTGAAGACCGGATATTTGCGAGAGCGATAGGATGACCTGTCGATTGACTCTGCACCGAGTTGCTCCGGTATAGAGTTCTCCATATGTGATGGTAAATCCGATCAGAATTGTGGATATCCGGATTGCAAGGACTTCTTTGGAAGTGCCTTCGGTTCTGTTCGAACCCAGAACAGACTTGTATGGTTTGTGTGTCTGACATTACAAATTGAGACATAAAGCAGATTTCTTTCAAATATATTTCTGTTGGTGGCGGAGAATTTATTCTCTTAGCTTAACACCCTTCTCTGAGACGTACGAGCTCAGAGGTTATATAGTTGAAGTTATCAGCGATATATTCCCAATTTGGTAATGTGACATGCTGAGTGTTGCTGAAATGATCACTGTGTTGATTATTTGTGATAGGATCATTTGTTTGATCGTCTATCTTGGTGATCATTGTGATGATCATTTGTTGACCCAAAGCACGGCTTTTGTATAAAGTGTGTTTTTGTGGACGTGACTTCGTCGGACCTCACACCCCGAAATGGTCAAAACAGGAAAGATGCGGCAAGGTTATTGGGGGTAGCACCCCTTAGGGTATGTACATTTCCTTCTGGATAGAAGTGGTATCATGGTATGGAGCCCAGATACTTAACTTATGTGGATATCGCAGATATATATATATATGATTTTGTGATTTGTTGCTGGGGCCCCGGTTAAAGGTTGGTTACGACCGGGAGATGGCATACTCGTGTCAGTAGTTACCCAGTTAGGGGTAACCCGGCCTTGTGTTGGCAGAGATCCGGTTTGGTTCTCGGGGATGTCCATCCAGAGGCATTCTCAGTGGCAATGGGAAGTTCCTTGGCCTGACCATTTGTTGGAAATCCAATTCCCAATACGAAACCCTGTACGGTTTTAGTTGTAGAACCTGCCATTTACTTATGGTGGTCACCACTGTTTAGATGGTAGCTATAGTAGGCATAGTTCGAAATGTCTATGCTGGCTAAGATTTATATTCTACTTTCGAAATGATTTACTTCACTATGCACTAGTAATAATATCAAAGAATTCTTTCCTCGTATCAAACATATTTAACTGTCATAAGAAGAAATCTCCTCCAATCCTGCGTTTGCATTGTGTGTGTGGCGGGAGGTCTTATGGTAGTTCCATTTTTAAAAGCATTCCGAAAATTCTTTTATAAATCTTGTTTTATTTAAATGTAACTGTTTTTGTTTACTCATACCAGTCCCATGACTGATCCGGAGTTTATTGTTTTCTTTCCTAAACTCTGGGTGCCCATTATTTCCACACGGGCAGCCTAGTAGCAGGTTTCTATATTTTGGAGTAGCGGTATTTTGGAGCTCTTATCTTGGATATATCTTAGGAGCTATTGGAGACTTCAGGTGTTTAGCTCTTGGGAGTTCGTTATCACCTCTTTCATTTTGAGGACTTTTGGATACATGTTCACTGTTATATTATCATGATGTTGTATTTAGAGATTATGGTATATGTACTATGTACTCTGTTGAAGTATGAATATTATGTTGATGTTGTAACAGTGATGTTATTTATGATATTGATTCTGTTCCGCTGTTTTATATTCATCTAATTGTTGTTATAAGCTCCGGCGATGCGAATTTGATGTCGTTTATTGGACATCGAGTTTGGGTCGTCACAAAGATGTTCTTCTTGTGAGAGTTCAATGGTTCTCAAATCCTAGGGATTACTCTTGGGAATCTAGAGAATTCATCGAGCGATCTCGTTCGTGCTAACTCTTTCGTGCTCTTTATGGTGAACTTCTTATTTCAATTTTCTTTTGTGTTGATATGCTTTTATGGTTGTTACTCTTTATTTTCTTCTTAAGTATTACGAGGACGCAATTTCTTTAAGGAGGGGAGTCTGTAACAACCCGCATATTTATCAATTGTATATTTAAATATTTTATTTAAATATTTTATCGTTCGTCGGATTTTGGTCTGAAAAGCTACTTTTTGCAAACAGTCGATTTAGGACTCGAGACCCCTCCCATTGAGTTCAAAACGCCGTTTGCGATCTTTTTAAGTGTAAACTTTGATATGTTTGGAGTTAGTGGAATTTTGCTACTTTTTCACTTAGGGCTTTGGTTTGGGCTGAGCCCATTAACCCCACTTAACTCAGTTCCAACCCTCTCCTCTTCATTACTTCATTTCATATTCCTAACACTTTAAGCTTTAAACAACAATGGTGGAAGAGAATGAGAATTAGAAACTCCAAGCCCTAGTTCTTCTTGCTAGCTCAAGTTTTTGCTCCAAAATCAAAGAGAACCCATTGATAAGCATCCTCTTCATCTTCTCCAACTCATTCTCTCTTTGATTTCAGAAAATTCCTAAACTTAATTTGGGAAATGTTTCTCTTTTAAGCTTAGAATCAAGCTTCTTGAGTTAGGATTGAAGTGTGGTTGATCTTCCTTTGCTTTCAAGCTTCTTCTTCATTAATTTGGGTTCAAAGGTGAGATTTTTATCTCACATCTTAGTCTATAACTATCTTCGATTGTTAGGTATGAATTCCTAACACTTATTCGTGTGCATTTGCTTTTGGTTTGGATTGATTTGGTGAATATTTCAAATTTTAGTGTTTTGGGTTCAATTCTTTAAAAATCATAGCTTTGATGTTTTGATCATGTTATGGTGTTGAACCGAAGAGCTTCTATGGTCGGGTAGTCGATTGGCGTAAACCCTTAGTGTCGTTGCTTGACCGATAGCAATATGGAAGAGTTTAGCATTCATTAGATTGGCTTGGGGGATGCTGGCTACAGGTCCGGCCGACCGAACTCAGGGTCCGGTCGACCGACCTGCTACCCCGAGCACTTCCCAGCCTCTGTTAGGAAGTGCGGGTTACAGGTCCGGCAGACCGAATTCAGGGTCCGGTCGACCGACCTGCTACCCCGAGCATTTCTGGTCCGGTCGACCGAGCTCTGTAGCCGGCCGACCGACCTGTTGCTGTTTTGCCTATTTCGCCTATATTGCATGGTTTTCCAAATTTAATCGATTCGTGTTATTTCTCTATTTGTTGTTATCATTTGTTATTGACTTTGATGACTTATTTTCTTCGGGAATCCTTGGAATATCCATTTCGATGGATTTGGTATCGGTTTCTTTGGATTTTATTCACGTTTTCGAATGTGAATTTTAGTGATTGATTGTTCCTACAATCTTCTTTGTGATTTGTCACTTTAAAAATATAAAGGTTTTCTATACTAGTAGTAAATATCAAAACTCTTTCTTCAAATGATTTCAACACTATTTTATTACAAAGATCGTTTTCTCAAACTGATTTCCAATCTATTAGTATATACAAATCTTTACCTCACTCGTATGAGAAATCTAATTAAACGACCTAGTAAAACGAGTGGTAGGAAACGCTTGCGTTTACTTCGTCGGTTAATTCTTGGACTTGTTCGATTGAAACTCTTGTGACAATTTTCTAGTGGAGATCTACAATTTGTTCGTAAATATTTCAGTTAAGCTAGTGGTTATGGGACATGAAGCTAAGCTCATATATTTACTAACTTACGGTAATTGACACTTCTCGATGATCATGACGATAATTCTTGTGATTTAGACTAGCAATTGTGCGATGTCTCTTTGTTTATGTGGAGGACTGTACTTCGTTTTATTGAGCTTCGTCTCATTTCTCGCATGGGTCGTACATATTTAGATGCGTCGATGTTTATTTACACATGGGTCGTATCTATTTAGGTGCGTCGATGTTTGTTTACTTCGTGGAGCAATCGGCTCAATAACTCGGGACATGGGGTGTATCTTTTTAGGTGCATCGATGTTCGTCTATGCATGGGATGTATCTTTTTAGTTGCATCGATGTTCGTCTATGCATGGGACGTATCTTTCTAGGTGCGTCGATGTTCGACTTTGCATGGGGTGTATCTTTCTAGGTGCATCGATGTTAGGCATTACATAGGGCGTATCTTTCTAGGTACGTCGATGCTTATTTATGCATGGGGTGTATCTTTCTAGGTGCATCGATGCTAGACATTACATGGGGCATATCTATTTAGGTGCGTCGATGTTTGTCTTTGCATGGGTCGTACCTTTCTAGGTGCGACGATGTTTGACTGTGCATGGGGCGTATCTATGTAGGTGCGTCGATGCCCGGTTTATGGAATAGCGTTCCGTTTGGGATTGGCCATCCTTTTCTTGTGATTTCTGGATTTCTAATTGTGTTGATTTCTGAAATTTATGTTTCACCAACTTTTACGATTGGCATTGATACATATGTCATTTATTGTGGCTTGGTGAATGAAATTAGGAGTATGACATTCCTTTTTATCTTTGAGAAGATTTTTGCGATATTGATTAATCTCTTATTGATTTTTCAATTATTTATTTATCACAGCTTGGCATTGTGATTATTATACGTTTAGTCATATCTCTTGTTCTATATCATTTCATCTGATATTTATAGCTAGATTGATCCGTTTATTATTTTCTTTTTAAACAATACTTGGATCAGACCGAGATGTTACAGGTGCTTCTGCTTGACTTCTCTTCTGCGGTTATTATCCTGACTTTTGGCTGACTACTTAGATTAGTAGTTTATTTTGTTGTATACACTTGAGATATGGACTCATAGTTGTATTCTTTTGTATAGCACGTGTTGTTATTCTCTTGTATTATTGTGAATCTTTTTGACCACTACTTTGATATACACTTTCATGTGTTAGTAATATATTCATATTTTCTTCCGCCTTTGTGATATGAATTATCTGTGACTGATTTGTGTTATGCTTATTTCTATATTTGTTTCCGAAGATTATTATAGACACTGTGTAGTAGCTTTGTGTTTGTATCGGTATGTCGGATTTCCTCTTGAAATAAAATACATGTTATACTATCTGACATATCGGTGCTTGCGCAAAGCAATTACACGGATGGTCGCTCCTCAACAGCCTTATTCTCCGTGCTAGTTGACAGCATTACACCATAGTGCTATTGGCTAGCGTGGGTATAAAGGTGGGGCGTCACAGCCACACTCAAATACTACTAAGTGGTTTTCCTTTTTTAGTGATGATGGAAAGAAGGTACCAAAACAACTTTAAAATCAACGTTATAAAACTTGGAAGAAGAAAGAAACAAGTCAAACCCGTCATTTTGTCCTGTAATCCAAGCATACAACAAAGATCTGCAATTTGACAATGTCTAGGGACGGCTGGGATTAATTTTCAAATCTCTTCTTCATCAAACTCGAAAGAAATTCTAAAAGTAGCCAAAAGATGTAGAAATGCATGTATTTCCAAAGAATTTCCACCATGTCCATTGATGTCAAGACCATCCAAATTCAACCTCCATTCACTGGCAATGACCTTTGCTTGATCTATAATATCGGTATTTAAATAGCAAGGTTACACATCCGAATATTTTGTAACTATGTGGTAGTATTATCACAATATTTACAGCTTGAGGAATGACAAAATAATTGTAAAATTAGTTAATTTTTATATCCTTTAATTAATTTTTATAAAACTCACTTTATTAACTTGGTCGAATATTTATAAGACTTGGTTTATAAATAAGTTTTGTTTGAACAATTTCACCCACTGTGCTATTCGTTGTGTTTTTTGACTAAAATATATACAACTACACAAATTAACGACAACTTGTACCAAAGACTAGACAGTTCAAAATATATTTATTACTTTGATTTCCTAACACATAGATGCATTTAAACAACTTTATAAATGTCAGTAGGATAAAGCTTAGTTAGCATAACTACAAGCTCTGTCTTATAAATGTCAGTGGCATAAAGCTTAGTTAGTAGAACTACAAGCTCTGTCCTGAACTGGGATAACTCATATTTAAAGTTGTATTATGGATTATTACACTTAAGAACAAGTTTAAAAAAAGCATATTAACATCACCGCACTAAACTATTTGAATTTCTATAAAATATCATAATTACTTTGAGTAATATAATGCAAGGTGCATGCATCTTCATTTAAGATACTGTACAAGTTACTTGTTTAAAATATCAATTGTTTCAATTTACAGTTTGTAAATAAAATTTGCTGATTGATCATACCATTCCTACCAACTTCAAGTCTTAATATAATACTTCATAACGCATAATAATATACAACTTAACGTTTCAATCTGCAAATGATAAAATACCAAGAGCCAATAGTTAGGTAGAAGTGAATTGATGAGTAGTCATCGATATGAGCCTGATATGAATATAAGAGTCTTTGATGCTTCCATTAAAATTTTCACTAGTTAAATAGGACAAAAAGTGTGGGAATCAAACATACTTGCAGATTGCTGCTGCTGAGTCCATCAACCCATGCTTCTGCTAATAACCATCAGATTGCTGTTGTTGAGTCCGTACATACACGTATGCAACCTACAACTGAAAATGATATAGCTCCTGTTGCTAGTGCACATGGACCTACGCAGCCTTCCAGTACCTAACTTCAGATCATCATGTAGTTCTCATATTGTTTAACTCAAATCCATATGGCTTTCCTTAATTTTTACTATAAAAAAATAAGTTATGACAAGTTAGACATTGAAAGTTTTTCATTGTTCCATTTAAAAAAATAAGTTATGAATAACTCCGAGCATACATTCAATCAGTGGCAACCAGCATAGACAATGAAAGATATTCATTATTCCATTATAAAAAAATTTATGGCTATACATATTTCTGCACTTCACTCTTAGTCTCTAGTAACAATTTCAATTATTGAATAAGGCAGACTTTAATATTAAGGAACAATTCACGTTAGCATTTATGCATATAAATCATTTCTCCAAATACAGTTACTTACCACATATGTGAACAGTATTTTATTTCTATGTTGATTATCAGGCGACATAAGAAACATATTTTTTCTTTGTAAGGTAAGTAAGTCAATAATAACCATTTAGATTATAGCTGGTAATAATTACTGATTTACAATTTCATCTTGAAACTATTATACCAAAATTTAAAACAAAATGACAAATATCTGGTTTGTTTTACCAAACATTCTTTTGCTGTGATAAAGATAGAGGACGAGGAACAACAAATTTCCTAATAGCCATTAATGCAGACAAAATAAAGTGATGATGAAAATGGAATTCTATTTGATTTTCCATCATCACCAGTCCTAGTCCTATAAGTCTACTGCGCCTCCATCATCAACTCGCCTGCATCGCATCTCTTCTTACATTTCCCATTAGTTTTAGTTTAGCATCATTCATGTCAACACAATACTGGATGAGCTCAATGTTCTCTTCGAGCAAGGTAGGAACGACCAATGGGATTGCTGGAGGATAGGGCAATCTCGGAGGAGGTGTATCACAACTTATAATGTCATTATTGTTCTATCTTATTACGAAGATGGGAGCCACTAAATTTACTGCATGGAGAATGGCCTTTTCCATTCCAGGCATCCTGCAAAACTGTGGGTGTTATTCAGATTTTGACCTTGGATCAAGACTAGCCCAATGGAAACTTCAAGAGGTTGGAGATAAACACAAAGACAATTTTTCAATTATTTTTAAGACAGGATTTTTTTTTTATAGAGGTTGGATTATAGCAATGATATATGGGTACAGTTATTCAAACAAGTAGTAAGTTGATATTTCAGGGTCTCTAGCATCTTTATATTCAAATATGTAACGATACATCACTGTTAAATCAACTGTTGAAGCAAACATCATGAAATTGGGCATCTAAATACATGAAATCAATTTATAAGTTTTAGCTATTCACCAATTGAGTTGCAAAACTAACAGCTATGTATCATTAAAAATTATAAATTGCAGTTTCTAGAAATTAACTAACGGTTGCAATTTATTCTACAAAACTAATAATGATGTATCATTAAAAATTACAATTTTATAAACATTATGAAATGGGGTCAGTTTTATAAATTTTATTTTACAAACTAATGGTTGCAATTTATTTTACAAAACTAACGGTTTTATTCTACAAACTGAGTTGCAAAACTAACAGCTGGAGATAAACACCAACTTAGTTATGTTTGCAATTTGTAATATCACATTTGATTTTTATGGTCTCGATTTAAGACTCGTAGTTCACCAACTGAGTTGCAGTTTGCAAAGAAGAGTGCTTCTTAACTGTTCAAGATTTTAACAATTTATTGTCAAGTTTAATTCGACATCAAAAATTCACCAATCAAAAGTGTAAAACTCAATAAAATATCAATTTTTATGGAGGAAAAAGAATGAGCAAGGAGGTACCCAGATCGAAGTCACACATTTGCTGAAGAAGCTTCTGTAATTTAGACGACGTATAATCTAGGTCAGAGAGAATCGGAATGAGAGGAATAAAGTCGAGAGATAACAAATTGGAAAGAGGAAATTTTTAGGGTTCGTTCTTTCTTATTTGGGTTTTCTTCGTTTAGGGGTTTTGGGAGACGTTGAGATGGAGAAGAATGAAAGAGCGGCGAAGAAAAAATTTCACTGGAATTTCGGGGAAGGGTACGCGGGAACATTCAACAGCGAGACATTATTTGGCTTTGTTTTATTAAATGGCTACCAATAGCGCTCATTGTTAAAGCACTGTTTTTTTTAATTCTTTATGCAATGAATAAGAACTTTTCTTGTATTATATCCTTCTCAAAATTCAAATGAAAATATTTCATAAAAATTTCATCTTTTATTCAAAATAAAGATACTTCTTTATACATAACCATTTTACATTTTTATTTCCAAAATATTTCAACTTAAAAGAAAAATATTTCTTTTCAACAGATAAATATCTTTTTATTACAACACATTTCTAAGCATCTCTTAACGGTTTCTTGAAAAACTTAGTTCCAAAATAATTCATTAAATTGATAAATCACCATAATCTTCCTTTATATATATTCTCTTTACCTTCATAGTTCTAATATATAAAAGTATTCTTATAATTATTCAGTTGCTTTAAGTATATTCATAATTTACTTAACAAGTTCTACTTACTTTAAAATATAATCGACGAGATTAAAACAAGTAGCACCAAAACATTGTTAAAATGGACTTCTCTTTTTATAACTTGTTAATTATAATATTTTTCAGCTTTTCGTAAAAGACTCTAATACTTGTTATTATCTTTAAAATCCCATTATTAAAGATCTAAATATACTCATAAGATTTCTTCCAAAGTGTCATTCAAGGGTTTAAAACAAATGTTGCTAAAACATCGGGTACTGCAAATCCAAAATGATTCATTGTTAACTTTAGATATTTATTTTAAAGATCAAAGCACACCCATGCTTATCAATTAAGATAATACACTTTGATAAAAAATGACGGCCATTAAATTGTCAAGTAAGTAATTCACATTATGTTGTTTAACTTTAGAAGATTATATTGATCTAGTAACTCAAAAATGATACCAAAGGAACTGGATACTACCGGTACTATCGCATATTTCCTTAATGAGAAGAGGAATACTTAAGAGAAGCGTTTACCATCCGAACAAATATCCTGTCCATTTTTAGTTACTTTCGAGCTACTCGGATCGATTGATCATAAGATTGTTTTACGTTTTCAAAATCCCTTTTTAGAAATAATATTATTATTATTCTTTTTCTAAAAGAAATCGATCGTCCTTTATTTGAAATAATACCAATACAATTTTTATTTCAAAATTCCTATGAAATTTCTTTATTATTAAATCTCCTTATAAATTTAATTCAAAACTTATTATATATTACATTACCTTCCCTTTTATACCTTTTCAAAACATTATGATATGAATTCTCAAAACCATCTTTCTCAAACATTATTTTATTTTTTCTAATTACACTTCATTTTATAGAATATAATTTTATAATATTGTTAAATGATTTCTTAATAAACACTTTTATAAAGACACTTCTTTATATTATATAATCTTTTTTACTTTAAAATATTTTAGTAAATTTGATCAGATATAAGATAGAAAAAGTGCTCTAAGAGAATAATCCACAAAGAAGTTTAATTAACATCACATTTATACATCCATTCCTAGCTGTATTACAAACTTTTAGGAATAACTCCCTAGGGAATACAGCCTATCATCCATCACCATCTATATATAGATACTTGAACTTCTAAATATACTATTCCCTGATCCCTTTTAAGGTAGATGGTACTTTATTTTTGAGGCCTTAAGTCAGCAACCTTCATTATTGGATAGTCTTTCATTAAATGTTTACCCTGGTAGCACCAAATGCATGCACGAGGACATTCTTTGGCCATATGTCCTAGTCCCTTGCAACGGTAGCAACTCTTTACCTTTCCTGACCGAACTCTGGGTTTCTTCTTTGTTTTAAGGCACCCACGTAGAAAATATCCTTGCCTTTTACACTTGTAACAGAATACATCAATGCTAAATGATTTTTCTTTCTTTCTTTTCTTTCGCACTCCTTTTATCCCTTTCCTTTTCTTTCTTATCCTTATACAGAATTGCATAATGTCCTTCTTTATCGCATCCGTAATAGAAGATGGCGGCATAAGATCCTATGAAACATCTCACACCCTTTGTATACCCAAAAAGGGCACATTAAAAGATGTGGTGCATTATAGGTATAGTTAAAGCATCACAGAGACTAAGATTCACAAGATAAAGAAATAAAACAGCGGAAACATTTAAATAATAACTAGACATTTAAAATTAAACCTCGTTTCAAAACAAAAAATGCCTTAAAACCAAATACACATGTCTCTTGAAAAGTACAATCTTGGCCACATCATCAAAGTACATAAACAATAAAAATCATCCATATCATTACATCCAAAGGTCAAATGAAAATAAAACTAAAAAGAAGACGAAGAAAAAGAATACATGAAGAACCTCCAAGAATATATCTCCAAGCGGTCTAAATCTACTGTCCCCGATTCTACCGGCCTCTGGGGGAAAAAATGGGAAATAGAAGAGTGGATCAGACTATAAGTCTGGTAAGTGAAAGTAATTACTAGCATTCTTAAGAAAGATAAAGATAATAGACTAAGCAACAGTTCTAGTATGAAAGGAAAATACAGAAAAGATAAAACAGAGACAAAATACTGTTTCTCATTCTATTTGCTTTGATTGTGATTGTTTGAACTTGCCTTAAACTGTTGTGAGTAGGCTGAAACCCTAATCTTATTTTAGTTAGGTCGAAATCCTAATTCTACCCATTGATCAACCTTCTCTCTTTGTTGTGCCACTGTGAACCAATCATGTTTGTCACGGCAAAAGACACCTATTAGCGCTTGGAACGCAGTAGCGAATTATTTACCCTAATCGATGCCGCACGCTCGGTCATCGTCGGTACACACTAACTGTCGCCCCTTATTGTGACCTCATATTTACCCTAATCAGCATAAGCGTGCCTAGACTCACCTAACTATTGTGAGACCATCAGTCCTAGTCTGAAAGGGAATGCTGCCTAGCCTCACCTAAGTGTTGTGAGACAATCATTCCTAGTCCGAAAGGGAATGCTGCTAGTACTGGTCCTAACAAACAAATTCTAGTTTGCGCCCCTTTTCCAAATCCCTAGATTTGAGCTTCTATCTTTTGGCCACTTATGTACCCTAATTAGCATAAGCGTGTTCCAGCCTCACCTAACTATTGTGAGCCATCAGTTCCCGACTGAAAGGGAATGCTGTTGGTACGGGCACTTTTTCTATGTTTGCTTATTAAATTAGTGTAAGTTTTAAAATAAGTCTCTTATGTTATATCTGCTATATTTGCTTATTAATTTAATTAAATTGTAAAATAAGCATGTTCTATTCTTTCTGCTTAATTATAACCTACGTTATAATTGTTACTCTTCTATTCTATCTTTTTAGTTATAACCACTAGTTATAAACATACTTGCAAATGTCTCAAATTTACATATTTTAGTCTATCTTCTTTTTATTACAGTTCTTTCTTATTTTACATCTAATTCTGTAAATTTAATGTTTATTTCTATTTAATTCATATTAGCGAATTCTCCTCATTTTAATATTCTTATATTTTATCCACGTAAAAAGGAATACAAAAAACTAACATTTGTAGGATAAATTCTAACGTAAAAAATATGTTAATAAATACAAATAATTTTAAATAACTGTAAATAACTAAATAAAACCACTGAATAAAAATTGCTGAATAAAATAGACTGAAAAGAACTATAAAAACTAACTGTAAATAACTTGTATAAAAACTGTCTCAAAATTGCAAAAAAACTACAACTATTGAGAACCCTATTATTTTAAATTACTTAAAAATGTAAAATAATTACAAATCACTCATATATGGTCCTTAGATCTATTCCTTGGCCTTCCTCGATCTACTTCTAGGGCGTTGAATATTTTTATTAAAAAGATCTCCTTCCAAGAAAAAATTTCTTTTAGGGTCCTGCCTCAGACAATGAAAACAAGTGGGAGAAAATCTGAATGAGAAAATTAGTTGGGTCTAGGGTCTTATTTATAGTGTAGCTTAGGGATCTTAGGCCATTGGATTTGAAGATTAAATCTGGTGCAACCATGTCATAGGCCCGCTAGGAACCGTCAGATGGAAGCACGAACACACAAGATTGAAGATAAATCAAAATATGACGTGTACGAACGAAACAACGTTCAAGAATTAAGCGAGTCGACCAAACTCCTGTAGGGGTCATTCTATAGGTCGACCAATGGCCTTTAGGGGTCGACCCTTGGGTTGACCTGGCTTAGGTTTGAGTCCACCTGACCCCTTGTTGTTATTTTTTTCGATTTCTTATTTCTCTCATATCTTCTCTATACCGACTCGGATTTTGACAAGTTATATATGGAAATTGATCGGAAAATCACCATGAACACAATGGTGCAACTACTGTTGCTCAATTCTGACAATTTCACAAACTTATTTTATTATTTAATTAATTAATTCATTAGTTATTATAGCTTAAATTTTGGGTTGTTACATCCTAGTTTTAATTTCTCTTCTGCATCTTTTGCTACACATGCTCTTCGTGCCGCTTTGGAGTCATCCAAAAAATTTTCCCCAAAAATAAGACATTTTGACCTAAGTGATATCATTAGAAAGTTTATACCATTTATTTCTTGACCTAAAACCGTTTGTCCAAATAACTTAGTTCAACTAGTTTGGATATTTGAACTTGCCTTGATCATATAATGACAAGGAGAATAGTGTGCCAAGTGTTCGATGCCACTTGTCTAAGCCAACATATGATCGATACTTAGAAGATAATTCCAATCATCACCAAATAGATCAAGACCTTATTCTTGGAACTTTCCAAAGGTATAACATCTTATAAAATTTTCAATTATATGTTTGTATAAATAAAATATACTTTTAAAATGGTGTGTCGATTTGCCTTGTTAAGTATTTGGAAATCCCTATCGGTAATGATGATCAGGCACATCGACCAAAATCTATAAACCACTCAATAAATAAATCAACACAAAATAATTTTCATATCAAATAACAAATACGCGCACATATATAGAACTCTAAAAACTCATTCTAAGGTGTTACTAACCATATCTCTAATGAGTCGCTCATTCCAGGGTATTACTAACCCTGTCTATAATTAGTTTTACACCAACATATTCTAGGTGTCTGCTCAACCTAAGCTCTAACACCAAATGTAACAACCGGGGTTTTCGACCCTCAAAAATCGATACTAATAAATCCCTGGTATTCACATGTCGCAAATCCAAGTGCTGGAAAGTCTGATTGCTAAGGGATAAAAAAATAAAGATAGAACAGAATCTCACACGAATGGAATAACACATATTATTTCAATATAAAATCTTTACAATGGAAAATTTTGAAACAATATCAGAGTCTAACCTGGATTCAGCCTGGATAGTTATAAACCCCAGTCCTTACAAATGCTAACAATAAAACAAAACAAATGCAATATATGCAGCGGATAATAGAATATGTCTGAAGATCTCCAGCTCTATTCTGGAAACTCCAAGCATCTTCAACTAAACTTGAAACTACTCGGATCTGACTTGAGTATTTAAAATACCTGGATCAAGGTTGATAAACTAGTGTGAGATATTATATTTATAAATTGATGCCAGTTTAAAACCATTTAAAAGAAGGGTATCTCATAAGACCATGCTCACAATAAAAATGGACGGGTTTTTACCTTATGATAACCAAAACACTTTTATTACCAAAATAATTTGATATTATCTTTAATGACATTCTTTTGGAAAACGTCTTTTAAATAAACTTATTCAAATAAGGTATTAATATCTGGAATATGTCTAGAAGAATATATTCGAACTGGGTCAATAGAATATACCAGAAGGAATATATAATACCAAAATGGGTAGCTGGAATATTTGCAAGTCATTACAGCTATTTTGGGAATACAATCAAAACCGTAAAGCCAACGTATTGGAATTTGATTTCCAACATGATAGGGAACTAATGACCATTCAGACCCGAAAAATCCACATATAACAGTCCTAGTTCACTCCAGTGGATTTACAAGATCTCTATCAGCCTCCGAACTATACTGCTACACTACTATGGAACAGCGTATTACTCGGTGGCTTTACACAATCTCTGTCTGCCTCTATATCTTTGCATTTCATCATCTTAAGGCAACGATTGCCTTTCATTCCTCATAATTAATAGCCCGAAATTTGTCCTTCAGGCCACATAGTATCCCATACCATTCCTGGAGTGTGAGGCTCGTAAGAATTCGCTCCACAAAGCCACACTTTGCTTTTCGCAAAGCCATACTTTGATTATCACAACTTCTACTTTGAATGTCACATTGCCATTCCTTTGATCACTATTGACTTTTACAAACATACAACCTCTGAGCTCTAGTCTTAGAGAAGGGTGTTAAGCTAAGATAAAGCTGCCTTCATCGCCACCAAATTAATATACGTTTATAAAAGTCAACGTTGTAATTTTAGAAATGCAATGTTAGACATTTATCCATACAAGTTCTTCTGGGACCAAACAAAATCGAAATCACAGCTCCTACCACATTCTGTAGGGAATTATCCCTAGGATTAGTAGCAATTAGTCCTTGCAATCAAAGTTTTTCATAAAAGAGCACTACTGCCACCAAAAACATATGATATGGTAAATTTCACTTCGAGGGACTTGTAGCAAGCAGCCCTTCATCATAAAGATCCTCGTCTTTAAAAATCATCATCATCATCTTTTGGTCTTCCCTTCCGAACGTATACATTGATTCATAGTGTTTTTCGAATTGGAATTACCCCAGATCTGAACCCGGTTCCTCCAAACCAATCTTCGATTAAAAAGATTTTATGTTCATACGTGATTATCAATCGTCAATTAGTTAAATTCATCTTTTTATTCATTCATAGATATCTCTTAAAGATATATTCATTGAATCATTTCTTTCTCTTTTTCAGAGTATATGGAATCATTAAGTCTCATTTGTCAAATCCTTTGGTTAATTTTAAAATCTTTTTATTCTTGGAATAATTCCAAATCATTTCACTTTTAATTTAGGAAAACACTTCCAAATCATTTATCAAATCATAATCAAAGATTTCTTACTTGCAAAACATAACTTTTAAATGGGTCAAAACGATGTTATTTAAGACATAGTTTAGTGCAAACCCAAAACAATTAATTTCAAGTACAGAAATTAGAAAAATTCCAAATCATTTATTTAAATACCATATTTGACTAACATTATTTTTAGAGCATTCAGGCTTTCCCTTCGATCTATTCCACCCCTCGGCTAAAAGAGAAAACAGAAGCCAGGTAAGTTCACGGCACCGATTCCTCCATCCATAACCTTAGTTCCACACCTTGTTTTACCATTTAGATCTCACAGGCGGGATGTACTAGTCGTTTCTGTAAACTCCTTTCTTTTTTAGAAATAATTTATATAACTTTCAAATCACTATTTAAAATACTTAGTCATTTATTTGAACATTCCATTAACCCTTCAAATTAACTTTAAAATACTTTATTAATCATTTAAAAATATTTATAAAATAATTGGAAAAGAATTGTTAAGTTTAAAACTATTGTTAGTGCCAAAATTGGACACTAACACCCAAATCCAGATGAAAGCACCTAGTACCAGTCACAGCACATAGATAGAATGTATATAGAGAGTAATAACATGAAGAACAGTCAAAATTAAAATGAAAGCAGTAAAGAACAACCAATTTTATAGTGGTTCAGTTAACTCCGGCCTATGTCCACTCCAGTTTCTTTTTTACTGATGTAAGAATCAGTTGCGGTTACAAAATGGTAGAGCAACCTTAGCCTTATAAAATAGAAAGTCAGAGAGCCAGAAGAAGATCTCCTCATCAGGAGACCTACATGATGTATTTATAGGCAAATCCAGGTTTTTGGGCCTCTTGAGTAATTTGGGCCCACCAAGGCCATAGCCGAGCCATGCATTTCATTGTAACTGACCCACACATGCCGAACGGCAACCAAGGCCAAACCACCATTACTGAGCCACCCTGTCTTCACTGCAACGCCAAGCGACCCACAATGCCAAGAGACCCACGAAGCCGAGCGACCCCACGATGCCGAGCAAGGTACGATGCCGAGCGATGTACGATGCCGAGCGAGGTGTGGTGCCAAGCGGGGTCTACCGAACTACTACCTTATGCCGAACGACCCTGACTTCTCTGCAATGCTGAGCGGTGTCTACCCGAACCACTACCTTATGCCGAATGACCCTGACTTCTCTACAATGCCGAGCGAACCTATCTAGGTCGAACCACCTCACCAACGCCGAGCCGTGCTAACAATGCCGAGCCACAATGATGAACCTCAATGCGAAGCGACATTACCAGGGTCGACCGACTGTTGACTTCCAGACCGAGCCATGCAACTTCTCCACTTCTCGACCGAGCAGCGTATCCAAGTGAACTTCATCCTCTCAACCTGAATCCATCGCATTCCAACCTCGATAACCGTGAAGTCGACTTAGTTAAATCCACCTGTCCGTGGCCTTACCGAGAGGCGAGTTAACACTTTCCCCCCAAAACATGCCTTGCTATTGGAAGGTGTGTTTTGAATAGCCTCAAATCCGATATCCAAAGTCCATTCTACATTCGTTATCAAACGATACCATTCGTATCTGATAGTTTTATTTACGGTCGTTCCAAGTTGTTATTCAATTTTGAATTTCCCCTTAGAAGCCAGCAATCAAATCCTACGATCTTTCCAGATCGTTGACGGCCTCTCCGGACCCTTGCGAAGTTCAATCCAAACTTACGATTGAATAGTATATCATGTTGCGCTTTGACGAAGCAACCTATCCTTTATGCTCTGGTTCAGCGTCCCCCATCATTAAGCGATGCCCTAATCCTCCTGAACCGATGTCAGCCTCTCTGCGCTCTTACTGAATCCCAACCTGTCACTCTCCAGTGATGGGGAAACAGCATTGAGTGAGCCGGTCCTGTCACTCTCCGGCGAAGCAGCATCACACCTTGCACTCCGGTTCAGTGTCCCTGAATAGTAAGCGATGTCATGATCCTCCTAGACCGATGTCAGCCACTCTGGGATCTTACTGGATCCCATCCTGTCACTCTCCAGTGAAGAGGAAACAACGTTGAGTGAGCCGATCCTGTCGCTCTCTAGCGAAGTAGCATCACTCCCTGCACTTTGGTTCAGTGTCTCTGAACATTATCGATGTCATGGCCTAAATCCTAGGCCGATTGTAGCCACTCTGGGCTCTTGTCGAACCCCAATCCAATAACTCACCGGTGAATGGGGAATGACGTTAAGTGAGTTGATCCTGTCGCTCTCCGGTGAAGAAACTCACTTTTTGCACTCTGGACCCCGTCTCTCCTGGTAGGGTCATAAAGCGATTAATTTCAAATTGACTTCCAATATTCATCCTTGAACTCTCCGGTCCAAGGTTTATTTTACGAAATTCAAGTTCATTTATTAAATTCAAATTCTAAATGTCTAGTCATCAACAAAGGAAAAAATCTAGATACTGCCTCTCCGGGCAGAGCGGTCTATTACCATCTCAGAGCATGCCTGGGGATCTCTCTGGTTCCCATACATGTGTAAGTGGAATAACCGTTTTATTTTGAAACCAAATCTAAGAAATTTAAATGATCAACCTAAGTTCAAGTGCTAAACTTGGTCCTTGCCATCATGATTAATTGATGATGAGTCGTGATCCCGACTGAGGATTAGTTCAGTTAGGTGGAGGCGATGGTTGCTCAGGTCCTACGGCCGCTGTCCGATTTCTCACGTAATGTGGCAATCTACCATTTCTAACATGCTCTTCCACCTCATCCTTCAAATGGTGGCATTCGTCAGTAGCATGTCCTTCCAGCTCATAGAATAGGCAATACTTTCCACTTCTACGTTCCCATTCCATGGGATCTCTTATGGGTGGTTTCCGATAGGGGAGGTGCCCCCGAGTTTCCATGTAAATCCATTCCAGATTTGTTGTCAAGTCAGCGTATTGTTTGAATCTGGTTTCTCGGAATTTCTTTCGTTTGTCAGGACCATCGTATCTGTCATCCTGTTTCCGCTTTCCCTTGTCTATTCCAGTCTGTTACTTGGAGGTTCCTTCGTCTTGGACGACGTTTGTTTCTCGCCTTTCGACGCATGAATCCTCTAGCCGAATGAACCTTTTAGCTTCATGATAGAATTCTCCAAGGTCTTGTAGTGGATCTCTTGCCAAAGAATCCTTAAACTTTGTGCCTTCCGCAACCCCTGCTACCGCCGCCATCAAAATCATCGATGGATCCGGGCAATCTACTGAAGCCACTGTTGCATTGAATCGCAATAGAAAATCTCTTATGGACTCTCCGGTCCTATGCTTCATTAAAGCTAAGGTCATCACACTCTTGGGTTGCGTCACGTGTATCCTAAACTGTCTCATGAAGCATTCCACTAGCTTACCCCATGTTCCGATTGATCCATTCTCTAGCTGCCTGAACCAAAGCGTAGCCAAGTCTGTTAGGTATAGAGGGAAGCATCATGCAATCACTTTCTCGGATGCCCCCAGCACTTCCATATGCCTGATATATCTGGTAATATGCATGGTTGGGTCTGATTTGCCATCGTAAGGATCCAGTGCAGGTAAATTGAACTTTGAAGGATTCCTTGCATTTTTGATATTCGGAGTGAACGGACTCCGACTAACTTCCTATAAGCCTCCGGTTGACAAACCTCCTCTCATGATCCTTCTTATTAATCCAGCCATCCGCTCGTCTCCATCCGAGGGTAGTCCCCTATATGCATCTCTACCTTGCCTCCCATGTCCTAGGGGGTACTCCGGTTAGTACTCTTCATGTTGATCATTTACGTTCACGTTGGTCCCTGCTTGCCGAGCTTCATTCATCACTCTCCCAGTGTCCAATCCTGGAGGTCTTCCTCGAGCCTTTACTGATTTTCTTCAATCCCTCTAGCCTGGTCCTGGTGTTGACCTCCAGAAACTTCTATAGCTCTGGTTCCTTGTTCTGCAATGCCAGTAGCCGCAGTTGGTCTATTCCCTTGACTTTGTGCTCCAACATGTCCAACGTGTCGAAGCAGGTTCTGAATCATGTCTTCTTGCCTTTTCAGCATCGTCTCCATCTCGTCCCTAGTGATATAGATGGATGCTTGACCTACTCCAGCTCCAGAGGAGGCCTCTTGACTTCCCTCCTGATTGCTTCTTTCCATCACTTGCTTTCTTGCTGATGGCCTAGTCATTGCTTTCTAGAATCCAAGTTCCTAGCTCCAAAATCCATGAGTTCAACCCTCTCAGTGAAAGCACCAAAATGTTAGCATCAAAATTGGACATTAACACCCAAATCCAGATGAAAGCACCAAGTACCAGTCACAGCTAACAGATAGATTGTATGTAGAGAGTAATAATCTAAAGAACAGTCAAAATTAAAATGAAAGCAGTAAAGAACAACCAATTTTATAGCGGTTCAGCTAACTCCGGCCTATGTCCACTTTAGAAGTTTTCTTTTTATTAATGTAAGAATCAGTTATAGTTACAAAATGGTAGAATAACCTTAGCCTTGGAAAATAGAAAGTCAGAGAGGTAGAAGAAGATCCCTTCATCTGGAGACCTACATGATGTGTTTATAGGCAAATCCAGGTTGTTGGGCCCCTTGAGTAATTTGGACCCACCAAGGCCATAGCCGAGTTGTGCTTTTCATTATAACCGACACATACATGTCGAACGGCAACCAAGGCCGAACCACCATTATCGAGCCACCCTGTCTTCACTGCAACGCCGAGCGACCCACGATGCCGAGTGACCCACGATGCCGAGCGAGGTACGATGCACAGCGAGGTACGGTGCAGAGCAAGGTACGATGCCGAGCGAGGTACGATGCCGAGCGAGGTACGATGCCGAGCGAGGTACGATGCCGAGCGAGGTGTGATGCCGAGCTGAGTCTATCGAACCACTACCTTATGCCAAACGACCCTAACTTCTCTGCAATGCTTAGCGAGGTGTGATGCCGAGCGGTGTCTACCGAACCACTACCTTATGCCGAACGACCCTGACTTCTCTGCAATGACGATCGACCATATCTAGGTTGAACCACCTCACCACGGCCGAGCTGTGCTAACAATTCCGAGCCACAATGACGAACCTCAATGCCAAGCGACATTACCAGGGTCGAATGACCCTTAACTTCCAGACCGAACCATGCAACTTCTCCACTTCTCGATCGAGCGGCGTATCCAAGTGAACATCCTTTCAACCTGAATCCATCACATTCCAACCTCGATAACCGTAAAGTCGACTTAGTTAAATCTGCCTGTCCGTGGCCTTATTAAGAGGCAGGTTAACAACTATATTTCAAATGTTATAAAAAAGTGCTGCAAAAAAGTGCAGCAGAAAGGCCTTTTAAGCTATATTGATCAAAACAACTTTTTATCATTTGGAAATCCATTTTTATTACTCAAATAACTTTTAAAACATTTTAAAAGATTTATAATATTTATTTCACATTTTTTAACATTTTAAAACATCATTTTCGAAAGAAATCCAATTTTGGATTACGAACTGTAAAATCAAGATTTTTCCAAAAATTGTTTTACTCATATTTCAAAATTTACTAATCGAAATCTCGATTTTCTTTCTTCGTTGAAGAACTATGGATATAATATTTTGAAAAATTCTTATCTCGCAGAATTCCGAGCTATATTCCAACTTTTATACTTGTTTGACTATTATAGCGTGAAATCGCAAACTATCATTGTGCGACGCGTCTAAAAGAGAAAAACGGAGGCTAGGTAAGTTCAGGGCACCGGATGCTCTATTCCTAACCTTAGTTACACACTTTTCTGTAACTCTTAGATCTCAATGGTGAGATAAATGTACCAGTCGTTTTCGTAAACTCCTTTCATTTTTAGAAATGATTTATAAAACTTCCAAATCACTATTTAAAACACTTATTCATTTATTTAACTATTCCATAAACCATTCAAATTAACTTTAAAACACTTTTTTAATCATTTAAAAATAATTATAAAATAATCGGAAAAGAATTGTTAAGTTTAAAACTATATTTCAAAAGTTATAGAAAAGTGCTATGGAAAAGTGCTAAGGAAAGTGCCATTTAAGATAATTGATCAAAAATCTTTTCATATATTGGAAATACATTTTTATTACTCAAATCGCTTTTAAAACGTTTTAAATTATTTATAAGATTTATTCCATATTTTAAGACATTTAAAAAAATCATTTTCTCAAGAAATCCAGTTTTGGATTCCGAACTACAAAATCAAGATTTTTCCAAAACTGTTTTACTCATATTTCAAAATCTACTTATCGAAATCTTGATTTCTTTCTTCTTGAAAAACTATGGATATAATAGTTTGGAAAATTCTTATCTCGAAGAATTTCGAGTTATATTCCAACTATTATATTTGTTTGACTCTTATAGCGCGAAATCGAAAACTACCGTTACGCGACGCGCTTACTTTGATCAAATTTTCTATTCTCATTCAAACTTCACCAAAACACTTTCATATGTTTATAAAACATTTATAAATCATTTTCAAACATTTAAACCAATATTTTTCCTTATTAAATCTCTTTTTCACTTTTAAATTATTTCATAACATTGTATTATTATAATATTCATTTTCAACCTTTTTTATATTTTTAAAACCATTAAAGGCTAAATAAACTCCATACACATATTATATGCATTCATTTCTATTAATTAATCATTTTATCATAATTTCTCATAATTTATCACCGCTAAGTTATCAGCCAAATCAACATCCATATAATCAACCATAAAATCATTCACGTTATCAACCATTCATACAAATCTTTAAGAGATTAGATGGTCATATTATCATAATTAAAATAGTTATAGATATTATTTATTATTTAATAAGAAATGAGTACTCACTTATGGCTCCACTCCACCAATCTATTTTTCTGAATCGATTCCTGCGGCACTCTGACATCACTTCCTCTTCTTTTCCTTGCTCTGGAGCTTTCTGATCTCCTTCCTTCTTCTTGTAGGGCTCGACCTAGCTTCTTGGAGGTGGATGTGCTCAGCCAAAGGAGGAATAGGTGGTGGCCGTGAGTTTAGGAGGTAGAGAGGAGGAGTTTGCACTTGATTTTGAGGTGGAATACTATATTTAATTTACTTTTTTCTAATATTTTTCCATTAGTTTCCTAAGGCATGGAAGCCATGAAAGTATAGAGAAGAAGCTTGAAAATGGAGAAGAAGAAGTGTGGAAAAAATAAAGAAAGTGGATTGCTATTTATAGAAAAAAATTGTAATAAAATATAATTATGTAAAAAGACCAAAATACCCTTACTTCAACTTAAAGTAATCTCATTATTTTCAACACTTATCATCACCATTTCACATCACTCTTTATGTCTTAATCACTTAAGAATTAAGTAAAATAAAGTAAGATTTTATTTAGATTTGATTTTGACACTTTTGTCATTTTGTTCTTATTTTTTTACTAATGATATTCTAGAATTTTCTAAGTATGTTTAGTAAAAGTAAACTTGATTAGTGAATTAATTAATACTTATACCATTCGACCAAATGTTTTACGGTCACATTTTGATGTTTTAGTTAAACTATTTATTTTTGTAATCCAAATTTAAAAATAAATTTGTATACTGTTATTTAAAAATATAAACACTTATAAATTAATTAAAATAATTTATTTAAGCATTGAAACTTAATTTTCTAAAATCAACATTTTGTCATTTTTGTCGATATAAGCAAACGTTCCTATTTTAATATATATTTATAATTCCAAATCCTATCTAATATTATTCGAATCATAAAATAGTATATAGTTTATATTTAAAATCACTTTAAATGTTATATTTGGCGGTTGTCAAATTTTGGGTTGTTACAAATGCTCTGCCCAAAGACTTTGACTTTGAGTTGACTGTGATACTAAACTCCTATAACCAAGGAGATGAATCATCCCTTGAATACTATTTCACTTCCAATGCTTCCACTCGACCTAACTATATTTATTCGATGGAAGCTATGCCACGATTAACTATAATCAAACCAAAGCTTCCATATAGAAGTTAAACGGTATTCTAAAGTCGAGAGAACTGTGCAATTTTGTCACATCAATATTTTCTGTTTGACCTTAGTTATATTAGCCAGTAGAAAACTACCAAGTGAGCCATTCCATAGTTTTCCAATAACAATTAGTAGGTAACCCTTTGGTACCCCCAATAGCCATAAGTAATACACGGCATAACATTTGGAAATCATTATGTACTCTACTCTTAACTGATGCGTCAATATCCAATCTCGATAAATCTTGACAAGGAATATTTAAAACAGTATGTTTATTTTATTGTAATAAATCACCCATGGTCACAATGCCTTATAACCACTATCACAAAACTAAGCATTTGTGGATTTTTTTATTAAATATACTTTTTATTAAATTATTTAATATATTTATACTTTTTATTAAATTATTTAATATATATATATATAATTATTTATATCAAGTATATAATAGAAATAAAACACCTTTTAATTCAAACATGATTGGTTATCGAGTTAGATATATGAAACAATTATATAATTTCCCACAGAGCATACTATATCAATCTTCCACTTACACTTGGGACCAATTATGGAATCTCAGTCTCATCCCTTCAGTCAGTTTGATGAAGTTAGACCCTTTATGAATGGGTCTACTATGTTGTTTAATTATCCACTCTGTCAATTAACTATCTCCGATGCTGGTAAAATATCTTTATAATGTGGAACTATTCACAGTATGTTTCTAGACCTCTAGTGAGCTTTTATTATTACATTGTTATGATGTAACCAAAACGGTTAGTATTCTTAATAGTTGGAATCACTCCTAGCTCAATTTTAAATTTACGCATTACTTTTATTCAGGCGCTACTCTAGGCGATGTACTTAGCCTTTCATTGTTTTAGCCATAATGTTTTATTAGGAATATTTCCAACTTAAAGCTACTTAAATAAGGTTCGAACATGAATTTAATATTGACATATTATACTTAATATCACTCAAGAAGTTTAAGTTTGTACACTCCTTCATAAGGAGTTTGTCGTTTCAATAAACAATTCTCTAGTATTTCATAAATACTCGAGAAAACTCTAAACTACCGTTGAGTAGTCTTAACTTGGATTTGATATTTACTTCATGTATCAAATATATAAGCAGATTACGATATTGTAGACAACACAATATGCATGATCATTCCTATTGCGAAAACATAATGAATCAATCTTACATGTTCCTTATTAAACGTTTTAACAATGTGTCTTTGCATATCATTTGGGACATTCCCAATGTCCTTTATAGTTCCTATAAAAAATATAAATTACAAGTTCAACACTGAGTATTAAACATCCGAAGTATTATCGATTTTAACAGAAGTACAACATTAACAATTTACAATATGTTGTTTACTTATAGTCTAGAAATATCTATGTACCTTTTAGTGGTATTTTCTTATGGACACACGCTTTCTCTGCATTTTGACTAAAAATCAAACCATTCGATATTTCAATCAAAACCATACTTAGAACTTTTCTAAGTTTCTTTTAAATAAAACAAATATTTTATTTTATTTTATAAATAAAGTTGTACTTTAATTTAATGTGTATGTAAATTAGAGCATATCAAATATACTCTTATGTGCATATTTGTATGTAACGGTAACTTATTAAATTTATTTAGAGAAGGAAACTTCATTTCCTATCTCTTAAATTATTCAATTAATGATAGGGCATAAATTTATTTAGAGAGGAAACTTTTCATTTCCTTTCCCTTAACCTATCCAATTAATGATGGGGCATAAGTTTATATGGAGAGAGAAACCTTTCATTTCTCTCCCTTTAATTAAATTGGTTGATCATATGAATGTTATTAATTAGCAACATGTATATGGCATGAATGTAAGTATAAACTATATATATATACATATATTAGTGTAAATTCTATAAGTACGACATATGATAGGTGCTATCAGTTGATGGTAAGGTGTAGACATATAAACAAAATTAAATGGACAGGTAATGACATAAAGGAAAAAATGTAAAATAAATAAAGGGTAACAACGAAGATTGAATAAATTTCCCATTTCGTAAACTTAATTGATTTAGCATATAAATGACAAATTATAGGCATCATAATATAAGGATATAAACAGTTGAAAATAAATGTATGTATATTTTATTGCCTCATTAAAATTGTTTCCTCCTTTTGGAAAGAAATCTAATCATACTTTGACAATATGAAATACATGTAATAAATTTAATATATGAAAACATACAAATAAAACTAATTGTGTGTAAATAAGATCAAATCAAGTCTTTCTACTTAATAAAAATTAGAGACTTATAGCAATCAATTTAAAAGTGGGTTTATTATCAAAACATTAACTGTATGTATGTAATATTCAATAAAATATCTCTAATTAATACAAATTAGAGACTATAGTAATCGAATTAAAATTTAGATTTATTGCCAAAACATCTTCCTTTTTTTAATTTCCAAACCTATACAAGCACAAAATACATACATGTCAACTTTCAAATCTAAAGTTAAGTTTTGTTTTATATGATTTAAAACTTGAATCTTCAATAAAACACTGTAATATTCCTAAACAAATTTTAGCATAATTTGTTAAAGTAAATCCATCAAAACAATACGAACATACAAAATTTTAGATCTAAAGGACTATACTTTAAATTGCATGTTTACAATATAAATCTATAATAAAACATTATATTCATATATATATACATATATATATATGTATAATTTAATTTTAATTTAACAAAATAAGAACCCAATTGATAAATTGAATATATAAAATTTCTGATCTAAAATTAGACTTTAAATTAAATTTTTAGAACATAGTTCCAAAACAAAACATTATATTTAAACATGTACAAATATTAGTTTTGATTTATTAAATAAAACATCCGTTGATTCATTCAACGAATTATTCAAGCTACATAAACAATTTTCAACTTAAAGTACATACAAATTATGATAATTAAATTTCTCTTTCAACAAATATTACATTAAATATCACTATCTATTAAAGAATAATATACCTTATTACCCAAAACTTTGAAGCACATTTAGAAAATAGACTCCCCTTAGGATGTTGCCAAGAAGTCACACCTTGAATGATGTTATAACCTTAGATCTTCAAGATCCCTATCCTTGCAAGAAATGGGTGAACCACTTTTGCTTTTTTTTTTATGTTTTCATATGGAGTTGAAAGAATTATTACTCTTTTGTTTTCCGCTGTGAAAAGGTAGGATAAGAGAAAGAAACAGACTGGATGAGAAAGAATGAATTTGATGTAGAGAATGAATTAGAGAATATGTTTTATTTGAAAGATTGAAGCCTTTTCCATTCTTTAATTAAAACTTCCCTAATTAGTTCCCCTCATTGTTTCTCTCTCTTCAATACTTTCTTAAAGTGTATGTCATCAACTGGCATAAAATTTTCACGAATCATGTCATCAAATGACATAAAATTTCCTAAATCATGTCATCAAATGATATTAAATTTCCATAAATCATTTCATGCAATTATCTTTAAATTACATCATCAACGTATCTCAATGCATGCAAATATAACCTTTTTAAATGCATTAAAATAATTACAAAAAACTTCCAAAGAACAAATAAATAATAATTAATATTCCTCAAATATCAATTAATTTAATCAATTTATAAAATTTTATAAATTAATTAAACCATGTGGTTTTTCAAAGAATTCATCATTATGGTTATGCGACTCAAAGATGTAAATTCAGTCAGTGATTAATATCGAACTATTAGCTAACACCTCACTTAGCAGGTGGTGTGACATTTTGGCCAAATTTATCACTTACACATCTTTTGGTAAAATCCACTTTTACTTATTATAAGTAATACCTAACAGTGACAATTATTTATGCCAATTTTCTTTGTCAAAACTATATCACTTTGGATTTATGAAATTTGCTAATGGTTAAAATTCCAGTATCATCCACATTCAACTTTATCATTCAAACACAATGTCCTTGGTTCAATAATAACAATTATTATTAACCGAAATGCTCTACCCAGAGACTTTGAGTTGACTTCAGTTGACCGTGATACTAACCTTATATAACCAAGGAGACGAATCCACTCTTGAGTAGTGTTTCACTTCCAATGTTTTCGCTCGACCCAACTATAGCCATTCGATGAACATTGTGCCACGATTTAACTATAATCAAAGCGGAGCTTCCACATTGAAGATCAACAGTATTCTAAAGTTGAGAGAACTATGTAAATTAGTCACATCGATATTCTCTAATTAATCTTAGTTAAGTTAAACAACAGAAAACTGTTGAGTGAGTCATTCCGAGTTATCCAATAACTATCAATACGTAACCCCTTAGTGCCCCTAACAGTCATGAGAATACACTGCCTAACATTTTAATAGCATTACGTACTCTAGTCTCAACGAATACACCGATATCTAGTCTCAATGCATCTTGACTAGGAACATTTAATATGGTACATTAGTTTTATTGTGATAAATTACTCATTTACAAATATTGTTACTACTATCACAAAACATACCAATTATGGATTTTCTTTTAAATATACTTTTAATTAAATTGATTACTCAATATAACCACATTATATCAAGTATATAATAGAAAGAAAATACCTTTATTTCGAACAAGATTGGTAACCCAGTTAGATATATTTAACAAATTACATAATTGCCCCTAGGGCATACCCTTAACTCTATCAATATACTGTACATATAAACTCGTTTTGTTCTTCTAGGAAAAAGGATAAGGAGATCCGTCCACTTAAACTGTTAAGGGGTGATCCCCGCTCTTATGTATCGTTTGATTATTATTTCCTAAAGGACCAGTATTGAGCATTTAGGAAATTCAATTATTTGTCCTTGGAGCGCCAGGGAAATGGAAGAGTGTACTCGTAAGAGATGACTCAAAAACTATAACCGCTCTGAAACCATATACAGTTCCATAGAGGAGTTACATAATAGATTGAGATGTTGGAATCCATGTGTGATTCTGAAACCCATTAGGGTACGGGATCAGTGTGTGATTCCAAGATCTATTTGAGATGTGGGAATCGATGTGTGATTCTGAGGCCAATTGGGGTATTGGAATCCATGTGGGATTTCATGATCTATTTTGGTGGTGGTGCATGAGCTGAAATGCCGGACGTAGCCTCATCAGTGGTATTGACTAAAACCAAAGATAAGAGGCATGGCTAGTAGGGTTGACAAATCCATAGGGTGTAGTCGACTCCTCCTAGACGTTACTTATAGTTGTTATGCATGCATAGATTAATGTATGTGGTCTTAGCAAGACCATCCATGTTTTTCCTATGGTACATCACTAGGGACGTATGCTGCTTCGGAAGGATATCTCTAATCCTTGTGCAGGAGGACCGTTTCCTAAAGTATTAAGGACACGTTCATGGAAATCCTACATAATAAGAAAACGTGGCTTATCGATTTTTGATTATATACCTAGTATTATTGTGATGTACGCTCATGTGCATTACAACTACTTGATTATTATTATTTTCACCCTTATACATTATTGTAATATCACTAGATTTTATATAAAAAGGTTTTAGTTATCGTAAGATGAAAACCCGTCCGTATTTATATGCATCGTGGTGTTAGGAAAGACTTCTGTTTCAAAAGGTTTATTTAAACTTTAAAAATCCATTTGATTGTGTTTCTCATGCTGGTTTTACCAAATTGACCTAGGCGTTGTTTTCATATAATGCTCGGGTCAGACTAAGCATATTTTCAAGTTTATTGGATGTTTTGGAGCTTTAGAAGACGAACTGGAGGCCCACAGATGTATTCACGTACAAGGTTATTTTTTCATTGCATTCATTATTGTACTTATTAACAATTGTGAGGACACACTGTTATAACTGTCCGGGTTGTAATAAGCTAGTATACTCTAATTGATGTTTGTATATACTTAGATTACAGTTTGTT
Source organism: Allium cepa (assembly GCA_030765085.1). Taxonomy (NCBI): domain Eukaryota; kingdom Viridiplantae; phylum Streptophyta; class Magnoliopsida; order Asparagales; family Amaryllidaceae; genus Allium; species Allium cepa. The sequence goes on from CM060928.1 coordinate 275,261,901, forward strand.
GTGTAAAGATTGGTTTTATATTATAGATTATTCATTCCACTTGGAGACTCTGTATTGTTTAGTTTCTTTTTATCTTATTTCTTCTATATTTTCCCTAACTATCTGTCTTCCAATCAATTTGAGTGGGTCGTTACACGTGATATTAGAGTTTAGGTTGGGCGAATACCTAGGCTTTGGTGGGGCTAATTCATTTGAGATAGGGTAAACGAGACCTTAGGATGAGTTCAAGAGTATATATAAGAGCGTGTATTTATTAGTCATATAAAAATATTTTATATTGTTTTTTTATATGTGGAGTGGATTAAAAATTCTGATCGATGCGTTTGGCTAACATTATCGATAGGTATTTCCTAAACACTCGAACAAGACCACTGACATAATATTGTTTTAAAATGGGTAAATGAAATAATTTTACCTAGGAATATAGTTTATGTATAAAAGAAGTATTTTTTTCAAAAATATTGTTATTCTTGAATGTGTTTGGTTATTAGGAATGATTATATTCCATCATTATCATCTAGGATTTGATTGGTCATGCACGCCCGGTTCTGAACATTGACCCTTATATGTTAATCTATCTTGAATCTTCCTTCATGAAACCTAGTTTGGGTAGATAGGAATTTTGGGAACATTGAAACAAACACCTTGTGATAAGTTTCACAATTTGACTATAAGGTGTTGGTGATAATGTTGGGTCAAAATTTGACTTCAATATAAGTTGTTTATTTTAAGTAAATTTAAATATTTTAAACTAAATATTGAGGAATGATTGTATATAAAGTTAACTTTATAAAAATCGAGTTTTAATAAATCATGTTTCGTTAAAAAAGGAAGCTAGAATATTTTTGAAATAAATGATTTTGTAAAAAATTGATTTTATAAATTTGATTTAGAAAAAAATGTGTATAAATAAAAGGAATTGGAGAATTTAAATCTGGGTATTTTTAAAAAAATGGTTTTCAAGGCTTACCAGTTGATAATAGCATTTGAAAATATTTTTGGGCTAAAATGTTTTCATTTTCTAAGGGGATATAAAGCACTGAACTCGCATCGGTCGTCGAAAAATAATTTCGATGATAATTGCAACATCATCAGTGTTCATTTTCGAGTTTCTAAGTGGGCAATTGCTGCTATTAGAATCTCGCTATATAATTGTTTTGATAAAACAAATTTTGATCCGATTTCAGTAGTATAATTTGATTTACCATAGAGTAAATATGTGTATTATCATTTTAAATGATTTTTTGAAAAAATATTAGTTTTATTTGGGATAGTTTTGGAGTATGAATAATTTTGGAAATGATTATAATAGTTTTCTTAAAGGGGTTTTTGGTGTATCAATATTTTGGAAATAGTTTGGTTAGGAATATATTTAAATATAAATATCTTTGAAAATGAATTTCATAGAAGGATGTGTTTTCTTTGGTTGGTTTGGGTAATGAGTCCTAATTTGTCTTGTGGTAACTGGAATAATCTTCTAAGTACAATTGGATGTTTGCTTAGGCTAACAGTATTGTGCACTTAGTAAACTATTCCCTTTGTCATTCTACAGTTGGAACGTGTTTGAATTCGAACAAGTCCAAAGTAAGTTAGAAATTGATAGTTTGATAAAAACTATTTATTCGAAAATATATCTAGTGTTGTTTCAAAATGGGTTTGAAAAAGAAAGAAGTGGTTTTAAGTTAACTAGTGCGAGTGGCTCAAAAATAACTAAAAATGGGTAAGAGATACTTTCGGATGGCAAACGCTTCTATTGAGTATTATCCTTCTAGTAAGGAAGTATATGAACTGTTTGGTAGTACCCAGTTCCTTTGTATAATTTTGGGGTTACTCGGGCTAAATATATATTTACCATGGGTTAGAATATATAGTATCATTTCAAAAAGTATTATGATTAAAAACCTAGGTGTTTAAATTCTTAAGTAAATCCAAAATAAAAGTTTGAATCCTAATTGTGTACATCATTAGGTTATGATTGGGTATTATACCAGTTTGTAAACTTAAGTTATGTTTTATGAATAATTTTGTGAAAAAATAATTGGTATTCATGAGAATTAATTAAATAAGTGCGAAAGATGGACATAGATCATTTCTTTTTTCATATAATATTGATCTAATATTCAAATACAAGGCTTTGAGGTGTTTTACACCATTCCAAATAAGAATCTATTACCCGATTTTTGACGGGGAGCACTATATAAGGGTTCTTGATACGAAACTAAATTTTTCTACAATAATTTACGATTATATAAGGAAAATAAAGGTTTCAAATCAAGGAGCCTGAATGGAATCCGCACTAGAAAATCAGGTGAGCGATACTGGTTTGGAAGTGGGGTTATGTATTCAAGTAGTGATCCAATCAGATTCAGTATATGAATGATCTATGAACATCATGCAGGCTTATGAATAATATTGCATGTTCGTGTGGTGAAACTTTGGGGACGAAATTCTTTTTAAGGGGGGAGAATGTAACGACCCGGAAGTTTATCACATTGATTTCTGGAATATTTAATTAGTTTTAAATTTACATTTTGGGGTTCTACTTAAAATGCAATAAAATCTATGTTCCAAATAACTATTTGACTTTTAATAACATATTTTTAATTTAATTTTTATAATATTTCCATAACTTTTAGTTTGGAAAAGCAGTAATTTTTATTTGACATATTTTAAGGCAAACGTTGGCATTTTGGAACTTCACAGAATTTAGTAACTTGTATATTTTATTGTTTTTTTGTGATAACGTTCCGATTCTATATGCGATCATATTTCTTTTTCTATCAATCGTGGCTCATAATCTGACGGATCTGGTGTAGCGAGGTATCGAAATTTATTCAAAAATCATTCACAAGTACAAAGTGCAGCCACACTTGTTCCACCCTTCTTTCCCCCTTTTGCCCTACCTGCTGCCTTTTTCTCCCCTGACCTTGTCCTCTTTGTTTTCCCAACCACCTTTAAGTTTTCCAAGCCGTCGTTGTCCCTTTTGATTTGAGTCTTTGAGTTGATTTGTGTAGCTGAGAGTTTAGCTCGATATGTGTGTGTACATGTGACCATCTTATTCCTGTTCTTTCCTTCTTTCTTTTAGTTGGGCCCGAGATTTCAAAAATAAACCAATTTTCCTCTATTCAAAAATCAATTACCATCAAACCATTCAATTTTAGAAAATATGTTCAATATGAAAGTTGTCGTATCGATCCATACTATTTTTAGAATTCGACGGCACTTGATTTCGTCAAATATCGATCGAGTTATTGTCGAAAATTAGAAAGGTAGTAAAAATGTTCTCAAACTTCAAAATAGACATATCTCTTAATCTAGGTCAAATTGTTCGATGCCACTAGCACCGTCGAGTTCATATCGTAGCATAGTATTATTGGTAAGGTTTCGGCGTGATTCTGGGACGAGAATTGAAGTTCGTCAATAAACAGGATTCGGGTTAATTTTTGGTTCAGGTAGCTATTGGCAATTTGAAGCTTAGGGTAGTGATCAAGATAGGAGGCGGTAGAGTGGTAAAATTTTGGTGGAATATGGTGATAACAAGGGTCATGACTTTTTTTGCCTAGTCGAGTTTTATGTGCGCTACGGAGATCGGGTTTTGGCTTAGAGAGGTCGAAGATGGCGGCTTGGGGTCAGTTGTGACGAGCATGGTGAGCGACACTCGTGGGTGGCTCGGAGCATCAAATGGGGAGCGTGCGACATGTGCACATGCACACGAGTCATGCACGTGCACAGAGTCATGCATGTGCACACGAGTCGTTCACGTCCATAAATATTAATTAATTTAGTTGATTTGTAGCAATTACAAATTAATTAATTGGGTGGTAAAAATATTTTTCAACGTTTCGGTTGTATGACTCTTAAATAAATTTGGTCAGCAATTAATATCAAATAATTCGAATATTTAATGTTAACACATCACTTAGCTCGTGGTGTGACATTATAACCAATTTTATCACTTAATTACTTAGTTTCGATAAAATTCAATTTTACTTTGTTATGCGTTACCCAACAGTGATAATTATTTAAACAAATTTTCTCACGACCCATATTTTTAACTATTTTAAATTACTAAATTTAATGTGATTATTGGATAAAAATAGGTAGAAATAAAAATTAAATGGTTTATAATTGTAGTTTATTAAATATAATAAAATTTTGAAATAAACAATTTTGACGATTTTAGCGATAACAAATATTGAAATGAAATTCTATATATTGAACGTGTTTATAATCGATATTATGGATTGAATAATGAATATTGAATACTGGAAAACGGGAGTGGTTGTCTTATCATTTGAATTCGTTTCAAAATTAAATTTTATAAGTTAAATAACTTATATTAAAATATGATGATTTATTGGATAATTAAATTATTTAAAATTTGATATTGAAATTATTTAAATAATTCGATTTTGAATTAATGTGAATGAAAATGATATTGAAAATTGATTTAAATTTTATTTAAATATGAATGAAGATTCTTAACATTTAAAATCATATTTAAAAGTGAATAATTAGAAATTGAAAATTTTATATTACAATTAACGAGTAAATATAGCCATTTTGGCCACTTTCTCGGATTTCGACGAAACCAGTTTCATCGGATCCGTAATAGTGAATTATTGTTGGATTTCAAGTTTCGTAGTGATCGGACTTATTGTTTGACCGTGCAAGCTTGAAACATGTAGAAAATAATTTCAAAATTTAATTAAAATAAATTGATTTTGAAAACCTATCTTTTGCATATGATCGAATTGGCTCCTGAAACTAGTTCCATTATGTTTGGAATGGAGGTAAATTATTATGAACGCCAGGCGGCATGCTTCATTTGGAGCTCGCGAATTCGAGACGTTTAAAGGCGAGATATTTTCAAATTATAATAATACATTTTCCTTTATTTGACAATACGTACACCACGCCCCTATTTTGTCTCCCCTGTACCTTATTCCCCTCACTTAAAAATTCAAAGCAGTCAATCGAAAATGAAATAAAAAATAAATCAACAAGCATGCGCTGCATAACGATTGGAGGAGGCGGCTCAATGTCGAGGGTGGGGTGAGGTGCGATGCTTGTTCGTCGCTGATTAGGGTTTAGGTTGTTCGTGTGGCTTGGGCATGGCATAGATCGCTGAGGCGGCGATGCCTGAGAGAAGGTCGCTGGTAAGTTATGGAGTCGTAATGTGAGGTTCATGTTGCCGGGAGCACGATCGTTCGGTCACAAAAAAATAAAATACTAATGAAGGAGAAAATCATGATCTAGAATAGGAAGGCGGCTGGCACTAAGTTCGAATGAGAGCTGATAGAGTTATGTTAGGTTTGTTTCTAATTTTTGTTAACTAAGTTAATTAGTTTAATGATATTAATTAAAATCGTATTGTTAATTATCGTTTAACTTTTTTGTACGAGATCCGATTCGAGTGAAACAAATTGCGTTGGTCGATGAAGGCTTTGGCGTGAAATCAAAGTTGTATTTATTTGAAGCTGAAAATATTTTCAGTTTCATATAAAAGGAGTGTTTTATATGCTCGCGAAGTACTAGAATATTTTTATGTTAGTTAAATTTTAAATTATGAAGTGATTTAAATTTATTGACTGTTGTTTGGAAAATTTATTTGACATTTAAATTGATGTAAATTAAAATGATAGGAATTTGAATTGATTGTTCAAATTTGAAGTAGGAATTAAATTGCTAGTTAAATTCTCGATTATTAATGACTAGTAAGTAGTTACGATATTTTGACTAATTTGGTTGTTGACTGTGATGAATGCTATTGATTGATATTTTGGATGATTTGGGTGTTTATTTATTGTGATATATCCTGTTATCATCATCTATATTATTTACAGCATATAAAACTGTAAATTGATTTAGTTCGAATAAATTGAGAAACGGGTTGAAATGATATATACCTATGACATTTATTTTGGATTGAAATGATACATATCCATCCTTGAAATTAAAGTGAAATAACCGATCACTTGGTCATAGGATAGGAAATCATATACGGACACCGGATTAGTTAAATTAAACGATTTTAAGAAATAAATCAAATTTATATAAATGAAATCATTTTTGAACTCTAGCTCGAAATGTTAAAAGTGAACTTATCAACAGGAAATGTTTAATGAATCAAGTTTGAAAATTTGAATTTATAATTGAGAAACCATTTGGATGATGGAAATTCATTTATTTAAGTGATTTGAACTTTTACTCGAATTTTGAAAAAAATCCAATTAAAAGTAATTTAAATGGATATTTCTAAATTTGGCTTGGAATTGAATTATTTTAAAGAGTTGAATCTTAAATTGAATATTGAAGTTAAATTTAATTTAAGTGATTTAAATCGATATTCTGAAATCGAACTCGAATTTATATAAATTGAAATAGTTTAAAATTGAGAATTGAATTGAAATTATTTCAAATTGGAAAGGGATTGAAATTTATGGAATTGAAATCGGAACTGAATTAATTTGGAATCGAAATTGAAATTGATTTGAATTAAAATTGGAACCAAAGTTAATTCGAATTGAAATAGGAATTAAATCGATTTAAATGGAAATGGAAATTGAAATTGATTTAAAGTGGAAGATTCGGAATTGAATCGGTTTGACTTTGAAATTATTTTTAAATAAATTATTTTAATATAAACTATTTGAGACCTATATTTTTAAAATATTCAAATTATTTTTATTTTCCTGGCGATTTTACAATATAAACCAGTTCAATATTCAAACAATTCATATTAAATCATTTTAGCTATTTAACTATTTTAACACTACTCAAGCTATTTTCCAAAAATTCAAGCTGGCCAAAGTAGGAATTGTTTATATTTAAATTATGGATTTAAATAAGGATTGGGTTAAAATGAAATTATAAACTAAATAGAAATTCAAAAAAAAATTGGAAGTGAAATTAGAATATTAAGGCGAAAATGATTAATTTTAAGTGAAAAGCATATTTTGTGTAAATATGATATTTTGAAATGAAATTGTTTTGAAGCGCGTATGATATTTTGGTATTAGGTATAAATCGATTTTGAAATGTAAAAGTACCAACCGATGTGTAAAACGATGTTTGGTTTTTAAGAGACTGTGCCCTCTTATTGGCATACTCTCTGTCAATATTGGAACCACTTTAACAACTGTGTACGCGGAGGAGACTCCAGAACAAAGTGGTTGGATTTGGCGTCGTTTGCTGGATTTGAAGAAAGAGAACGATGATGGGTAGATGCTGGCACTTGTGCCCATTTGAAATGACTAAACTAGGACGGCTTGACAGGGCGAAGCGGGCTTGCTACCCCTAGCGGACATCCGTTCTTCGATTTTCTCGGAGTCGGTCCATATTATTCCTCTTGTTGTTGGTTTCGATTGGTGCACCTTGATCTAGGATAGCCTCCCTTTGACACGATATGGGATGGATGGACGCGGTGGGCATTCATGGATACGATGCATTACCATTAGCCCTGCGACCCAAACGGGTAGTATCCTATCATGGGTATTGCCCCACATGCCTTGTCATACTTTTACCCTATACGAGACCCCTACGATTTTGGTTTAGTGTTGTCGTATCACGACACATCCCTATCCCCCGATGTTCTACTAGGGCGTTATATGCAAACTGTACGACAATGTTTTAAAACACCTTAAGGGGGATTAATGTAAAGCCTTAATGCTAAGAAAAATATTTATTTTATTGATTAGACATTATATATGTAGCTTATTCTACTATATATTAATATTTTAGCGGAACTTTAAGAGATGGAAAATCTCGTAACATCTCTTGAGTTATTGCATGCACGTTATGCACTGGATAGGAGATATGAAATCCTGTAAATATCTCTAACGCTGTTACACTCATGTTATGTGATATCAATTTGACTCACATAAGGATAATTTAGTCCTGACTTAAGTGTTTTGTTTTTCGTTACGCTTAGTTCAGCTCTAAGTGTTTTAACGCATCGAAGATCATTTTCTAGCGGTCGGAGACAAAGATTTGGTATATTATTACTATTAGTATTCCCTGCATCATATTGTTCTGCTGCATTATTTATAAATCACTGTTGTATATATAACTCTGATTAATGTTGTATAAATTATAATCAAATTTATAATATAAATAGCTTCATGAACTGTTTATTTGGTTATTATATTTTGTTATTCCGCTGTGAGATTTTGTTTTCTTCTTCTTTTCTTATTTTCCTTAATTAACCCTATTGATTATGTGATGATCCACAAATCCGTACCCTTTAAATCAACAAAAAACCACACATATCTCACCCAAAAAGCACAGACTGATGGAAAGTCATGAGAAAGAAAAGAAGAGAGAAGAAGGGAAGAGAAGAAAGAGAGAAGAGAAATAAAACAGAACAATACAGAATCTCACATCGGGGCAGAAAATATATAATATCATATCAATGATCTTTGCAAAATAGAAACTGTATATACATACATCAATCAAAGTTCACAATCAATCACTGATCATCAGCCTGGACCCTTATAATAACTTATCCTTACAATTGCTGATAATATACAACAACAATGCGTAAAGCGGATAATAAATAGATACGTGTGTATGATCTGAAGAGCTCCAACTCTCATGATGAAGCTGCAAAAGCACCAAATTTGAACATGTAAAATATACTCAGTCTAACCCAAAGACTGAAAAGGAAGAATGTCCGGATCAGTCTGGTAAACAGCGTGTGAAAATACACTCAACTGAATTTATTAAATTACCAAAACTGTCCTTTCAAAACAAAAGTATCTCACAAGACACGCCCACACATAAGCACAGACATGTTTTGACCTTATGATAATCAAAACATTTCATATCAAATCATCTTATATTATACAAGTGTCTAGTATACAAATAATACTAATCATAGCCGAAATGGTTACCCATATAGCATTTCGGGGATATTCATTACGCCGGTACAAACAAAACTGCAAGCTCGTAGTGGAGTTGGGATTTCCATACAAATAACCAGGTGAAGGGACTACCTTCGGATAGTACATCTCTAGAGGAATGTACTGAGAACCATCACAAAGGATCCTTTACCATCACAAGACCGGCTATCTCTGTAACTAGATAGTACCAAATATATCATCCCTCGATCATTGTCGACCTTTCCGAGGGCCTCATAGCATACAAAACACATTAATTTACATCCCAAACATCATAGAAGGAAGAAATATATTTAGAAGAGGATGATCATATCCTAATTGGGAATGACCCACTTAGCCCTGCTATATCTAACTCTGTTTGGGTCATTTCTGGTTGATGAGGCCTGAGGTAACGATTACCTTTCACATATCACACATCACATCACTTTGAACGCCACATTGCCATTCCTGTTGACTACTAATTTCCTTCCCCAAAAATACAATCCTTGAGCTCATATGTCTCAAGGAGGGTGTTAAGCTAAGAGAAGTTTCCTTCTCCACCACCATTGATGTACATTTGTAAATACCATTGTATGTAATCTTAGAAATGCAATGTCAGACACTCGTTCATACAAGTTGTCTAGGAACAAAACAAACTGAAGGTACTTTCCTACCACATTCTATCGGGAAATCCCTAGGATTGGTAGCAAATAGTCCTTGCATTGGATATTTCATAACGAAGAGACCACTGTACTATATGTATATTGGGATTTTAACCCCAAACGATCAACAAGCAGTACTTCACTATGAAAATCCTAAATATCAATATCATCACAATATGCATAATCGAACGCACCAACAATGCAAAAGAGTTTAAAAACCTCACATAAAAACCGAGTCTCATAAACCTATCACGACTCCAATTTCCGAATTTATATCCTTTGGCCAAGAAGGAAGCTCGATAGATTGGAGTAATACTCTGCACTACATGAATCAACATCCTCAACACAAATGATAGTCAAGCCTACACAGATGGCTACGTACTAAGTGTACGACTAAATAGTTCGCACACCAAGTCGAGGAACTAAAAATGGCTAAATTTGATAGTCGGTTATTTAACTATCAAAGCAAACCACAAATATTAACCACCATAAGCAATCACTAGGCCCTTTTAATTAATCTTTCATTAATTAAATCACTTGCTAAATATTCACTTCAAATTATCTTTAAAAATATATAATTCCAAAACCACATCAATATCTCGATATTTGGAAAACATTTCCATGTACATATTTAATAATAAGTAATTCACAAATCAATTTATTTTCAACACTTAGAAAATATTACATATACTTAAATCATGATTAAGTATATATTTTATTCCTTAAGGAAAATATTCTCTTAAACATACTTATTTGGATCAAAACGAATGTTGCGTAAAATATCGTTACGACAACCCAAAATCATTAGTATAGGGATTCGATAATTAGATAGATATATAAATCCCATGTATTATACAAAACATCTCCTTTCGAAAGTCATTTAGTATAACAACGGTGTTATAGTCCATGCTTTCCTTACTTTTCGAAAACATCTATTTCAACAATGAATGTTGAAATCTATGTATTCGATGCTCACACCTTTTAAAATATCTTCAAATCGTTTAACTCCATTTAAAAGATCACTTCTCAAAAAATATTTATTTTATTTAAAGGATTATTCACTGTCCAAAATTGTGAATGAAATTCCTTTAATAACTTTTATATTTAACTTATCAAAATAAGTTGATTTCGGATTTATAAAACAATGTTTATAAATTCCTTTTATATTTTATAAACTCCAATATATATATATTATTCCTTTACTAACAAATTCCATTTATATCTCCATTATATCTCCATTATATGCCAAAATCCTGTTATAAGTTAATTTACTTATAAATCATTTATTTACAAATTCATTCTTTTATAACTTCATAAATTTATAAATCTTATTTACTTATAAGATCCATTTGTACTTTATTTTAACACTTACAAAGCTCGTTTAAAATTCCATTACTTTTATTTATAAAATATCAATTTTATAAATCTTATAAATAAACCATTTATAATAAATCCAAATTACCAATTTAACTTATTTTACAAAATAGTTAACTCCATTTTTCAAAAATCACGTTTTGATATATTTCACAAAAATCATAATTTTTTAACATAAAAATTATAACTCTTATTTATTTAAAATAAATTCGTTTCATTAACAATTCAAAAATTAATAAAACATCTATTTTCAAAATCAGTTTGAAATCCTTTTTAATTTGAAATCATCGTTTTAATCTTTTTAAAATTTCAAAAATAGAGCCCAATGTTGTAAAAGCACTAAATAAGGCGATTCACATCAATCACAACATCCAAATATCATGTATCATAAGATAACAACATATATAATAATATCTGTAAATAAAAATCAACACTAGTGAAGAATCCAGTTGGATCCCTCCAATATGTCATTTGCGACAAATATACATATGAGAAAATATGTACAATGTCCGCTTCATGGCAGACGCACGTACAAAAGGTCATCCGCTCATACACAGGAACATATAGGGTCTCATCTCCTCCAATAGGCAGGAATATATCCAAATACCAATCAATATGTAGATATTATATCTTATATCATCCAAATAATCGTCAATCAATAGAAAATAAATTTTATACTCACTCATATAAAAATATAAGCAAGTCAGATAGAGTGAATTGTACTCACTTTTGTTCCAACAGCCGTTGCAGCGTTTTATTCCAAATACGTTTAATTTTACCCAAAATTTCAATAGTTCCAGTCAACTCCAAACCTGCTCTAAAATGTAATACTCATCAATACAATCCTAACGCAATTTGTTTCGTCAAATTCCGAACTCATATGAAGAAGTTATGATATTTTAAAGTTTACAAGAATTAATATAATTAAATTTACAATTTTATTTTTATTTTTAAACCTTTAGTTAATCACAGCCGTTCACTGTGCTTGATCAATTCTGGGCCACTCGCCCCTTATCTTCCACGCGCGTTTCCTCCAGGTCGAAGAACACATTAGCTCGTTCGAAATTTTTTGATGGCCGCTCCACCACCGCTCCACCGTAACATGATCAGACACCATTAATACATGTGCCGTGCTTCGCAATGCCCACGCCCTAGATCCGACCTCGCCTACTGCCGCCAACGACGAGAAAAATGCCTCCAAAGTCATGATGTTCATGGCCAGATCTACGACAATCCACCACGTAATTTTTTATCACAACCGTTGGATTTATAGATCTTAACGTGCTCTATAATATTATAGTTGAATGTTTTTACTAATTGTTTGTGGATTGAGAGATAATGGAGGAAGAAAATTCGTGCTCTCTTGGCCATTGAAAATAAAACGGCGGCTAGACCTAATTTCTTTAGGGTTTGTGAATATGAACGTCATTATATAGGCAATCACAAAACACTATTCGCTGGAAAATATTTCAAGCTCCAATCGACGCGTACCTCTTGGCGTTTATACTATTTTACCCCTATTTAGAATACAATGGAATATATATTGGTAGTTAATTCCATCACATTCGAAAGATAGATTTTGGAATTGACTTATTTTAATTAAAAATTACTTCAACAAATTTCTATGCATTTCAACTTCCTATGACTAAACCGTAAGTCCAATTAACACGAAATTTGAAATCCTATAATAATATAACATTATGCATCCAATGAAACTAGTTTCTTTGAAATCCGAGACTATGTCAAAAATGACTATTTTTACACGTTAATTAAATCGATAAATTTTCAATTTCTATAAATTAACTTTTAATTCAAATTCAAAAGTTTACTAACATTATTCTAATTCAACTAAAAATTATATCAAGTTTATAAACTATTTTCATTCAAATTAAACTCAAAATAAAATTATTTATGCAATTTTAAATACTTAAATTAATCAATTTAATTACCCAATTAAGTCAAGATATTCGAATATAAGTTATTCAACTTATAAAATTAACTTTTGAATATTTCAATCAACTAAGTATCTGAATTCCGAATGACTGAAATTCTGGGTCGTTACAGATTATCTATGTTTCAGATTGTTTGAGTTGGACATGTGTGGATTATTATGACCTTCCGAAATATGGGTCGTCATAGTTGGTATCAGAGCATTGGTTTAGCGATAACCTTAGCTTTGTTGGGTTTTTCTCATTAGAGATAGGATAGTAATAACCTAGAACGGGTCTGTTTGAGTGTGTATATATATGAGAGAGCGTACATGTTAATGTTATAAAATGTTTTATATTGTGTTTACTTATCCATTGAGTTGTTTATGAATTCTGGTCTATGCGTGGGACGCCATTGTATCGATAGGGATTTCTAAACACTTAAAATGAGGCAGGTCGACATAATATTGTTTTAAAATCGGGTAAATGAAATAATTTTACCTAAATTATATTTTATATATAAAATTATAACTTTTATTAGCCTATATAATTATCAATGAATGTTAGTTTTTAGGAGATGATAATATTTAATTATCATCGATTATCGGTTGAATTAAACTAAACGAATTTTTTGAACCCTATTTCATGAAGCATTCAATAATTAAGCTGAATTGAAATCTATTTACAATAAGAATTGTTTAAAACAACAAGATGTAAATTAATGAAATGTTTTGGTAATAAGGTAATGAAATTTGTATAAGTATATTTATAATGTAGCTTATGAAAGGAAGGATTTAAAGATCGAGAATTTTTGAATTTAAAACCTGTTGCTTCCAAAAATTGTTTTCGAAGCCATAAAAGTTAATAATAATATTATTTGAAGTGTTTTGACTAGAAATATACTTTGAAAATATTTGGAAAGAAATAAAAGCATTGAACTCGCTTTAGTCACTTGGAAATAATTCTAGAGATGACTACAGCATCGCCAGTACTCATTTTCGAGTTTCTGAGTGAGAATTGCTACCAAAAGAAATTTATTTTCGGTTAAAACAAGTTTTGAATGTGACAAAAATTCTAAGTATGATTTGATAGATATATGAAAATAGTTTTTGAACATATAAATTAAAAATAGTATAGATAAAAATAAGTTTATAACTTAATAATTTGAACAAGAAAATAAAACTGAATTTTAAAATAGTTGAACATTTTGGTTAAACAAACAAAAGAAATTTGAATTTGAAGATATGAGATAAAATAATTAACTTAAGAAATGTTAAATAAATTGAGTTAGTGGAATGAAGTAAATAAAATAAAGTTAACTCAAGAAAGCTTAGATAAGAATGAATTGTATTCGAAATGAGTTAGATAAAATAATGAAATGAATTTTAAGTCAATTACTTTGTGTAATTTATAGACTTGAGAAATATTCAACTAAAAAAAATTAAATTTAGTTGAATGTGGATGATAAGAAAGGAAAAGAAAATTTTAACTTAAATAATGTTGAATAAACCAAATAATGGATTAAAACAAAGTGAATTTTAACTTAACATTGAATAAATTGAATTGGATTTGAATGAAATTAGATAAACCATTAAAGTGAATTAATTCCACTTAAGCTATAAAATGATTTAATAGAATGAATACAACTTGAATTATAAAATGGAATGCAATTTGAATTGTGAAAGGAATTGAATAAAAATAAATGAGTGTAAGAGAAATTTATATGAGTAAATTAAAATTGGATGTAAATAAATAAAATGCAAATGGAATGAGTTTCAATAAAATTGAATGTTAACTAATTTAATATGGAATAAATTAACAAAATGAATTATAAGATGAAGTTAACTTAAGAAAATTTAATGAAATTGACTTTTATGAAAAGAAATTTTATTAATATGAATTTGAGTTATAAAATAAAATTTACTTAAGAAAATTTATTAATATGAATTCGAGTTATAAAATAAAATTTACTTAAGAAAATTTATTAATATGAATTTGAATTATTGAAATGAACTAATGGAAGTGAAAATGAATGTAACTATAAAATGAAAGTAAATTAATATTATGTGAATTTATTGATGCCGATAAGTGCATATCAATCAATTGAAAGTAAATAAACTGAATACAAATCAATTAAATGTGAATCAAACTGGATGTAAGTTGTTTGAATGCAAATAAATTGAAATGAGACAATTAAATGATTTCGTTCATAAAAATAAGATTAACTTAAGCAGGGTTAAATGGAATAGTTTTATAAAATGGTTCATAAATGAATTTATATGAAATGTTGTTAAACATAAAGTGAAACGATTGGAATTTAACAAATAGAATTGAATGGATTGAATGTGAATGAAATAGATGTGAACAAATTTGAAGCAAATGGATTAAATGTTAATATAAATTGGATGTTAATAAGGAATGAAGGGTATAAATTAAATATTGACATTAGGTAATGAAAATTCACATAGTTATGCATTAATCGAATTAATTGGATGAATATTGATGGTTGAATGGTTTCTTTTATTGTAAACAATTGTTTAAACTGTTTGATTGCATATGATTGTTATATGTAGTGTATTTGATTTGGATTCAAAATCATGTTATGTAGTTTTATTTAACTCATACGTGTTCTATATCTTATTATAAGTGACTAATATTTTAAATTGATTTAAGATAGGTACGTATGAAGACCATTTGGACATATGTGTGGATTATATTTTTATTTTGCATGCTTAGTATGAGCGAACTCGCTCGTAATAATAATAATAATAAGGTACACGTCTCGGATTACATACCGCAATTTTACATTTTTCCCTATGTGATGCCTCATCACTGAGATGAGATGTATATTTGATATATTTTGGGTTATATATTGTATTGTAAAAAATTTCCGATCGAGCCGGGCAAAGGAGACGCTACCGAAATTGTCCATAAATCCGGGTGTTAGAAAAATTTTGAGTTTTAAAAATTTTGTAACTTATTTCTATGTAATGTAATTTCCGTAAAAACGATGTCGAAGTGGCATAGCGAGAGCGTAGTAACGGTTTTGAGAATAAGATTTTAAATGTTTTATAAGTTGATTATTTTGAATAAAATATATGAAGTGTTAAATTATTTGCTTAACCCCTTTTCGAGGATGAAAAGTTTTGAGTTGGGGAGAATGTAATGACCCGTATTTTTAACTATTTTAAATTATTTAAATTTAATGTGATTATTGGATAAAAATGGGTAGAAATAAAAATGTAATGATTTATTATTGTAGTTTATTGAATATAATAAAATATTGAAATAAACAATTTTGAAGATTTTGGCGATAACAAACATTGAAATGAAATTCTATGCATTGAATGTGTTTATAATCAATATTTGGGAATGAATAATGAATATTTTTACTGCAAAATGGGAGTGGTTGTTTTATCATTTGAATTCGTTTTAAAATTAAAAATTTTAATTTAAATACCTTATATTGAATTATGATGATTTATTGGATAATTAACTTATTTAAAATTTAATATTAGAATTTTTTAAATATTTGAATCTTGAATTGATGTGATTGAAAATGATATCGGAAGTTGATTTAAATTTTATTAAGATATGAATGATGATTGTTAACATTTAAAATTAGATTTAAAAGTGAATAATTAGAAATTAGAAATTTTATTATAATTAACGTGTATAAATAGCTATTTTGGCCATTGTTTCGGATTTCGACGAAACCTTTTTATTGGATCCATAATAGTGAATTATTGTAGGATTTCAAGTTTCGTAACGATCAGACTTATCATTTGGCCGTGCGAGCTTGAAACGCATAAAAATTAATTTCAAAATTTAATTAAAATAAATTGATTTTGAAAAGCTTTCTTCTGCATATAGTTGAAATGGCTCTCGAAACTACTTCCATTGTGTTCAGAATGGAGGTAAAATAGTATGAATGTCAGGCGGCAAACTTAATTTAGAGCTCGAGAATTTTGGACGTTTAAAGGCGAGATATTTTCAAATTATAATAATATATTTTCCTTCACTTGACAATATGTACGCCACGCCCCTATTTTGTCTCCCACATACCCTATTCCTCTCACTTCAAAACTCAAAGCAGCGGATCAAAAAACAATTCAGCGAGCGCACGCGGAATGGCGATTGAAGGAGGCAGCTCAGCATCGAGGGTGGGGCGAGGTGTGTAATGTCCCGCCTTTTTGTACGCTTTAAATCGACGATAAACCACACACGTCAGACTTGGACCATACAGAAGGGCGGATTGTTATGGGGTAAATAAGAAAAAAAGAGGGAAATGAAAACAAAATAGAATCTTACAGCGGAACGATAAAATATAATAATCAAATAACAGTTCATGAAGCTGTTTTACAAAACATTTGATTATACTTATACAACACATATCAGAGTTACACATACCAGAGAATGACAAATAATGCAGCGGGACAGTATGAATGTAGTGGAATAATATAATAGATCACAGTAATAAAATCTTCGTCTTCGTCCTCCAAAAGTAAGGCCTTCAACCCTGAAATGCCCAGGCTGACCCGAGCGAATTGAAAAGACAAAACACTCGAGTCAGTACTTATGTAAGTAAAATCAACAGGAATAAATATGACTGGAACGACGTCAGAGATGTTTACGGGATTTGACATCTCCTATCCAGTGTCTAACGTGAGTGCAGTAACTTAAGAGATGCTCGGGATTCACATCTCCCAAGGATCCGTTAAACTATTCACTATGTAGTAGTATTTCGCTATTATAATAATGTGTAATAGTAAAATAAACTTACTTTTTAATAGAGTTAAGGGGCTACAGATATAGCCCTTAACACGTAATAGTGCCAATTGTCTATACAGTACCGTAATACCTCATGATCGGGAGGCTACTAGAGGATACTCCATAGATATGACACAAATCAAACTCGTACAAGGCACGCTAAGGTAGGTGACATGGCACAACTAGGCAATGCCAGAATAGATATACCAATTACGCTTCCGGACCGGTGGTAGCGCATAGCAGCTACTACCGCCCACCTCGGGCCACACCCCCAAATCAAAAATCAAAAGTGGCCACAGAATTAATCCAAATTTAGAGTATAATATCGAGGGATGTGTCCGATAAAAGGTGCTACCTTCTTAGCCCTTCAATCGCTCCTGTTTTAGCCACCTTATGCCAACTCATGAGAGTCAGGTCCACATATTTACCTCAAAGGGAATGCTGCCACCATCCTACTTCATTCTGGAATCTCCACTGCGTACATGGTTGTTAAAGTGGTTTTCGGAGTTGGCAGAGAGTATGACAACTTCTGATCTCGGTCTCTTCAACAACCAAACGTTATTATAACACCGCGGTCATTACAAAATAATTTTACTTTTAAAACCAGAATATAACATCCCTTTCAAAACCATACAAATACGATATCATTTTTATAAAACCCAAATCAATATAATATCATTTTTATTTCAAATATATCCTTTTTCCAAAATCATAGCATTTTCAAATCATAATACCTTGAAACCCATAACTTTGAAACATAACTTCCAATACTTAAATGGTTTAATACTAAATTGCTTTGTATAATAAATTAGCTTCTTTTATTTCACAAATCAATTCCAAATACAAATTTGAATCCCCATATATTTCAAAGCTTTAAATATTCCACCATTTCAAAATTAATTCTTTTATAATCCCATATACATCAAATTAAATTACTATTATTTAGATTTGAAATGTTTACGTAATTAATCCAATATCATTTAAGAAAACATTTAACTTCACATAACTGGATATTCTTTCAATTTATTTAACTTGATATATTCATTTAAATCAACTTTATATTCATTTAAATCACTCTAAACCAAATCAAGTTATAAGAATCTTACCTTTTAAAATCTCAATTTTATTTAAATTTCAAATCAAATTTATTTGAGTATAATTCTTAAATAATTCAATCCAAACCAATTTCATATTTATCTTCCAACTTAATTCTTATTTAAGTCATTAAAACTCCAGAAATATAATTTAAATAAATACTTAACCATATTTTATCTTAATAAAATCAAACTTTATTATTAAACTCCTTTTAGACTTTAAATCAATTTTACACATAACTTAAAACCAAGAATTCAACTATATATAAATAATATTTATACAATATCCAAATCAATATCTCATAAAACCATATATTTCTTTACAAAACCATAGAAATCGTTTCAGAATATTTATATACATAGACCACGGTGTCTGTATATAATTTTCTATCCTATGGTCAAGTGATACGGATATTTATCATTTTAATCCGTAATTTAAAATAAAAATACGGTTATATATCATTTCAAACCGCAATCCCGAATGAAATAAAAATGGATAATAACTTGCAGTTTATAACAATGTAAATAAAACATCCATTCATCCAATATCAATCATCAAACATTTATCACAATCATCATCCAATTTAAACAATAACATTAATATAGAACAGATAATAAATAACAGGTAACTACTGGTAGTTTATATTCAAAAATAAATTAATTTAACTGGCAGTTTATTTGCAATAATAAATTGAATATCAATTTAATTTAATAAATTCAATTTAACTGGAATGATGATAAAAATAGACCAAACATCAAATAATAAATTTCTAATCACATCAGAAATTAATTTAACACACATAAGAAATTTTAGAAGTTGTGAGTGGGTTAAAACACTCACCTTTTGAATTTAAACTGAATTTAAATCCAATTTAAACCCAAAAATTGAATAGTCTCAGAATTCGTCCAAACTAGCGCCAAAATATCGGAAATTTTGATACGATCCTAGCGGAAAAAGCTGCGCATGAATCTGAATCCGTATGCAAAGGTTATGCGCAATTGAACATTGCAAAATTAAATTTGAAATTGAATAAAATAAACTAACAGAAGCAATACCCTGAAGCCACGTATCATCAGTCTTGTGCACAAACACTGCCTACAGGAAAACGCAACAATCTTGACCATAGTCGCCACTACGTCAACGCGCCTCGCCGCTGCCGCGACCAGCCGCCCCCTCGCCAGAGTTTCACTGGGCCCTTCCCTCAACACGCCGACCCCACTATGATGTCGCGATCGCCCCAATTTGACTCAGCCGCCGCCATGAAGCAAAGCCCTAGGTCGAATTTTTCCCAAAAAACCGGCCGTCGATTCGATGCAAAAACTATACCGATGAACTCTCCATCGTCGACTCTACAATACCCAGAAATGATTCGACGCTCCGACAACGTTCATCGATGTGCGATGAACGGCCGTGAATGTTTCATTGATTTCCGGCCACATCAAAACTCAAATTGAAAAACGAATCACAGAATTGAGATGTGCTCTTCGAGAGCTTTCCGACGATAAAAAAATATGATATTGTTGGAGAGTTTGAATTTTTGGCTTTGGATTTAATATTGAAATTGGAATTAGGAATTTTTGTTTTGTCCGCTATTGAAATAAGGAGATGAGGAAGAATTGTAAGTACAGACAAATGACAATGAGGGACAATTAGGGTTTATAACATGGTATTTATAGACAAGCTGAAATAGAATAGATGGGCAAGATTTATTTACACGTTGAACGATAAAATGGCCCGAAAAGCTCGTTTCGACTCCGGAGCGAAATTGGGTCAACCCATGTATCAAAATAGATGTTTTAAAATATTTAAAAATCAATGGAGCATGTTTCAGGTCCAAATTCCATCGTATGAAGAAGTTATGATAAAATCAAAATTTTCCAAACTAATTTCAATTGATTTCAATTTCATTAATTTCAAAACGTTTCGAGTTCGTACGATCAAACGACAAGTCCGATTGCTAGAAACTAGTAATCCTACAATAATTCACCATTACGGATCCGATGAAACTAGTTTCGTCGAAATCCGAGTCAGTGGCCAAAATGGCTATTTTCCAGTTAATTAAATAAATTAATATTAAATTAATTAAATCAAATTTCAGTTAAAATTTAATAAATCACAATTCCTCTCATTTTAAATTACTTGGACATTTACCAAAATTTAGCACAAATTCAAATGTCACTTTAATGTTGATTCATTGATCAATTTCAGCGTTAAATTTCATTTTCACTAAATTCAAAAATTAAAAATTAAATTTCACTACTTCTATTGAATTTAATTTTCATTCTTATTATTCAATTCATCATGGTCAAATGGATAAAATAAACATTGGGTCCATGATCTATTACATTATATTCTCAAATTCCATCTTGATTTCAATTAGCGTAATAATAAAATATTTAATTTCATTTAATTATAATTACTCCAATTATTATAGTTCAAATCCCAACAAATTGATAAATCTTTATTCCCATTCTTAAAATTCAATAAATTGTCCAATTATTAACATTATTTTCAAATATTACCTTAATTAACATTAACGTAATATTAAATTATAATTATTGTAACTGATTTTCAATTTTTAAATTAACAAGCTACATAAATAGGTAACATACAATAACCGTTACCGTTAACCTTCAGTCGCATTAATAAGATTTTATTACTTACCAATCAATGTTACCATTTATTTTCCTGATACTAATTTCATCTAATTTACATTAACTATCTATTATTTGCTTGGTAAATCCAATATTTCATTTATTCGCTTATGTTCCATTTATAGTCAAGTATAACATATTTTCATTAATTGGCATTTCATTCAATCCATTAATTATTAATTTTAATTAGCATTTTTTACCTTGCATTCTGGTTATTGTTTCATAAATATGATTCCCAATTATTTCTTTGATTTATACTGACATTGATTCTATCAAATTGCACTTTATTACTTATTATTTCCTCAATTAATATAACTTTGAATCTATTTCCCAATTTACAAATTACAATCAATTAAACCTTACAATTGTTTCAATTAATTGAGATTGCCCTAAATTAGTTATTCAATCAGTTCCATTTTACGGTACAATTATCATGGTTTATACCATAGTGCATTAATATTCCTATTTTATCTTAATTTCAAATGACGTAATATTACATTCCATTTACTACAGTAGATCCAATTAATTAAAAATTAATTTTAATAAATAGTTTTAAATTTGATTTCAACTAATTACTATAATTTCTTACGTAGTATTGAATTCATTCAGTCACCACTAATTATATCATTTCACTGGTTAATTCAATATTCCAATTTGTTTTCTCATATTAAACTTATTACCAAGTATGACAATTTACATTATTTCAATTAATTACAATGCCATTTTAAATTGTTAATTTTTATTACAATTGCTACATTTAATTTCTAACATTCGCTTCATTATAAATTATTAAAAATTTATTTCTTTCTAAATTTAATTACAAAGATCTGATTAAATTAATCAATTTATTTATCAAAATTTACGGGTCGTTACACTCTTCCCCACTCAAAACTTTTCTTCCTCGAAAAGGAAAAAGGAGGGAAAGAAAGAATTAAGTAAACAATATATTTATTCAAAAATACTAAATTTATAAACAAGTAAATTACAAAATTTATAAATTTGAATAAAATATACCAATTTATAATCACTAAATCTTTTTATACTTAAATTAATAAAGTTTGGAAAACATTTTAAAAAAATTTCTAAGTCCAAAATTTACGGAAAATTTCGGCAGAGTCTCCTTTGTACGGAGAGGCTCGAGGAAAAATATAATATCAAATATAACAATATACAACATATATCTTCCAAAATAATATATATCCCAACACAGGAAAACAATATAATAATGCTATAAAACCGTAATCCGAGAACATACCTATTTGTTGGGCAATCAACACTTAAATTATGAAACCAAAAGCAGTAGCAATTGCTTCCATAACCTGTATTTCACTTATATAATCCAAAAGGAATTAATAATAATTATATAAATGAAATATTTAAGGTTGTTCTCAACTTCTAATAGACAAGTCAATATAAAAAAACGACAATTAATTGCAACCACCATACAATCATCATATAGAATCAACACACATCAATTATCCATTCATATCAAACAAACAAAATAAATAGTTGTTCGGGTTCAAAACTTTAAATTGTACAGGATGAAAAATAACTACTAAGTGCACTATTTACTCAACAGCCTTAGATGAAACTAAATAGATTATTCATTCACCCAAACAAATTTAAAGTATCCTTGCCCAAACAACCATAAACCAAACAAACAACAATTTCAAACAATAGATCAATTTCATTCTTATTAATTTCATTTCATACCTTTGTTGTTTGATTTCCTTTTCATCCCTATACTAATTCATCTTTTTATTTTGCATTTACTTCTTACAACCCTTTTACTTCTATTCATTGGTTCAATGTTTATTTCATTTAGTTTCATTTATAACTTACAAATCTTATTTCATTTATTAATGCCGTCATTTATTAATCATTAAATAATTTCATTTATTAATATTCGTTTATTCATAATATTCATGTTTAATTCAATTTCTTTGCATATTAATTCATTTACCAAGGTTTATAATCATTTATTTATAATACTTACCTTTCTATTATGTTAAATCGGTAATATTATCAATTATACTTGAGTTTATAACAACTACAACAAATAAATCCTTATCTATTAAAGAATGTATTGAATACTTTCATTACTTTTAGGTTTACTTGTAAAAATTTCCACTACACTTTCTTATTAACATCTCAACTTTTATAATCCGTAAGTTATATATATTTTTTAAGGATGTAATTGAAAGTTATACAAGTTTGTTTTATTTCCTTGAATTAGTTTAATGCTCGATAATAATATCCCTTGTCTTATAGGTTACACATTTCAAATTTCTTTAATTTCATTCATAACCTAGCATTAAATCTCTTAATTAATTAAAGGTTTGAATTGTTAATTAGTTGCAACCCATTTCACTACAATAATTGAAACTATTTGTTAATGGAAACCTAAGAACTAAATACCGGGTTAAATTTCAAATCATTTTAAAATAATAGATAAATGTATATACTTACAACTTATATATCCAATTATATTTAGAACAATTTGAAATTTATATTTGTTTATCAAAATAAATCTGTAGTAAAACTACTACAGCGGCCTTCCTACTTCGAAGCTCAAAAATGAATGTCGATGATGCGTGCACTCATCACCGAAATTATTTTCCAGCGACAGAGAGGGGAGTACAGAACTTATTTCTTTCCAAAATTTCTTTAAAAAAAAATTCTTTTCCAAAACATATTGAAATATTTATATCAGAAAATACTTCTAAATAATATTATTATTATATTCCAAAATCATTCGGAAGAAATTTTCAAAACCCCGGGACTTAAATTCTAAATTCCCAATTTTCAATATATTTTTTATTTTCAATCTCATTTCAACTATTATTTATAAATTTCATTACCTAACAACCAATATATTGCAACCAAATATATATCATTTGTAAAAAAAATTATTTTATATATAGAAAATATAATAGGCAAAATTATTTCATTCACATATATTCAAAATAAATATTATGTCGGTCTGTCTTATTAAGTGTTTAGAAATCCTTGTTGATGTCATAACGTCCTATACATCAACCAGAATTTATAAATACAAAACGGAACAAATTAACACAATATAAAAGCTTTTATAACACTAACAAATATGCTCTCTCATATATATACACTCAACGACTCATTATAGGGTATTACTACCCTATTTGAAAAGAGTCAGACCCCAGAAAGCTAAGGTTTATCGCTAAACCAAAGCTCTGATACTAGATGTAACATCCCACCTTTTTGTACGCTTTAAATCGACGATAAACCACACACGTCAGACTTAAACCATACAGAAGGGCGTATTATTATGGGGTAAATAAAAAAAACAGGAATATAAGAACAAAATAGAATCTTGTAGCGGAACGATAAAATATAATAATCAAATAACAGTTCATGAAGCTGTTTTACAAAATATTTGATTATACTTATACAACACATATCAGAGTTACACATACCAGAGAATGACAAATAATGCAGTGGAACAGTATGAATGTAGTGGAATAATATAATAGATAATAGTAATAAAATCTTCGTCTCCTTCCTCCAAAAGTAAGGCCTTCAAACCCTGAAATGCTCAGACCGACCCGAGCAAATTGAAAAGACAAAACACTCGAGTCAGAACTAAAAGATCTTATGTAAGTTAAATTAACAGGAATAAATATGGGTGGAACGGCGTCAGAGATGTTTACGGGATTTGACATCTCCTATCCAGTGTCTAACGTGAGTGTAGTAACTTAAGAGATGCTCGGGATTCACATCTCCTAAGGATCCGTTAAACTATTTACTATGTAGTAATATTTCGCTATTATAGTAATGTCTAACAGTAAAACAAATTTACTTTTTAATAGCGTGAAGGGGTTACCCATATAGCCCTTAACACGTAATAGTGCCAATAGTCTATACAGTACCATAATACCTCCTGATTGGGAGGCTACTAGAGGATAGTCCATATGTACGACACAAATCAAACTCGTACAAGGTGCGCTAGGGTAGGTGACACGGCACAACTAGGCAATGCCAGGGTAGATATACCAATTACGCTTCCGGATCAGTGGTAGCGCGTAGCAGCTACTACCGCCTACCTCGAGCCACACCCCCAAATCGAAAGGCAAAAGTGGCCACCGAATCAATCCAAAGTCAGGGTATAATATCAAAGGGATGTGTCCGATAAAAGGTGTTACCTTTTAGCCCATCATCGCTCCTGTTTTAGCCACCTTATGCCAATTCATGGGAGTCGGGTCCACGTGTTTACCTCAAAGGAAACGCCGCGACCATCCTACTTCATTCTGGAATCTCCACTGCGTACACGGTTGTTAAAGTGGTTTTTGGAGTTGGCAAAGAGAACAACTTCCAATCCCGGTCTCTTCAACAACCAAACTTTATTATAACACCGTGGTCATTTCAAAATAATTTTACTTTTAAAACCAGAATATAATATCCCTTTCAAAACCATACAAATATGTTATCATTTCCGTTTAAAAAACCAAATCAATATGATATCATTTTTATAAAACCCAAATCAATATAACATCAATTTTATTTCAAAAAAAATCCTTTTCCCAAAATCATAGCATTTTCAAATCATAATACCTTGAAACCCATAACTTTGAAACATAACTTCCAATACTTAAATGATTTAATATTAAATTACTTTATATAATAAATTAGCTTCTTTAATTTCACAAATTAATTCGAAATACAGATTTGAATCCCCAAATAAACTATTTCAATTCCCATATATTTCAAAGCTTTAAATATTCCACCATTTCAAAATTAATTCTTTGATAATCCCATATACATCAAATTAAATTACTATTATTTAGATTTGAAATGTATACGTAATAAATCCAATATTATTTAAAAAAACTTTTAACTTCACATAACTGGATATTCTTTCAATTTATTTAACTTGATATATTCATTTAAATCAACTTTATATTCATTTAAATCACTCTAAACCAAATCAAGTTGTGAGAATCATGCCCTTTAAAATCTCAATTTTATTTAAATTTCAAATCAAATTTATTCGAGTATAATTCTTAAATAATTTAATTCAAACCAATTTCATATTTATCTTCCAACTTAATTCTTATTTAAGTCATTAAAACTCCAGAAATATAATTTAAATAAATACTTACCCATATTTTATCTTAATAAAATCAAACTTTATTGTTAAACTCCTGTTATACTTTAAATCAATTTTATACATAGCTTAAAACCAAGAATTCAACTATATATAAATAATATTTATACAATATCCAAATCAGTATCTCATAAAACCATATATTTCTTTACAAAACCAAAGAAATCATTTCAATATATATATATATATATATATATATATATATACCACGGTATCTGTATATAATTTTCTATCCTATGGTCAAGTGATACGGATATTTATCATTTCAATCCGTAATTTAAAATAAAAATACAGTTATATATCATTTCAAACTGCAATCCCGAATGAAATAAAAATGGATACAACTTGTAGTTTATTACAATGTAAATAAAACATCCATTCATCCAATATCAATCATCAAACATTTATCACAATCATCATCCAATTCAAACAATAACATTAATATAGAACAGATAATAAATAACAGGTAATTACTGGCAGTTTATATTCAATAATAAATTAATTTGACTGGTAGTTTATTTGCAATAATAAATTGAATAACAATTTAATTCAATAAATTCAATTTAACTGGAATGATGATAAAAATATACCAAACAACAAATAATAAATTTCTAATCACATCAGAAATTATTTTAACACACATAAGAAATTTTAGAAGTTGTGAGGGGCAATTAGGGTTTATAATAGGGTATTTATAGAAAAAGTTGAAATAGAATAGATGGGCAAGATTTATTTGCACGTTGAACGATAAAATGGCCCGAAAAGCCCGTTTCGACTCCGGAATGAAAATGGGTCAACCCATATATGAAAATAGATGTTTTAAAATATTTAAAAATCAATGGAGCAGGTTTCAGTTCCAAATTCCATCGTATGAAGAAGTTATACTAAAATCAAAATTTTCCAAATTGATTTCAATTTCATTGATTTCAAGGCGTTTCAAGTCCGTACGATCAAACGACAAGTCCGATCGCTACGAAACTTGAAATCCTACAATAATTCACCGTTACGGATCCGATGAAACTAGTTTCGTCGAAATCCGAGCCAATAGCCAAAATGTCTATTTTCCAGTTAACTAAATAAATTAATATTAAATTAACTAAATCAAATTTCAGTTCAAATTTAATAAATCAAAATTCCTCTCATTTTAAATTACTTGGACATTTACCAAAATTTAACACAAATTCAAATGTCACTTTAATGTTGATTCATTGATCAATTTCAGCGTTAAATTTCATTTTTACTAAATTCAAAAATTAAAAATTAAATTTCACTACTTCCATTGAATTTAATTTTCATTCTTATTATTCAATTCATCATGATCAAATGGATAAAATAAACATTGGGTCCATGATCTATTACATTATATTCTCAAATCTCATCTTGATTTCAGTTAACGTAATAATAAAATATTTAATTTCATTTTATTGTTATTACTCCAATTATTATAGTTCAAATCCCAATAAATTGATAAATCTTTATTACCATTCTTAAAATTCAACAAATTGTCCAATTATTAACACTGTTTTCAAACATTACCTTAATTAACATTAACATTATTAAATTATAATTATTGTAACTGATTTCCAATTTTTAAATTAACAAGCTACATAAATAGGTAACATACAATAATCGTTACTGTTAACCTTTAGTCACATTAATAAGCTTTTATTACTTACCAATCAATGTTACCATTTATTTTCCTAATACTAATTTCATCTAATTTCCATTAACTATCTGTTATTTCCTTGGTAAGTCCAATATTTCATTTATTCGCTTATGTTCCATTTATAGTCAAGTATAACATATTTTCATTAATTGGCATTTCATTCAATCCATTAATTATTAATTTTAAATAGCATTGTTTACCTTGCATTCTCGTTATTATTTCATAAATATGATTCCTAATTATTTCTTTGTTTATACTAACATTGATTCTATCAAATTGCACTTTATTACTTATTATTTCCTTAATTAATATAACTTTGAATCATTTTTCCAATTTACAAATTACAATCAATTAAAACCTTACAATTGTTTCAATTAATTGAGATTGCCCTAAATTAGTTATTCAATCAGTTTCATTTTACGGTACAATTATCATGGTTTATACCATAGTGCATTAATATTTCTATGTTATCTTAATTTCAAATGATGTAATATTATATTCCATTTACTAGTAGATCCAATTAATTAAATTTTAATTTCAATAAATCATTTTAAATTCGATTTTAACTAATTACTATAATTTCTTACATACTATTGAACTCATTCAATCACCACTAATTATATCATTTCACTAGTTAATTCAATATTCCCATTTGTTTTCTTATATTAAACTTATTACCAAGTATGACAATTTACATTATTTCAATTAATTACAATTCCATTTTAAATTGTTAATTTTTATTACAATTGCTACATTTAATTTCTAGCATTCGCTTCATTATAAATTATAAAAAAAATATTTCTTTCTAAATTTAATTACAAAGATCTAATTAAATCAACTAATTTATGTATCAAAATTTACGGGTCGTTACAAGGTGCGATGCTTGTTCGCAGCTAATTAGGGTTTAGTTTGTTCGCGTGGCTTGGGCGTAGGTGGCTGAGGTGTCGGCGCATGAGGGTAGGTCGCAGGTGGGTTGCAGAGTCATGATGTGAGGTTTGTGTAGCTTGGAGCACGATCGTTCGATCGCAAAAAAAATAAAGAAGGTGAAAATCATGATTTGGAATAGGAAGGCGGGTGGCACTGTGCACGAACGAGAGCTGGTAGAGTTGTATTAGGTTTGTTTTTAGTTTTGGTTAATTAAGTTAGTTAGTTTAATAATGTTAATTAAAATCGTATCGCTAATTATCGTATAACTTTTATGTACGAGACCCGATTCGAGTGAAAAGGAATATTGTTGGGATCGTATCGACGAAGGCTTTGGCGTGGAATCGAGGTGGTATTTATTTGAAGCTAAAAATATTTTCAGTTTCAAATAAAAGGTGTGTGTTTTATATGCTCACGAAGTACTAGAATATTTTTATGTTACTTAAATTTTAAATTATGAAGCGATTTAAATTTATTGACTGTTGTTTGGAAAATTTATCTGACATTTAAATTGATATGAATTAAAATGATAGGAATTTGAATTGACGGTTCAAATTTGAAATGAGAATTAAATTGCTAGTTAAATTCTCGATTATTGATAACTAGTAAATACTTATGATATTTTTACAGATTTGGATGTTGATTGTGATGGATGTTATTGATTGATATTTTAGATGATTTAGATGTTTATTTATTTTGATATATCCTGTTATCATCCAGTATATTATTTACAGTATATAAAACTGTAAATTGAATTAGTTCGAATAAATTGAGAAATAGGTTGAAATAATATATACCTATGACATTTATTTTGGATTGAAATGATACATATCCACCCTTAAAATTATATTGAAATAACTGACCACTTAGCCATAGGATAGTAAATTATGTATGGACGTTGGATTGGTTAAATTAAATGATTTTAAGATTTTGATTTGAAATTATTTAAAATGATTTTGATTTTAAGAAATAAAATCAAACTTATGTAAATGGAATCGTTTTTGAACTCGAGCTCGAAATGTTAAAAACGAACTTTTTAATAGGAATTATTTAAAGAATCGAGTTTAAAAATTTGAAGTTATAATTGAGAAACCATTTGGATGATGGATATTGATTTGTTTAAGTGATTTGAACTTTTACTCAAATTTTGAAAAAAATTCAAGTAAAAGTAATTTAAGTGGATATTTCTAAATTGGCTCGGAATTGAATTATTTTAAAGAGTTGAATCTTAAATTGAATATTGAATTAAATTAAATTTAAGTGATTTAAATCGATATTCTAAAATCGAACTTGAAATTATATAAATCGAAATGGTTTAAAATTGAGAATTAGATTGAAATTAATTCAAATTTGAATTGAATTGAAATTAATTGGAATTGAAATTGGAATTGAGTTAATTTAGAATTGAAATTGAAATTGATATGAATTAAAATTTGGAATCGAAGTTAATTCGAATTGAAATCGGAATTGAATCGATTTAATGGAAATGGAAATTGATGTGTAGTGGAAGATTTGGAATTGAATTAGTTTGACTTTGAAACTATTTTCAAATAAATTATTTTAGTGTAAACTATTTGAGACTTTCTTTTTAAAATATTCAAATTATTTTGATTTTCCAGCTATTTTGCAATATAAACCAATTCAATATTAAAACTATTTATATTAAACTATTTTAACAATTTAACTGTAACAACTCAAGCTATTTTCTAAAAATTCAAGCTGATCTGATTAGGAATTATTTATATTTAAATCGTGAATCTAAATACGAATTAGGTTAAACTGAAATTATAACCTAAATAGAAATTTGAAACAATTTTGGAAGCGAAATTGAGATATTAAGGTGAAAATGATTTTGAAGTGAAATAACATATTTTGAGTAAATATGATATTTTGAAATGTAATTGATTAGAAGTGAATATGATATTTTGATATCAATTATAAATCGATTTTGAAATGTAAAAGTACCAACCGCTGCATAAAACGACGTTTTGTTATTAAAGATACCATGGCCTCTTATTGGCGCACTCTCTATCAATATTGGAACCACTTTAACGACTGTGTACATGGAGGAGATTCTAGAACGAAGTGGATGGATTTAGCGTCGTTAGCTGGATTTGAAGAAAGAGAACGATGATGAATAGACCCTGAAACTTGTGCCAATTTGAAATGACTAAAACGGGATGGCTTGACTGGGCCGAGCGGGCTTGCTACCCCTAGCGAACATCCGTTCTTCTATTTTTTGGACTCGGTCCATATTATTCCTCTTGTTGTTGGTTTCATTGGCACACCTTGATTTGGGATAGCCTCTCTTTGACTCGATATGGGATGGATGTACGCGGTTGGCGGTCATGGCTACGATGCGTTACCATCAACCCTACGACCTGAACTGGTAGGATCCTATCTTGGGTATTGCCTCACGTGCCTTATCATACTTTTATACCTATAGAGATCCTATGATTATGGTTGAGTGTTGTCGTATCATGGCGCATCCTTGTCCCCTGACGTTCTACTGGGGCATTATATGCAAACTGTACAACAATGCTCAAAAACGCGTTAAGGGGGATTGATGTAAAGCCTTAATGATAAGAAAAATATTTATTTTACTTTTTAGACATTATATTTGTAGTGTATTCTACTATATATAAATATATTGAAGGATCCTTAAGAAATGGAAAATCCCCTAGCATCTCTTGAGTTATTGCACGTATGTTATACACTGGATAGGAGATGTGAAATCCTGTAAATATCTCTGTCGCTGTTACACTCATGTTATGTGATATCTATTTGACTCACATAAGGATATTTTTGTCCTGACTCAAGTTTTTTTTTCTTTTCAGTACGCTCGGGTCAGGCCTGAATATTTCAGCACATCGAAGATCATTTTCTGGAGGACGAAGACGAAGATTTGGTATGTTATTACTATTATTATTCTCTGCATTATTTAATTATCACTATCATATATATAAATCTGATAAATGCTGTATAAATTATAATCAAATGTATAATATAAACACCTTCATGAACTGTTTATTTGATTATTATATTTTGTCATTCCGCTGCGAGATTCTGTGTTTGTTTTCTTCTCTTTTTCTTATTTTCCTTAATTAACATCATTGATTATCTACATTCTGTATTGTTTGAGTTGGACATGTGTGGATTATTGTCAATTTAAACCTTCTGAAATGTGGGTCGTCACAAATTCTCTTCATAAAAATTATATCACTTTAGACTTATGGAATTTGTTAATGTTCAAAATTCCAAAATCGTACACATTCAACTCTATAATCCAAATACGAAGCCCGTGGTTCAATGATGACAATTATTACTAACCGAGTTGCTTGCGCCAAAGACTTTAACTATAAGTTAACTTCAGTTGACTATGATACTAAACTCATATAACTAAAGAGACAAATCCTCTCTTAGCTAGTGTTTCACTTCCAATGCTTCCACTCGACCCAACTATAGTCATTCGATGGACATCGTACAACAATTGAACTATAATCAAAGATGAGCTTCCACATTTAAGATCAATAGTATTCTCAAGTCAAGAGAATTGTTTAATTTTGTCATATTGATCTTTTTGTTTGGCCATAGTTCTATTAG
Source organism: Allium cepa (assembly GCA_030765085.1). Lineage (NCBI taxonomy): Eukaryota > Viridiplantae > Streptophyta > Magnoliopsida > Asparagales > Amaryllidaceae > Allium > Allium cepa. The sequence continues at coordinate 275,294,599 of CM060928.1, forward strand.
CTAACAGGAAACTATTAAGTGAGTCATTTCGTAGTTATCTAATAATAATCAGTATATAACCCTTTGGTTTCAGAGGAAATCACGAGTAATACACTTCCATACATTTGAATAGTGTACTCTAGTCTCAACGAATGCATCGATATCCAGTCTCGATAAATCTCAACTAGGAATGTTTAAGATGGTATGTTTATTTTATTAAGATAAATCACTCATAGTTACAACGCATTGTAACAACTATCACAAAACGTATCATTTATGGATTTTCTATTGAATAGACTTTTAATAAAAATAATTAATGTATAACACATTACATGAAGAAAATGCCTTTTATTTTGAACATGAATGGTTATCGAGTTAGATTTATGTAACAATTACTTAACTTGCCTTATAGCATACCCTAACTCCACCAGATTTTTGTAAAGCTTTTGATCCAATAATAAAGAATACATCAAGACATTACAAATGTAATTTTATTTTATTGAGCTTTACCTGATGCTGAAAATTATTTATACAAATTCTCTTTATCAAAACTATATCACTTTGGACTTTTGGAATTTGACAACCGTCAAAATTCAGATATCATCCATATTCAACTCTATAGTCCAAACACTGAGTCTTTGGTTCAATAATAGGAAGTATTACTAACCGAACTATTCTAGCTAAAGAATTTGATTTTGAGTTGATTTCAGTTGACTATGATACTAATCTCGTATAACTAAGGAGATGATCCTCTCTAGAATAGTCTTTTACTTCCAATGCTTCCACTCGACCTAACTATAGTTATTCGATGGATTTTATGCCACGATTTAAATATAGTCAAAACGGAGCTTCCATATTAAAGATCAACAGTATTCTTAAGTTGCAAGAGCTATGCAATTTTGTCACATCGGTATTTTTTTGTTTAACCTCAGTTGCATTAACTAATAGAAAACTATCAATTGAGTCATTTCATATTTATCCCATAAATATCAGTATGTAGCTCTTTGGTGCCCCCAACAGCCAGAAGTAATATACTACCTAACATTTGGAGAGCGTCATATACCCTAGCCTCAACGGATGCATCGATATCCAGTCTCAATACATCTTTACTAGAAATATTAAAATGGTATATTTATTTTATTGTGGTAAATCACTCATGATTACAATGCATTATGACCACTATTTCAAAACATACCATTTATGGATTTTCTTTTAAATATACTTTTAATTAAAATAATTAATTAATAATGCATTATATCAAGTATATAATGCACCTTTTAATTCGAGTATGATTGGTTATCGAGTTGGATATATGTAACAATTACATAATTGCCCCTTGGGCATACCCCTAACTCTATCAATCTCCCACTTACACTTGGGACCAATTATAAAATCTCAGTCTCATCCCTTTGGTCAGTTCAATGGAGTTAGACCCTTTGAATGGGTCCACTATGTTGTTTAATTATCTACGATATCAATTAACTATCTCAGATGCTGGTAAACTATTTTATCGTATGGAACTATTCAGGGTATGTTTCTTGCCTTTAGTGAGCTTTTATTATTACATTGTTATAACATAACAATGATTGGTATTCTTGATACCTATAATCACCCCTAGCTCAGCTATAAATTTGTGCATTTGTATTTATGCATTGCTTTTATCGTAGTAGTACTCAAGATGATGTTTTTAGCCTTTTCATTGAATTATCCGCAATGTTTTATTTGAAATATTTCCAAATTAAAGCTTCTTAATTAAGATTTCAACATGAATTTAATATTGACATATTATACTTAATATCACTTATGAAGTTTGAGTCTGTCACTCATTCATAAGGAGTTTACTGTTTTTATAAACAATCCTCTAGTATTTTATAAATACTCAAGAATACTCTAAACTACCATTGGATAATCTTACTTTGGATTTGACATTTTCTTCATGTATTAAATACATAAACAAATTACAATATTGTAGAAATACAATGTATATGATCATTCCTATTGCTAAAACATAATGAATCCATAATACATATTCCTTATTAAACATTTAATAAGGTGTCTTTCCATCATTTGGGACATTCCCATTATCCTTTATACATACTATAAAAGATATAAATTATAAGTCCAATATCAAGTATTAAACAGCCAAAGTTTTACCCATTTTGACATAAGTACATCATTAACAATTATTAGTATGCCTTTACTTAATAGTCTAGAAATATCCATGTACCTTTTAGTGATACTTTCTTATGGACCCACACTTCCTCTGCAACCATTTGATATGTCTATCAAAATACTTATTCAATCCCGTCGCTTATAAAATGATACATTTTTATCATTTCTTGGATCCTATCCTAGAACTCACATACTCAATATCATTGTAACATCCCTAATTTTTGATAACATTATTTAGAAGATTTAATTAGATAAATTAAATAGAATAATGATGATAAGGGGATTGAGATTTGAATAAAATTATAACATGGGTTGTGCATATAATTAAATAAATGGGATTTAAATTAGTTGAAATGTTGATTAGTTTACAAATGGGCATATTAGTAAATTAGCCAATCTATTATACACGGCTATACATTTTCACCATTTTCCATTCATGTTCATTTTTATCAAATCAAAAATAAAATGCAAAAACCATAAGATAGCCGTCTATTAACAAGAAGGAAAAGAGGAATTTCAATCTGAAGCTAAGGATCAAAAGCTAGGAAGGATTAATCAATAACAAATCTCAGATTCCTTATCAGGTTTAAGTGAATAATAATTCATTCCATCTCTTTTTTTTCTATAATCCTATGATTTCAAATTTGAGTCTTTATTTTGTTTCTAAGAAATATTGGATGATGATATGCTTAATTTATGAATTGTTTGATTTAAACAATTTGATTGTATGTGTAATTCGTACGGTTTTAGGGACAAAACCATGGGTTATTGATTTTAAAATGCCATGGAAAAAATTTATGTTAAGAAAAACATAATTATGGATATGGTTTTTAATTTTTATAATTTTCCAAGCCATGAAAATTTAATTATGAATTTTTGACGATAAATATGATGTAATTAGGTTAAAAATTTATTTTGAATATTTCAGAAAGAAATTGGGTCTAAATTTTAAATATGTTTGATTACATGATGAAATTGATTTTCTATGATTTTTGGGGATTTTTCTCAGTTGATTTATTTGGGAAAATAAATTCTTGTTAAGAAGGCACTTTTTTGAAGATGTTGGTTTTATTATATGGAAGGGCTTAAAACGTTATGTTTCTTTGATTTGTATCTAAGTTAATGTGGCACTTACTAATTGTAAAATATTCTAAAAGTTTTAAGGTAACCAATCAAGTGATTACAACTAGCTGGTTAGTTATAAGCAGTTGGTTTAGCTATAAATCAGCATTTTAGGAAAAAGGTGCCGCCTATTTCGGAGGCACCTTTCGATTCCTTTACCTCTGCACCATTTCAGTCGAAACTGTATTTGTCGAAACTCACATAGTCAGAACTAAGGCATATGATATTAATAGAATTGGGACGAAGGGAATTGGTAAGTAGCAGAAAGTAGGGTGTCGAAAGCTTTGCTTTCGTCAGAGTCAAAACCAACGTTCTGTTTTAAAAAGGTAAGTTCCTTCATAGTTTTTGAAGGGCTCTCCACTAAGTCGATACCATATAAATTCGAAACCATAGTTTTTTTCTAAAGTTAACTTCCTGCCTTGCTCTATTTAAAGTTTTCAACATAGTTGAAAGCTATGCTTTGGAAAGGGACTTTATAAATAGCTTTCAAAGGGGAATCTTTTCTTTAAATAAGAAGCTTTCGAAAGGGTAGGTTCCAACCTAGTCGAAATCTAACCGCTATTTGCGACACCTCGCACCTCTAGGCATCTCGAAAATCGGACATGACTAGAAGCATGGGTAGTCGGGTGAAATAAAAATCCATAACATAGCACAAAGACTAAGGCATCAGCATAGAATGATTAAAATATTACAGCGGAAGAAAACTTTCACTGGTTATAAATTAATAGTAAAACAGCTTCATTAAAAACAACATTATCCCAAGTTTATTTCTAAAACCAAAAGTACCAAGTAGTCTCCACTAAAACTTAAAACATAAAAAAATTCACAATATAGGTCCCCATATATAGAGTAAAGTACGGAAAAGAGAAACGAAGTACATGAAACAAAAGAAACAAAAGCCGAAGATGACAACTGCTCCAATGACCCTCCAAGCTGCAAAGAACTGCTACCTAGACCGGCCCTCCTGTGATTTGGGGAAAACAGGAAAAATAGGAATGAGTCAGACATAAAGTCCGGTGAATGAAACATAAGATGAAGTAGAAAGAATAAAACAGTTTAATTCCAGGTCTTCCTCGGATATCGCAGAGGGTGAATAATATAATGCAATGAATCCTTCTTAGATATAGTTTCTAAAAAGCCAAATTCCATGCCCACTCTAGGGAAGTAAACCATGCAGAAATACAAAATGTTAATTGGTCTGTTGGACCTGCTGTCCTTACTTATCCACGTGTTATAGCATGAAAGTCATGCTCTTCACCCATGCACTGTGACTAAATGCCTCTTATGTCTGATCGGCGCCAACTCAAACAACCTCGCAAGACCCCGAAGTTGCACTCAGGCTCCGCCAAACTGGACTCCTATCCTCCTGTCTCCTCAGTCACCAACATGGACTTTCCCCTATCCAAAGTGTCGGTCCTCCTGAAAGAGCGCCCGTAGCTAGGTCGGATGCTCAAAATCCTCCAACGATCTGCCTAAAGAAGTCTACGTCGAAGCACACTTGTCATGTTCCATCCACGTCGATCTACGTGAAGGAACCTACGATTGCGGATTCTATCTATCCTATGTAATAGCAACATATGAAAGGTAACAAATATCCTTGCGAATCTACTTGCCCGCTTCTAGTATGTACAGCCAAAACTATATTTTGGTCTTGACTACATGAAACACCTATCCAGACCTTTACAAGGTATGCCTACCAAATCGCTTCCATATTAATTAATTTAACCATTACATTTTACATATTTTTTATTTCTATTAATCTGCTTTAGGACATTTTTATATCCGATTTGGTTATTTCACAATTTCCCTTTTCCTTACAAGAATGGTGTATCTATTTCACGCCTGTTCAGTCTATATGGTTTGTTTGTAATTTTTATACCATTTTGTTACAGATTTACATTAGCCTTTAGGGTCCATTTAATTTACATTTTTTCCTACCCTAATTTACGTTCTTCTTTTAGAGATTAAATCAGTACAAAAAATTTATCTCACAGCCACAAACTATTTAATTACACAAAATTTCACTTTTACATTTCTAGGCCATATATGAAACAAAAAATTTATACCAATTAGATAGTCTAATTTTGTTCCAAAACTATATTCATAATTTTGTAATTATATCAATCAAAATCACAATTTAATTCAAGTAACAAATTTTGAATTTATTCAACTAACCTGTTCTACCATTAGAAATTGAATAACAATTCTAATTCAATTTAATTAAACCAATCTTATTTACACCATGAAACGTGAATAACAATTTGTTTGTTCCAAGTTTCAACCCAAACATGAATTAGAATTGAGAAGTGTAAGAAGGAGAAGACACAAAATTAACATAAATTTCAATCTTGTTTATGCCATAAAACATGAATAGATTATTTATATGTCCCATATTTTAAACCAAACATGAATTAGATTTGAGAAGTGAAAGAAGAAGAAGAAGAAGAAGAAGAAGAAGTTGCACTAATTTACAATTATTCTCAATTAATAACATAAATTAATTCATATTAACGTGCCAGAAAAGAACTGAAATTGAATTACTTTATTTTTCTATTTCATATTATTTCCCACTCACCTGGCACTTGAACTTTTATAATTTGAAAAGGCTTTGCTTTAATATTTCTTCCTTTGATTCTTCTAAATTTCTCAAATTACTTGAATATATATAGATAATTTAATTTGGTAGAGATTTGTTTATTCAATAAAGAAAATGAGGAAGAATAATACACACTAATTTTACTGTAGAATTATGGCGATGGCTAAATACGAGATTAGGTTTAGGTTAGATGGTTTATTATAGATTGTTTGAGTGAATATAATTCATTAGATTATTTTAGATTAAAACTGGTTCTTTCATACAGTTAATGGTTATCCATTGTAACCCATACACATCACTCAACCAATAAAATTTAGCCATCTCATCCTATTACATCACTGGAGCGAATGGGAAGCCACCACATGTCAGAAACAGAGCTGAAATATGTAGAAGAATCACTGGAAACGAACCAGCTAAAAAACATCGCTCTAGATTTTGGGCGACAACGGGACTTGATCTCTAGTCACTAAGGAATTCAAAATGTGCCTCTACCACTATACCAAATGCGCTTTTAATTTCTTTTTAATTGTATTCCTTGTAAAATATCGGTGTGTTACACTATTTTCCTTCCGAAGTATTGAAGTCATTAATATCTTCGAAAGGTTATTCTTTTTTTTGCCTAGGTTTAGCCGCTTTCTAATTACTTTCGAAAGGGGTTGGGTTCTCAAGGTGATGGATTCGAAAGGGGGTTTCAATTTTGTCCTTCGAAGTTTTAATTTTTAAATGTCTTTGCTTTCGACTATGGTGGTTCCGACAATATCAACTTTTTCCTAAATTAGTTTTTGTTGGTTTCAATAGAGATACTTTCATAAAGGATCATTTTGACCGAAATGATGTTTTTAAAAGTAAACCCAATGCTTTCTAAAGGAAACTTCATTTGTTTTGAAGCTATGTTTTAAAGAATCCCTTCATGATACCATCGAAAGTTATCATTGCTTTCGATAGGTACGTACTTAGAATTTTGAAAAGAGATTTTTTGTTCTTTCGAAGGAGGTCATCCGGTGGTTTCAAAAGTGATGTTTTAAAGTTTCAAAACAAATAACCCATTTCCATTTTAAAGGAAAGGCCATGGCATAAATAAAGATTTTGGAAATATTATTCAGATTGTTATTAACCCATAACTATATTTTGGAAAAAGGGCAGAATAAGTCAGTTAAGTTAACCCAGTAGTAAATATAACTTAACGGATGTTAAAATCTTAATTAATGATATTGTCAGGGGCCAATAGATTTACAGTAAGCTCAAGAAAACTATATGATATTAGCAGGGGCCAATAGGTTCATATTCAGCCCATGAAAACTATGATTGGATACTGGCAGGGGCCAGTAGGTTTGTGGTTAGCTTATGAAAACTATATTCGGATTGAGATATTGATAGTCAATCAATAGGTTCCGAGTTAGCCCATGAAAACTAGGATAAGAAATAAGATATTGGAGTTACCAATAGGTTCTTAATGATCCCATAAAAACTAAGTAATTGGATAGATAGTCCATAAACATTTACCAAGTTAATAGTAACCTTAGAAACTATAATTGCGACAGATAATCCAGAATAAATTTATTTGTTTTGTATATCATCATGATGTTTTGAGATATTACGTTTTAACTATAATGACGTAGAATTTCACCACTTTAAAATATACTATTTAAAGTGATTTTAAATATAAAATATGTAATGTTATATGATTCAAACAATATTAGATAGGATTTGAAAAGAGAAGTATACACAAAAATAGTAAAATTTGTTACATCGACAAAAGTGACAAAATGCTGATTTTAGAAAAGTAAGTTTCAATGGTTAAATAATTTTTTTAATTAATTTATGAGTGTTTATATTTTTAAATAGCAATATACAAATTTATTTTTAATTTTGATTTACATAAATAAATAATTTAACTAAAACATCAAAATGTGAACATAATCGAAAATCAACGTTTGGTTGATTAAAAGTTGTCGCAACGTTGTCGCTCATTTATTTTCTTATATAGGAACATATATTCAAATAGTATGAATATTAATTAATTCACTAATCAATTTTACTTTTACTAAACATAGTTATAAAATTCTAGAATATAATTAACAAAAAGTAAGCATAAAAAGACAAAAAAGTACAAAATTCAAAAAGTAAAACATCAAATCAAACAAACATAATTATTACTTTCTTTACTTAATATTTAAGTGAAAATGACTAAATTAATGATTTGAAATGTGATGTTAAGTGTTAAAAAAGTAAGGCTGCTTAAAAAGTAAGTAACGTTATTTTGGTATTTTGGTAAAACGATATTTTAGCAACTTACCACTTCATTTTTTTCTATAAATACCAACCATTTTCTCATTTTTTTCACATCATTTCTAATCTTCTTCGTCCTTCTTGAAACTCTCTTTAATGGCTTCTTCTTCTCTCTTTTTCTAACTAATGTTTTCAAAATCATATCAAATAACCTCCAAACACAACCAAACTTTGCCAAAGACCTTAGAATACCATTAATATGATCCACAAATCCGTACCTGTTTTAGTCGTCAATATTCTCCATCAGTTCAACTCAAATTGGACGGAAATATGAACCATTATGGGAAAAGAAGAAGGTGGTAGAAGAAGAAATAGAAGACAACATCAGAATCTCACAATCACAACGGAACAATATATAATAGATAACAACTGATCTTTGTACAAAAAGAACTATTACTATTTTATACATTACATCATCGAAGTACAACACCCAACAATAACATAATAGTGGACAGTTATAATAATTTGACCTCACAAAGCTGAATATATAGCATATCATACACAGCGGAATATAAGTCAGATACATGACATACGTCTCCGTCATCCAACTCGTCTTTTGAGCTCCATAGCATCCTATACTGAATCTGTAATACTCGGTCTGACCTGAGCATTATAATAAAATAAACACCCGAGTCAGTCTGGAAAATCAGCGTGCGAAAATAAACTCTAACTTAAATTTTTTTAAAGTTTTCAAAATCTTTTGAAAATCAAAGGTATCTCGTAAGACCGCACCACAAATAAACATGTCGGGTTTAATGTTATAATAGTGTCTAAGTAAAAATACTTAAATTAAATAGCTGAAATTGTTACATTAATTAAATTCCAACAATATTAGGCTTTATAATCAAAACCGTGAAGGACAAGTAAGGAGAATGGATTTCCAACTGAATGACTAGGCATTGGGGTACCACCTGTCATGGTACCTAGTCTAGATCAGTATACCGAGAACCACTCCCAATCCTCTGCAACACAAGACCGGACTACCCCTTACTGGGTAGTCCTAACAAGATCACCCCATGGTTGGGATCAGTAACCGCCCAAGCAGCCGAAATAAAGGGACTCTAGACAGGGAAAAACTTATCCTAATTGGAAGCTACCCACTTAGCCTTATTGCATATCCCCTGATTTTTAGTCATTCCCGGTTGATGAGGCTCGAGGCTAAGCGTTACCTTTTTAGAAACATTCACTTAGAATGCTCATTGTCCTCCAATGACAATGTGTTGATAGCATTCATCCATACAAATTTGTTCCCGGTCCGAACGGAACCGAAGGCACTACTTCTACTACATCCATTTTGGAATCATCCTCAGGATTAGTAGCGATTATCCCTTGTACTTCACTGCTCCATCTTCGACTCCAAGCTCTTGTCTTCCTTTCGAAAACGTACTCATTGGATCGAAGTGGTTTTCGGATCATGAATCCGATCCTGATCTCTTCGAAACAACGTTCGCTACTTCTTGGTAAACTCAACCTCGGTTCTTTAGGAAATACACAGCCGGAAATAAGAGATCACCTCCTAACCGTTAGTGGACGGATTTCCTTATAAACATCCTAGAAAAATGAACGAGTTTATACATACAGTATAGCACCTTGAACGGTAACTGTAGCATATAAATTCCGAATTTCCTCCAGAAATTCCCAAAGTTGTATTCGGGTCCAGATTTGATAGTCGGTTTTTTTACTATCAAATAAACAATCATTCATTCAAATATTTTATTTCCACTAAAAGTCACCCAGACTTATTAAATTTAGATTTTTATACAAATTTGATCACTTCATCCAGAACTATGCACTTAGAATATTTAAAATTGAGCTACTTAAAATACTTTGTTCAAACTAATAGTTATGAAATTCTATAGTAATTTTCCAAGTAAAACTTTGATCAAAACTACTTTAAAAATAAGCTAATTTATAGAATATAAATATTTAAAAAATTTCCTTTAAATTATAATACTACTTAACCTTCAAAAATAATTAACTACTATAATTAACTTAATTAACATTTACTTTAACACTTTTAAAAATAATTAAATAATAAATTTTCTAAAACATTTCTTTAAAACTTCTAATTTATACTTAAAAATCTTTCCTTTAGAATATACCTAACTTTCCAAAAATACATTTCCACTTCAATAAAACCGGTCTTGTCATTTATAAATCCTTCTCGATTTATCTTAAGTTTAAATTTACGTTCCAACTCCGTAAATTTCCTTCCCCACATTTTTAAAAATAAAACCACTATTTACTTTTAAAACAAATTACCGTCTCCTTATAAATTTCTATCGTAAATTTAAAATCTCAAATTATCCACTGATAAATATTTCACTTTATTTACAAAGCCTGTTTATAAATTCCATAGTCTCATTATCCTTTTAATCATAGGTTTCAAAACACTTAAATTGTTTCTCTGAATTTACTTGCCTTAAAATTATTTCTCGACTTATCCAAATTTATTCCAAAATCCATTAATTCCAGATTTACTCCTTTGTTATGATTTATAACCGTATTTAAATCTGAAATATCAATTCATACTTTATTTCAAAATTTCCCTTTTATTTTTTCCCAGCCCATTTAAAACTTGAATTTAAAAATAAATCCTTTGTACTTAAAATCAATATTGCTTAAGTCCTTATTTTTAAAATCCTTTAATTCACATTTATTAAAATACTCTATTTTCCCCTTATTTTGGAATTTACCAAATAAGGTTTTAAAATATAATTATTTATTTTCCAAATTCTTTTCTTTCTAATTCGTCCAACTTACTATAAATACTTTACTTAAAATTCCCTTTTTATTTTCTTTCAAAAATCCAATATTTATATTTTTGATATTTTAAATGCCAAAAATATATCTCGCAATATCATAGGATCCCATAAAATTAATTTTCCAATATAACCAATCATAGATGAATCAAATAAATCATATCACTAAATATGTAATAACTTCACACTTTGAGGAATCCAGTTGGATCCCTCCAACCTGTTTCCCTACATCTACATATGTTAGCACAATATAAAAATACTAATCCCACTTCGAGGGGGATATCACGGTACATAAGGTCATTCGCTATTATGCGGGGCACATAGGGTCTCATCCGCTATATAATGCGGGAATATCAATTACTCCAATATATGTACTATTATATATGATATCACATCCAGATTGATAATAGTTATCAATTTCAATCAATCATTCTATAATTTAAATTTTAACAAATTAAATTGACCAGTAATCCAATTTGAGTGAGATTAACTCACCTTTGACTTTTAATTTGTAACCTACTTCCATCTGGACTTGTTTTCTTCCCGATTTTGGAACTTATATAACATTATAAGGTTTATTAACATTTGAACTAATCGAACAATCAATTACCATTTAATAATTTAATTTTAAACTAATAATTAATTTTTTAACTAATTTTCCTTTAAAAAATCTTTTAGTAACTAAAATAATTAAATAAGCTAATTAACAAGTTAATCATCTTAACACATATTTTTAAAAATTAAACAATAGGCTTACAAATGTGTATATGTATATTTGTTTTTTTGAAACTATATATATATACCTACAAAATAGTCTATATAGATTTAAAAATCTTATATAAACTCCTCAAATGTTTAAAATTTCTATTTTTTCCTTTTCCAAAATCTTATCTATACATATATATTTTCTGCTTATTGTTATTATACTTACAAATCTAAACTTAAGTTAATCTTTATTCAAATTAACAGTTTTACCTCCTTCCCAAACGAGCAGCCCCCACACGACCTACAAACTTTGATCGACCCACCGATTTCACCGCCGTCCTATTTGACAAGATTTCCACCAGCCTGCGTCGACCATGTTGATCCCAGACCCTCTACGAAAAGGGCAACAACCTCCTTCCTCATACCGCTACAACGAAAACGCCCCCTTACACGATCGCATGCTACCAAAGTGGGCCTACCAATGCTCTTCACGATGACAAACTGCAAAGAACCCCCCTCGAACCCCAACTCTGCCCAAACCAGACAATCCTAAACCCAAGTCGAGACTTGCTCACGACATTTCTATCAAGCTCAAAAAAATGCAGCCGCCCTCTTAAATCAAATATACCAGATTAACGCACACACCAAAACGAAATTTTGATTTCATTTCGTTTTTTCTTTGCTTTAGACTTTCGTCTGTTGCTTTTATTTTATTTTTTTGAGATTTTGAGGGATCAATTTTGAACTTCATGTTTTCTATAGCAATTTTTTTCTTAAGCACGGCTGATGTTTTCAAAGAGGAAGAGATTGCATGTAGACAATGTCTTATGTAAATTTATAAAAGAAAACAGGGGAGACAAGAAGGGATGATTGCGTGAGTAATAGGTCATGCATGTTGAATGAGGTTTGTACAGTGGTTTGAGATGTTGAAAAAGCTTTGATGTGAATTGCTTGACCAGTCAACTTATATATAAATTATTTAAATTTTATATTGTCTCGAAATCTCAACTTAAAATTTTGACCTCCTATCGAGGCGTTCCGCTAGGCGTTTATAATGTTATACCCTTATTCCGAATGCAAAGGAAAAGGTTTTAAGTCCTAATTTGAACGTATGAAGAAGATAGCTTTTTGAGCCCAGTAATTATATTGAATTTTCAATATGAATTTCAGCGCGTTTATATACCGTACGATCAAAGATAACTCCAAATGTTACGAAGTTCAAAATCCGATAATAACACAATATTACGGATCCCATGGAACTGGTTTCATCGAAATCGAGACTGTGCCTTGGAAGGCTGTTTTTAAATGTCAATTTAAACGATGTATTTTCAAAACTGAACAAACCACTTTTAAGTTCAATTTTAAAACTTTTATTATCTTCAGTATTATTAATATAGATTTTATAAGCCTTTAAAATAATTTTAACAAGGCTGAAACTCCAGATTCAATATTTTACCCAATTTTCAATTATTAAATTCAATAATTAAATCATACAATAAATAGTTATATTTGAAATTCATGTTAAAAATTAACTTTTAAATATTTAAAATCAATTAAATATTTCAATTTCAAATATCCAAAATTTCAGATCGTTACAATTAAAGTATGGTTTAGCATCTAAGAATGGAAGAAATGATGGAGGAGAGGTTGGAACCCATGGAGGGCGAACCATATGAGAAAAGGAAGCAAGCTCGGAAAGCTCTGGAGCAAGAAAAAAAGAAGAAAGTGCTGCCGATTTCATTCCAAGGAGCTAGGAGCAAATACAAGTTTCTACATAAGCTCTGCTGGATTTTCGAGAGTTTGGAAGAAGAGGTCGATAGCATAAAGCAAAATAAATGGTGTAGAAGTTGATTGATTGAAGTTGAAAACAATAGTGAAGTGTTGGATTAAATGAATATTGGTACGAAGTTAATTGATTTGGCTAAATGTGAGTATTCATATTTAAAGTTGCTAATTTCTAAAAATATTTCAAGTTAATAACATGAAAAGTTTAGTATATATTGGATGATTTAATGGATGATAACTTGGTTGATATTATGGTTGATTATATGTTTGTGATATGGATAATAACTTGGTTTGTTAAATGATAATAAAAATGGTTAGTAAATCATAGTTAATTTAATAGGAATTTAAATTTATATAAATATGAGTAGGAAATTATTTTGCCTCTTAATGAAATCAAAATATCTAAGAAGATTTAAAATGATAATACTATAGTATGAAATGAAATGGAAAATGGATTTGAAACATGAAAAATATTGTTTAATATGATTTTAAAATGATTTAGAAATGTTTTATAAACATTTAAAAGTATTTCCATGAAGTTTGAAAAGAAATTAAAATTTTAGTCAAAAATACGCGCGTCGCGTAACGGTGGTTCGTGATTTCGCGCCATAAAAGTTTAACGAGTGTAAAAGTTGGAATATAGCTTAAAATTCTTCAAGTTAATAATTTTCTAAACTATTATATCCATAGTTTTCCAATGAAGAAAGAAAATCGAGATTTTGATAAGTAGATTTTAAGATATGGTTAAAACAAGTTTTTCAAAAAATCGTGGTTCTGCATTTCGGAATCCAAAACAAGATTTCTTTGAAAATGATGTTTTAAAATTGTTTAAAAATATAAAATAAATCTTTTAAAATGTTTTAAAAGTGATTTAATTAATAAAAATAGATTTTCAAATAATATAAAGTCGTTTTAATCAATATAACTTTAACACTTTTCAATAACTTTTGAAATTTTGTTTTAGCACAACCGTTCTTTTTCAAATATTTTGTAAAGGTTCTTAAAAGGCTAATAGAGTATTCTAAGGGAGATTTGAAGTATTTATGGAATGGTTAAATAAATGAATAAGTGTTTTAAATATTGATTTGGAAGTTCTATAAATCATTTCTAAAAATGAAAGGAGTACGTGGAAACGACCAGTACATTTGTCCCACTTGTGAGATCTAAACGATAAAACAAGGTGCGTAACTAAGTCGGGAATGGAGCAACCAGTGCCATGAAGTTACCTGGCCTTCATTTTATCTTTTATATGAGGGGTGGAACAGATCGAAAGTTAAGTCAGGATGCTCTGAAAGATCATAATTAAAAAAATTCCAAGATAAAAGAAAAGAAAAAATTCTTTAAATTTATCATAAATGGTTTATATATAAGATTTATAATATTGATATTTTATAAATAAAAGTAATGGAATTATAAACGAGTTTTATAAGTGTTAAAATGAAGTTATAAAAGAAAGATTATAAGTAAATAAGATTTAATGAAGTGGAATTTTCGTTGTTTTATAAATATTAGAATTGGTTTTGTAATCAAATTTATGTATAGATTTGCAATTAAGATTTAGAAATAAATTTATAATGGATTTTATAAATAATAAAGATTGAAAGGAATAAATTTGTAAATAATAGATTTATAAGTAATTAACTTATAATTGGATTTTGACTTATCAATGAGATAGAAATAGAATTTGTTAGTAAAGGAGTTTTGTATGTGGAAGTTTATAAAATATAAATGGAATTAATAAATACTGTTTATATAAATCTGAAATTAATTTAATTTGATAAGTCACATATGAAAGTTTATTGAAGGACTTATATTCATGATTTTAGACACTGAATAATCCTTTAAATTAAATGTGTAGAAGTAATGAATTCGATAAAGGAATTATATTCACGATTTTGGACAGTGAATAATCCTTTAAATTAAATATGTAGAAGTAATGAATTAGATAAAGGAATTATATTCACGATCTTGGACAGTAAATAATCCTTTAAATAAAATGGATGTTTTGGAAAGTGATATTATAAAAATGAGTTTAAATGGTTTGAAAATAAAATAAGTTGTAAAATTACTTATTATTAAAATAAGTATATGAAAATGTTTTTCAAATATCCAATAACTGAAATGGTTGTGAATATTATCTTTTTAAATATCATATTTGGTGCTTTTGGAGCTTCAGCAGGCGAGCTAAAGATCTTCATGTCGTATACACGTATCAGTTTATTATTCCACTGCATTTCTTTGCATTGTTGTTGTTGTAAATTATTAGCATTTCTGAGGACAAGTTATTATAACTGTCCAAGCTGATGATTGTTTATTGTGTACTCTTATATTGATTTATGTATATTACAGTTTCACTTATAAAGATTATTGATCTATGTAATATGTTATTCCACTGCGATGTTTGGTTCTGTATTATTTTGGTTCTGTTTCTCTCTTATTCTTCTCTTCTTCTTTCTTCTCTCTTTCTTCTCACCCTCTCTTTTCTTTCTCACGATCATCTGCAATCGGTGCACTCTGGGTCAGACTTGTGAGGTTTATTATTGGATTTAGAGGGTGTCGATTTCGGGTCGCCACATTAAACATTGTGGATGCAGGAGCACAGTATATGGTTTTATAAATGTTTTAGGATACTAGTGAGGGGAAACCTGTTTCGCTAAGCAGCGTGGTCTCACTAAAATTCTAATTTATTTGAGATAGTAAATTATTATTCATATCAGGCTTTATGTCTGACTCGAAGTTTTTTTTTTGTTTTTCCCTTAAACTCTCGGGTACTCAATTGACTTTAAGTAGGTTGAGAGTTAAGGTTTCCAAATGTTCTTTTAGATGAATAAAGCTTCCGAGGACGTGCAGGAGGCAAGCTTGTTATTAGAGTTCTTTTATTTCCGTCGTGTGCTTTGTTTGTAAAGGCAAAATGTTTTCTCACCTATCTATATACTCTGATCTATTTAAGGGCATCAGCATATGTCGCTCTTGGCGTATATTGTAATAATTATATGTTACTTGAACGTGGTCTACGAATTGGGATTATGTAATCAATTTGGAATATTTTGAAATGGGATGTGGAATTTGTTTTTTGTTTAAATTTTTCCCTATTCTTGTATTTGTTGTGTATCAATGTATCTAATGTCGTCGTATTTGGTCGTCGATTAATGACTATGGATGACTTCAGCATCCGTAGACGTTAGTTTTGGGTTTCCAAGTAGGGAGATGTTACAAGTTGGTATCTGAGCATAGGTTTATGAAACTTTAAAAGAAACTTAAACCTAAAAGATTTTCAAACATAATCCAATGAATCAAATAATAAGATTGAGGTTTGGTTTAACGCTATAGTAACGTACTTGTTTTTACTATATATAGTTATATATGTAGATAAGTGCACATTACCCGCTCTCTTAGACCGTTCTTCTGTATCTTACTAAGGCTTGTATGAAGATTTACGAGAAAGGAGATATGGAAGCAGGAAATGGAAAAGGAAATCTCAATGGAAGAAGCACCACAACTGATGGAAATACTCGACCCACTACTAGGACAAACCCGGATCGACCGGCTAATGCTAATAACCAAAATGCTGAAGCCAATGTGGATGTTAGAAATCCACCAGCAGATATGCGGGCGATGTATCAATTCTTTGCGGGTTTGATGCAAGCAGGAGCTACTACTGGAGTTACTGGAAATATAGAAGGAGCTAATCCTGTGGCTCCAGTTGCGAATATAGCTTTGTTGAGTAGATATTACACCTGTTTGGGTGGGAAGCCATTCTTGGGAACGGAAAGTGTCGTAGAAGTTCATAATTGATTGTTGCATTGTGAGCATATATTTACTGATTAGGCCTGAATGATGGACAAAAGGGGAGATTGGCCTCTAGAC
Source organism: Allium cepa (assembly GCA_030765085.1). NCBI lineage: Eukaryota > Viridiplantae > Streptophyta > Magnoliopsida > Asparagales > Amaryllidaceae > Allium > Allium cepa. The sequence continues at coordinate 275,311,876 of CM060928.1, forward strand.
AGTTACAGGGGTCAGCACTATATTGGTGGAATAGTGTCACTGTTGGAGTTTCGGAAGATTAGTTAACTTGGGCTAATTTTAAAATGAGATTTGAGCAGAAGTTTGCATTTGAGTTTGCCTAGTCTGAGCTGATGAGGAAGTCTATGGATTTATTACAAGGAGAGATGTCAGTAGTCGAGTATAATACCAAGTTTGAAGAGCTGTCTCGATATGGATAGGCTATTATAGATACTAACATCAAAAGGAATGAGAAGTTCATTTGGGGATTGATGCCCAAGCTTACTAGAATGACCATGACACATGTCCATGATCCTAGTAATATAGTGGTGGAGATGGCTAATCGCCATGAGGAGTTACTTGCTGATTTAGCTAAGAGAAGTCAGTGGAAACTTGGGATTCTCAGGGGAAGAAGAGGAAGTTCTTGAATAAAGGGAGCCCAAAAGGGAGATACAGCTAAGAAGCCAAAGGCTGAGGTAGTTTGCTATAAGTGTGACAAGAAGGTTCACTTTCCTAATGAATGCCGGTCAGGGAATAGGAAGAAAGTTGTAAGTAAGATGAATATGAAATGCTTCAACTGTGATCAAGTAGGGAATTACAAGAATCAATGTTCAGAGCCAATTAGGGAGGATAAGGAAAAAGTCTTTGTTATCGGATCAACTTGGCCTACTACAACTGATAAAAGAAAGACTGTGATGGAGGGTACGCTTTTGATTTATCGTACTTCAGTTAGAGTACTTTTGATACCGATGCATCACATTCATTTATATCTTAGTGTTTGGTTGATAGATTATGTCTAGAACCCACCTACCTTGTTACTTCCTTAAGGGTTATGAATCCAATAGGAGGGCACGCAACTCTAGGGTTAAGATGTGACCAGTTAAAACTTGATTTTTTAGGTCATAAATTTGTATGCGGCTTGTATATTATTGATTTCATAGATTTCGGAATCATTTTGCGTATGGATTGGTTGAGTGGGTATGGATTGGTTGAGTAGGTATGAGGCTAGAATATTTTGCTAGGATAGGAAAATATCACTGAGACACTCTGATAGTCATAACCGAGTGATATTCTCAGTAGAGAATACTGACTAGAGTGATAGTGCTATGCTTAATGCTATGTAGATAGGAAATGAGTTAAGTCAGGTTCGGGTAGCACGAGAGTTTGTAGATGTCTTTGAGCTAGTCACTGGACAACCCCCAAAAAAGCTATTGAGTTTAGAATAGATCACCTAGCAGGATGACACCTATTGAGAGGAAGGAATTGAAGGTGCAGCTAGTGGATCTAGAAGGAAGGAGTTTTATTATACCTAGCATTTCTCCTTATGGAGCGGTTGTTGTGTTCGTAAAGAAACCAGATGAGTCGTTAAGGATGTGCACTGACTATCACAAATTAAACAAAAGGACAATTAAGAATAAGTATCCTTTGCCAAGATTAGATGATTTATTTGATTAGTTGAGTGGAGCCAGAGTGTTTTCCATTTGTACTTGGCGATAGGTTTCCATCAATTAATAGTGGAAGAGGATAGTATTCCTTAGACAACATTTCAAACTAGATATGATTCATATGAGAGGTTGGTGGCGCCATTTAGATTGACGAATGCACCTGCTTTCTTCGTAGATTTGATGAAACGAGTTTTTCGAGAGTACTTGGATAGGTTTATGCTAGTGTTTATCGATGAAATTCTAGTATACTCTAAGGATGAGAGAAAGCATGAAGTTCATTTTAGAGTGGTACTTGAGACGCTAAGATAGAATCAGCTGAAAGCGAAGTTTACCAAGTGTCATTTCTGAAGGAAAGAGGTAAAATTTCTTGGTCACATGGTTTCAGAGAAAGGATTGTCAGTCAATCCAGATAAGATCGAAGCCGTGAATAATTGGAAGAGACCAGAGATGGTGACTGAGATCAAGAGTTTTTTTGGACTTACTGGCTACTACTGGAGATTCATTAAGGATTTATCACGGATAGCAGCACTCTTAACTAAGCTAACTAGGAAGGAAGTGAGATTTGTATGGTCCAACAAATGTGAGGAGGCATTCCTTCATTTAAAAAATTTGTTGACCAATGCACCCGTGTTAGTAGTTTCGGAGGAAAACCAAGGATTTGTGGTGTATACTAATGCATGTAGAACTGGATTAGGAGCGGTGTTGATGCAAAATGGTAAAGTCATTGCCTACGCATCTAGGTAGCTTAGACCACATGAAGTTAGATATCCTACTCATTATTTAAAGTTGGCAGCTGTGATCTTCACATTGTAGATTTAGAGACATTGTCTCTTAGGGGAGAGATATGAGTTGTATACCGATCATAAGTCTTTACGGTATTTATTCTCTCAAAAGGAGTTAGCTATGTTGGCGGAGTGGAAGGATTTGGAAGCCTTAGTCAGTTGTGATGTGCAGTTAACATCTTAACATCGACTACAGGTTCTAGCCAGAGTACCTCCTAGTTGTCTTGTTTAGAAGTTCGACCAGAATTGATTGAAAAAATTGCTTCTAAGAAGAATGAGTATCCAGTGTTGGCTGAGAAAATTAGAAGGCTTGAGGTTGGAACTGAGATTGATGATCTAAAGGATTATAGCCCTGACAAGAGAGGATGGTTGAGAAAGAAGGGACGGTTGTGTGTTTCAAATATGGAGGACTTGAGGAAAGAAGTTCTTGGAGAATGCCATCGGTCCAAGTTTACGATTCATCCTGGAGGGACCAAGATGTATCAATTTATGAAGAGGAGCTTATGTTGGGAAGGCATGAAGAGGGATATTGGCTTGTGGGTTAGGCAGTGCACAAATTGTAAACAAGTGGAAGTTGAACATCAAAAACGAGTGGGTTGCTTCAGCCCTTGGAGATTCCAGTTTGAAAATGGGATTCGATATCTATGGATTTTATAGACGGGTTGCCAAGGTCAAATAGAGGTAATGAAAGTATATGGGTTATAGTGGACAGATTGACCAAAAATGCCCATTTCATTCCCACCAGAACAGCATCTGTTTTAGCTAAGTTGTTCCTAAAGAACATAGTTAGACTGCATGGAGTTCCTAGTAGTATAGTCAGTGATAAAGAAGCTTTGTTCACTAGTGAATTCTAGAAGAGTCTACAGGAAGTGATGGGTACCAAGCTTAATATGAGTACTACGTATCATCCTCAAACAAATGGGCAGGCAGAGTGAGTCAATAAGGTACTCGAAGATTTATTGAGAGCTTGTGTATTGGACTTTGGTGGATCTTGGGAGGGTCACCTACACTTGGTTGAGTTTTCCTGTAATAATAGTTACCAGACTAGTATAGGAACGACACCATATGAAGCTTTATATGAAAGACCATGCAAATCACCAACATGTTGGTTGGAGACTGGAGACAGATTAGTCTTAGGTCCAGATTTGGTTAAAGAGGCATCAGAGAAGATTGAGTTAATCCGAGAAAGGATGAAGGAAGCTCAATCAAGACAAAAGAGTTATGCAGATAAGAGGCATAAAAACTTAGAATTCTCGGTTGGAGATAAGGTTTTGATTAAGCTATCACCAATGAAGGGTGTGATACAATTTAGAAAGTCAAGGAAGTTAGCCCCATGATATGTAGGACCATTCCAGATTATAGAGCGATTGAAAAGTTCGCATATATGATAGTGTTATCGAGCAGTTTGGCAGGTTTCCATAATGTATTTCATGTGTCTCATATTTGCAAGTATGTGCATGATCCAGAGACTACTATTCCTCTGACAGAGTTGTATGATTTAGTGGTAGAGCCTAATTTGACTTTTATTAGACAACCAGTTCTGGTTGTAGTTAGAGATGAGAAAAGATTAGGGAACAAAACTGTAACGACCCAAAATTTGAATACCACAAAATATAACACTTAAAGCTATTTTAAATAAAATATATATTAGGTTTTAGGATTTAAAAAATATTAGATCAATAGAATACACTTAGAGATAGTAACATTTGTTTATATTAACAAAAGTGACAAAATCCTGATTTCAAAAAAGTAAGTTTCAATGGTTAAATTAATTATTTTAATTTATTTATGAGTGTTTATATTTTTAAATAGCATCATACAAATTTATTTTCCAAATTAGGTTTACATAAATAAATAGTTTAACTAAAACGTCAAAATATGACCATAAAATACTTTGTCAAAAATCAACGTTTTATCAATTAAAAGTTGTCGCAATGTCATCGCACCTTTATGTACACATTCTTATAAAAAAATTAACATATGTCAAGTGAGTTGCAATCACCTAAACATGATTACTTTTTGAAAACACACTTAGAAAATTCTAGAAAGTAATTAGCAAATGTAAACTAAAAAGACAAAACATGTCATTTCAAAAAAGTAAACAAATCATTATATTCTTTACTTATCTCTTAAGTGAAAGTGACATAGAGTGGTGATTTGAAAAATGATGTTAAAAATTGAAAAAGTTATTTGCTTAAAATTTAAGCAAAGGATATTTTAGTCTTTTCAGGAAATATTATTTTAATTCCAAAAAAATTCTATAAATACACACACACTTTCTCACTTTTTTTCACTCTTCCTCTTCATTTTCTAAGCTTTTTCTTACTTCCTTTAATGGCTTCTTTCCATAATTAAATGATGCTAAAATATTCCTAAAAATAAAACAAAGAAAAATATCAACAAAACTCCACCCGAACCACATCAAAACTCCTCCATTTCTCTTCCTCTACCCACGGCTTCAACCACCACTACCCATGGCTAAACCCTCATCCCCCTCCACTCAAGGCCCTGAGCAACATCCCCTTCCCCAGTCCAAGTCGAGCCACTTCAAGTCCAAGCATTCAAATATTCGTGTGCGAAAAACATCAAGTAGCGGAGCTGTAGCCGGTTTCCGTTCGAATAAGCAAACAAAATGAGAACTCTAAACTATAGCTATATTAATGGTTATGAAAGTTAAAAAAAATTGATTGCTAATAATGATGTTTGATAAGTGTGTGAAAAAGATAGTAGCAACCTTTGAAACATATGTGAAAAGTTACATAATATACATACACACTTTGTGAGTATTATTAAAATGATACGCAAGTTATAATTGTGATCATATGAGATGTAATTATGGATGTTGATTATGATTTGAATTTGTATGTGTTGATATTTGATTGTCAATATGAAAATAAGTTACGTATACACGACATTGTTTCAAATGGAAATCACTTTCCAATAGTAATGAAAAAAGTGATATGGGATCATTTATACCTTTAAAATGGTTAAATATGTTTTAGAAATGTTCCATAAGTATTTAAACTTATTTTCACCAAGTTTGCATGAAAAACATAAAATAAGTCTAAACTAGGAGCGTCGTGGTTGTTCACAATTTCGCGCCGCAATGTTTAAACGAGTATACAAAGTGGAATTTAGCTTGGAATTTTTCGAGATAAGAATTTTCCAAACTATTATATCCATATCTTTCCAACAAGAAATAAAATCAAGATTTCATCTTGTAGATTTTAAAATATGTCCAAAACATTTTGCAGACAAATTGCACTTTTGTAGTAAAGTGACCAAAGTTTAAAATTGATATTTGAAATATTTTAAAAATATAAAATAAATTCTAAAAATACTTTAAAATATTTTTAATGTGATTTAATTTGAAAAGATGGATTACTAAATGATATAAAAGTCATTTTGAAGAATATAACTTTATAGCACTTTTTGCAACACTTTTTGCAACGCTTTTGCAACAATTTGTTATAACTTATGAATTATGGATTTAAACTCAACAATCCTCTTTCTCGGCTTTTATAAATGTTTTTAGAAGAATAATTAAGTGTTTAAAATAATTATTGGGAGGTTAAATAATCCTTAACAAAATTGAGTATGCGGAAACAACTAGTATATTTGTCCCGCCTGTGAGAGCTAAATGGTAAAACAAGGTGTGTAACTAAGGTTAGGAATGAAGCAACTAGTACCCTGAACTTACCTGGCCTTTGCTTTATCTTTTAGACGAGGGGTGGAACAGATCGAAGGAAAAGCCCGGATACTTTAAAAGATTATATTAAAGTTTTTCTAAATAAGAGGCAAAATAAATAAATGGTTTAAATAAACCAAAGGATTGAAAAATCTTAAAAGAATGGCTATAATGATTTCATATTCACTATAAGAATATTTTATAAAGATACATATCTCTCGAAGATATTTTTGATAAAGAGAAATGAATGAATCGAACAACAATCATCGAATTACATTATTTTTTATCGATGATTCGATTTCGAAGGATCGAGGTCGGATTTGGGTGATTCGTATCCAAAAACCACTTCGAACCAATGTACGTTTTGAAGTAAAAACATGTTAAAGACATTGATATTTAGGATTTCCATAGTGAAGGGCTGCTTGTTGATCATTTGGGGATAAACACCCAATATACATATAGCGGCAGTAGTCTCTTCATTATGAAATATCCAATGCAAGGACTATTCGCTACTAATCCCAACAGAATGTGGTACGAAAGTACCTTCGGTTTCACTCATTCCCAAACGAACATGTATGGAAGAGTGTCTGGCATTGCATTCTATTTACATTAAGTGATGTCCATTAAACATATCATTGCTGGTGGCAGAGAAGACACCTTCTCTTGGCTTAACACCCTTCTCTATGCCTCAATGGTTCAAAGATGATCTGTTTGAAAAAATCAATTATGTGATTATGGAAATTCAATGTGGTATTCAAAGTGGAAGGAATTGTGCTATATGTAGAGATAATCGTTGCCTCAAACCTCATCAATCGAGAAACGACCGAAACAGGGTTAGATGCAGCAAGGCTAAGTGGTTCGCAACCATTAGGTTATGATCATTCCTTCTAGATAAATTTTACCCATTATGGAGCCCAATTATTAATTAATATGGAAAGTTTGCTAAGAGAAGTCTCGGATAAAGGTTGGTAACGACCGGAGGATGACATATTCGGTACTATCTAAGTGTAGAGGTGGGTCAGTCTTGTGCAGGCAGGGGAGAAGATGTTCTGGTCCTCCGGACATCCATCTAGAGATGTACCCATCGGAAGGTAATCCATTTACCTAGTCACTGATATGAAAACCCATTCTCCAATAAGAACTTACGGTTTCGTTTGTAGAACCTAGTATGCTGGAATTTAGTAATGGTAACAATTTCGGCTAAGATTAATGAATTTATCTGAAAATGTTTTTCAAGAATGTCATTAAAAATAATATCCCTTAAATTTACGTAATAAAGTGTTTTGGTTATCATAAGGTAAAAACTCATTCCATGTTTATGTGCGATGTGGTCTTATGAGATAGCCTTTTGTTTTCAAAACATCGTACTTTGAGTTCTCACACCAGTCTCATGACTGACCCTGAGTTTTGTTTTCCCTTTAAACTCTGGGTGCCCTATTTTCGGCAGCCGTGTAGTCAGGATACCTTATGAGCATTTTGGAGCATGTTGAGGAGCATTCTGGAGAAGTTTTTTGGAGCTATGAAGCTAAAGTACCCAATGTAGATATCTACCTATATTCCGCTGTGTTGTGTATTTAGTATGTCCCAGCATATGTAAGGATGGGCAATCATAACTATCCCGGCTGGATTAGTATCGGACTCTGATGGTTCACTTGGAGTGATCATTTATGTATAATTAAAGTGTTGAATGTGATGTCAGATTCTATTATTGTGTTGTCTACTACCTTCATTTTCTTTTACACCCTTGATAATCTACCTCCCTAGCACTTGGATTTACGGCACATGAATATCGTTGATGTATTAGTGTCAATTTTTGAGGGTTGAGGAAATGGGTCCTCACATTTGGTATCAGCGCTAAAGGTTAAGGGATAACCTTTGCTTTGTTGGTGTACGACTCATTAGAGATAGGGTTAGTAATACCCTAGAATGAGTTTAGTCTGAGAGAGCATATATTTAAAACTTTAACATGAACAAGTATATTCAAATTTTATAACATTCCCTAAGATATCTCGTTTATACATCCTAAAAAAAATTCTTACTACACACAGATAGTAAGAAAAAGGTTGAAGAAGAGGACGAGCCGGAAGACGGGGAGGAAGTAGTGCCACCAATGGTCAAACACCCGCAGCTGCAGTAGTTGAAGAAGTAATTATTCCAGTACAACCCCAATCAACTTTGCAACCTTATGCAAGAATTATACCAATCTTAGTGGTAAACCATTCTGAGGAACGTAAACCATCATTGAAGTACAAGCGTGGATTCGCTCATGTGAAAGGATTTTCAAAGGACTAAATATTGGAGATGAGCAGAAGAGATACTTAGCTTCCTGGCAACTACAGGATGGAGCTCTAGCTTGGTGGGAATCTGTCACTCTAAATGAATCAAAAGATAATTTATCTTGGAAATGGTCCAAAGAAGTTCTAGAGAAACAGTACATGTCAGCTGTTAGAGCCAAAATTGGTCACTAACATCCAAATTCAGATGAAAGCATCAAATCACAGTCACAAATCACAGATAGAATGTATGTGGAGAGTATAAATACGAAGAATGGTAAAAATTAAAAAGAAAGCAGTAATAACACAAGATTTATAGTGGTTCGGTTGACTCCGGCCTACGTCCACTCTAGAAATTTTCTTTTTATTGATGTTAGAATCAATTACAGTTACAATCTAGAGTTTTTAGAATAATGATGGTAGAGCAGCCTTAGTAGGGAAGAAGAAGGGAAGCAGAATGAAGATCCCTTTTTTTGAAGCCCCATATGCTATATTTATAGGCAAAACCTAAGCTATCGGGTTCCTGAGTGATGCAGGCCCACTAAGACCATCACTGAACCATTCCTCCCAGATCAAACGACCATCAGTGCGAACCGACATACATGGCCGAACTCCTTTGACCGACCCACTCATGACGTCGAACCACCTCGATGCCGAACCACGTCGACCGAACCACATCAACTCGCCGACCCATGCATGACCTCCTCTCCTTGATCGAGCCACATTCGACCGAGCCGCTTCAACTCGTCGACCCATGCATGTCGTCCTCTCCTTGACCGAGCTGCTTCAACTTGCCGACCCATGCATGATGTCCTCTCCTTGACTGAGCCGCATTCGACCGAGCCGCTTCAACTCGCCGACCCATGCATGACGTACTCTCCTTGATCAAGACTCTCCTTGACCGAGCCGCATCCAATGCCGAACCACTCACAATGCCAAACTACCTTGATGCTTGACCGACCCATGCATGATCTAAACTCTTCAACCGAGCCATACTTCCCAGGCCGAACGACCAACATCGAACCATCTAACCAGCTCAAACCCATCGTATTCCAATCTCGACGAACGAATAGTTGATTTAGTTGAATCTGTATGTCTACGGTCCTGACAAAAAGGCGGGTTAACATTTTCCCTCCAAAACATGCCTTACGGTAGGAAGGTGTGTTTTGAATAGCTTCAAGTCCAATATCTGAAGTCTATGTTCCATTCATAACCATACTGTTATATCCATGATTCAACCCATCCTATCCAAGTGCCATTACCGTACTCTTATCCAAATCTACCACTACATTGAGTCAATATCCGATTTTGAATCTAAATGACCAAACCCTGAGCCAATTCCATGGCCATCTGAACCCGTCAAACCAAGTTTTAATCCATCCATAACCAATAGCCAAATCAATGACCTTTCTAGGTCGATATGCAAATTTGGGACCGCTCCAGGCCCTTTGCCAAATCCAGGACCTCACCGGGTCCATCTATCCTAAGCCGAAATCTGAATCCATGATCTCTTCGGGTTTAACTTCGAATCCGTCGACCTCATCGGATCGCGTTATCTTGTAGTAGCCTCGATCCTCAGGTCAAGGGCTTGTATGTTCTCCGGCCTCGGCTCTTCGACTGAGGACTTTCATAATTTTTAGTCTCAGCCTTTCGGCTGAAGACTTCTCCGGCCTTGGCTCTTCGGTCAAGGACTTCTTATATTCTCCGGTCTCGACTCTCCAGCCAAGGACTTCTATATTCTCCGATCTTGGCCCTCCGGCCGAGGACTTCTCCGGCCTCGGCTCTTCGGCCAAGGACTTCTTATATTCTTCGGCCTCGACTCTCTGGTCAAGGACTTTTATATTCTCCAACCTCGACTCTCCGATCAAGGACTTCTTATATTCTATGACATTAACTCTCCGGTCGAGGACTTCTATATTCTCCAACCTCAACTCTCCGATCGAGGACATCTATATTCTCCAACCTCGACTCTCCAATCAAGGACTTCTTATACTCTCCGACCTCGACTCTTCGGTCGAGGACTTCTATATTCTCCGGTCTCGACTCTCCGATCAAGGACTTTTTTTATTATGTTCGAGTCCATTGCTCTTTGGCAAAGGGACTCGTAATTCGCAATTACTGCCCCATCTCTCCGGTCGAGACGGTAATTAAGTGGCATGTATTATTTATTGAATTAGTCCAATCCCAATCATTACGGAATTCGGTTATCAAAGCGAAAGATCATACAACGAAGGGAATTAGATGTCCAAAGTGCCAAAGAAGAAACTAGAGTTTGTAGAAAAACAGAAAGAAAACAGGATTTCATAGACCCAAGCAGTACGGTTTTTCGTTATCTTAGAGCATGCCTGGGACCTTCCTCGACCCCGTACGTGTGTAAGTGACCTGGCCGTATTACTTTGAGTTCTATTACTTATTCAAAACCATAAATCCATTTAGTTGATAATAAGCCGACGGTGACTAGATCCGGCGCCACCTTCGTTTGAGGTAGGCGGTGCCCACTCCCGTTCCACTGCTACAGCTCGATTCCTTATGTATTGTTGAAGGTGACCTTTCCTTACATGCTCCTTAACAATATCTTTCAAATGTCTACAATCGTTTGTGTTGTGCCCACCTAGCTTATGGAATAGGCAATGCTGTCTTGACGCACGCTCGTATTCCGATGGTTCTCTTCTAGCCAGTCTTCGATACTGGAGGTACCCTCGAGTATCCAAATAAATCCTTTCCATAATTTCTGTCAAATCCGTATAAGAAGAAAATTTTGATTCTCTCCGTTTCCTGTTTGAGGGGTTACCGTTGTCACTCATTTTCCTTTTTCCCTTATCGTCCATGTTTGTTTCTTCCCTGGGTGGACCTCCACTTCTAACGGCATAAGCTTCAGCCTCTCTTCCTTCTCTTTCGGTCTAGCGTCTTCCTGCCTCAGGAATCTCTCTACTTCATGATAGAACTCTCCAATATTCATTGGGGGATCCCATTCCAACGATATCTTAAAATCCGACTTATCCGCAATTCCCGAAACTGCTGCCATCAAAACCATCGGCGGATCGGGTCGATCCACTGAAGCTACCGCCGCGTTGAATCTGGTTAAGAAATCCCTAAACGACTCTCACTTCCATTGTTTCATCGATGTCAAGGTCATTATGTACTTGGGTCTGACTATATGGGCCCAAAACTACCTCATAAATCTTTCAATCGGCTCCGTCCAAGTGTCAATAGAACCACTCTTCAGTTGTCTGAACCACATAGCTACAATATTAATCAAATACAAAGGGAAGCATCAAGTCATGACCTCATCCGATGCCCCTAGTACCTCCATATGCCTCATGTACCTCGTTAGGTGAACAGCGTGATCCGTCCTTCCATCATACAACTCCAATATTGGTAGCTTAAAATCCGGTGGGTTCCTAGCTTGCCTGATAGTAGGAGTAAAGGGACTCCTATTCACATCCTCTAAGTCTTTATTTACCAATCCACCTCTCACAGCTCGTCTGACCATCTCCGCTAAAATGTCATTATCGCCAAGCTATAATCCTTGTTCGCTGCCTTCGATTTATCCCTCGAGTTCATGAGAGAATCCTGGCACATACTCCTCATCATGTACTCTAGTATTCTTGTTGGTATCGGGCTGCACAGCATTATCTGGTATCCGTCCATGGATTGGTCTAGCATTTCCTGGTGGTGTGCCCTCGAGTCTAGGTCCATCCGAATTGATAGCTGTTTGCTGATTGGAGACTGCCCTCGCTAAACCACTCCATCTGCTTGCTGGTTGAGTGCTTCTGATCCAGCTCCACGGATCTGAGCTCCTACAGTTCCTACTTATCCAAATTGTCTGAGAGGTGTCTGCATCATCTCCTCTTTCCTTTTCAGCATCGCTTCCATCTCATCTCTGGTGATGTAGGTGGATGCTTGACCTTTTCCAACTCCAGAGGAAGCCTCTTGACTTCTCTCTTGATTGCTCCTTTTTGTTACTTGCTTCCTTATTGGTGGCCTAACCATTGCTTCCTAGAATCCAAGTTCCTAGCTCCAAAATCCTCGAGTGTGCTTTCTCAGTGAAAGCACCAAAATGTTTGCGCCAAAATTGATCAATAACACCCAAATTCAGATGAAAGAACCAAATCACAGTCAAAGATCAAAGATAGAATGTATGTAGAGAGTATAAATACGTAGAACGGTAAAAATTAAAAAGAAAGCAGTAATAACACAAGATTTATAGTGGTTCGGCTGACTCCGGCCTACAACCACTCTAGAAATTTCCTTTTTATTGATGTTAGAGTCAATTACAGTTACAATCCAGAGTTTTTAGAACAACAATGGCAGAGCAGCCTTAGTAGGGAATAAGAAGGGAAGCAGAATGAAGATCCCTTTTTTTGAATCCCCGCATTCTGTATTTATAGGCAAAACCTGAGCTACCGGGCTTCCTGAGTGATGCGGGCCCATTAGGACCATCACCGAACCATTCCTCCCAAACGGAATGACCATAAATGCCGACCGACATACATAGCCGAACTCCTTTGACTGATCACTCGTGACGCCGAACCACGTTGACCGAATCACTTCAACTCGTCGACCCAAGCATGACCTCCTCTCCTTGATTGAGCCATATTCGACCGAGTCGCTTCACTCGTCGGCCCATGCATGACATCCTCTCTTTGATCGAGCCGCTTCAACTCGCCGACCTATGCATGATGTCCTCTCCTTGACCGAGCCGCATTCGACCGAGCCGGTTCAACTCGCCGACCCATGCATGACGTGCTCTCCTTAACTAAGCCACATTCGACTGAGCCGCTTCAACTCGCCGACCTATGCATGACGTACTCTCCTTGACCGAGGCGCATTCGACCGAGCCGCTTCAACTCATTGACCCATGCATGACGTCCTCTCCTCGACCGAGCCGCATCCACTACCAAACCACTCACAATGCCAATCTACCTTGATGCTCGACCGACCCATGCATGATCTACACTCTTCGACTGACCCATACTTCCCAGGCCGAACGACCAACACCGAACCATCCAACCAGCTCAAACCCATCGTACTCCAATCTCGACAAACGAGTAGTCAATTTAGTCGAATCCGTCTGTCTACATCCTTACCAAAAAGACGGGTTAACATCTGCCGTAGGCAAATCCCGTCTATATCGCAGTTTTGTGAATTTGAAGCAGGAAGAGATGACTTTTGAAGAATATTCCAACAACTTTAATGAATTATCTCACTTAGGGCCTGGATTAATAAACACGCCCCTTAAAAAGAATGAGATGTTTATTGCAGGGATGAAGAAGCAGTATCATGGAAGGATGATAGGGCATGTAAAAGATCCCTTTGTAGACTTAGAAGATATGGGATTCAGATATGAAGCTCTGAACAAGATTGGCCTACCGTCCACCAAGTAAAGCAACAATAGTAACTAGAAGAAAACGATGTTTAATGGCAAGAAAACATGGCAAGGAAGGCCCACAGGAGGGTCTCAAGAGAACCGTTATAAAGATTTCACTTGTAACAATCGTAAGAAAAAGGGCCATATTGTGAAGAATTGATGGAGCCCCAAAGTTCAAAATGATACCACTCTTATAGTTCAGAATAGTCTCTGCTTTAACTGCCATCAAACAGGGCACATGATTAAAAATTGTCCACTTATGAAGAAGGGAGAACAAGCTAGAGTGTATGCTATAAAAGATGAGCCTTCAACCTCCCCGAATGAAAAAGGAAAAGGAGTGTTGGAAGGTAATATTTTTATCAATGATATTTTAGTGAGAGTATTATTTGATACTGTAGCTTCTCGTAGTTTTATTTCTGAAGAAACCATAAAAGAATTAGAACTTAAACCTAAAATTGTTGATGACCCTATCTGCGTGACGAATCCTATAGAAGGCTCCACTAATCTTTTTATGCACCGTGAAAAAGTCCCAATTTCCTATCCTCCCCATCACTTTCCTTTTGATCTTTTCATCTTAGATTTTGTTGATTTTACTTGGTATGGATTGGTTGGCTATGTACAAAGCTATGCTCTATTGCAAAAAAAATGATATCTTTATGGACTGTCTTTGGGAAATTCGTAGAAATATCTTGTGAAGATCCTAGCCCAAGAAGTGATAGTTTTCTTTATACCTTGGATACATTCCAGACAGAATTAGAAACAATCCCCATTGTCAAAGAATTTATAGATGTATTTGAAAAAGTATAAATTTTGCTCCCACATCGAGAAATCGAATTTGGTATCGATTTAGTCCTTAGTGTAATGCTAATTAAACAACAAGATAGAAGGATGGCTCCGAAAGAAAGGAATAAGTTGAATAACCAAACCGAGAGTTACTGAAGAAAGGATTGATAAGACCTAGTCGTTTAAGTTATGGATCAATAGTAGTTTTGTGGCCAAGTCCAATGAATCTTTAAGATTGTTTATATACTATCGATACCTAAATAAGCAAACAATTAAGAACAAGTATTGTGATGACTTGAAATTTCTGAATGTTTGAAATTGAAATATTTAGTTGATTTTAAATATTTGAAAGTTAGTTTAACTTGAATTTCAAATATCACTGATTTTTGGATAATTTAAATATTGAATTTAATCATTGAAAATCGGATAAAATATGAAATCTAAGGTTTCAAGCTTGTTGATAATATTTCAGAGGCTTGACAAATTTATATTGATAATACTGAAGATAATAAAAGTTTCAAAATTAAATTTAAAGGTGTTTTGTTCAGTTTTAAAAATATACTGTTTAAATTTAATTTAAAAATAACCTTCCGAGGCACATTCTCGGAATTCGACGAAACCGTTTCCATTTGATCCATAATAGAGTATTATTATTGAATTTCAATTTTCGTAGTGTTTGGATTGATCGTTTGGCCATACAGTAGATAAACACACTGAAATTTATATCGAAAATTTAATATAAAAACTAGATCCAAAAAGCTATCTTCTCCATATGATCCAATTAGGACTCGGACCCTTTTCCATTGTGTCTGAAATAGGGGTTTAACATTATAAACGCCTAGCGGCACGCCTCGATTGGAGATCGAGATTTTGTGTTGCATAATTCAAGACGAATTAAATTTGAATTTAAATTAAAATATATATAATATAATTATTTTGCAACACTGCTGCAATCACAAACACGTGGAGAAATTTTAGAGCACATGTTCGTTTTGATAACACGTGTTCGTTTGAAAATGATAATTCAAATAGACGGAAAAAACCCCGAGCCTTGTTTTATTTTCAAAACTAAAATCGAGATCATAGTTTAAAAAAATGAAAATGACCAAATCAAAACGAAGAAAGAAATGGCGGTGTGGAACCCTAAATAACACGAGCCTCCCCTTCTATTTTCACTAGTTCCATTCGCAAATTTCAAATCGGAATCGAAGAAAAAAAAAGCTTTGTCCCCTCATTTAAATCAAACCAGAGTTGTATCCATTCGATCTAATCGAGCATGCGCGGAGGTGTTCTAAGGGAGGAGTCGCACGTTGGTGACCGAGGGAGATAGCGCGAGCAGTCAACTCATGCGGCAATAGTGCGGCCCAATAAGGTAGCGGCGATGGCACGAAGTCGCGTGTGCGACACAGGGGTTTAGGGGAGGTTGGCGTTCGATTAAGATGGGTCATCGGGTTTTGGCAAGCGCGTGGGTGCGTTAGATTTCTGGCTTTACGGTTAGGTACATTTTTTTAATTTAATTGGATAAATATATGTTTATGCAGAGAATGGAATTTTAAAATTAGGTATTTATTTTTACAAACGTACATATATTAAGAAAAAAAGTGTATAGTAAAGAAAACTATAGTTTTGTTATCTATAGAAAATATATATATATATACACAAATTTACTTAAACACTTATAGACCTACTAATTGATATTAGAAAAGGGTGTTATGGTGATTTACTCGTTTATTTAACTTTATTTTAAATTACTAAAAGATATTTTTCTCTCTTCAAATTATACACTTGTATGCTATAATATACTCAGATAAATGAAAGTTTTATGTAAATAAGAGCTTTGGAAAAAGGAAATTTTAAAATGTTGAATATTTATATAAAATTAAAAATTTGAAATCTATAAATTATTTTTAGTATATGGGTTTCAGAGGAAAAGAAATATTTTTTTTATTATTGGAAAATTGGTTTAAATAAAATAATTGGTTAGTCAAAATTTATTAAATGGTAATTGATAATTTGATTATTTCGAATATTAATAAAACCCATAATGTTTGTACAAGGTCGAAAATCGTGAAGAAAACAAACCGATTTGGTGTGGATTGCAAACATCAAAAAATCAAAGATGAGTTAATCTCACTCATTTGGAATTTCATTTAAATTTAAATAGTTAAATTTAAATTATTGATTGATTGCTTGAAATGTCTGGATGTGATAGTATATACATATAGTAGTATATGCAGTATATATTGGAGTGATTGATTTCCCGCATTATATAGCGGATGAGACCTTATGCGCCGCATAATAGCGGATGAGATAATATAACCACACATATCGCCATATTCCACCTCAAAGTGGAATTTGTATTTTATATTGTGCTAACATTTGTGGATGCAGGGAAACATGTTGGAGGGATCCAACCGGATTCCTCAATTTTTTTTAGATTATTTTAATATTATGTGATACGATTTATTTGATAATCTATGATATATTACATTGGTAATTGGAAATGATGGATGCTATGTTTGATTGGATATATTTGGGTATGCTGAGTTGTCAAAAATATATAGATTGGATTTTTAATGAGAAAATAAAAGAGAGCATTTTTTTTAAATAATTATAGAGAATTTGAATAAATTAGTGAATGAATTGGAAAAGAATAAAAGTGATTTTTTTTAATTCTAATAAATAAATTACGAATATGGAATTGGAGATTTTGAAATAAAGGGGAAATAATGAATTTTAAAACTTAAGTGATATTATTTAAAGGAATAAAGAATTTATTCTAAAATTCAAGATTTAATTTATTGGAAAGTATAAAGAAGAATATGGAAAAAAAATTGGTATTTTCAGTTAGATTTTAAATCATAATTTAGAAGTAAAATTCTGAACTTAATGGGTTTTGAAATAAATTGAGTAAGTAAAGGAAGTTATTTCAAAATGGAGTAATTTGGAAATCGGTTTGGAGATTGGTAAAGTGTTTGAAACTGTGTTTGAAAGACGGATGAGACCATGGAATTTATAAATAAGGTTTATAAAATTGAAGTAATATATCGGTGGATATTTGAAAGTATAAATTCACGATGAGAATTTATTATAAAGGAACGAGTAATTTGTTTTAAAATTAAATAGTAGTTTATTTTTTAAGGTGTGAAAGAGAAGTGTATTTCCCTGGAAAGCCAAGTACGTTTTCAAAGAAAACTTTTAACTATAAGTTAAAAGTTTAAAAGTTGTTTAAAGGAATGTTTTTAAGAAAATATTATTTAAGTTATTAAAATTTTAAAGGTAAATTTTTTTAAATTAGTTATAATAGTAATTATTTTAAAGTGTAAATTGGTATTATGTCTTAAAAAGGTCATTATTAATATTTATATTTTATAAAATAGTTTTATTTTAAAGAAAGTTTGGTTAAAGTTTTATTTGAAAACTTGTATATAATTTCGTAACCCTTATTTTAAAATTCAATTTAATTTAGCTTAACTTTTATTTTTATAAATTAGTTTGTAATTTATTAAGTAGTTTACTTTAAATACTATCAAAGTAATTATTTTGAATTAAGTGTAAAGTATTTTAATTTAAATGATTTAAAGTATAATTTAGAATAAAGGGATTTAAAATATTTTAAAATCTAAAGCATTTGGACTTCGTGATTTTCAGGGGAAATGAACAATTTTGAGAATTTATTCCATGAGTGAAAGAGATTTGAAACGGGTTTCAAAGATTGAAGTGTAGATGATACCTTGCGAAGATATTTTGAATAATGAATAATTGGGAAAAAATTATTTAAATCTGATGGTTGTTTGTGAATGTTATTTGACACTTAAATAACCGACTATCAATATTAGCCAATGCGCTGATCGGTTCGAAGAGACCGAGATTAGGATTTATATCCGTAAAACCACTTCGATCCGGTTTGAATGTTTTCGTGAGGAAGACAAGAGTTTGGAGTCGAAGATGGAGCAGTGAAGTGCAAGGCTAGTCGCTACTAATCCTGAGGGTGATTCCAAAATGGATGTAGTAGGAGTAGTGCCTTCGGTTCCGTTCAAACCCGGGACGGACTTGTATGGATGAATGCTTTCAGAACATCATCAGAAGGACGATGAGCATTCTAAGTAATTGTGTGCTAAGAAGGTAAGCATAGCCTCGAGCCTCACCAACTGGGAATGGCTAAAACAGGGGAGGTGCACATAAGGCTAAGTGGCTAGCAACCAATTTGGGTAAGGTCACCCATGTCTAGATGTCCCTTTTATTTCGGCTGTGTGGACGGTTGCTGATCCAACTGTAGGGTGAAATTATTCGGACTATCTAGTAAGGTGTAGCTCCGGTCTTGTGATGCAGTGGATCAGGATGGATCCTCGGTACGGTGATCTAGACCACGTACTGTGATGGGCGGTACCCCAGTAGCGCTGCCATTGATGGAAATCCATTCTCCCTACATGCCTTTACGGTTTTGTTTGTAGAACCCACTTTATAGCTAGTAGCTGGAATATAATAAATGTAATAATTTCGGCTATTTGAATAATTATTTGTATATAGACATTATTATTATATCAGAGGATTTTATAAGAGATGTTTTGGTTATCGTAAGGTAAAAACCCGGCATGTTTATTTGTGGCATGGTCTTACGAGATACCTTTGATTTTAAATGATTTAGAAAACTATAATAATCCAATTGAGTGTGTTTTCTCATGCTGGTTTTCCAGACTGACTCGCGTGTTATTTAACTATAATGCTTGGGTCAGACCGAGTATTATAGATATAGGAAAGGATGTTGTGAAGCTCAGGACATGACCTGGATGGCGAGACGTAGTATACGTACTTGATGTATAATTTCGCTGTGTTGTAAATTGTATTGTCAGTTTGGCGAGGACAAGTTAATATAACTGTCCAGTTGTGTGTTATAAATGTTGTTGAACTCTGATGTTGTATTCTGATGATGTATGTATAAAACAGATATAGTTTCTTTTGTGTAAAGATCGATTATTATCTATTATATTTTATTCCGCTGCATTGGTAAGATTTTGATATTGTTTCCATTTCTTCTTCTACCTCCTTCTTCTTTAACCCTAATGGTTTGGTTTTCCGGCATACGATTGTTCGGCATTTGATATAGTGGACGTATTGATGTCGATTTTTGGGCATCGAAAAATCGGGTCGTTAGTCACAAGTATCCTCTACCCCGAATGGATGACTTGTTTGACCAGTTACATGGAGCTCGAGTATTCTCTAAAATGGACCAAGTTAAAGGATTCCATCAGTTAAGCATCGCAGAAGATTGCATTCGTCTAACTGCATTCAAAGGTCCGAATACTTTCTTTGAGTGATCGATTATGCCTTTTGGACTGACTTATTTTGTTGACCTTATGAATAGAGTGTTTAGAGATGTGCTAAACAAATTCATGTTAGTCTTTATCAATGATATCCTTATCTATTCGAAGACAGAAGAAGTACATACAAGGCATCTAGAAGTTGAGTTGGAGATATTGAGGAATAATGTACGTAAAGCCAAATTCTCAAAATGCCATTTTTTGGACAAGGAGGTAAGATTCCTTGGATATATAATATCAAGAGATGGAGTTTCAGTGGATCTAGGGAAATTTGCAACTATTCAAGATTGGAAGCAGCCACAAACTCCTAAATAGATTCGTAGCTTCTTAGGTTTTGGTAGAATATTACAAAAGATTCATTCAAGACTTCTCTAAGATTTCCTATCACCTAACGAAGTTGACAATGAAGGATGCTAAATTTATCTAGACTCCTAAATGTGAAGAAGCATTCCAAGAACTTAAGAAGTGTTTGAAAATCGCTCCAGTTTTAGAAATTATAAATGGAAATAGTGGATTGACTATTTATACAGATGCTTGTGGAGAAGGAGTTGGTGAGTTTTAATGTAAGATGGGTAGGTGATTGCTTACGCAAATAGACATCTGAAAATGCATGAGAAGAATTATGCAACACACAACTTAGAATTATTAGCCAATGTGTTCGCTTTAAAAATATGGAGGCATTAATTGCTGGGTGAAAAATTCGAACTCTTCGCAGACCACAAATCTATGAAGTACCTTTCCACCCAAAAGGATTTAAATATGAGACAGCAACGTTTGTTAGAATTTCTCGCATCTTATGATCTAGATATCCTATATATGCCCGGGAAAGCCAACATGGTAGCTGATGCATTGAGTAAGAAGTATGCTGTTGTTTCTTATTTGGTAGTAACTCCAACTCTTTTGGAAAGAATCGCCAATAAACAAAGAAAAGATAAATGGTTTAAGAAATACATCAAAGAAACTGAAGAACAAAGAAATTCAAGCTTTAAAATAGATAATCATGGAGTATTACGATTAAACGGAAGAATTTGTGTTCTAGATGTTAAGAATCTTAGGCGAGAAATATTAGCTGAATGCCATAGATCCAATATTAATATACATCTGAGAATTCACAAAATGTACAAAGATATGAAGCTCTCTTTTTGGTGGAAAAGCAAGAAGAGGGACATATCTACTTATGTTAGCTATTGTTCGAATTGCCAATAAGTAAAAAGCGTCCAACAAAAGATTGCAGGGTTACTTCAACCTTTGGAGATTTCAGCTTGAAAGTGGGATCAAATATCCACGGATTTCATTAATGGCTTACCTCTAACAAGAAAAGAAAATGAAGGCATTTGGGTTATCAGAGATCGATTAACTAAGAGTGCACACTTCATTCCAGTGAAGCCAACAAGAACTGCTGCAAGCCTTACGGATATATATATATATATATATGAAGGAGATTGTCTGATTGCATGGAGTTCCAAGCAGTATCGTAAGCGATCGAGATTTGAACTTTACAAGTCATTTTTGGAAAGCATTACAGAGAGTTTTGGGAACGAAGCTGAGTATAGGCACTGCATATCACCCTCAAATTGATGGACAGACGGAAAGAGTCCATCGAATTTTAGAAGATCTTTATAGATCGCGTATTTTAGACTTTGGAGGCTTGTGGGAAAATCATTTGCATTTAGTAGATTTCTCATACAACAACAGCTATCAAGCTAGTATCCGTATAGCACCAAATGAAGCTTTGTACGGCCATCCGTGTAAATCGCCAGCTAGTTGGAAAGAAATCAGAGATCGGATAGTCATGTCCCAAATATGATACAAGAAGCTTCAGAAAAAGTTGGTTTGATTAGAAAGAAGCTAAAAGAAGCATAAAGCAGACGGAAGAGTTATGCAGACCAAAGGCGAAGAAATCTAGAATTCTCAATTGAAGATTTAGTCTTGTTGAAAGTCTCTCCAATGAGAGTAGTGGTAAGATTTGGAAGAGCAGGAATGTTAGCATGTAATAACTTGAATTCCAGTGGGTCCATATTTTCGCAAAAATGCTAAAATCCAAACCCACTATGAGTTGGGTTTCTGGTATCCTACAAATTGAAGAAGACAAATATATCAAATTTCAAATAAATATCTCACAGTGGAACTGAATAAAATATTATAGTAATTAAATACTCACCAATATAATAGCACTTTCTAAACAAGTGTCTCAAAACTGGAAAGTCTCTGCCATCTAGCTAACCTGTAGGATGTTATGATGAGGTGGTCAGAACTAAGTTCTGGTGAATAGACAGATTATACACTTCTAAGCATAATTCTACATATACCATTTTATTTCCATTTATTGTTATATTAGGTTCATTGGGTTTATAATATTATCGCCTCTATGCATGAATTGTGCTCACCTACTCCCTAGTAGATTAAAACCTAGTAACTGATATATATGTAGCTATATGCCCAATGACCGCATTGGTCCTAGGTACTATCCATAATACCTTCTGTATCCTTCTCGCAAAGGACTCCATCGTCTTGCTTCTATGGCTTTCCGTGACTACATCCATAAAAGACTGCCTCATAAGGCCTACAATACATATGTTCCATCATCTGCTATGAAAACGTAAAATTGCATCTGCACTAGTCTATACTAATGCTCGGACATCCACAATGTACCACCCTGTGCGACTATACATAATCGTTCTATCTACTCCCTGAATCCTGCTTAACAAGGTCTACCTTGAACGAAACTCAGTCGTGGATTTTCTATGTCTTTAAAGGACTACCCTATTAGGCCTACAATACAGATATTATATTTGGTCTGTCTCTTTCTTATCGTGGCTATGGTCCCACGCAGCCACTCCTCAACTAATCGAAAGACCTCTAAAGAGCTAAGTGGTTGTGTCCTAATGCAGACAATCTAAACATCCAATTGGCCGCATCCCTCATCCAATGTCTCGATAGTGAAAGGTTCATTGGACTACTAGTTTAAATTCAGTCTTTCTCGAACTCGCTTCTTGGTTTTGATGCTCGTTCGATATCCGCATGCTACTATCCTTTTGGATCTTGCCCACTAAAACTTACTTCCAACTACTAGGACATACGAATATCCTACTCCAAACATCAACCCCTTTTGACTGCCTACAATGGTCCTGCCATGCAAAAAGCATTCAAGGCATACTCTTTTGACGAAACACCCAAAGACCTACCTCTGGAGGACTGGTTCACTATGCCTAGCCCAGAAGGTCATCCTAGAGTACCCTCCGTTGAAGTCTCGTACTTCCTTCTAGCCTAATATAACTAAGTTGGACGTGCTTCTTCTATGTTGAAATATGTGATGATCTGCTTCGTTAGGCTCTTCATCTTTTGGACTGCTCCAAATGCATCTCACTCTTTTATTAGACCCTAAGTCTAATCTTTTATTTTTCGTTTAGTTTAGTTTTCTTATTCTGTTGGCTACTTATTTACCCTAATTAGCATAATCTTGTCCCAGCCTCACATAACTATTGTGAGACCATCAATTTCCGACTGAAAGGAAATGCTGCTGGTATAGGCCACTTCTGTTATCTTACTTATTAACTTAATCCAAGATCTAAGTTTATTAAAATAAGCCTCTTTTGTTATTTATACTCTATTTTCTTACTAACTTAATTTAAGTCTAAAAATAAGCCTTTTCTATTCTTTCTACTTAATTATAACTTATGGTATAATTTTATTAGCAATTGTCACTTTTATTCTCTTTTATAATCTATGTATTATAAATATAATTACAAGTGTCTCTTTTCTATTCTAGTCTATCTTCTTTTATTATGATACTGAATTCACTTTAATTCTTTTATATTATATGACAATCTTGGCTTGGGACTACGTCCGACTATCACGAATTTATTTATCATAATAACTGCTTTGCTTTTATTCTATTATCTGTGCATTAAATGCAGATCTAGTTACTTTCTGTCTATAGCTTCTAGTCTTGTCTAATAATTAACTTGATTCCTTCTTTAATTCCTTTAATGCTTCACTTCATTTTCTTATATTTTAGGAAGTAGTTCTATTCCATTTGGTTAGTTATAAAAAAATGTGCTAAAAATCCATTTCCATGTTCGAATACTAAATAATGCTATAAACAATAATCTGTAACCGCAAGATATTTCTTATATTATTTCTTTACTTATTGGATAGTGCAAAATACAGTAATTTCTCTCTTTTACACTAATTCTCTTTTTCTTTCTTTTTATTCTCGCAATTACGATTATCATTATCTTTTAAACATTAAATTATAGAAATGCATTTTCTTTTCTAAATCAATCAATTAATGTATCACTTACTTCCAAGTCAAGTAATTAGATTTTCCCTTTTTATTTATTTTTTTCCATTTTTGCATAATTTATTGCAAATTTCTATTTTTCTCTTTTTATTTCAGCTTTTCTTATTTTATATAAAATTTCTATAAATGTTCTGTTCTTTTATTTTAGTCCGTATATGTGAATCCTTCTCTTTACTATTTTATTCACGTAAAAAGAATAAAAAGAAGCTAAACTTTACAGGCTAAATTTCAACTTTAAAATAGACGTAAATAACTGTAAATTTCTTACTTTTAGGCATATGTCTTTCTCTAACTGTCAAGCCTAATATTATTTAAACTAGAATTGACCTGTGCTTCGCACACGGGCTCTTTATATTATTGTAAACGAAAAGCAAGGGCATTTGGGGAATTTAAAAAAGACGCCGAGTAAATTAATTCAACGAATTTTCTTTGTTAGTAATAGAGATATAAGCTCTCTTATACAATTTACAGTCTCAGTATAACTAATTAACAGAAGTAATTACTGAAATAAATACTGAATAAAATTATTCAATGGGAACCTAATGATAATATATCATAAATGTAAAAGATGTATAATTAAATCCACTCACCTGTCGTCCTTAGCTTTAAATATCCATCTTCTAAAATTTATCACGCCGTTCTATAACTTCACTCCTTTAATTTGTTGCAATTTCTCTATTTTGTTCACTTATATTTTATTTGGGTTTATTTGGTGAAGATTTGTCAGAAATGGGATATAACATCTCGTCTTTTTGTACATTTTAAATCGATGATAAACCATACACGTCAGACTTAAACCATACAGAAGGGCAGATTGTTATGGGGTAAATAAGAAAAAGCAGAGAAAGAAAAAGAACAAAATAGAATCTTGCAGCGGAACGATAAAATATAATAATCAAATAAACAGTTCATGAAGCTTTTTTACAAAAACATTTGATTATACTTATACAATACATATCAGAGTTACACATACCAAAGAATAATAAATAACAATGCAGCGGAACAATGTGATGCAGTGAAATAATATAATAATAATAATAATAATAAACTCTTCGTCTTCGTCCTCCAGTAGTAAGTTCTTCCAATCCTGAAATGCTCAGGCTGACCCAAGCGAATTGAAAAGACAAAACACTCGAGTCAGAACTAAAAGATCTTATGTAAGTTAAATCAACAGTAAATAATATGAGTGGAATGGCGTCAGAGATGTTTACGGGATTTGACATCTCCTATCCAGTGTCTAACGTGAGTGCAGTAACTCAAGAGATGCTCGGGATTCACATCTCATAAGGATCTGTTAAACTATTAACTATGTAGTAATATTTCGCTATTATAATAGTGTCTAATAGTAAAATAAACTTACTTTTAAATAGCATTAAGGAGTGACCCAATATTCCCCTTAACACATAATAGTGTCAATAGTCTATATAGTACCGTAATACCTCCTGATCGGGAGGCTACCAGAGGATACTCCATAGGTACGACACAAATCAAACTCGTACAAGACGCGCTAGGGTAGGTGACACGACACAACTAGGCAATGCCAGAGTAGATATAACAATTACGCTTCCAGACCGGTGGTAACGCGTAGCGCGCAGCTACCGCCCACCTCGAGCCACACCCCCAAATCAAAAAATCAAAAGTGGCCACCGAATCAATCCAAAGTCAGAGTATAATATCGAAGAGATGTGTCCGATAAAAGGTGCTACCTTCTTAGCCCGTCAATCGCTCCTGTTTTAGCCAACTTATGCCAACTCACGGGAGTTGCGTCCACGTATTTACCTTAAAGGAAACGCCGCCACCATCCTACTTCATTCTGGAATATCCACCGCGTACACGGTTGTTAAAGTGGTTTTCGGAGTTGGCAGAGAGTATGACAACTTTCGATCCTGGTCTCTTTAGCAACCCAACGTTATTAAGACACCGCGGCCCTTTCAAAATAATTTATACTTCAAAACCAGGATATAATATTTATTTCAAAACCATATAAATATGATATCATTTCCAATTTAGAAACCAAATCAATATGATATCCCTTTTATTTCAAATCAATATAATATCATTTTATTTCAAATCTATCCCTTTTTAAAAATCATAGCACTTCCAACATTATAACCCTTTGAAATCAAAATACTAGAAATATAACACTTTTAATTTATACTACCTAGAAACTCATAACTTTCACCACTTATGTGGTGTAAATATTTAAAATACTTTATATAACCAAAATAGCTTCTTTAATTTTCACAAATCAATTCCAAAACTCGAATTTCTAGATTTGAATTTAATCCAAATTCCATAATAATACACTTCAATTAAATTCAGTTTCCAAATAAACTTTTCCAGATTTTTTCGATTTCAAAACGGATTTGATCCACAAAATAAACCCCTTCAAATTCAATATATTTCAAAGCATAAATATTCAATATTTCAACCAAATTTTATAATTCATATATATACACCAAAATCATTTACTATTATTTAGTTTTGAAATATTTGATTAATAAATCCAATCCTTTAAATACAACTTCAAATTTCAATAATTGAATATTCCTCAATTTATTTAGACTTGATATATTCACTTAAATCACCTTAACCCCTAATTAAATTATAAAACCATATTCTTTAGAATCGAAATTTCAATAAGTTCCAAATGGATTCTTATTAAATAAAATTCTTAATTAAATAAAATCTCAAATCAAATTTCAAAACTATCTTCTCAACCTTGATTTATAAAAATCAATACAAACTCTATATTAAAATATAATTTAAGTAAATACCTATCCATATTATATTTTAGTAAAATCAACTGTATTATTAAACTTATTTAATACTTTAAACAATTTTATTCATAGTTCAAACCCAAGAATTTAAATATATATAAAATAACATTTAAAATATCCAAATCAATTTCTCATAAAATCATATATTTCTTTACAAAACCATGGAAATCATTTCAAAATATTTTTATATGTAGACCACGGTGTCTGTATAAAAATTTTCTATCCTATGGTCAAGTGATATGGATATTTATCATTTCAACCCATAATTTAAAATAAAATATGGTTATATATCATTTCAAACTACAATCCCGAATGAACTAAAGTGCGTAACAATTTTGCAGTTTAAAACAATATAAAATACAACATTCATTCATCCAATATCAATCATCAACCATTTATTACAATCATCATCCAATTTAAACAATAACATCAATATAGAGCATATAATAAATAACAGGTAATTATTGACAGTCTATATTTAATAAATAATTAAATAATCTATCTAACTGGCAGTTTATATGCAATAATAAACTATATAACAATTTAATTCAATAAATTAAAATTTAACTAAAATGATGATAAAAATATACCAAATAGCAATAAATAAATTTCTAATCACATCAGAAATTAATTTAACACACATAAGAAATTTTAGAAATTGTGAGTGGGTTAAAACACTCACCTTTTGAATTT
Organism: Allium cepa; assembly: GCA_030765085.1. Classification (NCBI taxonomy): domain Eukaryota; kingdom Viridiplantae; phylum Streptophyta; class Magnoliopsida; order Asparagales; family Amaryllidaceae; genus Allium; species Allium cepa. Next base: position 275,339,312 of record CM060928.1, read on the forward strand.
AAATTGAATTTAAATCCAATTTAAACTCAAAAATTGGACAATCTCATAATCCGTCCAAACTAGCACCAAAATCTTCAGATACAAACCTAGTGGAGAAAACCACGCGTGAAACAGAGCTCGTATGCGAGAGTTATGACGATTAGTGGGTTTGAATTTCAATATTAAAAAAAGAACACTTTATCTCACCCTCACCGCCACGTTATCACCATTTCAACGAAGCAGCAACCCATCGTTATGCACGCACGCAAGCTGCTGAGCCACACCACGCCACCGCCTCGTTCAACGTGCGCTGCCCCTAAACTCCGGTCGTCGATCCATGCTGACGCAGCTGCTCCCCCTCCAAACCGCGACCGCCCCATCCTGAATCAGTCGCGACCACCACGCATCCCAAACCGGACCTGCCGCCGCCACACTTATAAAACCCTAATCAATTTTTCGGGCCGACACAACTGTCAAAATGCAGAACGAACACCACTGATGCACTCCCCATCGTCCACTCTACAATACCCAGAAATGGTTCAACGATCCGACAACGTCCATCGACGCGCGATGGATGGACGTGAATTAAATCACAATTTCTGGCCACCCAAAAACTCAGATCGAGAAACAGACTGCAGATCTGACTTGCGCTCTTCGAGAGCTTCTACATATAATTTTTCTGAATTTTTTGAGGAGTTTGAAATTTTGGATTTGATTTGGAATTTCAATTGGATCTGAAATTTTATTGTCCGCCATTAAGGAGGAGGTGAAGAGGGATTATACGCACATACAAATGAGAAATAGAGGTAGGCTAGGGTTTATAACAAGGTATAAATAGGCAAGCTGAAAATAGAATAGATGGATCGGATTGATAAACGCGCTGAACAATATATGTCCCGAAAAGCCCGTTTCGACTCCGGAACGAAATTGGGTCAACCCATATATCTAGATGTTTTAAAATACTTTAAACGCAATGAAAAAAGTTTCAAGTCCAAATCCCATCGTATGAATAAGTTATGCTAAAATCAATATTTTTCAAATTGATTTCAATTGATTCCAATTAAATCGATTTCAAGGCGTTTCGCGTTTGTACGATCAAACGACAAGTCCGATCGCTACGAAACTTGAAATCCTACAATAATTCACCGTTACGGATCCGATGAAACTGGTTTCATCGAAATCCGAGTCAATGGCCAATATGGCTATTTTTACATTAATTAAATAATTTAATAATTAATTAAATAAATAAAATTCAATTCTATAATTGACAATTTAATCACTTTTATATTTCTTAATCATCTACAATAATTTAAACAAGTTTAGATGTCAATTTAATGTTGATTAATCTATCAATTGCAGTGCTAAAATTTCAGTTTCATTATATTCAAAATTATAAATTAAATTTCCAAAATTCCATTTAATTAAATAAATTAATTATTATTCCATTCATTGTTGCCAAATAGAAGGATTTAACATTGGATTCAAAACTATTACATTTATATTCTCACATTCCATCTTCATTTCAATTAACGCAATATTTATATATTTAATTTCATAAAACTGCAATTACTCCAATCATTATTAAAGTTCAAATTCCAAATAAATTGATGAATCTTTATTCCCGTTCTTATAATTCAACAAATTTTCCAATTATGAATAACATTAACATCATTTCCTTTAATTTTAATTATCAATTCATTCATATACCATTAAAAATACCTTGTTACCAATTATTACCCTAATTTATACTAATATAGCCTTGAATTGGGATTCATTGCAATTGATTACAAACTTGATTTAATGGACTAAATAAATGATTCTTTTATAATAATTGTTGCCACTAACCCTTTATCATATTTATATAAGTTCTCATTTCCAACCAATTACATATAGAACATTGATTTTATTAAATCATTATTTGTTCATTATTAATTCATTGATTAATTTAATATTTACATTTATTTTGTTATATTAATTTATTGCCAAATATTCCTGTTTACAATCAATTATGACCCAAATAGTTGTTCCCATCAATTGGGATTGCATTGAATTAATTATTTATTTATTAGCTTGCATTATCATTCTTACATTTCATTCCTGTTATTAATCCATTATTACCAAAAAGATAAAATTAACATTATTGCCTTAAATTGAAATTTGATTACCAATTTCATCAAACTAAGTAAATAAATAACATATATTAGTTGTCACCTATTTACTTTTCTTACATTTAAAAGTTTGTTACTTACCATTATCACTGTATTATTTCATTAATTCAATAATTGCACTTACTTTACTCATATTCCCATTATAACTAAGTCAAACATTTAAATTATTTTATTTAATTGGAATTTCATTCAAATTCATTAACCATCAACTTTAGTTAACCCTATTATGTTTCCTCTTAGTTATTTTCATTATTATATCACAACTTTTATTAATAATTCACAAATTTTTATTTTCTTCAATATTAAATTTCAAAATCTCATTAAATTAAAAAAATTAGTTATTGAAAATTATGAATCGTTACACTCTCCCCCACTCAAAACTTTTCGTCTCGAAAAAGGAAAAAGAAGGGAAAAGAAGAATTGATAAATCAATATATCTTACTTAAAATATTAAATTTATAAACAAATAAATTTACAAAATTTATTAACTTCAATAAAATATACCAATTTATAACCATTAAATCGTTTATACTCAAATTAATAAAGTTTGGAAAACATTTTTCAAAATATTTTCTTAGTCCAAAACTTACGGAAAATTTCGACAGAGTCTCCTTTGTACGGAGAGGCTCGGGAGAAAATATAATATCAAAATAACAATATAGAACATATATTTCCAAAATAATGTATCCCAACCCGGGAAAAATAATATAATAACGCTATAAATCGTAATCCGAAAACGTACCTATTTGTCGGACAATAACGCTTAATTATGAAACCAAAAGCAGTAGCAATTGCTTCCATAACCTGTATTTCACTTATATAATCTAAAAGAGTTTAACAATTATATAAAATGAAATATTTGAAGTTGTTTCAACCATAAACAACAAATCAATACAAACATCAATCACTTGCAACAAGGCATACAACCATCACATAGAATCAACACAAATCAATCATTCATTCATATCAAACAAAACAAATAGTTGTTCGGGTTCAAAACTTTAAATTATATGAAAAAATAAACTACTAAGTGTACCCTTCACTCAACAGTCTTAGGTGAAACTAAATAGATTATTCATTCATCCAAACAAATTTAAAGTATCCTTGCCCAAACAACCATAAAACAAACATAAAAATTTCAAACAATAGATCAAGTTCATTCTTTTAGTTTCATTTCATAATATTCGTTGTTTGATTTCTTTTTCATTCATATAATGATTTATCTTTTTAATTTACATTTATTTCTTACAATTTTATTTAGAAATAACTTCAACTTATTTACTTAAGTTTGAAATTTCTTTTTATTGTATTACATTCATTTATCCACTACTTAATATCATTTATTTACCGTATTCATCTTTCCATTTATTTTATTATAAATAACTTCAACACTTCTTAAACTTATTTTCATTTCTTTGTAACTTTTCTATTATATTTAATTAGTAGTATTTCAATTATATTTAAGTTTATAACAACTCCATCACCAAATTCTTATTTATTAAAGAATTTCATTAATTACGTTCATTACCTCCAGTTTATTACTTGTATAATATCTATTGCATTCTTATTAACATTTCAACTTTTTATATCTTTTGGTAAGTTATAGAAAGTTATACAAGTTTTTTCAATTCTTTTAATTAATTAAATGTCCAATAATAATATCCTTTGTTTTATATGTTACAAATTTAAATCTTCTTTTTTTATTTAATTTATAACTTAGCATTAAATCTCTTATTTCCTTTAGAGGTTTACATTCCAATAATTAGTTAAATTCCATTTCACTAAAACAATTGAAACCATTAACTGATGGAAACTTAAGAATTTAAATACCAGGTAAAATTTTAAATCATTTTAAAATAATAGATAGATGTATACACTTACAATTTATATATCCAAATATATTTAAAACAATTTAAAATTTATTTTTGTTTATCAAAAATAAACCTGCAGTAAAATACTACAGTGGCCTTCCCACTTAGTAACTCGAAAATGAATGTCGATGATGCGTGCACTCATCACCGAAATTATTTTCCAACGACAGAGAGGGAAGTACAAACTCATTTCTTTCCAGAGTTTCTTTAAAGTAATTCTTTCAAATATATTGAAATATTTATATCAAAAAATACTTCTAATAATATTATTATTATATTTCAAAATCATTCAAAAGAATTTTCAAAACCCCAGAACTTAAGTTCTAAATTTCCACTTTTCATTTATGTTATTTTCCATCTCATTTCAACTATTATTTATAAATTTCATTACCTAACAACTAATATATTGCAACCAAATATATATATCATTTATAAAATTTTATTTCATATATAGAAATATAGTATGCAAAATTATTTCACTACGCCATAGATGGCCTTCTGCAACATTTTTGTAAGGTGTTGCCAGGTAAAATGTTGCGATAGCTATACAATTTTGGTCCTACTGCAACGTTGAATTTTTGATGTTGCCTTAGCCATAAAAATGTGTTGCTCTAGCTAAACAAGTGTAATTGATGCAACATTTTTTTATAGTGTTTCTATAGCAGACCTTTGCATATCTTTCGCACCGATCCATGCCAATCTACCAAGGCAAATCCTACGTTAGAGAACGTGACACCTCATCAATCCGAACACCACTCCTTGATCCAAGATTATCACGAACCCGGCCCAAAAAGAAGGCGATCCCAAACCCTTGTTACCTGATGTTAACCCAAGATTATCAAAACAGACGAAACAACTAAATTCAAAACCACCAACTTTCTTCCACCCTAAATCAAAACGACTGACTTGTCGTTCGTTCCGAAAAAAAAAATTGAAATTCCTCAAAACTCTGGCGATTGCAAGTCGACACTGGGTGATTTGATTCGATTAGTACCGAGGTTGGTTGGAGTAGTGGTCGAAGGCGGGTTTGATTCAGGCGTTGATGAAGGTCATGATGGCAATTGGGGTGGTTTGCGTCTGTTCGAGCGAGGCAGTGGCACTTGGTGAAGCTGTTCGAATTGGATGGGGCTCTTCGATTTTCGTGATTGGTTCTGGAGCAGTTTGAGGGTATGCGGTGGTTGAAGAGAGCAGAGCAGGTAAGTGTGTAGTAGGGGATGAAGTGTTTGCGGTTTGAACTGAGGCGAGTGGATCGTGATGTTCCGTTCAATTGCAGTCTTGAACTTGTGATTTTACTGAGTTGTTGGAGGCGAGTGCGCTGTGGCTAATGGAAGAGGTTGAGGATTGTTGTTTGAAGGTAGCGAATTGGTCAGGGATGTTCGCGACTTTTAATGGGTTGTGCAATTTTGTATGGGATGGGTGAACTTTTGGGGAAGAGCAGCAGGAGGAAGAACTGTTAGTTTTGTATGAAGTGGGTTGTTGGTGGTTGAAGGGCAGTGATTGTAGAGATGGGATGGCAGTGGATTTGAAGGTGGTTGTGGCTGTATATGGGGGAAGGAAGTGTATGCAATGGTGGGTGGTTGTTTCGGCAATTAGGAATATGGAAGTGTGATGTTGTTATGTTTTGGTGGCTTGGGGTTGTTTTTGTAGGAACATAAAGGCACGTTTGTCTTCAAAGGCGTGGTCTGGAATTGTAGTTCTTCAAAGGCGATGAGTGATGCAGTTGTTTGCTAGCAGTAACTTGAAGGTGACTACAGGGAATTGACTTTGGATGAAGTGGGTGGTTTGATGTGATGAGAAGAATGTACTTGTAGTATTGTCTGGAAGGAGGAGGATGGAGATCAGTGGGGTGTTTGTGAGCTTTTTGGCGACAGAGGAATGTGAATTGAAGTGAACTGATTGTAAGGAGGAGGTTAACTGTTGATTGTAGTGTGGTCATTGCAATGTACAGTGGTTGTAGAAGTTTCGGTGATGTGGTAGCGGCTGATGACAGTTGAAGGTGATAGTCTGATGTTGTATAATGATCGAAGTTGTATGGAGTGTTGTAATGTTGGAATTAGTTCATATGTGCAGGCAATGGTATTGAGGGGCTGTCAATATGAAGAAATTGAGCCACTGAAGCAAATGCAGCCGCATGGAAGCAAATGCAAATGCAGCCGCATGTAATCATGAAGGCAACTTCTTCATCATCAATACAGTTGGATCGGCTACTTAAAGATCTTACGGAGAAAATTTTGAGCTTTAAGAATCTGAATTAAGAAAGGTTTTTGTGTACTCAATTACTTATTATCCGAGAATCTGAATTAAGAAAGGTTTATGTGTACTCAATTACTTATTATTGATTTGAAGTTGGTTCTGCGTATGACTAACAAAAACAGGAATCTAGTATTTTTAGGGGGCAGATGTGAAGGCTAGTAAAATGGAGGAGGAGGTGGGTTTGTTGCAAATGTGTTTAGAAGAAAAAAATATGCAACTGTAAACTACCAATTCAAGTACTGGGAAGGTACCTTTTCTTTTCAACACTTAATGTTTTAATCTTTTCGCACTGTAATCTGGAAGCTTTAAATTGTCGTGAATACACTAATTTTATTGAATGGTGCTTTCTCTTAGCCCCATATTGTGTCTCTGTTTGTTTTGCAATTACTTTTGCTTCTAGTGAAATTTCTGCTTTTCCTATTCTGATTATAATTACCATTAAGCAGACATTATACCTCCTTTTATCATAAAATTATATTTGCTCTTTCGCCTTTAGCATGCATTAATTGGTCGTTGAGAACATGGATTTATGTTTAGAATTCACCAAATTTCTGGAGGTGAGCATTTATCGGTTTGAACCATATAAACCAATCGAATATAATAAAATTGGCTGGTTCGGTTCTGTGCTATTAGTTGATTTATATTATCATGACATAAGTCATTCCAACTGGCGTTTGGTTCTGACATGATGAAGTTTGAGGACATATACCAAGAATTATATCATTATCTTAAATAGGACATAGAGAGGTTTGTCCGTTGCACCTTGCGTTTTGGTTTGGCCATTGAAGTGCATGATGTGTTGATCTGAAAATAAAGATAATTGGTTTGATCATTGTTGTATTGTGGATCAGATGTCGATATTTAATTACTTATTTTTTTGCGAAGGTGACATTTTTTTCCTCCTGAGGTTATCTGTGGCTATTAATATATTAAACCAAGGTAATTGAACTCGCAAATTTGTTGACTTCATAGAATCTCAAATTCACAATTTAGCAAACTAATATCGATTGTCGCGATCGATGTGGGTTGCGAGGAGAGGCGATTACGGTTGACTGAGCGGTGCTATAGGAGGTTGAGTCGAAGTCGCGATGGGATTTCTGGTTAGCAATTTAGGGGTGGAGGAATTGGGATCGCGTTTTCAGGAATTGAGAGTGGCGAATTGGGAGTTTATCAATGTCGGAGCGGAGTTCAACTTAGGGTTTTGCGAGCAGCTATTCAAGGTTGTTGTTGAGGAGTGGGCTTGCTGGAGGAAGTGACGTCGTGTTGTGGTGATTTACGACAAATGGTAGTAGTAGGAGTTCTTGTGCAGTTGAAGTCAGTCAGTTCAGTTGATTGTGGCAGTTTTTTTTGTATGGAGAAGTGGTAGTTGCTTTGATGGTTGTTCGCTGTTGATGGTTGGCAATGTGGAGTGTTAAGGGTTGATGGTGGTATGGTCAGTTTAGTGAAATGGTGACAACAGTGGGTTGTTGAGTGTGCAGCAGATGTTGGAGTGGTATGTTAGGCTGGAGGAAGTGCCCATTTTGCATTTTGCTTAGTTTTGAAAACTGAGCTTAGCTCAGTTAAAACGGGTGAAGTTTAACAAACAAAAACGCAACACGTCTTCAATTCATAAAATAATTATGAAAGACAATGCCTCAGTTTGTACTTATATTAAACTAAAGCATGGTTTCAGTTTTTAAGTCCATGATGCCTACATATAATCGTTGAGTTGACAATATCCGTAAACAAATTAATTTGCAACCTTCAGTTTGAAAATGTACCGGGTTCTTTTGCAACCTTCAGTTTCATGTACCAGGTTCTTTTGCAACCTTCAGTTTCATGTAGCAACTACAGCACTCTTCATGTATTTGTACATAGTGTGTTCGTTAATGTTGTATATGGCTTGAACATGTGACAGGAATTGAAAAATGGCCTGGGAAACAAATGCATAGTCACAACTACAGAACTCCTGAAGAGTATACAGATAAGGTACTTAGACTGCTTTCTTAACTGCCTTGTATATTTGCTACATCAAACACCTATATTAAATCCATTCATATCTCTCTATATGCTAGGTAGTTGTTATCATTGGATGTGGACCTAGTGCCTTCGATATGTTTAGAGAAATCGGTCAGGCAGCTAAAGAAGTTCACCTGGCATCAAGATCTCCGAATATTGTGGTTGGGAAGTCAGATTGTAGCAATAACAATATTTGGCAACATTCAATGGTATGTATAAAATACAGTTCTCCACTCTAAATGTTTGCTCAAAGCATGATGTATTATCATTGTAATATTTTCTGTGTAGATAAAGCATGTTGAGGAGGATGGGTCAGTTGTGGTCGACGACGGTTCATCGTATCATGTGGATATAATTCTACATTGCACCGGGTCAATACAATTTCAAACTAAATATACATAGTACATATATCGTCCTACTTAATGAATGTTTAAATATACAGGTATAAGTATGACTTTCCATTCCTGGATTCGAATGTAATAAGCATCGAGGACAACCAAGTTGGGCCTTTGTATAAGCATGTTTTCCCTACTCATCTTGCTCCATGGCTTTCGTTTGTTGGATTAGTGAATAGGGTATCTCCTTATAAGCTACTATTCATACATTCGGTTCTCATGCCCTTGTGATTTTAGCTACGATTATATACTCATTATATGTTGTCATACTATGTATTATGCTGTGTATTATGCAAGTGTTTTATGTGATATTGTACTTTGTATTATGCAAGTGTTCTATGTGATATTGTACTGTTCTATGTGCTCTTAGTGTCTCTTCAGTATAGTGTTGCAGTAGCTTCAGTATAGTGTTGCAGTAGCTTCAGAATAGTGTTGCAGTAGCTTCATAATAGTGTTGCCATCGGGTTATAAATGTTGCTTAAAATAATGTTGCAATAGTCATTCAAGGTGTTGCCATAGGGATGGATCCAGTTGGGTCGTGGGCCCCACATTGTGGGCCCCACAACTTCAGAAAGTTAATATCTGTAGCAACATTTTTGGAATGTTGCTACAGATACCTATGGGTGTTGCCATAGACCCAAATAGGGTTCTATTGCAACAATATTGCATATGTTGCCTTAGATAGTCAAAATGTTGCCTTTGAGGTCTAAGGCAACGGCAAAAATTGCATCACCCTAAAAGTGTTGCCATAGACCTATGGCAACATTTTTCGGGCCTGAGCTAACATTTTTTTTGTGTTGCAGAAGGTCATTTATGGCGTAGTGTTTCATTCACCTATATTCAAAAAAAATATTCTGTCGGTCTGTCCTATTAAGCGTTTAGAAATCCCTATTGATGTCATAGCGTCCTATGCACCAACCAGAATCTATAAATGCAAAATGGAATAAATTAGCACAATATAAAACCTTTTATAACCTAACGAATACGCTCTCTCATATATATATACACTCAGCAACTCATCATAGGGTATTACAACATTATTAATAAAGAATCAGACCCTACAAAGCTAAGGTTTATCGCTAAACCAAATCTCTGATACCAGATTGTAACATCCCGCCTTTTTGTACGTTTTAAATCGACGATAAACAACACATGTCAGACTTAAACCATACAGAAGGGAGGATTGTTGTGGGATAAATAAGAAAAAGCAGAGAAAGAAAAAGAACAAAATAGAATCTTGCAGCGGAACGATAAAATATAATAATCAAATAAACAGTTCATGAAGCTGTTTTACAAAAAAAAATTGATTATACTTATACAATACATATCAGAGTTACACATACCAGAGAATAATCAATAACAATGCATCTTCCAATCCTGAAATGCTCAGGATGAGCCGAGCGAATTGAGAAGACAAAACACTCGAGTCAGAACTAAAAGATCTTATGTAAGTTAAATCAACAGTAAATAATATGAGTGGAATGGCGTCAGAGATGTTTATGGGATTTGACATCTCCTATCCAGTGTATAACGTGAGTGCAGTAACTCAAGAGATGCTCGGGATTCACATCTCCTAAGGATCCTTTGAACTATTTACTATGTAGTAATATTTCGCTATTATAATAGTGTCTAATAGTAAAATAAACTTACTTTTAAATAGCGTTAAGGAGTGACCCAATATTCCTCTTAACACGTAATAGTGTCAATAGTCTATACAGTACCGTAATACCTCCTGATCGGGAGGCTACCAGAGGATACTCCATAGGTACGACACAAATCAAACTCGTACAAGCCGCGTTAGGGTAGGTGACACGGCACAACTAGGCAATGCCAGGGTAGATATACCAATTACGCTTCCGGACCGGTGGTAACGCATAGCGCACAGCTACCCCCCACCTCGAGCCACACCCCCAAATCAAAAAATCAAAAGTGGCAACCTAATCAATCCAAAATCAGAGTATAATATCGAAGGGATGTGTTCGATAAAAAGTGCTACCTTCTTAGCCCGTCAATCGCTCATGTTTTAGCCACCTTATGCCAACTCACGGGAGTTGGGTCCATGTATTTACCTCAAAGGAAACACCGCCACCATCCTACTTCATTTTGGAATCTCCACCTTGTATACGGTTGTTAAAGTGGTTTTCAAAGTTTGCAAAGAGTATGACAACTTCCGATCTCGGTCTCTTTAACAGCCCAATGTTATTATAACACCGCGGTCCTTTCAAAATAATTTATACTTCAAAACCAGGATATAATATTTATTTCAAAACCATATAAATATGATATCATTTTCAATTTAAAAACCAAATCAATATGATATCCCTTTTGTTTCAAATCAATGTAATATCATTTTATTTCAAATATATCCCTTTTAGCACTTCCAACATTATAACCCTTCGAAATCAAAATACTAGAAATATAACACTTTCAATTTATACTACCTCGAAAATCATAACTTTCACTACTTATGTGGTTTAAATATTTAAAATACTTTATATAACCAAAATAGCTTCTTTAATTTTCACAAATCAATTCCAAAACTTGAATTTCTAGATTTGAATTTAATCTAAATCCCATAATAATACACTTCAATTAAATTCAGTTTCCAAATAAACTTTTTCAAATTTTGTCAATTTCAAAACGGATTTGATCCACAAAATAAACCCCTTCAAATTCAATATATTTCAAAGCTTAAATATTCAATATTTCAATCAAATTTTATAATTCATATATATATACACACACCAAAATCACTTACTATTATTTAGTTTTGAAATATTTGATTAATAAATCCAATCCTTTAAATACAACTTCAAATTTCAATAATTGAATATTCCTCAATTTATTTAGACTTGATATATTCACTTAAATCACCTTAACCGTAATTAAGTTATAAAACCATATTCTTTAGAATCAAAATTTCAATAAGTTCCAAATGGATTCTTATTAAATAAAATTCTTAATTAAATAAAATCTCAAATCAAATTTCAAAACTATCTTCTCAACTTTGATTTATAAAAATCAATATAAACTATATATTAAAATATAATTTAAGCAAATACTTATCCATATTATATTTTAATAAAATCAACTTTATTATTAAACTTATTTAATACTTTAAAGAATTTTATTCATAGTTCAAACCCAAGAATTTAACTATATATAAAATAACATTTAAAATATCCAAATCAATATCTCATAAAATCATACATTTCTTTACAAAACCATGGAAATCATTTCAAAATATTTTTACATGTAGATCACGGTGTTTGTATAAAAAATTTATATCCTATGGTCAAGTGATATGGATATTTATCATTTCAATCCGTAATTTAAAAAAAAATACGGTTATATATCATTTCAAACCGCAATCCCGAATGAACTAAAGTGCATAAAAATTTTGCAGTTTAAAACAATATAAAATACAACATCCATTCATCCAATATCAATCATCAACCATTTATTACAATCATCATCCAATTTAAACAATAACATCAATATAGAGGATATAATAAATAACAGGTAATTATTGACAGTCTATATTCAATAAATAATTAAACAGTCTATCTAACTGGCAGTTTATAAGCAATAATAAATTATGTAACAATTTGATTCAATAAATTAAAATTTAACTGGAATTATGATAAAAATATACCAAATAGCAATAAATAAATTTCTAATCACATCAGAAATTAATTTAACACACATAAGAAATTTTAGAAATTGTGAGTGGGTTAAAACACTCACCTTTTGAATTTAAATTGAATAAATCCAATTTAAACCCAAAAATTGGATAGTCTCATAATCCATCCAAAACTGCGCCAAAATCTTAAAAATTCAAATACGAACCTAGCGGAGAAAACCGCGCGTGAAACGGACCTCGTATGCGAGAGTTATAACGATTAGTGGGTTTAAATTTCAATATTAAAAAAAAGAACACTTTATCTCACCCTCACTACCACATCATTACCATTTCAACGAAGCAGTAACCCATCGTTATGCACGCACGCAAGGTTGTGAGCCACACCATACCACCGCCTCATTCAACGTACGCCGCCCCAAACTCCAGTCGCCGAACCATGCTGACGCAGCCGCTCCCCCTCCAGACCGCGACCGCCCCTTCCTGAATCAATCATGACCACCACGCATCCCAAACCGGACCAGCCGCCGCCACACTTATAAAACCCTAATCAATTTTTCTGGCCGATCCAACCGTCAAAACGCAGAACGAACACCACTGATGCACTCCCCATCGACCACTCTGCAATACCCAGAAATGGTTCGACGATCCGACAACGTTCATCGACACGCGATGAATGGCCGTGAATTAAATCTCAATTTTTGGCCATCCAAAAACTCAGATCGAGAAACGGACTGCAGATCTGACTTGCACTCTTAGAGAGCTTCTAGATTTAATTTTTCTGAATTTTCTTTTGAGGAGTTTGAAATTTTGGCTATGGATTTGATTTGGAATTTCAATTGGATCTGAAATTTTATTGTCTGCCATTGAGGAGGAGGTGAAGAGGGATTGTACGCACATACAAATGAGAAATAGAGGTAGGCTAGGGTTTATAACAAGGTATAAATAGGTAAGCTGAAAATGGAATAGATGGATCAGATTGATAAACGCGTTGAACAATATATGGCCCGAAAAGTCTGTTTCGACTCCGGAACGAAATTGGATCAACCCATATATCAAAATAGATGTTTTAAAATATTTTAAACGTAATGGAAAAGGTTTCAAGTCCAAATCCCATCGTATGAAGAAGTTATGCTAAAATCAATATTTTTCAAATTGATTTCAATTGATTCCCATTAAATCGATTTCAAGGCGTTTCGCGTTCGTACGATCAAACGATAGGTCCGATCGCTACGAAACTTGAAATCCTACAATAATTCAGCGTTATGGATCCGATCAAACTGGTTTCGTTGAAATCCGAGTCAGTGGCCAAAATGGCTATTTTTACATTAATTAAATAATTAAGTAAATAAAATCCAATTTTTAATTTCAATTCTATAATTGACAATTTTATCACTTTTATATTTCTTAATCATATACAATAATTTAAACAAGTTTAGATGTCAATTTATAGTTGATTAATCTATCAACTGCAGTGTTAAATTTTCAATTTCATTATATTCAAAATTATAAATTAAATTTTCAAAATTTCGTTTAATTAAATAAATAAATTATTATTCCATTCATTATTTCCAAATATATGGATTTAACATTGGATTCAAAACTATTACATTAATAGTCTCACATTCCATCTTCATTTCAATTAACACAATATTTAGATATTTAATTTCATTAAATTGCAATTACTCCAATTATTATTATAGTTCAAATTCCAAATAAATTGATGAATCTTTATTCCTGTTCTTATAACTCAACAAATTTTCCAATTATAAATAACATTAACATCATTTCCTTTAATTTTAATTATCAATTCATTCATATACCATTAATAATACCTTATTACCAATTATTACCCTAATTTATACTAATATAACCTTGAATTGGGATTCATTGCAATTGATTACAAACTTGATTTAATGGACTAAATAAATGATTCTTTTATAATAATTGTTGCCACTAACCCTTTATCATATTTACATAAGTTCTCATTTCCAACCAATTACATATAGAACATTGATTTTATTCAATCATTATTTATTCATTATTAATTCATTAATTAATTCAATATTCACATTTATTTTCTTACATTAATTTATTGCCAAATATTCCTGTTTACAATCAATTATGACCCAAATAGTTGTTCCCATCAATTGGGATTGCACTGAATTAATTATTTATTTATTAACTTGCATTATCATTCTTACAATTTCATTCCCGTTATTAATCCATTATTACCAAAAAAATAAAATTAACATTATTGCCTTAAATTGAAATTTGATTACTAATTTCATCAAACTAAGTAAATAAATAACATATATTAGTTGTCACCTATTTACTTTTCTTACATTTAAAAGTTTATTACTTACCATTATCACTGTATTATTTCATTAATTCAATAATTACACTTGTTTTACTCATATCTCATTATAATTAAGTCAAACATTTAAATTATTTTATTTAATTGGAATTTCATTCAAATTCATTAATCATCAACTTTAATTAACCCTATTATGTTTCCTCTTAGTTATTTTCATTGTTATATCACAACTTTTATTAATAATTCACAAATTTTTATTTTCTTCAATATTATATTTCAAAATCTCATTAATTTAAAAAATTAATTATTGAAAATTACAGGTCATTACATGGGAGAAAAGAATGAAGAAAGAAGCCATTGTTTCTGTAAGAGAGGGATGAAGAAAGTGACGGCTGATGGAACGAATTACACTATTTCTCTCTTATAGATACAGCCCACCAATTATCCAGTTAATCCTCTACTTAATTGATCCTTCAATTAATTTTTATGTGCAAAATATACTGCCTATATGTACACATTCAAATCTAGGTCAAATATTATTTCTTTTCCTTATTAATTGATATTTTCTACCGATTATGTTACAATCCCAATTAATAGCCCCATTAATAGATTAACATGTCACCTCTATTATTTAATTTCCCCAATTAATATACATATTGTAATGTTTCATTAATTGGCATGTTAATTAATTATACCATTCAATTAGCTTATATATTTAATATGCATATTTTTGTTTTTTATCCAGATTTGAATTTGAACATTTATTTGTTACATTTATATGTAAACCACTTTAAATTGAGGGATCAGATATATACACAACGTTATATATTAATCTTCAATAATAATTCACATATTAGTTAATTACACTTTTTAGCTGATTATGTGTGTAATGTTAATTATTCGCCTTATTTTTTTTCCTCTTACAACTAATTCTCTCAATAATTTACATTCATTACAAACATAATAAATTTGTTACTACATTTATAAATATCCTATGAATTAATTGCAAATATTTATAATTGATAAAATTTCCATATTTGCATATGTAATTGTTTCTGATGCTAAAACTTCAAATGGCTTTAACTTCTCCATTTCAAGTCCATTCAAATCACATTGTATATGGAAGTTGATCAGAAATTGCCACAAACACAATGGTATAGGTTTCGTGGTCAAATTCCAACATTAGCCAAAATTCATTTTTCACTATTTTCATAGTTATCAATCAAATTTATTTTATTTTAACCCTCAATAAAATATTGGTGTTACATAGCCCTCGATATATTGGACCTTTTTCCATTCTCGAACGAATCGGCCCACTAGCTTATCGAGTTCAATTGCCTGAAAGACTATCTGGTGTACACAATGTTTTTCACGTATCACATTTACAGAAGCATGTATATGATCCAGAATAAATCATAGAAATGGCTGCTCGGAAAGACTTGGAGATAGATCCCAATTTAGGCGTCATTAGATTACCATTTCGAATAGTTGATCAAGATATGAAACGATTAAGGAGGAAGGTCGTATAGTTAGTTAAAGTCCAGTAGAGTGGAGATGCTGAAGATTGCACATGGAAAACAGAGGAAAGAATGAAGAAGGCATATCCTGAGTTTAGGATCGATGTATAGACTTTATCTATCGATGGAGTGCACTCACCGCCTATGGTGTAGTCACTTATTTTATATATTCCACCTTATCGAATATATATTTCCTTTTGAGCTATTTTCTTCTTATCTAATTTCGGAGAAGAAATTTCTTTTGAGAAGGGGAGTATATAATGACCCAGAATTTGATCGTTAAAAATATAACATTTAAAGTGATTATAAATATAAAATATATAAGGTTTTAGGATTTAAACAATATTAGATAGAATTTGGAAATAGAAATACATAGAAATAGTAACATCTGCTTATATTAACAAAAGTGATAAAATCCTAATTTTAGAAAAGTAAGTTTCAATGGTTAAATAAATTATTTTAATTTATTTTTGAGTGTTTATATTTTAAAATAGAATTATACAAATTTATTTTTTAAATTTGGTTTACGTAAATAAATAGTTTAACTAAAACGTCAAAATATGATCGTAAAACACTTCGTCGAAAATCAACGTTTTGTCAATTAAAAATTGTAGCAACATCATCACACCTTTATGTATACATTCTTATAAACATTTTGACATATAAAGAGTGATTTGCAATTAACTAAACTGAGATGACCCGACTTTCTTACCACAGAAAATCGCATCATCTTTAAGAAAGAAAGGGATAGAAAAGAGAAAAGAAAGAAGAGAAGAAAGAAACAACATCAGAATCTAAACAGCGGAACGAATAAATTATATTAATAACATAAATATTACATAGTTTACAACCCTTATCAGAGTACACAGATATACAACACAAATTTAAACAATATTTTGGAGGATTCCTTTAAATAGGAAGTTGAGTTTTAGAATCATAACAGAGCATAGACAAACATGCATACACAAACACACAAACATTACTAAATTATATCTAACATTAGCATGCAACCTATTTAAAATTAAAAATTTAAGTTACTCACCTTTTAAATGCAGACCCTCTGTTTTCCTTTTTATAAATTTGCAGAAATAAGAATATGCAGGTATGCTCTCTCTCTTTTTAAAAATTTTGGTTGCAAGCCTTGTTGAAATCTGGAATGTTCATGTTCCTGCCCATAATTACTTGCATGCAGATGTAGATGATGCAGTAGCTAATCCCTCAAATACATGCAGATGCTTTACATTCCCAGGTTTAAAACAGAGTGCAGAAAAAAACAGTGCAGGGTTTATAAAAATGCAGATGTGCTTTTTGCTTTCAGGTGGCATGCAGATCAATGCATATTGATGTTTGAATTTGAGAAAGATGGGTTTGATTTTGAAGAGGAGTGGAGTATGCAGATGTTGGATTTGAATATGCAGGCCTCAGAATTTTGAAGAGGGTATTTGATTTTGTAGAGGAGGAATATGCAGATTGATTGTTAATATGAAGATGAATTTGATTTTTAGAAGTTTGAAGATTTCTTTAATTAAGGAAAATGAAATGCAATATGAATGAAGATGCAAGCTAAACTAATGTATTTTCAGATTTAATGAATAAAAGAAAAATTAAAACTAATTTAACACTTGTCAAATGGTTATGCTAATTTTTAAACACATGTTAAATGGATGAAATACTTGTTAAATTTAATCCCTAAAAATGCAACGCTTGTCACCTAAAAATGATTAGTATCTAATTTAAAAATTAATGTATGTGTTATCCTAATTTAATATGTTAGTTCATATTTAAATATGTGTATAAATTCACAAAATAAATAAGAACAAATCATGTTTTACAAATTGAAACTTATACATATAATAATTAAACAATTTAAGATTTATACTTTTGGAATTTAAATTCAAACTAAATTCAAAATAAAAAAATTTCAAATCAAGTTATGAATATAAATTCAATTTGAAATAAAAATTACAAATCCTATTCAAACTTATTTATAAAGATAATACAGTATCAATATTGTTTTTATAATCCTCTTATTATTAAATTAAAATCATTTTACAAGAAATTATATTTTTATCAATAAAATATCCATTTTATTAAGCCATGAAACCATTTTGTTGAATTTATTCTAAATTTAAAACTCAATCTAATTTAATTTAAACATTTAATATTTTTCTTATCAATTTTAAAATCATATATTTATTTATGAAATAGTTTTAAAAACTCAATACTAAAAAAACAAATCTTCCAAATTATAGTGTATATATTAGAATTCTAAAACATGGTTCATTTATTAAGTTTAAACCAAAATTATTTATTTAATTTTGAGAAACTTAAATATTAAATAAAACAAATTTTCCAAATTACCATAAATATTAAAACTAGAAAATATACTTTATTTATTAAAATTAAAACAATACTAATCTATTTAAAATATAAACCATATATTTATATTGTAAATAGAAATCAATTTATTATTTTCAAAAGATAAAATGACCAATTTAAATAATTATTGAAGAAGATTATTAAATCTATTTGAATAATTTTAACAGATTATCAATAACATTTTAATTTTAAATACAGATTATTAAATTGATATTGTTAAAAATTCCGGGATATTACAATCCTTCCCCCTTAAAAGAATTTCGTTCTCGAAATTTAAAACAAAGGTAATTTAATAATCTCATTAAATTTTAATTTAAAAACACAAGCATATATTAAACATATGCTAACAACCAAAAACAATCCATCAAACAAATCTAATTATCCAGAAAAATTCTGGATAGAATTTTATCGAGTTTTCCCCAGGTGTGTATATATACTGGGATACTCGCTCCAGAGAATCCAAACAATCAATACTATGAAGCTATAAAGGCCCTATACAACTATATCTATAACACTAGACAAGATATCAGACTACAAACGAGTCTGACTCAGCAACCAAAACTCCAGAACTGTTGGTTCCACAACCAGAGATATATCATACACGTACTCCCTCAGAGATACGTGAAGCTCATCGAATCCTAGTTATCCAAACTGGCAATCTAATCCTGTAGACCAATCACTTAATCTCCTAGATCACAGAAAAGATCCAAAACACTTCAGAGCTAACTTCTCAGACTTACCCAAACTTATAGCTCACTTTTGATCGGAGAAAACTTATCCAAAATTAAATCTCCGACTTCAGAGTCCAAATCCTTCCGACTCTTATCCACAAAAATCTTCGGACGATCCTAAGCTACCTACAAACTTACTGATCAGCTCAACCTTCGCTGATGCTTCAAGAAACAAACTAGACCAATCAACTCAACAAAATGATCTCCTTAAGATCAACCAAAATCAAGATCTCAAACTCAACTCCTCAACATCAGAAGACAACAACTCACTTCTCCTGTCCGGGAAAAGAAAAGCAGATACACTTCCAAACTGCTTCCGCTGCTCAACTCTGATTCGAAGCAGAAGAGAATGCTGAAGAAGAACACAAGCACAAACAGGACAACACACCTCAGAGATATGGTTCAACAAATCCATAAGAAACTCATAAATTTCCCCAAAACTCCGAGCTGCTACACCAACTCAATCTCTAGGAACCATTCTTCTGTAAGGCTGAACCACCGGTACCACTCCTGGAATTCCAGTCGATAAGAAAGCTCAATCTCCAGATGTGAACCAAACTCTGACTTCCTGAAGACATCCAGAAAAACTCAGATAACCCAAGAGAACATTCAAACAATCGCAAGTCACTTTTGCAATCAACCCAAACCAAATCCAAGGAAAAACTGTTCTTCCTTAACCAAATTGAACAGCTTACACTTAAGTAGCCAACCCATCGAAGAAACAGGTCCACTTAACTGCTTCTGAACTCCACTCAAGAAAAATTGCTAAGCCAGAAGATCTCTTCCCAACACCGAGAACATTCCAAGCTGCACTGTTGCCACAGATGCCAAAGAATTCCAAATCAAAGCTCTCCGAGAAACTCGAACTTCAAAGCAAACAGAAACTCCGGCTGAACACAGCCACAACACTGAAGCAGACTCACTTCCTTAACTTGTTCCTAAGAAAACATCTTCGGGAACATCCATAGTCACTGCATCTCACTATGCAGCTACTACTCCTGAGGTATCCAAAATACCATCACTCGCTTCTGCCCAGCCGACAGATCCAAACTCTACTCATCATCTTAAGAAATGAACTCCGAACCTTCACAGGTTACCTTCAGAGATCAATGAAGTCCTTCATCACTACAGAACTCACTCGAGACGGTATTAGGTCTACAGTCTCGACAAATACTTCCAACTTCATTCAAACTCCAACCAATGGTAGTCGTGCTACACACTACTACCCCATCTACCTTTATAACTTATATTGGGGAACCTGAACAGATAACCAAACAGATAGGTAGAAATATATATATATATATATATATATATATTAAAAATTACAAATACGCTCTCTCAAGAAAGACACCACTACAGAGCCTAGGTATTCACTCAACCTAATGCTCTGATACCAACTGAGACGACCCGACTTTCTTACCACAGAAAATCGCATCATCTTTAAGAAAGAAAGGGATAGAAAAGAGAAAAGAAAGAAGAGAAGAAAGAAACAACATCAGAATCTAAACAGCGGAACGAATAAATTATATTAATAACATAAATATTACATAGTTTACAACCCTTATCAGAGTACACAGATATACAACACAAATTTAAACAATATTTTGGAGGATTCCTTTAAATAGAAAGTTGAGTTTTAGAATCATAACAGTGCATAGACAAACATGCATACACAAACACACAAACATTACTAAATTATATCTAACATTAACATGCAACCTATTTAAAATTAAAAATTTAAGTTACTCACCTTTTAAATGCAGACCCTCTGTTTTCCTTTTTATAAATTTGCAGAAATAAGAATATGCAGGTATGCTCTCTCTCTTTTTAAAATTTTTGGTTGCAAGCCTTGTTGAAATCTGGAATGTTCATGTTCCTGCCCATAATTACTTGCATGCAGATGTAGATGATGCAGTAGCTAATCCCTCAAATACATGCAGATGCTTTACATTCCCAGGTTTAAAACAGAGTGCAGAAAAAACAGTGCAGGCTTTATAAAAATGCAGATGTGCTTTTTGCTTTCAGGTGGCATGCAGATCAATGCATATTGATGTTTGAATTTGAGAAAGATGGGTTTGATTTTGAAGAGGAGTGGAGTATGCAGATGTTGGATTTGAATATGCAGGCCTCAGAATTTTGAAAAGGGTATTTGATTTTGTAGAGGAGGAATATGCAGATTGATTGTTAATATGAAGATGAATTTGATTTTTAGAAGTTTGAAGATTTCTTTGATTAAGGAAAATGAAATGCAATATGAATGAAGATGCAAGCTAAACTAATGTATTTTCAGATTTAATGAATAAAATAAAAATTAAAACTAATTTAACACTTGTCAAATGGTTATGCTAACTTTTAAACACATGTTAAATGGATGAAACACTTGTTAAATTTAATCCCTAAAAATGCAACGCTTGTCACCTAAAAATGATTAGTATCTAATTTACAAATTAATGTATGTGTTATCCTAATTTAATATGTTAGTTCATATTTAAATATGTGTATAAATTCACAAAAGAAATAAGAACAAATCATGTTCTACAAATTGAAACTTATACATATAATAATTAAACAATTTAAGATTTATACTTTTGGAATTTAAATTCAAACTAAATTCAAAATCAAATATTTTCAAATCAAGTTATGAATATAAATTCAATTTGAAATAAAAATTACAAATCCTATTCAAACTTATTTATAAAGACAATACAATATCAATATTGTTTTTATAATCCTCTTATTATTAAATTAAAATCATTTTACAAGAAATTATATTTTTATCAATAAAATATCCATTTTATTAATCGATGAAACCATTTTGTTGAATTTATTCTAAATTTAAAACTCAATCTAATTTAATTTAAACATTTAATATTTTTCTTATCAATTTTAAAATCATATATTTATTTATGAAATAGTTTTAAAAACTCAATACCAAAAAAAAACAAATCTTCCAAATTATAATGTATATATTAGAATTCTAAAACATGGTTCATTCATTAAGTTTAAACCAAAATTATTTATTTAATTTTGAAAAACTTAAATATTAAGTAAAACAAATTTTCCAAATTACCACAAATATTAAAACTAGAAAATATACTTTATTTATTAAAATTAAAACAATACTAATCTATTTAAAATATAAACCACATATTTATTTTGTAAATAGAAATCAATTTATTATTTTCAAAAGATAAAATGACCAATTTAAATAATTATTGAAGAAGATTATTAAATCTATTTGAATAATTATTAACAGATTATCAATATCAATTTAATTTTAAATACAGATTATTAAATTGATATTGTTAAAAATTTCGGGATATTACATAAACATGATTACTTTTAGAAAACACGCTTAGAAAATTATAGAAAGTAATTAGCAAAAGTAAACTAAAAAGACAAAACATATCATTTCAAAAAAGTAAACATATCATTATATTCTTTACATTACTCTTAAGAGAAAGTGACATAAAGTGGTGATTTGAAACATGATGTAAAGTATTGAAAAAGTTATTGGCTTAAAATTTAAACAAAAGGTATTTTAGTCTTTTCACAAAATATTGTTTTAATTCAAAAAGATTTCTATAAATACACACATACTTTCTCACTTTTTTTCACATCTTCCTCTTCATTTTCTAAGCTATTTCTTACTTCCTTAAATGGCTTCTTTCCATAATTAAATAATGCCAAAATATTCCTAAAAATAAAACAAAGGAAAATAATAACAAAACTCCACCCGAACCACCACAAAACTGCTCCATTTCTCTTCCTCTACCCCGGCCAAGCCCTCCTCCCACTCCACTGAAGACAGTGAGCAACATCCTCGTCCCTAGTCCAAGTCGAGCCAATTCAATTCCAAACATCCAAAGGTTCGTGTGCGAAAAACATCGAGTAGCGGAGCTATAGCTGATTTTTCGTTTGAATAACCAAATAAAGTGAGAACTCTAAACTATAGCTATATTAGTAGTATGATGGTTAAAAATCATGTTTGATTGCTAATAATGATGTTTGATAAGCGTGTGAAAAAAAGTTGTAACAACCCGAATTCCAATGGTTTGGATTTTTCGCAAAAATGCTAAAAACCAAGCCCACTGAAGCTCAAGTTGGATATCTGGTATCCTGCAGAAGGAAAAGATAAATATATTAGAGCTCAATTAATTATCTTACAGTGGAATTGACTAAAATATAATAGAAAGTAAATAGTCACCCAAATAATAACACTTTCTAAGCAAGTGTCGTAAAGCTGAGAAGTCTCTACCATCTACCTAACCTGTAGGATGTTATGAAGAGGGGGTTAGAACAAAAGTTATGGTGAATGAATAAATTATATACTTCTAGGCTTAATTCTATATATATTGTTTTATTTCCATTTACTCTTATATTAGGTTCATTAGATTACAATACTCTCGCCTTTGTTCATGAACCGTGCCCATCTACTACATAGTGATTGAAACCTAATAACTAATATATATACATATATGTAGCAATATGCCCAATGATCGTATTGGTCCTAGGTACTACCCATAGTACCTTCTGTATCCTCCTTGTAAAAGGCTCCATCGTCTTGCTCTTATAGTGTTCTGTGACTCTGTAAAGGAGGCTTCGAGAGGTCCACAATACAGATGTTTCGACGTCTACTATGAAAACATAAAACTGCGTTCGCACTTGTCTATACTGATGCTCGGACATCCGCAACGTACCACCCAGTGCATACATTGAGGACTATACATAATCGTTCTGTCTACTCTCTGAATCCCACCAACATGGTCTATCTTGTACGGAACTCGGTTGTGTATTTTCTAAATTTTAAAGGACAGCTTTTTTAGGCGTACAATGCAGATATTCTAATTGGTCTGTCTCTTTACTCATCGTGGCTATGGCCCTACGTAGCCAACCCTCAAATAATCAAAAGACTTCTAAAGAGTTAAGTGGCTATGCCCTACCATAAACATTCTAACATCCAATTGGCGGTGCCCTCCATCCATTGTCTCAATAGTGAAAGAATCAATGGCTCTAATCTTTCCCGAAATCGCTCTTGGTCTTGATGCTGGCCGATATTCGCATGCGACTATCCTTAACCTTGCTTGCAAGTACTAGACATACGAATACTCTACTCCGAAAACCAAGCCCTTATGACTGCCTACAAAGGTTTGCTTTGGTAGTGCAACAATGCAAATTCAGTCAAGGCATACTCTCGTGACAGAATACCTACAGGCCTGCCTCCCGGGTGCAGCTTCATTAGACCTACCCAAAGGGCCATCCTAGAGTATCCTCACGTCCCGTTGAAGTCTCGTACTTCTTTGAAGCCTAAAAATACTAAGTTGGACGTGCTTCTCCATTTCTGAAATCCGTGATGAACTCCTTTGTTAAGCATTTCATCCTTTGGGCTGCTTCAAACACATCTCAATTCTTTTATTAGACCCTAAGTCAAATCTTTTAATTTGCGATTAATTTACTTTTCTTATTTTGTTGGCTACTTACTTACCCTAATTAGCATATTCTTTCCCTCATCTCACTTCTGGCTATTGTGAAACCATCATTGATCTAACAGAGAATGATATTGGTATTGCCACTTCTTGCTTATTAACTTAATTTAAGCCTTTAGTTTATTAAATAAGCATCTTTTTTTCTATTTTCTTATTAATTTAATAGAAATCTAAAATAAGCTTTTCCCTTTTATCTTTTCTATCATTGCTTATTTATTCTAAGTTCCCAAATAAGCCTTTCTATTCTTTTATTTAATCATAACTTATGTTATAATTATACTTGTAATTGTTCCTGTTATTGCTTTTAAAATCTATATATAATTACAAGTGTTTCTTTTCTGTTATAGTCTGTCTTACTTTATTATGATATAACATTCTGTTTAATTCTCTTTTATTATATAATTAACTTATCATAATAACTATCTTTTTATATAGTCTGTGCGGTACATGCAGACCTAGTCTGTGAAAGCTATACTAAATCTATTTCGATAATTTAATACTAAATAATACTACAAACAATAATCCGTAACTGCAAGATATTTCTTTTATTATTTTGGGCTAGTGTAAAATACAGTGGTCTCTCTATTTTACACTAATTCCCTTTTTCTTCTTTATATTCTTGTAGTTACATTTATCATTATCTTTTAATTATTAAATTATAGAAATGTATTCTAGTTTCTAAAGCAACCAATTAATCTATTACTTACTCCTCAAATTAAATTATCAAATAAATTTATTGTTTTTGTTCAGCGTAGTTTATTGTAGAACTCCACTTTTCTAATTGTATTCCAATTTTCTTATTTTTCATCTACTTTTATAAAGTCTGGTATTTTAATGTATAACCTCGAATTCTCTTTCTAACTATATTATTCGTGTAAAAAGGGAATAAAAGGAACCAGTATTAAGGCTAAATTATGACTTTTGAAATAGATGTAAATAACTGTAATTTTCTTACTTTTAGGCCTACACCTTTTCTAACTATCAAGCCTAATTAAATATAAGTAAAATTTACATTATTTGAATAACTAATAGAATTAATTACTGGAATAAATTATGTAATATAAATTCAATGATATTATATATTATAAAAGTAAAATAATACAATTAAATCCACTCACATGTCATCCTTAGCTTCATTCTCTATCCCTTTTAATTTGCTACGCTTTCTCCACATTGCCTCCTTTTTAATTCACTGTGAATTCCCTTAATTGTTTGAGAAATTCTCTAATTTACTTGTATGCATACCCTTGCTTAATTTTATTTTCTGTTTGGGGAATGATTTGATTAATAGAGGAGAAAGGAAGAGGGAGAAGAGAAGAGGAGTTTGCTGCAAATGACAGCAGCTGATTCAGAGAAAATAGTGTAGGCTAGGGTTAAGTTACGTTCAATTTATAGGTGTAGTGAACAACTTTGAACCATCCGATTAATCCTAAAACAATCCTCACCGTCATTTATTAATTTTTTTACGTTAGCATATAACGTATAATTCTCCAATGTTAGTCATTTATTCCTTTGTTATACAACTCTATTAATTCACATTTTCTTCTAAACAAGATTCTCCCTTTAATTATCAATACATACATACATATATGTGTGTGTGTATCTCTCTCTCTCTGTGTGTGTGTATATCTAATATTATTTGATCCTTATACGTTATAATTTCTTATCTATTTGAACACATCAATTAATACCTCTATTAATTGATTGTATACAAAAGTTATACTTTTTAATTTATTCTTATTAACTTACCATCATCATAAACTTAATTACTCCGTTTGATTTCTGTACGCATTCCATTTCCTTTTTACTTTTTAACTTGGAAACAAATAATCATATGATTGACGTTTTCTTCTAGCTAATTGATATACATTATTAGCTATTGTAAAAAGGGCATATTCTTTGATTAATTGACACCCTTTTAAAACACTCAACTGATTGCCAATTAATTAATTGACATGTTTTTCCATTTTAGTCGATATCCAAATTAATTCATATGCGTCACTCAATCACACATTCATTAGTTGTATATATTTAAACCGCCAATGCGCTACCCAACTAATTGACATACAAGTTTCCCTCTTTTATTAATTGACGCTTACTTAATGTCTTTAATTAATTTTTTAATTAATTGATTGTGTCAATTATAAATTAATATATGTATGTTATCAATTAATTTATTCCCCGCATACAATTCCCTTTATTATAAGAATTAATTAATGTTATAAAGTGACATATTCTCTGACTAATTGATGCCTCTATATCTCTTAATTAATTCCCCTTTTAATTCATTGATGTGTCAATTAATCACATACTCATTGCTTGCATAAATTTATGTAACCTCTTAATTCTTGAATGCATATATTTGACATTTATATTATGTTTTGCAATAATGTTAATACAATTGATTTTATTTAATTATATAAAAATGTGGGGTGTTACATTCTCCCACCCTTTAGGAAATTTCGTCCTTGAAATTAGACAAGGGTAAAATTATGCAATTCCTCGCATCAATCACATCCACTTTGTGTACATCCAATTTTTCGACCACCCGTGCTCTTGTGAAGTGCTATTCAATACAAAATATATACATGTACATGAATTTCTAAGCGGTACCTCCTATAAGAATGCTTCGCTTCTTTAAAAAAAAAATTTTAAAACATGATGCACACTCCTAAATATACTTGCAATTTCTATATTAATGCAATCTTTTAAAAATTTAAAATACTTTTCATTCAATTTTTCCAACACTCCTATTGAATAGGGGTGTCGTTCAACGAATTTTGCATCCAAACCCCACTATACAACTTTAACTGTTCGAATTTCATAAAAATCTAACTTTCTAAATTCGATCTCTTATGTGAGAAAGAAGGTAGAAAACAAAAAAAAATTCATATTTCTCCTATTTTCTTTTGCGCACAACTTCCTCCATACTTGAGATTTAGGCCACTATTCTAAAAAAAAAATTATTACCTTCCCCAAGCACAGTTACATGAGAAAATATCTCCTTTTAAATTTTTCTGTTGACGTTTCTATCACTTTCTTTAAATTTGTTAATTTTCTTTTAGTTATCTTATTCTGCGTTTAATCTTTTTTTTATATACAACAACTAAACACAGCTATCATCTACGGCAAGGAGGTCTAGGATCATGTCCACTTTGACATAGAAAGGTCCTACTCTAGGAATACAATAATGCATATGTTCCTCCTGCGGCCTATTACTAGTTACCAACATATGATGTATAACTCATGACAAATAAGATCTATTCATCACTTCTATTCCATGCTTAAAAAGGAATAACTAAGTCTTATTTACTTCAATGGATAAGGGTTTCAATCTATGCAGTCTCTATCTAAAAAGGCTACTAAGCTCCGGGAAATTTTCTCTTTACCTTTCATTTTTTCCTAACTAAGGTCCACTTTTCCCAACCACATGTGTCTTACTATCTTACAGATATCACTTCACTATTCTTCTATAGTCTATACATACGAAGCAACATTTCTAGGTTTTCACTAGTGTCGTATATGTTAGGAACTGGAGATAGTGGTTTCGATGGCAACAACCTTTGTAACTTATTTTATTATAACTTATATACTAACACTATTGTCTAGATATATATGAATGTTATTATGCAGGATATATATAAGGCAGGTACTGATTATTGAAGACTATATAGTATAAAGATCAAGAATGAAGAAATCAAGTTTGAAGACTCATGAGTATCAAGATCAAGTTTCAAGACAAGTGTCTAGTTTTGTTAAAACTTCATAATAGCGTGAAAATCTTCATTCCAAATTTCATTTGGGATGGAACCATTTCTACCTTATTAGTGGCTTACAAACCCATGACAAGTAGTGTAACAACCCGCATATTTATCGATTTTATATTTAAATATTTTATTTAAATATTTTGTCGTTAATCGGATATTGGTCCGAAAAGCTACTTTTTGCAAACGTTCAAATTAGGACTCGAGACCACTTCCATTGAGTTCGAAATGCCGTTTACAATTTTTTTAAGTATAAACATTGATAGGTTTGGAGTTAGTGGAATTTCACTTACTTTTCCCGCTTTGGACTTTGGGTTAGATTAGCCATTATAACTCAAACCCACTTCTCTCCTTCTCCTCACTCTTCATAAATTTCCTAACAACCAAGCTTTAGCATTAGTGGTGAGTGGAAGGGGAAATTAATATTCCAAGCTCAAATTCTCTTGCAAATTCAACATTCAATTCCAACTTCAAGAAGAAGATATTGGATTCAAGCTTGTGATTACTTCTCCATTGCTTTCAAGCTTTTCTTCATAAATTTGGTGCAAAGGTGATATTTTTATCTCACAATTCTAGCCTATAACTATATTGGACTATTGGGAATGATTCCCTATCATTTTTGCAAGCATATTAGCATTTGGTTTGGATTGGATTGGCAAAAAACTCCAATTTTTAGCGTTTTGGTGAATTTTCTACACTTAGGTCATTCTGGCCATTTTTCTGTGTTCGGAGTTAGGTCGCTCACGACCTAACCCTTAGGTCGCTCGCATGTTACCGCGCTAGGTCGCATTGCCTTGAATTAACGTCTTCGGAGTTAGGTCGTAGGTCGTAGGTTGTATGGACCTTAGGTCGTAGGTCGTTCTGGCCATTTCTAACGTCTTCGGAGTTAGGTCGTATGGACCTTAGGTCGTAGGTCGCTCGACCTATTTAACTCGACCTGTTTTATGCTAACCCCTTAGCTTGACCTAGCTTAGGTCGTTAGGTCGCGAACCCTGTTAGGTCGCGTGACCCAATACACTTAGGTCGTTTGACCTTATATTCTTTTAGGCCTTTACCTCGTTAGGTCGTAGGTCGCTCGACCTTATTACCTTGTTAGGTCGCGAGTCCCTTAAGTCGCTCGCCTCTTCTAACCCGCGAGTCCCTTAAGTCGCTCGCCTCTTCTAACCCGCGAGTTTCTTAAGTCATTCGTCTTCCTTAGGTCGCTCACCTGGTTGAGTCGCACCTTACCTTAGCTCGGCCATGTTAGGTCGCGAGTTTCCCTTAGGTCGCGTACCCCCTTAAGTCGTTCGACCACTAGGTCGCGAACACCTCTAGGTCGCTCGACCCTTTAAACTCGTAGGTCGCTCGGCCCCTTAATTCCTTGGGTTGTTCGAATGTTAGGTCGCTCGACCTTGTTTAAGACCTTAGGTCGTTGCCCCTTTAGATCGCTCAATCCTATCCTCCCTTAGGTCTTCACTAGGTCGTACCGTTTTGGATGGGGCGCTGCCCCGCACCCCGCCGGGGGAGCTGTCCCCTGGACCCCCGCGACCTGACCAGGCAGGTCGAAACCCGTAGCAGGGGCGTTGCCCCCGCACCCCCACCTTGGGGGGTTGCCACCCCCCTGGACCCCCTCTCCGTAGGGGATCTTATCTGAAAAATATTCAACAGAACTTGCTTTGTTGAGATGCTGAGTTGACCATTCTTCGAGACAAACTATCTTTGGCTTCTCGATCGATTTTATGCATTTTTGAATATCTATTTCGATGGATTCTTTATCGGTTTCTTTGGATTTTATTCACGTCTTCGAATGTGAATTTTTATGATTGATTGTTTCTACAATCACTTCTATGATTTGTCACTTTAAAATATAAAGGTTTTCTATACTAGTAGTAAATATCAAAACTCTTTCAACAAAATGATTTCAACTCTATTTTTAATAACAAAGCTCTTTTCTTAAACCGTTTTCCAATCTACTAGTATATACAAACCTTTACCTCACTCGGATGAGAAATCTAATTAAACGGCTTAGTAAAACAAGTGGTATGAAACGCTTGCGTTCACTTCGTCGGTTAATTCTTGGACTTGTTCGATTGAACCTCTTGTGACAATTTTCTAGTGAAGATTTACAGTTTGTTCGTAAATATTTAAGTTAAGCAAGTGGTTATGGGACACGAAGATAAACTTTTATATTTACTAGCTTAGTGTAATTGACACTTCTCGATGATCATGACGATCATTTTATGATTTAGACTAGCAATTGTGCGATGTCTCTTTGTTTGGAAGGTTAGACTAGACCTCATTGGTGTGATTCCGACTCACACATATCTCTTTGTCCGCAAGGTTAGTCTAGACACCATTTGTGTGATTCCACTCACACATACCTTTTTGTTTGCGAGATTAGGCTAGACACCATTTGTGTGATTCCATTCACACATACTTTTTTGCTTTTTGGTTAGCCTATACCTCATCTGGGTGATTTCGACTCACCCATATGGGGTAGCTCCCCATGGTCTTCGGACTGTCATGTGATATGCCTCTTTCCCTTTTTCTGTGATTTCTGGATTTCTTGTGTTGATTTATGGAATTTATGTCATTGACTTGTTATGAGTACAAGTTTAGGGTATGATGCCCTCTTTGGATCTTTGAGAAGATTCTTGTGATATTGATTTAATCTCTTATTGATTGATCTTATGTTGATCATCATTTGCATACTTATAGTAGTATGTCAGTATGGATATTTTATGTTTATGCCATATCTTTTGTTTTACATCATGTCACCTAATATTTATAGCTAGACTGATCCGTTTATTATTTTCTTAAATAATACTCGGGTCAGACCGAGATGTTACAGGTGCTTCTGCTTGACTTCTTCCCGGGATTTGCTACTCTGACTTTTGGCTAACTATTTAGATTAGCAGTTTTTGTTGTATACACTTGAGACATAGACTCATAGTTGTATTCTTTTGTATAGCACGTGTTGCTATTCTTTTGTATTATTGTGGATCTTTTTGACCACTACTCTGATGTACACTTTCATGTGTTAGATATATATTCATATCTTCTTCCGCCTTTGTGATATGGATGTCTGTGATTGATTTGTGTTATGCTTATTTCTATGTTTGTTTCCGAAGATTATTTATAGCCACCGTGTGATAAGCAATCACATGGATGGTCGCTCCTCAACAGCCTTATTCTCCGTGCTAGTTGACAGCACTACACCGTAGTGTTCTTGGCTAGCGTGGGTATAGAGGTGGGGCGTCACAAGTAGCTTACAAACCTATGACAAGTGGCTTGCAAACCCACGAACATCCTGGTTTTGTATAAGTTCTTGAGTCCTGATGTGATGAAATATTCTGTAGGAAGAAGCTTGCAAAACTACTTCAAAATGGTTTTTCAAAATGATTTTCAAAACTGCTTTTCAAAATGTTTTAGCTTTAAAAATTATCTTTTCAAATGATTTTCAAAAAGATGTTTTAGCCTTAAAATATTCTTTTTTTGTTTTTAAATAAAGTCTTGTTTTAAACTTCGTTTGTTTTAAAACTATCTTCTAATTTTTAATTATTCTTTATAATATATATATACACACACACACTTGAGATTTAAAATCAAATTTATATATACATTCTAAAAATATATTTTTCTACTCTTCTTTATTTTAAACATAGGAAAATTAGTTTATTTTACTCCAGAATCATTTTATCTTGTTTTCCTTTCAATATCATTTTCAAAACAAATTTTACATTTTTTTTAACTAAAGGATGTCGACATCATGGGACACCCCATGTCGATATGGTGGCCGTTAAATTCAAAAGTTTCAATTTTCAAATGAAGAATCTATTCGTTTAAATCTCTTCACGGATGGTAATGACCGTTACTGGTCTATAAATAGCCTTCACAAATGAATTTTTTAACTAATTATTTTCTTCACTCTTTCTTCTCCACAAATCCATATTCTAAAATTTTCATATTTTTAAGATCGTGCCGAAATTCTACCGAATTCTCAAGTGAATAAAATTATAATCTCATTCTTGTTTGATTCTCTGCCCTCTCTCGAAGATCAAAGTGCTATTCAGAGTTATAGGATCAATTTGTAATCAAAAGTTTATCAATTCTCTCTATAAGGTGTAGTTGTGCATGGAAATCAATTGGGTGATCTTATGTCCCGTAAATCAATAGAGTTTGCCCCTGAATCGAAGGCAGGAGGTGCCTCAAGGCCTTTAGAAATTGAGGATTGTAATCTTGACATTGGTAAAACAAAAATCTATACTAGGTGTTTGCCTTGCTGCAGGACTGGATTTAGGGTAACTCAAAACCAGCATAAAATCTGGTGTGTTCTTTTTTTACTACTTTTAATTTACTTTCTGCATTTATGTTAGATTCTATGATTGTTCTGTGATTAAACACTGCATTTTTTTATATCATAATTTTTAAATTAGTCCATATAAGTCTTAGAATCCATTAAACACTATTCACCCCCTCTAGTGTTGAATTAGCCTTAAGATCCTTAATCCATCTCCCTTTCAATTGGTATCAGAGCATAGGTTTTCATAGTTTTCATAATCTGAAAATTAAAAAGTTAAAAATGGCATTTTTAGGAAATTTTGTTAATACTAGTTTGAATTTATACACTTCATCAAAGTATCATAATTCTGCATATAGTTTTTATGAAAAATCAAGTTATCTACCGAACTGGTTTGTTATGCAGAAACAGAAATGTTATATGGCTTTTGATGAATCAACAACCAATGGACAAACTGTGCAAATTGAGAAAGATAAATGGAAACTTGATAGTGGCTGTTCAAGGCATATGACTGGAAATCCTGAGATACTCAATGATATTATATATCAAGATGGTGGATTGGTCAACTTTGGAGATAACTCAAAAGGATATGCGATTGGCCTCGGCAATGTCGGTAATTCTAAAACTCCTTTTATTTCTGATGTTTTAATAGTTGGGAATTTAAAACATAATTGACTTAGTATAAGTCAACTATGTGATAAAGGATTTAAAATTAAAATTGGAAAAGACAAGTGTCACACCGAAGATAATAAGTCAAATATTATCTTTGAAGGAATTAGAAAGAAAAACATTTACATCCTTAGTATGAAAGTTTCAAATGAAAACTTATGTCTTTTGGCTAATACAAGTGACCCTTGGATTTGGCATAAAAGATTTGGTCATTTAAATTTCAAACTATTATCTGGGTTATCTGTTTGGCGAAAGATTTGATTGATAGAGGAAAAAGGAAGAGGGAGAAGAGAAGAGGAGTTTGCATCAAATCACAACAGCTGATTCAGAGAAAGTAGTGTGGGCTAGGGTTAAGTTATGTTCAATTTATAGGGGTAGTGAACAACTATGAACCATCTGATTAACCCTAAAAACAATCCTCACCGTCATTTATTACTTTGTTTACGTTAGCTTATAACGTATAATTCTCCAATGTTAGTCATTTATTTCTTTGTTATACGACCCTACTAATTCACATTTCCTTCTAAATAATATCCACCCATTAATTATCAAATTAATTAGATCATACATACATACATATATATATCTGTGTGTGTGTGTACACAATATTAATTGATTCTTATACGTTATAATTTCTTACCTATTTGAACACATCAATTAATACCTCTATTAATTGATTGTATATAAAAGTTATATTTTTTAATTTATTCTTATTAACTTACCTTCATCATAAACTTAACTACTCCGTTTGATTTTTGTACGCATTCCAATTCTTTTTTACTTTTTAACTTGGAAACAAATAATCCCATAACTGACATTTTCTTCTCGCTAATTAATTTACATTATTAACTATTGTAACAAAGGCATATTCTTTGATTAATTGGTACCTTTTTTAAAACACTCAACTGATTGCCAATTAATTAATTAATTGACATGTTTTTCCATTTTAATCAATATCCAAATAAATTCATATGCGTCACTCAATCACACATTGGTTAGTTGTATATATTTAAATTGCCAATTCATTGCCCAATTAATTGACATACAAGTTCCTCTCTTTTATTAATTGAAGCTTACTTAATGTCTTTAATTAATTTTTTAATTTATTGATTGCATCAATTGTATATTAATATATGTATGTTATCATTTAATTTATTCCCCGCATATATTTTCCTCTATTAGAAGATCCCTTAATTAATTACTGTTATAAAAGTGACATATTCTCTGACTAATTGACGCCTCAATGCCTTTTAATTAATTCCCCTTTTATTTAATTGATGCGTCAATTAATCACATACTCATTGCTTGCATAAATCTATGCAACCTCTTAATTCTTAAATGCATAAATTTGAAATTTATATCATGTTTTCAATTATGTTAATTCAATTGATTTTATTTAATTATATAAAAAAATGCAGGTGTTACAAAAGTAGCAACATTTGAAACATATGTGAAAAGTTACATAATATACATACACATTTTGTGAATATAATTAAAATGATATGCAAGCTATAAATATTATGATATGAGATGTTATTATGGATGATGATTATGATTTGGATTTGTATATGTTGATATTTGATTATAAATATTAAAATAAGTCACGTATACACGACATTGTTTCACATGGAAATAAATTTCCAAAAGTAATGAAAAGGAAGTGATATGGGACCATTTATACCTTTAAAAATGGTTAAATATGATAGAAATGTTACATAAATATTTAAACTTGTTTTCATCAAGTTTGAATGAAAAACATAACATAAGTCAAAACTAGACGAGTCGAGGTAGTTTGCAATTTCGCGCCGCAAAGTTTGAACGAGTATACGAAGTGGAATATAGCTCGGAATTCTTCGAGATAAGAATTTACTGAACTATTATATCAATATATTTCCAACAAAGAAAGAAAATCAAGATTTCATCTTGTATATTTTAAAATATTTCCAAAACAATTTTCTAGAAAAATCACGCTTTTGCAATAAAGTGACCAAGTTTAAAATTGATATTTTAAATTTTTAAAAAAATATGAGATAGATTCTAGAAGTCTTTTAAAATATTTTGAAAGTGATTTAAGTTTAAAATATGAATTTATAGATGATATAAAAGTCATTTTGAAGAATATAGCTTTTAAAGCACTTTTTGTAACGCTTTTTGCAACGCTTTCGCAACAATTTGTAATAACTTATGAATTATTGATTCAAACTCAACAATCCTCTTTCTAATCTTTTATAAATGTTTTTAGAAGAGTAACAATTATTTCGAATAATGATTGGCAAGTTAAATAATCCTTAATGAAAATCGAGTATGCGGAAATGACTAGTACATTTGTCCCGCTTGTGAGAGGTAAACGATAAAATATGGTGTGTAACTAAGTTTAGGGATGTAGCAACCAGTACCCTGAACTTACATGTACTTCACTTTATCTTTTAGATGAGGGGTGAAACAGATCGAAGGGAAAGCCGGGATACTCTAAAAATTTATATTAAAGTTTTCCTGAATAAGCGAAATAAATTGGAATTATTCCAAGATTTAAAAAGCTTTAAATAAACCAAAGGTTGAAAAATATTAAAAGAAAGGCTATAATGATTCCTTATTTACGAGAATAATATTTTTTTGAATATATATCTCTCGAATATTTTTTTATAAAGAGAAATGAATGAATCGAACAATAATCATTTAGTTACATCATTTTTTTTATCGATGATTGGATTTCGAAGGAACCGGGGTCGAATTTGGGTGATTCCCATCCGAAAACCGCTTCGAACCAAAGTATGTTTCAAAGTAAAACATGTTGAAGACATTGATATTTAAGATTTTCATAGTGAAGGGCTTCTTGTTGATCATTTGGGGATAAACTCCCAATATACATATAGTAACAGTAGTCTCTTCGTTATGAAATATCCAATGCAAGAACTATTCGCTACTCATCCTAACAGGATGTGGTAGCAAAGTACCTTCAGTTTCATTCACTCCTAGAATGAACTTGTATGGAAGAAAGTCTCACATTGCATTCTATTTACATTAAGTGATCACTATTAAACGTATCATTGTTGGTGGAAGAGAAGACACCTTCTCTTAGCTTAACACCCTTCTCTGTGCCTCAACAGTTCAGAGATGATATGTTTATAGAAATCAATTATGTGATTATGGAAAGACAATGTGGCATTCAAAGTAGAAGGAGTTGTGATATGTGTAAAGGTAATCGTTGCTTTAAGCCTCATCAATCAAGAAATGACCGAAATAGAGTTAGATGCGGTAAGGCTAAGTGGTTCGCAACCATTAGATTATGATCATCCCCTTCTAGATATAAGTTTACTCATTATGGAGCCTGGCGATTAATTAATGTGGAAAGTACGTTAAGAGACATCTCAGATAAAGGTTGATAACTATCGAGGGATGACATATTTAGTACTATCTAAGTGTAGAGGTAGGCCAGTCTTATGTTGGCAGAGGAGCAGATGT
Source organism: Allium cepa (assembly GCA_030765085.1). Classification (NCBI taxonomy): domain Eukaryota; kingdom Viridiplantae; phylum Streptophyta; class Magnoliopsida; order Asparagales; family Amaryllidaceae; genus Allium; species Allium cepa. The sequence continues at coordinate 275,376,220 of CM060928.1, forward strand.
TCTATTTCCCTTGGGACATCCATCTAGAGATGTACCCATCGGAAGGTAGTTCCTTCACCCGGCCATTTGTATGAAAATCCATTCTCCAATAAGAACTTCGGGTTTTTTTTGTAGAACCTAGTATGCTAGAATTTAATAATGGTAATAATTTCGGCTTAGATTAATAAATTTATTTGGAAATGTCTTTCAAGAATGTCATTAAAAATAATATCCCTTGATTTTATGTAATAAATCGTTTTGGTTGTCATAAGGTAAAAAACATTCTCATGTTTATGTGCAACGTGATCTTATGAGATACTTTTTTGTTTTCAAAACATCGTATATTGAATTCTCATACCAATCCCATGATTGACTCGGTGTTTATTTTTTTTCCTTTAAACTCAGGGTGCCCTATTTTCGATAGCCGTGTAGTCAGGATATCTTACGAGCATTTTGGAGCATGTTGGGGAGCATTATGGAGAATTTTTTTGGAGCTATGAAGATGAAATACCCTATGTAGGTATCTACCTATATTCCACTATGTTGTGTATTTAGTATGTCCCAGCATATGTAAGGATTGGCAATCATAACTATCCTAGCTGCATTAGTATTTAACTCTGATGGATCACTTGGAGTGGTCATTTATGTATAATTGAAGTGTTGAATGCGATGTGAGATTCTGTTATTGTGTTGCCTTCTACCTTTATTTTCTTTTACATCCCTGATAATCTGCCTCCCGGGCACTTGGATTTACGGCACATGAATACCGTGGATGTATCATGGATCTTTTTAATAACATTATTCAGAAGATTTAATTAGATAAAATAAATAGAATAATGATGATAAGGGGATTGATATTTGAATAAAATTATAACATGGATTGTGCTTAATAATTAAATAAATGGGCTTTAAATTGTTTAAAGGTTAATTAGTTTACACATGGGCATATTAGTAAATTAGCCAATCTATTATACATAGCTATACATTCTCACTATTATCCATTCACATTCATTTTTCTCAGATCAAAAATAAAAAGCAAACACCCTAAGATATCTTGCCATTGACAAGGAGGAAAAGAGGAATTTTAATCTAAAGCTAAGGATCAAAAGCTAAAAAAGATTAATCAACAACAAATCTCAAATTCCTTATCAAGTTTAAGATTAATAATAATTCATTCCATCTTTTTTTGTTTCTATAATCCTATGATTTCGGATTTGATTCTCTATTTTATTTCCAAGAAATATTGATGATGATATGCTTAATTTATGAATTGTTTGATTTAAATAATTTAATTGTACATGTGATTCATACAGTTTTAGGGGCAAAATCGTGAGTTATTGATTTTAAAATGCTATAGAAAATTTCTATGTTAAGAAAAATATGATTTTGGAGATGGATTTTAATTTTCAAAATTTTTCAAGCCATGAAAATTTAATTATGAATTTTTGATGATAAATATAATATAATTAGGTTAAAAATGTATTTTGAATATTTAAGGAAGAAATTGGGTCTAAATTTTAAAAATATTTGATTGCACGATGAAATTGATTTTCTGGGATTTTAGGGGATTTTTCCTAGTGGATTTATATGGGAAAATAAATTATTGTTAAGGAGGGATTTTCTGAAAATGTTGGTTTTATTATATGGAAGGGTTTAAAATGTTATGTTTCTTTAATTTGGATCTAAACTAATGCGGCAGTTACTAATTATAAAGTATTTGAAATGTTTTAAAGTAACCAATCAAGGGATTACAATTGGCAAGTTAGTTATAAAGCAATCGTCATGTTTAGCTATAAATTAGCTTTTTAGGAAAAATGTGGTTTTTCCTATTTCAGAGGCACCATTCGACTCCATTACCTCCGCACCATCTCAGTCAAAATCGTCTCTGTCGAAATTCATATATTCGGAACTAAGGCACATGGTATCAATAGAATCGGTACAAAGTGAATTGGTAAATAGTGGAAGGTAGGGTGTGGAAAGCTATGTTTTCATCAGAGTCAAAACGAAGGTTCTGTTTTAAAAGATAAATTCCAGCCTAGTTTTCGAAAGGCTTTCGACTGAGTCGATACCCTATAGAGTCGAAACCTCATTTTGTTTTCTAAAGTAAAATTCCTACCTTTTTATACATAAAGTTTTCAATATAGTCAAAGCTATGGTTTCGAAAGGGACTTTATAAATAGCTTTCGAACATGGACTTTTTCTTTAAATAATAAGCTTTCGAAAGGGTAGGTTCTGACCTAGTCGAAACCTAGCCGCTATTTCCTTCCAAAGTATTGAAGTCATTAATACCTTCGAAAGGTTATCCTTGTTTTTACCTAGGATAAGCCACTTCCTAATTGCTTTCGAAAGGGTTGGGGTCTCGAAGGTGATGGAGTCGAAGGGGATTTCGACTTTGTCCTTTGAAGTTTAAAATTTTAAAGGTCTTTGCTTTCGACTAAGATGGTTCCGACACCATCAACTTTTCCCATATTAATTTATTTTGGTTTTGAAAGAGATACTTTCGTATATAACCGTTTTGACCCAAATGATGTTTTTAAAAGTAAACCCAATGTTTTCGAAAGGGTACTTCATTTGTTTCGAAGCTTTGTTTTAAAGAATTCTTTCTTGATACAATCGAAAGGTATCTCTGGTTTCAAAAATTACATACTTAGAATTTTGAAAAGAGGTTTTCTATGCTTTTGAAGGAGGTCATCCAGTGGTTTCGAAAGTGATGTTTTAAAGTTTCAAAACAAATAGCCCATTTTCATTTTTGAAGGAAAGGCCACGGCATAAGTAAAGATTTTAGAAATATTATTCACATTGTTATTAACTCGTAACTGTATTTTGGGGGAAAGGGCAGAATAACCTGTTAGGTTGACCCGGTAGTAAATATAACCTAACAGATGTTAAAATCTTAAATAAAGATATTGGCAGGGGCCAATAGGTTTACAGTAAGCCCATGAAAACTGTATGCTATTGGCATGGGCCAATATATAGTCAGCCTATGAAACTATGATTTGATACTGGCAAGGGCCAATAGGTTTGTAGTAAGCCCATGAAAACTATATCCAGATTAAGTTATTAACAGTCGATCAATAGGTTCCTAGTTAACCCATGAAAACTAGGATAAGAAATAAGATATTGGAACAACTAATAGGTTCTTAGTAATCCCATGAAAACTACGTAATTGGACAGATAGTCCATATATATTTAATAGGTTAATAGTAACCCTAGAAACTATAATTGAGACAGATAATCCAAAATTGATTTATTTGTTTTGTATATCATTATAATGTTTTGAGATACTATGTTTTAACCATTGTGGATGCAGGAGCACAATATATGGTTTTATAAATGTTTTAGGTTACTAGTAAGGGGAAAACCCATTCCGCTAGCGGCGTGGTCTCGTTAGTTATCTAAATGGTTTGAGATGGTAAATTATTATTCATATCAGGCTTTATGTCTGACTCGAAGATTTTGTTTTCCCCTTGAACTCTTGGATACTCAATTGATTTTGAGTAGGTTGAGAGTTAAGGTTTCCATGTGTTCTTTTAGACGAATAAAGCTTTCGAGGACATGCAGGAGGCAAGCTTGTTATTAGAGTACTTATATTTTCGCTGTGTGTTTTTTTGTAAAGGCAAAATGTTTTCATGTCTATCTATATACTTTAATCTACCAAGGGGGCATCACCATATGTCGCTCTTGGTGTAATTTGTAATAATTATATGTTATCTGAATATGGTCTGTGAATTGGTAATTAATTTGGAATATTTTGAAATGGAATATGGAATTTGTTTACTATTTAATTTTTTTCCATATTCTTATGTTTCTGTGTATCAATGTATCTAATGTCGCCATATTTGGTCGTCGAGGATTAGTAACTATGAATGACTACAGCACCGTAGACGTTAATTTTGGGCCTCCAAGTAGAGGGATGTTACAATCGCTCCCTATGACTTCGAGATACTTTGGTTATCATGTGCAAACCTTCCATTCTAGATCATTATTTAGTATTTTACATTTCCACTCATATGTACTAAAACACAAAGTCATACCTAGGATAATTTTTTGAGTAAATCCAGATTAACTTGAGCTCATTGAATTACTAATCTATTACGCCAATTTCAATAATTGAAATTTATGATGTTATTCTTATTAGCGTTGCTCCTTATATTTTAACTGCATTTGTGTTGCTCTTGAAGAATCATTCATAGTCGATGGATCATATCCCTTCAGGTACAATTATCAAAACCATATTTTGATAACGTACTTGGAATCCTTTTCAGATTTGTACATCATTCCATATTGTAGAGTCAATACTCTTGATGGCTTCATTAACAACTGAGGATTATCTATTTCTCATTATTGATAAGAAACTAATAGTTTCTCTTCAATCCATTAGAATAATTATTAGACACTCTAATGCAATGTGTACATTCAAGTTAGGTTAATTTCATTTCATCCCACCGATTAAGTTTTAACTTTGGATTGTATTCAAATTCATTTTACTACCAATAATTTCTCAAAGAAACCTCTTCGCTACGAAGTTGGTATTTTTTTTAAACAACAGTTGTCTCTCTTTGCAACAGAATAGGTATTCATTAAGACTATATTACCCGATATATAGAACTAATTTTCTTTTAATTTACGATACTTATGTTCAAAGCATTAGTCATCCAATGGCAATCATTCCCAAACTCCTTTATTGGGGAGATTCATACAACATCTCTCACGAATAATAATTACAAATAGTCTTTTAACTCGCACAACTTGCTAACTCCTTGGCCTAGGATATATTGAGGTTTTTTACAAACCCTCATCTTTTATGATTGTGTAAACTAATATAGATGAAATTAATTTTAACCTTGTGTACCACTCTTAAGTATATGAAGTTATACATAGAAGTTAACTCAACTTCATTCATAATTAATCAGGCTTTGTTCAATATAGTTTGATTATTCCTTATCGATACATTATTATGTATCATAAGAAGAAGTGACTTCTGAGTCTTCATTCATTTTTAGGTACGTTCCGACACCTTTCAGTATACTCAAATATTCAATATGATCGAGTAATTTTTATTTTTATTTTCACATTATTTTATTTACTTCTGTTTTGTACTCTATGAGTTTATCATAGATGTATTACATGTATATCAAATACATATGTCCATGTTGGTGATAACTCGACGGTGAATATAACAAATGCAACGACCCACAAATTTACCACTTTGATAAATTATATTTATTTATAAGATATTTAAATATAAGTTTTTTTAAATGATTATGATGTTTTGAACAATAAAATATTGGTGATCTTATTTTGAATAAATGTTTACAAAAATATATGCCTTGGCATGAATATAGATAAAATAGTCGAAAATCGTTTTATCAATAAACGGCTCTATAATTATCAGAAGTCGTCCATGAAGCTGGATACATACACGTATTTATTCATTTAAACAAGAATATGAAATAAAATTTTTTATTTCATTTTTTGAGAACTATATTATATTGATCACATCATCAATAAGGGTATCATATTTAATAATTGATTTATGAATTTAAATTAAGATTTAATGAATTAATAATTATTATAGTTTTTCGGATAATTGTTTTCAAATGATAATGATTTATTTTAATTAGTTATGACATGATACTAAATCATTTATAATAGTTTTATAATGATATATATTTGATTTGAAATTATAAGGAAAATTAATACCGCTTTACCGATATAATAGCACTTTTTGTAAACAATTGTTTAATATTGATTTATATGATTTTATAATTCAAATTGTGAACATTTTAATTCATTAATAATGATAAGAAATTATTTTTCAAATTTTGTTTACATATATGTGTAATTTAACTAATAAGTGAGAATGTGACTGGGAATGTCAGGTTTTCAACGGTTTAACAAACAGAAGTTGTTCAAAGTTGTTGCAACCTTCTTTATATGTCTAGTACACATATATAACATATACACGAACACACACACATATATATACACATAAATATACATACAGACTTATATATGTATATTACAAAAATATCTAAGTAATTTTCATTTTCTTACTACTTCAGCACCCTAAAAGTCAAAAGCAACCATCTCTTCATGCTTACACAAACTTACACATGGAAGTGCATATGGAGGAGGGGGGTAACATGGGGAAATGATGAAGGGTGATGGGAGTGATGATATGATGGATGACGAAATATCATGATATTTTTCTAAAGCACTTAAGGGTAAAGGCTTCTCTTCCTACATATATACACTTATGAAGATATATATACATACATATACGCATACATGTTCACATACGCACACATAAACATCCATATATACAAACATATGACATACACATATGCATATATATATATATAACAAATATCTAGATATTTTTCCCTAAAGTCAAAGTTACATGTATGAATGGATGGCATGGAGGTGATGCAAATGATGGCATTGGAGGAGGGCAAGAATGACCGAAGTGATGGAAGGAGGAGATGGAAAAGTTGATGCGAAAGCTAATGAAATATCATGATATTTGGAGGCAAACTTTTCCTATAAATACCAAGCCACCACTCTCTTATTCATTCACAATTCGTAAGCTTCTCCTTTTCTTCTCTTCTTCAATTGTTTCTTGTCTTCTCTTCTTTTTTGACTTGACCGTGAGAAGTTTTAAGTATTGGAGGTGGAGTGTTGGCCTATAACCGTGGGCTAGTGAGTTTGAGGAAGGATGGACTTGAACTTGGTGGTACTGGAGGGGGCAAGGGCGAGAGCAAGGTGGAGTTTTGAGCCTTGTGGCCGAGAGCTTAGGGTGATGTGAGGTCAAGGCCATGAGCAAGGTGGTGGAGGAAGGTGATGTCGTCGGTCTTGAAGCAAGGATCGTGTTGGTCGAGCACTTACAAAGGAAGGAGAAATTGTTTAGTGGATGTTATGGTGAAGTAGAGAATGGTTTAGAAAAGTGTTGATATGTATGAATGTTGGTAGGAAGTTTAAATTTAAAAATGATGAGAATGCTTGCTTAAGTTAATTTTAAATTTGGTTAATGATATAAATGTTTAATAAATAAATTAATATGCTTGGTTGAAAATTGATTGATAATTTGGTTGATTATATGGATGATAATATTGTTGGTTATATAGTTGATAACTTAGTTATGATAAACTATGAGAAATCATAATATAGATGGTTAAGCAATTAACCATGGTTAATTAATGAAAATAAAATCTTACTTATATGTATATGGAGTTTATTTAGCCTCTCAGTGATATTTGAATATATAAAACAGTTGAAGTGTTATTAACATAATATTATGAAATGGTTTAAAAGTGAGTAGGATAGTTAATATGGAAAATATTAGTTTAAATGATTTAAAATGGTTTATAAATGTATTATAAACATTAAACTCAATTTGAAATTTTTTTGACATGATATGGAATAGGAGTTAAAATAGACGCGTCACGTAACGGCGGTTTGCGGTTTCGTGCCGTAAAAGTTTAAATACATTTATAGAATGGAATCATATCGAAAATTCTTTGGAATAAGAATTTTCCAAATCAATATAATCATACTTTTTAAACAAAAGGAAAGGATCGAGATTTCATATAGTAGATTTTGAAATATGAGCAAAACAAGTTTCCAAAATAGTCATTGTGTGGCAGTTCGGAATCCAAAAATGAAAGTTCTTTAAAATGGATATTTTTAATTCTTTAAAATTATGAAATAAATTTTATAAAAATATTGAAATGTTTTAAAAGGGATTTGAGTTATGAAATGTAATTCCAGATGATAGAAAAGCTGTTTTTGATCAAATAAGCCTTAAAAGCACTATTCGCAACACTTTTTAATAACTTTTGAAATATGGTTTTAAACTTAAGTATTCTTTCTCAGATCCTTTATAAATGTTTTCAAATAAGTAATTAAGTATTTTAAAGATGATTTGGAGGTTTCATAATTATTTTAAAAGAGTTTAAATAAACAATTTAAAGAAAAGCTATTACAAATAAAGTGGTTTAATCTTGGCTCTAAAAGCCGATGAGTAGACTGGATTTTTCTACGTGAGATATAGATGTGAAGTGCTTAAACTAAGGAGATATTCAGAAGCAACCAATGTCTTGGCTCACCTGGCCTCTTTCCTGGGAGAGGAATAGAAAAGGTTGAAATGTCGGAAACGAGACAAGTATAAAAGGTTCAAATTTACAAATTTAACTTCATATAACTTGGATTGTAAAGAAATAATATTCTTACACTTGGTATTAAATTCTATAACAGCTAGGAATTTTGACCATCGAAAATCAACAATAATACGTCCATTGTATTGCGTGTCAAGCAATTGAATGCCTGAAAACCCAATTGTTAAAGGAAAAGAAAGAAGAAAGAAAACAAACAACACAGAATCTCACAGTGGATCGAATAACTTATAATATACAACAAATCTTTACACAAAAGCAAAACTGTAATACACACACAGACATCAATCAGAGTATATTAACCTATTTCAGCCTGGACAGTTAAAACAACCTATCCTCACAATTGCCGATAAATACAACAATTAATGAAGCCGAAAAATAACCATATATGTGAATACGTCTCTGGCCTTCAGCTCGTCTCCTGAAGCCCCAAAGCATCCAAACTTGTATCGACCTGCTACTTCGAACCATTCAAATCGATAGTAATCCACACAGGTCAGACTTGAAGTGCTCAAAACAACAAATTGTTAATTTATATTTGGAAAAACTTAGCATACACCGTAAGTAAATTAATCACGGAATCACAGACGCAGAGTAATACAACAATAAGCAGTGGAATAGATAAATAGTAGTTCATGAAGCTATTACAGAAACATCAGAGTCTGAAACAAAACTCAACATAAATCCAATACATAGAAGTGTCAGTACATAAGCAAATGACAAGTCTTAACATAAACAACTAAAATAACTGAAATAACGGAATAACTGAATAGATAAAGATGGATCTCCAAGCAAAGCTCCATGCTCCAAAGGTGAGTCTCAAATGCTATAACACTCGGTCTAACCCGAGCATAAAGCAACACAAAACACTTTAGTCGGGATTAACATTCTTATGCAAGTAAATCAACTCAGGTGAAATGTCAAGTGAAATGCAATATAACTTAAAGGATATTGGGATTACATCCCTTAAGGATCCATATAACTATCTACATACATAGTACAATATGCTACATAAATAATGTTTACAGTAAAGTAAAATATTAAAATAGCGTTAAGGCATTATCCATATCCCCTTTAACACATTTTTGTATAAATATCATAGTCTATACAGTACTGTAAACTCCACCAAACCGATGGGCTATCTAGGAGCATTCGATAAGGACGACAGAAACCAAGCTCGTGGTGGGCACGGTTAGGCATATGACAAGGCATGCAAGGCAATGCCAGGGTAGGATTCTAGTAGATTTTGGATCCGGACTAGTGGTAACGCATAGCAGCTACTACCGCACGCCTCGAGACACACTCCCATAATCAAAGGTGCACCCAATCAAATCACAAAGTAATAGAATGATATTGAAGAAGCATACTTAATCAGACGTGCGACCTCACTTGGTCCGACGTGGCTCCTATTTTAGCCATATCAAGCTGACTCGAGGGAGTCAAGGTTGCATTCATACCTTATATAGATGTTCGCCAAACCATCCTACTACGTTCTGGATTCTCCACCACGTACACAGTTGTTAAAGTAGTTTTCCGTATTGGTAGAGAGTATGATAATATCTTATCTCGGTTTCCTTAACAACCAAATGCTTATTTCACACCATGGTCATTTTCATTTCAAACAGTTCATACTTCATATCAAAATATCATATTCCTTTCAAAATCATATCACTTTCAAAATTATATTCATTTCAAAATCATTATTCACTTTGAATCATTTTCATTTCTAAAATCATAACCACAAAATAGTTTAAACCATCATATCAAAGTATTCGCATTTAAATCCATTAAATCTAAATCATAACAGTTCCAACTTAAACAGTTTGAATATTGAAAGTAGTTTATATATATTGGAGTAGTTATACATTAAAAATAGTTTATATTTAAAAATAGGTTATAGATTAAAATAGTTTATATATTAAAAATAATTTATATACTAATATATATGTATATATTTAAAATTGTTTAAAAATTTAGAATAATATATTAAAATGTTTATATATCTAAAAGAGTTTATATCAAAAATAGTTTCAAATTAGAATTGTTTCTTCTAATTTCACAAATCAATTCAAATCAACTTTAGTTCCAAAATTCAATTTAAATCAATCTCAGATCAACAATTTTAATTAAAATGGTTAAAGGTTTGATTCAAATTCTCCTTAAAACCTTTTTTAATTTATATCGATTTAAAAATCCAGGTTTGAGCAATAAATTTACACCACTCCCAATTCAATAGGTTTCAAAGTTTAAATATTCACACAATTTACAATAACTCAGTTTGATAAACTTCGTTTATATTTTAAAATTCGACTATAAGATTTCAATTTAAATTCTTTAAACAATTCATTTAAACCAACTTCAATTTCACATCTTAGAGGCTTAGATTTTGAAAACAATTCAGTTTATACAAATCTAATTTTAATTCATATATTATTTTACAGGATTCAAAATTCAACTTTAATTTTATTTAAATTTGAAATATTCACTTAATCATTTCTAATTAAGCATTTACGAAAATCTCAAATTCAAATTTAAATCAAATTAAATATTCAATTTCTATTTTATTAAATTAAAAAATATTCATTTTATCACCTTTAATCAAAATCAAGTTGTCATCATATCTTTAAAATCTCACAATTAATAAGTTTCAATCAATTTTTATTTTTATACGAATTCTTAAACAATAAAACTTCAAATCATCTTTAATTTATCTTCCCAGCCATGATTTATTAAAGTTATTACAAAATCTATTTCAAAATATTAATATAAATTTAAATGAATATTTTAAATACAATATATATACTTATCCATTTAAATTCTATTAAATTAAATTTTATTATATTAAATATTATTAAATTATATCTTATTTTATTAAATCTATTTATTTTATATTAAACTATATTTTATACGTGTTTAAAAAAAATTATAAGTAAAATCTTAAAATTTACCCTTTTCAAAACTTAACTTATAAATTTAAAATTTCCAAACGTATGATTTAAAAATCTAAATTTTACACATATATTAAAATAAAATCTTTATATTATATTTAAAAATCAATATTTATTAAAACAGATCTATTTCCATCCAAAACTTTGAAAATAATTCTTCGAAATTGACCAATGGTGTCCGTGTATAATTTTCTATCATATAGTCAAGTGATACGAGTATTTATCATTCCAATCCATAATAATTAAATATTTACGGGCATATATCATTTTAACCCGTAATCCTAAAATTTCAAAATCAATATAATCGCTTGAGTTTATCATTTCAACCCTTAACGATTTTCCCTAATCTATAATATAATTTGGGTATGTGTCATTTCAACCCATAGAGAATTCCTAATTAATAGGAAACTTGCAGTGTGAGAATAATATAATAATAATAAAATAGCATAACATATCAATTTCAAGCATGGATCATGACTAACAATTTAAATATAATAATATATACAACAGGTGATGGTGTCATATGTCAGTTAACCTAGGTTAATAAATGCAGATAATAACATATAATACTTAAAATTAAATTTCCAACCAATTCAAAATTTAACAACATATACAATCGTCATTTCATGTGAATTAAATTTACTACATATGAATGGTAATCGTGGGTGAACGCTCACCTTTCGAGGCTGTGAATATTGACAACACAAACAAGCTACGAACTGAATCACAAACTCAACAATCGACCAATCGAAATGACAATCCCAAAACAAAGCAAGGTGAACTCGAGATCGATGAAATAATTATATAATTTTTAGAAATCTAAAATTTACTCACATATTTAGAATAAAATCTTTTATTATATTTTTAAAAATCAATATTCAATTTAAAACACACATTAAAAAAAATAAAACATCTTCATATCATATTTTTTAAAAATAAATATTTATTAAAACACATATATTAAAATCAAAATATCTATATTTTATATTTTAAAAATAAATATTTAAAACTCAATATTCTTTTTTCATTTTAGAGAAGAAGAGGTTAAGGGCTGCTGCTGCGCTCGGGCTCAGGGTGATGGACGGCTATGGGTGTGCTCGGAGCAAGCCTGTGGCTGACAGTGGAGCGGTGATAGCCGGTGAAGAGGGAGGCAAGGCGGAGGGATGTTGTTTGGGTTGGTTGCGATGAGGTGGCAGATTGGCAAGGGAAGAGGGTTTGGCCTGTGGTCGTGCTCGGCTAGGGATAGGCGAAGGAAGGCCTTGATGTGGCTGCTGGGTGACTTGAAGAGTTAGTGGGCTCGGATGGGCTGGTGGATGATGGCGGAGAGGGGACAGGCAGTGGGATGGAGAGGCTATGGGGTTAGGTGGTTTGGTGGCAGGGTTTGAACGAGCTGGAGATACGGAGGCGGAGAGAGGAGATGCGACTGAATCGGCTATTGCGAGGAGAGGGTGGCGGGTCGAGCAGTTGCTGATTGGAGTTATGTTGTGGCATGGAGAAATGATCGCACTACTGTAGTGGATGATGGCGAGGCAAGTTGTTGCGTATGGTTGAGATGGAGAGGATGGCAAATGGTCTGGAGGTGGTGGGTTACGTGGGGCTGCGGATGAAGGTGACGACGATGGGAGGGAAGGGTGCGAACAGGGAAAGTGGAATAGGCTATCACAAAAAAATGAATACAACTGATATTATATTTTCTCTTTGACATATAAATTCATAATATATATTGTTTTCAAAAGTAAGAATAGAACGAAAGAGGCAAAGAGAAAATAAAAGTAGGGAACCAGAATTTTATTGGAACCAGCAAATATATTGAAAAGTTGGAATAACAAAAGTCAGAACGATTGAATTCAAGGGATATTAATATCTAGCGGCTATTAACTTTACCTGATGGACAATTGAAGGACACAAAAAACCAAAAGGTTCAAAATGGGTACCGATATGGCTAACTGTTTAGCAGATTTTGCCACGTACCGAATGCTGAAATATAGGAATGAATATACCGTGGAGATTAGCACGACAAGACCAACAAAATGGTACACAGATATGAGTGATACGACCAACCTATTAAAAATCGATATTTGCTGCCAAAATGCTGCTAAAACGCCGAAAACAAGATAAACAGGGCTATAACAGTCCAAATTTGGCGGAATGAAATATGACGTCTCACTCAAAATATGATTTACAATTTGCTAATGTAAAAATATTCAGATTTCGAAAATATTTTATTTCCAACAAATTTAACTGATTTTAAAATTTAAATTGGAATATCACAACTAAACAAACTTTCAAATTTTCATATGAAAATCTGTAGACTTGCCATGATTCAATAGATGCGTACCAAATATCAAATTTTCATTACAAAATTTTTATTATATATTTTCATGAAAATTTTAGTTAATTACGTCATAAAAATCATTGGAATTTACGGGTCGTTATACGCTCCCCCACTCAAAACCTTTCGTGCCCGAAAAGGAACAAGCTAGGAGAATAGAAGCAACATAAAGGAAAAATAAATTCGAAATACATGGCACCAAATTCAACAATTAATTCAAAACCATATAAATTTCATTTTTTGACATCTTATTAGTTACATTTTATATTGTATACTACCCAATTACGTATCCTCATTAGATTTAAACTTTTCCAGTTAAGTTTTATTAATGTTTCCTAGTGTAATTGAGCACTATACGAATTTACCCTTTATTTACAACATTTCAATTACGAAAAATTTAGTTTGAACTTTGTTATTATTTAAGTTTTCTCTTGTATAACCTTCAATTACGTATGCATACTAACATTTTACTTTTGAATATTTTAGGTAAGTTATATATGTTTTAGAATGCAATTGAGTATTATACAAATAAATTTTGTCCTAGTTCAACTATTTCAAGTTGTTTCAATTTCATTTCTCATTTTAGACACTCCAATTATGCAAAAAAAATTATTTCATTATAATAATTGAAAACCATCACTTAACATAGGACTTAAGAGTTAAATTTTCGGTTTCATTTCAAACCATTTTGAAATAAATATATACATATATATATATATATATATATTATATATCAAATCATACTCAAGGATTTCAAATCAAATCCATTTTCTAAAACAAAAGTGTAGCAAAGCTACTAAGTGGCCTTCCGACTTTGAGACTCGAAGATGAATGTCGATGATGCTGCAGTCATCGTCGAAATTATTTTCCAACGACATAAGAGGAGAGTGCTAACTTACTTCTTTTAAAATTCTTTGGAAACGATTTCCATCCGAAAATACTTCAAATAATATATTTTCAAAACTTCGAAAACCAAATTTTTGAAAAGCACCGAAAATTAAATTCTTAAATCCTTAATTTATATTCATTTCATTTGCAAATAAGAATTATAAACCATGTTTTTTTCACCTTCTTACAGTATACAACAATAGTTAATGTTTTAGGAATGTTGACAAAACAATAAATGATAACCTAGTACTATCATTTCTTACAACCAATTCATTTCATTAACTAACTTTAGAAAATTATACTTTTATATATAGAATATAATCATACATAAAATTATTCCATTTATCAATTTCGAAAACAATATTGTGTCAGTTTGCTCTGTTTAAGTGTTTTGGAATTCCCATCGATAACGTTAGCTAGACGAATTGATCGAAACCCAAAATTCAAACTTAACAACTTAAACAACACAATATAAAACATTTTATATTAATTATAAATACGCTCCCTCGCAGAATGATTCAAGAGTGGATTTTAAAAAAGGATAGAGATTCAAATTTAGAGGGATCCTAATCAAAGAGGATTTTATCTACGAAGATAGGCTCAAAATGAAGATAAGATAATTAAATTACAAAAGAGGAAAGATAGATAGACTTATATTAATCGCGGCGACCTTAACCGGGTCAATCGGCTCAGTCTGAAAAACCAGCGTGAGAAAACACAACCAACTAGATTTTTAAGTTCTAGAAACCTTTAAAAATCAAAAGTATCTCCTAAGACCATGTCACACAAACACATAGATGGGTTTTTACCTTACGATAACCAAAACATTTCATATGAAATTCTCCGATGTTATAATAGTATCTAAGATACAAATACTTATTAATCTTAGCTGAAATTGTTATATTAATTAAATTCCAGCATAAAAGGCATACAACTAAAACTGTAAAGGCTCGTATTGGAGAATGGATTTCATACAATGACTGGTACCTCGGTACCGCCCGTCATGGTGCATCTCCAGATAAAATAATACCGAGGTTGAACCTATCGTCCCCTACCAACACAAAACCGGCCTACTCCTTACTATATATTACCGAATATAATCCTCCCACTGTTAATGGGCCCCGAAGCATACAAATGAGAGATAATATCGAATCTAGATAGGGATGATCATACCCTATTTGGAAGTGGGGGGCCCTGCTACATCTCCCCTATTTTAGTCATTCCCGATTGATGAGGCTTGAGGCTACATTTTACCTTTTATATAGCACTTCCCACTTGGAATGCTAACATTACCCCCAATGCAAAAATGCAATATCATCTTTTATCCATACAAGTTCGTTCTGGGACTGAACGAAATGCTTGAGAACTCCATCTTCAATTCCATCATCATCAAGATGTCTTAACTTCGAACGCCTTAAGTTGGATCGAAGTGATTTCCCAATAACATATCCAATCTCGGTTCTTCGAAACAACATTCGGTAGTTACCGGTAAACTCAACACTGGTTCTTCAAGAAATAAACAGTCAAAGATAAGAGTGGAGATCACCTCCTAATCGTTAGTAGATGGATTTTCGTATTGTTTTCTCTAGGAGAACGAAACGAGATTTATATGCATAGTACAACATCATCGTAGATGACTATGCCATATAATTCATGTGTTTCTCCTATATATTTCAAAGTTGTGTTGTGGGTCCAAATTCAATAGTCGGTTATTTAACTATCGAATAACAAACATTCAAATCAGGTATTTACTTCATAAAGGGACAACCAACATTGGTTAAGCACAGAAGCGAACACTGGCTTCTTAAATTATTTTCTCATTAAATAATAATTACATTGTAAATAGTCGGTTATTTTGTATTTTGTCCTTGAAAGTAATTATTTCAGTTGCGTGTCCTAGAAACTAATTCCACTTGCTAAAGAGGCCCTTGTGGCTAATTTCCACTTGCAAATATTTGTATATAAATACCTTTACAAAGATATACCCATAAATTTCCTATGTTTACAATACTTAGAAAATTATCTATATACTTATCTTAACGCTATAAGTATATTCGCCAAAAATAAGAAAGAATTCATTTCTATACAATTCCAAAATAATTTATAAATCCCTTATAAATCTCAAAAACCATTTATAAAATTATTTTATAAATTTCTGAAACCGTTTATAAAACTCTATATGGAACCCCTATAAACCCAACCTCCATTTCCAATTATAAACTCTTTATAAATCCATAAAACTATTTATAAAACTCTTCTTATAAATTTATAAACTTATTCCTAAAGTTCTTTTATAAATGTCTGGAACATTTGTAAACCCATTTACCCTTAACTAATCTTCCTTTAAGTTTCTAAACCATGTTATAAAACTCCTCTTTTAAAACTCAAATCTATTTATAAAACCCTATTTATAAATCCCAAAATTATTTATGAATAAATTATAATCATTTACTTCAAAACACTATTATATAATAATAATTTATTAACAATAAAATTTATAAATAAATAACAATTATTAACTTTAAAACATCTTAAACTAATATTTAATAATTTTAAAACATTATTAAATAAACGATAATAATTAATCTTACCATTATTATAAATAATAGTATTTTATTTTCAAACATTATTAATAAATCCTTATTATTAATTCCAAGCCATATTTATTTTTAAAATAACTAACTTTTCAAAATATTAACATATTGATCAATACCTTAAAACAATATAATTTATAAGCAAGTAACTTTAAAACAATACAACTATAATTAAAACAACTTTAAAAATTATTAATATAATATAAAAAATTGAAAACAATACTAATAAAATTAAAAATAACTTTAAAACAATATTAATATAACTAAAAATAACGTATAAACAATATTAAATAAAAATAATTAACTTAGAAAAAGATAAATAAAAAGGTTGGAATAAAATACAAATTTAATCCTTTAACATAAAATATTTCCGAAAACCCAATTTTGAATTTAAAATCATTTCCTGCCTCAAAACCAATCCAAATTCAAATAGCAGTTTATAGTGTCGTAAAATACTAATTTTGAGGCCAATAGCCACCCAACACTTAACCAATATTGATATTGGTTTTACTATCACTATAAGGTTTTGTTTTTTAACATATAGCGATGTCATGACCAATATTGCTAAAAATCAGGTTTATTACCCAATAATTTATATAACAAGAATAATATTGAAATCAATTTAACAATAGCGAGGAATCTCGTTGGATCCCACCATCCTATCTCTCTGCATCACACACAGTATATACTTATAATTATAAATTAACCGCCTCGAGGCGGGATTCGTATACAAAGGGTCATCCGCTCTTACATGGGAATGTAACAGGGTCTCATCCGCTCCAGGGGTTGGAATATATCCAAACCAACAATATAAATTAGTAAATTATCCAAACAGTCAATAACAGCCAACAATAAAAATATTCGCACGTCCAATAAATAATTTTATTGACTATATAATATTTTTGGTTAACCAAAAAGATGAGTTTGACTCGCCATTATTCTAGTTGATGCAGAGGCGTTCCGGTTTGGAACTAAAATCGAACGACGTCATATTTAAGCCCAAACTTCAACTGTTTCCTAATTCATCCAAACCAGTTCCATTATGAAACTTCGTCGTTAAGAGCGCAACAGAAAAATACACGTCTCGAATGGACCTCGTATGAGAGAGTTATACAATTTTTAGTTTATCGATTAATTTAAATTTATAAATAACAGTCTACTATATAATTACAAAATTGCCCCTCAACCGAACTAACTCTGTCTTCTTCCTTCTTCAAACATGCATAGTGAAACATAGTAACCCATCAACCGTACATGATGAAGCAGCGATACAGAGCAAAACACGATGAAGCAGTGGTTCCATCTTCACTGTTGAGCTCCTCTCGACGAATTCCACTTGCCCGTACCCAAAATCCACGCCCAAAGGCACCCTCTTAAATCACGACCTACACCGGAGCTCCCCCATCATAATGTTAGCTCGTTCGACCCCTCTTCATGCCTTACCGATCCAAACTCCCCCAGATCGAAGCTCTCCTTGTGACTAACCCCAAGAACACGACCCCAAAAACCATCTGTGATCAAATCAGCCTAGAACCTGAACCTAGCTTGCCTTTCAAATATTGACTATTGCCAAACATAGTCCGCACACCTCAATCTTGGTATAGAATTAAAGATCTCACTCTCATAATCTCAACAAACTAAATTTTATGATTTTTAGGTGAATATATATTTTAATTTATAAATTTTCAGCCCTTAGTTTTTCTTGATTTTCTTCAGTGCATAAACAATTTAAAGAGGAGAGGGGTATGGTTTAAAGGACTTGAGAGGTATGGGCAAAGTAGCCATGGGTATGACCTAAATTATAGTGAACTATATATATCGATGCACTCAAAAATCTTGAACCCTAAACGAGGTGTGTCGACTGGCGTTTTATATGTTATATCCCTATTACGAACACAATGGAACTAGTCCCGAGCCCTAATTCAATCATATGCAAAATATAGCTTTTCAAACTCAATTATAATATTAAATTTCCAAAATTAATTTTTGCGCATTTTGAACTCGCATGACCGAACGATACGTCTAATCCCCATGAAATTCGACGGCATACCATAATTGACTATTGCGGGTCCAATGAAACTGGTTTCGTCGAAGTCCGGGATTTCTCCTCCTTTCTAATTCAATTCCAACACCTCCTTAGCCATCGTTATTGTTGGCCTTCCCTTGCACATTCCAACCGAAAATTCAAGCCCCCTTATGAGCCTCCAAATCATTTCAAGTCCAAATAATATTTATTGCATTTAAATCTAATTTAGATGTGAATCAATATCATATATCGATCAGTATACTCATAACTATTATAAATGCATCATTTAATATTATTCAACACTTCAAACAAAATTTTATGATTAATGTTCCATAAATATTAATTAACTTAATTAGTTTATAACAATTTCAAATTAAATCAGGTGGTAAAAACATTATACAACATTTGGATAATGTGATCTTAGATATAACTTTAGTCAGCGATTAATATCGAATAATTCGAATACTAATGTTTACACATCACTTAGTTGCTAGTGTGATATTACGGCCAAATTTACCGCTTAATTACTTAGTTTCAATAAAATCCAATTTTATTTTATTAATCATTACCCCTAGTGATAATTATTTACACAAATTCTCTTTATCAAAACTATATCACTTTGGACTTATGGAATTTGTTAATGGTCAAAATTCCAATATCGTATATATTCAACTCTATAATCCAAATACGAAGTTCTTGGTTCAATAATTACAATTAACCGACTGCTCTAGTCAGAGACTTTGACTATTAGATGACTATGATACTAACCTCGTATAACTAAGGAGACGAATCCTCTCTTGACAAGTGTTTCACTTCAAATGGTTTCAATCGACCCAACTATAGTCATTCGATAGACGTCGTACCACGATTTAACTATAATCAAATCTGAGCTTCCACATTGAAGATCAATAGTTCCAAGTCGAGAGAACTATCTAATTTTGTCATATCGATTTTTGTTTGACCTTAGTTATATTAATTAACTGAAAACTGTCGAGTGAGTCGTTTCATAGTTATCCAATAATTATAAGTACGTAACATTTTGGCGTTCCCAACAACCATGAGTAATACACTGTAACAACCTGTATATTTTACGATTGTATATTTAAATGTTTTATTTAAATATAGCATCGTTGGTCGCATTAAAGTCCGAAATGTGACTTTTTGTAAACAGTCGAATCCGGACTCGAGACCACTTCCATTGATTTCAAAATGACATTTGCGACCGTTCTAAGTATAAACTTCGATATGTTTGGAGTTGATTAGAATTTTGATATTTTCATTTAGAGTTTGGATTTGGGTTTGGGTTTCAGCCCACTAATCTGACAAGGAACCCAACTCCTCTATCAAATATCCTAACTCCATTCATCTTCATTCATTTCATTTCTAATTTCCTAAAACTCTCAAGTTAAAAGGAAATGGGAGAAAAGATGGAAAATTAAAATTCCTAAACCCTAGTTTTATTAGGAAATTCAAGTCCAAAGTCAAAGAGAAGCTTAGGTAAGCATCCTCTTCATCTTCTCCATCTCAATTCCTCTTTTATTTTCAGAAATTTCGTGTAACCTAACTCAAGAAATATTTGCTTATGATTAGATTGGAGCTGCTAGAGTTTAAGTTGAAGTGTGGTTGATCTTTCCTTTGTTTTTGAGCTTCTCATTCGTTGTTTTTGGGTTTAAAGGCGAGTTCTTGAACTCACATCTATGTCCATACCTTTGATAGTTGTTAGGTATGAATTCCTAACATCTGTTTCATGTCCATTTGCTTTTGAATTAAATTATTTTAGCGAATTTTCCAATTTTTGACATTTTGAAGTCAAAATCTATGAAAATCCTTATATGGATGTTTGGACATGTCGTTTGGAGTGTATTGATGAGTCTATAGGGCTGGGTTGTCCTTGGCATAAATCCCTAGCCATCGTCACTCATTCGATCGCTTTCGATGTGATTTGGCCATCAATGGCTAGGCAAAAATCTTCCCCTAAGCTTCAGCTCAGACGTTTGGGAAAGCACTCAGATGTCTGGGTAGTCGGAATAAAAATTCAGACTTACAGCTCAGACGTCTGAGTTTGTTCCCCAAACGTCTGGGCAATCTGGAAGAAAATTCCAGACCTTCAGCTCAGACATCTGGAAAACCACCAGACGTCTGATGTTGTTAATTTCAGCCAAATTGCCTATTTTTGAGTGGATTTTCGTTTTATTGATTTTTGGTTAATCCGATTAGTTGTTATCACTTTTATCGCCTTTGATGGCTTCTTTTCTGGATTTTTGAAGTATCCATTTGATGGATTTGATATCGATTTTTGTGGTTTCAATTCACGTTTTAGTATGTGAATTTTTGGTGATTGATTGTTTTTACAATCATTTCTGTGATTTATCACTTTAAAATGCAAAGGTTTCTATACCAGTAGTAAATACTCAAAGTCTTTTACAGAAATGATTTCAACGTTACTTTTAATACAGAGCTCGTTTTTGAAACCATTATCCAATCTATTAGTATATACAAACATTTACCGCATTTGTTCGAGAAATCCAAATAAACGACTTAGCAAAACAAGTGGTATGAAACGCTTGCGTTTACTTCGTCAGTTAATTCTTAGACTTGTTCGATTGAAATTTTGTGACAATTTTCGAGTGGAAATCTACAGTTTGTTTGTAAATATTTAAGTTAAGTAGTGGTTATGGGACATGAAGCTAAACTCATTTATTTACTAGCTTAGTGTAATTTACACTTCTTATTGATCAATAATGATCATTTTATTGTTTAGACTAGCGATATGCGATGTCTCTTTGTCCTCGTGGGGGACTATACCCTGTTCTGTTGAGTTCGTATCATTTTTATAAGCTAGCGACCTGTAACGAAGCGGATTTTGCCCGTTTGAAAATCGACATCCATACTTTACATCGTACTCGAATGCCGCAGATTCGACCGTTCAAATCCGAGTCGCCGGAGCTTATAACACCATTAAGTAAACAACACAGCGGAAGAAATAATGAATATCAATATACAACATCTGATACAACATCCAGATACAACAGATGATACAATAGATATCGATGTACATCAGAGATATGATACAATAAAATAGCAGCGGAAAGAAATAGATAACATCAGCAGCGGAACAAATAACTCTAAGATAGTCTTCAAGAAAGAACTCCAACAGCTCGAACCAACATCACATTTCACTAAGAGAGCAAGACTAGTGTGCGTCCAAAGATTGAAACTAGCTCCAGATGATCAACTGAACCTAACTATCTGCAAAACCCAACTCTAGACTGCTCGTGTGGAAAATAGTGAGCACGCAGAGTTTAGAAAAGGAACTTCTTCTGGAGCTATCATGAAGAAATCAAAAGAATTTGGAAAAACGAGTCAAAGGAAATTGATAGAGAAATATTGTTTCCACTGTTGTAGAGCATTGACCAATTATAGTGGTACTTCCCTGTCCCCTATCTTGTTCTCTTCTTGCACTCATACTTACTATCGATGAATAGTAAGAGAATTTACCGAGGCATACAAACGGATATCTTAGGGATTACTCATTCTAGGGATACTTCACCCTATCTCTAATGAGCTACTTAATGTGTTATACTCCTGAGCTAAAGTTCAACCTTAGCTCTGATACCAAATGTAACGAAGCGGATTTTGCCCGCTCAAAAATCGACATCCATACTTTACATCGTACTCGAATGCTGCAGATTCGACCGTTCAAATCCGAGTCGCCGGAGCTTATAACACCATTAAGTAAACAACACAGCGGAAGAAATAATGAATATCAATATACAACATCTGATACAACATATGATACAATAGATATCGATGTACATCAGAGATATGATACAATAAAATAGCAGCGGAAAGAAATAGATAACATCAGCAGCGGAACAAATAACTCTAAGATAGTCTTCAAGAAAGAACTCCAACAGCTCGAACCAACATCACATTTCACTAAGAGAGCAAGACTGGTGTGTGTCCAAAGGCTGAAACTAGCTCCAGATGATCAACTGAACCTAACTATCTGAAAAACCCAACTCTAGACTGCTCGTGTGGAAAATAGTGAGCACGCAGAGTTTAGGAAAGGAACAATAAACTCCGGGTCAGTCATGGGACTGGTGTGAGTAACAAAAACAGTTTATCTTTAAACATAAAACAAGATTTATAAAGAAAATCCGATATGCTTTTAGAAAATGAAACTACCATAAGACCTCCCGCCACACACACAATGCAAACGCAGAATTGGAGGAGATTTCTTCTTATGATAGTCAAACATGCTTGATACGTAGAAAATTTCTTTGATATTATTATTATAAGTGCACAGTGCAGAAAAGATTTCGAAAGTAGAATATTAATCTTAGCCAGCATACGACCATTATCGTATGCCTACTATAGCTACCATCCAAACAGTGGTGACCACCATAAGTGAATGGCAGGTTC
Source organism: Allium cepa (assembly GCA_030765085.1). Classification (NCBI taxonomy): domain Eukaryota; kingdom Viridiplantae; phylum Streptophyta; class Magnoliopsida; order Asparagales; family Amaryllidaceae; genus Allium; species Allium cepa. Next base: position 275,399,586 of record CM060928.1, read on the forward strand.
TACAACTAAAACCGTACAGGGTTTCGTATTGGATGAATGGATTTCCAACAAATGGTCAGGCTAAGGAACTTCCTACTGCCACATGGGATCGCCTCTGGCGGGACGTCCCGAGAACCTAACCGGATCTCTGCCAACACAAGGCCGGGTTACCTCTGTAACTAGGTAACTACTACTCGAGCAAGCCATTCCCCGGTCCTTTGGGACCTTTATCCGAGGCGCCTCTAAGCAACAACCACACAGTAAATGAGATTGGAGCTACCACATAGGTAAATATATGGGCTCCATACCATGATACCACCCTTTACCAGAAGGGAATGACACACCCTAAAGGGCGCGACCCTCATAACCTTGCCGCATCTTTCCTGTTTTGACCATTTCCGGGGTGTGAGGTCCTGATGCAGTCTCGTCCACAAAGCTACGCTTTGGTACAAAGCCATGCTTTGGGTCAACAAATGATCAAAGTAATGATCACAAAGATAAATGATCAAACAAATGATCATATCACAAATGATCAAACAATGATCATCCACACACAGCAGCACTCAGCATGCCACACTACCAAATTGGGGATATATCGCCGATAACTTCCAACTACATAACCTCTGAGCTCGTACGTCTCAGAGAAGGGTGTTAATGCTAAGAGAATAAATTCTCCGCCACCAACAGAAATGTATTTGAAAGAAATCTGCTTTATATCTCAAAGTGTAGTGTCAGACATACAACCATACAAGTCTGTTCCGGGTTCGAACAGAACCGAAGGCACTTCCGAAGAAGCCCTTGCAAATCCGGGTATTCACAATCCCGATCGGACTTCCCATCACTTAAGAAATCTCTATACCGGAGTAACTCGGTGCAGAGACAATCGATAGGTCATCCTATCGTTCTCGCAAATACCCGGTCTTCAACACCGGTCTTCAAATGCTATCCATAACGACGTATCACATATTCGGAATGGGTTATACGACACAAAGGTCCTCTCCCGGCTAAACCGAATAGTGAGCGCAACATTTAAAACATATAGGTGTGGGATTTCAATTAAGTCACAACTTAATAATCTAAAACTTTCTTTCAAATGGTTTAAACAAATTACCATTTTCAAATCTTTTAAACAAAAGATTTATTTCAAAAACCTTCAGTGGTTTAAACAATTCCCACACTTTAATCTTTTAAACAAAAGATTTAATTCACAAAGTTCAACCCATTCACAAAGATCCATTTATGGATTTCAAAACAATTTCCATTTCAATTGGATTAACTCGTTAAATCTTTAAATTAAAGATTTAACTTATAGCTTTCAAACCGTTTCCATGACTTGGAAAATCTTTTTCATTTTTAACTTGAAATCCTTTTTAACACAAATTGGACGTTCATTATTTAAGTGAAAGCTTTTATCATTTGAAAACAATTAGTTTTCGTTTCAGAAAGATCCAATTTAGTTTACACGAGTTAAAGCCTTTGAATTTAAATTCAAATTCCCAAATCAGTACCTTTAAAAAGTTTAACCCCTATAAACTGGTATAACATCTTCAGTCCCTAATTTCCAAATCATAGAATTCAATTTCGAATATTGAATTTAAATTTAAATCAAAATATTTAAATTACAAAATTCAATCAAGTTATTCAAAATAAATTTCATCCTTGAAATTTCATTTCAAAAGCTTTTCACTTAAAACTCAATATATTTCCAAAACATTTGAATTCAAATATTCAATTTAAAAATCATTTTAAAATCCGTGACTTAATCGATTTCCTCGTGAAATCCATATTTGTGTGTGTATAGTGTGGTCCAGGGTTTAACACAATAGTGCAACATCATTCAATTATCACAGATCAAAATACAGAAATATAGTTGATAAGCGGTATAAACTATAATGCTTATCCATCATTCACAGATCATAGATATATAAGTCATAGATAATGAATTACATTTATCCTAGATAAATAACTACATTGCAGATCACAGATAAACCAGTATATATTACAAAGTATCACAGATCAGGGATATCAGACAACTAAATCATTTAGTCAAGTCCAAACATTCACGGGTAAAATTTATTAGTTAACAGATTTATTTAATCCTTTATTAGTTAATCTTTTATTATTAACTAATCAATCTTGATAAATGAGCCAAGTAATCTTCAATTATTTAAATTATCTTCATTATTTACAATTATTATTAACTCTTTAATTGATAACTTCAACTAACCCCTTGATTAATTATTTTGAGAAATTAAACCTTTAATTACTTTCACTAGTTAATAAACCTTGCTTAAATTGGTTAATCTCATATTAATTACTTAATTAATTTATCACTTTTTCCTTGAGTTAATTATTGCTTAATCACTTGATTAATCACTTTAATCATTAATTAATGTTTAATTACAGATCCTTAGTTACCAATAAATTAATCTTTAAACCTTTATATATTACTTTATCCTTTAATTATTTATTTAATTAATCCAAATTAATTAATTTAAATAACAAATTATCCATTTTAATCAGCTTAATAATTAATGAATTATAAATCATTAAATCTTCATTACTTAAAGTAAAACTTATTTATATATATACATAAAGTTTAATTGTTATTGAAACATTGTTACAAATTCCCTTTTTGTAATTTCAATTTAAATTCAAAATTAAAATGGATTCTTGTTTATCTTCAAATAAGTTTAAATCAAATTCTTCTAACATTCTTAAATTCACTTATTAAAAATAACCATTGATTACAAAAGAAATTTAAAGAGTTAAAAAAACAAATTTTTATTTAACCTTAACATATTTGACTTATTGCCACCACTTAAGTAAAAAAAATTAATTAAACTTCAAAATCTTTGAATCTGATTTAGGATTTATTTCGGGTTCTAAATTTTTCTTATCTTAACTTATTTAAGTTTCTATTTTATATTTCCAAATTCAATTCCATTTTGAATTCAAATTCCCCCATACATTTAATTGTCTTTAAATTATTGAAACGAATTAGATTTAAAACTTTATTTCTTTTCAAACTAGATTTCAATTCAAACTTGAATTTACAATTAAACTTTGACTTGAACTCAGTTTGAAACCCTGATTGATAAATTTAAACTTTCAGTTTGCAAATTCAGAAGCCAGGCTCATGTTCAAAAGCCTATAACCAATTTCTGACCCGAGACTTCCCATTTCTTCTTCGAGTCTTCCCCGTCCCATACTTCGAGTCAACTACCGAGCTATTCGAGAAAACACGCGGTAAAAAAAACAAGAAAACAAAACTTCCAGGCATCACCATATCCACGCAAAACCGAGCTCGTGCACGTGCACAGCACCGCCGATCACTGGCGAACTTCCCTCCGGCCTCTGACAAGTCAGCATCCACCCTGACAACCCAGCGCAAGCATCATCTCCATCTCACAGCTCGAAATCGAAATCGCGATAAAACTCGAAACCTGGAAACGCTCAAACCATTTCCTCCCAACCTGTCAACGTCATGTTCTCGGCGCTCCGACCACTAGGCGACCACAAACTCCGACCGTAGCCTTGCCCACATCCCCTCTACCCAACCCCACAAGCGCGATCCACTCGATCGAGTCACGGCAACAAAAATAAATTTTTACCGAGCACGAAAAAAACTGGAACCCAAACCCTATATTTGATTCAACCCCAAAATCCATGCATTAGAAATTTGTTTCAATATTTTTCCTAGATTCGAAAATGGTCAAACTACCTCCTCAACAAATTTTAACGATTAAATTTCATTGAACTCACAAAAATTGGTAAGAATGTATTTTTAGTTCAACAAGGGACTGCTCTTAATTCTTTGATCTAAAAATTAAAATTTTTGTTTTAAAAATCATATTTTTGTATACGAATTCTATTTATATTCATGAATTTGTGAACTAAGAAACTCGAAATTTAACATATTTGAAGGTTGCTCTGTAGTTTTAACCTTTCCAGAGACAACACAAATTTGTTTACTTTAAACAAATCTTTAAACTAAAATTTATAGTGTAACAAGTATATTTTGTTCAAAGCTTGAGTCTTAACATGGATTGGATCAAGATCAAATGAATTTTTGAATTAGATTTTGAGCTTGAAAAACTAGAACAGAAATTCTCAAATTCAAGAGCAGTGCACAGATATATCTACATCCAGATATTCCACAGCAGATTATACTTATATATTCACCATACATATTATCAGAGAGAACACATGCAGCCATATTAACTTAAGTTATAAAAAAAATGTTACTCACAGTGTTTTGAAGAAGAAAGACAGAGATGCTTTCATGTTGACACAGGCTGAGCTTCCTCTGGTTTGCATTTGACTTGAGTTGTTTGTTTTAGTTGAATTTTGTTTAAGTTTTGTATATGATGCTTACTGCAGTTCTTTGCTTATGTTTGACGAATGAATTGAAATGAGGTTGCTTGATATATATATAGGAAATGAAGTTTACAGGTGGTGATATCTTTTTGTACAGGTTGATATTTTCCTATTCTCTACTTTATCTTGTTTCATTCTTGCCTTGCCTACAATTTTTGACCAACAAGATTTTGTTTTGGAGGCTAATGATCATATTATTTTCGGCTGAAAAGATATTATGAAGTACATATGTCTACTTCTTTTGCAAGCTATTGAATATATTTACATTTTTCTTTCTTTGCTTGCTTTAACCAAACAAGATTTCGGCTGATAAGATGATGTTGTGTGCTAAAACATCTTGCATTAATTACCTTGTACGAGTTTATTTGTTCCTTCATAGATATTTATTTGTTGTCTTGTTTTATAAGCTTTCATACATATATTTTTCATTTGTTTTCATAGCTACTTCACATTCATATTAAATTGTTTCGTTTACAAACTTATAGTTGAGTGTATACATTTCTTACTTTGTATCTATTTTATTTTTGCTTGGTGGCTGAAGATATACTTGTTTCATCCTTGACTTTGTTTGCATTGTTTCATTCTTTTTGCAATATTTTTTTTTATTTGTTATTTGTTTAGATATCTCACTTTTCTTTTACTTGCCTGCATATCTCCCCACAGGCTACATACCTATTTCCTTTATCTTATTTGTGTTCATATTACTTATTTGATTTAATTTCTAGTTATTTTATTACTTTGGTGTGCTTAGAGGTAGTAGCATTGACCTTGTATTACTTTTCTTTTGTACTTCTTTTACTTTGTTTTATTTATTTATGTTTGTTTTGTTTATTTGTTTTGTCTTTATTGCTTTACAATATGAATGAATTTCTATTTCAATATGTTGTTATAATTTTATTTTAAAGATTTCATTTTGAATTTTCAAATCAATTTATCAATAAATTCCACCATTTTAAATCAAAAATAAATCTAATTATCAATTTACACTCGATAAAAATCCGGGATCGTTACAGACTTCCCCCCTTAAAATGAATTTCGTCCCCGAAATTCGCAGGCACGAAAACAACAAAAATAGATAAAAGATAGAGAAACATCTTTCCAAATCAGACCAGATATCAATTCTGCATTTGGCTTACTAAATCAGAATATCAATAATATGAGAACAAACTCATACAATACTACACAGGATATTCGGGTCATCAAATCTACGAAATATGCAGGAGCATTTGTCAGTTTTAAAGGGTAACTAACCATTCGTAGAATATATTGGGACCCAAAAATAGACAGATATATGGATACAATTTCAAAAAATTTATTTTAAAACTAAAGTATACCTATCAACCATAGCAAACAATGCAACTAATTCATCCAAACAAACAATTCTGGCTAATTTGGAGTTTATGTCCCATACAAATATATCAAATCTTCTACCTGTATTTACCAGGAATCATCGAAGAATTGAAAAGAGATGCTGAAGAAAAGAGATAGATTCAATCTTCTACCCTTTTTCAAACACAAGATATGGATTCCAAATTCAAGTCGGAATACCACAAAATATATATCAATTTGTCCCTCTTTGGACTTCGATCAACCCAAGAAACTACAATAGAATTTCTATTTTGGTTTTAAACGAAATAATTTTATCGATTCAATTCAAATTGAGCTTCATATTCTATTAATCAAGTTGACTCAATTTAAATTTTCTATTCCAAATTTTCAATTCATATTCATTAAGGTTTAAATCAAAACTGATAAGAAACCGATGAAGATACAAAGTAAGAATTTTCTACAACGATTCGTAGGGCCACCATCACACTGAAACTTCTTCTGGAGCTATCATGAAGAAATCAAAAGAATTTGGAAAAACGAGTCAAAGGAAATTGATAGAGAAATATTGTTTCCACTGTTGTAGAGCATTGACCAATTATAGTGGTACTTCCCTGTCCCCTATCTTGTTCTCTTCTTGCACTCATACTTACTATCGATGAATAGTAAGAGAATTTACCGAGGCATACAAACGGATATCTTAGGGATTACTCATTCTAGGGATACTTCACCCTATCTCTAATGAGCTACTTAATGTGTTATACTCCTGAGCTAAAGTTCAACCTTAGCTCTGATACCAAATGTAACGAAGCGGATTTTGCCCGCTCAAAAATCGACATCCATACTTTACATCGTACTCGAATGCTGCAGATTCGACCGTTCAAATCCGAGTCGCCGGAGCTTATAACACCATTAAGTAAACAACACAGCGGAAGAAATAATGAATATCAATATACAACATCTGATACAACATATGATACAATAGATATCGATGTACATCAGAGATATGATACAATAAAATAGCAGCGGAAAGAAATAGATAACATCAGCAGCGGAACAAATAACTCTAAGATAGTCTTCAAGAAAGAACTCCAACAGCTCGAACCAACATCACATTTCACTAAGAGAGCAAGACTGGTGTGTGTCCAAAGGCTGAAACTAGCTCCAGATGATCAACTGAACCTAACTATCTGAAAAACCCAACTCTAGACTGCTCGTGTGGAAAATAGTGAGCACGCAGAGTTTAGGAAAGGAACAATAAACTCCGGGTCAGTCATGGGACTGGTGTGAGTAACAAAAACAGTTTATCTTTAAACATAAAACAAGATTTATAAAGAAAATCCGATATGCTTTTAGAAAATGAAACTACCATAAGACCTCCCGCCACACACACAATGCAAACGCAGAATTGGAGGAGATTTCTTCTTATGATAGTCAAACATGCTTGATACGTAGAAAATTTCTTTGATATTATTATTATAAGTGCACAGTGCAGAAAAGATTTCGAAAGTAGAATATTAATCTTAGCCAGCATACGACCATTATCGTATGCCTACTATAGCTACCATCCAAACAGTGGTGACCACCATAAGTGAATGGCAGGTTCTACAACTAAAACCGTACAGGGTTTCGTATTGGATGAATGGATTTCCAACAAATGGTCAGGCTAAGAAACTTCCTACTGCCACATGGGATCGCCTCTGGCGGGACGTCCCGAGAACCTAACCGGATCTTTGCCAACATAAGGCCGGGTTACCTCTGTAACTAGGTAACTACTACTCGAGCAAGCCATTCCCCGGTCCTTTGGGACCTTTATCCGAGGCGCCTCTAAGCAACAACCACATAGTAAATGAGATTGGAGCTACCACATAGGTAAATATCTGGGCTCCATACCATGATACCACCCTTTACCAGAAGGGAATGACACACCCTAAAGGGCGCGACCCTCATAACCTTGCCGCATCTTTCCTGTTTTGACCATTTCCGGGGTGTGAGGTTCTGATGCAGTCTCGTCCACAAAGCTACGCTTTGGTACAAAGCCATGCTTTGGGTCAACAAATGATCAAAGTAATGATCACAAAGATAAATGATCAAACAAATGATCATATCACAAATGATCAAACAATGATCATCCACACACAGCAGCACTCAGCATGCCACACTACCAAATTGGGAATATATCGCCGATAACTTCCAACTACATAACCTCTGAGCTCGTACGTCTCAGAGAAGGGTGTTAATGCTAAGAGAATAAATTCTCCGCCACCAACAGAAATGTATTTGAAAGAAATCTGCTTTATATCTCAAAGTGTAGTGTCAGACATACAACCATACAAGTCTGTTCCGGGTTCGAACAGAACCGAAGGCACTTCCAAAGAAGCCCTTGCAAATCCGGGTATTCACAATCCCGATCGGACTTCTCATCACTTAAGAAATCTCTATACCGGAGCAACTCGGTGCAGAGACAATCGATAGGTCATCCTATCGTTCTCGCAAATACCCGGTCTTCAACACCGGTCTTCAAATGCTATCCATAACGACGTATCACATATTCGGAATGGGTTATACGACACAAAGGTCCTCTCCCGGCTAAACCGAATAGTGAGCGCAACATTTAAAACATATGGGTATGGGATTTCAATTAAGTCACAACTTAATAATCTAAAACTTTCTTTCAAATGGTTTAAACAAATTACCATTTTCAAATCTTTTAAACAAAAGATTTATTTCAAAAACCTTCAGTGGTTTAAACAATTCCCACACTTTAATCTTTTAAACAAAAGATTTAATTCACAAAGTTCACCCCATTCACAAAGATCCATTTATGGATTTCAAAACAATTTCCATTTCAATTGGATTAACTCGTTAAATCTTTAAATTAAAGATTTAACTTATAGCTTTCAAACCGTTTCCATGACTTGGAAAATCTTTTTCATTTTTAACTTGAAATCCTTTTTAACACAAATTGGACGTTCATTATTTAAGTGAAAGCTTTTATCATTTGAAAACAATTAGTTTTCGTTTCAGAAAGATCTAATTAAGTTTACACGAGTTAAAGCCTTTGAATTTAAATTCAAATTCCCAAATCAGTACCTTTAAAAAGTTTAACCCCTATAAACTGGTATAACATCTTCAGCCCCTAATTTCCAAATCATAGAATTCAATTTCGAATATTGAATTTAAATTTAAATCAAAATATTTAAATTACAAAATTCAATCAAGTTATTCAAAATAAATTTCATCCTTGAAATTTTATTTCAAAAGCTTTTCACTTAAAACTCAATATATTTCCAAAACATTTGAATTCAAATATTCAATTTAAAAATCATTTTAAAATCCGTGACTTAATCGATTTCCTCGTGAAATCCATATTTGTGTGTGTATAGTGTGGTCCAGGGTTTAACACAATAGTGCAACATCATTCAATTATCACAGATCAAAATACAGAAATATAGTTGATAAGCGGTATAAACTATAATGCTTATCCATCATTCACAGATCATAGATATATAAATCATAGATAATGAATTACATTTACCCTAGATAAATAACTACATTACAGATCACAGATAAACCAGTATACATTACAAAGTATCACAGATCAGGGATATCAGACAGCTAAATCATTTAGTCAAGTCCAAACATTCACGGGTAAAATTTATTAGTTAACAGATTTATTTAATCCTTTATTAGTTAATCTTTTATTATTAACTAATCAATCTTGATAAATGAGCCAAGTAATCTTCAATTATTTAAATTATCTTCATTATTTACAATTATTATTAACTCTTTAATTGATAACTTCAACTAACCCCTTGATTAATTATTTTGAGAAATTAAACCTTTAATTACTTTCACTAGTTAATAAACCTTGCTTAAATTGGTTAATCTCAGATTAATTACTTAATTAATTTATCACTTTTTCCTTGAGTTAATTATTGCTTAATCACTTGATTAATCACTTTAATCATTAATTAGTGTTTAATTACAAATCCTTGGTTACCAATAAATTAATCTTTAAACCTTTATATACTACTTTATCCTTTAATTATTTATTTAATTAATCCAAATTAATTAATTTAAATAACAAATTATCCATTTTAATCAGCTTAATAATTAATGAATTATAAATCATTAAATCTTCATTACTTAAAGTAAAACTTATTTATATATATATACATAAAGTTTAATTGTTATTGAAACATTGTTACAAATTCCCTTTTTGTAATTTCAATTTAAATTCAAAATTAAAATGGATTCTTGTTTATCTTCAAATAAGTTTAAATCAAATTCTTCTAACATTCTTAAATTCACTTATTAAAAATAACCATTGATTACAAAAGAAATTTAAAGAGTTAAAAAAAAACAAATTTTTATTTAACCTTAACATATTTGACTTATTGCCACCACTTAAGTAAAAAAAATTAATTAAACTTCAAAATCTTTGAATCTGATTTAGGATTTATTTCGGGTTCTAAATTTTTCTTATCTTAACTTATTTAAGTTTCTATTTTATATTTCCAAATTCAATTCCATTTTGAATTCAAATTCCCCCATACATTTAATTGTCTTTAAATTATTGAAACGAATTAGATTTAAAACTTTATTTGTTTTCAAACTAGATTTCAATTCAAACTTGAATTTACAATTAAACTTTGACTTGAACTCAGTTTGAAACCCTGATTGATAAATTTAAACTTTCAGTTTGCAAATTCAAAAGCCAGGCTCATGTTCAAAAGCCTATAACCAATTTCTGACCCGAGACTTCCCATTTCTTCTTCGAGTCTTCCCCGTCCCATACTTCGAGTCAACTACCGAGCTATTCGAGAAAACACGCGGTAAAAAAAACAAGAAAACAAAACTTCCAGGCATCACCATATCCGCGCAAAACCGAGCTCGTGCACGTGCACAGCACCGCCGATCACTGGCGAACTTCCCTCCGGCCTCTAACAAGTCAGCATCCACCCTGACAACCCAGCGCAAGCATCAAATCTCCATCTCACAGCTCGAAATCGAAATCGAGATAAAACTCAAAACCTGGAAACGCTCAAACCATTTCCTCCCAACCTGTCAATGTCATGTTCTCGACGCTCCGACCACTAGGCGACCCCAAACTCCGACCGTAGCCTTGCCCACATCCCCTCTACCCAACCCCACAAGCGCGATCCACTCGATCGAGTCACGGCAACAAAAATAAATTTTTACCGAGCACGAAAAAAACTGGAACCCAAACCATATATTTGATTCAACCCCAAAATCCATGCATTAGAAATTTGTTTCAATATTTTTCCTAGATTCGAAAATGGTCAAACTACCTCCTCAACAAATTTTAACGATTAAAATTCATTGAACTCACAGAAATTGGTAAGAATGTATTTTTAGTTCAACAAGGGACTGCTCTTAATTCTTTGATCTAAAAATTAAAATTTTTGTTTTAAAAATCATATTTTTGTATACGAATTCTATTTATATTCATGAATTTGTGAATTAAGAAACTCGAAATTTAACATATTTGAAGGTTGCTCTGTAGTTTTAACCTTTCCAGAGACAACACAAATTTGTTTACTTTAAACAAATCTTTAAACTAAAATTTATAGTGTAACAAGTATATTTTGTTCAAAGCTTAAGTCTTAACATGGATTGGATCAAGATCAAATGAATTTTTGAATTAGATTTTGAGCTTGAAAAACTAGAACAGAAATTCTCAAATTCAAGAGCAGTGCACAGATATATCTACATCTAGATATTCCACAGCAGATTATACTTATATATTCACCATACATATTATCAGAGAGAAGACATGCAGCCATATTAACTTAAGTTATAAAAAAAATGTTACTCACAGTGTTTTGAAGAAGAAAGACAGAGATGCTTTCATGTTGACACAGGCTGAGCTTCCTCTGGTTTGCATTTGACTTGAGTTGTTTGTTTTAGTTGAATTTTGTTTAAGTTTTGTATATGATGCTTACTGCAGTTCTTTGCTTATGTTTGATGAATGAATTGAAATGAGGTTGCTTGATATATATATAGGAAATGAAGTTTACAGGTGGTGATATCTTTTTGTACAGGTTGATATTTTCCTATTCTCTACTTTATCTTGTTTCATTCTTGCCTTGCCTACAATTTTTGACCAACAAGATTTTGTTTTGGAGGCTAATGATCATATTATTTTCGGCTGAAAAGATATTATGAAGTACATATGTCTACTTCTTTTGCAAGCTATTGAATATATTTACATTTTTCTTTCTTTGCTTGCTTTAACCAAACAAGATTTCGGCTGATAAGATGATGTTGTGTGCTAAAACATCTTGCATTAATTACCTTGTACGAGTTTATTTGTTCCTTCATAGATATTTATTTGTTGTCTTGTTTTATAAGCTTTCATACATATATTTTTCATTTGTTTTCATAGCTACTTCACATTCATATTAAATTGTTTCGTTTACAAACTTATAGTTGAGTGTATACATTTCTTACTTTGTATCTATTTTATTTTTGCTTGGTGGCTGAAGATATACTTGTTTCATCCTTGACTTTGTTTGCTTTGTTTCATTCTTTTTGCAATATTTTTTTTTATTTGTTATTTGTTTAGATATCTCACTTTTCTTTTACTTGCCTGCATATCTCCCCACAGGCTACATACCTATTTCCTTTATCTTATTTGTGTTCATATTACTTATTTGATTTAATTTCCAGTTATTTTATTACTTTGGTGTGCTTAGAGGTAGTAGCATTGACCTTGTATTACTTTTCTTTTGTACTTCTTTTACTTTGTTTTATTTATTTATGTTTGTTTTGTTTATTTGTTTTGTCTTTATTGCTTTACAATATGAATGAATTTCTATTTCAATATGTTGTTATAATTTTATTTTAAAGATTTCATTTGGAATTTTTCAAATCAATTTATCAATAAATTCCACCATTTTAAATCAAAAATAAATCTAATTATCAATTTACACTCGATAAAAATCCGGGATCGTTACAGACTTCCCCCCTTAAAATGAATTTCGTCCCCGAAATTCGCAGGCACGAAAACAACAAAAATAGATAAAAGATAGAGAAACATCTTTCCAAATCAGACCAGATATCAATTCTGCATTTGGCTTACTAAATCAGAATATCAATAATATGAGAACAAACTCATACAATACTACACAGGATATTTGGGTCATCAAATCTACGAAATATGCAGGAGCATTTGTCAGTTTTAAAGGGTAACTAACCATTCGTAGAATATATTGGGACCCAAAAATAGACAGATATATGGATACAATTTCAAAATTTTTAGTTTAAAACTAAAGTATACCTATCAACCATAGCAAACAATGCAACTAATTCATCCAAACAAACAATTCTGGCTAATTTGGAGTTTATGTCCCATACAAATATATCAAATCTTCTACCTGTATTTACCAGGAATCATCGAAGAATTGAAAAGAGATGCTGAAGAAAAGAGATAGATTCAATCTTCTACCCTTTTTCAAACACAAGATATGGATTCCAAATTCAAGTCGGAATACCACAAAATATATATCAATTTGTCCCTCTTCGGACTTCGATCAACCCAAGAAACTACAATAGAATTTCTATTTTGGTTTTAAACGAAATAATTTCATCGGGCATACCTTTGTACTACGTCGTTGTTCCAACTTATTTGAGTTTTTGGTTCCTCGGGCGTGTCGTTGTACTACGTCGTTGCACCGGCTCGATGGTTAGCAACTATGGAATAGCGTCGTGTATCCCGTTTGTGGTACACGTGTTAATGAGTTTTCATGCTCCCATTTGTGATAGGCCTCCCCCTTTTATGTTTTCTGGATTTCTAATTATTGATTTCTGGAATATTGATTCACCATTTATTGCGATTTGACATTGATATGTTTTGTCAATATTTGGGGTTTTGTGAATAAGCTAAAGAATATGACATTTTTTTGGTGTTTGAGAAGATTTGAGATATTCTATGATTTTCATCTTCATCATAAATTTCTGTTGTATCTCTTGTCCTATCTCATTTTATATGATATTTATAGCTAGACTGATCCATTTATTATTTTTCTTCTCAAATAATACTCGGGTTAGACCGAGGTGTTTTACGTGCTTCCACTTGACTTCTTAGCAGGGACTAGATTTTGACTCTTGGCTAACTACTTTAGCTTAGTAGTTTTTTTATACATTCAAGATAAAGACTCCTTAATGTATACATATTCTTTTGTCTAGCACTTGTACCTATTCTTTTGTGATATAGTGGATCTTGTATGACCACTACTTTGATGTACACTTCTATATGTTATATTCACATATGTTTCCGCCTTAGTAATATGAATATCTGTGACTGATTTATGTTATGCTTATTTTATATATATTTTCAAAGACCTCATAGCACTGTGTAGTAGCTTTAAGTTCGTATTTGATATATCAGATTTCCTCTTGAAATGAGATGCATGACATACTATCTGACATATCGGTACTCGCATGAAGCAATTACACAGATGGTCGCTCCTCAATAGTCTTATTCTTTGTGCTAGTCGACGACATTACCAATAGTGTTTTTGGCTAGTGTGAGTATAGAGGTGGGGCGTTCCAGCATGGTATCAGAGCCAAACTTTGGAACAATATATAATAATCTAGCAAGGATCATTGTCCTAAGTCTCTCTTAGGAATCATGCCTTAGGATTTATCCGAGTCTTAGGATCCGTTCTATCCTAATTTCTTTTATGATGCCTTGTTTTATCAATCAAGTTTCTTTGATATTCATTCTAAGAATAAAATTTTTCCTCTTCTTTCTATCTTTCTTAAAGAATAGAAATGGTTAGACCTGATCGTCCCAACACCGGTCAATCCAGTGCTACTCCTCGGGATGGTGTATTTATGTCTGCCCAACAGCTTTTAGATCTTGTAAAGAATGCCCAAACTGCCGATCCAATTTCTGAGCCTACTCATCTTAAAGATGAGTTTGCACGTTTGTGTAGTGATTATACCAATTTAGGTGCAAGGTCATTCAAGGGTTCCGAAAGCGTTATAGAAGTCAAAGCTTGGCTTAGATCATGTGACCGCATCTTTTCTTGCATGAATCTTGTTGATCTACATCGAGTCCAAGTGGCTTCTAGCATGCTCTAGGAAAGAGCATTAGATTGGTATGAGCTTTTGATTTCAAAAATTATTGAAGCGGATCTTACTTAGGAGCAATTTTAGGAAAGGTTCGAGTTAAAGTTTGTGCCAGAAACTGAAAAAGTTGCTTTGGCCCGGCGCTTTATTGACCTTGTTCAAGATGAATCTTCTGTGAAAGTTATGTCGCATCTTTTGAATCTCTCTCTAAATTTGGGGTTGAGTATATTAATACCTCATTGAAGAAAAATCAGAGGTTTATTTATGAGTTGAAAAAGAACCTCAAAAAGCCTTTACTTTTGAAACTAGAAGTTTTTTTCAATCAGCTTGTTGATATCACTCTTCGACTTGAAGAGACCGATAAAGAAAGTGATGTTGAAGTTGTAGGTGCCAAACAGAACTTCATCATCAACAAGAAGAGGTCTATTAAGTTCAAAGGCTCTAACTCCAATAAGAATGGGAAGCAAGCAACTTTGGTAGCAAAGACTCCTACCCTTGATAGTGGAGTACGCTACAATTGTGGTTCTAAGGACCATTATGCAAAAGTGTCTGAGGCCCCTTTATTATGGCTATTGCATAAGTTTGGGTGATCTTATATCTTCATGTATCAAACTTCAAAGCAAGAAAGAGGGTAAGTTGAATGTTGTGCAAGCCCCTAGTAACCCTTCTCTTGGTCAAGGTATTTCTCATTCTATCCTTGATGGCATTATTATGTTTCATGATCATCCTATTCGAGTTCTTTTTAACACGGGTGCATCTCACTCTTTTATATCAAAAGAACTTGTTGATACTTTTTCTTTAAATGTTATGGGCTTGATGACTTCATTCAGAATTGCAAATCCGGTAGGTGGATTCACAACGCTCAATTTACTTTGCAAAAATGTCGAGAATATCTTATGTGATTATGCTTTCTGAGCCGATTTGCATGTTATGCATTACTTAGGTTTCAGAATGATTTTGGGAATGGATTGGCTTAAACATTACGAAACCCACATCTTATGTCCCGAGAGGACTATATATCTTCGACATCCTCAATCTGTTAAGCAGATTTCTATTGTTCTTAAAGATTCGATTCCAATTTGCTAGCATCTTTATATTCTCTAAACCCTCATGATGGCGATAATGATGATGAGGAAGATGTCATTTCTCTCATTCACGTTGTTCGTGAATTTACCGATATATTTGAGTCCATTTTAGGATTACCACCTAAGCGAGCAATTGAGTTCAGGATTAATCTAATTCCAGGAGCTCTACATATCACTCGTCCTCCTTATCGTATGTCCAATAAGAAAATTGAGGATATGCGTAAACAATTATTCGAATTGGAAACAAAACAATTTATTCGTTCTAGTTTCTCTCCATATCGAGCTTCAGCTATTTTAGTGAAGAAATCTGATGGTACAGTTAGGCTTTGCATTGACTACCACAAGCTTAATGATCTTACCATTAAGAATAAATATCTCTTGCCTCGGATTGATGATATATTCGATCAACTTAGTGGTGCTAGAGTCTTTTCATAGTTAGACTTAGCAATCGGCTTTCATCGGCTTCGTATTGCAAAGGATAGCATTCCTTTGATGACGTTCTGTATTCGTTATGGATCTTATGAATGGCTTGTTATGCCATTTGGTTTAATGAATGCTCCAGCTTATTTTATTGACCTTATGAATCGAGTTTTCAAAGACTTCCTCAATCGATTTGTTCTCATATTTATAGATGATATTCTTGTTTATTCTAAAACCGAGGAAGAATATGAAAAACATCTTCGGACTGTATTGGAAACTCTTAGGAGAAATCAATTGGAAGAAAAAATTTCTAAGTGCCACTTTTGGCAATCCCGTGTGAAATTTTTAGGACATATTATTTCTGAATCCGGAATTTCCATGGATCCTTTAAAGATTGAAGCGATTCAAAATTGGAAGAGACCGGAAAGTATGACGGAAATTCATAGCTTTCTTGGATTGGCGGGCTATTACCATCGGTTCATAAAAGACTTTGCTAAAATTTATATACCTCTTACTAGTTTAAAAAAGAAGGGAGTTAAGTACATTTGGTCGGACAAATGTGAAGCTTCTTTTCAGAAATTAAAAGAACTCCTTTTCGATGCTTCCATTCTTATGATTCCCGAAGGGAACCAAGACTTGATTGTTTATACCGGTTCCAGTCATGTTGGTTTGGGAGCCGTTCTCATGCAAAAGAACATGTTATCGCTTATGTTTCTAGACAATTAAAGCATGCCGAGAATAGATACGCCACTCATGATTTAGAGCCTGCGGCCATTGTTTTCGCCCTTAGAATTTGGCGCCATTATCTTTTGAGAGAGAAATTTGTTCTCTACACCGATCATAAATCTTTGATGTACTTATTTTCTCGAAAGAAACTTAATTTGCGTCAATAATGTTGGCTCGAATTCCTTGCATCTTATGATCTTGATATTCTTTATACTCCCGGAAAGGGAAATCGTGTTGCCGATGCCCTTAGTCATAAGCAACAAGCGCTTGTTTCTTTGATGATATCCGAATGAAATGATCTCGAGACTTTGTCTACTTGTGAGATTCAAGACCATGAACCCAATTCATGTTCATCTCTTGTTTTATGTAGCCTTGAGGCTCATCCTTCTCTTTTAAACCGCATTCTTGAAGCTCAAAACCATGATCCTAAATTGGCTCGTCTTAGCCAAAGTTGTAGGGATAGAAATATTGATGGTTTGAAATACTTTGAAATCAATGCTCGTGGAGGTATTTGGTAGACTTATCATACCAAATATTAGTGATCTTCGTAAAGACATTTCAGAAGATTCTCATCGTTCTAAATTTATCATTCATCCCGGTAGTAGTAAAATGTATGCGGACATGAAACGACTTTATTATTGGGATGGGATGAAATCTGATATTGCTAACTTCATTAAGCGTTGCATGACTTGCCAACTCATAAAAGTCGAGCATAAAAGGCTCGGGGGGTGGGGTATTGCAACCTTTAGACATTCCAGTTTGGAAGTGGGATCAAGTCTCCATGGACATTATCGATGGTCTTCCCCATTCTCGTCGAGTCATGACAGTTTATGGATGATTGTAGATAGGCTTATAAAATCCGCCCATTTTATTCCCGTTCGGTCTAATCGGACCGTACCTCTTCTGGCCAAACTCTATGTTAGAGAAATTGTTAAATTGCATGGAGTTCCTACTTCTATTGTTAGCGATCGTGATCCATTATTTACTAGTGGATTTTGAAAGAGTCTTCAAAAAGCTTTGGGAATGAAGTTTAATTTTAGCACCGCTTATCATTCTCAGTCCGATGGACAAACCGAGCGTTTGAATCAAACTCTTGAAAATCTTTTTCATGCATATGTTCTTGATTTTGATGGAAGTTGGGAAGATCATATTTCCCTTGTTGGGTTTTCTTATAATAATAGCTTCCAATCTAGTATTGGTATGGCACCTTCCGAGGCACTCTACGCAAGGCCATGCCGATCTCCTTCGTGTTGGCTTGAAGCCGGTGAGAGGCTGGTTTTAGGTCCAGATTTTGTTCATGATTCCACAGCAAAGATTGACCTTATTCGTCATAGGATGAAAGAATATCAAAGTAGACAAAAATCATATGCCGATAACTGAAGAAGGAATTTAGAATTTTCTGTGGGAGATTTGGTGTTCATTCATGTTTCACCTATGAAGGGTGTTATGCATTTCAGTCATTCGAGAAAATTAGCACCTCGATATACTGGCCCATTTCCCATCACCGAACGCATTGGTTTCATGGATTATCACCTTTTATTACCAGCTCAATTTTCTGCTATTCATGACATTTTCCACGTCTATCAACTACGAAAATGCTTTAGGGATTCTGATTTTATTCTTGATCCGAGTGTTATTAAAGAAATTGAAGTTTCACCTAATTTGACTTATGAGAAACATCTTATTCGTATCATTGCTATGGAGGTTAGACGCCTTCATAATAAAGATGTTCCGCTTGTGAAGGTTCAATGGTCCTCAAATCCTAAGAACTGTTCTTGGAAATCCGGAGAATTCATCGAGCAAACACATCCGACTTACTCTCTCGTGCTCCTTAAGGTGAATTTCTCACTTCAAAATTTTCTTTTGTATTATTATGTCTTAGAGTGGTTGTTACTCTTTATTTTCTTCTTAAGTATTGCGAGGACGTAATTTCCTTAAGGAGTGAAGTCTGTAACAACCCGTATATTTTACGATTGTATATTTAAATGTTTTATGTAAATATAGCATCGTTGGTCGGATTAAAGTCCGAAATGTGACTTTTTGTAAATAGTCGAATCCGGACTCGAGACCACTTCCATTGAGTTCAAAATGGTGGTTGCGACCTTTTTGAGTATAAACATCGATATGTTTGATGTTGATTAGAATTTTGATATTTTCATTTGGGGCTTTGGGTTTGGGTTTCAGCCCACTAACCTAACAAGGAACCCAATTCCACTCATCTTCATTCATTTCATTTCTAATTTCGTAACCTCTCAAGCTAAAAGGAAATGGAGGAAAAGATGGAAAATTAAAATTCCTAGACCCTAGTTTTATTAGGAAATTAAAATTCCTAAACCCTAGTTTTATTAGGAAATTCAAATTCAGGTCCAAAATCAAAGAGAAGCTTAGGTAAGCATCATCTTCATCTTCTCCATCTCAATGCCTCTTCAATTTTCAGAATTTCCTATAACCTAACTTAGTAAATATTTGCTTATGATCTTAGATTGGAGCTTCTAGAGTTGAAGTTGAACATTAGTCGATCCTTCCTTTGTTTTTGAGTTTCTCATTCGTTGTTTTTGGGTTTAAAGGTGAGTTCTTGAACTCACATCTATGTCTATACCTTTGATAGTTGTTAGGTATGAATTCCTAACATCTATTCATGTCCATTTGCTTTTGAATTGAATTGGTTTGGCGAATTTTCCAATTTTTGGCATTTTGAAGTCAAAATCTATGAAAATCCTTATATGGATGTTTGGACATGTTGTTCGTGGTGTATTGATGAGTCTATAGGGCTGGGTTATCGCTTGGCATAAATCCCTAGTCGTCGTCGCTCATTCGATCGCTTCCGATATGATTTGGCCATCAATGGCCTAGGCAAAAACTTCCCCTTAGCTTCAGCTCAGACGTCTGGGAAAGCATTCGGACGTCTGGGAAAACACTCAAACGTCTGGGTAGTCGGAATAAAAATTCCAGAATTACAGCTTAGACGTCCGAGTTTGTTCCCCAGATGTCTGGGCGATCTGGAAGAAAATTTCAGACCTTCAGCTCGGACGTCTAGGAAACCACCAGACGTCTAGTGTTGTTAATTTCAGCCAAATCGCCTATTTTTGAGTGGATTTCCGTTTTATCGATTTTTGATTGATCTGATTAGTTGTTATCGCTTTTATCGCCTTTGATGACTTCTTTCTGGATTTTTGGAGTACCCGTTTGATGGATTCGATATCGATTTTCATGGTTTCAATTCACGTTTTCGTATGTGAATTTTTGATGATTGATTGTTTTTACAATCATTTCTATGATTTTTCACTTTAAAATACAAAGGTTTCTATACTAGTAGTAAATACTCAAACTCTTTCACAAAAATGATTTCAACGTTACTTTTAATACAAAGCTTAAAACCCTTTTTCAATCTATTAGTATATACAAACTTTTACCTCATTTGTTCGAGAAATCCAATTAAACGATTTAGGAAAACAAGTGGTATGAAACGCTTGTGTTTACTTCGTCGGTTAATTCTTAGACTTGTTCAAATGAAATTTTATGACAATTTTCGAGTGGAAATCTAAATTTGTTTATAAATATTTAAGTTAAGCCGGTGGTTATGGGACATGAAGCTAAACTCATTTATTTATCAGCTTAGTGTAATTCACACTTCTTATTGATCAATGATGATCATTTTATGGTTTAGACTAGCGATATGCGATGTCTCTTTGTCCGCGTAGGGGACTATACCCCGTTCTGTTGAGCTTCGTCTCATTTTTATAGGCTACCGACCTATGGGTTTTATGGAGTTTCAGGTTCATTGGACGTACCGTTGTACTACGTCGTTGTTCCGAATTATTTGAGTTTCAAGTTCCTCGGACGTACCGTTGTACTACATCGTTGCACCGGCTCGATGGTTAGCGACCATGGGATAGCATCCCGATTGTGGTACACGTGTTGGTGACTTTTCATGCTCTCGTTTGTGATAGGCCACCTCCTTTTATGTTTTCTAGCTTTCCAATTATTGATGTCTGGAATATGTGATAACCATTTTTTGCGATTTGGCATTGATATGCTTTGTCAATATTTGGGGTTTGGTGAATAAGCTAAAGAATATGACATTCTTTTTTGTGTTTGAGAAGATTTGAGATATTCTATGATTTTCATTGTCATCATATATTTCTGTTATATCTCTTATCTTATCTCATTTTATATTATATTCATAGCTAGACTGATCCGTTTATTGTTTTTCTTCTCACATAATACTCGGGTCAGACCAAGGTGTTTCGAGTGCTTCCACTTGACTTTTTAGCAGAGACTATCTTTTGACTTTTGGCTAACTACTTTAGCTTAGTAGCTTTTTGTTTTTATACATTCGAGATAGAGACTCCTTAATATATACATATTCTTTTGTCTAGCACTTGTACCTATTCTTTTGTGATATAGTGGATCTTGTATGACCTGTACTTTGATGTAAACTTCTATGTGTTATATTCATATCTGTTTCCGCCTTAGTGATATGAATATCTGTGACTGATTTATGCTATGCTTATTTTATATTTGTTTTCGAAGACCTCATAGTCGCTGTGCAGTAGCTTTGAGTTCGTATTTGATATATTAGATTTTCTCTAAATGAGATGCATGATATACTATCTGACATATCGGTATTCGCATGAAGCAATTACACAGATGGTCGCTCCTCAGTAGCATTATTCTTCGGCATTACCCAATAGTGTTCTTGACTAGTGTGAGTATAGAGGTGGGGCGTCACATACACTGTCCAATATTTGAAAAGTGTACTCTAGTCTTAATAAATGCATCGATATCCAATCTTGATACATCTCGACTAGGAATATTTAAAACGGTATGTTTATTTTATCAAGATAAATCACTCATGCTTACAATGCATTGTAACGGCTATCACAAAATGTAGCATTTATGGATTTTCTATTAAATATACTTGTAGATTAATTAATTAATATATAACACATTATATAAAGAAAATGTCTTTTCTTTCGAACACGATTGGTTATCAAGTTAGATATATGTAACAATTACATAATTGACCATATGACATATCCTAACTCTATAAGATTTCTATAGATCTTTTTATCCAACAACAAAGAATACATCAAGACGTTACAAATAACTAGGATTTATTGTTTTTATCTTAATTGTAATCTAGCCATTTAGAGAAAGAGTTCGGTTTATATCTTCTCTAGGTTAACCTTCATTATCAGTCTTGTAACTTTCTTGTTTATGAAAGCAATAAAATTTCTTCGTCTCAAAGTGAATGTCCACTGTATCTCGATACTGGAACCACTGTAAATCTGACGTCTTTAGTTTTCTGTTTTTGCGTTTATGATTTGCACTTGTTTTGAGATATTGGTTTTTACTTCACCATCAACGCGATCATCTGAATTTTCCCCAACATCAATGTAATTAATCACATACAACCATGGTTGTAATTTAAATTAAGAACTAACAATCAAATTAAACTTATCAGTTGTAGGTCAATAATGCACTTGCAGTCACATGTATAAGCAAAATTAATGTGCATGTGCATGATGAATCTCATTTGTAACCGTTGAAGTCTTCCCTAGCCTGTTTCACTGCTGCGGTATTATTATTTGGTTCATCATTCCATGATCCATTTACTAAATCACAAAACTATAGCGCTCCTCCTAGAAAATGTGGTCTGTAATCACAAAAAGTTTTAAAATAAGCTCTTAATATTAGAAAATTTGTTGTTCGTATGCGGCACAATTAAAAAACAGTGACCAGGAAAGCATAAATGCATGGGTTCGGTTACAGTTTCTTTGTTTAGTAAACATCAGGACTAGGGGAGGTACTTTGGACTAGGTGTTTTTTCACTGTCAAATTTTCTATCTAGTTCTGATGGATATAGTGAATCAGTGATCTCATGTAACATAAGTACATAGTTTATCCTATCGCTAATATTACCTATGGAAATGCACATACTCAACTACCACGGATTAAGCAGCCGTGACACATTTCAAGTATTATAAAAAGCAACAAGTCTTAAATGACGATAGCTAGCATTTTTCTTAAGAGATTAAATTGATACTATAGAATTAACGTTTTGTAATCAAAGTAAAATATATCAGTAGTATAAGATGAATATACCTTTTTTCCTTTTTCTTTTTGTGCTTGCGTATCCGTTTGTGCAATAAAGGGAGAAGGTGGGAGTTGGAACAAAAAGAAATAATTTCCACAAGAGTTGGTTAACTATTTGCATTTGCAATACAAAACCAAGTCAAGAGAAAGATGTATAACGCCACAAAAATATACGGCCTGCGGTTTCACTGAAATAAGCATACCAAGATTAACAAACATGCTCCTTAAACTAGTATAAAATTTAGCTGGCCATGACAACAACTAATTATAACTAACCAATGTTAGGAGAATAAGTTCGACCTACCCAGCTAACGAATTTCGTGCATATCTCCCTTTAAAATGACACATACTTGTCATCATACTGAAGCACTTATTTTGAAATCTAAAAGTAATTGAAAAAGGAAGTACAGTGACGGAGCTATGATGTTTTCAACTCAGGTTAAAAGTATATGGATGGTGCTTGGTTTTCTCTTTGCATTTTACCAAGTTTCATATTGTCTGACTCACAGGCAACATCACTGGCCTTCAGGAGGGAAAACAAGGTTTTACGACTTCAAGGTTTCAATTTCTTCGTTGCTAACTCTACTCTTGCAGTTTCTGTAGGGTAAACTAATAATGATACATTTTCTTTGAATCATTTACGTAGGTGCAAAAAATGAAGATAATAAAGCTATGCAAAACAAAAGAAGTACTCACTATTAACAGCATGTTGCCAGGTCCGGTTGTATATGCACATGAAGGTGATCGTGTTGTCATCAGAGTTACCAATGAAACTCCTCATAACACGACCATTCATTGGTAAAATTAAATATTATACATATATACATTGAATTTTCTCTTTCCTTTTCAAAAAAAAGAAGTAACAGTAGACAAATTTCTTTTTTTTACAGGCATGGGGTTCGGCAAATATTATCATGCTGGTCAGATGGACCATCATACATCACACAATGTCCTATTCAGCCAGGCAAATCTTTTATGTATGAGTTTACATTAGTGCATCAAAAGGGTACTCTTTGGTGGCATGCTCATATATCATGGATGCGTGCCACAGTCCATGGAGCTCTTATCATATACCCTAAAAAAGGGGTTTCTTATCCATTCAAGACTCCTTATGAAGAACATGTTCTCATCTTAGGTAATTAAAACAAATCACAAGAAGTCACAAAGTGATAGCACTGTATACAAAACAAGTATAATCGGTTATATTTATATAACTTACAGAGGAATACTGGAACAAGAATGTGTACAAGATGGAGCAGTCTTTGATTGCAAGTGGAGGTGGCGCTCCTATTGCCAACGCTTACATGATCAATGGACACCCTGGACCTCGCTATAACTGCTCCGCAACAGGCAAGCAAATAATACATTTAGAGTTATTTCATACGATTTGATGAATATACCGTATAATATGCGACTCCAGTACTGTATAAAATGTTATTCATAAATTAAATGATGTATAACTAAACTACATTGGCAGTTCCGAGTAGCATATATATAGCTCCACACACATCCATTCCTTTCAATTTAATAATTTTGTTAAGCTATAAAGTTTGAGTTATTCCAACATTATTGTGCATGTGAAAAGAGAGTAAGCATAATAATAAAATATTCAAGAAAAAAGTAGTATCTCTGACATAAATGGTTAGCCATACTAATAATATTTGCATGGTATAAACTTAAGTAACATGATGAATACCAACTGTTGTCTCAAATTCTAAATTGTTTATACCGTAAAGTTTAGGAATTTTTTAATTTCTACAGCCAGTCTAATTTTAGTTAGCTAAGTGTTTTCTTTACTGAGATTCTGTACCAAATTTCAACACTACAGACGTATACAAGATCGATATAGTTCCAGGAAAGACGTATCTGCTCCGATTAATAAACTCCGGCCTCAATACGGAGCTATTCTTCTCAATCGCCAGCCACAAACTAACTGTGGTGGAAGCAGACGGAGAATACGTCAAACCCTTCACAGTCAAACAAGTCATGATCACCCCAGGCCAGACCATAAACATTCTAGTCAAAGCCAACCAACCAATCGGAAACTACGAAATAGCTGTCGGGCCCTACATGTCGGCCCAAAATGTCCAGATCCAAAGCACCCCGGCCACAGCCCACTTCCAGTACACGGGGGCATCCCTCACATCCGCATCCAGCCCGGCCAAACTCCCAGCATTCAACAACAACCTCGTAGTCAAATCTCACATGGACAAACTCAAAAGCCTCCACCCACCCGAAAACCTCCCACTCGAAATCGACAGCAACCTCTTTTTCACTATCGGGCTCAACGTGAACCCATGTGACCGGCCCAACCCGAACAAAACCTGCCAAGGCCCGAATAATGGCATATTCGCCGCCTCCATGAACAACATCTCATTCGTCAAACCAAACATCTCGATTCTACAAGCTTACTACGAAGACATCGAAGGCCAGTTCAAAACGAACTTCCCTGACAAACCATTAAAAAAGTACGACTTCGTTAACGGGGCCCCGAACAACTTCACTAAAAACACAGCTGCTGTAAGAGGGACTAGAGTCAATGTATTGGATTACGGGTCGAGGGTACAGCTGGTGCTGCAGGACACGGGTACGGTAGGGACGGAGAACCACCCGATCCATTTGCATGGGTATAGTTTTTATGTAGTTGGGTATGGAAGTGGAAACTATGATGCTGGAAGTGCAAAGCTGAATTTGGTGGACCCGCCTTATATGAACACGATAGGTGTACCCGTGGGTGGGTGGGCTGCGATAAGGTTCGTGGCGGATAACCCGGGTGTTTGGTTCATGCATTGCCATCTTGAGATACACACTACTTGGGGGCTTGCTATGGCTTTTATTGTTAAGAATGGCGATGGGCCAGGTGAGACACTTCCTCACCCGCCATCGGATTTGCCTCAGTGCTGACTGTAAATAAAAAGTTTACATGAAGCTTTTGAATATCTTGTAGCTAGTGATATCGTTTGAGATGTGTTTTTTATCTACTTTATTTTAATTTTGTTTGTATACTTAATTATTGGCAGATAAATTTCCTCAAAGTGGTGAGGATGAAGCATGATTTTTTGCTTCTTGTTTTCGTTTGACATTTGTGTTGGAAAATTTGTGTAAATGCAAAAGAATTATCAGAATTTTAGGCGTAAATTGTAACTATCATTACAGGTTTTCTTGTTGTGTGCAAAAATGATCTCCGTATATTACAACTCAGTTATATTCGTACAGGTTGGTTTATGAAAGCTTACATGGGATCAAACCTTATCTTCATCTGTAGTCACGAACCAACAAATGTTTATTAAAAGTGAAAATCATAAATCCAAATTTTCGATCGTATACCATTTCACAGCAATATCGTCAACTACATCGTATCAGCTACATCATCCTATGCATCATCAAGACATCAACTATTCCACCAAAAAAAGATAAAAAAGGAAAAAAAAATTATGTTTAAATGAAAATGCTGAATGTGATTATTAATTTTCTAGTGCATTCTACCTTATATCTGAATTCATACGTTTAAGAATTAATGGTAGGTATAAAAAGACCATGTACATGGTCCGGAATGGTTATAACAGGAAAGGAACGGGAAAAATAGAAATACTGACAGAAATTACATGGGTTCCATATACTTGATTCTATTTCATAAAGAGGGGGTACTATAAAGATTTACGAAAAATAACTAAAATGTTTTGTACAATGTCTTGGATATATATGCTAAAAGCAAATCCGAGATGAACTTTATCGTGTATGTCAAAATTTCTATTATAGTTTGTTTTTTATTCATCTTGGTTACCTTACTGGCAACTTGAAGGTGTTAAAATCCAAGGGTGCAGTAAGTAGATTAGTAAAATAGGAATTAGTAACCCATTTCATTTTGTTTTGTTCAGAGTCATCTAATTTTTGCTTTACCATCTTGTAACTGTCCTCTTTAATAAAATTCATTGTACATATTACACCCATCTGTCCAGGACAGATCTAGTTGGCTGTCTAGTCATCTGTTATTTTCATCAAGAACAGATTGCCTGATGATATTATAATTTTCTTTAACTAGATCTAGCATTTTGTTTGTGACATTTGTTACTATTTATTGTTGTTCTATATAGTAATGGGTATTTATTAAGTTTTTCACAATGTTAGTTTTGTCCAACTTTGATTCATCTGAAAGTCCTATAAATTTTTCGGCATAATCATGTTTGAAGGTTTTGGCTATGTTATAGTGTTGGTCTATGTTCATGTTTGTTTGTTTTAGGATAAAAATTATTTTTGTTATAAATTTTTGTTCTAAGAAATTTTGTAATGATTCTATGTTTTCAATTTTTGAAAAATTGTTCATCTTAGTTTTCCTAATCGTTATTTTCTGTGATTTTGTAGATAGGTTCATTTTTTAAAACTATCTATTTTTTCCATTCTATGCAGAAATCTCTGCAGAATCTTTCTGTTATTATTATGTTTTCTGGTTCTCGGAGGTAATTAAAATTATTAAATATTTGTATGAAATCTGCTTTACAGTCATATATGTTTATTAGTTCATGTATATAATTTTTGTTTAAAAATTGTTGTGATTTCCTTTTTTGGTTTTCTGTTGTACTTGTGTTATGTTTTAAAATATTTATCATGTTCAACATAAATTTGTCTTCTAGATGTTTTTGTAGATTTTCCATGATAGTTTTCCCTTTTTTACAGCAAAAATTCATAAATTTATTTGTTTGTAATAAGCTTATTCTTTTTTAAGGAGAGTAGTCAAAACTTTCTAAAAGTACTTAGATTATTTCATAAGTAGCAAGTTTTTTTTTATATAATATTTTTCAAACTAATCACCGAAATTTGCAAATCATTTTTACTAGAGCACTCCTTCTTTAGCAATTAAAGGTTTTAACAAATCGTGTTATTATTATTATTTTAATTCCTCACCTTGTTATCCTAAAGAGTTTCTTCCCCTAAACGCCTAACGAATCATTGTCTAAACGGCTTCCATGGGTACTTATCTCTGTCAAACGGATGTACGCCTGTTGGAATTAAAAATAATTCTAACTCTTTTTATAAAAACTTTAATAAAACAAAGATTTAAGGTGTCATAGTGTCAAATAACTTTGAAGTTTCTTAATTAGTTAAGCAATTTCTAATATAAATATGAAAGCTAACATAAAAGAGAAAAATTAAAAGAGCTTACATTGCTTATGAAGATTAACATGTTCCTTTCTTGAGCTTTGACTTGTGGAGTTTAGCTAGAGATCATCTGAGATGATGCAATTAAAAATTTCAGAAAAGAAAATTTTATTTATGATAGAAGGTTTACAATGGAAGCTTATGGTACAACGGCTTATGATATTTCTTACTATGTCTTACAGATCATATTACTTCTCCTTATATAGACGGAGAAGGGATGCAAGAACCAGACAGCTGTCTGTTAATATTTAGTGGGGACAAAGATATTCTCCATTATCTAAAGAGATACATAATTTACATTTGTTTTATAAAAAGATGGCCAGCTCACTACATCTTTTTATAAAGTAGATTCCTTTCTATTCCAGAAAAGAAATCTATGTGCTTTGTCATCTGTAAAGTTATTCCACTAGGAGAGTGGGGAATAATCTGTCATCTTCAATCATCTGTAGACATGGTAGTTGATTCCACATCATCTTTGTCTTCATTGCTTTTCTTTTTTGTCTTTCTTTTTTGTAGCTTTGTATCAAGGACGGTTTAGGATGGAATATGTCGAAACTTCTGTGGTGAATTCCTTAGTTTCTTAACATATTTATGACAAATATTTTTGTAGTGGGGGTTTCTGTATAAAGGAATTTATTCTTCGTATCCCATTCATCTTCTTCGGCAATTTTTGTGGCCCTATACCTCTCATAGGTCTGTTCCTTGATTTCTTTGTATTGGATAGTTTCTGGTTTACAGTCTTCATCCCAGTCTGTGTAATCTGGGTCAAGAAACTTTGCTTTAACTTGAACTGCATGTTTTGTTGGTTCAAAAATATGTTTTTCAAAGTGAGGAGGTATGGATTTAAAATCCATGTATATATCTGTGGCCAATATGTTTGTAAGTTGTTCTATGGTGGTTCCAAATGGTTCTGGGATATCATCATGGATCCATTCTTCTGCATAAATCCTCTTAACAAATCCAAAATTTATTAGTACCATGTGATCTAATACTATATTTTTGTGGATTAGGTATTTGTACTTGTTGAAATTTAATGTAATTTGTGGGATTTCACATGTAATTGTACAAGGACAGTTTATGTTTGTTTGTAAACACTGAGAATACTTTTTTGTACAAGGTATATTGGAGTTCCTCATTATTTCCCAATGAATCGGATTGTGGGTTTTTTGTGAGAAGAATTCACAAATATTGTTGAACATACCTGGAGATTGTTCCTGAATATGGTATATGAATTGCAATTCCTTAGTCATTTGTTCAGGAAAATTTGGTAAGACAATTTTTTGTGGAGATTTGGTTTGGGGAGACGGAGGTTGAAGATTTGTTTTGGGTTGTCCCAAATTTGTCATTTTTGTATTAGCGGATTTTGTTGCTAATGCATAAGAGGCTTGTGGCCTTAGGTTTATCGAAGAAGAAGAAGTTTCAGGAACTTCTTCCTTTGCAAATTTCCCCATAGAGATTTTTTGTAAACTTTGTATGTCATCGGAAATAATAAAATCATCTCCAAAGTTTTTTTTGTAATCTGTAATTGCTTCATCATAAGTATTGAAGCCTTTGTAAAGTGGGTTCCCATATCTAGGATTTTGTTTTAAAAAAATTATTTTTACTATGATCTGTTCCCATGAGGCATATACGCCTGCATCAGGACCTGTAAAAAGATCATGATAAAGGTATTTTTTGTCTTGTGATTTTGAAAAATATGTAAGAGTGTGTATAGAACACTCAGCTTTTGTTTGTTAGATTCCTTAGGAGTCTTCATGTTCCAAATATTATCTAGAACCATTTGTTGTTCCTCTGTGACTTTTGTCTTTGTTTGAAACTAATTTTGTTTTGAGTATGTTTTGAGATGCATTGAAGGATCTTGCTCTCTCATGTTCATCTTTGGTTCCTGTTTGTCTGAAATCTGCATATGGAATGTTAGTAAAAAGGCAAAGGGTTGGTTTATCTTAACAACCTAGAAAGTTTATCTGGTAAAAAATTATCTTTACCCTTTATATGCTCCCAAATTATATTTGTTCCACAATTTGTTACAGCATTTTTGAATTTAAGCCATCTATTATTTAATATTCCTTTGTCTTTTTTATTTTCTGTATATTTGACTATGGATTCACAGTCAGTCCTGATTGTTATTTCTTTTGTGAGATTATGAAAATTTTGAAGGATTCTAGGACATTAATTATGGCCATGATTTCATAATCTAAGAATGTCATATATCTCTTTTCTCTGTATATACCAGAGGTGTATCTGCATATATTTTTCTGTTGTTTTGTTTTCATATTTGTTCTTTTTACTTAATAAAATACCACCCCATCCTAAAGATGATCCGTCTGTTTCTATTATCAAGTATCTGTTTGTAAAGGTAAACTTAAAGATTGTAATTTGCTTGCTATTTCTTTTATTTTTTGTATTTGTTTTATGTCCTCGAAATTGAAGTCTTTGTTTCCTTTTGGGCCGGCTTTATTATATAAAGGCCGAGTATATTTTGAAAGATTTTTAATATATGGTCTTGCATAATTAACAAGTCCAAGAAAAGCCTATAGTTGTTTTAGGTTTTCTATTTTGTTTGGAAATTCTAATATTTTTCTTGTTATATGAGGTTGTATACTATGGTTCCTTTACCAATTCCGTCTCTAAGAAATTCTATAGTATTTTTTATTAATTCTATTTTCTTTTTTGATATGATTAGTCCATGTGCTTCAATTAGTTTTAAAACTGTGTATAAATGTGATATATGTTCTTGCTTTGTTTTAGAGAAAACATGGATATCGTCAATGTAAACACAAGTGTATTTATTACAATGTTGAAAAGCATTATCCATTTTTCTTTGAAAAATTTCTGGTGCATTTTTTAAACCGAATGGCATGACGAGCTATTCATAATGGCCTTCACTGCATGTGAATGCAGTCCAAGGTATGGAATCTGGATGCATTTTTACTTGCCAGAACCCTGATTTAAGATCAAACTTGGAGAACAAGTTTGAACCTTGTATTTTATTGATGAGAACATCTTTGTTTGGTATACAATATCCATCTTCATGGGTATTGTCATTAAGTCTTGTATAATTCATGACCATTTTAGACTGGCCACGTTTTCTTTTAGATTCTTTTTGTACGATAAACGCTGCCGTTCTATGTCTTGAATCGGTTTTTCTTATGATATTTAAATCAGTAAGTATTTTGATATGCATTTTAAATTCGTCCATGATCCAATTATCATATTTAGCGAACCGGTTTTTATTGTTAAGTCTGGGTTTATTATGTTCAACTTACATTGTATTTTATCTTTATCCTAAAATTTTAATGGTTTTTCTCCTATGGTTTCTATTTTTTCTAATTTAGAAATCATTTGGTCAATATCATCTTTTGTTAGTAATATTTTACTAATATTTTATGGATTTATCATTTGTAAATCTTTTGTTAAGTCTTTTCTTTTATAAATATAATTCTTTGTTGGAAGAAAATCATAATTATTTTGCTCAAGTTCAATGGTTGTTTTATTTGTATGTTTTAGGTTTTTGCACTAGCCAGGAATTGGGTAATTGCAATTTTCCAATTTGTCTGAATATGTTGGTGGTGTTGATGTTGATGTTGGTTTATTTCCACCACGCTTTTCAAGCGCAAATTCTGATAATATGGGTGTAAGCGTTGTTTTCTTAGAAATTTGTGTATAATCTTTATTAAATGAAAAGCTCCCATTATCATTTAATAAAAAATCTAATCCAAGGATTAATTTGATATCCTGTAGGTTTAATTCTAAAACCCAAAGTTGTTTTATATTATAATATGGGGACCATTCTCCACATGTATTTGTAAAACATATATTTATATTTTTGACAATATCTGTTATTATAGTTGTTGTTCCATCAAACTGGATACTTTGTTTAGGTTTATCTGCTTTTGTAACGTGTTTATATGGAATAAGGCTGGAGAAAATAGTAGAACTAGTTGCACCGATATCAATAAAAGCTAGAACTTGTATATCGATTACTTTTATATTAAGTTTTGCTGGAATACGTAGTTCTTTTAAACTTCCAGTATTACAAATTAGTGGAATCTGTATTGGTTTATCAATAATATTTAAATGAGCATGATGTTCATGGTTATTATTGTTTAAGTTTATTTGTTCTTGGCTATAAACTTGTTCGTTTAATAAATCATTGTTATGGGTGATTATACATTTTCCTTTGTCGAGAGTTAGTAGTTTATTTTTTAAATCTTCTAATTCTATTTCTATGTTGTTTGTTCTTTCTTCAAGAATTTTTATTCTGTCTTCAATTATTTTATTCTTATCAGTATAAATAAGCTTTATTTCTTTAGGAACTTGTATAGCAAATTTGTTTGTAGCACAGATTTGGCAAATCTCGATTGTGCAAGTTGTACATTTATATCGTTTGTCAAAGGCAGGGTACCAAGGACAAAACTCACATTTTTTGTGTCAGTTCCCATTTTGTACTTGAAATTATGGGTACGAATTTCTTTATTCATTATGTTAAAAAGGATTCATTTGTTAATATTCTTCAAATGTTGTTAGTTCATTGATTAGACCATAATCAGGTGAACATACTTGTTCATGTTCTTCTAAACCTTCAAGAGAGATTATAGAGTATATTGTTGATGTTTCTAAAACATCAGAAGCAATTTCTATTAGATCTTCTTTGAGTGATCAACAAGATTTGATTCTCTTGTATATAAGTTTTGTTTTTTTGGACACGAGGATGATAAATGTCCTTTTTCATTACATGCAAAACATGTAATTGTATTTGCGTATGTTTTTTTTGGATTATATTTCCTAACATGTCTATCTTTATTTAAGTATGGTCTTCTAGCATTTGATCTTCTTAAGTAATATTTTTCCGTATATTTCTTTTTGAATTTTGGTTTATTCTCAATCTTATGAGAACCATATTATTGTGGTGTATATATTTGTCCACAAACCCATAATTTTTTGGTTTTAATTCCTTTTGGGTTTTTATGTAGGTACATCTCTTTTTTAATTCTGAGATGATATGTGTAATTCTTATCCCAATGTTATTATAACTTGGAGGTAAGTTTTCAGGTTTATCTTGATAATCTGTTATCCAAGATCGATGTATTTTTTTTCCTAAATCACCTGGTAATTTAGAAAAAAGTATGTTGCCTACTTCAGTATTATAATAATTTCCTGAAATTTTAGCACAGTGTAAATATTCTTTTAGCAATTTTATTATGTATCTCCAGTCTAGGAGTTGTATTTGCTCAAGATCGCGCATTGCTTCTTGTTGCCTTATTGTTATTCATGTGTTCACGTCTCTTCCATTCAAGATAGTGCGTATGGAATAAGAAAAGTTATAGATATTATTTCCTTGGGCGACAAGGTTCACAATATCTCCTGGGAAATCCTTTTTGTATGATTCCCATATTGCTTTGGCATTATCACCTAAGTAATTTTCAGCAATTCTGATCATTTCTTCACCAGAATTGATGTTTAGATGTCTTGTTGAATAGTCTCTAGCTATTGCGGCAGTCCATTGTTCTAGATATGTATCTAGCAACTGGGGATGGCATTCAGTTATGTTTAAAATGACTGAGTTGTTTTGGAAATAAGATTTCTCATCAGGTAATCTTTTTCCTATTGTCCTTAAATTTGGATTTTTATTTGTATATGTATTGTATGCTCTCCTAGGAGGTTGTCCTATTTCATATGGCATTGCTTGGTCTTTGTTTCTATCTGGATATTTATGACTAATTCCTGATTCAGCATTTGTTTCAGGATCAGCTAAATCCATGTGTTCTGTAAATTCTGAAATGATATCTTCAAGAATATCATTTTTATGAATTTCTGTAGATAGAATTGAATCGTTTAGGTAATTACTAATATTTTGTATTTCCCTTATTCTTATATTGCTTTCATCATCAATATAAATAAAAGTGTCTTGGTTTATTTGTCTTGATGATTTTAAACTTTGTTCAAGATTAAATATGTCAGATGGTTCAAGAACCATCCCAAGTTCTTTTGGATAAATGATCTTATTCATTTATTCTTTTGCTTAATTCTTCGGTTTCATCATCTGTTTCAACTTCTTGTTGGTTTGATGGACCATAATCCTTGAATCTAATGGTAATAGATTTGTTTAGGTTGTTATATGTTACAACATTGTTTGGTTTCATTGTTGCAGCTGTTTCATTTGGATTTGTTATATTCCATTCATGACCAGCAAGAATAGAGGAATCAATTTCCATAGGTTTTATGAAATTTATTCCAGTGCAGTTTAATGTTTCAATGATCTTGTCTAATTTTATTTTTATTTTAGGGGCATGTCTGGACATACATTTTCCCAAAATGTTATATCAAGTAATATGTTTTTTCCTCGGAAATTTTCATATTCTTTAGTTTGTATGACTAGTTTTACATGTTTGTAAAAATCATTTATGTCCATTGTAAAGTTTGGGGCGATATAGACAGTACTAATGTTATTGTTCATATCAACTTCCATAGTTCCAAATATGGCTCTATCTAAGCCTTGATGTATGTCATCTATTAGTATTAATAGAAGTTTTGCTCCTATTTTTTGTCTTGTTAAACCCCATACTCCTATGACAATAAGTCCTAGGTGGATCATTTTATATTTTTGTATTTTAAGTTGGTTTATGGCTTCTGGAGTCATAAGATTTATTATCTGTTGGTTTCCATCTGGAACATGAAACATATGTTCTCTGTGGTGTCTGTGTAATCCTGTTATTACCGTAAATATACCAGTCCTGTATATTTCTCTAGGATTTAATGTATTTAGTTGGTTATTTGAAAATATTTCAGTATCTCTGTTAAGATCAATTATTTCTTCTAATTGAGTTTGTGTGTTTGTACTTCTTCTAAGTACATTATCTATCCATCCCAATGATGAGATAGAATTTGTTTCATTAGTCCTGTTAGATCTGTCATCTATTAAGGTCCTAGAGGGGCCACTAAAAGATATTCTTCTATTCATATTTTATCAAGTTGTTTGTACATAAGAAAGTTTATTTTTTATTTTTTACTTATTATTGTTGTTGTAGGATCATTTGGTCCTAAGTTCATTTTTTGTAAACTTTCAGCTAATTTATTTATTTCAGATTCTTGGCCTTTGCTTGTGTGATCTATGTCAAACATCTTGTTTTGAATATTATCAATTTTGTTTTGTATTTGTGTTAACATAGCTATTATTGTATTATTTTGTAGTATTTGTATTCTATCACTTTTTCCTGAAAAGTCGTGTTTATTATATCCAACATTTATAGTAGCATCACTAAATCTGTAGTTTGATTCTACGTATTTTGTTGCTTTTTGGAAATATTTATTTTCAAAACTCATTAACTTAAAATTAGAAGTTTGATTTCTTTTAACATTTCTTCAATTTGTTGTATCTGTTTATCAATTTGATTTTTATCTTTTTCCGTTTGTTCTTTTAATTTTATTATTAATTTTTTAGAATGTATTTCTATGTCTTTAGGTTTATTTTCTTCAATTAGATTTTTTAATTGAATTATGTCTTTTTTATTAGGGAATTTTTTTAATTTTATCACTTTAAATTTATCCAAAAGTTTTTTTAAGGTTAATTCAAAATTATCTATTTTATATACACAAAAACAGAAATTTTGACAGTAAAACAGCATAGCAAGTATTGTTAAATGAAGGTGAAAAAATCTCAAAAAAAATTGTTTGAATTTGAATGGTAGCTAGAGCTTATTTTTGAAATAAGTTTCAAATAGTGAGTCAAATAGTAAAGGTATTAGCATTAAAAATTAAAACAAGCTTAATTTTATTAAAATAGGGTATCTTACATCCCCTAAACCCAACCTTGCTTCCAATAATCAAAGGCACACCAAGTACCTGAAGAATATGAAAATTAAATTGGTTGTATAAAAGAAAATTACCTGACCAAAGCAGCAAACAGTGAACAAGAAGAAAAAAATCAAATGTAGATAAATGAGAAGAATAGGATTTTAGAACAAAAACTAGAGACGTAACTGAAGAACGAAAACGATGAAAAGGATGGTTGATGACAATTGTGGATAAGCAAATTCTATTGAACCCCTTAAAAGGACTAGCAACATAGTTTTGGGGGTCCAGAACCGTGATGGCTAACGCAAAATCAAAGATTTTGATGGTTGGATTGATTAAAAATTATGTGATCGCTACCTTTAATTTCATGATGTAAATGAAAAGAAATTTTCCATAATTTTAGAATTTAACTAATTATAATTAATATATTAACCTTTAGCGTTTGGTAGAGAATAATATCTATGGAAAAAAGGTTTCTATGATATTTTCTTTAGAGAAATAGTGATTTCATAATTTTCTTAAAACGAAAAAAGTTAAGTTCACGTCA
This sequence comes from Allium cepa, assembly GCA_030765085.1. Lineage (NCBI taxonomy): Eukaryota > Viridiplantae > Streptophyta > Magnoliopsida > Asparagales > Amaryllidaceae > Allium > Allium cepa. Next base: position 275,436,201 of record CM060928.1, read on the forward strand.
TGTAAATTTGCTCAGAGAATTCAAGAGTTCAATTTGATGGCAAAAGCAGAATTTTCGATTAAGTCGGTTTTATGAGAAACAAGTAATGAAACGATACGATGCGTGTGTCTATATATATATATATATATATATATATATATATATATATATATATACATATATATATATATTGATGTGTGTGTACATTCAATTTAGATGAGCTAGACGATTCAAATGAGTCAATTTAAAGATTTTTTTTTTGAAAGTTTTGACATTGAATCATCGAGTCATACATATGCATGTTTATTTCATTTTTTGAAGCGTAGCGATTCAATGTTTAATATTAACTTGACAAAATCACGGTTGGATCGGACATTTAAAATATTATGACTCGTCCCACTGAAATTCAAACCAGCAACTGGACAATCCTTTAGGAGTTGGCGCATAATGCACATTCTTTAACTTCGTTTAAGAATAATCCGAAACTTTAATAATAATTCAAATATGCAATGATTTGACAATGATGGAGAAGCTTGCGAGGAGAAGCATTGAATAAATGTGAGCTTCTTGCTCAAGAAGGTGCGTGGGAACACATAAATTCCTGCTAGCTTGTAGCGTGAATGTCCCGAATTAGTCCGCTTGGTTTGCCTTAATTCCACGCTTTAGGGCATCTCCAAGTAGTTTGCTTTAATTTTGAAAGCTGAATGCCCATTTACTTAATAGTAAGGACAGCTTATTTTTTGGCCATCCTTCGTGGAATAGCGCAATAAACGATTTCTGTTTACCGCTAATAAATGTATTTATATTTAATGTATTTGTTTGGTGTCGTATATTTACATATTCCGTTTTCAGTCTAGACGAGTCAAATGATAATTCATAATGAAGTTTTTCTTATCGGTACAAAATAAGACTGTGCATGCTATGCGAAATTGAAAATAATATTAGTACGAGCTTCTATGTATAAAAGAACCATCTAACTCATAAACGAGACATTATATTGGACCACTCGGATTTATTCAACTAAAATTTCATCTTTTTAAAAGACGAACAGATTTTTCAATATAGAAAAAAGAATACATAATCATCAAAACTGTAACAACTCGGATTTTTGGGTTAATTAAATAAATAAATAATGATTTAAATTAGAGAATTTAAATAATTAACTTGTAGTTTTTATTCTTTTTATAGAAAGATAATTTTTTTATAATGATTGATTTTAAATCATTGTGAAATTTAGTAATATTAGTGTTTTTAAGGTGTTGTGATCATTTAAAAACACTAATGAGATTTTAGCTAATTATGAAATATAAAAATATAAAAAGCATTCTTTGTTAAAATTTACTTTAATAATTTCCTATAAGAGCTTAGCTATTGTTTTGTGTTCTTGGGCATTTTGCTTTAGAAAGTTAAGTATTAGCGAATTGGGGATTTTAGACTCAGGGAAAAAGTTGAAGAAACATTTAGTTTCAGGGACAAGAAGTTTACTTTTTAGTTCACACTAAAAAGTGTCCTTCAAACTAAAAAAACAAACTTTTCTCTAAGACTAAATTTTTTTGCTGCTTCTTCCTTAAGCCTATTTTCCTGTAGCAAATTTAACTAAATACAAGAAGTGATAAGAAAATAATAATAAGATTTATTTTCTTATTGGGTTCATCAACAACCTAAACCCATTTAGTTAAGAGAAAATCTTCCTTCCTATTTCCTATGCGTTCTTTTTTTCTCTAGCAAACTCAGTAACCTAAAACTAAAGTTAGAAAACCAAGCTCTCCTAAAACCTAGAAGCTAATCTACAAGTAAGAAGAAGTATCAATTGCTAGAAATTTAGGGTAATGATTTCTTAACCTATTCTATCTTTTGGAATGATTAATTTCCATTTATAGGGTTTAATTTATGGTTATTGCTTGTTTGGTTGAGATAATTTTCTAGGGTTTGTTGTTTGTAATAAGAAGCTGCTGTAGTTGTTTTGGGCTACTAAATTGAAGTGTAAGGGTGAGTTAATCACTCACACTACTATCTCTAAATTATTTATCGCATGTTGTTGATTTTGGTATGGAATGATTGAGAATTTAAGTGCTGATTTTGGTATGGAATGATTGAGAATTTAATTCTGATTTTGCTATGTTTGTGGTTAAAAATCTATATTTCATTCTCTGTTAAACTTTTTCGCTGTAAATCAGTTTTAAACCCTATTCTATGTTCCAATTGCTTTGATTCCTTTTCCCTATGACTGCATGTGTATTTTATGCCATATTTAATAAGTACAAGACGCTGTAATGTATAAACATCGAGCCAAAGATGATTGAAGTTCAACGGTTGGTGGAAAGAGGCCAAGAATTCATTCCAGGCAATCCTACTGGTCGACCGGTCAAGGTCGACTGGTCGGCGCCTAGAATGCTAATTCCAAGTACCCACTTCTATCTCTTGTTGTTGTTTCACCCTTGGTTTTTGTTGATTTATTCCGATGTTTTTCGGGTGTTTTCTGTCCAATTTTCTGAGTTTTGTTTCTCCGATGCCGATGAAATTTGAATGAATGTTTTATGAAGTTGTTTGTATTCAAAATCTAATAGACACACACACACACACACACACACACATATATATATATATATATATAGTTTGAAAATCAATTTTCAAAGGATAGTTTATTATAATATACCAATTTCAACACTAATTTCCATATCAATTCAATTCCTTTTAATAAATAATTTTAAATAAGTAATTCATATACACACACACACACACACACACACACACACATTGAGTATTATTAATAGAAATGATTTTATAGGTTTAAAAGTATGGTTTTGGAATACAACCCTATTTTACTTCTAAATACAAAGTGTGTGTGCGTGTGTGTGTCTATACATAGCTTTTGAAAAAAACAATATAGCAAGCTGACCCATAGAGTTTTATGGGATTTTGGATCAAATATCGATATATACAAATATGTTTCGACGTCCATTTTAGACTTATAGTATGTATTTTATCAAGTGATAAACAAATACGTACATTTATAGTTGATTATAAAAGAGTTTATGGATTTTGAATGTGAAGTTCAAAGTAATAGATAAATAAAATGTTAGAAATCATTTTTCTATAGGGTTAAAAGTTTATTATTTCATTTCAATGCCTTAAATTCTTATTGAATTCAATTTTGTTTAGCCTTTGACTATTTATATGCTATTTTGGGAATATTATTGTGATTCTGGGTTTATTGCTTCTGTGTAGTTACTGTCTTCATTCGTATAAGGAATTTAATTAAATGGTTTAGCAATACAAGTAGTATGGAACATTTGTATTACTTTATCGATTAATTGTTGGACTTGTTCGATTGAATATTTTTAGTCGAGTGAAATTTACATTTGTTTCGTAAATATTTAAGTATCGAAAAGTGGTTATGGAACATTGGTCGATATTCATTTAGTTACTCATTGAAAGTAGGTTACACTTATCGAGTGGAGTTTACTAACATTTAGTAAAGATTCGAGTAAACCCAAGTGGTTATGGGACATGCGGCCATTACTTGAATGATTATTATTTGAAAGTATATAACATTTATTTGGTTGAATTTTCATACCCATCCTTGGGTGAACCATTTGGGCGAATTTATGGGTTTTTAGACCCATCTTTGATACTCATTTATAGCGAGTTATGACTAGCGAAGTGCTTGTATCTTGGGTTGGCGCACGAAGTGTGTCTGTCTTGTGATGATTTGCGAAGTGATTACATATATTGCTAGTTTATGAATTTAACATGCGATGTCCTTGTCCTATCGATGTGTGAAGTGCACGTCAATCTATGTTAACACGCGAAATGTGTATCTATTATTATAGCTTCTGATATGCTTGCTTTTGGTTTGATTTGCGATGTGTTTATCGTTGTGGTTTATGATTTGTGACTTACTTTTATTCTAAGTCATTCGAGTTTTGACTCGCTTTTAAGCAGTCTTATATTTTCTAGTGTTACTTTGCTTTATTCAAGCTCTTATATTCTAGGGTTTTCGATGTATTTTCCGTATCATCGTATTTGAGATGATTGTCGTTGATAGGCATGAGGAGTTTCGATGACATGGTGATTTTGTTTTGTTGCCTTATTATTCGCATATGGCATGCAGTGGATAGATATTATTATGCCTTATGTTTTATGCAAATTTATTAGTGAATTATCATTGGTGAGACCATTTTATGTTTAGTGTGATATACTATTTGGGTTATACATCTTTGATGCTATACATATTTATTATTTTATGTTCTCATACTTTTGGATATTTAGAGATAGTCTGACCCATTTATTTTATAATACTGAGGTCAGGTTGAGACTTGACAGCTACAAGGACTCAGCGACTTTGGATTTGGGCTAGCAATAGTAGCTAGATGAAGTAGTAGCTTTGTGATATAGTTCCCTTTTGAGATGTTGATCTTATTTATATGCTTATGCATATCGTATTGACTTGTGTAGTCTTATACATATATTTAAACCTATCATTGTTGATATAAGTATATATGTATATGTAAGTATAGTGTTTCATTTTGTAGACTTACACTTTTAAAGAGGGAATAGATGTATTTTATTTCTGTTGCAACATCTGATTCTGTGTTATATCCATTGTTATATATTGTTCTGAATTATGCTAAACCATTGTATTATATTTTTGCGCTTGGTTCAAATATGTCGAATTACCTCTTATAAGAAAAGAAAGAAAAATTTAGTCACATGATTCGACGTATCGATACTCGCTCAAAGCAATATTACAAATGGTCGCTTCTAACCATGCTTAATATTATTCGACAATATTACTTATAATATACTTGAGTGATGCGAGCATATAGGTGGGCTTTACAAAAACTCCACTATGCGAGGATATTATCGACCAAATGTGTCACCCACACATTAACTTGCATCGTCGCCGACAATCGTGCCATGTAATGAACAGAGTAATGACTAGACTAATGTTTAATAAAACTTCTTACGAATTATGATTCAATTGATAGCCTAACATTATGTTGTGTAAATTTTAATTAATTTGCACTAATGCCAAACCATTGTGGAATAGTTAAACTTTTGCACGAAAGCAACCAAAAGGATCTGGCTTGTCGATTAATTATCAATTGCCAATTCAATGAACAACAATCACCAAACATAGAAAAATAGAGAAGTAGAGAACACAAAGATTTAGCATGGTTCAACCAAATTGTTTATGTCCATGGACCCAACTATTCTTTATTTTACTGAAGAAAGAGAATACAAGAGAGATGTTACAAAATTATACGCAATAAAATGGAGTAACTAACATATAATTACAAAATGAATAATCAATTTCTCTAAAGACTTTTTTCCACTCAGAACCCCTAATTTGATTTGACTACAGAAATTAGGATACTGAAGAAGAGAATAATGATAGGTGCTCTTTTACATACAAATATGAAAATGAACTTTCTTTACTTAAATAGACTTAAGAATGGAGGAACTACTTGGAGATTAAGTAAATTAGTCGCTCAACTGTCTTGAAAGCTTTCCAAATATCCATGATTTGATTTCATTACGAATAGATAATGGTGATCTTGGTTCTTATGATTCCCCTTGCTTGAATTAATCTCCATTAACAATTTTTTTCTTTCTTCATATTATAAAATCAATTAATTAACAGATAGACCTCTTTCCTCATTTATACATCCACTAACTAATTAATTGTTTGAACAAATAATTAGTATCCTTCTAACATAAATTATCCTCTTTTAACTTTTCTTTTATTCTTTCCACGTATAATCTAATCAATTGATAAGATCAATTAGTTAAGTTCTTTACTTCTTTGGCAAATATTTGAATCACCCAAATTTAACACTTCAGCTTGATTCAATTACAACAATCTCTCTTCATCACCACATCTTAATAAATTGTTGGGCCTACACCACATGGCGCAAAGCTCAATATGAACAAGTTTGGGAATTTTTGCCCAAATGTAGCTTTCAAATATTTCTCAAATATAAGGAAGATAGTATGCACATCAACAAACAAAACACACATGAGCAAATACCAAAATTCTTCAACATATCTGATGTAGGAGACGAACATATGATACTAAACTTTGAGAGATCAATGAAGAGTTACTATCGCGCTTCACCTTCTCCATTTCATACCGAGTGAGAGCATACTCAAACTATCTACCTCAATCTTGTAACGACCTACCTTTTTGACCCTCCAAATTTGACGCTAGCATATCCACAATATTCACGTGTCAAGCATCCATGTGTTAAAAAGACATATTGTTGGGGTGAAAGAAAGAAAAGAGAGAATAGAACCTCATGTCATGATGAGTAATACATACTATCCATATGATATGATCTTTACAAAAGAAACTCTAATATTCATTCAACAATCAGAGTCTAACCTATGATCAGTCTGGACAGTTATAATAGTCTATCCTTACAAATACCGATAAATACAAAATAAGAAATGGAGAATATTTTAAAGGACAAATTATCCTAATAATTTATGCATAAGGACCCAAGTCTAATTTTTGCTACAAGGACAAGACCAAAGCCCATCCTATAATTGTGCTTTCCATCGTTCAATTTTTATGACATCCCTCATAGGAATGGCAATGGTGTGGGTTGGGGCGGGTTTTTAGTGCCCCATACCCGTCCCGGATTTTTTAGACCTCGCCCCAGACCCGCCCCGTAGACCCGGTGCGGGTCTGGAATTTTGCTCAGTACCCGAGACCCGTACGGATCAGGGTAGACCCGACCCGCCCCAAGACCCAATGAGTCTCATGTATTGATTCAAAATTGTGTACCAACTTACATATATTTATTTGTTTATACTCATTATCACCAAATAATACATGAAATACAAATAACAACGTGTCTAAGAAAAGTTAGTAAAAATGACGTGTACAATAACAATTCAGAATATATATACATATGTTATTGTATAATTATCAATGACGCAACTTAATACTCTAATTTTTTTATATAGATTATTTATTGGAACATTTTAATATCCATGCTAGAATCACTTATATCTAAGAAGATTAATAAATCATTATAGTAAGAAAGCAGTTTCATGAGATGTTAGTAGCGCGGGTCGGGTTAGGACGGGTCAACCGAACCCCGACCCGACCCTAGACCCAGAGCACTAAGACCGGGTCACGGGTCTACCCGCCCTAATGACCCAATGAGGCAGGTCTGGACGGGCCAAAACAGGGGCGGGTCGACCGGATTTGGACCCTAGACCCGCCCCATTGACATCCCTAATCGAAAGCCTCATTCTCTTTCTCAAACCCATCTTACGTGGACCGCACCTATTCTCTACCACGAATTCCTCATCCACTACTCATCCTAAGCTCCGACTAAGATCCACAAAAACAAAAATCCAGAAGCGAGCTTCTTCAGGCAACTGGGAAAATTAATGTTTGTGCATCAAAGTTGGACAAAGATATATTTAGTATGGTAAGAAGCGAATACATGTAAAAGTTAAAAGAAATGCATGATATACCCGAATAATTGTGATGGAGAGGCATGCGTTGGTAGTCTGTGGATTAGAAGGTGATGGAGGTGAGTTACAGTAAAACCTTGGGGTAAACTATGTCTGTTGTAGTTGTCTCTTCTATTTTTGGAAGAAGGAAGATATTCGACGGAAGGTAGTGCATCTGGAAAGAGCTACGTAAAGTTGTCCAAGGGTGAAAACTGGGGTGCGTAAATCGATATCAACATACCTCATGGATTGTCCTTGTGCTTTATCTATAATCATTGAGTATGCCAGCTTGGTAGGAAATTGTTGAATATGCGAGATATGACTTTTTTTATGATAATATATATATACATATTCATTTAAATGTATTTATTAATGTACTGTTATATTTTTCACATAATTAAATAAATATTTGTTGAATAAAACAAATAACACAGAATTTAAATTCAAATAGATATTTAATTCAAACAATATTTATTACAATTTTGAATAGTACAAATATGAGCTTTCACTATATATATATAAATTCAATGACAGTACAAATTCGATTACATCGCAATTTATCATTTACAAATGCACCTCACTATAATTCACTCATTCACTCGTATTTAATCTTCAACTTGAATCCAGCATCTGAGCAATCTGTAAAAATATACATTGGCGTAGTAAAATTGAAAAGAAAATATTTTGCTGTGTAAAATAAAATATGATTTTGAAAATATTATTTGCCTCGGTTATTTGGGTTGTTCGTCGTCATTTAAATTTGAATTCATCATATACGAATAGCTTGTGACATGACAGTGTATCACTGTACATGCCACAAGTCCGTACACACCGATATACACTTGATAAAATTATAGGGACAGGTGAGCACTGGTTAAAACCAAATGAAAAGTCGGGTTCAACTCAAGTGCAATAAAAATAAAGTCACGATGTCAGCACAAGGTCAAACCTGATCTTTAAAGATGGATTCAACACAGGTGCAATCAAAATGTACAGGCTCGAGACAGTCTGTAACAACTCGATATTTTCAGCCATTCGCATCCACACATATCGGACTTGAATTGCTCAAAATACCGCATTGTAAATAAATTTGGAGAAAATGAAACACAATCACAGAATCACAGACACAGATATATCAGAATAACTCGCAGCGGAAATTAAAATACCATAGTAGTTCATGAAGCTGCTATAACAAAATCTCAAAACAAATACATAATATTAGTTTGAGAACATATACAATAGAAATCTCAAAAACATAGAAGTTTATAAATGCCAGAACTGAAATAGAACAACTGAAACTGAAAGGGAATAGATAACAAGACAAGCAGAATCTCCAACGGTTCCTAGCTCCAGAAAAGAAATCCAAAGCTAAGCTGTAAATACTCAGGCTGACTCGAGCGTAAAGTAAAACACAAAACACTCGAGTCAGGACATACATACCTATACAACTGTAATAGTAATACCCAATAACTTAAAGGATGCTTGGGATCGCCCATCCTTTAAGGATCCTTTTCCCGTGGTTAAAATTCCAAAATGGTATTTTATACTTCTAAATCAAATATCATTTAAAAATTCAATATCACTTCAAACTCATTTCGAAATATCAAAATATCATATCTTTCTAAAACCACATTCACTTTTATTTAATTTAAATACCATTTCAAATCATATTTCAAATTGGTTTATATTTCAAATCAAAATACTTCATTTAAACCATTTAAACATTCCAATTAAGCCAATTAAATATTCCATTTAAGTCATTTAAATATTCCATTTAAATCAATTAAATATTCCATTTAAATCTTTTAAATATTCCATTTAAATCATTTAAAAGTGAAGTTATTATACTTAATAATCAAATATACAATTCTCAAAATTTTACCATTTTCAGAATTCATTTATTTACTTCAATTTATTAAAACAGTGAAATTTCAACTTTCGCAGCATTTAAAAAATGCTACGGTAAATTTACATTTGAAAACAATTCATTTTAACAAGGATAGAATTTACACAATGGTGTAATGGATTTTAGTTTAGTTCCTACAACTACAACACTTACAAAGTACTATAATAGCCCTTAGTTCAATTTAGTCTTTTAGTTCATTTATATCAATTACAGCATTTACAAAATGCTGTGATATTTTTTACTTCAGAAATGATAGCATTTCAAAAATGTTGTTAATTAAATTCCATGTTTTCAATAAAATTTCATAAACAATTAAATTTTTATTTAAACAAATTTTAACTTATAAAAATCGTATTTTCACACTTTTAAAATTGATCATTTAAATACTTTTTAATTTATGATTTTATAGAGTGAAATTTCACAAATAATTATCAAATTTTAATAATTCGCTTATAAAAATCAGTGTACAATTTTTATAACATTTCATTTACTTTACATTTAAATTTAATTTACCATTTCATAAATTGAATTTAAATTCCATTTTATTTCCTTAACTTAACTTTTATTTTTAAAACACATTTCACATTTTCCAAGTTAAGTAATATTCAAATTTCAATTTTAAACATTTATTTATTTAACTATTTTTAATTTATAGCAAAATCAATAACACTTTATAAAATCATTTTAAATTCAAATAAAAATCAAATTATCATATTTTCTTACTTAACTTAAATTCCATTTATAAACAAAACCATAAATTCAAAAATTTACTTATATTTCAAATCCTACCTTACCATTTATTTATTTCACTTATTTAACTTATAGAAAATCACTAATATTTTGAAAAAATCATTTTTAAATTTAAATTTAAATTAAAATATCATAATATTTTCATTTTTATAATATTTTATAAATTCTAGAAAAATATATATTAACCACGGATCTGTATACAATTTCTAACCTAGGTCAAATGATACGGATAATATATCATTTCAATCCGTAATTTACAAAAGGAAATTTAGGGTTTTATCGTTTCAAAACCCGCAATCCCAAGTAAAATAAAATAAATAAAAATCGTTCAGGCCTATCATTTCAGCCCATAATGATTTTTCCCTATTCTAAAGTCTGTTGGGTATGCATTATTTTAACCCATAGTGATTCTATTTTTACAGGGAACTTGCAGTGTGATAAACTGATATAAATAAACATAATAGCATTATATAACAGTAACAGATGATATAACAGGCGTATAAATAGGGGTGAACATCATATGATCATAGCATGGGCAGTTATAACATGATGATATGGTTACAGATTCAAATGCTATCACTTTACTAGTTATATACATATAAATGTCTGGTGAGAATTACTCACCTCTACAAGCTGGAGATAACAACCAAACATACAACAAAGATCCAAAAGGCACAAAAACACGACTACGATTCAAGTGAGGGAGAGCCAAAGCTATTTGTCTTGTGCATATGAAACAAAACAATATATATATATATATAACATGAATTTCAACCCAAAATATAACTTTAAACAATCTAGAAATCATATACAACAAAGAATCAAACCCTTGCACTTGCTTCCACTATCACTATGCTCGGCCTAAAGAGTGATAAGGCACGACCATGGGGTCTATTTGGTCAAGTATAGGTCAAGTATGCTCGGCCTAACTAAGGTAATAAAGGCATGGAAGTTGATATGCATGAAAATACAAGTACAAGGCAAACAAGTGGATTTTTGTGCAAATATGGTTCGGCCATAGGCATGTATTAGCACGGCTAGGCCTAGTGGGGTCAGGGAATGATGTGGCAGTGTTCTTTGGGTCAGATAGGGGATGGAGAAGGTGATGCAAAGGGCGGCCAAGGGGTTGTATGAGGTGATAATGGTAATAGGAGCTCGGCTATGCATGATATAGGAAGTGTTTGCATTATTTTTGTGGATCTTCTCATCAATGGTTGCCACGGCCATGACATAACAGAGGTGTTGGAGGAGATGATAGTTGAGTATGATGGTGGTGGAGGTGGTGGTGATGGAGGTGGCTAGAGGCCAAACATATAGGTGAAAGCATAGGCAAGATAAATAATAAACAAAGAAGAAAGTAAGAGAAAAAAACATTACCAAACTTCGTTCGGATGATGATGGCCGAAAGTATTAGGGTTGAGAAACTTTTCTTTACGTGAAAAAAAAATACGGCCGAAGAAAAGATAGGGTCGGCTCAAATTGATGGCAAGTGTTATTTGGAATTGAAAAGGCAAATGCATACCAAAAGTCATGGGTAAGTGAAAGGTTTCAAAACTCTTTATATTTCCTTTATTCTTTATTCATTTTAAACAAACGAAAAATGTAAATATATAAAATAAAAACAAAAAAAAATAATGTATGAATAAAAAGAAATAAATAAATTTATATAAATACAAATTAATTGAGAAAATAGCTTAAAAATAGAAACTAGGTTTTAAAAATTGAAAATAAAATACAATAAGTTTTGGAAAATTATAACATCACTTTTAAAAATGTTTTAAAATAAAATATATACCTAACATGTCATATAACACATATTAGAACAAGATTTAACAAATAAAAATATTATTTATATAAATTAAAATAGAAAATTTTATTAAATAAATCAATTTACATGCAATATTGAAAAAAGCATAACTTTCACAATATAAATCGGATTGTAACAAAACGAAAAGCGATATTCTTGAAATTTAATTTATTTTCATAATGAAATATAAAATTCAAAAATTCAAAAATTTAAATTTTAAATTTAAAAGTCAAAGTTTGACCAGATTGACAAAAAATCCACTTTTTGAAAAATATTCTATTTATTCAGGTTTGAAACTATAATTCACATAAAAATAAATTTATATTTGAAATAAAAAAACTTACCCATTTTAATAAATAAAATAAAGTTTTTAAATCAGGAATTTCAATTAAAATAATTAAAATATGCAAATAGAAATAATCACAAAATACAGGGTTGCTACACCCAACTCAAATCTTTTCGTCCTCGAAAAGAACGAACAAGGAAAATAAGGAAACAAGATAGGAAAACAAAATAGTACCTGAAACGAACAATTCCGGATTCGAAGCACGAATGCACTCCTCCATCTTCCAGGTACAATCTCGATCATCAGTACTCTATTGTACTTTGATCAGACTAACAGATTTCCTTCTTAACTGCTTCGTACCTCTGCTGACAATACGAAGTGGCTTACTCTCGACACTCAGATTCGGCTCAATATCCAAACCATGAAGAGCGAAAGGCAAAATAAGATGGGTCACGAAGATGCCAGAGAAGATGTGAGACGTGGAATATATCATGTACTCCAGAAAGTTTCTCGGGCAAATCCAAACAATAAGCAAAGAACCAACTCTTTCCATAATACAGAAAAGACCCTCGAAGAGGAAGAAGGTAGAAATAGCAAGAAGGTAGAATAGGTTGAAAGAAAAGGATGAATCATATTTTATAACTATATAAATTTCAATTTAAAATTTTATATTTAACATTTTAAACATTTTATAATATGATGAATATTCATTTGATTCAAATTTGATAGTTCAAAGTAAAAAATATTTAAAACATTTTTGAATTATTTAGACAAGTAAAATAAATGATCAAAATATCCTTTATATAATACTTTATCAAAATACTTTTATAACTCGATGTCTTAACAAGTTTACTTTCGTTCCTGCAGACTCTAGCTATGCGTTGATCAGGCGCAAAGCTAGAATTCTCCAGATACTTAGTAGACTTGTTTCAACACTCGGTGAAAATACTGGAAAACCTTTAAAAAACAGATATGGAAAATACAATCCAAAAAAATCAACCAAACCAAACATTTGTCCAACCATAGGTCATAGATACACAATGGGTACGCCTGGATCCCGCAGGAAACATCCGTACCTGTACGCTATCTCAGCCTGCGAATTACGCCATGATGACTAATAGACCGCATATACACAATGGTTACGCCTGGATCCCCCAGGAAACATCCTACCCTTAAGCTATCTCAGCCAATAGATTTTGCTACTAATACGACCTACATAGATCGCAGGATACATAATGATTACGCCTGTATCCCCCAGGAAACATCCGTACCCCCAGGCCATCGCATCCAGGCTAATTACGCTATGCAGTCGCGATCATAATACCATGGAGATCTCTATGGAATTCGATGGACACTCGAGTATCATATCCCAAAAACCCAAATCAGAGAGAATAATATCGATAGAATGAATCCATAATGTGTCCACAAAGTGGATATCAAGCAGAAGGCACTTTCCATATCTTTACTTCGAAAATATGTATCATATAGGTCCATTCAAAGTCACTTTCAAATATCATACTTATATAAACTTCGATTATATAAGATTTATCTTTCCAAATTGAGTACCCTTACAAATCAACAGTTTTCAAATCAACTTCATATTTATACAAATCAAATTTATATAAGTTCGACAATTCCAAAATCTAGGTATTTAGTAAAACAAGGTTCTCAATTTCAATTCCTTGCAATAACGTTTTAGTTTCAAAATCATATATGATTTGTCTAAATCATTTCTTCCAAATTACATATATTCAGTTTCAAAGTTTCCAAAATAATAAGTTTAGAAAATAATCCTGGTTTCCAAATAAACAAAATTTAAGTCAAACAAATTCATTTCCGAAAATCATCATATAAATCCTGGGTTTTAAATTCCAATCTATTTTCGAAAACAAATATTTTTCTCAAAATTAATTATACTCAAAATAATTTCCAAGTTTAATCCCTTTAAAACCTTTTAAACTATTTATTTCTATTCAAAATATCAATTTACCTTTTTCAAACTATTTAAAACTAAATTTTATTCAAAACATTCCAAACTAAACTCTATATATTATAATTCAAAATAGTCTTATTCATTTACTTAACAAAACAGTTTCAACACATTTACCTAATCGAATGATTTATATTTTTCAGGATTACTTAGCTTTGAAAATTAAACCTTGATTTGGAAGTGCTCGAACTTTTAAAAATAGTCGGAGAAATCATATTTAAAATCCAAAAGTTGGAAATCACCAACAAATCAGTAAATCAATTCCAATAGATAAGGTTATACCAAAACAAATCTGAAACTCGAGGACTGAACACCGGCTTACATTAAATCATTTCAAATATATATACACATATATCTTTCGAAAATCAAACCATACTTCGAAATCTGAAATCAAAATTGGTTTCACAAAATCCATCGCATAGAAATGTTACTAGAATGGCCTCTCCCCCACTCAGAAACTCGAAAATCAATGTATGATGCATGCATTCATCACCGAAATTATTTTCCAGCAACATAAGTGGGTTCTGGACATTTATTTTCCTGAAACTTCTTTGAAATCTTTTGAAATCATTGGAATTCATTCGAATACATTTGAAACATTTCTTATTCGAAAAAATATATTTAAATCATATTATTATTATATATTTTTCAAAATCTTAAAACCAATTTCAAAACACCGGAGTTCGATTCCTCGAAATTCAAAACCCTTCAGTTATAAATCATTTTTATATAAGTCGAATTCTTATAATATTTTCAAAATTTCAAATCCTTTCGAAATTTCAAATTTTCAAAGAAAGAAAAATATATAATCCTTTCAAAGCTTCAAATTTTCATTTTCAAAAGATATAAAATCCTTATTGAAAACATTTTACTTTTATAAAATGTTGTCATCCTTATCAAAATAATAATTTCGATGTATGCACAATTTCGAAATACAATCAAACACAAATTTCCAAAGAATGATTCAAGGATGGATTTCTAACAAATAGAGATTCAAATTTTTAGGACTCTAATCAAATAGAATTCTGATTCGAAGATAAGCTCGAACGCAGATAAGATAATTTAATTACCCAATAGAAGATGAATAAGCCTATATAAATTGCAGGCAACCTTAACTGGCCAACCGTGACTTCAGGAATATAACCAATGCGGAAATCTAAGGCAAATCGACATTCGATCGCCAAAGATAGAATCCAGGTAGAGCAGGAGATAGCATCGTAAACCGTGGATATAGAAATCTCCGCTGAATCAATGTCAAATTGTAAAGGAGTTTCACCCATTTACAAATCTTCAAAGATTTTCGAAATCCCTGATCTTTATAGAGGTCATTCAAATTGGAGTTATGGAATGCCCCAAAATCAAAAGGATAAAATAGGGAAGACAAGACTAGATTTTAGAACAAGTAGGAGCGTTCCAAAGTTCAATGAATCCTAATAGATAAGAATCCTAACCAAGAGATTTCTAACAAGGTGGATACCGAAGAGATGAAGTTTAGAAAATCTTGATTTAAAATAAGAAAAATTTATACTACTATAATCTTTGAAAATCCTTTAAAATCATTTGGAAATCATTTTATACTTCGAAAATACGTTCTCTCACAAAGAAAGAATTCTGAGATTGATTTTACTCATTCTAGGGTATTTCTACCCTATCTCTAATGAGTTTTTGCTCCACAGGCTATGGTTTTCCTAAAACCAAAGCTGTGATACCAACTATAACAACTCGATATTTTCAGCCATTCGCATCCACACATGTCGAACTTCAATTGCTCAAAATACCGCATTGTAAATAAATTTGGAGAAAATGAAAAACAATCACAGAATCACAAACACAGATATATCATAATAACTCGCAGCGGAAATTAAAATACCATAGTAGTTCGTGAAGCTACTATAACAAAATCTCAAAACAAATACATAATATCAGTTTGAAAACATATACAATAGAAATCTCAAATTTATAGAAGTTTATAAACACCAGAACTGAAATAGAACAACTAAAACTGAAAGGGAATAGATAACCAGACAAGCAGAATCTCCAATGATTCCTAGCTCCAGAAAAGAAATCCAAAGCTAAGCCGTAAATACTCAGGCTGACTCGAGCGTAAAGTAAAACACAAAATACTCGAGTCAGGACATACATACCTATATAACTGTAATAGTAATACACAGTAACCTAAAGGATGCTTGGGACCACCCATTCTTTAAGGATCCTTTAAACCATAAATTAAATACATCCCGTGGTTAAAATTCCAAAATGGTATTTTATACTTCTAGATCAAATATCATTTAAAATTCAATATCACTTCAAATTCATTTCGAAATATCAAAATATCATATCTTTCCAAAACCACATTCATTTTTATTTAATTTAAATACCATTTCAAATCACATTTCAAAATGGTTTATATTTCAAATCAAAATACTTCATTTAAACCATTTAAATATTCCAATAAAACCAATTAAATATTCCATTTAAATCATTTAAATATTCCATTCAAATCATTTAAATATTCCACTTAAATCATTTAAATATTCCATTTAAATCATTTAAAAGTGAAGTTATTATATTTAATAATCAATATACAATTCTCAAAATTTTACCATTTTCAGAATTCATTTATTTACTTCAATTTATTGAAATGGTGAAATTCAACTTTCGCAGCATTTAGAAAATGCTACGGTAAATTTACATTTGAAAATAATTCATTTTAACAAGTATAGCATTTACAAAATGCTGTAATAGATTTTAGTTTAGTTCCTACAACTACAGCACTTACAAAGTACTATAATAGCCCTTAGTTCGATTCAGTCTTTTAGTTCATTTATATCAATAATAAAATTTACAAAATGTTGTAATATCTTTTACTTCAAAATGATAGCATTTCAAACTGTTGTTAATTAAATTCCAAATTTTCAATAAAATTTCATAAACAATTAAATTTTTATTTAAACAAATTTTAACTTATAAAAATCATATTTTCACACTTTTAAAAATGATCATTTAAATACTTTTTAATTTATGATTTTATAAAGTGAAATTTCACAAATAATTATCAAATTTTATTAATTCACTTATAAAAATCAATATACAATTTTATAACATTTCATTTACTTTACATTTAAATTTAATCTACCATTTCATAAATTAAATTTAAATTCCATTTTACTTTCTTAACTTAACTTTTATTTTTATAACACATTTCACATTTTCCAAGTTAAGTAATATTCAAATTTCAATTTTAAACATTTATTTATTTAACTATTTTTAATTTCTAGAAAAATCAATAACACTTTATAAAATCATTTTAAATTCAAATAAAAATCAAATTATCATATTTTCTTACTTAACTTAAATTCCATTTATAAACAAAACCATAAATTCCAAAATTTACTTATATTTCAAATCCTACTTTACCATTTATTTATTTCACTTATTTAACTTATAGAAAATCACTAATATTTTGAAAAAAATCATTTTTAAATTTAAATTTAAATAAAAATACCATAATATATTCATTTTTATAATATTTTATAAATTCTAGAAAAATATATATTAACCACGGGTTTGTGTACAATTTCTAACCTAGGTCAAATGATACAGATAATATACCATTTCAATCCGTAATTTACAAAAGGAAATTTCGGGTTTTATCATTTCAAAACCCGCAATCCCGAGTAAAATAAAATAAATAAAAATCGTTCAGGCCTATCATTTCAGCCGATAACGATTTTTCCCTATTCTAAAGTCTGTTCGAGTGTGTATCATTTTCAACCCATAGTGATTCTATTCTACAGGGAACTTGCAGTGTGATAAACTGATATAAATAAACAGAATAGCATTATATAACAGTAATAGATGATATAATAGGTGTATAAATAGGGTGAACATCATATGATCATAGCATGGGCAGTTATAACATGATGATATGGTTTACAGATTCAAATGTTATCAGTTTACTAGTTATATAAGTATAAATGTCTGGTGAGAATTACTCACCACTACAAGCTGGAGATAACAACCAAACACATAACAGAGATCCAAAAGGCACGAAAACACGACTACGATTAAAGTGAGGGAGAGCCAAAGCTATTTGTCTTGTGCATATGAAACAAAACAATATATATATATAACATGAATTTCAACCCAAAATATAACTTTAAACAATCTAGAAATCATATACAACAAAGAATCAAACCCTTGCACTTGCTTCCACAATCACTATGCTCGGCCTAAAGAGTGATAAGGCACGGCCATGGGGTGTATTTGGTCAAGTGTGGGTCAAGTATGCTCGGCCTAACTAAGGTAATGAAGGCATGGAAGTTGATATGCATGAAAATACAAGTACAAGGCAAACAAGTGGATTTTTGTGCAAATATGGTTCGAAATAGGCGTGTATTGGCACGGCCAGGCCTGGTGGGGTCAGGGAATAATGTGGCGGTGGTCTTTGAGTCAGGTAGGGGTTGGAGAAGGTGGTGCAAAGGGCGGTCAGGGGGTTGTATGAGGTGATAATGGTAATAGAAGCTCGGCTATGCATGATATAGGAAGTGTTTGCATTATTTTTATGGATCTTCTCATCAATGGTGGCCACGGCCATGACATGACAGAGGTGCTGGAGGAGATGACAACTGAGTATGATGGTGGTGGAGGTGGCGGTGATGGAGGAGGCTAGAGGCCAAACATATAGGTGAAATCATAGGCAAGATAAATAATAAACAAAGAAGAAAGTAAGAAAAAAAAACATTACCAAACTTTGTTTAGATGATGATGGCCGAATGTATTAGGGTTGAGAAACTTTTCTTGGCATGAAAAAAAATACGGCTGAAGAAAAGATAGGGTCGGCTCAAATTGATGGCAAGTGTTATTTGGAATTGAAAAGGCAAATGCATACTAAAAGTCATGGGCAAGTGAAAGGTTTCAAAACTCTTCATATTTCCTTTATTATTTATTCATTTTTAAATAAATGAAAAATGTAAATAAAAAAATGTATGAATAAAAATAAATAAATTTTAGATAAATATAAATTAATTGAGAAAATGGCTTAAAAATAGAAACTAGGTTTTAAATATTGAAAATAAAATACTATAAGTTTGGAAAATTATAACATCACTTTTAAAAATGTTTTAAAATAAAATATATACCTAACATGTCATATAACACATATTAGAACATGATTTAACAAATAAAAATATTATTTATATAAATTAAAATAGAAATTTTTATTAAATAAATCAATTTACATACAATATTGAAATAAGCATAACTTTCACAATATAAATCGGATTTCAACGAAACGAAAAGCATTATTCTTGAAATTTAATTTATTTTCATAATGAAAGAAAAATTCAAAATTTCAAAATTTTCAATTTTCAATTCAAAAGTCAAAGTTTGACCAGATTGACCAAAAATCCACTTTTTTGGAAAATATTCTATTTATTCAGGTTTGAAACTATAATTCACACAAAAATCCAAATATATATTTAAAATAAAAAAATTTATCCATGTTAATAAATTAAATAAAGTTTTTAAATCGGGAATGTCAATTAAAATAATTGAAATATACAAATAGAAATAATCACAAAATACAGGGTTGTTACACGGTCAAGATCAATCTCAAGCTACATCATGTACACATATATAGGCAGTGCACATGTATACCAGTCCAGGGAAGAAATTCACAAGCTCCAAATTCAAAACAGCAAGAACACAACAGGTCCAACCATCAAGTTCAAACCATCCAAGTACAAAGGCAAAGCAATGCACTTCAATGATCAATTCAGGTCAGACCAACCAGAGATTGCAAACTAAAGGCACAAGTAACAAAAACAGAAAAGGATGTCCAGAGAACAGACTCACTACATAACTCGAGCTAGCATATCATATATACAATAAGCTCCAGATTGTACACAAGTGTGTGCACACATCAATCCAATACAAACTACATAATGTCAATGCACAAACATATATATACATATGTACATACACATGTATACATACATGTAGTGACAGCAAAACCAAAATGAACAAAATATACATGTGCATCTAACCGAAGCAATAGTGAGAGAGAACCAGAATACAACCAGATTATATGAAAATATAATATGTAGTGATATACAGTGACATATGATCAGAAGCAATGCAAACGGAAACATGGCAGTGGATAGAGCATGCATATGAAGCAACCAGACCTGACTGGAAGGTTCAGACATGAACCATAAATCAATATCAAACCAAACTGCACAAGAGTTCAATGCACATGACTTAAATGAACCAGATAAAACATCGAACAAGTGGAAACGGATTTAGCATCAAATGAACAGAGAAAAGAACAAGCAGTTTCAAAGAAATGTGTGCATACACATTGAAACATGACTGTAGGCTGAGCAACCTGAACCAAAGAACTAACAAATGCAACCAAAATCAAGTGAAGTCATGAAGGCTACATGACAGTAGACAAAAATGCAATGCATCACTGAAACACAAAGATCGGGCCTCAACATAACAAATAAAACAACATTGCAAACAGGTCACACATGAATACATCATGCATATACAAGGACAACGTGGGTGCAGTGAAGATAGTAGCTCGTGTCTACGGCAACACGAACACATGCAGTGAAATGGCAACTGACAACAAATAAATCAAGGGACCAGAGCACAAGTGAAGTATGCAAGAAAATGCAATAACAATATACAAGTACTCGAGGCAATATGGAAGCAGTGCAGCAGTTCAAAATGGCAACCAACAGAGTCAAGGCCGCAAGAAAATCAAGGTACGAATCAAGATCATCAGGGAAGGAACTAAATGCCGGAAGCAAATAGTCTCACAAAACAAAGTGGCCAAAGTCAACCACGACAACAGTCAAAGATTCAACTGGTTAAAGCAAATATCAGAGCCGTGATGAAGAAGGAGTCGAACAAATGAACAAATCAAACAAGCCGTGGTGGCCAAGAAATTAATCGACACCTTGTTAATCAAGTAAACAAATTATACGACTTTGAACAAGTCAGCAATCATCATTAACATCCAAACAACTTTGAACGACCGGAACAAAGTAAATGATAAATTCAAATAAATTTATACGAACGAAAATATAGGAATTCGAATCCTATAAACTATAACAACATCGGCCGTAAAAGATCATTCGAGTTCAAGTAATATCACAGTGCATAGAATTAATATGAACTCGAATCGAAGTTGTAACGACCCGTATTTTACATGTCGATAGATCGTAGAATTTACAGGTCGTTAGTGTTAAGTTATCCCTAGCTTAAGTCGTATGGAAGTTAACTCGTGTAGAGATTAACTCGGTGGGAAAGCTTAGGTCGGTATTCATGAGTCGTAGATGACCTAAGGGGATACGAGTTAAGGAATAGGTTGTTAGCAAGTTGGTAATTGGAGTAGGTTAATATGTTGCGACCTAAGATAGCTAACGAGCTAACGGGTTAAGAACTGGGCGAGTTATAGAAGTTAACAGATTAAGATATTGAACCGAGTTACGAGTTATGGGTTTCTGACCGACCTAAGAGATGGCCGAGATAAGGAGTTGGCGACCTACGAGTCAGTGGGTTAGTAGAGATAGTGAGTCACCGAGCTAAGGGTTAACGACCTAAGGGGTTAGGTCGTATGATGGTTAGGTCGGTACATGCTAAGTCGTTAGCGACTTAGTGATAGGTCGTAACTCGTGTTGCTCGATAGGTCGTATACTAGTTAGGTCGCGGCATAGTTAATCCGCGTTCGTTTTAGGTCGTAAGGTCATCTGGGCCGTTGATTTTGTTAGGTCGCAAGGCGGGGTTGAGAGATAGGTCGTAACCCAGTAAGTCGCGGCAAGTGTTAGGTCGAAGACGACTTAAGATAGGATGCTGTGGGCCTTAGATTGTACTAGAATTGAGTCGTAACTCGTGAGGCTGTTAAATCGTCACAGCTTGAGTCGTGTGTGCTTTTAGGTCGTGAGTCTTAGGTCGTGGGACGACCTAAGTTAGGTCGTAAGTCGACCAGGCGACTTAGGAAAGGTTGCCGCTGTGTTAGAGTGTTAGGCCGTATGTTTTAGGTCATTACCGACTTATGTTAAGTCGTGTGAGTGCCTTAGGGTTAGGTCGTGTGAGTGCCTTAGCTGTTAGGTCGTTAGGTCGTGACCGACCTAAGAGCGACCGACCTAAAAACGTACGACCTAAAAATCAGCCTATAAATAGAGGGGTTTGGCTCACTTTTTGACACCGGATTTTGAAGCGACGAAGTGCTGCCATTTTGAGAGCTCGACTACAACATTTCTTCACTTCTTTCCTCCACTTTAATCGAGTGCTAACATCCATCCAAGATCGAAGATCAAGATCGAAGATTCAAGGGCCAAAGTTGAAGATCTTCATCCGTTCGAGTGAGATTTCATCGATTGAAGCGAGATTTTTGCCGGATCAAGCTTGGGTATTTGCTGTCCAGATCTGAAGTGGGTTTCTTTTGAAGTGTTTGGGTGATTCAGTGAGTGGTAGTTATCTCTCACGTGGACCCAAAGGAGTATATTGGATTGGTGGCTTGTTTGAGTGTTAAAGTTAGAGATTTCATGCATTTTTCTTAGTTCCAAGACTATATTCATTACTTTTGAAGATGTTTATCTATGCAAGTTCAATTAACAAGTTATAGAGACAAAACCCATGTTTTATATTTGATAGATCTATGCTAAAATCCATGATTTCATATATGTTAGACTTATGCTCATTTATTTACGAAATTGCCATTATAGTTGATATTGCTTGATTAGATCTTGTTTGAATGCTTGATTGTTTGGATGTATGATTGATTTGATTGTCTCGAGTTAGCTTGTAGTTGATTTGGGACAAGATGGGTGAAGATGATTCAAAAGCTAAGTGGAAAGGCTCTTGAATGGTGAAAGCTGCTGTGGCATATGTAGCGGATGATGAAGCTCATATGGATGGGTTCGAGGACTTTGCTTTAGATAGAGGAAGCAAAGTATGATGACGAAATGGACTTTGCCATGATATGTTGAGGCGAAGTATGATGATGAGATGGACTTTGCTAAGACGCGTTGGAGCAAAGCATGATGTGGAAGCCTTGGATTAATCCAGACAGGATCATCCCAAGCATGTTGATTACTCGATGATGCGGTTCGAGTTGGTGGATAATGGTGGCTCGAGAGGTGCTTGAGCTATAATGGGAATAGTCGTCGAGGAGGATGACTAGAAGGCTGAGATCTTATCGTTATTGAAGGTTCTAGCAAGCTCAAAGCAAGAGTACGTTGGGTAGATCCGTTATACCCAGGCGCGGGTCATGATGACGTGCTAGTACTCTGGGTAGATTCGTTATACCTAGGCACGGGTCACGAGGACGTGTGGAGTTATGTCTAGAACCAGGGTTGCCATTAGCCCTTGACGGATGGTTGAAAGATGAGTTGGTCATTCAATTAACGATAAAATCAAGGCAATGATAACAGTGATAGCCAGGGTCATGGATGTTTGGTTGTACCATCATTCGGTCTCAAGAGCGGTGTTTTCTGGATGCTTATCTGATCTTGGTTTAGGCCTTGGAGGTTTGTATTTGGAAAACATCGACCTTGACTCGAGTGATTATTGTTTTACTTTAATTATCTGCTTTGCTATGCTTGCTTCTCCTTAGTGCGTGTTTGGGGGCTATCACTGTAGAAAGAGGTGGAGTGGGATGATTTGGGTTCCTATTCCTTTTATCCCTTATGCTCTTTTGGTATGTTTGATAGTTGATTTACTGCTCACTAAGACTCTGTCTGACTCAAGGTTTTATGTCTCCTCTTATTACCTTGGGCTGTTCATCCATGTTTGGGATGGGCAGACTAGGTGACAGGTGACAGGTGCTGATCTTAGTGGCTCACGCTGATGATGACGAAGACGAGCAGGAGGCTTTGCATATTATTTTCATATTCTATGTACTGGATATTCCGCTGTTGGTTGATTACTCTGAGTGCTATGTAGTGAGGCTTCTTGTATTCATGATTCAGACCATGTATAAAGCTATTATGATTAGATGATGATATTCTGTTCTATTGGGAGCTTCACTATATTATATTTCTCTATTGTATTTTTATCCATGCGCTGTGAGTTTTACGATAGAGTCTGCGATGTTTATTTTACCCTTGACAATCGTCAATGGCTGCCTGGCACACTTTCAGCGCATTATTCCCTTGTTTCCGTGCGGGAGTCATGGGCGGTCGTCACATTTGGTATCAGAGCTTTGGTTAATCGATTTTAGCCAACGCTCGCTGACGTAACTACGTATGAGAGACGTAATTGTATTTTGATGGATGATTACTATATATAATATAGTAGCTTAGAAGGATTTGAACTCCTTATGCAGTTGTTTCTTAAGGTGTTCTAAATCATTCCTTTTTGTAGATATTAAGGATGAGTCGAAGTGAGAGACAAACTGCGAGGGAAAGCCGTGCTGCTAGGGAAGCTGTTGATTATGCTCCTATGTTTGAGGCCATGATGACTTCGATCATGAGGAGAATACCAGCTTCAGGATCATCAGTGGATGTGGGAGTTCAAGTTCAAGCTCCAAGACCAGTGGATTTTGCTAAGCTTTGCAAGGACTATACTTCCCTTGGAGGAAAGGTTTTCTTGGGAACGGAATCGACCATTGAGGTGCAGAGATGGATTGATGCTTGTCAAAGGATTTTTGGTCACTTGGGAATTGAGGATGCAACTAAGAGGAAGCTTGCATCGAGACAGCTTCAAGGGAGAGCTGCTGATTGGTGGAATTCTATCACCATAGACACTCCAGAAGAAGAGATTACTTGGGAGCAATTTCAAGTTAGATTTGAAGCCAAGTTTATCTCTACAGCTCAGAAGTCTGTTTTGTTTAAAAAGTTTGTTGAGCTCAAGCAAGGTGAGAGATCGGTTCTTGAGTACGTTTCTGAGTTTGAGGCCTTGTCCAAGTATGCTCGGTCGTATATTGAATCTTCTTATCAGAAGAATGAGAAGTTTGTGACAGGCTTGGACAGTTATCTTGGAAGGCAGTTGGTGGATCATCTGGACGATCCATTTGAGAAGCTGGTGGAGAAAGCTCTCAGGCACGAGAGTTTGTTTCCTAAGGAAGTATCTGTTATTGCTGTGACCAAGGAGGAGTCTAAACCACAGCAGGGTGGAAACAAGAAAAGGAAGTAGCAACAGCAGAAGGGTAAGGATGGTCAGAAGAAGCTGAAGGGGGAAAAGACCTGCTATAATTGTCGGCAGAAGGGCCATCTCTCCAAGGATTGCAAGAATTCGAAGGTGTTGTTGAAGTGCTACAACTGTGATAAGCCGGGGCACATTAAGAAGAACTGTCCGGAACCGATAAAGGACAGGCAGGTTGTGCAAGCTTATGCTTTGGGAGCTGTCCCGTCATCTTCGAAAGCTCCTACTGCTGAAGAGAAGGGGAAGAGTGTGGTGGTTCAAGGTACTCTTTCTATTTGTGGTGTTCCAGTTAGAGTGTTGTTTGATACTGGAGCGTCGCATTCTTTTGTTTGTGATGATCTTGTAGGCCGGTTAGGTTTGAAACCGGATATTGTTGATAGACCATTGGTTGTGACAAATCCAGTCGGGGGTTCGTCTTGTTTGTGTATGTTATGCCGTGGTCTAGTTGTGTCGAGTCATGATTGCTCTTTTGTTTGTGATTGTTTTGTTCTGAACTTTGCGGGGTTCGGAATTATTTTGGGTATGGACTGGCTTAGGAAGTATGCGGCAAGGATTGATTGTGAGAGGCTGGAGGTGACAGTCGGGAATGTGGAAGGGCGAAAGGTTGTGATACGATGTAAGCATGAAGAAGGCGTCTTCATGAGCTTCATGTATTCACTGGTTGTTCCACGGGATGGACTGTCATCGGTGCCAATCGTGAATGGATTCGAGGATGTCTTTGACGAGGTCAAAGGGTTACCGCCGCATAGAGAGATCGAGTTTCGTATTGATCTAGTTGAGGGAGCCAGACCCGTTGTGATGCCTCTTAGGCGGATGGCGCCTAGGGAACAGCAAGAGTTGAAGGTGCAAGTTGATGACCTTTTACGGAAAGGATTCATTCGGCGTAGTGTGTCCGAATGGGGTGCACCAGTTGTGTTCGCAACCAAAGCGGATGGATCGTTGAGGTTGTGTGTTGATTATCGTGAGCTGAATAAGGTGACTAAGAAGAACAAGTATCCATTGCCGAGAATAGATGACTTGTTTGATCAGCTCCACGAGGCGAAGGTGTTTTCTCAGATGGATTTGGCAACGGGATTTCACCAGTTGAGAGTGGCGAAGGATAGTGTGCCGAAGACTGCTTTTAGGACACCATCCGGGTTTTATGAGTGGCTGGTAATGCCGTTTGGATTGACTAACGCACCAGCATATTTTGTGGATCTTATGAATAGAGTATTCAGAGATCAGTTGAATAAGTTCGTGCTTGTGTTCGTGGATGATATTCTGATTTATTCCAGAACCGAGGAAGAGCACAAGACGCACTTGCGTATTGTTTTGGAAATCTTGCGGAAACATCAGCTGAAGGCTAAGTTTTCGAAGTGTCACTTCTGGAGGAGTGAAGTGAGATTCTTAGGCCATGTTATTTCTGGAAATGGGATAGCGGTTGATCCCGCTAAGGTGGCAGCGATCCAGGATTGGGTTAGACCTAAGAATGCATCCGATGTGAGAAGTTTTCTTGGATTAGCAGGATATTATCGTCGGTTTATCAAAGACTTTTCCAAGATAGCTGCACCATTGACAGGATTGACGAAAAAGAATCAAGTGTTTAGATGGGATGATAAGTGTGAGCAAGCTTTCGTACTCCTGAAAGAGCGGCTGACAAGTGCTCCTGTTTTGACTATTCCAAGTGGGAATGATGAGATGGTGGTTTATACCGATGCATGTGGTACTGGACTTGGAGCAGTACTGATGCAGAAGGATAGAGTTGTTGCGTATGCTAGTCGAAAACTGAAGCCGCATGAAAGGAATTATCCGACACATGATTTGGAGTTAGCGGCGATTGTATTTGCTTTGAAGATGTGGAGACATTATCTTTTGGGAGTTCGATTCGAGTTTTTTTCGGATCATAAGTCGTTGAAGTATCTGTTTTCCCAAAAGGATTTGAATCTTCGACAGCAACGATGGCTAGAGTTTTTAGCATCGTATGATTTTGGTATAGCTTATACTCCGGGAAAAGGTAACGCAGTAGCTGATGTGTTAAGTCGAAGACATACAGGACTGGGAGCCATGTTTTCGGAATGGGAGAGTCTAGAGTATTTAGCTAGATTTGATTTCAGGCCTAGATGTGAATTGGAACCTGAGATGTTGGCAAACTTATCGATAAGGCCTACTCTGGTGGAGAGAATTAGCGAGAGCCAAAAGCGAGACGATAAGCTTGTCAAGATTATCCGAGATTTGGAATCTGGATTGAATCCAGAAAAGGATAAAGGATTTGAAGTCGATCGAGAGGGTTGACTTCGAAAGCAAGGACGGCTAGTTGTTCCCGATGTAGATGGATTGAGAGATGAAGTCCTTAGGGAAAGTCATCACTCGAAGTTGACAATTCATCCAGGTGGAAATAAGATGTATCGGGATATGAAGAGAACCTATTATTGGGCAGGCATGAAGAAGGATGTTGGAAATTTTATTTCCAAGTGTATGAACTGCCAGTTGGTGAAAGCTGAGCAGAAGAAGCCCAGTGGATTACTTCAGCCATTAGAGGTTTCTACATGGAAGTGGGAGCAAGTGTCGATGGATTTTATCGATGGTCTACCTAGAACCAGGACAGGGAATGAAGGGATTTGGGTCATAGTAGATCGATAGACTAAGAGTGCAAGGTTCATTCCTGTTCGATCAACTAGGACTGCATCGAAGTTGGCTGAGTTGTATGTTAAGTGGATTGTTCGATTCCATGGTGTTCCGAAGAGTATAGTGAGCGATCGAGACCCATTGTTCACTAGTGGATTTTGGAAGAGCTTCCAGGAAGTTTTGGGAACTAAGTTGTGTTTGAGTACAGCTTACCACCCTCAAACAGATGGTCAGACTGAGAGAGTCAACCGAGTTTTGGAAGATCTTCTGAGGGCATGTGTTTTGGATTTCGGAGGATCATGGGAAGATCATCTTCATTTGGTGGAATTTGCGTATAATAACAGTTATCAGTCGCGTATTGGTATGGCACCATATGAGGCATTGTATGGAAGACCGTGTAACTCTCCGACATGTTGGTTGGAAACTGGAGAAAAACTGATACTTGGGCCAGAGATGATTCGACAGACTTCGGATTGTATAGGGATCATTCGGCAACGAATGAAGGCAGCCCAAGATCGTCAGAAAAGTTATGCCGATAATCGTCGTAAGGATTTGGAATTCGACGTAGGTGATATGGTTTTTGTGAAGATTTCTCCTCTGAAGAATGTTATTAGATTCGAAAAGAAAGGGAAGTTAACTCTGAGATTTGTTGGACCATTTCCGATTATCGAGCGAATTGGAAAGCTCGCCTATAGATTGAAGTTACCGGAAAAGATGGCGGGTGTGCACAATGTTTTTCATGTATCTTATCTACGGAAGTATGTGCACGACTCGAATACGGTGGTTTCTGCTGATAGCTGTGAAGATTTAGAAGTTGATCCAGTTGTTAGAAGACCTCGTAAACCGCTTCGTGTTGTTGAAACCGACACGAAACAGCTTAGGAGGAAGACGATTACGTTGCTCAAGATACAATGGAGTGAAGATGTTAACGACTGTACGTGGGAGGAGGAAGAGAGGATGAAGGCAGCTCATCCCGAACTCTTCGAGGAATGGCCCTAAGGTGTCGTAACATCTCATGAATTTGTAACTTGATTCCTATCTTAGAATTCTGCATGCTAGGTTAGAATTGGATGCATGGTTTGTTGATTGCTATGGATGGTAGGCATGCAGAATATTTTTGGTTGCTCTTGTTTGTTTGGAATTTCGGGGGCGAAATTCCTAAGGGGGAGAGAATGTAACGACCCGTATTTTACGTGTCGATAGATCGTAGAATTTACAGGTCGTTAGTGTTAAGTTATCCCTAGCTTAAGTCGTATGGAAGTTAACTCGTGTAGAGATTAACTCGGTGGGAAAGCTTAGGTCGGTATTCATGAGTCGTAGACGACCTAAGGGGATACGAGTTAAGGAATAGGTTGTTAGCAAGTTGGTAATTGGAGTAGGTTAATATGTTGCGACCTAAGATAGCTAACGAGCTAACGGGTTAAGAACTGGACGAGTTATAGAAGTTAATAGATTAAGATATTGAACCGAGTTACGAGTTATGGGTTTCTGACCGACCTAAGAGATGGCCGAAATAAGGAGTTGGCGACCTAAGAGTTAGCGAGTTAGAGGAGCAGCGACCTACGAGTCAGTGGGTTAGTAGAGATAGTGAGTCACCGAGCTAAGGGTTAACGACCTAAGGGGTTAGGTTGTATGATGGTTAGGTCGGTACATGCTAAGTCGTTAGCGACTTAGTGATAGGTCGTAACTCATGTTGCTCGATAGGTCGTATACTAGTTAGGTCGCGGCATAGTTAATCCGCGTTCGTTTTAGGTCGTAAGGTCATCTGGGCCGTTGATTTTGTTTGGTCGCAAGGCGGGGTTGAGAGATAGGTCGTAACCCAGTAAGTCGCGGCAAGTGTTAGGTCGAAGACGACTTAAGATAGGATGATGTGAGCCTTAGGTTGTACTAGAATTGAGTCGTAACTCGTGAGGCTGTTAAGTCGTCACATCTTGAGTCGTGTGTGCTTTTAGGTCGTGAGTCTTAGGTCGTGGGACGACCTAAGTTAGGTCGTAAGTCGACCAGGCGACTTAGGAAAGGTTGCCGCTGTGTTAGAGTGTTAGGCCGTATGTTTTAGGTCATTACCGACTTATGTTAAGTCGTGTGAGTGCCTTAGGGTTAGGTCGTGTGAGTGCCTTAGTCGTTAGGTCGTGACCGACCTAAGAGCGACCGACCTAAAAACGTACGACCTAAAAATCAGCCTATAAATAGAGGGGTTTGGCTCACTTTTTGACACCGGATTTTGAAGCGACGAAGTGCTGCCATTTTGAGAGCTCGACTACAACATTTCTTCACTTCTTTCCTCCACTTTAATCGAGTGCTAACATCCATCCAAGATCGAAGATCAAGATCGAAGATTCAAGGGCCAAAGTTGAAGATCTTCATCCGTTCGAGTGAGATTTCATCGATTGAAGCGAGATTTTTGCCGGATCAAGCTTGGGTATTTGCTGTCCAGATCTGAAGTGGGTTTCTTTTGAAGTGTTTGGGTGATTCGGTGAGTGGTAGTTATCTCTCACGCGGACCCAAAGGAGTATATTGGATTGGTGGCTTGTTTGAGTGTTAAAGTTAGAGATTTCATGCATTTTTCTTAGTTCCAAGACTAGATTCATTACTTTTGAAGATGTTTATCTATGCAAGTTCAATTAACAAGTTATAGAGACAAAACCCATGTTTTATATTTGATAGATCTATGCTAAAATCCATGATTTCATATATGTTAGACTTATGCTCATTTATTTACGAAATTGCCATTATAGTTGATATTGCTTGATTAGATCTTGTTTGAATGCTTGATTGTTTGGATGTATGATTGATTTGATTGTCTCGAGTTAGCTTGTAGTTGATTTGGGACAAGATGGGTGAAGATGATTCAAAAGCTAAGTGGAAAGGCTCTTGAATGGTGAAAGCTGCTGTGGCATATGAAGCGGATGATGAAGCTCATATGGATGGGTTCGAGGACTTTGCTTTAGATAGAGGAAGCAAAGTATGATGACGAAATGGACTTTGCCATGATATGTTGAGGCGAAGTATGATGATGAGATGGACTTTGCTAAGACGCGTTGGAGCAAAGCATGATGTGGAAGCCTTGGATTAATCCAGACAGGATCATCCCAAGCATGTTGATTACTCGATGATGCGGTTCGAGTTGGTGGATAATGGTGGCTCGAGAGGTGCTTGAGCTATAATGGGAATAGTCGTCGAGGAGGATGACTAGAAGGCTGAGATCTTATCGTTATTGAAGGTTCTAGCAAGCTCAAAGCAAGAGTACGTTGGGTAGATCCGTTATACCCAGGCGCGGGTCATGATGACGTGCTAGTACTCTGGGTAGATTCGTTATACCTAGGCACGGGTCACGAGGACGTGTGGAGTTATGTCTAGAACCAGGGTTGCCATTAGCCCTTGACGGATGGTTGAAAGATGAGTTGGTCATTCAATTAACGATAAAATCAAGGCAATGATAACAGTGATAGCCAGGGTCATGGATGTTTGGTTGTACCATCATTCGGTCTCAAGAGCGGTGTTTTCTGGATGCTTATCTGATCTTGGTTTAGGCCTTGGAGGTTTGTATTTGGAAAACATCGACCTTGACTCGAGTGATTATAGCTTTACTTTAATTATCTGCTTTGCTATGCTTGCTTCTCCTTAGTGCGTCTCTGGGGGCTATCACTGTAGAAAGAGGTGGAGTGGGATGATTTGGGTTCCTATTCCTTTTATCCCTTATGCTCTTTTGGTATGTTTGATAGTTGATTTACTGCTCACTAAGACTCTGTCTGACTCAAGGTTTTATGTCTCCTCTTATTACCTTGGGCTGTTCATCCATGTTTGGGATGGGCAGACTAGGTGACAGGTGACAGGTGCTGATCTTAGTGGCTCACGCTGATGATGACGAAGACGAGCAGGAGGCTTTGCATATTATTTTCATATTCTATGTACTGGATATTCCGCTGTTGGTTGATTACTCTGAGTGCTATGTAGTGAGGCTTCTTGTATTCATGATTCAGACCATGTATAAAGCTATTATGATTAGATGATGATATTCTGTTCTATTGGGAGCTTCACTATATTATATTTCTCTATTGTATTTTTATCCATGCGCTGTGAGTTTTACGATAGAGTCTGCGATGTTTATTTTACCCTTGACAATCGTCAATGGCTGCCTGGCACACTTTCAGCGCATTATTCCCTTGTTTCCGTGCGGGAGTCATGGGCGGTCGTCACAGAAGTCGAGGGTAATATAATTCGAAAAGGGGACAAATATACCAAATTCAAAGCATCATTCAACCTCGACAAATTGAAGCATCTGAGTGCAACTCGTGGAGACGATCGATTGCCAAAGAAAATCAGAAGAACAGCAATTGTAAACGATCAATAAAAGTCGGCTTTTTCAATTCAGCAAAGCCCTAGTTTTCGCACAGAATAAAGAAAAGCTAGAAGCCATTTTCACAAACGAAGAAGAGAACGAGACGAACAAATAAAAGAGGAAAAGATTATTTTAATGTTTTGGGTCGGCTCTATAATATTTGGGCTTATAATTTTAAAATTAGGGTTTTGATTTTGTGTTTGTGTTTAATTTGTATTTTTCTCTTTTAAACATTTTAATTTCTAGTCGTGTGACTAGGGTACGAGCTGCGGTGGTGTAGGTCGAGAATTCGCAAACTCAATGGCTGAGTTGTGGCAGGGTTTTGAGCATAGAGTTAAGCTTAGTCGATAGCAAGTGTCGCAAATTTACGTGTGTAAGCATCGGACTACTTAATTTCTAGTAGAAACCTTGGTGGTAGCACGTAGGCAGGGTTTTGCCGAAGCTGGGTAAATCTGTGTGCTCTATTTACTGCTTTTATTATTCTGCTATTATCTAAATCAGTGTTGAAAATATTTTTTACACTTCCGCAATAAATTTTTATAATTGATAGTATCACCCTATTCACCCTCCCCCTCTAGGGTGAAATCGATCCTACAAATGGTATCAGAGCCAGGTACAAAAGTCATTTTTGTTTTAAAAAGTTTGATTTTTCAAAGACCAATTTTTTTAAAATTTGAATTTTTAAAATGGCTTCTCTTAATGAGGGTCGGCTCAATATTATTCCTCCAATTTTTGATGGAATAGATTTTCTGAATTGGAAATTAAAAATGGAATTTTATTTAAAATCTGTTAATGTTAAATGTTGGAATATTATTGAAAATAGGTGTGATAGAATAGATGAGAAAAATACTTTGATTTTTTCAAAATCCGCTGCCACTAGTAATCATGGACCTATAAAAACAAATAGGTCACAAAAAAATTTCTTGTATAGGTGTAGTGGCAAGCTAAGGAACAACATCAGTGTTATCTAGATTCTGGCTGTTCCAGACACACAATGAGCGACAAATCAAAGTTCCTTAGCCTAGTATAAAGGTGGCAGAATCACAATGGGCAACAATGAAAAATTATCGTAAAGGTAACAGGTAATGGTATATTTATTTTGAACGATATATAAATTTGATAATCTGCATCATAATCTGAATTTAGTTCAGCCAGCTATTAATGATAATAAATGTTGATTCTGATTTATTCAAAATTGTTGGCCAATTATATTCTTACGCCAAGAACACTATAAAAATCTCTAGAGTCTTCGAACTACTTCATATTTATTAGCCTGGATTAATGATAGTTTTTTATTGGTTAATGATAATACATTTGGTTATTTTATGGCTGACTCTATATTCACAGTTTTTGTTTATTGGCACGTCTTCAATTAAAATTGAAAAGAATTTCATTCAAAAAGGTCTTCAAGAATTTGTTGCAACTTCACGGTCTGGTCTATCAAA
This sequence comes from Allium cepa, assembly GCA_030765085.1. NCBI lineage: Eukaryota > Viridiplantae > Streptophyta > Magnoliopsida > Asparagales > Amaryllidaceae > Allium > Allium cepa. Next base: position 275,469,937 of record CM060928.1, read on the forward strand.
TTTAACTAATGATAATTTCGAGTGAAAGGAAAATTCAGATGCGAATTACACTGGTAATCCAGTTGATAAAAAATTTTGTAGTGGAACGTGATTTATGTTGACACATTCAGTAATTGCATCAATTTTTCAAAGAAAAAAACTGCATATTTTTCATTTCAAATAATTTTCAAAATTGTAGACATTTTTTCTTTTATAAAACCCCTTATAGAAAATCATTTTTGTTGACCTTGTTTCAGATTAGTCATTTTGGAAAATTTGATTTTATAATTATTTTTGGATTTGATTTTAAAAAACTAGATTGACTAATCTGTGTAACAACCCTAGATTTTTATGTATATTTTAATTTTTACTTTATTTCATTTTTAAATTATTCTAAACTTGTTTCATTTCAAACATTTCATTTTTAAATATAAACTTTGATTATTATGTGAATTATAATTCCGAATGGTATAAATTGAATATTTTACTAAAAAGTGGATTTCTGGTCAAACTGGTCAAACTTTGACTTTTTTTAAATTTCAAATTTAAATATTTAAATTCTTAAATTTTATCTTTTATTATTAAATTATATTTAATAATTTGAATACGCTTTTCGTTTCGTTGAAAACGGATTTAAAGTGTGAAAGTTATGTATATTTCAATATTGAATGCAATCTGTTTTATTTAGCAATTTTGTCTATTTTAAATTATATAAATTATATTTTCTTTGTCATATTTTATTTTAAAATGTTTCATTATGTTATTTTATGTATATTTTTGTCTTTTAATATTTTTGAAGTGATAATAAAACTTTTTCAAAATTTACTGTATTTATTTCCTATTTTTAAAGGCTGTTTTCTATTTTTCTGCTATTTTCTTCATTTAAATTATATTTAACTAAAATTTGTATATTTATTTTGTGAATATATTTTTATTTTATGTTATTATATTTTTTATAAATATTTCTACAAGTCCATATAAATTTTCCAAAGTTCATTATGTTTTAATTTCCATTTTTCTAGACTAGTTTGCAATTTTGTGCTATTTTCTTATTTTAACCTTATATAATTAATACATATACGTATATATTTTATATTTTGTTATATTTTCGTATTTTTGAGTGAAATTATTATTATTTTCAGTAATTTAAACTTATATAAATAAATTAAATGTAATTTGAAAAGGCTATGACTTTTGACTTTCCTATGCCCTTTTATCTTCCACCTTTTCAAATTTAACATAACTTTTCATTCAATTAGCCATAATTTCTCACATCTTCAGCCGACCACTTCCTTTCTCATTCACGTACATTCATTTTCTCATTTCCTGAAGAAAAAATTTCGGTCATTGCCTTTGATAAATTTTTGGTAAACTCGTTTTCTTTTCTTTTGTTTTTTACTTTTATTCTCCTTTGATTTGAGCTTTGCACTTGTTCGTCTTCATCATAGGTTCGGCCATGCTCCTCTCCATGCCCTGCCACCTCCACCGTCACCTGAGAACACCTCCATCACCAGCTCCTCTCTAGCCAAACCCCAAGCCATGCCTCCTAGTTGATTGATCCATTACCAAAATCCAACAAAACTCCACTTTTGTCCTTAGTCGAGCACTACCATGCATACATCCACTTCCACACCCCATGGCCGCCACCAACACCACCTCCAGCACCACCTGGACTCTCGGCAACATCATCATCTTTGCTACTACGGTGAAGGCCGTGACCCTAGTGGCCTTGACCGAGCCTAACTATGGCCTTGAATCCATGTATGTTGCCTTGTTAGTGTAGTTTCGATCACCACATACCTTTGCATCATCTTTTCCTATGTATGGCCGACTTGTTGAACCCAAAACCTGATCCAAACCTGATCCAAAACCATCCCATTACAGTGCTTTTCCAGCCCATTGCTGAAGCATATGAGGTTGAAGGCAAGTGCAAGTGGTTTGGAGATGTTTTGTGCATGAATTTATGTGTTGTTTAAATTTTTATGAAGTGTTATTCATTTTATTTGAATTGTTTTGTCTCATGTATTCAAGGCATTTAGTCTTGTCTCTCTCACACTCAAATCATTATCGTGCTCTCATGCTTTTATGGATCTCTTTGAGTGTAGGTGTTTGCCATCTCCAGCTTAAACAGGTGAGTTATTCTCACCAGACAATATGTACGTATATAACTAGTAAATTGACCCCTTTTGAATCTATAAAATGCATTATCATGTTATATCTGCTATATTATGATTATATGATGTCCACCCATGCTTAAACACCTGTTATAAATCTGTTACTGTTATATTATACTGTTCTGTTATTTTTATCAGTTATCACACTACAAATTCCCTTTAGATTAGAATCACTATAGGTTGAAATGATACATATCCGAACGGACTTTAGAATAGGAGAAAATTATTATGGGATGAAATGATAGGCCTGAATGATTTTCAATTATTTTCATTTACTTAGGATTGTGGGTTTGAAATGATCAAACCCGGGTTTTCTTTGTAAATTACTGGTTGAAATGATATATTACCCGTACCACTTTACCTAGGTTAGAAAATGAAATACAGACCCGTGGTTAAAATATATTTTCTAATTTTTTTTAATATTTTAGAAATATAGATATTATAATATTTTGATTAAAATTATCTAAAAATGATTTTTGTAAAGCATTAATGATTTTTTGAAAATTTATAAGTGAAATAAATTAATGGTAAAGTTAGAAAATCTGAAATGTAAGTTTTTTGGAAATTTAAATTTGGTAATAATTGGAATTTAAATTAAATTTCAAAATATGATAAATTCATGATAATTTTGGATTAAAGTGAATTTAAAGTGATTTTATAATATATTAATGATTTTTGAATGAAGTTAAAATGTGAAATGAATGAATAATTAAGTTGAAATTTTGAAATATAACTAAAATTAGAAATTTGTGAATTTGGCCTAAAAGTGAATTTTAAGTTAAGTAAATAAAAATGGAATTAAGTTATATTTGAAAATTTAAAATTAAGTGTTAAGTTAAATTTAAATTAAATGAATTTAAATTTAATGTTGGAATTTGATAGGTGAATTATTATTAAATCTTGATTTTTGAATGGAAATTTAACTTTATAAAATCATGAATATAAGGGTATTTAAATGATGATTATAAAAGCGAAATTATATGATTTTATAAGTTAAAAATGATTTAATAGAAATTTAATTGTTTGTGAAATTATACTGAATATTTGAAGTTAATTAACTGCATTTCTGAAATGCTATTAATTCTAATGTAAATGATAATACAGCATTTGTAAATGTTGTAGTTGATAATAACGAACCAAATGCTAGATCTAATTAAAGACTATTATAGCATTTTTGTAAATGTTATAATTGTTGATGAATTTAACTAAGTTTATTTGAAACTAATGTAACCTTATTACATCATTTTAAATGCTGTCTTTTGTTAAATTGAACTGTTTTGAATGTGACTTTCCGTAGCATTTTCTAAATGCTACGAAAGGTGAATTTTCACTGTTTTGATAAAATTAAGTGAATGAATGAACTTTGAAAAGTAAAAAAAAATTACTTAAGTGAATGAATGAACTTTGAAAAGTTAAAATTTTTGGAAATTTAATTATTAAATACAATAACTTCATTTTATGATTCAAAATGAAGTAAATTGTTTTGAAACATAAACTATTTTGAAATGTGTGTTAAAATGGTATTTTAAGTAAAATGAATATGGTTTTGAAAGGATAGGATATTTTGATAATTTGAAATGGATTTTTGAAATGATATTGAATTTTTAATAATATTGATTTAGAAGTATAAAATACCATATTGAAATTTTAACCACGCGATGTATTTAATTTATAGTTTAACTGATTCTTAAAGGATGGGCGATCCCAAGCACCCTTTAAGTTATGGTGCATTTCTACTATAGTTCACTTGAGTTGGTTTACATTATATAAGTATATATTGTCCTGACTCGAGTGTTTTGTGTTTTACTTTACGCTCGGGTCAGCCTGAGCATTTACAGCTTAGCTTTGGATTTCTTTCTGAAGCTAGGAATCGCTGGAGATTCTGCTTGTCTAGTTATCTGTTCCCTTTCAGTTTCAGTTGTTCTATTTCAGCTCTGGTATTTATAAACTGCTATGTATTTGAGATTTCTATTGTATACGTTTTTCAGACTGATATTATGTATTATGTTTTGAGAGTTTGTTATGGTAGCTTCATGAAATACTATGGTATTTTAATATCCGCTGCGAGTTATTCTGATATTTCTGTGTCTGTGATTCTATGATTGTATTTCATTTGCTCCAAATTTATTTTCAACGCGGTATTTTGAGCAATTCAAGTCCGGCATGTGTGGATGTGAATGGCTGAAAATAGCGGGTTGTTACAATCTGACTCCCTACTAATTATCCAAAAAGATAAATAGTGATTGAAAAAGTGATGAGTGTAGATATTAATCATATATTATAACTTGAGACGGTATAATTACTAAATTTCTTTACAAATTTAAACAAGAGTTATAAACACTTTTTGTTGGTAAAAATTGCATGATCATTTTTATTTCTATCATATTTCTATCGACCATCACTCATCATAATCCAATATAATATGTCAATATGTGGTATTTTAAACAGGGAATCATTCATTTTTCATTTTATATTTTTCTATAAAAAAGATCCAAAGTATTCACTCTCATTTAAAAGTCCTCACGGTTATGCATGAGTGAATTATTTGGAATTTTTGATTATGTGCTTCCATGCTCATTTAAAAGTCCTCACGGTTATGCATGTACGGAACGCATATTAAAATTGATTAATTAAATAAACAAGTTGATTCTAATCTCATTTAAAAGTCCTCATGGTTATGCGTGGTTAGAAGATACTTGAATTCATTTTTTTCAAAAGAAAAAATTGGAATACTACTAGTCTCATTTAAAAGTCCTAACGGTTATGCATGGTTAGTAGATATTCAAATTCCTGAAATAAATATACCACAAATAGACACAACTGTATGGCTTTATATGATGGCACCGTTCATATCACTCTAAAATGGAATTGCGTCAAACAGAGTATTTATGATTTTTGTTTGATTTTTTATTGAAATTTAATATTTATATTCGATTGAGTTTTAATGTCTATCACTTTATCTCTATTTTTCTAACACTATTACTCTTTTGCTGATAACAAAAGGGGAGGGAAAAGTTAAGATTTTGATAAACAAAGGTCAAATATTTTCTATACGCATCTAGGTTCATTTATTCATTTTTATTTATTTACATGCTTATATGAAGGGGGAACTTTGTGTAGAGAGAGAGCATTCAAATAGAGGGAGCAAATTGAACGATCAAATACATTTAGATATATGTTCGTTGTCATCAAACGGAGGAGTTGTGGAATATGCGAGTATATGATTTTTTTGATGATAATAAACATATACATATATATATATATATATTCATTTAAATATATTTGTTAATGTACTATTATATTTTTCACATAATTAAATAAATATTTGCTGAATAAAATAAATAACACAAAATTTAAATTCAAATAGATATTTTATTCGAACAAATATTTATTGCAATTTTGAATAGTACAAATTTGAGCTCTCACTATATATATACAAATTCAATGACAATTCAAATTCGATTGCATCACAATTTATCATTTACAAATGCACCTCACTACAATTCACTCATTCACTCGTATTTAATCTTCAACTTGAATCCAGCATCTGAGCAATCTGCAAAAATATACACTGGCACAGTAAAATTTGTCTGAATATGTTGGTGGTGTTGATGTTGATGTTGGTTTATTTCCACCACGCTTTTCAAGCGCAAATTCTGATAATATGGGTGTAAGCGTTGTTTTCTTAGAAATTTGTGTATAATCTTTATTAAATGAAAAGCTCCCATTATCATTTAATAAAAAATCTAATCCAAGGATTAATTTGATATCCTGTAGGTTTAATTCTAAAACCCAAAGTTGTTTTATATTATAATATGGGGACCATTCTCCACATGTATTTGTAAAACATATATTTATATTTTTGACAATATCTGTTATTATAGTTGTTGTTCCATCAAACTGGATACTTTGTTTAGGTTTATCTGTTTTTGTAACGTGTTTATATGGAATAAGGCTGGAGAAAATAGTAGAACTAGTTGCACCGATATCAATAAAAGCTAGAACTTGTATATCGATTCCTTTTATATTAAGTTTTGCTGGAATACGTAGTTCTTTTAAACTTCCAGTATTACAAATTAGTGGAATCTGTATTGGTTTATCAATAATATTTAAATGAGCATGATGTTCATGGTTATTATTGTTTAAGTTTATTTGTTCTTGGCTATAAACTTGTTCGTTTAATAAATCATTGTTATGGGTGATTATACATTTTCCTTTGTCGAGAGTTAGTAGTTTATTTTTTAAATCTTCTAATTCTATTTCTATGTTGTTTGTTCTTTCTTCAAGAATTTTTATTCTGTCTTCAATTATTTTATTCTTATCAGTATAAATAAGCTTTATTTCTTTAGGAACTTGTATAGCAAATTTGTTTGTAGCACAGATTTGGCAAATCTCGATTGTGCAAGTTGTACATTTATATCGTTTGTCAAAGGCAGGGTACCAAGGACAAAACTCACATTTTTTGTGTCAGTTCCCATTTTGTACTTGAAATTATGGGTACGAATTTCTTTATTCATTATGTTAAAAAGGATTCATTTGTTAATCTTCTTCAAATGTTGTTAGTTCATTGATTAGACCATAATCAGATGAACATACTTGTTCATGTTCTTCTAAACCTTCAAGAGAGATTATAGAGTATATTGTTGATGTTTCTAAAACATCAAAAGCAATTTCTATTAGATCTTCTTTGAGTGATCAACAAGATTTGATTCTCTTGTATATAAGTTTTGTTTTTTTGGACATGAGGATGATAAATGTCCTTTTTCATTACATGCAAAACATGTAATTGTATTTGCGTATGTTTTTTTTGGATTATATTTCCTAACATGTCTATCTTTATTTAAGTATGGTCTTCTAGCATTTGATCTTCTTAAGTAATATTTTTCCGTATATTTCTTTTTGAATTTTGGTTTATTCTCAATCTTATGAGAACCATATTATTGTGGTGTATATATTTGTCCACAAAACCCATAATTTTTTGGTTTTAATTCCTTTTGGGTTTTTATGTAGGTACATCTCTTTTTTAATTCTGAGATGATATGTGTAATTCTTATCCCAATGTTATTATAACTTGGAGGTAAGTTTCCAGGTTTATCTTGATAATCTGTTATCCAAGATCGATGTATTTTTTTTCCTAAATCACCTGGTAATTTAGAAAAAAGTATGTTGCCTACTTCAGTATTATAATAATTTCCTGAAATTTTAGCAAAGTGTAAATATTCTTTTAGCAATTTTATTATGTATCTCCAGTCTAGGAGTTGTATTTGCTCAAGATCGCGCATTGCTTCTTGTTGCCTTATTGTTATTCATGTGTTCACGTCTCTTCCATTCAAGATAGTGCGTATGGAATAAGAAAAGTTATAGATATTATTTCCTTGGGCGACAAGGTTCACAATATCTCCTGGGAAATCCTTTTTGTATGATTCCCATATTGCTTTGGCATTATCACCTAAGTAATTTTCAGCAATTCTGATCATTTCTTCACCAGAATTGATGTTTAGATGTCTTGCTGAATAGTCTCTAGCTATTGCGGCAGTCCATTGTTCTAGAAATGTATCTAGCAACTGGGGATGGCATTCAGTTATGTTTAAAATGACTGAGTTGTTTTGGAAATAAGATTTCTCATCAGGTAATCTTTTTCCTATTGTCCTTAAATTTGGATTTTTATTTGTATATGTATTGTATGCTCTCCTAGGAGGTTGTCCTATTTCATATGGCATTGCTTGGTCTTTGTTTCTATCTGGATATTTATGACTAATTCCTGATTCAGCATTTGTTTCAGGATCAGCTAAATCCATGTGTTCTGTAAATTCTGAAATGATATCTTCAAGAATATCATTTTTATGAATTTCTGTAGATAGAATTGAATCGTTTAGGTAATTACTAATATTTTGTATTTCCCTTATTCTTATATTGCTTTCATCATCAATATAAATAAAAGTGCCTTGGTTTATTTGTCTTGATGATTTTAAACTTTGTTCAAGATTAAATATGTCAGATGGTTCAAGAACCATCCCAAGTTCTTCTGCATAAATGATCTTATTCATTTATTCTTTTGCTTAATTCTTCGGTTTCATCATCTGTTTCAACTTCTTGTTGGTTTGATGGACCATAATCCTTGAATCTAATGGTAATAGATTTGTTTAGGTTGTTATATGTTACAACATTGTTTGGTTTCATTGTTGCAGCTGTTTCATTTGGATTTGTTATATTCCATTCATGACCAGCAAGAATAGAGGAATCAATTTCCATAGGTTTTATGAAATTTATTCCAGTGCAGTTTAATGTTTCAATGATCTTGTCTAATTTTATTTTTATTTTAGGGGCATGTCTGGACATACATTTTCCCAAAATGTTATATCAAGTAATATGTTTTTTCCTCGGAAATTTTCATATTCTTTAGTTTGTATGACTAGTTTTACATGTTTGTAAAAATCATTTATGTCCATTGTAAAGTTTGGGGCGATATAGACAGTACCAATGTTATTGTTCATATCAACTTCCATAGTTCCAAATATGGCTCTATCTAAGCCTTGATGTCTGTCATCTATTAGTATTAATAGAAGTTTTGCTCCTATTTTTTGTCTTGTTAAACCCCATACTCCTATGACAATAAGTCCTAGGTGGATCATTTTATATTTTTGTATTTTAAGTTGGTTTATGGCTTCTGGAGTCATAAGATTTATTATCTGTTGGTTTCCATCTGGAACAGGAAACATATGTTCTCTGTGGTGTCTGTATAATCCTGTTATTACCGTAAATATACCAGTCCTGTATATTTCTCTAGGATTTAATGTATTTAGTTGGTTATTTGAAAATATTTCAGTATCTCTGTTAAGATCAATTATTTCTTCTAATTGAGTTTGTGTGTTTGTACTTCTTCTAAGTACATTATCTATCCATCCCAATGATGAGATAGAATTTGTTTCATTAGTCATGTTAGATCTGTCATCTATTAAGGTCCTAGAGGGGCCACTAAAAGATATTCTTCTATTCATATTTTATCAAGTTGTTTGTACATAAGAAAGTTTATTTTTTATTTTTTACTTATTATTGTTGTTGTAGGATCATTTGGTCCTAAGTTCATTTTTTGTAAACTTTCAGCTAATTTATTTATTTCAGATTCTTGGCCTTTACTTGTGTGATCTATGTCAAACATCTTGTTTTGAATATTATCAATTTTGTTTTGTATTTGTGTTAACATAGCTATTATTGTATTATTTTGTAGTATTTGTATTCTATCACTTTTTCCTGAAAAGTCGTGTTTATTATATCCAACATTTATAGTAGCATCACTAAATCTGTAGTTTGATTCTACGTATTTTGTTGCTTTTTGGAAATATTTATTTTCAAAACTCATTAACTTAAAATTAGAAGTTTGATTTCTTTTAACATTTCTTCAATTTGTTGTATCTGTTTATCAATTTGATTTTTATCTTTTTCCGTTTGTTCTTTTAATTTTATTATTAATTTTTTAGAATGTATTTCTATGTCTTTAGGTTTATTTTCTTCAGTTAGATTTTTTAATTGAATTATGTCTTTTTTATTAGGGAATTTTTTTAATTTTATCACTTTAAATTTATCCAAAAGTTTTTTTAAGGTTAATTCAAAATTATCTATTTTATATACACAAAAACAGAAATTTTGACAGTAAAACAGCATAGCAAGTATTGTTAAATGAAGGTGAAAAAATCTCAAAAAAAAATTGTTTGAATTTGAATGGTAGCTAGAGCTTATTTTTGAAATAAGTTTCAAATAGTGAGTCAAATAGTAAAGGTATTAGCATTAAAAATTAAAACAAGCTTAATTTTATTAAAAAAGGGTATCTTACATCCCCTAAACCCAACCTTGCTTCCAATAATCAAAGGCACACCAAGTACCTGAAGAATATGAAAATTAAATTGGTTGTATAAAAGAAAATTACCTGACCAAAGCAGCAAACAGTGAACAAGAAGAAAAAAATCAAATGTAGATAAATGAGAAGAATAGGATTTTAGAACAAAAACTAGAGACGTAACTGAAGAACGAAAACGATGAAAAGGATGGTTGATGACAATTGTGGATAAGCAAATTCTATTGAACCCCTTAAAAGGACTAGCAACATAGTTTTGGGGGTCCAGAACCGTGATGGCTAACGCAAAATCAAAGATTTTGATGGTTGGATTGATTAAAAATTATGTGATCGCTACCTTTAATTTCATGTTGTAAATGAAAAGAAATTTTCCATAATTTTAGAATTTAACTAATTATAATTAATATATTAACCTTTAGCGTTTGGTAGAGAATAATATCTATGGAAAAAAGGTTTCTATTATATTTTCTTTAGAGAAATAGTGATTTCATAATTTTCTTAAAACGAAAAAAGTTAAGTTCACGTCATGTAAATTTGCTCAGAGAATTCAAGAGTTCAATTTGATGGCAAAAGCAGAATTTTCGATTAAGTCGGTTTTATGAGAAACAAGTAATGAAACGATACGATGCGTGTGTCTATATATATGTATATATATACATATATATATTGATGTGTGTGTACATTCAATTTCGATGAGCTAGACGATTCAAATGAGTCAATTTAAAGATATTTTTTTTGAAAGTTTTGACATTGAATCATCGAGTCATACATATGCATGTTTATTTCATTTTTTGAAGCGTAGCGATTCAATGTTTAATATTAACTTGACAAAATCACGGTTGGATCGGACATTTAAAATATTGTGACTCGTCCCACTGAAATTCAAACCAGCAACTGGACAATCCTTTAGGAGTTGGCGCATAATGCACATTCTTTAACTTCGTTTAAGAATAATCCGAAACTTTAATAATAATTCAAATATGCAATGATTTGACAATGATGGAGAAGCTTACGAGGAGAAGCATTGAATAAATGTGAGCTTCTTGCTCAAGCAGGTGCGTGGGAACACATAAATTCCTGCTAGCTTGTAGCGTGAATGTCCCGAATTAGTCCGCTTGGTTTGCCTTAATTCCACGCTTTAGGGCATCTCCAAGTAGTTTGCTTTAATTTTGAAAGCTGAATGCCCATTTACTTAATAGTAAGGACAGCTTATTTTTTGGCCATCCTTCGTGGAATAGCGCAATAAACGATTTCTGTTTACTGCTAATAAATGTATTTATATTTAATGTATTTGTTTGGTGTCGTATATTTACATATTCCGTTTTCAGTCTAGACGAGTCAAATGATAATTCATAATGAAGTTTTTCTTATCGGTACAAAATAAGACTGTGCATGCTATGCGAAATTGAAAATAATATTAGTACGAGCTTCTATGTATAAAAGAACCATCTAACTCATAAACGAGACATTATATTGGACCACTCGGATTTATTCAACTAAAATTTCATCTTTTTAAAAGACGAACAGATTTTTCAATATAGAAAAAAGAATACATAATCATCAAAACTGTAACAATTCGGATTTTTGGGTTAATTAAATAAATAAATAATGATTTAAATTAGAGAATTTAAATAATTAACTTGTAGTTTTTATTCTTTTTATAGAAAGATAATTTTTTTATAATGATTGATTTTAAATCATTGTGAAATTTAGTAATATTAGTGTTTTTAAGGTGTTGTGATCATTTAAAAACACTAATGAGATTTTAGCTAATTATGAAATATAAAAATATAAAAAGCATTCTTTGTTAAAATTTACTTTAATAATTTCCTATAAGAGCTTAGCTATTGTTTTGTGTTCTTGGGCATTTTGCTTTAGAAAGTTAAGTATTAGCGAATTGGGGATTTTAGACTCAGGGAAAAAGTTAGAGAAAAATTTAGTTTCAGGGACAAGAAGTTTACTTTTTAGTTCACACTAAAAAGTGTCCTTCAAACTAAAAAAACAAACTTTTCTCTAAGACTAAATTTTTTTGCTGCTTCTTCCTTAAGCCTATTTTCCTATAGCAAATTTAACTAAATACAAGAAGTGATAAGAAAATAATAATAAGATTTATTTTCTTATTGGGTTCATCGACAACCTAAACCCATTTAGTTAAGAGAAAATCTTCCTTCCTATTTCCTATGCGTTCTTTTTTTCTCTAGCAAACTCAGTAACCTAAAACTAAAGTTAGAAAACCAAGCTCTCCTAAAACCTAGAAGCTAATCTACAAGTAAGAAGAAGTATCAATTGCTAGAAATTTAGGGTAATGATTTCTTAACCTATTCTATCTTTTGGAATGATTAATTTCCATTTATAGGGTTTAATTTATGGTTATTGCTTGTTTGGTTGAGATAATTTTCTAGGGTTTGTTGTTTGTAATAAGAAGCTGCTGTAGTTGTTTTGGGCTACTAAATTGAAGTGTAAGGGTGAGTTAATCACTCACACTACTATCTCTAAATTATTTATCGCATGTTGTTGATTTTGGTATGGAATGATTGAGAATTTAAGTGCTGATTTTGGTATGGAATGATTGAGAATTTAAGTGCTGATTTTGCTATGTTTGTGGTTAAAAATCTATATTTCATTCTCTGTTAAACTTTTTCGCTGTAAATCGGTTTTAAACCCTATTCTATGTTCCAATTGCTTTGATTCCTTTTCCCTATGACTGCATGTGTATTTTATGCCATATTTAATAAGTACAAGACGCTGTAATGTATAAACATCGAGCCAAAGATGATTGAAGTCAACGGTTGGTGGAAAGAGGCCAAGAATTCATTCCAGGCAATCCTACTGGTCGACCGGTCAAGGTCGACTGGTCGGCGCCTAGAATGCTAATTCCAAGTACCCACTTCTATCTCTTTTTGTTGTTTCACCCTTGGTTTTTGTTGATTTATTCCGATGTTTTTCGGGTGTTTTCTGTCCAATTTTCTGAGTTTTGTTTCTCCGATGCCGATGAAATTTGAATGAATGTTTTATGAAGTTGTTTGTATTCAAAATCTAATAGACACACACACACACACACATATATATATATATATAGTTTGGAAATCAATTTTCAAAGGATAGTTTATTATAATATACCAATTTCAACACTAATTTCCATATCAATTCAATTCCTTTTAATAAATAATTTTAAATAAGTAATTCATATACACACACACACACACACACACACACATTGAGTATTATTAATAGAAATGATTTTATAGGTTTAAAATTATGGTTTTGGAATACAACCCTATTTTACTTCTTAATACAAAGTGTGTGTGCGTGTGTGTGTCTATACATAGCTTTTGAAAAAAACAATATAGCAAGCTGACCCATAGAGTTTTATGGGATTTTGGATCAAATATCGATATATACAAATATGTTTCGACGTCCATTTTAGACTTATAGTATGTATTTTATCAAGTGATAAACAAATACGTACATTTATAGTTGATTATAAAAGAGTTTATGGATTTTGAATGTGAAGTTCAAAGTAATAGATAAATAAAATGTTAGAAATCATTTTTCTATAAGGTTAAAAGTTTATTATTTCATTTCAATGCCTTAAATTCTTATTGAATTCAATTCTATTTAGCCTTTGACTATTTATATGCTATTTTGGGAATATTATTGTGATTATGGGTTTATTGCTTCTGTGTAGTTACTGTCTTCATTCGTATAAGGAATTTAATTAAATGGTTTAGCAATACAAGTAGTATGGAACATTTGTATTACTTTATCGATTAATTGTTGGACTTGTTCGATTGAATATTTTTAGTCGAGTGAAATTTACATTTGTTTCGTAAATATTTAAGTATCGAAAAGTGGTTATGGAACATTGGTCGATATTCATTTAGTTACTCATTGAAAGTAGGTTACACTTATCGAGTGGAGTTTACTAACATTTAGTAAAGATTCGAGTAAACCCAAGTGGTTATGGGACATGCGGCCATTACTTGAATGATTATTATTTGAAAGTACATAACATTTATTTGGTTGAATTTTCATACCCATCCTTGGGTGAACCATTTGGGCGAATTTATGGGTTTTTAGACCCATCTTTGATACTCATTTATAGCGAGTTATGACTAGCGAAGTGCTTGTATCTTGGGTTGGCGCACGAAGTGTGTCTGTCTTGTGATGATTTGCGAAGTGATTACATATATTGCTAGTTTACGAATTTAACATGCGATGTCCTTGTCCTATCGATGTGTGAAGTGCACGTCAATCTGTGTTAACACGCGAAATGTGGATCTATTATTATAGCTTCTGATATGCTTGCTTTTGGTTTGATTTGCGATGTGTTTATCGTTGTGGTTTATGATTTGTGGCTTACTTTTATTCTAAGTCATTCGAGTTTTGACTCGCTTTTAAGCAGTCTTATATTTTCTAGTGTTACTTTGCTTTATGCAAGCTCTTATATTCTAGGGTTTTCGATGTATTTTCCGTATCATCGTATTTGAGATGATTGTCGTTGATAGGCATGAGGAGTTTCGATGACATGGTGATTTTGTTTTGTTGCCTTATTATTCGCATATGGCATGTAGTGGATAGATATTATTATACCTTATGTTTTATGCAAATTTATTAGTGAATTATCATTGGTGAGACCATTTTATGTTTAGTGTGATATACTATTTGGGTTATACATCTTTGATGCTATACATATTTATTATTTTATGTTCTCATACTTTTGGATATTTAGAGATAGTCTGACCCATTTATTTTATAATACTGAGGTCAGGTTGAGACTTGACAGCTACAAGGACTCAGCGACTTTGGATTTGGGCTAGCAATAGTAGCTAGATGAAGTAGTAGCTTTGTGATATAGTTCCCTTTTGAGATGTTGATCTTATTTATATGCTTATGCATATCGTATTGACTTGTGTAGTCTTATACATATATTTAAACCTATCATTGTTGATATAAGTATATATGTATATGTAAGTATAGTGTTTCATTTTGTAGACTTACACTTTTAAAGAGGGAATAGATGTATTTTATTTCTGTTGCAACATCTGATTCTGTGTTATATCCGTTGTTATATATTGTTCTGAATTATGCTAAACCATTGTATTATATTTTTGCGCTTGGGTCAAATATGTCGAATTACCTCTTGTAAGAAAAGAAAGAAAAATTTAGTCACATGATTCGACGTATCGATACTCGCTCAAAGCAATATTACAAATGGTCGCTTCTAACCATGCTTAATATTATTCGACAATATTACTTATAATATACTTGAGTGATGCGAGCATATAGGTGGGCTTTACAAAAACTCCACTATGCGAGGATATTATCGACCAAATGTGTCACCCACACTTTAACTTGCATCGTCGCCGACAATCGTGCCATGTAATGAACAGAGTAATGACTAGACTAATGTTTAATAAAACTTCTTACGAATTATGATTCAATTGATAGCCTAACATTATGTTGTGTAAATTTTAATTAATTTTCACTAATGCCAAACCATTGTGGAATAGTTAAACTTTTGCAGGAAAGCAACCAAAAGGATCTGGCTTGTCGATTAATTATCAATTGCCAATTCAATGAACAACAATCACCAAACATAGAAAAAATAGAGAAGTAGAGAACACAAAGATTTAGCATGGTTCAACCAAATTGTTTATGTCCATGGACCCAACTATTCTTTATTTTACTGAAGAAAGAGAATACAAGAGAGATGTTACAAAATTATACGCAATAAAATGGAGTAACGAACATATAATTACAAATTGAATAATCAATTTCTCTAAAGACTTTTTTCCACTCAGAACCCCTAATTTGATTTGACTATAGAAATTAGGATACTGAAGAAGAGAATAATGATAGGTGCTCTTTTACATACAAATATGAAAATGAACTTTCTTTACTTAAATAGACTTAAGAATGGAGGAACTACTTGGAGATTAAGTAAATTAGTCGCTCAACTGTCTTGAAAGCTTTCCAAATATCCATGATTTGATTTCATTACGAATAGATAATGGTGATCTTGGTTCTTATGATTCCCCTTGCTTGAATTAATCTCCATTAACAATTTTTTTCTTTCTTCATATTATAAAATCAATTAATTAACAGATAGACCTCTTTCCTCATTTATACATCCACTAACTAATTAATTGTTTGAACAAATAATTAGTATCCTTCTAACATAAATTATCCTCTTTTAACTTTTCTTTTATTCTTTCCACGTATAATCTAATCAATTGATAAGATCAATTAGTTAAGTTCTTTACTTCTTTGGCAAATATTTGAATCACCCAAATTTAACACTTCAGCTTGATTCAATTACAACAATCTGTCTTCATCACCACATCTTAATAAATTGTTGGGCCTACACCACATGGCGCAAAGCTCAATATGAACAAGTTTGGGAATTGTTGCCCAAATGTAGCTTTCAAATATTTCTCAAATATAAGGAAGATAGTATGCACATCAACAAACAAAACACACATGAGCAAATACCAACATATCTGATGTAGGAGACGAACATATGATACTAAACTTTGAGAGATCAATGAAGAGTTACTATCGCGCTTCACCTTCTCCATTTCATACCGAGTGAGAGCATACTCAAATTATCTACCTCAATCTTGTAACGACCTACCTTTTTGACCCTCCAAATTTGACGCTAACATATCCACAATATTCACGTGTCAAGCATCCAAGTGTTAAAAAGACATATTGTTGGGGTGAAAGAAAGAAAAGAGAGAATAGAACCTCATGTCATGATGAGTAATACATACTATCCATATGATATGATCTTTACAAAAGAAACTCTAATATTCATTCAACAATCAGAGTCTAACCTATGATCAGTCTGGACAGTTATAATAGTCTATCCTTACAAATACCGATAAATACAAAATAAGAAATGGAGAATATTTTAAAGGACAAATTATCCTAATAATTTATGCATAAGGACCCAAGTCTAATTTTTGCTACAAGGACAAGACCAAAGCCCATCCTATAATTGTGCTTTCCATCGTTCAATTTTTATGACATCCCTCGTAGGAATGGCAATGGGGTGGGTTGGGGCGGGTTTTTAGTGCCCCATACCCGTCCCGGATTTTTTAGACCTCGCCCCAGACCCGCCCCGTAGACCCGGTGCGGGTCTGGAATTTTGCTCAGTACCCGAGACCCGTACGGATCAGGGTAGACCCGACCCGCCCCCAGACCCAATGAGTCTCATGTATTGATTCAAAATTGTATACCAACTTACATATATTTATTTGTTTATACTCGTTATCACCAAATAATACATGAAATACAAATAACAACGTGTCTAAGAAAAGTTAGTAAAAATGACGTGTACAATAACAATTCAGAATATATATACATATGTTATTGTATAATTATCAATGACGCAACTTAATACTCTAATTTTTTTATATAGATTATTTATTGGAACATTTTAATATCCATGCTAGAATCACTTATATCTAAGAAGATTAATAAATCATTATAGTAACAAAGCAGTTTCATGAGATGTTAGTAGTGCGGGTCGGGTTAGGGCGGGTCAACCGAACCCCGACCCGACCCTAGACCCAGAGCACTAAGACCGGGTCACGGGTCTACCCGCCCTAATGACCCAATGAGGCAGGTCTGGACGGGCCAAAACAGGGGCGGGTCGACCGGATTTGGACCCTAGACCCGCCCCATTGACATCCCTAATCGAAAGCCTCATTCTCTTTCTCAAACCCATCTTACGTGGACCGCACCTATTCTCTACCACGAATTCCTCATCCACTACTCATCCTAAGCTCCGACTAAGATCCACAAAAACAAAAATCCAGAAGCGAGCTTCTTCAGGCAACTGGGAAAATTAATGTTTGTGCATCAAAGTTGGACAAAGATATATTTAGTATGGTAAGAAGCGAATACATGTAAAAGTTAAAAGAAATGCATGATATACCCGAATAATTGTGATGGAGAGGCATGCGTTGGTAGTCTGTGGATTAGAAGGTGATGGAGGTGAGTTACAGTAAAACCTTGGGGTAAACTATATCTGTTGTAGTTGTCTCTTCTATTTTTGGAAGAAGGAAGATATTCGACGGAAGGTAGTGCATCTGGAAAGAGCTACGTAAAGTTGTCCAAGGGTGAAAACTGGGGTGCGTAAATCGATATCAACATACCTCATGGATTGTCCTTGTGCTTTATCTATAATCATTGAGTATGCCAGCTTGGTAGGAAATTGTTGAATATGCGAGATATGACTTTTTTTATGATAATATATATATACATATTCATTTAAATGTATTTATTAATGTACTGTTATATTTTTCACATAATTAAATAAATATTTGTTGAATAAAACAAATAACACAGAATTTAAATTCAAATAGATATTTAATTCAAACAATATTTATTACAATTTTGAATAGTACAAATATGAGCTTTCGCTATATATATATAAATTCAATGACAGTACAAATTCGATTACATCGCAATTTATCATTTACAAATGCACCTCACTACAATTCACTCATTCACTCGTATTTAATCTTCAACTTGAATCCAGCATCTGAGCAATCTGTAAAAATATACATTGGCGTAGTAAAATTGAAAAGAAAATATTTTGCAGTGTAAAATAAAATATGATTTTGAAAATATTATTTGCCTCGGTTATTTGGGTTGTTCGTCGTCATTTAAATTTGAATTCATCATATACGAATAGCTTGTAACATGACAGTGTATCACTGTACATGCCACAAGTCCGTACACACCGATATACACTTGATAAAATTATAGGGACAGGTGAGCACTGGTTAAAACCAAATGAAAAGTCAGGTTCAACTCAAGTGCAATAAAAATAAAGTCACGATGTCAGCACAAGGTCAAACCTGATCTTTAAAGATGGATTCAACACAGGTGCAATCAAAATGTACAGGCTCGAGACAGTCTGTAACAACTCGATATTTTCAGCCATTCGCATCCACACATATCGAACTTGAATTGCTCAAAATACCGCATTGTAAATAAATTTGGAGAAAATGAAACACAATCACAGAATCACAGACACAGATATATCAGAATAACTCGCAGCGGAAATTAAAATACCATAGTAGTTCATGAAGCTGCTATAACAAAATCTCAAAACAAATACATAATATTAGTTTGAAAACATATACAATAGAAATCTCAAAAACATAGAAGTTTATAAATGCCAGAACTGAAATAGAACAACTGAAACTGAAAGGGAATAGATAACAAGACAAGCAGAATCTCCAACAGTTCCTAGCTCCAGAAAAGAAATCCAAAGCTAAGCTGTAAATACTCAGGCTGACTCGAGCGTAAAGTAAAACACAAAACACTCGAGTTAGGACATACATACCTATACAACTGTAATAGTAATACCCAATAACTTAAAGGATGCTTGGGATCGCCCATCCTTTAAGGATCCTTTTACCGTGGTTAAAATTCCAAAATGGTATTTTATACTTCTAAATCAAATATCATTTAAAAATTCAATATCACTTCAAACTCATTTCGAAATATCAAAATATCGTATCTTTCTAAAACCACATTCACTTTTATTTAATTTAAATACCATTTCAAATCATATTTCAAATTGGTTTATATTTCAAATCAAAATACTTCATTTAAACCATTTAAATATTCCAATTAAGCCAATTAAATATTCCATTTAAGTCATTTAAATATTCCATTTAAATCATTTAAATATTCCATTTAAATCTTTTAAATATTCCATTTAAATCATTTAAAAGTGAAGTTATTATACTTAATAATCAAATATACAATTCTCAAAATTTTACCATTTTCAGAATTAATTTATTTACTTCAATTTATTAAAACAGTGAAATTTCAACTTTCGCAGCATTTAAAAAATGCTACGGTAAATTTACATTTGAAAACAATTCATTTTAACAAGGATAGAATTTACACAATGGTGTAATGGATTTTAGTTTAGTTTCTACAACTACAACACTTACAAAGTACTATAATAGCCCTTAGTTCAATTTAGTCTTTTAGTTCATTTATATCAATTACAGCATTTACAAAATGCTGTGATATTTTTTACTTCAGAAATGATAGCATTTCAAAAATGTTGTTAATTAAATTCCAAGTTTTCAATAAAATTTCATAAACAATTAAATTTTTATTTAAACAAATTTTAACTTATAAAAATCGTATTTTCACACTTTTAAAATTGATCATTTAAATACTTTTTAATTTATGATTTTATAGAGTGAAATTTCACAAATAATTATCAAATTTTAATAATTCGCTTATAAAAATCAGTGTACAATTTTTATAACATTTCATTTACTTTACATTTAAATTTAATTTACCATTTCATAAATTGAATTTAAATTCCATTTTATTTCCTTAACTTAACTTTTATTTTTAAAACACATTTCACATTTTCCAAGTTAAGTAATATTCAAATTTCAATTTTAAACATTTATTTATTTAACTATTTTTAATTTATAGAAAAATCAATAACACTTTATAAAATCATTTTAAATTCAAATAAAAATCAAATTATCATATTTTCTTACTTAACTTAAATTCCATTTATAAACAAAACCATAAATTCAAAAATTTACTTATATTTCAAATCCTACCTTACCATTTATTTATTTCACTTATTTAACTTATAGAAAATCACTAATATTTTGAAAAAGTCATTTTTAAATTTAAATTTAAATCAAAATATCATAATATTTTCATTTTTATAATATTTTATAAATTCTAGAAAAATATATATTAACCACGGATCTGTATACAATTTCTAACCTAGGTCAAATGATACGGATAATATATCATTTCAATCCGTAATTTACAAAAGGAAATTTATGGTTTTATCGTTTCAAAACCCGCAATCCCAAGTAAAATAAAATAAATAAAAATCGTTCAGGCCTATCATTTCAGCCCATAATATTTTTCCCTATTCTAAAGTCTGTTGGGTATGCATTATTTTAACCCATAGTGATTCTATTTTTACAGGGAACTTGCAGTGTGATAAACTGATATAAATAAACATAATAGCATTATATAACAGTAACAGATGATATAACAGGCGTATAAATAGGGGTGAACATCATATGATCATAGCATGGGCAGTTATAACATGATGATATGGTTACAGATTCAAATGTTATCACTTTACTAGTTATATACATATAAATGTCTGGTGAGAATTACTCACCTCTACAAGCTGGAGATAACAACCGAACACACAAAAAAGATCCAAAAGGCACAAAAACACGACTACGATTCAAGTGAGGGAGAGCCAAAGCTATTTGTCTTGTGCATATGAAACAAAACAATATATATATATAACATGAATTTCAACCCAAAATATAACTTTAAACAATCTAGAAATCATATACAACAAAGAATCAAACCCTTGCACTTGCTTCCACTATCACTATGCTCGGCCTAAAGAGTGATAAGGCACGACCATGGGGTCTATTTGGTCAAGTATAGGTCAAGTATGCTCGGCCTAACTAAGGTAATAAAGGCATGGAAGTTGATATGCATGAAAATACAAGTACAAGGCAAACAAGTGGATTTTTGTGCAAATATGGTTCGGCCATAGGCATGTATTAGCACGGCTAGGCCTAGTGGGGTCAGGGAATGATGTGGCAGTGTTCTTTGGGTCAGATAGGGGATGGAGAAGGTGATGCAAAGGGCGGCCAAGGGGTTGTATGAGGTGATAATGGTAATAGGAGCTCGGCTATGCATGATATAGGAAGTGTTTGCATTATTTTTGTGGATCTTCTCATCAATGGTTGCCACGGCCATGACATAACAGAGGTGTTGGAGGAGATGATAGTTGAGTATGATGGTGGTGGAGGTGGTGGTGATGGAGGTGGCTAGAGGCCAAACATATAGGTGAAAGCATAGGCAAGATAAATAATAAACAAAGAAGAAAGTAAGAGAGAAAAACATTACCAAACTTTGTTCGGATGATGATGGCCGAAAGTATTAGGGTTGAGAAACTTTTCTTTACATGAAAAAAAAATACGGCCGAAGAAAAGATAGGGTCGGCTCAAATTGATGGCAAGTGTTATTTGGAATTGAAAAGGCAAATGCATACCAAAAGTCATGGGTAAGTGAAAGGTTTCAAAACTCTTTATATTTCCTTTATTCTTTATTCATTTTAAACAAACGAAAAATGTAAATATATAAAATAAAAACAAAAAAAATAATGTATGAATAAAAAGAAATAAATAAATTTATATAAATACAAATTAATTGAGAAAATAGCTTAAAAATAGAAACTAGGTTTTAAAAATTGAAAATAAAATACAATAAGTTTTGGAAAATTATAACATCACTTTTAAAAATGTTTTAAAATAAAATATATACCTAACATGTCATATAACACATATTAGAACAAGATTTTATAAATAAAAATATTATTTATATAAATTAAAATAGAAAATTTTATTAAATAAATCAATTTACATGCAATATTGAAAAAAGCATAACTTTCACAATATAAATCGGATTGTAACAAAACGAAAAGCGATATTCTTGAAATTTAATTTATTTTCATAATGAAATATAAAATTCAAAAATTCAAATATTTAAATTTAAAATTTAAAAGTCAAAGTTTGACCAGATTGACAAAAAATCCACTTTTTGAAAAATATTCTATTTATTCAGGTTTGAAACTATAATTCACATAAAAATAAATTTATATTTGAAATAAAAAAACTTACCCATTTTAATAAATAAAATAAAGTTTTTAAATCAGGAATTTCAATTAAAATAATTAAAATATGCAAATAGAAATAATCACAAAATACAGGGTTGCTACACCCAACTCAAATCTTTTCGTCCTCGAAAAGAACGAACAAGGAAAATAAGGAAACAAGATAGGAAAACAAAATAGTACCTGAAACGAACAATTCCGGATTCGAAGCACGAATGCACTCCTCCATCTTCCAGGTACAATCTCGATCATCAGTACTCTATTGTACTTTGATCAGACTAACAGATTTCCTTCTTAACTGCTTCGTACCTCTGCTGACAATACGAAGTGGCTTACTCTCGACACTCAGATTCGGCTCAATATCCAAACCATGAAGAGCGAAAGGCAAAATAAGATGGGTCATGAAGATGCCAGAGAAGATGTGAGACGTGGAATATATCATGTACTCCAGAAAGTTTCTCGTGCAAATCCAAACAATAAGCAAAGAACCAACTCTTTCCATAATACAGAAAAGACCCTCGAAGAGGAAGAAGGTAGAAATAGCAAGAAGGTAGAATAGGTTGAAAGAAAAGGATGAATCATATTTTATAACTATATAAATTTCAATTTAAAATTTTATATTTAACATTTTAAACATTTTATAATATGATGAATATTCATTTGATTCAAATTTGATAGTTCAAAGTAAAAAATATTTAAAACATTTTTGAATTATTTAGACAAGTAAAATAAATGATCAAAATATCCTTTATATAATACTTTATCAAAATACTTTTATAACTCGATGTCTTAACAAGTTTACTTTCGTTCCTGCAGACTCTAGCTATGCGTTGATCAGGCGCAAAGCTAGAATTCTCCAGATACTTAGTAGACTTGTTTCAACACTCGGTGAAAATACTGAAAAACCTTTTAAAAACAGATATGGAAAATACAATCCAAAAAAATCAACCAAACCAAACATTTGTCCAACCATAGGTCGTAGATACACAATGGGTACGCCTGGATCCCGCAGGAAACATCCGTACCTGTACGCTATCTCAGCCTGCGAATTACGCCATGATGACTAGTAGACCGCATATACACAATGGTTACGCCTGGATCCCCCAGGAAACATCCTACCCTTAAGCTATCTCAGCCAACAGATTTTTCTACTAATACGACCTACATAGATCGCAGGATACATAATGATTACGCCTGTATCCCCCAGGAAACATCCGTACCCCCAGGCCATCGCATCCACGCTAATTACGCTATGCAGTCGCGATCATAATACCATGGAGATCGCTATGGAATTCGATGGACACTCGAGTATCATATCCGAAAAACCCAAATCAGAGAGAATAATATCGATAGAATGAATCCATAATGTGTCCACAAAGTGGATATCAAGCAGAAGGCACTTTCCATATCTTTACTTCGAAAATATGTATCATATAGGTCCATTCAAAGTCACTTTCAAATATCATACTTATATAAACTTCGATTATATAAGATTTATCTTTCCAAATTGAGTACCCTTACAAATCAACAGTTTTCAAATCAACTTCATATTTATACAAATCAAATTTATATAAGTTCGACAATTCCCAAATCTAAGTATTTAGTAAAACAAGGTTCTCAATTTCAATTCCTTGCAATAACGTTTTAGTTTCAAAATCATATATGATTTGTCTAAATCATTTCTTCCAAATTACATATATTCAGTTTCAAAGTTTCCAAAATAATAAGTTTAGAAAATAATCCTGGTTTCCAAATAAACAAAATTTAAGTCAAACAAATTCATTTCCAAAAATCATCATATAAATCCTAGGTTTTAAATTCCAATCTATTTTCGAAAACAAATATTTTTCTCAAAATTAATTATACTCAAAATAATTTCCAAGTTTAATCCCTTTAAAACCTTTTAAACTATTTATTTCTATTCAAAATATCAATTTACCTTTTTCAAACTATTTAAAACTAAATTTTATTCAAAACATTCCAAACTAAACTCTATATATTATAATTCAAAATAGTCTTATTCATTTACTTAACAAAACAGTTTCAACACATTTACCTAATCGAATGATTTATATTTTTCAGGATTACTTAGCTTTGAAAATTAAACCTTGATTTGGAAGTGCTCGAACTTTTAAAAATAGTCGGAGAAATCATATTTAAAATCCAAAAGTTGGAAATCACCAACAAATCAGTAAATCAATTCCAATAGATAAGGTTATACCAAAACAAATCTGAAACTCGAGGACTGAACACCGGCTTACATTAAATCATTTCAAATATATATACACATATATCTTTCGAAAATCATACCATACTTCGAAATATGAAATCAAAATTGGTTTCACAAAATCCATCGCATAGAAATGTTACTAGAGTGGCCTCTCCCCCACTCAGAAACTCGAAAATCAATATATGATGCATGCATTCGTCACCGAAATTATTTTCCACCAACATAAGTGGGTTCTGGACATTTATTTTCCTGAAACTTCTTTGAAATCTTTTGAAATCATTGGAATTCATTCGAATACATTTGAAACATTTCTTATTCGAAAAAATATATTTAAATCATATTATTATTATATATTTTTTAAAATCTTAAAACCAATTTCAAAACACCGTAGTTCGATTCCTCGAAATTCAAAACCCTTCAGTTATAAATCATTTTTATATAAGTCGAATTCTTATAATATTTTCAAAATTTCAAATCCTTTCGAAATTTCAAATTTTCAAAGAAAGAAAAATATATAATCCTTTCAAAGCTTCAAATTTTCATTTTCAAAAGATATAAAATCCTTATTGAAAACATTTTCCTTTTATAAAATGTTGTCATCCTTATCAAAATAATAATTTCGATGTATGCACAATTTCGAAATACAATCAAACACAAATTTCCAAAGAATGATTCAAGGATGGATTTCTAACAAACAGAGATTCAAATTTTTAGGACTCTAATCAAATAGAATTCTGATTCGAAGATAAGCTCGAACGCAGATAAGATAATTTAATTACCCAATAGAAGATGAATAAGCCTATATAAATTGCAGGCAACCTTAACTGGCCAACCGTGACTTCAGGAATATAACCAATGCGGAAATCTAAGGCAAATCGACATTCGATCGCCAAAGATAGAATCCAGGTAGAGCAGGAGATAGCATCGTAAACCGAGGATATAGAAATCTCCGCTGAATCAATGTCAAATTGTAAAGGAGTTTCACCCATTTACAAATCTTCAAAGATTTTCGAAATCCCTGATCTTTATAGAGGTCATTCAAATTGGAGTTATGGAATGCCCCAAAATCAAAAGGATAAAATAGGGAAGACAAGACTAGATTTTAGAACAAGTAGGAGCGTTCCAAAGTTCAATGAATCCTAATAGATAAGAATCCTAACCAAGAGATTTCTAACAAGGTGGATACCGAAGAGATGAAGTTTAGAAAATCTTGATTTAAAATAAGAAAAATTTATACTACTATAATCTTTGAAAATCCTTTAAAATCATTTGGAAATCATTTTATACTTCGAAAATACGTTCTCTCACAAAGAAAGAATACTGAGATTGATTTTACTCATTCTAGGGTATTTCTACCCTATCTCTAATGAGTTTTTGCTCCACAGGCTATGGTTTTCCTAAAACCAAAGCTCTGATACCAACTATAACAACTCGATATTTTCAGCCATTCGCATCCACACATGTCGAACTTCAATTGCTCAAAATACCGCATTGTAAATAAATTTGGAGAAAATGAAAAACAATCACAGAATCACAGACACAGATATATCATAATAACTCGCAGCGGAAATTAAAATACCATAGTAGTTCGTGAAGCTACTATAACAAAATCTCAAAACAAATACATAATATCAGTTTGAAAACATATACAATAGAAATCTCAAATATATAGAAGTTTATAAATACCAGAACTGAAATAGAACAACTAAAACTGAAAGGGAATAGATAACCAGACAAGCAGAATCTCCAACGATTCCTAGCTCCAGAAAAGAAATCCAAAGCTAAGCCGTAAATACTCAAGCTGACTCGAGCGTAAAGTAAAACACAAAATACTCGAGTCAGGACATACATACCTATATAACTGTAATAGTAATACACAGTAACCTAAAGGATGCTTGGGACCACCCATTCTTTAAGGATCCTTTAAACCATAAATTAAATACATCCCGTGGTTAATATTCCAAAATGGTATTTTATACTTCTAGATCAAATATCATTTAAAATTCAATATCACTTCAAATTCATTTCGAAATATCAAAATATCATATCTTTCCAAAACCACATTCATTTTTATTTAATTTAAATACCATTTCAAATCACATTTCAAAATGGTTTATATTTCAAATCAAAATACTTCATTTAAACCATTTAAATATTCCAATAAAACCAATTAAATATTCCATTTAAATCATTTAAATATTCCATTCAAATCATTTAAATATTCCACTTAAATCATTTAAATATTCCATTTAAATCATTTAAAAGTGAAGTTATTATATTTAATAATCAATATACAATTCTCAAAATTTTACCATTTTCAGAATTCATTTATTTACTTCAATTTATTGAAATGGTGAAATTCAACTTTCGCAGCATTTAGAAAATGCTACGGTAAATTTACATTTGAAAATAATTCATTTTAACAAGTATAGCATTTACAAAATGCTGTAATAGATTTTAGTTTAGTTCCTACAACTACAGCACTTACAAAGTACTATAATAGCCCTTAGTTCGATTCAGTCTTTTAGTTCATTTATATCAATTATAAAATTTACAAAATGTTGTAATATCTTTTACTTCAAAATGATAGCATTTCAAACTGTTGTTAATTAAATTCCAAATTTTCAATAAAATTTCATAAACAATTAAATTTTTATTTAAACAAATTTTAACTTATAAAAATCATATTTTCACACTTTTAAAAATGATCATTTAAATACTTTTTAATTTATGATTTTATAAAGTGAAATTTCACAAATAATTATCAAATTTTAATAATTCACTTATAAAAATCAATATACAATTTTATAACATTTCATTTACTTTACATTTAAATTTAATCTACCATTTCATAAATTAAATTTAAATTCCATTTTACTTTCTTAACTTAACTTTTATTTTTATAACACATTTCACATTTTCCAAGTTAAGTAATATTCAAATTTCAATTTTAAACATTTATTTATTTAACTATTTTTAATTTCTAGAAAAATCAATAACACTTTATAAAATCATTTTAAATTCAAATAAAAATCAAATTATCATATTTTCTTACTTAACTTAAATTCCATTTATAAACAAAACCATAAATTCCAAAATTTACTTATATTTCAAATCCTACTTTACCATTTATTTATTTCACTTATTTAACTTATAGAAAATCACTAATATTTTGAAAAAAATCATTTTTAAATTTAAATTTAAATAAAAATACCATAATATATTCATTTTTATAATATTTTATAAATTCTAGAAAAATATATATTAACCACGGGTTTGTGTACAATTTCTAACCTAGGTCAAATGATACAGATAATATACCATTTCAATCCGTAATTTACAAAAGGAAATTTCGGGTTTTATCATTTCAAAACCCGCAATCCCGAGTAAAATAAAATAAATAAAAATCGTTCAGGCCTATCATTTCAGCCGATAACGATTTTTCCCTATTCTAAAGTCTGTTCGAGTGTGTAACATTTTCAACCCATAGTGATTCTATTCTACAGGGAACTTGCAGTGTGATAAACTGATATAAATAAACAGAATAGCATTATATAACAGTAATAGATGATATAATAGGTGTATAAATAGGGTGAACATCATATGATCATAGCATGGGCAGTTATAACATGATGATATGGTTTACAGATTCAAATGTTATCAGTTTACTAGTTATATAAGTATAAATGTCTGGTGAGAATTACTCACCACTACAAGCTGGAGATAACAACCAAACACATAACAGAGATCCAAAAGGCACGAAAACACGACTACGATTAAAGTGAGGGAGAGCCAAAGCTATTTGTCTTGTGCATATGAAACAAAACAATATATATATATAACATGAATTTCAACCCAAAATATAACTTTAAACAATCTAGAAATCATATACAACAAAGAATCAAACCCTTGCACTTGCTTCCACAATCACTATGCTCGGCCTAAAGAGTGATAAGGCACGGCCATGGGGTGTATTTGGTCAAGTGTGGGTCAAGTATGCTCGGCCTAACTAAGGTAATGAAGGCATGGAAGTTGATATGCATGAAAATACAAGTACAAGGCAAACAAGTGGATTTTTGTGCAAATATGGTTCGCAATAGGCGTGTATTGGCACGGCCAGGCCTGGTGGGGTCAGGGAATAATGTGGAAGTGGTCGTTGAGTCAGGTAGGGGTTGGAGAAGGTGGTGCAAAGGGCGGTCAGGGGGTTGTATGAGGTGATAATGGTAATAGAAGCTCGGCTATGCATGATATAGGAAGTGTTTGCATTATTTTTATGGATCTTCTCATCAATGGTGGCCACGGCCATGACATGACAGAGGTGCTGGAGGAGATGACAACTGAGTATGATGGTGGTGGAGGTGGTGGTGATGGAGGAGGCTAGAGGCCAAACATATAGGTGAAATCATAGGCAAGATAAATAATAAACAAAGAAGAAAGTAAGAAAAAAAACATTACCAAACTTTGTTTAGATGATGATGGCCGAATGTATTAGGGTTGAGAAACTTTTCTTGGCATGAAAAAAAATACGGCTGAAGAAAAGATAGGGTCGGCTCAAATTGATGGCAAGTGTTATTTGGAATTGAAAAGGCAAATGCATACTAAAAGTCATGGGCAAGTGAAAGGTTTCAAAACTCTTCATATTTCCTTTATTATTTATTCATTTTTAAACAAATGAAAAATGTAAATAAAAAAATGTATGAATAAAAATAAATAAATTTTAGATAAATATAAATTAATTGAGAAAATGGCTTAAAAATAGAAACTAGGTTTTAAATATTGAAAATAAAATACTATAAGTTTGGAAAATTATAACATCACTTTTAAAAATGTTTTAAAATAAAATATATACCTAACATGTCATATAACACATATTAGAACATGATTTAACAAATAAAAATATTATTTATATAAATTAAAATAGAAATTTTTATTAAATAAATCAATTTACATACAATATTGAAATAAGCATAACTTTCACAATATAAATCGGATTTCAACGAAACGAAAAGCATTATTCTTGAAATTTAATTTATTTTCATAATGAAAGAAAAATTCAAATTTTCAAAATTTTCAATTTTCAATTCAAAAGTCAAAGTTTGACCAGATTGACAAAAAATCCACTTTTTTGGAAAATATTCTATTTATTCAGGTTTGAAACTATAATTCACACAAAAATCCAAATATATATTTAAAATAAAAAAATTTATCCATGTTAATAAATTAAATAAAGTTTTTAAATCGGGAATGTCAATTAAAATAATTGAAATATACAAATAGAAATAATCACAAAATACAGGGTTGTTACACGGTCAAGATCAATCTCAAGCTACATCATGTACACATATATAGGCAGTGCACATGTATACCAGACCAGGGATGAAATTCACAAGCTCCAAATTCAAAACAGCAAGAACACAACAGGTCCAACCATCAAGTTCAAACCATCCAAGTACAAAGGCAAGGCAATGCACTTCAATGATCAATTCAGGTCAGACCAACCAGAGATTGCAAACTAAAGGCACAAGTAACAAAAACAGAAAAGGATGTCCAGAGAACATACTCACTACATAACTCGAGCTAGCATATCATATATACAATAAGCTCCAGATTGTACACAAATGTGTGCACACATCAATCCAATACAAACTACATAATGTCAATGCACAAACATATATATACATATGTATATACACATGTATACATACATGTAGTGACAGCAAAACCAAAATGAACAAAATATACATGTGCATCTAACCGAAGCAATAGTGAGAGAGAACCAGAATACAACCAGATTATATGAAAATACAATATGTAGTGATATACAGTGACATATGATCAGAAGCAATGCAAACGGAAACATGGCAGTGGATAGAGCATGCATATGAAGCAACCAGACCTGACTGGAAGGTTCAGACATGAACCATAAATCAATATCAAACCAAACTGCACAAGAGTTCAATGCACATGATTTAAATGAACCAGATCATACATCGAACAAGTGGAAACGGATTTAGCATCAAATGAACAGAGAAAAGAACAAGCAGTTTCAAAGAAATGTGTGCATACACATTGAAACATGACTGTAGGCTGAGCAACCTGAACCAAAGAACTAACAAATGCAACCAAAATCAAGTGAAGTCATGAAGGCTACATGACAGTAGACAAAAATGCAATGCATCACTGAAATACAAAGATCGGGCCTCAACATAACAAATAAAACAACATTGCAAACAGGTCACACATGAATACATCATGCATATACAAGGACAACATGGGTGCAGTGAAGATAGTAGCTCGTGTCTACGGCAACACGAACACATGCAGTGAAATGGCAACTGACAACAAATAAATCAAGGGACCAGAGCACAAGTGAAGTATGCAAGAAAATGCAATAACAATATACAAGTACTCGAGGCAACATGGAAGCAGTGCAGCAGTTCGAAATGGCAACCAACAGAGTCAAGGCCGCAAGAAAATCAAGGTACGAATCAAGATCATCAGGGAAGGAACTAAATGTCGGAAGCAAATAGTCTCACAAAACAAAGTGGCCAAAGTCAACCACGACAACAGTCAAAGATTCAACTGGTTAAAGCAAATATCAGAGCCGTGATGAAAAAGGAGTCGAACAAATGAACAAATCAAACAAGCCGTGGTGGCCAAGAAATTAATCGACACCTTGTTAATCAAGTAAACAAATTATACGACTTTGAACAAGTCAGCAATCATCATTAACATCCAAACAACTTCGAACGACCGGAACAAAGTAAATGATAAATTCAAATAAATTTATACGAACGAAAATATAGGAATTCGAATCCTATAAACTATAACAACATCGGCCGTAAAAGATCATTCGAGTTCAAGTAATATCACAGTGCATAGAATTAATATGAACTCGAATCGAAGTCGAGGGTAATATAATTCGAAAAGGGGACAAATATACCAAATTCAAAGCATCATTCAACCTCGACAAATTGAAGCATCCGAGTGCAACTCGTGGAGACGATCGATTGCCAAAGAAAATCAGAAGAACAGCAATTGTAAACGATCAATAAAAGTCGGCCTTTTCAATTCAGCAAAGCCCTAGTTTTCGCACAGAATAAAGAAAAGCAAGAAGCCATTTTCACAAACGAAGAAGAGAACGAGACGAACAAATAAAAGAGGAAAAGATTATTTTTAATGTTTTGGGTCGGCTCTATAATATTTGGGCTTATAATTTTAAAATTAGGGTTTTGATTTTGTATTTGTGTTTAATTTGTATTTTTCTCTTTTAAACATTTTAATTTCTAGTCGTGTGACTAGGGTACGAGCTGCGGTGGTGTAGGTCGAGAATTCGCAAACTCAATGGCTGAGTTGTGGCAGGGTTTTGAGCATAGAGTTAAGCTTAGTCGATAGCAAGTGTCGCAAATTTACGTGTGTAAGCATCGGACTACTTAATTTCTAGTAGAAACCTTGGTGGCAGCACGTAGGCAGGGTTTTGCCGAAGCTGGGTAAATCTGTGTGCTCTATTTACTGCTTTTATTATTCTGCTATTATCTAAATCAGTGTTGAAAATATTTTTTACACTTCCGCAATAAATTTTTATAATTGATAGTATCACCCTATTCACCCTCCCCCTCTAGGGTGAAATCGATCCTACAAATGGTATCAGAGCCAGGTACAAAAGTCATTTTTGTTTTAAAAAGTTTGATTTTTCAAAGACCAATTTTTTTAAAATTTGAATTTTTAAAATGGCTTCTCTTAATGAGGGTCGGCTCAATATTATTCCTCCAATTTTTGATGGAATAGATTTTCTGAATTGGAAATTAAAAATGGAATTTTATTTAAAATCTGTTAATGTTAAATGTTGGAATATTATTGAAAATAGGTGTGATAGAATAGATGAGAAAAATACTTTGATTTTTTCAAAATCCGCTGCCACTAGTAATCATGGACCTATAAAAACAAATAGGTCACAAAAAAATTTCTTGTATAGGTGTAGTGGCAGGCTAAGGAACAACATCAGTGTTATCTAGATTCTGGCTGTTCCAGACACACAATGAGCGACAAATCAAAGTTCCTTAGCCTAGTATAAAGGTGGCAGAATCACAATGGGCAACAATGAAAAATTATCGTAAAGGTAACAGGTAATGGTATATTTATTTTGAACGATATATAAATTTGATAATCTGCATCATAATCTGAATTTAGTTCAGCCAGTTATTAATGATAATAAATGTTGATTCTGATTTATTCAAAATTGTTGGCCAATTATATTCTTACGCCAAGAACACTATAAAAATCTCTAGAGTCTTCGAACTACTTCATATTTATTAGCCTGGATTAATGATAGTTTTTTATTGGTTAATGATAAAACATTTGGTTATTTTATGGCCGACTCTATATTCACAGTTTTTGTTTATTGGCACGTCTTCAATTAAAATTGAAAAGAATTTCATTCAAAAAGGTCTTCAAGAATTTGTTGCAACTTCACGGTCTGGTCTATCAAATTTAACTAATGATAATTTCGAGTGAAAGGAAAATTCAGATGCGAATTACACTGGTAATCCAGTTGATAAAAAATTTTGTAGTGGAACGTGATTTATGTTGACACATTCAGTAATTGCATCAATTTTTCAAAGAAAAAAACTGCATATTTTTCATTTCAAATAATTTTCAAACTGTAGACATTTTTTCTTTTATAAAACCCCTTATAGAAAATCATTTTTGTTGACCTTGTTTCAGATTAGTCATTTTGGAAAATTTGATTTTATAATTATTTTTGGATTTGATTTTAAAAAACTAGATTGACTAATCTGTGTAACAACCCTAGATTTTTATGTATATTTTAATTTTGACTTTATTTCATTTTTAAATTATTCTAAACTTGTTTCATTTCAAACATTTCATTTTTAAATATAAACTTTGATTATTATGTGAATTATAATTCCGAATGGTATAAATTGAATATTTTACTAAAAAGTGGATTTCTGGTCAAACTGGTCAAACTTTGACTTTTTTTTAAATTTCAAATTTAAATATTTAAATTCTTAAATTTTATCTTTTATTATTAAATTATATTTAATAATTTGAATACGCTTTTCGTTTCGTTGAAAACGGATTTAAAGTGTGAAAGTTATGTATATTTCAATATTGAATGCAATCTGTTTTATTTAGCAATTTTGTCTATTTTAAATTATATAAATTATATTTTCTTTGTCATATTTTATTTTAAAATGTTTCATTATGTTATTTTATGTATATTTTTGTCTTTTACTATTTTTGAAGTGATAATAAAACTTTTCCAAAATTTACTGTATTTATTTCCTATTTTTAAAGGCTGTTTTCTATTTTTCTGCTATTTTCTTCATTTAAATTATATTTAACTAAAATTTGTATATTTATTTTGTGAATATATTTTTATTTTATGTTATTATATTTTTTATAAATATTTCTACAAGTCCATATAAATTTTCCAAAGTTCATTATGTTTTAATTTCCATTTTTCTAGACTAGTTTGCAATTTTGTGCTATTTTCTTATTTTAACCTTATATAATTAATACATATACGTATATATTTTATATTTTGTTATATTTTCGTATTTTTGAGTGAAATTATTATTATTTTCAGTAATTTAAACTTATATAAATAAATTAAATGTAATTTGAAAAGGCTATGACTTTTGACTTTCCTATGCCTTTTTATCTTCCACCTTTTCAAATTTAACATAACTTTTCATTCAATTAGCCATAATTTCTCACATCTTCATCCGACCACTTCCTTTCTCATTCACGTACATTCATTTTCTCATTTCCTGAAGAAAAAATTTCGGTCATTGCCTTTGATAAATTTTTGGTAAACTCTTTTTCTTTTGTTTTGTTTTTTACTTTTATTCTCCTTTGATTTGAGCTTTGCACTTGTTCTTCTTCATCATAGGTTCGGCCATGCTCCTCTCCATGCCCTGCCACCTCCACCATCACCTGAGAACACCTCCATCACCAGCTCCTCTCTAGCCAAACCCCAAGCCATGCCTCCTAGTTGATTGATCCATTACCAAAATCCAACAAAACTCCACTTTTGTCCTTAGTCGAGCACTACCATGCATACATCCACTTCCACACCCCATGGCCGCCACCAACACCACCTCCACCACCTCCAGCACCACCTGGACTCTCGGCAACATCATCATCTTTGCTACTACGGTGAAGGCCGTGACCCTAGTGGCCTTGACCGAGCCTAACTATGGCCTTGAATCCATGTATGTTGCCTTGTTAGTGTAGTTTCGATCACCACATACCTTTGCATCATCTTTTCCTATGTATGGCCGACTTGTTGAACCCAAAACCTGATCCAAACCTGATCCAAAACCATCCCATTACAGTGCTTTTCCAGCCCATTGCTGAAGCATATGAGGTTGAAGGCAAGTGCAAGTGGTTTGGAGATGTTTTGTGCATGAATTAATGTGTTGTTTAAATTTTTGTGAAGTGTTATTCATTTTATTTGAATTGTTTTGTCTCATGTATTCAAGGCATTTAGTCTTGTCTCTCTCACACTCAAATCATTATCGTGCTCTCATGCTTTTATGGATCTCTTTGAGTGTAGGTGTTTGCCATCTCCAGCTTAAACAGGTGAGTTATTCTCACCAGACAATATGTACGTATATAACTAGTAAATTGACCCCTTTTGAATCTATAAAATGCATTATCATGTTATATCTGCTATATTATGATTATATGATGTCCACCCATGCTTAAACACCTGTTATAAATCTGTTACTGTTATATTATACTGTTCTGTTATTTTTATCAGTTATCACACTACAAATTCCCTTTAGATTAGAATCACTATAGGTTGAAATGATACATACCTGAACGGACTTTAGAATAGGAGAAAATTATTATGGGATGAAATGATAGGCCTGAATGATTTTCAATTATTTTCATTTACTTAGGATTGTGGGTTTGAAATGATCAAACCCGAGTTTTCTTTGTAAATTACTGGTTGAAATGATATATTACCCGTACCACTTTACCTAGGTTAGAAAATGAAATACAGACCCGTGGTTGAAATATATTTTCCAATTTTTTTTAATATTTTAGAAATGTAGATATTATAATATTTTGATTAAAATTAACTAAAAATGATTTTTGTAAAGCATTAATGATTTTTTGAAAATTTATAAGTGAAATAAATTAATGGTAAAGTTAGAAAATCTGAAATGTAAGTTTTTTGGAAATTTAAATTTGGTAATAATTGGAATTTAAATTAAATTTCAAAATATGATAAATTCATGATAATTTTGGATTAAAGTGAATTTAAAGTGATTTTATAATATATTAATGATTTTTGAATGAAGTTAAAATGTGAAATGAATGAATAATTAAGTTGAAATTTTGAAATATAACTAAAATTAGAAATTTGTGAATTTGGCCTAAAAGTGAATTTTAAGTTAAGTAAATAAAAATGGAATTAAGTTATATTTGAAAATTTAAAATTAAGTGTTAAGTTAAATTTAAATTAAATGAATTTAAATTTAATGTTGGAATTTGATAAGTGAATTATTATTAAATCTTGATTTTTGAATGGAAATTTAACTTTATAAAATCATGAATATAAGGGTATTTAAATGATGATTATAAAAGCGAAATTATATGATTTTATAAGTTAAAAATGATTTAATAAAAATTTAATTGTTTGTGAAATTATACTGAATATTTGAAGTTAATTAACTGCATTTCTGAAATGCTATTAATTCTAATGTAAATGATAATACAGCATTTGTAAATGTTGTAGTTGATAATAACGAACCAAATGCTAAATCTAATTAAAGACTATTATAGCATTTTTGTAAATGTTATAATTGTTGATGAATTTAACTAAGTTTATTTGAAACTAATGTATCCTTATTACATCATTTAAATGCTGTCTTTTGTTAAATTGAACTGTTTTGAATGTGACTTTCCGTAGCATTATCTAAATGCTACAAAAGGTGAATTTTCACTGTTTTGATAAAATTAAGTGAATGAATGAACTTTGAAAAGTAAAAAAAAAATTACTTAAGTGAATGAATGAACTTTGAAAAGTTAAAATTTTTGGAAATTTAATTATTAAATACAATAACTTCATTTTATGATTCAAAATGAAGTAAATTGTTTTGAAACATAAACTATTTTGAAATGTGTGTTAAAATGGTATTTTAAGTAAAATGAATATGGTTTTGAAAGGATAGGATATTTTGATAATTTGAAATGGATTTTTGAAATGATATTGAATTTTTAATAATATTGATTTAGAAGTATAAAATACCATATTGAAATTTTAACCACGCGATGTATTTAATTTATTGTTTAACTGATTCTTAAAGGATGGGCGATCCCAAGCACCCTTTAAGTTATGGTGCATTTCTACTATAGTTCACTTGAGTTGGTTTACATTATATAAGTATATATTGTCCTGACTCGAGTGTTTTGTGTTTTACTTTACGCTCGGGTCAGCCTGAGTATTTACAGCTTAGCTTTGGATTTCTTTCTGGAGCTAGGAATCGCTGGAGATTCTGCTTGTCTAGTTATCTGTTCCCTTTCAGTTTCAGTTGTTCTATTTCAGCTCTGGTATTTATAAACTGCTATGTATTTGAGATTTCTATTGTATATGTTTTTCAGACTGATATTATGTATTATGTTTTGAGAGTTTGTTATGGTAGCTTCATGAAATACTATGGTATTTTAATATCCGCTGCGAGTTATTCTGATATTTCTGTGTCTGTGATTCTATGATTGTATTTCATTTGCTCCAAATTTATTTTCAACGCGGTATTTTGAGCAATTCAAGTCCGGCATGTGTGGATGTGAATGGCTGAAAATAGCGGGTTGTTACAATCTGACTCCCTACTAATTATCCAAAAAGGTAAATAGTGATTGAAAAAGTGATGAGTGTAGATATTAATCATATATTATAACTTGAGACGGTATAATTACTAAATTTCTTTACAAATTTAAACAAGAGTTATAAACACTTTTTGTTGGTAAAAATTGCATGATCATTTTTATTTCTATCATATTTCTATCGACCATCACTCATCATAATCCAATATAATATGTCAATATGTGGTATTTTAAACAGGGAATCATTCATTTTTCATTTTATATTTTTCTATAAAAAAGATCCAAAGTATTCACTCTCATTTAAAAGTCCTCACGGTTATGCATGAGTGAATTATTTGGAATTTTTGATTATGTGCTTCCATGCTCATTTAAAAGTCCTCACGGTTATGCATGTACGGAACGCATATTAAATTGATTAATTAAATAAACAAGTTGATTCTAATCTCATTTAAAAGTCCTCATGGTTATGCGTGGTTAGAAGATACTTGAATTCATTTTTTTCAAAAGAAAAAATTGGAATACTACTAGTCTCATTTAAAAGTCCTAACGGTTATGCATGGTTAGTAGATATTCAAATTCCTGAAATAAATATACCACAAATAGACACAACTGTATGGCTTTATATGATGGCACCATTCATATCACTCTAAAATGGAATTGCGTCAAACAGAGTATTTATGATTTTTGTTTGATTTTTTATTGAAATTTAATATTTATATTCGATTGAGTTTTAATGTCTATCACTTTATCTCTATTTTTCTAACACTATTACTCTTTTGCTGATAACAAAAGGGGAGGGAAAAGTTAAGATTTTGATAAACAAAGGTCAAATATTTTCTATACGCATCCAGGTTCATTTATTCATTTTTATTTATTTACATGCAGATATGAAGGGGGAACTTTGTGTAGAGAGAGAGCATTCAAATAGAGGGAGCAAATTGAACGATCAAATACATTTAGATATATGTTCGTTGTCATCAAAAGGAGGAGTTGTGGAATATGCGAGTATATGATTTTTTTGATGATAATAAACATATACATATATATATGTATATATTCATTTAAATATATTTGTTAATGTACTATTATATTTTTCACATAATTAAATAAATATTTGCTGAATAAAATAAATAACACAAAATTTAAATTCAAATAGATATTTTATTCAAACAAATATTTATTATAATTTTGAATAGTACAAATTTGAGCTCTCACTATATATATACAAATTCAATGACAATTCAAATTCGATTGCATCACAATTTATCATTTACAAATGCACCTCACTACAATTCACTCATTCACTCGTATTTAATCTTCAACTTGAATCCAGCATCTGAGCAATCTGCAAAAATATACACTGGCACAGTAAAATTTGTCTGAATATGTTGGTGGTGTTGATGTTGATGTTTGTTTATTTCCACCACGCTTTTCAAGCGCAAATTCTGATAATACGGGTGTAAGCGTTGTTTTCTTAGAAATTTGTGTATAATCTTTATTAAATGAAAAGCTCCCATTATCATTTAATAAAAAATCTAATCCAAGGATTAATTTGATATCCTGTAGGTTTAATTCTAAAACCCAAAGTTGTTTTATATTATAATATGGGGACCATTCTCCACATGTATTTGTAAAACATATATTTATATTTTTGACAATATCTGTTATTATAATTGTTGTTCCATCAAACTGGATACTTTGTTTAGGTTTATCTGCTTTTGTAACGTGTTTATATGGAATAAGGCTGGAGAAAATAGTAGAACTAGTTGCACCGATATCAATAAAAGCTAGAACTTGTATATCGATTCCTTTTATATTAAGTTTTGCTGGAATATGTAGTTCTTTTAAACTTCCAGTATTACAAATTAGTGGAATCTGTATTGGTTTATCAATAATATTTAAATGAGCATGATGTTCATGGTTATTATTGTTTAAGTTTATTTGTTCTTGGCTATAAACTTGTTCGTTTAATAAATCATTGTTATGGGTGATTATACATTTTCCTTTGTCGAGAGTTAGTAGTTTATTTTTTAAATCTTCTAATTCTATTTCTATGTTGTTTGTTCTTTCTTCAAGAATTTTTATTCTGTCTTCAATTATTTTATTCTTATCAGTATAAATAAGCTTTATTTCTTTAGGAACTTGTATAGCAAATTTGTTTGTAGCACAGATTTGGCAAATCTCGATTGTGCAAGTTGTACATTTATATCGTTTGTCAAAGGCAGGGTACCAAGGACAAAACTCACATTTTTTGTGTCAGTTCCCATTTTGTACTTGAAATTATGGATACGGATTTCTTTATTCATTATGTTAAAAAGGATTCATTTGTTAATCTTCTTCAAATGTTGTTAGTTCATTGATTAGACCATAATCAGATGAACATACTTGTTCATGTTCTTCTAAACCTTCAAGAGAGATTATAGAGTATATTGTTGATGTTTCTAAAACATCAAAAGCAATTTCTATTAGATCTTCTTTGAGTGATCAACAAGATTTGATTCTCTTGTATATAAGTTTTGTTTTTTTGGACATGAGGATGATAAATGTCCTTTTTCATTACATGCAAAACATGTAATTGTATTTGCGTATGTTTTTTTTGGATTATATTTCCTAACATGTCTATCTTTATTTAAGTATAGTCTTCTAGCATTTGATCTTCTTAAGTAATATTTTTTCGTATATTTCTTTTTGAATTTTGGTTTATTCTCAATCTTATGAGAACCATATTATTGTGGTGTATATATTTGTCCACAAAACCCATAATTTTTTGGTTTTAATTCCTTTTGGGTTTTTATGTAGGTACATCTCTTTTTTAATTCTGAGATGATATGTGTAATTCTTATCCCAATGTTATTATAACTTGGAGGTAAGTTTCCAGGTTTATCTTGATAATCTGTTATCCAAGATCGATGTATTTTTTTTCCTAAATCACCTGGTAATTTAGAAAAAAGTATGTTGCCTACTTCAGTATTATAATAATTTCCTGAAATTTTAGCAAAGTGTAAATATTCTTTTAGCAATTTTATTATGTATCTCCAGTCTAGGAGTTGTATTTGCTCAAGATCGCGCATTGCTTCTTGTTGCCTTATTGTTATTCATGTGTTCACGTCTCTTCCATTCAAGATAGTGCGTATGGAATAAGAAAAGTTATAGATATTATTTCCTTGGGCGACAAGGTTCACAATATCTCCTGGGAAATCCTTTTTGTATGATTCCCATATTGCTTTGGCATTATCACCTAAGTAATTTTCAGCAATTCTGATCATTTCTTCACCAGAATTGATGTTTAGATGTCTTGCTGAATAGTCTCTAGCTATTGCGGCAGTCCATTGTTCTAGAAATGTATCTAGCAACTGGGGATGGCATTCAGTTATGTTTAAAATGACTGAGTTGTTTTGGAAATAAGATTTCTCATCAGGTAATCTTTTTCCTATTGTCCTTAAATTTGGATTTTTATTTGTATATGTATTGTATGCTCTCCTAGGAGGTTGTCCTATTTCATATGGCATTGCTTGGTCTTTGTTTCTATCTGGATATTTATGACTAATTCCTGATTCAGCATTTGTTTCAGGATCAGCTAAATCCATGTGTTCTGTAAATTCTGAAATGATATCTTCAAGAATATCATTTTTATGAATTTCTGTAGATAGAATTGAATCGTTTAGGTAATTACTAATATTTTGTATTTCCCTTATTCTTATATTGCTTTCATCATCAATATAAATAAAAGTGCCTTGGTTTATTTGTCTTGATGATTTTAAACTTTGTTCAAGATTAAATATGTCAGATGGTTCAAGAACCATCCCAAGTTCTTCTGCATAAATGATCTTATTCATTTATTCTTTTGCTTAATTCTTCGGTTTCATCATCTGTTTCAACTTCTTGTTGGTTTGATGGACCATAATCCTTGAATCTAATGGTAATAGATTTGTTTAGGTTGTTATATGTTACAACATTGTTTGGTTTCATTGTTGCAGCTGTTTCATTTGGATTTGTTATATTCCATTCGTGACCAGCAAGAATAGAGGAATCAATTTCCATAGGTTTTATGAAATTTATTCCAGTGCAGTTTAATGTTTCAATGATCTTGTATAATTTTATTTTTATTTTAGGGGCATGTCTGGACATACATTTTCCCAAAATGTTATATCAAGTAATATGTTTTTTCCTCGGAAATTTTCATATTCTTTAGTTTGTATGACTAGTTTTACATGTTTGTAAAAATCATTTATGTCCATTGTAAAGTTTGGGGCGATATAGACAGTACCAATGTTATTGTTCATATCAACTTCCATAGTTCCAAATATGGCTCTATCTAAGTCTTGATGTCTGTCATCTATTAGTATTAATAGAAGTTTTGCTCCTATTTTTTGTCTTGTTAAACCCCATACTCCTATGACAATAAGTCCTAGGTGGATCATTTTATATTTTTGTATTTTAAGTTGGTTTATGGCTTCTGGAGTCATAAGATTTATTATCTGTTGGTTTCCATCTGGAACAGGAAACATATGTTCTCTGTGGTGTCTGTGTAATCCTGTTATTACCGTAAATATACCAGTCCTGTATATTTCTCTAGGATTAAATGTATTTAGTTGGTTATTTGAAAATATTTCAGTATCTCTGTTAAGATCAATTATTTCTTCTAATTGAGTTTGTGTGTTTGTACTTCTTCTAAGTACATTATCTATCCATCCCAATGATGAGATAGAATTTGTTTCATTAGTCCTGTTAGATCTGTCATCTATTAAGGTCCTAGAGGGGCCACTAAAAGATATTCTTCTATTCATATTTTATCAAGTTGTTTGTACATAAGAAAGTTTATTTTTTATTTTTTACTTATTATTGTTGTTGTAGGATCATTTGGTCCTAAGTTCATTTTTTGTAAACTTTCAGCTAATTTATTTATTTCAGATTCTTGGCCTTTACTTGTGTGATCTATGTCAAACATCTTGTTTTGAATATTATCAATTTTGTTTTGTATTTGTGTTAACATAGCTATTATTGTATTATTTTGTAGTATTTGTATTCTATCACTTTTTCCTGAAAAGTCGTGTTTATTATATCCAACATTTATAGTAG
The DNA here is from genome assembly GCA_030765085.1 of Allium cepa. Lineage (NCBI taxonomy): Eukaryota > Viridiplantae > Streptophyta > Magnoliopsida > Asparagales > Amaryllidaceae > Allium > Allium cepa. The sequence goes on from CM060928.1 coordinate 275,512,830, forward strand.
CATCACTAAATCTGTAGTTTGATTCTACGTATTTTGTTGCTTTTTGGAAATATTTATTTTCAAAACTCATTAACTTAAAATTAGAAGTTTGATTTCTTTTAACATTTCTTCAATTTGTTGTATCTGTTTATCAATTTGATTTTTATCTTTTTCCGTTTGTTCTTTTAATTTTATTATTAATTTTTTAGAATGTATTTCTATGTCTTTAGGTTTATTTTCTTCAATTAGATTTATTAATTGAATTATGTCTTTTTTTATTAGGGAATTCTTTTAATTTTATCACTTTAAATTTATCCAAAAGTTTTTTTAAGGTTAATTCAAAATTATCTATTTTATATACACAAAAACAGAAATTTTGACAGTAAAACAGCATAGCAAGTATTGTTAAATGAAGGTGAAAAAATCTCAAAAAAAATTGTTTGAATTTGAATGGTAGCTAGAGCTTATTTTTGAAATAAGTTTCAAATAGTGAGTCAAATAGTAAAGGTATTAGCATTAAAAATTAAAACAAGCTTAATTTTATTAAAATAGGGTATGCTTACATCCCCTAAACCCAAACTTGCTTCCAATAATCAAAGGCACACCAAGTACCTGAAAAATATGAAAATTAAATTGGTTGTATAAAAGAAAATTACCTGACCAAAGCAGCAAACAGTGAACAAGAAGAAAAAAATCAAATGTAGATAAATGAGAAGAATAGGATTTTAGAACAAAAACTAGAGACGTAACTGAAGAACGAAAACGATGAAAAGGATGGTTGATGACAATTGTGGATAAGCAAATTCTATTGAACCCCTTAAAAGGACTAGCAACATAGTTTTGGGGGTCCAGAACCGTGATGGCTAACGCAAAATCAAAGATTTTGATGGTTGGATTGATTAAAAATTATGTGATCGCTACCTTTAATTTCATGATGTAAATGAAAAGAAATTTTCCATAATTTTAGAATTTAACTAATTATAATTAATATATTAACCTTTAGCGTTTGGTAGAGAATAATATCTATGGAAAAAAGGTTTCTATGATATTTTCTTTAGAGAAATAGTGATTTCATAATTTTCTTAAAACGAAAAAAGTTAAGTTCACGTCATGTAAATTTGCTCAGAGAATTCAAGAGTTCAATTTGATGGCAAAAGCAGAATTTTCGATTAAGTCGGTTTTATGAGAAACAAGTAATGAAACGATACGATGCGTGTGTCTATATATATGTATATATATACACATATATATATTGATGTGTGTGTACATTCAATTTCAATGAGCTAGACGATTCAAATGAGTCAATTTAAAGATATTTTTTTTGAAAGTTTTGACATTGAATCATCGAGTCATACATATGCATGTTTATTTCATTTTTTGAAGCGTAGCGATTCAATGTTTAATATTAACTTGACAAAATCACGGTTGGATCGGACATTTAAAATATTGTGACTCGTCCCACTGAAATTCAAACCAGCAACTGGACAATCCTTTAGGAGTTGGCGCATAATGCACATTCTTTAAATTCATTTAAGAATAATCTGAAACTTTAATAATAATTCAAATATGCAATGATTTGACAATGATGGAGAAGCTTGCGAGGAGAAGCATTGAATAAATGTGAGCTTCTTGCTCAAGCAGGTGCGTGGGAACACATAAATTCCTACTAGCTTGTAGCGTGAATGTCCCGAATTAGTCCGCTTGGTTTGCCTTAATTCCACGCTTTAGGGCATCTCCAAGTAGTTTGCTTTAATTTTGAAAGCTGAATGCCCATTTACTTAATAGTAAGGACAGCTTATTTTTTGGCCATCCTTCGTGGAATAGCGCAATAAACGATTTCTGTTTACCGCTAATAAATGTATTTATATTTAATGTATTTGTTTGGTGTCGTATATTTACATATTCCGTTTTCAGTCTAGACGAGTCAAATGATAATTCATAATGAAGTTTTTCTTATCGGTACAAAATAAGACTGTGCATGCTATGCGAAATTGAAAATAATATTAGTACGAGCTTCTATGTATAAAAGAACCATCTAACTCATAAACGAGACATTATATTAGACCACTCAGATTTATTCAACTAAAATTTCATCTTTTTAAAAGACGAACAGATTTTTCAATATAGAAAAAAGAATACATAATCATCAAAACTGTAACAACTCGGATTTTTGGGTTATTAAATAAATAAATAATGATTTAAATTAGAGAATTTAAATAATTAACTTGTAGTTTTTATTCTTTTTATAGAAAGATAATTTTTTTATAATGATTGATTTTAAATCATTGTGAAATTTAGTAATATTAGTGTTTTTAAGGTGTTGTGATCATTTAAAAACACTAATGAGATTTTAGCTAATTATGAAATATAAAAATATAAAAAGCATTCTTTGTTAAAATTTACTTTAATAATTTCCTATAAGAGCTTAGCTATTGTTTTGTGTTCTTGGGCATTTTGCTTTAGAAAGTTAAGTATTAGCGAATTGGGGATTTTAGACTCAGGGAAAAAGTTGGAGAAAAATTTAGTTTCAGGGACAAGAAGTTTACTTTTTAGTTCACACTAAAAAGTGTCCTTCAAACTAAAAAAACAAACTTTTCTCTAAGACTAAATTTTTTTGCTGCTTCTTCCTTAAGCCTATTTTCCTGTAGCAAATTTAACTAAATACAAGAAGTGATAAGAAAATAATAATAAGATTTATTTTCTTATTGGGTTCATCGACAACCTAAACCCATTTAGTTAAGAGAAAATCTTCCTTCCTATTTCCTATGCGTTCTTTTTTTCTCTAGCAAACTCAGTAACCTAAAACTAAAGTTAGAAAACCAAGCTCTCCTAAAACCTAGAAGCTAATCTACAAGTAAGAAGAATTATCAATTGCTAGAAATTTAGGGTAATGATTTCTTAACCTATTCTATCTTTTGGAATGATTAATTTCCATTTATAGGGTTTAATTTATGGTTATTGCTTGTTTGGTTGAGATAATTTTCTAGGGTTTGTTGTTTGTAATAAGAAGCTGCTGTAGTTGTTTTGGGCTACTAAATTGAAGTGTAAGGGTGAGTTAATCACTCACACTACTATCTCTAAATTATTTATCGCATGTTGTTGATTTTGGTATGGAATGATTGAGAATTTAAGTGCTGATTTTGGTATGGAATGATTGAGAATTTAAGTGCTGATTTTGGTATGTTTGTGGTTAAAAATCTATATTTCATTCTCTGTTAAACTTTTTTGCTATAAATCGGTTTTAAACCCTATTCTATGTTCCAATTGCTTTGATTCCTTTTCCCTATGACTGCATGTGTATTTTATGCCATATTTAATAAGTACAAGACGCTGTAATGTATAAACATCGAGCCAAAGATGTTTGAAGTCAACGGTTGGTGGAAAGAGGCCAAGAATTCATTCCAGGCAATCCTACTGGTCGACCGGTCAAGGTCGACTGGTCGGCGCCTAGAATGCTAATTCCAAGTACCCACTTCTATCTCTTGTTGTTGTTTCACCCTTGGTTTTTGTTGATTTATTCCGATGTTTTTCGGGTGTTTTCTGTCCAATTTTCTGAGTTTTGTTTCTCCGATGTCGATGAAATTTGAATGAATGTTTTATGAAGTTGTTTGTATTCAAAATCTAATACACACACACACACACACACACACACACACACATATATATAGTTTGAAAATCAATTTTCAAAGGATAGTTTATTATAATATACCAATTTCAACACTAATTTCCATATCAATTCAATTCCTTTTAATAAATAATTTTAAATAAGTAATTCATATATATATATATATATATACACATTGAGTATTATTAATAGAAATGATTTTATAGGTTTAAAAGTATGGTTTTGGAATACAACCCTATTTTACTTCTAAATACAAAGTGTGTGTGCGTGTGTGTGTCTATACATAGCTTTTGAAAAAAACAATATAGCAAGCTGACCCATAGAGTTTTATGGGATTTTGGATCAAATATCGATATATACAAATATGTTTCGACGTCCATTTTAGACTTATAGTATGTATTTTATCAAGTGATAAACAAATACATACATTTATAGTTGATTATAAAAGAGTTTATGGATTTTGAATGTGAAGTTCAAAGTAATAGATAAATAAAATGTTAGAAATCATTTTTCTATAGGGTTAAAAGTTTATTATTTCATTTCAATGCCTTAAATTCTTATTGAATTCAATTTTGTTTAGCCTTTGACTATTTATATGCTATTTTGGGAATATTATTGTGATTCTGGGTTTATTGCTTCTGTGTAGTTACTGTCTTCATTCGTATAAGGAATTTAATTAAATGGTTTAGCAATACAAGTAGTATGGAACATTTGTATTACTTTATCGATCAATTGTTGGACTTGTTCGATTGAATATTTTTAGTCGAGTGAAATTTACATTTGTTTCGTAAATATTTAAGTATCGAAAAGTGGTTATGGAACATTGGTCGATATTCATTTAGTTACTCATTGAAAGTAGGTTACACTTATCGAGTGGAGTTTACTAACATTTAGTAAAGATTCGAGTAAACCCAAGTGGTTATGGGACATGCGGCCATTACTTGAATGATTATTATTTGAAAGTATATAACATTTATTTGGTTGAATTTTCATACCCATCCTTGGGTGAACCATTTGGGCGAATTTATGGGTTTTTAGACCCATCTTTGATACTCGTTTATAGCGAGTTATGACTAGCGAAGTGCTTGTATCTTGGGTTGGCGCACGAAGTGTGTCTGTCTTGTGATGATTTGCGAAGTGATTATATATATTGCTAGTTTATGAATTTAACATGCGATGTCCTTGTCCTATCGATGTGTGAAGTGCACGTCAATCTGTGTTAACACGCGAAATGTGTATCTATTATTATAGCTTCTGATATGCTTGCTTTTGGTTTGATTTGCGATGTGTTTATCGTTGTGGTTTATGATTTGTGACTTACTTTTATTCTAAGTCATTCAAGTTTTGACTCGCTTTTAAGCAGTCTTATATTTTCTAGTGTTACTTTGCTTTATGCAAGCTCTTATATTCTAGGGTTTTCGATGTATTTTCCGTATCATCGTATTTGAGATGATTGTCGTTGATAGGCATGAGGAGTTTCGATGACATGGTGATTTTGTTTTGTTGCCTTATTATTCGCATATGGCATGCAGTGGATAGATATTATTATGCCTTATGTTTTATGCAAATTTATTAGTGAATTATCATTGGTGAGACCATTTTATGTTTAGTGTGATATACTATTTGGGTTTATACATCTTTGATGCTATACATATTTATTATTTTATGTTCTCATACTTTTGGATATTTAGAGATAGTCTGACCCATTTATTTTATAATACTGATGTCAGGTTGAGACTTGACAGCTACAAGGACTCAGCGACTTTGGATTTGGGCTAGCTATAGTAGTTAGATGAAGTAATAGCTTTGTGATATAGTTCCCTTTTGAGATGTTGATCTTATTTATATGCTTATGCATATCGTATTGACTTGTGTAGTCTTATACATATATTTAAACCTATCATTGTTGATATAGGTATATATGTATATGTAAGTATAGTGTTTCATTTTGTAGACTTACACTTTTAAAGAGGGAATAGATGTATTTTATTTCTGTTGCAACATCTGATTCTGTGTTATATCCGTTGTTATATATTGTTCTGAATTATGCTAAACCATTGTATTATATTTTTGCGCTTGGGTCAAATATGTCGAATTACCTCTTGTAAGAAAAGAAAGAAAAATTTAGTCACATGATTCGACGTATCGATACTCGCTCAAAGCAATATTACAGATGGTCGCTTCTAACCATGCTTAATATTATTCGACAATATTACTTATAATATACTTGAGTGATGCGAGCATATAGGTGGGCTTTACAAAAACTCCACTATGCGAGGATATTATCGACCAAATGTGTCACCCACACTTTAACTTGCATCGTCGCCGACAATCGTGCCATGTAATGAACAGAGTAATGACTAGACTAATGTTTAATAAAACTTCTTACGAATTGTGATTCAATTGATAGCCTAACATTATGTTGTGTAAATTTTAATTAATTTGCACTAATGCCAAACCATTGTGGAATAGTTAAACTTTTGCACGAAAGCAACCAAAAGGATCTGGCTTGTCGATTAATTATCAATTGCCAATTCAATGAACAACAATCACCAAACATAGAAAAAATAGAGAAGTAGAGAACACAAAGATTTAGCATGGTTCAACCAAATTGTTTATGTCCATGGACCCAACTATTCTTTATTTTACTGAAGAAAGAGAATACAAGAGAGATGTTACAAAATTATACGCAATAAAATGGAGTAACTAACATATAATTACAAATTGAATAATCAATTTCTCTAAAGACTTTTTTCCACTCAGAACCCCTAATTTGATTTGACTACAGAAATTAGGATACTGAAGAAGAGAATAATGATAGGTGCTCTTTTACATACAAATATGAAAATGAACTTTCTTTACTTAAATAGACTTAAGAATGGAGGAACTACTTGGAGATTAAGTAAATTAGTCGCTCAACTGTCTTGAAAGCTTTCCAAATATCCATGATTTGATTTCATTACGAATAGATAATGGTGATCTTGGTTCTTATGATTCCCCTTGCTTGAATTAATCTCCATTAACAATTTTTTTCTTTCTTCATATTATAAAATCAATTAATTAACAGATAGACCTCTTTCCTCATTTATACATCCACTAACTAATTAATTGTTTGAACAAATAATTAGTATCCTTCTAACATAAATTATCCTCTTTTAACTTTTCTTTTGTTCTTTCCACGTATAATCTAATCAATTGATAAGATCAATTAGTTAAGTTCTTTACTTCTTTGGCAAATATTTGAATCACCCAAATTTAACACTTCAGCTTGATTCAATTACAACAATCTCTCTTCATCACCACATCTTAATAAATTGTTGGGCCTACACCACATGGCGCAAAGCTCAATATGAACAAGTTTGGGAATTGTTGCCCAAATTTAGCTTTCAAATATTTCTCAAATATAAGGAAGATAGTATGCACATCAACAAACAAAACACACATGAGCAAATACCAACATATCTGATGTAGGAGACGAACATATGATACTAAACTTTGAGAGATCAATGAAGAGTTACTATCGCGCTTCACCTTCTCCATTTCATACCGAGTGAGAGCATACTCAAATTATCTACCTCAATCTTGTAACGACCTACCTTTTTGACCCTCCAAATTTGACGCTAACATATCCACAATATTCACGTGTCAAGCATCCAAGTGTTAAAAAGACATATTGTTGGGGTGAAAGAAAGAAAAGAGAGAATAGAACCTCATGTCATGATGAGTAATACATACTATCCATATGATATGATCTTTACAAAAGAAACTCTAATATTCATTCAACAATCAGAGTCTAACCTATGATCAGTCTGGACAGTTATAATAGTCTATCCTTACAAATACCGATAAATACAAAATAAGAAATGGAGAATATTTTAAAGGACAAATTATCCTAATAATTTATGCATAAGGACCCAAGTCTAATTTTTGCTACAAGGACAAGACCAAAGCCCATCCTATAATTGTGCTTTCCATCGTTCAATTTTTATGACATCCCTCGTAGGAATGGCAATGGGGTGGGTTGGGGCGGGTTTTTAGTGCCCCATACCCGTCCCGGATTTTTTAGACCTCGCCCCAGACCCGCCCCGTAGACCCGGTGCGGGTCTGGAATTTTGCTCAGTACCCGAGACCCGTACGGATCAGGGTAGACCCGACCCGCCCCAAGACCCAATGAGTCTCATGTATTGATTCAAAATTGTGTACCAACTTACATATATTTATTTGTTTATACTCGTTATCACCAAATAATACATGAAATACAAATAACAACGTGTCTAAGAAAAGTTAGTAAAAATGACGTGTACAATAACAATTCAGAATATATATACATATGTTATTGTATAATTATCAATGACGCAACTTAATACTCTAATTTTTTTATATAGATTATTTATTGGAACATTTTAATATCCATGCTAGAATCACTTATATCTAAGAAGATTAATAAATCATTATAGTAACAAAGCAGTTTCATGAGATGTTAGTAGTGCGGGTCGGGTTAGGGCGGGTCAACCGAACCCCGACCCGACCCTAGACCCAGAGCACTAAGACCGGTTCACGGGTCTACCCGCCCTAATGACCCAATGAGGCAGGTCTGGACGGGCCAAAACAGGGGCGGGTCGACCAGATTTGGACCCTAGACCCGCCCCATTGACATCCCTAATCAAAAGCCTCATTCTCTTTCTCAAACCCATCTTACGTGGACCGCACCTATTCTCTACCACGAATTCCTCATCCACTACTCATCCTAAGCTCCGACTAAGATCCACAAAAACAAAAATCCAGAAGCGAGCTTCTTCAGGCAACTGGGAAAATTAATGTTTGTGCATCAAAGTTGGACAAAGATATATTTAGTATGGTAAGAAGCGAATACATGTAAAAGTTAAAAGAAATGCATGATATACCCGAATAATTGTGATGGAGAGGCATGCGTTGGTAGTCTGTGGATTAGAAGGTGATGGAGGTGAGTTACAGTAAAACCTTGGGGTAAACTATATCTGTTGTAGTTGTCTCTTCTATTTTTGGAAGAAGGAAGATATTCGACGGAAGGTAGTGCATTTGGAAAGAGCTACGTAAAGTTGTCCAAGGGTGAAAACTGGGGTGCGTAAATCGATATCAACATACCTCATGGATTGTCCTTGTGCTTTATCTATAATCATTGAGTATGCCAGCTTGGTAGGAAATTGTTGAATATGCGAGATATGACTTTTTTTATAATAATATATATATACATATTCATTTAAATGTATTTATTAATGTACTGTTATATTTTTCACATAATTAAATAAATATTTGTTGAATAAAACAAATAACACAGAATTTAAATTCAAATAGATATTTAATTCAAACAATATTTATTACAATTTTGAATAGTACAAATATGAGCTTTCACTATATATATATATATATATATATATAAATTCAATGACAGTACAAATTCGATTACATCGCAATTTATCATTTACAAATGCACCTCACTACAATTCACCCATTCACTCGTATTTAATCTTCAACTTGAATCCAGCATCTGAGCAATATGTAAAAATATACATTGGCGTAGTAAAATTGAAAAGAAAATATTTTGCAGTGTAAAATAAAATATGATTTTGAAAATATTATTTGCCTCGGTTATTTGGGTTGTTCGTCGTCATTTAAATTTGAATTCATCATATACGAATAGCTTGTGACATGACAGTGTATCACTGTACATGCCACAAGTCCGTACACACCGATATACACTTGATAAAATTATAGGGACAGGTGAGCACTGGTTAAAACCAAATGAAAAGTCGGGTTCAACTCAAGTGCAATAAAAATAAAGTCACGATGTCAGCACAAGGTCAAACTGAGCTTTAAAGATGGATTCAACACAGGTGCAATCAAAATGTACAGGCTCGAGACAGTCTGTAACAACTCGATATTTTCAGCCATTCGCATCCACACATATCGGACTTGAATTGCTCAAAATACCGCATTGTAAATAAATTTGGAGAAAATGAAACACAATCATAGAATCACAGACACGGATATATCAGAATAACTCGCAGCGGAAATTAAAATACCATAGTAGTTCATGAAGCTGCTATAACAAAATCTCAAAACAAATACATAATATTAGTTTGAAAACATATACAATAGAAATCTCAAAAACATAGAAGTTTATAAATGCCAGAACTGAAATAGAACAACTGAAACTGAAAGGGAATAGATAACAAGACAAGCAGAATCTCCAACGGTTCCTAGCTCCAGAAAAGAAATCCAAAGCTAAGCTGTAAATACTCAGGCTGACTCGAGCGTAAAGTAAAACACAAAACACTCGAGTCAGGACATACATACCTATACAACTGTAATAGTAATACCCAATAACTTAAAGGATGCTTGGGATCGCCCATCCTTTAAGGATCCTTTTCCCGTGGTTAAAATTCCAAAATGGTATTTTATACTTCTAAATCAAATATCATTTAAAAATTCAATATCACTTCAAACTCATTTCGAAATATCAAAATATCATATCTTTCTAAAACCACATTCACTTTTATTTAATTTAAATACCATTTCAAATCATATTTCAAATTGGTTTATATTTCAAATCAAAATACTTCATTTAAACCATTTAAATATTCCAATTAAGCCAATTAAATATTCCATTTAAGTCATTTAAATATTCCATTTAAATCATTTAAATATTCCATTTAAATCTTTTAAATATTCCATTTAAATCATTTAAAAGTGAAGTTATTATACTTAATAATCAAATATACAGTTCTCAAAATTTTACCATTTTCAGAATTCATTTATTTACTTCAATTTATTAAAACAGTGAAATTTCAACTTTCGCAGCATTTAAAAAATGCTACGGTAAATTTACATTTGAAAACAATTCATTTTAACAAGGATAGAATTTACACAATGGTGTAATGGATTTTAGTTTAGTTCCTACAACTACAACACTTACAAAGTACTATAATAGCCCTTAGTTCAATTTAGTCTTTTAGTTCATTTATATCAATTACACCATTTACAAAATGCTGTGGTATCTTTTACTTCAGAAATGATAGCATTTCAAAAATGTTGTTAATTAAATTCCAAGTTTTCAATAAAATTTCATAAACAATTAAATTTTTATTTAAACAAATTTTAACTTATAAAAATCGTATTTTCACACTTTTAAAATTGATCATTTAAATACTTTTTAATTTATGATTTTATAGAGTGACATTTCACAAATAATTATCAAATTTTAATAATTCGCTTATAAAAATCAGTGTACAATTTTTATAACATTTCATTTACTTTACATTTAAATTTAATTTACCATTTCATAAATTGAATTTAAATTCCATTTTATTTCCTTAACTTAACTTTTATTTTTAAAACACATTTCACATTTTCCAAGTTAAGTAATATTCAAATTTCAATTTTAAACATTTATTTATTTAACTATTTTTAATTTATAGAAAAATCAATAACACTTTATAAAATCATTTTAAATTCAAATAAAAATCAAATTATCATATTTTCTTACTTAACTTAAATTCCATTATAAACAAAACCATAAATTCAAAAATTTACTTATATTTCAAATCCTACCTTACCATTTATTTATTTCACTTATTTAACTTATAGAAAATCACTAATATTTTGAAAAAATCATTTTTAAATTTAAATTTAAATCAAAATATCATAATATTTTCATTTTTATAATATTTTATAAATTCTAGAAAAATATATATTAATCACGGATCTGTATACAATTTCTAACCTAGGTCAAATGATACGGATAATATATCATTTCAATCCGTAATTTACAAAAGGAAATTTAGGGTTTTATCGTTTCAAAACCCGCAATCCCAAGTAAAATAAAATAAATAAAAATCGTTCAGGCCTATCATTTCAGCCCATAATGATTTTTCCCTATTCTAAAGTCTGTTGGGTATGCATTATTTTAACCCATAGTGATTCTATTTTTACAGGGAACTTGCAGTGTGATAAACTGATATAAATAAACATAATAGCATTATATAACAGTAACAGATGATATAACAGGTGTATAAATAGGGGTGAACATCATATGATCATAGCATGGGCAGTTATAACATGATGATATGGTTTACAGATTCAAATGCTATCACTTTACTAGTTATATACATATAAATGTCTGGTGAGAATTACTCACCTCTACAAGCTGGAGATAACAACCAAACACACAACAAAGATCCAAAAGGCACAAAAACACGACTACGATTCAAGTGAGGGAGAGCCAAAACTATTTGTCTTGTGCATATGAAACAAAACAATATATATATATATATATATATATAACATGAATTTCAACCCAAAATATAACTTTAAACAATCTAGAAATCATATACAACAAAGAATCAAACCCTTGCACTTGCTTCCACTATCACTATGCTCGGCCTAAAGAGTGATAAGGCACGACCATGGGGTCTATTTGGTCAAGTATGGGTCAAGTATGCTCGGCCTAACTAAGGTAATAAAGGCATGGAAGTTGATATGCATGAAAATACAAGTACAAGGCAAACAAGTGGATTTTTGTGCAAATATGGTTCGGCCATAGGCATGTATTAGCACGGCTAGGCCTAGTGGGGTCAGGGAATGATGTGGCAGTGTTCTTTGGGTCAGATAGGGGATGGAGAAGGTGATGCAAAGGGCGGCCAAGGGGTTGTATGAGGTGATAATGGTAATAGGAGCTCGGCTATGCATGATATAGGAAGTGTTTGCATTATTTTTGTGGATCTTCTCATCAATGGTTGCCACGGCCATGACATAACAGAGGTGTTGGAGGAGATGATAGTTGAGTATGATGGTGGTGGAGGTGGTGGTGACGGAGGTGGCTAGAGGCCAAACATATAGGTGAAAGCATAGGCAAGATAAATAATAAACAAAGAAGAAAGTAAGAAAAAAAAACATTACCAAACTTCGTTCAGATGATGATGGCCGATAGTATTAGGGTTGATAAACTTTTCTTTACGTGAAAAAAAATACGGCCGAAGAAAAGATAGGGTCGGCTCAAATTGATGGCAAGTGTTATTTGGAATTGAAAAGGCAAATGCATACCAAAAGTCATGGGTAAGTGAAAGGTTTCAAAACTCTTTATATTTCCTTTATTCTTTATTCATTTTAAACAAACGAAAAATGTAAATATATAAAATAAAAACAAAAAAAATAATGTATGAATAAAAATAAATAAATAAATTTATATAAATACAAATTAATTGAGAAAATAGCTTAAAAATAGAAACTAGGTTTTAAAAATTGAAAATAAAATACAATAAGTTTTGGAAAATTATAACATCACTTTTAAAAATGTTTTAAAATAAAATATATACCTAACATGTCATATAACACATATTAGAACAAGATTTAACAAATAAAAATATTATTTATATAAATTAAAATAGAAAATTTTATTAAATAAATCAATTTACATGCAATATTGAAAAAAGCATAACTTTCACAATATAAATCGGATTGTAACAAAACGAAAAGCGATATTCTTGAAATTTAATTTATTTTCATAATGAAATATAAAATTCAAAAATTCAAATATTTAAATTTAAAATTTAAAAGTCAAAGTTTGACCAGATTGACAAAAAATCCACTTTTTGAAAAATATTCTATTTATTCAGGTTTGAAACTATAATTCACATAAAAATAAATTTATATTTGAAATAAAAAAACTTACCCATTTTAATAAATAAAATAAAGTTTTAAAATCAGGAATTTCAATTAAAATAATTAAAATATGCAAATAGAAATAATCACAAAATACAGGGTTGCTACACCCAACTCAAATCTTTTCGTCCTCGAAAAGAACGAACAAGGAAAATAAGGAAACAAGATAGGAAAACAAAATAGTACCTGAAATGAACAATTCCAGATTCGAAGCACGAATGCACTCCTCCATCTTCCAGGTACAATCTCGATCATCAGTACTCTATTGTACTTTGATCAGACTAACAGATTTCCTTCTTAACTGCTTTGTACCTCTGCTGACAATATGAAGTGGCTTACTCTCGACACTCAGATTAGGCTCAATATCCAAACCATGAAGAGCGAAAGGCAAAATAAGATGGGTCATGAAGATGCCAGAGAAGATGTGAGACGTGGAATATATCATGTACTCCAGAAAGTTTCTCGGGTAAATCCAAACAATAAGCAAAGAACCAACTCTTTCCATAATACAGAAATGACCCTCGAAGAGGAAGAAGGTAGAAATAGCAAGAAGGTAGAATAGGTTGAAAGAAAAGGATGAATCATATTTTATAACTATATAAGTTTCAATTTAAAATTTTATATTTAACATTTTAAACATTTTATAATACGATGAATATTCATTTGATTCAAATTTGATAGTTCGAAGTAAAAAATATTTAAAACATTTTTGAATTATTTAGACAAGTAAAATAAATGATCAAAATATCCTTTATATAATACTTTATCAAAATACTTTTATAACTCGATGTCTTAACAAGTTTACTTTCGTTCCTGCAGACTCTAGCTATGCGTTGATCAGGCGCAAAGCTAGAATTCTCCAGATACTTAGTAGACTTGTTTCAACACTCGGTGAAAATACTGGAAAACCTTTTAAAAACAGATATGGAAAATACAATCCAAAAAAATCAACCAAACCAAACATTTGTCCAACCATAGGTCGCAGAGACACAATGGGTACGCCTGGATCCCGCAGGAAACATCCGTACCTGTACGCTATCTCAGCCTGCGAATTACGCCATGATGACTAGTAGACCGCATATACACAATGGTTACGCCTGGATCCCCCAGGAAACATCCTACCCTTAAGCAATCTCAGCCAATAGATTTTGCTACTAATACGACCTACATAGATCGCAGGATACACAATGATTACGCCTGTATCCCCCAGGAAACATCCGTACCCCCAGGCCATCGCATCCAGGCTAATTACGCTATGCAGTCGCGATCATAATACCATGGAGATCGCTATGGAATTCGATGAACACTCGAGTATCATATCCGAAAAACCCAAATCAGAGAGAATAATATCGATAGAATGAATCCATAATGTGTCCACAAAGTGGATATCAAGCAGAAGGCACTTTCCATATCTTTACTTCGAAAATATGTATCATATAGGTCCATTCAAAGTCACTTTCAAATATCATACTTATATAAACTTCGATTATATAAGATTTATCTTTCCAAATTGAGCACCCTTACAAATCAACAGTTTTCAAATCAACTTCATATTTATACAAATCAAATTTATATAAGTTCGACAATTCCCAAATCTAAGTATTTAGTAAAACAAGGTTCTCAATTTCAATTCCTTGCAATAACGTTTTAGTTTCAAAATCATATATGATTTGTCTAAATCATTTCTTCCAAATTACATATATTCAGTTTCAAAGTTTCCAAAATAATAAGTTTAGAAAATAATCCTGGTTTCCAAATAAACAAAATTTAAGTCAAACAAATTCATTTCCAAAAATCATCATATAAATCCTGGGTTTTAAATTCCAATCTATTTTCGAAAACAAATATTTTTCTCAAAATTAATTATACTCAAAATAATTTCCAAGTTTAATCCCTTTAAAACCTTTTAAACTATTTATTTCTATTCAAAATATCAATTTACCTTTTTCAAACTATTTAAAACTAAATTTTATTCAAAACATTCCAAACTAAACTCTATATATTATAATTCAAAATAGTCTTATTCATTTACTTAACAAAACAGTTTCAACACATTTACCTAATCGAATGATTTATATTTTTCAGGATTACTTAGCTTTGAAAATTAAACCTTGATTTGGAAGTGCTCGAACTTTTAAAAATAGTCGGAGAAATCATATTTAAAATCCAAAAGTTGGAAATCACCAACAAATCAGTAAATCAATTCCAATAGATAAGGTTATACCAAAACAAATCTAAAACTCGAGGACTGAACACCGGCTTACATTAAATCATTTCAAATATATATACACATATATCTTTCGAAAATAAAACCATACTTCGAAATCTGAAATCAAAATTGGTTTCACAAAATCCATCGCATAGAAATGTTACTAGAGTGGCCTCTCCCCCACTCAGAAACTCGAAAATCAATGTATGATGCATGCATTCATCACCGAAATTATTTTCCAGCAACATAAGTGGGTTCTGGACATTTATTTTCCTGAAACTTCTTTGAAATCTTTTGAAATCATTGGAATTCATTCGAATACATTTGAAACATTTCTTATTCGAAAAAATATATTTAAATCATATTATTATTATATATTTTTCAAAATCTTAAAACCAATTTCAAAACACCGGAGTTCGATTCCTCGAAATTCAAATTCAAAACCCTTCAGTTATAAATCATTTTTATATAAGTCGAATTCTTATAATATTTTCAAAATTTCAAATCCTTTCGAAATTTCAAATTTTCAAAGAAAGAAAAATATATAATCCTTTCAAAGCTTCAAATTTTCATTTTCAAAAGATATAAAATCCTTATTGAAAACATTTTACTTTTATAAAATGTTGTCATCCTTATCAAAATAATAATTTCGATGTATGCACAATTTCGAAATACAATCAAACACAAATTTCCAAAGAATGATTCAAGGATGGATTTCTAACAAACAGAGATTCAAATTTTTAGGACTCTAATCAAATAGAATTCTGATTCGAAGATAAGCTCGAACGCAGATAAGATAATTTAATTACCCAATAGAAGATGAATAAGCCTATATAAATTGCAGGCAACCTTAACTGGCCAACCGTGACTTCAGGAATATAACCAATGCGGAAATCTAAGGCAAATCGACATTCGATCGCCAAAGATAGAATCCAGGTAGAGCAGGAGATAGCATCGTAAACCGAGGATATAGAAATCTCCGCTGAATCAATGTCAAATTGTAAAGGAGTTTCATCCCTTTACAAATCTTCAAAGATTTTCGAAATCCCTGATCTTTATAGAGGTCATTCAAATTGGAGTTATGGAATGCCCCAAAATCAAAAGGATAAAATAGGGAAGACAAGACTAGATTTTAGAACAAGTAGGAGCGTTCCAAAGTTCAATGAATCCTAATAGATAAGAATCCTAACCAAGAGATTTCTAACAAGGTGGATACCGAAGAGATGAAGTTTAGAAAATCTTGATTTAAAATAAGAAAAATTTATACTACTATAATCTTTGAAAATCCTTTAAAATCATTTGGAAATCATTTTATACTTCGAAAATACGTTCTCTCACAAAGAAAGAATTCTGAGATTGATTTTACTCATTCTAGGGTATTTCTACCCTATCTCTAATGAGTTTTTGCTCCACAGGCTATGGTTTTCCTAAAACCAAAGCTTTGATACCAACTATAACAACTCGATATTTTCAGCCATTCGCATCCACACATGTCGAACTTCAATTGCTCAAAATACCGCATTGTAAATAAATTTGGAGAAAATGAAAAACAATCACAGAATCACAGACACAAATATATCATAATAACTCGCAGCGGAAATTAAAATACCATAGTAGTTCGTGAAGCTACTATAACAAAATCTCAAAACAAATACACAAGATCAGTTTGAAAACATATACAATAGAAATCTCAAATATATAGAAGTTTATAAATACCAGAACTAAAATAGAACAACTAAAACTGAAAGGGAATAGATAACCAGACAAGCAGAATCTCCAACGATTCCTAGCTCCAGAAAAGAAATCCAAAGCTAAGCCGTAAATACTCAGGCTAACTCGAGCGTAAAGTAAAACACAAAATACTCGAGTCAGGACATACATACCTATATAACTGTAATAGTAATACACAGTAACCTAAAGGATGCTTGGGACCACCCATTCTTTAAGGATCCTTTAAACCATAAATTAAATACATCCCGTAGTTAAAATTCCAAAATGGTATTTTATACTTCTAGATCAAATATCATTTAAAATTCAATATCACTTCAAATTCATTTCGAAATATCAAAATATCATATCTTTCCAAAACCACATTCATTTTTATTTAATTTAAATACCATTTCAAATCACATTTCAAAATGGTTTATATTTCAAATCAAAATACTTCATTTAAACCATTTAAATATTCCAATAAAACCAATTAAAAATTCCATTTAAATCATTTAAATATTCCATTCAAATCATTTAAATATTCCACTTAAATCATTTAAATATTCCATTTAAATCATTTAAAAGTGAAGTTATTATATTTAATAATCAATATACAATTCTCAGAATTTTACCATTTTCAGAATTCATTTATTTACTTCAGTTTATTGAAATGGTGAAATTCAACTTTCGCAGCATTTAGAAAATGCTACGGTAAATTTACATTTGAAAATAATTCATTTTAACAAGTATAGCATTTACAAAATGCTGTAATAGATTTTAGTTTAGTTCCTACAACTACAGCACTTACAAAGTACTATAATAGCCCTTAGTTCGATTCAGTCTTTTAGTTCATTTATATCAATTATAAAATTTACAAAATGTTGTAATATCTTTTACTTCAAAATGATAGCATTTCAAACTGTTGTTAATTAAATTCCAAATTTTCAATAAAATTTCATAAACAATTAAATTTTTATTTAAACAAATTTTAACTTGTAAAAATCATATTTTCACACTTTTAAAAATGATCATTTAAATACTTTTTAATTTATGATTTTATAAAGTGAAATTTCACAAATAATTATCAAATTTTAATAATTCACTTATAAAAATCAATATACAATTTTATAACATTTCATTTACTTTACATTTAAATTTAATTTACCATTTCATAAATTAAATTTAAATTCCATTTTACTTACTTAACTTAACTTTTATTTTTATAACACATTTCACATTTTCCAAGTTAAGTAATATTCAAATTTCAATTTTAAACATTTATTTATTTAACTATTTTTAATTTCTA
Source organism: Allium cepa (assembly GCA_030765085.1). NCBI lineage: Eukaryota > Viridiplantae > Streptophyta > Magnoliopsida > Asparagales > Amaryllidaceae > Allium > Allium cepa. Next base: position 275,531,358 of record CM060928.1, read on the forward strand.
GAAAAATCAATAACACTTTATAAAATCATTTTAAATTCAAATAAAAATCAAATTATCATATTTTCTTACTTAACTTAAATTCCATTTATAAACAAAACCATAAATTCCAAAATTTACTTATATTTCAAATCCTACTTTACCATTTATTTATTTCACTTATTTAACTTATAGAAAATCACTAATATTTTGAAAAAAATCATTTTTAAATTTAAATTTAAATAAAAATACCATAATATATTCATTTTTATAATATTTTATAAATTCTAGAAAAATATATATTAACCACGGGTTTGTGTACAATTTCTAACCTAGGTCAAATGATACAGATAATATACCATTTCAATCCGTAATTTACAAAAGGAAATTTCGGGTTTTATCATTTCAAAACCCGCAATCCCGAGTAAAATAAAATAAATAAAAATCGTTCAGGCCTATCATTTCAGCCGATAACGATTTTTCCCTATTCTAAAGTCTGTTCGAGTGTGTATCATTTTCAACCCATAGTGATTCTATTCTACAGGGAACTTGCAGTGTGATAAACTGATATAAATAAACAGAATAGCATTATATAACAGTAATAGATGATATAATAGGTGTATAAATAGGGTGAACATCATATGATCATAGCATGGGCAGTTATAACATGATGATATGGTTTACAGATTCAAATGTTATCAGTTTACTAGTTATATAAGTATAAATGTCTGGTGAGAATTACTCACCACTACAAGCTGGAGATAACAACCAAACACATAACAGAGATCCAAAAGGCATGAAAACACGACTACGATTAAAGTGAGGGAGAGCCAAAGCTATTTGTCTTGTGCATATGAAACAAAACAATATATATATATATAACATAAATTTCAACCCAAAATATAACTTTAAACAATCTAGAAATCATATACAACAAAGAATCAAACCCTTGCACTTGCTTCCACAATCACTATGCTCGGCCTAAAGAGTGATAAGGCACGGCCATGGGGTGTATTTGGTCAAGTGTGGGTCAAGTATGCTCGGCCTAACTAAGGTAATGAAGGCATGGAAGTTGATATGCATGAAAATACAAGTACAAGGCAAACAAGTGGATTTTTGTGCAAATATGGTTCGGCAATAGGCGTGTATTGGCACGGCCAGGCCTGGTGGGGTCAGGGAATAATGTGGCAGTGGTCTTTGAGTCAGGTAGGGGTTGGAGAAGGTGGTGCAAAGGGCGGTCAGGGGGTTGTATGAGGTGATAATGGTAATAGAAGCTCGGCTATGCATGATATAGGAAGTGTTTGCATTATTTTTATGGATCTTCTCATCAATGGTGGCCACGGCCATGACATGACAGAGGTGCTGGAGGAGATGACAACTGAGTATGATGGTGGTGGAGGTGGTGGTGATGGAGGAGGCTAGAGGCCAAACATATAGGTGAAAGCATAGGCAAGATAAATAATAAACAAAGAAGAAAGTAAGAAAAAAAACATTACCAAACTTTGTTTAGATGATGATGGCCGAATGTATTAGGGTTGAGAAACTTTTCTTGGCATGAAAAAAAATACGGCTGAAGAAAAGATAGGGTCGGCTCAAATTGATGGCAAGTGTTATTTGGAATTGAAAAGGCAAATGCATACTAAAAGTCATGGGCAAGTGAAAGGTTTCAAAACTCTTCATATTTCCTTTATTATTTATTCATTTTTAAACAAATGAAAAATGTAAATAAAAAAATGTATGAATAAAAATAAATAAATTTTAGATAAATATAAATTAATTGAGAAAATGGCTTAAAAATAGAAACTAGGTTTTAAATATTGAAAATAAAATACTATAAGTTTGGAAAATTATAACATCACTTTTAAAAATGTTTTAAAATAAAATATATACCTAACATGTCATATAACATATATTAGAACATGATTTAACAAATAAAAATATTATTTATATAAATTAAAATAGAAATTTTTATTAAATAAATCAATTTACATACAATATTGAAATAAGCATAACTTTCACAATATAAATCGGATTTCAACGAAACGAAAAGCATTATTCTTGAAATTTAATTTATTTTCATAATGAAAGAAAAATTCAAAAATTTTTTTGGTCAATCTGGTCAAACTTTGACTTTTGAATTGAAAATTGAAAATTTCAAAATTTTCAATTTTCAATTTTCAATTCAAAAGTCAAAGTTTGACCAGATTGACCAAAAATCCACTTTTTTGGAAAATATTCTATTTATTCAGGTTTGAAACTATAATTCACACAAAAATCCAAATATATATTTAAAATAAAAAAATTTATCCATGTTAATAAATTAAATAAAGTTTTTAAATCGGGAATGCCAATTAAAATAATTGAAATATACAAATAGAAATAATCATAAAATACAGGGTTGTTACACAGTCAAGATCAATCTCAAGCTACATCATGTACACATATATAGGCAGTGCACATGTATACCAGACCAGGGATGAAATTCACAAGCTCCAAATTCAAAACAGCAAGAACACAACATGTCCAACCATCCAAGTACAAAGGCAAGGCAATGCACTTCAATGATCAATTCAGGTCAGACCAACCAGAGATTGCAAACTAAAGGCACAAGTAACAAAAACAGAAAAGGATGTCCAGAGAACAGACTCACTACATGACTCGAGATAGCATATCATATATAAAATAAGCTCCAGATTGTACACAAGTGTGTGCACACATCAATCCAATACAAACTACATAATGTCAATGCACAAACATATATATACATATGTATATGCACATGTATACATACATGTAGTGACAGCAAAACCAAAATGAACAAAATATACATGTGCATCTAACCAAAGCAATAGTGAGAGAGAACCAGAATACAACCAGATTATATGAAAATACAATATGTAGTGATATATAGTGACATATGATCAGAAGCAATGCAAACGGAAACATGGCAGTGGATAGAGCATGCATATGAAGCAACCAGACCTGACTGGAAGGTTCAGACATGAACCATAAATCAATATCAAACCAAACTGCACAAGAGTTCAATGCACATGACTTAAATGAACCAGATCATACATCGAACAAGTGGAAACGGATTTAGCATCAAATGAACAGAGAAAAGAACAAGCAGTTTCAAAGAAATGTGTGCATACACATTGAAACATGACTGTAGGCTGAGCAACCTGAACCAAAGAACTAACAAATGCAACCAAAATCAAGTGAAGTCATGAAGGCTACACGACAGTAGACAAAAATGCAATGCATCACTGAAACACAAAGATCGGGCCTCAACATAACAAATAAAACAACATTGCAAACAGGTCACACATGAATACATCATGCATATACAAGGACAACATGGGTGCAGTGAAGATAGTAGCTCGTGGCTACAGCAACACGAACACATGCAGTGAAATGGCAACTGACAACAAATAAATCAAGGGACCGGAGCACAAGTGAAGTATGCAAGAAAATGCAATAACAATATACAAGTACTCGAGGCAACATGGAAGCAGTGCAGCAGTTCGAAATGGCAACCAACAGAGTCAAGGCCGCAAGAAAATCAAGGTACGAATCAAGATCATCAGGGAAGGAACTAAATGCCGGAAGCAAATAGTCTCACAAAACAAAGTGGCCAAAGTCAACCACGACAACAGTCAAAGATTCAACTGGTTAAAGCAAATATCAGATCCGTGATGAAAAAGGAGTCGAACAAATGAACAAATCAAACAAACCGTGGTGGCCAAGAAATTAATCGACACCTTGTTAATCAAGTAAACAAATTATACGACTTTGAACAAGTCAGCAATCATCATTAACATCCAAACAACTTCGAATGACCGGAACAAAGTAAATGATAAATTCAAATAAATTTATACGAACGAAAATATAGGAATTCGAATCCTATAAACTATAACAACATCGGCCGTAAAAGATCATTCGAGTTCAAGTAATATCACAGTGCATAGAATTAATATGAACTCGAATCGAAGTCGAGGGTAATATAATTCGAAAAGGGGACAAATATACCAAATTCAAAGCATCATTCAACCTCGACAAATTAAAGCATCCGAGTGCAACTCGTGGAGACGATCGATTGCCAAAGAAAATCAGAAGAACAGCAATTGTAAACGATCAATAAAAGTCGGCTTTTTCAATTCAGCAAAGCCCTAGTTTTCGCACAGAATAAAGAAAAGCAAGAAGCCATTTTCACAAACGAAGAAGAGAACGAGACGAACAAATAAAAGAGGAAAAGATTATTTTTAATGTTTTGGGTCGGCTCTATAATATTTGGGCTTATAATTTTAAAATTAGGGTTTTGATTTTGTATTTGTGTTTAATTTGTATTTTTCTCTTTTAAACATTTTAATTTCTAGTCGTGTGACTAGGGTACGAGCTGCGGTGGTGTAGGTCGAGAATTCGCAAACTCAATGGCTGAGTTGTGGCAGGGTTTTGAGCATAGAGTTAAGCTTAGTCGATAGCAAGTGTCGCAAATTTACGTGTGTAAGCATCGGACTACTTAATTTCTAGTAGAAACCTTGGTGGCAGCACGTAGGCAGGGTTTTGCCGAAGCTGGGTAAATCTGTGTGCTCTATTTACTGCTTTTATTATTCTGCTATTATCTAAATCAGTGTTGAAAATATTTTTTACACTTCCGCAATAAATTTTTATAATTGATAGTATCACCCTATTCACCCTCCCCCTCTAGGGTGAAATCGATCCTACAAATGGTATCAGAGCCAGGTACAAAAGTCATTTTTGTTTTAAAAAGTTTGATTTTTCAAAGACCAATTTTTTTAAAATTTGAATTTTTAAAATGGCTTCTCTTAATGAGGGTCGGCTCAATATTATTCCTCCAATTTTTGATGGAATAGATTTTCTGAATTGGAAATTAAAAATGGAATTTTATTTAAAATCTGTTAATGTTAAATGTTGGAATATTATTGAAAATAGGTGTGATAGAATAGATGAGAAAAATACTTTGATTTTTTCAAAATCCGCTGCCACTAGTAATCATGGACCTATAAAAACAAATAGGTCACAAAAAAATTTCTTTTATAGGTGTAGTGGCAGGCTAAGGAACAACATCAGTGTTATCTAGATTCTGGCTGTTCCAGACACACAATGAGCGACAAATCAAAGTTCCTTAGCCTAGTATAAAGGTGGCAGAATCACAATGGGCAACAATGAAAAATTATCGTAAAGGTAACAGGTAATGGTATATTTATTTTGAACGATATATAAATTTGATAATCTGCATCATAATCTGAATTTAGTTCAGCCAGTTATTAATGATAATAAATGTTGATTCTGATTTATTCAAAATTGTTGGCCAATTATATTCTTACGCCAAGAACACTATAAAAATCTCTAGAGTCTTCGAACTACTTCATATTTATTAGCCTGGATTAATGATAGTTTTTTATTGGTTAATGATAATACATTTGGTTATTTTATGGCTGACTCTATATTCACAGTTTTTGTTTATTGGCACGTCTTCAATTAAAATTGAAAAGAATTTCATTCAAAAAGGTCTTCAAGAATTTGTTGCAACTTCACGGTCTGGTCTATCAAATTTAACTAATGATAATTTCGAGTGAAAGGAAAATTCAGATGCGAATTACACTGGTAATCCAGTTGATAAAAAAATTTGTAGTGGAACGTGATTTATGTTGACACATTCAGTAATTGCATCAATTTTTCAAAGAAAAAAACTGCATATTTTTCATTTCAAATAATTTTCAAATTGTAGACATTTTTTCTTTTATAAAACCCCTTATAGAAAATCATTTTTGTTGACCTTGTTTCATATTAGTCATTTTGGAAAATTTGATTTTATAATTATTTTTGGATTTGATTTTAAAAAACTAGATTGACTAATCTATGTAACAACCCTAGATTTTTATGTATATTTTAATTTTGACTTTATTTCATTTTTAAATTATTCTAAACTTGTTTCATTTCAAACATTTCATTTTTAAATATAAACTTTGATTATTATGTGAATTATAATTCCGAATGGTATAAATTGAATATTTTACTAAAAAGTGGATTTCTGGTCAAACTGGTCAAACTTTGACTTTTTTTTAAATTTCAAATTTAAATATTTAAATTCTTAAATTTTATCTTTTATTATTAAATTAGATTTAATAATTTGAATACGCTTTTCGTTTCGTTGAAAACGGATTTAAAGTGTGAAAGTTATGTATATTTCAATATTGAATGCAATCTGTTTTATTTAGCAATTTTGTCTATTTTAAATTATATAAATTATATTTTCTTCGTCATATTTTATTTTAAAATGTTTCATTATGTTATTTTATGTATATTTTTGTCTTTTAATATTTTTGAAGTGATAATAAAACTTTTCCAAATTTTACTGTATTTATTTCCTATTTTTAAAGACTGTTTTCTATTTTTCTGCTATTTTCTTCATTTAAATTATATTTAACTAAAATTTGTATATTTATTTTGTGAATATATTTTTATTTTATGTTATTATATTTTTTATAAATATTTCTACAAGTCCATATAAATTTTCCAAAGTTCATTATGTTTTAATTTCTAATTTTCTAGACTAGTTTGCAATTTTGTGCTATTTTCTTATTTTAACCTTATATAATTAATACATATACGTATATATTTTATATTTTGTTATATTTTCGTATTTTTGAGTGAAATTATTATTATTTTCAGTAATTTAAACTTATATAAATAAATTAAATGTAATTTGAAAAGGCTATGACTTTTGACTTTCCTATGCCTTTTTATCTTCCACCTTTTCAAATTTAACATAACTTTTCATTCAATTAGCCATAATTTCTCACATCTTCAGCCGACCACTACCTTTCTCATTCACGTACATTCATTTTCTCATTTCCTGAAGAAAAAATTTCGGTCATTGCCTTTGATAAATTTTTGGTAAACTCGTTTTCTTTTCTTTTGTTTTTTACTTTTATTCTCCATTGATTTGAGCTTTGCACTTGTTCTTCTTCATCATAGGTTCGGCCATGCTCCTCTCCATGCCCTGCCACCTCCACCATCACCTGAGAACACCTCCATCACCAGCTCCTCTCTAGCCAAACCCCAAGCCATGCCTCCTAGTTGATTGATCCATTACCAAAATCCAACAAAACTCCACTTTTGTCCTTAGTCGAGCACTACCATGCATACATCCACTTCCACACCCCATGGCCGCCACCAACACCACCTCCACCACCTCCAGCACCACCTGGACTCTCGGCAACATCATCATCTTTGCTACTACGGTGAAGGCCGTGACCCTAGTGGCCTTGACCGAGCCTAACTATGGCCTTGAATCCATGTATGTTGCCTTGTTAGTGTAGTTTCGATCACCACATACCTTTGCATCATCTTTTCCTATGTATGGCCGACTTGTTGAACCCAAAACCTGATCCAAACCTGATCCAAAACCATCCCATTACAGTGCTTTTCCAGCCCATTGCTGAAGCATATGAGGTTGAAGGCAAGTGCAAGTGGTTTGGAGATGTTTTGTGCATGAATTAATGTGTTGTTTAAATTTTTGTGAAGTGTTATTCATTTTATTTGAATTGTTTTGTCTCATGTATTCAAGGCATTTAGTCTTGTCTCTCTCACACTCAAATCATTATCGTGATCTCATGCTTTTATGGATCTCTTTGAGTGTAGGTGTTTGCCATCTCCAGCTTAAACAGGTGAGTTATTCTCACCAGACAATATGTACGTATATAACTAGTAAATTGACCCCTTTTGAATCTATAAAATGCATTATCATGTTATACCTGCTATATTATGATTATATGATGTCCACCCATGCTTAAACACCTGTTATAAATCTGTTACTGTTATATTATACTGTTCTGTTATTTTTATCAGTTATCACACTACAAATTCCCTTTAGATTAGAATCACTATAGGTTGAAATGATACATACCCGAACGGACTTTAGAATAGGAGAAAATTATTATGGGATGAAATGATAGGCCTGAATGATTTTCAATTATTTTCATTTACTTAGGATTGTGGGTTTGAAATGATCAAACCCGGGTTTTCTTTGTAAATTACTGGTTGAAATGATATATTACCCGTACCACTTTACCTAGGTTAGAAAATGAAATACAGACCCGTGGTTAAAATATATTTTCTAATTTTTTTTAATATTTTAGAAATGTAGATATTATAATATTTTGATTAAAATTAATTAAAAATGATTTTTGTAAAGCATTAATGATTTTTTGAAAATTTATAAGTGAAATAAATTAATGGTAAAGTTAGAAAATCTGAAATGTAAGTTTTTTGGAAATTTAAATTTGGTAATAATTGGAATTTAAATTAAATTTCAAAATATGATAAATTCATGATAATTTTGGATTAAAGTGAATTTAAAGTGATTTTATAATATATTAATGATTTTTGAATGAAGTTAAAATGTGAAATGAATGAATAATTAAGTTGAAATTTTGAAATATAACTAAAATTAGAAATTTGTGAATTTGGCCTAAAAGTGAATTTTAAGTTAAGTAAATAAAAATGGAATTAAGTTATATTTGAAAATTTAAAATTAAGTGTTAAGTTAAATTTAAATTAAATGAATTTAAATTTAATGTTGGAATTTGATAAGTGAATTATTATTAAATCTTGATTTTTGAATGGAAATTTAACTTTATAAAATCATGAATATAAGGGTATTTAAATGATGATTATAAAAGCGAAATTATATGATTTTATAAGTTAAAAATGATTTAATAAAAATTTAATTGTTTGTGAAATTATACTGAATATTTGAAGTTAATTAACTGCATTTCTGAAATGCTATTAATTCTAATGTAAATGATAATACAGCATTTGTAAATGTTGTAGTTGATAATAACGAACCAAATGCTAGATCTAATTAAAGACTATTATAGCATTTTTGTAAATGTTATAATTGTTGATGAATTTAACTAAGTTTATTTGAAACTAATGTAACCTTATTACATCATTTTAAATGCTGTCTTTTGTTAAATTGAACTGTTTTGAATGTGACTTTCCGTAGCATTTTCTAAATGCTACGAAAGGTGAATTTTCACTGTTTTGACAAAATTAAGTGAATGAATGAACTTTGAAAAGTAAAAAAAAAATTACTTAAGTGAATGAATGAACTTTGAAAAGTTCAAATTTTTGGAAATTTAATTATTAAATACAATAACTTCATTTTATGATTCAAAATGAAGTAAATTGTTTTGAAACATAAACTATTTTGAAATGTGTGTTAAAATGGTATTTTAAGTAAAATGAATATGGTTTTGAAAGGATAGGATATTTTGATAATTTGAAATGGATTTTTGAAATGATATTGAATTTTTAATAATATTGATTTAGAAGTATAAAATACCATATTGAAATTTTAACCACGCGATGTATTTAATTTATAGTTTAACTGATTCTTAAAGGATGGGCGATCCCAAGCACCCTTTAAGTTATGGTGCATTTCTACTATAGTTCACTTGAGTTGGTTTACATTATATAAGTATATATTGTCCTGACTCGAGTGTTTTGTGTTTTACTTTACGCTCGGGTCAGCCTGAGTATTTACAGCTTAGCTTTGGATTTCTTTCTGGAGCTAGGAATCGCTGGAGATTCTGCTTGTCTAGTTATCTGTTCCCTTTCAGTTTCAGTTGTTCTATTTCAGCTCTGGTATTTATAAACTGCTATGTATTTGAGATTTCTATTGTATATGTTTTTCAGACTGATATTATGTATTATGTTTTGAGAGCTTGTTATGGTACTATGGTATTTTAATATCCGCTGCGAGTTATTCTGATATTTCTGTGTCTGTGATTCTATGATTGTATTTCATTTGCTCCAAATTTATTTTCAACGCGGTATTTTGAGCAATTCAAGTCCGGCATGTGTGGATGTGAATGGCTGAAAATAGCGGGTTGTTACAATCTGACTCCCTACTAATTATCCAAAAAGATAAATAGTGATTGAAAAAGTGATGAGTGTAGATATTAATCATATATTATAACTTGAGACGGTATAATTACTAAATTTCTTTACAAATTTAAACAAGAGTTATAAACACTTTTTGTTGGTAAAAATTGCATGATCATTTTTATTTCTATCATATTTCTATCGACCATCACTCATCATAATCCAATATAATATGTCAATATGTGGTATTTTAAACAGGGAATCATTCATTTTTCATTTTATATTTTTCTATAAAAAAGATCCAAAGTAATCACTCTCATTTAAAAGTCCTCACGGTTATGCATGAGTGAATTATTTGGAATTTTTGATTATGTGCTTCCATGCTCATTTAAAAGTCCTCACGGTTATGCATGTACGGAACGCATATTAAAATTGATTAATTAAATAAACAAGTTGATTCTAATCTCATTTAAAAGTCCTCATGGTTATGTGTGGTTAGAAGATACTTGAATTCATTTTTTTCAAAAGAAAAAATTGGAATACTACTAGTCTCATTTAAAAGTCCTAACGGTTATGCATGGTTAGTAGATATTCAAATTTCTGAAATAAATATACCACAAATAGACACAACTGTATGGCTTTATATGATGGCACCGTTCATATCACTCTAAAATGGAATTGCGTCAAACAAAGTATTTATGATTTTTGTTTGATTTTTTATTGAAATTTAATATTTATATTCGATTGAGTTTTAATGTCTATCACTTTATCTCTATTTTTCTAACACTATTACTCTTTTGCTGATAACAAAAGGGGAGGGAAAAGTTAAGATTTTGATAAATAAATGTCAAATATTTTCTATACACATCTAGGTTCATTTATTCATTTTTATTTATTTACATGCATATATGAAGGGGGAACTTTGTGTAGAGAGAGAGCATTCAAATAGAGGGAGCAAATTGAACGATCAAATACATTTAGATATATGTTCGTTGTCATCAAAAGGAGGAGTTATGGAATGTGCGAGTATATGATTTTTTTGATAATAATAAACATATATACATACATATATATATATATATATATGTATATATGTATATATTCATTTAAATATATTTGTTAATGTGCTATTATATTTTTCACATAATTAAATAAATATTTGCTGAATAAAATAAATAACACAAAATTTAAATTCAAATAGATATTTTATTCAAACAAATATTTATTACAATTTTGAATAGTACAAATTTGAGCTCTCACTATATATATACAAATTCAATGACAATTCAAATTCGATTGCATCACAATTTATCATTTACAAATGCACCTCACTACAATTCACTCATTCACTCGTATTTAATCTTCAACTTGAATCCAGCATCTGAGCAATCTGCAAAAATATACACTGGCACAGTAAAATTGGAAAGAAAATATTTTGCAGTGTAAAATATAATGTATTTTGAAAATATTATTTGCCTCGGTTATTTGGGTTGTTCGTCATCATTTAAATTTGAATTCATCATACACGAACAGCTTGTGGCATGCACAGTGCATCACTGTACATGCCACAAGGCCGTGCACATCGATATACTACTTGATAAAATTATAGGGACAGGTGAGCACAAGTCAAACCCAAAAGAAAAGCCGGGTTCAACTCAAGTGCAATAAAAATAAAGTCCCGATATCAGCACAAGGTCAAACCCGAGCTCTAAAGCTGGATTCAACACAGGTGCAATCAGTAACAGTAGGTATGGACAATAAACAGAAGAGAAATTGTGAACAAAGGACAATTCATTTATTAGAAGTAGCTGCAGACAACAAATAAGAAACAACTTTGACAAATGCAACTAAGAAATAGAAAAATAACAGAGAGAAAGTTGTCTAAACCAAGATAACGAAACCAAAGATGGAGTTGACAAACAACAAACAAAAACACCCATCAGATCGGTCAACATATCATTAGTATACATTTTTCTCCGCCCACTCAGTCTGTAAGTTGACAAACAACAAAGGAGTCAGAAGGGATTAAATATGATAAAAACCATCAGCACTACCATTATATTACCACTGCCGCTAAATTATCATCTGATTCCTCAAGATTGCGGTAGGATGAAGGTTGTTGCTGAATTTCCAACTTTGTATCATCAGCTCCCATTTCTTTTGCACCATCAGGTTCCTTTTCTTTTGCATCTTTGCTGTTGGGGGAGGATCAAATGCTCCAAGTCAACTACCTCCTTTGAATCAATATGTTGTTTGGATGCCAACTCAGCAGCAGCATCTCGCTCCATCTTGACAATCTTAATTCTTTTTGGTAAGTTAGTTGATACCTCCACTGCCTCAACTTTCACTGCAATTGTTTCTTCAATATTTTTACCCTTTGCTTCTCTCTTTTGAGCCATTGCTTTCTGTCATTGTGGAATAAAAACAGCGAGGGAAGTAAGTAAAAGTCTTGTAGGAATTTGAAGGAGCATGAAAGTACCCGCTTCATAATGAAACCTCTGTTTGAATTGTGAGAAAAATAAACGAAGAAACAAAAATGAAGAAACAAAAACAAAGTTAATAATCATCTAACAACTGCATATACATATTTACTCAAACAGTTCATGTGTATATTGAAGAAAATGAGTAGAATAGAAGGTGTAAGAAAGAGGTGATGATGAAATAGTACCCGAGAACAGAAATTATAGCGTTGAATGAATAAGAGGCGAGCTGAAATGATCTGGTGCATAGTAAATAGAGAATGGATGGAAGAAAGTGGGCAGGTGGAGAATTGCATGGGAAGTGGAGCGATGTGAGGTAAACGTGGAAACACGGGCTGAAGCAGTAACATTAACATGGTAAACGGCGTTATATAGACAGCGACGTGGATTATTGTAGTACGTCTGCTATATAATTAAGCTTAAATCCGATGCCTTATTTATCTTTCGTTTGTTTTCCGTTAACCTATTCCATTAAGTCCGCTCTATTTTGTTATATAGACAAGCACGATGACATCACAGTAACACTTTGCCAAAGCAGCTTTCAAAATAAATTTGTTGCATTCCCAGAGCACAAATCCGATGCAACACCATTGCACTATTGCACATACCAAATTTCCTAAAACATGCACAATATCACCGTCAATTCTCATTAGAGGTCCAATTTGCATATGTAAATCAAAGCATCATCATGTCTAGCAAAATAATTAGTTCAATGAAGCAGAGCTTCAAAGAAAAGAAGAACAGACATCACAAAGAAGCACCAAGTAAACATCCACAATAGCTTGCATAAAGCTAGCGCAGTGAAGACAACAGTGCCAAAGGAAATTTGATCCAAATCAAGAGGAGACGCAGTGCTAAAAGGAAATTAACGGCAAATTTGTAGACAATGGAGAAAACTAGGACTGATTGGAAATGGTGAGGATGGAAGTAAATGGCGAGAAGATGTGGAAATAGAAAAAAGGGAGAAATGAATTTGAGATTTTTTTTCCGTTGAGTAATCTTCCTCTTTCAAGTTGTTCATTTGACAAATTTTAATATATTAAGTGTAACTGTTACTTCAAAAACATTGAAAGTAAATTCCATAGTTTATTGTTATATAAAAAAGATAAGTGTGACTACGCTATTAATTAATAGCACTAAAAGAGGTGTTTGGAGGCTTTGTGCTATGGTTGCTTTGTTGATAAAATAAAACAATAAAATAAAAATAACATCTCAAAAGGGGTTGCTTTTATTAACAAATTAATAATATTTAAAACGATATACATACGTGGTCTAACAAAATTTAGAGGCGGGATCTAACTTTATTTGAGCGGCCGAAACTTTCACTTACTGTTTCATCTTCTTTTTCCTACCATCCAAGCAGGAAGAAAAAAACCTCTAGAAAATAATTCTTCGGCCTAAGCCTCATGAAGCATCCTTCGGCCTCCGCTACTTTGATTTTTTGCTATCCTCATCACCGTTGGTTATTTATCGAACAAATATTTCTCAGTTTCCATTGGTGTAGATCGACTCTCAACAACGAAAATTTCAAGTTAGGCTTTTTTTTTAACTCACAGTCTCACTCTTTCTCCATCCTCTTCAAATTAGACGATGGATAATGAAAGGATTCACAAAGTTCAGGTATTTTTATTTCTACTGGTTAATTTCTAGACATTCAGGTTGCTTCGACACCGTACTTAGTTTGTACTCTGTTAATTTTGTTGTGCCTTTTCTTTTGAGTGCATCATTAATTAAGTTTATACATTTGTAGATTACATGCTACTGCTAACTATGGTTTTTACGATTTCGGTTTTTTTGGGTTGTGCAAATTTTGGTGTTTGGATGTTTGGTTTATTTGGGGAAAAAGGTAGAAGCAATTGATTTTGGATTCTTCAAAAATGTTGCCATTTGCTTATTCTTAGGGTTCTTAGGAAAAATTTGGAAATTGCTAGTGTTATTTCCCCCTAAATTACGAACGAAATTTAGACCTATATAATAACAAGTATTTTATGATTCATTCATATTTCTGTATGCTTGAATAATCAGTGAAGTGGTGTGTTTTACTTATAGTTCTATTTTTTGCTTCATTAAATAAATTTTATTTTCAGACTATGGGATATATGTAGCGGTTGATCGCCAACTAAAATTTTGAACCGTAAAGTAGTTCCCACCAAAATTATCTTGTGCTTGTTTAACATGAACAAGTCAACGCTGAAATATATTTTGAATGTAATATCTTAAAAATGGATTATGCAGATGAGAGTTTTATTACCAAGTAAACTGATAATGAGATTACTAGGAGTTAACAGTGCACGACGTAAAGAGGATGAAAGCAATTCTTCTAGAACATCTCCTTCTAAGCTTGAAAATTCCAAATATGTAAAAGACCACAAGTATGTAAATGACCACCTGCTGATCGATGATAGTAACAGAGAAGGTAAACTTATGATTTTGAAGTTTGTATTAACTAGATATGTATGTTGTATATTGTTTTTTAAATTGAAGATCTTTTGTTAGTTTACATGTTCTGTTATGTAATTTGTTAACTATCTAGGAGGGGATGATCAAAGTGCAAATTTATTTTAGTAAAACATGTCGCTTAACACAATACAATAACTAATCGCAAGTTTTATATTGTGCACAGGTACTTCTATAGATTTGAAATCAATCTCAAATCCAACAATACCAAAATCCGATAAAATCGAACAGGTTCAATTGAAAAGTCATACTATAAGCAAACTAATCTCCAACCAAGTTCAATTGAAAAGTCACACATTCGAGCTTAGTTCATCCAATGAGATCTCTTGAAGAAGAAGGCAATGGTGATGATACTGGCATGAAAATGGAACCACCTGTAGTTTTGAGTTCCATAAAGGAGAAAGGTCATCAATTCCTTTATACATAAATGCTCCATCAAAGAGGAATGATGCGGAAAAATGGATAATTAATAAACAAGCTATGCATAAGGGTGTTAATCGGATGGACTGGACCAAACATAGATGTGTTCGTATCCTGTATAAGTATTTCGGACAGACATGAACCAGACGAGACGTTGACTCGGACACTCTTCGTACCAGCTTAACAATGGATGGACGATGTACATATAATAGAAAATTCATTGGACAATTCGTACAGTTGAAATATCGTACAATTTTTTTGGTCCTATGTCGTAAATGAAAAACAAATGAACACGGACAAATAATGACTTCGAACCGAGCTGCATAATGGACACTTGTACAAACTAACACCCCTAGCTATGCACACAAATGCTTTGAAGAAGAGCGCGATTCAACCAATAATGTTTCCTTAATCAAATAAGTTTCACATAATGTTGTTGGGAAGTGCTCTTTTGTTCACACATGCAATCTATGCTGGTGTTAGCAAATGAAAAGAAAGGATGAAACTCAACCACCTTCTGTTGGTTTTTTTTTATTTATGATGACAGCTTATTGCTTGGGAATAAATTTTTTGGCATCTACGATACTATGTTTAAGTTCTACAAAAAAGTACCTAATTAGCTATGCTAAACATTAATTTCAGTTAAACATTTAATAAAGCTCTTTGAATCTACTGCATTAACCTGGGTTGATTAAATTTTGAGAAATAGAAGCAAAACATTGGTAGAAATATAAATCTATTTCTGAATACTTACATGCGTGTTAGGTACATATATACATTTTAAGAACTTTTCTAGTATGTTTTTTTGAATTTGACGAGTATCGTGTGAAATGTGGATATGGCTTAGTTTAGGTTAAATAAGTGTGTATAAACTCTGTAATTAAACCACTCGCCTAGGTGCGTCTTGGCACCAAAAAACTCTAGGCACCAATCTAAGTTTATTCCTTCTTAAGGCACCGACGATGTGCAAGGCATCGAAAAAGTGTCTCGGAGGCTAAATTGCCAAGAAGGAGACATGCTTAAAAAGATGCACTTCATTGCTTAGTTGTTCAAGTGGAAAAAAATTGAGGGCATATAAGTTTAATTTCTTTTTTGAGTTTAAAATACATTAATTAAGTACAAAAACTATATTTGATGTTGTTTTAGGCAAACTAAATTAATGTCCCAACCCGTTTCAAACCTTTCCACTCTATTACCTAAAAATTAAAATTTATTAAATTAATGTATCAAAATAAGTTGTCAATCTATAAGCATTGGAACTAAATCAATCTCATTAGGGTAACTTGTGCTTATTAGTTCATATTAAATCATATCTCCATTAGTAGCCCATGAATGGACCATTTAGTTCGTATTTTGTGCATAGACAACTTAGAATAAAGGGTAGAGTTGGTGCTAATTTAGTGGCAGTATTCTGATGGAATATTTAAACTATGTATATTCATAATAGCATGTATGCTACGTTAGAATGCTATATAAACTAGCATTTGCATGTGTTGTGTTCTTTTTTTTTTTTCCTTTCTTTTTTCAGATACCAAAATGGTCATCACCAAATAAAAATGATTCCCAAGCCATGAAGCAGACTATATTATTACAAAAGGTCTACAATACCGTTTCTTTTTTCTTCTTCATTTTTTTAAAGAAAGAAAATTAAATTAGTACTAAAAAATGAGTTTTCCGGCCCAGAGAAATAGTACAAAGGAGAAAAGTAATTCAAGAGATAGGTTAAAGAAAAAATACATAATATTGCATGACCTACACGCTAAGGGATCTAATCAAGAGATAAACTCCCTACACTAGCCGGATTTGAAACCATGTCGACGTAACTCGAAGGATAACGCACCAGCTCTTCCTTCCACTTTGAGGATGGTTAGCGATGAAGAGCTTAAATGACCCAGCTTCTTTACTGATAATATCGAGGGTAGTTTTAAAATCTCACCCTCGATTCAATTTTCGCTCCTTACTATAGTTGCACGTTGGAGAGCAGTACTTGAAATATAGAGCATCATAAATATTTTCAAGTATCTTACCTTTATATATCTCGCTTGACGACACAAATTAGTGTATCTTTCGATCCTACCACCATCGGAGGCATTGTCAATCACTTGAAGCAGGGAAGGACAACAAAAGCATCCTCAACAGCATGCAGCTGAATTTGGGGGAGAGAAATTTTGCGAATTGCTTGGCTTCTAATCATGTGAATGTTGAGTTTCAGTGAGAACCGTGGTAGCAATATGATGTTTTGGCATCATGAAGAGTGTGGTTGAATGACTTGATGAGGAGAAGCATGCACTTCAGGGGAAGCACATGAATTGCTAGCAGAAGCATGAGAGTGAACATAAGACAGCGCTGCAGCATATTGAGATACCGCATGATGAGATGATGCTGCAGCTTGTGAGTGAAACAAAATGATCAGGCTTGTCATTGAACAGACATGCACTGGAAAATGCACAAGCTGTGAAACAAGAGAATGGAATAACACGGCTGCTTATAAGATAATATATATCAATTGTAAAAGAAGCATTATTGTAATTTTCATATTGCAACAGCTACAGCTGTATCAATTTGACCGAATATTTGTGATAGCCGAAGTCTATATATAAATACAGTGTATAGCTTGTAAGTATATTATGAACTCAACAATAAAATTCATATTTCTTCGATTTCTCAATTTGGTATCAGAGCACTCTTTGCCTCGCAGCTACACCTCGCCAAGGCAGTTTATCAGAAAAGCTTCATTACGTAAACTGCTCAGTGGTTGTGTTTGTTTTGATTTTCTCATCAGAAAAGCTTCATCATATGAGAAGAGACCAAGATAAGAGAGAGTATCATTTTTCATCACCTGGGTTGTGCCAAGATCAAGAAAATATCAGTGCTGTTCTAGCCAAACTGTATGTGCTCGCCATAAGATCCATTGGACCCTTTGCATATCAATCATATTCAATCTGCTCATCTACATCAAGATTCACTCCATTCCAAGAATCCTGAAGCCAAATCATGGCAGAAGATAACAATAACCCAACCAATGTCTCTCCAACCAATTCAGATAAAAATTCATCTACTTCTTCACCATCAAAAAGGACAAATCAGACACAATAAAGGGTAGAACATGTGTAAGATTTGATTAGAACCATAATAAGCCCACAAAGTCAGTTAATTACAATACAATTAGACGAAAGAAACTATTTGCTATGGAAGTTTCAGGTTGAAACAACACTAAAAGGTTATGGTCTGGAAGAATACATTCATTGAATCAGCACTACTTCACCCAAATTCACAACAAATAATGATGGAAAGCTGGTCAGGAATAAAGATTATGTTGCACATCAAAGACAAGATCATCTACTAAGTTCTTGGATTCTATCATCCATTATTAAGGAGATTTTACCGCAAGTCATTGGTTGTAAAACATCAAATGAAATGTGGACAACCATTGAGCAAGTATTCAACTCACAATTAGCAGCAAAAATCATGTATTATAAAAGGCAAATGCAAAATATTAGAGAAGATTATATGGCTACGAGGCACTATCTAGCCAAAATCAAGAACTACTGTGATCTTTTAGAGCCTGCAGGCCTTAAAGTTTCTGATACAGAACAGATTCTAACTATTATGAATGGTCTAGACAATAAATATGAAGCTGTTGTAGCTGTAATGTCATCTCAAGAAGTTATTCCTTCTATGCAATTTGTTCGTTCTACCCTACTCGCTCATGAAGGAAGGATTGAGCACAAGAAAGCATTTGATTCAGACTTGTCAATCAGTTATGCATGAAATACAAGAAACAGAGTTCAGGACAAAAACAGTGATGCAAGAAACAACCGAGGATCAAGAAATGATCAAAAATATCAAAGAAACCAGACAAGAAAATCAAGAGGAAGGGGAGGCAGATGGACTAATAATAATAATGGACCAAAATATCAGATTTGTGGAAAATTAGGGCACATTGCAACCATGTGCTATTTCAGGTTTGATGCCAATTACAATGCAACTCAAAACTCAACAAATCAGAGAAACTATGGTATTAATGCAAACGTGGCAAGTATGCAGCAGGAAAACAGAAACATAACAGAGGATCAGAAAATACATAACCCGAATATGTCAGAATCTGGAAGGTTGGAAGGCTACTGCAATGAATGTTGGTACCCAAATTCAGAAGCAACACATCATATTACTAGTAATCTTCAGAACCTAAACATAGCAGCAAAGAATACAAAGGTACTCAATCTACCTGTGTGGGAAATGGTTATAGCATTAATTTTACACACACTGGTAATGCACAAATCAGGAGACAAAAAATATTGAACCTTAATAACTTACTACGGGTCCCCAAGATAAAGAAAAACCTTATTAGTGTGTCTAAATTTGCACAAGATAATGATGTATATTTTGAGTTCTATCTCAAATACTGCTTAGTTAAAGATATTCAGACAAAACAAATATTATTACAAGGTAATACTCATAATGGACTATACAGATTCAATCTTTCAAATTCAAATGCCAATTGTTCAAACAGTTTAAGAAAATGTTGCTACTTGGCTGAAAATGAATCAAGCCAATATGATAAAAGTGTATTTGATATTTGGCATTGTAAGTTGGGGCATCCAAGTATAAAAATTGTAAAGAAAGTATTGACTGAAAATGATATAAAAGTTGATAGTATACCTTACTCATATGTCTGTACTCATTGTCAGATGGGAAAGAGCCATAAATTGGCCTTTCTAAAATCACAATCTGAGTTTAATAGGCCACTGCAACTTGTTGCATCAGATATTTGGGGTCAAGCACCTATAAACTCAGATTATGGTTTTCAATATTATATATCGTTTGTAGATGCTTATTCCAGGTACACCTAGATTTATTTCTTGAAATCCAAATCAGAAGTGCAAAATGTTGTCATCCACTTCATAAAACTGGTGGAAAGACAAACAGGTCAGCAAGTAAAGGTAATACAGACTGATGGAGGTACATAGTACAAGTCATCAAGAGAATACTTTCAAGTGAAAGGAATAATACACAGAATGACTTTTCCCATGCCTCTGAACAAAATGGGTTAGTTGAGAGGAAACACAGACACATAGTAGAAACTGGTCTCAATTACTTGCTCAAGCTTCACTTCCATTGAAATTCTAGCCAGATGCCTTTGCAACTGCAGTCTATCTAATCAATAGACTACCTACAACAGTAAAGCGGGACAAAACACCAATGGAAGTCTTGCTTAATGAGAATCAAAGTACCAAAATCTTAGAACATTTGGATGTTTGTGTTTTCCTCATCTAAGACCATACAATTCACATAAATTAAATTTCAAATCTACACCATGCACCTTTTTAGGCTATGGTATAAATCAGAAAGGATATAAATGCTTAGATGGTAACGGAAAATTATTTGTTTCAAGACATGTTTTGTTCAATGAACGTGTGTTTTCATTTGCAACACAACATGTAAAAACTACTCAAAAGCTATATAATCCGAGTGTATCCATACCACCCATACATGTGCATGACAACTACCAGAGATCATCTCACATTGAAGAGAAAGGAATAAGTTCAAACACTCAATATATATAGCACAATAAAGGATTAAGTCAAACTCAATCTGAACAGGTCTCAAGCAATCATCAAACTAACAGCAGATATAGCCGTCATGATCAAGGTACAGAACAAATTGCAATCACTCAACAGGAATCGGAATTTAGGGGACATCCAATGATAACAAGGTCCAAAAGTGGAATCTTTAAGCCAAAATTATATGCAGCATGTACAAAAGATGAGGAACCAGGCACTCTTGAACAAGTACTTAGTAATGAAAATTGAAAAAATGCAATGCAAGAGGAGCACAGTGCACCGATGAAAAACAAAACTTGAAATCTTGTATCACCACCAAATCACAAAGGCATAATTGGATGTAAATGGACTTATTAAAGAAAAATCCAGATGGAACCATACAAAGATATAAGGCAAGACTAGTTGCAAAAGACTATATATTCAATAATGTGGTTTTGATTTCAATGAGACATTTTCACTAGTGGTAAAACCAACTACCATAAGGGTAATTCTAAGCATAGCTCTACATAAAGGATGGGATGTCAGACAATTAGATGTAAACAGTGCTTTTGCTAAATGGTGAGCTTCAAGAAGAAGTCTACATGCAGCAGCCACCGGATTTCATTCAATCAAAGAATGATGCAATGGTATGCAAGCTAAATAAAACTATATATGGACTAAAACAGGTTCCAATGATATGGTTTGACAAACTTAAGACAACTCTTATGAAACTAGATTATCGACAAGCCAAGTCTGGCACTTCATTATTCATCAAAAGTCACAGCAATAAATTAACATGCATCTTAGTCTATGTTGATGACTTCATCATTACAGGGGATAGTAAAGAAAAAATCAACTATGTAATTCAGTATCTTGGCAAGCAGTTCTCTATCAAGGATCTGGGCATACTCAATTATTTTTTAGGTATAGAAGTTAACAAAATATCAGAGACATAGATGCATATATGTCAAAGGAAGTATATAAAAGAAATACTCATCAAAGCAAGAATGCATGAAGCAAAGTCTTTGCCAACACCTATGACTAGTAACTTGCATTTATCAAGGCACAAGGGTGAAACAATAACTCATGACAAAGAGTATAGAAGTATTGTTGGAGCTCTATAGTATGTAACTATCACCAGACCGGAGATGTCTTTCAGTGTCAACAAAGTATGTCAGTTTATGCATCGGCCTCTAGATGAACATTGAAAGACAGTAAAAAGAATCTTGAGATATCTAAATGGTACTATAGACTATGGATTAACTATGAAATCAAGCAAACATTTAACAATTATCGGTTATGCTGATGCTGACTAGGCATCATACCCTAATGATCGAAGGTCAACATCAGGGTATTGCATTTATCTAGAAGAAAATCCTATCTCATGGTGCTCAAAGAAGCATATCAGCTAATTCAGTATTGCACATAAGGACAGAACACATGAAACTAGACTTGTACTTTGTGAGAGAACAGGTAAGTCGAAACAAAATAGAATCAAATCATATACATGCTCCTTACCAGAGGGCTGATATAATTACTAAAGCTTTATCTGCTCAAAATTTCTGCCGATCCAAAGATGAACTAAAATTCAGAAGCCTCAACAACAAACCTGGCACCACTACTTCATGTTAAAAGCCAAATCGATCTACCATAACCAGGAACACCTTGAATCAGAAGGCAAAACACCTCAAAATGATAGTTCGGTCAACATAATTCCTTGTCAGATACCAAATCATGCTTCCGTCTCAAATAAACACTCAAATCAGCAGTCGAAAATACAGATTTGAGAGTGTAGCAACTTCAGATCTGCAAATCAACATGCACTTATTATCTCATATCAATCGGGTCTATCACTGATGAAAGACAAAACTTTGCTCAAATTAAAAGCTCGATTGACCCTCACAACTGAAGATTTTGGCATTTTATCAGAGAGCGTAGCAGTGAAGATCGAAGTTTTAGGGTACGAGAGAGAGAGGAAACCCTAGATCGATTTGAAGGGGGAATAACACGTCTGCTTAAAATATAATATATATATATATCAGTTGTAAAAAGGGTATTATTGTAATTTTCATATTGCAACAGTTACAGCTGTATCATTTTGACTGAGTATTTGTGATAGCCGAAGTCTATATATAAATACATTGTATAGCTTGTAAGCATATTACGAACTCAGCAATAAAATTCATATTTCTTCGATTTCTCAATTCTGTGCAAGAGGAAGGACATGATCGGTTCGAAGGTCTGGTTGAATATAAGTATCTGCAGAGACAGTAGCAACAGATTGAACAACTAGCAACCGGACAGATTCATATTGTGAAGGCTGCATGGAGCACTTGTGATGGACAATGGGAGGTACAGCTTGAGCACGCGCATCATGTTGCTCCTGAATGGGAACAACAGGAGCATGCTGTATTGAATTCAAAATAGAAACATAAATAGCATTGGATGACCATGTATATGAGTGTCTCAGCAGAAACTGTAACGATCTGATATTTTCAACCATTCGCATCCGCACATGTCGGACTTGAATTGCTCAAAATACCGTGTTGTAAATAAAACTTGGCAAATCTCAAAATATACAGTAAATAAATAATCACAGAATACAGGATTGTTTGGGTTTAATTGAATAAATTTGTAAAATGTAAAGAATTAAAGGTACCATGATTTCAAGTGTATGTTTTCGAAATGTTATGATTTTCAAAGTGTAATGATTTCAAGTATTTTGGTTTCGAAAGAGTTATAACTTTGAAAGTATTATGATTTTTCTTAAGATATGTATTTTTAAAAGTATGAAATTTGATTTAAAAATATATATTTTATGGTTTTGGTTTTGAAGTATAAACTATTTTGAAATGACCACGGCGTTATAATAACGATTGGTTGTTAAAGAGATCGGGATCGAAAGTTGTCATACTCTCTGCCAACTCCGAAAACCACTTTAACAACCGTGTATGCGATGGAGATTTCAGAATGAAGTATGATGGTGGCGACGATCCTATTGAGGTATAAACGTGGACCCGACTCCCGTGAGTTGGCATAAGGTGGCTAAAACAGGAGTGATCGACAGGCCAAGTGAAGTCATTCCTCCTATCAGACGCACTTCTTCGATACTATACTCTTTCTTGTAGTTGATTTGATGGCCATCCTCCAATTTTGATCGGAAGTGTGTTCCGAGGTGGGCGGTAGTGGCTGCTATGCGTTACCACCAGCCCGAAAGCGTAATTGGTATATCTAATCTGGCATTGCCTAGTTGTGCCGTGTCACCTACCATGGCGAGCTTTACTACGAGTTTGTTTTTCTCCCTTAGCACATGGAGTATTTAGGGCAGCCTCTCGATCTGGAGGTACACTGATATTGGATGGACTACTGGGACTATTATGCGTTGAGGGCTATATGGGTAACCCTTTAACGCTATTTAAAAGTAAGTTTATTTTACTATAAACATTATTATAATAGTGCAATATTACTATATAGTAACTAGTTTAACGGATCCTTAGAGGATGGGCGGTCCTATGCATCCTTTAAGTTACTGATGCATTTTGTTACTGTTCACTTGAGTTGATTTACAGTTCTAAGTATTTATGTCCTGACTCGAGTGTTTTGTGTTTCGTTTTACGCTCGAGTCAGATTGAGTGATTCAGCATTCAAGACTCACCTTCGAAGTTGGAGATTTGCTTGAAGATCCAGTCATCTATTTTGCTTTCAGTATCCAGTGTTTCTAGTGATGTATTCTGATTTGTACCTGATGTATCTTGCTTAACTCTGATGTATCTTATATATAGTACCTTCATGAACTACTATCTCTTTTAATTCCGCTGCATTATTAAATACCCTGTATCTGTGATCTGTGATTATTTATTTACTGTATATTCTGAGATTTGCCAAATTTTATTTACAACGCGGTATTTTGAGCAATTTAAGTCCGATATGTGCGGATGCGAATGGTTGAAAATATCCGGTCGTTACAGAAACATAAATAGCAAGACCACTGAACGATTTTGGTGGCAACGTCGTGATTGAATATTCCTACATCTCTTAGAGTACACATATTTTCATGGCAACATTTGTTGTGACAAAATAAATCATTTGCTATTACATGCTATCATTCTCATATATATGCTCGTCTTTTTTAAAATATCCTACGAAGACGGATTAATCATAATCTAATTTACGCACGCATTCTAATACAATGCGAGCCACACCTAACAAAGATTACTTGGGGATGAATTTTGAAAAGCAGCATTGAGGAGGCATCAGACTGTTGACCGTTGGCCTGGGCTTGCACTTCTGGCTGCAAAATGACAGGAGCTGCATGAAGCATAGAAGTATGTGCCTCATCGGAGGACACAAGAGGAACAACATTATCTCTGGGGTAAGCCTGAGGAGTTAAATTCTTTACATGGGTTGAGTTTGGTGAGGCTTAGCACACTGCTGTGTAGGACTGTCAAAAACATACCCAACCCACATACCCAACCCAATTACCCATAAAATAAATGGGCTGAATCAAAACCATTTAGTTGAATGGAATTATTGGGTAATCCCGTTTAACCCAACAAAGAAACTGGTTCTAATGGTTCCGAACCGCATAATCACCATACCCACTTAACCCATCACAAATTTAGGTTGAGCTTTCTTTCTCGTTTCTTTCTCGTCAAACTCCAACTCCTGAACTTTAGTTCTTCTGCGACAAAAACAGTAGCTGTCTTCTGCTTTCGTCTCTCCTTTCCATCTTCGCATCTTTGTCTCTAATCCATGTTTTTTGAGGTACGAATTTTCTCGTCGTTTGGATCCAAGATTTTACTTGAATTTAAGTTGTGAATTTGCATTCAGATTTAGGTTAATCTGTATAAAGTTTTAAACCCTAGTCGCTATGATTGAGTTTTAAACCCCTAATCGCCATTATTTATACGAATAAGCTTCTGATATATTTGAAGGATCTATGGCAAGAATGGTTTTTTGGATTAATATGTTAAAAAGTAGGATTTATATGTTAGAGTGATAAGAAGCATTAATCAGATTGTGAGTCGGTTATCACAAATATTAATTTAGTACCTCAATTATACACACTGCAACTACATTGCTTCTACTTGTATGTACTATAATATAATATAACCAAAATGAAAGTTAATCAAGTGACAACTATGTAATTTTTGAAATCCAAAATGAAAATCAGATCAAGTGTACATCACGAAGACTTGCATAACATAGAACTGACGTATAATTAAAGTGATTTATACTATCAACATGGCTTTTATAAAGCATTAAAAGCAAAAACTTCTTGTCTGATTGTTCCATTATGGATTGTCAAGAACACTTTCAATGGGGGTAGCAGTAAACTCCAACAAATATCTTTTTTCAAAACTATGTAGTTAATGGCCAGTCTCTCTACCTTGTATGAAATTAAACAATAAAACAACCGATTAGCGTAACTTAATAAATCGTGGGAAAGCTTTATGAACTGCATAATATAACTACCATTTTTTGTTCACATCTCAAACAACCGTTGTTTTTCCTTTAGTTGATATCTAAAATATATTGAGATTCAACAAAAAAGACAATCAGTGCATTGTTAATATCTTTGATTGTAGCATTTAAAGTTTCACTAATATTATCCTTTCTGATATTTGATGGCATTAATTGAGATGTTTAGGAACAGTGTTGAAAGAAGAAATTTTAATCTTCTCGTAATGGTTAGCCACGGAATGCAATAATTCTATATTGTTTCCTTTATTTCTTGATAATTCAACATGATGATCAAGAATTGAAAGCTTTGTTTTAAATGAAATGGCGCACAATCGATTGCTGCATCTGTTTAGCTGGGATTAAATTTTAAATAGGTAACAACTTGTACAGTATACTGCAGTTTTGACTGTATAATAATCAATTCAAATATTGATCAAATCGATATATATTTAATATTCTTAATTAAACTATAATGAGTGCCTGTAGAAAATTATGGTGGATAGGTCAACACATTGTTTATCACTTAAACCTTAATCCAGTCTCAGCCATTTGTTTTGGAGCAGGACTTTCCTGATGTATTTGGATGTTTGTTTTATTTCACATGCTGTAGCATAACTTCCACATTATGAAGATAATTGTCAACCCTCTATTGTTTCTACACATGCAAAGTTACAATGCCGTGTAGTTCTTTACTCGCTGTCTTTTGCTTCTTTAAGCGAGCTTCCAAATTTATTCAAATGCTGCATACACTGCGTCTAATTCGTGTCAGGTTGCGATTTCTCATGTAGAGCTGATTTTGATCTCAAAATCTTGTGGTTGGTAATTGATACTTTCTTGGGAATTCGTTTTAACATTTGTTGAATTTTCCTCTTCTCTGTATACAGTCAGTTTAGATGTAGTACTGTGACGACCCGGAAATTATTAGTCTGATTCAAAACCACTTGATGTTACTAAATGAGTATATATCCACTCAATTCTCTTAGCTGGAATTTTGTACAGGGCACTAAAGCAGGCAAGTTTTTTTTTTTATGCCGCAAATTTCTTCATCAAGATCATCTGTAATGATGATATACTAATACCATAAGTTAATTACGACTTAAATCTGCATATACACTGGATAAGTTAGCACAAATAATAATTCTTCTTATTTGGATCACATGTTAAAATGTTTGCTAAGTTTGGCTAGCATTACAGCTCTGAAAGTGGGTTCAGTTTGTCAATTCACAATAGTTTATCTTCAATTTTGTTGTCTTAGTTTAACTTCTTATGAAAATATAATCTTAAATATCTCAAATAGTTAAATTTAGCCAATATAAAACAAAAATATGAGCGAAACCCATTACATGAATGTGTAAAGTTTAATCGTCATTTTGTTATTTACATAACAATATTTTGCTTGTGAAATTCAATTATTTCAATGTAGATGCTCTATGCAGTAAGCGGTATATTTTTTTTCTTTATTTCCCCTTTAAACCTTTCTGCATATTACTTCATTTTTTATATCTTTATTTCCCCTTTAAACCTTTTTCAGTAAGTTTCAAATAAGTTAACTTTGTTATTTGCAGGGAATGTCTTCATCAAAATTTTAGAACCTGATCATTATAGGTCTCAGTAAACTTGAAGATACAACTCACCTTATTTAATAGAATTCTCCAACTTGAAGATACAACTCGGCTTCAATTTTATTCTATATTATATTTTTTTCATGTTATATTATATGTTGAAGTTCTTGAATGACGTGTTGTAGTATCAGTGTTATCTGGTCTAGTTTATGCAGTTTTTTGAACTGTTTTCTGGTATCTTGTTGCAGTTTTTATTTCTCTGCTATACTATTTTGAATTATTCTAATTTTTTGCTGCAATTCTTAGTTTTGAGCCATGGATTTTGTTGTGTTTGAAGTTTTTTTGGTACAATTTTCATGTTTGATAAGTAGTTTTTGACCTATTTTATTCTTTTGGTTTTTATTAATAATGGGTTGAATGGTTTGGGTATGGTTTACCCTGTAAACTAACGGGTTGGGTTGGGTTGGGTTGACCCGTTTAATAAATGGGTTTAATGGGTTGGGTTATTTTTTTCTTTTAAATGGGTTGGTCAATTTCAAACCAACCCATTTACAACCCAACCCAATCCGTTTGACACCTCTACTGTTGTGCAAGGTAGTGCATAGGCTATGCATGTGAATTCACAATAGTAGTGTGATGGGTAGCAGTAGGAGCTTGATTTTCTAACGAGAGCGTCCGAACGGTTGGAGCGACATGTACATATATTGGAACAGCGGGAAATGGACCAGAAGCACTTGTTCATGTCTGTGCATTATGGACATGCACAACATGCTCTCGGGACAGAGGTGCAACAATTCGTGAAGCTTTAGGGACCCATCTATGGTCTTGAGTTACAGATTTATGTCTTTTGACTAATATCAAAAGAAAATTAAATAAATGTTTGGAGTGGTCATAAAATAATTTAACATTATTACTCTAGAAATTTCAAAAGACCTTTTTGACTATGCAATTTCCACAATTTTTTACCTATCTATAAATACTACAAATTTATGCATTTGCAACCAACAATTGTAGCCTCGTATGATAAAAGAATCTGGTACCAACACCCATGACATGCTTACAAAAAAAATATGTGTTGCCTTCTTAAAAGTTTCTTTCACAATTCGAATTATCACCAACAATATATACATATTTGACATGTGAAGTATAAAATAAAACTTAAAATCTTCAATAAGGTAATAAAAAATAGAGTTTAGGACGTTGATGAGATTGTGTTTAGTTTGGTCGCAGTTCTTTAAAATTCAAATTGGGTAACATTGTTTATAGGCAGTCCAAACTCTGTACCTTCGTCTTCATTTCTTAGTACAAAATTAGCACGAAATTCTTGTTTTCTTGAATATAATTTGTTTATACATGATTACGCAAATATATATGTATAATCACGTGTGTGTTTGTTGTAATTTTTGGCGTGTTTATATGTAAATCATAAAATGTAATGCTGCATTGTTTGTTTTTGCCTGCTGGTTCATTTATTTCAAAGAGAACGAACTTTATGTTATATATACAACTTAGTACAATACTTGGCAAAGCGCGCAAAGGACATTGACACCTGATATTGAGAAAACAACGCCCACGAGATTATTCAGAAACCTTGTTGTTTTCTACAACTATATTAAAAGCTCTTTATGCTGAACTCAAATTAGCACATTTAAAAGTAGACAGAACCATCATCTGTACTTATTTAAGGCTGAACTTATATTACAGTAAGATGATTAAACTTATTGCCTATGCATCACAAAAAAAGCACGAAGTGTTATCAAAATGGAGAGAGGGTATTTTAATCCTCTGTAGGTTTTACCTGATGCATCAGCATTCAATTTCTTGAATATAAGCTTCTGCTGTGGTAATTGACCATTTGAAAAAGCAGACAGCTCCGTGTCTACTACGTAGAATCGTGTTCTCATCGCCAAAATCACCTCTTAGAATACGTTTATCAATTTCATTCTCCATATTTTGTTGGAAGACTCGCTCAACAATCTGGCTCCGTAATTTGGATCATTCCTGAGACTGCCAAAATACACTAATAACTATATATGTTTATTAGATCCAATAACTATATATGACTCCACATCCATGAAATTGACTCCTCATTCATGATTCTTTACCAAAATACACTAATAACTATATATGACTTCACATTCATGAAATTAAATCGATAGTCGCATTTTTTACATTTGGCAAAATACTTTCTATGACCATGATACCTGGAACAATGCTTACTGTATGAGGGAGCAAATGCAATGTGCTCTTATAAATATCATGCCAAAACTCTTTATTCAATGTATATCATGCCTGCCTCTAAGTTAATCTAGTTTTATAGGTAGTATAAATGCATTTTAGGACTATTTATTGGTACATTGGTATAAAACTTTGCAAAAGGATCATATGTATTTATTGAACAACATTTGTCACCTTTATATTAATGTTTTTATCTGAAAATTTTCATTTTAGAACATGATAATATAATAATCTCGCTAATATCATAAACTCCTAAAATGCATACGCATATGAGTTGTTACACATTTTATCGTGACAAAAAAAATCTCCATTGATACATGGCTACCAATCCATATTTATATATCATCTCTTTAAGTTATTTAGCGATGTGGGACTATTTCAATTTCAAACCGTTATTCATCATTGCCACATGCAAGACAGGTTACACACACATACATATACATACATATACATACATACATATACATATACATATACATATACTTACATACATACATACATATATATACACACATATGCATATACATACATACATACATACATACATACATATACATACACGTACACATATACATACATACATATACATACATACATACATACATAGACATATACATATACTTACATACATCCATAAATACATAGATATATGCATATATACATACATATATATATATATATATATATGTATATATATATATATATATATATATATATATTGCATTTTGATTATAGAGATTTACATTTTTTTCCTCACATGCATCAGGTGTTGGACTCGATCTTTTATCTCTAATACTTGTTGATGGTAAAGTATCTCGCCATTTAACTTCACAAGAATGTTTTTAGAAATAATTTTTTTATAATTCTACTGCTTTAGAGTGTATGATCAACTATCAATCATCTCTCGAATCCCCTGTGTAGACTTCAAAATTCAACTGTCGGGCTTTTTATTCTATTTCCCATTTTGTACATTTAATACAACTTGCATTTGCAATATTGAAGAAATTCATATTTTGTTTACTATGTTGGTTGACTCGAGCAATACAGACCTATCAAAAGTAATGCTGATTTTACCGATTCACGAGATGAAGTTCCAGAAGTCAATATCAGTGATGAAGAATTTCTTCCCTTTGATACATCTGGAATTCCTGCAGCCATAACCTTAAACAAGGTGAGTTCAGAAGATTTCTTCTGCTTTCAAACCATGTAGTTCCCTTCGTTGTCAACTTCTATAATACAATGAACTTGTCTTTGTACAATTATAAATACCATATAAATGTATTATCACACCAGATCAATTGATTATAGGCTTAGAGCATATCAAAATTGCCCACTTTGGCAAAAATATCAGTTGACTGTTGATAGCTGGTCATATAATATTATATTTTTAGCAATAGTTTATAATTAACACGACAATATGACCCAACTACGAATTGTAAAAAAAATTATGCTTATGTTAAATACGATCAAAGTTTACAATTTAATTACATTAAAAAAAAAGTATACTTGATATAGGTAATATTTATATGCACTGTTCTTGTAAAGAAATAAGCCGTATAGTTGGCTAGGTGCAGCCCTGCACTTTGTTAAATTTTGATGATACAAAATCACAAATAGAAGGAAACAAATATGCAAGAAGGAAAGTTATCACATTTGTTCATTATGCAAATGCATAAATTATTTGATTGCGTTTGAATGAAATGACAATCAAATATATGCATACGCACGTTGTGGAATAATATATATGCAAAAAGATATGTACATTATTTCTTTCTGCGTAATCACATTGCTTTGGGATAATTTCTTCCATCTTTGGAATGAGTGAATTACTTGCTATGTTTGCACGATTTGTTATCATTGTAACTATCATTGTAACTTGCCTTCATTATCTTCTTACCATATCTTGGTAATTTGATTGATGACTCAAATGAATTTACACTGGCTATATATTGAGGGTAGACTTCATTGTAAACTCATCTTGGTATTCAGTCAGTGTCTCTAATGGAGTGTCCATTTTTGTTAACCCTAATTTAGGGCTGTGGTATGTAAACTCTTATCCTGCAGTCTCTTGTAACTCTCTCGTATGTAATAAAATCTCTCTCCTTTGGGCTGGATGTACACTACTTAGATGATAGTGGAACCAGTATAAATATTGTGGTTCTCTTTCTTTTTTATAGTTATTTACTATTTATTTGGAGTAACAGAATAATTGCTGCTAGATTAAGTGATTTCAAATTGGCAAATCTAGATCATGTTTATTGTTTTTTGGCATTTATGCAATTTTTGCACAACACTTTACCCATGTATAGGAATCAGCCATATTGAAGAAGTATGCTTGATTGAATAATGGATTATAGGTATATAATAATGGTACAGCGATGACAACTGAAACTTTCACTTATGCATATTGGCTAGATTTTTTTTGCATTCTTTTAGGTGAACATTTGAACTGACTAGTGTACTTACCATCACATGGGTATTATGTACTTGTATTCAAGAGCCAAAATTTCATCATACTTATTGTGGATACTAGGTTCTAACAGGTTTTCCTCGGATGCATACAATTTCACTTTGGTTTCTATTGGTTACCATTGGCATCCACTTACAATATCTTTGAATCTTTCCAGTAATACCGGACACCCATTTTGCAGTGGAATCACCTTATTGAAGCTAGCTGCAGTCACCGCTGATAAGCAGGGAGATGAAACCTTTAACACAAGTGGAGCTCTAGACAAATCATGTAAGGTTGGTGTTGCCTTAATTAGCAGATGTTTACGTTTAACTATTACCAAGTGTTACGGCGTGAATTGTTTTCCTTATAAATTGTATATGTTTAAATTGGTCAAAAAATAATTTTTTATTTTCAAGTGTTTTTTATTTTCAAGTATATTACCAAGTGTTGCTGCATTTATATTCCGCAATATTTACTGCATTGCTATCATCACTATACTCTGTATTATCATATATATAATATATATATATATATATATATGTATGTATGTATGTATGTATGTATGTATATTACACGATCCATAGCATACTTTCATTTGGTATCGGAGCATAGCTACTTACATTTGGTATCGGAGCATAGCGACTTTCACTTGCATGTTCATGTTTTGAGTTGCTTCCCCAATTATATTTTGATGTATAAGGGGTTCTTGTATGATCTTGAATTGATCTTCATCCCCTTTCATCATATTTGCACCATATGAAACCGTGGGAACAACATCCGCCTAATTTTGAATCATTTGAACCTGATTTTGTGTTTCAGTCATTTTGTCTGCATTATTGTTTCCTTCTTTTACTACATTAGTTTATGTAACTTGAGAAGTGCCTAAAATTGCCTTTTTTCCAATAATCATGCTTTCAAAGCCTGCATTTTTATCAAGTTCCATACTTTTAAATTCTTTCCCTTGTTAATCAAGTTGACCAATTGTGACATTTATTTTATTTTTGTTTCCGTACTTTTTGTAGAAATGCAATTTTCAATATTAAGGCCAAAACATGCATCGATCTTGCATATTGGTGGTATCCATTCATATTCAATTTATTGCATTAAGTTTATCCCATATCATGCATTGATGTAAAAGATTCCTCTGGTAGTTTTGCATCGGCTTTGATATCGACCAAGATTCTTGCTTAACTAAATCAGATTCTTGCATAACTAAATCGAGTTTTTTTAGGAATCGGTTCATCCAATTTCAATGAGATTCCGACTACACTTGCAATAGCACTAAAGGCTTCTTTAACTCATAGTTTGTGATTGAATTCAGAAAGTCTGATCCAAATTGGTATTGTCGAGAGTAAATCCTTATCAAAATTTACATTGTTACTCCATTTTTTCAAGATAATAAGCTTTCCATTGATAAAATAAGGACCTCCGTTAATAGCTTTATCATAATCAGTCGAATTTGCAAACTTTATGATAAAAGAACCCATTGTTTTCTATATAGATTTCAAAGTTATCTGTTGGGTTCCATGTTCTTGTAAAAAATGCCTTGAAATGGTGATTGCCAAAGACATAAGTAGTAACTATACAACTACATTTGATATTGGTCCTCTTGCGGATCTCTTCTTTCACTACCACCACCTCATTCTTATTGATGGTGATTAATCCAACATAGTTTAAGTAAAAATCTGAATTGAGACCACATTTTTGATCATCTCTACCGAAGAAGATGACTTCTTCGGTTGATTATTGTCTTTGACCTATGGTTGAACTTGGACATTTGAATAAGTATTCTTTAAATTGATTCATGTAATTTTTTGAACTATGTCTAAACTTTGAATATTTACTTAACTATGTAAGAACATTTTTATGTTTTATATATGACTTGTGTTTTGCTATCAAATATGTTTTTTGCTATCAAGTATGTTTTACGTATGATTTGTACTTTAAAAATCTATTAATATGGAATTCTTGTTTGTAATGTGAAAAAATGTGCATAATTTAGCCAAGAGAAAAGATATCATTTATACAACACTATACAAAAATAGTGTAGCAAAATTCAAGCGCTATATTAAAAATATTAACATTGCACTACTGCTGTGGAAACAGAAGGTGAAGCGCTATTAAAACTTATTACGGTAAAAATAAACGCTATAGAAAAACATATTATAGCGTTTATACCAAGCTGTAAAAAAGCAAACCACTATGGAAAAATATTTCATATAAAGGTAATATCTTTTTTGTAGAAGTTCCTAAACGCTTATAAATAAAAATTTAAGTGTTATTGAAGAAATAAAATTGCATGTCAAATGCTATGAAAGTATTTTCATAGCAAAAACAAAATACCAGAATTTAATACCTATTGTAAATTACCTGCAAAATAACGTACCATATTTAACAACTATAATAGCAATATTTTGCAGGTAAGTTACAATAGGTATGTGGAAGGAAACACGATAACCTCATAAAGTGTCAAAGCTAATGCTTCTGTACCTATCCACGATGGAAGAATATGAGTCTTTTTATATGCGAAGAATATGAGTCTTTTTATATGCTAATAGAAGACATAAACATCCTTAAAGAAGTCGTTCAATCTAAAAGTAAGTGTGACATAAGAGCTTTCATATTTATATTCGAAGTTCAATAATGGAACACTAAATATATGGATTTTTTTTGATGAACTTGACTAAATACATTTATGTTTTATGTAACTTATAATGAATAAAAAATCTGGTGTAAATAATATTTTTGTATTTAACTATTCGGTCCTCGAATGTCAACACTCATATATCCCTGGTATTAATGTGCCGAACATTCGAGTGTTGGAAAGACGAATTGTCTGGGTAAGATAAAAAGAAAATGAAATAGAACAAGAAAGAAGGGAACATAACATCAAAATCTCACTAGCGGAGCGATAATATATGGTATCAAAAGAGCTGTACAAGGGATTACTCCGATACAGAAATTTCAAAGTTACAAAGCCTAAGTACTATCATCAGCTTGGACAGTTATAACCGTCTGTTCTCGCAAATGTTGATATATACAATATAAAAGTGCAGTTGAAATAAGAATACTACAGTAGGTGAAACATCCAGCTCGTCTTTTCAATCTCCAAAGAACATCAACGAAACCTGCCTTTTCCAAACTACTCGAAAGAGCACACGAGGAATTTAGGGAAAACAAAAACCAAGCATCAGATGTAAATCTGGTGTGAAAAACTCAAGAAATTAATGACCAACATATAACAGTACATTTGAACCTATATGGGCTACCATAACGGTTATCCACTCAAAAGAACCATCATCTGATAAGTACATAAGGTGATATAATAGAAAATGTCTAGGGTGTAGAATATAAATATATAACATAGCCGGAATGGTTACATTTGTTATATTCAATAGCATATTGGAGGGTACAATCGAAATCAATAAGGAACGTTCGTATAATGGATATTCCATGGAGATCCCTTTGGTCAAGCCAAAATCTAACCTCCATTGACAAAGATTTGAAACTACTTTCCGAGTGTCGTATATCTCTAGATAAAATATACCATAAGGTAAGCACAACCGGCCTACACCCGAATAAGCGAATCCGAACCACGTGGAACCAATTACCATCAACTCCCACCTGCAACATTGATAAGCATAATTTAGATATTGGGTTGATATAACCATTGCAGGACTGCAAAAACCTAGATTGTGCATCACACTCTGTCTTTAGCCATTTTCGATGTGGAGGTCACGTTTGGCATCTTCACACGAGTCTTCATCACCTGAACAGAACACGAATCCTCAATTGGATCCTTACATCTCGAACAGATCTCGAAACCACACATGGATTCCAACATCTCGAATAGATCCACTTTCAACAGATAAAACACATATCTCAGCCTTGAAGTGGTTTTCGATAAGTAAAACACTTACATATCCGGTCTCTTCAAAACTGAATAAACGAATTTGGTCATATTCAACAATAATGAGGACAGTTGCATATGGAAACTATGTCTCGTATACTTATCAATTTTGGTATTTTCATCTCGCACCGTCATTCGATCAAGAGTAAAGCTGGTAGGTTAGAGCTCTATTATTCATATCCTTACATGAACATTAGTTTTAATTTCCACAGATGGATGAGCCTACTTCATCGGCTTTTAGTGCTAAGTATACGACTAAATGTTTTTCATAAACGAATAAACAAACAAAACACGATCAAGTCACATAAACAACTTCTAATCTCTTCTTATGTAATTAATCTTTTATTAATTAAAACTCTTCTATTAGTAAGATTTCTTTATCTAATAAAACATTGTTTCAATTTCTATTATTCATTTGTACTCTTTCAATCCCTCAAAAAGTATCTATATACTAATCTCAAATGGTATAAGTATACTCATAAATTATTAACAAGGTTTCTTACTTTGAACCTTTGCTTTTTCTATCTTTTACCAAAAGATTACATACTTATAATTTCCTTCAAAATATTCATTTTAAGGCTCCAAGTACTTTCACAAAATCCATTCAAAAAGGTTTAAGACTAATTTTACTTTGACATTGTCACTACAAACCCAAAACCATTTCACATATGCTTTTCTTTAAAACATTCTTTTAAAAA
Organism: Allium cepa; assembly: GCA_030765085.1. Taxonomy (NCBI): domain Eukaryota; kingdom Viridiplantae; phylum Streptophyta; class Magnoliopsida; order Asparagales; family Amaryllidaceae; genus Allium; species Allium cepa. The sequence continues at coordinate 275,568,472 of CM060928.1, forward strand.
TCTATTTACATTCATAAGTATAATCGAAAAGGTTAAAGCGAATGTAACTAACATATTGTCACAACAAACCCAAAACCATTCCGTACTTGTATTATTTTTTAGAAACATTCATTTTAAAGTTCTAAGATAATATTAAGTTAAGTTCGATAGTCGACTAATCAATTATCTAGTTAAAACAATTGCTTATATAAATTAATGTTTGTATACTTAACTTGTTTTCGACATTTCAATTTAACTATTTCTCGTCCAAGAGTGAAGCCAGGTAAGTTAGAGCGCTGGTTGAATCGAAGCCTTACCTAGACACTTCGTTCTTGAATTTCACAAATAGATAAGTCTACTCATCGGCTTTTAGAGTTAAGTATAATATTAATGATTTTCATAAACAAGAAAAAAACAATACGACTAACATGTTTTCGACATTTTCAACTTAACTATTCCTCAGCCAAGAGGGAAAATGGTAGGTTATAGCTCTATTGCTTTATCCATACTCAACATCGATCTTAACTCTCACAAATAGATAAGCCTACTTCATCAACTTTTAATGTTAAACAAAGTTGATTAATTTTCAAACAAGTACCTAAAAAACGAGATTAACACATTTTTGGCATTCTAACTTAACTATTACTCGGTTAAGAGGGAAACCAGTAGGTTAGAGCTCTATTCCTCCGTCCCTACTCGACATCAATCTTAACTCTTAGAAATAGAGAATCTACCTCATCGGCTTTTAGTGTTTAGCCTAGTCAATTACCTTTTTCAAAACTTATATTTACTTTAAAAATACTTGTAAATTGGTTTTAAATATCTATTCAAAATAATACTTGAAAATAATTAATTTATAATTTGATTTGATGAAAAACATGCTTATATTATAAAACATCTTTACTTTGAAAATACATATGTAATTGCTAATCACTATATCATATATATCTCCCTCATACGACCTTCAAAATCGAACAGATGAATGTACTGTGCAAATCAGAAAAATGAGCCGGTCGCAATGGCGTATTTCCCATCATCAAGTTTCAGTGTTAGAAAAAATGATCATTTTGCCCCTTTATTACTTTAATTAATTAATTTATCGTTTTTTATTCAACTATTAATTATTATATTATTTTTAAAATTTACTGGGTATTACCCTAGTAGTAACGGGGGAATAAGACAAGAAGATTCATTGCCCTGTGCCTATTTTCAATTGCTATGGAATAATTTACAACTTTACTTGACATGGAATTTTATAGCTCATATTCTTTCTACTAAACTTATTCTCACTCATCTACTATATGCTGATGACAGTTTAGTGTTTACAAAAGCAAGCATTACAAATGCAGAAAGCAAAGTTAAAAAAATTGTAGGTTTAGAAATGAGCAATAATCCACTTTGTTCTTCAGCAAAGGTGCAAAAAAATAAAGAGTGGATCAAAAATATTTTAATTTTGGGTGGGGAATTTCCCAACTACATATTTGGGAATTCTATGTTCCAGAAAACTAAAAACTAGAGACTTAGAAGGCGATTCTTTAATCTTTATTGCATAAAGAAATATGTACAAAGTGGAAAGCATAAAGCAATGTATATTAACAAAATAGGGTCGAAAATTCAAGTCCAAACCCCGGCCTGCATATCATAAATATCTGCCTTAAGTTTTGGAAGGCACCATCACTTGCAACCCTTATTTACAAACCAAGGCATCATCATGTGAAACCCTTTATTAGCCTCACTTCCTTTATTCTAAAACCCGGAAGAATTAAAAGAACTCTTTAATGACGGTGTTAGATACTGCTTCCATACCTTCACTTTTTATGGAAAAACATGCTATTCCACCTTCCAAACTGAGAACAACCTCTTGCCGCTTCCTTCACGTATCCAGATTTGATCAAAGACGTTCCGATATGAAGGTTTCTACTATAGATCTGACGCTAGAATCAATAATACCTGTCTTCTTGTATTGCAGATTTTCCAATTGTGCCTCCATAAGTTTTACCGTCAAGTGTCAACTAACCACCTCGTTTGTTTAGCTTGTAGATGTAGTTTTTTGCATTGATAGCGACCTGTTTCATACCTGTCCTCGATCTTACATGTATTATTGTATTCTATCTTTGTAATTAGAGAGTGAAAATGTATGTAAACTAAAACAAGTTTAATGATATAACAATGCTTCATACACATGGAAGATGCTTCTCAAAACAAGAACACAAGCATATGGACTCATGGACGAGAAAATTGGTAATGGTGACAGCATAGGTTTATGGTTTGATCCTTCGATCGTCGGTGATTCTTTGAAAGATTTGTTGGATGGAATGTTATTTCGATCACTGGAGACCTCAAATAGAAGGTCTCGTCTCTCATTTCCAAATGACATTAAAGAATAGACGATTCCAATTTGCCTCCTCTCAGCCCAATAAATTGTTAATATTCCTCTTAACCAACTCCACAACGAGAACCACTAGGTGTGGGACCTTCAAAATAATGGCCAATTCACTTTCGCATTAGCATGTATCTATGTTAGGGAGAAATATATTGAACCGGAATGGTGTGGCCACGTATGGTATAACGCTTATTTACCCAAAATGTCATTGTGTGCTCTCTTAGCTAAATCAGACAAATTAAATACGATAGACAAAATTTGCAAATGGAATGCGATAGTAGATCGAAATTGCAAACTGTGCAATCTAGAGGTTGAATCACAGGACCATTTATTCTTTGAGTGCTCCTATTCTAATTCTTCATGACAAGGTATCAAAACTAAATTACAAACTCTACTAGCAACGATTTCGATATTAAAGAAATTTTCAATCGGCTTTTAACAAACGGAAACAAAGCACTTTGAAAATTATGTGAGAAATGCGGATTACAAGGCTAGAATTAACACTAGACGGAGGGTGAATAGTGTTTTAAGGAATTACTAATTCTTTTTGAGTTTATATTAATTTGGACACAAATGTATGCAATATTCAGACACGGATATGATCACAGAATCAAACACAGATGCATATATAAAGTAAAAGCAATAAAGGAAAGAACATACCGAATTCATTTTTAATTTAATTTTTAATTATACTTGTTATTTATATTCTATATTTCAGTTATTGAACAAATACCTAATTCTCTTTTTAATTTAGTAAATATAGATTCATTTAAGGGTTTTGTTAAGATATCAGCAATTTGGTTCTCGGATTTGATATAATCGATGGTAATTACTTCCTTGCTTATATTATCTCTGAGAAAATGATGTCTGATATCAATATGTTTAGTTAGAGCATGATGAGTAGGATTTTTGGATAAATTTATTGCATTAGTATTATCACCATAAATTGATGATTTTGAGATATTTAAACCAAAATCTTTTAAAGTTTGTTGCATATATATTACTTGAGAACAAGCCAAAGCAGCAGAAATATACTCTACTTTAGTTGTTGATAAAGAAACTGCGTTTTGCTTTTTACTAAAGCAGGAAATCAGAGAATGCCCCAAAAAGTGACAAGTTCCACTTGCACTTTTTCGGTCCGATTTACAACCAGCATAATCAGCATCACAGTAAGATATTAATTCAAAAGAATCATTTTTAGGATAAAATAAGCCATAATCAAAGGTGTGTTTAACATATCTTATGATACATTTTACAGCTTTAAACCGGGTCTCTTTAGATTGGGATTGATATCTTGCATAGAGACAAACACTATGCATGATATCAGGTCTCCTAGTAGTGATATAGAGTAGTGATCCAATCATTCCTCTATATAATTTTTGATCTACATCTTTTGAGAGATCTTCTTTACTTAGGTACTCATTGGTTGCCATGGGAGTGGGTTTTCCACTTGCAGTAGTCAAACCAAATTTACTAACTAAGTCTTAAGCATGTTTTTCTTGACTGATAAAGATATCATTATCTAATTGTTTTACTTGCAATCCTAGAAAGAAGCTTAATTCACCCATATGACTCATCTTAAACTCTTTTGTCATTATTTCAGAAAATTCTTTATTCATTTCAAAATTAGTTGATTCGAAAATGATATTATCTACGTAAACTTGTACTAGTTGAATATCATTTTTATTTCTTTTAGTAAAAAGAGTATTATCTACTTTACCAATTTCAAAGTTTGATTATAATAAGTAAGATCTTAGTCTATCATACCAGGCTCTAGGAGCTTATTTTAGACTATATAGAGCTTTCTTAAGTTTGTAAACATGATTTGGTAATTTTTTATTTTCAAAAAGTGGTGGTTGTTCAACATATACTTCCTCTTTTACAAATCCATTTAAAAAGGAACTTTTAACATCCGTTTGAAATAATTTGAAATTATTATGATTAGCAAAAGCAAGTAGAATCCTAATGGCTTCTAATCTTGCTACGAGCGCAAAGGTTTCATCACAATCTATTCCTTCTTCATGACAATAACCTTGAGCGACCAACCGGGATTTATTTCTAACAACCTCACCTTGCTCATTCATTTTATTTTTATAAACCCATTTAGTTCCAGTTATAGTTTTTTTTTTCAGGTCTAGAAACAAGTTCCCAAACATCATTTCTAGTGAATTGATTTAGTTCTTCTTGCATAGCCAAAATCCATGAATCATCAGTTGATGCTTCTATTGGATTTTTGGGTTCAATAGTTATAAAGGCTACATTGCTCATTTTACTTAGTTGATTTCTAGTTGTAACAACAGATTTCATATCTCCTAGTATATTTTCTATAGGATGATCTTTTAAAAGTTTAATTTTTTTATTATGATGATTAATTTCATTATTAGTTTCAGTTGACTCTTGATTTTGAGTGATTAAATCCTCTTCATCATTTGTATCTTCAAAAATTTTGAGACTTTCATCGAATGAAACATGCATTGTTTCTTCGATGGTGTTAGTTCTTAAATTAAACACTTTGTATGCTTTACTTCTATCAGAATATCCAATAAAGATACCTTTGTCGGATTTAGGATCAAATTTATCTAAGTTATCTTTTATATTTAAAATAAAACATTTACTTCCAAAAATTCTAAAATAAGATACCTTAGGTTTTTTTATGTGAAGAAGTTCATAAGATGTCTTATCAGTTAAAGGTCTAATTAAAATTTTATTTAAAATATAACAGGCGGTAGCAACTGCTTCTGTCCAAAAATATTTTGGTAATTTACTATCTGAAAGCATAGTTCTCGCACGCTCTTGAATCGTCCTATGTTTATGTTCTACTACTCATTTTTGTTGTGGAGTTCTTGAAAACGAAAATAGTAAGTTATTCCCATTTTATTGCAGAATTCCTCAAACTTTTCATTTTCAAATTCAACACCATGATCACTACGGATGGTTACAATTTTTACAGAAAGTTAATTTTGAATCCTTTTTGTAAAGTTCTTAAAACATTCAAAAGCATCACTTTTATGTTTCAAAAATATTGTCCATGTATATCTAGAACAATCATCTACAATAACAAAAACATATTTACTGTGGTTTATTGACTGAATTTGAGATGGGCCTAATAAATCAAGATGAAGTAATTCAAGAGGTTTGAAGTTGAAATCATATCTTTTAATTTAAATGAACTTTTTCTAAGTTTTCCTAATTGACATGTATCACGTAAACTATCTACTTTAAACTTCATTTTAGGGAGACCTCTTACTAGATCATGTTTTGACAGTCTAGATAAGAGTTTGAAATTCAAATACCCAAATCTCTTATGTCAAATCCAAGGGTCACTTGTATTTTCCAAAAGACACTGGTTATCATTTGAAACTTACATACTAAGAATATAAATATTCTTTTTCCTAATTCCCTGAAATATTATGGTTGAATTATTATCTTCAATGCGACACTTATCTTTTTCAAATTTAATTTTATATCCTTTATCGTAGAGCTGACTAATACTTAGCAGATTATGTTTCAGATTCTTAACTAGCAAAAAATTAGTAATAATAGGAGTTTCAGAGTTACCGATATTGCCGATGCCAATCATATATCCTTTTGAGTTGTCTCCAAAGTTAACCAGTCCTCCGTCTTTGTATATTATATCATTCAGCATATCCGGATTACCGGTCATGTGTCTAGAGCATCCACTATCGAGTATCCATTTATTCTTTTTGATCCGCATAATTTGTCCATTGTGGATTGATTCCTCAACACCCATAAAACATGTTTCCTGCCTATCATACAATTTTGGTAGACAACTTGAATTTGAATATCGATTATATGCAGACTCATGAGACAATGATGATCTGAATATTTCTAAACTAGTATTAGCAAGTTTTTTAAACATAGCCATTTTAAAAACTTTTTCAATATTCATATTATGAAACTTTGAAAACCTTGCTCTGATACCAAATGTGAGAAATGCGAATTACAGATCTTAAGGCTAGAATTAACACTAAAGGAGGGTGAGTAGTGTTTTAAGGAATTACTAATTCTTTTTGAGTTTATATTAATTTGAACACAAATGTATGCAATATTCAGACACAAATATGATCATAGAATCAAACACAGATGCAGATATAAAGTAAAAGCAATAAAGGAAAGAACACACCAAATTTTATACTAGTTCGGAGTTACTCTACATCCAGTCCCACAACACAAGTATGGATTTCCTTTCAAAATCAATTCTTACAATTACACCTTCGATTTCAAGGCCATGAGGTACACCGCTCTAGATTCACAATCCTCTAGGTAGAGATACTTGATTTTACGGGCAACAAGTTCACCCGATTGATTTTCCAGGCTGCAATCACACCTTTTCTCACTCGATTGATTACAAAGAAGTCTATAACTCTGAATAGCACCGGGATCTTATTGAGATAGTGAAATAGAATCAAACCAAAGATGATCTAGTTAGATCCAATGGTGATTTCGACAGAGTAATGGTAAAAATGTATATAAAGAAATGTGGAAGAAGAAGAAGAGTGAAATCAGAGAATATATATGAATGTAAATTCGTTTAAAACAACCCCTATTTATAGTAGGACAACAGCCATGTCCATTCGTGAAAGGATACGACGAATAGACACTTCCTTTGAAATTCAAACTTTTGAAATAAACTGTCACCTTGTCGGCAAGGGTTCCTTACGGTGGTCGACAGGCCTAAGTTATTTTTGATAATTTGTTTTTCTTTGGAAATAACTTCTATCTTGTATTAAAACTATTTTAAACTTTATAAATATACTTAACTATAGTTAAAATACATAAATAAGTATAGAGAATAATATTTTGGTATATATAAAATTTGACTATAATTTTATATTTAAATCTAAATATTAAAAGTTAAATATATTATAATTAAAAGATGGTTTAAAACCAAGGATAATTTGATATTGAAAATAAAGATTATATTGAGGCTAAAAGTATTTTAAAACTAGGATGGATGTTTTTGATTTAAAAAAGAAGATTTTGAAATCATTTCGAAAACAAGATATAATTTTGTAAAACATTTGAATAAAAGTGAGTGGATACAAAGCAATGTTCCACTAGATTTTTCGTAGGTTCCATCCTACTTAGGGTTCCATCCCTTTAACGTGCTCGAAGTGGATTCCATTCCACGAATAAAATGGTTTTTAATATGTCAGTGCTTTTCTAGGGGTTTTTAAAAAAATTCCTAACTAAATTACTTGTATTGAAATCTTGAACCCTGGATTATCTTGATACTCATGAGTCTTGAATCTTGATATCTTCGATCTTGAGTTTATCAGTTCTTGAATCTCTATACTGTACAATCTTCATTCTTTGTTACCTGTATATATATATCCTGCATATACATATATATATCTAAACAATAATGTTAGTATTTATATTTTATAATCTTATTCTAAGGTTGTCGTCATCAAAACCAACTTCTCAGGGACTAACAATCTCCCCCTTTTTGATGATGACAACTTTTGTTTATAATATATTACTTCTATCCTAATAACCCCCCCTAAAACTAATTAGCCCCCTATTCTATGCCTAACTATCCTATTTTATATTTCTCCCCCTTTGTCATCAATAAAAACAAAGTTTAAATCTATACAACTCCCCCTTAATCTAATACTATATGACATGTGATTATAATGATAGTGTTATCATAAATAATCAACACTTAATTCTGAAACTAAAATTTAGCCCTTAATAACTAACTATCCTAACTAAGAATCCATATATGATAATACTTATAATAGTGATAATGTATGAATATAAGAACACAAATCTTTTATTAATTATATATTGTTATATTTACATTTGTGTAGAAAACGTAAGTAAGATCGTATAACGATAAGAAAGAGAGAAAATAAACTAATGTGTATCCTTGACAATGGGAGATCTATGAACCGAGCAATTTGGGTAGTGGAAACAGAAATTTCCACGTTGTTCGACTAGAATTTCAGCCTTGTCAAAGCACATTTCGCCAACGCAAACAACTTTGTCGTCATCTTCAGCGTGCTCTTCTTCCATGAGGGCTTCTTCTTCTTCTTCCTCGTTGTCCTCTTGCACTTGAACACTTGAAGATTCTTCATCAAACAAGATGGGGTTGGCGTGATTGTCCATTAGAAACTTTTGCAAGTTTCTAAGGATTTTGCCTTGTCGTTCTTGTTCTTTGGCCATTCTGATTTGCAATACTTGAATTTCAGTCATAAGTTGCAATGCATTCTTCAAGGAAACCTCCATTTTTATCACTCGTGCAAGCGTAGTTCGTTGAAATGGTCCAGTAGAAAGAGAAGAGAATGAAAAGGTTGAATTTTTATTTGATTTGGAGGACGAGGCCATTGTTTTATTGCTTTCAGAAGTTAGATCAGAGAAAGAACAAAAAGAATGAACAAAATTTCGAAATAAGAAGAATATATAACCACCCATTTGAATTTTGGTGGGAAAATTTCAAAAAAAATTCGTTATATGTCGACAGGGGTAAAGGAGGGTTGTCGACAAGGTACTTATATTTTTGCTATTTTATTTATTTTAATTCAAATTTTAATTATTTTTTATTTATATTCTATATTTCAGTTATTGAACAACAGGAAATTATTGTCAAGGACAAAATTTCACAGCTTTTTAGCCTCAAGGACAGACCTTAATATTTTATCCTAAAGGACAACTTTCTGTAGGTATCAGTTTTTAGTTATTGATAACAGCTTTTAGGTATCAGTTTGTAGTTATCGTTAGCAGTTTTTAGGTATCAGTTTTAGCTCGGTAGCAGTTTTGTTGTCCTTATGAATAATTTTGAAAAATGTTTGTCCTTATGAATAATTTTTAAAAGAATGTTTGTCCTTGTGGTAAAAATATTGAGGTCGTGTCCTTAAGGCAAAAAATATACAAATATTTGTCCTTTAAATTAATTCCCCCTATTGAACAAATACCTAATTCTCTCCTTAATTTAGTAAATATAGATTCATTTAAGAGTTTGGTTAAGATATCAGCAATTTGGTTCTCGGATTTGATATAACTATAGTAATTACTTCCTTACTTATATTATCTCTGAGAAAATGATGTCTGATATCAATATGTTTAGTTCGAGCATGATGAGTAGGATTTTTAGATAAATTAATTGCACTAGTATTATCACAATAAATTGGTGATTTTGAGATATTTAAACCAAAATCTTTTAAAGTTTGTTGCATATATATTACTTGAGAACAAGCCAAAGCAGTAGAAATATACTCTACTTCAGTTGTTGATAAAGAAACTGTGTTTTGCTTTTTACTAAACCAGGAAATCAGAGAATGCTCCAAAAAGTGACAAGTTCCACTTGCACTTTTTCGGTCTGATTTACAACCAGCATAATCAGCATCACAGTAAGATATTAATTCAAAAGAATCATTTTTAGGATAAAATAAGTCATAATCAAAGGTGTAATTAATATATCTTATGATACATTTTACAGCTTTTAAGTGGGTCTCTTTAGATTAGGATTGATATCTTGCATAGAGACAAACACTATGCATGATATCAGGTCTCCTAGCAGTGATATAGAGTAGTGATCCAATCATTCCTCTATATAATTTTTGATCTACATCTTTCGAGAGATCTAAGTTATCTTTTATATTTAAAATAAAATATTTACTTCTAAAAATTCTAAAATAAGATACCTTGGGTTTTTTTTTATGTGAAGAAGTTCATAAGACGTCTTATCAGTTAAAGGTCTAATTAAAATTCTATTTAAAATATAACAGGCGGTAGCAACTGCTTCTGTCCAAAAATGTTTTGGTAATTTACTATCTGAAAGCATAGTTCTCGCACACTCTTGAATCATCCTATTTTTACGTTCTACTACTCCGTTTTGTTGTGGAGTTCTTGAAAACGAAAAATAGTAAGTTATTTCCTTTTTATTGCAGAATTCCTCAAACCTTTCATTTTCAAATTCACCACCGTGATCGCTACGGATGGTTATAATTTTTACAGAAAGTTGATTTTGAATCCTTTTTGTAAAGTTCTTAAAAATTCAAAAGTATCACTTTTATGTTTCAAAAATATTGTCTATGTATATCTAGAATAATCATCTACAATTACAAAAACATATTGTTAACTCCTCTTTTTTAAGCAACCTAACGACCTATGGGGAGAAGCGACCTAACGACCTGTGGGATGCAGCGACCGAACTACCTATGGGATGTAGCGACCTAACTACCTGTGGGATGCAACGACCTAACTATCTATGGGGTGCAGCGACCTAACTACCTGTGGGATGCAGCGACCTAACTATCTATGGGGTGCAGCGACCTAAAGTGAGAAGCGACCTAGTAGCTAAGTGGATTTACTGACCTAATGGATTAAAGAGCCTAACGACCTAATGAGCTAACGAGTTAACAACCTAAGGATTTAACGACCTAGCGAGCTATACAGAACTGAGGTATCTTGTCTTCCTTATGTCGTTCCTTCCCTAGGTCGCCCACGACCTATGACTTGTTCAAGTGATCAAGGGCGCTCCTGTTAGGCCGTAAACCATGTCTACTAAGTCGCCCACGACCTACGACCTATTCCTAAGTCGTCCACGACCTACGACCTAACTCCGAACTCTCCTATAAATACCCCGTCTACTCCAACTGAAAGAGGATCTTTTGGCTCATTTCTGGAACGCCGATACTCTGCTGAATTCTCGACACCTCAAACACGAAAGACATCTCAACGAACTTCAAGAAGAAATCTAACACATTCGACATGGAATCAAAGAGTTCTTCTACATCGGAGTTTTAGTTGTTTGTCCTAGCAGTGTAGTAATCAAAGATTGTTGTAAAGTTGTAATTGATTCAGCATAAAGAAGATTAAAGTGGACGTAGGCTTAACTTAAAGCCGAACCACTATAAAACTGTTGTCTTCTTACTGTTTTTCTGTGACTTTTCTACTTGTTTCTAATTCCCGTATTCACGGGTGGTGCTTTCACTTAATCTCTACTTACACAGGGGTGTTAGCGTTCAATTTTAAGCGTTAACATTTTTGGTGCTTTCACTGAGAACCAACTCAGGCTACTTTCGTCATTGCTTCGCAAAAGTTTGTTGAAAAAATCTCTCTCAAAACCAGAAGTCTATCAGAGATAATGGCTTCTGGAAGAAAGCGCGGATCTACAAGGCCCAGTAATGTCCATGAGAATACCGCCACTTCTCCTTCGTCAAGTCAAGCAGCACCAAGTGCCGGAATTACACGAGCGGAGTTAGATGCTGCAGTATCTGGGTTATACCAACAGATGGAAACCCAGAATGCTTTGATGCTTGAAAGGCTAAATGCATTGCTCGGAGCTAACCATCAACCGGTGAATAATGAAGAAAACCTTGCAGATGATGTTCATAATCCTGAAGAGAGGAATATTCCTCAAAGAACAGCTAGCCCCGCCAAAGAAACACCTCCTCAAGCTGGAGGATCGAGACCACAGCCAACTCTCCGCGAACATTTGTCCATACAAACTTCCGAGAAAATGGCCAAAGTCTGTCCTGCAGATCCTTTAAATGATGAGGAATATCTTTCGGGCATGGTGCGAAAAATCATGAAAGAAAGCATGCAGAGGGATGAAGATGAAAAAGAATGGGGATTCGCTCCGAGCAAGACTCCGTTCATTGAAAAGATTTTGAAAGCTGAATTTCCAAGAAAATTTGTTCCTCCTACCATTCCAGCTTATAGGGGAACAAGCGACCCTAATCAATTTTTGTATAAGTATGACTGGCACATGACTGGTGCTAGGGCATATGATGAGATTAAATGCCGGTACTTTCTGGTATACTTGGAAGGAGTGGCTCTACTCTGGTTCACAAAGCTTCCGGTCCGATCCATAGACCAGTTTGTCGATTTGACTCGGAGGTTTAAAGCGCAATTCGGGTTGTATGCTTCAAAGGCAAAGGATATTATGTCACTGTCAAGCCTGGAACAGAATCCTGGGGAATCTATTAGATCTTTCCTGAACCGCTTCAACATAACTTTGGCTGAAGTGGACAATGCAGAGCCACGGATGGTCTTGACATACTTGATGAGGGCAATCGACAAATCAAGCGAATTTGGGAAGTGGCTGAAGATTAAAGAACCGAATTCGCTTGAGAAATTCTATAAGAAAACTGATGAATTCGTGCGCTTGGAAAGCCTTCAAGCACCGGTCAAAGTGGCATTGACAGAGGTTAAGGATAATACTGCTGCTCCTACCAAAAAGGAATCCGGAAATCAGAAAAGGGAGAATAATGGTGGGAAGAAACAGAAAGATATGAAGAAACCCCGCTTCTCAAAACCTTCAGATTTCACTCCTTTGACTGACACCCCGGAGAATATCTTTTTTGCTACCAAAGACGCGGTAGAATATCCTAAACCTCCTAAGGTGAGAGTTGGGATAAAAGCTGCTCAAAGTGGGAAATTCTGTCGGTTTCATAATCAAACCGGTCATGATACCAATGAATGTCACCATCTGAAAAGTTTGATTGAAGAACTGCTGAGAGAGAACAAGTTGCAGCAATATGTTAAGAGAAGTAGAAATGACCCAACTTCATCTACTAAGGGCCAGCAACTTCCCGCTCATCCGTCTGGCTCGGGTGAGAGGAATATTGTGCATGAATAAGAAAGGCCTGTTATTAATGTGATTACAGGAGGTCTTCACCCAGCAGGCAGAAGCTGGGGTGAGATGGAAAGATATGCCCGTGCCTTGAAGTATGCACCAACAGAAGAGAGTGTTTTTGTGCTAGAAGATGCTGCACCTTTAAAGCAGCAGAAAACTTTTAATGATGATATTGTCTTCAGAGCCAGGGACTCTATGGGCATTGAAGCTCCAACCATGGATCCCTTGGTCATCTCTGTAAGCGTTGGGCCGGCTATTGTGAGAAGAGTGCTTGTAGATTGCGGCGCTTCTTGCAATATTCTCTTCAAAAAGACATTCGACCAAATGAAAATTCCGATGGCTGACGTTCAAGCTTCATCTCAGAAGATCGTTGTGTTTACTGGGGAACCGAAGCAGCCCATTGGAACTATCGACTTGTTCGTCGAGCTTGGAGAGGGGCAGAAAAAGGTGGTTCGAAAACAGACTTTTGTAATTGTTGATGAATTTTCTGCCTACAACGCCTTCCTAGGCCGACCAACTCTTGCAGCTTTTAAGGCAATTCTCGCCCCGTGGTGCCTCACTATGAAATTCCCTACGGATAATGGAGTTGGAGTTATTAAAAGGGATCAGAATGCTGGGCGAGAGTGTTATCTAATAGAGTTGCGTGAAGCGAGGAAGAGAGAGATGGGAAAAGATGCGGCAGCCCCAGTCAGCATCAAAGAACCAACCTTGTAGCAATTACAAGGTGGACCCCGCACAGGCGAGCATAGCGGGGCACGAAGAGAAATGGATCCCAGAAAAGCTAGTGCAGGGGAGAAAAGAGTGGTGCGAGTTCAAGTAACGGTGCCAGTACCTGTTGACCCGAAAGATCCGAACAAAGTGGTGAATGTGGGTTCGCAACTTAGTGTGACGGTTCAAAATTCCTTAATATCATTCTTGAAAGCAAATCTAGACGTATTCGCTTGGACTCATGCTGATATGTGTGGAATATCCTCAGAAATTGCAGTACATTCTCTGAATATTGATCCGAAGTTTACACCGTTAAAGCAGAAGAGAAGAACCCAGGGTCCTGAAAGGTCAGCAGCATTGAAAGAAAAGGTAGACCGGCTCATGGAGAATGTTTCATCAGGGAGTCTACTTATCTGAATTGGTTTTCAAATCCTGTACTGGTTAAGAAAGCTAATGGGAAGTGGAGAGTATGCATCGACTTCTCAAATTTAAACAAAGCCTGCCCCAAAGACTGCTTTCCATTACCCAGGATAGATCAGTTGGTGGATGGAACAGCGGAGCATGAATTGTTATCTTTTATGGATGCTTAGTCTGGATACAACCAGATCATGATGCATGAGCCGAACCAGGAGGACGCGAGCTTCATCACCGACGTTGGTCTCTACTGCTATAGAGTCATGCCCTTCGGACTTAAGAATGCAGGGGCAACTTACCAAAGACTCGTCAATGCTATGTTCAAACCGCAGATTGGCAAAACTATGAAAGTTTATGTTGACGATATGTTGGTGAAATCGAAGAAAGCAATAGACCGTATGGATCACTTGGTAGAAATGTTTGCAATCCTCCGAAAGTACGGAATGAAACTTAATCCTTTGAAATGTTCGTTTGGGGTGGAGTCCGGAAAGTTTTTGGATTTCATTGTGAGTACTAGGGGCATTGAAGCTAATCCTACTCAAATTGCTGCCTTAAGAGAAGTCAAAGCCCCTAGAACGAAGAAGGAACTGCAAAGTCTTAATGGAAAAGTCGCTGCCTTGAGTCGATTCATTTCCAAAGCTACTGATAAATGCATTCCATTCTTTGATGCTCTGAAGAAAGGAAGGAAAATTTTTGACTGGATTCCTGAATGCCAGAAAGCTTTCGATGAGTTGATTCGTCATATGGAAACGCCTCCAATACTTTCTAAGCCGGACAATGGTGAAGATCTTTTCGTATATTTGGCAATCTCATCTCATGCTCTCAGTGTAGCGTTGGTACGGGAGGACGCAAAAATTCAGCGCCCGGTCTATTATATCAGCAAAACATTCACTGGGGCAGAGATGAATTATTCAAAGTTGGAAAAGCTCGCCTATTGTCTACTGATTGCATCAAGAAAATTGAGGCCATATTTCCAAGCTCATCCTATCAAAGTTCTCACTGATCAACCTCTAAAGCAAGTCGTGTTTCGCCCTAAGACTTCGGGTCGCCTTTTGAAGTGAAATATTGAACTCAGCCAATACGACATCACTTATCATCCCCGGAGAGCAATTAATGGACAAGATTTAGCAGATTTCATCGCAGAATGTACAGATAAAGGTGATAGTGAGGAAGAAGTGACTGATAATACCCCAATTCGATGGAAATTATATGTTGATGGCGTAAGAAATGATTACTGTTCTGGAGCTGGGGTTGTGCTTGAAACCCCTGAAGGGCGGTCATTGTGCTATGCATTGAGATTGGAATTCCCTTCGACAAACAATGAAGCAGAATATGAAACTCTTATTGCCGGCTTGAAAATTGCTAAAGAATTGAATGTCAAAGTGTTGCAGATCTTCAGTGATTCACAGCTTATTGTATGTCAAGTCAAGAAAGAGTTTCAAACTAAAGGAGGAAGTCTGCCCGCTTACTTGTCAAGAGCCTGGGAACTTCTTGATGATCTTGACCATTATACGATAAATCATATACCCCGGGAAGAGAACATGAAGACAGATTCTCTCGCAAAGTACGCAAGCACTGGTGAAGCTCAATTATTGGGATTAGTTCCTGTGGAAGTCCTGTCATCTCCAAGCACTAATGAGATGGATATTGACTGGATCATGACTATATCTCAAGAGCAAGAATCATGGATGACTCCGATAATGGAATATCTGCTCAACGGTTCTCTACCAGAAAATTCAAAAGAACGACAGAAGTTGCTAAGAAAAGCCTCTGGATATATAGTTCAAGATGGCCGATTGTACAGACGGGGATTCTCAATGCCATTACTCCGATGTGTGACCAAGGAAGAAGCTACGACAATCCTAGCCGAAGTACACGGAGGAGAGTGTGGAGACCATTCAGGTGGTCAAACTCTAGCAAAGAAAATTCTCCGTTATGGGTATTTTTGGCCAGATATTAATCGTGATGCTACAAGCCATGCCTGAAAATGTGACCGATGCCAGAGATTTGCAAAAATCCCAAGAGCACCTTCCACCGAGAGAAAACAGATGGTCAGTCCGTGGCCATTTGCTATTTGGGGAATAGATCTCATCGGGTCTTTGCCAACTGCGAAGTCCAGAATCAGATATGCTATTGTTGCTGTTGATTATTTTACTAAATGGGCTGAATCTGAACCATTAGCTACTATTACGTCTAAAAAGATGATAAACTTTGTAACTAAGAATATCATTTGCAGGTATGTGTACCTCGAAAGATAATCACAGATAATGGAACCCAATTCGAAAGTGAAGAGTTCCAAGATTTTTGCAAGCGATTCAAGATCCAAAAAAGCTTCTCAGCAGTGGCTCATCCGCAGGCAAACAGGCAGATAAGAGTTTGAAACTCAAGTACCCAAATCTCTTATGCCAAATCCAAGGGTCACTTGTATTTTCCAAAAGACACGGGTTATCATTTGAAACTTTCATACTAAGAATATAAATATTCTTTTTCCTAATTCCCTCAAATATTATGGTTGAATTATTATCTTCAATGTAACACTTATCTTTTTCAAATTTAATTTTATATCCTTTATCGCAAAGCTGACTAATACTTAGCATATTATATTTCATATTCTTAACTAGCAGAACATTATTAATAATAGGAGTTTCAGAGTTACCGACATTACCATGCCAATCACATATCCTTTTGAGTTTTCTCCAAAGTTAACCAGTCCTCTGTATTTGTATATTATACCATTCAGCATATCCGGATTACCAATCATGTGTCTAGATCATCCACTATCGAGTATCCATTTATTCTTTTTGATCTGCACAATTTGTCCATTGTGAATTGATTCCTCAACATCCATAAAACATGTTTCCTGCACATCATACAATTTTGGTAGACAATTTGAATTTGAATATCGATTATATGCAAACTCATGAGACAATGATGTTCTGGATATTTCTAAACTAGTATTAACAAGTTTTTTTAAACATAGCCATTTTTAAAAACTTTTTCAATGTTCATATTATGAAACTTCGAAAATCTTGCTCTGATACCAAATGTGAGAAATGCGAATTACGGATCTTAAGGCTAGAATTAACGCTAAAGGGGGGTGAATAGTGTTTTAAGGAATTACTAATTCTTTTTGAGTTTATATTAATTTGAACACAAATGTATGCAATATTCAGACACAGATATGATCACAGAATTAAACACAGATGCAGATATAAAGTAAAAGCAATAAAAGAAAGAACACATCGAATTTTATACTGGCTCGGAGTTACCCTACATCCAGTCCCGCAACACAAGTATGGATTTCCTTTCAATATCAATTCTTACAATTACACCCTCGATTTCAAGGCCATGAGGTACACCGCTCCAGATTCACAATCCTCTGGGTAGAGATACTTGATTTTACATGCAACAAGTTCACCCGATTAATTTTCCAGGCTACAATCATACCTTTTCTCACTCAATTGATTACAAAGAAGTCTACAACTCTGAATAGCACTGGGATCTTGTTGAGATAGTGAAAGAGAATCAAACCGGAGATGATCTAGTTAGATTCAATGGTGATTTCGGCAGAGTAGTGGTAAAAATATATATAAAGAAATGTGGAAGAAGAAGATGAGTGAAATCAGAGAATATATATGAATGTAAATTCGTTTAAAACAGCCCCTACTTATAGTAGGACAACAGCCATGTCCATTCGTGAAAGGATATGACGAATAGACACTTTCTTTGAAATTCAAACTTTTGAAATAAACACCTTGTCGACAAGGGTTCCTTAGGGTTGTCGACAGGTCTAAGTTATTTTTGGTAATTTGTTTTTCTTTGAAAATAACTTCTATCTTGTATTAAAACTATTTTAAACTTTATAACATACTTAACTATAGTTAAAATAAATAAATAAATAAATAAGTACAGAGAATAATATTTTGGTATATATAAAATTTTACTATAATTTTATATTTGAATCTAAGTATAAATATTAAAAGTTAAATATATTATAACTAAAAAAGTTTAAAACCAAGGATAATTCGATATTGAAAATAAAGATTATTTTGAGGCTAAAAATATTTTAAAACCAGGATGGATGTTTTTGATTTAAAAAAGAAGATTTTGAAATTATTTTGAAAACAAGATATAATTTTGTAAAACATTTGAATAAAAGTTAGTGGATACAAAACAAAGTTCCACTAGATTTTTCGTAGGTTCCGTCCTACTTAGGGTTCCATCCTTTTAACGGGTTCGAAGTGGATTCCATTCCACGAATAAAATAAATTTTAAGATGTCAGTGCTTTTCTAGGAGTTTTAACAAAATTCCTAACTAAATTACTTATATTGAAATCTTAAACTCTTGATAATCTTGATACCCATGAGTCTTGAATCTTGATATCTTCGATCTTGAGTTTATCAGTTCTTGAATCTCTATACTGTAAAGTCTTCATTCTTTGGTACCTGTATATATATCCTGCATATACATATATATCTAAACAATAATGTTAGTGTTTATATTCTATAATCTTATTCTAAGGTTGTTGTCATCAAAACCAACTTCTCAGGGACTAACAAATTACTGGATATATCACAACTCTAACTTGGCATGTATGGATAGAGCGAAATTCAAGAACTTTTTAAGACATCAAAATCCCTATCAACATCGGAATGGAATTAATTTCATGGGTAAGTAGCTTGCCTTCAAGGAGTTCAGTTAAAATATAGAGAACACTTGACGGCGAAAGACTTAATAGACGATGGTATTTCAATGATTCTAGGTCATTATATGAACATGAATCTATTGATATTCTCTTTACGAAAACTAGTCTCGTTCCAGGTCAACAATTTGCCGATGATGAGAATCTTAAAACGAAAAATCTCAACGCGAATTAAAACATCAATTTTCCATGTTTTTAGTTCAGGAAAAAGGGATTTTAATGAAGTGTCTTTAAGAGGCTGTCGATTGAAATAATATAGGTGGAGTCTGATGGAGTTGTAGACAAGATTTGTTTTTAATGTCAATAATCTCCTATTTAGTGGGAGCGTGGAATTAGTGTTTGTAGGAATTTTGAACACTTCTCTAACTGACCTTTTCATTTCCTGGTTAATCTCCATATTGATAACCATTAACGTTGTTGTAGTTTCCTATTCTAGTTTGTAAAGGTTGTATTTAAGCCAAGTTTCATTAGTGAATAAAAATCAATTGTCACAAAGCATTGAAAGGATATAACTTGTTGTAGTTTTATCAATTGGTATCAGAGCTCCATCACATGGGCCTGAGTGAATTTGAAAGTGTTTGAGAGAGTGTGTGCGTGAAAGAGGAGATGGTAGAAAGTAATAATAAGGGATTTGTGGTACCTGCAATACCACAGTTTGATCTCCATTATGGTTATTGGGCCAAATTAATGTAAAATTTCATTTGTTTCAAGGAGTATTGGGATCTCAGTGAGAATAGAATTAGCACTATTGCTGAAGGAAGCATACTAACTGAGGCATGGAAAAAGGTGATTTAGGACCAGTCCCCGAAAGACTTGAAGCTGAAGAGTTTCTTGTATCAAGAAATTGAGCAAGATATTCTTAACACCATTTTAAACACAAATACAAGCAAGCATATCTGGGACAGCGTAAGGCAAATGTTTCAAGGTTCAACCAAAATCAACATAGCACAGCTGCAGGCCTTGCGCGAGGACCTTGAGGTGCTTCACATGAAGGAAGTGTTAGAAATGCGGATTACGGATCTTAAGGCTAGAATAACACTAGAGGGGGGTGAATAGTGTTTTGTGGATTTACTCAATCTTTTTGAAACTTAAGTAATTTAATCACCAACAAATGCAATACACAGACATAGATATAATCATAGAATCAAACACAGATGCAAATAATAAATAAAAGAAGTGAAGGAAAGAACACATCAGGATTTTATACTGGTTCGGAGTTACCCTACATCCAGTCCCGCACAATTGTGCGGATTTCTTTTCAAAATAATCTTCCAGATTACACCCTCGATTTCAAGGCCACGAGATACACCCTTCTGTACTCGAGTCCGGGGGAAACTCTCTTGATTTACTAGGGCACAAGATCACCTAATCGATTTCCAGGGCAACAATCACACCCAATTGATTTCAAGGCTCAACCGCACCTTTTACTCAACAGTTTGATTTACAAATAATCCTATAACTCTGAATAGCACTGAGATCCTATGGAGAGAGTGTCAGATAATCAAATAAGAGATAGTCAAATTCGATTCACTTGGTATTTCGGCAGAGTATGGTTTGGGATTCTTTAAAATAAATGTGGAAGATGAAGAGGAGAGAAAATGAATGAAAATCTAGTAAAAATTCATTTAGAACTTACTGGTATTTATAGAGATCAACAGCCATATCTATTCGTGAAAGGATACGACGAATAGGCACTTCTTTTGAAAATTTGAAATTTGAAAATTAATGGGCACCATGTCGACATGGAGGGTAGGAGTATGTCGACATGCTCTAGGGAAAAATGGTGATTTTGATTTTCTTATTAAAATTGATTTCTATAATTTTTCAAAACAATTTATAAACTTTTAAAAATACACTTAAATATAGTTTAAACATATAAAAGAGTTTAGAAAGTAATTTTTAATATATAATCTTAATCTATAAAGCGATTTAAAATCTGAGTATATAAATATTTAAAAACTAAATATTAAAACAAGAGATAGTTTAAAATCAAGGACAATTTTGAAATCAAAATATTAAAAATGATAAAGATAATTTTGAGATTAAAATATTTAAAACCAGGAGAGATGTCTTTTTGAAAAGGAAGTTTTGAAAAAAAAATTAAAACAAGAGATATATTTTTGAAAAACATTTTTATAAAATTAGTGGATATCAAAATAGGACCATTATATGTTCCACTACATATTGTCATGGGTTTCATCCTACTAGGGTTCCATCCCTTTAACAGGCTCGAAGTGGATTCCATTCCACGAATAAATTTCGAATAAAGATGTAAGTGCTTTCAAGAAGTTTTAACATAATTCTAGACTCAATACTTATCTCGTACTTTAAAATCTTGAACTCTTGGTATCTTGATACTCATGAGTCTTCAATCTTGATATCTTCGATCATTAAATTCCTCAGTCTTGTATCTCTATACTGTACGGTCTTCATTGTTGATACTTGCATGTTTATATCCTGCATATACATATATATCTAAACTATAATGTTAGTATCTATATTTTATAACAAGGCCTAAGGTTGTTGTCATCGAAACCATCCTTCTCAAGGACTAAGAATCTCTCCATTTTTGATGATAACAACATATGTTTATAAAATATACTTCACCTTTACTATAACTCACCCTAGAACTAATAACTCCCTCTAAAAACTAATAACTCCCCCCTAAAACTAATAACTCCCCCTTAATCTAAGCCTAACTATTCTAACTACTCTACTTTATAATTCTCCTCCTTTGTCATCAACAAAAACTAATCCTATACTAGTATAACTCCCTCGTAATCTAATATTGGAGTACCTGTGACAAATTAAGAAAGAATATATATATATATATATATATATATATATAATAGCTTGATTTACTTAATGAAAACATAACAAATATGATAGTTTTAGTCCAATTGCCATATATTATGTTTTACATAGTTTTATACATTCCATTTAACCAAATTAATTCTAATCAAAGCAAATCAAACCAAATAATTCAAATCAAATCAAACAACTCCAATCAACTTACAAACAAGCAATTTAACCATAAGGAGATCAAATAATTTTAAGAACTTCAACCCATCCTTCTTCTCCAAAAATAGGGTTTTTTTTAATATCTTTTCAATCTTCATTATCTTGATTCAAAGTTCCTTTAGGATTTACAATGAAATCATCTTTGTTTAAGGCAGAAATCATCCAACGGAGGGCGTCGAAATGCTTCTATTATTCTTTTATCATCTGCATTTGACTTAGATCTTAGTGCCCTTGATTGCGGAGAATAAAAGTTAGTATATTCTTAAATGACTTGAGAGTTTCGTCTAGATTTTCACTTAAAGTTTGAGAAGAGGATGCCATTTTTGATAAATAGTTAAAAGATGCAAATAGAGATGAATAAAAATAAAGAGTTTACAAATTTCTGGAAGAAACAGGTGTTTAAATAGGCAGGAATTCGTTTAAAATGAATAGACACAAGTTAATTATTTTAAATTCAAAATTTTAAAAATAACTAAATCAGACAATTATATGTCGACATAGGGTATTGGGGTATGTCGACATGGGTGTGTTGATTTATGTGTCTTTTTTGTTTTATGCATAAGTATGTATATATATAAACTTATATATTATAATATCATTCATTCCAGAGGTATGATAAGATAGAAAGCATAAGATAGATAAAAATTCATAGATAGATGAGCTAATACATGAGATACTTCTTAATATGATAAAAGAGCAATACAAGTTCATACAAAGTAAACTAGTACATCACATCCTAGTTTTTAGAATGTGCTAGAGGATGAGGAGGATGATGATAGATCAAGTTTTCGACCAACTTTAGCAAAGAACTTATTCATATTAGTGGTCATATTATCCAATTTCTTACTAATGGATCTTTTGAGAATCCGTTGATTTTCCACTATGATCTTTTGATTTTTGGGGAGAGTTTTGTTGGATGGATTGTTAGGATATTCAATACTTTCCAAGGAGGTGTCTTCATTCTCTTCTTGAATTTCCATTTCCTCCCCTTCTTCTTCTTCTTCCTCATTTTCTTCTTCCATCTCTTCATATGCCAACCTTTAATCCTTTTCGGCAAGAGATTCATATTGTTGAAATATGAAAGGAATTTTCATAAGAGAAATATTGGCATGATTAAACACTTTTTTTGAAACAAATTCTTCCCGTTTATAATCAACGCCAAAATAACTAAAAATTCGAGTGAGATAGATTCATGATACGAAGTATTCGCACTCATTTCCAAATTCTTAGGACGAAGTTCATCCATAATTACTTGCGCCCAATTAATATCATAATGACCAAAAATAGAAAAAGGAGCTTTACAAACTTTCAAAGTCGGGTTATTGAAATTTCTCAATCTAGGAGTGATAGTATGTTGCAAAAGAAGATTAACAATACGTGCTTTCGGATGAAAGTTACGATTTTTAAATTCAAAGTTGCCATCTTCTTCAAAAATGCGATGAAATGTCTCACGATCATATTCATCAATATTAAAAGTAGGAAGATCCATTCCTGAATTTTTTCAATTTAGAATGTTGCCCAAAATTTCATAATTTAAAACAATTTTATTGCCTTTAACACTACTCCAAATTTCATTTTCATTTCCTTCATGAAAATCGACATTCAAATTTGCATAAAACATTTTAAAAGAATTTTGATAGCAAACAAAGTCATTTTCAGAATTGTCAAAAAGACTAAGAATATGGTTCTCTTCAAGAAGAGTATTGATTTCATATATGGAGAAATTGCTAAAGATAGCAAACTTTCCCGTATGAACTTTTCCATAAATAGCATAGCTTATATAAGCCTTGATTGCTTCCGGATCATTATAGAGATACTCTTTAATGGTTTTTGACAATCTCATTATGGATGGAGCGCTTGAAGAATCCATTTTTGAAGAGAGTCGAGAGTTTGAAAGAGTAAAAGAGAGTTTGAGTTTTGAAATGAAAGTGAAAAGATATGATAGGATAAAGGAAATAGATAGATATTCAATAGTCATGTTCTCTGGTCAAGAGTCACCTTATCAGGACATTGGAGTTGGTGAAAAGGTGGATGGAAGTTCAAAATTTTGAATTCAAATTTGAATTACAACTTTCTGACAGGCATGTCGACATCATGGGTAGGGCCATGTCAATATGGGTCAGAGAATTCATGTGACCTATCTATTCTTAAATACTTTAATATCTATATATGTATATTATTATTTTTAATGTATATATATTTTTCTAAAGTGATTACTAAAATATAACAATTCCTTTTTCTAAAAAATAATAAAAAATATTATAATAATAAAAAATAAATATAATAATAATAATGATTCAAAATTCAAACAATCACATAAAAGCAATCAAACAATCAAACAATCAATCAATTTTAAACAAATAATTTCAACCAAAATATTGTAAACGTGTACCTTTTTCTAGATTTGTATCCCTGAGATCATCAGAATCATGAATAACCATGAAACGCATATTTGAATTATCTGTCTTCTGATCATCATCGTTTGAGGATGAATCTGAGTCTGAATCGTCTAAAGTAGCGGCATATGCTCTTTTCCTTTTCTTTGTATAATCATTGCTTGCAGGAAACTGTTGCTTATCAGGATGCGGACAGTCTCTTCTGAGATGACCTAGTTCGTCACAATTGAAACATTTGACGTGATTTGGTACTACATTATGATTTTCAGAGTTTCTAGGATCATTATTTTTGAGATTGTTCATCATTCTATATTATAGAAACTTCCAAAGATTCCTTGTCATGAAGGCTATTTCTTCATCACCATCACTATCCGATTCTGATTCATCTGTTAATGCATTGAACGCAATTGACTACTTTTCGAATGCCTTGCTATCTCTTCTCCCTTGCATTTGAAGTTCGAATGACATTAGATTTCCAATAAATTCTTTGGTCTTTAAAGTATTGATATCATTTGCTTCTTCGATTGCAAGAGTTTTCTGATCCCATTCTGGAGTAAGAGAATTTAGAATTTTTTTGACTTGATCTTCTTCGGAGAAACTTTTTCCCGGTGATATTAGAGAATGCACAATATACTGAAATCTACTATACATATCTGAGATGGACTCATTTGAATTCATTTTGGATAATTGAAACTGATTCGTGAATATGGATAGTTTGGTATGTTTGACTTTGCTTGTTCCTTCATGAGTAACTTGCAAAGTTTTCCAGATATTATATGCAGACTCACAAACATATACTCTATTAAATTCATTCCTATCAAGTGAACAAAATAAAATATTCATGGCTTTGGAATTATTTTGTGCAATAATCTTCTGCTCAGTAGTCCACTATGCAAAATTAGTTGTGGATTCAGAATATTCAGTTTATGTGATATTCCAAGTGTCTAATCCTACTGACTATGAATATTTTTTTATTCTACATACCCAATATGCATAGTTACTGCCATTAAAAAGTAGTGGTCTGATAGTAGACTGACCCTCTACAAATGGACTAGTGATAGTGCTAACAGAACCAGTGTTAGTAGCCATTTTTAAAAACTTTTCGAGCTTCAGATTATGAAAATTTTGAAAACCTTGCTCCGATACCAAATGTTGGAAATGCGGATTACAGACCTTAAGGCTAGAATAACACTAAGGGGGTGAATAGTGTTTAGTGGATTTACTCAATCTTTTTGAAACTTAAGTAATTTAATCACCAACAAATGTAATATACAGACATAGATATAATCACAGAATCAGACACAGATGCAAATAATAAATAAAAGCTGTAAAGGAAAGAACACACCAAGATTTTATACTAGTTCGGAGTTACCCTACATCCAATCCCGCACAATTGTACGGATTTCTTTTCAAAATAATCTCTCAGATTACACCCTCGATTTCATGGCCATGAGATACACCCTCCTGTATTCGAGTCCAGAGAGAACTCTCTTGATTTACCAGGCCATAAGATCACCTAATCGATTTCCGGGGAAACAATCACACCCAATTGATTTCAAGGCTCAACCGCACTTTTACTCAACAGTTTGATTTACAAATGATCCTATAACTCTGAATAGCACTGAGATCTTATGGAGAGAGTGGCAGAGAATCAAACAAAAGATAATCAAGTTCGATTCACTTGGCATTTTGGCAGAGTATGTTTGGGATTATGTAGACACTTCTTTTGAAAATTTAAAATTTGAAAATTAACGGGCACCATGTCGACATGGGGGATAGGAGTATGTCGACAAGCTCTAGGCAAAAATGGTGACTTTGATTTTCTTATTAAAATTGATTTCTATAATTTTCCAAACAATTTCTAAACTTTTATAAATATACTTAAATATAGTTTAAACATATAAAAGAGTTTAGGAAGTAATTTTTTAATATATAATCTTAATCTATAAAGTGATTTAAAATCTGAGTATATAAATATTTAAAAGCTAAATATTAAAACAAGAGATAGTTTAAAATCAAGGACAATTTTGAAATCAAAATATTAAAAATGATAAAGATAATTTTGAGACTAAAGTATTTAAACCAAGAGAGATGTCTTTTTGAAAAGGAAGTTTTGAAAACATTTCTAAAAACAAGAGATATTTTTGAAAAACATTTTTATAAAATTAGTGGATATCAAAATAGGACCACTATATGTTCCACTAGATATTGTCATGGGTTCCATCCCACTAGGGTTCCATCCCTTTAACAGGCTCGAAGTGGATTCCATTCCACGAATAAATTTTGAATAAAGATGTCAGTGCTTTTAAGAAGTTTTAACATAATTCTAGACTCAATACTTATCTTGTACTTTGAAATCTTGAACTCTTGATATCTTGATACTCATGAGTCTTCAATCTTGATATCTTTGATCTTTAAATTCATCAGTCTTGTATCTATATATTGTACAGTCTTCATTGTTGGTACTTGCATGTTTATATCCTGCATATACGTATATATCTAAACTATAATGTTAGTACTTATATTTTATAACAAGTCCTAAGGTTGTTGTCATCAAAACCATCCTTTTCAAGGACTAACAGTAAGTAGAATTAGTTAATGGCTATTTTGCACGCACACTTGCAATAGCAAAAAGGATGAAGGCATGTGCATAAGTTATGTGAGAGAACACTATCACCGAGAAGATTTTGAGGTCGATGACTCCAAAATTTTACTATGTGGTGTGTGATATTGAGGAGTCAAACAATCTCGACACCATGGCACTGGATGAATTACAAAGCATCTTGTTGGTTCATGAACAAAGGATGATAGGCAATATAGAGGAAGAACAAGTCCTCAAAGCTTCTATTGATGAGAGAGCAATAAAAGAAAGAAGCAGAGGAGGCTTCAGAGGTGCATTTAGAGGAGGTAGAGGTCGGGCAGACAAGGCTATAACTAAGCAACAGTCGAATGCTTCAATTTCCACAAGCTGGGGCATTTTTAGTACAAATTCCCTAGCCGGGAGAAAACTGCCAATTATGCAGAGTTTGACGAGGAGGAAGAAATATTATTAATGGACCATGTTGAAACAGACAACGGAGAAGGTCTATGGTTTCTCGATTTAGGATACTTCAACCACATGACAGGTAATAAGGAATTGTTCATTACTTTTGATGATCAATTTAATCACTCGGTGAAGTTGGGAAACAGTGTAAGAATGCAAGTCACAGGAAAGGGAAATATCAAATTGGAGATTAAAGGAATATCTCAAGTGGTTAGTGATGTTTATTATGTACCCAAACTTATAAACAACTTGTTAAGCATAGGGCAACTCCAAGAAAGAGGGCTTGCAATTGTAATTCAAGATGGATGTTGCAATTTCATCCGAGAAGAGAGCTCATTATACACACCTACGTGACATCAAAAAGGATGTTTATCTTGTTGACTATACTGCATTCTTCCAAATGCCTACAAGCTTCCACTGAAGATGTTACAAGTCTTTGGCATCAGAGATATGGCCATCTGAATAACAAGAGTCTTAGAATCTTGCACTACAAGCAAATGGTCAAAGGCTTACCACAAATTAAGACAGTAAGAAAGATGTATGAAGTGCGTAATAAAGGGAAGCAGCACCATGAAGCAGTACCAAAGAAAGCGCAATGGAGAGCATCAGAAAGACTCCAACACATTCACTCTGACTTATGTGGTCCCATCACTCCAATCACCAAAAGCAACAAGACGTACATATTGAGTTTCATTGATGATTTTAGTAGAAAAACATGGATTTACTTTCTAGCTGAGAAGAGCGAAACATTTATCATGCTTAAAAACTTCAAAAACTTAGTGGAAAGGAGATGGGCATGAGCATACGTTGGCTTAGAAGTGACAGAGGAGGAGAATTTACCTCTCAGGAATTCAATAATTTTTGTAATGCTCATGGTACACTCCTCAGAAAAATATGGTAGCTCAGCGTAAGAATCGAACGATAATGAATATGGTTCGATGCTTGCTTAGGGAGAAAGCAGTGCCAAAGATCTTTTGGGCTGAAGCTGCTTGTTGGATTGTTCGCATATTAAACAGAAGACCTACAATGGCAGTAAAGGAAAAGACACCTGAGGAAAGTTGGAGCAATGTCAAACCTAATGTAGACTACTTCAATGTCTTTGGGTGCATTGGCCATGTCCATGTTCCAGATAGAAAGAGGGTGAAGTTGGAAGACAAAAGTCATAAATGTGTGTTTCTTGGAGTTAGTGATGAATCGTAGGCATACGGCCTTTACGATCCCATTGCCGAGA
Organism: Allium cepa; assembly: GCA_030765085.1. Classification (NCBI taxonomy): domain Eukaryota; kingdom Viridiplantae; phylum Streptophyta; class Magnoliopsida; order Asparagales; family Amaryllidaceae; genus Allium; species Allium cepa. The sequence continues at coordinate 275,596,956 of CM060928.1, forward strand.
GAATGGTTATAAGCAGAGACGTGTTGTTTAAGGAAGATCAGAGTTGGATTTGGGGATGGAATTCAAAAGAAGAGAGACTTAACATTCTAAAGTGGACCGATGACGATAATGAAAGCAATGAAGAATGCAGTGATGCAGTAAGTAGATAAAATCAAGAAGGTGATGAAACTATTGATCAGCAAGGAGGATATTCAAGTTCCGGTGAAGATACTCCTCCAAGTCCAACTGGAGAGAATGAGTAGATTGTGCAAGATAAAAAGACCAGAATTCCACCAAGGTATCAACAAGACTGTGCAAGTGGTGAGGGATTGTCAAAGGAGGAAAGAGAGAAGTACTGGACTCTATACATGTCACAAGAGGGTCCAATAAGCTATGCTGAGACTGCAAGGGAAGCAAAATGGCGAAACGCAATGAACTTAGAAATTGAAGCCATTGAAAGGAATGAAACATGGAAGCTGGTAGCCTTGCCTTCAGGAATGAAGAAGATTGGTGAGTGGGTATAAAAGATGAAGATGAATGAAAAGGGAGAGATTGAAAAATGCAAAGCAAGACTGGTGGCTAAGGGTTACGTTCAAAGGCATGGTGTTGATTATAATGAGATGTTTGCACCTATTGCAAAATGGGATATAATACGGATGATACTTGCATCAACGGCACAAAAGGGATGGCAAATGTTCCAATTGGATGTAAAAAGTGTATTTCTTCATGGTGACTTGAAGGAGACAGTGTATGTTGATCAACAAAAAGCATATCAAAAAAAGCGGAGGAGTGCAAGGCTTATAGACTTAAAAAACATTGTACGAACCGAAACAAGACACTTGGGTATGGTACAACAGGATTGAAAAATACTTTCTTAAATATGGATTCGAGAAATGCAGTCATGAGCACACACCCTTCATCGAGAGTGGAGTTGGATGAAGTTTCTTGGTGGTAAGTATATATGTAGACGATCTAGTTTTTACAGGAAATAACATGGAGTTGTGTGAAAAATTCAAGGTTTCAATAAAGCAGGAATTCGACACGACAGATTTAGGACGAATGAGATACTTCTTAGGAGTAGAAAATTCAACAATCACCAAAGGGAATTTTCTTGTGTCAAAAGAAGCATGCTTGGGACATACTTTAAAGGTTTGGGATGAGGATTACAATGCAATAAATAATCGTATTATTCCTGATACGAGATTATCCAAGGAAGGAGGAGGTGAAGATATAGAAGTTACTTTGTTCAAACAACCGATTGGAAGCTTGATGTACCTTATAACTACTAGACCGAATGTTATGTATATGATTTGTTTCTTAAGAAGGTTCATGGCATGGTCAAAGAAAGCACATATGTTAGCTATTAAAAGAGTGCTTCGATACATCAAAGGAACTGTGGAGTTGGGTTTATTTTACAAGAAAGGGGCAAGTGCTATTCTTAAGGCATACACGGATAGTGACTTTTCTAGGGACATCGATGGAGGTAAAAGTACTTCAGGTTATGTATTCTTGATGAGTGATTGTGTTGTTGCCTGGAGTTCAAAGAAGCAATGAGTGGTGACAATGCCAACCACTGAGCTGAATATGTAGCAGCATTTGCTTGCGCCTACCAGTGCATTTGGATGAAGAAGATCCTTAATAGTCTCAATCAAACAATGTGAATGCATAACAGTTTTTTCTGATAACAACTTTTCTACTAAGTATCCAAGGAACCATATGTTACATGGAAGATCAAAGTACATAAACGTGATACTTCACTTCATACGTGACCTCGTTAAGGATGGAGTAATAGAGCTTAAGCATTGTGGTACGAAGGAGCAAATCACTGATATTATGACCAAACTCTAAAGCTCGAAATCTTCTTGAAACTTCGAAGAATGCTGGGTGTTCAAGGTTTAAAGGATGTAAACTGAGTGCTTGCAGCAGGCTCAGTTTAAGGGAGGAAATTATGGAGTTAATAAGATTTGTTTTTAATTTCAATAATCTCCTGTTTGGTAAGAGCATGTAGTTAGTGTCGGTAAGAGTTTTGAGCACTTCTCTAGCTGACCTTTTTATTTCCTTGTTAATCTCCACGTTGATAATTAACGTTGTAGTTTCCTATTCCAGTTTATAAAGACTGTATTCAGGCCATGTTTCATTAGTGAATAGAAATCAATTGTCAAAAAAGTTTTGAAAGGATATAAGTTGTTGTAGTTTCATCATAGTCTTGTTTTTATCTAGCTATGCGGTGGACAATATTAATAATCAAGTAGGAGTTCCTTTAGTAATTTTTTTCCTTTTCAGTACTAGTATGCATGCTAGGGTATGCCCATTTTTGAGTAAGATCATTGTATAACACTTCCGCCAGTGTTTGTACCTTAATGCTCTCATTCTGTCATTTTCTTCGAGTTTATTTAAGTACCAATTTCAAAAAAGAAAAATAAACAAACAATATCAATATCAATTTCATTTACACGATCACGGCTGAAATTAAATGTTCGAACCATTACTAAAGAAGATATAATGGTTAGAAACGGCTACTGGGACATGACTAATGATACAACAATTTCAACTGGTAGATCTCCATTACATTTAAGATGAAAACAAAATTATAACAAGATTCAGTGGCGGATATTTATTGTATTACCAATTGTATTTTTATTTAGGGGAAAATAATTTGAAGGATAAAAATTTGTATATTTTTATCCTCAAGGACACAATCTCAATATTTTAACCATCAGGACAAACATTTTCTAAAAATTAATCATAAGGATAAACATTCTTTCAAAATTATTCATAAGGACAAATATTATTTCAAAACTGCTACCGAACTAAAAACTGACACCTAAAAACTGCTACCGAACAAACTAAAAACTGATACTTAAAAACTGCTACCAACTAAAAACTGATACCTGAAAACTGTCAGTAATAACTAAAAACTTATACCTAAATAAAATTGTCCTTGTAGGATTGACTTCATCCTAAAGGGGTGAATAGGGTGATGCTATCAGTTATAAAAATTTATTGCGAAAGTATATAAAATAACTATAGCACTGTAATAGCAAAATAATAACAACACAGATAATAGCAGAATATAAAAAAATTAGAAAATAGAACACACATATTTACCCAGCTTCGGCAAAACCCTTCCTACGTGCTACCCCAGGATTTCTACTAGAAATTAAGTAGTCAGACGCTTACCCACGTAAACTCACGACACCCGCTATCGACTAACCTAACACTACGCTCAAAACTCTGCCACAACTCAGCCACTGAATTGCGAATTCTCGAACTATACCACCGTAGTTCGTCCTGTAGTCACACGACTAGAATTTACAAAAGTTTAAAAGAGTAAATAAAAATTTAAAAACAATTTAAAAAACAAAAAAAAACTTGAAACTCTATTTTAAAATAACGGTCCAAAACAATTAAGAAAGGCCCAAAATAAAATTATCACTAAAAAAAATTGTCAGCCCTTTTTTTCTTTGTTATTTCTTCGGCCTGGTATCTCTTTCCTTGTAAAAGAAATGGCGACTTCCTTTAGCTCGTTCGTTCCTCATTATTTCTGATAGTTAGGGCTTCGTGGGAATTGAAAGGCACCGATTTCAAATTGATCGATTGAATAGAAATTCTCATGTAGCTTTGTTAATCGACCGTTTTGCTTTTTTACTACACTTGGCTGCTTCAATTCTTCGAGTTCGTTTCGAAAAATCTGGTATGTAATTTGCTTTGTTATTCTAGTTGATATGCTTGAACTTGATTGCTCTTTGAATCCGATGATGATAGGATTTAAATAGGATTCAAATTCCTATAATTTGGTTCGTCTGATAATTTGTTTTGTCGTTTGATTTTGCTTGAATGCTTGAGATTTGTATTGACTTATTCAAATTCGTATTTTTTGTGATTACTTGATTATCACAGCTCGATTCTGACTTGTTTGACTTTTTGGCTACCACGGCTTGATTTCTGGCATTTAAACTTGGTTTTGGTTCCTTTCTTTGTGCTTGTTGAGTGTGATAATATTTGACTTCGGTACTGACTTGTTCAATTTGAACTATTACATTTGACTTTATTATTATCTTGGTCACCACGGCCACATGCCTTGATTTTCTGACTTGCTTGCATCTGTAGGTGTATCGTGACATTGGTCTGGGTTGCATACTCCACTGTTCTATGTGCGTACATCAGTGTCATCTCCATGTTTCCCTTATCTGGTACACTGTTGTCAGTGCATATGTCTTGTACCTTGCTCTTGCTTTGTTCACTACATGGTGCACTTGCCTGGTGATTCTCTGGTTGATTCCATTATTTTTGAATATTGGTCAAGGCCATTTGATTCATAGTGTGTGTGTTGTTTATTGTGGCCAGACTTGTTTATGTGCATGTTGTTTCACTATTGGTCTTCACACTCACCTGAAATGTTAGACTTGAAATATGTACTTTGTACATGTTGACTGTTTGTGGTGCTTCATCGATATATATGTGGCATTTGTTTCTTTGATCTTGTAATCTGGTTGAGGTTGTGTAGCTTCTAGTCATGTGCTTCGAGGCAGATCATCTTGTACATTTGATATTTGAGTCTGCTACACTTTCTCATTCAAGCCACCGCCTTCATTCATGCCTCTGTTTATCCATTTTTGGTGTCATCCCTTCTCAGTCGACATGTGCATTGCCTATATATGTGTACATGTGTGTTTGTGAGAAAATAATTGCTTCATTGAGTTGCATATTTCCTATTGGTCTGCACTTCAGTTGTTCCACATGAGTTCATATTGTATTTGTGTCTTTGAGCCTAGGCATGTGTGCTTCATGTAGTCTGCTTGGATATTAAACCGCTTCATTGTGTTCGTAAGTTTGCATTGTGCATTGATTGAAGTGTTGCATTCACCACTTTTTTGTCTTGAACTTGTGAGCGGAATGAACTACTAGTTTGTTTCTTTGACTTGTATGTGGTCAGCGGTGGTCTCTTGGCACTGCTCACTGGTCCTGGTTTGTGGTTCACTTTGTGTTGAGTTGCCTCATTACTTTTTGTGCTGGTTCATTATTGATTTAGGACTGGTCGAGTTGTTTTAGTCATTAATGATGTGCACTAACTTGAATTTTATTCATGTGTACACAATTGTGTTTTTGGTCGAGGCTTGTTCCAGTCATTTAAAACTTGACCATTTTATTTAGTCATTTAAAACTTGACCATTTTATTTTTGTTTTTGTATTGCACCCGAGTTCAACCTAGCTTTGGCTCGGCTTTGACCTTGTGCTCATATCGTGACTTGAGTTGAACCTAGCTTTGGCTCGGGTTTGACCTTGCGCTCACCTGTCCCTGCAGTTTTGTCAAGTGTATATCGGTGTGCACGACCTTATGGCATGTAAAGTGATACACTGCATGTCACAAGTTGTTCGTGTATGATGGATTCAAATTTAAATGATGACGAACAACCCAAATAACTGAGTAAAATAATATTTCCAAAACACAAATTTTATTTTAAACTGCAAAATATTTCTTTTTTAATTTTACCACGTTAGTGTTTATTTTGCAAATTGCTCAGATGTTGGATTGAATCTGGAATAAAGTTGAAGATCAAATACGAGTGCATGAGTGAAATGTAGTGAGGTGCAAATGTATGTATAGTAAAAAATGTGATATGGTTGAAATTGTAATGAAATTATATAGTTAGAGCTTAAATTTGTACTATTCAAAATTATAATAAATTTTTGTTTGAATAAAATGTCTGTTTGGATTTAAATTTTGTGTTATTTATTTTATTCAACAAATATTTATTATGTGAAAAAAAACAAAATAGTACATTCACAAATACATTTAAATGAATATATATGTATATATGTTTATTATCATCAAACAAAAACCATACTCTTGCATATTCAACAGTCCTTCGGGTTAAAATACCGTTGAGGCTAAAACGTTGAGAAATTTTGTCCTTAACAATAATTTCATGTATCCGAATAAACTTTCTAAATCCAAATGCATTACTTTTTTCACTCGCAAATTTATGTTAATAAACTCTTATCCAGTCACAGCATTTATCCAATATAGTTTACCTTTACCCCAAAAAAAACAGTCTACCTGCCTCATATCAAGATTACAGGCATTTCTTACACCTGCAACATTACATTACAAAAAACAAGAAAAGAGGATGTTATAGGAAAAGTCCCTATAGAAATAAATATGTAAATTTAGTCTCTATTTTTTAAAAATAGAAAACGCGAGGTGCCTTGCAATTATCTGACACCTTGCACTTTTCTGTTTTTGAAATCTTTTTCAAGATTTTCAAAATTTTGTAAATTTTAAAAAACGCAAGTATTTTTTGTTGAGAATTTTTAAAAACGCAAGTTATCTTGCACTTTCTATCAGGTTTGAGCTTCCTGATTTTGATTTTTTTTTTTTTGAATTTTTAGAATTTCTAAATTTTTGAAAAGCGGAAGATGACTTGCGCTTTCTATCAGGAAAGCACAAGCTAGTTTGCGCCTTTTGATTTTGAAATTTTTCTAAAATTTTTAAAAAGCGCAAGAAAATTTGCACTTTCTGATTCAGAAAAAAACAGACATCTAATTTACATATTTATTTCTATATGAACTTTTCTAGTAACAAGATCATAAATAGAGACAATTCGTGCAAAACCCCTAGGATTTTGAACAGAAGGTCCCTATTCTCAAAGCACATGCACAAAAAGTTCTTACCGATAAACCCATATAAATTAAGTCCATGTTTTGTTATCTTTTTACAAAACTTTCCTCTTCTAGAAAATCAATCCAACATTGAAATCAAGGGCAAAAGCATCATAAATTAGTAAAAAACTAAAAATAGAAACCAAAATTTCACAACTTTTTTGAGAGAAACTTTTCTTCCATCATCTTTCAATTTTGGAGAGTTGATAGCCATAATATAATATGACAGTATATTATGTGGGAAAACAAATAGTACATTAACAAATACATTTAAATGAATATACATATGTTTGTGCATGTGTGTGTTTATTATCATCAAACAAAAATCATATATTTGTTCAACAGTCCTTCAGGTTAAAATACTGAAGGTCTATCATTAAGGCTAAAACGTTGAAAAATTTTGTCCTTAACAATAATTTTCTATATCCGAATAAACTTTCTAAATCCAAATGCATTACTTTTTTTACTCGCAAATTTATGTTAATAAACTCTTATCCAGTCACCGCATTTATCCAATATAGTTTACCTTTACCCCAAAAAAAACAGCCTATCTGCCTCATATCAAGAGTACAGGCATTTCTTACACCAGCAACGTTACATTACAAAAAATGCTAGTTCATCACAGACCGTAATATGGCATTGTATAACATATATAACAAAAAAAAAAAAAAAAGTACAACTACATAAACGAACATTCCAAGTTCATTTACAGCTAATAAATCACAGACAAGGCAGGCGTTGCTTTATCCAAAATGCTCTGGTTTATCACATCTAAACATTCCGCCCAAGTCCCTTGTCTTCGTCTCTTGATTCCTCTCTGTCTTGGGTTACTTCAGTTACATATTTCTAGCACCAATTTAGCATCTAAATTTCAAATTAAAAATCTACCTACAAGTTCCAAGTGATATGATACAGTACAGCTCCAACACAAGGGGAAACGATAATAATGTAGTGATGTTCACATAAGATGAAGTAAAGATTTTTAAGTGTAGTATAATATATACAGTTTCCCCCAATATACTGCTGCATATTACAGATTTTGTATACAGTTTTCCCCAAAACAATGCTGCAAAACACAGATTATAACACTTTCCATAACCAATCTATAAGTGTTCTGCTTCTTTTCTTGTTTTCTTTTTTTTCGTCATAATAAATGATGGAAATGCCAAAATTATCAGATAAATCTAATAATCTGTGTAATGCAAAGCTTACCATCAGGCGCTGGTAACTCTGAATCTGTATAGAAATATACAATCTGCTCTTTCTTTCATATGTTTATGTTCTCAGCAAATCACGAGGGTAAAAAATGATATATTTGATGGACCTTCATTGAAGCAGCTACTTTTTCTCTTTAAGAGCCTCCTTTTCTATTTTCCTCTTTTCTGCCTCAGCATTACGAGCATTCTCATCCCGTGCTTTGTTGAACAGATTGACAAAAATCACTAGAATAGATGTCACTGCATGAATAAACATATAGGCATTACATAAACTTACAAAATGTTATGCCTCAGCAAATACAACCTCCTTGCAGGAATGCACCTTGACAGTCACATGACCCCACTACTGGGAACGAACTGATAGATGAGCAATTTTCTCTCAGTTAGAAGCAAACTTATTACTAAATAATTATTTTGTTTACGATACTAAACAAAATGAAGAAAATAAGAAATCCGGCAAATTTACATAACATCAGTTTAAATCAATAATGTCTCATGTGAGAACTAAGAAATTTAATATATTAAAGTGTTGTTTTCGAGTTGGTCATATAGTCAATAACTTAAGTCACTGCCTAAGGTCACCAAATATTGACAAATTTATGCTAATAGCACTTGAATGTACACATTACAGATACATACTACAATGTGGTCATGTACAACTCTCAGTACAGGAAAATAAATAATAAAGATATCCACATAGCAATGGAAGACTGCGGGAGATGTGCACATAACATTTCGGAGATGTCTTAATGGAGCTAAACAGACTGATTTTTTGTATCTGGTATGAATCTCAGAGTGTAATTTCACTAATGGAATTCATTAACAATATGATTATAAGTATTTTTGTACCTGCCAATGCTTCTGGAGAAGCTCATTCTCCAATATTTGTAAAGAAATGAAGGCATTTAATTATTTGGTGAATTAAATAGTATTTCCTTTCTATTTAAGTTGATTAATAAAAATGCATGCACTGCACGATTTGTAACTGCACATATTAACCCATCATATACATTATTTAGCATTATTTCAACTTTAACACCACCATAATTTGGGTGATGTATTCATGTGGATGCTGCATGATATTAAATCAAGTGGCTTGCATTTCAATTCTACCATAAAACCATTCGAGGTTATAAAATATTGTTGCATAAGCATAGAGATTGGCTAATAGATGAACACAGAAGATTGGAGAAGGAAAAGAAGCCTAGCTAAATGATGAACATAAGAGGCGATAGATAAGGAAAAGGAGCCATGGCTAAGATCTGTGGTAGAAGAATGAAATGACAAGTGAATAGTGTGGATAATTCTGAGAAAAAGATAATCTGTGTCTAATGAGACACATGAAGGACTGGTGTCTTATGAGACACATGAAGGACAGTACGGGGATAACAAGGCATTGAGTTGCCACATTAGAAAGAATCCTAAGATGGGAATGAAGACCAGGCTAGAATAAATAATAACAACAACAACAAGAGGAAGCCTTGCTACTTTTATTTGTACAGTCCGGCTTCCTTTAGTTTGTTCTATTGCAGCCTGGTCCATGTTTTCATCTCTGGATTCTTCTCAATGGGACAATTCAATGCCTCTGTATGCCCTATATTGACATTTGCTTGTCTGATGAGACATCGGTTAACTATTATTTTACCACCGAACTATTCTAACTTTTCGTTCATTCATCTCCAAATTTTAGGCATCTCTTCTTTTTCTTCTCTAATCTTCTCCTGTATTCATTATCAAAGCCACTTCTCTACCCATATGCAACAATATTTTTATAACCTAGAAAGGTTTCTCCATGCAACTAAACTCAAATCGCTAAGTTTTAATATTATGTGGACAACAAATCATAGCATCGACATGAATCCATTGCCCTGATTGTGTTGTTAAAGCTGAAACAATACTAAAATAGTGTATGTAGGTTCAATATGTGCAGTTACAAAGTATAGTGCAAGCACTCTATATTAGATAACAAATTTGTAAACCCTCTTATATGTGAGGGTGATATTATTGCGATTGCTCAACAATTAAACTAACATTTAAATACCTATATTTTCATACAAATGTTGTGAGATGAACTTCTCAAAGAGCACAAGGCTAATAGCAATAACAGTTACAAATATAATCATAAACATCACTAAGTAAGATGGCTAACATTTACAACATCTTATGTATATGTACTCTCTGATAAGTATCTGAAAGTAAGATGACTAACATTTACAACATCTTATGTGTATATACTCTCTGATAAGTATCTAAGCCTACAAATCATTAAGATACAACATAAAGATTATATTGAGAGATGGAGAGTCTTAATATCTGAGAGAACTTATTATATCTGAGTTAACATGAAAGGCAAGAAATATCAACATAATTATGAGAACTTAACCTTGTTCAAATGGACATCGAACTGGATCTTCTCCAAAGTATTGTGCTAGTGAATCAGCATTCCTTCCCTGAAGAAAAAGGGGAGGGGAAAAAATAAAAATCTATGCATAAACTTAGACCAAAAATAACTCATCTAAGCCATATGAAATAAAAGCTCACCACTTCCGAATATAGCGATGTTAACGACCTAACACCAGCCTCTGCAGTATCCAGGAAACTTTTCAGAACCTATTAAAGAGAATACTGGTTTCATATCATTCAGTCTTACATCCTGAATAAAAAGTTATCTGAGAAAGGGAAGATTTAAAAAAGCACTGGCTATTCTTAAGATTAAAAGGATGGTTTTTTATTAACAAAGGTCGACAAATTTTCAACACTCACTTTTCGAAAGCCAACAGAAATAACACCGTCATTTGCAGAAGCAGCAAGTTCTTGTTCAACCTTCTCAAGACCCTTACTGACTGCTTGCATTTCTTCAGCAACTGATTTCAATTGGATCTTTTTTGTGTTTCATAACAAAGTTGGTCAGTGGATTGTAATTGTAAAAATACAACACAACAAAACATGTGTATTTGATATACGACAAAAACGTGTGTATTTGATACACAGTAATGATTATACTCTAAAAAAGTTGAGAAAATAAAAGGAGTAAAATACATACCTTAGAGGCTGCTTCCAGATGAGGCAAGTCTTTATCAAAATCAAGCAGCTCGGGCATTTTTTCGGCAAGAAGCTGGGATAAAATATAATAATTAGAAAGCCTCGAATCTGACCAAGCTGACTTCAATGAAATTTTATTGCAAAGGTTGCACATATAAAATAAAGTAGAGATTATGGCACATCAGTGTATCAAAGGTTGCACAAGCATGTCTAAGAGCTTAGCTTGTAAGATATATCTCAATTGGAAATTTCAACAGAAAATATCAAGATTTGAGGAGCTAAAAGACATATCAACTTGATGATCTTCCTTGATTTACTAAATTAGTAAACTGAAAGCAAAATCTCCATTTCATAGTTCACGAAAAAACATGTGGTTAGCCAGCATTAAATCCATGAGATCATTAAACAAAATCATTGTTCAGAACTGTGCATATCAATAGAATCGTATAAATACGTGTTCAAAATGTAGATCAGTATGCAATTATATTATTTTATACTGTTTAATTTCACATATTAATATGCAATTAGGAAGTACTGAAACACAAACCTTGCATAAATAATGCATTAGGGTCATTTTGTTGTTTCTTGCACGAGTATCCGATAGTTTTAATAGGCTGTCCAGTTTGAATCCCACAGCAGATCCTGTTATTGAAAGTTAATGACTCGCTGGGTATTTTATCACTCAAAAGAATCGCTATAAAATGTAACAGTACCTCTTGCTGTTCCCTGATTCAGTGCATTTCCTAATGTAAGAATAGTCTGCATTATTTGCCGCAATTTCAACGAATTTTTTACCTGCAATTATTTTCACCATAAATTAACTTAAGAGGTTGCATTCCTATTTTAATCTGTCACTAATTACCTCTTGAGATGCATTATTAATCGTGTGTAAACTGGAACTTAGATCCTCCACCTATTAATGACATAGCATTGAGGTTAATTATCTGCCACTATTATATATCAGATGCTGCTTATAGGAAGAGGGTTTGGGGGGGGGGGGGGGTGGGGTTGTTCTTCTAAAACAAACTTAACAGAGGAATGTATACCTGAGATGAAAAGGAAATCCTAAACAAGAAAACTCTTAGCTTAGATTCTACTCGAGGAACCTTCATCAACTCCAAAAAGAACTACAACAGTTACACAAAGTTAGCCACCAACCATTACAGCACAAAGTATGATAATAAAGCCAAGAGAAGAACCTGCTCACACTTCCCAAGCATTTCTTTGTTTCCATTATAATTCTGAGAGTAATAATAGATTAAAACAGTAAACCCAAAAAAAATGGCAACAAGATTTAACAAACCAATACTAGTCATTGTGCTTTTGAAAATGCCAAAACTGAACTGATGCAAAATAAAGCCGCATAAGCATATTTTGTCTTCAATCTAGTTCATACATTTTCAAAACAATGACTAAAATAATGAAAAACAATATGGTGAAGTTTAGAGGAAGGTGTTGTATTTTAACACACCACAAAACAACACATATATTGTTCCCAACCACTCCCGCCATATGGACAAAACTAATTTGTGAGCTTTTGTTATACTTTTTCTGGAAGGAGCTAAATAATCAAAGTAACCAAATGGAAGTTCTTGTATTATAGAAAACAGGTCAAACAAAATTTGTGGACAGAAGCTTTTTGAATTTTCTATTTTCACCCTTATTATTTTACTATTTGAAAGAACCATAGTTCCAGTTGTTGGGATTAAATAGCCTATAACTGCTTGGTCTTGTTTGATGAAAGGCTAAAAAATGTTACAATTACAACAGCAACAATACGAATGTCGAAATAAAGAGACGACAGGGTTGAAAAGGACATCTGTAGGTGACGTGAAAGACATTAGCACTGTTATGAGGCAAGGAGAATGGCAATAGAAGAACATGGTCCAATGTAATTACTAGTATGTGCTCGTAAAGCCTATCCCAAAGAACTAAAACTAAGATGATGATGATGAAATTAGAACAATAAATTCAGAATTTGATGCTAAAATATGGTTCCAACCTTTCATGTACCATTTTAGAAGCACTTGGCATTGTAAGAGATAATTTACAATTATGAAATCAACGTATTTTTGACCCAAAGTGCTATATCAAAATTTAAGAACAAAAGAGGGAGCATCACACGATGATAACCAACAATTCCAAATTTTTGGAAGAACTTGCTTTAGGATAGACTACATAGAGCTTCATTATGCGTTTTGGAATTTCAATTTCAATTATAAAGGCCCATCTCATCTCGGTAGGTTCCCTAATGACTCTGGTTACAGGTGACCAGTGTTAGTACTAAGCAAGTGGATATAACTTTCTACAGAATATGAAACATAAACAACGTTTCAAAACTGCAAGTATCTGAGGAGCATATACAAAGCTAATGTAGAGAAAAAATTACCTTCAACATGTCCATTTCCTCTTTTGTTGGACAAAATTTGATTAGATTCTCAACTTGATCAATGTCTAAAACAGAAGAATCCAAAGCCAAAACAGCACTCTGAAAACCCAACCTTAATAAATTAGTATCAGGAACTACAACATATATACTTGTGCTGCACATCTGGTAATTGATTAGTTAAAAATTGAATGTTTTTTAGCTTTAGGCTTGTTTTTTTATAAAAAAATTCACCTTTAAAACTTATTTAAAAAATAAACCACTTTCTGCAATGTCAGCACATAGTAGTTAAAATACAGTAGTGCAAATGCCATTATAAATGGCATCAGCACTCTTCAAAATTTTCATCATATAATGGAATGTGAGTCACAAAATTACACAGGTGTGAATAGCAATCGCGCCAACGTATCGTACATAACTAAAGAGCTGCTTCAACAAGCCCTCGATTTATTCATCCTCTATTTCATCTCAAAACAACCATTTCTATTTTTCACTTCAAATCTCTTTTTAAATCAAAAGAAGAAGAAGAAAGATATAACCATGAACAAAGATTTGCCTCTACAATCACAATCGTCTTTCTTTTGGTTGAAGTAATATATTGAAATCCTAGCTCAGTTTTTAGATCTCTCTATAGTTGCAAATTATTATGAAACTTGGACATATAAATGAAACTACCACAACATTGTAACATTGTTACAAATATCTTTTTTTTTTTTTTTTAATATTCTGTTAGATTAGCTAAGATGTTGTAGATTTTTTTTGTTTGTTATAGGATGTCAAAATATATTGTTCTCGCTGTTTTCTGCCATGATTGTGAACTAGTGAAAGATGAGCAAAATACCTCAAAGGTTGCATATACAATGAATTGAAAGAAGTAGTGTGTAAAACTACAAAAACCAGCTCTCAAGAATTTGATATTGAGTTGATATGTTATTTGGATGATGGTTTCAGGATCAAGAGCTATATGTGTATGATGACGAAGATGTTAAAGTTATATTTTCCATAGGAATAAACACAATGGTACTTGTTGTGAAAAAGGAGGAAAATAATAGCATGTTTTGAAGAATATTTACCTCATCTGATAATCAATAGTGGAACTAGAGATAATACTAGAATGTTTAAAACGGTGGATGCTTTTCAAAGGTAGAATTTTGGCTTTCTTCCTTTTATGAGTTATTCACAACCCACATATCCAAGTGAAATTTGCACCCTAGCTTTGCCCATATTACACGGGTATAGAGTAAACGTTTTTTTATTATAGCTTTTCAACAACAGAGTTGTGTTTCGTACTTTATATACCATTATACCAATACATTGTTTATTCTTCTGTTATAAGCTGTATGAAACTATACATGAATCTGGTGCAGAATCCTCATATGTAGGGAAAGTTAAACCTAATGCAGTGCCAAGTAATAATAATGACGAGATGTCCTCACCATAGATAGCACAAAGTTGTCACAAGACATGAAATTAATAGTTCATTCAGAACATGTGGACGAATGGCAAACCATCACTTTGATTACGTGAATGAAAACGATGATGACGATAACAGTGGTGGGTCTGTGGAAAGTGGAAACGGTAGTACTACTTGTTGATAATCGATGTATTGCAGAAATGATGTTTAGATCCACAATGCAACGCTAAAAAAGATTTTCTTTGGCATGGGTTGAATCTGATTTTAAAGTGAAAATGGCATACGAGTTGAAAGAATGTTAAAACGGTTAAGTGAATGGTCAATTTAAAATGCAATTTTATACAAAAAGTGAAATTAAACAGAACCAGATAATACCGACATCTGTAACATTAATGAAAGGTGTCCATCTAATCGTCCAAAAAAATGTATGGGATGGTGGAATATTCAAAATACAAAGACGAACATGCTTTTGCGAATTCATCCATCAATTTAAACCATAAACAAGCAACATGTAAATTTCTTATTACTAAAATAATGTATTTCGAGAAAGCAGAGATATAGATGACTACTGGTGTAACACAAATGTTGGTGCAAGAGAATTGTTCATTACAATCAGTTATATAAAGGTTCTGAGAGCACTGAGTAAAGCTATATAGAATTTTTTTGGAGATTGAACCAAATATACACGATTGTCATGGTACTTTTAAGAACTAAAAAAAACAATCTTGAAACTGTTATACAAGGTCAGTGATGAAGATAAAGTATTTGATTTTACATCTCCAATGTTGACCATGCATTGAGAGGTATTTACATTATCGACCATATATTAATATCGACATGATACGTTTGCACAGAAAGTTTGCAGTAAATGAGGATCATCTTTATCCATCGGCATATGCAATTGTAGAATCAGCAACAGCTGATAGTTAGAGTTGGTTCTTCAATGACATGCAAGTATATGTTCATAGTGTGCATAATCAACATGTTGCATTCATGTTCGATCGGATGGAAGGAATTTCAAGGGCATTGGAAGAAATGAGGAAGAATCCACACATACATTGATATCGTGCAAGACATCTAAAGATAATTTTTCAAACTGTGAGTTCTCATGAAAATATATTATCATATTTATTATATTTATTTTATACAGCAACATGTGCATCAAAAATGTGGAATACAATGCGATAAGAGAAGAAATTAAATCGACAAATCCAATAGATGCTAAAGAGAAAATTGGACATTTGTAACGATAGTGCTGGAAGGTTTTCATGTCATAACCACAAATGCTTATGAAAGTTTTAACACCTTTTTAAAGGTGTTTGAAATTTACTCGTGACGCGAAAGAATTTTTGACTCGTACTATCAATGTTGAATGCTTTTGTTAACATTGCAGAATTGCATTGAATTTGACAAGAAGATTGACTCATAAGTGGGAAGCTAATGTATCAAAAAGAGACGATGAAGCAAGGCATACACAAACATGAGATTAAACTAACTAAATAGCAAGTTGTACGTTTATTTGGTAATGAATATACAGTGAAAATTAAGGATAATCAGTGCTCTTGAACATGTTATATTCCACTTATCAAAATAGCATATCCCTGTGTCTATTGTTGGAATACTAACTGAAGTTATGTATTAGGCGCTAGAAGTCCAAAGAGTACGCATGTATGGCAGTTGCGGTTCTACTAAATAGGAAGTTTGAAACAAGAAGTTGTGGGATGGACGCCTTACACATTCAATTTAATAAACAATCCTCAGGACGTTTATGGGTCGAGCTTTCAATCCTTGAATACAAAAGTTTCCCATATTTGCTTTTCATGATTCCATTATCATTAATTGGAAAGAGTAGAATGTGGGACTGGTAGAGCTCAACCAATTTCAAATGGTGCTCCTCATTAACATACTGAGTATTGAGCCATTTTGATGTGGATAATTATGTTGATAGTAGTGATAATACATATTTAGAGACATCATCTGTAACAACCCGAAATTTAATCCATAATAATTAATTAGTTAACTAATGAAGTAATAAAATAACTTTGTGAAATTATCAGAATTGAGCCACGAAAGTTGCACCATTGTGTCCGTGGTGATTTTCTGGTCAATTTCTATATACAGAACGTCAGAATTCGATTTAATATGAGCGAGATACAAGACAAACAAGAATCAACGAAATATGTGTGTTTGTTTGTAGAGAGGTCGACCTAGAGGTCGACCATCCAAGGCCTAGGTCGACCGGCCGGTCGACCTGGCTTCAAAGGCGGTCAACATGTAGGTCGACCCGCCAACAGTTGAGAAGCGAAGAAAATTTCTTCTTCACCCTGTACGATTTTGACATGTTATTTCATTCTTTTACCCAACCTGGTCCCTTCGTGCTTCCATCCGATGACTCATATTCAGCCTATGACGTGATTGCATCCTATTCAATTCTCAAAATACAACGGTCTGAGATCCACTTCTACCCATATAAATAAGGCTCTAGGCCTAACACTTTTTCTCATTCTACATATTTTCTCCAATTGGGTTCACCTTCTCCGGAAGGATCCTAAACGGAATAATTTTTCAAGAAGAAAATCGTTTTAAATTAAAATTATTTTACAACTCAAGTGGATCTGAAAAGACCTAAAGGAAAGAGCTTAGGACCATAGGTGAGTGATTGTAATTATTTTAAATTTTTTAACTAATTTAAAATAACATGGTTTCCAATAGTTGTAGTTTTACTACGATTTTTGGAATAGTTTATTTACAGTTTTTAAAATTATTTTTAGTCTATTTTTTTCTAGTTATTCTTTTCAGTTAATTTTAGCTTATTTCTGTTAATTATAGTTTTTTTCATTTATTTACCGTTTATTAATAGTATTTTTGTTTATTTACTGTTATTTATGCGTTATTTACATCTTCCTACGCTTTGGATTTTCTTCTATTTTCAGTTTTCTTTTCCCCTTCTTCGCGTATGGATTAGAATATGTTAAACGCGAATATGGATCAAAATTATAAAAATTCTGAAATAACGGAAGGTAAGATGTAAATTATAAAGACGGTAATAAAATGAAATTAAGACTGAAATTATGCCTAATTATGATATTAATTGGACTAAATTAAATAGAGTGGCCTAGGTATAACTTAAAATTATAACTAAAAAGAGTAAACAAATGAAAGAAGCTTATTTTCACTCTTAGACCTTGAGTTAAGTAATAAGTATGATTATAATAGGTTATAATAAGAAAAAGAACGGAATGGGACTTATTTTAAGACTTAGATAAATTAATAATCAAAGATGGTTAAGAAAATAATAAAGGCTTATTTAAATAATTTATCTAAGTTAATAAGTAAAGATGAAAGCAGGATATGTACCAAAAAGTATTCGACAAAATGGCGGTTTCACATTAGCCTGAAGTGAGATGAGGACACGCTTATACTAATAATTGCAATAATTTGTCAAATAGAAGTCCAAATCACGGGGGATTTGGACAAGAGGCGCAACTACATATTGTTTGGATGACGGACCAGTACCAACGGCATTTTCTCTATTTTTCTATGGACATGGTGTTTCACATAATCCTGAAGTGAGACGAGGGGAACACTTATGCTGGAGCACATGTAATAAGAAGACCCAATAGGTGGAGCAACAAATAGCATGAGCATGGTGGCAGTCACGCGTGCGACTTCCATTTCGGTGCTCAGTAATCGCTATGAGTTCTAAGCATTTAAGTATGTGCGTCATTTGTAGGCATCGTTGTCTTTTGTGTAGAGAGCTATATAACATCTAGTCCACAATAAATACTTTGTGCATCTTTTGTAGACACCATTGTACTTTGTGCATCTTTCGTAGATGTCATTACCTTATGTGTAGGGAATTATATAGCGTCTAGTCCGCAGTAAGGTAGAGTAGCAGGCCAGTTAAAGGGTAGAATTAGGAATTCAGCCTAATTAAAGCAGCTATCAAAGACAGGTGCAAACAATCAAAGTTAATCAATTATGTTAATTTAATTAATTTGTATTTATTTCCATCTTATTCCTTTTTCTTTCTATTCTCTTTGTTTCCTTTATGTATACTAGAACCGTTATAAGGTCTATTACTTTTACTTTGCTTAAAGATTCTAGTAATTACTATCATTCATCAAACTTTTAGTCTGACTCAATCCTCTATTTTCCTCTTTTTCCTCCCATAGGCAATCAGGGGCTAGGAAGATAGACCGCAGCTTCTTGGAGACTTGGAGACCCTATCATGTATTCCTTTTTATTTCCAGCTTTTTGTTCTTTTATTGTACTGGCACTGTATTGAGAGAAAGTTTGTATTTGTACTCTAGTTTTTCTGATGAGACTGAGATTTTATTTTCATAAGACAATTGTATTTGATATTTGGAACATATGTGATTTGTCTGAAGTATTTATGAAGTATTAATTTTTAAAATCACTTATTGTTTTTAATTATTTCCGCTGTGTTATTATCTATCTAATTTGTCTTGCGAATCTTAGTCTCTACCAGCCTTAGGTATACCTACAACGCACCACATCTTTAAGTGTGTTCTTTTGGATATACTAAGCGGTGTGTGGCGTTTCATCATCATACATGGTGTTATTGCTAAGTAAGAAGTCATATCTATGCATACGAAATGCACAAGAACCAGCTATTTTGATCAACAAACTTTACAACTTATATTGATATATTACACGTTGATTTGCTATTGGTTGTTCAGATGTAATTTACTGGTACACTCCCCGGTACAACTTGAGAGAAATGCTATACGCGTTTCTTGTTTCGTTTTTTCAGTAATCATTGAATTTTGTTTATTCGATCATTTAACAATGTTTTATTCTCTAGATGATGATAAATACAAAGCTTTAGATGTTAGTGAGGATGTGGTCAAGGAAGTAGAAGAACCAACAAAGGCAAAGTGTTATGGACATCAAAAGGATCCTTGGAAAGAATAAAATGTCAAGATCGTCTCAATCTTGAAAATTTTACGGTGAACTTAGAAGAAATTAACACCAAGAAGCATATGGAAAAAAGACTGTATCGCATTCAAGAGTATGAAGCTCAAGAAGAAACCATTTAGAACCATTGCAATCAAATACACAAATGACACAAGTAGAAGATGAACCTACAACTTTACAAGGAGATGCGACAAAGAGAGAGAAAATGAAACATGCCTAGAGAAAATAGAATTTTAAAAACTGAATGTATTGGAATTATATTTTTTATAAATTTTAATGTCATTTATTATGCATGTGTTTGATGCATTTAAAAAGCTTGCACATTTCAATTAGAGAGGTTCTATTTTATTGCAATGTATTCAAAAGATCATTTTGCATGATTAAGAGATTTTTGCGTATGATTGAGAGGTGCCGGACTGTAGGTTGTATTTTTCGACAAAATATAGCGCAATTTCAAATACATTGTATTTTTTGAATATTTTTTTCACAATGGATGTACCTATATAGCAACAATGTTTTTCATAAAATATAACACTACTTAATTTCAAATCATGTTAGTATATATTTTACCACTTTCTGACATGCATAAAATGGTCTATCCTCGAAATAAATTTTCAAAAAAAGCCTTAAAAAAAGAGATTTAAAATCTTCGAAGCTAGGAAGCAAACCCCTGATATTCCCAAACTACAAATTCAGAAACGTTAAGTAATAATTTGCCCCATAACTGATTTAAAAGCAGTATCATAATTTTATTTAGCTAAGAAAGAAGTTACTATTAAGTATATTGCAATATTGAATATCTTTATGGAAATAGTTCAAAGATTAACCAAAGAGATGTTTGGAGCATTTTGGTTTCTATCTCATCGATTTAGTTTCCAATTTCCATGCTTGCTATAATAATATCATAATGATTATTGAGATAACGGGTGCATTTGCAGACGGTTTTGTCACACCAAATTTTACATCCAACATGACTTACGTTGGATGTAAGCACATGCCAGTCTTTACGTCTACGACTACGATCAATGTTACAGAAGTCGAATGTTTAATATACTAGAGTCTATGTTGTTGGAACATAGCACAGCTTTATGGCACCATTCGTCAAAGCTCAAACATAGGGATTAAATGAAGCCTTTTTACAGCATAGCTACAAATTCACATTCTACGCATGTGTATGTCCATTAGACATAGGCTTACATCAAACAGAAGCTCTCTATACCGCACTTTTACCTATGAAGTAAAAAATGGAATAACTGAATCACCATTGAAACAAACACGTTCAACTTCTTTAAAATAATCATTATTTTCATTCAAAATAAAAATCTCATGCTTCTCTAATCAACAATGGTTGCTTTCACAACCCCAACTCAAAGGTCAGTTTGTAGAAAATTTGGATAGAATGACGAACAAGAAGAAGCTTACATGAAAAACTACGCTCTACAATAAATTAAGTGAATGGATATGGCTATTGAACACCGTATACCATAAAGCGTACGCCTTTGTTTTCACACAACAAATATGGGTTATCCATCACCTAGGCAAGCAATCAACAAATACGACAACTTCCACTGTGATTGTAGAATGTGGGACGTGGAGCTAATGTGTCAAGGTGTGATTTGGAATACTTTGCAGGAGGTGGTGGTTGACACTCTATCTGCTAATTTAAAAAGATAACTATAATAAAATATAAAGTTAATTGATATTTTGTACAGGGAAAGTAGAACTTAAATAACAAGTCCTAATGTGTGCTGTGCCACTAAGCTAGTGGTATGCCTTGCACGAAGGATACATTATCACGGACGGTTGTTGGCTGTTGATGACACGATTGTAGATGTAGATGGATGTTCTATACATGTCGAACATTGATGCAGCCAAGGATTCAATTGTTGACAACATTGGGCTAGAGCAATAACAACACTTTATCTAGGAGTAAGCAAACTATTTGGCGTCAATGCCATTGGGTGTCGATGCTTTCTAGGACAACTAATTTACCCTTACTCCTGTACTCCTCATCTAACAACATCTTAAGTGCATTTTAGACAATCTCAACCAAGTGTTTCCTTTGCTATGCATATGGCTTCTATTGCTCTTTTCATAAGTAATATTACTTATGATATTGTTGAGTTACATCCCAAGGTAGAAAACATTTTTAAGTAATATTTTGATGTAACTCACAATATCAATCAAACTATTAAATTTAACTACTACTGTTCTTTTCATTAAACTTAGTTTCAAAGTTTTTCATTGTTAATTAAAGCAAAAAACTAATTTAATTGAAAATTGTTGATGAATGGAGTTGAAAGCCATTTCAAGTTTTTTTATTTAGGCTGTGAGCACACTATTTGTGTAAAATGATATTTTAAACAAAACACATGTTTATTTGAAATAATCAAATTTTACATGATGTACTGATTATTTTTAGTTTCATAAAAAATTTGATATAAATTATATAATTAGTATTGATTTCAAAGTTTTATATTCTAGATTTGAATCAAAAAAACATAAATATGTATACATATAAACTTGATTGGCAATTGAAATATTCTTTCAAATAACTTTTTTTTTTGGTTATACAAAATGTTTTAAAAAAATGATTTTATCTATGGTTAAATGAAATTACCTTTTATAAAGGTAAATAGTTTTTTTTTCTACAAAGTTAAAAATATTAAAAAAATCAAGATAAAATGTGGTGTTCGCTTTAATCTGAAATAGACAAAGAATGATAATGATTTATAGATACTGAGAACGAAAAAAACATTAACAAAACAAAAAACATGGAAGAAAAAATATGTGAAATATTCTCATCATCGGGATTCGAACATATGATCCTAATAATATTCTTATCTTTCCAAATGAAAATAAAGATAAATTTTGTTATCACTTGGATTCAAAATCGCGACCTCATATGTGTGTGTAAGTGTAGTTTGGGAAGTCCACAGTCAAACCAAAAATTATGCCCTTACTCTAACTATTTATTTTAATCTATAAGTGTATAGTCAATTTTGTATATCTTACGTGAAATGATAATAATTCATTCGTGTGATGTTACTTGGACATATTTATTTTTATGTATTTTTGATATGTTTATTTCATATTGCAATTTTGTTCTTATTTTATACCTTATATTAGCTATTTAGTAGAGATCTTATATCTAGTCTTCAAAATAGAGTTCTAAGTTTCCTTTATCCGCAACTTGCAAATTGAATCTTATTTTTTAACAAATCACGTTATAAAAAACCTCATCGGTCATCACCTTTAACATACAGTCATAAACATCCTTTCATGGAAAAGTTGACATGCAAAACCATAAATTTTAAATTGTTTAAATAAAATTCAAACATCATAGAAAAAATTAGTTAAACTTCAGGTAAATTGCAATTGGATGTTTCAAATGTGATGTAAAAATTAACAACTGTAGGTACATGCAAACATTTGCAATTTTGTCTTTGAACTGCAAATAAAATACCAGTAATTATAAACATTTGCAATTTCTACTTAGAATTATAAAATATTTGCAATAACACAATTTTATTAAATTATATAACATATGGATGTTGTTGGAAAGATCAAATTTACGATTTAACAGTGAAAACAAATTTGAATTGAATATTTCAAGGTTGAAAAAAGTGCAAAAATGTGCATTTGTATGCATGTGAATATTTACAATGTCTTTCTCATCGTGAATATTTTTGTAAATACTTACAAAACACGAAACTTTAATAAAGCATGTAACGTATAAATCTTGTTGGAAAGAGTAAAAAAAAAATTGTGATTGAATCGTAAAAATAAAATGGCCATCTGACGTTTCATACAGAAGATGTGGTTTTTTCCTTAAATTTATATGAACGCAAGTTTGCATGGAAGGTGACCACATCAATCAAAACTAATTTTAGGGAACCAATTCACAAAGTTTGGTTGACATGAAATTTATATGAAATAATTACAAAAATAACAAAGTGAACCTTATATCAATTGTTTAGCATATTTTGCTCATATCGAACTACAAAAATTCTAGACTCGCAATTTGACATCAATTTGTCTACGCAAACATTTAAATGAGAAAATTTTATCACATGATTAAGTATATGATATATTCAAATATCAATATTAGTTTGTTCATATATGATATAAATTTGTTTTAAAAATATATTACATAAAAAATTGTTTTTTTAATATCAAATACCATATATATATATATATATATATATATATATATATATATATATATATATATATGCCCAGAAACAGCCTCTTCGTAATGCGAGGGAAAGACTGCGTACATTATCGACCTCACCAGAACCCGCTATCGTGCGAGAGCCTCGTGCAATGGGTTCCACCATCAAATACCATATATGTTTATCTTCAAGCTAAAGAAATCGTTAAAAGAAATTTGTTTTATGCATTTTCCGACGATTAAGAAATGAAAATAAATGAAAATCTTGGAAAAAATAGATTGAAAACATAAGTGTGTTTTTGCATTGTGTGCTACGTGCATTGCTCGACGCATTTTCTCATGTATGATGAACTTATGAAAAGGAGCAATCGACATTCATTGTCCCTTCATATGCCATAACGTTCCTTGCATAACCATGGCGGATGGTTGTACGTTGTTGATGACCATCGATGCAAAGGGATGTTCTAAAGGTGCGAACAATGGTGTGCCTAGGGCTTCAACATCTAAAGATGTCGAGTCAAGCCAAAGCAACAACCACACGCTACCAAGGAGCAAGCAACCACCAATGTAGTTGGATCTCGACATGTTCAAGGGCATTCACGTTATTCTTAACTCTTCCCCATCCAAAAACATCTTGATCGCGTTTTAAGCAATCTCCACCGAGCTCCTTTGTGACTCCTATTATTTTAGTTGATCTTGCTAGCTAGGTGGTGTCTTTTTTCAATCTAAATCTAGGGCTTACGATGTAAGTTAAGATTTCAAACCATAATTACGCGCTACTTAGACAAATGCTGAAAAAGTCAATAGAATATGAATTATCCAACTATGAGGAATGACAACAAACAAATTCACAGCGGTGGTCCAAGTACTTAACCAGTAATACCTTGGTATGTATAGAGTATGTAGTAGTCATAGTTTTAGATTATGTATACCAGTATTTTCATTTTGCATTGTATGTAAAAAATACGATTCTTATGAAATTCCCTTTTTTACTGTACTGCTTTTCTATTCCAATTATAAATATTTAATTATATAATCTATAATATTTAATTATATAATTAATAATACTCAGTCAAATAGTTTATGATATTCGGATAAATAATTTATAATAGCTAGTTAAATAATTTACGATATTTAATTAAATAAATACAATATTTAATTAAATGATTCATATAAACAATTTGATAACATAACTATAAAATTAAATTATTACAAATAATAAGCATTAATCTGGCATCGAATGTCAAAACAATATCGTTCTACATCCCTTGTCTGCAAACACTTTATTTCTTCATACATGTGATGGATAACCTTCAACGGCGAGCGTGTCTACAGACTCCAACAAGGTCATTCCCAGCCAGGGCTGGCCCAGGGGATTGCCCATGGTCCATTTTTTAACAATATTATTAAAGTATGAATAAATGATTTTGTAACTGACAGTTAATTAATAGAGTAACCGGTTGAGTTGGTAGGTATTTTGGTTTAGAAATATGAGATTACTAGATCAACCCTCACCCTTTACACTTGTTCTTTTTCCATTTGCCTAAATTAATTTTTAGTTCTGGACCTCAATTCAAAATTGGACCGGCTATGTAACTGCAAATGCACACAATAACTTCCAAATTTAGAATCTCTGTCTTCGGTTTGGGACATGCATAATGCCAAACATTACAGGCATAAGAAATCGAATAACATGTATGATTTCAAAATTTCATTATAAAACTAATTTAGATAGTGCTAACGATGACTTAGACCAATATGATTTAACACTGTTTACAAGCCATATCATATTACAACATGATCTAAGTGGATTGCTATTTTACTATTATTCAACTCGAATTCTTAGTCGAATAACCATTCAGATAGTATGTGAGTTCCCACTTATTATATATCCCCGGCTCTTTCTTATATCCTTTTTCTCATTTTCAAACAAGTATATGATCATCCAAGTATTAATCTCTAATGAAAACCACAAGTCATGATAGTTTAAGAGAATAACAACAAAGGATTTTACAATCCTACAACTGAACAAATGAGAAACATGAACACGATTTTAACATTTCAATTTACTTCAAATGTCTGGTCAAACATGCAGATACAGTGACATTAATAAACAGAACAAAATCACTGCTTATATAAATAGTATAATGAATAATGCAGAAAACATATACTTACTATCATCTCTGGAAGTGGCATTTTAATTTTTGTAAGCATAATCTCACAATTGTTTGCTCTTCGCATGTCAATCTGAAGATAAGAGACGAGCAAAGAAATTAACACCAACTAAATTTCCTAGCAGTGTGATGATTGACTGCAGAAAATTTATTTGTGATCTCATGTTATGGTAAAAGTGCCTATATAATGGCAGATGTAAAAAGTGAGTAGATAAGAACCAAGTCAAGAAACTAATTATAAGGAGAACAAAGTTAAAAAAATCGCACTGTTATTTTGTTCTAAAAAAGAAGTTCAAAAACATTCGTCGCCAAATGTTATTTTGTTTTAAAAAATTAAACTGTTTAAGATTTTGCAGTCTTTAAATTCTAAACAAATAAGATGGAGCCCAGCTGATTAAGTACATGCTACATAGTACAATGATAAACAGGTTTAACAAGATAAGTGGATTACCATACATAGAAAAAGATATATATAGTGGAGTCATTGTACAATAACCCTACTGTATGAAAAAGAAAACCCAAAATGTTTTTGCTGGCCTTCTTTGCACAATGTTGTCGACAGCTTATCACTCCATCTTTATGAAATGATAACACCAGCATATCAAATTTAAAAATACGTTTTGATTAACTGAGATTGAAGGTTCAAATTTTGCTGGAAAAAGTACTGAAAAACAAGCATGTTGCTAAAACAAATCTATAAATCAAAAAGAGAATCCTAGTCCAATATTTATACAAGGTACTACATGCAAAAAAGCATGACAGCAAACAACCTAATTGATTGTGAAAGAATCAACTGCAATAATAGAAGGTGCCAATAGTTGGATGAAATGACCACCAAAAGTAAAATGTAGGCTGTTCTCTTTGGCATTATTATATATATATATATATATATATATATATATATATATATATCATTAGAGAGAGAAACATGAAGAAAAATACCAGGTGCACCAACTCAGGCTTGCTGATGCTAGTACCCCGTCTATTTTTACTCTTATCAGGACGGTTTCCATCAGTTGCAGTTGAATTTGAGAATAAACTCTCTAATTCTGAAAGATCGATATCAGGAGCCCTATTGATCATGTTCAGTATTAGATTGTTCAGAATATCATATTGAACTAGCAGGTATTCTAATACTTTGCAATAAGGATACTCTATCGCAAAGGAAACATATATAACAATGGATAGAACATAATTTCTAGCAAACAAGTGTATACACATTAAAAACTAAATCCTTCAAAACTACTGTTTATGATTTAAATCCTGTCTCGATTTAACGTTGAAAATTTTGCAATTTACGATTTCAAATCCCATTTTGAAAACCTAGTTTCTATGTGGTTTGAAACTGATAATTATCGTAAGATCAGCGATAAATCCAAAGTCGGGAATCATAACTTCGCCATCACACTTACTTCGATTGTTCTTCTTGCTTTTGAGAATCAGCCCATAGACTTCCTTGCATAGCCCGTGTTACTTTCACCCAGTGCAATGGTTTTAATGTTGCCTTCTTTGGCTGACCAGCCGATACCATCAACCCCCGACCACTTCCAGAACCTGGTGGAATAGTTTTTCCTCTTCCAAGGGACGGAGGGGGTGGGACTGGCGTATTTGGAGTTTTCATTCCAGGAGGTGGCGGTGGACCTGGTGGTCCACGATTTCCAGGTATTGGAGGGGGAGGCGGTACAGATGCAGGAGGCTTAGGAGGTGGTGGCGGACCTGGTGGTCCTCGATTTCCAGGCAATGGTGGAGGAGGGGGTACAGATGCAGGAGGCTTGGGAGGTGGAGGTGGGCATGGTGGTCCATGATTTCCTCCAGGTAATGGTGGAGGAGGTGGTATAGACGCAGGAGGCTTGGGAGGCGGAGGCAGGCCTTGATTTGATGCCAAAGAGGAAGGGAGAGGAGGCGGAGGAGGAGCACGTTTTGTCAACATTTTCGGTGAATGTGGGGGAGGGGGAGGGGGAGGTGGCGGACCTCTACTCGCTGCTAAAAGTGGAGGTGAAGGTGGTGGAGCTCTAATGGTTACTGAAGGTGGAGAGGGCTGAAGTGAAGCTTCGGTGATTGGTGGTGGTGGTGGTGGTGGTGGTGGAGAAGATATACCAGCTATAGAAGATGGTGTAGGAGGACCTCTACTTGCAACAAGAGGTGGAGGAGGTGGTGGTGGAGGAGGAGCTTTACTTGCAACAAGAGGTGGAGGAGCTACGTTTGGATCAGAATGTGATGAATTTGATTGTATTCCTGTTTATCCAAAGTAATATAATTGGTGACTAGAAAAATTCATATGAAGTCCAAGCTAGACATAAGAATAGCTCCTTCATAAATTATATAAGATTATCGATTTTCATCTAACATAAAGCTGCATGAAATTCAATTACTTCTAACCCATGGTTAATGCTATATAAAGTTGATTTTTCAAGTGATCTATGCATGAAAAGATGACTAAATCTTGTTAAATGGGTGAACCTGTGAATCGCTTTATAAAAAGAACAAATGTCTGGGAACAACAAATTGCTTGTCATCTAAAACTGATTATGTTTTTTAAGAAAATTTAGTTGTGATTCGTTACTAAAATTATAATATATAAGAATCACCTCACCAGCATATTCAGAATACAGATTTCTCTCTTGGTCCGTGGATGAAACTGACTCTGAAGTTAAATAATCCTCTCTATCGTAATCAGAATCTAGAGGAGACTCACTTGCACTATATAATCTTGATTCTTTTGCATCATTATGTATTAATCGTTCCAAATTTTCATGTAAAGTATTTGATGAAAGTTGTTTGAGCAGCCAATATGCAGTTTCGTCACTACTTTCATCCCATTCAACTCCATCAAATAGTTCTTGGACCCTGGAAAATGCTTCAATAGGTAGCCCTCCTTTCATCTCACCATTCAATATTGCAGTCGGTGCCTTGGCAGGAGACATACTCTCAATTTCACCAAACAAAACCTATATACTTCAATATACTTATTGGTTAGAAATAGGATCCACCCTAGAAAGTCCTGATCAGAGGTCCCTATGAATTATCTATAAAAATGTATTTATACGTTATAGGCCCCTAAATCATATTAAATTGCCATTTGCTCGTATGAATTACATGCATTTTTTTCCTTATTTAAGATATTAATCAACCAAAAACAGGCAAATATTACCTCAGCGCGAAATTTCTTGGGAAATTTCTTCTTTGAATCCCAAGGCATATCTACATCATCACTGCCTAGAATCAAAATATTTGATCGAATGAAAGCTGTATTAAACATTATTCGAAACATCATTACTTCTCTTTCAGGATCCAAATCAAGATGGACACACTCTAACACAACGTCTCCTTCAACTAAACACTGGATGTCAATTTTAATCACGTCGACATCACCCTGCATTTGTATAATAGCTCAAATCTTTTTCGATCACAACAACAACAAGTATGAAATCAATATTCTAAATCAAATAAGCAAAAAAAAAAAAAAAAAAAAAAAAAAAAAAAAAACCACACTCCACCTGTTTGTAATGTCGAAGTGATTTCTTCTTTTTAGACATGGAAAAGAGTGTTTTAGCTGAAGAGTTATCGGTTTTGTGAAGACTTTGTCCATATACGCGTACTAGCGGTCTACACCCATTATCTGAATCAAAACTCGGAATCGAACGGAGAATTAAACAATCCAAGGAAAGAGCTCGATCATTAGGAGCCCGTTCCGAAGTAATGTTTTGTCTAGCAATATAATGTAAGTAACGAAGTTGAGATGGTAAAGGATTTAAAGGCGAAATATTTTGTAGAAATCCTTTAGGAGCTTCCTTGTGAACAACATCGAGGGCCTTTTTTGCTGCATTATATAATTTCCTGTGTATCAATAAGCCCGCTAGCAAAAATGCTAAAATTGGCCAGCCACCTCTTTCACAATGAAGAAGCACAACATTTTGGTTATTCCCAAGAGAAAGCCAGGACTCACTAACATGAAGAAAGCGTTGGACAAGTGGTAGTGGAAGAAGAGGACAGCCTTCATATTGTCGTGGGTAATCTATTACAGTGGCATCGTATTCACAAACAATATCAGTGAATTGGCTTCTTTTATCTCCCTCGCCAAAATTAAATGCAAGAAATGAAGAATCAGAGTACGCTTCATGAAGTTCAGTTATAATTTCATGCAAGTAAGTATGATAGATTCCATCAGGCAGGGCCTCAGACGAGAAACATGAATCAAGAACTGCACAATAAAAGAAACAAAATAATCATAGGAAAAGAGAAAAAGCGGACAAAAGGATCTTCAAATTCTCACCATATACTCTGTCTACGAATTCTAGCAAGCCATCAGGTGGCCTTTTGTGGAATAATCTACTCAAAAGAGACATCTCATCAATACTAGTCGTTCGACAAGTAATTATGTGAGGGTTTCAGAATATCAAGTTCTGGCCTAGGACATGACGCAACAAGAAGCGCAGACTTTAGAATCTCAAGACTGATGCCTGCTTATCTGTTCCAAGAAGAAAATTTAAAACAGCAACAGACATACTTCAAGAGGGTTTAAATTGATAAGTTTTCATTTAGTATAAGCGAGAAGACATTGAACTGGTAAAACATTAGAATTATTGTTATGTGATATAAAACCAACAAAAAAAGGTGCAAGTCTTCTATCCATTATCATGTACCAAACACTCAAATTTGGACGCTTATACCGTTTGAAAGCTGTTCTGTGTATGCAATGGTAATGGGTATGCATTATCACTTATTACAAATAAAACGGCATTCTTGAGTTAAGATATGCAAACAAGTAACAGACATCAAGGATCTGTGTACTAACATAGTATACTGATCATAATATTTATAACTTATATCTTCGTTGACAAAAATGTCCAACTCCCACATTTTTCATTCAAGTTTGTTCAAGTTTATTTCAATGCATTCACATGGAGGAGGAAACATCTAATTGACAGAGCATGCAATTGTTATAGTCAGACCAACCAAGAGAAATTGTGAACTCCGTAAGCACATATTTTTGTAGCATCATTCACATAAATATATGACCCATAATGCTGCCTCTTGTATAAAATACAGAATTCATTAGACTTAGTACTGCTTCTATAAAAGTTTTTCATTTCAAAAAATTCTAGTGCTTTCCAAAATATATCTACTGTGAAGGTACATATATTCTAGGCATTAAGGCTGATCATACTACTAAATAACATTGCACACAAACAGCATTGCACACAAGCAAAATTATTCTAGCTTCATGTAATAGTAATGTAACTAACTACTTATTTCATGTGTACAACAGAAGAAAAAGGTCATTTGATTTGGACACGATTTAAGGATTCAAAAATAAAAAATAAAAATAGGCATAGTTCGTTTGAACAGAACCAAAGATATTCTAATAACAAAAGCAAAGTTGAGAACTCAATATTCTAAGGTATAACCAAATTTATTGAAATTGGACAGGTACACACAATAGGAAAATGCAAACTTCAGTTGCAGAAAGCGATGAAAAGGCAGGCTCTGCAACAATACGAAATTTGGAATAATAATGCAAATTTTTGAAGACTGTATCAACATTCTTCCAAATTTTATCAACCACATACTTCAAGCATCATGAAAAAAGGTTAAAACCAAACAATGTTGTAAAAGGCACGACATGATCTCTGTCTTGGTGAATGGCATTATGGCACCAAGATTTCAAATCTTGGATTTCATTCAAGATCTCAAATTGACACCTTGGTCCGTATTTTGGATTGAGATCTTAATATCTGAGGTGAGATGAGTGTCAAACAAGATAAAATTTACATTTGAAGTTTGGTTTTACCGGAGTGCAAAAAGGATATTGTTAACTTGGTTTTTTAACCCAACGGAATTCAAAAGAAGTCAGAACATCTACGACAAGTCAAAACAACTCAAGAATCCAAGAGGACCAGAAGAAGGAATGAAGAAAAGACTTAAGAGGAGGAAACCAAAATTTAGCCAAGATGAGCAATCCATCACCTCGCTCGTGGATCCTCCAATCCTATTGCATCATGATCTAATATGTTCATCAGAGACGCTAGCCAAGTTCATAGCATGCCAAACAATCTAGCTCGAGAAGTGAAGACTCATCTGATTCAAGCTATTTGACCAAAAACCGCTAATTTAAAATGGACCTACAGAACTCATACGAAGTTGGATTGACTTGAAAATTTGGAAGAACGTTTGGAAAGTATAGAAAAAGGCCCACAAAAAAAAGATCATTTGAAGTTGATTTGATGGATCGCTAGCGACCTAACTAGATGGATCGCTAGCGACCCATCTAGAGTGGGCCCCATCTCAAATTTTTACGGTAGGTCTCTGACACCCTCTGAAGTGTTCCTACAAAGTTTCGTTCGATTTCACTAAGATTTGAGCGAGTTATGGATGATTCTTCTGGACCAGATGACTCATGAAGACAGATGATCAAACGAATTTCAAACGACTTGACATTTGGACAAGGTACTTAAATAGAAGATAGGAAGACAACCAAATAAAGATCACTCAAAATATGCTAAGTGGATGGATAGCTAGCACCATCCCCTATGGATAGCTAGCGATCCATCAAGATAGATCGGGTCGCCCTTAAACTTTCTGAACTCCTTCGCGGCACTAAGCAAAGATTTCTGATAGAAAAATATGCTAAGTTGATGAATAACGATTCATCCCCTATGGATAGCTAGCGATCCATATAAATGACTCAGATTGATTTGAGATTTTCGATGATGACTTGGCATAACAACTAGACTCTTCTGCACTTGGACTTCTGGTCCAACGCTCACTGAATTCCGTTATAAATACTCACCTACCGGCAACTAGAGATTGATCTTTTCCTGGGAAAGAGTTGGCATTACTCTACTAGAATTCCTTAACTTCTTCAACTTTATTTTCCCTCAAAACAGTCATCAAGAGAGTTACTGTGATTCTCTGGTCAACCCTTGAACTTGTGACTTATTCCAACTCATCGTAACTTAGATCTGAGGACTAACTTAATTCTAAATTGTAGTTAGTAAAATATGGCTCAAGCCTTGCGCCTTTTTGCACCTTAACGCCTTATACTATGTATAATGTTAAGGAATCAAAAAAGTATTGAGCAGTGGAAATGAATCCATAACTGTAATCTAAGAGGACAAGTATGTTTAACAAATATGTATTGTACTTAGCTCCTCTTTTAAAGGTTCTCCAGCTTTTTTCATGCCACAGGCATCACTAGAACACTATAAAAAAAATTCTAATCAACCTCGATATTGTAGACCTATAAGAAGTTAACATGCTGTCATCATTGCTATCAACTGGATTCATCCAGAAAATTAAGTGTTAAATATGGCCGCTAGGAAGCTAAGTAGGGGGATTTTTTTTCAAATTTTCAGTATAAGTTAATTAGAAAAGGTACTGTGCTCATTTAATTACAATTGTGATTCCGATTATGCTCATGTCAAATATTCACACACATGCTGTGCTCCCTTTAAACTATAATTGTGATTCGTATTGTGCTCATTTCAATATTTTCAATTTAAGTTACAACTGTGATTCAAATTGTGCTCGTTTCAAATGTGTTATGCAAAATATATTAATTTAAAAATCAGCAAAAACATATATCAACTTAAAATATATCGAGGGCAATATTTCAAAATCAGCAATAATTTTAAATGCTTCCTGTAACGTCAAAATGAATGATATGAAATTGCGTACCAAATCAGCAAACCAAGGTTGTAAACCAATGCACCAAAAAAATAAGGTTCAGAAATAATGTACTTTGAAACACTATGAAAACATGAATACCAGATTGCGGCGGAGAGAAGCACGTCGAGGACAGAGAGAAACAGAGGTCTAGGCGAAGGACAATCGTAGTCGAGATGGCGGATAGTCTCGGGAGAAGGCGGAGAAGAATCGCGGTTAGGGCTTCGGATGAACTAGAGCATCCATTTGCACTAATTTTTCACCGTTCTTTGCAATTAACTTGGAGCCTAGCAACTTATTTGGTTTTAATGTTTGCAAAAGTGGTTTGCTGCTAATAAATAGAAATTTAAACATTAATTATTTGATTGCTATAAAATTAGTGCGGTGATAAGGTCACTGCGCTTTGTGTTTCGGACCACCAAAATCAGAGGTCCACCCAACCACAGCGTAATTCATTTTTTCTGATGGTCGGCTGTACCTCCTAGCACAAAGTGCGATGCCCTTCGCACAACACTAAAATTAAGCTTGATCAAACATTAATGGTGTTTGAATGGTGCATAAATAAAAAAGGTGGATAATATATTTTTATGCGGCTGAATAGAGCAGCGAAAAGGAAATGATTATTTGTTTGTATTGTACTATTAGTTGTTTCAAATTGTTTCAATTATTTTTAGTAAATATTAATGATTGATTTTAAATTATAAATTACTATGAAAATTTTGAAATAAAAAAAAATATATCTAAAAGAAATTAGTACATCAGAATTAATAAAAATACAACAGACGAAAAAAGAAAACACAGAAAAAAAAAACAAATTCTACGGATTAGGATTAGATTTGTTGATCAAATATTGTCGTACTTATTATACCTCAGTCGTTCTATCTCAACCTTCAACCGGCTTCATGCGGTTTCATCATCCAAAACAGTGAACAATTTTCTTCTCTTTTTCCATCAAAATTGGTAATGCTTCATCAACATCGGTTTGTCCAATCATCTTCACATGATTAGCAAGAGTGATATACGACGAAGACGATCTAGTAGAATCTGCATTGTTTGTATTGATCGTCAAATTTGGGCTTATAGTAGTGCTGAAGTTTTCCGTTTTGATCTAGATTTCTTCATTGTTGTTGATATATCACATGAATAAGATTATTCACATTTTCTTGGGTATTATAGCGATTTTTCTGCCTCCTCCGGTACGATTTTCTTGCGTATCATGGCAATTTTTCTACCTCCTCCAGTACGATTTTGGTGTTGGAAGATGATCCAAGATCCACCCAAGTATAGGAGACACGGTAGGAAAAACCTGTATGTTGTACCTGAACATCTTCTACATTATTCTACATTGTCTGACATGCCCAGGTTTGATCGATGGATGGTTGGATAATATGGGAATGCGTGGAAGATTGGTGTGCTTCTTCATTTGGCGTAGCAATGCATGAGAATGCAGTGAATCCAGTAGAATGTGAACCTTGAAATATTGTTGTAAAAATTCTACATTCTCTATTGGTCATCTTCTATACTTCAAAACAGAAGTGTTAGATTCTTTAACACAATTAACTCATCGTTTCTCGGTGCCAAATACAGTTTCGTTTACAGAATTTCATCACAGTCCAGTTTTATTACACGAATTTTTTTCCTCTGAAACTTGGTACTTTATTGCTACAACGATTCATATACTTCGATAATGTCTCATCAAAGCTTTACGGCACATTTCGATGGTTACTTTGCAAGGAAAAAGAGTGCAAGTTATATTCATACGTTGATATACAACGAAAAAATTAGCGAATTCTTTGTTATCAATCAAAACAGGTGATGTTTGGCCCAATAAAATTCACCCGTACTGAATAATAGCAAAAGGAGGAAAAATATAATAGAAAAGGGATCATACTACAAAAGGAACTACAAGCTGGAACAATACTAAGCAATGCTTCGCAAGACGCCGGAAGAGGGATATGCAATGATGACCATCTTAATTATTTCCTTGTGACTTCTCTTCTCGAGAAGCAAAACAATCCACTTCGCTAAAAAACCAGGCTTCAAAAATGGCGAAAATTTTCTCCATTTTTGCGTTGAACGTCCGCTATTTTTTTAGTGTTTTGTATTTGTATCAAACATGTTCGTCAGTCACCTTTGATTTTCAAAAATACTCCTTTAAGGCTTTATTGAGCTCTTTGCAATTTTTGTGCACTTCTTTTTCTAGTAGACTAAAATTTTAGACTTTATGCCTTGTTTTTATGACAATTTTGAAGAGATGGATAAAGCGAGAGTCATGTGGAAGAAGTTTTGAAAGAATAGTTGTAGGAAGAAAATTAGACCTTTTATTCTCGACGTGTCGGATGGTCATCTAACCCGTCAACAATAACGATCCAATTTAAGCCAACGGATTTGACGTAATGGGTTGGTAGTTCAGTATGAGATTAAAGTCACGAGTTCGATCTTCAAGATCAACACTCCTTGGCATTAATGAACCATGTTTAAAAAAGATCCAATTTTTTTGCGCTCCAGCATGGCAAAATAGAGCTTGGCCCTATTCAATATTTCTGAAGCATTCAATGCGTTACAAAGTTAAACTAAATAGTTCATTACTATGAACACACCCTTGGAATTCAAATTACATCCAAACATTTAAACTGTTATTTCAAACTGCTAATAAGTTATCATTCAAGCTACATTTCAAAATATCGTCAAACATGCTCTTACTTATAGTCCGTGCACACAATTAATCCATCGTATAGCATATTCAACAATATTTCAAGCCTATAATCAACAATTATTCGAACAAGCTAATTGAGTTGGGAGTTAGTTTACTAAAGTCTACGTATTAAACAACGATTATTCCAAAATGGTCTTTATTTTTCCAAGAAAAAAAATTTCGGTGCCTAAAATTACTCGGGTCAATCCACACCCTAGTGTCAACCCATCTGGGTAATTTGAAAAAATAAATCTTCGTTTTACCCAAATCGGCGGTAGAAAGTTGACGGATTTTAGGCCATGCTATTGTGCAGCGTAGGTTAATGCCGGATCGACTTCTTCATTTCCATTGTTGCGACATTTTATTCCTATGTAGCTATGATTTTCATGATTGAAGTTGAAAATGATAAAATGTTATGTTCATAGATGTAAATGTATTTATTTTCATTTCTCTTATAGAAAATATCACTTTTATCTTTTGTAACAACCCGTTATTTTCAGCCTCACATGTCGGACTTGAATTGCTCAAAATATCACATTGTAAATAAATTTGTAGCAAATGAAATACAATTGCAGAATCACAGACACAGAAATATCAGAATAACTCGTAGCGGAAATTAAAATACCACAGTAGTTCATGAAGCTACTATAACAAACTCTCAAAACAATTACATAATAGCAGTTTGAAAAACATATAGAACAGAAATCTCAAATACATAGAAGTTTATAAATACCAGAGCTGAAATAGAACAACTGAAACTGAAAGGGAACAGATAACTAGACAAGCAGAATCTCCAGCGATTCCTAACTCCAGAAAAGAAATCCAAAGCTAAGCTGTAAATACTCAGGCTGACCAGAGCGTAAAGTAAAACACAAAACACTCGAGTAAGGACATATATACTTATATAATGTAAACCAACTCAAGTGAACTGTAGTAGTAATGTATAATAACTTAAAGGATGTTTGGGATTGCCCATCCTCTAAGGATCAATTAAACCATAAATTAAATACATCCCGTGGTTAAAATTCAAAAAAGGTATTTTATACTTCGAAATCAAATATCATTTAACAATTCAATATCATTTCAAATCCATTTCATAATATCAAAATATCATATTTTTCCAAAACCACATTCATTTTATTTAATTTAAATACTATTTCAAATCATATTTTCAAAATATCAAAATATTTCAAATCAAAGTATTCCATTAAATCATTTAAAAATGAAGTTATTATATTTAAAAATCGACTATTCAATTCTCAAAATTTTACCATTTCCAGAATTCATTTATTCACTTAAATTTATTAAAACAGTGAAAATTCAACTTGCGCAGCACTTAGAAAATGCTACGAAGAGTTATGTTTAAAAACAACTCAATTAGCAAAAGACGGCATTTAAAATGCTGTAATAGGTTTTAGATTTCAATTAACTTTAGTTAAATTCAGCAACTACGGCACTTACAGTGTGCTGTAATAGCCCTTAGTTCATTTTAGCAATTTAGTTCACTTATATCAATTACAGCATTTACAAAATGCTGCAATATCTTTAACTTTTAGAAATGATAGCATTTCAGGAATGCTGTTAATTTAAATTCCAAACTTTCACTACAATTTCATAAACAATTAAAATTTATTTAAATCCATTTTAACTTATAAAAATCATATTTTCTCACTTTAAAAACAATCATTTGAATACCCCTTAATTTATGATTTTACAAAGTGAAATTTTCACAAATAATTATCAAATCTTTAATAATTCAAAAACAAAAGTAAAATTTTATAACATTTCATTTACTTTACATTTTAAATTTAATTTACCATTTCATAAATTTAAATTTAAATTACCTTTTATTTTTCATAACTTAACTTTATTTTAAAACACATTTCACATTTTCCAAGTTAAGTTATATTTCAAATTTCAGTTTTAAAACATTTATTTATTTAACTATTTTTAATTTATATACAAATCAATAACACTTTATAAAATCATTTTTAAATTTAATTTAAATCAATTTATCATATTTTCTTACTTAACTTAAACTTCATTTATAAACAAATCATAAATTCCAAAATTTACTTATATTTCAAATTCTACTTAGACATTTATTTGTTTCACTTATTTAACTTGTAGAAAATCACTAATATTTTATAAAAATCATTTTTAATTAAATTTAAATCAAAATTTCATAATATTTACATTTTTTTAATATTTTAAAATTTTTAGAAAAATACATTTTAACCACAGTCTGTATAAAATTTTCTAACCTAAGTCCAATGATACGGATAATATATTATTTCAATCCGTAATTTACAAAGGAAAATCCGGGTTCTATCATTTCAAACCCGCAATTCCAAGCAAATGAAAATAAATAAAAATCGCTCAGGCTTATCATTTCAGCCCGTAACGATTTTTCCCTATTCTGAAATCCATTCGGGTATGTATCATTTCAACCCATAGTGATTCTAATCTACAGGGAACTTGCAGTGTGATAAACTGATATAAATAAACAGAATAGCAATATATAACGGTAACATATGATATAATAGGTGAATAAGCATGGGTGAACATCATATGATCATAGCATAAGCAGTTATAACATGATGATATGGTTTATAGATTCAATTGTGATCGGTTTTTTAGTTATATAAGTATAAGTTGTTTGGTGAGAATTACTCACTTATTTCAAGCCGGAGATATAACGACAAAGCACACAAACGAATATCCAGAAGGCACGATAACATGAATTCGGATTCAAGTGAGGGAAGAACCAAGCAAGAGATCTTGTACACAACCTATAAACAAGGAAAATATAAATATGATTTCAACACCAAAATATACTTATGATTTTCAACATAGAGTACACATTGAAACAATTTAAAACAAAGCAACAAATCACAACATGATTTGCCCATGCCTCAACCATCACATGTGCTCGGCCTAAGGGTCATAAGTGTTCAGCCTAAGTGGTGCATAGGGTATGGGTTCATATAGGCTCGGCTAGCTAGTGA
The DNA here is from genome assembly GCA_030765085.1 of Allium cepa. Lineage (NCBI taxonomy): Eukaryota > Viridiplantae > Streptophyta > Magnoliopsida > Asparagales > Amaryllidaceae > Allium > Allium cepa. Next base: position 275,636,314 of record CM060928.1, read on the forward strand.
TAAAGGAGGAAATACTAAGGTTTCAAGGCAAATGAATGGGTTTTTAGTGCACTACATAGGCTCGGCCTGACATGGATTTGGCTTGGCCATGCAAGGTGAAGGTCAGGTGGGCTCTGGAGTGTCGGCCAAAGGTGGTGAAGGGACTGGCGGTGGCGGCTAAGGAGGTGGTCTAGGTGGAAATTGAAGTGTATTTGCATTTAGGGTTCAACTATGGCAAGTTCAAGGGGATTTGTGAAGTTTTTCTGATGCAAGCAACATAAGGGGATCTTGACCTGGTCATGACAAGTGGAGAGGATTGTGAAGTGGCTGTAGATGTGGTGGTGCTGGACGGTGGAGATGGTGGAGGAGCATGGCCTCGCAATTTATGGAAGAGGCAAGGCAAATTCACAAAGGAAAATCAATAAAAGAAGATAAGAAAAGAGGAAGACATTACCCTATCTTTTAGATCTGAAACTTGCATGCAAAATGAAATGGAAAATGCGTGTTTTCACGTGAATGGAGAAAAAGAAGTCACGGCTATGGGGTTGGGAAAGGTCAGCTCAAAGAATGAAGAGGTGGAAAGTGAAAAGTCAAAAGTTAAAAAGGCAAAGTCTCTTGATATTTCTCTTTTCTTTATTTCAAATAAATAAAAATAAAAACCAGGTAAATAAAATAAAACTCAATACAAAATAAAGTAAATATGAAATAAGTAAATAAATTTTAAAAAAATATAGAAAAATATAATAATATAGTTATTTATATGTAAACTAGTATTGAAAATAAAATATAACCAGTTTTGGGAAAAATAACGACAACACTTTAAAAATGTTTTAAAAATAAAAAAAAACATAACATGTCATATTACACACATATACACAAATTAGAACAAGATATGACCAATACAAATATTATTTATATAAATTAAAATAAACAATATTGTTAAGTAAATAATTTACACACAATATTAAAAAAAACATAACTTTCACAATTTAAATCAGATTTCAATGAAAAGAAAAGCAGTATTCTTAAAATTTAATTTATTTTCATAATGAAAGATAAAATTTAAGAATTCAAATATTAAGTTAAAGTTAGACCAGATTGACGAAAATCCACATTTTCTGAAAATATTCAATTTATTCATGTTTGAAATTATAATTCACATAAAAATCAAAATTCATATATAAAATAACAAAATTTATTCATTTTAATAAATATAACAAAGTTTTTAAATCAGGAGTTTCAATTTAAATAATTAAAATAAACAATTAAAATAATCACAAAATACTGGGGTTGTTACACTCTCCCCCACTCAAATCTTTTCGTCTTCGAAAAGAACGAACAAGGAAAATAAGGAAAAGCAAGATAGATAACAAATAGTACCTGGAAAAATAATTTCAGATTCGAAGCATGAATGCTCTCCTCCGTCTCCCAGGTACAACCTCGATCATCGGTCCTCCATCGTACCTCGATCAGACTAACAGATTCTCTTCTTACCTGCTTCGTACCTCTGCTGACAATACGAAGTGGCTTACTCTCGACAGTCAGATTAAGCTAAATATCCAAACTATCAAGAGCAGTTGGCTGAACAAAAAGAGATGGGTCATGAAGATACTAGAGAAGATGTGAAATATGGAATACATCATGCACTCCAGAAAGCTTCTCGGGCAAATCCAGACGATAAGCCAAAGAACCAACTCTTTCCCTAATATAGAAAGGACCCTCAAAGAAGAAGAAGGTAGAAATAGCTAGAAGGGAGAATAGGTTGAAATAAAAGGATGAACCATATTTACAACTATATAAGTTTCAATTTAAAATTTTATATTTAACATTTTAAACATTTTATAATATACATTTTTTAATATGATGAATAGTCATTTGATTCAAATTTGATAGTTCGAAGTAAACAATATTTAAAATATTTTTTTAGACAAATAAAATAAATGATCAAAATATTCTTTATATAATTCTTTATCAAAATACTTTTATAACTCGATGTATTAACAAGTTTACTTTCATTCCTGCAGACTCTGGTTATGTGTTGATCAGGCGCAAAGCTAGAATTCTTCAGGTACTTAGTAAACTTATTTCAACACCTAGTGAAAATACTTGAAAAACCTTTTAAAAACAGATATGGAAAGTACAATCCAAATAAAACAACCAAACCAGTCGATCATGGATCGCGGATACACAATGGTTACGCCTGGATCCCCCAGGAAACATCTGTACCCGTAGGCTGACTACCGCAGCCCTGTGATTTCGCCATGAAGACCGGTAGTGCCGCAGATACACAATGATTACGCCTGCATCCCCCAGGAAACATCTGTATCCTTAGGCTCTCGTAGCCCCTGCTGATTACGCTACCAAGTGACCTAATAGGTCACATATACATAATGGTTACGCCTGGATCCCCTAGGAAACATCCGTACCCTTAGGCTCTCGCAGCCCTTGTGAATTACGCTATGCAGTCGCGCTCAAAAGAAAAACCATGGAGATCGACATGGAAATTGATGGAAACTCGAGTATCATATCCAAAAAACCCAAATTAGAGAGAGAATAATATCGATAGGATGAATCCACAATATGACCACAAAGCGGATATTAAGCAAAATGCACTTTCCATATCTTTACTTTGAAAATATGTATCATATAGTACCTTCCAAATCACTTTCAAATATCATACTTATATAGAGTCCACTATATATAAGATTCCATTTCAAATCAAATACTTTCCAAAATCAATAGTATATCAGATCATACTTGTATAAACTTCGATTATATAAGATTTCTCTTTTCAAATTGAGTATGAGTACCTTTTCGAATCAATAGTTTTCAAATAAATTTCATACTTATACAAATCAATTTTATATAAGTTTGATAACCCCCAAATCATGTATTTAGTAAAACAAGGTTCTCAATTTCAATTCCTTTCAATAATGTTTCAGTTTCAAAATCATATATGATTTCGCCAAATCATTTCATCCAAATTACATATATTCAGTTTCAAAGTTTCTTAAACAATAGATTTAGAAAATAATCCAAACTTCCAAATCAACAAAATTTAGGTCAAACAAATTCATTTCCATTTCAAACATATATTCACTTTCAAAAATCATGATACTTTCAAAGTTATAAATCTTTCAAAACCAAAATACTTGAAATCATTACACTTTGAAAATCATAACCTTTCTAAATCATACATTTGAAATCATAAAACATTCCATTAATTCTTTACATTTCAGAAATTTATTCAATTAAACCCAAGTCTAAAATTTCCAATTTTAATTCAATTCAAACCATCAGTTTCAATTCAATTTAGTTTTCCCACAAAACCACTTCAAATATTATCAAATTTCAAATAAAGATTTGATCCATAAAATAGACTATTCAATCTTTAATATATTTCAAAGCTTAAATATACCATATTTCAAAACTAAATTATATAATTTCATATATCTCAAATTTTACTTCGTTATTACTTAATTTTGAAATATTCATTTCATAAATCCATTATTTTTAAATAAACTCAAATTACAAGTAAACCAAATATCCTTTCATACAAATATAAACTTCAAATATTCATTTATCAAAATCAATTATCATTTCAAATTCACATTCTTTATCAAAATAAAGATTAAATCATTTCCAAACCATTTCAATCATCAAAATATCAAAAATGGTCACAAAATTTAAAACCAACTCATTTTTAAAACCTTCAAACTATTTATTTCTTTATGAAAAATTCATTTTACCATTGGAAAGATTATTATTCTATATATACTTTATTAAAAACATTTCAAATCTATATTTCATACCAGTACAATTCAAAATAGTCTTATTTATTTCACTCAAGAAACAGTTTCAAACTTATATAAATCATATTACTTTATACTTTAATCATACCAAACTAAACTTATATTCTTTATCAAATACTCTATACCTTTCAAAATTACTTAGCTTTGAAAAGTTAACCTTGATTTGGAAGTGCTCGAACCTTCAAAATAGTCGAAGAAATCATATTTTCAATCTAAGAGTTGGAAATCACCAAGAAATCAGTAAACCAATTCCAAACGATAGGGTTATACCAAAACAAATCTAAATCTTGAGGACTGAACACCGGTTTACTTTAAATCATTTCAAATATATATATATATATATATATATATATATACACATACATATATCTTTCGAATATCAAACCATACTTCAAAACCTGAAATCAAAATTTGGTTTCACAAAATCACTCGCATAGCAAAGCTACGAGAGTGGCCTCTCCCTCACTCAGAAACTTGAAAACCAATATCGATGATGCATGCATTCATCACCGAAATTTATTTTCTAGCGACACAAGTGGGTTCTGGACTTTATTTTCTTGAAACTTCTTTGAAATCTCTTCGAAATCATTGGGATTAGTTTGAATACATTTGAAACATTTTTATTCGGAGAAATATCTTTAAATCATATTATTATTATATATTTTCCAAAATCCTAAACTGATTTCAAAACACCAGAGTTCGATTTCTCGAAATTCAAATTCAAAACCTTTCAGTTATAAATCATTTTATATAAGTCAAATTCTTATAAATTTTCAAAATTTCAAATCCTTTCGAAGCTTCAAATTTCTCGTTTTAAAAGGTATATAATCCTTGTCGAAAACATTTCACTTTTATATACAAAATAGGATCATTCTTATCAAAATAATAATTTCGATGTATGCACAATTTCAACATACAACCAAACGCTAATTTCCAAGGAATGGTTCAAGTTTAGATTTCAAACAAATAGAGATTCAAATTTAGAGTAACTCTAATCAAATAGAATTTTGGTTCGAAGATAAGCTCGAACGAAGATGAAATAATTTAATTACCAAATAGAAGATGGATAAGCCTACATAAATCACAGACAACCTTAACCGTTCAACCGTGATTTCATGAATATAATCAATTCGGAAATCTAAGGCAAATCAACATTTGATCGCCAGAGATAGATCCAGATATAGCAGAAGGTAGATAGCATCGTAAACGGAGGATATAGAAATCTCCGGTTGATCAATGCCAATTGTAAAGGAGTTTCACCCCTTTACCAATCATTCAAAGATTTACGGAACCACCGATCTTTATAGAGGTCATTCAAGGTGGAGTTATGGAATGCCCCAAAATCAAAAGGACAAAAAGGGAAGACAAGACTGGATTTCAAAACAAGTGGGAGCGTTCCAAAGTTCAAGGAATCTTAATCGATAAGAATCCTAGCCAAGAGATTTCTAACAAGGTGGATACAGAAGGAATGAAGTTTACAAAATATTAGTTTCAAAATAAGAAAATTTTTATACCAAAATAATCTTTGAAACTCCTTTAAAAATCATTTGGAAATTATTATATCCTTCGAAAATACGTTCTCTCACAAAGAAAGGATTCTGAGATTGATTTCACTCATTATAGGGTATTTCTACCCTATCTCTAATGAGTTTTTGCTCCGTAGGCTATGGTTTACCTAAAACCAAAGCTCTGATACCAACTATAACAACCCGTTATTTTCATCCATTCGCATCCACACATGTCGGACTTGAATTGCTCAAAATACGGCATTGTAAATAAATTTGGAGCAAATGAAATACAAGCACAGAATCACAGACACAGAAATATCAGAATAACTCACAGCGGAAATTAAAATACCACAGTAGTTCAAGAAGCTACTATAACAAACTCTCAAAATAATTACATAATAGCAGTTTGAAAAACATATACAACAGAAATCTCAAATACATAGAAGTTTATAAATACCAGAGCTGAAATAGAACAACTGAAACTGAAAGGGAACAGATAACTAGACAAGCAGAATCTCCAGCGATTCCTAGCTCCAAAAAAGAAATCCAAAGCTAAGCTGTAAATACTCAGGCTGACCAGAGCGTAAAGTAAAACACAAAACACTCAAGTCAGGACATATATACTTATATAATGTTAACCAACTCAAGTGAACTGTAGTAGTAATGTACAATAACTTAAAGGATGTTTAGGATTGCCCATCCTCTAAGGATCAATTAAACCATAAATTAAATACATCCCGTGGTTAAAATTCAAAAATGGTATTTTATACTTCGAAATCAAATATCATTTAATAATTCAATATCATTTCAAATCCATTTCATAATATTAAAATATCATATTTTTCCAAAACCACATTCATTTTATTTAATTTAAATACTATTTCAAATCATATTTTCAAAATATCAAAATATTTCAAATCAAAGTATACCATTTAAATCATTTAAAAATGAAGTTATTATATTTAAAAATCGACTATTCAATTCTCAAAATTTCACCATTTTCAGAATTCATTTATTCACTTAAAATTATCAAAACAATGAAAATTTAACTTTTGCAGCACTTAGAAAATGCTACGGAGAGTTATGTTTAAAAACAACTCAATTAGCAAAAGACAACATTTAAAATGCTGTAATAGGTTTTAGATTTCAAATAACTTTAGTTAAATTCAGCAACTGCGGCACTTACAAAGTGCTGTAATAGCCCTTAGTTCATTTTAGCAATTTAGTTCATTTATATAAATTACAGCATTTAAAAAATGTTGTAATATCTTTAACTTTTAGAAATGATAGCATTTCAGGAATGCTGTCAATTTAAATTCCATACTTTCACTATAATTTCATAAACAATTAAAATTTATTTAAATCCATTTTAACTTATAAAAATCATATTTTCTCACTTTAAAAACAATCATTTAAATACCCCTTAGTTTATGATTTTACAAAGTGAAATTTTCACAAATAATTATCAAACCTTTAATAATTCAAAAATAAAACTAAAATTTTATAACATTTCATTTACTTTACATTTTAAATTTAATTTACCATTTCATAAATTTAAATTTAAATTCCCTTTTAGTTTTCATAACTTAACTTTATTTTAAAACACGTTTCACATTTTCCAAGTTAGGTTATATTTCAAATTTCAATTTTAAAACATTTATTTATTTAACTATTTTTAATTTATAGAAAAATCAATAACACTTTATAAAATCATTTTTAAATTTAAATTTAAATTTAAATCAGATTATCATATTTTCTTACTTAACTTAAACTTCATTTATAAACAAAATCATAAATTCCAAAATTTACTTATATTTCAAATTCTACTTTACCATTTATTTGTTTCACTTATTTAACTTGTAGAAAATCACTAATATTTTATAAAAATCATTTTTAATTAAATTTAAATCAAAATTTCATAATATTTACATTTTTGTATTATTTTAAAAAAATTTAAAAATATATTTTAACCACGGTCTGCATAAAATTTTCTAACCTAAGTCCAATGATACGGATAATATATTATTTCAATCCGTACAAAGGAAAATCCGGGTTCTATCATTTCAAACCCGCAATCCCAAGTAAATGCAAATAAATAAAAATATCTCAGGCCTATCATTTCAGCCCATAAAATTTTTTTCCTATTCTAAAGTCCGTTCGGGTATGTATCATTTCAACCCATAGTGATTCTAATCTACAGGGAAATTGCAGTGCGATAAACTGATATAAATAAACAGAATAGCAATATATAACAACAACATATGATATAACAGGTGAATAAGCATGGGTGAACATCATATGATCGTAGCATAAGAAGTTATAACATGATGATATGGTTTACAGATTCAATTACGATCAGTTTACTAGTTATATAAGTATAAATAGTCTGGTGAGAATTACTCACTTGTTTCAAGCTGGAGATAGCACGACAAAGCACACAAACGAATATCCAGAAGGCACGATAACACGAATTCGGATTCAAGTGAGGAAAGAACCAAGCTAGAGATCTTGTATACAACCTATAAACAAGGAAAATATAAATATGATTTGAACACCAAAATATACTTATGATTTTCAACATACAGTATACATTGAAACAATTTAAAACAAAGCAACAAATCACAACATGATTTGCCCATGCCTCAACCATCACATGTGTTCGGCCTAGGGGTCATAAGTGTTTGACCTAAGTGGTGCATAGGGCTAGGGTATGGGTTCATATAGGCTCGGCTAGCTAGTGATAAAGGAGTGGAAGTTACAAGGGTAGGAAATACTAAGGTTTTGAGGCAAATGAATAGGTTTTTAGTGCACCATATAAGCTCGGCCTGACATGGATTTGGCTTGGCCATGCAAGGTGAAGGTCAGGTGGGCTCTGGAGTGTCGGTCAGAGGTGGTGGAGGGACTGGTGGCGGCGGCTAAGGAGGTAGTCTAGGTGGAAATTGAAGTGTATTTGCATTTAGTGTTTGGCTACGACAAGTTCAAGGGGATCTGTGAAGTTTTTGTGGTGCAAGCAACATAAGGGGGTCTTCGCCTGGTCATGACAAGTGGAGAGGATGGTGAAGTGGCTGTGGATGTGGTGGTGCTAGACGGTGGAGGTGGTGGAGGAGTATGGCCTAGCAATTGTATGGAAGAGGCAAGGCAAATTCACAAAGGAAAATCAATAAAAGAAGATGAGAAAAGAGGAAGACATTACCCTATCTTTTAGATCTGAAAATTGCATGCAAAATGAATTGGAAAAGGGGTGTTTTCACGTGAATGGAGAAAAAGAAGTCACGGCAATGGGGTTGGGAAAGGTCAGCCCAAAGAATGAAGAGGTGGAAAGTGAAAAGTCAAAAGTTAAAAACGCAAAGTCTCTTGATATTTCCCTTTTCTTTATTTCAAATAAATAAAAATAAAAACCAGGTAAATAAAATACAAATCAATACAAAATAAAGTAAAAATGAAATAATTAAATACATTTTATAAAAATATAGAAAAATATAATAATATAGCTATTTATATGTAAACTAGTATTGAAAACTGAAAATAAAATATAACCAGTTTTTGGAAAAATAACGACAACACTTTAAAAATGTTTTAAAAATACAACATAAACATAACATGTCATATTACACACATATACACAAATTAGAACAAGATATGACCAATAAAATATTATTTATATAAATTAAAATAAACAATATTGTTAAATAAATCAATTTACACACAATATTGAAAAAAAACATAACTTTCACAATTTAAATCAGATTTCAACGAAACAAAAAGCAGTATTCTTAAAATTTAATTTATTTTCATAATGAAAGATAAAATTTAAGAATTCAAATATTTAAATTTTAAATTTAAAAGTCAAAGTTTGACCAGATTAACCAAAATCCACATTTTTTGGAAATATTCAATTTATTCATGTTTGAAATTATAATTCGCATAAAAATCAAAATTATATAAAATAAAAAAATTATTCATTTTAATAAATATAACAAAATTTTTAAATCATGAGTTTCAATTTAAATAATTAAAATAAACAATTAAAATAATCACAACATACTTTGGTTGTTACATCTTTTATCCTTCTATCCATAAATATTTCATATGGTATTTCTATTATTGTTTTAGAGACCATTGATATAGCATTCGATGTGATTATTATTTTTATGGTGAAATATATGTTTTTCTTAATCAATTGTATATGGTAATAAGATGGTGGGACTAAAGGTAAAGATGTTAAATTTGAAGATGATATAGTTAACATAGATGAAGTAAATTTATCCTTGAGTATAGTAAATTCCAAAATTTTTACTATATATAGTGTATAATAACCTTCAACTTGTGCCATTTGAACCTCAAATTATGATTCAATGAGACATGAAAACACTGAGAGAGATAATGTGCAAAATATTATTGTAGACGTGAAAGATCATTTTATCGTGGATGAAGTATATTTCTTATTTTGAATTACGTTAGACATATAGATTGGTGTTAGTTATTTAATATTACTTTTTTTAGTCGTTTACTTCTTGAGATGCATTTCTACATTGATTTCAATCATAAGCAAAAAAAAACATCATCAATGTAATAATTAAGTCAAATAAGATTGGGGTTCGAAAAAACCAAGAACTCATTTGCCTTTTGATGGAGCGGTTAAATATCATAAGGATAAATTCAAAGATGGTGAAATTCCAGAAGAATCGAAGAAACAATCATGGAGCGTGAGGTAAAATTTTGCATGTAAGGTTCATATTAAGGTTTAAATAGTTGGACCGTTGAAGTAGATAATGATTACTCATAATCATGGATTACATAAAACTTTAGCCGAACATGCTTGTGTATGAAGACTGACAATCATGATGGATGCGAGCATTGCGGGGGTTTTAGATAGAGATGTACTAGTGAACATAAAGAAGACTTTACCCAAAAATGTTTCAACATCAAAGACAGATTATACTACAAAATATAAGATAATTATTGTGTGATGCGACGACTTGTTAAATTTCCTATAGCATTATGTATATTGTGTTAGAAAGGATGATACAACTGATACAACGTTTAATTTAGTGTGGGCTCGTTCCACTACATTATTCAACTTCTTTCCTCGTGTTTTTACTATTTGGACGTACTTACAAGAAAAATCGTTACAAAATGCTATTGGAGATGGTTGATATGACTTCAGCTAACAGAACGTTCATCATAACTTATGGTATTTTATATAAAGAACGGGAAGAAATTATGAATGGGTGCTAGGAAGTTTGCAGTTGTTATACCATTCGAATAATTTTTTGGATGCTTTGATTACCAATAAATAACTTTTATTAATTAATGCATTGAATGTTGTTCTCCTAAATTCTGCACAATCATTATCCATTTATCATGTGGAAAATAATGTTGAAGCCTTTTGTAAACCATAATTTAAAACAAATGAAATATCAAATATTTGTGTTACAGATTGAAGGAAGGTTGTTCGTGCTTCTTCATAAGATGGATTCATTGAGTTCATGAACATATTTTTAGAAGATTGGAAGTCATATCTGATCGAGTAAATTTGTATTAGAAAAGTAGATGGCTTTGAAAGAAAAGTTTGCTACCTATGGACCAATAAAGTGAAGCACCACAATAATATCACTTTTAATAGAGCATGATATTCTTATGCGTAGTTGAAAAAATACCTGAACATATCACAAATAGATTTCTCTAAATTTTGAAAGTGGATGGATAATTTGTTGTTATTGCGACACATAAAAATAACGATGACATTAGAAAAAAAGTTTGGACATGGTAAAGCATATTTGTCAAATTTAACTAATCACATATCTTGGTTATCATGTATCTTTGTTTGCAATGGAAAGAATTTTGAGAGCAACTAATAATATGCTTAATTTTTTAACGTGGTCCTTTTAATTGAACTATATATGGCCGAGCTTATGTTCATAAATTATACATGTTACATGTCAATCAACGTCCTATCCACCTGTCATGGCTGATGAGCATCGGCGTCACACAATATTGTCTATTTCAAAGGTTAAAAGGTTGCTGTATACACGTGAGCATACTGTGTTGAAAGAAGTTATATGATAATGGAATCATATATGAGAAAAGAATAATTTGATGAAGATGAAAGAAATTAGTGTACCTATCATGGCCACTTTAGTTGAACCAAAACACGTTAAGCCAAAAGGTAGGCCGAAAGGTGGTAATGGGAATTTTTTTTAAACAAATGATCAAAAAAAGTTTATCTCTACAAAGCACAATCCATCCGCTTTTGAATACACTAAATCCTTATATAATGTAAAATCCCAATCAATTGTTGTAATGAAAATGACTCCAAACAGAAGGCATAATTGCTCTATGTATATGGTGAATTCATAGAGTTAGGGGTGAATTCATAAATAACTCAATAGATAAGCAAACACAATATAAACATTTGTAACATCAATGAGTATGCGCTCTCATATGTATGTGTGTGTGTGTTTATATATACACACGCTCAAACAAATTCATTCTAGAGTATTACTGCCCTATCTCTAATGAGTCAACCCCCACAAAGCTAAGGTCAACGCTAAACCAAAGCTTTGATACTAACTGTGATGACCCATATTTCGGAGGGTTTAAATAAAAAACAATCCACACATGTCCAACTCAAACAATCCGAAACATAGATATCCAATAGCGTTAATTAAGAAAAATAAGAAAAGAAGAAGACAAATACAAAATCTCGCAGGGGAATGACAAAATATAATTATCAAATAAATAGTTTATGAAGTTGTTTATACTATACATTTGATTATAATTTATATAACATTTATCAGAGTTATACATTCAACAGAATACAACAGTGCACTAAAATAACATGATGCAGGAGAATAATACTTGTAATAATATACCAATCTTCGTCTTCGTCCTCCAGAAAATACTATTCAATGCGTTGAAAACACAGGGTTGACCCAAGCGTAATGAAAAGACAGAACGTTCGAGTCAGGACTAAAATATGTTTATGTGAGTTAAATCAATATCACATATAACAGGAGTGTAATAGCATCAGAGACGTTTACGGGGTTTTTCATCTCCTATCCAGTGTATAATGTGCGTGCAATAACTCAAGCGATGTTACGGGATTTTCCTTCTCTTAAGGATCTGTCAAATTATTTATATATAGTAGAATACACTATATATGTAATGTCTAATTAGTAAAATAAATATTTTTCTTAGCGCTAAGGCTTTACATTAATTTCCCTTAATGCATTTTTAAGCATTGTCGTACAGGTGGCATATAACGCCCTAGTAGCACACCAAGGGATAGGGATGCGCCGTGATATGACAACACTAAACCAAATTCGTAATGGTGTCATATAAGGATAAAAGTGTGACAAGGCATATGAGGCAATGCCTCAGGTGTGATACTACCAGTTCGGATAATAGGGTTGGTGGTAACGCATCGTAGCCACGATCGTCCACCGCGTCCATCCATCCCATATCGATCAAAAGGGGGGTTATCCCAAATCAAGGTGCACCAATTGAAACCAACATCGAAAGTAATAGTATGGACCGAGTCCAAGAAGAAAATCGAAGAACGGATGTCCGCTGGGGGTAGCTGGCCCACTTGGCCCTGTCAAGCCGTCCTGTTTTAGTCATTTCAAGTTGGCAGAAGTGCCGGTGTCTACCTATCATCATTCTCTTTCTTCAAATCAAGCAACGTACACCAAATCCAACCACTTTATTCTAGAGTCTTCTCCACGTATACAGTTGTTAAAGTGGTTTCAATATTGGCAGAGAGTATGTCAATAAGTGGTCCTGATCTCTTTAACAACCAAACATTGTTTTACACACTGGTTGGTACTTTTACATTTCGAGAACAATTCATGCTTGATATCAAAATATCATATTCGCTTCAAAAATATCATTTATTTCAAAATATCATATTTACTTCAAAATGTCATATTCAGTTCGCTATGTGATTTTTTGTTCAAATTTCAATTCGAATTACAATTTAGGTTATAACTTCATTTTAATCCAATTCGCATTTAAATCCATGATCTAAATATAAACAGCTCCCACTCTGACCAGTTTGAATTTTTTTAGAAATAGTTTGAATAATTTTAAATATTTAAAATGTTAAAAAAAATTGATATAAAATAGTTCGATATAAAATAGTGTGAGTCTTGAAAATGGTTCATACAGTAAAATAGCTTGGAAAATCAATATACTTTGAATATTTAAAAAGATAGATTTTAAACAGTTTATATTAAAATAATTTATTTGAAAATAGTTTCAAAGTCAAACTGATTCAATTCTAAATTCCAATTCAAATCATCTTCAATCTCAATTCAATTCAAATCGACTCAATTTCGATTCCAATTCGAATTAACTTCAATTTTAGTTCAAATCAATTTCAATTCAAATTAGTTTCAATTTCAATTTACGTCAAATTTGATTCAACGATTCGATTCAATGGTTTAAATTTCAATTCGATTCTTATTTTAAACCATTTCAATTTATAACGAGTTCTATTTAAATGTTTCGATTTAAATCACTTAAATCAAATTAAACTTCAATATTCAATTTAAGGTTCAAATCTTTTAAAATAATTCAATTTCTATAATTCAATTCATATTTCAATTCTAACTTCAAATTTCAAATTGCATTCTTCAAGCAATTTCTTATAACCAATTTCAATTTCACATTTCAAACTCGAGTTCGAAAATAATTCAATTTCCATATTTCAATTCAATTTTTATTTTTACAAAAAAATCATTTAAATAGATTCAAATTTAGGAATTTAAAACCATTTAATTTAACTAATCCGGTATCCGTATATAATTTTCTATCCTATGGTCAGGTGATCAGTTATTCCGATTTTTAATTTCAGGGACGAATGTATATCATTTCAATCCAAATCAAAGTGTCATAGGTATATATCATTTTAACATATTTCTTAATTTATTCGAAATGATTCAAAGAACAATTTTGTATACTGTCAATAATATACAGGGTGATAACAAGATATATATAAATAAATAAATGTCCAATCATCTAAAATTTTAGCCAATAGCCATCCATCACAATCAACATCCAAAACTGTCAACATATCACAACAATTAACAAGTTATTAATAATCGGGAATTTAACTAGAAGTTTAATTTTAATTTCAGATTTAGCCGTCAATTACAAATTCTTAATAGTTAAATTCATATGTCAATATAATTTCAGTTTAAATTACCAAACAAAAGTCAATAAACTTAGATTAATTCATGATATCAATTTAAGGAACATCATAAATATTTTAGTACTTCGTGAGCATTTAAAACACTCACCTTTTTTTGTAACTGAAAATTTTTCAAAGTCAAATAAATACCAATTCAATTTCATGTCGTAGCCTTCATTGATACGATCAAAATGCAACTTGTTTCATTTGAAACGGACCTCGCATGAGAAAGATACAGATTTTTAAACATTTGACTGTAATTAAACTTAAGTAACAAAAATAAATAAAAATTTCAAAAACAACTACCGGTCCTTCTCTCTCTCACATACGCGCTCCATGTCGTTCGAACCCAAACCCGCCTTCCGTTCCTTCATCACGCATGCCGCCAACATTGACCAGAGCTCCATCCGACCACCCCACGACGTGTGCCTCGCTCCACTCCACCACCACCGCAAGTCGTGCCACCTCCACCGCCGTTATTCATCCACACAAACCCAAAAACCGATTGACAAATGCGAGCAAAATATGGCGATTACAAGCCCTTTCGCCTTGATCCAACCGTTGGATGCGAAGAGCTCGTCGAGATCTACAACCTTCCTTTTGGAGTTGTTCGCTTTCGATGAGTGGATTATGAGGAAATGAGGAGGGAAGGTCAACCATTATCGGCCATTAATGGCTTATGAGCGTGGCTACGATATTGTTAGGGTTACGCGAAATAAAATATAGTGTGGCCTTGTATATAAGTTTCTGATCCGATTTGTTCGAAAAAACTCCAAGCGAAGCATGCCATCTGGCGGTCTATATGTTATACCCCTATTCCAAACACAATGGAACAAGTCTCAGGAGCCAATTCCATCATATTCATAAGATAGCATTTCAAAATCAATTTATTTTAGTTAAATTCATTTAATTGATTTCTACGCGTTTCAAGCTCGCACGGTCGAACAACAAGTCTGATCGCTCGGAAACTTGAAATCCTATAATAGTTCGCTATTATGGATCCGACGAAACTAGTTTCATCGAAATTCGAGATATTACCCAAACAGACTATTATTACACATTAATTAAAAATATAAAATTTTCAAAATCAATTAATCACCTTAAATTCAATTTTAAAGTTAACAATCTTCATTCTTGTTTAAATAAAATTTAAATCAACTTTTGAAATCATTTTTCGTTCACATTAAATTCAGAATTCAATTATTTAAATAAATTCCAATATTAAATTTAAACAATTTAATTATCCAATAAATTACATTAACAAATCATTAAATTTCAAATGAATTTTAGTTATCAAACAATTATATCATTTTCATCTAAATAATTCAACATTTATTATTCAGTTCATGCTATTGACTACAACATACTAAAATATTAAACTTCATTAATAAAAATAATTTCTTTAAATTTTATCGAAATTGTTTTTTCAAAATTTTCATTCAAGTTCATATTAAATAGATTTATAAATAAATCATTAAATTTTATTTCTAACCATTTTATTCAATAATTATATTAAATTTACTAATTTAAAATAGTTAAAAATACGGGTCGTTACATATGCCCTAGGGGAATTTATATAATTTCTTACATGTATCTAACTAATACCAATGTTATTCAAAATAAAAGATGTTTTCTTTCTATTATATACTTGTTATATTACGATATAATTAATTAATTAATTTAAAGTATATTAAATAGAAATCCTTAGATGATATATTATGTGGTAGTAATTACAACGTGTTGTGATCATGAGAAATTTATTACATTAAAAATAACATAATATTTTGAATATTCCTGGTTATGATGTTTCGAGATGAGATATCGATATATCCACTGAGACTGGAGTATGTAACGCTCTTCAAATGCTAGGCAGTATATCACTCGAGGAGTTACGTACTTATAGTTATTGGGTAACTATAGAATGACTCGGCTGAGATTTTTCTATTGGTTAATACAACTAAGACCAAACAAAGAATCTCGAAGTGACATCGTCACACAATTCCCTCGACTTTAGAATACCGTGGAACTTTGGGCTAGACGCTCCACTTTGATTATAGTCAAATCATAGCATGATGTCCACCAAAGGACTATAGTTAGGTATGAGTTGAAGTGTTAGAAGTGAAACACTATTCAGTACAGAATTTGTCTCCTCGGTTATATGAGGTCAATATCATGGTCAATTGCAGTCAACTCAAAATCCAAATATCTGGCTAGAGCAATACAATTAATAATGATTGTTATTATTGAATCAAGAATTTTGTGTTTAGACTTACACAGTTGAATGTGGGTGATGTTGGAATTAAACCAAATTCCATAAGTCCTATTATGATATAGTTCCGACGATGAGAATTGTGTAAATAATTGTTATTACCAAGTAGCAAAATTGAATTTTATCGAAAATATGAATAAGCGATAAACTCCAAAATGTTACACCACTAGCTAAGGTGATGTGTGAACATTAACATTCGAATAGTTTGATATTAATCATTGAGTGAATATACACATTTGAGTCGCACAACCGTAATATGAATTCTCCGAAAAATCACATAATTTAATTAATTTCTAAAATGTTGTAAATTAATTAAATTAATGAATATTTGAGAAACATAATTTATTACTTAACTTGTTTAATATTTGGAAGTTGTTTGTGATTATTTGAATGCATTTATAAAAGTTATATTTGCACGCATCGACATATGATATCATGTAACTTTAAAAGGGTTTAAATAAAAGATAACCTCTTAATGGGATTTGAATCTTTTTGCCATAATACAGCAACATTAATGATTGGCCATACATGGATAGAGGGTTAGCATCGATTGAGAATTGATGAGAAATAAAAGATAGAAGGTTTTAAGAAAGGAATTAGAAAGGTTTCAATATTTCCACAAATGACAAACTTCTTTCTTTTTATTCATTTATTCATTCTCTTTTGAAAATTAACTTTCCTCCTCTCTTCCTTCATGCCATGGTCAAATATTTGTGTCACATCCGAACTAAAAAAACCCCAAATTAATGAAACTAACATCAAACAAATAAAAATATAAGTGGTTTATCCTTCTCTTGCAATGATAAGTTGTGGAGCTTGGAGATCTGAGGAAATATCTTCATTCAGGGTGTGTTTATGGCTACTTATTAAGGTACTTGTCTAACCTCAATTTAATTATAAATCACATCTTATTATTATAGATTAATTCATTATTGTTTACAATGATTTTATATATGTAGATGTTGTCGCCTATAACGGTTTGAATCAGCATATACATGTATCTATGTATCTTTTATGTGTTGTAAATATTATTGTTCAAGTTTTATGTTAATAAAAAAAATTGTTTGGACTAAACTGATATATATATATATATATATATATATATATATAATTGATAACTTTATTACTATATGTATATTTCAAACTTATGTATTTTTAAATAGCTTGTGCATTTGAAAGGAATGATAAAATTGCTTTAATCTACTTTTATATTATAAACTTATATATATTGTATATTTAAAATATCTTTAACAATTTTATAATTTTCAATTTGGTACTTTAAACTATTTAGCTAAATTAGATGTTTTGGATTTTAAATTCGATATATTTTATTGACTTAGTAAAATATATTCAAATAGTTTAAATTGTTTATTTCTTTTAATATATAAATTAATTTTGATGCACACACACACATATAAGTTTAAAGTATTTTGAGAACAAGTTAAAGAAAGATTAAACGAAGACCTAAAGATTTCCATCTTTACATCTCCTTAATTGCCACATAAATGCCTTTTACTCTATCTTTTAGCGCACCTAAATGCACCACTACCCATTCAATTTTAATCTTTTATTTACTTAGTCAAATATATTAAAACATTAAATTATTCATTTCATTTAATTCATAATTTAATTTTGATATATGTATGTATGTGTGTGTAAACAAAAACATACAAGTGTAAATTGTTTTGTGACAATCGTTGCGCATATAAATGGGAAATATATACATTATATATGCAAATATCAACATGTGTACATTAACTACACCTTTTTCCATGTTGCACTCACACAATATACACTAAAGTATATCGGAGATACTCACGATTCATGTTATGCACAAATTGCTCATTAATGACATTTAATAAATCAATCAGTTTAATTAGAGAGAAAACAAATGATTTCTCTCTCCAAATAAATTAAAATCTTCTCTCAATTAATTGCATAAGTTTTAGGGAAAGAAACTAATGATTTTCTTCTCTAAATTGATAGGGAAAGAAACTAATGATTTTCTTCTCTAAATTGAATTTAACTAGTAACTATTACACATATGGGTGTATTTGATACACTCTACATTTAAATGTAAGTCAAATTCAAATTCTTTTAAATAAATTGAATAAAATAAATATTTTATATAAAATAAATTAGACTATATCTAAAATTCCATTTAAGCTTCACAGACCTAATAAATACCAAAATGGATTTTTTTTATAAAAAAATTCACTCATATAACCCGTTTCTAACTGCCCGATTCATTTAATGGCAATGGGGTCCAATAGTCTATACGATCTAAATTAGCAATGTTGGGGCTAACTGATTAAATCTTACCATTTAATAGGGTGTCTAGTTTGGTAGCGTCGAAGCATGGGTTTGGGTGACAAGTACTTTACAGGTTTGGGTAACATGTACTTTACCCTACCTGGCCATTGGCATAGCCTAAGGATGAAGTAAACCTAAAGGTTATCCCTGATATAAAGGCTTGAATTGAATTTGGGCTTTAGGCTAATTTTCAAATTTTGTTTGAAAAATTAAAGGTGTTTTAATTTAAAATATAAAAGAGAATTTTATAAAAGTTATAAAATGGATCCGAATTTTCCAAATTATTTTAAGAAATTAAATAATTAATTTTGAAATTTAATCAATATAATTAACAAAACAATTAACTAAAAGTTAATGATTAAAACATACATATCAATATATATGTACACCTATTGTTGTTATAGATATTTACATATCGTAAAATTATTTACGATAAATTAAACTAAAATTTCAAATTAATTAAAATATTTAATTAATTTTTTTAATTAAACAGAATTAATTAAGTAAAATTAACTAAAAGTACATTTTTTTTACATATATTGATATGTACACATAAACAAACTATAAATGTTATACTTAATTAGCTATCTTAAATAGTTTAAGATGGGTACCATAAAATTTCAGAAATTTTATATAAAATAAATTAAGTTAATTAAATATGATTTAGTTAATAAGAATTAAAATTAGTTAAATAAGATTTAATTAATGAGATACATTTCTATATTATATAAGTAAATTAAATTATAAAAGTTATAAACAAGATAATACTTATAAAATTGTACATTTATGAAATTAAATGAAACTGAAAAGAATCCCAAATATATTTAAGGAACAAATACATATTATTCTCAAAAAAAATAGGCAAACACCTCTAATCGATTTTCCATTGTGAATTAAATGAAGAATAAAAAGCAAAAAAAGTAAAGCATACCAGGTTTTATAATGTTTCAGCCATAATGGGTGTCCGCTGTTCGTTTTTATTCTTATATCTTATATGTCTGATATGATGAAAAGTATAATGATTTATAACAGAAAACAGTGATCCAGATGCTCCGCGCAACTGATTTCGCAGCTCAGACTTGTTAGTCCCAAAAGTTATTGTTTATATGATAAATGCTTGAGTTTTATAAAGGTAAAGAGATGATGTCACCAATTGTGATATTTCCTTTTATATCTTTCCTAGAGGCAGTATTCTCAGGAATTTGGAATATGCCCGATTATTTCCAAATATATGTTTATTTCCTTCCATATGTACATCGCTTGGTTCAGCTAAGAACTCGGTTCAGAGGGTATTAGTTCAACCAGGATGGACGGACAAGTTGTAAGCAGGTTCGTATGCTCTCTTAGCTTGCTTGGTATCCCTTGGTTTGGTAGGTCTACTCTAGTTTAGCTTGGTATGGGACTTAGTGGACACATAGCCTAGTCTGATATACGCACCCTCCCACGGTTTGGTGGAGCTACGGCTACCTAGTTCATAAGGCCTTTAACACCGAATGGTGAATCATGTTCGGTGCTTAAGGTACCAAACAGGATTTCCTATTCGGTACCCTATGTACTGAACCGAAAACTCTATTCGGTACTTGGGTTACCAAACAATGGAGGGGAGCTTGTACTTCCCTTATTCTTTTGAGCTCCTACCTTATCTTCTGCCTTGCTTTCTCTTTTGGCCTCAATTGAACTATAATCCCATGGGCGAAATTACCCTTAACACTAGCCCCCCCAAAGCCTAGCTCTAGATTATGAGGTGGGCCTTGATGAATCACTCCTTGAATTTCTTAGCAGATGTACCTCTCTCACTTTCCCCAGCTCGGTTCGACGTACCTGAGGTTCGATGGCTAGGGTTAGTTCAGCATGCATCTTGCTCAGTCCCGTGCTTGACTTAGAGCCATATCAGTCCAGCTCTTGACAAGACACTTCCCTTATATAAGCTGAAGCACTCCACCCTACCGAGCATGCTTATTCACTTTCTATCCTTCTATAAAGCACACGACCCTTTGTCTCCTCGAGCTACCATTGTCGTGCCCCCTTGTTTGAGCTTCCAATCTAATCCTCATTCTTTGATCCAAGGTCAATCAGGCTAGCATCCCTATCTATTCTCGCCTTCATACCACCGATCTGAACCATCATAGATTATGCAACCGTTTGCTTTCCATATTTGAATTGACATGGCTTTAAGGCTAGGGTTTGAGGTTTTATTTGACTATCGAATAGAAGTGTTGCATTTTTTTAAAAGTAAGCTTGCATACACATACGCACATATGTGAACGCTTCCACTCTTTAGAATTATGCATTAGATGACCTATCGTGCCATATGGGAATGTCGGGACGTCGCCGTACTCGCTCTTCCACCGCCTTTGCCACATCCGTCCCTCCTGATCCTACTCAATCAGGACGTCGGTTTAACCAACCTAGCTCCGCTCACTCTCTTATTCATGGATATGTACCATCAAGGCTATTAGTGAACCCCAAGATTACGAGGCCTCCAATCTGACAGCCAAGCAACTTGATTTTATTATGGATATGCACGGTATCCCCAAGGAAGACCTTTTTCTACTTAAATCAAAACAGCACGCTCATGCTCCTCCCAAAGGATATGTGGCATACTCTCGCTATCACTACGTAGTTGGATCGCTGCCTCCTCTTCCCCAGTGGATCACTGGTTTCTTGGTATACTTGAAAATTGCTCTGTTCCAACTGCATCCCAATGGATAGGCCATCCTTGCTAACTTCTATGCTACCTGTAACATCCCACCTTCTGAGGTCTTAAACTAACCGCTACTGATGCTGCAGTCATCCGCAGTTGTTATTTCTTGACGACCGAATGTGGCATTATTAATATTGATACATAGGAACACATAAATATAAAAAATTATAAACTTCGTACAAACAGATTTCTCATTTCATGCAAATTATAATTTAAGATTTAATTACATAGTTCCAGACATTAACCACGTTCAGATCACATATGCATGTACAAAATACGATAACAATGACATATGAAGTGTATCCTTATGATGATCAGAGAACTAATAAATATGAACTTTAAAGTTCTTAGTACATCACAATGGAATACACAAAATAGCTCCTATATAGCTAACCCTACCTTCTGCACGTCATCGGAAGCTTATTCGTCAAAAACTAGAAGTCTCCCACTCTAAGCTACTTAAATTAATTTTGAGTACTCAAGAGTTTGTGGTGAAACACAAACTTCAAGTCAGACAGTAAGTCTGGTATGAATAATCCCCTATCTTATGTTATCATAAATATATATCTAGTGAGACCACGCCGCTTAGCGGAATGGGTATTCCCCTCACTAGTATCCCGAAATAAAACATGCAAATCATTACTATGCCCATACACCCAAAATGATTAGTCTTAACATAATATGAAATGAATCCATAAATCATATACATTGGATATCCTATCCACCCATTTATTAGATATCCCATCTAAAAGCAATATATTAGATTTCCCATCTAAAATTAATTTATTCGAGTTCCCCTCTAAAATCTTTAAAATGACCATACATTGTTTTATAAAAGTTGGTATGGGTTATCCACCACACATTGTATAGTTTTCCTAGGATGACTATGAACCCTTGGGTGCCAAATCTCGAGGCCAACCCCCTCTGGCAAAATCTTTTTAACTTTAGAAATTTGATGTCGGCTATCCACCGCATATTCCATGATTTTCCTAGGTTAACCAAGAACCCAACACATGGCCAACTAAAATATCATGATCCACATAATTATGTATAAAAATTCATGATCCCCATGATTATTTATTTTCCCCCAGGTATACCACCTATTTAACTTATTCCCATTGGTAGCCCCAATTAGGTTAAATTAAATAAAAACACATTGGTATCCCCAATATTTTCAAAAGCTTATTTCTGTTTGTAACCCTAAACTATGTATCGAAAACATTAAACCCACCCCGGTGTCCCTAAGGTTTATTTACATCCAATTTATATAAGGATCTCCCTTACATATTCGAATAAAAATAAGTATTTTGTGCTATAACCCTTCAAAGCAACCCCTTCAAATTGGAAAAATTTTACTTAAGGAAAATTGGCTAAAACAACCCTTTAAATCCCTTCGAATGAATCCCCATTCGAAAGCAAATAAACACCCAAAGTTAGCCACTTTGGAAGCCTTCCTTTTGAAACCATCACAAAATCATACCTTTTGACCTTGTGAAAAGGTCCTACTTTTTGACCTTGTCGGAAGGTTTCTTTTCGACCTAATCGAAAGGTTCCACCTTTCGACTTTGTCGAAAGCCTAGGGTATCCCCCTATAAAACCATTTATAAACATTTCGAAAGCAATGAAACTCAAAACCTTTCAAAATCATTGAAATTCAAAACCTTTCGAAATCATTGAAGGTAACCCCTTCAAAACCTTTCGAAATCAAAGCCTTTTGAAACCAAAACCTTTTGAAGACAAAACCTTACGAAGTCCAAACCCTTCGAAACCAAAACCTTTCAAAATCAAAACCTTTCGAAGTCAAAACCCTTCAAAATCATTTAAAAACAGTGAAGTGTTGATGTTGGAACCAACCCTTCGAAATCAATGGAGAGAGGCTGCAAGTTTTATAAAACAATAGATAACTTTTGACTCCATCTGGATCGATAGGTTTGGAAGTGGCAACTATGCTTCTGACCCTGTCGAAAGCTAACCATTCGACTTTGTCAAAAAGTTTCATTTAAAACAAAAAAGCAAACCAATCGAAACCCTTATCTTTTAAACGATTTAACAATGTCGAAAGTTAGTAGGCGTATTTTCTTTAAAACCAAAACAAAGTTTCATTTCCTTCGAAAACTCTGACCTTTCGTCCCTAAACCGTTTGACCCCTTTCAATTCACTACATACCAGTCACCTGATACCATGTGCATTGATTTTTAACCTAGTCAAAAGATTTGATACCTTCGACCTTGTCGGAAGGTTTGGAATGGAGGCGGAAGCTCTTGCCGAAAGAGTTGAAATAGTCAAAATTGTACTTTAAAATAGATCTTTTGTACCACACCTGCCTTGTTTGTCTAATTCTGATTGGTTGTGAGAATTTTATATTCAAAAATGTTGACGACTTTCCTAATTTGGAAATTTAGATAATTTTGAAAAGGCCCCTTTCTCCTTTACAATTATATATACCTCAAATAATTTTATATAACTACTAAAACATCTTGAAAATTTTCAGAAAATCAATTAATACGTTCTCTTTATCATTTTAAAATTTCAAAGATATGAAGATCAAAACCACTAAAAATTTAACCAAAACCGAGTAAAAACATGTTAATTAATCCATTAACATTTAAAACACTTATGTCTTATCCAAACAAAGGTTTAAATGGTTATATCCTAACCAAGACACAAACATGAATCGAGTATAACCCATAGCCGATCCAAACGGAGAAAAATGAGATGATAAACATGATTATTCACCATGATAATTGATTGGAGATGAGATAATTTCCTAGCTTTAATTCCTTAGCTTTTTCTTCAATTTATGCTCATCTTGTAGCTTTTAATGGCCGGTCAAAAGTAGGTAAGGAGTTATGAAAGAGAAGGTAAAAATTTATTAAAGTGAAAGAAGAGATTTATACTAAGAAATGTAGCCCCATTTCCAAGTTTATCCCTTAGGAAATTCCTCCTTCTAAATTAGTTAAGTCTCATTTTAGTTCATTCATTAGGACATGGCCATTGGATTTATTAATCTCGTCTTCCTAATTATTCACATTATTCTATTTAATTTATCCAATTAAATATCCTGAATAACGTTAATTAAAATTCAAAGGAATTACACTACCATCATGAAAGAGTTTCAAGTGCCCCTAACTCACGCCATATTTGTTTTTATATGCTATAAAGAGTAAGCTAGAGGATTCTCCTTTCATTTATCTCAAGGCAGGGAGCAAGTTTAAACCAGCCGAGAACTTATACACTAAGTACAACATGTTCTAGCGGGAGTACTTCTTTGTTCGGGATAATTTCCCTTTCACCAATGGCATTCAGGATGTAAGTTTACTTCTTGTTCATCTCATCTTACTGTTCTATGAAATCAAAGTTTAGAGGTTAACTCTTCTGTCTTTTGATTCTCTTTCAGATGTAGTGAAAGCAGCCACTGGGAAGGATTTAGAGAGGACTGCTTCACAGGCTCCAACAGATTCCTAAAGAACTTCGGGAGGTCCTCCGTCTTATCACTAATGACAATCCAAGGTGGCTTAGATTGCTGGCTATCGGTTGCTCGATCGGAAGAGATAGGCAACCTTCCACATAGAAATCCGCTAAGGCCAAGAAAAAGAAAGATTCGACCATCGATGAGACAAGCGAGGCACCATCTTTCGAGCCTGCTATTTTTGGTGTCGCTTCAAATGTTGATCCATCTGGAGTTATCCATATGGTGGTAACGAGCTCAAAAGATCCAGAATTAGGTGCATTCAAGATAGTTTCTAATAAAAGTGACCGGTTGAGGACCTTATGGGAGTGGGAAAATGACAGTATTCACACAAGAACGGATGAAGAGGCGGGCTCTCGTTCCTACGACAATAATCGTACTGCTTTGAATCATGATGAATCCTACTCTTTTAGAGGCATTAGTTTGGCAGCCTCGCCTAACCCGGAGGTGGATGAAGCCATACGTCCTGTTTTTGGTCTCGAGTAGGAGGAGGAAGAGGCTTTCGTCCCTAGAAATATTAATGTTTCCAATTACCTTTCGGACCCAGATCTTAGGATCAGCTATGGGGACTCTACATCCTTCGCAGAGATTTAGTGATAGTAGAGACTATAAGGATCCTAAGGGTTCATGCCATAGTTATATGCCATCGCCCTTACACCATCTCACGTTTTTGTCATAGTCATGCATTTCTCTCGGTGATGGGATGATTCTAAAACATTGTTTTTTATAATTGCAGGAGACATGAGCTCAAGAAGGAAGAAAATAGCATAGAAGATAAAACAATTGGCTTCCCCAAAGATGTAAAAAAGGCAGCATCTCTATTTGGACTGAGTGAGAATATTGGGCAGTCTCTGGCAGAACTGAAAACATGACAGCTTGTTAGCTATCTTCCAACTAGGGACATGGGCGACCAAGACCCTAAAAATGGCTAATGGAAGAGATCCTTCTCTCTTGGCAGTAAATCAGGGTCCCATACCCTAGCCTAACATTCCAACTCTCCTCGGTTCTCTCCTTTCCCAACATCCAATTCTAAAACCTCTAAGCAACAGGAGAGGACTAACAAAAAAGGAGCTATAGTACCTGCCCTCGAGCAGAAAGATAAGCAGAAAGATCCAAAAGGAATAAACGTCTTCACAGATCCCTCCAATCTGCACTTCGATGAATTCCAGCAACCCTACCAGTTGAGTGATCCTTTGGCGTGCCTACTCGCTGACGCTCCTTTCCCTTTACTGGATCGATCAACTTCTTGTAGATGGTCTGGTCAAGGTGAAAACTCTATCCGAATTCCACTCCAGGATTATCAAGGCGGGACAGGAGATCATCAAGCAAAGCGTGGAGAAGGGCATAAAGATCTTCGGTCTTCGAAAGTAATTGTATCAAAAGGATCTGAATCACATATGGTGGATGCTTTAGAAAGGTCCCAGACCAAGGAGATCTAGAGCTTAAGGCATCCCATACCGAGTAGTTGGAGCCGATGAAGTAGGAGTGCTCTGAGAATATCAAGACTACCAAGAGAAAATAAGATAACAAAGCCAAGTGGTTCTTTGGCAACTACAAGAATGTTAAGGACAAATTGACCAGGAGGCTGGATGAGATCCGAATGATGGATGAGGAGGTGTAGTTCTGTGTTATTGAATTAAAGAAGAAAGTTATGGAGTGGAGGGCCAAGTGAGTTTCTCATCAAGCTGAAGTTAAGACCAAGATTGCGGGCAAAGCTGCTAAAACTTCCAAGGCTAGAAAGCTACAAGTTGAGTGTGATGAACTAAACAACCAACTAGATCAAGTGAAGGGACTCCTAGACAAGATCTAATATAGAAAAGTGCCTAGCTTGGATAGACGATTACTAGGAGATAATGACTTCTATCCATAAACGATTGAGCGGGGAGAAAACTGCCATTGAACAATGGGGCCACCCTTCTGTCTTGAAGATAACGATTCTTGCTTCTCAACGGATGAGATGGATGTTGTCCGCCTGGGTTACATCAAATTAGATGAGAAAGCTCGAAAAGAAGAGACGGAGAAGAAGAATAATAGTGGCTCGACCTCCAAAATAGCTATGAAGGTCAGGCTCCTAAAGAAGTGATTTATGCCCTATGCATGATGTTCCACTAACTATTTTCCCATTTCTTTTAGATCTGATTGCTGGAAGCCAGCTCCTGGATGCTCCTTCCCCTCTGGCTCATACTTCGATTTTAGGTGATGCTCCCAAGTCCCCTAAAGGAGGTAGGTTTTTTCTTTACATTTCGCGAGCTATTGCTTAATATGTTCGATCTTGCTTAAGTGAGTCCGTGTTTGATAGTCTTCCTCGCTCCCCTGTAAGTGATGTGTGTATGGTGCATCGTAATGATGTTATGGTTACTTTTGATGTTTCTTCCTCAAGCATCATGCCCTTAGGTCCCACCGATCCTCCTGTTGATAAAGCCCACGATGAGATGATTGTTGCTCTCCAAGAGGATGTTGACATTGAGATTATAGGCTTTTCCTACCCTGTTGAAAAGTCTGATAAAGAATCCTTGAGACAGTAGGTCATGCCTATCGAACTTCCCTACGGACATGGCGAGGGTGAAGATCGAGGCCATGTAGGAGTTTAAGCCCATGAAGAAAAAGCAAGCAGAGCTTGATGTCGCTGCCACTGCCAAGAGGAACAAGGAGGAGGAAAAGGAGAAGGAGGGTGAGCATAAGGGCTCACATGAGCGAAAGAGATTGAGGCATCATTCCAAACAATTTGTTTCCAAGTCCGGGTCGACCAAATCTTGATCGAAGTGAGATCATGTCTGCTTCTCACCTACATCTTGCATTTTTTTGGCGCCGAACTTACCATGCACTCAAAATTCATTTTTTGTATTAAACATTCCTACTCACACGCGACCCGTTTTGATGTGTTTGTTAAGGTCAAGCGCATAGTGTTTCCTGATACTTTGTGACTTTTTCCTCATGAACACTTGTATGCCAAACAATTTGTCCATACCATAGTTTGATTGTTCCAACGAACACTTTTTTTCCTTTTATTGAATATGATGAAATGTTTAATGCGCTTTAGAAAAATTTTCATTAGTTGCAGTTATCCGTTGTTATTGGTCTTATCTGCTTACCGGGGGAGAACTAACCAGTCAGTTCTCATATCCTGATGGCCAGTGGGTTAGTTCTCCTTGTCCTCCCACAGGTTCGTGGTCGTTTGGCAACAACAGATACCTGAGTAGTGTTACTCCGACTTTCTATTATCAAAGAGAAATTATATGCTGGTTGTTGGTTGTAAACACTCAAATGTAGATCATTCTAGCCCACCATCACCGGTTGTGTAGTTCATGTTGATTGTCAATAGGAAGCATCCATTTGGCAATCGTGTCTTGACCACAGACCAATCTGGCTCGTCATTGCCGGCAAAGAAGTTTGTGCCAATCGTCAATGAAAAGCACCCATTTGACGGTCATGCCTGACTATAGGCTGATTGGGCTCGCCATTTCCGGTAAAGAGGTTCGAGCCGACGCCAACGGCGAGCACCCATTTGGCGGTCATGTCCTGACCATGGACTGATTGGGCTCGTCGTTGCTGACAAAGAAGTTTGGACCGATCATTAATGGCGAGCACCCATTTGGTGGTTATGTTGGCTGATCGGGCTCGCCATTCCCAGTAAAGAAGTTTGGACCAATCATCAACGGCGAGCACCTATTTAGCAGTCATGTCCTAACTATGGGTTGATCGGGCTCTCCATTGCCGGCAAAGAAGTTTTGGACCGATCATTAATGGAAAGCACCCATTTGGTGGTCATGTCCTAATCATGGGCTAATTAGGCTTCTCATTACAGTAAATAAGTTTGGACCGATCATCGGCGATGAGTACCCATTTGGCAGTCATGTCCTGACCATAGGCTGATTGGGCTCGCCATTACCGGCAAAGAAGTTTTGGATGATCGTCAATGGCGAGCATCTATTTGGCTGTCATGTCCTAATCATGGGATGATTAGGCTTACCATTGTGGGTAAAGAAGTCTGGATCGATCATCCATGGTAAGCATCTATTTGGTGGTCATATCTTGACCAAGGGCTAATCTAGCTCACTATTGCCGACAAAGATGTTTTGGGCCCAATCGTCAATGGTGAAAGCCTATTTGGATGTAATATCCTGACCATGGGCTGATCGGACTCGCCATTGCCGGCAAAGAAATTTTAGGCCAGTTGTCAATGGAGGGCATCCAATTGGCAGTTATGTCCTGAAAATTGGCTGATTGGGCTCACTATTGCCGGCAAAGAAGTTTTGAGGAAAGATAGCACAATGATCAAGCTTGGTTCTTGATTCGAGGAGTTGGGTTCTCAGCCTCTGCGATGTCCCCTCAAAGTATCTATATTGATCCGATGCGTTCAATTGACAACACAAGGTTATATTTCCTACTAATTATATATAGAGATGAAATTTTAAGGAAAGCACACTTTACTAGAATCTGTTTTATAATGATTTTAATTACAGAGCTTCAGTACAATGAACATGACAAAAGTTCAAGCAAAATAACAACGGAGATGGTGTGCATTCCAAGCCTTTTTGGATATGGCTTAATCTGCAATATTGAGGATGAAAGCTCTGTTTCCTAAATCCTTGTGAATGACAAATGGTCCTTCCCAGACTAGATCCGGTACCTCGGTCTAGGGAATATTCATTTAAGCACCAAATGTCCTTCCTTGAGCGGGCGGTGTTTGACTTAACATTGTATTAGGCGGCTATTCTTCGCTTGTGTGCTTCTACTTTTATAGCGGCTTTCTCACATCTTTCATTGACTAAGTCAATTGATAAGTTCAGCAACTCATCTTTCTCGTCTGGGTCATATTAAATCCTCCGGTATCATGGTGCTGTTGTCTCTATCGGTAACATCACTTTCGACCCATAAGCCAACGAGAAAAGAGTATGTCATGTTGCTGTTTTGAAAGAAGTAAGATAGTCCCATAATGCTAGAGGAAGCTCGTTCATCCATGCTCCTTTTGCTTTCACTCATACTTGTCTGTTAGCTTGTGGGTATGCTATAGCTGAAAAACTCTTTTTTATCATGTGTTGTTGGCAGAAGTTATTGTTGAACTCCTCACCATCAATCTACAACCCATTATCTGAGATAATCTAAAGAGGACCCCATACCTATATATCCCATTTCATATTAAGAACTTTATAATCTTGGCTATCGACACTTTAGTAAGGGAATCCGCTTCCACCAACTTCGTAAAGTAGTCAACCACTACTACGACATATTAGCTTTGCTTTGCGCCATTGGGAGCCCCCGATTAGGTCGGTTGCCCAGACTGCAAAGAGCCCAGGGCTGACCATTGAGTTAGTCTAGTTGGGGGTAGCTTGGGAATTTTAGCGATCCGTTGGCATATCACACCTCTTTGCGCACTCCGTTGCATCATGATTTAGGGTCGGTCAGAAGTATCCATATCACAACACCTTCTTTTCCCAATTCTATCCACTGTATGGACTCCATAGCTCCTTTTATGTATGTCTTCCTGTACCTGTTCTACCTCCTGTCCAACGACGCATCTCAGCAGCGGGATAAAATATCCTCTCTGATACAGCGGCCCATTCTAGATAATGTAGCTTGGTGCCTTCCGCAGGATTTTCCTAGCCTCGTTCTAGCTTTCATGTAGTATTCCTTTGCTCAAGTACCTTACCAATAGGGTCATCTAGGTCTCCTCGTCTCCAACAGCTGCATCCACGTTCGCCTTCTCAAAACTGGGTCTATGTAGGGTTGTAGTAGGTACCGATCCTAACAGAGGCTCATCTCCCAAATTTGCCAACTTTGCTAGCTCATCCGCATCTGGATTCTCCTCTCGGGAATATGCTTAACCACGTAGTGCTCCATCCCAGTAAGCAAGTCCTTCACCTTTTCTAAATATGATTTCAAGCATTCTCTTTTGGCCTGGAATTCCCTAAGCACCTGATTCACCACCAACTGAGAGTCGCTATGGACACATACAGACTGATACTTAGTTCCTTTGCTAACTCTGGTCCGGCTATGAAATCCTCATACTTTGCCTCATTTTTTGTTACTTTGATTCATAGACTAATCGCATAACTCAACTTCCTTTCTTTGAGGGTTAGAAATACCATCCCTGCACCAAAGTCGTGATCATTGGATGCTCCATCAACATACCCTCACCACTGGAGGGCTTCCTTCTCTTGGAGCTTCACTTCATCGTCTTGAATAGTAAACTTAGCAAGAAAATCTGTTAGTGGTTTCCCCTTGATTACATTCCGCAAGTGATAGGTTATCTTTTTGACTCAACACGATGCTCCACTTGGTAAGCCTACCCGAAGTGTCCGGCGTATGCAAAACCAGCCTTAGGGGCTAGTCCGTGAGCACCCGAATAAGGTATGACTAATAGTAATGCCTTAGTTTCCTGGATGCCATCAACAAACAACATGCCAACTTCTCCAGTTTATGATACCTGGACTCTGGCCCATTAAAGCATTTGCTTATGTAGTACAGTGGGTGCTATACCCGGTCTTCAACCCTGGCCAAAGCTGCACTCAAAGCACGATGTGACACTGCTAAGTAGATGTAAAGATTTTTCCCCTCAACCGGTGTAGATAAGACAGACGACTTCTGTAAGTGCTCTAATAGATTTAAGAATGCCGTCAGACATTCATCTATCTAAATGAACTTGCCTTTTCCTTTATGAGCATTTTAAAGAACGAGATGTTCAGTGGCTTTGGATATGAATCCGCTCAAAGGTTCTACCTTCCTATTTAAACTTGCATTTCCTTCCGAGTTCCGAGAATTTGGATGTCTCAAAGTGCCCAAACCAGTTTCGGATTAGCCTCTATCCCCTTACATGCACGATGAAACCTAAGAACTTTCCAAACACCACTTCAAAAAAATATTTCAGCGGGATTAGCTTCATCCTGCACTTCCGTAGAGTTTGAAAATTTTCATCCAATTGCAAGATGTGGTTTCTGGCCCTCTTTGACTGCACCGACATGTCGTCAACATACACCTCCATGTTTTTGCCAGTATGTTTGGCGAACATCTAATTTACTAGATGGTTGTATGTCATTCCTACATTTTGAAGTCCAAATGGCATAACCTTGTAGCAGTAGATCCCTATATTAGTGATAAGGCTTGTGTGCTCCTGGTCAAGGACATGCATCACTATCGGGTTATACCCGAAGTAAGCATCTATAAAGGACAAAAGCTCATGCCTAGCAGTTCCAACTACTAACCGATCAATCCTCTGAAGTGGAAAGCAGTCTTTATGATGGCGTCGTTTAAGTTAAAGAAGTCTATATAAGTCTACCATTTTCATTCGACTTTTTAACGAGGACTGGGTTTGCTATCCATTCTAGGTACAATGATTCTTGATTAAGCGATTTGCCAGTAAGGTTTTCACTTCTTCATTTAGTGTTGTTGATTATTTTAGGCCCAAACTCCTTTTCTTCTACTTCATAGGAGGTTTCCTTAGGTCGATGTCCAGGACATGACAAGAAACCGAGGGAAAATCTCACACATGTCTACATGGGACCAAGCGAACACATCTTGGTTATCCCGTGGAAAACCAATCAACTTTATCTTTAGATATCGCTCAACATTGGATCTGATTTTCATAAGTTACATAGGATCACTTTCATCAACTTCCACAAACTCCAAAGCCTTTCCAGGCTCGACTGTGGCCTCCTCTCCTTCGTCTCTCAAGTTAAGATCGCTATGGGGATCACTTATAAACTCAATAGGGGCCCTCTTTTAATTGCTATGTAAGGGATTTCTTGGCATAGAAAGCCACTTTTGCGCCCTTCCCCTTCTCACACCGTTTATTCTCTCGAAGCTCTACAACATAACGTTTCTCGATGATGTCTTGGTTTCCTTCCACCACTACCATCCCATTGGCCGTTGGGAACTTATCATCAAACACCACGGGTCCAATATTGCTTGAAAATCAGGTAAGGCCGGTCGTCCTGGGAAGGCATTGTAAGCCAAGTATCCATCCATTGGTATGAAAGTTTTCTTTCGCATGGCTGATCGGGTAAAAGTTCCTATCTCAATAAACAAATGCAACCTCCATAGAGGCATGTTGCCTTCTCCTATAAAACCAGGTAGCCGTTGGTTGCATGGCATAACATCTTCCATGGACAACCTCGTCCTGTCAAATGAATCTTTGAACAGAATGTTCACTGAACTTCCATTATCTACCAAAATTTTATGTACTTTTGCTGGGCCAAGCCTGGCCGTAATCACCATTGGATTCACATGCGGGTACTGCTTTCCTTATAAGTCATTGTCATCAAAAGCTATTACCATCTGCTCCTGTCGAGGAGTCTTAGGTCTTTCTTCCTCACCAATTATGCATACGTAGGCATCTCCATTTTTCAAAGACTTCGCATACCTCTCCATCTTACCATAGATTCTATCTGCCACATGAGGTCCTCCTGTTATGGTATTAATTACTAGCCCCTCCTTTTTTCCATGGTCGACACTAGTCCTTCTCCTCGGTTTCTCGGTGGGGACTTTCTAGGGGCCTGCTTCTTAGGAGCTGCCTCTGGGCTTTTGATATACCACTCCCAGCTTCTTCCTCCTGTCGTATTCCTCAATTGAGTCTCGAAAATGGGACATTTGTTGGTGTTATGCAAATGAGACACATGAAACCTATATTACTTCCTAGAGTTTCTTTCAGCCTCTATTTCTTTCATTGGAGTAGGTCTAATGTACTTATGTTCTGCTTGAGTGGCCAAGTAGATATTTTCTATAGTATCATTCAGGTCTGTATAGATGTCAAATCTCATGCAAGATTTGAATCTCTTTCAATCCGTTTTCTTCCTATCAGAACTGTCATGTTTAATGTTTTTCTTTTTCTTCATGCCATTGCCTTCATCGTTCTTAACCATGGCATTCACACAATTAGAAGCTTCCGATAGTTTGGTAGTTATTTTAGTCTACTGCCCCGCTACGGCTTCCTCTAATTGCAATTACTTTGCAGCTTCATAGAAGAAGTCCTGAAGAGTAGCTGGCTTCTCCAGAGTCAATCTCCGAGCCATTTTCGTGTCTGGGTGAACACCACCGCATAAGGCCATTCATCAGCTTCTGGAAAATGGCTGCTGCAACATTGAAACGGGTTTGGTATTGTCGCATGTTTCATCCTCCTTTTATTTGACATCCAATAAAGAATACAGATTCTTGGGTTGCTCTATATAAGCTCAAAATTGGTCGATAAACTTTTCCTTTAACATTTCCCATGAGTGGATCGTGCCATAGGAAGACGGCAGAACCACATAGTCGCCGAATTCGATAGGAAAAGGGGGAAACACTTGCACATAACTTCTTCCGTTACCCCACTCACCAACACATGTTGTGTATATCGCTGCAGGTGCACTAAAGGATCAATTAGGCCTTGGTAAGGATCCATAGTAGGCATCTTAAAGCTCATAGGATTCGAAGCAGTCTCTATCTCTACAAAAAAGGGGCTACCAACTCTTGCTCCGATTCCACATTCGATTTGCTCGTGAGGGACACATCCCCAGATAAGTCATGTCATACAATCTTCTGGTTTGGAGAATGAGCAAAGCTGGGTTGACCTTCCTTATCGAGACGAGAGGCTTCTTTCATAACCAACGTGATGTCCTGTTCTACAACCTCGTCTTCATTCCTGCTTTGGGATCGTTCATGGCGATGTGACGACCTCCCTTTAATGGTTTCCTCTGCCAAGACTAGAGTGCACTGCCTAGGTCAGAGAGGTCCAACAAGGGCCGCCCTTGCTTCCTTACCTCCTCTACTCGGATCGACATCGAACTGGTCCTCAGGTGCGGTGTGTGGTTGACCCTTTCCTGACCTATTTCCTTGGCGTTTGCTCATCCAGCTCCTCAATTCTCTTGATCTGAATCACCACTAGACTGTGATTTCCTTGGTCTCCTGGACCCTCTGGACTAGGCTCTCCCTCTATTTTAGTGTTGTTTGCGGTTTGTTACTCCTGCCCCAAGCATATCATGATTTGATCCACAATAGCTTGTTGTTGAGTAGTGAGATGAGTATCAAGATCCACCACAACTCTGTCTAAGTCACCTCTAGTATTGGCATCCAGGGTTGGAGCACTAGAAGAATGGTTATCCTGCTCTACCATGTCGCAGTTAGCACCGCTGCTGGTAGCGCCTGCCTTGCTCTTAGATTTTGGAGGCATGTTGTGGATGGATTCCATTGTCAGTGAAAACACCAAAAATGGTTTAAAAAGTAGCCAAACAGCCCCAATCGATTTTCCACAGTGGATTAAATGAAGAATAATAAGAAGAAAAAGTAAAGGACACCAGATTTTGTAGCGGTTCAACTATAATGGGCCTACGTCTACCATTTATTTTTATTCCTTCCTCTGATACTTCTGATATTACAAGTAATTGATGAAAAGTATATTGATTTATAACATAAAATGATAATCTAGATGCTCCATGCAACTGAATCTATAGCTCGGAGTCTTGTAGATCCCAAAAGGTTGTTGTTTATATGTTAATTGCTTGTGTATTTATAGGGACCAAGAGGTGATGTCATAAATTAGGATATTTTCTTGTATATCTTACCCAGAGGGATCATTCCCGAGAATTTGGGATATGCCTGATTATTTCCAAATATATGTTGATTTCCTTCCATATATACATCGCTCGATCCAACAAAGAATTCGGTTCGGAGGGTGTTGGTTCAGCTAGAATGGATGTGGACAAGTTGAGGCCAGGTTCAGATGCTCTCCTAGTTTGCTCAATGTCTCTTGGTTCGGTAAGTCTCCCTAGTTCGGTTCGATATAGGACTTAATGGGCACATGGCTAGTCCGTATACACACCCTTTATGGTTCGGTGGAGCCACGTCTACCTAGTTTGATAGGCCTTCAATCACTGAATAAAGAGTCATGTTTTGTGCTTAGGGCACCGAACATGATTTCCTGTTCGATACCTTAGGTACCAAACATAAAACTCTGTTTAGTAATTGGGCCACCTAACAGAGGGAAATGGAGTTGTACTTTCCTTGTTCTTTTGAGTTCCTGCCTTACCTTCTTTTTGGCATCAACTAAACAATAATCCCATAGGAGAAATTGCCAATAACACATATATATAATAGTATACTGTGATTATGATGTATCTGACACTTGAATCACGAGGTTATTTCATACAAAATACATTATTTTCTAAATCAATATCACTTAAAATAAATACATTAAAGATTATGATTCTCTAATATATATATAAGTCGTCCTTTACCATCCAGATGTTAATATGGATGTTATATGTAATACTACTAATATATTGACTAGATGAGGTAAGATAAAATGCATGTATTTATTGATATTTCCTCAAGGTATGTGCATTATACTTAATCTGTCATTGTGGGTAAGGGCGAATAGTCTCTTTTGCTTTGTCAAACTTTTATTAAGGTCGAGATGATATAAGGACAAATACCATGAGTTTGGAGTTGTATATGATACAACCGATAAGATTTTATCCATTGCTTGTGGACCTATGATTTGTTGAGCTTTCCTCAAGGTTAGAATCCTAAGGCAAGCAAATTATAACACCCACTAGAGAAATCAAAAGATTTCTATGTTTTTCTTACGGTATCGCGAAACATAAAAATCTAGTAGGAGGCTTATTAGAAAAATGAAATGGTAAAATTTAACCTATCCAATATCGTAAGAACACTTGCTAAGTAAAATTAAAATAATCTACTTCCATAAATTTATGCAACTGATAAAAAATAGTAAAATATTAATCGGTTGAGTATACAAATGAACTAAATTAAAGATTGACAAAGAAATATAAAATATACTCACCGTTAAATCCTTTAGCATATTAAGACGCATGCAAGTGCTGAAGTTATACAACTACTAAAATATTTGTGCCTTGGTCATGTAAGTATTTATTTTCCTAAGACTTTATATTATATTTTGTGAGTTTTGAACTCTAAAACAATATAAGATTATGAATGTTTGATCCATATTAAATCACATACAAAAGTTGTGTGGTGAACAGTCATGTGCGTAATGCATGAAATGTCGTTGAAATTTATTCACTCGAGATGAGAAAATAAACAATGGTACAAAATAATGTTTACCATGAATGTAATAGGAATTTTGCAGCAACAAAAGACCAAGGACTAAAGACTAACCTATAAATTCGATCACTGAATTGTCAGTTTTGATTTGTTTCTTAAAGTGCAACTTATTCGATGTTCTTATAATGGTTGGAGCATCCAAATGCATTTTTAAAAGAATTTGGTGTATCCTTGTAGTAAAGTTTTTTAAGTAGTTAAACCGTTTAAAAGAAAAGCGAATGCTTAAGAGCGGATGTAAAATAAGTACAGTTGGGATGAACATAGTGAATTGTCACTTCTCTTCATAAAGGACATCGAAAACGAGAATTGTCTAAAATTTGAAAGGTTTACTTAATATGGAATACGAAATGAAATTTCTATCCCTAGTGCATTTTGTATAGAAATTATTTTTAATAAAAGTCATATCTTCAAGTTCAAGATATTTAAGCTGAAACTCATGACGGTAAGTAGTTACAGTGTATGAAATAAAATTTCATAATAGGTGGTTTAATGGAACTTCGTATTTCATACGCTATTATTGTAATAGCAGAAATAATGGGAGCATACCATATAATAATTTTGAGTGGATGCATTAAGTTATGAATTTTTTTTTGTAAATATACCAAATATTATTTGTGAAATAACAATTATTTTCCATATTGACTGAAAGTGGACATAGTTTCAGTTCAATATAAACATTATGAATATTCATTATAGGATAAAGCTATAATATCGGCATATATTTTTATAACAAGAGTGACACATTATAAAATGTAGAAGTATATGAAATTTTGACAATTATTTTGGAATTAAGGACAAAGTGCCCATTTATTGGGAGCGATATAAGAGTTGGTGAACTCTTCAGATTGATACATAAAGATGTATGTAGTCAAAATTCTAATGATGCAAAATAGTTCCACATACTTCGTTTAATTTACAGATGAATTATAATAAAATAAACATGTGCATTTGATACACAAGTTATGTATTTATGATAATTTCATTGAATATAAAACGATGGTAGAAAACGTAACATGAAAAGGAAATAAGAAAATTCAGTTTGATCGAATAGGTAAATACATAAGAAAGATGTTCCAAAAGTATCTAAAAATGAACAAGATTCAATCTCAAAAGTCACTCCTCCATTGATATATAATGATGCATTGATAAGGAGTAATCAGAGAATGAAGTTGGCTTAGCAACTTTTTGTAAGGTCATGTACGTAAGAGCAAGTACATAATGTTAAAATTAATTTCATTTAAGACAAAGTTTACGAGATCATATATGATACATGTTTATAAGGAACACCTACATATTCTAGGTCAAGGAGTTGACAGGTTGTGCGAGTAGAGAAAATACACATAATACTTTTTCATGAGGGATCTTGTGTAGACTACCCCAAAGGAGTTTGGGATTGATTAATATTGCTTAACTAATTTACGTTATGAACATAAGTTAAGTGAATGTAAAAACCAAATCAGTTTTATGTTTAGGCAATTGATGAAATGTTTATGAATACCTATTCCATTATACTGAGAAGCTCATGTTGTTTCCAGAAACTCAAATTTCATGATGAAGGGATTTCTTTTGGAAATTATTGCTAGTAAAATGGATGTGGATACGATCCAATGATAAAATTGATTACAAAAGATGAAAATAAATTAATCAAACCAAATAGACACGATTCATTAGAATATTTAATAATTAGTCATGCAAATTAAAGAAAAACTATGATTTTTACCAATGTCGAGACAAAATTTTCCTCAGTTGTCATTGAGCTATTAAGAGTATTGACTCTACCATATGGCATGATGCGCAGATCTTGAATAGATTCCAAGCACAATATCAAAATTGGATTTTGATAGTTGTACCCGAAGGGATATAATCCATAGACCACAAAAGTGTCTCCGAGAAGAAGACTAATGTAGTTGGGACATGATAAGTAACGTTGATAGATTAACAACATAAGTTTGAATTGCTAAAATTAACATAACAGATTCATCATTCAATGTACTTAAGTTAATTTGGATTTTACTCACTAAATTAATGCTCTATATGATTTCGAGTTTTGGTATATGAAGCAGAAATTCTAAATAATAATTTAGAATGTATTGTTTGCATT
Organism: Allium cepa; assembly: GCA_030765085.1. Classification (NCBI taxonomy): domain Eukaryota; kingdom Viridiplantae; phylum Streptophyta; class Magnoliopsida; order Asparagales; family Amaryllidaceae; genus Allium; species Allium cepa. Next base: position 275,675,719 of record CM060928.1, read on the forward strand.
TAATAACCAAAGTGTCTCAATGTTAGCGAAAGCTATTCCGAGTCTGTGGGTTATTAGATATGATCCAAGGAGTGATATGAAAGTATTATTCGATTAGCATTAGAGTTAAGCAAGTATTTTGACAAAGAAGTAAAATAGTTTGATTTTTAGTCAAAATGTAGAGGAAACTTGTGCCTGTAAGAAAGAATATCATTAAGTACAATATATTTCTAAAACTTTAAGTAAACAACAAATTTATGGATGCTAGCGATGCACTTAAGTTAAAATCATGATAGTTTGGTTATTTAACATTTGACATTGGATTTGAAATGACATCTTTTATAATTAGTATAAAAGGATACTAGGATTGCCCCAAATGATATATGCGGACATAATATTTTTTTTGGGTGTAATATGGAGCATGTAAAATGGGTTTCTTCTGCATTCGCAACATGAATTATCATACATGCCATGTCGTCTACAATATCATACTTTGCTTATGTATTTGATATAAATAGCAAGTATATGAATTATGATAACTATATGGAAATTGAGAACGTTCTTGAGTAACTATGAAATACTAGAGAATTGTTTATTTAAACAACGAACTCCTTACGAAAGAGTGTGTAGACTTGAACTTCGCAAGTAATATCGAGCAAACTATGTAAATCCTAATTTCATGTTCGAACTTAAGTTAAGAACTTTAAGTTAGAAATGTTCTAAATAATAAGTAATGGTTGATTAACAAATGGCTAAGTATCTCCCCTTGAATAAATGCTACAATAAAAGAGGTATAAATAAATGCATAAATTTGCAATAAAGCCAGGAGTCATTTCAAATGTTTGAGAATCCTATGACATTGTTATATGATAATGATATTGCGATACAGTTTATATAAGAACCAAGAGCTAGCTAGAAGTCAAGAGACGTATTTTGAATAGTTTTAAATGATAAAGGCAGTTTATCAATGCCGGTGAGAATTAATTGATAGACTATATAATTAAATAAAATAGCATACCCATTCATTAAAGGACTGACCCGATTTGTTCTGAGAAAACTGATTGAAGAAGCTGGAATAAGATTCCATGACTGACCATAAGTGTAAATGGGATATGATAGAGTTAGAGGTATGCCTAGGGGCAATTATATAAGTTGTTACATATATCTAACTCTATAATAAATGTTGTTCAAAATAAAAGCTCTTTTTTATTATATACTTATCAATTGGTATATAATTTACTAAGTAATTAATTTATATATAATTTACTAAGTAAATAATTTAAAGTATATAGATAGAAAATCCTTAGATGATATGTTATATGATAGTAGTTACAATGTGTTGTAATCACGAAAAATTTATCACATAAAAAATAACATGTTATTTTATATATTCATAGTCACAATGTTTTGAGATGAGATATTGATACATCCATTGATACAAGAGTGCGCAACGCTCTCCAAATATTGGTTATTGTATCACTCATGACTGCTAAGGGCGTCAAGAGGTTACATACAAATATTTATTGGATATTCATGGACTGACTCACCCAAGAGTTTTCCGTTGGTAATATAATCAAGACCACACAAAGAATCTCAAAGTGGCAATGTCATTCCCTCGACTTGAGAATACCATGGAACTCCAATGTGGACACTCCTCTTTAATTATAGTTAAATCATGGCATGACGTCCATCGAATGACTATAGTTGAGTCTGAGTTCAACAAAACACAATTTAATAGAGAATTCGTCTTCTCGGTTATATGAGGCTGGTATCACGATCAGCTATAGTTATCTCAAAGTCAAAGTCTCTGGTCGAAGTAACACAATTAATAATAGTTGTTATTATTGGATCGAGGACTTTGTGTTTGGTCTTACAAACCTGAATGTAGACGATCTTGAAATTTTGACCAAAACCAAATTGCATAAGTCTTAATGTGATATAGTTTTGATGAAGAAAATTGATGTCAATAATCACTACTGCTGGGTACTGCTTATAATAAGTAAAGCTGGATTTTATTAAGAAAATGTGTAAGAGATAAATTTACCAAAATATCACACCACTAGCTAAGATGATGTGTGGACATTAATATTCGAGTTGTTTGATAGTAACCGCTTACTGAATTTACACCTTTAAGTCGCATGACCGTAATGAAGAATTCTTTGAAAAACCACGTGATTTAATTAATTTATAAAATATTTGTAAATTAATTACATTAATTAATATTTGATAAATATTAATTATTATATAATTTATTTGGTGTTTGGGAGTTGTTTGTAATTATTTGAATGCATTTATAAAAGTTATATTTCCGTGCATCGATATACAATATTTTATAAATTAATTATTGGGATTTAAATTTTTTTCCCATAAGATGACAACATAAATGACCGGTATACATGAAATGGGGTTTAGAATTGATTGAGAATTAATGAGAAATAAAAAAGGGATAGTTTTATGGAAGGATTGGAAATGTTTTAAATATTCCACTAAAATAAAATTCTTTCCTTTCATTCATTCTATTTTCAAAATTAACTTTCCTCATCTTCTCCTTCATGCCATGGCAGAATATTCATGTCACATCTAAACCAAAACAACCCCAAATCACTAAAAATAACATCAAATAAAATAAAACACAAGTGGTTTATCTATTTCTTGCAAGGATTTGCTATGGATCCTAGAGATCGGAGAAGATGTCTTCATTCAAGATGTCTTTCTTAGGCTACTTCTTAAGGTAATGATCTAATCTCAATTTTAATTATAAATCACATCTTGTTATTGTAGATTAGATCCTTTATTGTAAAAAAAATTATAGGTGCAAATATTATCACCTATAACCATCTAAATATGCATATACATGTACCTTTGAATCTTTTGTGTTGTAAATATTATTATTGGAGCTTTATATTAATATAAAAAAAAGTTGGGCCAAATTGTTTAATATATATATATATATATATATATATATATAATATTGATAACTTCATTACTATATGTATATGTCAAACTTGTGTATTTTTAAATAGTTAATGCATTTTAAAATAATGATAAAATTATTTTTGTCTGCTTTTATGTTACAAAACTTTATATGTATATATATTAAATTTGAATATTTTAAATATGTTTAATTATTTTATAATTTTTAGTTTGATACCCTTTTATTTACCTAACAAAATTAGACGTTTTGGATTTTAAATTTGAATCCATTCTATTGATTTAGTAAAATCAATTCAAATAGTTAAAATTGTTTATTTCTTTTAATATATAAATTAATTTTAATGTGTGCGTGTTTATGCACGTATAAATGTTTCGAAAACAAGTTAAAGAAAGATGGAAAGAAGGCCAAAAGTTTTCAATCTTTACATCTCCTTAATTACCACATAAACGTCTTTTACTATTTCTTTTAATGCACTTAAATGCACTTTTACCCATTCATTTGAATCTTTTATTGACTTAGTCGAATCTATTAAAACATTAAATTATTCATTTCATTTACTATATAATTTAATATATATATATGTATGTATGTATATGTATATGTATAAATATTTACATACAAGTTTAAATTGTTTTGTGACAACCGTTGCACATATAAACGGGAAATGTATATGTTATAGATGTAAATCCTAACATTTATATGATTATATATTAACCATGTACACTCTTTGTCATGTTGCACTTACATTATATACTCGCAATTTATGCTATGTATAAATTGCCCATTAATGACATTTAATAAAGAAATCAATTTAATTAAAAAGAATGAAATAAAAGGTTTCTCTCTCCAAATAAACCAAAATCCTCCTAAATTAACATAAGTTTTAGAGAAAGAAACAAAAGATTCATTCTCTAAATTTACTTTAACTAGTATCCGTTACATGCATGGATGTAGTTGATACACCCATATATTGAAATGTAAATCACATTAAACTCTTTTGGACAAATAAAATAAAATAAGATTTTATTTAAAATATACAAAATTTTATTTAAAATCCATTAGGCTTCATAGTCTTAACAAAGACCAAAATGGAATCTTTTTTAAAATTCACCCGTTGAACCTGCTTTTGACTGACCCGGTTCCTTCATGAAATGCCAAAATTCATACATGTATATATTCTTGAAGTTATGGATGTTTTAATGGATGAGAAGTGTGGATTGAAAAACATATTCCGGTATTTTGATGGGCTCCAAGATTATTATGTTGAAGTTTAAAAAAACTGTTGAATTTAGAGACATGTTGGCATGTTTACCATGGATGCTTAGAGGGCCCTTGGAATGAAATAAAGGTTCGATTAAATCATTTTGAATCTAATTATGGATGAGAGTGTTGCATGGTAGTTCAGAAATGGGTTATATTGTTGATAACTACAAAAAACTCTTTGGTCCCATATTTCCTCTTATTTTCACATTATCCTCTTTAGATGTCATTATTTCTACTAGTGTGTGACTAAGCCATAGAATATAGATGGTTATGCAAGCTTGCACATGCACGTGTGTCCAACAAGGGAAAATGGTGTATGTGGCACTTAGATGGCGCACTTGACACTTAGCATTGTGCACGAAAAATGGGATTGACTTCTCTTGGCCACCTTTTTTTTCTTCCTCATTTTATTTTGGACATTTTTGGCTATGTCCAACCTAAAAAAAGCTATTTAAATTGAAAAGACAAGTATCTTTATTTACTTGATCATTTTCATCAGTGGAAATTAAATTTACATTAAAGCATTGTCTTCTCCAATACTTGATGGTTCAAATTTTAAAACGTTTTGAATTATAGGCTGCAGATTTCATTTACACCTATTTATTGATATTCATTATGATAGAAAGGGATACACAAAACATAACTTCAACTTCCATATTTTGTAACACCCCCACCTCTATATCTATACTACGTAAGAGTATTACAAATTAATATTATCGAGTAATACAAAGAATGATGCGATATTGGGTATAGTACATTTTCTAAAGTCGCAAATTGAAGATGTTGACGTAATGTTTATATAATGAAGAGAAGAATCATGAAATGGAAAATTATGGAGATAGAAATGTTTGGAGAATGAAATAGTTAGGAAATCATGTTTTAGAGTATGGGTTCTTGGGCTTGCTGTGTTGAAGTCTAGTTTATTCACTCTCTTTTCTTTTTCTTCCTTTCTTCCTTTCTTTTCTTTTGTTTCATGAAATCAATACAAATTAAGGCCCGATTATAAAATCACTTCTACCACAAGAGTTACTCTTTAATAAATATCAAGATTATTTATTTTACAAAATTATTTTCTATAATTTTATCTATTAAAATTAATCATTTTATTTAAATCATTTACTAATTGATTTCAAATCCATAGTAATAAATTAATTCACTTATCAAATAAACTTTGTATTAACAAAATTTTAATATATAATTATTTGCAAAATAATCAATTCACATTTCCATATTTTAACTCGTTTAAATTTAAATATCTTTCTTCAAAAAAAATCCGATGTTAAATAATTCCAAATTTATTTCTCAATCTTTTAAACAAATTATTATTATTAAAGCCCCTTAATTTTAACACTAAATATTTTATTATAAAATTCCAATGTTCCAAAAAAAATTCAAATTATTAAAATTTAATTTAAAAAATCCATTTTAGCCAATTAAATAATTATTAGTATCTTTTATTGATTATCCTTAAATACCGAGCTGTTATAGACTCCCCCTTAACGAAATTGTGTCCTCGCAATTCCTTAGGATGGACCTATAACAGAGCAATAATTCTATTATGAACATAAATTCATGATAGTATGTCTTTACTATAACAAGTCTGCATATATAATGTTCATTATATCTAATCCAATTCATATATAATTTCTCAAAAACTTTATACAATTTATTTCAATTCACACATAATGTTTTAAAATCACAACATTATAAAATATACCGATATTGCCTTGCTATATATTTTAGTGATTCACTAATATCAATAGGCTGCATACATCACTTAAATATAAATCCAACTTATAATGTCTTAACTAACACTTTTCCTCAAAATTATAATTATATCTTTCATTTTTCAAAACCATCTCTAATATTGATTTCAAATAACACTTTATCAAAATTACTAACTTCATTATAATATTACTTAAAATATTCATCCTTTCCAAAACATTTCAATTTTCTTAAATTTTTTGTATCGTTTCAAAAATATTGTGTCTAAATGTCTTGTTTCATTTTTTAGGAATCCCTATCGAATATGTGTGATTCCGGATTGACCAAAATTCTTAAAGCATTCAACGAACAAATAAACATGATTCACTTGAAAATTTTATATAACGTTAAAAATCCTTTAACATAATTGCCTTTATAAAATATTTACCTTTTTATATAAACTTAACCAAAAACAATATTTTATCATAATACTTCAAATTAAAACATTATACTGTAACCAACAGTAACCCTTTTTCTGTAAACATTATATACAATATCAAACAAACACCTTACATATTTGTTAATAGCAAACAATGATCAAAAATTTAATTCGTTTGACAAATTTAACAAAAACTCACGAATTTCAACCTACAACAATGAAAATTAATAACCAAATAAATATAAACAACAACAACCAATACACTCATCGAAAAATCAATTTATCAGTATTACGCTGCACGCTTTGATCGAAATCAAATTAAAACATGGCAACTCAATATTAAGCCATCCAAGGTCAACCATTTTTTTTATTTTCATTCACAAAATATCAGAAATCAAAATGTCTTATACATATAGAAAATAAAGAATACTTCCTCGGATGATTACCCCATTAATCATCATATACTTTTGCCATCCCTTTAATATGGGGTAACTACTCAATACAACTCTAAGTCTCTCTTAGGTCTTGAATCGTATTTCTTAGATAAGATGAATTATTCCGAACTTTTCTCTGATACCATTTGTAACACCCCCATCTCTATATCTATACTACCCAAGAGTATTACAAAGTAATACTGTCAAGTAATACAAATTGAAGACGTTGATGTTATGTTTATAGAATGAGGAGAAGAATCCAGAAATAAAAAATTCAAGAGATAGAAATGTTTGGAAAATGAAAGAGTTATGAAATCATGTTTTAGAGTTTGGGTTCTTCGGCTTGCTGTGTTAGGCTTTAATTTATTCACTCTCTTTTCCTTTTCTTTCTTTCTTCCTCTCTTTTCTCTTGTTTCATGAAATCAATACAAATTCTGGCCCAATTATAAATCACTTCTAACACAAGAGTTACTCTCTAATAAATTTCAACATTATTTATTTTACAAAATTATTTTCTATAATTTTATTTATTTAAATCATTTACTAATTAATTTCATATCCATGTTAATAAATTAATTCTCTTATCAAATAAACTTTATATTCACAAAATTTTAATCTATAATTATTTCCAAAATAATCAATTCACATTTCCATATTTCAACCGATTTAAGTTTAAATATCCAATATCAAATGCTTCCAAATTTATATCCTATCCTTTTAAACAAATAATTATTTTTAAAATCCCTTAATTTCTATGCTAATTTTTTTTTAAATTCCAATATTCTAAAATAAATCCAAATTATTCATATTTAATTTAAAAAAATTCCATTTTAGCCGATATAAGAATAATTATTATCTTTTATTTATTATCCCTAAATACCGGGTTGTTACACATTTTCCAATAAAGAACTCTTCAGCAAAGGTTTTCTTTAGTTCTCTAATTCTTCAACCTTGAGTGCACAAGTTTGAAGATTATTGTATTAACTTTGGAGAGACATTGAACGATAAGCAATGATTGCACCGCAATCTGCCGAATTTCCCCTTTCAAGGCGGTAACCCGTCTCTGACACAACCTTTCTCTTCTACCTCTTTATTGTTTCTATTCCAAAAATTTGAATGTGAAATTTACAATAAAGAGTAATGGCCCTTCCAATCAATCACATTTTCCTAACCCCTCCAAAATTGAAGCATTGGATAGAAACAACTATAAATGTTAGTCACAAAACTACTCGTCTTGTTCGAACAACTAGAAATTGATTATGTTCTGTACATTGAACCCCTAGTGTTGTTTTGAATGCAACCACTCCTACTATTATCTAAAATGTACAACAAACTACAATGATAAGCTAGACCAACGAACATGCCAGAAGGAAATTTTAGAGGGATAAGAAGCTAGTTCGAGGACACAAGGTCACATACGCGTCGAATATATTCTTTGATCTGTTTGTAAATTAAAAATCAACTAAGTTCATTTGGAAAAGAATGGAAAATAAGTACGGAGTAGGTAATGTTGGAGGAACAATTACATGGTGGGTAAATGGGTACAATTTCAAATGACTAATAACAGGCCAATGGTGGAGCAAATTCATGAACATGAAAATTTAGTAATTGATATACTCATCGCAGGAATGAAGATGGTGAGATACTACAAACTAATATATTATTGGAAAAATTCCCGCCATCTTGGAGCATCTTGGAAAAACTACCTCAAGCACAAAAATACCTACCTTTTAAGAACTAACCAATCATATAAAAACCGAGGAAGAAAATCATTTAAGGATAAACTCAGTGCGTCCATTAATGTTGATTACGGCCATCTTGCAGAATATGGTAATAACTATAATATAGATAAATTCAAGAAAAAGAAAAAAACCTCGAAAAATTCCTTTTCAGAAGAATTGGAATGCTATCAACGAAAATAATAATATCTAGAAGAAAATGACAATATGTTATGGTTGTGGCAAACAAGGTCATAAAGCGCATTGATGCTTTCAATGGAAAGGACAAACAATCAGAAGTCTGCTACCAATGTCAAGCCGCATTCAAATTTTGATGAGGATGAAGATATCATAGTTTTGTTATGTAGAGGCTAACCTGGTGGAAAACAACACTGTATAGGTGCAGGATACTGGAGCTTCTGGACATCTTTGTGCAAATCGACAGCTTTTCCATCACTTTGAGGATGTAGGAGATGGTGAGTGGGTTTTCATGGGAAACTCTACGACTGGTGTTTTTGACAAAGGAAAGGTTCTCCTTAAACTTACTTCTTAATAAACCTTGGATTTAAATCGTATATTCTATGTTCCTCCGTTCGTAGGAATTTCTAGTGGGTTAGTGAATAGAGTTGGCATGAAACTTGTTTTTGAATCCGATAAGGTTATGCTAACTAGGGATAGGGTATTTGTGGAAAAGGGATACTTAGTTGATAATTTATTTGTATTGAACTCTATTGTTCCTAATAATGATTCCTTATTTGGTTGAGTCCATTAACCTATGACATAATGGATCGAAACATGTGAATATTGGCTTAATTAAAAGACTTGAAAAGTTGAACATGCTATATAGAAAATGATATGTATCCTCTAAATGTCCTATATGTGTTGATGCAAAACATGTTAAGAAATCTTTTAAACTGGTCGTCAAGAGAAGTATCGAATTACCAGAATTAAATCATTTAGAGTTAGCAGATTTTAAAAACTTGGTTAGTGTTATTCAGCCTTTTAGCCCGGTTATATTCAGACTGACTGGACAAGTTAGAATGGACGGTCATCCAAGAAGATAGCCTGGAGAGATGAGAATTAGTCTTAGTGATCAAGCATAAGCAATGATACGAAGGAACGATCAATCAAGACCAAGAGATAGAGTCTTCAGAATATTATAAGTATGGAATAATGCCTCCCCCAGGCAAGAGATCAGTGCCTATCCCTTTTTCGAGGGGATAAGTACCTATCCTCAAATTTTGTCCTAAAGTGGATGAGATCGATAAGGAGCAACAAGGATGGCCCCATGACGCTACATTTCAAGTTTCAAATCTTTTGGAGTTTGTATGCTCGAGTTATAGGCAAATTACTATACCTATAAAAAGGATCGTATAAAAAGGATTGGTATCAAAGGGACCAACCATATTCAGGTTTCACTACATATTGCAACAATGATCGATAAACAACTTAAAATCTACAGATGCTATTAACATGAAATTTGGAGTATAAGCACATTACAACATGGGAAACACCCCCTAGGGATTGCACCCCAATCAAAGGAGATTGGAGGGATCGGTGCCTATCCGTCTGGAGGGATCGGCTGAAATCAGAATGCATGCAACACAACTTCATGGAAAGTGTGATATCTCACAAACGTAAGTTAGAATGGAACGAAATTTGGAGGGCAAGTAGCTAACATCATGGGGAACCCTGTCGATGGGTCACACCACATTTGAACCCTGCAGATGGGCCTCAAAATTCTTGTGTAGCCTCATCTTGGCCTGAAGGTTCTCTTACCGAAATTTCAGCCCGATCTGTGCACGTCTTCCCTATAAGGCAGCAGGCATGGCATTAGAAAAGGAACCCTTCGTTCTACTGCAAAGGCTCTTCCATATTTATTTTAATTCTTATACTAATAGATTCTTGCTGACCCAAACATTCTTGCAATTATAATCAAGTGTAAGATCAATAAAAATATAAAGTAGACGTAGGCTAAGATTGCCGAACCACTATAAAAATCTTTGTGTTCATTTTTGATTTTTGGCTTTGTTTTAATTTCATTCTTCTTTTAATCTTTACTAGATTATATTGGGTGTCGAAGCCCATTTTTAGCAACAATATTTTGGTACTTTCATTGAGAGTTGACTACTCAGCTTGATTGGATCTCATCATCTACTTGTGGATTCCTATATTCGCAAGATTGACCCAGCTTTCTACCGACAAACTTCCTATTTTACTTAGATTTGAAGGAAATCTAAATGAAGCTGATAACCATGATTAAAAGAATTAAATCAACTTCATACGGAGTCAAAGGAAATGATGATGCTAGTGTTCTTGTTTGGAGTTGTTCATGTGTCCATGTCCATTTGGAAGGGATCAAATTCACTTATGTATGCATTTTCTTGGGATCAGATGCTGAAGTTTGCACTTAAACAAGCTAAAGTCGATCCCTCTCTCGAGGTCATAATGGCTAATCCATCTCTCGAAGCCTAGATGGCTGATCCCTCTATTGGAGCCTAGATGGTCGATCCCTCTCTCAAGGCCAAAATGGCCGATCCCTCTCCCGAAGCCTAGATGGCCGGTCCCTCACTCAAAGCCAAGATGGCCGATCCCTCTCCAAATCGGTTCAAGACCGATACCTCCATAGCTACTACCAATCCTTCTCCAAATCAGTTCACTATCGATCCCTCTATACCTACTACCGATACCTTGTTCATGTCCCTATAGATGACCCCTATCATATGGAAAACCATATATCCCTCACCAAGACAATTCACCGATCCCTATAAGACCGATCCCTCACCAAGGCGATTCACTAATCCCTATAACACCAATCACTCACCAAGGCAATTCCACCGAGCATCGCTTGTGAAAAAAAATATGGATTGGGTACGATCCATTTTGAAGAAATAGCTCTAAATTTTTTATAACATGTGCCATAGTGCAGTTCCCCCCGCATTCCAGATTCGAAACTCAACTTAAAGATGGTGCATTCTATCCACTCCCCATATATCCATGACCGACTAGGGCACATGGGATCAAGCGGCAACTTCTGAATTACCACCAAGAAATGGACAAGGAACTGCTACTCAAACGGCACTTCCAGAGGCAGGAGAAATAAGACGATAGGACACAAACTAGGAGCGGTTATCAAGTCAAGCTCCCAGGGTAGATTGCGACTGCCCTCAACTTAGCTTCCAAACACTTGACTTGGCAGCTATAGTACTAGTTTATTAGAGAGACCCAAGACTAGACCGATGATGACCAGAGCATCTTCCCTCATTGGAATTCATTCACTAAAGCCGTTCTATGAGAAAAATATCTAAGGATGCAATGTCACTACCCAAATTATTCCAAATTCCATGCAAGCCACCTAAATACTTCTTGCATGAATTTAAGTTGTCGTCACTGAAGTGAGCACTCCCGCGAGGATATCAAATTGGTGCGTTGATAAGGGGAATCGACCCTAAGTTAGGTTTCAGCGATTGGTAGTTAGAAAGCCTTCTATGACCTTGAATCACTTCTATTACAAAGCGAATCAATGCTTACACAAAGATAACGCGAGATTAATATTGACAGGAATAATGCAGGCCCAATGGCCGAAGGGTTTCAAAACAAGAGTAACGATAATGCCCTAAATGAGGACTTGAATTATAGGAGACAGCCTAGAGTCCTAAAATTCAACTCATATACTCCTTTAAACTATTCAACCAAAAACATCTACTTGGAGACTCATGATTCAAAGCAGTACCGGAAACCAGGCTCCAGAGAGACCAACAGAACGTAGAAGAAATTCAAAAAACGTTGTATAGTTCAAGAAATATAGGGTCATAACACCAATGATTGCAGTCACCTTCAAGATGTGATCGAAAAGGTGATCTAGAAAGGAAGCATTGATAATATATGCAAGCCCCATAGAAAGGAGGGTAGGGAACATCCGATGCCTATCAATAAATGAATTTAATTATCAATTGAACTACCTACAATCGATTTCCAGCTGAGAAGGGCTGGTGCGAAGTGGAAAGTGAGCATACACGCTGCTTCACTTATCAATAAGATTTATTTCAATTTCAATTATGTTGTGAACTACAGCTAACTTTAACTAAACTACTTCCAAATGATGCAGGTGACCACGAACTAAGAGTTGGGTGCCAACCGGCCTCCACAGATCATGATCGGACCTTTGGAGGATCATCAAGATGAGCGTTATTCAATCGCTCATTAGCTACCATATGCCCTTGACTTGGGGGCTAGGACTCAAAATGGAAAGAGGGTGTGACTCGACCGTCCATTTCCTACTCTGTGCTTCAATTCTGACAGAACATCTATGCCTTACTCGGAGCCTTAAAAGGTCAGAATTCAATACAAAGTGGACATGACTAGCCATCCACTCATCAACCTTTGCGATTGACTTGAAGGCCAAAGAAGGATCGAAGTGGATGTGATTCGACCATCCACTCCTCAGCATGCGCTTGAAGTTCATCAAAATACATACGTCTTTCCCAAAGCTCAATGATGGCGGGATCCAACTAAAGTGGACGTGATTTGATTGTCAACACATAAACTCCTACCATGGACATAGGGGGAAATTCGAAAGCTCGGCTTAAAGCGGGCATGATTGACCATCTACTCATCAACCGCCGCCCTTGACATAAGGACACGATTGCAACATAAAGTGGATGTGACTTAACCATCCACCCAATAACTCTCTCCCTTGACTTGCCGGGAGGAGTGCGAAGCAAATTGGATGAGACCTGACCGTCCAATCCAAGCATGGACCATGGATATGGTTCGAACATCCATTGCTTAATTACCAAGTGGACGTGAATCAACCGCCCACTTTTCAACTTTTGTCCTTGACACTGGGTGAAGAATTCCTTCCCATGAACAAACATGACTCGATTGTTCATTTGACAACTCTTATCTTGACCTGATAGATGGAGTATAAATTAAAAACAGGTGTGACTGACCGCCCATCATAAAATTCTGATCCTCAGAACATGGAATGAAGTATAAACATAAAAAATGGACGCGGTTCCACCATTCAACGACCAATTCTAGTCCCCAGAGTGTGGGCTGGAGTAGAAACATCAAATGGTTGTGACTGACCACCCCTTACAAAACTCTGGTTCCCAGAGCGTGTACTGAAGTATAAACAAAAAGAAAAGATGGACGCAATTCAATCGTCCATCGATCAAGTCTGGTTCTCCGACATAGACTGAGTATAGATACAAGATGGACGCGATTCAACCATCCATCGATCAACTCTGGTCCCTCAGGATGGTTTGGAGTATAAATATCAAAAAAAGACGCGGTTCGATCATTCAGTCTCCAAATTTTGCTCCTGGGGGGCAAAACACACGACTCAATGTGGATGTGGTCCGACCACCCGCTCCCCTGCTCGAGCTTGAAGTTCTCCAGAACATTCATTTTACTCCCAAGGCTCGTCATAAAAAAGATTCAAATTGAAATGGATGTGGTACGACCATTAATGCATCGACTCCTGCCCTGAATGCAGGGGCAGTTTGGGAGCCCAAGCTAAAATTGGACGTGATTTGATCGTCCAATCTAAGGAGGATGTGATATGTCCATGCCGACCTTACTTATGCCTAAAGTATAACGAACTATTCAAGCCTTGCTCGGACATTGGCAGGCCCAAAATCCAAACCAAGCCATGGACGTGGTTCAACCGTTCATCAATTAACTCTGATCGATAAACCGATAGGCTTAGTATAAAACATAGAACAAAAATGACTTGACCATCCGCTAATTAGCTCCTTCCTATGATTCGATGTGAAAAACTCCAATTAAGAGTGAACATGGTATGACCAACCACTCTTTGACTTTCTCCCCTGACTTAAGGGTAGAAGAAATGACTAAGGAAAATGTGGTTCAATTATTTTTTGAAATAACTCTAAGTCCCTAGCCTGTGGATTGGAGTAAACACAAATCAGGTGCGATTCGACCACCCGCCAATAAACTCTTATCCCTCGAGTGCTGATATGAGTATTAAAAAATTGATGAGTGCGGTTCAATGACTCACTATTCCATAAAATCCGACCTGCACTCGACATGAGGGCATAAACTCACTATAGATGGAATTCAACAATCTATGAACTAACTCCGCTAACCCAAGACTGGGGGCAAGAGTATGAACTACTGTAATCTGAATACGACATATCACTATAGCTCTGGCTTGGTGATTCTTTACAACTTAAGCAATGACTGTAGGGAGGCCTTAGCACAAAACCATTCGGGATGACATCCGATGTTACAGGTGATTGACTATATCGTACCATCGGATCGAGGGTCAATATTGATCTGCACCAAACATAAACGAATGTAACCCGAATGTCGTTCGAATAGATCCGATCACTAGAGCACGGATAGGAGAATGAATCACGAATGAGTGTGACTTGACCATGCATTCTCCAACACCCTCCTTATATCCATCAAGAGGAGTATGGAACCGGATGAGCATGAACCAACTACACCTGAGCCAACTCTACCACTAGATCTGGCGGAGAATATGAATCAAAATAGACACAACTGACCATCCAGCTTCGAATGACCGCGGCACGACCATTCGTTTGTTGACTCTTACAGTGATATGACTAGAAGAGCAATACGAAACGTGTAATGACCTGGTATTTCAAGCCATTCGCATCCACACATGTCGGACTTGAATTGCTCAAAATAACAGATTGTTAATTTATATTTGGCAAACTCAGAATATACAGTAAATAAATCAATCGCAGACATAGAGTAATATAATAATAAGCTGCAGAATAGATAAATAGTAGTTCATGAAGCTACTAATAAACATCAGAGTTTGAAATAAAATATAGCAGAATCTTAAATACAAATGAACCTCTTATACATAAGCAACTGACGAGTCTGAACATAAATGACCAGAATAAACTGAAGTAATTGATAGCTGGATAGATTGATCTTCAAACAAAGCTCCAATCTCCAAAGGTGAGTCTCAAATGCTGTGACACTCAGTCTGACCCGAGCGTAAAGCAAAAACACAAAACACTCGAGTCAGGATTAACATTCTTATATTAATAAATTCAACTCATGTGAAATGTCAACTGTAATCCAAGTAACTTAAAGGATGTTTGGGATTTCCATCCTCTAAGGATCTGTGGAACTATCTAATATGTAGTAATATATGCTATTATAATATGTCTAAAGTAAAGTAAACTATTAAAATGGCGTTAAGACGTTACCCATAAACTCCTTACATATTTTATATATTCCTATAGTCTATACAGTACCGTAACTCCCCCCCGTAAACTAGAGGGCTATTAGAGGGCACTCCATAGGTATGGTACAAAATCAACTCGTAGAAGGCGCGATAGGGTATGCGACATCGCACATGAGGCAATGCCAATGCAGATATATCATTTGCGTATCCAGACTGGTGGTAACACATAGCAGCTACTACCACCCACCTCATGACACACTCCCAAATCAAAGGCTGCATCCAATCAAATCACAAAAGCAATAGAATGGTATCAAAGGAATGTGTCCGATTGGAGGAATGACCTCACTTGGCTCGGCGTAGCTCCTGTTTTAACCGCATCAAACTGACTCACGGGTGTCAAGCTACGTAAATACCATATAGAACCTTCACCAAACTATCCTACTTCATTCTGGAATCTCCACCACGTACATAGTTGTTAAATTGGTTTTCGGTATTAGTAGAGAGTATGACATTGTCTGATCCCGATCTCTAGAACAACCAAACGCTTATTTCACACCGTGTTCATTTCATTTCAAATAGTTTATACCTCATATCAAAATATCATATTCATTTCAAAACCATACCCATTTGATATCATCATTCACTTTAAATAATATTCTTTTCCAAAATCATAACACTTTCAAAAATTATAACACTTTCAAAATCATAACACTTCTGAAATCATAACACTTTTGAAATCATAATACTTTAAACTCATAGCACTTCCGTAATCATAATAATTTTCCACCTAAACAGTTTAGATGTTGAAAATTATTTATATATTGGAAATAGTTATAAATTGAAATAGTTTATACACTAAAAATAGTTTATGTAGTAAAATAGTTTATATATTAAAAATAGTTTATACAATAAAATAGTTTCCTCTAATTTCGCAAGTCAATTCCAATCCTTTTAAATTCCAAAATTCGATTTAAATCAATTCCAGTTTAGCCATTTAAATTTAAAGGTCAAAGATTCAATTCAAATTCTCAATAACCATTTCAATTTATATCGATTTCAAATCCAAGTTTGAACTATCACTTCAATTCCAAAATGATTCACTTAATTATTTTAATAATAATTTATTAAAATCCAATTTATAAATTCAAATCAATATTAAATATTCGATCTCGATTTTATTTAAAATGAGAATATTCATTTAACCACTTTTTATCAAATCAAGTTATAATCATATCTTTCCAAAATCTCAAAACTAATAAGTTTAAATCAGTTCTTTCTTAAATCCAATTATTTACCAATTTATATTCCAAAGCCAACATTAATATATCTTCCTAACCTTTATTATTAAAGTTATGAATCAATTTTAAAATATTAATATAAATTTTAAAATAAATATTTTAAAACATATTATATACCAATTAAGTTATATTTTATTAAATTAAATCTTATTATTAATTGTATTTTGTATTAAATCTTAATTTATATTTTGTTTAAATAATAAACTATAAGAAAATCTAAATTTTGTATTTTCAAAACTAACTTATAAATTAAAATTTCCAAACATATTAATTTAAAATCTAAATTTTTATACATATATAGAAATTACATTTATAAATATTCTATAAAACAATATTAGTTTAAACCCATATATTTCCTTTCAAACTTTGGAAATCATTTTTCAAAATATAAACCAACGGTATTCGTATATAATTTTCAATCATGTGGTTGAGTGATACGGATATTATCATTTCAATCCCCAATTTAAATATCTATGGGTATACATCATTTCAACCCGCAATCCCAAAATTTAAAATAAATGAAAATTGCTTGAATTTATCATTTTAACCCATAATGATTTTCTCCTATTCTACAAGATCGTTCGGGTATGTATCATTTCAACCTATAGGGAATTCTATACTAATAGGAAACTTGCAGAGTGAGAACAAATATGATAATAATATAACATATCAACAACAGGCATATATCATCAGTGATAAATTAAATAAAATATAAACAACAAAATATGGAGTCATATCTCATAGGTGAACAGTGACAGATAATGACATATCATATACAACAATTATACAATTAACAGTTAAATTTAGTAGCATATTTCAATTGTTGTTTCAAGTGAAATCAAATTTAATAAATATAAGAGTGTTAATCATGAGTGGTTGCTCACATTTTGAGGCTATAGAGATTTGACAATGAAATGGGTTACGAATCCAAGTATGAATTCCAAAGCAAAGCAAGATTGGCACGAATTTGATGAACAAAGCTAATAAAAAGGAATCGTGGAGAACAAATCAAATTAGCTTGATATAAGCTGAACAAAATATACGTTATATTATTATTATTTTATTAAAACCAATATTTTAGTTTACGACAAATATTAAAATAATACACACACACATATATGATTCAAAATCATTATTCTAAATTCATACCAAAATTAAAAACAAAACCCTTATTTCTATTTGGAAATCAAAATACCTGAAATAAACTTAAAGTATATAGATATTTTACTTTATTCCCTTAAACGAGCATGAATAGGAAGTCAAAGATGAATGCAACTTTTTAAATACACTACCCTGTATATATTTAGAATAGAAGGCTGCTGTGTGAAACATGCTAGAGAAAACACTTAACTAATATTCCCATAATACATAAAACCAGATTTACAAAACCTTGATGTTGTAACAAAGCTTATACTCGTATACGCGTTGTTATAATATGCTTACAAACTTTGATACTTTAAAAATATATCATATATATACATAACAACCTTATATATATATATATATATATATATATATATATATATATATATATATATATATGTATGTATGTATGTATGTATGTATACTGCGATAAAACAAAGTATACTTATATACATATATATAAAGTAATATATAATTTTACTGCAAACAAATTTTTTATGAACTTATATATATATACTTAAGAACCCATTATATATATACCTTTTATATATTGACAAATATGTACCCTGTAGATACTAGACATATATTTAACAAATATATAGCATATACTACTCTCATACTATAGTAGATACAGTAGACACTAAATTTATATAACTAATGTGTAATATATACCTATTTACATCTAACTAACATATATACTAACATGTCGCATACAACTTATATAGGATATATATATATATATATATATATATAACAAATGTATGATTTGACTTATGTTACTTTATGTATATATATATATATATATATATATATATATATATATATTCTGTCATAAATATACAACATCTTTTAATATATAATATGTACTAAATACTTATGTATAGCGGCATATTATAATTCATATATGACCTTTCATATATATTATCAACATCTATTATAAAAATCAACATATCCTTTATTATAACTTAAACAGATAAAATGTAAACTTATATAACCATTACATATATACAACTAAACAGGTTAGACACAACCTATATAAACTTATATATTAAAATCCATACTTACATATATATATAAACTGCCCTGTTAAAGACTTATATAATTGTCATATATAATACTACTTTTATAATAATATATGATTTATGTGAACTAACATACACACACACACACACACACACACACTTATTTACAAACTGACATATATAATCACTGACATAAAATCAGAGTGGCTGTTGCTTAGATTTCTATATGTAAACATATCATATGTAACCTATACATCACAACACCTATATACTATATACATAAGTCTATATAAACAGTAAAGATCAACATACCCATATAATTTAAAAGTATATGTAGACTAACACACATATATTGAAAATGTGTACATATAATTTATAATAAGAGGAAAGAAACTACCGTGCTTGGAAAAGAGGTGGAAAACTGTGGGGAAGGAGATAAGGTGGGTTGCTTGCTCGGCGACTGTAGGAGTTTCAATGGAGGGTGGCCGACCTGGGTTTGGGTGAAGGTGTCAAGGAGTCATGGTCTTGCGTGAGGTTGGATGCGCACAAGGCTGTGCTTGGAAAGAGGGGGCTGTTTGCATGTTGGGTGGTGAGAGGCTTTGGCCATGACTGCAAGTTGACAGAGAGGGGGAGATGGAATTGGTTGGGCTTTGATGTTGATGAGGTGGAATAAGAATCTCCATTAAAAAAGGATTGAAATAGGAAAAAAGTTGAAGAAGAAGAATGGGCTTCAGGCTAATAATATACGAACAGTTATATATGTTAATTTTTTTTCTCGAATGCAAATTTGAACCGTGGTGTAAATTCCAAAACGATGAACATTGCTTGAAAGGAAAGGGCAATGGGAATGTTGAAAGGCCATATGGATTTTAGAAATTATTACAAAGAAAACAGCTGCTATACGGCTGGCAATTGAAAAGGATAACGAACAATATTTCAAATATGACACCAATAAGACAAACTGTTTGTCGTTTTCCACCGCGTACCGAACACCGAATTACAGAAATGAATATACTATAGAGATCAACATGACGAGATAATCAAAATGGTACACAAGTATCAAAGATACGACCATCCTATCAAAAGTCGATAATCGGTACCGAAAATGCTGCTAATTTGCTGAAAATAAGATAGACGGAGCAATAGCATCCAAATTTGGCGAAACGAAATATGACGTCTCGCTTAGAAGATGATTTAAAAATTTACTACATAAAAATATTTAGGTTTCGAAAATATTTTATTTACATTAATTTTAACTGATTTAAAATTGAAATTGAAAATCATATAATAAAACTAACATATATATTTTCTGATAAATTTTACCATTTACTATCTTTATATAGATGTATCTCAAATATCAAATTTTTATTCCCAAATTCAGTTATATAAAATTTCACAAAATTCTATTAATAATGTTATTAAAACCATTAAAATTTCCGGATCATTACAAAACAGACGTGACTCGACTGTCCGCACATTGATCCTTGCTCTTGGTCTGGCAGGAAGAGCATCAAGCACTGATTGGATGTGACTTGACTATCTATTCTTCAGGTTCTCGCCCAAAGTATGGTGACGTTTGCGTCGAAAGTGGACATGATTGATCGTCAATACCCCAACTCATGCTCGAAATCTGACAGAGTATCGAAGTATTCCCTCTGGAAGGAGAAACCAGAATAAAATCCAGGATAAGCAAGACTCGGCCTACCAACAACTAACCTAATCCCATGATTTAACGAGCAAGTGTATAAAGCTAAAGTTGACAGGGCTTGTCTTCCTACTCATCAATGTATGCCTCAGACTTGGGGGCATAAACGAGAAACAAGATGAATGTGAACTGACCATTAATCGATCAACTCTAAAACTATGGAGCTTAAGTGGGAGTATAAACACGATTAGGATGAGACTCGACCATCCATGCAGTATATTTATCAACCCGAAACCGGAGGTAGAAGTGTGATCATCCAGAGACTGACTGCGATAGCTCAATACTGTGACTCATATCTAGCGTTTGCAATGACTCGAGCCTACAACCGAAAGGATGCTCAGAGATAAAATCATCAAATTGATGCCCAAGCTGATAGACAACTAACTATCATTCCAACCTGAGCGACAAGCAACAGATCGCGAGTACATTGAATGGAAAGAACGTTACTTGAATACCTAAGTAGATTCAAACTCAAAGCAAGAGAAAGCTATGCAGTTGCATGCAACATGAGTCTGAACCCTGCTCGACATTGGATTCGGCGTGTTTCTAAGCCCGATTTCGACCATTACCAGGTAATTGCTCAAAGCATCAAGAGCCCTTCACTATCGGACTCATTAGCTCATGAGGAGATCCAAAAGTTCGTCCAAGGCAACTGTCCTCACCTGCCATCCTAATTGGCTTCCATGCCATTGGCTATGCATTGGAGGAATGCTCGAACATATGGATCGACATCAAATCCAATAACCATTCTCTATGCCTACATACACCACCTAAGTGTTGAAATTATAGGACTTGTCTAGGAAAGGGGTCGTTACCGATCCCATCGCCTATGGAACATTGCAAACCTAATTCAGATGTCCCACGTGCTAAGTACAGTTTAGTGCGGTGTTGTGCAGTCCCGTACAAGTACAAATATGCTAATCTATTTAAGTCTGAAGTGGTAAACATCTGATTCAAGGCCATGCGCTAGTTTAAGTATTCAAGTCATATACGGTATGTCCCATTGTTCGATTTCAAGTTCACATGGTCTAATATGTTCATGCCAAACCAAAAACTGCTCAAGTCCCATTAATACAAAGGATCTAAACTGATCCCATTGCTTGGGAAAATCCACTTAAGCATTTTTTAGCTCACAACATAAGGCCAATATCAAGTAATAACACCACAGCCGGTTCTATAAAGATATAGACCCGAGAGATGAAGAAGAGGAACCCAAAGATTCCAAGGTCGCACTCGCTGAACTAACGATTGACATTACAGTCAGTCAAGATGACTCATCACGAGTCCTATAGATCGGATCGTAGCTCGGTGCAACGATGATTAAGGAATTAGCTGGCTTTACTCAATGCAGAATCTTGGAGTGTTTACTTAGACCCATTTTGAGATGTTTAGGATCTCGCCGTTTATCGCGAACCATGCATCGAATATTAACCCAAGGCATGTTCCGGTGAAACAAAAGCGACATAGCATGGATCCGAAGAGATCCGCTGCACTTAAAGAGGGGTTGGATAAACTCAAAAACAATGGGTTATCCACAACACCGTCTACCCGAAATGGGTAACAATCCAGTTCTTATGAGAAAAGCTAATGGAAAGTGGCAGATATGTGTTAATTACTCAGGCCTAAACAAGGCATGCCAGAAAGACAGCTTTCCACTTATGAGGATCGACCAGCTGTAGACTCAATTGCTAGATATGAATTGTTTTCGTTAATGGATGTGTACTTCGGAAACTACCAAATCCCGATGAACGTCCCCGACCAGGAGTACACCAACTTCATTACCGATCTAGGGATATATTGTTATGTTGTGATGCCGTTTGGACTAAAGAATGCTGGAGATAATTACCAAAGACTGGTCAACCAGATGTTCAAAGACCAGATCGGACGATCAATGGAGGTATATGTGGATAATATGCTCATGAAGTCATGGAAATCAAACAACCATATCGATGACTTAGTATAGATATTCATTTTTATCCGAAGATATGGAATGAAATGTAGTCCCTTGTAATGCTCTTTCGACGTTGCGTCTGGGAATTTCCTAGGTTAATGCTCAACTCTTTGGGAATTGAAGCAAATCCTAAGAAGATTCAGGCAATCTAAGACATCTAGGTACTGAAGACTGTCAAGAAGGTATAGAGCCTAAATAGGAAGGTCATCACCCTAAGTCGATTCATCTCTAGGGCCACCGATAAGTGTAGTCTTTTCTTTGACCTAATCAGAAAATGGAAAAGAAACTTTGAATGGATGTAGGATCACAATGATGCATTTCAAGCTTTGATAGATCACTTAGAGAGACCTCTCTCCTATCCAAGCCGCGAGATCACAAAGATTTACACATCTATTTAGCCAGGTCGGTACATTCCATAAGCGCCGTTATGCTATGTGAAGAGAACCAGATCCAAAGATCGGTATATTATGTAAGCAAGAGATTGACAGGCTCACCCCATTAATGTTTATGCCTGCCAGCCATTGCGGCAGATCATATAATGACCGGAGACATCTGGAAGATTACTCAAGTGGAATATTGAACTGAGCTAATTTAACATCACCTATCTCCCTCCAAGAGCTAGCTGGGGACATACATTGGCAGACTTCATAGTCAAATTTACAGCGCTAAATGGATCTCCGGGGAACAGTGTAGAACCGACCATTTGGTAGGAGATGTACATGGATGGAGCATCCAATGATCGACGTTCTGGCGTTGGAGTTGTGCTACCGACTCCTGAGGACAATCGATCTACTAAACCCAGAAACTTGACCGATCTACTAAACCCAGAAACTTGATCGATCTACTAACAAATAATGGTGCTGAATATGTAGCCTTGGTTGCCAATCTCAAGCTTTTTAAAGAACTAGGAGTAAAAATCTTGCAGATCTTTTGCGATTCCCACTTAGTAGTATGCCATTTCAAGGAATGCGTAGAAAATGGGCTTAGTCCCAATCAAAGTACCTAATGCTTCAAGCATTGAAAAGATGGAGATCGACCGGATCTTGGAGATGGAGCTAGACACAGATTCATGGATGACTCCTACGAAAGACTATCTACAATGGGGAATTCTTCCCAAATGGAGGAAAGAAAACGACAGATCCTCCGCAAAGCCTCATGCTACATCATCCAAGAAGGAATCGTGTACAGGAAGGGCTTATCCATTCCCTTACTTCGGTGAATTGCCCATAATAAAATCAAACGAATATTGAGAGAAGTCATACACTCAAAAACATTTTTGAAGAAACACCATTCCTCTTGCCATCAATACCCAAGCATAACCATGCTTGTAACTGATCGAAACCGCCCCTTATTTCATCTCCTAGGCAATCAAATGCAGCAGGCCACATTCAACCACAAGACCGATCCATATGCTCCAAACCCATAATTGATCGTCATCAGCGATCTCTTCAACATTAACTTCTCCAATCCTTTGATCCTGTATCCACAAAGATTTGGAGTGAGAAGGACCGATGGAAAAAATATTGCAAATGGTTGAATTATATTCCACCAAATTTGCAATGACCCGTGAGCGTGTGAATGCATTCGGAAGCCAACAACAAAAGCATGTACCTGAATGTACACATGTACAGCCTGAAAATTTGATTTCTTGAAATCGACAGAATTTGGATTCTCGCATGGGGAAATCAAAGAAAGAATTAGATTAGGGCAAACTAACTTGACTAATCAGCTCAATAGAACTGAGTGCGGATGATTACCGATAGATTCTACTCCATAGCTTACATCGTTTGATAATGACTAAGCATCACGACAAACAAAGAGATATTTGACTCTCCATAAAGTAGCTCAACAGGAACAGAAAGATAACAACCATTCGAGGCACTGAGTGGAATCCTCTACGGTGACCCTAACTTGACATCAATTCAAAGCACGTCATGTACGCAACAAGATGTACTTTGGAGAGCAAATGTTATTCAGCCATTTGGTCCGGCTATATTCAAGCTGTCTAGATAAGTTAGACTGGACGATTATTGAGAAAGACAATCTGAAGGGATGAGTATTAGGCTCAGAGAGCAAGCGGGAAAGCAACGATCAACTGAGATTAAGGGATAGACTATCCAAAATATTCTAAGTATGGAATAA
This sequence comes from Allium cepa, assembly GCA_030765085.1. Classification (NCBI taxonomy): domain Eukaryota; kingdom Viridiplantae; phylum Streptophyta; class Magnoliopsida; order Asparagales; family Amaryllidaceae; genus Allium; species Allium cepa. The sequence goes on from CM060928.1 coordinate 275,700,644, forward strand.
TGCCTCCCCTAGGCAGGGGATCGGTGCCTATATCTTTCCCTAGGGGATCGGTACATATCCTCAATTTTTATCCCAAACCGAGTAAGATCAATATGGAGTGACAAAGCAGGCCCCATAAGGCTACATTTCAAGTTTCTAGTCGTTTTGAGATTGTATGCTCAAGTTATGGGCAAATTACTTCACCTATAAGAGGGATCGGTACAAAAGGGATCGTATAAAAGGGATCATCCATATTCAACTTTCACTACATATTGCAACAATGATCAGTCAATAACTCAAAATCTACAAACGCTCCCAACATGAAATTTGGAGTATAAGCATATTACAACATGAAAAACAGCCCCTAAGGATCGTACCCTAATCAAAGGAGATTGAAGGGACCAGTACCCATCCATCTGGAGGAATCGGTTGAAATCAGAATGCATGCAACACAACTTCACAGAAAACGTGATACCTCATAAATAATAAGTCAGAATGGCACGAAATTTAGAGGGCCAGTGGTTAACATCATGTGGGACCCATCAAAGGGATCGCACTCCATTTGGACACCAAAATAGGGATTTGTACCAATCCTTATTGTGGGCCCTAATGGGCCTCGAAATTTTTTTGCGGCCTCGTCTTGGCCTGGAGGTTCTTCTGCTGAAATTTCGGCCCAATCCATGCACATCTTCCTCTATAAATATAGCAAGCATGGCATCAGAAAAGGGACCCTTCTTTCTTCTACAAAGGCTCTTCCGTTTTTATTCTTCATTCATATACTGATGGATCCCAGCAGATCCATACATTCTTGTAAACATAATGAGGTGCAAGATCAATAAAAATATAAAGTGGATGTAGGCCAAGATTGTCGAACTACCATAAAAATCTGTGTGTTCATTTATGATTTTTGGCTTTATTTTAATTTCATTCTTCATTTAATCTCTACAAAATTCTATTGAGAATTGATGCCCATTTTTGGCATCAATAGTTAGTAAAGGAGGTAAACATTATTATGTAACTTTAATATACAACTTTTCTACATATGCCAAAGCTTCTTTTCGGGTTTATAAATGAGACGGTAGAAATGTTTTAGAATTTAAAGCTGAAGTTGAAAATCAATTATACTAAAACATTAAAAGGCTTATATCTGATGTGGGTAGAGAATATTGGAATTGTTTTTTAGGAAAATTGTGTGAGAAAAGTGGAATCATCTATGAAACTAGTGATTCTAACACCCTAACAAAATAAAGTAGTTAAGAGAAAAAATAGAACTCATAAGAATATGATGAATGCAATGCTTTTAAGTTCTAGTATGAATGATAATATGTGTGTTGGAACTGGCCCGTTTGGCATGGGATAAAGTAGGTAAATTTAAAGAAAAAAGTCTTAGTTTGATATTTATGGGTCTATGTGAACTATTAATTCGCATTTTATCCAATCTACATTTTGAAATAATATATTATTTTATTATAAAATGTTTATATATTTATATATATGATGTATATTTTGGATATAATATGTATATTCCAAAATAAACATCACAGAAACTAATATACACCAGGAAACGAAGGAATGAAGATGTGTGAGATATTACAAGCTAATATATTACTGCAAAAATTCCTGCCATCTTGGAGCAGTTAAAGAAACTACCTCAAGCACAAAAATATCTTCCTTTTCAAAAACTAATCAATCGTATGCAAACCGAGGAAGCAAATCATCCAAGGATAAATCAGTGCTATGTCCATTGATGCCAATTATAACCATCTTGTGAAATCTGGTAATCACTCTAATGTAGATAAATTAAAAAAAGGAAATAAACTCAAATAATTTCTTTTAAGAAGAATTGGAAAGCTATCAACAAAATAATAAAATCCATAAGAAATGACTAAATATTATGATTGTGGCAAACAAGGTCATAAAGCGCATTGATGCTTCTAATGGAAAGGACAACACAATCAGACTTTTACTACCAATGTCAAGCCACACTCAAATCTCGATGAAGATGAAGATATCATAGCTCCGTTATTGTGGAGGCTAACCTGGTGGAAAACAAGATTAGTTGGGTGTGGGATATTGGAGCTTCTAGACATCTTTGTGAAAATTGATAGCTTTTCCATCACTTCGAGGATGTAGGAGACAATGAGAAGGTTTTCATGGGAAACTCTACAACTGCTGGATTTTTCGGCAAAGGAAAGGTTCACCTTAATCTTACTTGTAGATAAACTTTGGATTTAAATGATATATTGTATGTCCCTCCCTTCGTAGGAATTTAGTTCCGAGTGGGTTATTGAATGGAGTTGACCTGAAACTTGTTTTGAATTTGATAAGGCTGTAATAACTTAAGATAGGTTACTTGTGGAAAAGAGATACTTAGTTGGTGGTTTGTTTGTAATGAACTCTGTTGTTTCTAATAAAGATAGTACTTTTGCTTATTTTCTCGAGTCCATTGACTTATGGCATAATAGATCAGAACATGTGAATATTGGCTCAATTAAAAGACTTGAAAAACCAAACACGCTAAATATAGAAAACGACACAGTTTTCTGTAAATGCCATATATGTGTTGATGCAAAACATGTTAAGAAACCTTTTAAGCCAGTTGTTAAGAGGTACTAAATTACTACAATTAATACATTTAGACTTAGCAAATTTTAAAAACTTGGTTAGTTAAGGAGGTTAAAATTATTATGTAACTTTAGTATATGACTTTTCCAAATACGTCGAAGACTATCTTTTCGTTTTAAAATGAAATGGTTGAAATGTTCTTAAAATTTAAAGCTGAAGTTGAAAATCAATTATACTGAAAAATTAAAAGGCTTATGTCTGATGTGAGTAAAGAATATTCGAATTGCATTTTAGGAAAATTCTATGGCAAAAATGGAATTATCTATGAAACTAGCGATTCTTACACCCTAACAAAATGGAGCAGCTAAGAGAAAAAATAGGACTCTTAAGAATACGATGAATGTAATGCATTTAAGTTCTAGTATGATCGATAATATGTGCGTTGGAACTAGCTCGTTTGGCATGGATAAAATAGGTATTTTTTTTAAAAAAAATCTCGATTTGATCTTAATGGGTCTTTGTAACATATTAGTTAGAATTTGATCCAATCTACATTTTAAAATAATATCTCATTTAATTATAATTTTTTTATATATTTACATATATGATGTATATTTTGGATATAATATGTGTATTCCAAAATATACATCACAAAAACTAATATATGTTACAGAAATCAAAGAATGAAGATGTGTGAGATATTGCAAGATAACATATTACTGGAAAAATTCCCACCATCTTTGATCGATTACAGAAACTACCTCAAGCATAAAAATATCCGCCTTTCAAGAACTAGACAATCATATGCAAACCGAGAAAGCAAATCATCAAAGGATAAGTTCCGTGCTATGTCTATTGATTTTGATTACGACCATCTTATGGAATATGGTAATCACTCTAATGTAGAAAAATTCAAGACAAAGGAAAAAAACTCAAATGATACCTTTGCAGAACAATTACAAAGCTGCCAACAAAAATAATAAAATCCAGAAGAAAATGACTATATGTTATGATTGTAGCAAACAAGATCACAAAACGCATCAATGCTTCAATGGAAACGACAACACAACCAAAAGTTTACTACCAATGTCAAGAAGCACTCAAATCTTGATGAGGATGAAGATATCATAGCTGTGTTGGTGTAGAGGCCAACCTGATGGAGAACAAGACTGGATGGGTGTGGGATACTGGACCTTCTAGACATCTTTGTGAAAATCAACAACTTTTCCATCAGTTTGAGGATGTAGGAGATGGTGAATGGGTTTTCATGGGAAACTCAACGACTACTGGAGTTTTCGAAAAAGGAAAGGTTCTTCTTAAACTTGATTCTAGATAAATTTTGGTTTTAAATGATATATTGTATGTCCCTCCCTTCATAGGAATTTAGTTTCTGGTGGGTTATTGAACAAAGTTAGCGTGGAACTTGTTTTTGAATCTAATAAGGTTGAAATAAACAGGGATAGGGTATTTGTGGGAAAGGGATACTTACTTGATGGTTTGTATGTACTAAACTCTTTTGTTTCTATTAATGAGAGCACGTTATATTATTTAGTTGAGTCCATTGATTTATGGCATAATAGATCGGAACATGTAAATATTGGCTCAATTAAAAGGCTTAAAAAAACAAACATGCTAAACATAGAAAAGACACTGTTTCCTCTAGGTGCCCTATATATGTTGATGCAAAACATGTTAAGAAATCTTTTAAACCATTCGTTAAGAGAAGTACCGAATTTCTAGAATTAATACATTTAGACATAGAAGATTTTAAAAACTTGGTTAGTAAAGAAAAGTAAACATCATTATGTAACTTTAATACATGACTTTTCCAGATACGCCAAAGCCTATCTTTTTGGGTTTAAAAATGAGACGGCAGAAATATGCTTAAAATTTAAAGCTAAAGGTGAAAATCAATTATGCTAAAAAAATTAAAAGTATTATGTCTGATGCGGGTAGAAAATATTGGAATTGATTTTTAGGAAATTTCTGTGAGAAAAATAGAATTATCTATGAAACTAGTGATTCTTACACCCTAACAAAATGGAGTAGCCAGGAGAAAAATAGTACTCTTAACAATATGATGAATGGAATGCTTTTAAGTTATAGTATGACCGATAATATTGAGTTGGAACTGGCCCATTTGGTATGGGATAAAATAGGTATTTTTTTAGAAAAAACCCTAATTTGATCTTAATGGGTCTATATGAACTATTAGTTCGCATTTGATCCAATCTACATTTTAAAATAATATCTTTTTTTATTATAAAATGTTTATATATTTATATACATGATATATATTTTGGATATAATATGTATATTCCAAAACAAACATAACAATATGATAAATATAAGCATGTGTTTGTCTATACACACACGCACACACTGTTTGAATCACCGGTATTGGTTTTGATGATAATAACCAGATAAATATTATTGATGATTTTACATGTTTACATATGATATAGTATAGGAAATACATAATTTTATCAATATATATTGTAGGATAATTAAGTATATATGCAATGCACTAATCAAAGAAAGATCAATAATAGCAATCAAGTAGATCAAGAGGAATTAAGGAGATCAAGAGGAATCAAGGAGATCGAGAGGACCAAACAGACTATAGAGATCAAGAGGAATCAAAATGATCAAGGAGACAGATCAAGAAGATGAAAGAGATCAAAAGGAACAAAGGAGATTCAAAGGCAAGATGAGAAGAACACACGAGGCTCAAGGAACAAAGGTTGAAAGAGTATAAGACAACAATCAATATATGAGGGTATTTATATAAGTCTAAAACCCTAATATCTTTTAGGGTGCTATCAAGCTACCCTCAACTTTGCATAGCCTCAAAGTTATCATTAATGTTTAATTAATCTCCACTAATCTTGCGTTTAATTTTGGTTCATTTGCAAGTGGGTAAGTGGGCTCCTCCATGAAGTGTTAATTCTTTCTTTTCTTCTTTCTTTTGGCTTCCAAATATATGTATGCATAAATCCATGAAGCCTCTTCCAATTTACAATTAACTCAAATTAAAATATGCAAATAAATTCTCTCAAAATTAACGCATATACAAAGTTACCATTTTACCCAATGTAGATGAGTGAATGATGATTGAAAATACTTTTATAAATTGGTCAAAACATGTCAAAATACCTTAATATGTTATTTATTTTAGTAGAAGAAGATAAGTATGAGAATAAGAATATACATTTTTACGTGCACATCAACTACATTATTTATCAAAATGAAAAATAATAACATCTTAATCGTTCAAATTTATGTCGATGATATAACATTTGATTCTATGAATGAGAATATGTGCAATGATTTTGTAGATATCATGATAAATGAATTTGAAATGTCACATATGAGAGAACTGAATTTCTTTCTGGGTCTACGAATTAAACAATTAGAAAATGGTATATTTATCTAGCAATAAAAATATTGTAGAGAATTACTAATTTTTTTTGGAGTGGATAACACTTCGAGTAAACCACTCCAACGAGTACTAGCTTACATTTAGACAAAGATGAGAATGGTAAGGAGTTTGATCAAAAACTATGTTGAAGTATGATAGGCTCTTTACTTTATATAACCACTAGTCGACCCGATATTATCATGAGTTTTTGTTTGTATGCTTGATTTATAGCACAAGGGATCACATCATCGAGCCCTAAAACAAATTTTGCAATAGTTAAACAACACTAAAGATTACTGGCTCTTTTATCCGAAAGGCAGCTCTTTCAAATTGGTTTCATGTAGTGATGCCGATTTTGGAGGTTGCAAGATGGATTGAAAGAGCATGAGTGGCACTTGTCACTTTATCATTCAATCTTTGGTCTTGTGGTTTAGTGAGAAACAAAATTGTGTTTCATTATCAATATGCGAGGCAAAGTATATCTCAGCCACTTTGGCTTGTGCTCAAGTTATATATATGCAACAAACACTTTGCGATTTCAGTATAAATATTTTAAAATCTCCAATATATTATGATAATACGAGGGCTATTAATCTCTTAAAGAATCTATAAATCATTCTAGAATAAAGCATATTAATATATGTCATCATTTTTTAAGAGATAACTTAGAAAAAGAACCTTTTTCCCTAAAATTTATTAATATAGAAAATCAAATAGTCGATATTTTCACTAAAGCTCTTTTCGAACCAACCTATTTGAAATTACATAGAGAACTAGGCATTTGCTCCTTAAATGGACTAATTGGATAATTTTTTCATACTTGAGAGTGTTTTTAATCTAAATATATTTTTGGTAAAATCATCTCCATCTTAAGAAAGTACTTTGTTTAGTTGGTCATTATTAAACAGCAAACCTTTATCATATATGTTCCTTTTACAACTTTTAGTAATTTTTTTACTATTTAAACAACTTCATGTGAAAACGCTACCTTCAAAAAAATCATTTAATTAAGAATCTCTACTAAAACATGTCGACTTTTGAAGATAGCTCTTCTTCTTACACTAAAATCACTTTTTCCCTCTCTGACAAAACAGTCTATTCTCTATGTTCTCTTATCTTTGAAACTGGTTCATTATAGTATATTTTCGCCATGCTTATTTTCCTTATTGATAATGACAAAGGGTGAGAAATACATATACATACTGACAGGGGGAGATATTTTAGCTAGGGAGAGCTTTAATATCATTTTGTATAGAGAAATAGTTTCAAAAACTTGTACAGTTGTTTTCATAAAAAGGCGAGAGAATGTTAGAACCTCTCTTATTGGATTTCAATGACAACAACTATACAATTACACCAAGGAACCTCTGAGCTAATTTACAGGTACATGAGTATCAAAAAGAAGTCAAAAGGAAAGTATATACATGGAGATATCTACAAAAGACAACAAATGGTTTAAAGACTCGATAAGCTAGAATGAAGGTATCTACAAAGATCTAATGTAAGAATCATGTGTCATGTATCGGTGTCGCGGATATATATATGTACAATCTTATTCGATAAGAACACACAGCAATATATATATATATATATATTTGTGTGTGTGTGAGTGTATCTGTGTGTATGGATGTATGTATGGATGTACGTATATGTATATATATCAAAAACATTTTCAAAAATCAGAAAACTCAAATTCTCATACAATCAGAAGTCTAAATATATATTTAGACGTCTGAATATATACAATAATTTGAAAAATACAATATTCAGGCAACTAAATTTTAGTTCAACGTCTAATTAAACATTTTGACGTCTAACCTTAAATTTAGACATCTAAATATAATAGATTTTAAACTATAAACTGTCAATTTGCAAATTAAGAAAATCCAGATGTCTAAAACTAAATTTAGATATCTAAATCCCTGTAACGATTACTTTTTTATAAAACGGTCATTTTTGTGTTTGAAGAGACACCATCATTAATCAATGGTTGCATCTTTCCTCATGGTGATTACTCTTCATAAGAACTCTTGAAACACTATACATAAATTTGTTTTCTGAACATTAGAGATAAACTTTCTTACTATTGCTTACTATACTCTGTACTCCTTGAGTATTCAAAAGCTTTCAAAAAAAAAAAAAAACGATCTTCTACTTTCTAAATCTGAACTTTCAAATCAATATCATCAAAGGGGATTGTAGGAAGCCGTGTACTACAAGTCAAGATCCATGTTGATCGAACATAAGATTTTCAAAGTCAGCAAACTATTATATGACCTATTCCACCAGGCTAAATGAGGGTGTTTTGGTAAGTGGAAATTCCAAAGGAGAGCTTCGGGACTGGACGTAAGACCGGAGGTCCGAACCAATATAAAAATCCTGATGTGATTGATTTTTATTTTACTTTACTATCTTTATTCAATAATCCTGATATTGCATATACATATATAGATATATATAAGTTAGCCATATTAGATCCTTGTGCACTCTTAAATATGATATAACTTACCATTTTAGGAAAGTAATTCGAGGATAGATATTGGTGGATTTCATTGCTGAATTCACCTTCCGAGATGATGAAGTGGAGTCGGATTTAGTCCAACCAACCCTATGGAAGTTATCTGTAGAAGGAGCTTCCGATGAACCTGATTTTGGGGCAAGAGTGTTTTCATGATCTCGAAAGGATGAAGGATGTGCAACGCTTTGAGGCTAAAGTTCTAAGAAACGAACAACAAAGCTGCATAAGAAGCATTGATTGCCGTACTCAAGGTAGCAAAGGAACTAGGAGTCAAGTCATTACATATATTCAGCTGCTCTCGACTGTTGGTCTACCCGGTAAAGAAGGAATTTCAGGCTAAGGGAGCAAGATTTTCCCTTTACCTGTTAAAAGTATTGAAACTACTAGGCAATGTCAAGCATTACTATTGTTTGTGCCAAAAATGGTCACAAACCCCAAATACTATGAAAGCACCAGTATATGAACACAAATCAGCGATATTCAAACACAAATATCATATCTTAGCAAATAACAAACAGCAATTCAGAAATAATGAACAAAGACACAAGATTTATAGTGGTTCGGCTATCTCCGGCCAACATCCACTTCAAAATTTTATCCTTTTATTGATTATCCTGGCTGGTTACTGTAACGACCCAGAATTTATATTAATTAAAAATTGGTATATTTAATTAATTTTAAATATTAATAAGTGAAATTTATAAGTCGAATAAATTTTATTTCGAATAATTTGATTTAATTGGACAATTAAATCGATAATTTAATATGTTAAATTATGGAAATAATTGAAAATTGAGTTAAATATGATTGAAAATGATTTGTAAAATTTTATTTTATCATATTGGAGTTATAGCAATGTTATAGAACTTTTAAAATCGAACTAAAAGTTAATTTTTGAAAATTGAATATTTTAATATTTAATCGACTAGTGAAATTAGCCATTTTTCGAACAGTCTCAGAATTGGACGAAACTAGTTCCATTGGATCCGTAATAGTTTGTTATTATCGTATTTTAATTTTCGTAGCAATCGGACTTTTCGTTTGACCGTGGCAGCTCGAAACGCATCGAAATTGTTTTAATATTAATTTGGCGAGTTAAAATAGCCATTTTTCAAAAAGTCTCGGATTTCGATGAAACTAGTTTCATCAGATCCGTAATGTGATATTATTATATGCTTTCAAATTTCGTGTCAATTGGATTTATCGTTTGTCCGGTGCAAGCTAAAATGCCTAGAGAATCGTTTAATCGGTTTAATTTTAAATCGATCTTTTATTGCCATAACTCGCACAGATGACCGAATTAGCTCCCGAAACACGTTCCATTGTGTTCGGAACACGGGGTAAACCTTAGAAACGCCAACCGGTACGCTTCTTTTGGAGTTCGGAAAATTTTCGATGAATAGTAATTTGGCAATTTTCTATATAAGCACCTCATTATCTTCACTTTGCAACAAACTCAAAGCCCTAGGGTTTTACCCTTCAGCCGCCACTTTCTGAAATTAATGGCAAGAAATTCATCTTCTTTCCTCCTCAATCTCTCCAAATCCGTAAGCAATTAGAGAAAGTGTTCAACTACAAAGTCGAAGAGCGTGAAGAGAGCTTCGAATCTATACGGTGATGATCGAAATTGGAGCGACGAGGAGGGGGCTACGTGCCTGCGTTCACCATCAGGTCAGCCTTGTTTTGCGTGCCCAATAGGGGGCCGAGCTCCTTGTTATTGCAGCTGAAGGTGGAGCTTCGAATGGTGGCTTGTATGGAGGTAGTTGATCGTGTTCATGTTCGTCGTGGAGGTTGTATAATCAAACCCTAGTTGCTTGGAATGGGTTTCTTGTTACGTGATGGCCTGGGGATGTACGTGCGCGTGGAAGATGAAGGAGGAATGGCTTGGATGCAGGGAGATGGGATCCTACGGTCCTGGATAATTAGGTTTAGAATTATAAAAATTTTGTTGTAAATTTGTATATATAAATTCGTGTAACTTCTAAAATTCATATCTTTTTCATACGAGGTCGAAAACGCACGAAACCAGTTGCATTGGAATCGTATGGACAAGCGCTACGCTAGCAATTGGATTGGAGTTGTTTGGAGTTAGTGAGAATTTTGGGTAAAATTAAACGCACGTTTAATTTTATTCGAAATAAAACGCTAAAACGGGATTAAAATCAAGGTGAGAACTTCTCACTCAATCAAATCGGTTTCGATTTATATTTTAAATAGTTAGATTTAAATTTGCTTGAATGTATGTTGAATGACAATTGCAGTTATTGATTGCTGTTTGGTTGTAATATTAGATATGGTAGGATATATCTATATATAGCAATATATATATTGGCATATGTATATATTGGAGTTGATTTCCCGCATTGTATAGCGGATGAGACCCTATTGCGCCGCCTATTAAGCGGATAATATTTTATGAATCCCATATACTGCGATAATTCCGTACTGGAGCGGAATTGGTATTGTGCTAATATTTGTGGATGTAGGGAAATAGGTTGGAGGGATCCAACTGGATTCCTCACCGGTATTTATTTGATTTTCAGATATTGTGATATTTGATTGATTATCATATCGATATATGATGTTTGTTGTCGTGATTGACTATTTGGTGCTGTTGCATCATCGGATCCATTTTTGAAGTTTAAAAATAACGATTTTGATTTTTAAAAGGATTTTTAAAGTAATTTTTGAAATTATACGTTTATTAAATTTTCGAATTGATCCATTTTAAATAAAATAAACGTTATAAATTTCTATGTTATAAAAATTAAGATTTTTGTGAAATATAACCGAAAAGTGATTTTTGAAATAAATAGTTGATTAGTTTATAAAATGGTTTAAAATTGGATTTTTGAATTATTATAAACAATTTATATAAAAGTTGTATAAAATTGATATTTATAAATTAAAATATAGAAATTATAAAACGAGCTTTTTATAAGTGTTAAAATAAAGTTTGAACCTAGATTCATAAGTAAATAAGAATTTTTGATTTATAAATTAGTGTTGATATAAAAGAATGGATTTGTGAATAAATGAATTATAAGTAATTTACTTATAAACCGGATTTCGACATGTAAATGGGATATAAATAGAATTGGTTAATAAAGGAGATTTCTAAAACGAAGTAGTTATAAAATATAGAAATGGAATTTATAGACAATGTTTATAAATTCGAAATCAATGGAATTTGATAAATTGAATGTTGAAATTGGTTAAGGAAGTATATTCACGATTTTGGACAGTGAATATATTATCAAATAAAATGTATATGCTTGGGAAAATGAATATTCTAAATTGAAGTTAATCGTTTTAACGATGTTTTAAAATGTGTAAACATCGAAAACATAGATTTCAACATTCATTGTTGAAATAGACGTTTTCGAGAAATAGAAGGAAATGGTGGACTATAACACTGTTATTATAGTAAATGGTTTCCGAAAGGAAATATTTTGTATAGTATTGGGATTTATATATCTATTTTAATTTTGAATCCCTATACTAGTGATTTTGGGTCGTCGTAACGATGTTTTACGCAACATTCGTTTTTGACCCAAATAAATGTGTTAAGAGAATGTTTTCCTTAAGTAATGAAACATATACTTAATTTTGATTTAAGTATATTGAATATTTTCAAATATTGAAAATAAATAGATTTGTGAAGTACTTATTATTAAATAAGCATGGAAATATTTTTCCAATGTGAAATTAACGTTTTAGAATTTATTCTTGTAAAGATAAATTGAAAGTGAATATTGAAAATCGATTGAAAATCGTACATCATAGATATTTTAGGATTATAAATTCACTATGGAATTTATAAAAGAAAGGGGAATTAGTTTAAAAATAAACGTTGATTTATTTTAAAGTGTGGGAATAAATTTACGGATTTGGAACGTAAATATAAAGTAAATCGATAAGGATTTATTTAAATTGGTTTAAATGAACCATTTTGAAATGAAAGTATTTCCGAGTAAGAAAAACGATTGAAATTTGTTTTCAAAAGTGATAAAGGATTGAAAAGTGATTTGAAAATTAGTTTTCAAATGTTGAAGTGTGGGAAATTTTATATCTAGTAAAGATATTTTGGAAAGTAAATAATTTGGGAAATTATTTGGAATTTGATGATGTTGAGCATCTTTATTGATAGTTAAATAATCGACTATCAATATTTACCTTTAAATAGGTATTTGTTGTGATTGTTTGAAACTGAATGCCACACTTATTTTTAATATAAGCGCTCACTATTCGGGTTAGCCGGGAAAGGACCATGGGGTCGTATAACCCATTCCGAATATGTGATACGTCGTAATGGATTGCATTTGATGACCGGTGTTGAAGACCGGATATTTTTGAAAACGGAAGGATTACCGTTGAGTTACTCTGCATCGGCTGATCTTCGATATAGAGGTTTTATCACCCTTAGTGACGGGAAGTCCGGACGTGATTAGAAATTATCCGGAATGCAAGGACTTCTTTGTAAGTGCCTTCGGTTCTGTTCGAGCCCGGAACAGACTTGTATGGATTGTATGTTTGACATTACAAGTTGAGATATAAAGCTGATTTCTTTCAAATATATTTCTGTTGTTGGCGGAGAATTTATTCTCTTAGCTTAACACCCTTCTCTGAGACGTACGAGCTCAGAGGTTATATAGTTGAAGGTTATTAGTGATATACTCCCAATTTGGTAGTGTGGCATGCTGAGTGTTGCTGTGAAATGATCATTGTTTGATCATTTGTTTGATCATTTATCTTGGTGATCATTTCTATGATCATTTGTTGACCCAAAGCACAGCTTTTGTATAAAGCGTGGCTTTGTGGACGAGACTTCGTCGGACCTCACATCCCGGAAATGGTCAAAACAGGAAGGATGCGGCAAGGTTATTAGGGGGTAGCGCCTTTTTAGTGTATGTCATTCCTTCTGGATAGAGGTGGTATCATGGTATGGAGCCCAGATATTTAACCTATGTTGTTGCTGCAAATTTTGTGGTTGTTGGAAATCGAGGATCCTTGGATAGATCGGTTACGATCGGGGGATGACATATTCGTGTCAGTAGTTACCTAGTTTGAAAGGTAACCCGGCCTTGTGTTGGCAGAGATCCGGTTAGGTTCTCGGGGCGTCTTTCCAGAGGCGTTTCCATGTGGCAATGGGAAGTTCCTTGGCCTGACCATTTGTTGGAAATCCAAATAAACAATACGATCTTGTACGGTTTTAGTTGTAGAACCTATCATTCACTTATGGTGGCGCCCCACTGTTTGGATGGTAGCTATAGTAGGCATAAGTGCGGAATGCCTATGCTGGCTAAGATTTATATTTTTATTTTCGAAATGAATTTTGCCTACACTATGCACTAGTAATAATATCAAATCTTTCTTTTTAATGCGTATCAAGCATCTTTGACTATCATAAGGAGAAATCTCCTTCGATTCTGCGTTTGCATTGTGTGTGTGTGCGGGAGGCCTTATGGTAGTCTCATTTTTAAAAAAAGCATTGCGAATTGACTTTAAAAATATTCCTCTATTTTGATTTTAAAGATAAACTGTTTTAATTCTCACACCAGTCACATGACTGACTCGGAGTTTATTGTTTTCCTTCCTAAACTCTGGGTGCCCACCAATTTCCACACGGGCAGTCTAGAGTCAGGTTTATCAGGTTATTCTGGATTTAGGAGTGCTATGGAGCTCAGGAGGCGAGCTACATATCGAGACGTACCACTTATATATGATATTATACTATGTATTATTCCGCTGTGTATTCTGTTGAGGACAAGTTTATATAACTGTCCATTGATGTATTGACTCTGTTGTCTATTGTTGTTGTAAACTCTGATAATGATGTAATGTATAAAATATACAGTTTTTTGTTTAAAGATTATTCATTTATTTATTATATGTTGTTCCGCTGCGATTGTGAGATTCTAATATTGTTCTGTTGTTTCTTTCTGTTATGTTCTATCTTTTTCTCTCTTCTTCTACTTTTTCTTCTTCTTTAACCCTAACGGTACGGTTTTTCGGCAACGAAAAATCGCGTTCGTTACATTTGGTATCAGAGCTTATGGTTAAGCGACAACCATGGCTCTGTTGGGTATAACTCATTAGAGATAGAGTCAGCAGTATTCTAGAATGTGTGTGAGTGTAATAATATATACGAGTGCGTATTTGTTAGTGAATATAAAATGTTTTATATTGTGTTTGCTTATCCGTTGAGCTGTTTGTGGATTCTGATCGGTAGATGGGACGCCATATTATCGATAGGGATTTCTAAACTCTTAAACGAGGCAAGTTGACATAGTATCGTTTTAAATTGGGTAAATGAAATAATTTTACCTTGATGATATTTTGTATATAAAGGAATAATTTTTCGGAATTATTAAAGTGTATATGAATTGATTGTTGATTGTTGAATAAGTTAAATAAAACCACAGTTGTAAAAGAATAATTGTATAAGCAATTGAATTATAAGTATGGAGTTATAATTAAAATGATTTACACTTGTGAAATAATCTTATATATAAGAAGTGAAAATATATAAGTAAAAGGGTTTGTAAATGTGATTTATAATCTGAAAATGAAATTCCAAAGAAGTGTTTTGAAAGGATTTGATATTTTGGAAAATTGGTTTGGAGAAATTAAAGCTCTAAACTCTTTTCGGTCGCTGGAAAATAATCCTGATGATGATGGCCACATCATTAGAATTCATTTTCGGGTTTCCAAAAGAGGAATTGCTGCCAAATTATTTTAAATGAAGTTGTTTGGAAAATTTTGAGTTTGGTTTCGGGAATTCAAAAGATAATTGTATTGATTTCAAAAATGGTTTTGAAAGGTTGAAAGGACTCTGGAATCTTATTTAAAATATTATGAGAATGATAAATGAGTTGATAACTTATACAATTTGAATTTCGAAAGAATAAATTTAACTTAAAGGATGGAGTTAAATTAAAGAAAAGTTAAATAACATTGGAATTTGAATTGGATTTATAAGTGAAAACTTAAGTTAAACAAAAGGTGTTTGAAAAGGAATATAACTTAAGTGAAGTTGAATGAAGTTGATTTTGGTATCGAAGTAAATTAATAAGTGAATTAATGAAGTGAAGTCATTAAGAATTTGAACTTGAGTTATATAAATGAAATTCAACTTTAAATTGTTAAAGGAATTAGCAATTGAATTGATAAATGGATTGAATGTTAATCAATTGAATATAAATAATTAGTATGAAACAATGAATATAAGTGTTAATTCATTAAAAGCTAATGTTATTGGAAATTGAATAAATTGAATGAAAGTCAATAGAATATCAAACTAATTGGAATTAAAAGTGTTGGACCAAATTGAATGTAAATTAAATAATTTGGTTATGTTGAATATACATTGGTTATTATATGGATGTTGGTTGATTGAATATGAATTCATTAAGTGTTAATGAAATTGAATTAGCGAAATTAGAAGCTTAATTAATTGAATCCAACTTGGAAGAAAATGAACTTGAATAGAATTGAATTTGATTTGGATGTATACTAATTGGAAAATGAATAAATGAATGTTAGTAAAATTCCAATGTAAATGAATCAAATGGGATTTAAATTGAAAACCAATTCATTGAATATTAATGAGAATATGAATGAATATTGATTTGGTTATGGATGTTAGTTTAATGCTATTTGTTTGGTGGTTTCATTTGTTGCTTTAGTAGCATTTGCTATATTGACATATGTAGTTGTTGGTATATGTTGTATATTGATGTTATTTTCATATATACATGTTTCTCATGTTGTTGTTGAGTGTTTAGTAGGTGCGGATTGCGCTTGCTTCGCTTTTGGAGCTCGCTTTCACGCTATATTAGCCGTATATGCTCGCTAATAATAAATAAGGTACATATCTCGGATTAAATATCGTACTTTTACACTTTTTTCCCTGCGGGATGCCTCATCACTTGATGAGATGTATATTTGTGACATATATACTGTCATTTTTTTTCCGGATCGAGCCGCGCCAAGGAGACTATGGTGAATTTTTCCGAAAATTTAAGACGTTAGAATATTTTTGAGACAATTGGAAAATTTGTGAAAACTATAACTTTGATTTGGAGTTGAAAGTTAAAAAATAGTAGTTGTTTTTGAAAAGATAACTAAGTATGATTTGAAAACTTAGTAAAGTTATTATAAGAAGTTTAACCATGAATTTTGGGAAAATTAATAGATTCTGTAACTTTTCTTACTTGATAATTTCGAGGACGAAATTCTTTTAAGGGGGAAGTTTGTAACGACCCAGAATTTATATTAATTAAAAATTGGTATATTTAATTAATTTTAAATATTAATAAGTGAAATTTATAAGTAGAATAAATTTTATTTCGAATAATTTGATTTAATTGGATAATTAAATCGATAATTTAATATGTTAAATTATGGAAATAATTGAAAATTGAGTTAAATATGATTGAAAATGATTTGTGAAATTTTATTTTATGATATTGGAGTTATAGCAATGTTATAGAACTTTTAAAATCGAATTAAAAGTTAATTTTTGAAAATTGAATATTTTAATATTTAATCGACTAGTGAAATTAGCCATTTTTCGAACAGTCTCAGAATTGGAAGAAACTAGTTCCATTGGATCCGTAATAGTTTGTTATTATCGGATTTCAATTTTCGTAGCAATCGGAGTTTTCGTTTGACCGTGGCAGCTCGAAACGCATCGAAATTGTTTTAATATTAATTTGGCGAGTTAAAATAGCCATTTTTCAAAAAGTCTCGGATTTTGATGAAACCAGTTTCATCGGATCCGTAATGTGATATTATTGTATGGTTTCAAATTTCGTGTCAATTGGATTTATCGTTTGTCCAGTGCAAGCTAAAACGCCTAGAGAATCGTTTAATCGGTTTAATTTTAAATCGATCGTTTATTGCCATAACTCGCACAGATGACCGAATTAGCTCCCGAAACACGTTCCATTGTGTTCGGAACGCAGGGTAAACCTTAGAAACGCCAACCGGCATGCTTCATTTTGGAGTTCGGAAAATTTTCGATGAATAGTAATTTGGCAATTTTCTATATAAGCACCTCATTATCTTCACTTTGCAACAAACTCAAAGCCCTAGGGTTTTACCCTTCAGCCGCCACTTTCTGAAATTAATGGCCAGAAATTCATCTTCTTTCCTCCTCAATCTCTCCAAATCCGTTAGCAATTAGAGAAAGTGTTCAACTACAAAGTCGAAGAGCGTGAAGAGAGCTTCGAATCTATACGGTGATGATCGGAATTGGAGCGACGTGGAGGGGGCCACGTGCCTGCGTTCACCATCAGGTCGGCCTCCTTTTGCATGCCTAATAGGGGGCCGAGCTCCTTGTTATTGCAGCTGAAGGTGGAGCTTCGAATGGTGGTTCGTATGGAGGTAGTTGATCGTGTTCATGTTCGTCGTGGAGGTTGTATAATCAAACCCTAGTTGCTTGGAATGGGTTTCTTGTTACGTGATGGCCTAGGGATGTACGTGCACGTGGAAGATGAAGGTGGGACGGCTTGGATGCAGGGAGATGGGATCCTACAGTCCCGAATAATTAGGTTTAGAATTATAAAAATTTTGTTCTAAATTTGTATATAAATTCGTGTATCTTCTAAAATTCATATCTTTTTCGTACGAGGTCGAAAACGCACGAAACCAGTTGCGTTGGAATCGTATGGACGAGCAACACGCTATGGAAATGGATTGGAGTTGTTTGGAGTTAGTGAGAATTTCGGGTAAAATTAAATGCACGTTTAATTTTATTCGAAATAAAACGCTAAAACGAAATTAAAATCAAGGTGAGAACTTCTCACTCAATCGAATCGGTTTTTATTTTTATTTTAAATAGTTAGATTTAAATTTGCTTGAATGTATGTTGAATGACAATTGCAGTTATTGATTGCTGTTTGGTTGTAATATTAGATATAGTAGGATATATCTATATATAGCAATATATATATATATATATATATTGGCATATGTATATATTGGAGTTGATTTCCCGCATTGTATAGCGGATGAGACCCTATTGCGCCGCCTATTAAGCGGATAATATTTTATGAATCCCATATACTGCGATAATTCCGTACTGGAGCGGAATTGGTATTGTGCTAATATTTGTGGATGTAGGGAAATAGATTGGAGGGATCCAACTGGATTCCTCACCAGTATTTATTTGATTTTCAGATATTGTGATATTTGATTGATTATCATATCGATATATGATGTTTGTTGTCGTGATTGACTATTTGGTGCTGTTGCATCATCGGATCCATTTTTGAAGTTTAAAAATAACGATTTTGATTTTTAAAAGGATTTTTAAAGTAATTTTTGAAATTATACGTTTATTAAATTTTCGAATTGATCCATTTTAAATAAAATAAACGTTATAAATTTATATGTTAAAAAAATTAGGATTTTTGTGAAATATAACCGAAAAGTGATTTTTGAAATAAAAAGTTGATTAGTTTATAAAATGGTTTAAAATTGGATTTTTGAATTATTATAAACAATTTATATAAAAGTTGTATAAAATTGATATTTATAAATTAAAATATAGAAATTATAAAACGAGCTTTTTATAAGTGTTAAAATAAAGTTTGAACCTAGATTCATAAGTAAATAAGAATTTTTGATTTATAAATTAGTGTTGATATAAAAGAATGGATTTGTGAATAAATGAATTATAAGTAATTTACTTATAAACCGGATTTCGACATGTAAATGGGATATAAATAGAATTGGTTAATAAAGGAGATTTCTAAAACGAAGTAGTTATAAAATATAGAAATGGAATTTATAGACATTGTTTACAAATTCATAATCAATGGAATTTGATAAAATGAATGTTGAAATTGGTTAAGGAAGTATATTCACGATTTTGGACAGTGAATATATTATCAAATAAAATGTATATGCTTGGGAAAATGAATATTTTAAATTGAAGTTAATTGTTTTAACGATGTTTTAAAAGGTGTAAACATCAAAAACATAGATTTCAACATTCATTGTTGAAATAGACGTTTTCGAGAAATAGAAGGAAATGGTGGACTATAGCACTAATGTTATAGTAAATGGTTTCCGAAAGGAAATATTTTGTATAGTATTGGGATTTATATATCTATTTTAATTTTGAATCCCTATACTAGTGATTTTGGGTCGTCGTAACGATGTTTTACGCAACATTCGTTTTTGACCCAAATAAATGTGTTAAGAGAATGTTTTCCTTAAGTAATGAAACATATACTTAATTTTGATTTAAGTATATTGAATATTTTCAAATATTGAAAATAAATAGATTTGTGAAGTACTTATTATTAAATAAGTATGGAAATATTTTTCCAATGTGAAATGAACGTTTTAGAATTTATCCTTGTAAAGATAAATTGAAAGTAAATATTGAAAATCGATTGAAAATCGTACATCATAGATATTTTGGGATTATAAATTCACTATGGAATTTATAAAAGAAAGGGGATTAGTTTAAAAATAAACGTTGATTTATTTTAAAGTGTGGGAATAAATTTACGGATTTGGAACGTAAATATAAAGTAAATCGGTAAGGATTTATTTAAATTGGTTTAAATGAACCATTTTGAAATGAAAGTATTTCCGAGTAAGGAAAACGATTGAAATTTGTTTACAAAAGTGATAAAGGATTGAAAAGTGATTTGAAAATTAGTTTTCAAATGTTGAAGTGTGGGAAATTTTATATCTAGTAAAGATATTTTGGAAAGTAAATAATTTGGGAAATTATTTGGAATTTGATGATGTTGAGCATCTTTATTGATAGTTAAATAACCGACTATCAATATTTACCTTTAAATAGGTATTTGTTGTGATTGTTTGAAACTGAATGCCACACTTATTTTTAATATAAGCGCTCACTATTCGGGTTAGCCGGGAAAGGACCTTGGGGTCGTATAACCCATTCTAAATATGTGATACGTCGTAATGGATTGCATTTGATGACCGGTGTTAAAGACCGGATATTTTTGAAAACGGAAGGATTACCGTTGAGTTACTCTGCATCGGCAGATCTCCGATATAGAGGTTTTATCACCCTTAGTGATGGGAAGTCCGGACGTGATTAGAAATTATCCGGACTGCAAGGACTTCTTTGTAAGTGCCTTCGATTCTGTTCGAGCCTAGAACAGACTTGTATGGATTGTATGTCTGACATTACAAGTTGAGATATAAAGCTGATTTCTTTCAAATATATTTCTGTTGGTGGCGGAGAATTTATTCTCTTAGCTTAACACCCTTCTCCGAGACGTACAAGCTCAGAGGTTATATAGTTGAAGGTTATTAGTGATATACTCCCAATTTGGTAGTGTGGCATGCTGAGTGTTGCTGTGAAATGATCATTGTTTGATCATTTGTTTGATCATTTATCTTGGTGATCATTTCTATGATCATTTGTTGACCCAAAGCACAGCTTTTGTATAAAGCGTGGCTTTGTGGACGAGACTTCGTCGGACCTCACACCTCGAAAATGGTCAAAACAGGAAGGATGCAACAAGGTTATTATGGGTAGCGCCCCTTTAGTGTATGTCATTCCTTCTGGATAGAGGTGGTATCATGGTATGGAGCCCAGATATTTAACCTATGTTGTTGCTGCAAATTTTGTGGTTGTTGGAAATCGAGGATCCTCGGATAGATCGGTTACGATTGGGGGATTGCATATTCGTGTCAGTAGTTACCTAGTTTGAAAGGTAACCCGGCCTTGTGTTGGCAGAGATCCGGTTAGGTTCTCGGGGCGTCTTTCCAGAGGCGTTTCCATGTGGCAATGGGAAGTTCCTTGGCCTGACCATTTGTTGAAAATCCAAAGAAACAATACAATCTTGTACGGTTTTAGTTGTAGAACCTATCATTCACTTATGGTGGCGCCCCACTGTTTGGATGGTAGCTATAGTAGGCATAAGTGCAGAATGCCTATGCTGGCTAAGATTTATATCTTTATTTTCGAAATGAATTTTGCCTACACTATGCACTAGTAATGATATCAAATCTTTCTTTTTAATGCGTATCAAGCATCTTTGACTATCATAAGGAGAAATCTCCTTCGATTCTGCGTTTGCATTGTGTGTGTGTGCGGGAGGCCTTATGGTAGTCTCATTTTTAAAAAAAGCATTGCGAATTGACTTTAAAAATATTCCTCTATTTTGAATTTAAAGATAATCTGTTTTAGTTCTCACACCAGTCACATGACTGACTCGGAGTTTATTGTTTTCCTTCCTAAACTCTAGGTGCCCACCAATTTTCACACGGGCAGTCTAGAGTCAGGTTTATCCGGTTATTCTGGATTTAGGAGTGCTATGGAGCTCAGAAGGCGAGCTACATATCGAGACGTACCACTTATATATGATATTATACTATGTATTATTCCGCTGTGTATTCTGTATGAGGACAAGTTTATATAACTGTCCATTGATGTATTGACTCTGTTGTCTATTGTTGTTGTAAACTCTGATAATGATGTAATGTATAAAATGTACAGTTTTTTGTTTAAAGATTATTCATTTATTTATTATATGTTGTTCCGCTGCGATTGTGAGATTCTGATATTGTTCCGTTGTTTCTTTCTGTTCTGTTCTATCTTTTTCTCTCTTCTTCTACTTTTTCTTCTTCTTTAACCCTAATGGTACGGTTTTTCAGCAACGAAAAATCACGTTCATTACTGTTACAGATGATTACAACAGTAGTAATGAAGAATTTCGAGTACAATAGTTGTATTGAAGTGTAGAAATGAATCCGGCAGAGTCTGGACGTCTAATAGCCAAAAGGTCCTCTTTCTGTAGGCTTCAGAAGGCTATTTATAGGCGTAGGAGGCTGAGATTGCGCTCAAACTTCGGGAGACTTCTTCTGGCACGTGAGTGGGCATACGCGACCGACCCTACCAAGTTTCGACTCGATCTGTTATCAATACGAAATGATTTCGTATCCATCAAAAAATGATCCAATCGAGCTGAAACTTGGCAGGAACATTCCTTACCATGTATGCAAGCTGCTGTGAAAATTTCGTTGCATTTGGATCAGCGGTATAGGAGATATGATCGATACGAATTGGTGTTCCTCGTTGACTGCAGAGTTCGAATCCATGCTTTCGCATCCATCTTCTTCGACTCGATTAGAAGCGCGTGTGCATCGACGACGTGGCGCTACTTCCTAGGCCAGATCCTGAATTTGTGCCGAGTTGAAGGCCTCTTCCTTCGAACCATGCTCATCCTTAGCCGCTTTGAATGATTCTTTGCTTGATTCGCGCTCGCATCCATAATTCTCGTTCATAACTTTGCTTCGCATCTCTATCCAACAGCGCATCGTACCGTTCTTCGTATCGATGTTAGGAGGGCGTTTCGTGTTTATCTATCCGATCGATACGAAACAATGTTATGCGAGGCGATCGATACGAAAAACATACGAAAGGTATGGATACGAAGCTAGATACGAACGAGGCTTTACCTGATGGATACGAAAGTGCCAAAGTCCATCTGCTATCGATACGAGAGTATCGATTCGAAACATGCCACCTCTTCCCATCCTGACCGATACGAAACCATTGAGCCGTGTCCATGTTGATCGATACGAACAGTATCGATCCGAAGTCCTTCACCCTGTTCTACCTTTGATCGATGCGAACCCTATCGAGTCGAACCAAAACCGATCGATACGAAACACCAACTACCTGATCGATACGAAACATATCGATACGAACCATCCCTGCTGATCTATGCGAAATGCATCGATATGAATCGTGCCTTGCACACCGATGGATACGAACAGCATGTTCTTCCTACCTTGCATCGATCATATCTCCTTCATATGAACTCCAATTTACCTGAAATTTGAAACATATCCTCTCTTAGTCCTTATCATCATCTCCATTCAATTTCGTCCCGATCGGAGCTCAACCAAATTTTGACGACATCGATTGCAGCCTTGATTCCAATCGATCTCCAATCCCAATATCCATCATTCCTTGCCAATTTGCCAATATCCATCATTCCAAAGTCCATAGCCAATTCCACGTCCATTCGAACTCGACAACCGAGTCCTAATCCATCCTTATCCAATAGCCAATAACCGAATCCAGGACCTCTCCGGGTCGATATCCAAATTCATAACCTTTCCGGGCTCTTGCCAAGCGCAATCCACACCTGACGACCGTGGTCCAGTGTCCCTGAACATTGTGCTAACCTCTCCGGGTTCTTGCCAAGCGCAATCCACACCTGACGACCGTGGTTCAGTGTCCCTGGATGTTGTACAATGCCATGGCTTAAGTCCTAAGCCGAATCCTGGTCTCTCCGGACCTTTGTTGAGCATAGTCCATACTCAACGATCTGAAACAATAACCGATAACATGGGGCCTAAGTACTAGGCCGAATCCTGGTCTCTCCGGACCCTTGCTGAGCATAGTCCATACTCAGCGACCTGAAAATAACAATTGATAATACAGGGCCTAAGTCCTAGGCCGAATCCTGGTCTCTCCAGACCCTTGTCGAGTATAGTCCATACTCGATGACCTGAATGAGTCAATTTACCACGTTTGGGCAAAGTGACTCACCCCTTTCCAGGCATAATCCATACCCGACGACCGTTTATCAAAAACCAGATAAAAATCCAATCAAAATCCAATCCAAAATCCAAATCCATAATCCAAATCAAAACCAGAAAATCAGAAATCCAAACCAGCGTCCAAAACCAAAAACAATCATCCAAAGGAAAATCCAAATCAGAAAGCAAACAAAACTAGGAGTTCAATCCAAACTCCAAAACCAAACCAGAAAAACCAAGTGTCCAATCCAATACAAAAAACAAATTTCACAAACCATAGCATCGCGGTTTATCATCATTCAGAGCATGCCTAGGGGCTATCTATGTCCCCTTACATGTGTGAATGACTTTGCCGTTTTCCAATAGTTTGTTACTTATTTCATATTATCCTGGTTAATGGATAATCAATCGACCGTCATTCCTGGGCCTCACATCGTCATGGCGTGAGGTAGTCGGTGGTTGCTCTTGTTCCATCGCTGCATTCCTTCTGACATATTGTCGCAACTGTCCATTCCTTACATGCTCCTCGATTATATCCTTTAAGTGCCTGCAGCTATTGGTATCATGTCCATCCAAATCATGGAAGAGACAGTGCCTTCCTGATGCCCTCTCCCATTCTGATGGTTCTCTCCTTGCCGGCCTTCGGTAAGGGAGGCGATTCCGAGTTTCCACTTAAATCCGCTCCAACGTCTCATTCAATCCTGTGTATGTGGAAAACTTTGAATCCTTCCATCGCTTCCTAGCTTTTCCAGAATCATCGTCCAACTTCCCCTTTCCTTTATCTTTATCTGAACCTCTACTGGATGGTCCTCCATCCTCGGTTGCATTTACCTCCTTCAACTTTAAACCCATACTCGCATCTTCTTGCTGAAGGAACCTTTCGGCTTCATGAAAGAATTCCTCGAGATCTTGTGGGGGATCTCGTACCAAAGATACCTTAAAGTTCGATCCTCTCTGATTTCCGATACTGCCGCCATCAAAACCATCGATGGATCTGGCCGATCCACCGAAGCAACCACCGCATTGAATCGGGTTAGGAAAGCCCTGAGTGATTCATCCATCCTTTGCTTTACCGATGCCAATGTCATTACATTCTTCGGACTCTTGATATGTACTCGAAACTGCCCCAAAAACCTATCCACCAATTCCCTCCAAGTTCTGATAGATCCTTCTCCCAGCTGCCTAAACAACATTACAGCTAAGTCCGTCAAGTACAAAGGGAAGCATCGGACCATCACTTCCTCCGATGCCCCCAGCACCTCCATGTGTCTGGTGTACCTTATCAAGTGATCAGTTGGGTCTGCCTTGCCATCATATACCTCCATACTAGGTAACTTAAACTTAGGTGGATTTTGTGCCATCCTTATTTCCCGAGCAAATGGACTCCTGTTCACCCCTTTCAAGTCTCTATTGGTCAAGCCACCTCGCACAGTTTTCCTGATTATCTCTACCAATCCAGCGTTGTCTGTTAGGGGTTGCCCCCGAGGGAACTCTGACACATATTCTTCATGTGGCTCATTAGCAGCAACGTTGGCTCTAGCCTGTTGAACTCCTTCCAAAGGTCCTCCCGTGTTGGATCCTACGGACCTGCCCCCAAGCCCTTGTTGATTGCCTTTCGGTTCTGTATCCTGTCCTCCATTGGGTTCCATAACCCTAGTTCCTTGTCCTTCATCCACAACCGCTGTAGCTGTTCCTAAGTTCTGTGTCCCTACAGCTCTCATCTGCTCAAAGAAAGTATGCATCATTTCCTGTTGACTCTTCAACAACCTCTCTTGCAGTGAATTTGTTATAGCTTCCATTTCGTCTCTGGTGATGTAGATGGAGGCTTGCCCTTCTCCAGCTCCAGAGGATACTTCTTGGCTTCCTTCCAGCTGGCTTCTCTCAGACCTTTGCCTTCTACTATTTTGCCTAGTCATTGTCTTCAAATCCAAACTCCTCAAACTTCTTCAAATCTGAACTTCGAATACGATGTAGAGGGTGCTAGTCTTTCTCAGTGAAAGCACCGAAGTGTTTGCGCCAAAAATGGTCACAAACCCCAAATACTATGAAAGCACCAGTATATGAACACAAATCAGCGATATTCAAACACAAATATCAGATCTTAGCAAATAACAAACAACAATTCGGAAATAATGAACAAAGACACAAGATTTATAGTGGTTCGGCTATCTCCGGCCAACGTCCACTTCAAAGTTTTATCCTTTTATTGATTATCCTGGCTGGTTACAGATGATTACAATAGTAGTAATGAAGAATTTCGAGTACAATAGTTGTATTGAAGTGTAGAAATGAATCCGGCAGAGTCTGGACGTCTAATAGCCAAAAGGTCCTCTTTCTGTAGGCTTCAGAAGGCTATTTATAGGCGTAGGAGGCTGAGATCGCGCTCAAACTTCGGGAGACTTCTTCTGGCACGTGAGTGGGCAAACGCGACCGACCCCACCAAGTTTCGACTCGATCTGTTATCGATACGAAATGATTTCGTATCCATCAAAAAATGATCCAATCGAGCTGAAACTTGGCAGGAACATTCCTTACCTTGTATGCAAGCTGCTGTGAAAATTTCGTTGCATTTGGATCATCGGTTTGGGAGATATGATCGATACGAATTGGTGTTCCTCGTGGACTGCAGAGTTCGAATCCATGCTTTCACATCCATCTTCTTTGACTCGATTAGAAGCGCGTGCGCATCGACGACGTGGCGCTACTTCCTAGGCCAGATCCTGAATTTGTGCCGAGTTGAAGGCCTCTTCCTTCGAACCATGCTCATCCTTAGCCGCTTTGAATGATTCTTTGCTTGATTCGTGCTCGCATCCATAATTCTCGTTCATAACTTCGCTTCGCATCTCTATCCAACTGCGCATCGTACCGTTCTTCGTATCGATGTTAGGAGGGCGTTTCGTGTTTATCTATCCGATCGATACGAAACAATGTTATGCGAGGCGATCGATACGAAAAACATACGAAAGGTATGGATACGAAGCTAGATACGAACGAGGCCTTACCTGATGGATACAAAAGTGCCAAAGTCCATCTGCTATCGATACGAGAGTATCGATTCGAAACATGCCACCTCTTCCCATCCTGACCGATACGAAACCATTGAGCCGTGTCCATGTTGATCGATACGAACAGTATCGATTCGAAGTCCTTCACCCCGTTCTACCTTTGATCGATGCGAACCCTATCGAGTCGAACCAAAACCGATCGATACGAAGCCGATCGATACGAAACACCAACTACCTGATCGATACGAAACGTATCGATACGAACCATCCCTGCTGATTGATGTGAAATGCATCGATACGAATCGTGCCTTGCACACCGATGGATACGAATAACATGTTCTTCCTACCTTGCATCGATCATATCTCCTTCATACGAACTCCGATTAACCTAAAATTTGAAACATAGCCTCTCCTAGTCCTCATCATCATCTCCAATCAATTTCGTCCTGATCGGAGCTCAACCAAATTTTGACGACATCGATTGCAGCCTTGATTCCAATCGATCTCCAATCCCAATATCCATCATTCCTTGCCAATTTGTTGATATTCCAGCCTTGACCAAAAGGTGGGATAATAATTATGATAATGCACAACCTTAGAAAGGACAATACAAATGTTGATTCATTGGATAAACTGGCTAGTTATAAGGATGCATAGCTGTTGGGAATCATACTAATAGAAGTTTTATTGACTCCAAGCATTAACAAGATAGATGTAGATTGAACCTTAGAGGTTGAGGAAGAGGAGTTGTAGATGACTCTAACTAGAGAATATTTTCTAAAAGAGACTCTCCTGGATTGAAGGAATAAATGACGGAAACTCCTATGTAGGGTACATTAGTTCATTATGTAGGAAGGGGTATTGTATATGAGAGGATTCTCGACGCCCCTACTGAGGCGTGTCATCAAATATGAAGCTAAAAAGATCCTTGCATATGTGTATTAAGGAAGCTATAGTGATCATCCTGGAGGGTAGACATTTGTAAAGAAAGTTCTTCGCTATGGATATTTCTAGCCAACAATCAACTGGGATGCAGCTGATTACTCTATGAGATGTGACAAGTGTCAGAGTTTTGTGAAGATACTAAAAGCCTCGTCAATTGAGCTTATCAGGGGTAAAAGGGGAAATTTCAAAAAAATAATTCTTTTTATCAATTTTTAATAGATCTTATTTTGCATTTACATTAATAAATTTTCACACTAAATCATATTTAGGATTATTAATAAAGGGGTATAGTTTTTCCTTTTCTTAATTATACTAAATTTTTATATTTGTATATTATGATTTATCTTTACTGAATATAGTATATGTTGTGTTTTTATTTTACTTTACTTTAACTTCATATTTTAATTTATGGTGTATTCGCATTCACAGTGCAAACATTGTAACTATTATAAATATGGAAGGTTACCTACTTTAAGGTGTACATAAATGAATGGATGTCATATGTAAATAAATAGCCGTCGAGATCTATGGTTATTATATACATTATAATGTTAAGGGATTATAATTTTAACATCAAAAAGATCTTACATGCAATCAGTAGCAAAAACATACACATCTTCAATTTTTGACCATTGATTAATTCATTATATCATTTTACATTCATTAGATAACACACACACACACACACACACGTATATGTGATGCAGCGCACCAGGCTTTGAGTCGCGTGAGCGACCTAACACCATGCCTTGAGTCGCCTGAGCGACCTAATGACCTATGAAGCTAACGGCTCAGGAAAACAAGGCCGCATTTCTTAAGTCGCTCGGATAAGCCGCATTGTTATCTTAAGTCGCTCATTCTTATGTCGCGCCATGATAGGTCGCTGGTTCTTAAGTCGCTTGCCTTATGCCGTAGTTCTTTAAGTCGTTCAGCATGCCACATTTCTTAAGTCGTTCGCAGGCCATTTCTTAAGTCGCTTACTATATGCCGTATGTTGCTTATGTCGTTGATCTTCTTATGTTGTATTGTTGTACTGATATGTCGCTGATGTTATGTCGTTATGTCGTATGTCGTATGATGTGTTAAGTCACATGTACCGTAAGTCGTATGTCGTGTGATTGTGTTAAGTCGCATGTACCTTATGTCGTATGTTGTTGTGATGTATTGTTTCTTAAGTCATTTCTATTTGTTAAGTCGTATGTTGTATTTCTTATGTTGCAGGTGTTAAGCCGTGTAATGTTGGGTCGTGAGTCGCTGTGTTGAGTTGTAATTCCTATCAATAGGGTTGTGTTGTCATTGTAAAGAGGAGTTGATTTTGAATAAAATTGTTTTTGTGCTTTTGCCACTTTTGTTGAAGTTGAGTGTGATCTCCTTCTTCTTCCATCTTCAGATATTTGAGTGTGCTCGAATCAATGAATTTGAAGTCGATTCACGGAATCTCGTACGCGAGATCAACGTCGAAGAATCGTAGATCTTCTAAAGAGGAATCGTGCGCGATCAACGTGTTGAAGATAGCTAGAATCCGGTATCTCGAGAGATCAATGGATTTGGGCATTTATCGTTCTATTGGGTTTATTGACACGAAATCATTTCGTGAGGAAGAAAGCTGTGCCAAATTGGTATCCAACATTATTAGCACGTCAAAGTTTATATCCGCTGCGTCACTTAATTGGTATCAGAGCTAAGTTCAAAGCCGTGCAGTTCATATCAGTGACAGAGCCATATCAGATCCGAGACATAGCAGTTCAATCTAGTTCGAAGTCGAGCTAAGTCAAAGCTGAGCCGAGTTAAGGAAGTTAGATCGGAGCTAAGTCAAGGAAAAGAGATTGTGAATGAACATGCCTCTGAGACGTGCTAATCGCTATCATAATGTTGAATATGTATATAGAAGACAAGAAGCTGAACAGATGGAGCAGCGTATCAATGAAAAGTTCAATGAGGGTATTGAGAAGTTGGAGAAATTGATGAAGGACATGAATCAAAGTCAAAGGAGAACTTCACCAGTTTCGAACCATAGTGGAAACAGGGTTTCACCATCAGTTTCGGAAGAACGGAGGACGTCACCCCAATCTTATCGAGAGAGGAGAGAATCTTCAGTTTCAATGAGGCGAGAACACTGTGAGTATCGAAATGAAGAATGAAGAACCCACGTGAGTTTGAGAATGAACCATATCGTGATGTTGAAAGACAAGGTAAAAGGGATATGTATGGTCGAAGAGATGTAGATGGACGGGATCGATATCGAAGTACATATGATTTTGAGGAGGATGGTGATGGAGGTAGTATTCATTATCGAGATCGAGGCCAAGTGCGAAATCGATATCTTGATTCAGAAAATGATCGTAAATGGGAGTCAGGTATGAGGATGGAAATTCCAAAATTCATAGGTGGTATGCAAGCAAAAGAATTTCTTGATTGGTTGTCGAATGTTGAGGAAATTTTGGAATTCAAGGAGGTGCCTAAGAATCGAAGAGTTCAATTAGTTGCTACAAGGCTAAGGGGAAGAGCTATGGCTTGGTGGCAGCAAACTAAACTAACTTAGGAGAGAATGGGAAAATCAAAAGTTGTCACTTGGAAGAAGATGAGAAAGATGATGAAAGCAACTTTCTTGCCGTACAATTATCAATCTCTTACGTATCAACGTTTGCAGAATTTGAGACAAGGGACGAGGACAGTGAATGATTATGCAGATGAATTCTATCAATTGATTGCAAGGAATGATATTATGAAAACCGAGGAACAACTTCAGCTAGATATATCGGAGGGTTACGAATGCAAATTCAAGACATGGTGAATATGTTTAATCCAATGTTTGTTGCTGAAGCACATCAGAAAGCTCTAGCTTGGGAGAAACAAGGGAGACGAGGAGGTGGTGTGTTTGTGGGTTCTAACAACCGTAATAAAGGTGCTAGTAGCAGTGCTAGTGTTTTCAAGGCAGTCAACAAACCAGTTGTCAGTGAAGCCGCTAAAGCAAAGGTCAACAACAGTATCAAGTGCTATAATTGTCAGGAGTTTGGTCATAAAAGTAATGAATGTACAAAGACAAAGAAGAGAGCATTGGTTGCAGAGGAATGTGAGTATGAGGATGTGGAAGCTGAAGTTGACTATTCTCAACCATCAAAGTTTGATGAAGATGAAGAAGTTGTGTCAGGGGATGAAGGGTGTAACTTGATGATAAGAAGGTCTTTTTAGTGCCAAAGCGTGAGAATGATTCTAGTTGGCTAAGAAGCAATATCTTTCAATCTACATGTACTATCTTGGGAAAGGTTTGTCGATTTGTTATTGATGCGGGAAGCTGTGATAACATTATTTCTGAAGAAGCCGTTACGAAGTTAGGGTTGAAGACTGAAAATCATCCTAGATCTTATAAACTGGCATGGTTAAAGAAAGGTGGAGAAGTGACAGTGGGAAGACGAGCTTTTGTTACATTTTCTATTGGGAAGAAGTACAAAGATGATATATGATGTGATGTTGTAGATATGGATGTGTGTCATCTACTATTGGGAAGACCGTGGAAATATGATAGGGCTGTACAACATAATGGTCGCACCAACAGCTACAGTTTCATGTTTGAAGGTACTCAAATTACTTTAGTTCCTAGGAAGCGTGAGCAAAGTGAAAGAAAATCAGAGAAGAAGGTGGAATCAACAAGTTTATTATCTTCGAAAGAATTTGTTGAAGAAGTGAAAGATAGTGATGAAATGTTTATGTTGATTGGGTATGAAACAAGTGAAGACCGTGAACTTCCTGTGGAAGTTAGACCGGTGTTAAATGAATTTGAAGATGTCTTTCCTGTGGAATTACCCAAGGAATTGCCGCCACTGAGGGACATACAATATCAAATTGATTTAGTGCCAGGTGATGTTTTACCGCATAGGCCACATTATCGTATGAGTCCAAAGGAGCATGAAGAGTTGAGGAGACAGGTCGAGGAGTTGCTTGAGCAAGGGCGTGTTCGAGAAAGTCTCAGTCCTTATGCTGTACCAGCTCTGTTGGTACCAAAGAAAGATGGTTCGTGGAGGATGTGTACGGATAGCAGAGCACTCAACAAAATAACTGTCAGATACAGATTTCCTATGCCAAGACTTGATGATCTATTGGATCAACTTAGCGGGTCTGTAATCTTTTCAAAGATCGATCTTAAGAGTGGTTATCATCAGATTCGCATAAGACCAGATGATGAATGGAAGACCGCATTCAAGACTTGAGAAGGATTATATGAATGGCTGGTTATGCCGTTTGGTCTATCTAATGCACCAAGTACATTTATGAGGATGATGAATCAAATTTTCAGACCTTACATTGGGAAGTTTGTTGTAGTTTACTTTGATGATATCTTGATATATAGTGCGAGCACGGAGGAGCACATTCAACACTTGTGAAAGGTGTTAACCATTCTTCGTCAAGAACAATTCTATGCAGCGACGAAGAAATGCGTGTTCATGACGCCAAGTGTTTTATTTCTGGGTTATGTTGTGTCTGAGGAGGGGATACAAGTGGACCAGAGTAAAGTAGCCGCAATCAGAGATTGGCCACAGCCAAAAACTATAACAGAAGTCAGAAGTTTCCATGGGTTAGCTTCATTTTATCGAAGATTTATACCGCACTTTAGTAGTGTAATGTCCCCTGTTACTGATTGTATGAAAGGAAAGAAGTTTTCATGGACGGAAGAGGCAGGATCTGCTTTTGAACAGATCAAGGAACTGTTAACCTCAGCACCAATTCTAGTGTTGCCAGATTTTCATTTGCTATTTGAGTTACACACAGATGCGTCTAAAGTTGGAATTGGAGGAGTGTTGAGTTAGAAGGTCGTCCGATTTCCTATTTCAGTGAAAAACTTTCGGGAGCGAAGATGAGATACAATACTTATGATGTGGAGTTTTATGCAATTGTGCAAGCTGAAGCATTAGAGACATTACTTGTTCCATAAAGAATTTGTTTTGTATACGGATCATGAAGCATTGAAGCATTTACAAGGGCAGAATAAAATTGCAGCTAGGCATGCATCGTGGATAGCTTATTTGCACCAATTTACATTTGTCGTCAAGCATAAGTCTGGAGTAACTAATCGAGTTGCCGATGCATTGAGTCGGAGGGAGAATTTACTAACAACCATGCGAGTAGAGGTGATGGGTTTTGACTTACTTCCAGATTTTCTTACATCAGATTCTTATTTTTCCAAGATCTTAGACAAAGTCAAGCAGGAAGCATGGATGGATGTATGCTGGTTGAAGGTTTTCTGTTCAGAGGAAATCAGTTGTGTATTCCAGATTGCAGTCTCCGAATGAAAATCATCAAAGAATTACATGAAGAAGGACACGTGGGTCGGGACCTTACTTTGAATTTGATCTCAAAGTCTTATTTCTGGCCGTCAATGAGGAAGGAGGTTGAAAAGTTTGTTCAGAGGTGCCATATTTGTCAAGTTTCAAAGGGAACCGCGATAAATGCAGGTTTATATTTGTCGTTGCCTATACCAACTAAACCATGGGTGGATGTTAGTATGGACTTTGTATTGGGTTTGCCGAGGACGCAACGTGGCAATGATTCTATATATGTGGTGGTTGATCGTTTTTAAAAAATGGTACACTTTATCGCATGCAAGAAGACAGTAGATGCAGTTAATGTCGCACAGTTATACTTCAGAGAGATCTATCGTCTTCATGGGTTGCCAGAATCTATTGTTTCAGATAGAGACACTCATTTTCTGAGTCATTTTTGGATGAGTCTATGGAGAATGGTCGGGACAAAGCTAAAATTCAGTAGTGCTTATCATCCGCAGACGGATGGACAGACAGAAGTTGTGAATAGATCCCTAGGTAATCTATTGAGATGCCTCGTAAATAACAATTTGAAGAGTTGGGATTCCAAGCTGTGTCAAGCTGAGTTTGCACACAACCATGCAGTTAATCGTAGCACTGGGTTCAGTCCATTCCAGGTCGTTTACTCGACAATTCCTAAAGGACCATTGGATTTATCTATAGTACCACAGCAGAAAGGAGTGATCAAACGAGCTAGTGATTTGGTGAATGAGTTGCAATAATGCAACAAGGTTGTGCAAGAACGCCACAAGGTTGTGCAAGAATGATTGCTTAAGGTGAATGAGAAATATAAGCAACTCGCAGATATCAAACGACGACATGTTGAATTCAAAGAAGGAGATTTTGTATATGCAGTATTGACTAAAGATCGATTTCCTATTGGTGCTTACAACAAATTAGCTGCGAGAAAGATTGGTCCTTTGGAGATCATACAGAAGATTAATGAGAATGCTTATGAGTTAAGATTGCCGGATCATATCCATACTGCTGACGTTTTCAACGTCAAACACTTGATTCCATATCATGAGAATAAGCATATCGAAGAAGAGGAAAATATGAATTCGGGGTCGAATTCTTTTCAACCAGGGGAGGATGATGCAGCGCACCAGGCCTTGAGTCGCGTGAGCGACCTAACACATGCCTTGAGTCGCGTAAGCGACCTGACACATGCCTTGAGTCGCGTGAGCGACCTAACACCATGCCTTGAGTCGCCTGAGCGACCTAACGACCTATGAAGCTAACGGCTCAGGAAAACAAGGCCGCGTTTCTTAAGTCGCTCGGATAAGCCGCATTGTTATCTTAAGTCGCTCATTCTTATGTCGCGCCATGATAGGTCGCTGGTTCTTAAGTCGCTTGCCTTATACCGCAGTTCTTTAAGTCGTTCAGCATGCCACATCTCTTAAGTCGTTCGTAGGCCATTTCTTAAGTCGCTTACTATATGCCGTATGGTTCTCATCTCGCTGATCTTCTTATGTTGTATTGTTGTACTGATATGTCACTGATGTTATGTCGTTATGTCGTATGTCGTATGATGTGTTAAGTCGCATGTACCGTAAGTCGTATGTCGTGTGATTGTGTTAAGTCGCATGTACCTTATGTCGTATGTTGTTGTGATGTATTGTTTCTTAAGTAGTTTGCTATTTGTTAAGTCGTATGTTGTATTTCTTATGTCGCAGGTGTTAAGCCGTGTAATGTTGGGTCGTGAGTCGATGTTGTTGAGTCGCTGTGTTGAGTGTAATTCCTATAAATGGGGTTGTGTTGTCATTATAAAGGGGAGTTGATTTTGAATAAAATTGTTTGTGTGCTTTTGCCACTTTTGTTGAAGTTGAGTGTGATCTTCTTCTTCTTCCATCTTTGGATATTCGAGTGCGCTCGAATCAGCGAATTTGAAGCCGATTCCCGGAATCTCGTGCGCGAGATCAACGTCGAAGAATCGTAGATCTTCTAACGTAGAATCGTGCGCGATCAACGTGTTGAAGATAGCTAGAATCTGGTATCTCGAGAGATCAACGGATTTGGGCATTTATCGTTCTATTGGGTTTATGACATGAAATCATTTCGTGAGGAAGAAAGCTGCGTCAAATTGGTATCCAACATTATTAGCACGTCAAAATTTATATCCGCTGTGTCAATATGTATATCTGTGTGTGCGTGTGTTCGACTTTAAAATAAAATTTCTTTTTTCGAATGAATGGTAAAATAAATTTGTACATGATATATGTTTTTTTATAATTTGTATTCGGACAAAATATTTGAATTATTCAAGTAATATTTTTAAACAAATCCAAAAGATAAAATTTCTTTTTCTCAATTGTATATATATATATTTGCATTAATTAGATCGTAGTATAAATATATAATTCGGTTTTTTTCCAAAACTGAGAAGCAAAAATGAAATACACACATACACGTATGTTAAATAAATCAAATGGTTTTAAATACATATATATAATTTTTTCATTTGAATAATTGAAAATATTGAACTTATATATATAAGCAAGTTATTGAAAAATTGAAAATATTTTACTTATATATAACCAAGTCATGAAAAAGAAATAGTATTTTTGGAAAGTATTTAAACAATACATATACTCCTTATTTAAAACATATTTTAAATATTAATTATAATTTCCAGGAATCAAAAATTAATACTTCTAATGGTTGATATTACAAAGACGATGATAGAAATATTAATCAATATACATGTACACGCATACACAGAAATTAATCTATATCTATACATACATACATACATAGTTTTTTTGGAAAATTAGAACTTTATCAACATACAAAATAAAGTTGAACGTAAATAGTTAGCTAACCATATAATACCAACCCTTACAAAATACTTATAATAAACATAACAAAATCAATTAATTATATTGGTAATACTACTTGCACTCCTATCACAAGCATTTACTACGAAACACATTTCCCAACTTCATTTACTTCATTCCACCAAACTACTTATTTCCACTTCCATATTTTGAACCATCTCCAAGAGGGCGACTAATTCTAGGAGGAGAAAGAAGATAAAAAAACGTGAATTCCTTCCGGTAATGAGTGGGAGGAATTGTCCCCCTTTTAAAAAAAATCAATAAACGGTGTTCAGAAACATGTTTATAGAGTTACATGAGTTTCAGAACTCTATTTTTTCCTTAAACGGCTTTCTGAAAACCATTTAGGACATAAAAGGTTTTTATAAACATGAAATTTTCCTCAAGGACAGTTTTAGGGCTTTTTTGGGTGTAGGACAGCCCGCTAATCATTTTCTCTAAAGGACAATTTATCGTTTTTTCTTTCCAGCCCACTTTCACGCGCTTCTTTTTCTTCCTTTTGATCAAAATTTTCAGTCACGATCAAATATCTCTCTCGCAATAAAAATATCGATCTACTTTGTTCGGTTATTTCAATTTCGTCCTTCTGAAATTGTAGTTCATCGATCATTTTTTTCTTACGTGCATTTTATTGATTTCGTTTTTTTCATATTTGTACAGTTATTAATTTTTTCTTCAAATTGTATTAATTAGGTATGCTTATATTACTTTATTTTTTGTTGTTTTTCTATTTGAGTTAAAAAATTTAGCCATGCTTTCTAATTGTGTTCATTTTTACAAATGATATGCAGTGTTGTTGTTCTCATTGTTTGTTCGTTCATCTATGGCAAATTGTGGAAGTAGCAGCAGGTTCTTTATTATTATTCGTTTCTTTATGCAGTGTTGTTTTTTAATTTGCTTTTCATTTAATTTATCTTGCATTTTCTTGCATTAATGTTGGGATGATTGGAAAAGTGTTATTGCTTGGGTTGTTATAAAGTTGTGATATAGTGGAAAATCATCATATTTTAGGTTCGGTTTTTTGGTATCATTTTTATTTTTTCTTAGTATCATTTTTTATTATTATCTGTAACCAGGTATCAGTTTTGTGAAATTGAGTAATTAATGTTCTAAATTGAATATATTTTTACTAATGTTTATTTTTTATTTTTTTGGCAGTGGGGATAACAGTCTTCTTTGTCTGTTTGTGTTGAATAATAACACTTTTAGCACTCGATTGTCTATTGATTGCTCTTTGTATGATTTGAAGAATGGGATATAAGCTTGTGATGATTGGAAAAATAACATTGATTGGGTTGTATATAAGCTTGTGATAGAGTGGAAAAGTATCATATCTTAGGTTCAGTTTTCTGGTATCATTTTTATTTTTTCTTAGCATCAATAATTTTGATTATCGGTAACTAGGTATAAGTCTTTTATACCTTAGGTATCAGTTTTCTAAAATGGAAAAACTAATTTTCTAAATTGAACATGTTTTTACTAATGTTTTTTGGCAGTGGTGATAATGTGGCATAGGTAGACCATCAGTTAAGCCTAAATGAGGATTTTCATATTTTCAGAACAATCAAAACAGATGTGGCGAGTGCAAAACAGCTTGGTCATAATAAATGGAATTGTCAAGCTTCGAAGAGAATATGATTTGATTTTTCATTTTGAATTTTTTTAGATTAATAAGTGGATGTGTGACTTATTTTGGTGGTTTATTGTGATCGAACCTTTTGTTATCAATTTGTATTCAGTATAACATATTATCAAATTGATTTTATTTTCAAGTATTTAGTATAAGTGATGTTATCAGTTTTAGTATTAGTTAAATGTTTTTACAGTATCAGTTCTGGTGTTTGTTTTTACAAGTAAGAGTAGCTTTGTTTTAAGAACATAACATAATTATTTCATAAGTATCAAATTGCAATAGAACATCATTACTTCACAAGTACAAATTTCAACAGAATTACATTACTTTACAAGTATCAAATTTAATTGTGAAACATCACAATGTGAATTCAGTTCTTTTCTTTTCTTTCTTCTTCTAAGCTTGATATGTATTTAGATAGACTCCAACAATGTTCATCATCTGTCAATATTGTATGTACAATCTTTGATCTTGTGGATAATATTTCCTTATTTTCAAGTTTTATTGGTATTCTGCTTTTGTTCAGTGAAACGGTGAATATCATTACAAATATTCCATAGTCAAGCCTGTCAAAACCAAAATGTAATGCTAGTATCAGTTTGCATAAGTTGTATTATAAGGTTTACAATTAATACAAAACATTGAATTTTAGGGATAATGGTACAAGCATATTGTGGCGCCCCATCTCTATAATCACGCAAGCTAAGGACAATACGGAGTAATGCCATCAACTAGCACGAAGAATAAGGCTGTTTAGGAGCAACCATCCGCGTGATTACTTTGTGCGAGCACCAATATGTCATATAGAATAACATGCATTTCATTTCAAGAGGAAATCCGACATACCGATACAAACTCAAAGTTACTACATAGTGGCTATACAATCTTCGGAAACAAATATAGAAATAAGCATAACATAAATCAGTCACAGATATCCATATCACAAAGGCAGAAATAAGTATGAATATAACACATAGAAGTGTATATCAGAGTAGTGGGCAAACATGATCCACAAGATAACAAAAGAATAGATACAAGTGCTAGAAAAAAGAATATGTATACATCAAGGAGTCTCTATCTCGAATGTATAAAACAAAAACTACTAATCTAAAGTAGTTAGCCAAAAGTCAGATAATAACCCCCAGATAAGGAGTCAAGCAGAAACACCTGTAATATCTCGGTCTGACCCGAGTATTATTCAATAAGAAAATAATAAACGGATCAGTCTAGCTATAATTATCAGATAAAAATGAGATAGAATAAGAGATAAGACAAATACGTATGATAACAGTAATGCCATATTGTAATAAGTATGCAATTGAAAATCAAACAGAGATTAATCAATATCACAAGAATCTTCTCATAGATTCAAAAAGAATATCATATTCTTTATTTTTTCACCAAACCAAATATATTGACATCATGTCGATGCTAATCATAAAACTGGCGAAACACAAATTCTAGAAATCATCAATTAGAAATCCAAAAATCACAAAAAAGGGGGAGGCCTACCACAGAACGGGAGCATGATAACTCACCAACACATGTATCACAAATGGAACGCTATTCCATGGTCGCTAACCATAAATTAGAAACATCGACACATATAATAACGGTACGTCCAATGAACTGAAACATCAATAAATTTGGAGCATCGACGCAATACAACAGTACGTCCAACGAACCTGATAAACCGAAACAACAATGTAGTACAATATCGGTACATCTATTGATCCAGATAAGCCGGGACATCGATGCAGTACAATAACGGTACATTCGATGAACCGAATATCATAAAAGAACATGGGTCGCTAGCCCATAAAAAAATGAGACGAAGCTCATTAGAACGAGGTACTATTCCCCACGCGGATAAAGAGACATCGCACATCGCTAGTCTAACCATAAAATGATCATCATCGATCATCAAGAAGTGCCAATTACACTAAGCTAGTAAATATATGAGTTTAGCTTCATGTCCCATAACCACTAGCTTAACTTAAATATTTACGAACAAATTGTATATTTCCACTCGAAAATTGTCACAAGAGTTTCAATCGAACAAGTCCAAGAGTTAACCGATGAGGTAAACGCAAGCGTTTCATACCACTTGTTTTGCCAGGCCGTTTAATTAGATTTCTCATACGAGTGAGGTAAAGGTTTGTATATACAAAAAGACTGAAAAACAGTTTTAATAAATGAGCTTTGTATTAAGATAGTGTTGAAATTGTTTTGATGAAAGAGTTTGGATATTTACCACTAGTATGAAAACCTTTATATTTTTAAAGTGACAAATCACAGAAATGATTATGAAAACATTCAATCACCAAAATTCACATTCGAAGCCGTGAATCAAATCCAAGAAATCGATTCCAAATCCATCAAAATGGATATACCCAAAAATTCCAAAATAGAAGTCATCAAAGTCGATAATAAATGATAACAACAAATCGAAAAACCATGAATCGATAAAAATTGGAATTTCAAGAAAAATAGGCTAAATAGGCAAAGTAGACCGAATACAAGTAGGCCAGTCGACTGGCACTCTGAGAACAGTCGACTGGCCAATGCTTGGAAAAACTCTCAGGTTCCAGGTCAGTCGACTGGGCTCAGATGGTCAATCGACCGGTGCCTGTTTTCCAGCATTTCCAGCCTTTCTAAATGAAGAGCAAACTCTAGCCAATCGCGACCAGACGAGCAATGGGCACTAGGGGTTTATGTCAA
Organism: Allium cepa; assembly: GCA_030765085.1. Classification (NCBI taxonomy): domain Eukaryota; kingdom Viridiplantae; phylum Streptophyta; class Magnoliopsida; order Asparagales; family Amaryllidaceae; genus Allium; species Allium cepa. The sequence goes on from CM060928.1 coordinate 275,741,138, forward strand.
TCGGCAACCCAGCCCTATAGGCTCTTCGAAGCATCACCAAAAATATGTTCAAATAACAAAGCTAGGATTTTCAAAGATTTGACTTCAAAACACCAAAAAATGGAACATTCATAAAACTAATTCAATCCAAAGCAAATGAACACGGAATAGAGGTTAGGAATTCATACCTAACAATAAAGATAGATATAGACATAGATGTGAGATAAAAATCTCACCTTTAAACCCGAAAACAAAGAAGAAGAAGCTATAGAGCAAGGCAAGAACAATCACTCTTCAATTCTAACCCTAGAAGCTTGAATCTAACCTTAAAAGAAAAACATTTCCTAAGTTAGGGTTTAAGAATTTTTGAATTTGGAGAGAGATCGAGATGGAGAAGAAGAAGAGGATGCTTACCAATGGCTTCTCTTTGAATTTGGAGCTAGAACTTGGATTTGCAATGGAACTAGGGCTTAGGAATTTTAATTTCCAATCTCTTCCCCCATTTTTATCAAAGCTTGGAGTGTTAGGAAATGAAAGTAAATGAAGAGAAGTGGGGGTGGAGATAGAGTTAATAGTTTAGGCTAACCTAAACCCAAAGTCCAAAGTGAAAATACCGAAATTCTAGCTAACTCCAAACATATCAATGTTTATACTTAAAAAGATCGCAAACGCCATTTTGAACCCAATGCAAGTGGTCTCGAGTCCTAATTCCACTGTTTGCAAAAAGTAGTATTTTAGACTAAAATCTGACTAACGACGCAATATTTAAATAAAATATCTAAATACTGAATCGTAAAATATGCGGGTTGTTGCAGACTCCCTCCTGAAAGAAATTGCATCCTTGCAATATTTAAGAAGAAAATAAAAAGTAACAACCATAAAAGCATATCAACACAATAGAAATTTGAAATAAGAAGTTCACCTCAAAGAGCATGAGAAAGTAAGTCTGGATGTGTTTGTTCGATGAATTCTCTAGATTCCCAAGAACAATCCTTAGGATTTGAGGACCATTGAACCTTCGCAAGAGGGACATCTTTATTTCCAAGGCGTTTTACCTCCGATGCAATGATACGAATAGGATGCTGCTCATAAGTAAAATTAGGCGAAACTTCAATTTCTTCCACAACACCGGGCTCAAGAATAGAATCGGAATCCTTAAGGCATCTCCGTAGTTGAGAGACATGTAAAACGTCATGAATAGCAGAAAAATTGAGCCGGTGCAACGACGTAATACAATAACGATACACCCGAGAAACTAGGAACTCGAATAATTTGGAACAACGGCGTAGTACAATAATGGTACGCCAGATGAACCAAAGCTCGAATAATTCGGAACACCGACGCGGTACAACGGTACGTCCAATGAACCAAAAAGTCGGGACATCGATGTAGTACAATAACGGTACATCCGTTGAACCGAAAGTCGTATAATTCAGAACATTGACGCAGTACAAACGGTACGTCAAATGGATCGAAAATCATAAAAGAACATCGAACGCTAGTCCATAAAAGAAACGAGACGAAGCTCAATAAAATGAGGTACATCGAAATGTCCGATGAACTTGGTAAAAAGATCATTCATTCGGAAATCATCAAAGAAACAACCACTTGTTGCTTACGACTAAGGGCATCGACAACACGATTTTCCTTTCCGGGAGTATAAAGAATATCAAGATCATATGACGCAAGGAACTCGAGCCAACATCATCGACGCAAAGTAAGTTCCTTTTGAGAAAATAAATACCCCAAAGATTTATGATCGGTGTAGAGGACAAATTTTTCCTTTAAAAATAATAATGCCAATTCTAGAAGCAAAAACAATAGCCGCGAACACTAGATCATGAGTGGCATACCCAGTCTCGATAAGCTTAAATTGTATAGAAGCATAAATGATAGAACATTCTCTTTCACAAGAGAAGGAATCCAAAACCAATACGGCTAGCACCGGTACAAACAATGAAGTCTTGGTTCCCTCCGGGAATCACAAGAATAGAAGTATCGAAAAGAAAGAGTTCTTTTAATTGATCCTCTTTCCCAAAAAGATAAAACTTTCAAAATTACAATTAACTTTATGTAATTATTATTTTTGAAAAATTTACTTTTTACAAGTCAATTTATTGTGTCTGACTGTCTCATCAAAGCTTTTAGGAGGTTCCTACCGATAAAGTTGATCAAGCGCATCGATCAGAATTCTTAAAGCACTCAGTGGGCAATATAATCACAAAATCATCTTTTATATGATAAATATGTCTCTTAAAATCTTTACGAATATTCTTTGTTTGTTTCAAGAACAAAAATCCAATCATACTTATAAATAAATCTTATGACAAAGATTTGCAAAATTTTAAATTGTTGTTTTAATCCAAAATCAATAAATACAAGAATGGAGTCATCGAGATATTCGTAGAATACTCGACTCATAAAATGGATGAAATAAGCTGGACAAACTGAATGGCATAATAATTAATTCATAAGAATCATAATGAGTGCGGAATGCGGTTAGTGGAACGCTATCGTCCGCAACTCATAGCTAATGAAAACTGGTGGCAAAGTCGAATTTAAAAGACCTTAGCACCACTCAATAGATTTGCTTAGGTGATAATCCTAAGACAAGCTCAAAAATACCGGAAAATTCTCAAACTACTTGAATGAGAGAAATAACACTTTCCTCATCAAGTGGGCTTAAAGAATAAAATGATGCCATCAAATTGAAATCAAAATCACAAAGAAATAAAAATAAAAATCTGCTTAACAGGTTGAGAATGTCGAAGATGAATAGTCAACTTGGGACATAAGATATGACTTCCTAATGATTAAGCCAATCCTTTTTCAAAATTCAATTTCAAAGTCTAAGTAATGCATAATATGAAATCGGATTGGAAAGAATAATCACATAAAATAATCTTCACATCTTTTCAAAGCAAACTGAGCGTTGCGGATCCACTATCCGGATAGCAATTCTCAGCGAAGGAATCAAGCCCAAAATATTTAAAGAAAAGAAATCAACATGTTCTTTTGATATAAAAATAAGGAGATGAACCCATATCAACAAGAACTCGAATAGGATAATCAAAAAACAAATGTCATCAAGAATTGAATGAGAAATACCTTGATCACGAGAAGTGTTACTAGACGCATTTAGCTTTCCCTCTCTCTTGCTTGGAAGTTTGGAACATGAAGATAAAAGATGACCCGAACTTTTGCAATAACGACAAAAGAGAGGTTTCAGACACCTATTAGCATAATGGTCCGTCGAACCACAGTTGTAGCATTATCCCCGATTAGATGTAGGAATCTTTGCTACCAGAGTTTCTTGCTTCCCTTTCTTGTTGGGATTGGGGCCTTCGAATTTAATAGGCCTCTTCATACTATTGTTGAAGTTCTGTTTGGTACACACAACTTCAACATCACTCTCATTATCCGCCTCTTCAAGTCGAAGAGCGATATCGATAAGCTGATCAAAAGAAACTTTTAGTTTTAGAAGTAATGGCTTCTTGAGGTTCTTATTCTACCCATAGACGAACCTCTGATTTTTCTTCAATGGGGTATTAATATACTCAACTCTATTTTTAGAGAGAGATTCAAAAGACGCGACATACTCTGTCACGGAAGATTCACCTTGAACAAGGTCAATGAAACGCCAGGCCAAAGTTACCTTTTCAGCCTCTGGCACAAACTTTGATTCAAATCTTTCCTGGAATTGCTCCCACGTAAGATCCGCTTCGATAATCTTCGAAGTCAAGAGTTCATACCAATCTAATGCTCTTTCTTGGAGCATGCTAGAAGCCACTTGGACTCGATGTAAGTCAACAAGATTTATGTGAGAAAAGATGCGATCGCACGATTTGAGCCAAACTTGAATTTCTATAACGCTCTCGGATCCCTTGAATGGTCTTCCACCCAAATCGGTATAGTCTCTGCACAAGCGTGCAAAACCGGATCTAGGATGAGTACGCTCTGGGATGGGTCTAGCAGCTTGAGCATTCTTTACAAGATCTAAAAGCTGCTGGGCAGACATGAATACTCCATCTTGAGGAGTAGCACTTGATTGACCGGCACTGGGTCGGTTAGATCTAACCATTTCTCTTCTTTAAGAAAGAAAGAAAGAAGAAGAAAAAGGTTAATCTCATAATGAATATCAAACAATAATGATCGATAAAACAAGGCATCATAAAAGAAAATAGGATAGAACGGGTCCTAAGACTCGGATAAATCCTAAGGCACGACTCCTAAGATGGACTTAGGACGATGATCCTTATTAAATTATTCTACATTGTCTCGAAGTTTGGCTTTGATTACATGCCGTGACGCCCCATCTCTATACTCACGCTAGCCAAGGACACTACGGAGTAATGCCGTCAACTAGCACGAAGAATTAGGCTGTTTAGGAGCAACCATCCATGTGATTACTTTCTGCGAGCACCGATATGTCAGATAGAATAACATGCATTTCATTTCAAGAGGAAATCCGACATACCGATACAAACTCAAAGTTACTACACAGTGGCTATATAATCTTCGGAAAAAAATATAGAAATAAGCATAACATAAATCAGTTACAGATATCCATATCACAAAGGCGGAAATAGATATGAATATAACACATAGAAGTGTATATCAGAATAGTGGTCAAACATGATCCACAATATAGCAAAAGAATAGATACAAGTGCTAGAAAAAAGAATATGTATACATCAAGGAGTCTCTATCTCGAATGTATAAAAAACTACTAATCTAAAGTAGTTAGCCAAAAGTCAAATAATAACCCCCAAATGAGGAGTCAAGCAGAAGCATCTATAATGTCTCGGTCTGACTCGAGTATTATTTAATAAGAAAATAATAAACGGATCAGTCTAACTATAATTATCAGATAAAAATGAGATAGAATAAGAGATAAGACAAATACGTATGATAACAGTAATGCCATATTGTAATAAGTATGCAATTGAAAATCAAACAGAGATTAATCAATATCACAAGAATCTTCTCATAGATTCAAAAAGAATATCATATTCTTTATTTTTTCACCAAACCAAATATATTGACATCATGTCGATGCTAATCATAAAACTGGCGAAACACAAATTCTAGAAATCATCAATTAGAAATCCAAAAATCACAAAAAAGGGGGAGGCCTACCACAGAACGGGAGCATGATAACTCACCAACACATGTATCACAAACGGAACGCTATTCCATGGTCGCTAACCATAAATTAGAAACATCGACACATATAATAACGGTACGTCCAATGAACTGAAACATCAATAAATTTGGAGCATCGACGCAATACAATAACAGTACGTCCAACGAACCTGATAAACCGAAACAACAATGTAGTACAATATCGGTACATCTATTGATCCAGATAAGCCGGGACATCGATGCAGTACAATAACGGTACATCCGATGAACCGAATATCATAAAAGAACATGGGTCGCTAGCCCATAAAAGAAATGAGACGAAGCTCATTAGAATGAGGTACTATCCCCCACGCGGACAAAGAGACATCGCACATCGCTAGTCTAAACCATAAAATGATCATCATCGATCATCAAGAAGTGTCAATTACACTAAGCTAGTAAATATATGAGTTTAGCTTTATGTCCCATAACCACTAGCTTAACTTAAATATTTACGAACAAATTGTAGATTTCCACTCGAAAATTATCACAAGAGTTTCAATCGAACAAGTCCACGAATTAACCGACGAGGTAAACGCAAGCGTTTCATACCACTTGTTTTACTAGGCCGTTTAATTAGATTTCTCATACGAGTGAGGTAAAGGTTTGTATATACTAATAGATTGGAAAACGGTTTTAATAAATGAGCTTTATATTAAGATAGTGTTGAAATTGTTTTAATGAAAGAGTTTGGATATTTACTACTAGTATGAAAACCTTTATATTTTTAAAGTGACAAATCACAGAAATGATTGTGGAAACAGTCAATCACCAAAATTCATATTCGAAGCCGTGAATCAAATCCAAGAAATCGATTCCAAATCCATTAAAATGGATATACCCTAAAACTCCAAAATAGAAGTCATCAAAGTCGATAATAAATGATAATAACAAATCGGAAAACCATGAATCGATAAAAATTGGAATTTCAAGCAAAATAGGCTAAATAAGCAAAGTAGACTGAGTACAAGCAGGTCAGTCGACTGGCACTCTTAGAACAGTCGACTGGCCAATGCCTGGAAAAACTCTCGGGTTGCAGGTCAGTCGACTGGACTCAGAGGGTCAGTCGACTGGTTCCTGTTTTCCAGCATTTCCAGCCTTTCTAAATGAAGAGAAAACTCTAGCCAATTCACGACCGGACGAGCAATGGGCACTAGGGGTTTAGCCAATCGACAACTCAGCCCTATAGGCTCTTCGAAGCATCACCTAAAACATGTTCAAATAACAAAGCTAGGATTTTCAAAGATTTGACTTCAAAACACCAAAAATTGGAACATTCATAAAACCAATTCAATCCAAAGCAAATGAACACGGAATAGAAGTTAGGATTTCATACCTAACAATAAAGATAGATATAGACATAGATGTGAGATAAAAATCTCACCTTTAAACTTGAAAACAAAGAAGAAGAAGCTATAGAGCAAGGCAAGAACAATCAGTCTTCAATTCTAACCCAAGAATCTTGAATCTAAGCTTAAAAGAAAAACATTTCCCAAGTTAGGGTTTAGGAATTTCTGAAATTGGAGAGAGAACGAGATGGAGAAGAAGAAGAGGATGCTTACCAATGGCTTCTCTTTGAATTTGGAGTTAGAACTTGGATTTGCAATGGAACTAGAGCTTAGGAATTTTAATTTCCAATCTCTTCCCCCATTTTTATCAAAGCTTGGAGTGTTAGGAAATGAAATTAAATGAAAAGAAGTGGGGGTGGAGCTAGAGTTAATAGTTTAGGCTAACCCAAACCCAAAGTCCAAAGTGAAAATGCCGAAATTCTAATAACTCCAAACATATCAATGTTTATACTTAAAAAGATTGCAAACGCCATTTTGAACTCAATGCAAGTGGCCTCGAGTCCTAATTCGACTGTTGCAAAAAGTAGCATTTCAGACTAAAATCCGATTAACGACGCAATATTTAAATAAAATATTTAAATACTCAATCGTAAAATATGCGGGTTGTTACACATATGGTATGCTTTGAATTAAAATATTTAACAGTTTTACTAGCACACTTAGTATCGATTTGTGTATGAATTTTTGCGTTTGTAGTTATTCCTTTAAGATATATTTGCTATTTTTTTTTTTATTATGTAGTTATCTTTTTTGTGTTTGTAGGTGTCAGTTTTGTTTCTGTAGGTATCAGTTTCTTTTATGTAGGTATCAGTTTTGTTTCTGTAGTAATTGTTTATTTCTGAACTAAATATTTTTGAAATTGAGAGATAATATTTTTTAATATTCTGTTATAAATCAAATTCAATTAGATATAAAAGGCATACAATGATGTATAGAATTATGTATGAAATATTATAATGCAAAAACACAGATAGTTTGAATAATGAGCAACTTTCAACTGATTATGACTAGTAGTTTCAATTGTATTGTTCATTTTGTTGTTAATAGATATCATTTTAACCAAAAAAACTTACGTGTCTTCTGCTTGTTGTGCACACTTTATTTGATACATATCATCTGGTTTCACCTCCATGCCTGCTATGTTATTGCTTTTCCAGATTTCTTTGAGATTTCTTCTGTTTTTTGTCTCTAATAAAGACAAAATGTTAAAAAGTTAGGTCATATTCACATTTTTTACCTCTAATAAGTAATTTTTTTTTAAAAAAAGAGAAATCTCATACCAATTTTATAGCTTCTTTTAAACTGGATGTGGATTAACAAAATCATCATCATCCTATTATTTCAAAATAAAGACAATAAGTAATTTGTGAAACAAATTATGTTGAAATGTAACAATAGGTTGCATATTAGCTGCAGTGAAATATCTTCAGTCAAATATGTAACAATTTCAAGTTTGCAGTAATTAGGTATCAGTTTGTATTAAGCAGGTATCTGTTTTCTGCAAGTAGGTATCATTTTTTTTCAAGTAGGTATCAGTTCATAATTTTCAATTTCAGTTACCACAGTTTCTATTTATATTTTCTTTTGAATCGTTTTTTATTTCTTCCTTTTGTTCTTTGTTCTCTTTTTTGCATATTTTCTTCAACTGTTTTCTCTACAACTATTTGTTGTTGCATGTTCTCCTCTTTGTTCTGTGCAAAAAAATTCACTGTTACTATAACAAAATATACTAAATTTGTTATACTTGATTTTATAGTATTAGTTACCTTCTCTGTTATACTTTTGTTGTTTCTTGTTTGCTTTCAATTTTTGTATTATTTTCATGTCTTCTTTTTGTTCTTTTTTCTCTATTTTGCTTTTCCTCTTCTACCGATGTAGGTTTTTAAGTTTTAACTTGCTGCTTCTTCCCTTTACTGTCTTCGGTATTATTTCCACTAGAGGTAGGTTTCTCTCTTGTATCACTGCGTTTTCTCTTTTAATATCTACTGTTGGAAGTGATTCGACATTTTCATTTTCACTTTGTTACTCCACTTTTGATGTAGCTAGGGTTTCTCCGACTGTTGACTATTGTGCTTGTTGTTCGTCGGCTGTCGATTGTTGCGGCTGTGTTGGAGATGTAGATTTGTTTCTGGTTTGGGTTCCATTTTTTTTTTCGAGCAAAGTTTCGTCAAATTTCGAGTGAAAGCGAGGAGGAAGAGATGAACAGAATTTTTTGTTTTGTTTTAATTTGTATCTAAATTTTGAGCTTTGTCCTTATGGTAAAGTTTTTTGCGCATGTTCTTGTGATTAATTATTTACTTTAATGTGTCCTTTAAAATTATTTAGCTTCAATGTAAACCGTCTTTGAATCCATGCTAAAAAGGTAAAATGGGGGGAACTCCCGCTTTTCTTTCTTTATGCTCAAATCGGCATTGCTGGAGCGTGAGGATATAAAAAAATTAAATGGCTCTTGGCAAAAAATTTCTTTACGCCATTGCCAAATCTGACAAGCTCGAGCATTCTCACTTCAAGGAGGAACTTATTTGTGCCTAGAATGAAGATCTCCACCCCTACAGCCTAAAATTTGGTTAATGGTCCCCATGACAAGATCTATTTCTCATGCTTGTTCATTGAATTTTTTTGATTTGTTCATAGGATTCTTTCAGTTGGTTAGTACGAGTTTTAGTCTTAGATCCACCGTCATGGACTTCAATTGAAACGTTCTAAGATCTCTTTCTTTCCATAAATGCCACACTATATTGTAGTAAGCATGATATCTATAATGTCTTCCGGTGAAATCTTCTATTGATACCCTTTTGTAATAGGATCTAAAATTTCATTAAAGTCTTTATTGTTGAATTGTTGCAAGTTGAGGCAATTTTTAAAACTGCTACCGTGTAACTCGAATAAGCAGAATTAAAGAACATATAAGACGTTGATTCTACTTTGAGTGACAAAATATACTGTAAATCGGTTGTTCTAGACCATTGGCATAATCTCTCTTTCATATGTGTCCATTTAGTTTAGCAAAATAAGAAATCATGGACACTTTTTGTGTACAGTAGTGATTCCATATATGCTAACGCCAATTTTGTGTTTCATTATTAATCCTACTAGCTTTCCTTGTTGATTTGTAAGTGAAATTCCTATTGTTTAGGATTCATTGCCATTGATCTGATGCTTTATCACTGTGAATTTTAATTTTCTTTATCATACTGCATATATTCCTTGGTAATTCTGTCACATCAAAGCACCACCATAAGTAAGACAACCAAACAAAATACTAGTGGATCGTCCATTTATTTATGGATCCATCCATAAGCTTGTGTTTGCCATTTGCAATTTGTCTCTGAATTATTTATTTACTAATATCTCTGGATTTCATTAACAATTTCCAAGTGATTTATGAATTGCTGTCAAATTTTATATCCAAAAGTTTTTATTCTTGCAATATCTGTTCATCTATATAGCCCGTTGTTGTAGGTATTTCCATAGAGGTTTAATAATATATGGTTGTTGCATGTCTTCTAAACTCCTTAATCCCAAACCTCCTTCATTTTTTTGGCTTGCAAACCAAATTCCAGTTAATTTTATGAGCTTTGACTTGCCATGAGAAATTCAAACATATTTGCTCTATTTTATTACTATTATTTTTGGAATTTGGTTTATTTGCATATGTGTTCTATTTTTTTATTCTTATTATTTTTGGAATTTGGTATATTTGCATCCAGTACTGTATTGTTGGATATATGACTGAAGTTACTAACTCCAGCCTGCCAACTCTATTTGATAGTTTATTACTCCATGGGTCCAACCTTCAACTGATTTTGTCTATTAGTTCAGCAAAGTCTCTTCTCTTTAGCTTGTTTGAAGAGAGTGGAACTACCAAATTTTTTATAGGTAGAGTGGCACTTTGAGCATTTATCTACTGCAATATTTGAGCTTTGTCCTCTACTCCTTTTCTAAAGAAAAGCGTTGCTTTTTGAGAGTTAATGGCCGAATTTGTGTTAAGGTCCAACTCATACAGTGACTGTGTGATAGCTGTAGTACTTTGCATGTTGGCTTCGAAAAAAATGAGCAGACCATCAGCATAAATCATATAATTTATGAATGGTACTGTATTATAGATAGGATTTATGTCTCCGAGAATGTGTTCACTCTCTAATTTTATAGACAAAAATCCCATTGCAATAGAAAAAATAAGTGGACAATAGATCCATTTCTCTAATGCCTTTATCGCTATACATAAACTGCTGTGGGCAATTCCACCCATAAAACGATCCTTGCAAAGTGTTCGTGTTAGAGATAAGAGTTAGTTAAGATGTACATGGCATAATGGGTAAGAAGTATTCGAAGATCCCAACAAGAAGGCGAGAAGCCCGAATATTCACAAAGTAATGCAAGTGAAACATAAGGCAAAGAAAAGGAAGGCACAACCAAACTCCATCTATGTGGTGGGATAACTATATGACATAAATTCCTATACAATAGTGAAACTACCAAATAGAAAAAAATTTCCGTAGCAAAAGCACCGGACAAAATTCCTTGTTCGGTAGTGGAGCTATCGGATAAGAATTCCTATACGGTGGTTAGAAGAGTACCAAACCAGGGATGTTGAAAGGTGAGCACAACCAAGAATGCAACCTGGTTCAGTTACCTAACCAACCATTGCTGAACCAACCACCTTCAACGAACTGAATAGAGCATGGAAAACACTATCTTGTATATATGGAAAAGCCGAATCATACCTTGTATATATGGAAACAGCCTAACCGAGCGTCGTAAGTAAGGACATTACCTATTTTATCGACCAGACCTCTCTATATCTTCACTCCTAATACCCAAGCTTCCAATAGCAATGGAAAATAACTTGGGAACAATAAATCAGTACTAGGTGGAGAACAAGTATAGGAAGTTGGGGAGCTATATTTCACTCTAAATCATTGTATTTTGCATTTAATCATTATACAACTGATCTGTAGAGAAACGAATGAAAATGAACAGTGGTTGTAGGCCCATTCTGATTGGACCATTGTAAATCTTTGTGTTCTTTACTTTATCATAATTTACTTTCTACATAATCTCTCTATAATCCGATCTCTAAAAATCAATCATACTATAAGTATAACAACTGTGTTATACACTCAGTATACACAGCTCCATAACAAATCGATTTGAAGTATATGCCCAATTTTGCAAGTGAACATTTTTGGTGCTTCCACTAATGGTAAAGAATCTCAACATACCTCCAAAACGAAAAAATAGGAGTTGGTACCACCAGTGGGAATGTAAGGAATATCGGCACACTTAACCAGGCAGCTACTGATCAGGCTGACCATTCATCTAGCACTTTTGTAATAGTCACTATCACAAAAGGCGACCTGGATAGAGTTGTAGAGGAACTCAATAACTGTTTCATTGCCCAATAGCATGCTATTATGGACCAGATCATGCCACGCTTAGGGTAAACGCAAACAGTCGGATTAAACACTGAAGCATGAACATGATCCCAATATAGGGAGGTCTAAAAGGCAAAGAAGGTCGCATTCTTACAGTAGATTTGATTGGGAGAACCAAAGAACATGGAGAGGAAACACCAAGGAAATAGAACAAGTAAAGATTCAACCAAAGCCGAGCTTGTAGATAGGTTCGACGTTGAACGAACTAAGGGAGGCACTGAGTCAAGGCCAGCTATGGATAACCCTTTCGCTCCAGGTGAAGCTCTCTTACCTTTGCTGAAGTAGCAACAGATGGAGGACGATCCAATCATCGAGAATGATCCTGAAGTTAAGATCAAGGTCTTGCTTGTAGGTAAAATCATCGTAGAGGAAGCGAAAGAGGCCTATCCCATCTAAGGGAAAGGTCAACCCATCCCTTCTCATCGCTTGAACCCGAAGACCGAATGGCATGGACCATTAAAGAATGCATTTAATGTGAATAAGTAGATTAGGGTATTATGCCAAGATTTGGTAGCCCTTTCTCCATTGAAATTGAGACCACCCAAAATCATAGAGACTTTTGAATGCCCATCATGGATCCTTACAAAGGTCTGACTAACCTCGTAGTACATCAACAACGGTATGTCCAGCATATGCTAATTAGCGGAGCCGCAGAGGAGGTCCTGTATAAGTGCTTCGCCATGTTTCTGGTAGATCTAGCAATAATGTGGTTTTGCGTCTAGCTCTGGGTTAATTCCACTCGTAGGCAATGTTAAAAGAAAATTTTATCAGCCAGTTTCGAGTATACATAGAGCAACATAAGGACCCGTACTCATATCAGATGTGAAGCAAAGGGAGAATGAAACACTGCGGAACTCGCTTCAATGCCGCTGTGGCTAGAGTTTAGAATGCAAATGTACGGCTAACTTTGATGGCATTGTGCGGTGGAGTGCACCCAGATAGGAAAATGACCAGAAGGCTAATTATGGAGAAGCCGACCACCTTGTAAGATTTCTTTTATGAGGCAACAAAGAATAAAGGTTAGAGGAGGCTGAAGCTAGGCAACAAACGAGATGACTATCAAATCATCGTAAGCATCTAATAGTGTAAACGCAATGGTAAAGGGTAGCAGAAGAAATTCCACTAAAAAGAAGAAGGATAACAATCAAAATGGCTGAAGTGGAAAGAAGGTAAAATGGAAGTGGTTCAGGCTTGGATTGAGGTTCGATGCATAAATCAACTTCAATGATATTATCATTGTGGAAAATATCTACCTTGCAATGCAACGCTTAAGTAATAGACCTCGTCTAAGAAAGGGGACCGAAGTATACAAAAATACGAGGAAATATTTCCAGTTCCACCAATCTCATGAACATGACACTGATAGAGTCAGGGGTATGCTCTAAGGGAAAATATGTAATTTATTGCATATATCTAACTTGATAACCTATTTTGTTCGAAATAAAAGGCGTTTTCTTTGTATTATATATTTGATATAATGTGTTATATATTAATAAATTAATTTAATTAAAAGTATATTTAATAGAAAATCCATGAACGGTATGTTTTGTGATAATACTTACAAAGTGTTGTAACCATGAGTAATTTATCACAATGAAAATAATATACCATTTTAAATATTCCTAATCAAGATGTATCGAGATTGGATATCAATATATCCATCAAGAATAGAGTACACAACGCTCTTTAAATGTTGGGCACTGTACAACTAATCGCTGTTCGGGACACCAAGAGGTTTCGTACTGATAGTTATTAAATAACTATGGAATGACTCACTCGATAATTTTCTGTTATTTAATATAATTAAGGTCAAACAGAAAATATCGATGTGACTAATTTGCACAGTTCTCTCGACTTGGAAATATTATTGATCTTCAATGTGGAAGCTCCTCTTTGATTTTAGTTAATCATGGTGCGACGTCCATCGAATGACTATAATTTGGTCGAGCCAAAGCATTGGAAGTGAACACTGTTCAAGACAGGATACGTCTCCTTGGTTATATGAGGTTAGTACCACTGTCAATTGAAGTCAATTCAGTGTCAAAGTCTCTAACCAAGGTACTTCAGTTAATAATAGTAATTATTATTGAATCAAGAATTTTGTGTTTGGAGTATAAAGTTTAATATGGATGATACTTGAATTTTGCCCATTACCAAATTCCATAAGTAAAAAGTGATATAGTTTTGACCAAAAAAATTGGTATAAATAATTTTTATTATTGGGTATTGCTTATAATAAGTAAAATTGGATTTTAGCAAAAGATGTGTAAGCGAAAAATTTAGCTAAAATGTCACATCACTAGCTAATATGATACGCGAATGCTAATATTCGAATTATTCGATATTGTCGCTGACGAATTTGCACTTTTGAGTCGCACAACCATAATAATGATTCTCAAAAAAATCGCATGATTTAATTAATTTATAAAATATTGTAAATTGATTAAATTAATTAATATTTGAGAAATATTAATTATTATTAAATTTAGTTGATGTTTGGGAGTTGTTTATAATTATTTGAATGCATTTATAGAAGTTATATTTACGTCCATGGATATATGATATTGTTGTAATTTAAATAAAAAATAATTACATGTAATGGTTTGTGGAAATTTTATGTCATTTGATGGCATGTAGTTTCAGCCATATCATGTGAAAAGAGAGGAATGGAGATAGAGGGATAATCAAGGAAAGTAGTTAGGGAAGTTTTAATTAAAGAATGAGAAAAGTTTCACTTTATTAAATAAAACATATCCACTAATTCATTTCTATAGACAACTCATTCTTTCTCATTCATTCTTTTTTTTTCTTTCTCTCCTCTTAATCTTTCATGGAAGAAAATGAAATGAAATTTTCAAAATTTTCAACTCCAAATCAAATGCAAACATTAAAAATAATAATGCAACATAAGTAGTTCATCCATGTCATGTAAGGATTAGACGTGGATCTCGTAGATCTAAAGAGATATAATCATTTAAGATGCGTTCTTTCGGCTACATCTTGGGGTAAAATTTTCATTTTATTTATTCATATAATCTTATTATCCATATGATTAGATCTCTTGCATATCACATTTGAATATAAGTTTATCTATTTAAAGTGAACTAAACACCTTTTTGTCGCATTTTCTTTAATAATATATATTTATAATATTAATTTTATTTAGATCCATTTTGTGCTATTCCCTTTTGTTTACAAGTCCATCATTCAAACATTAGAGCTGTGACATACTACATCTCATTCAATTAGTTGTTCATAATGTTCGTACAGTTTAGATCTGAAATTTTACCATGAATTTATATGCACCTAAATTGTCCCCTTTGTTCTTATTTTAGAAACTATTTATTTATATGATTTTATTTTGTTTTAACTCATGTAAATTACATATGTTGTCTATTTGAAATCATTTGAGAATTGAATATAAGTTTTATATGACTGTTAATGTATATTTTTGTTTGAAAATTAAAAACATAATCAGACTTTTATGTAAATTTGCTAACTTCAAATTCTAACACATGCTAAATCGCGAACTTTACATATTAATTTTTTAATTTAATTTTAAAGCGTTGCTTGCAATTAATTATATATTTGTGTGAATGTGTTGTTTTAATTCAAGGTTTATAAAATTTAATTTTGTGTAAAATCACAAGTTTAACTTTAAAATTCTTTCTAAGTTTAAACTTGATTTATATTTGTTAATTCTAGATTTCAAAATTTAAGATAGTCAAAATTAATTTCATGTGCATATATGTTTAAGTGTATAATTACTGGTTTGAAATTACATTGATTGAAAGAGTAAAGGAAGGAGGAAAATCCTCCATCTTACCTTCTTCATAAACGTTTACCATAATTCATAATTGCCTTTTTTTAAAATATAAGTTAACTTTTAATATATTATGTATAAGTGTCAGTTGAACTTATATGTACATATGTTACTATTACTTACAAGTTTTGAAATAAAATTTGAACAACAAAGACATGTGTGAATAATGTAGTAAATGTAATTTAATATGTCAATTAATTTAGTTAAGGTGAGAGATGAAATTTTCTTTCTCTACCTTTATTGCCTCGTCTTCCCTTATTTAATTATTTGTGTTAAGAGAAACAAACAAAAGGTTTCTAACGCTAAACTTTTACATGTTTATTTACATATATATTTTATGTACTACTTATATGTTGCTTTTACCATTATAACACATGAATGTATTTGATACATTCATTGTATTATATATAAATTGAAATTAAATTTAAAATTAATTTTTATCAAAATAAAAAAATATACTATTTTATTTAAAATTTTATTAGATTGGATCTAATTTACATTTAGACTATATAGGCCTAGTAAGAATCCAAAAGGATTTTTTTTAAAATTTACACTACAACTCTACTGTAGCCTGGCATAGTTCCTTCAATGGTATCAGAGCATAATAGTCTGTGTGGTCTAAATTAGTCATGTTGAGGCTAACTAATTAAGCTTTCCCACTTAGTATAGCGTCTAGAAAGGTATTGTCTAGGATTAGAATTAGGTAATCAAGCACCCTGTCCTACCTAGTTACTGGCCTGGCTTGAAAGATGAAGTGGGCCCAAAGGTTGCCCCTAATAGAAAAGGCCCGAATTGAATTTAGCCTAGGGATAATATCCAATGTTTTGAAAATCAAAATAAAAGATGTTAAATTAAAAGGTTAAATTTAAAATAGAAAACATGTTTATTATAAAAGGTATAGTACAACATAAGTATTCAAAATATTTGAAATGATAATGACATTTTCAATTTGTTTTAAAATATTTAAATACTAAATTCGAAATTTAAAATTAATTGATAAGAATAATAAGATATATAATTAAATAGGTTAATAATAATAAATTAATACTTATATATATGTATTATATATATATATATATATATATATTAATATATGTTATGTTATTTTAAAGTGTTCAAGATATCATAAGTGTATAGGTATGTATATAAAATAAATTTTCGAAATTAATATAATTAAATTAATTAATTAAAGGTTAATTAGTTAAATAAATCAATTATAGTTTAATTAATTAAATAAAAATACACATATATTATATATGTGCTATACTTTAAAGGTTGTAGTGCGTGTGTGTAGGTATTAATATAAAGGTTACAATATATACTCTAAAGGTTATACTAGACATGTCCAATATAAAAATTGTATTGGAATACTAATACAAAGTTAATTAAATTAAAAGTAATTAAATAAGACTCAACTAATATAATATTATACGTAAGACTAAATGTAAGTAGTATGGAAATATGAAAGTTATATAATAATAAAACTTATATGATATGCATGTATAAACTATATATGGAACATTAAAAAAACTTTAAATAGCTTAAGGAATAAATACATGCATAAATTTACATATACCATTATTTTCGACGTGTCCGACTATAACGACCCGTATTTTTGGGTCTTTGAATTTAAATATTTAATTTTTTCAAATACTCAAATTTGAACTAAATGCAGTAAAATCTATGTTTCAAACAACCATTTGACTTTTAATGATGCATTTGTAATTTAATTTTTAGAATTTTTCCGTATTTTTTAATTTAAACAATATACAAGTTCCCGTTTGACGTATTTTACGGCAAAAGTTGGCATTTTGAAACTACACAGAATTTAATAACTTGTCTATTTTATTGTTGTTTTGTGACCGCGTTCAAATTCTATACGTGCTCGTTATTCATTTTTTGTCAATCGCGGCTCATAATCGGACGTGATCTGGTGTGGTGGGGTACCAGATTTTTAAAATCAAACACAAGTATGCATAGTACGCAACCCATTTCTTCAAATCGCAGTACTTCATTTTTTTCCCAGCAACCATTTTGTCTCCTCGACCGCCACTGTCCATCTTTGTCTTCCTCCATCATAGCAGCTAAATTGCCTCACTATCCATTGATGAAGATAATCAAACACACACAGGCATATGTATAAAGAGCAAAATCTTCTCTTTTCTTCATTTTGCTCTGTACATGTTCAAGAAAATCAAACAAACCAAACATTTCCATTATTCAAAATCAAATCCTCTCAAACCATTCGATATTAGCCAATACGTTCAAAAAAAGTTGTTCGGTTTCGTCTGTAGTATTTTTAGAAATTGATGGTGCTTGATTTCGTTGAGTATCAATCGATTCTCGCCATTTTACAGTAAAGGGACAAAATTATTCATAGATTTCAAAAAAATCATTTCTCTCAATCCAAGTCGAATCGATCGTCACCACTAGCACCCTCGAGATCGTATGGAAGCGTAGTATTTTTGTGGAAGTTTCGGCAAGATTTTGTGTCAATGATCGACATTCGTCGATTTCTAGGGTTCAGGTTATTGATCATTCAGGCAACGATTGGCAGTTTGAAGCTTGGCTGGTGTTCGAGGTGGATAGGTGCATCCGTGGTGTGGTTTTGGTGGGGATCTGAGAGAAAAATGGTCGCGCGTTTCATGACACTGGATGCAAATTTTTTAGGTTTCCTCAGTCGAAATCTACTCGAAGAGGCCAAAGGTGATGACAGTGGTGCCATCGAGACGAGCTCGAGCTTTGGGACCGTCGTGTGGCCTCTGATCTTTGAACGATGGCAAATTATGGTGTGCAATGTGCACACGATGCACGTGAAAAGCTTAGCTGGGAAGCGGAATTGGTTTTTGGGGAAGATAACTATTGTTGTGGGATCTAGTTCGTATGTTGGGTTTGGGCCGAGCTCATTAAGCTATTACGTGAGAAATTATTATTTTGATTTATATTTTATAGTTTTAATGCTTAGAACTTTTTAAAACTTGAGGAATTTATATATCCCTCATACTAAATCTATTTAACAATGAATTTTTACGTTGTACTCATATTGATGAGTACTCGACGTCGTAGTGTAACTTGTTGATAGTTTTGGTTGTGTAAAAATTTATGACATATTCAAATGGATTTAATTTAAGCCACGTTATTTTAAAAAATAACGCCGTTTAAACTTATATACATTAAATATTAATGTTTATTTGGCTAAATAAATTATTGTTGAGTTTAATTAGAGTGAATATGGTTATTGGACATCTTTTTAGCGGAATAAAACACCGCTCCGCTAATTAAATTAATTCAACAATTAATTAGCAGAATAAATCCACGTCCTGCTATTTTATAGATTTGGACATTTGATTGTATATTGTGAATTGATATGCCACTTTGATTAGATAATATGTTAACCAGTGACGGTTAAGTGTTAAACATATATATAGTCGTTTATTATGTAAATTTCAACTATTAACTTGGAAAGTTAACTTTGAATAAGATGCATGGTAGCTTGTATATGTACCAGGGTGACCGGTAAGCCTCCTTCAATTTAAAATGTTAAAAATTGTTTTGAAAGTTATTTTAAGAACAATTATTATTTAATAATAAGATTTAAGAAGAAAAAAGTAATGGTAATTCATTACTAATGTTTAAGGATAATTAATGATTGTTTAAAATGATTTAATTTAATTATTTTTTAATATGATTCTTAAAAATTATTTCTTAAAATTATTTAAGAATCGTTATTTATTATTTTAATAACTATTTAATTATTGTTTTAAAATGTTTTAATTTAATTATTTATTCAAATAATTTAACTATACTTTAATTTTTAACTAAATTTATTTTATTATATTGATTTAAGATATTTAATTATATCTATAGGGTCATTAATTATCATCTTAATATTAGTTTAAAGTTAATAAATTATCGTTTTAATAATGTTTTAAAGTTAATTAATTATTGTCTTGATTTTTTTTGAAATTTACTATCAATACAACAATAATTTTCAAAAATTTTGTTTAATATATTATTAATGAGATTTTAAGTTATTATTTTAAATGAGATTAATTTAAATGAAAAAGAAGGATGTTTAAATAATAATTTTTTATTTTAAGTTAATTAAAGTTATTTTAAATATTGTACAGTTTATCAAAGGAACCTTATTAACTTAAGGGGTTTATTTAACAAGTTGTTAAATATGGAAAGTGTTTTATAAATAGTTCTGGATATTTATAAAAGAATTTTACCAATGAGTTTTAAAGTTCTGAAAAGGAAAAGTGTTATAAATAGCGGTTGAAATTTAGAAAGAATATTTATAAAGAATGTTTATAAATATATTGGATGTTTATAAAGAATGTTTATAAATGGATTGGAGATTTATAAAGAGACTTTATAAATAGGTTTGGAGACATTTATAGATAAAGAAATTTGGAAAGAAATGTTTGATTTCATGGCATAATTTGAGAGGCAGTGGTTGCCTACATTTTACTATGGATTCGTTGGGATAGCGACATAACCATTGCATAAACTACAATCCATGATTGATACTAAACGATACTTTCAAAAATCTATTTTTAATAGTTTCCAAATTTCTAAGTTTTGGAAGTGGAATGGATTGTGAATATATTTATAGCATTGAGATAAGTATTTGGAAATGATTTTCAAAGGATTGAAAGTTGACTTTAAAATTACGGAAACTTAATTAAATGAGGCTTAGCGACTTTCCTTAGGAAATATAATCTTTGATCGGAATGCTTTTTTATTTGATAGTTAAATAACCTACTATCGAATTTGGACCCAAACCTAACTTTGGAAATATCTAGGAGAAACAGGAGAATTATGTGGTATAGTTACTGTCGAAGATTTTATACTGTACATATAAACTCATTTCCTTCTTCTAGGACAAATGATAAGGAAATCCATCCATAAAAGGTTAGGAGGTGAACTCTGTTCTAATCTTTGTCTGTTTATTTCCTAAAGAACCGGGGTTGAATTTACCAAAACTATTGAAAGTTGTTTCGAAGAGACCGGGATTAGATATGTTATCTGAAAACCACTTCTATCCAACTCAAGAGTTTCGAACTAAAGACATCTTGAAGAGTATGGAATCGAAGACGGTGTTTGAAGTGCAAGGACTGCTTGCTACTAAACCTTAGGGTGATTCCAAATGGATGTAGCAGAGACATTTCCTTCGGTTTCGTTCAAACCTGGAATAAACTTGTATGGATGAATGCTGGCACTGCATTGCTGCTTGGAGGGCAGTGTTAGCATTCCAAGATGATTGCTATATAAAAGGTAATCGTAGCCTCAAGCTTCATCAACGGAGAAAATGACTAAAGCTGGGAATGCGGCAGGGCTATGTGGTTCACTCCAATTAGGGTATGATCATCCCAAGATCTAGTGTCAATATCTCTACGTATGCTTAAGGGCCTATGATGGTTGTTTATCAACCATGGGTGATCATATTCGGCACTATCCAATAAAGGGTAGGGTCGGTCCTAAGTAGCAAGGGTGCAACGTGTTGTAGCATGTACGGATTTAATAGGTAGACCCTTACCCTTTCATAGTTGGAATCCGTTCTCCAATAAGCGCCTACGGACTTGATTGTATACATATTATGCTGAATTTAATAATGTAACACTTTCGGCTATGATTAATCAGTATTTTAATTCTAGACATTGTTATAATATCATTGGATTTTTGATATAATGTTTTGGTTACCATAAGGTAAAAACTCATCTGTGTTTATGTGCGACGTGGTCTTATGAGATACCTTTGTTTTTTAAAGGATTTTACAAGTTATAATAAATAAAATTCCTTGCAATTTGAGTTTTTCACGCTGGTTTTACCAGACTAACCCGAGCGTTGTTTTCCTATAATTCTCGGATTAGACCGAGCACATTTTCTAGGTTTAGTTGGATGTTTTGGAGCTTCAGGAGACGAGCTGGAGGCCCAGAGACGTATTCACATACATGGATATTTTTCCACTGCATTCATTGTTGTATATTATTCAACAATTATGAGGACGTGTTGTTATAGCTGTCCGGGCTGAAATAGGTTGGTATACTCTGATTGATGTCTGTATATAAATATATTACAATTTTGTTTTGAGTAAAGTTCTACATATATCATAGATTATTCATTCCGCTGTGAGATTCTATGTTGTTAGTTTCTTCTTGTCTTCTTTCTTCTTTATTTTTCCTTTACTATCCGCCTTTTCGTTCGATTTAGGTTGATCACGTGTGGTTTATTGTCAGCTTAAACTGTATGAAAAAGTGGGTCGTTACATCGACAATTGAATCATGAGGGTATTTCATAAGAAATACATTCATAAGTCGAAACCACTCAATATAATATATTGAAGATAATGGATCTTCACTATAATGCTATCCTCTACTATATATATATATATATATATATATATATATTACTTTAATACTCCTTAGTTATTGAGCAAACTCAAGCTAGGGATGTTATATATGGTATTATTACTATATTAAATAGACGAGGTAAGATAACTATGTGTATTTATTGAGCAAACCCACTGTACATATAAAATACTCAAGCCGTTGCGATATGGTGGGTATGAGTGAATAATCTCTGTCCATTTGTCAAGCAAACTCGAGGTCGGAATGAGATTAGGAAAAAGTACCAAGGGTTGGGAGTTGTATGTGTTACAATCGATAAGGACTTATCCATCGTCCGTGAAGCAATGACTTATCGAGCAAACTCATGGCCATAATTCAAAGATGGACGAGTCCTAACACCGACTAGTGAAGTTGAAAGACTCCTTGACTTAGGGGTTTGGTGAAATATAAAAGTCCAGTGGGATCCTTATTAGAAAAATGAAACATTAACATTTATCCATTCTAATATTGTAAGAAAGTATGCTACATAATGTTATAATAATCTACATTGATAAATTTATGCATTTAAAATGATTAGTAAAAATTGTCAATTAAAATATGCAAATTAACTGAATTGAAAATTGACAAATAGAAATATAACATATACTAACCAACAAATGCTTATTACATGCTAACATTTTTATGTCCATGCAAGCGCTTGATTTTATAACTACTTAATATGTTCGTAACTTAGTCTTTAATGTGTTTGTTTGGTCAAAACTGTGTATTGCATTCTATGAGTTTCGAACTCAAAAGCGATATGAGATATGGATATTTGATCTACATACGATCACATATAAGTGTTATATGGTTATGGTCGTTGTTTGTAATCTACGATATTTGATGAAGTTAGGTTATTCGAAGCAAACAAATAAGTCATACTGTGAGATTGAGTATTTAATTTGATTTATTACAACAAGCATTGTGTTAAATGTAACACTAGACCAAAACTACAGGACAGATCCAAGAACTCGATCACTAAAATGTCAGTTTGATCAGTTTACGCAAAGCGCATCATATATGATGTCCTTAATTGCTAAGGATGATTGAGTGCCCTTTTGTAAAGTGTTCGTTATGATGTTGTAGTAAGGGTATTCTTTTAATTGGTCTGACCATTTAGAAAGAAAAATTAATGTATAAGTGTAGGTGTGATTTAAGGTACAGTTGGGATGTAAAGAGTAAATGGTAATTTCTGCTTCAAAAAGATACGTCAAAAATAAGAATTTTAACTTAACATTGGAATAAGAAATATGATTTCTATCCTAAATCGTATTTTTGTATAGAAAATTGTTTTATATGAGATTTATTTCTTTAATTCAAGATATGTGAACAAAGAACTCTCCATTGTAAGCTAGTTACGGTATATGAAATAAATTATCTATATTAAGTGAATAATGGACCTCCAAATTATTACGCTATTATAGTAATGGCGGAAATAGTAGGAGCATGCCATATAACATTTATTGATTGCATCAAGTTGCGAAAATATTTTTCGTAAAACATACTGAACATTATTTATGAAATAATGACTGTTTATCGGTGTCAACTTAAAAATAGACACTGTTATATTTCAATGTGAATATTATGAATGTTCATCATAAAATAAAACTACAACGTGATATTTATTTTCATAACAAAAATGATGCAATAGAAATTATAGAAGCATCTAAAATAGTATACAATTATTTTGGAATTATAAACTAAGCCGTAGTTTTAAGACATAATTTTTATTATATGATTATGAATCATATGATACTAGTTAATTATTCCCACCGTATTAAGGGATATGCTCCCATTTTGTGGGAGTGTCATAAGAGTTGATGAACTTTTTAGATTGATACATATAGATTTATGAAATCGTAAGTCTATTAGTATTAAAATGGTTCCATGTACTTCATATTCAACGATGAGTTATCACGGGCATGGACATGTGTATTTGATATGCATGTATAAGTCTATGATAAGCTCATAGAATATAAAACAAAAGTAAATAATATAACATGTATAAGAACTAATTCAATTTTATCAAATAGGTGAGTATATTGGAAAGAGTTTCATGTGTACCTATTATCTAGCTTTGTGACCAAGCTGCGTCTGGACTAGTCAGAGCAATCAAACAGAAAAATGACCAAGTAGGAATCTAGAGCAATAACTGCCAAACTCAAATATCGAATAAGACTAATGGATGAGGCTGTAAACATGTCAAGGGCTCCTAATATAGTCAATATACCAAATCACTAAAATGCCAATGTCCAAGATCTAAGATATATGCTAAGCCACAGATTGATATCGATCCATGATCAGGGATCTGTATCGATCCCTACTCCTTTCCCGAAGCAACTTCGAATTTCATGGTGTGTGACACTAAGACCTTCATCGCCTCAAAACATGCAATTAAAGATAGTTCTATGATTGCTTTGACTGAAACATTGTCTAACTTCACAACATACATCCATTTCTCACCGAACAAAGAAGCTCGCCCCAAACAAGCCTATCCTAAGATGTTGGAAGCACATGAAGGAAAATGCTGGTCAACCAAGCAAACTTTTAAGGATCAGAAAAGATGTTGTTGCCTATCTCATGGATCAATACGATCCATAGGCATGTATCGACACTGATCCCTGAAGATTTCTTAGGTGGCCAGGATCTTTTCGGCATAACTCCTCTTGGGCAAAGAGAAGGCGGGCATGAACGTGGTGGGGAGAATTCTGCCAATCTGCAGTTATACATAAAGGAGGAGGGGCATTATTCAAGGGACTTTTGGCTTGTTTAAGAAATTTCCATATAATATCTATAATCTTATGGATCATCACCGATCTTTGAATACCGATCCATAAGATCAACTTTGTAAATCTCAAGAGAAAGATAATAAAAGTTCAAGTGGACGTAGGCCATCGATTAGC
Source organism: Allium cepa (assembly GCA_030765085.1). Lineage (NCBI taxonomy): Eukaryota > Viridiplantae > Streptophyta > Magnoliopsida > Asparagales > Amaryllidaceae > Allium > Allium cepa. Next base: position 275,766,206 of record CM060928.1, read on the forward strand.
AAAACCATTATAATTAGTTTGTGTGATTTTTTTACTTAATTTCTTCGTTATATTCTCTACAATATTCTTTTAGGCGTTTATGCCACACAAACAGTTGGTTGCTTTCATCGAGAATGATTCAGATTTTTTTAACTTGAAACGTGAAATTAGAAAAGATGACGAGACCATCAACCAGGAAAACTGCTGTTGGAGGAAGCCAACAAGGGAATGAGGGCAGCCAAGAATTGTCCTCAGGATCTAACCCCCTTTCCTTCTACATCACCAGAGATGAGATGGAGACTATGATGACAGAAATGCAGGATAAAATAACATAGAAAGAGATGGTAGAGGGTTTCTTTAGAAGAATGGGGCAACTAGGAACAGTAGGAGTTGCTACAGAACAAAACCTGAGACTAGACGCTAGAACAAATGCACTCGAAACCTGAATGGAGCAAAATGGAGCGACCCTTAAAGACATGTTATGGTTCGACATGGATCCTTGAGAATAGGTCGGTAGTTCCAAAGGATTTGGGGGCACGGCTTTTTAGAATGTGCAGAGACGAGACATGTCTTGGAAATAACGTTGAATACAAAAAGTGAATCAGAATGCAAATGCGCAACAAGAAGAATACATTCCAGAATTTTCACCGTTGGAAAGGAGGGCAGAATGAAAATGTTGAGCAAAGACTTCCGTTAGATAATAATGATAGAATTTCCGAGATAGTTAGGCGAGCAATGAGAGGTGGACCGCCAGACCAGAGTCTGGAAGCCATGAATAGAAATCCATTTACTCCTAAAATTTGGTACACAAGGAATCGTCCTGATTTCAAGCTATCGAAAATGAAAGTGTATGGTGGAAAAACTGAACAAACAGTTCATCTAATGTGATACATGTAGCATATGGAGGTGTTAGGTGAAACCGAAGAAGTGATGGGATGGTGTTTTCCTTAGCATTTGATAGACTTTGCGACGATGTGGTTTTTTTAGTTGGAAAACGGTTCCATAAGCACATGGACCAACTTAGTGAATACATTCATAAAACAGTTTATAGTTCATATTTCATAGCTAAAGAACATGAGTCGCTATCGAGCATGAAGCAAAGGGCCGAAGAGACCCTAAGGATTTATTTGACTAGGTATAATGCAGTGGTCGCTATAGTTCATAAGCTGGATCCATCTATGGTTCTAATGACAGCTGTTTTAGGATTTGCTAGCAAACAAATTTTAAGACTGCTTTGAAAAGGGATCCACCTACAGATCCCACAAAATTTTACCATGAGGCTAAAAGATACTTACGTCAGGAGGATGCCGAAGCTGAAAAGGCAGAAGTTAACTCTATTGATAGTAGAGGATCATCTGAAACAAGATCTAGTAAAGGCAAAGGCTAGCGAAAGGCTAATGATGGCTTTAGGGGACCAAGGCGGCAGAGAGGGGAACATAAGTTCTCTTCTTACACAGAATTGAACGAAACCCTATAGAGGATTTACCTTGATTCTAAGGGGTATATCCCTGTCAAAAGCCGATGAAGAGAGAATCCACTGATTGAGAAAGAAGATCGGGAAAGTATTGCCTATTCCATTAGCTAGATGATAAATGATTGTAGACATCTTCATGATTTGATTAAGGACCAAGTTAGGAACAACCAGCTACAAAAATAATTGAGGAGCAAAACTGCAATGATGTAGTAAGAGCAACCATTCTCGGAAGTGAATCGAAGTGGCCTCGGATCTAGGCCAAGGATAGTTATCCCCAGATTGGGATGGCAAGGAGTCAGGTTTGATTCCCATGCTTCGCCTATTGTTTTCAATAAATTATGCGGTATTACAGTCAAGCCACTTACTCATGTATATGACCTCGATCGATCTATAGGCACACTCTAAAAGTTGAAAGCTAGGCTGTAATGCTTGAATGGATATTATGATGTTTGTTTAATGTTTAAATTTGAATTCTGTGAATGCTTGATCCTAAAAATCATGCAAAAGTGATAACTGATATTGATTGAAACATCAACGGAAGTTGGTCCCCTCTGATACTGATTTACAAATAGATTGATCCAAAGAGATGGGATGACGAACCATAAGGTACAAGTCCCCTTGTTGGAGAACAGATGAATTGGACTTGTACAGGATGGTGAGTCCCTTCACAAAGAGCGAGAGACATGGGCTCATTTGGTCGTTTGGTTCCCTCATCGAAGAGCGAGCGAATTAGATTCTGCGTGAACTAACAATTAAAAGAGATAGAGATCTAATTAGTGGCCTAGAAAGGCCATAGATTCAACTAACGATCCGAAGAGATCGAGATTTAACTAACGGCCCAGAAAGGCCATAGATTCAACCAACGATCTGGAGAGACCAATATTTCAACAAATGATCCAAAACGATCGGGTATTCAACCAACAGCGAGAAAAGGTCGAAGACTCGACCAATGATCTGAAGAGTTCATGGATTAAGATAATGATCCGGAGTGATTAGGAATTTAATTGGTTATTGAGTACACGACCTGGAAAATCGAAAACTAAACTTTGGTTTTGAACACCACTTGATCTTGAAACACTTCAATGGCATTATCGAATTGAGCTACTAGTTTTGATACATCATTGGTAACCCCTGGATGGGTTATATAACGCATGATATAATAATTATGGGAGAACATGGAATTATTATCTGTGACTAGCACTCAAGCCAGGACTCGTGTCCTTCACTAAAATGTTCTAGAATGATATTTTTTTTACAGCCTGAACTTGATGGAACATAATGATTCCATATGGTTTGGTCAGTTGATAATCAGAAATTCAAATAATGATGTTTTAACGACTTTGATACTTGTTCTTAAGCAAAGCACACCTATTTCCAAGTCATGCTTTGGAGGCAAATATTATCCATCTTTGTGACAAAGCCGCATCTGGACTAGTTAGAGCAATTAAACATAAAACTTACCAAGCATAACTCTAGAGCGATAATTGCCAAACTCAGATATTGAGTAGGACTAATGGATGAGGATGTAAACATGCCGATGGCTCCTAATACACCCAATAAACAAAATCGTTAAAATTCCTCCAAGATCCAAGATTCATGCTAAATGACGGATCAGTACCGATCCATAACCAGGGATCAGCACCGATCCCTACTCCTTGCTCGAAGCAACATCTACTTCATGGTGTATGATTCTATGACCTTCATCAACTCAAAACATGCAATTGAAGATGGTTCACTGACCACATTGACTTAAACGTTGTCTTAACTTCATAGCATACATCTGTTTCTCAACAAACCAAGAAGCCTTCCTTGAACCAAGCATATCCCAAGATGTTGGAAGCACATGAAAAATGCAAGTCAACCAAGAAAACTTCTAAGAATTAAAGAAAATGTTGTTGCCTATCTCATGGATCGGTACCGATTCATTAGCATGGATCGTTATCGATCCATGAAGATTGCTTAGGTGACCATGATTTTTCAGCATAACTTCTCCTAGGCGTGGGGAATGTGGGCACGAATGTAATGGAGAGAATTCCAGCAACCTACAGCTATATATAGAGGAGGATGAGCATTGTTCAAGTGACTTTTGGTTAGTTTAACAAATTTCCATATAATCTCTGTAGTATGATAGATTATCACCGATCCCTGATTATCGTTCCATAAGATCAACTTTGTAAATCTCAAGAGAAGGATAAACAAAGTTTAAGCGGACATAGACTATCAATTAGCCAAACTACTATAATTTCTTTGTGTGATTTTCTTTTGTGTTTCACTTAATTTCTTCATTCTATTCACTACTATATTCTTTTGGGTGTTTCTGCCATTTTTGACGCATATAATACCTAATATAAACAAAGATTCACTCTCAAAGTTCAATCCTCTCTATAATACATAATGGTGTATTGATAAGGAGCAATCAAGCTTTGTTGAAAAAAGCACAATTAATGATGAAAAAAGATGAGCTAAATTCTTTCTATAAGGTAGTACTTGAGAGTAGTACACAAGTCAAAATTAGTATCATTCAAAGAATAGTTTACAAAACCATACAAGATATGAGTTTATAAGAAACCCCTACATATCCTAGGCTAAGTAGTTAGAAGGTTGTGGGAATCGAAAAACTACATGTAATAATTGTATGTAAGAGATCTTTTGTGAACTAATGCAAAATCGATTTTATATAAAGCAATTCATAAAATATTAGTGAATTCCCATTCCATTACACTGAGAAACAACTGTTGTTTCAAGAAATATCAACATCGTACTCTAGGAATTTCTATAAGAAATTATTGATATAGAATGAATTTGGATATGATCCAAGTATAAAATTGATTATAAGAGATGAAATGAAGTTGATCAAACCTAAATGAACACAACACATTAGAACATCCATTGAGTTATTCTTGTACATCAAAGATAAACTGTGAGTTGCTTGTTAATTTCAAGAATAAATAATCCTTGGTTATTTAATTAAACCATTGAGAGTATTGACTCTATGATATAGTACGATGAGCATATTCAAAATAAATTCTAAGTACATTATCAAAATATTACTTTGATAGTTGTATTTGAAGGGATATGATCCATTGGTCGCAAATGTATCTTTAAGAGAAAGACAAATGCGATTGGAATATAGTGAGCCACATTGATAAGAATAACATTATTAATTTCAATTATTGAAATTAGCATAATAGATTCACTATTTAATGTCCTATAGTTAGTTCAGATTTTAGTCACAAAATTATCGACCAACATGACCTTATGCATTGGTACGTATGTGTTGAGACAATAATTTCAAAATAATGATTTAGAGTAAACCGTTTACACATAATAACCAAAGTGTTTCAAAGTCAATGGGACTGATATTGGATTTGTGAGTTTTTGGATACGATCCGAGAAAGGATATGAAAATGTCATTCAAAAAAGCATCAAAATTGAACAAATGTTCTGATAGAAATATCAATAGTTTGGTTACCAATCAAAATGTGGAGGAAGCATGTTTCTTAAGAAAGAATGTTTAAAACTTACATATATATTTCTAAGCCATAAGTAAACAACACACTGTTGGTTGTTAACAATGTACTTGTGTTAAAATCAACCTTAATTGTTTTAATACTCGATAATGGGTCTGTAAATAATGCCTTTTATAATTAGCATAAAAGATATTAGGAATGTCCCAAATAATATGCAAGGACACCTTATTAAAATATTTAGTATGGAACATGTAAAAAGGATTCCTTATGAATTGGCAATAGGAATTATCATACATATTATGTTGTCTATGATATCGTGATTTATTTGTGTATTTGATAATGAAGCATATATCACACCTAAATTGATATCACTAAATGATTTTTTTTTTCTCATGTACTTATGAAATATTATAGAATTGTTTATTGAAACAACAAACTCCTTATGAAGGAATGTTCGAACTTAATTTTTCATAAGCGATATCGAGTATAATATGTCAATAATAAATTCAAGTTAAGAATCTTTAAACTGGAAATGTTCCAAATGATAGTCTCTGGTCGATTCAAAGAAAATGGCATGTACATCCCCTTGAATGTCACCAGAATAATAGTATATATAAATATAAATGCATAATTTCATAAGTAAGCCGAGGGTGATTCCAAATGTTGAGAATCCCATAATATTTTTATATGATAACAATGTCACGATGTGGTTCGTAATAGAAATTACAACTCAGTAGAAGTCGAGGGACATATTCCGAACTGTTCCATATGATAAAGGTAGTTTATCAGAATTAGAGAGAGTTGATTGATAGAGTAGAAAATTAAAACATAATAGCATACTTATTCATTAAGGGACGGACCCAATTGCTTTTGGGAAAACTAATTGGAGAAGTTGGAATGAGATTCCATAATGGACCCCAAGTGCGAGTAGGAGATTGATGGAGTTAGGAGTATATCCTAAGAGCAATTATGTAATTTGTCACATATATCTAGCTCGATGACCAATCTTGTTCAAAATAAAAGGTGTTTTTTCTATTATATACTTGATATAATGTGTTATATATTAATTAATAAATTTAATTAAAGTATATTTAATAGAAAATCCATAAATGGTAAGTTTCACGATAATAGCCGTAAAGTTTTGTAACTAGGAGTAATTTATCACAATAAAAATAAATATACCAATTTAAATATTCCTAGTCAAGTTGTATCGAGACTGGATATCGATATATCCGTTGAAACTAAAAAATGTAATACATTCCAAATATTGGGTAGTGTATTTTTCATTGCTATCTGGGGAAGGGGGTTAAGGGGTTATGTACTGATAGTTATTGGATAACTAAGGAATGACTTACTTGATAGTTTTTATTGATTAATATAACTAAGATCAAATAGAAGATATTGATGTGACTGATTTACACAGTTCTCTTGACTTGAGAATATTTTTAATCTTCAATATGGAAGCTCCACTATGATTATAATTAAATCATGACACGATGTCCATCGAACGACTATAGTTGGGTCGAGTGCGTATCATATCTGAATATTAGTTATCTATTTAACTCAGCTAATTCCTTTTTGTCACATCTTCTTTAATAATATATGTTTATAATATTAATTTGATTTAGATTCATTTTGTGCTATTCCCTTTTTGATTACACATCTATCTTCTTAACATTAGAGCCATGCCATATTACATCTCATTCAATTAGCTGTGTATGATGTTCTTACAGTTTAGATCCGAGATTTTACCAACAATTTTTATGTGCTTAAGTTCTCTCCTTTTTTCTTGTTTTAGAAACTATTTATTTATATGATTTATTTTATTTCAGCTCATATAAATTACATATGTTAACTATTTATTTATACTTTGTTTGAAAGTTAAAAAACACAATCAGACTTTTATGTAAATTTGTTAATTTTAGATTCTAACGCTTGCTAAATCACAAACTTTATATATTCATTTCTTATTTTAATTTTAAAATGTAGCTTGAAGATAATTATATTTGTGTGTGAATATGCTGTTTTAATTCAAGGTTATAAAATTTACTTTTGTGTTAAACTGTAAGTTTAACTTTAAAATTATTCCTAAGTTGAAACTTGATCTATACTTGTTAATTCTAGGTCTAGAAGTATGAGAATGATCAAAATTAATTTTATATACATATATTTAAGAGTTTAATTACTAATTTGAAATGACATTGATTGAATGAGTAAAGGAAGGAGGAAAGTCCTCCAACTTTCCTTCTTTGTAAATGTCTACCTTAATTCCTTAATTGTCCTTTTGTAAATATAAGTTAACTTTTGTCTATTAGTAAAACACCTTTTAATAAATTATGTATAAGTATAAGTTGAATTTATATATACAAATGTCACTATTTCTTACAAGCTCTAAAATAAAATTTGGACAACAAAGGCATATGTGAATTATGTAGTAAATGTCATTTAATATATTAATTAATTGAATTAAAGAGATAGAGATGAAATTTTATCTCTCTATCTTTGTGAACTCATCTTACCTAATTTAGTTATTTGTGTCGAGAGGAAAAACAAAAGTTTCTATCTCTAAAATTCTATATGTTTATATATATGGTGTATTTCTTATATGTTGCTTTTACCATTATAACACATGTATGTCGTTGGTACATTCATTATATTACATACAAATTTAAATTAAATTTAAAATTCCTTTTTAGCAAATTAAACTAAATATAATTTTATTTAAATTTTTATTATATTGGATCTAATTTACATTTATACTACATAGGCCCATTAAGAATTCGAAATGATTTTTTTTTTGAAATTTACACTATAACTCCACTACGGTTGGCCTAGTTCCTTTAGACACTAATGAATGTCATCCTTACGAGACACTATTGAGGAGTACTTGGGAAAGAAAATGCTGGAATGATATGTCATAAATTCTTACGCCCCCTCTTTCCTGTACGATAGCCACCAATAAAACCCCTACAAGGGGAATGAAGGAGAGGGAACCATCATTAATCGTGGAAAGGATGGGGTATTGATAATTAACAACATAATGGAAAGATCTGACAAAAGTTGGGATGAGATGAAAAGTTACGCTAAATAGCTAAAAAATGGAGACGCCTTTGTGTATGCCATAGGCGAGGAACATGAGGCCAAAACCCCTCATCGGGAACATGTCAAGATAAATTTTAACGGCGATGATTTACTTGGGAAACAATATACGCATATAGAACCCATAGTAATATCAGCAATGGTTGGACCAATGGAAATAATGGATTCTAGTAGACAGTGGAAGCTCGTTAACATCTAATTTAAGGATGCATTTGACAAAATGAGTTTGTCCATAAAAGATGTGATGCTATGTAACAAGCAACTGCATGGCTTTAATGGAGAAGATAAGACGCCCCTAAGGAAGTTTTGCTTGTTGAGCTGGAAAGTCATCCCTAACTAGCCATACGAAAGCAAACTTCCATTTTGGTGGAAGGATTCTCAACTACAATGCCTTCCTAGGTTAACCCGCCTTATCGAACTTCCACGCTATCATATTCAATGATGTTTGACTATGAAGTTCCACACAACTCATGGAGTGGCGGCAAAAGAGGGAGACTAAGATGTTGCTAGGGAATGTTACCCAACAGAGATCCGCAAGAATAAACATTTGAAAAAAAGAGGAAAGAATGCAGAAGTCACACTCTATGATAAAAAATTGACCACATAGCAATTAAAGGAGGGCCCCTACTTGGGTTTACTAGTGATCATATTAGTGGACTTGACTCAAGAAACAGAGAGGCGACGACCGTAGAAGAGCCTGCAGAGGCCGCAGAATTTATAGAAGTGGATAGTAATGAGTTGACGAAGTTAATGAAGATCAGATCCTGATTGGAGCTGGATCTGAAGATATAATTGACAGGATTCTTATGAGATAATTCGGATGTATTCACTTGGGTCCCTACAAACATGTATGGAATCTCCCCTGTTATTACATGTAATGCCTTGAACATTAATACAAGAAAACTCTCAGTGAAATAAAAGAAAAGGAGTATGGGCCTCAAGCGATCGATAGCCATTAACGAAGAGGTAGAAAAATTCAACTGGAAAATGGATTCATTAGGGAATCCATTTTCCCACAATGGATAGTTAATCCGGTATAGGTGAAGAAGCCGAATGGGAACTCGCTAATGTGCATCGATTTTTCCAATCTGAATGATGGATGACCTAAAGATTGTTTCCCATTTCGAAGGATTGATCAACTAATAGATAAGACCACGAGACATAAGCTCTTATCTTTTATGGACGTGTACTCTAGGCATAATCAGATTGCTATGTATATCCTGAATCACGAACACACTTGCTTTATTACCGATTTAGGACTCTTTTGGTATAAGTTCATGCCATTTGGGCTTAAAAACGTTGGAGAAACATAACAACGCTTAGTTAATAAAATGTTTGCTAACCATATTGGATGAACTATGGAAGTATATTTTGATGACATGTTAATGAAATCTAAGAAGGTCAAGAACCATATTACTCACCTAGATGAGATGGTCTGGATTTTACGGGAGTTTGGAAAGTTGAATCTACTAAAGTGTTCTTTCGAAGCTACGTCAAGGAAATTTCAAGGCTTTATCGTATATGCCAAGGGAATCGAAGCTAAAAATGAGCAATTCCAAGCTTTAAAAGATGACAAATTCTTCGAAATATGGAAGGAGGTGCAGGGTTTGAATAGAAAAGTAGCAGCATTGAGCAGGTTCATATCTAAGGCAACCGATGAGTGCATTCCATTCTTTGAAGCATTAAAAAGGAGAAAGACAAGTTCATCTGAACAAGTGAGTGCCTGGCTGCATTTGTTAGCTTGTTGAAACACTTACAGAAGCCGCCGCTATGCCATTAGAAGGAGAAGATCTATTACCATGCTTAGTAGTGTTAACACATGTCTTAAGCGCAACATTAGTTCAAGAAGAAGACTAGGTGCAATGGTTGGTTTACTATATGAGTAAGCGTTTCACTAGATCAGAGTCTAGACATCCCAATCTAGAGAAGTTGGCTTACTATCTATGATAGCATCCTAGAAGCTAAGGCATTGTTTCTAGTCTCAACCTATTTGAGTATTGACGGATTAACCATTGAGGCAGGTCCTGCATTGGCCTGACACTTCAAGTATTGACAGATCGAACTGAGCCAATAAGAGATTACTTACCATCCTTGAAGGGAAATCAAAGGGTAGCCCTTAGCAGACTTTATTGTCGAGTTCACCATTAGATACGACAAGAAATTGGACATCAAGAAGAGGAGGCTCTTAAATGATGAATGTATATGGATGGAGCATCTAATAAGCATGACTCTAGCACTGGAGTAGTGTTGATTACACCCAAGGGATGGAAGTTAAGCTATGTAATACGATTGAAGTTCAAAGAAACAAACAATGAGGCTTATATAAGGCATTGATAGAAAGGCAGGAAATAGCAAAGGAATTAGGAATCAGATCTCTACGCATGCACAATGACTCTCAATTGATTGTAAACCAAGTACTCTAGGAATTCCAGGCTAAAGGAGAACACTTAGCATATTATCTAAAAAAGATGAAGGCATTACTTAATGAGGTGGAGCATTATATGATTAAGCATATTCCAAGGGAAGAAAATCAAGATGCAAAAGATTTAACAAAATTGAAAATTTCGGGAAGTGGACCATTATTAGGATCGGTAATGACCCTACCATCCCTTATTTTGAGGAGGTGAATGCAGTTGCAATTATTAATGTAGAGGAAACTTGGATGACCCCGATCATGAAATATTTGTGCAAGGGAGTCTTGACGGATAATAGAAACGTAGGCAGGAAGGTTATACGGAAGGCAACTTGCTTCGTTATTTATGATGGCATGCTATATCAAAGAGTATTCTCTAACTCGCTTTTAAGATGTGTTGTTGAAGGGGAAGCTTGAGTGGTGTTAGACAATATACATCAAGGTAGCTACGGAGACCACATCGGGGGCAAACGTTAGCAAAAATGGTGCCGCTGTATGAATACTTTTGGCCAATGTTAAATTATTATGCAATGGAATATGCAAAGATACGAGACAAGTGCCAAAGGTTTGCAAAATTCCCAAGGTTGCCCCTGATTGAGCTGACACATAAGGTTAGCCCTTGCCCTTTTGCTACTTTGGGGAACGATCTGATTGGAGAATTTCCCAAGGCCAGGGGTGGAGCTAAGTGTGCCATAGTGGTCGTAGATTACTTTACTGAGTGGGTTGAAGCGGAACTACTTCTTATTGTGTCTTTTGCCAAGGTCATAATTTTTTTGGTTATGAATGTAATATGCAAGTACGGAGTCTCACTTCATATTATCTCAAATAATGGATTATGGTTTGACATTGAAGATTTTTCCGACTTCTGCCAACAACATGAGGTAAATAAGAGTTTTTCCACAGTGGCATACCCACAGGCTAGTATACTGGTGAAAGCATTCAACAAGGTTCTAAAGACTTTCATAAAAAATCGGTTGGAAAAGGAAAAAGGAGCATGGGTAGACAAACACTCACTGGTATTATGGGATTATCACACTTCTTACAAAACCGCAACGAGGAATACCCCCTTCGCCTTGGCATGTGGATCAAAGCCCATGTTATCCATTAGGACCAAAGTATCATCCTATAGGAGAATTCACTATGAATCAAATGAGAGGATGAGCTACTGAATATATTTCTAGATTTGATCGATGACAAACATGACAAAGTCCTTTAAATGCCGCGGTACAAATGCAAATGGTAGTCAGGCAATATAACTCCAAGGTCAAATACTGCTCGTTCAAGTTAGTACTAAAGCAAATATTCCTAAGGTTAAAGGCACTTGACCCAGTCTAGAACGAACCATAGTCATCCATAAAGGTCTGGCAATTCATCCTACATCAGCACGGTAGATGGGGCTATATCCAGGAAAGCTTGGAACACACAGAACCTTTGTTGTTGTTTTACTTAATCCATATTATCTTCTCTGTTATTTATTTCAGTATTGCTATTTTGTAATAAAGGCAATTCTTAAATGATTATTAATAAAATGTGCATTTCTTGAAATATTGTTGTATCTGGTTTCTTTTATTATGCTTGGACCATTGTGAACACTTAGGTCAAGAAATAAGGTGTTGCAGGTCGCTTCAGTTTTCCCCAACTCCCTTGGACAAATAATAGGGTTAGGAATAAGTGACCAACCTCTGCTGGTCCATATATGGCTTGATGCCCATGCTAACTCAATGTTCTATAGTTCTACGAGATAAATTCTCTTATGCTCGGTGGCAAGCCATGGAAAAATGACATCAATTTCTCCTTCAAAAAACTATGGCTGGCAGTGGTGAATCAAACTTACCCATGGTCAGGATATGACCAACGACCGGATGGTTCATCATGGATAACCATTTTGAAAACTTTGGACAATAGTGGTGAACCGGACTTAACCATGGTCAGGATATAACGACAGACCGGGTAGTTCACCACTAATGATTAGCTTGAGTGATTTGGCTGGTAGTAGTGAACTTGACTACCTGTTGTCAGGATATGACTAGTTATTGGATTATTCACCACTAAAGATCTCCATGAGAACATTGGTCAGCTATGTAAATTGGACTTGCTCATGGTCAGAGCATGACCACTGACCAGGTCGTTCACCATTGACGATTGGTCCGAAAACTTTGGCCAGCAGTAGTGAATCGGACTTCCAACTGGGTAGTTCACCATCGAACGATCAGACTAAAAACCTGGCCGGTAGTGGAATATGACCACCAACTAGGTAGTTCATAGCTGATGATTAACCCAAAAACTATGGCGACGGTAGTGAACCGAACTTACGCATGCTTAGAATTTTACCACCGAATGGGTAGTTTACCGCTAGCGATCGGCTCAGGAATCCCAAGTGACGGTCACGAACCCATCATTCCCTAGAAGTTCTGTGTAGGACACTTATAAAATATAGTGAAAATAAGGGACACGTCCCTAAAATCAAACTTAATACACAAAACATCCTCCTCATAAAAAAGATATAATTTACATCCCTATTTTCATGTACTACAATTTTATTCCCTACAATACCCCTCTTCTTCATTGTCGCAATGTTGATTCTTCATATATGGATGTTATTCTTACATTCATAATTAAAATTTGCATCCCATTAATTATCAATCTTAAAATGCAATAACTTCTTGTAGAAATGACGGATTAACAAATCGTTTTCACCATTAAATCATAAATTTTATTATCTTTCTAATGAGTGGTTGTGTATATGTAAACACAGCGGCATGACAAATTTTATTATCTTTCTAATGAGTGGCATTTCTGAACTACATGCAATGATTGTAGACATGTCAGCAATTATACCAAATAATTGCAGAAATGTCTGCAATTATATGAAATAGTTGCAAATGTATGCAATAATTGCAGACATATACGCAATTATACCATATAATTACAGAAATGTCTGCAATTATATGCAATAATTGTAGATTTGAAGAAAAATCGAAGACGTTTAAAATTTGCAGAATGTTCTGCAAATATATGGAATAATTGCACATTTACTACAAATATGATTTTTTTTGGCATCAACAACGGATCTCGCTTAAAGATCATAATTTTTTTGTAAAAACGGTATGCTGATCCAAAGTTTCTATAGAAAGTTATATATGTTTGGAATGTTAAAAACGTAAAGGGTATTGGGGTCTTTGTGCGCGCATGAATTTGAAAACAGGGACCAGAAACTTATTAAAAAACAGAGGGATGTTTTGTGTATTTTCAAATGTTACCAGGGATGTATGCCAAACGCACGCTAAAATATGCCTGTCTTCATATAAACAGTCAAAAAGGAATAATGAGAACCAGCAAGGAAATAAGCTATTAAAAATCTTAAAGACATCATAATGCAACCAAATGTCAACATCTAAAAGTCGCAATCATCAGAAAATAACACGCATGCATCCTTACTAAAGTCATCAAATTTGGGCATTGCAATCAGAATATTAAGTATGCAAAAAATGCATGATAGACATAAATAATTTCTATCAGAAGAAGTGGGACTATCATGTGGGCTTAGACGAATGAATTTTCTCAGTTGGCTTGGGTCTATGGCTTCTTTTTCTCCTTAACCTTCTTTGTTGTATATTGGGTAGCAACATTAAGATCTGCCTACTTCTGTATTAGTCCATCGTACTTCGCTTCAAGCTTGACCCTGGCCATCTCCTCAGGGAACTAGACCATAGCACTCATTCTGAGAGCCTCTTCCCTATCAAAATCCTCATTCCCTCAATCGTAGCCCAAGATCTCAATATTTGCATCATTCTTCAAAGCGACAATCATTTCCTTATGATCTTCTTCTACCGTATGATTTGATGGCTATGTGGGTACATTCCCCAACAACGAAGCTTTTGCAGGCATCATATCCTTAAATGGGTCCACCATGGTTGTATCACCTACATGAAAATAAATAGGATTATCAGGTGTAGACTTGGCCAAATGGTCTCAAATGTACCAAATGGTAGCCCATGGGCTATATAGAAAAATCCTATCTCATTTAGGGGATGACAGAGCATTGTCCATGGCCGGCTCTGGGTGGTCGTATCTGAAGAGACATGCATGATAAATAGTTAGCGGAACATCATGCACGGTGGCATAGATAATTAATTTGGAAGCTGAACTTGAGTAATAACATAGAAGTAGAACTACCATCCTTCATTCCACCTCCATCCTCCTGGTGTCTTCGGGCCTCCTCATCAGCAACTAACTTTATGTAACATTGGTGCATGGTCTCCTTTTCATCTATGGAGAAGCGAGTTTCAAATATATCAAGGTTGAAAGGTGGTCCTCCTCGTTCGCTTGACTCATTAGCTTCCCGCACAAACCTTTGGTGGAAGGAGGCTATGACTTTTGGGTAATCATCCATCTATCTCAATTTCCCCTTTATATATATCTAGAAGTATACCTTGTCCAGAAGCTCCTTAACCTGGTCCAATTGTCTGTTTAGCTCTTCATTATCAGCCCAAAGTTATCTGGTAGTGTTTTCTTTAGCCTCCTTCCCAAAAGATGCAACTTTAATCCTCGCTTAAAGGGAGGCTTTTTTGCTCTTCCACTCCTTTACCATCTTACATAAATCCAAGTACCCAGCCTCCGCTTGGTCAGCCGTGGCCTTGATTTCATCCAACCTCTTCATGTTTTTGGCCTTTGTATTCTTATGGCCCTCATATGTCTCGTTAGCCCTAAAGTTGTATTTACTTCTTAGTGTGTTGAAGTTGGTGTCATGGTCCTCTTTCATCGTTTTCATTTCCTAAAGATGGGCATTTTTAAGCTTTTCAACCACTTCAGCCTTGGTCCTCTCCAATGCGTCTAAAACCGTCCAGTGCTCCTTCTCCTTTTTATGCAAGTCTCTTAAAAGCTTAATATTTTCAAGTTCTTGTCAACATTTTGTCGTCCAACCACCTCTGCTTCCTATTTCACTTTGGCATGGAATTTAGATAACTCCTTTAAACTGCTAAGCTTATCCCCAAAGTGATTATCTTGTCATTGAAGGAGGTAAGCACTAGCAAGCAGTTGAGTTAAAGGTTCCCTGGGTTGGTAGGCTTTTTGGAATTTGTTAGGATAAGGATCGCTAGGATCAATAATGATGGTGGACTTCTCCTTTCCCTTCACCCAATCTTTGGATACAGCTCCTGAAGTAGAAGCATGTTCAACATCTTTAAGGTCACTTCGCTTGTTTTCTCCCGCTACTTGGAGATCTCGAATTCTAAAAGAATAAAAGGTGATTTTTTTGGAGACTTGGATGGAGATGAAGGTGTCCTGGACTTTGATTTACTAGGAGAGTGAGATCTTTTCTAGGACCCACTTCATCTATCTTACTCATCAGATGGACGATAGGATACCTTCTCTCACATCTTGAAAATCGTCTCCCTATACTGTGGTTTTTGCCGAAGGAAGAAGCTGCCTTTTTTACCTTGTTCGGAGGGTCTTTCCAACTCATTTGCTTAAACTTGGACTAAAGCTTAGTCCATCTAGAATTCATACTCCCCATAAAGAATATAAGAGTAGGAAGTTAGAACCATACCCCCAATAAAGGAGGTCCATTAGTGCAATGCATGTAAAGTTGGTGTGTGTAAGTATGCCTAACATTTAAATGAACCCTCGGGCTCCTTATGCATTTCCAATTATTGCCGGATCTCTGCCAACGACGTAGAATCCTCATAGTCAATCCCTAATTTTAGGTCTTGGAAATAATTAGAAACAATAATTACTCTCGAAATAAACTTCTCCTGACTCTCTATCCCAAAATACTTATGCATGGCCTCCCCGACAGCGATGTTAGATAGTAGATCGAGGCTAATGCTCCTGGGAGAATGGCTTTCACTTTGGTCGAAGGTAATGACCTTACAATTATGGGGAAGCGATCTCTCCTCCTCAGTGTTTGTACTCTAATACCCTGGTCCTCCCAATCCCAAAGGGCTTCAATCGACGATTAATGCGTAGTTGAAGCTGGAAAGACTCTAACTTCGATTCCACAGCATTCGTGTTCATTACAGTCTTAGAGCTAGGTAGAGTCGAAGCCAAATTAACATTAGGAATGGGAGGATGAGAAGGTCTTCCCTCACTTGTCTCACTGGTCTCGGAAGTTTCCACCTTTCCTTTTCTTGCAGGTCATTGTGTCGAAGGGCCCCCCAATGGATTGCCCTTTAGCTAACAGCCCATGTTGCCTCAGAGTCTCATCAGTCACCATAAGGGGGACTTCTCTCGACTCCATTGGAATTCTCTTCAAATTTTCAAGCATCTCCTCTAAGTCCTCATCCATGGAAGCCTTCACAATTCCTAAGGAAAGGGCCAAGAAATGGATTAATGATTGACACAAAGGTTTACAAGTGAAAGGAACATAAATAAATGATTGGGAGACTTACATCCTAAATGAAATTGTTGGAAGCAAGGAGAATCATCCCTAATAAATAAGTACTCCTGCTTGAACATGTTGAACTTAGAATATAAATCCTCCATGGGATTGAACTTGCTGCTCCCCTTAAGAAAAATAAAGGGGAGCCCTCCGCCTTGCTCCCGATAGCACATAGTAACTTAATCTGCCTATGCATGGGAGGGGCCTAGAATTCCCACATAAACATGACATATAGGATGTCAAGACCGCATAGCCGTTTGAGTGTAGCTAAAATGAGGTGATCATTAAATATACTAGAAATCTTATAATGTATTGGTGAATGGGTAGTGGGGCTCCCGCCATACAATAATACCTAGAGTAAGCCATATATCCCTTGAGAGCAGCGTGAGCCCATTGGTCTGTGGTTGGCAAGAGCATATCTCCCCTCTGTAATTCGTGAGCCTCAACTATAATGTCCAACTGCCTAGAAGACAAGTAGAGGATACTGACTCAACAACATCCACTAGTAGCTTTATGGGACTATATCCATGAATTAGAGAGCAGGCCGAACTTGGTGGTTGACCTTGAACTCCGACGATGTAGGTTCGGTAGGAGTAGATGAAGAAGGAGCTTAAGCTCTTGCAATGCTCGATTACGAGTATGATGGCGACTGGACATGCCTATCTAATATATCAACCTATTTCACATACTATAATTGAACATACGTGTGTATGCCGTGAAAAATGCAATGAAATACTGAAAGTATAAACAAATTGTAAAAATAAGGCAAACCTAGAACTCTTAAGTGCTCAGTTGATGGCCAAATTATGGACAACATATGACCTCGACAATTTGCCTAAGTTTTATGTTCGGTGGTCACGACTACCAAGCCGAAATGCATAAACACCTCAGGGTCCAAGGTTCAAAAATAAGGCTGCACAACTAGAGGAGTTAAGTTGTTGACTATGTCAATTCCACCTTTCGGTTAGGTGTTCCTACAATTTAAACCCTACGACCAAACCATTCACACATTAGAACCAAAACTATACCCTAGTTCCAAACAACACTAAGAGTACCAAATCAAGCTTTGACAATATGGCTTAAAACAGCTCTACCTTCCTCCAATCATCTTTGTTCGGAAACTAAAACCCATCCGAACAGAGCCCAGGTTTCAAGGCGTGAAAGATTTTTAAAACTTGTTATGACTAAGATCAAAGCAACCCAAACCAAAGTATTGCACCAATCCCAAATGCTCATAAGCATTAAAAAACCCAAAATCCCTAAAGTTCAAATTTGCCGAACATATAAGTGTTAGAAATGCGGATTACAGATCTTAATGCTAGAATAACACTAGAGAAGGGGTGAATAGTGTTTTGTGGATTTACTCAATCTTTTTGAAACTTAAGTAATTTGATCACCAACAAATGCAATACATAGACACAAATATAATCACAGAATTAAACATAGATGCAAATAATAAATAAAAGCAGTAAAGGAAAGAACACACCAGGATTTTATACTGGTTCATAGTTACCCTACATCCAGTCCCGCACAATTGTATGGATTTCTTATCAAAATAATCTCCCAGATTACACTCTCGATTTCAAGGCCACGAGGTAAACCCTCCTATATTCGAGTCCAGGGCAAACTCTCTTGATTTACCAGGCCACAAGTCACTAATTGATTTCCCGGGCAACAATCACAGCCAATTGATTTCAAGGCTTAACTGCACCTTTTACTCAACAGTCTGATTTACAAATAATCCTATAACTTTGAATAGCACTGAGATCTTATGAAGAGGGTGGTAGAGAATGAAACAAAAAATAATCAAGTTCGATTCACTTGGTATTTCGATAGAGTATGATTTGGGATTCTTTAGAACGAATGTGGAAGATAAAGAGGAGAGAAAATGAATGAAAATCTGGTAAAAATTCATTTAGAACTTACTGGTATTTATAGAGATCAACGGCCATATCTATTCATGAGAGGATACGACGAATAGACATTTCTTTTGAAAATTTGAAATTTGAAAATTAACGGGCACCATGTCGACATGGGGGGTAGGAGTATGTCGACATGCTCTAGGCAAAAATGATGATTTTGATTTTCTTATTAAAATTGGTTTCTATAAATTTTCAAAACAATTTCTAAACTTTTATAAACATACTTGAATATAGTTTAAACTACAAAAGAGTTAGAAAGTAACTTTTTAATATATAATCTTATTCTATAAAGTGATTTAAAATCTGAGTATATAAATATTTAAAAGCTAAATATTAAAACAAGAGATAGTTTAGAATCAAGGAAAATTTTGAAATAAAAAAATATTAAAAATGATAAAGATAATTTTGAGGCTAAAATATTTTAAAACCAAGAGAGATGTCTTTTTGAAAAGAAAGTTTTGAAAACATTTCTAAAAACAAGAGATATATTTTTGAAACTCGTTTTTATAAAATTAGTGGATATCAAAATAGGACCACTATATGTTCCACTAGATATTGTCATGGGTTCCATCCTTTAACAGGCTCGAAGTGGATTCCATTCCACGAATAAATTTCGAATAAAGATGTAAGTGTTTTCAAGAAGTTTTAACATAATTCTAGACTCAATACTTATCTTTACTTTGAAATCTTGAACTCTTGATATCTTGATACTCATGAGTATTTAATCTTGATATCTTACATCGTTAAATTCATCAGTCTTCTATCTCTATACTGTACAGTCTTCATTGTTGGTACCTGCATGTTTATATCCTACATATACATACATATCTAAACCATAATGTTAGTATTTATATTTTATAATAATTCCTAAGGTTGTTGTCATCAAAACCATCCTTCTCAAGGACTAACAATAGGATGGGCCGAAACCAAATGAACTCGATAAATTGTTTATAAAAGCACTTAATTTGATGATGAAAAAGGTTGCCATAATATATTGTAAGTATGGAAGACAAGGATTGCAATTTAAAGGTGATTGGATTTAAAATTAGAGGCTATGGCCGAAGGGAGACAAGATGCAAAAATAAGTGGGTGCAACAAAATGAAATAAGGTGTCCAGCTAGGGAAGTGACTTAATTTATATAGGTTGGCGCAGCGTGGTTTGGCACCAAACTAAGTGTCACTGGACTAAAAAAAGCCAGGCAGAAATATTTATATGTGGTGATGGGTGCCAAAAAGAAATTCGAATTAGAAGAAATGGAGTGAGGGAAACCCTAAAAGATAACATATGAGGTAAGGACGAGCTCTAAAAGAAATGATGGACAAAGCACACTCCATATTCTATGAAGTGTACTTTGGGGGATAAATGTTATGGGCATGTTTGTGTATAAAATGATCATTGCAAATTGTTCATGTCAAAGATAAGCGTAGTTAAGATGCACATGACATAAGAGATATGATGTATTCAAAGGTCCCAAGCAAGAAGGTGTAAAGCTCAAAAAGTCATACAGTAATGCAAGTGAAACCATAAGGAAAAGCAAAGGATGGCATATCCAGACTCCATCTATGCAGTGGGATAGCTACCGAACAGAAACTCATGTTCAATAGTCCAACCACCGAATAGAAAATTCTGTCTAGTAGCAAAAGTATAGGACAAAATTCCTTGTCCAGTAATAGAGCTATCGGATAGGAATTCCTGTCCGGTGGTTAGAAAAGCGTCGAACCTATAATGTTGAAGGCTGAGCATAACAAGTAATGAAACCTGGCCCAATTACCGACCCAACCATCCACCTTCCTCCAAATTGAATAGAGCAATTATGGGAACTTTATCTTGTACATATCAAAATTTTGGATGATATCTTATATATGTAGAAACAACCAAATTGAGCATGGCAGATAACGAAATTTCCTATTTTATCGACTTGATCTTCCTAGATCTTCCTCCTATAAATACTTCCAACGACAAGTAGATAACATAGGAAATGTAAATCACTATCCAACGGAGAATATCAGACAAAAACTTATGGAGCTATATTTCATCCTAGATTATTGTATTTTGCATTATAATCATTATGTAACCGATCTATAAAGAAAGGATTGAAAATGAACAGTGGATGTAGGAAAATTCTGGCAAAACCACTATACATATTTATGTTCTTCACTGTAATTTAATTTTTCATAATCTATCTATCTCCTACTCTCTAAAAATAAATCATAATACAAATATAACAGCTGCGTTATACACTCAGTATACACAGCTCCACAACATAAATCGATTGGAGAAGTGCCATTTACGATAATAGAGAATGTAGGGGTAGAGATACACTAATAAAAGAGAGATAGAAATTGAAGAGGAATGCATGTTTTACTCATCATATGAATAATAAACTCTTTACTAATTTTTTCATAAGCTTTTTAAACATCAACTTTAATGCAAATACTTTTGTTTGATCTTCTATTGAAGCTTTAGGTCAGTTTATATTCAAGCAGTGAGCTTTTCTTTTATTTATCTACCTAAAATAAAAGCATTTTTATTACGAGAAATCAAGTCATAAAGTATCTTATCCAATTGCAATAATGTTGGATAAAATTTTATAAAGTACATTGCAAAATAAGATAGGTTTAAAAATCAGGAATTCTATTCACACTGGAGGATTTGGGTGCTATAGTGTTAAAAGTATGATTTACCTTTTCAGTAAAATTTGATATTGTAAAGGAAAAAGACATTACATGAAGAGCCTCCTCCTTGATTTACTCCTAATGATTTTTACGAAACTTAAATTGAAACCATCTAGGCCCGGACTGTTATTCTTGTCTATTTGAAATGTTGCACTCCTCAACTCCTCCATTTCAATAGGCTTGATTAATCTTAATTTTTACATTTTTCAATCAGAACCTTTTTACAAATAATTTCCTAAAGTCGACTCTTTCTTACCTTTGAATTGTACAAATTTGAAAAATATTGTACGGTTTCGTTTTCTAATTTCACTAGATATGATGTTCTTTTACCTTGCTCATCAACAAAGTTTTGAATTACAATTATATTTGATTTGAAGCTATCATAGCATGAAAAAACTTTATGGTTTGGTCTCCTTATGTAAACCATTATATTTTTTGCCTTTTGTAGTTCTCAAGTGCTTCTAAGTGTAAAATAAGTTGAAATTGCTCCAAGCTTTCCTTACACCTTTGAATCGGTCTTACATTATGTGGATTGTTTCTTAGCTGTAAGTATACGAAATTATTATCTTTGTGATTTGTTTATAGAGTTGTTTAATGCTCGTCTTACCTTTGTTCCAAAATTATAGACTAGGCTTACAAAATTTCATTTTGTAAGCAAACTGAAAATTGAATCAATATTGGTTTTGGTATTAATGCTTCTTTGTGTAACTTGTTGATACCCTATTTGGAGTAACAACGCAAAATTGTATTTAAATGACTTGTGTTTATCAAAGTTCATGTATGCTGTCAAATCAATCAATATAGGAAAATGATTGCTTATGGGGTGATTTAAAAGAGTCATAGTGGCTTGATTAAATTTGGTGATAAACTCAAAATTTTCAAATGTTTTATCAATTTTTCTATATAGAATAAAGTTTAATCCAACCTTCTATGGGAAATAGATTCCCATTGCATTCATCTTATTATAGTTTACATTAGCTTGAAAATTAGGATATGCTATTAGTTGATTTCTTTCCAAAATACTATCATCATTACGCATAACATGGTTGAAGTCATTGGATACCATCCAAGGCAAGTTAAATATTTTTAGTCTCTTTACTCAAGTAATTCCATAACTAAGCTCTTTTAGGATCCTGATGTCTAGCATATACTACTGTTACTACAAGTTTAAGCCCCTCTTTATTTTCCATTAAGCATGTTATGAACCGATTAGATTTTTTAACAATGTTATTATTCTATTTAGTTTTATCCCATATAATTAAGATTCAATCTCTTTGATCCATGTCATTGTTATGTGCACACATGTAGTCGCTGCCTAAAAATTTATAAAAACTAGAGATGCTGCTTTATGAATGTTTATGCTCCATCAAACCCATGAAACTAATTTCCTGTTTAATAAGATGTAGATTAAAATCTTGCTTTCTTGCACATAAGGCTAATCCCCTTATATTTCATACCAGTAATAATATATTAATTACTAGAGTCAGTCCTAGCACCAGTGTTTCATGGAGTGGTAGGACTTAGTTTACTCTTTTTCATTTAAATCTTGTCTTCAGTTGTGTTAACTTATAAAAGAATCGTTGAGTCAACCTATGAATGTTCTAAACATCCCTAAATACGTAACTCCATGATGTCCCCAATAATCATAAGTAATTCACCATCCATTGTATAGAGAGCATAACATACATTTGTCTTAATAGACCTACCAATATTCTTTTCTCGGTACATCTTGACTAGAAACATTTAAAAAATAAGTATTTAACTTCAAGGTACGTAGTTACGAACACATTCTCCATTGATTTTAGTAAAATACTTTCCATAAGGGATTTCTACTTATATTTAATTTTAATATGCATAAAATATTACTTATATCTAATATAATAATACATATAATAAAAAAGTAAAACCATAAGTGTAATGACCCATGCTTTTACATATTGGTAGTTAAGTATATACTATTTATATAATCATATGAACTTAAAATGAGCTAAAACTATGGAGGTATTTTAACATTTTTTGGGTTTAGAACAAAATTTAGACCTCTTCGGCCTAGTACACTTATAATGACTATAACTTCTGATAGGAGTGAATTTTCAACCCGATTCTTGTTCCAAATGAAAGATTTGATAGTTTTCTCATTTCATAGAGTGATCATAATAGTAATTTGGCCCAATTGTTAGAGAGATATGGTTGTATTAAATTTAGGAAGAATTAGGAAAATTTTGTGATTAAATCCCAAAGGACAACTATGGGCCTATTGTTAATTTTGAGAGTTGTGCTAAATCTAGGGTTAGAGAAGCCACCAAGACATTATTCCATCTTCATATCCTCAAGCCTCGTCAATCATTTCTTCACTCAAATCATTATTAAAAGTAACTATCCTAGGCTAAAATTGGACGATTTAGGAAATCATGTTTAAGGAAGCCAGTAGAGATCATCTAATCATTGCTTTGGGAGGCGATGTTCGTGGTCTTTGCTGTCCATTTTGGATTGGGTTTGATTTGAAGCTTATTCATCATTTTCTATCCATAAGTGAGTGGTTTATAACCTTTTAAATGCTATATATTGAAATGTATGTTTAAAAATGTTTTGAATATATTATTAAACTTAAACCTATTTTCAAGATCTAACCTAATTTGAAAACGTAATGTAAAATGAGTTTTAATGATTTCAATCATTTTAAATGATATGTTTGAATGATGTAGATTGATATATACATGTTGGGTGTATGATAGAATGTTCATGTGAATTATATGCTAGATATATGATTGTTTAGTGGTCTATGCGTATATGTTGAATGATTGCATGGATGAAACACTCACATGGAGTGAAAAGGGGATGATTATTCTGTGGATTAAGATTGTTGAGTGTAGGTAAAGGATATACGATGGAGTCTTTGATTAATCACACATGGATGGAGAATTTATAGTCGTAAAATATGGTTCGATAGGTCGACTCTAGAGTGTTTGGAGTCGATCATTACAAACGAGCGTGCATACAAATCAAAGAGCCTAGAAAGGAAGATGGATCAATTGTAGAAATGGAGCAGAGAAAAATATTTAGCCAAAATTGGCTAAGTGATGGATCACATTGATCCATATAGATTGCTACTGATCCATGCCTGGCATATTTTGAAGCTTAGGGACATGAAGGATCGATAACATGGCAAATTAAAGAATTTTCTAGCAAAGTGTATAGATCGCCACCAATCCATTATAGATTGTACTGATCTATAAAGCGAGCTATTTTAAGGATTTTGAGCTAAGGAATAAAGGGATAAGTCAATTCTTACTAAGTATATGGATCAATATTGATCCATGCTACGGTAGCTTGTCGATGTGGACTTCTAAGGGAAGGTAGCTACAACATTTGGAAATCATCCAAGTAGGAAAGTTCTATATGAAGCCGACTTATAGAGTGGAACAAAGGGGTTTTGCTATTGGTATATATGTTAAGGGATTATTGATAATCAAAGGCTTTGACGTTATAAAGAAGGAGTAGGTGGGGATGCTAATTGTGGATCATACTATGTGATTTGTATCTTTGGATCTTAAGATGGTAATCTAGTTCTAGCCTTCTGAATGGGCATGGTTTCAAGCATCGATGTAGCCATGATGTTGAGTAATCGTTGACCTTATAATGGTGGTTATTTAAGTTATCACATATCTAAGAGTATTGTGAGTATGAGAGATGTCTATTTTTTGATGATTGCTATGGTTGTCTATGTGATGTATATATTATTGAATCTAATACCCTGATACCCTAGTATTTACTCGATGGAGTAGTGCACCCACACTAATGATAGTAAATCAGCATATATTGTTTTTGTGTGCTAACTCGTTAGATGAAGTATGAATTTCCATACTATATTACTCTTATTTACAATATATCGACTTTATATATATTATTTAATACCTATAGATTGCTCATACTGGGCTATTTTCTGACCCAAGGTTATTAACATTGCTACTCATATTCTATGGTACTCCTAAATGAGTAGATTGATACATATGGATGATGATAAGGCATGGAGTTGTGCAAGGATGAAGCAGGAAGCTTATGCATACTAACTTATACTAATTTATGGAGCTACTACCATATATTTCAATATGCAGTGCTATGGAGTTATCAACACTTTATTGTACTTAAAGATAGTTTTATATTATGCAATTTATGATGTGCTCAGATGTATATATTATATGATGTATAATCTGGTGAATCCATGCTACGCTCTTAAGATGTTTGGTTCATTTGATTATACTACTGCCTTGCCTGTTTTATATCTATGTTTGATGTTATATTTTATCTATACATTGTATGATATATAATAGTTGTCTGTTGATTGCATTGTACCTTAACAATTTCCCTCCATCAGTCAAGTACCACTACAACGCATTATTGTTTATATTAGTATTTGGTTGTTAAAGGTAGAGGGAGGTCATCATATTTGGTATTATAGCTTAGGCTGAGCAAGACCTAAGTATTGTCTAGTAGATCCATCAAAGACGGGACAAGACATGATCGAGCAACATTTAAGAGTGCATACTTTTTAAATTTTGATTTCAAAACTGTATAGTGTATATATACAAGGTAAGATGCATTGCACACATGAGTACCACTTCCTTTATGAGAGACCGATCATTAATATTTCAAATAGTAAGAATGAACTGGTAAAAAGGAACTCGGTATGAGGAGTAGAAGCAGGAACGGCCGATGGGTCAACTGTTAACACTGATATATAGACTATGTTGACACAGAAGATGATGAACATGGTGCAGAATACCCTAATGAGGAGCTCTTGGTGCAGTAGCACATGATAGTACTCAAGTGCAAGCGCACATGTTGATTTTGCTAAGCTCTACATGGATTATCCTAGTCTCAAAGGAAAACCGTTCAAAATGACAAAATCTGCTAAGTGCAGGACTGGCTAAATACCTTTAAACATATTTTTAGTGATCTCGAGTTAGAGGATTCTCATAAAAATAAGTTGGAATCATGGAAATTTTAAGAAAGAGCAATGGGTTGGTGGAATGCAATCAATGCAAATACTCTCAAGGATCAATTTACTTGGGATCAACTTATTCCCACTACTTAGAAATCCATCTCATTCATAAATATTTCCAACCCGAACCAAGGTGGTATGTCTATATCTAAATATGTAGCCAAGTTCGATTCTATGTCAAAGTATGAGGTGTCATTCGTTGACTCCGTTGAAGGAAAAGTGAGAAGTTTATTATTGGAATAAATGATTATCTTGGAGATTCCTTAGTGAACCGTATTGATGAAAGGTCCAAAAATATTCTTAAGAAGGCTTTGAGGCACCAAAGTTTGTAACCAAATCCAAAGCTAGCTGTTATTTCCAAGGAGGAAGCCAAAACGCAAGCAGATAAGGGTGGAAAGAGGAAGTTTCACAATATCAAGGGAATTAAACAACTGCATGGCAAAGATGGTCAAATAATAGGAAAATGGTGGTCGACTTACTTCAGCTACAGAGAGAAAGGGCATCTAATTAAGAACTACAAGGGTGAGGAATAGAAATGCTTCAACTACAAAAAATTGAACATATCGAGAACGATTGTCCAAAACCACTGAATGATAAGTAGGTTGTGAAAGTTTATGCATTAAATGTTTGCCAACTCGTAGAGTGCTCCATTGATGAAGGAGAAGGGGAAGGCATTATGATTAAGGGTACGCTTTTCATTTATGATATACCTATTAGTCTTTCATTTGATATAGGGACATCACCTTCGTTTATATCTAGTGACGTGGTGGTTGTCCAGAGTTGAGACCTGACCTAATAGATAGATCCTTGATAGTGTTGAATCCCATGGGAGATTCTGCTAGATTGAGTATGGTTTCTCATGAGGTTATATTAACGAGTCATGGATGCATTTTTGTATGTGATTTCTTTATGCTTGATTTTGTCGGGTTTGGGATTATTTTGGAGATGGACTGGCTTTAAGGTACGGAGAAGTACTTGACCGTAAGAGGTTATTTGTAGCACCCCGAATTTTAAAAATCATTATTCAGGGGATTTAATTAGATTAATTAAATAGAATAATGTAGAGACTATGGTGACAGGGGGACTGAGATTTGAAAACTAATTAGGTTCGTGCCTTAATTAAGTGGATATATAAAATGGTTGATGAGTAAACACCTAAGAGATTAAGGCAAGGGTAATATGGGATTAGTCGTGTACCATAACCCCATAACCCTTAAACCCTTACTTCATTCTCATTCACACTTTAATAAAAAAAATAAGTGAAGGAGAATCAAGGCCGACCATTACCCTGGGGGAAGAAGAGCTTAAAATCAATTAGAAGTTAAATTCAAGCCAGGAAGATTAAAATAAGAGCAAATATCAAGTTCCTTATCCAAACAAGGTGAATAATAATCTATATATGTCTTTTTGAACATTTTAATTTCGGGTTTAAGGTTTAAAATCGTTTAGATAGATGAATGATGGCATGTTTTGATTCTATGCCATGTTTTGATTTAAACAAGGATTTTTGTGTAATAATATATATCATGATTTTAAGGTTAAAATCGTGTAAATTGATTTTGAATGCCATGATGGTTGAATATGTTATGTAAAACATTATTTTGGAGCTGACTTTAAATTTTCACAATATTCCAAACTATGGATTATTTATTATGACTTTTGGATGGAAGAAATAGTCAATTTTGGGTTTAAATTATACAAGACAATTATATAGTGATTTTAGGTCTGAAACTTACATATGTTAGAAAACATACTAAAATTGAATTATGATGATTTTTGAAAATTTTTCCTAAATGTTTTAATATGGTTATTAAATTATTTAAGTTGAAGGACTTAAACATTTAAATGTTTTGTTGAAGGGAATGACTTATTTGTTAAAATAATTTCAATTGTAAATTATTGAACTCGACATCCTTTTTAGAAAAGGATTTTGATAAAGAATTTGGCAACCAATCATATTTTGAAAATTAGTTAAGTTAGGTAAAGAGGAAGTTCTTCGAAAGATAATAAGACCAGTTTTGTTTTAATTTACAACCTCGCCACTTCCTTATACTAGCTTTCGTCACCATACTTCTGCTAATGAACCCATTCAAAACTAATACACATGGTATCAAGCCATTGATACATAGTGGATTGGAGAAAGGTGGATGGGATTGTGTCGAAGGTATGCTTTCGAATGCGTTGAATTCATTCTTATAAGCTTTCGAATACACTATTTGCCTTTGTTTTTAAAATATTCTTTCGAAGGGGTTGAAGCTTTCGAATCAATCCATTTACCTTTGTTGAAAAAGCCCCTTATTCTATTTTAAAATAAGCTTTCGAATGAGTTGCCGCATTTTGAACCTATGTGATACCTAGCTGCCACCTTTGTACCTTTCTAATTGGTTAAAGGCCACGTTTATAGCTTATAACAATGCGTTCGAAAGGAAAACTTTCATTTTATTAATATTGAAGCCACCTTCCCAATTCTTTTGAGAGGATTCTTCTCGCCACTTCTATTAATGGTTTCGAAAGGTTAGTTTCAAAGCCATCCTTTTCCCTAATTCTTTACTTGAAGATCAATGCTCTCGAAAGGGTTACTTTCGATGTTGTTTTCTTTGACCCAGAAGTTATATTTAATGTTAAACCTAATGATTTCGAAAGAGGTGCTTTCAAATGGTTTTGAAACTACGCTTCCATTAGTTTTCTTTGAACTAAGTGCCTTCGAAAGATAAGCTTTAATGCTTTCGAAAGTTATATCTTTAATGGGGTCAAAAGGAAGGTTTCAATGCTTTCGAATGTTTGAGTGTTTCGAAAGGAAAATCTTTAAATGTTGTGAAAGGCAGGTTTTTAATATTTTAAGCGTATTAACCATTGTGGATGTAGATGCATAATATATGGTTATTATAAATTGGGTTAAGATACTAATAAAGGGAAAACCCATTCTGCTAAGCGGCGTTGTCTCATTAGATATCTATATGGTTCGAAGTTATAAGTTATTATTCATACAGATATTTTATCTGACTCGAAGTTTATGCTTTCCCCTTAAACTCTTGGATTCTCAATTAATTTTGAGTTGTTCCAAAGTTAAGGTTTTCAGGTTCTCCTTTAGACGAATAAGCTTTTGGAGACATGTTGGAAGCAAGCTAGGTAGTAGCAGTTCTTTCTGTTTGATTTTGCTGTGTTTTAGATGTAATGCAAAAGTTTTTTAATTGCCTATATTTAGACTTTAATCAACCAAGAGGGCATCTTCATGTATTGCTCTTGGTGTATTTTGTAATAATTATATTTCTCTAAATGTGGTTTACGAATTGGGATTATGTAATGAATTTGAAATGTGATTCGAAGTGGAATGAGAAATTTATTTTGTGATTTTAATTTTTTTTCCATATTCATGTGTTTCTGTTAGATTAATGTATCTAACATTACCGCATTTGGTCACCGAGAATAAATAACCATGTATGGCTACAACATCCCTAGCAGTTAGTTTTGGGCCTCCAAATAGGGGGTGTTACATGTTAATATTAGAGCATAGGTAAATGAAATTTTAGCCTAAAAAGATTTTCAAAACGTAATCCAATGAATCAGAAAATGAGATCTGGGTTTGGGTTAATGCTATAGTAACGTGCTTGCAGTTGAAATATATATATTTATTAGTACATATTCTCCACTTTCTTAGACCGTTCTTCTGTATCTTACTAAGGCCCGTATGTAGATTTACAAGAAAGGAAGATATGGAAGCAGGAAATGGAAGAGGAAATCTAGGTGGAGGAAGCACCACAACTAATGGAAATGGTCGATCCAATACTAGGAGAAACTCGAGTTGACAGGCAAATGCTAATCCAAATGCAAATGCCAATATAGGTGCTGGATCCGCGCCAAAAGATATGGAAATGATGTATCGGTTCTTTGTCAATCTGATACAAGCTGGAGCATCTGCAGGAGCAGCTGGGGATAATGCCGTTAAAGGAGCTAATCCTATGGCCCCAGTTGGCAATAATTATGCTAAGCTGGGAGGGGATTACAGTATTCTTGGTGGGAAGCCATTTATGGGAACAGGGAATGCTATTGAATGGAAAACTGGTTATTGCATCATGAAATGATATTTGTTGACTTAGGATTAGATGATAAGCAGAAGAGGAGACTTGCTTCTTGATAGTTGCAGGGAGCAGCACTTTCTTGGTGGAATAGTGTTACCATGGGAGTTCCCGAGGAAGAGTTGACTTGGGCAGAATTTCGAAGGAGATTCAAAGAGAGGTTTTATCTGAAGTTCCCAAGTCAGTATTGCTGAGAAAGTTCATGGACTTAGTGCAAGATGAAATGTCGGTGATTGAGTATGCTGTGAAGTTTGATGAGTTATTCAGATACATATATGCTATCATTGACACCGTCATTTAAAGAAACGAGAAGTCTATTCAAAGGTTATGGCTTGGGATTGTTAGGGTGACTATTTCACATCTCTGGATCTAAGTACAGTTGTAGTCGAGATGGAAATTTAGAATAAAAATATGCTTTCTACTTATGAGAAGGAGAAGAAGGTCAGAACCCATGATTCTCAGGGCAAGAAGAGGAAATTCTTTAAGAAGAAAGGAGCCAAGAAAGGAGGAGCTGCCAAGAAGGCAAAGGTTGATCTAGTCTGTTTCAAGTGCGATAAGAAGGGAATTATGCTCATGAATGTCGAATTGGAAAAGGGAAAAAAGTTTCAGATAAAAAGGGAGTGAAGTGCTTCAATTGTGACCACATTGGATACTACAAGAATCAGCGTCCAGAACAGTCATAGCGGACATGGGGAAGTTTTTGGTTTGGAACCATCTTCTTCTAGACCAACTACTGCTGAGAAGGAAAGACTGTGATGGAAGGTACGCTTTTGATTCATAGTATACCAGTTAGGGTACTATTTGATACCGGTGCATCACATTCATTTATATCTCGGTGTTTGGAAGATAAGTTATGTTTAGAACCCTCAAACCTTATTATTTCCTTAAGTGTTGCGAATCCAATAGGAGGGTATGTAACTCTAGGGATGGGATGGGACCAGTTAGAACTTGAGTTGTTAGGTCGTAAGTTTGCATGCAGTGTCTATGTTTTTGATTTCGTAGTCCTCGAGATAATTTTGGGTATGGATTGGTTAAATAGACATGATTCTAGGATATTTTACCAAGATAGGAAAATATCGCTAAGACACCCTAATAGTCATAATCGAATTATATATTTAGTGGAGAATTCAAATCTGAGTGCTTATGCTTTGTTGGGTGCTATGGAGGTAGAAGAAGAATTAAATCAGGTTTTGGTAGCAAGGGAGTTTGCAGATGTTTTTGAGCCAGTTACATGACTACCATCGAAGCAAGCCTTTGAGTTTCAGATAGATCTTGTGCCAGGAGCAGAACCTGTAAGTAGACCGCTTAGCAGGATGACACCTACCAAAATGAATGAATATCAGGTGCAGTTAGTGGGTTTAGAAAGAAAGAATTTATTAGACTAAGCAGTTCGCCTTGGGGAGTGGTCGCAGTGTTTGTGAAGAAACCAAATGGGTCGTTAAGGATGTTTATCGACTATCATAAGTTGAACGAGAAGTTGATCAAGAATAGGTATCCTTTGCTGAGAATCGATGGTTTATTCGATCGATTGAGTGGAGCCCTAGTATTTTCTCAATTGGATTTGGCGACAGGTTTCCATCAGCTAAGAGTGGCAGAGGACAGTATTCAATTGACGGCATTTTAAACTAAGTATGGTTCGTACGAATGGTTAGTAATGCCATTCGGTTAACGAATGCACCAACTTTCGTCGTTGATTTGGTGAACCGAGTTTTTCGAGAGCACTTGGATAGGTTCATATAGAAGACATTTTAATATACTAAGGATGAAAGAGAGTATGAAGTTCACCTTAGAGTAGTGCTTGAGACGCTGGGGCAGCATCAACTGAAAGCGAAGTTTTCAAAGTGACATTTATGGAAGAAAGATGTTAAGTTTCTTGGTCATGTGGTTTCAGAGAAGGGTTTGTCAGTTGATCCAGATAAGATCGAGGCAGTTAACAACTAGAAGAGACTAAAGGCGGTGACTGAGGCTAGATGTTTACTTGAACTCGTTGGCTATTACCAAAGATCCATTTAAGATTTCTCACAGATAGCAGTGCATTTGACTAGGCTAACCAGAAAGGATGTGAAGTTTATTTGGTCTGACAAATGTGAGGAAGCATTCCTTAAGTTAAAGCATTTGTTGACCAACGCGCCTACGTTAGTAGTTCTAGACAAAAACCAAGGATTAGTAATGTATACCGATGCATGTTTAACTGGATTAGGGGCTATATTGATACAGAAGGTTAAAGTTATCGCCTATGCTTCATGACATCCTAGACCATAAGAAGTGGGATATTCTACTAATGATATAGAGTTGGCAGTGGTGATATTCGCACTGAAAGTATGGAGACATTATCCCTTGGGGTAGAGATTTGAGTTATACACATATCATAAGTCTTTAAGGTATCTATTCTCTCAGAATGAGTTGAAAATGAGACAGCAGAGGTGATTGGAGTTTTTAGCAGCTTATGATTTTGGTATAGAGTATACACCTGGAAAAGGAAATAAAGTAGCGGATGCTCTTAGTAGAAAACATCAGAATGTGGTGCTAGCTATGTTAATGGAATGGAAGGATCTAGAGGCTTTGACTACTTGTATTGTGCAGTTAAGATCGCCTGCTAGCTCTAGTTCGAGCATTGTCGTGTTATCCTACTTGAAAGTTCGACTGATCGAAAGGGTTGCTTTTAAGAAGAAAGGGGATCCATTGTTAGCCAAGAAGATTAAAAGGCTTGAGGTTGGATTGGCGATTGATGATTTAAAAGATTTAAGCTTGACCAGAGGGGATGATTGAGAAAGAAGGGATGATTATGTGTTATGAATGATGGGGAATTAAGGAAAGAAGTTATTAAGGAATGTCATCGATCCAAATTTATGATTCATCCTGGGGAAACCAAGATGTATTAAGATATGAAGAGGAGTTTCTACTGGAAAGGTATGAAGAAGGATGTTGGCCTATGGGTAAAGCAGCGTATGAGCTGTTAATAAGTAAAAGTCGAACATCAGAAGTCGAGTGGATTGCTTCAACCTTTTCAGATATCGGTTTGGAAATGGGATTCGATATCCATGGATTTTATAGACGGGCTGCGAAGGTCGAACAGGGGAAATGAAAGTATATAGGTCATAGTGGACATGTTGACCAAGAGTACCCATTTCGTTCCAGTTAAGTCAACCAGTATGGCACCTGTTCTAGCTAGATTTTTTATGAGGAACATAGTTAGACTATATGGAATTCCTAGTAGTATAGTAAGTGATAGAGATACTTTGTTTACTAGAGAGTCCTGAAAGAGTCTACATGATATATTAGGTATCAAGCTCAATATGAGCATTGCTTATCACCCTTAGATAGATGGGCAAACATAGGGAGTCAACAAGGTACTCGAGGTTATGTTAAGAACTTATGTGCTAGATTTCGGTGGATCTTGGGAGCATTACCTAATCAAGTTGAGTTTTCCTATAATAACAATTATCAGACTAGTATAGGAATGGCACCTTTCAAAGCTCTATATGGGAGGCCATGTAAGTCACCGATATGTTGGTTGGAAATTGAAGACATATTATATAACACCCCATATTTTTATATAATATTATTTAGGATATTTAATTAGCTAAAACTAAATAAAATAATATGGAGATTAATAAGTTGATAATTGATTAGCTAAGGGTAGCCGTGCCATGTTAGTGTACGAACTAAAATGAAATAACCTAAGTTAATGTGTTAGGATATGAGAAGGGCAATATGTGAAATAGGTGACTTATACCCTAAAACCTTGGGAAATAGAACTCACGTTCATTCTCATTTTTATCAAACTAAAAATACTAAGGTCGGGCACCATTTTCATTCTCAAGAGGAAGAATAATGCTAGAATTCAAGAGAAGGAAAGTGATCAACCACGTCAATATCAAATCTCACATCATGTATCTCAAAGCTAAGGTGAATAATAACTACATCCCATTTTCTTCTGATTTTTGGTTTTGAGACTAGAT
The DNA here is from genome assembly GCA_030765085.1 of Allium cepa. Lineage (NCBI taxonomy): Eukaryota > Viridiplantae > Streptophyta > Magnoliopsida > Asparagales > Amaryllidaceae > Allium > Allium cepa. The sequence goes on from CM060928.1 coordinate 275,800,658, forward strand.
CGAGATATTTTTGGAAGTATTTTCCATGTTTTGATGACTAAAGTTATATATATGATTGTTGGTGAATTATGTATATTCATACTTGGTTTTATGATATGTTTGATACAAAAACCCAATTAGATGACATCCAAATGCCTTGAAATTTTGAATATAGTTCAAAAATGATATTTTAGAAGTGGGTTCAATTTTCATAATTTTCTGAATTATTGCGGATTTTATACTAATTTTTTAGTGAAGGAAATTGTTTATTGGGTTATAAATTATTTACGGCTAAAATAATTATTAATTGGGTTTGAAATTTTTATATGTTGGAAAACATATTAAAATAGATTTTTTGGGATTTTTCCTCAGTGTTTTGATGAATATATGAAATTACTTAAGATATGAGACTTAAATGTTTTATATACTTAATTAAGCAGAAGGGGTATTTTATAAAATAAAATTATTATTTAATTCTGAAAATAGTGGTAGCTCATTTTTGAAAAGTATCTGTTAACCATAAGAATTTGACAAACAAAGGCGGGTTAGTTGAAAAGTTATTGTTTTAAGTTAAAAACAAAGAAATCATACTTTTAGCATGTTTCAGCCTTTACGGCACTAAACCTTCCGACCCAGACCTTTCGACAAGGTAAGAGGTTCAAAGCTTTCGACAAGGTTAAACAAATGCATATGGTATCAAGTTACTTAGTAAGTAATGAATTGGACAAGGTCGAAGGGTACTTAGTCGAAAGGTTGATGGCCAAAGAGGTTGGGGTATGTTTGTTTCATAAACTAAAAGTTTTCACCCACTTTGCTTTCAAATAAGAGCTTTCAACTTAGTTGCTTACGACCAGATCAAATGTTTGAAGGAAAGGTTTTAAACCTTTCGACACGGTCGAAAGGTTACTGCTGCTTTATCACTACTTTGTTTTGAAACCTTCCGACACAGTCGAAGGCTTACTGCTGCTTTTTTTTGTTTTGAACCTTTCAACAAAGACGAAAGGTTTACCTATTTTAAAACCAGCCACTTCTTCGAATGCTTTCGAACAGAAGCTTTCGACTTAGGTGATTTACCCTTGTTTTCTAAGTGAAGTATAACCAAGCTTTCGAAGCAGAGCTTTCGACTTAGTCGAAAGGTTTTAAAAGAAGGTTTTTCATTTATTTTAGATTGAACCCAGTAAGTCTTCGTAAGTTTTACATTTAAAAAGGTTTGATGACTTCGAAAGGTTTAAATTAAGTGACTTCGAAAGGTCTAAGTGAATAATTTTGAAAGGGTTAAGTGAATGATTTCGAAAGGTTTAAGTGAATGATTTCAAGAGGTTTTAGTAGAATGACTTCGAAAGATTTAAGTGAATGATTTCGAAAGGTTTAAGTGAATGATTTCGAAAGGTTTGAGTTCAATGATTTCGAAAGGTTTTAATTCTATGATTTTGAAAGGTTTATTTTGAATGGATTCGAAAGGTTTGAGATGGAAGGTTTTCTAAAGTTTTTCTAAGGCAATGTTTTAAAGTGATTTTAAAGAAGGATGTATAAGTTTTATTGCTTCCGAAAGGTTTGATTTCGAAAGGTTCAATGTTTTATTTTGAAAGAGATGATTCCAAAAGTGTAGAGGGAGGTTCTTTCAAATGGTTAAATGTTTTTCATCAACTAAAGTTTGAGTAAAGAATATACATACATACATACATACATATATATATATGACATGGTGATATGGTTTTGAGTAAGGTATAAAGATTATATACTTCTCCTTGTTTATGTTTGATTTAAAGGTTTTAAATCATTTTGAAAATGTTTTAAAGGAAAATTATGGGAGGGGATCCTTAAGTGAAAAATGACTCGGATATTAGAATACCAGATGGGACTAGTATGGGGTCGTGCCTTATATTACTATTAGCCCCAACTAATTATTGTCCAAAATTCTAATATATAGGGCTTGGTCACAAGTAGACTAAAATTATGATTACATACCCAAAGTAATAAATGTTGAATACATATAGGTTATTGGTGAGCCTGAAAAACCATTAGGATCATGGAGACCTAGGAGATGATTTAGTTAGAGCCAGACTATCCAGAAGAGAAGTACTTAACATATAGTTAAGGATAGACCGTCCAGAATTGAAGTATTTAACAAATAGTTAAGGATAGATAATCCAAAAGAAGAATAGCTAACAGGTGTTAGATTAATTTCGATTATATTGTCTGGTAGGCCTTAGTCAGCCATATGTTAAAAGTTTTCGAAACAAAACTTATGTATTTGAATAGATAGTTCATTATTACTTGATGTTTATGTATGTTTACATAATGATGCTTTACAGTGTTTAATTAGTTTTGATTGCAGGAAAAAGTTTTGCAAATATATGTTTTAAAAGGATGTTGGTGAGGGAAAACCTATTTCGCTAAATGGTGTGGTCTTACTTAATATATATTCCGGGATGTATAATATTATTCATATCATTCTTTATGTCCGACTCAAATTTTATGTTTTACCCTTAAACTCTTGGGTGTTCAAAATTAATTTGAGTAAGTTGAGGGGTTAGGGTCATTTTAGGTTTCAGTAGGATGACGAATAAGGCTACCGGAGGCTTGCAGGAGGCCAACAAATAGTTATTTAGGAGTTCAAGGTCTTGTTATATGTTTTGAAGTATTTTTGTTGTGTTTTGTATTAAGTTTATTATGACTCTATGAATCTGATGATCCAAACAGGTATCTTCATATACCGCACTTGGCGTATTTTATAATAAATATATTTTTATCTGTGCTTGGGAACGTATTAGGATTATGTAAGTTGAATATGGACATATGTTTTAAATGTAATGAAGTAAAAGTCATTTGAAATCTGTGTTTTGTTTCATATTCAAGTGCTTCTGATATTATAGATACTATTTACATAGCTATATTTAGTCGCCGGAAACTAATACTATAGATGACTGCAACATCTGTAGCGCTTAGTTTTAGGCCTCTAGAAAGGGCATGTTACAGCTTGGTATCAGAGCATGGTTTATGAAATACTTTAACTAAAAATGGTTCTAAAAACAAAATATCTAGTAATTAGAGTTAAGATCGACGTATGGGATAACGCTATAGTAACATACTTGTATCTTCTATATATATATATATATATATATATATATATATATATATATATATAAGTATATGCTATATTTCTAGACTCCTATCTTACTTAGGCTATTCATCTGTATCTCACGAGGTTTGTATATAGATATGAAAGGAAGAAGAGGCAGAGTTGATCTTGGAGGAGATAAAACCACCACTAATGGAAATGCCCGACCAAATGCAAGAAGAGGTCCAGGTCAGGTTCAAGCTGAAAATGTTGGTGCTGGAGTTCCTCAAGTGGATATGGGAGCCATGTATCAGTTTTTTTTAAATATTTTGCAAGCTGGAACTACAGCTGGTGTTGTTGGAGGAGATGTTACTGGAGGTGGAGTTCAGGAAGCACCGATGGTCAACCAGTATGCTAACTTGAGTAGAGATTACACCAGGCTTGGAAGGAAGTTGTTCATTGGAACCAAAGATGCGATTGAGGTGGAAAACTGGCTGCTACATTGTGAGAGGATTTTTGCCGACTTAGGATTGAATGACGAGCAAAAGAGGAGATTAGCTTCAAGACAGCTTCAAGGAGCTACTCTATTTTGGTAGAATACTGTTATAGTTGGAGTTGATGAGGAAACTATGACTTGGGAGGATTTTAGGTGAAGGTTTCAAGGATGATTTATATTGATGATGGCACAATCGACATTGGTTTGGAAGTTTGCCTAGTTAAAGCAAGGAGAGATGTTCGTTCTAGAACATGCAAGAAAATTTAAAGAGGTAGCACGGTATGGGTATGCTTTGGTTAATACGGTGATCAGGAGGAATGAAAAGTTTAAGAGAGGCTTGAGGCCGGAATTGATAAGTGCTACCTTGCTCCACTTAAAGGATCAAAGTGATGTAGTGGTAAAAATGGCGCTGAGGCAGGAAGAGGTGCTAGCTTGTTTAAGGAAGAAAATTAAGTGGTACCAGATGGGACATGGCTAGAAAAGAAAGTTTTTCCATAAGAAGAATGCTCAGAAGGGAGGAGCATAAAAGTAGGGAAAAGCTAAGGTGATTTGTTATAAATGTGATAAGAAGGGACACTATGCTAATGAGTGTTGGACTGGAAAGGGAAAAGAGAAGGGAAAGGAGGTGATTGGAAAGAAGAAAATCCGATGCTTTGATTGTGATCAGATCGACCATTATAAGAACCAATACAAGGAACCTGCTAAGGAAGTTAGGGGCAAGTTTATGCATTGGAGCCCACAACTTCAAGGCCAGTTGTGCAGGAGAAAGGGAAAGCTATTCTAGGAGGCTCGCTACAGATTCACGGTATGTCTGTTAGGGTTCTATTTGATACTGATGCATCACATTCTTTTATTTCTCGATGCTTAGTGGATAAGCTTAACCTAGAGCCCTTAGTTACTTCCTTAAGGGTTGCAAATCTGATAGCAGGGTATGCAACACTTGGGATGAGGTGTGACCATTTAAAGTTTGATTTTATAGGTCATACTTTTGATTGTTGTTTGCATGTGTTTGATTTTGTGGAATTTGGTACTATCCTTGGGATAGATTGGTTAAGTAAATATGATGTTAAGATATTTATCCACGATAGAAAAATATCACTTAGTCACCCTAGTTGCAGTGATCGGATAGTTTATACCATAGAGAACCCTAGTAGCGAAGTAAATGCTATATTGGGTACATGGAGTTGGAGGATGAGTTGCATGGAGTCTTTGTGGTTAGAGAATTTGCCGATGTGTTTGAGCCAGTAACTGGATTGCCATCGAAATGAGCCATAGAGATTAGGATTGATTTGGTGCCTGGAGCAGAACCAGTGAGTAAGCCACCAAGCAGGATGATACCTACAGAGATGAAAGAGTTGAAGGTGTAGTTGGTGGTATTGGAAAGCAAGAGTTTTATTCGACCAAGTAGTTCGTCATGGGGAGCTGCCGCGGTGTTTGCTAAGAAGCCGAATGGATCGTTAAGGCTATCTATTGATTATCATAAGTTGAATGAGAAGATAACACAGAACCGATATCCGTTGCCGAGAAATGACGATATGTTTGATCAGTTAAGTGGAGCCAAAGTATTCTCTCAACTGGATTTAGCGATGGGATTTCATCAGCTTAGAGTTGCAGAGGATAGTGTTCCTTTGACGGCATTTAGAACAAGATATAGAACACACGAATGGTTAGTTATGTCGTTTGGATTAACTAACGCACCGACATGCTTCGTTGATTTGATGAATCAAATTTTCTGAGAGCACTTAGATAGATTTTTTTTGGTTTTCATAAACGATATTTTGATATACTCTATGGTTGAGAAGGAGCGTGAAGTTTATCTTAGAGTTGTGCTTAAGATATTGAGGGAACATCAGTTGAAGGCTATGTTTTCGAAGTGTCATTGTAATGACCAAACTTTCATTCACAGAAAGACATATCATTAATAAGAAAGAAAGGGATAGAAAAGTGAAAAGATAGAGAAGAAAGAACTAAACAACATCAGAATCTCACAGTGAAACAAATAAAATATATTCACATAGTTATTACATAGTATACAACATCTATCAGAGTTACACAGCTTATATCAAAATACATTAGACAGTTATAAAACCTGTCTATCACACATTTCAAAATACAGCACAGAGATACCGACACAGCGGAAACATTATATATCTACAAACGCTGAAGCCTCCTACTCTAATTCTCCTCCAAAATTTGTCAAAGCTAACCTGATTTCCTTGGCTACTCGTAAAAATTTGAGTACCCAAGAGTTTAATAAAACAGAAAATAAACTCCGGGTCAGACATGGGTCTGGTGTGAGTAAACAGATTAAAGTTGCTTAACTTTGAAAACTTCTGAAAACAAAAGGTATCTCCTAAGACTTCCCATACATAAACACGGAAAAGATTTTACCTTACGATAACCAAAACATTTGATAGGAAATCTAGTTATATTATAATAGGGTCTATGGTTTTCAAGTAAATAGAAAATAGCTAAAATTGTTGCATGATTAAATTCCAGCAAACTAGCCACAAAGTGGGTTATACAATCAAAACCGTAAAGGTACGTAGGGAAAATGGGTTTCCATCAATGGCAGGGCTATTGGGGTACCGCCCGTCACAATATCTGGTCTAGATCAGTGTACCATGGATCCACCTAAAATCCCCTACAACACAAAGCCGGAACCATAGTCCCGAACATGACAATCCCGCGGTTGTTTGCAACCAACTGTCCACACAGCTGAATAAAAAGGAACCTCTAGACTGGGAAAATCTTGTCCTACTTGAGCGCGGCTCACTTAGCCTTGCTGCACCTCCTCTGTTTTAGCCCTTCCCGGTTGCTGAGGCTTGAGGCTACGATTACCTTATCAGAACACATCACTTAGAATGATCATTGTCCTTCAATGACGATGTTCTGAAAGCATTCAATCATACAAGTTTGTTCCGGGTTCGAACGAAGCCGAAGGCACTATCTCGTAACACTCGTTATGGAACCACCCTCAAAATTAACGACAATAGCCCTTGCACTCTGAATCTTCATCTCGATCATCACTTGAGATTCATGACCTATCATTTAATTTGGATCGATGTGGTTTTCGGTTATCCAAATTTGAAAATCCGATCCCGGTCTCATCGAAATCAAAAGCCGTCTTTTAAGGTCAAGTTGTTTTAAGTTAAAACAATTTAATTCACTATCTATATTCACACAGATATATAATGCACATTATCACCAATAGATAATCTACATCATCACAACTCAACCAAAACATCTTATATCACCAAGCAACATATATCACATATCAGAGATATCAAGAATCCAAGGCATTTAACACTAATTAGTTACACAATCTCTAATTAATTTAAAATAAAATAAATTAATTACTTCCATTACTATAAATCATGTTTACTTAACCATTAATTAATTACAAACCAATTAATTAATCATCCTTTAATTATCCATCTCAATTAATCATCCTTGATTAATTATTCTTCAATTACATTAAGTAATTATCCTTAATTAATTACACAAATTAATTATCCTCAAACAATTACAGTAATTAACCTTTAATTGCTCGCATTAATTGATTACTATAATTAATTAACTATAATTAATTACATTAACCCTTAATTAATTACATTAATGAATTATTCTTAATCACTTATATTGATTAATTATCCTTTAATTAATCAACCCTTAATTACTTAATTAATTACATTAATTAATGATCCCTTAATTACTTCTTTAATTAATTATTCTTCTACTTAATTTTATTTAATGATTAATCTTTAATTAATCATATTCATAAATCAACCTTGATTAATCACATTCAGTAATTAACTACCCTTAATTACTTACCTCCTTAATTAATTACATTAATTAATCCTTTAATTAATTACACTGAGTAATTAATCCTTAAGTAATTCCATTAAGTAATTCTTCTTCTTATTAATTACACAAAGTAATTAAACCTAAATTACTTCCATTAGTTAATTATCCTTCAATTAATTACATCCAGTAATTACCCATTAATTACTTCACTAAGTAATTACACTTTATAAATTACATTAAGCAATTATACTTAACCAATTCCACAAATGATTATCCTTAATTAATTAATCTAATTAATTAATTAATTTAAATTAATCACATTAATTAATCATTTCATAATCCCTAGTTAACGATCTTTAATTTAATTATACTCATTAACCATTCTTTAGTTACTTCCCTAAGTAATTGTGCTTTAATTGACCATTATTAATTACAAATTTATTTAATTCTTAATTACCAGTTAATTAATCTATAATTACCAATTAATTAATCACTAATTACTTAATTAATTAAACTCTAATTATAAATTAATTATTCCTTAATTATTAATTAATTAATCTTTAATTGATTATAACCCTAATTAAAGATAAATTCTTTATCTTATAAAACTTGATTACATCATTAAAATAAATATTTAAGGAACAATTAAAATATTAAAAGTATTACAGTTTACTTTAAAGCAAAGCAAAATTTAAACATTAAATATTTAACATGATCTTTGAAAACCGTATTAAATCTTGTTTAATGGATTAATAAATACTTATTCTCTGAAAACTTAATTATCATTATCTTTTAAAATTTACTTCCTTAAACATATTTTTAAAACTTATTAAATATTTATCTTTACAAACAAATTGTTTTCATAACTTTTAAAACTTGTTTTTACTTTGCTTTGAAACCTAGAAGCATTTGTAAAACCCAGATTCTTTGTTTCAAAACTTAAAGCACTTTCTTTTTATTTTAAAATTTTAAAACCGGATGCTTAATTAAAGATACCCGAGACAAACACGATCACTCCCTGTACAAACATGATGCTCTCATGCTACCTTCCTGTCTCCAGACCAACACGAAAATTGACTCAAGAAAAACTCGAGTTTCCCGATACCTCGACCCACCTGAGTCAGATATGCACGTGTGCACAGTGCACCACCCTCCGACCGTCTTTGGCCGTTCCCCCAACCATCGACAAACCAAAGCCAACCTCGCCTACACAATCGTCCTCCCAGAACGACGATACCTTCTTCGAATCAAAAATCGAATCCACCATCCAATTCCTGGAAACACCCATCATCGGAAAACCACCCATCAACGCCGATCCCGACCTCGATGAACTTCGCCGACCTCACCAAAGCTGCCTCAGCCTCCAGTCTTTGGTTCCCCCCATGCGAACAGTCCCGATGCACTACCATCGCCATAATCACCTTGTCAACAACAACGAACCAAGCCCATCACTAAACCATACATTGCCTCCGATAGGCCGCCTCGATCACCAGAAAAATCCACCGACATTTTTCCTGGGTCCATCCACCTACCAGCTTCCTTCGACCACAAACTCAATATCGTCCCTCACGCCGATCGCCGTGAATTCACGATAAACCCAAAATCATACAACACAGATTATCTCAGTGATTACTTAACTAAAAATTATGATTTTACTTCCTAGATTCATGATTTTCTAGCTCTAAATCTGAATTTATAATCCAATTCAGAAATTAAGATGTCTGACTTTATCTTATATTAAGATCATTACTGTATTTCTTTATATTTTGAAATATTTACTACATATTAAATCCTGAAATCATTTTTAAAATTAATGTTACCAAGTTACAAAACTTTTTACTTTAAAGATCTTAATCTAAAATTTATTTGTTTGGGAGATATAATTTTTTTGTTGATGAAGGTATTACTGTAATACAATAAAGAGGTGATCATCTATCTATACACAGACATTTCACATATATGTATACACATAGATTCAAATCTAAGCATACATGCAAACATTTGATAATATATTACTTCAAGATTTCATTCATGCATCACAGTTAAATCTCAGATTTGAAACTGTTTTTAAATTAAAAGTTTACTCACTATCAAACAGAGGAAGCCTGAGATGATTAAAACTGGAAGCTGCTACCCTTTTGAAATTGAAAACTTGATTTTCAAAAACTTGTTACTGGAAACATGAATGCTGATCTTTTGAAAATTGAAGCTTTGATGATATAAGTTGGAGATTTGATAAACTGTTGTTTACTTTGCTTCTGATCAGGTATGATTTCTTTTGAATTTCTGGTTGAAGAAAAGTTACAGGCTTTTGTTCTTGATTTTAAAAAAGGTTTACAGGTTATTGAATTGGATTACTTCTGGTTTGAGAATTGTTTGATTACAGATTTTTTTTGAGAATTTGTTGCAGGCTTGTGTTTCTTAGCTTTTGAGTTGAAGAGGATATAAAAAGAAATAAAGAGAAGAAGCATGTTTTTATAAAGGCTAAATTGTGATTTATTAATATAAAAGAAAAATTAAAATTAAAAGTGACACTTGTTTAAAAACTTACCATTTGTCATTAGCATTTGCTTATCTTCTAACACTTGTTATAATCAAGCCTTTATATATTTACACTTGTCATTAAGTAATTTTTATTTATTTTAAATGTTAGTATAAAGCTTTTATACTTAATTTACTAATTAATAAATACTCTGTGCTGGGCTGGTCTAAATCCCAAATGTTTGTGGTCGGACCAGGCAGGAGGGAACTCCTCCTATCCCTTCGATTTCATCAGGGCTCTGGGTTGAATTTTTTTTAAAAAAAAATCCAAAATATTTTAAAATATCTATCTTTTGAATTTCAATTTTAAATCCAAATTCAAATTCAAATTAAATTTAAAAATCCAATTTAAAATCAACTTATATATATACATATATAACAACATATTTAATTTGAAAATAACAATTCTATTTTCTTTAAAATTTATTTATTCTATATATAAAAACAACAAATTGTATTATTGTTTAAAAATAACGACCTTGCCAATTTTAAATAATTTATAAAGGGAATTATCACATAATTTATAAATTGCTTACATTACTAAATGAATTAACGTATCATATGTTTTATATGTTTGCGAATTGTATTTTAAACTTTTATATATATTTACAAATCATATTTAACAAAATCAATATTTTTAAAAAGAAAATAAAACAAACCTTTTTGTTAATCTTATTTAAATTTAAACTTAAGCTAACAATTAAACAATTAAACATTTACCTTAAGTAATTTGAAACAATATGGTTATTCATTTAAATAACCTTTGAAATTTTTTATATTAAATTCAACCATTACTTCCAAATTACCAATACATATTAAAATTTGAAAACATGTTTTTATTTGTTAAATTCAAACCAAAGATTTTCCATTTACAATATATACAAATATATATACATTATAAATAGAAAACATTTTATTAACTTTAAAGATAAAATTCACCAATTAAATAATTATTTGCTTTTAAAAGAATAAACTTGCCAATTTAATTTAAAATTGTAAAAGAAAATTATCAAATCAATTTAATTATTAATACAGATTATTAAATTGATATTGCCCAAAATTGCGGGTCATCACATTCTTTCCTCTTAAAGGAATTTCGTCCCCGAAATTTAAAAGCAAAGTCAAGTTAATAACCCATCAAAGATTTTAATTTTAAACTACAAGCATATATTATCAACCATATGCTAACAACCATAGCAACCAATTCACTCAATCAAACAAATTTACTGATCCTAACACAAATCATGATATACCCTCCTAACATTATTTAGAGTTTCCCAGATATAAACACTGGGATACTCGCTCTACTGAATCCATACAATCTACACTACCAGCTCCAAAGCTCCTTCTGAACTCAATCTGCAATCTGAACAGGATATCAGACAAATGTCAAGCCATCTCAACTACCAAATCCTCCTAATCTGTAGATACTAAAACTAGTGATGGATCATACACGTACTCCCTTAGAGATGCGTGAAACACAATGTGAATCCCAGCCCTCCAAGCTGGCGATTCAATCTTGTAGGCCAAAATACTTATCCTTATAAGAACATAGAAATATCCAATCTACCTCAGAGCTAACTTCCCCGTTTTACCAAATCTTACTACTCCCTTAATCAGAGAAAACTTATCCAAAATCAAATCTCTGACTTCAAAATCCAAATTCCTCCATCTCTTGTCCACAAAACTCTTTTGACGATCCTAGGCTGCCTTCATCCTTCCTGATCGGCTCAACCTTCACTGATGCCTCTTGAAACAAACTGGACAAAAAACAACCCAACAAAATGCTCCTCTCAAGATCTACCGAAATCAAGAACACAAACTCCATTTCACAATCATCATAAAACTTCAAACTTACTTCTCCTATCTAGAAAAGACAAAATAGATGCACTCGCCAAACTCGCCTTTAGATCCTGAAAAACTTCTTGTAGAAACCCTCTAATCCAAGAATACTGCGAACTTCCAAGGAGTCTAGGGTTGCTTCCACTCTAGAACAGCTGCAATCTTGCTTCCGCTACGCAACTCTGATGTGAAGTTGATGAGAATGCCGAGGATGAACATGAGCAAAAACTTGATCAACACATCCTGAAAACACGGTTCAATAGATCCATAAAGAGAAAACTCAAAAGTTCCATGAAATCCTGAGCTGCTTCACCAAACCCTCTCTCTAGGAGTCATCCCTCTACTTAGCTGAACCACCGGTATCACTCCTGGAATCCTAGTCGATACGAAAACTCAATCTCCAAATGCTATAGCAAACCTTGACTTCTATGAAGACATCTGAAAAAATCTCTGACAACTTCGATAACTCCTACACTCCCTAGAGATGCCTCGATCCCAAGCAAAAGATTACCCAAGAGAGCACTCAACTATCACAAGTCACATTTTCGATCTTACCTAGACCAATTTCCAAGGATACTGTTCTCTCTTTACTAATCAAAACAGCTTATGCTTATCTAGCCAATCCATCGAAGAAATGGGTCCACTCAGCTGCTTCTGAACTCCACCTCTAGAACACTGCTTAGCCAGATGACCTTCTCGCTGGCACCCAGAATACCTCCGAGCAGCATTGTTGACACAGATGCCAAAGACTTTCTATCCAAAGCTCTTTGAACCTCAAAGCCATATCATCCAATTCCTCAAATGAACCTTGAGATGGGCAGACATTTCCTCAAGAAACTCGGGCCTCAAATCAAACACAAACACCCTGCTAAACTTAGTCTCATCACTAATGCAAACACACTTCCTTAAACTTGCTCCAAAAGAAACATCTTCGAACACATCCATAATCACTGCATCTCACCATGCAACTGCTTCTTTCTGAAGTTGCCAAGATATCATCACTCGCTTCTGCTTAATCGACAGATCCAAGCTCTCACTCATCCAAACTTGTACTTCGATGATGGACTCTTCACCTTAAAATGGCTTCCTACCGAGATTGGTGAAATCCTTATACGATGCAGCAAAGCTTACTCGAGGCAGTATCGTGTCTACAGCCTTGGCAGATACACTTCTAACCTCAATCACACAGATTTCTTCCATTGGTTGTCGTGCTACACACACCACTACCCTTCCTATCTCTAGAACTCATGTTGGAAAACCCAAACAGGTAACCCAACAAATAGATAGAAATATATATATATATATATATATATATATATATATCAAAATTAAAAATACGCTCTCTCTAGAAAGAACTCACTCCAAAGCCTAGGTATTCACTCAACCTAGCGCTCCGATACCACAATGTAACGACCCGCCTTTCATTCAACATAAAGACGTATCATTAATAAGAAAGAAAGAGATAGAAAAGAGAAAAGACAGAGAAGAAAGAACTAAACAACATCAGAATCTCACAGCGGAAGGAATAAAATATATTAATCACATAGTTATTACATAGTATACAACATCTATCAGAGTTACACAGCTTTATATCACAATACATTAGACAGTTATAAAACTTGTCTGTCATACATTTCAAAATACAACACAGAGATACCAACACAACGGAAACACTATATATCTACAAACGCTGAAGCCTCGTGCTCCAATTCTCCTCCAGCATTCGTCAAAGCTAACCTGAATCCCTTGGCTAATAGTAAAAATTTGAGTACCCAAGAGTTTAATAAAATAGAAAATATACTACGGGTCAGACATGGGTCTAATGTGAGTAAACGGGTTAAAGTTTCTTAACTTTGAAAACTTTTGAAAACAAAAGGTATCTCATAAGACTTCCCGCGCATCAACACGGAAAAGTTTTTACCTTACGATAACCAAAACATTTGATAGGAAATCCAGTTATATTATAATAGGGTCTATGGTTTTCAAGTAAATCGAAAATAGCTGAAATTGTTACATGATTAAATTCCAGCATACTAGCCACAAAGTGGGTTATACAATCAAAACTGTAAAGGCACGTAGGGAAAATGGGTTTCCATCAATGGCAGGGCTACTGGGGTACCGCACGTTACAGTACCTGGTCTAGATCAGCGTACAGAGAATCCACCCTAAATCCCCTGCAACACAAGGCCGAAACCATACCTTACTGGATAGTTCTGACAAGACAACCCCGCAGTTGTTTGCAACCAACTGCCCACACAACCGAACAAAAAGGAACCTCTAGACGGGGGAAATCTTGTCCTAATTGAGCGTGACTCACTTATCCTTGCTGCACCTTCCTTGTTTTAGCCGTTCCCGGTTGATGAGGCTTGAGGCTACGTTTACCTTATCAGAACACATCACTTAGAAATCTCATCGTCCTCCAATGACGATGTTCTGAAAGCATTCAATCCATACAAGTTCGTTCTGGGTTCGAACGAAACCGAAGGACTATCTCGTTACACTCATTTTGGAATCACCCTCAAAATTAACGACAATAGCCCTTGCATTTTGAATCTTCATATCGATAATCACTTGAGATTCATAACCTATCGTTTAATTTGGATCGATGTGGTTTTCGAATATCCAAATTTGTAAATCAGATCCGGTCTCATCGAAATCAAAAGCCATCTTTTAAGGTCAAGTTGTTTTAAGTTAAAACAATTTAATTCATTATCTATATTCACACAGACAGATAATTTACATTATCACAAATAGATAATCCACATCATCAAAATTCAACCAAAACATCTCATATCACCAAGCAACAAATATCACATACCAGAGATATCAAGAATCCGAGGCATTTAACACCATTCAACCATCCATAAGCAAGATTAATTAGTTACACCATCTCTAATTAATTTAAAATAAATTAAATTAATTACTTCCATCACTATATATCCTGCTTACTTAACCATCAATTAATTACAAACCAATTAATTAATCATCCTTTAATTATCCATCTTAATTAATCATCCTTGATTAATTATTCTTCAATTACATTAAGTAATTAGCCTTAATTAATTACACAAACTAATTATCCTCAAACAATTACAGTAATTAACCTTTAATTACTCCCATTAATTAATTAACTATAGTTAATTACATTAACCCTTAATTACTTACATTAATTAATTATTCTATAATCACTTATATTGATTAATTATCCTTTAATTAATCAACCCTTAATTACTTCATTAATTACATTAGTTAATGATCCCTTGATTACTTCTTTAATTAATTATTCTTCTACTTACTTTTATTTAATGATTAATCTTTAATTAATCATATTCATAAATCAACCTTGATTAATCACATTCAGTAATCGACTACCCTTAATTTCTTACCTTAATTAATTACAGTAATTAATCCTTTAATTAATTACACTGAGTAATTAATCCTTAATTACTTCCATTAAGTAATTATCCTTCTTATTAATTACACAAAGTAATTAAACCTAAATTACTTCCATTAATTAATTATCCTTCAATTAATTACATCCAATAATTGCCCATTAATTACTTCACTAAGTAATTACACTTTATAAACTACATTTAGTAATTATACTTAACCAATTCCATAAATGATTATCCTTAATTAATTAATCTAATTAATTATTTTAAATTAATCATATTGATTAATCATTTCATAATCCCTAGTTAATGATCTTTATTTTAATTATACTCATTAACCATTTTTAATTACTTTTCTAAGTAATTATACTTTACTTAATCATTATTAATTACAAATTTATTTACTTCTTAATTACCAGTTAATTAATCTATAATTACCAATTAATTAATCTCTAATTACTTAATTAATTAAACTCTAATTATAAATTAATTATTCCTTAATTATCAATTAATTGATCTTTAATTGATCATAACCCTAATTAAAGATAAATTCTTTATCTTATAAAACTTGATTATATCATTAAAATAAACATTTAAAGAACAATTAAAATATTAAAAGTATTATAATCTACTTTAAAACAAAGCTAAATTTAAACATTAAATATTTAACATAATCTTTGAAAACCTTATTAAATCTTGTTTAATGGATTAATAAATACTTATTCCCTGAAAACTTAATTATCATTATCTTTTAAAATTTATCTACCTTAAAATTATTTTTAAAACTTGTTAAATATTTATCGTTACAAACAAATTATTTTCATCACTTTTAAAACTTGTTTTTTCTTTGCTTTGAAACCTAGAAGCATTTGTAAAACCCAGATTCTTTGTTTTAAAACTTCAAGCACTTTCTTTTTATTTTAAAATTTTGAAACCTGATGCTTATTCAAAGATACTCGAGACAAACACGATCACTCCCCGTACAAACACGATGCTCTTACGCTACCTTCCCGCTTCGAGACGAATATGAAAATTGACTCGAGAAAAACTCGAGTTTCCCAATATCATGATCCACCTGAGTCATATGTGCATGTGTGCATAGTGCACCATCCTCCGACTATCTCTGGTCGTTCCCCCGACCATCGACAAACCAAAGCCGACCTCGCCCAAACAATCGTCCTCCCAGAACGACGATACCATCTTCGAATCAAAAATCGAACCCACCATACAATCCCTAGAAACACCCATTAACGTTGATCCTGACCTCGATGAACTTCGCCGACCTCACCAAAGCTGCCTCGGCCACCAGTCTTTGGTTCCCCCTCCATGCGAATAGTCCCGATGCACCACCGTCGCCACAATCACCTCGTCAACAACGACGAACCAAACCCATCACTAAACCCTACCTTGCCTCCGATAGGCCGTCTCGATCACCATAAAAATCCATTAACATTTTTCCTACGTCCATCCACCTACCTGCTTCCTTCGACCACAAACTCGACGCCGTCCCACATGTCGATCGCCGTGAATTCACGATAAACCCAAAATCATACAACACTGATTATTTCTGCGATTACTTAACTAAAAATTATGATTTTACTTCCTAAATTCATGATTTTCTAGCTCTAATCTAAATCTATAATCAAATTCAGAAATTAAGATGTTTGATTTTATCTTATATTAAGATAATTACTGTATTTCTTTATATTTTGAAATATTTACTACATATAAAATCCTGAAATCATTTTAAAAATTAAAGTTACCAAGTTACAAAACTTTTTACTTTAAAGATCTTAGTCTAAAATTTATTTGTTTGGGTGATATAAAATTCTTTGTTGATGAAGGTATTACTGTAATACAACATAGAGGTGATCATCTATCTATACACATACATTTCACATATATGTATACACATAGATTCAAATCCAAGCATACATGCGAACATTTCATATTATTACTTCAAGATTTCATTCATGCATCATAGTTAAATCTCAGATTTGAAACTGTTTTTAACTTAAAAGTTTACTCACTATTAAATAGAGGAAGCCTGAGATGATTAAAACTGGAAGTTGCTGCTCTTTTGAAATTGAAAACTTGATTTTTGAAAACTTATTACTGGAAACTTGAATACTGATCTTTTGAAAATTAAAACTTTGATGATATAAGTTGAAGATTTGATAAACTGTTGTTTACTGTGCTTAAGATCAAGTATGATTGCTTTGAATTTCTGGTTGAAGAAAAGTTACAGGCTTTTATTCTTGATTTTAAAAATGGTTTACAAGTTATTGAATTGGATTACTTCTGGTTTGAGAATTGTTTGATTACAAATTTGTTTTGAGAATTTGTTACGGGCTTGTGTTTCTTAGCTTTTGAGTTGAAGAGGATAGAAAAAGAAATGAAGAGAAGAAGCATGTTTTTATAAAGGCTAAATTGTGATTTATTAAAATAAAAGAAAAATTAAAATTAAAAGTGACACTTGTTTAAAAACATACCATTTGTCATTAGCATTTGCTTATCATCTAACACTTGTTATAATCAAGCCTTTATATATTTACACTTATCATTAAGTAATTTTTATTTATTTTAAATGTTAATATAAAGCTTTTATACTTAATTTACTAATTAATAAATACTTATCTATATATATATATTTCTTTAAAGAAAATATTATAAAACAATATATATACAAATAAAATCTTACACATATATTTCAAAATCCAAAATATTTTTAAAATATCTATCTTTTTAATTTCAATTTTAAATCAAATTCAAATTCAAATTAAATTTAAAAATCCAATTTAAAATCAACTTATATATATATATACACATGTAACAACACATTTAATTTGAAAATAATAATTCTATTTTCTTTAAATCTATTTATTCTATATATAAAAACAACACATTATTATTATTGTTTAAAAATAACAACCTTGCCAATTTTAAATAATTTATAAAGGGAATTATCACATAATTAATAAATTACTTACATTACTAAATGAATTAATGTATCATATGTTTTATATGTTTGTGAATTGTATTATAAAATTTTATATATATTTACAAATCATATTTGTCAATCAATATTTTTAAAAAGAAAATAAAACAAACCTTTTTGTTAATCTTATTTAAATTTAAACTTAAGCTAATAGTTAAACAATTAAACATTTACCTTAAGTAATATGAAACTATATGGTTATTCATTTAAATAAGCTTTGAATTTTTTTATATTTAATTCAACCATTATTTCCAAATTACCAATATATATATATTAGAATTTGAAAACATGATTTTATTTGTTAAATTCAAACCAAAGCTTTTCTATTTAAAATATATAGAAATATATGTACATTAGAAATAGAAAACATTTTATTAACTTTAAAAGATAAAATTCTCTAATTAAATATTTATTTGCTTTTAAAAGAATAAACTTGCCAATTTAATTTAAAATTATAAAAGAAAATTATCAAAACAATTTTATTACTAATACAGATTATTAAATTGATATTGCCCAAAATTCCAGGTTATCACAGTCATTTTTGGAAGAAGGAAGTGAAGTTCTTTAGTCATGTAGTCTCAGAGAACGCGTTGTCTATAGATCCGACTAAGATTGAGGCGGTGAATAATTGGAAGAGACCCGAGATGGTGACCGAGACAAAGGGTTTTCTTAGATTGGCTGGATATTATCGAAGGTTTATAATGGATTTTTACGGATAGCTGCACCAATGACTAAGCTTATGCAAAAGGATGTGAAGTTTGTATGGATTGATAAGTGTGAGAAAGCATTCCAGAGCTTGAAACACTTATTGACCATTGCATCAATGTTAGTGGTTCCAAAGGGGAGTCAAGATTTGGTTGTTTATACGGATGCGTTTGGAACTGGATTGGGAGCTGTGTTGATGTAAAGAGGTAAAGCGATTGCTTATGCTTTTAGACAACTCAGACCACATGAATTGAGGTATTCTACACATGACTTAGAGTTAGCTGCCATTATATTTGCTTTCAAGGTGTGGAGGCATTAACTTTTAGGAGAGAGATTTGAGCTCTATACGGATCATAAATCGTTGAAATACTTGTTCTCTCAGGAGCTGAACATGAGACAGCAGAGATGGTTGGAGTTTATTGCTGCTTTTGATTTTGGAATGGAATACACACCTGAGAAAAGAAATAAGGTAGCGGATGCACTTAGCAGGAAACATCAGAATGCGGTATTGGCTATGATTGCTGAGTGGAAAGATTTAGAAGCATTATCAGCTTGTAGAGTGCAGTTTAGATCCGAGGCAGGTTTTAGTGCAGGAAGTGCTGTATTGTCTTGCTTAGAAGTTCTACCGGTGATGATTAAGAAGGTAGCTTCTAAACAGAAGGAGGATGCAGTTTTGGCTTAACGGATCAGAAGGTTAAGGGAAGGTATAGAGGGCAATGACTTAAAAGATTTCAGTCTTGACCAAAATGGGTGGTTGAGAAAGAACGGAAGGTTATGTATTCGAATGTCGAAGACATGAGGAATGAAGTTTTGGATGAATGCCATCATTCGAAGTTCACTATCCATCCAGGAGGAACAAAGATGTATTAGGATATGTAGAGAAATTTCTTTTGGGAAGGTGTGAAGCAGGATATTAGTGTATGTGTTAAGCAGTGCTTGAATTGCCAACAAGCAATGGCTGGACACTAAAAGCCAAGTGGATTGCTTCAACGGTTGGAAGTTCCATTATGGAAGTGGGATTCTATCTATATGGATTTCATAGATGGGTTGTCAAGGTCTAGTGAGGGAATAAAAGCATATGGGTCATAGTAGAAAGACTGACAAAGAGTGCCTATTTCATTCCGGTATAGTCAACTAGGACAACATATATTTTGGTGAAGTTGTTTATGAAAAATGAGGTTAGAGTGCATGGAATTCCTATTAGTATTGTCAGTGATAGAGATTCATTGTTTACTAGTGAGTTCTGAAAGAGTCTACAGGAAGCATTAAGAACCAAGCTCATTATGAGTATCGCGTGCCATCGACAGACTGATGGGCAAATAGAAAGAGTTAACAAAATCTTGGAGGATTTGTTAAGAGCTTGTGTGTTGGATTTCGAGGGATCATGGGATGACCATCTCCATTTAGTCAAGTTCTCATATAACAATAGCAATCAAACTAGTATTGGGATGACACCGTTTGAAGCTTTGTATGAAAGACCATGTAAATCTCCCATCCGTTGGTTGGAGACCAGGGATAGACTGGTTCTTGGTCCGGATTTGGTGAAAAAATCCGTAGAGAAGATTGAGTTGATCCGAGCTAGGATGAAGGAAGCTCAGTCTAGGCAAAAAGTGTTATGCTGATAGAAGAAGGAAAGATTTGGAATTCTCAGTTGGAGACTATGTGTTTATTAAGGTTTCACCGATGAAGGGTGTGATTAGTTTTGGGAAGTCATGAAAGTTAGCACCAAGATTCATTGAACCTTTCCATATTGTTGAGAGGATCAGGACAGTTATAAACCCTCTATCCTTACAAATGTAAAAGCAAATGCAATAGATGCAGCAGATAATAGAATATGTCCATATGTAGATGAAGATCTCTAGCTCTCCTCTAGAAACTCTAAGCGTCTTCACCTAAACCTTAAACGACTCGAATCTGACCCAAGTATTAAAAATACCCAGAAAGGCTTGATAAACCAGCATGAGATACTCGAAATTTTTATATGTATAGATTTGATTGATATAAATAAAAAACCTTTGGAAATAAGGGTATCTCATAAGCCACGGCCACGTGTAAATACGAACGGGTTTTTACCTTATGATAACCAAAATACTTTGTACTTAAACCATTTGATATTATTTCTAATAACATTACTTTGAAAATCCTTTCCAAATAAATATATTTAAACATACTGAAATTATTACCATTATTAAATTCCAGCAAGGGGTAGCTGAATGTTTGCATAGCATTAAAGTTATTTTGGGACTACAATCAAAACCGTAAAGCTAGTATTTGAAATTTGATTTCTAACATGATAGGGAACTAGTGACCACTCAGACCTGAAAATTCACATATAACAATACTATTTCTCTCCAGTGGCTTTATACGATCTCCATCAGTCTTCGAACTACACTACTACACTACAATGGAACAGAGTACTACTCAGTGGCTTTACATGATCTCTGTTAGCCTCCATACTTGTCTATTTCATCATCTTAAGGCAAAAGATGCCTTTCATTCCTCATAACTGATAGCCTGAAGTTTGTCCTGCAGAGCACATAGCATCCTGTGTCATTCCTGGGATGTCCGACTCGTGAGGTTACGCTCCACGAAGCCATGCTTTAATCATAACAGATTCCACTTTGAATGCCACATTGCCACTCCTTCGTCACTATTGACTTTCACGAACGTACAACCTCTGAGCTCGTATATCTCAGAGGAGGGTATTAAGCTAAGAGAAGTTTCTTTCTCTGCCACCAAACATATTTATATTTATAAAAGCCAACATTTGTGATCTCAGAAATGCAATATCAGACATTCGTCAATACAAGTTCATTCTAGGGCCGAACGAAACTGAAGGCAATCCTCCTACTACATCCTGTCGGGTATTGTCCCTATGATTAGTAGCAATTAGTCCTTATAATCAAAGATTTTCATAACAGAGCTGCCACCATAAATATATGATATGGAAAATTTCACCTCGAGGAACTAGTAGCAAGTCATCATGAAGAACCCCATCTTCAAAAATCATCTTTATCATGTCTCCACTTTCGAATAAATACATTGGTTCGAAGTGGTTATTGGATAGGAGTTACCCACTTACGACCCTAGTTCCTTTGAACCAATCATCGATTAAAATGATATTAAATTTATATATGATTATCAATCATTATTCAGTTTAATTTATCTTTTTATTCATTCATAAATATCTCGAGAACACATATTATTTTAAATTATTCCATTTATCTTCTTAATAGTATAAGGAATCATTTATCCTCACTTATTAAATCCTTTTCATTAATTAAACTTTTTTGAACCTTGGAATAATTCCAAATCGTTTCACTTTTTATTTAGGAAATTTTTTAAAATCATTTATTTAAATCTAAATCAAAGATTTCTTATTCAAATCATAATATTTTAATGGGTCAAAAATAATGTTGTTTAAGACGTGGTTTACTGTAAACCCCAAACAATTTGTATTGAGTAAAAGATTAGACTAATCATACCCAGATTAACTTCCGTATTCAACTCGTACTATTCATGGAATAACGGTGGAATCACCTTTTAAATTCACATGGATAGTACAAGTTCCCTCCTCGGAACTTAATACAATGTTTGACCAGAATATCCCTTATACTATTAAAAATCTGGTTTAATTAACTCTTTGAAAATTCCTTACTTTTAGAAATACTTAAATGAGATCTGTTTTTAGAGCGTCCGGGCTTTCCCTTCGATCTGTTCTACCCCTCGTCTAAAAGAGAAAATAGAGACCAGGTAAATTCAGGACATTGGTTGCTCCATTCCTAACCTTAGTTACACATCTTGTTTTATCGTTTAGATCTTACAAGCGAGACAAATATACTAGTCGTTTCCACATACTCCATTCGTCTTTAGAAATAATTTATAAAACTTCCAAATAAATATTTAAAACACTTAATTTTTCTTTTAAAAATCATTTATAAAAGATATGAAAAACAATGGTTAGGTTTAAAATCATATTTCATAAGTTATTTAAAAGTGGTGCGTAAAGTGTTTTAAATGCTATATTGATCAAAACGACTTTTCTATCTTTTGAAAAATCATTCGTATAACTCAAATTTCCTTTAAAACATATTAAAAAAATTATAAAATTTATTTTGTATTTTTAAATATTTAAAAATATTCATTTTAAATCAATTTCAAATTTGGGTTTTAAACTGCGAAACCACTAGTTTTCTGAAAATTTGTTTTGGACTTATTTAAAATTTACAAGATGAAACCTTAATTTTCTTTCTTTATTTAAAAACTATGAATACCATAATTTAGAAAATTCTTATCTCGAATAATTTGGAGCTATATTCCATTCTCTATGCTTGTTTGAATTGCGAACTACCATTACGCTACGCACCTAGTTTTGACTTATTTTTTAATTTCTTTTCAAACTTCATGGAAACACTTTTATGTGTTTATAAAACATCTAAACCATTTTAAACGAATTTAAACAAATACTTTTCATATTTCAAACTTATTTTCCATTTCATTTCATATTAGAATATTTTATTATTATAATATAATTTTTAACCTTTTTAGGTATTTTAAAATCATTAAAAGGCTAAATAATTTTCATACACATACTTATATATATTTAATTCTCATTAAATTAACTATGATTAATTACTAATCATTTCACTTGTTATTTACCAAACTAAGTAATCATCCATATTAACATCCATATATATTCAAACAAGTAATCAACGAATAATCACATTTAACCATCCAATATATATATATATATATATATATATATATATATATGTATATGTATATATATATGTATGTATGTATGTATAATATGTTATATTTTTTCATATCATTAAACTAGTAATTATTAGGGATTAATTAGTAAATTTAAATGTGATTAATCGCAATCACAATTGTCTCCTTCTTCTTAAGCTCCAGAAAATCCGGTAGAGCTCCCGCAACACTTTAAACTTTTCCTAACTTCTTGGAATGAAATAGGCATCACTTCTTTCTCTTTTTCTTGCTTCGGAGCTTTCCAAACTCCTTCTTTTTTCATTGATGGGCTCGGCCTAGCCTTGTTTGGGTGGTGGAACTCGGCCTTAGTATTGATGGTGTGGTCGTGTACTTAAAAGAGAAAGTGGTGGTATTTAGACTTGCTTTTGAGGTAGAATATTATAGTTTTACTTTACTTTCTTTTTTTACTTTTTTCACCATTATTTTATTAAGGATAGAAGCCATTAAAATAGTTTAAAATAAGAAGAAGAGAACGTGTGTGATAAAATAAGAGATAAGCATGTGTATTTATAGCCTTGAATTCCTTAAGCATTAAGGAATGTAAATGGACAAAATTACCCCCCTCCCCCACCATCATTTTCGGCCTTGACCCTATTATAACCTCCTCCATCACTTCAATCACTTCTTGTCTCTTTAGTTAATAGCTAAGGGATGTATTTGGATGGAAAAATGGACTTACGGTGAGATTCGGTTTGACTAGTATTGGATTTGGTGAAAATATCTTCTTTTTGTACTTTTGTTTATTTAATTAAACACTTAGCTTAACTAATCCTTATTTAATACAAGTGAGGTGTTTATATCTTTGCTAATGTGTTTATATAATAACTATTCAAGTTGCAAAACGTTTACACAACTTATATTGAACAAAACATTGATTTTTGACAAAACGTTTTCTGGTCGCATTTTCTGTATTTAATCAAACTATTTATTTATGTAAACTTGAAAATAATTTCATAATCATCTTTAAATAATTCAAATGAGTTTACTTTAGTTATAGAACCATAATTAATAATATTAAAGTCCAAATGTAAAATATGACGTTGATTTGTTTAAGGGCGATGAAGTTCGTCTATCTTTATCAAATAAGTAAGTGTGTGTGTGTGTATATATATATATATATTTATAAAACTTTTATCAACCAATTATTATCATTTTCTAACAATTTAAAAAAATTATTTATCATAAATTTTTTTGAAAGCATATCAAATTTTATCGAAAACCAACTTTTGTCAATTTTACGATGAAAATCCGAACTTCTTGATTTTGTAATTCCGTTCTAAAAATAAGTTTATCATCTTATTTATTACATAAAACATGATTATTTAATTTCTAAAATTCTATATTTGAATAGTTAAATTTAATTAAATATTCAATTTAAAAGAGATAAAATTACGGGTCGTTATACATTCGCTCAAATCAAATCATTTCTATCACATGTTATTTTATTTACTTCTATTTTATATTCTATGAGCTTACCGTAGACAGACTACATGTGTATCAAATACACATGCCCATGTCAGTGATAAGTCATCGGTGAATACTACGAAGTAAGTGGAAAAAGTTTGGTATTAATAGACTTATGATTGCGTACATTTATACGTATCAATCCGAAGAGTTCGTCAACTCTTATGATGCTCCAACTGAATAGGTGCATAACCCTTGATTGTTTGAGATATAATTAAGCAATATCATATGGTTCAAAATCATATAACAAAATTATTTTCTCAAAACTATGGCTCGGTCTATAATTCCAAAATAACTATAAATAATATTAGATACTTCTGTATTTTCTAATGCATCGCTTTTGTTATGAAAATAAAAACCATATTATAGTTTTATTTCATAACGAATATTCATAATATTTATATTGAAATATAGCTAGGTTTATTTTTTATTCAATACTGAAAATAGTCTTTATTTTATAAATAATGTTTAATAAGTTTTACAAAAATAATTTTTTGTAATATGATGCAATCAGCAAGTGCAATATTGCATGCTCCCACTATTTTCGCCATTACTATAGTAGCATACTAAATTCGGAGGCCCATCATTCACTTAATATAGATTTATTTATTTCACATACTGCAACTAGTTTATCGTAGAAAGTTCTTCGATCAAATATCTTGAAGTCAAGAGGAATAAATATCATAGAAAACAATTGTGTATATGAAAATATATTTCAGAATAGAATTCATATTTCTTATTCTAATGTTAAGTATCAATCACTATTATTACAATTTTTGTTTCCATTGTTTCTTTATGAATCAGAAATGACTATTCACTCTCTTCATCCCAACTATACCTTAAGTCACATCTACTCTTGTACATTCGTTATTCCTTCTAAATGGTCAAACCATTCAAAAGAAAAACCCTTACCACAATATCATAACGAACTCTTTACAAAAGCGCACTCGATCATCCTTAACATTTAAGGACATCAAATTTGTTACCCTATGCGTAAACTAATCAAACTGACATCTCAGAGGTCGAGTTCTCAGATTTCTCGTGTAGTTTTGGTCTAGTGTTACAACTAACTACATTAATATTCTTTTGTAATCAATCAAATTGAATACTTTATATTGCAGTAAGGTTTATTTGGCTTTTCGGATGAAAGAATTTCATCGAAATATTGTATATTACAAACTTTTACCTTTGCCATATAACATTTTTATGTCAATGTATATTGATCAAATATAAATAGTCTTGTATTGCTTTTAGAGTTCAAAACTCACAGATTGCAATACATGGTTTAACACAAATAAATGCGTAAGTGACCAAAATACGAATGTATTTTGTAGTTGTAATATCAGGCACTTGCATGGGTGTTGAAACATTAACATGCAATAATCTTTTATTGGTGGGTATATATTATATCTCTATATGTCAATATTCAGTTCATTTGTATATCTTAACTGATAAACATTTTATCAATCTTATTAAATGCACAAATTTATCAATGTAGATTATTATAACATTATATAGCATATGTTCTTACAATACTATAAAGGTTAAGTGTAATCATTTCATTTTTCTAATAAGGTTCCCCCTAGTCTTTTATGTTTCACCAAACCTTAAGCGAAACATAGAATTCTTTAGACTTCACTAGTGGGTGTTAGGAGTCGTCATCTTGGAATTCTGACCTTGAGTTTGCTCAATAAGTCATAGCTCTGTGGATGATGGATAACTCCTTATCAATTTTGTCACATACAACTCCTAACCGATGGTTCCTTATTCTAATCTCATTTCGACCCGAAGTTTGCTCAACAAACCAAAAGAGATTATTCGCTCATACCTACCATATCGTGATGACCTAAGTATAGTATATGTACCTTGAGTTTGCTCAACAAATACATATAGTTATTTCACCTTGTCTATTCAATATATCAATAGTACTAAACATAACATCCCTAGCTTGAGTTTACTAAATAATTAAGGAGCATACAAATAAATTATTAAGATATACACAATAGAGGATAACGTAATATTAAAGATTCGTAGTTTTCAATATTATATTAAGTGATACAGACCTATGGAATAATGTATTACTTATGAAATACTCTCGTGATTCAAGTATCAAGCACATTTGGTAGCACGGTATACGTAAAATACGTATGTATTTATTCCTTAAGTCAATTTAGGGTTACATTACTGTTCTACATTTAGTTTATACATTCATATTACATAAGTTTTATTATTATATAACTTTTATGTTTTATATTACTTGTATAATAGTCTTATGTGTAACAATATATTAATTAATTAACATTTTAATTAATTTTATATCAATATAACATATATATTTAATGTTTATTGTATATTATAACCTTTATAGTATAACATATATATCATATACATGTGTATAATATTTAATTAATTAACCTTTAATTAATTAATTTAGCTAAACAATTTTAATTAAATTATATCACTTACAAATTTTATCTTACACACATACATGTATACTTACATTATCGTAAACACTTTAAGATAACATAACATATATCAACTGTTTCCCAGGGAATCGACCGGGCAACTTAGTACTCGGCCTCCCCTATCGTTCGATCCAAGATGGAGCGTTCGGCATTAAGAAGCATTCGGTATTGAATACCTTCCGGCCGAAGAAGAACGCTCGGCCTAAGATCGCTCGGCCTCAGAATATCGTTCGACCCAAGATATCGTTCGACTAAAGCGACCTTCCGGCCAGAAACCTCACTCGGCCCTTAAGTGGTTCGGCACCATAACGCTCGGCATACCCACCGCTCAGCCCAACTAGTTCGTCCGGCATCTCTTTGCAAATGTCATTCAGAAGCATTTGGTTAAAGGCCTCGCTCGGCCAAGGGCCTCGTTCGGCCAAGGGCCTCGTTCGGCCAAAAGCATCGTTCGACCAAAGGCTCGTTCGGTCAAGATCGCGTTCAAACATCAAGCGCCTCATTCGGCACCCAGACCGTTCGGCTTCAAGGAGCATTCGATATCCATGAAGACTCAGCATTCTCATTCGGCCTCCCGAGACGTTTGGCAGGTTCGACATTCTCCCCAGCACGCCCGGTCCGATCATTGCTCGACCTACTCTTTCCCACAACAAACGTATCGTTCGGCATAAAGAGAATGGATCTTCACTCGACCGTTCGGCCTGCTCGGTTCGGCATATAGGGCTTGTCCTATTTGGACCGAGTTATTCAGCTACCAGGCCCACCAAGGAAGTCCAACCCACCTTTGTCTATAAATAGAGGGGTAGGGGCACAGAGAAAGGGAGAGAAAATTTTAGAGAACACTGGGGAGACTCTGTCATTTTCAAGACTCATTCCAGACTTATTTCTTTTACTTTGAAATTGTATTCTAGTAACTAAAAAGGGATTGTATCTATAATCACCCATCAAGGAAATCAACTTCAAAGTAGATGTAGGCAATTACGCCGAACCACTATAAATTTGGTGTTCTTGTTCTCTGCATTTAAAT
Source organism: Allium cepa (assembly GCA_030765085.1). Lineage (NCBI taxonomy): Eukaryota > Viridiplantae > Streptophyta > Magnoliopsida > Asparagales > Amaryllidaceae > Allium > Allium cepa. The sequence goes on from CM060928.1 coordinate 275,829,205, forward strand.
TTACACTCTATTCTCTGTTTTAATTTACTTTCTTCATTAACCTCTCTACATAATCTTTCTAAAGGTGTTAGTGACCAATTTTGGTGCTAACATTTTGGTGCTTTCACTGGGAATTTGAATTCTCAGGCTATTAGGATCTACTTTGCAGCTACTGGATTGCATAAATCCCTCGAAGGAGATCCATAATCATCTATAAGGCATCTGTTGATTCTACTCATAGTTACAACCAACAACTCTACCATGGGAAGACCACGAACTAGATCAGCCTCTCAAAATGCAGATGCCCATGAAATCGCTAGTGTGCAACAACTGGGAACTAGCAATCAGCAGGCGATTCGAGGCGCAGGGCTCTCCAACCAAAACCAAGCAGAAGTTGTTTCCCGAGCAGAATTCAATGACTTGATAGGAAAACTTAAGAAAAGTAGAAGGCAGATTGCTGAGCAAATGCAATCCAATGCTAACCTCATGACTCAAATTACTCAGCAGCATCATCAGAATGCTGGAGGTAGCCCTGTCCCTTACTCTGAAGATGATAGTTCGACTTCTGCTGATGAAACTCCTAGGCGTAGACGCTGTAAGGATGAAGATGCACATGCACATGCTACTGATCGATCTACTAGAAACCAAGACCCAAATCGGACAGGATATCAACCTGCACGGTCCCGTGGAACGGAACCCAACCTCCCATCTTCCATACAAACCTCGGATTTGACGGCTATGGTCAGGCAGTTGATGAAAGAAAACCAAGGTCTAACTAATAAATACTGGGGAGTGTCTAAGAGTCATACTCCCTTCACAGATACCATTCTACAGACCGAATAACCAAGAAAGTTCAGCATGCCCGCCATTCCAGCCTACGAAGGGAAGACTGACCCCAGGCAGCATGTGATGAAGTACGGATGGATGATGGATTCTGCAAGAGCTAATGACGCAACCAAGTGTAGGTGTTTCCCAATCACTTTGTCCGGGATTGCCACCATGTGGTTCACTCGACTCCCACCACGATCTATATCCAGCTTCGACGAATTAGCAATGAAATTCGTAGAACAATTCAGGATACATACCACTCGTCCAAAGGATGTGATGTCCTTATCAAGTGTAACTCAAACTCCAGGAGAGTCGTTGAAAGCATACTTGCAAAGATTTCATGTTGCAACTACCGAGGCGAGCAATCCTAACGACCATGCGATTTTGATGGCAGTAATGCGTGGAGTGGATCCGGATTCTGAATTTGGAGATTGGTTGACGGGGAAACCCCCAGCTACACTGGAACGTTTTTATTCGAAGGCTCATCAGTTCATAAGAAGGGAGGAAGCTCGGTGGACAAGGTGAGACAAGGCATCAGAGCCTGTTCAAGAGTCTGTGAAAAGTAACGTCGTCGTGAAACAAACCGGAGATAATCCTGGAAAAAATCAAGTTAACATCCAGAACAAGCCCGGGCAATCTAAAGGATCCGGGGGTGGAAATCCCGGAAAGAAAAAAGAAACAGGGAAATGGAAGTCAAGGATCCCTACCAATAGTGAATGCACCCCTTGAACGCATCTATTGAGAACATCTATTTATCAACTTGCAACACTTTCCAGTATAGAAAGCCATACCCAAAGGAATCGACAAAGGAACAGAAGCAGACCGGGAAGTATTGCCGTTTTCACGAGTCTTATTGGCACAACACAGAGGAGTGCAGACACCTTCATGATGCCATAGAGAAACTAATTAGACAGAAGAAGCTGCAGGAATTTGTCAAAGACCCACAGGACGGGAGACAAGAAATATCGGACCCTGGAGGTAGGCCAGCCCCACACCAACCAGAACAACCTACTCAGACTGTGGGCAGATTGGTTATTAACACGATTGCTGGCGGACCTCATCCTGCAGATAAGAATTGGCAGAAGATGGAGCGATAAGCTAACTCCTTAAGACATGCAGAGTATGTGTGTTGTTCGAACGTGGAGGATAGGACTCCTGTAAAGCATCAACGCACGATGAATGATGATATCGTATTCAGGAATAGAGATGCAGACAAGGTAGAGGCCCATACCATCGACCCAATGGTCATATCTGCGACCATCAGGCCGGCATTCGTGAAGAGAATTCTAATTGATTGCGGAAGTTCCGTCAACATCATCTTCCGGAAGGTATACGACCAAATGAAGCCAGAGACCAAGGATTTGAAACCATCTAAGGCCAGAATCCATGGCTTTAATGGCGCAGCAACTGATGCAATGGGATATGTGGAGTTACCAGTTGAACTGGGACAAGGTGAACGCAGAAGGGTGTGAATCCTACCATTCATAGTGCTGGACGTTGATTCCCCGTACAACGTATTTCTGGGTCGTCCAGCCCTGGCAGAATTTAGGGAAGCTTTAGCCCCTTGGTGTTTGACGTTAAAATTTCCAACAGACAAAGGGGTTGGTGTGGTACACAGTGATCAAGCAACCGGTCGTGCATGCTATGTAGCTGAGCTCAGAGAGGCACAACGTAGGGAGAAAGGAAAGGCTGCAGACAACTCTGTCCGCATCCAAAGTTCTGACGATTGACAATTAGCACCCGAGCCCTGGCTCGGGCGACATTCTCGGATCCATAGAGACATAGATCCAAGAGATGATGATGGGGAACCCAGGAAGACAAATGCAGCACCGGCTGAACTAACCATCGACATCTCAGTTAACTGCAACGACTCATCACGAGTTCTTAAAATTGGATCACAACTCGACCCCGTGGTGGCCGAGAACCTCACTGACTTCCTCGGAGAAAATCTTGATGTTTTCGCTTGGACACATTCTGATATGCACGGAATTTCTCCTGCAATTACGAGTCATATGTTGAACATAGACCCGAAGCATGTTCCCATGAAACAAAAAAGGAGAGGCACAGACCCGGAGAGGTCTGCGGCTCTCAAAGAGGAGGTGGACAAACTCAAAGCCAACGGGTTTGTCCGCGACGCCCTCTACCCTGAATGGGTGTCTAACCCGGTGTTAGTAAAGAAAGCGAATGTAAAATGGAGGACTTGTGTTGATTATTCCGATTTAAACAAAGCATGCCCGAAGGATAGTTTTCCGTTGCCAAGGATTGACCAACTCGTCGACTCAACTGCCGAACATTAGTTACTATCATTTATGGACGCGTACTCTGGTTACAATCAAATTCCGATGCACATCCCGGACCAAGAACACACCAGCTTTGTCGCAAACGTGGGGTTATATTGCTATGTAGTAATGCCCTTTGGATTGAAGAACGCAGGAGCAACTTATTAACGTCTGGTGAATCGAATGTTCAATGACCAGATTGGAAAAATGATGGAGTCTATGTGGATGACATGCTAGTGAAGTCACGACAATCAAACGACCACATCCGAGACCTAGCGGAGATGTTTGACATACTCAGGCATAATGGAATGAAGATCAATCCGTTGAAGTGTTCATTCGGCGTAGCATCAGGAAAGTTTCTGGGCTTTATTGTGAATGCCCGGGGAATCGAGGCTAACCCAGTGAAGATCCAGGCTATCCGAGATATACAAGTACCTAGAACCATAAAGCAGGTGCAAAGCCTGAATGGAAAAGTGGCTGCGCTAAGTCGATTCATATCCGGAGCTACAGATAAGTGTATTCCCTTCTTCGACATTACAGAGAAAGGAAAGAGAAACTTCGAATGGACATCCGACTGTGAGGAAGCATTCTGGGCTCTGGTAAGGTACTCGGAAAGTCCCCCTGTACTGTCCAAGCCGATAGACCACAAAATGTTGTAAGTATACTTAGCGGTATACCAGCATGCTATCAGTACGGCCTTGGTTCGCGAGGAAGGTCGGATTCAAAAGCCGGTTTACTATGTTAGTAAACGCTTGACAGGGGCGGAAAGGAATTATCCAAAGATTGAAAAACTAGCCTATTGCTTGGTGATCGCATCACGCAAGCTTCGCCCCTACTTTCAGGCACACTCAATCAGTGTCTGCACTGACCAACCCCTACGGCAGGTACTCCAACGGCCAGAAACTTCCGGAAGAATGTTAAAATGGAATATTGAGTTGAGTCAGTTCGATATCGTCTATCTACCACGAAGGGCCATAAAAGGACAAGCACTATCCAACTTCATTGCTGAATTCACTATGCTAAATGAACCGAGCAATCACAGAATCATACCCCCCGTTCAATGGAAGATGTACACCGATGGGGCATCTAACGACCGTTGCTCGGGGGCAGGTATAATCCTTATAACTCCCGAAGACCGATCAATCTGCTACGCTTTGAAGCTCGAGTTTGCAGCAACAAATAATGAAGCCGAATATGAAGCATTGATTGCCGGCTTGAGACTTGTTATCGAACTGGGAGTGAAGTTGATCGAAATCTTCTGTGACTCGCAGCTGGTAGTATATTAGGTACGGGCAGACTATGAAGCGAAGGGACAACGACTTGCTCCTTACCTTGCTCGGGTTCAAGAGCTGCTAGCGAATCTGGAGTACTACGACATCTCGCATGTCCCACGCGAACAAATTAGAGAAGCCGGTTCATTGGAAAAATTCGCAAGCACTGGCGATGCACAGCAAATTGGATTGTTCCCTGTTGAGACCCTCTATGCTCCGAGTATAGACGTAATGGAGATAGATTTCATGTTAGAGATCAAATTTGAGAAGGAATCGTGGTTGACCCCAATTAAGTAGTACCTGCTACAAGGGGATTTTCCTGAAAAGAGAAGCGAAAGACGCCAAGTCCTTCGTAAAGCTTTACGTTATGTAATACAGGATGGAATAATGTATCGAAGGGGATTCTCGAACCCACTACTCTGATGCATTGCCCACAATGAGATAAAACGAGTCCTAGAGGAAGTCCATGAAGGAGAGTGCGACGCTATGGATACTACTGGCCAACTGTGAATCAGGATGCTGTAGACTATGTGAGAAGATGTGATAAATGCCAGATATATGCAAAAATCCCGAGAGCTCCGCCGATGGAACTCACGCAAATGGTAAGTCCCTGGCCATTCGCAATGTGGGGAATTGACTTAGTTGGTTCTTTACCCATAGCTAAGGGTGGAGCGAAATATGCAATAGTTGCGGTCGACTACTTCACCAAATGGGTAGAAGTAGAGCCTTTGGCCACGATAACCACCAAGAAGGTTATTAATTTCGTCGTACGAAATATCATATGCCGCTTCGGCCTTCCATGGACCATCATTACAGACAATGGGACTCAGTTCGTAAGCAAGGAGTTCAAAGAATTTTGTCAGAAATATGGCATTGAAAAGAAGTTTGCAACGGTAGCTCACCCGAAGGCCAACGGACAAGTGGAAGCTGCAAACAAGGTAATCAAGTCCATATTGAAAAAACGTTTGGAAAAGGCTAGAGGCAGGTGGGTGGATGAACTTCCAATAGCACTTTGGGCCTACAGGACCACCCACAAGACCGCGACTGGCCACACTCCATTCGTGTTGGCGTATGGCATGGAAGCTGTCATACCCGTGGAACTTGAGGTCCCATCACATCGGGTAACCTATTACGACCCCGAGTCGAACCAGAATCTTTTATTGGAATCGTTGGACTTCATTTATGAAAAACGCGAAGAAGCCAATTCGAGAGCGACCGCATATAGACACAGAGTCGCTAAATATTATAACGAGAAGGTCCGAATGAATTTTTTTAGTATGGGAGACCTTGTATTGAAACGAGTTTTCCCGACCCCGTCTCATATGAATCCCGCATGGGAAGGTCCATACGTCATCGAACGAAAGCTTGGAGAAGGAACTTTCAAGTTAGCGACCGTCGATGGTGCAACACTTCCCCGAGCATGGAACAGCGAGCACGTTCGGCGTTATTATACTTAGTCTATTTCTTTCATGTATTAGTGGCACTTGTTTCCAGTATGCTTTTATTTCTAATTCTTGGCATGTAATAAGGTGATTCAGCTTGCTCTCATTAATAAAGGCTTGAAGCAATTCTTTCCATGAATTACTAATGTCTCTACGAATGATGATCCTATGACGGGCAAATAAAATTATGTTATCCTGGCTAACGTACGAATGCGCACAGATACTTGAAAATCTCCAAGTCCCCGGAGTGCGGACTGGAGTACTCTATGTCCCCGGAGCTCGGACTCGAGTATAAACAAATAAAAATCTCCAAGTCCCCATAGTGCGGACTGGAGTACTCTAAGACCCCGGAGCGCAGACTCGGGTATAAACGAATAAAAATCTCCAAGTCCCCGAAGTGCGGACTAGAGTACTCTAAGTCCCCGGAGTGCGAACTCGAGTATAAACGAATAAAAATCTCCAAGTCCCCAGAATGCGGACTGGAGTAGTCTAGGTCACCGGAACATGGACTCAAGTATAAACGAATAAAAATCTCTAAGTCCCCGGAATGCGGACTGGAGTACTCTAAGTCCCCGGAGTGCGGACTTGAGTATAAACAAATAAAAATCTCCAAGTCCCCAGAGTGCGGACTGGAGTACTCTAAGTCACCGGAGCGCGAACTCGAGTATAAACGAATAAAAATCTCCAAGTCCCCAGAGTGCGGACTGGAGTACTCTATGTTCCCGGGGCACGGACTCGAGTATAAACGAATAAAAATCTCCAAGTCCCCGGAGTACGGACTGGAGTACTCTAAGTCCCCGGAGCGCGGACTCAAGTATAAACGAATAAAAATCTCCAAGTCCCCGGAGTGCGGACTGGAGTACTCTAAGTCCCCGGAGCGCGGACTCGAGTATAAACGAATAAAAATCTCCAAGTCCCCGGAGTGCGGACTGGAGTACTCTAAGTCTCCGGAGCACGGACTCGAGTATAAACGAATCAAAATCTCCAAGTCCCCGGTGTGCGGACTGGATTACTCTAAGTCCCCGGAGCACGGACTCGAGTATAAACGAATAAAAATCTCCAAGTCCTCGGAGTGTGGACTGGAGTACTCTAGGTCCCCGGAGCGCGGACTCGAGTATAAACGAATAAAAATATCCAAGTCCCCGGAGCGCGGACTCGAGTATAAACGAATAAAAATATCCAAGTCCCCGGAGTGTGGACTGGAGTACTCTAAGTCCCCGAAGCGCAGACTCGAGTATAAATGAATAAAAATCTCCAAGTCCCTGGAGTGCGGACTTGAGTACTCTAAGTCCCTGGAGCGCGGACTCGAGTATAAACGAATAAAAATCTCCAAGTCTCGAAGTGCGGACTGGAGTACTCTAAGTCCCCGGAGCATGGACTCGAGTACAAACGAATCAAAATCTCCAAGTCCCCGGAGTGCGGACTGGATTACTCTAAGTCCCTGGAGCGCGGAATCGAGTATAAACAAATAAAAATCTCCAAGTCCCCGGAGTGCGACTGGAGTACTCTAAGTCCCCGGAGCGCGGACTCGAGTATAAACGAAGAAAAATCTCCAAGTCCCCGGAGGGCGGACTGGAATATCCTAAGTCCCCAGAGTGCGGACTCGCGTACAAACGACTCAAAATCTCAAAGTCCCTGGAATGTGGACTGGAGTACTCGAAGTCCCCGGAGCATGAACTCGAGTATAAAACGGTAAAAATTCTCCAAGCCCCCAGAATGCAGACTTGAGTACTAAAAGTCCCCGAAGCGTGAACTCGAGTATAAAAAGGTAAAAATTCTCCAAGCCCCCAGAATGCAGACCGGAATATTCTAAGTTCCCGTTGTGCAGACTAAAAAATGTTCCAAGTGCTTGAAGCATGGGAGGAAAGCGAATAACTCTCAGAGAATCCACGGGCCGTGTGAAGACAAACCAAGAAGTCTATGTTACGCACAACAGTATGGATTCGAATCACAATCACAAAGAAAACTGAATAATAAGAATCTTTTGAAAAGACAGAAAAGGAAGCTAGATTTTATTCAGGAAAAGTTTTCTGCTACAAGCACTCCAAAATTCGGAGTCAACGGTCTATCTACAAAAATTACAAAAAATTATTACACGACTTAGATTGACTCTCGTTGAACGAGGACAGTAGTCATATCATGTGCTTCTTCAACTTCTTCCCGGACGACTCTTCCCCAGAGCGTTTACCCTTAGAACCTCTCCTTGACGGAGGAGTAACAACTGAAGAAGTAGGGGGAACCTCCAAGGGCTTGGACCTGCCAGGAAGGATGACCTTCAATGGCTTGTTCAAGGGATCGTCCAGGTCCACTTCACGCGGCTCAACCTTGACCTTGGCTGTATCTCTTTTCTCTTTCTCGAGCCGCTTCTTCATGCTCAATTCAGATGTATGCTCAGAGGTGCCTATGACTTCTACTTCATAACTCCCAGAGGAGGAATCGGACTTGCCTTCGGCAAGCGCCCCGATCACTTGAGCATCTGGCCCAGGAACTTCACCAGCATGAGCAGCCCCACCAGTCTTTTCCACCTCCTTGGCGACATCGCTCCTCGAAGTGGGATCGGGATCGGAACGACCTGCACAAAATCAGAAAAGATGAGCATTAGAATGCAATAGTACTTCACAAAGAATGACGACTTTCAAAATCTCAAAGTGAAAGGTTATCTACCAGGCCCTGGCAAACTCTCTGCCGTCAAAGGGGTTTCGCCCTTTGGGATAGAAGACAAAACATGAACGCCTAGGCTGGGGGCTTCCGGATCATAGCCAATGTGCTGTTCAAAGGGATCGAGTATCGGCCGACCGGCCGGCTGGGTAGGCACATGAACAGGAGGCTCGACCCCGGATGGACCGGCGACAACTTCTTTCCCTTTTCTAGAGGGGGAGCCTTTGCAGTAAAGGGTCTTAGCCGCTGATAGGTCCGAAGGCTCATTTCCCCTCAGAAATTCTTTTATCACATCCTCCTCGTCAACCTCCTTGACACCGCACTCGGCCTTCCTGATCTGAATTAAGGTTTCCCATGCCTCGAACAATGATTCAAGATAGCCATCGCCCAAAAAAGTTAAGTCACAGTGCATGAGCACGCGGGCGTTGAATTCTGCAATGAGTGGGTCGAACGCGGTTTTGATCTCTTCTCTGCCTTCTTCCCTGGCTGCCTCAAGACGGGAGTCGATGTCCATCAACGCCATCTTCTTGCCCTTTTCACGGGCTTCGCTCTTTAGCATCTCAACCCTGGAAAGCTCGCCCTCGAGCTGTTCTTTTAAAAGTCGGGTGGCGACAATCTCGTCACAGTATCGCCGCGACTCTTCTTGGGCAGCCGTCTTCCCCTCTTTCTCTCTGCGGAGAAGCTCCTCAAGTTCCTTGAACCGGGTGCTGAACGCATCCCTCTCCTTTTGAACGGAGTCCTTCTCTAAGGCCAAAGCCCCACATTGTTGAACCGCCTCGTCAAGCTCTTTCTTATGAGTTGATTCCAAGCGAGTGACGGCCTCAGCAGTATCCCTGGCACTCCGATGGGCGGCCTCGAGTTTAGACTTATAAGTGGCTATTTATTCATCTTGGGCCTAATGATGTTTCGATCGTGGGTAGCTTCAAGCCTCAAACGGTCTATTTCATGCTGGCGCTCCACCGAGACTTCAGAAAGTTTCTCAGCTAGGTGAACGAACGCATCATGTTGAACATAGACGTCATTGGTACAGGCAATGGCGTTCTGCTTAACATCCCCAGGTATAGGATGAATCCGGAAGGAACTTCAACCCATCGACGCAGATCTTAGGAAAAGTAGCCTTGAGCTCGCTCAGTCTCTCTGATAATGTTGGATCCGATGCAGGAGCAGGAGGAGACGGCTTTGAAAGTTTGCCCCTCCTATGAGAATCTCGGGACTGTCGAGTGGAAGAAGAATCAGAGCGTTGATCTTGGGGGATATCAGATTGCGACCCCTTGTAACCAGGCTTATCCTTACTTTGCCCCGAATAAGAAAAGGGGCGTCGATGATGCTTGGGCTGGTAATACGGTTTCTTCCGAGATGATGAGTCCCGAGAATGATGGTCCCTATCACCATCCCCATCTCTATCTCGATGTCTCTCGGGACCCGAGTCTCGTCTGGACGGATGAAAAATAGAAGAACCACGGAGACGATCGAATCCGTGTGGGCGCCCCATGTCACCTGCACGAAATTCAAATAACAACGAGTTAACAAGGAGAGATGTGACAACAAAAATTTAAGTGCGAATTAAAGTGCAAATATTCGTGTGTGTCCTAGTGTTTCCCCCCAACGGACCAGTAGCCTTGCTAACAGGGGTTTTCTCTCCCTGACTTTGGATTGGAATGCCCACATCGCCTTTGGTGGGAGAATGGAACTTGAATGCCTCCGGATCGCCAAAATCATAGTTGAGAAGATCTTTCAGAATGGAGAGGATCGAAAGGCCCTTTAGCGAATTTTCAACGTGCTGTGAAGAAGCCTCCTTCTCTGCCGAGATGAGCGTAACTTTGGAAGTTCCGCCAACCTTCTCCTTTCCAATCTTATATGTCAACGTCTTTTTCCCCCTCGAAGGGGAAGATGACCTCTCAATATCATGCACTTCGGCCGGCGGATACTGAGTAATACCCACATTCTCACCTTGTGTTTCAGGAGCCTCGCCCTCTTTAATCTCCCCCTCCTCCTGTGCACCGGGGTATGGTGTGACGACGACTCAGCCAACTTCTTCCCTTTACCGGATGCGGGCTTGGGGATGGAGACGCCCTCAGGAAGGCTCACCCGACGACCTTCTACTAACAGCCCAAACCTTGACAGTGACACATTTGAAATGAGGGTTAGGATGTCTCGTTCCTCGCGGGAAGAGCTCTAATAGCCTCAACAGCCTCAGAATAGCCGCAGCCCTCAGGGCGTGGATTGATATCTGGAAAAAATGAAACAAGAGTTAGAAAAGGCATCGCCTCGACCGAAACATGAGCATCGCTCCAAGAAGAAGACTTACTATCTTCTACCCATCTCCTCGTGAAACCAAGAGGGCAGCGCACGTAGAACCATTCCTATTTGTACAGGGAAAACTTGCTCCACGCTCCGGTTAGAATTTGGCACTTGTGGTGCGGCTCGAGGAACACGAAGGAGGGGCTATCTCTCTTCTTCTTAATCATATAAATGTATCTGATGTCGCCAGGAGTTGGAGGCCTAGAGAAGACAGCCATGAAAAGGAGGTAGGTCCCATAAATGAACGCATGACATTTTGGGTGCAGCTGCTACGGGGCGACGTCTATGTATTGCAACACGTCCTGAAGAAATAAATTGAATGGAGGCACGCTGCCCACCCAGCACATAAACTCATTGCAGGCGGTGTATCCGACTGGGGGCAGGTGCGGACGATCATGCCTCGACGGAACCAACACATCGGCAAAAGGGATGCCTTGGATAGAGCATATTCGCCGAAGGGCGACTTCGTTGATCTTCGAAGCCTGTGAATCGGTCGGATCATCTAAGAGAATAGATGACTCCAGGGCATCAGGAGCTAAATTATGAGCGGGGGAGGTCGACGGGTTAGAAATGTCTACGCCCCCTTGTTTGGAAGATGGCCCAGTTCTATCCGAGATTGTGGCGGAACTGGATTTTTTAGACATTTTTTGACGGGAATCGAATCCTGCAGAGCACTTGTATGAACTATACTCAAAAAATGATCAGCATTAGACTTAACAACATAAACTTCCCCCCTGTGTGATGTGTGAGCTAGTGCAATCAATCGTGTATAAGCATTGGAAATCTGGAAGTCACAAAGTTACTGATATAAAATCAAGCTCCAAAACATCACCTTTGAAGACCGTCCTCGCTGACTGTCTCCAAAAGCCCGCCAAATGGCGATTACAGTTTCAAGTTCAGGGAACGTTAAAGGAAGTTATCTGATTACATCAAGTAAAGTTCAGATTTATAGCTACTGAAAATAGAAGATTATTAGTCTAAATCGGTTCGATATGCTAGAATGTTAGAGTCATTGTTCTTGCTTTACGATCGCTCGACATGTTTGGTTCGACATTTATGTGTTGTTCGGCTATGTATTGTTCGGCATGTTTTTTTCGGCATTTATGTTTGGTCAGCTGAGTATGGTTCGGCTTTTAATTTCATTCGGTGAAGCTGTCGTTCGGCAAAACTACCGTTCGGCTCAAGTAACGTTCGGCCTAAGTCCTGCTCGGTCGAGGTAACGTTTGGCATCCCCGACAATTCGTGCCTCCTCCCTGGCCTTCCATTCCCCTATTCGGCGTATGGTGAGACACGCCGAACCAGAGTCATTCCGAGCCTTAACGTTCGGCTCCCCACCCTTGGCTATAGCTCCACTCCTCTCTTCCATGTTGAACAACAGGAAAAGTTCGCTCGGTGAATCATCCCAAATCAGACCGATCGGTATCCTAACCACCTCCAACAACTCCTATGAGCGATCATCCCTGGCCTCTTCTTTTCGCCACACACCGTTTAGCCCAGACCATCCACGTAACCCTCTCGGCCACGGTTCTAATGTGCAAACCTAAGCCTCTCAGTTTTAATCATGGAAGGCGTTAAGATAGAAGGGTTGATACCTGGTTGACAGATCGAAGCTCGAGAAGGATTGATTAGGCTTTAGGTATCCGATTAACAGGCTAGAATCGCAAATTCTTAAAAGCATAACAAAAATGGAAGTAGAAAAGAGTAGAAGAGGGAGGACGCATGGTTTTATAGGGAGGGAGAAGAAGTTGAATCGTCCATGACCGGCAGAACCGGTCAAGGCGATATCGACCGGCTATCTCACGTTGTTCGGCCTCAGCTGTTCTGCTTCGCTCAGCATCCCGGGTACTTATCTTTAGCTAGATTGTTCGGCAGTTGCATTACGTTCGGCATGTACCATAACCCCTTTAAGAGAAGTGGGACAAGGTTCAAAGAGGAACGCAAGGGACTCATGGTTCAAAGCGCGTCGCGTTCGGTCAATGCGATACACTTTGGGGGGCAAGTGTTTCCCAGGGAATCGACCGGGCAACTTAGTACTCGGCCTCCCCTATCGTTCGGTCCAAGATGGAGCATTCGACATTAAGAAGCATCTGGTATTGAATACCTTTCGGCCGAAGAAGAATGCTCGGCCTAAGATCGCTCGGCCTCAGAATATCGTTTGGCCCAAGATATCGTTCGGCCAAAGCGACCGTACGGCCAGAAACCTTGCTCGGCCCTTAAGTGGTTCGGCACCATAACACTCGGCATACCCACCGCTCGGCCCAACTGGTTCGTCCGGAATCTCTTTGAAAACGTCATTCAGAAGCATTCGGCCAAAGGCCTCGCTCGGCCAACTGCCTCGTTCGGCTAAAAGCATCGTTCGACCAAAGGCTCGTTCGGTCAAGATCGCGTTCGAACATCAAGCGCCTCGTTCGGCATCCAGACCATTCGGCATCATACCGTTCGGCTTCAAGGAGCATCCGGTATCCATGAAGACTCGGCATTCTCATTCGGCCTCCCGAGACGTTCGGCAATCAAGGATGGTTTGGCATTCTCCCCAGCACTCCCGGTCTGATCATTGCTCGGCCTACTCTTCCCCACAACAAACGTATCGTTCAGCATAAAGAGAATGGATCGGCACTCGACCGTTCGTCCTGTCGGTTCGGCATGTAGGGCTTGTCCTATTTTGACCGAGTTATTCAGCTACCAGGCCCACCAGGGAAGTCCAACCCACCTTTGTCTATAAATAGAGGGGCAGGGGCACAGAGAAAGGGGGAGAAAATTTTAGAGAACGCTGGGAAGACTCTGTCATTTTCAAGACTCATTCCAGACTTATTTCTTTTACTTTGCAATTGTATTCTAGTAACTAAAAACGGATTGTATCTGTAATCACCCATCGAGGAAATCAATGGAAGTCAACTTCAAAGTGGATGTAGGCAGTTATGCCGAACCACTATAAATTTGGTGTTCTTGTTCTCTGCATTTAAATTTACACTTTATTCTCTGTTTTAATTTAGTTTCTTCATTAATCTCTCTACACAACCTTTCTAAGGGTGTCAGTGACCAATTTTGGTGCCAACATCAACATATTTTATGCATGCATATAGGTAAAAATTAATTAACTCGTTTAATAATTTATTTCATTAATCTTATTGATAAATTTTAAATTTCAAAATTAATATTCAAATAGTTTAAAAAAATTTGAAATTTTCATTACCTTTCCAAACATTTCGAAAATTTATGTTATATTACAACCTTTTATAATAACCATGTTTTTATTCTAAATTTAAAATCTTGTCTTAATTTAAAAACTATCTTGAAAATTAGCCCAAGGCTCAATTCAAACTGTTTCTTTTCTATTAAGGGAAACTTTTGGGCTCACTTCACCTTTAAGGTCAGGCTGGTAACTGGGTTGACATGGTACTTGATTACCCAATTCCACTCTCAGACATTACCATTTAGATACCATACTTAATAGGCAGGCTTAATTAGTTAGCCTTAACACGACTAATTTAGACCACATAAGCTATTGGGCTCCGATACCATCGAAGGATCTTGGCCAGTTCGGAGCAGAAGAAATGAGTGAATTTCAAAAAAAAATCACTCTATTGGTTCTTAGTTAAGCATATAAAACCTAATTTATAACTTTTCTAATTTTTTTAAATAAAATCATTTATTTTATTTAAATTAGTTAAAGGGAAGTTTAAATAAATTTAATTTTAAATGTATAGTGTGTCAAATACACCTAACATTTGTTAAAAAAAGGTTTATATATATAGAAAGAGAGAGAGAAGGAAACATTTCATTTATTTTCCTAAAATAAGTAATTAATTAAGAGCATTAATAAGATTTAATGTATATATAAGGAAGAAACCTTTCATTTCTTTCCCTAAAACAAATAATTAATTGAGAGCATTAATTGCATTAAATTGAGAGATGAACATTTCTCTCTTTAATTTGAATTGATTGATTAGATTTAATTTACATATTTGTGTATCAAATACATACATATATACATATACATATACATATACATATACATATACATATACATATACATATACATATACATATACATATACATATACATATATCTGTGTGTGTGTGTGTGTTTGCATGCATGCGTAGATGTGAGCATGATAATCCATGAAGAGTATAATGTGATGTATATAGATGTCGCGATTTACATTGCAATAGACTCATTAGCTCATTTTGTGTGTACTATAATTTGTATATGCTTATGCAATATGGCAAAATAAGACATTAATATATGTAAATGAATACATATATATGTGTGTGTGTGTGTGTATATATCATTGAATAAAACCGTTTTGCAATAATAAATTAACGTAAAATGATTATAAGAAAACTTTCAAGTTTTATAACTTTAGAAAATGTGGAAGCACATTTTAGACTTAAAATAATTTTTGGAATTTTCTCAATAAAAATAATATTTATCATTAAATATTTGATAAAAGTCTGGAATCAAATTAATTCTTAAAAATATATAATCATGTTGAAAAGTTCTAAAACTTTTTTAGAATGTACATAACAAATGTTTTGGGATTAGGAATAATTTGAATTTTCTCAATTGAAATTATATTTTTAATCAAACAATTAAATGTAGGTCGAAAATAAATTGATTATAAAAATTACTACTTTAAGTTATAAAGAGCTGAAAATTTTTCTAAGGGTACCTGAGATACAATTTAGGCTTATGAAAATTTCTAGAATTTTCTCAATTGAGATTATATTTTTAATTCAATAACTATTGCGAGAAGAAAGTAAATTAATTTTAAAAAATATTAAATTAAGTTATAAAATTATAATTTTTTTACAGTAAGCTACTTGTATAGTGCAGCTAATTAAAAAAAATATAAAACTAAAATTTAGAACGATTAAATATTTTATACATAATAAACAACATACAAAATCATTAAATAATAAAATATGCATATACAAATTTAATAAAATATTTTTATTTTTTATGATTCATAATAAGTATAAATCATCATAGAAAATTTTAAGATCAAACATATACGATGTATAATCATATATACAATTATACGTGTTGACAATTTGTGGATCTCTATGTATTTGGTATATATATATTAATATAAATAAAAGTTAAATTTTTTTTGGAAAGTTAATTCAACAATAGATCAATAAAAAAATATTACAACATGCATATAACCAATCTAATAGTAACAAACACATGTACCCACAAAAATCTCACATTATCAAAACTATAAACAGATCTGAATATAAATAGATGATTTGGATGTAAATCAACATTTATACGATAAACTTAGAATCAAAAAAATAAAAATAAATGAAAGTTCACCTCTTAATGAAGCTTCTTAGTCCACGTTGATCAATGATTTCTCTTCTTAGAACAATTCCCAATCCGTCAGGTTGCCAATCTGGGATTAGTGACCTTCCACTACAAATTAGTATTTTTTAATTTGAATTAGATTTGAGAATTTTTTTTGGATTATTTTAGAGCATGGTTGCTGCCATTAAAATGAGGAAGAAGAAGAAGAAAGTGGTGGATAAAAAAAATGAAATTAGCATGAAATTAGCTTGAGATTAGGTTTTGAGATTAATATTTATATGCGTAGGATAAGAGAGCAAACTATGCAAGTTTCTCGCTAGATCATAGCCACACTACTCCAAACTCTAATCCTATGTTGTAGCCACCTCCAACCTTCCTCAAACCAATGCCTATCCTCTCCAAATCTCATAAGTTGTGAGACCATTTAACCCTAACTGAATATGTACAATCCTATTTAACCTATGTTGAAGAAGAGTCGAATTTTTAGGTTGTACGTGAAATATGAGCAAGAATTTATTAGTCTAAAAGAGAGGTTGAAGAGTGCACTAGTGTTAATTATTCTAGAAGGAAACTAGGATTGACAATATACGCAGAGGCGTGTATTACCGGAATTGGGGCAATACTGATGAAGATGGGCAAAGCTATCGCTAATGCGATTAGGCAACCGAAACCGCTTGAGAAGAGATACCTGACCTACAATTTAAATTTAGTTGCTATAATATTTGGACTGAAGGCATGAAGGGTCACTTGATAGAAGTAAAGTTCAAGCTATTCACCAACCATAAGTCGGTAAAATACCTTTTTCATAGAAGAATCTTAACCTACAACATCAAAGATAGTCAGAGTTCCTAGCCTCATATGATGTTGACATTTCCCATACAATCGGTAAGGGAAATTCATTCGTATACATGGTATGCTCTCTGGTATCTTATATGAAATTGTAATCTCAAATTTATATGAGATCAAATTTAACATATGTGCTTATAGAGTCTGATTGCTCCTTATTGGTACATTAATATGTAAATAAGGAGGAGTCACTTTGAGAGGGAATCTTATTTACTTTTAAGCAATATTGTAAACCTTATCCAAGATACTTACATAACCGATCAGATTGTATTGTTTTAATTCTTTTACATGTTATTGTTTTCTACTTCGTTTTCATATTCCATGAATTCATCATGAAAATATAATTTGTGTATCAAATATATATATTTATATATGAGAAAATTCATCAGTAAATTTGACAAACTAAGCAGGTTCACTTTTGGTATCATTACACTTTGGACTGCATACATCTATACTTATCGATCTGAAGTGTTCGTTAACTCTTTTATCACTCTGACTGAATGGACATTGGTTGATCAAGTGAACCGGCAATGAGGGTAAAATGGTGAATTTCAAAAAATTTACCTTCTATTAAACTACACAAGATCTTTATTTTGTGTGTGCAAATAATATTTTGCTTATACTAAATCAAATTTAATATTTTATTGATAAAAGGATTTGAGATATATTGATTTGTTTAGTTTGATTAAAATATTTACTTATCGTTAATGTTTAAAATGAATTCATTAATTATTTAATCTAATTTATTTATTTTAGTTTATTTTTTTGTTTGTTATGATATTCATATTCATAGTATGGATATCACAATAATAAATATACATAACCTATTCATGGGAAATTTGACACTTTGTCATACAGTTAGTAAATATCTAAGTGTGACATATATATATATATATATAATATATAATATTTGATATAACTTATCCTAGATGTACATGAAACAAACTAACTATTTTTCAACCACTAAAATATATTCATAATTAACAATCAGATTTTAATATTATATATATATGTATGTATTTGTGTAAAATATATATATATAATTTAAATAACATATATAAAAGTATCTTAGTTAAAATATTTATTGTAAGATATGTATTAAATAAAATATGAATCTATAGTTAATATATTTAATTTTGGCTATTTATAAAATTTCAAAAATCCAAGTTTTAAATGTTTTTGACTTATTCAATCTGTATGTGTATGTGTATAATTCTTTTATTTTGAAATTGATTTTGCTACAACTATGTTTTCTTATTAATTTTTATTGGGCCAAAGATATATTTTCAATTTTAAAATTAAATAATTCAATTTTCAAATTAGGTATACTTAGCGATAAAATATATAAATGTTTATAACATATAGTATGTTTATGTATATTATTTTTCAAATCTAATCTGAAAATAGATATATTTGATTTAAAACTGAAATCAATTTTTAAATATTTTATTTTACAATCATACAAACATATATATATATATATATATATATATATATGGCCAAAACAATTTTTAATTATATAATACGTATATATTATACACACATATATGTGTGTATATATATGGAAATTCTATTAACAAATTAGTGACATAATTAGTGATCAACTGTATCTCAATTAATGGACTGCATCAGATTTTAACCCTAAACGTGAACATAATT
Source organism: Allium cepa (assembly GCA_030765085.1). NCBI lineage: Eukaryota > Viridiplantae > Streptophyta > Magnoliopsida > Asparagales > Amaryllidaceae > Allium > Allium cepa. The sequence goes on from CM060928.1 coordinate 275,847,779, forward strand.
GGATCCAGTGGTAAAGATCTATTGTGTCACTGCTTAAGTTTTATTTTGTACTCAAGTAGCCCCCCCATTTGTATAAGGGTTTTTTAAAAATCAAATTTTTTTTACTTATAAAATGGTCATACATGATTATTATAATATAAAAGGCATGGTGATATGAACATATGAATATGTGTAAAAATATAATAATCAGAATTTTACCGTTCGTTTGAACGATCCTACCGAGATCCAATATGTTATTTGTTGAGATCTTCCTCTTAGAGCACCACTTTCTTCTTCTCTTCAAGTTGTAAGTTTGAAATGCCCACTTCACCAAGGCAGGGGCTAGGTGTGGCATGGTAGAGAGAGGCACCAAAAAAATTATGTAAAACTATAGTGGAGGCCATCCTATTTATAGTCAAGGGTTCGGTGGCTTTTCTACACCATTCTCTCAACCCCTTAAAGACATGGAAAAGTCTCCCCCTCCTAAAGTGGTCGGCTTGACATGCACTAATTATGGTTAAACATCCCATTGACTTCTATTTGAATCACTATATAATAGCTCCTCAATAGATCAAATAATCATGTAACTCTTATAAAAATGTTCTCTCCAATTTTAAACTTGAAATAAATAATTAAAATAGCCACATATTAATACAACATTTTATTAATTTATTATTAGTTTACAATATATATATTTTTGAGAAAAATGTGTGATCCTGTAGTAAAAGAGGAGAGCATACATGATGCTATATATATATATATATATATATATATATAACATAACAAGGTGCTGCCAACATGCTTGACAGGTGACAGAAACGTAATAAAAGAAACAATGAAAAAACCAGGCACCCCTATAATGAGCTCCGGCAAAGCCACTGCCCATTACACCCCAAAATCGAGCTCCGACAAGGCCACCGCCCGATAGTAAGGTGTTGGAGGTACCTAGAAATGCTGAATAGGATCAGAAGCCACTCTGAGAGGTCAGAGGCACTGGAAGTCAACTCAATCAAAAGAAAAATCTATGAAGCTACCTCAGCTGATGATCCAGTAAGAAAAAATCCACTTTGAGAACTCTGATAAAGCTGGAAGTATCTCCATCCTCGATCAGCAATTCTGGAAAAAGCTATCCTACACACCTAAGTAAAGACACAAGCATCCTATCTAACCCAAATCTAAAACAAAACTAGGAAAAAGAATTAGAATGAAACACATATATGAATATAAGTAGAATTTATATACATATATGTGTCAATAAAACATAATAAGATATAATAAAGCAAAATAATCTAGAACAAAAACTAACATTTTTAAAGTGTAAGGGAAATATGGTCCAGACTTAAGAAATTAAACAAAATGTAAACGAAAATAAAAAAAAATAATTCAAAAACAAAGATAATTCTATAATTATCTTTATGGACCATCAATTAAAAGCAAGTTGTGAAGCACCGAGGGATCATCATTTAAATTTGCAAAGAAACTAATATTATTATTATTAGAGTCAAAAATATTATTGTGCTGTTTAAAAATATTGATTTATTTCTAATTTTGTTAAGATATTCCTTAAGAAGATAGTTTTTGGCTAATTTATATTTAGGATTAGAGATCCAATTAAAGCAAAATGATGAAACTAAAAAAAATCAATTTATTGAAATAGTTTTTATTGTTATTAAAAATATGTTGATTTCTTTCAAACCAAATGTACCAACAAGATATAGTGAATAAAATATCAAGCAAGTATCGATTAACCTTATTAAACATAAATCTAGAAGATTCTAATAGAAGAAACAATCAAAAATTCTGGATTTAATGTTAAAGTCAAAAAATATATTAAGTGTGTTCATAAGAATAAAGTGAGTATCCATAAGTCATAGTAAATATGCTTAATATCCTCCAAATGTCTATTACAAAAATAACAATTATCGTCAATATGAATATTTTTTTCTTTTTAAATATTCTATAGTATTCAATTTTCCATGCATAATTAGCCACATATGGATTTTAGATTTAAGAGGAGCATTTGATTTCCAAATAAATTTAAAATGATTATAAGTTACACCCGAAAAATTAATAAATCTATAGAAAGAATTTGAAGAAAATTTCTTACTTTTATCCCACTCCCAACTAATAAAATCATTATCATTATCAATATTATAAAGATATAATCTAGCGATGAGCAAATTAAACTGCCTAAAGGTAGAACCTTCTGGAATTCTGCTAAAGCTAAAATTCCAAGGAGGTTCATTTTCAAAAGAAAAAACTTTTGAAATAAATGCATATTTGAAGTTACAAATATCATATAACTCTCTAAATTCAATCTTAAAAGGAATGGCGGAAATCCAACTATCGTGCCAAAAAGAGGTATTATTACCAGAGTGAACTATAATATTAGTGCCTAAATTAAAAATCTCATTACATTTTAAAATGGATTTCCAAAAATAAGATTGTTTACATGAAACCGATGGGCTAATATGATAAAGATAATTACTACCATTATAATAATATTTAGAAATAATTTCTTTCCAAGTGGCATTATCATTAACGTCTTTAAACTTCCATAACCATTTACCTAGATGGGATAAACTCATATTATGCAAATTAATAACTCCTAAACCTCCACCCTTTTTGGATTTGCAAACAGTATCCCAATTTACTAAATTTTTAATGCATCAATTAGAATGATCGCCATTCCACAAGAAATCACTTCGAATTTTATCTATTTTATCAATCGCCCAATCAGGGAAAATATGCATTGACATCCAATAGATCGGAAAAGTTGATAAAACAGAATTAATTAAAACAAGTCTACCTGCTCTAGATAAAAGTCTACCATTCCAATTAGAAATCCTATGTTTAATTTTATCTATAATTATAAACCAATCATCATGTTTTAACTTAGTAGGCCTAATAAAAAAACTAAGATTGTCAAAAGGAAAACTCATAGTTTTACAATTTAGAGTTTTGGCCACTAAATTTTCAACTTTATCAAAATCATTTAAAATTAAGACCAAACTTTTATCAAAATTTATTTTTAAGCCTGATAGAAGTTCAAAACTATATAAAATAAACTAATAGTGATAATGTGTCGAGGAAGATGAGAAGAAAAAAGTAAAGTATCATATGCAAATGAAGGACTGATATACCATAACGCGATATATCATTACCAATATAACCCAAAGAACCATTACTAATCGCTTTTTTAATTATCTTAGCAAAAACTTCTGCGACTAAGTTAAACAAAAGAGACAATAAAGGATCCCCATGCCTAAGACCTCTCTTAGATTGAATTTTATTACCCAAAATACCGTTAACCATAATACTAGAGTTACCAGTTTAAGCAAATTCATGATCCAGCTAATCCATCTAGGACTAAAACCTCTAGCATGAAAAATATCTACTAGAGAATCCCAATCTACCGAATCAAAAGCTTTTCCAAAGTCTAATAATAAAATGACACGGGTAATATTTTTCTCACAGCAGTGATTGATGTATTCTTGAACGACCGCCACACCATCGGTGATATTTCTCCCTTTAATGAAAGTGAATTGCGAACAATCTATTAGATCACTCATTTTAGAACAAAGTCTATTAGCTAAGATTTTTGAGAAAATTTTAACTGAATAGTTGATTAGAGAAACATGCGTAAAATCTTTTAGGTTATTAGCACCTATTTTTTGTGCAATAGAATAACATTGGCAAAATTAAATCTACCCAATTGTAAATTGCCATTGTAAAGGTCATTAAACATGTTGATTAAATCTAATTTTAAACATCCCAAAAAGTTGTATGAAAAAAATTAGAAAGCCATCCGTCCCTGGGGATTTATAACCTGGCAAATCGTTGATGGCTTTTCGGATGTCCTCTTTAGTAAAAGGAACATCTACTCTGAGAGTGTAACGACCTGCAAACCCGTACCCCTTAAGTCAACGCTATTTTCCAACATATCAACTCAAGATGAATGGAAATACGAACCGTTAGGGTTAAAGAAGAAGGAGGTAGAAGAAGAAAATAGAAAACAACATCAGAATCAAACCATCGCAGCAGAATAAAATATAATAGATAATAAATGATTTTTACACAAAAACAAATATGTTTATATATTACATCATCAGAGTATACATAACACACAGCTGAACAGTAATCATAACCTGTCCTCAAAAAACTGAATGCACAGCTAATCAACACAACGGAATATTTCATACAAGTATGGAAGTACGTATCGCCATCCAGCCCGTCTCCTGAGCTCCACCGCATCCTTTCCTGTATTCTATAATACTTGGTTTGACCCGACCATTATAGTGAAATAACACCTGAGTCAGTCTGGAATACCAGCGTGAGAACCACACTCAAATTGATTATTAAAGTTTCAAAATCCTTTGAAAACAAAAGCATCTCGTAAGACCACGCCACAAATAAACATGTCGGGTTTTTACCTTACGATAGCCAAAATACTTTTTATCAAAATCCTCTGATATTATAATAGGGTCTATTTACAAATACTTATTAAAATAGCCAAAATTGTAACATTAATTAAATTCCAGCATACTAGCCACAAAGTGGGTTCTACAAACAAAAACCGTAAAGGCACGTAGGGAGAATGGATTTCCAACTAATGACTAGGCGCTGGGGTACCACCCGTCACAGTACGTGGCCTAGATCACCGTACCGAGGATCCCACCTGATCCCTTGCAACACAAGACTGGGACTACCCCTTACTGGATAATCCCGAGTAAGATCACCCTGCGGTTGGTATCAGCAACCGCCCACACAGCCGAAATAAAAATGGACATCTAGACAGGGATGACCTCACCCTAATGGACGCGACCCACTTAGCCTTGCTGCATAATCCATGATTTTCAATCATTCCCGGTTGATGAGGCTCGAAGCTAAGCGTTACCTTTTTAGAACATATCACTTAGAATGTTCATCGCCCACCTAACGATGTTCTGAAAGCATTCATCCATACAAGTCCGTCCCGGGTTCGAACAGAACCGAAGGCACTACTCCTACTACATCCATTTTGGAATCACCTCAGGATTAGTAGCGACTAGCCCTTGCACTTCACTGCTCCACCTTCGAATCCAAACTCTTGTTTTCCACACGAAAACGTTCAAACCGGATCGAAGTGGTTTTCAGGAAATAAATCCCGATCCCGGTCTCTTCGAAAGGACCAACGCATTGGCCAATATTGATAGTCGGTTATTTAACTATCAATTAACATTCACAAACATCCATCAAACAATAAATAATTTTCCAAAATTATTTATTAATCTCAAAATATCTTCACAAGATATATTTCCATTTTCAACCCTTTTGAAAACAGTTTTCGAACCATCTTCCTCTCGTGGAATAAATTCCCCAAATATTTATTTCCACTGAAAACCAAGTACGAACACTGTAGATTTTAAAATAATTTAAAACACTATATTATAAAACATACTTTAACATTTAAACCAAACTACTTAAATAATTAATTCAAAAATCTATGTTTGAAAATATTTAAAGTAAAACCACTTTATAAAATATAAAACTAATTTCTAAAATAAAAGATAAGCCAAATTAAATTTAAAATAAGAGTTACGTAATTCTATACAAATTTTCAAATAAAACCTTAACCAAACTCTCTTTAAAATAAAACTAATTTATAAAATTTAGATATTAATAATAAATTTTAATAAATATTTACCCTTTTAAAATTTTAACAACTTAAATAATAATTTATTAAAAACATCCCTTTAAATAACTTTAAAACTTTCAACTTATACTTAAAAATCAGCTTTGAAAACGTACTCGGCTTTTCAGGGAATCCACTTCTCTTTCACGCCTTTTAACAATAAACCACTGTTCATTTTTAAAACAAATTACCCATTGAATTATAAATTTCCATCGTGAAATTTATACTTCCAAAATATCCACTGACATCTTAATTTACTTTATAAACCCAGTTTATAAAGTCCCATAGTCTTATTCCTTTAAAATCACAGTTTTCAAATACTTTATCAATTTCCAAATTGATTTGCAGATTTTACTCCATTTCAAAATAAATTCCTTTACTTACTCTATTTTTATTTCAAAACCCAATAACTTTAGATTTTACTTCTTAAATTATGATTTAAAATCTTATTTTACGGAAATTACCAATTTCATACTTTTCCAAATTCCTTCTCTATTCTTTCCAAAAGATTTAAACCTTGAATTTTAAAATAAATTCTTTATTTCTTTAAATAATATTACTTAGGCTTTAAAATTCATTATTTCCCCTTTTTATTCAAAATCTCCTTTCCCATACTCGGAATTTATTTATTAGAATTTAAAAATTCACTTTTATCTTCTTTCTTTTTTCTCTTCACTTTATCCCAAATTCTCTAAAATCATTTACTTACAAATTTTCTCTTTTAATTTCTTTTCAAAAATCAAATCTATATAATTTTGGTAACTCCGTATACCCGAATATATTCAATCACACCATATCATCCATTATTTCCAATTACCATCGTAATATATCACAGATTATCCAATAAATCATAACACGGAATAGTTAAACAAATCAAAATATTTTGAGGAATCCTATTGGATCCCTCCAACCTATTTCCCGACATCCACAGATGTTATCACAATATAAAATACCAATTCCAATTCGAGGTGGAATATCATGGTATATGAGATTAAATAATATCACCTACTATTATGCGGTGCATAGGGTCTCATCCGCTATATAATGCGGGAAATCAATCACTCAAATATACTATATACTACTATATAATGTACCACATACAATCATTCAACCAATTATTTAAACTTAACCATTTAAATTTAAATAACCTAGATGAGTGAGATTAACCCACCTTTGCTTTGTTTGCAATCAAATTCAAACTAGCTTGTTTTCTTCACGTTTTCAGACCTTGAGTCAACATTATAAGGTTTGTTAATATTTGAATCGATTGAACAATTAATTGCTATTTATTTACTTTAAGTTAATAATTTGGTTTTAACTTAATAATTTATTAACTAAAAATTCTAATCTTAACTAATAATTAAATTTTAAACAAATTCTTCCTTTTTAAAAAAAATCTTATAGTACTAAAATAATTATATGAATTAATTAAACCATATTTCACTAAATCCATTATTTAAAATAAACTTGCAGATTAAAATAGGTATATGAATATTTATATTTCTTATGAAGCTACATATATGCTTATGAGAATGTTTTATATAGGTCATAAAAACTAAGTTATATAAATTCAAAATCTTATGTGTATGTATATATATACATATATTTACCGTTTCACTTATCTATATTAACTTAAAATTTAAAAACTGCTTAACAGGTCCAAATTATTTTACTGTAAAAACTTCTCCTTTAATGTACATATATATATATATATATATATATATATATATATATTACTAAATCAAAACATCCCCGTCAAATTTCGAATGCCATGACCCATCGATAATTGCAAGCGCTGGCTCGCTGCTGCCACCGTACCCCAAGTCGAACCAAAGCCAGAACGCAGCTAGATGAAGACGAGCTCCGGAACAAATCGAACAACCCAGCGACCTTACAAATGAACATCACCATCTCGCGAACGGACCCCCACCTCCATACGAGTCTCTCGATCAATACAAAATTGAATTCGATTTCGTCTAGAGAAGATGATTTGGTTTCGAAATGGAATCTAAAAGGAACGAGCATCCATTTATATTCAACGGTCGATTTCGATATATCCAACCATTTGATTGATTTTTTTATAAATGAAGAGGAACTCGGCCATTCCTTAATTTTTGTTTTCTGCTCGGCTGTTTGAAATGAAGGAGAAGGTGATGTTTTTGAAAGGAGGGAAATGTGTTCAATTTGGCCATCTACAGTGACATTGAAATGAAGGGAAAAAGATCTGATGTGAAATTCTTTTTGACTGGTCAATATAACATATTATTTATGTATATATTAATTTAAACGTCTCGAAATTACAACTAAGAACCTCGACCTCCTATCGAGGCGTGCCTTCAGGCGTTTATAATGTTATACCCTTATTCTGAACACAATGGAAAAGGTTTCGAGTCCTAATTCAATCGTATGGAGAAGATAGCTTTTTGGATCAGTTATTATATTTAATTTTCGATGTAGATTTCAGCACGTTTGTATATCGTACGCTCACACCATAACTCCAAACACTCCGAAATTTGAAATCCGATAGATTACACTATTACGGATCCAATGGAACTGGTTTCGTCGAATTCCGAGAATGTGCCTCGGAAGGCTATTTTTAAATATCGATTTTAACGACATAATTTCAAAACTTAACAAAACACTTTCAAATTCAAGTGTAACACTTTTACTATCTTCATTACTATCAATATAAATTTTACATGCCGTTAAATTATTTTTAACAAGCTTAAAACTGAAGATTCAACAATTTTCCCCAATTTCCAATTTATTAAATTCAATAATTTAATTGCCAAATAAACAGTGATATTTGAAATTCATATTAAAACTAACTATCAAATATTTAAAATCAATTAAATATTCTAATTTCAAATATTCAAAATTTCCAGGTCGTCACAGAGAGATAATTTTGGAATTAGTTGGATAAAGTTCATTAAAATTAACATTAATTCTATGATTGTTTTTGTTGCCAAAAATATCTTGATAATAGTCTGTGAAAGCTTTATTAAGATCGCTTTGGTCAACTATTTCTACATTATAAATTAGAATGGAATTAATTGTATTACAACGTTTTCTTTCATTTGCCATATTATGAAAAAATTAGTATTATTATCACCTTCATTGATCCACTAGATTCTAGATCTTTGTTTCCACATAACTTCCTCCTTTTCTAGAATAGATTTAAGTTCTTCTCTTAAATTATTAAGAACATTTCACTCACCTACATTTAATTGTCTATTTTCTTTAATTTTATTTAGTTTGAGCATCTCATTAAGAAGATTTTCTTTTTTAATTTTAATATTACCAAAAATATTCTTCTCTAATTTTTTAGAAATAACCTAAGTTTCCTTAGTTTTAAAACAAAGTTTTTACCTAAATTGTCACCATTTCTAATATTATACAAGCTCATAGAAGTCCATTTATTAATAATTAATATCGGTAAACTAGATTCTAATAACCATACTTTTTCAAATTTGAAAGATCTACTAAAAACCCTATGATGATCACAAGAGAGGATAATTAAACAAAGGTCAGAGAGAGTATAGGGAAGTCCAGACACTCTACAGATAGGGAAATTGTCCTCAATTTCATCGCTAACCAAAAACCTATCTTGTAGAGCTATAGAAGGGGACTCCCTAGAATTACTCCAAACAAAATCTCTGTTAGATAGAGGAATTTCAATCAAACTAGAATTAATAATAAAGTGATCAAATTCCTCCATAGCAGAGAAATCTTCCTTCCTAGGAGTACGCTCACCAATATAACGACTAACATTAAAATCACCCCTAAAAATCCAAGGTCCCGGCGCTAAAGATCTAAACTCTAAACATTCATCGCAAAGAATTCGATGACCTAATTTTGAATTTGGCCCATAAACATTAGAAATTTTAAAAAAAGAAATATCAGAAAGATTTATTAGAATAATGTGAATCGAGTGTTGTTTGGTGATACATTGGAGTAGATTAAAATAATTGTCCCACCAACCAATCATTAAACCTCCAGATACACCCACCGAAGGTAGAGAAACCCATTTTCTAAAATGATATCCACCTAATCTTCTAAAAAACCAATTATCTGGACAATCAATTTTAGTCTCTAAAAGAAGAGCAATATCAATAGAATAGTCTTTAAAAAAATCTCTAACCTTATCACATTTATTTAAGCCATTCAAACCTCTAATATTCCAACTAATGATTCTCATAAACCCAAAGATCTAGCCCTACCAAATTCCTTACTTCTAATAAACTAACGATCTAACTCGATATCAGTAAAAATAAAAGCAGTATCACTGGCTAACTATTTGAGCTCTGAAGCAGTCAAACTACGTAAGCATAAGATGGAAAAGTACTACCCAAATCAAGATGCGTACCTGAGCCTGAATCCCTAGCACCTCTCACGGTACTCGAATCAGGAAACTTACCAAATGACTGAGAATGACTGCATCGAATCCTAACGCTACGACGAACCGACGCACTAGCTGCCACGGACTTTCTCCGTCTACCTCTCTTCGAAGAAGTATAAAAAGGAGTAGAATTACTGCCTAACTCCGCATAATGAACATCCAACTAAAGACCCGACTTCTCCTCACACAATAACGAAAAGCTGAATCAATAGTGCTACAACTACTCACAAATGCTATCGAATCCCCTACATTCACAGAATCACTACACAAAATCCTTGACTTGATATCTGCAAAAGGACATGTACTGTCCTCTTCCAGATTATCAGCTCCACCCAAATTCACAAAAGAAAAATCAGCCTTATTGCCATTTTTGTCACAAGCAACAACACCATTACCAGATTTGAAAACATTATTCTGAATGACATCTAGCCTATTCACATCAGCCCGACTATCAACAACCAGAGAGGGGTTTAAATAAAAAGATGAATCATCCAATTAAAATATTATGTGCACCATGCTGTGTATCGTGCACAATAGTAAAGGCGAGCATACCATCTGGTGAAGCTATATATGACATCGCTTCGGATAAGTTTTCAAACAGATTTGCATCAGAAACATTAGCTTCAAATTCTGAGACATTATCAACAACATTCAGCTGATCGAGTGACATGATCCACTGGATTAAATCCCCAGACTTAAACTTATTCTCAACACCTAAGTTGACAATATCATCTTTGACTAGAGAATCTTCCAGTTCCACCATCAACAAATCATCTAGTTTACTATAATCCAACATAACACTCTGGTCACTTAAGTCAACAACAAACAGCGATACAATATCCAATCTCTTCGACCACAAATCGCTGCAAGAATCTATAAAGGAGTGCGAAATCTTATCATCTGACGAGATACCCTAATGCTCAAAATCATGATCTAATAAGAATTCACTCAAGATAAAACAATTATTAAAACTATCACCATTATTATCAGCAAAGATATTGTTACGAACATTTGCTCTTATTTGATGTTCAATCGAATCACTAGACAGGGAAAGGACACTCTTATCACTATTCATTACAACCATGCCATTCCCAATAACATCTGTAATAATCTCCAATTCAAGACATTCGAATTTGTTGGCTGTATGAATTTCAAAATTCTCTAATCTATGGATAGGAGGTTTACCTTTCTTGGTCTTAATGTGAGTAAAATCTTTGCTAGATTCAAAACAATTAACTTCTACCTTTACAACAGACGAGTGTAAGAAACTATAACTCAGGGCAGCAACATCGGGATCGAACATAAAAGGATTGCAACTTATTGATTCCTCTCTTTTAATGGAATTGGGAAAGTCTTTTTCTTTTTCACTCTTATTCAATACAGCAAGATTTTCCTTTTTCGTATTAGGAGAGGAAGCATATTTACCGAAATATAGCTTTGGATCCCCAAAATTTTCTCGATATCCCTTACCAATGTTTGGCGAATTTATGACGTGAAAATGGAACAACAGATCTTCTAAATATTTGATTCCCTCATTTCGATTTTTCCATAAGTGATCTAATAAAATCCTTTTCAAAAGCATACATTTTAAAACAAATTGGAATCCATGATCTCTAAGACTTGCAGATTCATAGTTTTATTTGAACGAACATTCATACTTCTTGTGACTAGATTTACCACAGGCGAAACACTTAATAGGGTCTCGGCATTGAGAGGCATAGTGGTTATAATCTTCACATTTGAAACAGAAATCCCTTCTTTTCCTTGATTCAATCCCGTTCTTGTTCATAGAGTGAGACAAAGAGTACCGATGGCCATGAAATGTTTGACGATCCTTTACCACTTGCGCATAAGTACGATAAGGCAAAGAATCACGATGAGTATAGTTCGGCGGAAGAAAAGAAGATGAATTAAATGAGGACGATGAATTATGAACACGAGAGAAGGAGCCAGGTGCCCTTTTTTTATTAGTTTATAATATTTATAAACTAGTTTTACCTTTTGTTGAATTCAGAAATAACCGACAATATGCTTGTATTGACTCTATGGTGTAAACTCAATCTACAACCAATATTTAACCAATTTAAAAACTGAAGCCTATTTAGACTTTGCTAAACCATGGTATAAGGACACGTTCAACATATATAGACCATTAAGGGGAAATCGTATTTCTAATCCAAAATAAGATTACTCGGTAATGACAGTTAGTACATGTATTCTTTTCATCATCCTTGTGCAACTTAGATATCAAGGGTTTGGTTTATGGTGAAAAACTCTATTAGCATCCATATTTGATTGCATATAAACCTATAAAGTCATTGGTTCGATCCGATAACATTTATCAATTAATCGGCTTACTCTGGCCAGAGATACCGACTTTTAAATTGCACACCAATTATGGTAATACTAACCTTCTATAACTAAGGGGAATCCTCTCTTGAGTAGCGTTTCACTTCAAGTGAGTTTCAACATGTACCTAACTATGGCTATAAAGTAGTCGTCGTTCTATATGGTAGATCATAATCAAAGTACAATCTACATACTTAAGTTTGACAGTAGTCTATTGTACGTCGGTATTCCGAGATCTTTTATTTTAACGTAGTTGTATTAACTTGTATTAGACTCTCATTGAGTCATTATGTGATCATTTCAAACAACCATAAGTATGCAACCACTTGGTGTCCTCAAGGTCATGAGTAAATCACCATCCATCTTATGGAGGTGTTATGTACACTAGTCTCGACGGACATATCGATATACTTTTCTTGATACTTCTTGATTAGTGATTTTTAAAGAGTTAATGTTTTGTTTATATTGATTTAACACTCATGATTACAAACCCACTCATAACTGTAACAGATAAAACATTACTCTTATGGATTTTCTATTTTTATATGTTAATTTTATTGATTCGTTACTTATATCACAATATGACCACTCATATATAAAATAAGAAACCAAAATCATATTTTATTTCAAACAAGATTGTTTACAAAGCTAAGATTACATATCAAATTATATAATTACCACTACCGCACACCCTTAATCCTATCAAATGCATTTGTCCCTAATCATCTATGGTACAAATCATAATTACTATGTAATTCATAACCATATGATCGAACAATTATTTATCAAAGATATGGCTCAATCTATAATTATAAAAGAAAATTTTAATATTTTGATGCTTCTATATTTCTATAGTTAACACATCATTTTTGTTTTTTTGAAATAGTACTTAGATACAACATGTCACTGGGACAACAAACCACAAATCATGTGTCAATAAATGTTTGAATCACGCGATGCAGGTTTCGAACTTATGACCTCTCGCACCAAAGTCAAATCACTTAACCACTGGGACAATGGTGCATGTCCACATCACTATTGTTATGAAAAAAATAACATCATTGAAACACCAAAATCAAATTTATTTTATAGCGAATATACATAAAACTCACACTAAAACATAACTGCATCTATTTCTAGTCTGAACCGAAATAATTGATTCGTTCATAAATAATATTTGGCATGCACAAAATTAACATTTCAAAACTTAATGTATCCACCAGCACGTGCCATATGGTATGCTCCTACTATTTCTGCTGTTACAATAACAACATTTGAAATACAAAGTTTCATTCAATCACTTATTATGGGATATTTGTTTCTTTTACTGTAATTAATTTATGATTGAGAGTTCCAGATCAAATATCTCGAACTTAAGAAATGGATCTTATAGAGATTAATTTTCTATAACAAAAACATATTTGGAATAAAATTCATACTTATTGTTCCCTATTAAGTATCCACAAATATTTTAAAAAATTTTGTTTTTGATGTCTCTTCATGAAGCAGAGACCATTCACTCTCTTAATCCCAACCATGCTAACATTACAACCATTCTAAAACTTTGGTTTCCTCTTTTAAAAGGCTAAACCATTCAAAAGTGAAATCCTTTACTTTGGAACTATATCGAATTTATTTATAAAAATGAAATTTGTCATGCTAATTATTTCAAGGATAACAAATAAGTTGCGCTTTAGTAAATATATCAAAACCGACATTTCAATGATCGAATTGCTAGGTCTGTCCGTAGGCTATGGTCTAGTGTTTTTCTAATACAACAAGATTCTTATTGTATTCAATTGTATTGAACACATGATCTCACACTATGGTTTACTTACTTATTTTGAATGAAACCGTCAAAATTTCAAATATTATGAATACAACTATTCACCATACAACTTTTGTATGTGATTGAATATGGATCGATTATCCACAATTTTATATTACATTAGAGTACAAAACTCACATAAGACAATACAAAGTCTCAAGAAAATCACACTTAAGTGACCAAGACAGAAATGTTTTAATGGTTGTATTATCTTGCTCTTGCATGGATCTTAAAGAGTCAACGTGCCAAAAGATTTATTACTGGGTAAAATTTTATATTTCTTCATTAATTTTAATTAGTCCATCAAGTATATATTAATCGATAAGTAATACTACCAATTATAGTGGGTGCTCTAATTTATTAAGTTAAATTATAATAATAGTGCATATGTTCTTATATTTATTAAATTGGTTTGCTATGTTTTTCTAATAAAGCTCTCATTGAATTCTACATCTTTCAAAAAACCTAAAAAGGATACGAGAATTTAGTATATTCATTCAGTGGGTGTTTGGACCCACTTTATAATGTTACTACAAGCTTGAGGATGCTCAACAAATTGTAGTCCCAATAAATGGTAAGTACCCTTTTACTAATTATATGCATAAATAATTTCTAACAAAGCTTTTACTTACTCATATCTATATAACATCGAGGGTGCTCAAAAAATCATAAAGTACGTCTGAACTTTAGACCCAACATTTTGCAATACCCTAAGGGGAATTATGTAACCCTTAACGATACTCAACACAGTCACGTAATATTTTTACCAATCTAAGAACAATATAAGCTTCACTACGAATATTCTATGGCTTAAGGGCGCTCAATAATCTTCGGCATGTATAGTACTCTATTTATATTGTAAATGATGGAGAGGAACATTGTTTTAAACTCATAATTTAAAATAATATTAACTATGTATTACTAATATTATTGGGGAGATGCATACAAACTTATGACATCATATGTCTCTACATTCAATGTGTAATCCCTTAAGTTTATGTGAGTTTCAGTTCATATAAACCTCCCTTTTTACTTTATACATATAGCATGTGTATGTATTAATTTATTATGACATTTATAATTCATTAAATTATGCATATTCATTTGCATTTTTAATTAAATTAATATAAAATTAGTATTTATACAAATTTAAAACAATTTTTTCATTCCATCTTATAACTCTTTATAACAATTTTAAATTTAATTTATAATATTCAAATACACTCACTTGTACTAACCTAAGGCGCAAAACACTTTTGAGCCTTCCACTAGGGCATACCCTTGAAACAGACCACTTTGAAAAGGTAGGTAAACCCCAGAGTTGGGAGGTTTCCATTTATAAGAATGCTCCATAGTTAGAGTAATCTTCTCCTTAGTTAAACACCTTTTCCTTAAACCCACATTTGATTAGATTTTTCAATCGACTGGCCATATGTTATACTTATTCATGTGAACACAATATTGTCAGTGATATGGTAGCTGTACTAGGTGCATTGGTAACAGGGAAAAAAGAGAAAATTTCAAAAATAAAATCATTTTATTAATTTTCACTAGAACTTATTTTGTATTTGCATGAATAAAATATATTTCCCAAATCATAGTGATTATTAATAAAAGATTCTGGTGTCTTTACTTTTAATTTTATTAATTTATAATGAAAAATTATATTATATATTATGATCTATCTTCATTAAATATGATATATTGTAAAAAAATTGAAGTTTAGGCGAGCTAAGTTAGCCCAACCCTCCTATTAAATAAAGGATGGTTACATGTATAAGATCAAAATTAAGTCAAAGATAAAACAAAAGCCTATAAAAGCCTTATGGGACAACAAAATCTCGCCAACCAAAATATGAAGCAAAATTCCTTCCTAGCCTCACATCATTCAGTATTCTTTTATGCAGCATACTTAAGAGTTCAGCATGAGTTTTCCTTCTACCATTGTTATTTTGTTTTACCTTAGTTTAACTTTATAATTTAATTTCTGGTGTGTTAGCATTCACAATACAAACATGGTAAGTATTATAAATATGGAAGACTAACATAAGGTGCACATAAATGAATGCATTTTTATGTAAATAAATAACCATTAGGATCTATAGTTTATATACTGGTATAATATCAATGGATAATAATTTTAGTATGGGAATGATCATACATTGACTCAATAAAAAGTACATATACATATTTAATTTTTTGGCCATTGACTAATTTACTATATCATTTTATATTCATTAGATTTTATATGTGTGTGTATGTGTCAGTGTATATAAACATAGATAAGTTCGACTTAGTAAATATATGTTTTTTAAATAAATGTCGAAATACATTTTTATATGGGTGTGTATATCATAAATGTTTTGTTTGTAATTTGAATTCAAAAACATATTTGACTTATTTGAAATTTGACTTATTCAAATAAAAAAAAAAAAAAATTCGAAAGATAAAAAGGTTTTCTCATAAGAGTGTGTGTATGTATATTTGTTTAATTAAAACAGACTATATATGTATATTGAATTCAAATATATTTTTTCAAAATCGATAAGAAAAATTTAACGCGCACATACATATATGTTAAATAAAATGAATGGTTATATATATATACTTTAATTTGAAAAACCAAAAAATATACTTACATATATATATGTATATATACCCCCCCCCCCACACACACACACACACACATATATCCAAGCCAAAACGAAAAAGAAATAAATTTTTCCTGAAAGGTATTTAAATAGCATTTTTGTTACGCATTAATCAAAACATGTTCATTAATTAGAATGTTCAAAATATAAAAATTAGATTTTTTTTATTGATCGATATCATGAAATGATAATAGAAAAATTAACCAACATATACATATATGTTTAAATAAAAACATGCACTTTTTGACCTGCTAGTTGCGAAGACCTAAGCTATTAGAAATCTCCTCATCAAAGTCCTAGTTCTTTGACCTCGACTATAGGCTGTAAATTTTCCTTCTAGGCATCACCAATTCTTTCCTAATAGTCGAACCGTAACTATCCGCAAATTTATCACTTTGATAAATTATATTTATTTTTAAATTTATTCAAATAAAAGGTGGATAATACAAAAAATGTTGTTTTGAGCGACAATGAATAATAATAATAATAATCCTATTTTTAATAAATATTTACAACAATATTTTTCTCGAAATTTAAATCGATAAAATGGCTGAAAATCATTTTATCAAAAACCAACTCTATAATCGTAAAACTCGTGCATGAAGCTGAATAAATACACTTAATTTTATAATTAAACAAGAATATGAAAGAAAATTAATTATTTTATTTTTGGAAATTAAATGTATTTAAAACATCATCAGTGATGGCCTTATATTTAACAATTGATTTATTTAATTTAATTAAGATCTAATAATTATTATAATTATATAAATAATAGTTTCCAAAATGATAATAATTCAATTTAATTAGTTATAAAGTAATAATGAATGACTTATAATGGTTCTGTAAAGTTATAAAAGTAATTTGAAATTATAAGGAAAATCGATATGGTTTAATCGATACAATAGCGATTTTTGTAAATAATTGTTAATATAAATTTATATGGTTTTATAAATGAAATGCAATCCTTTTAATTAGTTAAAATTTATAAGAAATTTATTTTTAAATTTTGTTTACGTTTATTGGTAATTTAAAATATAAGTGAAAATGTGACCGCAAATCGGTTTCCCTATTTTCAACGGTTTGACAAACGAAAGTTGTTTTAAATCGTTGCAGCCTTGTTTTTATGTCATGTGCACATATACAACATACACATACACATCGTAACATACGTTTTAACTTATTCATAAACATTCATACAAATATACATAAATATATATACATTTATAAAAGAAATATATAAGATATTGCTAAATTACTTAAACTTTAAGCAAGCTCAATGTCACTCAAAGTACACACTTGAGCACACACATGGGGAGGTTATGAAGGTGTATGTTGGAAACCGAAATGATAGATGGAAAGTGGTCACATGGATGATGGAGATGGAGCATGTGGTGACGATTAGGGGGATAATGTAAAGGTAGATATTTTCTTCCTTCTCTTTTCCTATAAATAGCCCCTCCAAAACTCTTTTTTTCATCCTCCATATCTCCTTCATAACTGAATGAAATTGTAAAATTATTTTTCTCAAACCATTCAAATTTCAGTAGCTACAATCTTTTAGTTCACAGCCTCTTCTCATTCTAAGCTTAGCTATGCTCATGTCTCCTTTTTTCCAGAGCATTTTCGATCCCAGTTTTAAACGTCGAAAATACCTCCTTTACATTTAAGCATAACTCCTCCAAATTTGATCCAAATAAAGTAATTCTTCTTTATACCCCTTAGAATTCTAGTGGCTACAATATTTATGTTTAGCACTTTTTTTAGTTTTGATCGTAACTTTGTCAAAATTCCAATTCTTCATAATGCATTTTCGCACTTCATTTTTATAAATCCGAGAATACCCTCTGTACTTTTGATCATATCTTTCGCATAATAAATCAAAATCAAGTTTTTCATTTTTTTTAAATTTTATAGAAAATAATTTGCAATAACTTTCCTTTTAACCACTTTTCCTAATTCTTTGAGTAACATGTCCAAAAATTAGCTAAAATTCGACCCATTTTCGGGTGTGATTTTTGTGAATCCAAGAATGCATATTCTTCATTTGACCATATCTCATTCAAAACTAAACCAAATTTAATGATTCTTCTATTAAAACTATAGAGAAAAAATTTTAATACAACTTTCATGTTGACAACCTTTTCCAATTCAGAGAGTAGGATGTCCAAAAGACGAAGAGAAAGTGACCGATTTTTAGGTCTAGTTTTTAGTAAATTCAATAATAATCCAACGTATTATACCTCATTCCCCAAGCTAGGACAAGCACCACTTTTGGCATGGAATTTTCAAGCACATCAAGAGGCAAGTTGTTGGGGTTCATGAGCTCGGATCGTGAGGATGTGAAGCTATAGCCTTTTTTTGATAGAAAATCTAAGTGAGAAACTCATACTTATATTATATTCTTGGATGATGATATGATGTTTGTAATGGATGTTTAATATGCTTTGACCATCAATTTTTGTTATTTAATATGAATGTTGAACATATATGCAAGTCACGGAAATATACGTCGATAAGTACAAAGTAAATCACTTTCTTTTATTTAATGATGAATTGGTGTATATGGGATGTTAAACCTCTTTAAAAAGGTTTAAAAATGAGTTTGAAATGTTTTATAAACATATGAATGTGTTTTGATGAAGCTTGGAAGGTAATTGAAAATTTAGTCAAAAATAAGCACGTCGGGGCAACGGCAGTTCGCGATTTCGCGCCATTAAAGTCAGACGAGTATATAGAATGGAATATAGCTCGAAATTCTTCGAGATAATAATTTTCCAACTATTTTATCCATAGTTTTAATCAAATAAAGAAAATTTAGATTTCGATAAGTGGTTTTGAAATATGAGTAAAATAAGTTTTTGAAAAAACCGCGGTTTTGCAGTTCGGAATTCATAAAAGAATTTCTTTGAAAATGATGTTTTAAAATTGTTTAAAAATATGAAATAAATTCTAAAAATCTTTTAAAATGTTTTAAAAAGCCATGTTAATCCATATAACTTAAAAAGCACTTTCCGCGGCACTTTTTTTCAACTTTTGAAACAAAGTTTTAAAAGCAACCATTCTTTTTCAAATCTTTTATAAATGTTTTTAAATGATTAATAAAGTATTTTAAAGGTGATTTGAAGGATTTATAGAATGACTAAATACTAAATGATTTAGAGTCAATCAAATAACTCGATCGCCTTATGGGTGACAGAGAGATAACGTCTAGGCTTGGGTTCGAAAAACTAGTTTCCTGCTCTCCCTAGTTATTTGGACTGGCCCGACGGAGGGGATAGAAAATTTGATTTACTCAGATCAAAATTTTACAAAGTATAAAGGATATAATTTTCCAAAAATAAAACTTGTATTTTATGTAGATAATCTTCTTACACTTGGTGTTAAAGCCCAAAGAGGGAACTCATACTATTCATGGAATTTAAAAGTGATTTCATCGTTATTCCACCTATAATACTTTTTGAATATGAGAATTGATATTGAGTAGAATTAGATGATTTATATAGATTCTGCTCACCTAATATTTACTGGTTTTTGATTAATATCTTGAACATAATGGTTTCAACCTGTTAAAAAAGATATGTGTTGGAAATAAGAAATCTTTTTTTGAAATTTAAATAAATAATTTGGAATTATTTAAATTCTGGTGGATCCTTTTACTTCAAATTAATTGTTTTGAGTTTACAGTAAACGATGTCTCAAATAACATCATCTTTAACCCGATTTGATAGTTATGATTTGAAAATCTTCGTTAAGTTTTAAATGAAATGATTTGGAAATATTTTCTTAAGTAAAAGGGCAAAACAATTTAGAACTATTCCAAGATTCCAAAAATGTTTTAAATACTTGAAAAATTTGATAAGAGAGGTTTAATCATTCCGTATATACCAGAAAGAAAAGTTTTAAAGATGTATATCTCTTGGAGATATTTTTGATAAAAAGGAAGTAATAAATTAAAAGAATAATTCCATGTTTACTTAACATCCTTTTATCGATGATTGGTTCGAAGGAACCGGGGTCGGATTTGGATGATTCCTATCCGAAGGCCACTTTGAACCAATTTACATATTCGAAGTGAAGATATGGATATGATTTGAAAGATGGAATGTATGGCTATTTGTCACTGACCCTCGGGGAAAATTTCCCATATAATATTATGTGGCAGTAGTTCTTCATTTAAGATCTTTGATGCAAGGACTTCTCACTACTAACCCTAGGGGTAACTACTGACAGGATGTGTAGGAGAGTACCTTTGGTTTGTCCTGTTCCTAGGAAACTTGTATGGGAAAATGTCTGATGTTGCATTTCTAGTTACATAAATTGATCTCCATGAGCGTATCATCTGTTTGGTGGTGGAGAAGGCAACTTCTCTTAGCTTAACACCCTTTGTTAAAACATATGAACTCAGGAGTTATACATTTGTAGAATCAGTTGTGTGACAATGGAATGGCAGTGTGGCATTTAAAGTGGAATGTGCTATGTGAAAAGTAATCACTACCTCAGACCTCATCACCCGGTAATGGCTTAAACAGGGTACACGCCGCAAGGCTATGTGGTTCGCAACCATTAGGATTGGTAATCACCTTTCTAAATTACTCTCTATATGTCGAGTACGTGGTGCATGCTATGGGGCCTCGAATAGGTCTGTTATGACTAGGATGATCTCATATTTGGTTCTATCTAGGCTATGTATTAGTGCCAAATAGGGATAGGCCGGTCTTGCCAGATGCGGAGAATTGTTTGTGTATCCTCGGTACATTTCTCTAGAGATGTACTGCACGGATGGTAGTCCCTTACCTGTCATTGTATGGAAATCCATTCTCCAATAAGTACCTTCTGACTCGATTGTAAACCTATTATGCCATCAAATTTAACCGACGTAAAATTTCGGCTATTTGAATATATTTACTTGAAAAGTGTTTTTGAAGAATGTCATTAGAAATAATATCCCCATATTTTGCGTAGCAAATGTTTTGGTTATTATAAGGTAAAACCCCGTTCCATGTTTATATGCAGCATGTTTTATGAGATACCTTTTCCTTTTCAAACAGCGTATTTTAATTTCTCACACCAGTACCATGACTGACCCAGAGTTTATTTTCCTTTCCCTTAAACTTTGGGTGCCCTAGTTTTCCTCGGGCATCCTGGTGGTCAGGTTTAGTTCGAAGAAATCTTGATGGAGCTCGGAGCATGGAGTTAGAAGATTCTTCTAAAGATTGTTATCTTTTACCATCACACTTATGTATCATTATATTCCACATTTGTAAGGACAAATATTTATAACTGTCTATGTTTAACTATGATAAATTTATTTAAAATTTCCACTGTAAAGGTTTTGAAATAATATATGTTGTTCCATTCGTGTGAGATTCTATTATGTCTTTATTTTCTTTCTTACCCATGGTAATCCGCCTCTTCGGCACTAGGATTTGCTGCACGTGAATATTGATGATGTATTAGTGTCGATTTTCAAGGATCGAGGAGGTGGGTCGTCACACGAACTCAAAATCAACCATTAGTTTTTCCCTCTATGGCTACATTGGCTTTAGATCTACTATACATTATTGATAGAGTTACGGGATTCCCCCGGGGAAATTCTAGAATTTACTATAAATTATCAACTCTGTAGTAAAATCTCATTCAAAATAAAAGTGGTTTGCTTTCTATTATATGCTTGATATGATGTATTATATTAACTATTTGTTTAATTTAAGTATATTTAATAGAAATCCCTAAATGATATGTTTCATGATAGTACGTACAATCTGTTGTAATCACAAGCAATTTATCACAATGAAAATAAACATATCATTTAAATATTCCGAGCAAGATGCATCGAGACTGGAAATATATCGATACACCCATTTAGACAGGAGTATGCAATGCTCTCCAAATGTTGGGCACCGTATTACTCATGGCTGTTGGAGGCACCAAGGGATTACGTACTGATAATTATTGGATAATTATGGAATGACTCACTCGATAGTTTTCTTTTGGTTACTGTAACTAAGGTCAAATAGAAAACTTCGAAGTGGAAATGTTATACAATTCTTTTGACTTGAGAATATTATTGAGCTTCAATGTGGAAACTCCACTTTGATTAGATTTCAATCATAGCATAACATCCACCGAATGCCTAAAGTTGGATCTGAGTTGAAGCATTGGAATTGAAGCGTTATTCAATAGAGAATTCATCTCTTCAATAATACGAGGTTAGTATGATAGTCAACTAAATGTCAAAGTCTTCGGCCAGTGCATTTTGGTTAATAACAATAATTCTTATTATTGAACCAAATAGTTTCTAATTTGGCTATACAAGTTAAATATGGATAGTACTAGAATTTTAACCATTACCAACTTCCATAAGTTCTAATGTGATGTAGTTTTGAAGAAGGGAATTGGTATGGATAATTGTCGCCAAAGGGGACTACTTAAAATAAGTAAAATTGGACTTTGTCGAAACTATTAAAACGATAAATTTGGCCCAACTGTCACACCACTAGCTAAGGTGATACGTGAACGTTTATATTCGAATTATTTAGCGTTAGTCCTTGATCGAATTTATCCTAAGAGTCGTACAATCGTAATGTTAAATACTCTGAATACTACGTGTTTAATTAATTTATATTTTTTATAAATTAATTAATATTTATGAAATATTAATTATTAAAATTAATTTGATTTTTGTTGATTAGTATTAAAAATAGTGCATATAAAAAAGTTATATTCTCATATATTTATATACGATATCGGTGTACAAGTAAACTTGACTTAAATGTAAATTATCTGATCTGGTTTAAATTGGAATGGAAGCCCAAAGGGCCTAAGTGATGGTCACTCAAACATCACAGGGGAAGAGGGGTTTTTATGTTTATATCTCGGGTTTGAATTAGTAGGGAAAATAGTGGATCTAGATCAACATTTTCCTCTCTCTTTTATCCCTTATTTAAACTCACAGCCCCTCATCTTTTACACTTGACTTTAGCTATTCTCCCTTATTCTAACTTACTAAGCACTCACTTGAGCAGATAGTAGTCAAAAAATTTACATGATGTGCCTAAAAATATGATCATAACTTTCATGCAATTAACACTAAATAATAAGACAATTTCTCGTAACAGGGTATCTAATTTTTTCATTTTTAACCTTTCACTTGTGTAGTTTACCAGTAATTATGTTCCATTTTCCTTTATTACTAAAACAAAACTTGTGGAATGTTTTGATATTGCCATGTATAGGAACAGATCTTCACTTTTCATCGAGCTAGAAAGTATTGAAGGCCTCTCTAGATGGTCTATTAACACTTGAAATGGCTTCTAACATTCAATCGCACATTCGAAAGTCCTACATAATTTTATCACATTGAAAAATGGAATACATTTTCAGTTGCTTTAGATACAAATCAATTAAGTGCGGCTACTCTTTCATTTAAACTCATTAAATCTTTGCTAAACTTTAGGCTTTGCTATATCCTTGATCGCCTTTATCGGTCGGGGTTAGCTTCTCTTCCGTGTGCACTCACTATATGCCCTAAAAAATTCCTTAGCTGTATCCCAATTTTTTTTTTTTTGTGGGTTTAGCTTCCTATTATACTTACGTAGAACTCCAAACAATTCATTCAAGCCTGTCATGTGATCCACTTCTTTTGACTTGAGTAACATATCGTCCGCAAACACTTCTATAGTTTTCCTGATTTTATCATTAAAAATTTTGTTAACCAATTGCTGATAAGTTGCTCCCTCATTTTTAGCTAAAACGGAATTACTTTATAGCAATAAGTTCCCCTAATTAGTTACAAAACTTGTATGTCTTTCATTAGGCTTGAACATTGAGATCCAATTTTAACCTGAATAGGCATCCATGAAGGATACTAGTTTATGTCAGCTGATTCTGTCTACTAACTGATAAAAGCACGGGAGTGGATAGTAATCCTTTGGACATCATTTTTTCAAATCTGTATAATCAATATGTGATCTTCATTTTTGTCATGTTCTTAACTAACCCTAGATTCGCTAACTACTGGCGGTAATAGGCTTCTCGAATGAATCCATTTTCTAGCAATCTCTTAACCTCTCATGTAGATTAAATGAACGGACCCTATCTTACTACCTTTCCTTTTCCTTATAGGAGAAAAACTTAGGTCTATTCAAGAACATGACACATTACCGTAGAATCGATCCCTACCATGTCCGCGTGGGTCCAAGCAAAGACAACATTGCTTGATTAAAGGAATGAGATTATCCTTTCTCTTATATCCATATTCAATTCTTTGCCTATATTAACTACTTTAGTTAGATCGTAGGGATCTAAGTTAAGTTCCTCCAATTGTTTGACTGACTTGACATTCCTTGTTACATCTTTGGAATCAATATCAGGAACAATATCTCTAGTTCCCGTTCTTGGTCCACTTCTAGGTTTGTTGCAGCCATTTCATCATGCTTTCTTCTTCTTCTTCCGTGTTGATTAATTTTTCTTCATGAAACCTTTCGGTTATTAATAATAATTTTTAATTTTCCTTAAGCATCAATTCATGAAACTTGATGTCCAAGGGCTTTTAGTTTTAATTTCTTCGCATTTATTTAATAGAAATTCTTAATAGGACCCGTTCACTTTATTCCCTTGTTCTAAGGTGGCAAAATACATTTCTCAAGCACTAAATTATTCACCTCTTATAGTCCTCTATCCAATCTTTGAAAGAAGCTTCAAAATTATATGATTTGATGAGACAAAAGCATTTATCTCGTTCATGCCTTCTAAACAAAGCATTGTAGTAGGAAGGCTGGTCCCTAATCACAAAAAACAATTCAAAAGTGCTGGTGAACGGGGGAATGCCTACTTGGACATACAGCTTGAGTTTTCCTACAGGAGGAGTTGATCATTTATTATTGCACCCAAAAAATTGGTTTAGGACTCGATTCTAGATCTTCTCCTGAGATATCCATTTGATCGAAGGAGTATTTAAAGATTACATTTATGGTGCTTCTTGTATCCACTAGAACTTTGGATACTACTAATAGCCCAATTTGCATCATAATCACCAGAGGGTCATTATGTAGGTGCCTTAATCCCCTTATGTCCTATGTAGTTGTAATCAAGTCTGGCATCGGCATAACCTCATTGTAAGATTTCGTTGGAGATTCTTCTCGAACGGAATAAATGCCCTTTTACCTTCATAATATACCTAGTTCTTGCCCCTTACTTCCCTACAACATGCAGGCCTACATGCATTATGTCAGTGCCATTTATCAGTGGTGGGAGTTCCCTTTTGTGACTCACATTCCATGTTGCTAACATTATTTACCAATGGATTTTTATTTCCATTTGGTTGTATGAACTTCTAGTCCCCTTTAACAAACTCTATTAACACCCTTCTTGATCATATTCTGGATTATTCCTTCCAAAGCACGGTAGTTATAAGTTTTATGCCGATTGGCTTTGTGAATAATGCAATAATCTCCTCCCTTATTTAGATCTAAATTGGTTTGAGCTTTTAGTAGAGTGGGGTATTCTATCTCGTCCTATGCGATAGTATAGACATATGAAATGGTTTGGTTTAAAGATATATTGTTTGCCTTTTATATTTTATCCCATCTCCCTTTCTAATTCGGGACAGAGAAACAACCCTATAGTTTTCTCTCCCTTTTATCGATAACCTTTTCTTCTCAAGAAAAATCTCATCTAAGCTGATGAAATTATCAGCTTTGAAATGGAAGCCTTGTAGATTTCTGCCTCCATGGATGTATGACTCTTTCTACAATAGAGAATTTTCGATTATCCCAGATCCGACGGCCATGAGCTTTTCCTATCACTTATCTTTTTATCATTACTTGCCTCAACATCGAACCTTTTTAGATTATTCCTCAACAACTCTATGAGACATTGTTTAATATTAGCAAGCACACTTAAGTCTTCGTGGGATCTTTTGAAGTACAGATATGAGAAAAATACTCATGGGAAAATTGATTCCACAAGTAGGTAGACTTTCCCCGGTGACGTCGATACTATTTACTAGTATCCTCAACAAATGTTGTTGGAAATAATCTGCACCACATAACTCTAGGTGCATCGTAAATATCCATTTAGCTTAAAAAATCCAATAGTTAATCATAAGTATTTATGGATCCATTGCATCTTATGGAGGGGGATTTTAACTTGCAATGGAAGCAGAACTTCCATTATTTCCTCCGTAAATAGAGCTTCTTAAAGTTGCTATTGGCCTTTAGCTCGATCATACCTTTTCCTTTAAATATAACATATCTTTGGTCATCTTGTGTGCAAATTCCCTTAGGTAGATTTCATAATTTTGGTAGTCCTTCTACTTAGCTTGTGTTTCATTATAGAGATGGAACTCGAAGACTGTAACTTTGGGGATTTATTGAGATTATTTGGTTCCTTGGGTAATCTATGAGTTGATTAGTCGTTATTTTTATCCCCATTTCCATATTATGGCATAGCTTTGAAGGGTTTCATGTTGGCTTCACAACCCCATATACTTCATTTTCGTTTGACTCGAAGATGTTATTTCCAAGATTTCTCTTTATCGCAAGAGACATGTTATTTTCCCTTATAAGGGACTCCACTTCTTCCCCATTATCCTTTGTTTTTATCATTTTCTAAGATTTTTGTGAAACAAGCATTTCAATTAGTTCATACACCATGTTGAGTTGTTTTTGCTTCTCCTTTATTACCAAACTTTCATTTCCTACTTATATAGGCAAAAATGTATGTCTAAATTCAGTGTTATCCATGTTGAAAATTATATGTCACATTTTCCTCTAGAGTTGTGTTATGGACTCAATCAGGCGCTCAATAATCTAAGGTATGTATAGTACTTTATTTATATTGTAAATGATGGAGAGGAACTTTGTTTTAAATTCATAGTTTAAGATAATGATAATTAAGTTTTGCTGACATTATAAGAGAGATGCATACAAACTTCTGACATCATATGTCTCTACAATCCAATATGTGATCCCTTAAGTTTATGTGGATTTTAATTCATATAAACCTCTCTTTTCTTTATACATATAGCGTGTGTATGTGTATTAATTTATTATAACATTTATAATTCATTAAATTATGTATAATCATTTGCATTTTTAATTAAAATAATATAATATTTGTATTTATACAAAGTTAAAACAATTTTATCTTTGCATTTTATAACTCTTTATAAAATGTTGTAATATTTTATTTAGATATAGAAATTTTAAATTTAATTTATAATATTCAGATATGCTCATTTGGATCAACCTAAGGTGCAACACACTTTTGAGCCTTCCACTAAGGCATACATCTAAAACAGGCCACTTCGATGAGGCGGTAAACTCTAGAGCTGGGAGGCTTTCCATTTATAAGAATGCTCCGTAATTAGAGTAATCTTCTTCTTAGTTAAACACCTTTTCCTTTAACCCACATCTAGTTGGATTTTTCAATCGACTAGCCCATATGTTATAATTATTCGTGTGAACACAGTATTGTCTATGATATAGTAGTTGTACCAGGTGCATTGGCAATGGGATGAAAAGTGAAAATTAAAAAAAAACGCATTTTCTTAATTTGCCCTAGAACTTATTTTGTGTTTGCGTGAATAAAATATTTACACCAAATCATAATTAGTGATTATTAATAAAGGATTTTGGTGTTTTTAATTTTAATTTTACTGATTTATGTTAAAAAATTATGTTATATATTATGATTTTTCTTCATTAAATATGATATATTGTAAAAAAAAATAAAGTTTAAGCGAGCTAAGTTAGCTTAACCCTTCTATTAAATAAAGGATAGTTACATGTATAGGATCAAAATTAAGTCAAAGATAAAACAAAAGCCATGTACAAAAGCCTTATGAGGCAACAAAATCATGGCCAGCCAAATTATGAAGCAAATTATCTTTCCAGCCTCACATTATTCAGTATTCTTTTATGCACTATACATAAGAGTTCAGCATGAGTTTTCCTTCTACCATTGTTATTTTTTTACCTTAGTTTAACTTTATATATTAATTTATGATGTGTTAGCATTCACGAAGCAAACATGGAAAGTATTATAAATATGGAAGATCAACACAGGATGCACATAAATGAATGCATGCCTTATGTAAATAACCATTAGGATCTATGGTTATTATACATGGTATAATGTCAAGGGATAATAATTTTAGCGTGGGAATGATCATACATGCAATCAATAAAAAATACATATACATATTTAATTTTTCGATCATTGATCAATTTGCTATATCATTTTATGTTCATTAGATTTTATATCTTTATGTGTGTCGGTGTATTTAAATATAGGCATATTCGACTTAGTAAATAAAATATGTTTTTTAAATAAATGTCAAAATACTTCTCTGGGTATGTATATCATAAATGTTTTGTTTTATAATTTGAATTTCAAAAACATATTCGACTTATTTGAAATTTGACTTATTCATATAAAAAGTTAAATAAAATTCGAAAGATAAAAAGGTTTTCTCATAAGAGTGTGTGTGTGTGTGTATATATTTGTTTTATTTTAAACATAGTATATATGAATATTAAATTAAAATATATTTTTTGAAATAGATAAAACAAAACTGAACACACATACACATATAAATTGAATGGTTTTAAATATATATGTATATATTTTAATTTGAAAAACCAAATTTATATATACATAAACACACACACACGGATATATATATATATATATATATATATATATATATATATATATCCAAGCCAAGGAAAAAGAAATAATTTTTTCTGAAAAGTATTTAAACTGCATTTGTGTATGCACTTTAACTAAAATTTGTTTATTAATTAAATTTTTTTAAAACAAAAAATTAACTTTTTTATTGGGCGATATCACAAAAATGATAATAAAAAAATTAGCCAATATATAAATATATGTTTAAATAAAAACATGTACCTTTTAACCTGCTAGTTGTCAGGACCTTAGCTATTAGAAATCTCCTCACTAAACTCCTAGTTCTTTGACCTTGACTGTAGGTTGCAAAATCTTCCTTCTAGGCTTCACAAAATTTGTAACAATAAAGGCTAAGTTATTTTCTTATGTATAGAGAACATAGGAAAAAGGGCTATTTAGAGCCAACTATATCTTAAGTATCTAGTAACATATCTTTCTCTAGATCAAGAGATCAAATCTCTTCCCCTCCTTGCCTCGTTGTTGTTAAATATGCTAGTATATGATTTTTGTTTGATGATAATAAACACACACACACACACACACACATATATATATTAATTTAAACGTATTTGTTATTATACTATTTTATTTTCATATAATTAATATTTTCTAAATAAAATAAATAACACATAATTTAAATTCAAACGGATATTTTATTCAAACAAATATTTTATTACAATTTTGAATAGTACAAAATTTGAGCTCTCACTATATATACAAAAGTTTAATTACAATACAATTTCGATTACATCACAATTATCACTTACATTTGCACCTCACTACATATCACTCATTCACTCATATTTGTTCTTCAACCATATTCCAATTTGTATCCAGCATCTGAATTATCTGCAAAATAAATACTAACGCGGTAAACTTGAAAAAGAAATATTTTTACAGTGTAAAATAATTTTTTTTTGAAAATATTATTTGCCTCAATTATTTGGGTTGTTCGTCATCATTTTCGTTTTGAAATCATCAAACACGAACAACCCGTGACATGCACAGTGTATCACTGTATAGTGCACACCGATATACACTTGATAAAATTGTAGGGACAGGTGAGCACAAGTCAAACCCAACCAAAGCTAGGTTCAACTCAAGTGTAATGCAAATAAAGTCACGACATAAGCATAACGTCAAACCAGAGCCAAGATTGGATTCAACTCAAGTCAAAATGCTCGACCAAAACAAAACATCACATACAATAGAATACACATAGAGCTTGAAGCAATACAGAGATAACAAGACCAAACTTCATATGCAACTGGACATTTAACTCGAAGTACAAATGCAGATAATTACAATAGAGTTGAAGTCTTGACCAAAACAATGTCCACGTCAAAACAAGGTATGAACAACAAAGAAGTGCAAAGCATAATGGAACCACAATACCACTTCATATGGAAACTGAATTTACACTTCAAATGCAACATGGAACTGACCACAACCGACCCACCTGCTCAACTATTTTCACAAGACCCAGTCGAATGTCCAAGCATAACAAGTTCAGAGTATATATGAACTAAACCTTAATACAGTGAATTAATGAAACAACACTCAATAGGTCATCTTGAACCTAGACTAGTCGGGGAAACCCAACATGTCAACACACTCTAAGCAGACCACATGATGAACACAAATGCAAGACCAAGTACAATGCATCCTAGAATTCAAACATGCAATCCAAAATGAGTTAACATAATGCAAACAGCAATACAAAGATATCAAACAAGGTCAGGTATAAGCATGGATGGTACAAGTAGTGACGACACAAGTGCACCATACCAGGGCAGTGTAAAGTACAAAGAAACTTAACATTTCAATCAACCCATTTGGACATCTAGATATGCATACTGAAGCAACACTGTATATACATATGCATATATGACAACCAGACCAGTTCAATATGCAAGCAATCAAGCTACAGCAGAGGCACACTGGAATATGCAATGCAACAAAATGGACAATACAACCAACTGCACAAACCAAAATGACAAACAACACTAGACATTAGAGGCATGCGCAAGACAGCAGACTTATGAAGTCCAGACCAAATATGAACATGCTCAACAAATACGGTTTGGTGTAAAGAAAAAAGTCAACTTGAAAGTCTTTCAGGAATGAAGGAGTGGAATAGTACTAGTGCACATGCATACAACTCAATAATAACTATACACATGAATGCATACATGTGGCAACATACATACAATAAGCCTCAACATTTACAAGTTTATATGCAGTTTCATATACACATGTATAGATATATACATATATATGTATACATGTATGTAGTTCAGAAAGCATCACACAAATGTACAAGAAAGCAAGTTCAAAAATAGCAACTAGCACATACATATACACAGTGCATACATAAGCAACAAAGACCAGTCAAAGCATGCAAGTGAAACCTCAAACAAGACCACTTCAAGTAACAGTGGCAACCAAACAAGAACGAGACTAGACCAAATTTCCAGTGAACCAAGCAAGCCAGTGAAACAAAGTGCACTCACATATATGAAAACAATGCAGACAAGCTACATGAAACGGAGATAAGCAGTGGTAAACTCTAAGGAAACAAGAAATGCAAGTATGAGCAGGCAGTAACGTGAAATGCCTCAAACAAGAACAGACTTGAGGTTTAGAAATTCAACATTTTACCAGGGATATATATATATATATATATATTTGTGTGTGTGTGCAAAACTTTCAAATATATGAATACATAAAAGAGTCAAAAATTTCAAAATGAACGAGTCAAAGTCCTAATTATCACAGTATCAAATGACCGAAGTTATATCAGAGAATGTAATAGTAGTCAACAAAAATTCAAACTGCTAAAGAATCAAAACCGTGGTGAGCAAGGTAGAGTTCGAACAACTCAGAGTCAAAGCCAAGTGATAACACGAATTGGACAAGTCCAGATAATATTGCAAGTACAATAATCATGTCAAGGCCGAAATAAACGAGAAACAAATTCAAATCCCAGAAAAGAACGAAACCAAATCCAAAGCAAACGCAAGCCTTGGTGACCAAGCAAGCATAACAGAAAAATATAAGAATTGAACCAGTGATGATTAATCACATTATTCATTTGAAAATCAGTGGCCAAGCATAGTAACATGAAGAATTCAAACAAAATATATTCGAATGATAATTTAGCATTTTGTTCCCTATAAATACCATTACATCATTGGCAAACAGTGTATCAAGTTCAAGCATATCAATGAGAGTAAATAAAGGAAATCACATACCAGTATCATTCTATTCGAACACGATTGAGAAGCAACCGCGAAGGAACGAAAGCAACATATGGTTCGAGCCTCGTTTCTTGCAAGCGAGCGGCATTCAATTCAATCTCAAGGTAGCTACTTGAATTCCTGAAGCCCTAAATTGTTGAAAGAGGAACGAATGTTCTCAAAGAAGCAGCCATTTTACGAAGCAAAGAATGCTGGCCGAACAGATTGAAATAAAGGGAGATTTTTCTTCTTTGAGTTATAGGATTAAATGGGCCATCTTTGTTTTAATTAAATTTGGGCTTCAAATAGTTTTTTAATTTTATTTTTCAATTTTTCTTTTAAAATTTTGTAACTTTCTAGTCGTGTGACTAGGGTTAAACTACGGGATATAGTTTGAGAATTCATAACTCAGTAGGTGAATCGTGGCAGGTTTTGAGCGTAGAGTTAAGTTAGTCGATACGGGTGTCGCGAGTTTACGTGTGTAAGCGTCTTACTGGTTAATTTCTAATAGAAACCTTAGGGCAGCACGTAGGCAGAGTTTTGCCGAAGCAGGGTAAATATGTGTTGTTTTATTTCTGCTTTTGTTATTCTGCTCTAATCCGTGCTATAATTATTTTATATATTTCCACATTAATTTTTATTATTATTAGTTTCACCCTATTCACCCCCCAGGGTGAAATCGATCCTACAGTTGTATTCCATGCATAGCTAGCTACCCTTTGGGGTTTATGGGCTTAAGGCATAATTAACATAAAATTTAAATTAATCGTTTAATTAATTCATTCAAGGTCAAGTTTTAATTAAATAAATACATAACAATTATACATCATTTTGATTAATTTTAACGCTTCAAATAAAAAATTAAAACGCCATAAAACTTAATATATCATTTGTACTAGTTTTATTATTGTTAGGCCTAGAATTTGGCTTAACTACTAATTTAAGAATGGGGTTGAATGTTACTGCAATAGGAGTTACTCTTGGACAAGTATGCAAATACAAAATAAGAGAGTCCTTTGTCATAAATTGTCAATTATGATTAAACCTAAAAGACCATTAAAGTCTCAAATCAAGCTTTTATTTATGCCTTAGTAAAAAATTCGAAAGGTGAGATTAGAGTAGGAATTCACCACCTCATAAGTGGAGGGTACATTGCCTATGTAGAGTAAATTACATCATTTGATCTTTGACACATGATAGGTGTTGTTTTTGGACGGTCGAGATTTTAAGTGGTTACCGACGTGTCATACTGTCGAGGTGACATGTGAAACAAGTTTTCCCCCTTCTTTCCTTTTCTTATTTTTATGCTGATGTGGCTTGGCTGGAACAATAGGAGGTTGACAATGTATGAGTCCAATAATTATTGTGGCTATTATACATTTTTCTAGAGATTCGATAGCACTTTTTAGACCTTCAATAACTATTATTTTGAGTACGTGATAGCTCTTTCTTTTAGATATGCATTAGCTTCCAACATAGACATATGATAGCTGTATCCCAGATATGTGGTAGCCTTCAACTTAGACATACGATAGCTTTCATCTTAGACATGTGATAGCTCATCTCGTTTGACATGCGATAGTCTACTCCTTAAACATGCAATATCTCTTCTCTTTATACATGTAATATCTTTTATCTTAGACATATGATAGCATTATTCCTTAAGACATGAGATTACTTTTCTTTCCGTAGACATGAGGTAGCCTACTCCTTAAACATGTGATAGTTCTTCTCTTTAGACATGCGATAACCCTTCTCGTAGACAAGTGATAACATTCTCCCTTTAAATATGAATAGTACTTCTTTCTTTATACATGTGATAACCTTCTCTATTTAGACATACAGCAGTATATCTTTCTTTAGACATGCAATAACCTTCCCAGTTTATACGTGCAATAGCCTTCTCTCTTTAGACATGTGATAGCTCCTCTTTTTTTAGACACGTCATAGCTCCTTTTTAGGACTTCCATAACTTACTTGTTATTATGCTCTTTTACTTCAACCTTGATATTATTTTCCTTTTTAAAATAGGGTATAACGTTTGTTGCCCCCTTCCTCGAAATTTTTTCTTATGCCTTAGCTTAACGAAACACTTTATTTCTTTCTCTTTTTTTGGTTTTATCTAACCTTTCTCTTTTGCTATAACCAATTTCCTCTCTTGAATTTGCTCTTTTCTTTGGCTTGAATCCCTGTTCATATTGAAAATTCAAAAAATAAATTAATGATAACTCATTTTTGAATAGAAGTTTCATTTCCATATGTAGCGCATGGTTTCCTCTGATCTTAATAGGTTTAGTCTTGGTGTAAACCTTTCCTTTAAATTCTTTGTCCTAAAGTGGCCAACTACCTATAGATAATCCATAAACCATTTGTATGTTGATTCCACCCTTAAGCTTTTTCTTGGTTAATGTGATGTATTCCTTATCATCGAATTCTTTTTAATAAGTTTTATTTTGATCAGCCTCTACTTGAATGGTTATTCCTTTGATTTTTTTGGATTATTTCCATCCACGCTTTCTTTTGGATGGTTTTTTCGTCTAGGAGAAAGTGCAGGGATAAAGGCTTATTAGGACCATTCTCAATGTCCTCCATTGAATATTCGAATAGTTGCCTTAAAACTGATTCTAAGTGTTCCCAACTCCTTTTAGGGTGCCATTGAACCTGGTCATTAACTTTTAAAACCATTAAGTATAAGATGTGTCTTTCCTTAGAGAATTCTACCAACATTGGGTTAATCATAATGCATCTTAAACTAAGCGTCATCTCATTATTTATACTCATCGAGGGCATGAATAAATTTTTATGTGGGTTTTCCATTGGTAGGTTTTTTTTATTGTTGAAGCAAGGAAATTTTTTCAAAAAATGGCTTTCTAAAAGTTTCCCACTGAGAACTTGTTTTGCAAATTAGCTTTTGACTCGGCCTCCAATATCCATAACGAGGGAGTTCTGTGTTTTCTTTCTTGAAAGTTAGTTTTCCAAAACATTATTATTAGATCGAGGGATTTCTCTTATTTCAAAATTATTTCCTAATAGTCGAACTCAAAATCAACCTTTATTTCTCCCTCTTTGGTTACATTGGATTTAGATCTATACATTGTTGATAGAGTTAGGAGTATCCCCTAGGGTAATTCTGTAATTTGCTATAAATTATTAACTTTGTAGTAAAATCATATTCAAAATAAAAGGTGCTTTTCTTTCTATTATATGCTTGATATGTATTATATTAATTATTTATTTAATCTAAATATATTTGAAAGAAATTCCATAAATGGTAAGTTTTATAATAGTATATACAATCTGTTGTAATCACAAGCAATTTATCACAATGAAAATAAACATATCATTTTAAATATTCTTAAGCAAGATGAATCGGGACTGGATATATATCAAATTGAGACTAGAGTATGTAATACTCTCCAAATATTGGCACTGTATTAATCATGGCTACTGGGAGCACCAAAAGGTTACGTACTGATACTTATTGGATAATTATGGAATGGCTCACTCGAAGATTTTCCTTTGGTTACTATCAATAAGGTCAAACAGAAGACATCGAAGTGACAATGTTACACAGTTATTTTGACTTGAGAATATTATTAAGCTTCAACGTGGAAACTCCACATTGATTAGAGTTCAATCATAGCACTTCATCCATCAAATGCCTATAGGTGGGTCTAAGTTAAAGCATTGGAACTGAAACATTATTCAATAGAGAATTCGTCTCCTCAATTATACGAGGTCAGTATTAAAATCAACTGAAGTAAACTCAAGGTCAAAGTCTTTGGCTAGAGCATTTTGGTTAATAATAATAATTCTTATTATTGAACCAAAGACTTTCTGATTTAACTATACAAGTTAAATATGGACAGTACTAGAATTTTAACCATTACCAAATTCTATAAGTCATAGTGTGATGTAATTTTGATGAAGACAATTGGTGTAAATAATTGCCACTAACAGGGACTGCTTAAAATAAGTAAAATTGGATTTTACTGAAATTATGTAAGCGATAAATTTGACCAAACTATCACACCACTAGCTAAGGTGATGTATGAACGTTAATATTCAAATTGTTCAATGTTAATCGTTGATCGAATTTGCCCTAAGAGTCACACAATCGCAATGTTAAATGCTCCAAATACTACATGTTTAATTAAATTATAATTTTTATAAATTAATTAACATTTTTGAAATATTAATTATTAAATTTTATTTGATTTTTTGATCAATATTAAAAACAGTGCGTACATAAAAGTTATATACACGTACTGATATACGATATCAGTGTACATTGAACATTATTTAAATATGAATTATCTGATCTGGTTTGTAGTGGAATAAAATCCTAAAGGGCCTAAGGGATGGTCAGTCAAACATCATAGAGGAGGAGGGGTTTTTATGTTGATATCTCAGGTTTGAATAGGTAGGGAAAGTGGTGGATCTAGATCCATATTTTTCTCTTTTTCTCTCTTATCTAAACCCATTGCCCCTCATCTTTTGCACTTGACATTGGCTCTTCCCCTTGCATACCACTAGCTAAAAATTCCTTTTGTCCTACTCCTCCATCATTTTCAAATTAAAACACGAATTCAAGTCAAATATATCAAGGGTGCATAGGTCTCTCTAAATGGTAACGATTTCTAAAAGAGTTAGATTCAATCATAGGAGTTCTATAGATTCATCATTCAAGATGTCTTTATTAGGCTATAGTTGAGATCAGATCTAAATTAATTTAGACTTTATAGGCCCAATAAGATTCAAAATGGTAAAAAAGTTGAAATTCACTCATTTAACCTACTACACACTGCCCTATATCCAATAACTGTTTCCTTTTATCTACTCATCTAATGATGTAAAGTATGGTCTTAAATGTTCAGCATTCCATACGAGCTATGATGTTTTCAATTGGCCTACTTAATTGATAAGCTCCTATAGATATAACCTCATGGATGACTAAGAGCCCCTCCTAGTTTGGTTTTAAAGGTCCATTTGTTGGATTCTTAGTATTTTCCGTTACTCTTCTAAGTACCAAATCCTCTTTCTAAAATGCCCTACCTGTCACTCTCGAGTTATAATATTTTGAGTTTCTTTGTTGGTATTCCACCTTTTGCATGGGGCCTTCTCTCTTAATTCATTGATTAGGTTTAAGTTCCCTTTTTCAATTCCTGATTAGACCGATACATGTATGCAACTCTTTGATGTAATGGAATATCAACTTCAAATGGCAACATGGCTTCAAATCTATATGTCAAGGAATATGGTGGATGTCTAGTTGTTGTTCTGACTGAGATCTTTTATGACCATAAATCAAGAGGAATCTCTTCTAACCAACTTCCTTTTGCTCAATTTTTCTACTTCTTTAGGATATTCTTAATGGTTTTATTTGTAGTTTCTTCTGCCTTATTGGCCTTTGGATAATCTATCAAAGAAAAAAATACTATCTCATTCCTTTCGCAAAAGCAAGTGAACACTCAACTTTCAAATTGGGTTTCGATATCTGAAACAATTTTTTCTGGCAAACCAAATCAAGTCACAATATTCTTAATAACAGACTTGAAAACCCTATTTGTTGTTATATTGGGAAACATTTCAAGGTTGCAAATTTTGCAACTTAATCTGAAATGGATAAGGATCTGATTAAGTCAATCCCCCATACATCGAAAGGTCATGGATTAGCAACACATGTCAACTCATATGGAGAACAAAAAACCAAACAAACTCGGAAATAAATT
Source organism: Allium cepa (assembly GCA_030765085.1). NCBI lineage: Eukaryota > Viridiplantae > Streptophyta > Magnoliopsida > Asparagales > Amaryllidaceae > Allium > Allium cepa. Next base: position 275,886,326 of record CM060928.1, read on the forward strand.
CAACCTAGTAGTCCTTGAGAATGCTGACATAATCACATCTTTTTACATAAGCTAGGGCTTCTCGCTTATTTGAGGCCAATAATAACCTTATCTCATTACCTTCTTTGCTAGCTTTATTTCATTAGAGTGATCTCCACAAAATCCATTTTGAGCTTCAATTAGTAGTTTCATTCCTTTTTCCGTCGTTGGACATTTAAGGTATGGGACAGAGTACCCTTTCTTATACAATATTCCATCGACCATAGCATAAGAGCCTGGTATCTTAATTTCTTTAGTTTGTTCCTATCTTTTGGTAATATTCCGCTTTCCAAATATTCTATCATTAGTCTCATCTAACTATTCTTGTATTAATCATCTTGAGGATTTCCATTTGTGTTTGTACTTAGCCTTTCATAACTTTCTTCTCGATTAATATCTCCCTCGGATTGTTTTTGCCTTGTTATTGTTGAGCTTATGACTGAGTTGCTACTAAGATTTCCTTTTTTGATCCTTCCTCTTTTGACATTATGTGGGGATCTTTTATAATCCTATAGGAATAGTTTTCACCATTGGCTTTTCCCGCGAGCTTACCGATTTTGCTAAGGAATTTGCTTAGGCATTCTTTTCGCTTGGTACTTGGTGGACTAAAAATCTTCAAACAAAGCTAACATTTTACGGCATTATGTACATATTGAGAAAAATGTGGGTCCTTCTTGGACATTCAATTAGTTCATACTTCTGTTGAGTTGTTTTAGCATCTCTTTTATTGCAACGCTTTCATTTACTGCCGCTATGCGTAAAGATGCATGCCTAAATTCAGTGATCTATGTTGAAAATTATATGTCGCATTTTCCTCTAGAGTTGTGTTATAGGCTACTTCTTGTTCTTGGACATTCACTTTCTTTGTCCTTTCCATCTTTGTTCAATTTAGCATAATGGGGTTGTTAATGATTTTAGGAAACTTCTTCAGTTCAACTCTCAAAGAAAGCATCAATGTTAAGCCTAGGATTTGGCCTAACGACTAAGTTTAAGAATGGGGTTGAACATTATTTGTGTGAGAGGAATACTTCTTGGAAAAGTATGCAAATGAAAAATAAAAGATTCTTTTGTCGCAAATTGTCAATTGTGATTTGATCTAAGTGGTCATTAAAGTCCCAAATCAAGCTTTTATTTATGTCTTAGTTACAAATGAGAAATTAAAGGGAAGAGAACATAGGAATCCACCTCCTCTTAAGTGGAGATAAATGCATATGTATAGTAAATTATATCACTGTATCTTTGACATTTGGTGGGTGTTGTTTTTGGTAGAGATGGTCTTTGTTGGAACTGGGCTAGTCTAAAGCGGATGAAATAGCTAGATTTCAAAAAAAAAGTCTATATTGTAGCCTATTGGGCCTATAAAGTCTAAAATGTTGTTAGATCCAATCTAATAATTTTTAAATAAAATCATATTTATCTAATTTGGTTAAAAAGAATTTTAAATTTAATTAAATTTGTATATAATATAATGAATGTATTAAATAACTTTGTGTGTTTGAATGGTGAGAGCAACATATGAGTAGTATATATATGAGTGTGTAAATAAACATGTAAAATTTTAGAGGAAGAAACCTTTTGTAACAATTAATTAAGGGAGGATGAGAATATAAATATAGAGAGATATACCTTTCATCTCTCTCCCTTTATTTAGATTAACTGACATATTCAACGAAATTTAGTATTGAATTCACATATGCCATTGTTGTTCAATTTTTTTTGACTAATAATACACACACACACAAAATCACTCAAACTTATACATAATATGTTAACAAAGTATTTTACTAATAGAAAAAAGTTAACTTATATATATCATAAGACAATCAATGAATTAAAGTAGGCATTTATGAAGAAGAAAAAGTGGAGAGCTTTCCTCCTTCCTTTACTTAGCCATTTAATATCATTTCAAATTAACAATTAAACTCTCAAACATATATTCATATGAATTAATTTTAACCATTCGCATATTTTAAAATTTGTAATTAACAAATAGGAATCAAATCTCAACTTAGAAAGAATTTTAAAATTAAACTAGTGATTTTACACAAAAGTATGTTTTCTAAACATTGAATTAATACAACATATACATATATGCATACATATATATAATTAATTTCAAAAAACAATCTAAAATTAAAATAACAAATGTATATGTAAAGTTTGTGATTTAACATTTGTGTTAGGATTTAAAGTTAACAAATTAAATGGCTAACATTGAATTAGGAAGGACTTTAAGTTTATGATATTTTACACAAAAGTCCACCTACAAGTTTTTTTTATCAACTTTCAAACAAAAATACATATTAATATTCAAATTCCAAATGATTTCAAATAGACAATATATGTAACTTATTTCAGTTGAAACAAAATAAAATCATATCAATAAGTTTAAAATTAATTTTCAATCAAAATAGTTGTTTTTTAATTAAATAAATAGTTTCTGAAACAAGAACAAAAAGTACAGCTTAGGAACATATAAATTCAAGGTAAAATTCCAGATGTAAACTAGATGAACACATGAATGACTGTTAAATAAAATGTAGTACGTCATATCTCTAATGTTAAGGAGACGAAAATATAATCAAAAAAGGATAACACAAAATTGATCTAATTCAAATTAACATTATAAATATATATTATTAAAGTAGATATTACCAAAGGGGATTTAGTTCAAGTTAAATAGATAAATTTATATTCAGACGTGGTTTACAAAAGTTCAAAATCATATGATAAGATGAATATAAGAATAAATAAAGCTAGAATTTTACCTTAACATGTGGTCAAAGGAACACACCTTGAATGATGATACCTCCTTAGATCTTTTAGATCCACACCCAATCCTTGCAAGAGATGGATGGACCACCTATATTTCATTTTATTTGATGTTTTTTCTCTGTATTTGGAGTTGTTTTTGGTTTGGAAAGGAATATGATAATTTCAGCCACGGCTTGGAAAGGAGGAGAAAAAGTGAATGAAGGAAAGAATGAATGTCTATAGGATATGAATAAGTGGATTTATTTTAATTGAAAGAATGACACTTTTCTCATTCTTTAATTAAAACTTCCCCAATTAATTCCCTTAATCATCTCTCTCTATCCACTCCTCTCCCTTCACTTGATATGAATGAAATTATCTGCCATCAAATGACATAAAACTTTCATAAATCCCTTTATGCAATCATCTTTTATTTAAACTCATTTAAAATTACATCGATATCGTATATCAATGCATGCAAATATAACTTTTATAAATGGATTCAAATAATTACAAAAAACTCCAAATATCAATAAATTTAAATAATAATTAATATTTCTTAAATATTAATTAATTTAGTTAATTTACAACATTTAATAAATTAATTAATTCGTGTTGTTTTTTTAAAGAATTCATCATTACAATTGTGCAAATCAAAAGTGTAAATTCAATCAAAATTAATATCGAATAATTAAAATATTAATATTCACACACCACCTTAACTAGTGGTGTGACATTTGGCTGAATTTATCTCTTACACGTCTTTTTGGTAGAATCCAATTTTACGATTATAAGTAGTACTTGGTAGTAATAATTACTTAAACTAATTCTCTTGGTTAAAACCATATCACATTAGGACTTATGGAATTTGGTTTTGGTAAAACCCAATTCTCTATTGAATGGTGTTTCACTTTCAACGCTTCAACTCAGAACCAACTATGTCGTTCGATGGACTCTATGCCCTTATTTAACTATAATCAAAGTGGATTGTCTATATTAAGGTTCCATATTATTCTCAAGTCGAGGGGATCGTGTAACGTCGTCGCTTTAAGATCGTCTATTTGAGCTTAGTTATATTGACCAACAGAGAACTCTCAAGTGGGTCATTCCATAATCATCTAATAATTATTAGTACGTAATCTCTTGGTTCCCCAAAAGCTATGAGAAATACACTACCCTATATTTGGAAAGCATAATTTACTCCAATCTCAATGGATGAATCGATATACTTTCTAGAAACATCTTGACTTGAAATATTTAAAACAACAGGTTATTTTCATTGCGATAAAATACTCATGAATACAACACTTTGTAGTAACTATCATATAACATATCATTTAAGGAATTTTCATTTATATACTATAAATTAATTACTTAATTATTTATATCACTATATAACAAGTATATGATAGAAAGAAAAACATCTTTTATTTTAGACAAAATTAGTCACTAAGTTAGATATAGGTAACAAATTACATAATTTCTCACAGGGAATACCCCGAACTCCATCAGTCTTAAGCATTTGTTAACGTGGAACATTATCGAGGTGAAAACATGGCATAATGCTTTCTTTCCTTTTCCTGTTATTATGTCAGTGTGGCTTGGTAGGATCAAAAAGGATGGCAGCATATGGATGATTCCAATAATTTGTATAACTGTGATAGCATTTCTCTACAGGTTCGATAACACTTTTTAGATCTTTGATGGCTATTATTTTGAGTATGCGATAGACCTTTTCTATCAGACATGCAATAGATTTCAACTTAGATATGTGATAGCCTTTAACTTAGATATGCGATAACCTTCAACTCGAACAGGTGACAGCTTTCATCTTATACATGTAGTAGATCTTCTCTTTTGACATACGACGGCCTACTCCTTAAACATGCGATAGCTCTTTTCATTGGACACGTGATAGCATTTATCTTAGATATGCTATAATATTCTCCCTTAAGACATGCGATATCATTTCTTTCTTTAGACATGCAATAACCCACTCCTTAAACAAACAATAATACTTCTCTTAGACATGTGATAACCTTTATATTTGATATGCGACAATATTCTCCCTTTAGACCATTGTTTCTGATCTCACCAAAATCTCGAAGAGAATTTCTAATGAAATGAAACACTAAATTCGCCCGAGATCCCGACAGATACCTCGCCCGAGATCAGATATCTCGGTCAATATTATGATTTTTTTAATGGCAACTTTAATTTTGCTAAAAATTAAACCGTGTGATGAATAACACAGCAAATATTTATATATGCATGTCATCGAAATGGAGGTTGTTAACATCAATAAAAGCAATGATACAAGCAAAATTGCCTTTGGATGCACATAACTTAAGATGTGATCGGTTGTGCAAAAACTAATAATTTTGGAATTTACATAAAAAAATTTAGCCCGATCCTGCTATAATGAGGGTCACAAAAATATTTTGAGGGCAATTAGTTTTCATTTCGATGGGATTCAAATATTGAACTTTGGAGCCAAAATTTCAGGAATCATAAAAACCTTATCCCTTGTTTTTATCTCATTTTCCATTTGACAAGAGAACTATATAATGCGACGAAAAAATATTTAAAGAGATAGAGATCAAATAAGAAAATTCAAATTTGATATTTATTAAGAGAAATAAGCGAGCATATAACTCACCCAATCCCTCTCATCCACGATTGGATGTTATTTTATTATCATGCTTTAATATGTTAAATATTGTTGGTGTTTGATTGATTTCGATACTAGAAGATGACTATATTCGATTATGAGACGAGTAAATTCAAATAGAAAGTGGTTTAATTGTGATTTCTTGTTGATTTGATTTATTAAGGAATTATGGAAATTATACTATGTGTAATTTGATTGAACTTGGTATGTGATGTTCAATTTATGAATTTTTTTATTTTTGTGTTTAGTTTGATATTGGATCATGAGATGATTTAAATCAATTAGAAGTATAATTGGACAATTTGGAGTAGAATTAATGAAAAAGAAAATTAGGTGAATTTTCTTAAGGTTGTATTTATAGATATTATTGTGCATGTAAATCATTGTTAGGGATAACGTATACCCGAGTTGTTCCTGAAATGAACTTTATGACCTGATATGTAAATTCGAGATGAACGCCCGGGATGTACTTATCTCGTCTGAGATCTCTTCTAATATGAGATCAAACCTTTAGAAATCATGTGACAAAACATGACCGAAATTTGAGATTTAAAATTTTGCTTTAGACTTGCGGTAGCACTTCTTTCTTTAGACATGTTATAGTTTTCTCTTTTTAGACATTTTATAGCACTTCTATCTTTAGACATGCAATGACACTTCTTTCTTTAGTCATGTGAAAGCATTCTCTCTTTAGACATCGATAACTCTTCTTTCTTTATACATGTAATCGCCTTCTCTCTTTAGACGTGCGTCAAAACTTCATTCTTTAGACATGTGATATCTTTCTCTCTATAGATATGCGATAGCGCTTCTTTCTGTAGACATGCAATAACCCCTCATTATTCAGACATGTGATAGCTCCACTTTCTTTAGATACGAGATAGCTCTTATTTCAAACTTTGATAATTTTCTTGTACTTATATGCTCCCATACTAGGACCCTTGCTGATATTTCCCTTTTTAAAATAGGGAGTAACAATCATTAATTTATAACATTTGTAAATTAATTTCAAATTAGGTGAACTCAAAAATTAGCCAACAATACCATATGGACTCCTTCCTCGGTCAATATTCAAATGGTTTAAATACTAAAGTATGTACAAACTTTGTTGAAGTACAGTGCTGAGCACAAGTTCAGTCGCTTATAAATTATTTATTCGAAATCCAATTTTGAATCTTTATTAAGTTACACCTTGTAACAATATTTTATGTACATTTTTGTTTCATTGTCACTACATCACTTAGATATCTGGAGTCGGGTCAGTGGTCAAAAACTCAAATAATATCCGTATTTAATTACATAAGCTACTTTAAAGTCCGCGGTCAATCTGATAACATTTATTGAAAAACTGATTTACTTAAGGTATAGATTTTGAATTTACTACGAATTATGCTGATACTAACCTTTTACAATAAAAGAGATGAATCCTCTATTGAGTAGTATTTTACTTCAAGTAGTTCAACATATACCCAACTATAGTCGTAACATTATCTAGTGTCATGTATCTAATCAAAGTATAGCCTATTTACTTAAGATCCACATTACCCTTAAGTATGAAGACTACTACATGTAGTTACATGAGATATTTTATTTTGACTTAGTTGTATTAGCCTATAAAAGACTCTCGTTGAGTTATTCTATGATTGTTTCAAGCATGCATAGGTATATAATTCCTTGGTATCTCCAATGATAATGAGTAATAATTGTCCATCGTATGGAGAGCATTACATACATTAGTCTTAATGGACTTATCAAGTCCTTTTCTAACATCCTGAATAGGAACATTTAAGGAATAAATATAAATTCAAGACTCGTGGTTATGAACATATTCCTAACTATAATCGATAAAACACTTTTCCTAAGGTTTTTTACTCATATATATATATAATGTGTATAAAACATTGCTTACATCCAATATAATAATACATATAATAGAAAAGTAAAATCATCATCATACTTCATTTCAAACAACATTCCCTTGCAAGAGTTAAGTTACATAAAAAAATTACATGATTACCCCTGAGGCACACTCTTAACTATATCAGATGAATCACACAAACACTTATTTTTTGTATGCAACTATAATAACTATGTTTGGAAAACCTATAAACTAAAATTAAAGAACATGTTGTTAACACCAAGGGTATTGATTTTCATGACAACAACCATATAGATATTACCACTAACATTCTCCGAGTTATGCAGTATTTTCATATATAATATGGAGACATGCTATAGATACTAAGAGATAAATGAAAAATTGTTGGAAGTAAATGAATTATATCTATATATATATAAAGATTAATCAAAGTAAATGAAAGAGCAAAACTGACTCAAGATGAATGGAAAACAAGTGCTTTATTGATGGAGGTATTTGAAATTTTTAGTAAGTATGTCCAAGTCTTATGTTAAAGATCACATAGCAAATATCTTTGATATTTCTCTTTCACTAAAATCTTTTTTCATCTCTAGTATCTTTTTATAAAAATACAATAATATTTTTTAAAGTTATAAAGATCAATCCAATTTTTCATAAATGATTGTCAAAAGTGACTAGGATATGTCGACATATCTTGAAATCATATGTCGACATAGAGATGGATACATCAACATAGTTTGAAATCATATGTCAACATACTAGTCGTTTAACACAACCACTAATACACTTTTAAATCTCATAAAATATGACAAAAAAGTTGAAAGCAAAATCTATTTTTAGCATGGCCTATTAACTATTAATTAGAAATATAAGCCATCAAATTTTAATTTCAACAATCACTTCTTTTCCATAATCATATGTAGATGAAGAGGCAATTTGTGTTTTGTTTGTTTAAGCATAGCCTATTTGTTATGAACAACATAGACTATCAAATTCAAAGCTAAACAACATCATTAAACCACTTCAATCGTTCTCATTAAGCATAAAAAGAGAGCATAAACATCAAATTAAGTTGAAGCTACATGATTAGAGAGCTTCATTACCCCTAAATTGAAGGGGTTTAGCCTCTAATATTTGTTATCATATGAACAAATGTAGCTTGCAACATGAGAGAAAATTAAAAGAAAAAGAAAAAGAAAGCAAGATAAAGAAAAACTATTCTACTTGCATGAAAACTAAATCTACACTACAACATGAAAGTAAATAAGCATGAAAAGAAAAAGAACATGTATTGAAGCTGCATAAAAAAATTACATAAAAGAGAAATGGCTAAGTAGCCATGAAAAGAAAGAAAAAGGCTTGATTTTATTTTGAGCCTAAAACTAACTAAAGAGAGAGAGAGAGAGAGAGAGAGAGAGAGAGAGAGAGAGGAGATTACATGAAACATATGAGTATTTATACATGTATGAAACCCTAATTCATATTTTTGGGGAATGCCCAAAATGCCCATGAGGTAGTGTGACCACCAAGTAATCATTAGCATGTCATAATCCCCATTTAAGTGTACATGAAGCCATTAATTCCATAAGCATGTGCATTAGCCTCTAGATTGTACATTAAGGAAGTTGGCAGGTGGGGTCCTCCGTGATCTTCACTTTGAATTATTTCCATCTTCATTCCTTTATATTCATGTTGTGCATGCATGTCTTCATGAAACCACTCATATTTGAGATTAAATTCCTACACAAATACATATAAATTTTCAATTAATTTTTCTTAAAGAAATATATGCACACAAATGACCGTTTTTCCATTATGTAAAGATGGATATGTGATAATTTGAAATTAATATGGACTTTGGTTAAAACATGTTAAAATACCCAATATGATCATTTATTTAATTTAAATAGATTAAATATGGTGGTAAAAATATTCACATTTATGTGCACATCAAATACCCACACACTTATCTTTTTATTCGTCATCGAATAAAGAAAAACTAAGATAAATCCGTTTTCGTAGGGAGCACGATTGCATTGAGCGTATGCAACAAGCCGTTAAACCTCTGGGTGTCCCCAGTAGGACGAGTGTTGTCTCGTGAGGGTTTTCAGCGGATACTACCCACAAAATCCAAGTGTGGGATGAAAACAATTACAAAATGCAAGATTTATTTACAAAGAGATGAATGTGAGTTTTTGAAAATATTTACAAATGAAGGATTTGTTTTTAAATTGACACAAATAAGTTAAATATAGGTTTTGGTCATTATCTTGAAAATTTAAGTCATTTACTCGTCAAAATTTCCAACAAAAATCAAGTTATCATAACAAATAGGCTATAGTTTAACTCGTTGTTTTGGTTAATAACACAGTGTAACTATAAAATGGATCCTTAGTGGATTATCAAAGTTTATCAAAGTGATATTTTCATTTATTTTCAATAACAAATCAAATCAACTAAGTAAAAGTAATGCTAGGATTTCAATTGCTTGCTCTCTCATTATTTGCAAGAAAAATTACACACCTAGCTCAAGTAAACTGAGGTCAGATATACCACCCATGCACTGCCTTTCGGGCTTATGTGAGGGGAGTACAGAGCATGGCGAGTGCACACACTTTCGTGCATACACCTATCGACTGTAGGTGGTTTTTATTATGTTTGTTTTTTTACATGTGTTCCATACATGCATAACCGTGAGGACTTTTAAATGAGTATGAAAGCACATAATCAAAGATTTCAAGTAATTCACCCATGCATAACCGTGAGGACTTTTAAATGAGAGTGAATACTTGGATATTATTGTTTTTTATTTTTATATTTTTTTTAAGAGAGAGAGAAAGTTTTGCAAAATCATCTTAACACCATTTAACTTAGAAGACAAAAAAAATGTTATATCCTTTACTTTAAATCAACCACTTTTTAAAACAAAGATTTTCAATTAGGATGTACTTCATAATTAACACGTATGAATCTTCCTATATACTAGTTAAACCATTATTATATGTAATCAAACTTCATTTTTATTTATTTTGTTAAGACAAATAAACTTTCAAAAATTTCAATTTAATAAGCCAAAACCATATATTTATCCTATAGTGTTTCTTTAAAAATAAATAAAAATGCTTAAAAAAAATTCTTCTTTTGTTTTTAAAATTCTTTATATATTTTTTTGTTTTTGGAAGAAAATGAAAAATTAATCCTGAAAAATCAAAAAGAAGATGAGTCTCCCCTACACTTGATTTTGACTGTGTCCCCACCGTCAACCCAAGTGGAAGGGGAAAAAAATAAAAATAAAAAGATGACCTATATTTACATAAAAACTAACAATTTTACACTAGATCGGAAAGTATATCGTTAAAAAGTAAATGAAACGTCTTTCGAAAACCGATTCATTTGTCTCGTCAAGTGTGCAACACACAGCTTAAGCGCGAAAAACGGAACCTTTAAATTTTTTAAAGTTGAACGTTGATTTGGAAAAACGAATTTCGTTTTATCAAAAGTTGAATGAGTTGTTTTATTTTCTATGATTTTCGGGGTTGATAAAACAATTGCTTGAAATTTATTTTCACCAAATTCAAGTTTATCATCGATTTCAAAATCGAAATGGTGATTCAAATCGTCTCCTACAGAATTTAGAAATTCATTTTTAAAAGTCCATAAGACTCGTGTTCGTTAAATTCGACTTCCTTTTTTGGATTATCAACAACTTCATCATGTAAATCGAGTTTAAAATTCAAAGTTGTCGTATTCAAATTTTCAGAAAAAGGAAGATCGAAGTTTAAATCGAGTTTCGCACCCTCAAAAGAATTGAAATCTAACTTAATTACCCTATTTTCAACAACTTGATTAAGATCGCTATTATCAAATTCAAAAGTTGTTATTTGAAAATCGTCGATTTGGGTAAAAGGCGGATTATCACTTGACTCATCACACGTTGAGATTTGATTTTATTGTTCACGTTGTTTCATATATGTTTCAAACAACAAATCCGTGTGATCATCGTAAATTTCATTCATTTGTTCAACAAAATCCAATTTGTAGTTATTAAATTGTGAATTTTCGATTTGGATTTGTTGAGAACAAAAATTTTCACTCGTAACATGGTTAAGATTATTCACATTGCCAAATTCGTTTGAAAAGTTGTTCCCATTTTCATGTTGAGTTTGAAATTCATTTTGGAGTTCGAAATTAAATTAGCATGGGTTATAATCGTAATCGTTTGAATTTTGAATTGAACTTAAATTTTGAAATCCTTGGCTCAAGTTATTACACAAATAAGAATTACATAAATCATTTATCTCTTGATTTTTGTTGTGTAGAGAGTTCAAGTAAAGATGAAATGCTTTTTCCGAGATTCGAGGGTTGTTCATTGTTTTGAAAACTTTGTTGTTCGAAATTCGAATTATTTGCACAATAGTTGTTGTTAAAATATCCTTACGAATTTGGAGTGAAATCATATGGATTATATTGATTTTCACAACTATTGTAAAATTCAAGTGAGTAAGGAAAAGCAAACTCGGACGTTTTCAAGAGTTTTTTTTTGTTTTTTTATAAAGGAAAAATATTTACAAATAGAATTTATTTTTCAAAAGGGAAATTGATTTTTGTTTTGTTTTTGATTTTTCTAATTTTTGATTTTTTGAAAAGATTTATATTTTTTTTTTTTGGATTTTTGATTTTCGGAAAAAAACTAAGTAAATATTTTTTGGATTTTTGGAATTTTGATTTGAAAATTTTCAAAGGAAAAAAAATTAAGTTAAGAAATATTTACAATTTTTTTAGTTTTTGGATTTTGAATTTTTTTTAATATGCATGAACTAATGCAACTAAATGAATGCAAGGGTCTAATTACAAATTATTTATCCTAAGTTAACACAAAATTGTATAATCACAAATTGTCTTAATTCAACAAGATAGTTCTCAGCCAGGTAACGGGCAGGATTTATCGGTGCACCATGAATCATCGTAGCAATGCAGCCGAAGGTTTAAGTACCTTCAGAGGAACAACCACTATAATATATACGAATCACCGTAATATTTATAAATGGTTATTACTCTGCCGTAGCCTAGACAGCAAGAAATAAAATTGTTCAAAAAAACAATTGTGAATATACAATTAAAAGTTATCGATGTCTAATCGTTATTATTAATCAAAATCTAAGATGAAATGCAAAGCAGAAATTAAACGTGTATTAACAATGCAACTACAAACGAATCTTTTTTTTTTATTTTTTTTTTGGATTTTAGATTTTTTTATATATCAATGCAAAATGAATAAAAACAAGAGATAAGAGTGCAATTTTTTTTTAAAAGCAAGCAGTTTATTTGACAAGCAGAGCCGCAAGCTATTCCCTTCTGCTTTGGCAACCTGAAACTAAAGCACGATATATACAATCCTTTTTTTTAACACAGAATAGAGGATAACAAATGCCAACAAATCACAATACAACTAAACTCCAAACAAAAGAAAATTGTAAACAAGATTATTGAAATATTTTCTTTTCCTTTTTTTTTGTTTTGATGTTGTTTTTTTTTGAAAAATGGAAAACTAAATTGAACTAAACAAATAAAAATAAAATAAAATAATTACATCAATCCTATAACCGGCCCACTAACCACTTGAAACCAAATCCACCCAAATACAGTTGAAAGAGAATGTTTTTTTTAATCACACGGCCTGGCCCGCTTTTAAAAACAAAAACAAAACTAATCCCACTTAAACAAAAATTAGAACGAAATGTGCATGCTCGATTACACAGCGAATCATAAAAATTTCATTCTCAATTCTCCAAATTAAATTTTCAATTCTTGAAATCAAACTCAAAATTAAATCTCGCAGCCAAAAATTTGTTCGAAGGCGAGAAATGCAAGCTCGAATTTGTTGAATTAGGAGGCGGTTGTGGATCGAAGGGATTGTTGATGTCGCGGTGTTCAATGGAGATGGTTCTGGCTCTGGCGATTGTTGAGGTTGGAGGAGAGGTCTGGGTTCGCGGTCTACAAGCATGGCGATGGTTGAGTGCTGAGTTTCTGGCTATGAGGCGCGACGACTTGGTTTCAGCTGGTTGTTCAGGGTATTCGAATTTCGATGGTTGCTGAGGCTTGTTCGATGATTTGGGGTTTCGTATGGAATGAGGTCGAGTATTGATCGCTTTGTGTTGCTTCGGCGATTGATTTTGGTGGCAAGTCGTGGTGGTTAATTGTGAATGATGGTAGGTTACAGAATGAATGAACACTTCTCGTTATCCTTTCACATTTATGTGCACATCATCGTTAGACAAATTTTTTCAAATTTAAATGAATGAACGCTTCTCGTTATCCTTTCAACAAAAGTCATGTCTCTTCATTTTCTATAGAAAGGATCTGGAAAATGAATTTTTAAATATAATTCTCTCATTTTCTCTTACTCATTTATTTATATACTTTGTGAGAAAAGGTGCACTAAATATCCATACTCTTTCACTTTATTCTCCAATTATTTCCAAATTAAACAATATCAGACAGTTTATACCTGGATTTTCAATCATTCTGTCTCTTGTCTCATTCTATTTCTCAAAGATTTCAAAGTTATTTTGCTACTGGAGGTTTATATTTTCATTGTACAGAATCTACAAAAATGTGTATTGAAGATACATCTACTTGCCATAGTTTATTATTGTTTATAAAGAGAAAGACGTTGTCACCACTAGAAAAAAATCAAGAGAAAATGTATAACTTACCACTCAAGGAAAGCTAAGGTTGTAAAGGTGTACCCACCACCCAAGTAAATCATGAAAGTGATAGCGGAAATTCAGTACGGGGTATAAGGCTAGATATAGGATTGGAAATCTGATCTAGTATAAAAAGTCCTGAGTCATTTGCTTTGTTTCTTTTTACTTTACTTTATATTTACTCTTTGATAATCTACTTTGTTTGTGATTTTATTAATATGAATAGATAAACTTTAATTTCACAAATTAACTTTTGAATAGGTGATAAACACTATACTCCCTCAGTGTAATATTAGTCTTAAGATCCATTCCCCACAAGTGTGTTAAGTTAACTCGCGTTAAGGGACTACACACATGCATCCAATGCAAAGCCATAAACATGCTATCTTATACCTGTAAAAACGTGAGAATGGCTATGACCCGACTACTAAAGTTGCTATAGTGGAAATAACTACCACCACTTGGCACATATGGCAAGAGAGGAAAATGAGAATTTCAAACACAGAGGACAAAGGAAACTTGAAATGAGTAAAACTATATGTTGAGAGAGGAGGAGAATATAATTCTAGAGGAGAGGTAGATAAATAACTTTTATTTCATTACTTCTTTTAATCCAACTTTGGTCTTCCTTTTTCACACAAAACAACAAAAAGACCACATAATTATAGTGGACTATACACCCTTACAAATAGACACAACTCTTTAGAAAGACATCTTTTCATTTCAATGGACACGACTCTTCATTGAATAGACACGACTCTTCACTTCAATCTACACGACTCTTCACTTCAATGTACACGACTCTTCACTTCAATGTACACGACTCTTCACTTTAGTAGGCATGACTCTTAAAATTATAATTAAATTGAGTTTATTCTTTAATTAATTCCTCCCTTAAACTCAAACATTTTCCATCCTTCATTCTAATCGTCATCTTACAATTTTCGAATGACACTTTTAGTAGCGGCTCTGTAAAGACATCCGCCACTTAGTCACAACTAACAACATGGCTCATTTGCATATTACCTTCCTTCACATGTTCCCGAATAAAACGAAAAAGAACATCTATATGCTTGCTCCTCTCATGGTGCATCAAATTCTTTGCCAACTCAAATTTCAATTTATTATCGGTTGTATTTCAGTTGCCTCTATTGTTAGAGTTTTAGCTCGTATAGCAAATTTCCTAGTCATATTGCATGGTGTCCACACCAAGATGATGCCACATACTCTTTCTCATATATTGACAGTGTCTCTATTGGCTGTTTCTTCGAGAGCTATGTGAAAGCAGTATCTTCCATATAGAACACATAACCGAATGTGCTTTTTCGATCATCTACATCTCTACACCAATCACTATCAGAGTAACCCACCAGTTTTAATTTATCTCAGAGTAAAGTAACCTGAGTGGCCCTCTTCCTTGTATATATCAAAGAATCCTCTTAATGGTCTTCATATGTGAGTATTTTGGCTCCTCCATGAATCAACTCACTATGCCGACATTGTATGAAATGTCTGGCCTTGCGCACATGAGATACCATAGACTCTCAACCAAACTCTGGTATTTGTTTGCATTCACTCGATCTCCTCCCTCAAACTTAGAGAATTTCATACCGAGTTCTATCCATGTTGTTATTGGATTGCACTCTTACATCTTGTTCTTCTTTAAAATGCCTTTTGCATACGCCTCTTATGACATAAATATTCCAGATCTTCCTTACCTAACCTCAAGACCAAGAAAGTATTTCATCAACCTCAAATCTATCATTTCGAACTCATAACCTCTTTAAAAAAATTTATCATCTCCTTATTATTCCCCATGAATATCAAATCATCAACATAAAGAGCAACAAATAACAAGTTACTTTTTTATTTCGTCACGTATAATGCGTGCTCTTAGGGACATTTACGAACCTGTTCTCCTTGAAGTAGGTGTCTATATGGGTGTTCCCTTCATGAGGCGCTTGCTTCCACCCATAGCGTCTTTCTTAATTTAGCACTCTAATC
This sequence comes from Allium cepa, assembly GCA_030765085.1. Classification (NCBI taxonomy): domain Eukaryota; kingdom Viridiplantae; phylum Streptophyta; class Magnoliopsida; order Asparagales; family Amaryllidaceae; genus Allium; species Allium cepa. The sequence continues at coordinate 275,902,359 of CM060928.1, forward strand.
TCCTTCCTGGCTTTTATGTACCCGGGTGGCTGTTCCACATATACTTTCTCTTCAAGCACACCATTTAAAAATGCTAATTTTACGTCCATTGGATAGATCGGTCACTTAAATTGTGCTGTTTGGGAAATGAGAAGCCTGATTGTATCCATTCTCGCCACCGGGGCAAAGACTACATCATAGTCAATCCCCACCTTTTGTTTATAGCCCTCTGTAACTAGGGGTGCCTTATACCTTTCTATCTCACTGTGGACATTCATCTTTTTCTTATGTACCCATTTTACTCCTATAGGCCGACATCCTTCTAGCAACTCCAACAAGTCCCAGGTTTCATTTTTTGATAGCCCTCATCTCTTCATCCATCACAGCTTTCCATTTTTATCTCTTATTGTCTCTTCAGAAGTAATATTCTCAGCATATTCCATAAGACATACCAAGGGTACCTCGCTTGTTGACTCGTATAGGTCATGCAATTCGCATCTTTGGTAGGCTTGGCTCTTCTTCATCATTAGATGATTATTGACATGTATATCGATGCAGCAGTTGATAGTTCTTATTTTTCTTCCTTTTGCGTCACCTCCATTTAGTTGTTCTAATCTCATGCAATTGATTCATTCACCTGCACATCTCGACTCACAGCCACCTTCTTTTCAATGGGGTCGAATAACTTGAAAGCTTTTGTCTTCTCATCATACCCGATGAATACGTACTTCTTTCTCTTGTCATCTAGTTTGGTTCTTCTTTGATCTGGTACATGCACATAGGCTAAGCTACCGAATACTTTTAAGTGTCATGCAGTTGGTTTTTGTCCGCTCCAAGCTACCTGCGATGTTTGATCTTCCAATATCGCATGTGGATACCGGTTTTGCACATATAATGCATATTGTATCGCTTCTGCCCAGAATCCTTTCTGCGTGTCTTTACTCCTCAACATTGATCAAAGCATGTCAAGAATAGTTTGATTTTCTTTTTCAACCACACCATATTGCTGAGGTAATTAGGGTATGGTTGACATGTTGACATGTATTCTTCACCTATATTTGATTATAAGGCCTTGATATAAAGATTGGTCATCTTCTCTACTAACACTTTGAATTTCTTGAACACCCTAAATGCCTTAGATTTTTCTTTCAAAAAATAAACCCATGTCTTCCTTGTGTAGTCATCAATGAAAGTGATAAAGTACATCTTCTCGCTGAATGACTTCGATGTGATCGGACCACATATGTCAGTGTGTACTGACTTGAGAGACCTTCTTGCACGATATTCAGCCTTCTTTTGAAAATTATTCCTTGCTTGTTTACCGAGCACACATTCCTTGCAAAATTTCTTTGGTAATCCATGTCTAGTTAAATGTGAACCATATTCTTCTTTGCTAACTCTTTAAGGATGCCGTAATGTAAGTGTTCAAACTGTAAGTGCCACAGTGAGGCTTTATCCTCCATGTTGACTTGCAAACACTTTTCTCACATGTTTTCCAAATTAAGTTTGAACATTCGATTCTTGGCCATCTCTACATATGCAAGCAAATAACCTTTTTTGTCCTTCAAATGCAACGTCCAGTCATTCATGAAAACTAAATACTTCTCCAATAGTTGTCTTATGCTAAAGATGTTACTCTTCAATTCGGGCACATAATAGACATCTTCAATCGACCCTATTTTATAATCCTTTTGAGGAAAGAAGATTTTACCTTGGCCTTTGACTTGAACTTTTGAGGCATCTCCAAATGGCACGTATCCATCCATTACGTCTTGCATCTCCACAAAAATGTGTTTTTTCTGCACATATGATTACTAGCGCTGGTATCGAGATATCGCACTTCGTCATTGGCAATAGCGTTTTCCTTATAGGCCATCAAGAGAACATTTTTGTCTCTTTTTTCTTCTTCCGCAATCGAATTCGTGTTTTGCTTCCACCTTTCTCTTGGAATAGCACTCCTTTGCATAGTGTCCATACTTGTTGTAGTTGTAGCACTCAATATTTCGACGATTGACCGACCACCTCTTCCACAACCATGTGCTCGGCTATGCTAATTTTGTTGGCTCGGCTGGCCTTTTTCTTTGGGATTGTTTCCACATCTACGACCTCTACTACGACCAAAACCACGACCTCTACGGCTGCATTTCCTTCCTCGATTTTGATATGCATACATCACTTTGTATTCCTTGATAGTTTCTATAGCTTGAAAGGCCTCCTCGAGCGGCTCTTGTTTAATTTTCTTCTTCTGTTGTTCATGTGCTTCAAGATAACCCACGAGATTATCGATGGTCAATTCTGCCAAATTCCTTGGCTCCTTAATTGCGTATACAACATTCTCGAGATTTTCGATCAATGGCCTCAAAATCTTCTCTACAATCCTTGCATGAATTAGGTTTTCTCTATTGCATTTGAGTTGATTCACCACGGTTTGCACACGGGTAATGTAGTCGGATATTCCTTTCGATCTTTCATTTTCATCACTTCCAACTTGCCTTAAAGATTTTGAAAGCTGCACTTGATTAACTCGGTCGGCGCCCTTGAAGAGTTTTTGCAAAGTGTCCCACGCTTCCTTCGAAGTTGCTGCATCAGCAATTTACTCGAACCCTGACTCATCCACTACTCGAAACAAGAAGTAAAGAGCGGCCTTGTTTTTCATACATATTTCTTTCAACGCCTTTTTTTGATTCACAGACACGTTCCCATATCTTTTGATTCTGTGTAGCCGTTTATGACTACTTCTCATGCATCTTGTGCAACGAGCAACACATGCATCTAAATGCTCCAATTGTCGTAATTCAACTTGGTGAGTCGTGGCTGTGGTATTTACCCAGTAATATACTCCCGAAATTCGCCATAGCTCCGATACAAATTTGTTGAGAGGGAAGATGACTATAATTTTAGAGGAAATGTAGATAAATAACTTTTATTTCATTACTTCTTTTAATTCAACTTTGTTCGTTCCTTTTTCATATAACATAACAAAATGATCACATATTTATAGTGCACTACACACCCTTACAAATAGGCACAACTCTTTAGATAGACACTTTTTCATTTCAATGAATATTATTCTTCACTAAATAGACACGACTCTTCATTTCATTAAACGCGACTCTTAAACTTATCATTAAATTGAGTTTATTATTCAATACTATGAAATGTGATTAACAATTATGTGATTAACAATTATTCTGAGTTGTTATAGCTAAAGGGTTAGGTAAGAATGTCAAAATGAAAAACAATAACTTTTCGTAAGTGAAAAGGCATCTTGTACTGATCTATGTAAGCATGGGTTGGATTCGGCTTGTTATATGTTGTGTGTATTTTTCCTTGGTCGGGATGCCCATAAAGGAGTAATCCATTATCGATTTTCAACATAGACATAATAGAATATAAAATAAAACACAAAATATAACATAATAGAATCGACCGTTGAATTTCATTGTGTTCATAAATTGAAATCAAATGAAAATCAAATGTTTGAGATTCATTGTGTCATCGTTGTGTCACAGCATAAATACATCCATGTTGTGATAATCTATCAAATGATATTCATACACTATAACTCAACTGTTCTCATATCGGATGCTTGTTTACAGTTTCTAAAAGATGTATTTTGTTTATATTTAGATCCATATTTTACTATGAACTGAACATCAAAAGTATTCCATAGGGATCATGATGAAGGCCTACAGCCTAAAGCTAGGATGAAAGATCATTAATTTTACAAGTCTACGGGCGACTTGGATGAGAATTATGTACTAAGTAAAAAGAAAGCTTCTGAGCAATGGAAGTGGCAATAATTACTTAGAAAGATGCTAAAAGCAAGGGGTTGATTGGCCAGATTAGTAAAAAGGCAATTTGCAAAATGAGAAGGGATCAGACGATAGAAAGACACATGATTGCATGGTGAAAGCCTAAAGACAATCTTATGATGGGATGCTTTCTCGGTGTACAGTAGTGTAGATCAAAAAATGAATAAAATCATAATAATAATAATAAATGGTCCGTGTTACTGTGGTAACACGTTGAAAACTTCCAATTTTAAAAATATTAGATAAGCCGTACCAATCTATGACTGAAAAGAACATGACATATACGCTTAAAATTTAAGCGTGGATGGAAAATTTACAACCAAGATTGCATGGGATGCTGCTGGAACTAAATACATTCATGAAGATTGAATAGACATTGTACAGGACAGGGCTATTATCCTAAAGATGCCACTTACAACATACAAAGCAATACTCTGGCAGGCTCTCTATAGGAGACCGCTAAGCAAACAGGGTATCATAGAATCCATAAGGTGTATTTTGTGTAATAGTATTGATGAACTACACAAATGCTTATTTTTTGAATGCAACTGCACCAACTATGTTTGGAAAATCTATAAATTAAAATTCAAGAACATACATTCAATGCAAAGCCTTAAGCATGAGATCTTGTACCCGAAAACATGAGAACGGCTCATATTAGACTACTAAAGTTGTTAGGGTGATGATAACAGTAAAACTACAGAACGCGATTTACAATTAATTGCGAGCTGTCATAACTGAAGGGCTAGGTAAGAAGGTCAAAATGAAAAACCTGAACTTTAAACAAATCCTATGTATTTATAGGATGGATTTGTCCTATTATAACATTGTGTGCATTTTCCCATGCGTCCGACTGCCCATAAAGCAATGAACCAACATTTGATTTTCAGTTTCCAACGCACACGTAACACAAAATAAAACATAAAACGTCTATTATGTTCACATTTGAAATCGAGAATGCTTCAATAGTTGAGATTCACTGTGTCGCTAATTGTGTCCTAATAAAATTCCCACACACACATATATAAGTGTGTGTTTTGATGTATACATACATATATACGCACACAAACACACCCCTCCACACTCACATGCTCTGCATATTAGTGATGATAATCATTCAAACATTATATATACACCATTCTCCTGTCAAATGCTTGTTTACAATTTTTAAAAGATGAAGTGTGTAGCTATATTCATATCCATATTATCCTTTACATTAATATCAAATATTTATCTCAAATCCTTACTTAATTTCTGTTTCACATTTGGAATCGAGGGCAATCCAATAATTGAATTTTGTTGTGTCATCAAGTATGTCCCAATAGAATTTCCATACACACATGTATGTATGTATATGTGAGAGTGTGTGTGAGGGTGTGTATGTATATGTGTATAGATGTATACATACATACATACGCACACAAACACGCCCCCCTCCATACATACAAATACACGGACTCACATACTCTGCATACTAGTGCTGAAAATCTTTCAAATATTATTTATACATTGTTTTCTTGTCCGATGCTTGTTTGCCTTTTTTGAAAGATGAAGTATGTAGTTATTTATATTTATATCCATATTTCACTATATATTGAGTATCAAATATTTAACTCAAATTGTTACTTAATTTCCGATTTTACTTTGGTTGTGTTTTTTCTGAAATGAATGGGACATTTGAAAGAGGAATTTAGGATGGGGCAGGAAAGAGGAAAGTTCAACGGAAGGGGAATGTGTAGCGAAAGAGGAATGAAAATGTGCCAAACTGTCCAATTTTATAAAGATGATAATTTGCATTGAATGCCGCGTTGAATGCAGATTGTCTATTTTTCTTACTCTCCATCAATTAGCTAATATGATTGTTGCCCAGTTCAGACATCGAACCCGTTGAATTCAAACAAAATAGTTTTATGTTTGGAAACACACCCTTTAATCCAATCTACTACTTTATTTCACCATTTTTCCTCTGGTTTTTAATTCCTCTATTGAAGAACTATGCGGAATAACTCTTAATGTTTTCTACAAAGAACATGTTAATTCTACAATATTAAATGAGACAATATGAACTAAGATGATAAATATATAATAGAATAAATAGTGTTATCCAGTTTTTTTAACCAAATGGCTTTCAAACGAATCTGGACATTATAAAGACAAAATGATTCAAGGACATGAAAACATGCTTGGAAGGGCAATGGAAATGATCTCAAGAGATTGCAGAACCATTAGAGTCAAGGAGATAGGTTGGTACCAAGCACTTTTTATGTACTCTATTTGCTCCTGGTGTTATGGTTTATGTACTACTAGCAAGAGTGGTTATCTTGGGGACCATATTTGAAGCGTTAGGTGATCAACTCCAGAAAGTTCTAAAGGAAAGAAGATAAATACAAGAGATATTAGAACCGCTTGAAAAGAACATGATTTCTAAGGAAAATTGTTTGGAATTTGATGGATCGAAGATAGAAGACTAAGGAATGGAAGATGGAGCAACTTCCCCTCATAAAATCAGATTGGTACCGACCACATTTGGTCTCGAGATGATTATTTGGCTTTGAGGACTCCGTCTTCCTCTCCTACATTGTCGGATCTAAAATTATACTTGGTATATCAAGATTTAGAAATTCTATTAGATGATTTTCCTATAAATACAAGACTTAAAGCATTTGGAAAAGAATTTTTGACACTTCATCTTCTTCACTCTCTTTCTCTCATGACCTTAGTCACAAAGGCAGTTATTTTTTGCTATTCTAGACTGTTATAACTCAAAATTCTTTATACTTGTGACTAAAATCTATAGCAATAACATTATAGTGGACGTAGGCCTTAGATTTACCAGATCGCTATAAAAATTCTCTGTCTTTCTTACTTTATTTTGCTAGATCTCTTCATTTCTGTTCGTTTTAGGGTGTTGTGCCATTTTTTTGGTTCAATATCTTTAGTACTTTCACTGAGAATGGTGTTTCTCAAGTGTAGATCTAGCTATCTTTTAAGATTGAAGTGTCCAAAGGTTAGATCTAGACGGTTTACCATCAAAAGTTTGAAGGAATTCCAGTTTGGAATCAATGGCATCATTAATGAAGTCTGATAGATCTGCAGCAATAGATGGTGCAGATGAAGGAGCTTCTCATCATATTGAAATTAGCAACCAGTCGGTAGTAGCATTGCCAAGATCATCTGCCCCTTAATAGATGGTGATAAGAGTGAAATTTGATAAGATGATGGCGGAGCTAAATCAGAAGATGGTGGACAGTCAAAATGATCTATTGGATAAAATGGATGCTAGCATAGCCTTGCTGACCTAACAGTCATAGAGGATCAGTAGGAGCAAGAGAAAGGCATAACCTGCTAGATCTGAAAATGAAAACTCATCCACTTCTAGTCATAATACAAGAGATGGAAAGAAAAAACAGAAGGAACCTGTTATTGGAACAGCAGGGAGAAGTATTGGAGGATTTAAGAGAGCCCTTGCTAAGGGAATTAAGATCGGTATCGACCAGAATCAGGTTAGTACGAACCTGAATTTGAGGCCCTAGGAGGAGCAGGAAGCCATGGCCATCAACTTATCAGACTCTTAAGATGATTTGCAGCATACTGGTGAAGATAATGGTCTGGATGTTGAATTTCAAAATGCTAGTGTTCAAATAGCCATTGCGGAGCCAATCAGATGTTAGAGAAGAGCTAAAGGCGTGGTTCTCCTGGAGACTGGAGAACCTCAATGTCAATAAGCAAACAAGATCGTTTGTAGAGTCAAACACTCGGCGTAGCTCTTGATATGTGTCCTTCAGAGTTCCAAGCTAGCGAGGAGCATACAGCTGACATGATTAAGAGGTTAATGAAGGAAAATAAATAGAGATAGAATGAGGACTGTGGTTCTGCACCTAGTAGAACTTCATTCATGGAGAATATCCTAAGGGAGGAGTATCCTAGGAAGTTTACGATGCCGATATTATTTTCGTATAACGGGACTACCGATCTTAAGTACCATTTGTTAGAGTACATATGGCACATGGATGGTGTGATGGAAATAGATGTAGTTCGATGCAGATGTTTCCCTATTTTTCTGGATAGAGTAGTGTCAATGTGCTTTACTTGGCTCCGACCGAAGTCCATATCGAAGTTTGATGAGTTAGCAATGAAGTTTTTGGAATAGTTCAAGCTCCATACCGCTCGACTTAAAGAAGCAATATACTTGTCGAGCTTTTTTCAAGGGCCTTAGGAGTCTTTGAAGGGATTCTTGAATAAGTCTAATATTGCAGTAACCGAAGCTAATAATTTGAATGAAAATGTGGTATTGATCACGTTGGTCCAGAGTATAGATCTGGACAAGGAATTTGGAAAAAAGGTTGAGGACGAAACAACCGACTACTATGGAGGAGTTCCTTCAGAAAGCTAATCAATTCTTCAATTTGGAAGTAGCAAGTCAGGTTGCCGTAAAAGACTGGTTGTGGATAGTTGAAGGAAGTGATTCAGAGGAATGTGGCAATTAAACAGACCGAAGAGAGCTCCGATAACGTGGCTATGAATGTTGGTAATTCTTATAATTAAAGGAAGAGAAAACAGGACGATGGAGGCAGGCGGAATGAAGGAAAAAACATCCAAGGAATATGAGGCTAGATGAATATACGCTTTTAAAAGATATACCTAAAAATATACACCTTTCTACTTAAGGCACGGAAAGGTATAAAAAGCTACCTAAGAGGGAGGCGAGCAAAGAAGAAAGGCATTTTGGTAAGTACCATCGGTTTCATGAAACTCATGGGCATAACATGAATGAGTGTTGGCATCTCATAAATTTTATTGAGGAATAATAAGGAAAAAGAAATTACAGCAATATGTAAAGGAACCGTAGGATGGCGGATAAAATGCAAGACCTAAGGACCGACTGCCTAAGGAAACCATAGTGGACCCAGTGGGGAGGAGTCTAGGCATACTGATGGGAGGATATTTAATAATACCATAATTTGAGGACCTCATCCAGAGGTGAAAAACTGGAATGGAATGGAATGGTACGCGGGTTCGTTAAGGCACATACTACAGGAGAGCTGCTTCGCCATTTAAAGGATGATGATAGATGATATTGTGTTTCGGAATAGGGATTCTGATGGGGTAAAAGCACCAACCTTCGATTTCATAGTTATTACAGCGGTTGTTGGCCTTACTATGATGCATCGAGTTTTAGTGGATAACGGAAGCTCGGTGAATATTCTTTCAAAAGGATATTAGATCAAATGAGGATTAGTACGAAGAACGTTAAGACTTATAAGTCCAGGAATCAAGGATTTATGGATAAGGTGAAGCAGCCTGTAGGGACAATTGATTTTTCCACGGAATTAGCAGATGGAAACTACAAGATAGTGCAGGTTCAAAATTTTGAAATAGTGGATGGGTATTCGGTGTACAATGCCTTTTGGGGCTGATTAGCCCTTAGTAATTTCAAGGTAGCACTAGCATCTTGGGCTTGATGATGAAGTTTCCCATGGAGAATGGGGTTGTATCAATTAGAGGACACCAGAGTACTAGTTAGGAATGTTATGTCACCGAGCTAAGTAAGGCAAAACGATGGGAGAAAGGAAAGAATGTAGAGAGGCTCTTTACATTAAAAACTCGAAAGCATAACAACTAAACTCTAAGCCCTGGCTCATAAACCACTGTAGGTTTGATATGTCTATAGATCCTAAGAAGAAGTCAGAGGAAGTGCGAGTGGCACCAACTGAGCTGAAGGTCAGTGTTTCGATCGATATGGATGACCCAACTTGGGCCCTTAAGACTAGATCTCAACTCAATGTAGGATTGAGGAAGGTGTTAGTAAGTTTTCTACGAGTATACTTGGATATGTTTTCTTGGACACATTTAGATATATAAATATATATGGGATATCGCCGAAGATAGCCTGCCATGCACTAAATGTGGACCTTAAATCTCCACCTGTAACCTAGAAGAGACGCAATTTAGGTCTGGAGTGATCCACTATGTTGAAGGAGGAAGTAGATAAGCTAAAAGTTAATGGCTTTATTTGCGATGCTTTATACCCTTAATGGTTATCAGACTCCATATTAGTTAAGAGGGCAAATGGAAAATGGTGGACGTGTATTGACTATTCAGACTCGAACAAAGCATGCCCGAAGGAAAGCTTTCCTTTGCCCAGAATTGACCAGCTGGTCGATGGGACCCCAGGACATGAGTTACTCTCATTTATAGGTGCTTATTCTAGATATAACCTTATATTGATGCATGTTCTGAATGCGGGGCACACAGACTTTATAACGGATTTAGGATCAAACTATTACCAAATAATGTCGTTCGATCTAAAGAACGTAGGAGCTACTTAACAGATATTGATAAATTCTATGTTCAGGAGTCAGATCGGACGGACGATGGAAGAATACATGGATGATATGCTCGTGAAGTCACGGCTACCGAGGAACCACATGGATGACCTTGTAAAAACGTTTAAAGTACTACGGAAGTATGGAATGAAGTTAAATCTATTGAAATATTCTTTTGGAGTTGCATTGAGGAAGTTTCGAGGATTTATCATGAATGCAAAGGGCACTGAGGCCAATCCAGAACAGATTAATGCCTTAAGGAATGTAACTGCCCCAACCATGAATAAGAAATTGCAAAGACTGAACGGGAAGGTTGTTGCATTGAGTTGGTTAATGACAAAGGCAATAGAAAAACTTATACCATTCTTTGATGCTCTCAAAAAGGGAAATAAATTTTATGAGTGGATGAAGGAATGTCAGGTTCCTTTGAGGAATTGTTGAGGCATATGGAAACACCATTGATTCTATCTAAATTGTTAGGCGAAAAAGATTTGTATATCGAATTGCTAATATCTGCTATGCAGTAAGCATAGTACTGGTTTGTGAGGAAGCAAGGATTCAAAGGTCAGTTTACTATATGAATAAGTGGTTTACCGAAGCTAAAAGGAAATATCCAAAGTTGGAAAAACTTGCCTACTGCTTGCTAATTGGGTCAAGGAAGCTATAATCATATTTTTAGGCTTATTTGATTAAGGTGCTTACATATGTACCTTTGAAGCAGGTGTTGTATCAACCGGGTACTACGGGAAGGTTGCTAAAGTGGAATATTGAACTGAGCCAGTATGATATCATTTACCATCCGAGGAGGGCGGCGGATGAATAGAAGTTAGCAGATTTCATCGCCGAATTTACCGCATGAGACGGTGAAAAAGAGGGAGATATGGTCACACTTTCTCATTAGAAACTATTTATTAAAGAAGCTTCTAATGAGCGCAGATCTGGGGAAGGAGTGGCACTCAATACTCCAAGGGGGCGGTCGATTTGTTATGCATTGAAATTGGAGTTCCCTGCGATGAACAATAAGGTTAAGCATGAAGAATTGATAGCGGGACTTTGGATAGGGAAGGAATTGGGGGTAAGGACGGTGCATATATTCAATGACTCCCATTTTGCGGTTTGCCAAGTAAAGAAGGAATTCCGGGATAAGGGTGCGTGGCTTACCTATTACCTGATGCGGGCATTGGAATTGTTGAATAATATAGAGCACTACATGATTATGCATATCCTAGTGAGGAAATACAAAGGATGATTCGCTGGCCAAGTTAGCAAGTTCTGGAATTGTGCAACTATTGGGATTTGTTCTAGTGAAAGTTTTATCGACTCCAAGTATCGACTAGATGGATTTTGATTGGATTTTGGAGGCCGAGAAGGAAAAGGAGTCATGGATTACTCTGGCTAAGGATTATCTGCTTAATGGAACTCTCTTGAGAGGAAATAACAAATGATGAAAAATCCTTCATAAAGTACCATGATTTGTAATGCAAGGATGAGTGCTTTTCTGGAGAGGATTCTCGATCCCCAAGCTTCGCTGTGTAACCAAGGATGAGGCTAGGAAAATCCTTATGGATGTCCATGAGGGTAGCTGTGGTGATCGCACCTGGGGAAAACTCTAGTGAAGAAGATACTTCATTACGGATATTTCTGGCAAACGATAAACCATGTGCTACTAAGTACACCAAACGGTGTGATTGATGCTAGAGATTTGGAAAGATTCCAAGAGCCACATCTACAGAGCTTATGCAAATGGTTAGTCCATGAACATTTGCAGTTTGGGGAAGTGATATTATCCGTATGCTACGGATTTCAAAAGAAGGAGCTAAATACATAATTGTTATGGTGGATTACTTCACAAAGTGGGCTAAAGCAGAGCCACTCATCACAATTATAAATAAAAAGGTGATTAACTTAGTGACAAGGAATATTTCTGCAGATTTAGAATACCTTGAATAATTATAGCGGATAATGGAACTCAGTTTGAAAGTACGAAGTTCAAGGATTTTTGCAACTGGTACAAGATCGAGAAAAACATTTTGGCAGTAGCACATCCATAGACAAATGGACATGTATAGGTGGTGAATAAAATCATCAAGTTCATCTTGAAGAGATGGTTAACTAAAGAAAAAGTGCAACTGGGTTGATGAGCTTCCACTTGCATTATGGGCATATAGGATCATCCACAAATCCAGAACTAGACATACACCATCCACTTTGGCTTATGGATTGGAGGTCATGATCCCGATTAAACCGAAAGTCCCTTCTCATTGGAAAAGGCATTATAACACCAAGGTCAACGATGAACTTCCACTAGAGACCTTTGACTTGATTGATGAGAAATGACAAGAGGCAAAATTAAGGGTAGCTGCTCACTAGAAAAGAGTAGTTTGACATTTTAATGCCAAGGTTTGTAATCGTACCTTCAAGGTAGGAGATCTCGTTTTGAAACGGGTTCTTCCAAGTATGGAGGTACTTGATCAGAATTGGGAAGGTCCTTATGTAATCGAAAAGAAGCTTATAGATGAAACTTTCAAGCAAGCTACTATTAATGGAATCACAGTTCCATGGACATAGAATAGTGACTTCTTGCAATGCTATTTTACTTAGTTTTATTTAGTTTATTTTCCTCATATAAGCCACTCAAGGATTTTGGAGGTAATGTAATAAGGTAGGACTTTCCATAGTTTCCATTTATAAATAATAATTAGCTTCTTGAACAAATGGAAGTGTATTCTTTTGAGAAAAATCTTGTACTGTGTGATTAGCAGTGTGATTAGGTATCCAGAGATGGATACCACTTCCTTTAATGTAGGATCTGAACAAAGGAGAATAACCATAAGGGTACACTAGATAATTCAAATGTATCCCTCCAGTATTGACTATTATCTCCAAAGTTAGTAAGGAATATCTTGGGATAAGTGGCAAAAGCACCAATCTCCAGAGATACAAAACTTTTATGTGGATGGAAATTTAATGGCCACGCTTGTGGCATTATAGGATATGCTAAGACGAGTATAAGCGAGGATGGTCAATTGATAGTCTCGATCAACACCCGAAGATAAGTGAGACCGAGGATGGATTCCTACAGATAAGCATCTAAAGGCACCAGTTTATGGATATAAGAACTGATGTATGGATAGGATCTTGACGACCGTGCTTTCAGCCTAAGAGGACATGTTCGATCGAGGATAATCAAGGACAATCAGTGGATGGTTTCAATCAATGTTAAGAGACATGCGAGATCAGAAACGAATACCTAGATACAGGTATCCTTGGACTCCTCTGGTCTAGGATTGGGACAGAGAGAGTATAATCAGACCAACGGCAATTTAATGATTTGTCCCACGTTATTAATGTTCAATCGGTGCTCAAAGGTAGGTTGAATTAGAAATGATGCATGGATTCTGGCATCTGGAATGCTAAGCCCCGAAGTATAGTTTTGTGAGAAATGTGGATTACGGATCTTAAGGCTAGAATTAACACTAGAGGGGGAGAGGGTGAATAATGTTTTAAGAAGTTACTAATTCTTTTTGAGTTTATATTAATTTGGACACAAATGTTTGCAATATTCAGACACAGATATGATCACAGAATCAAACATAGATGCAAATATAAAGTAAAAGCAATAAAGGAAAGAACACACTGGATTTTATACTGGTTCGGAGTTACCCTACATCCAGTCCCGCAACACAAGCACAGATTTCCTTTCAAAATCAATTCTTACAATTACACCCTCAATTTCAATGCCACGAGGTACACCGCTCCAGATTCACAATCCTCTGGGTAGAGATACTTGATTTTACGGGCAATAAGTTCACCCAATTGATTTTCTAGGCTACAATCACACGTTTTCTAGCTTAATTGATTTTACAGGCTATGATCACACCATTTATCACTCAATTAATTACAAAGAAGTCTATAACTCTGAATAGCACTGGGATCTTATTGAGATAGTGATAGAGAATCAAACCAGAGATGATCTAGTTAATTCAATGGTGGTTTCGGTAGAGTAATGGTAAAAATGTATATAAAGGAATGTGGAAGAAGAAGAAGAGTGAAATCAGAGAATATATGAATGTAAATTCGTTTAAAACAACCCCTATTTATAGTAGAACAACAGCCATGTCCATTCGTGAAAGGATATGACGAATAGACACTTCCTTTGAAATTCAAACTTTTGAAATAAACTGTCACCTTATCGACAAGGGTCCCTTGGGGTTGGCCTAAGTAATTTTTGGTAATTTGTTTTTCTTTGAAAATAACTACTATCCTGTATTAAAACTATTTTTAAACTTTATAAATATACTTAACTATAGTTAAAATACTTAAATAAGTATAGAGAATAATATTTTGGTATATATAAAATTTTACTATAATTTTATATTTAAATCTAAGTATAAATATTAAAAGTCAATATATTATAATTAAAAGATATTTTAAAACCAAGGATAATTTGATTTTGAAAATAAAGATTATTTTTGAGGCTAAAAAGTATTTTAAAACCAGGATAATGTTTTTGATTCTTTTAAAAAGAAGATTTTGAAATCATTTTGAAATCAAGGTATAATTTTGTAAAACATTTGAATAAAAGTTAGTGGATACAAAACAATGTTCCACTGATTTTTTGTAGGTTCCATCCTACTTAGGGTTCCATCCCTTTAACGGGCTCGAAGTGGATTCCATTCCACGAATAAAATAGTTTTTAAGATGTCAGTGCTTTTCTAGGAGTTTTAACAAAATTCCTAACTAAATTACTTATATTGAAATCTTGAACTCTTGATAATCTTGATACTTATGAGTCTTGAATATTGATATCTTCGATCTTGAGTTTATCAATTCTTGAATCTCTATACTATACAGTCTTTATTCTTTGGTACCTGTATATATATCCTGCATATACATATATTCTAAATAATAATGTTTGCATTTATATTTTATAATCTTATTCTAAGGTTGTTGTCATCAAAACCATCTTCTCAGGGACTAATAATTTCCCCCTTTTTGATGATGACAACCTTTGTTTATAAAATATTACTTCTATCCTAATAACTCTCCCTAAAACTAATAACCCCCACTTAATCTATGCCTAACTATCCTATTTTATACTTCTCCCCCCTTTGTCATCAACCAAAAAAAACTAACTCCAAACTATATAACTCTCCCTTATTCTTGTACTAAAGTACCTGTAATAATAAAATATACAATGGAGTATATAATAGATAGATTAAGAGATAATTATAATGATAGTCATGATAACTAAACAAAGATCATATAAATATCAATGTGTATTTATACAGATTATGTTATGCACACCAATTATCAATCCACACCAAACCAAATCAAATCAATCTAAGCAATCAATTCAAATCAAACAAAGCAAACAAATAAAATCAAACATTACAAGGAACTTTCACCCATCATTCTTCTCCAAATATAGGGTCTGCTTTAATGGAATCTCAATTTTCATTTTCATTAGTGAGAGAGACTGGAGGATGTGCTTCATTTTCATTTTTGTGCAAGGAGGAAATCATCCATCGTCTCGTATCGAAATGCTTTTCTTGCTCCTTGATCATCTGCATTTGACTCAACTCTAAGTGTCGTTGATTGTGAAGAATGAAAGAAAGAATATTTTTGAAAGATTTAAGGGTTTCTTCAAGATTCTCGGTCAAACTATGAATTGGATTGGCCATATTTGAGTTTGTGGGAAGAAATATAGATAAAGTAGATAAGAAATGATTTTGAGTGATGAATTCTGGAAGAAATATGTATTTATAGGTGTACAAATTCGTTTGAAATGAATAGACACAAGGTAGTTATGCAAATTTCAAATTTAAAATGAAAAGTCATTTCTAACCAGTACTTGTCGACATGGTCTACGGGGGGTTGTCGACAGGGGTCAGTTAATTTTGATGACTCATTTAGATTTTGTGAATAATTGTGTGTGTCTGTGTATATATATATTTATATAACATACTAACATTTATTCTGCAGATAGGATAAGCTAGATAACAGAAAAGTAATTCAATTTCATTTAATAATAGAACGATACAATAATTAAACATTAAGAACTACACGAACATTTAAATCAAAACAAACTAAAACCAATACAACATGACATGAAAAGGTAGAACTAGTTAGAGGATGATGAAGATGAAGATAATCCAAGCTTCTTGCTGACTTTGGAGATAAACTTGTTCATCTTGGATGACATTTTATCCACTTTCTTACCAACGGACCATTTAAGTGTCCGTTGATTCTTAGCAAGAGTCTCATATGGTTGAAAAACATATGGAATTTTCATAAGAGAAATGTTTGAGTGATTAAAAACTTTTCTTGAAACAAATTCTTCTCCTTTGAAATCTAATCCAAAATAATTAAAAATTCGAGTGAGATAGATTCATGATACAAAGTGTTTTCACCCATTTCAAAAAACGAAATTCATCCAAAATAACTTGTGCCTAATTAATATCATAATTTTCAAAAATAGAAAAAAGTGCTGTGCAAACTTTTGAAGTTGGATTGTTAAAACTCCCAATCTTGGGGTCAAAGTATGTTGTAAAAGAAGATTAAAAATTCTAGCTTTTGGTCGAAAGTTTCGATTTATGAATTCAAAGTTATCATTTCCTTCGAAAATGTGATGAAATGTTTCATGATCATTTTCATCGATGTTAAAACTAGAAAGATCCATTCCCGTGCTCTTGCAATTGAGAATGGTACCCAAAATATCACAATTTAAGATTATTCTAGTGCCTTTGACACTACTCCAAATTTCATCATCGTTTCTATTATAAAATCCATGGTTGAGATTTGCATAGAAAATTTTAACTAGATTTGGATAACAAACGAAGTCATTTAGTGAAGCATTAACAAGACTAAGAACTTGATTGTTTGCAAAAAGAGAATCGATTTCATAAGTAGAGAAATCATGAAATAAAGCAAACTTCCTGGAATGGGCTTTTCCATAGTTAACATAGTTGATATATGCTTTTATAGCCTCTGGATTATTGAAATGTTGCTCTTTTATCTTTCTGGAAATTCTCATTGTGGAAGGGTTGCTTGAAGAAGCCATTAGAGTAGAGAGTAGAGAGTTTGATATTTTGAAATAAGAGTTTGAATTTGAAAATGAAAGTGAAAAGTTGTGATAAGAGATAGTAAATAAATAGATTCTCAAGGGACATGTTCTCTGGTCAAAAGGTGACTTTTCAGAGACTTGAATGAAGTGAAAAGATGGAGGGAAATTCAACATTTGAATTCAAATTTAAATTTCAAATTTCTGTAACCTTGTCGTCGATAGGCGTCTTTGAATTTTCATGATTTATTTCTCTTAATTATTCAAATATATATATATTATTTTTAATGTCTATATATATGTGGAATATTACTAGAATTATAGTATATTCCATAAAATATAATGATACTTTTTAAATAAAAATAATAATAAAATAATAGTAAAAAATAATAAAAATAAAAATTTTAAAAATTCATACGACACCCAATTCAAAATCAACCAAACAAGCATCCAATCCCAAGCATGCAATTTCAACCAATGTATTGTAAACGTGTACCTTCTTCTGAATTCGTTTCTCTGAATTCGTAGGAGTCGTGAACTATTGTGAAACACATATTTGAATTACCCATCTTCTGATCATCATCGCTTGAGGACGATTCTGAGTCATCTAGAGTAGTAGTAAATGCACGTTTTCATTTCTTTGTGGAATCATTGTTTATAGGAAGATTTTGCCTATCTGGATGCGGACAGTCTCTTTTTGTATGGCCCGGTTCGTCACAGTTGAAACATTTGATATAGTTTGACACTATGTTATGATTACCAGAGTTCTTATAGTTGTTTCTCTTGAGATTATTCATCTATCTGTATTTCAGGAATTTCCGAAAGTTCTTGGTCATAAAGGCTATCTCTTCATCATTATCGCTGTTTGAGTCTAATCCATCGGTCAATGCATTGAATGCAATTGATTTCTTTTCAGATGCATTGCTTTCTCTTCTCCCAATCATTTGGACTTCAAACGACATTAGATTTCCAATTAGTTCTTCTATCTTTAAGGTACTGATGTCATTTGCCTCTTCGATCGCAAGTGTCTTTTGATCCCATTCTGGAGTAAGAGAATTTAAGATTTTTTTGAATTAATCTTCTTCCGAAAATTCCTTTCCCAAGGATATTAGAGAATGCACAATATTTTGAAATCTACTATACATATCTGAAATAGACTCATTATAATTCATTTAAATAATTGAAACTGATTTGGGAGCATGGAAATTTTGGTATGTTTAACTTTGCTTGTTCCTTCGTGAGTAATTTGCAAAGTTTTTCAGATTTCGTATGCAGACTTACAAACTGACACCCTATTTAATTCATTCCTATCAAGTGAATAAAATAGAATATTCATAGCTTTAGAGTTGTCTTGTGCAACGGTCTTTTGCTCAACAGTCCATTGTGCAAAATCAGTTGTGGGTTCAAAATATTCAATCCGTGTGATATTCCAAGTGTCTAGTCCTATAGATTGTAAATATATTTTCATCCTACATGCCCAATATGCATAGTTACTGCCATTAAAAAGTGGTGGTCTGATAGTAGACTGACCTTCTAAAAATGAACTAGTGACAGGGATAATAGAACAAGTGTTGGTAGTAGTAACAGTACCAGTTTTGGTAATCATTTTGAAAAATTTTCAAAATTCAGATTGTGAAACTTTGAAAACCTTGCTCTAATACCAAATGCGAGAAATGTGGATTATGGATCTTAAGGCTAGAATTAACACTAGAGGGGGTGAATAGTGTTTTAAGAAGTTACTAATTCTTTTTGAGTTTATATTAATTTGAACACAAATGTATGCAATATTTAGACACAAATATGATCATAGAATCAAACACAGATGCAGATATAAAGTAAAAGCAATAAAGAAAAGAACACACTGGATTTTATACTAGTTCGGAGTTACCCTACATCCAGTCCCGTAACACAAATACAAATTTCCTTTCAAAATCAATTCTTACAATTACTATAGGATCAATTTCACCCTAGAGGGGGGTGAATAGGGTGATGCTATCAATTATAAAAATTATTGCGGAAGTTTATAAAATATTTTCAACACAGATATATCAAAATAGCAGCACAGATAATAGCAGAATAATAAATGCAGAAATAGAACGACACAGAATTTACCCAGCTTTGACAAAACCCTGCCTACGTGCTGCCCCCAAGGTTTCTACTAGAAATTAAGCAGTCAGACGGTTACACACATAAACTCGTGACACCCGCTATCGACTAGCCTTAACTCTATGCTCAAAACTCTTCCACAACTCAGCCACTGAGTTGTGAATTCTCAAACTACGCCACGTAGTTTGTCCCCTAGTCACACGACTAGAAATTACATAGAAATTTGAAAGGAAAAATACAATTTAAAAACAAAACAAAACAAAACAAAAAAAACCCTAATTAAAGAATTATAAGCCTTATAATTATAAACCTAGTACAAAGGACGGCCCAAAGTATTCTTCCTCCTTTTCTTTTATCGGCCCGTTCCTTTATATTTGTGATAATGCCGGCTCTCGTTTGTTCGTTCCTCTGAAATTAGGGTTTTGGCAATTGAGGTGCCGATTGATCGTTGGTTGATTACAATGCTTATTGTACTGCTTTGCTTCGGCAATCGACCGTTTCTTCGATTCTCATACGGCTGCTTCAATTCGATCGAGTTCGATTTAGACTTCGGTATGTAATTTATGCCTTTTTGCATTATTCGTTAGTTTGCTTGAACTCGATGATATTGTCGATGATGTTACTTTTTTATATAGGGTTCGAACCCCCATATTTTCGTTTGTATATTTTATACGAATTTGTCAAATAATTTAGTTTGAATTCGTCTCGGCCACTGATTTTCGTATAGACGATAGTGATGATTTCTGACTTTGTCAATTACATATATTTGTTACTTGATTCCCATGGCTTGTTTTGGTTTTTCTTGGTCATCACGGTGTTGAATTCTTTGACACTTGATTTTCATTTTCGTTCTTCATTTTCTTTGACTTCGGTCTCACGGCCTTGACTTGAATTTGCAAATTGACTTCGGCACTTGACATTGTCGAACTCTGCTCGATATGAAATTCTGGTGGCTTCACTTGCACATTTAGGTTGTTGTTCTTTTGGCACTGCTTACTATTAGTGTTCATGTAGCTTGACTTAAGTTCGAGTTGCTGCCATTTACTGTTGCACTGCTTCATTGATACATATGTATGTCTTGTAGAAATGTTGCATTCACTTGCATCCATATTATCACCGTATCATGTTTGAGATTGCTCATTTGACCTGCTGTGGCCTTCACTTGATATTGTCACAGACCTATACAGTTGTCTGGTTCATTGGTGTTTGATCATTCATGTTGTTCATGCTGTCTGGATTAGTGCAGTGTGCATTTTAGCTTGTAACTGTGTCACAGTGATGCATCAAGTTGGTTGTGTTTGAAACTCGAACTCTGTTGGTTCATCATTGTTGTTTCCCTGTTCACTACAGAAGGATTTGGTTCATTTTCATGTGTTGTTTGTATACCACTTGGTCAAGCTTTTCTTGTGTGGTCAGTTCCACTTACTGTTCTGGTTTGATGTACTTCATTGAGTTTGACTTGTATTTATAAGCTGGTCTGGTTCACTGTATACTTGGTGCCTGGCCTTTAACTTTGTCTTGTTCGACATGAAATGGTTCATCACTGTTTTATGTGTTTGCAGCCTCCACATATACTTGATGTCTAATTGCCTCGAGATTTTTTGCGCACAAAAATATATATATACACTGTGTTTTGAACTTTAGCTTGACATTGAATCTGTTATGTTGTCACTGTGTAGTTGCTATGCACTGTGCATATCACTGCATTGCTTCGAGTCAGGTTACATACTGTTTTTGTTGATTTTTTTTAAGTATGGGCATGTGTACTATCTATGATATGTTGCTCCTTGATTTGTATTTGCATGCTCGCTGCTGCTTTGAATTCATATTATTGCTGTATACCTATCTTTTTGAAATTTCTTCACCATTGGCCTTTGACATGTGTTCATGTACATTTGGGCCTGGTTTTATTTCTCTTGACCGTTTTATTGAACTTGCACTTTTGTTGAATCCAGCTTGGAGCTCGGGTTTGACCTTGTGCTGATATTGTGATATTATTTTTTATTGCACTTGAGTTGAACCCGGTTTTTTATTTGGGTTTGACCTGTGCTCCCTGTCTTTGTAGATTTATCAAGTGTATATTGGTGTGCACGGCTTTATGACATGTACAATGATACACTGTGCATGTCACAAGCTGTTCGTGTATGATGAATTCAAAATTAAATGATGACGAACAACCCAAATAACTAAGGCAAATATTATTTTCGAAATCCATATTTTATTTTACACTGCAAAAATATTTTCTTTTCAATTTTACTGCGTTAGTATTTATTTTTGCAGATTGCTTAGATGTTGGATTCAAGGTGAAGATAAAATACGAGTGAATGAGTGAATTGTACTGAGGACATTTATAAATGAAAGATTGTGATGTAATTGAATTTATATTGTAATCAAAATTGTGTATGTATAGTGAGAGCTCGAATTTGTACTATTCAAATTGTAATAAATATTTGTTTGAATAAAATATCTGTTTGAATTTAAATATTGTGTTATTTATTTTATTCAGCAAATATTTATTTAATTATGTGAAAAATAAAATAGTACATTAACAAATACATTATATATATATATTTATTATCATCAGACAAAAATATATACTCGCATATTCAACAATCTCCCCCTTTTGATGATAACAAACATATATTTAAGATTTTGAATTTGTTAAATGTATTTGACCATTCAATTTTCTCCCCCTATTTGAATGCATCCTCTCTACATAAAGATCCCCCTTCATATATGCATACAATTAAAAATATGTAAACGAGCCTAGATGCAAATAGAAAATATTTGACATTTTCTTGACTTTATTTGACAAAATCTTAACTTTTCTCTCCCCATTTTGTTAAGCAAAAGAGTAATAGTGTTAGGAAAATGGAGATAAAGTGATAGATATTAATGTAACATTAAAACTCAATCAAATATAAATATTAAATTTCAATAAAAAATCAAACAAAAATCATAAATACTCTGCTAGGTGCATATTTCACTTTTAGAATGATGGGAATGATGTCATCATATAAAACCATACAGTTGTATCTATTTGTGGTACATTTATATCAGGAATTTGAATATCTACCAACCATGCATAACCGTTACGACTTTTAAATGAGATTAGTAGTATTCCAATTTTCTTTTAAAAATATGAATTCAAGTATCTTCTAACCACGCATAACCGTGAGGACTTTTAGATGGGATTAGAATCAACTTGTTTATTTAATAAATCAATTTTGATATGTGTTCCACACATGCATAACCGTGAGGACTTTTAAATGAGCATGGAAGCACATAATCAAAAATTCCAAGTAATTCACACATGCATAACCGTGAGGACCTTTAAATGAGAGTGAATATTTTGGATTTTTTTAATTTTAAAAAAAAATATAAGATGAAAAATGAAAAATGAATGATTCCTGTTTAAAGTACCACATATCGAAAAACTATATTGAATTTCGATGAGTGATGGTCGTTAGAAATATGATAGAAATAGGGATGGTCATTGAATTTTTACCAACAAAAAGTTTTTATAACTCTTGTTCAAATTTCTAAAGAAATTTACTAAATATACCATCTCAAGTTATAATATATGATTAATATTAACACTCATCACTTATTCAATCACTGTTTATCTTTTTGATAATTAGCAGGGAGTCAGATTAGTCAATGTAGTCATTTAAGCTCAAATTCAAAAATAATTATCATATCAAATTTTCAAAATGACTAATCCGTAACAAGGTTAAAAAAATGATTTTCTAGAAGGGATTTTATAAGAAAAATGTATGCTTTTTGAAAATTATTTGAAATGAAAAATATGCAGATATTTTCTTTGAAACCGATGCAGTTACTAAATGTCTCAACATAAATCACATTCCACTAGTAATTTTTCTATCAACTAGATTACCAGTGTAATCTGCATCTGAATTTTTCTTTCACTCAAAATTATCATTTGGTTAATGTTATAGACCATATCGTGAAATTTTCAACAACTTGAAATCCTCTTTTTTCAACTTTTTAAATGAATATTCTTTTGAATTTTAATTGAAGCCATGTAAATAATCAAAAACCATGAATATAGAGTTAGCCGTAAAATAATCAAATGTATTATCATCAACCAATAAAACAATATTATCAATCCAAACTAATATATATGAAGTAGTTCAAAGACTTTAGAGATTTTAATAGTGTTCTTGGCATTAGAATATAATTGGCCAACAATTTTGAAAAAGTCAGAATCAACATCATCGTTTATTTCATCATCACATTACTGGCTGATTTAGTTCAGATTACGGTGCATATTATCACATTTAATATATCGTTCAAAATATACTATTGCCTGTTTTACCTTTACGATAATTTTTCGTTGTCGTCCGTTGTGATTTTGCCACCTTTATACTAGACGAAGGAACATTACTTTATCGCCCGTTGTGTTCCTGGAACTGCCAGAATCCAAGTAACACTATTGTAGTTCCTTAGCCTGCCACCACACCTACACGAGAGAATATTTTTATGACCTATTTGTTTTTATAAGTCCGTTGTTGTTAGTGGAAAATAATTTTGGAAAATAATTTTCTGGAGACCCAAAACTATTTATATAAGTTACTTTCGGCACCCAGATTTGTTTAACTTTGAGAGATTTTATATTTGTGCCTTTTGGACCCAAATTGGTATAGTTTTCACGTGTTTGGGTGTATACCAACAATTGTTTTGATTGTGTCCAAATTTTCTACAAATTGTGCACATTGAATTGACATGATTAATTTCATTTCTAACATTTTCAGATTGATTATATCCAAGTCCTTGTCTAACTATATTAATAGTTTGTTTTCCTAATAGCATATTCAACGATTTTTCACTTTTTGAAAATTTATCTAAAGTCGTTGACAGTTGTTGGACTTGTGTTATGAGAGATTCATTTTCGTTTAACAATTGTGTGCACCATTTAATAGAATTTTCTCTTCTTGTATTTTCACTCTCTTTTAAAATCAGAATTTAATTTTCAAGTGATGTTATATTAATTTCTGATTTTTTAAATTCTTCTTCAAACAATGGACACTTGTCACACTTAGGGCACTTATTTTGATAGTTTTTAACTAATTGTTCAAGCTGTTCATTTACTTCAATCAAACTATCTCTTTGTGATTCAATTTTAGCATATTTCTCCCTAAGTTGTTCAAAACAGCCATTTACTTCGTGGAAATATATAAGTAATTCATAGTGAGTAAGTTTTGATACCTCGCTTGGCTCGTCATCGTCGCTATCAGTTATATTACCTTGAAGGCACATATCTGCTTTCTCACTCTCATTGCTAGTACTTTGATTATCTTCATCATTTGTATTCCATGTGGCTGCAAAACTTTTCCTTTTTGACTTCTTTTCTTGGCTGTGTTGAAGTCGAGGACAATTGGACTTGATGTATCTGGGTTTGTTGCACTTATGAAAAATGATCCCGTGTTCTTCTGATTTGTCTAGTGCTTTGATTATTCTGCTTTTCAATTGTTGATTTGAAGCCGAATTTCCGTATTTGTGTTTCCACTTTTTGAATCTCTTTATTAGTAGCGCCAGCTCAGCTGCTTCATCATCATCATTCTCATCACTACTGCTTTTTGCCAATCCTATTAAGCTCGTTTCTTTAATTGAGTCGATTGAGGATGATTTCTCATTGTTATAGACTTTTGCACCATATATTGCATCAAAAGCATTCCAGATTTCCTGTGCATTTTCACATTGAGAGATAAAGTTAAAATTATCTTGATTAATATGAGAATACAATATATGCATGGCAAGAGCATTAATCGAGATAATTTTCTCATCTGTTATATCACACCCATTTTCAATAATATCCCAACATTTAATATTAACAGGTTTTAAATAAAATTCCATTTTAAATTTCCAATTTAAAAAATCCATCCCGTAAAAAATACGAGGGATGATATTAGACCGACCCTCAGCAAAAGTAACCATTTTAAAAAAATTCAAATATGTAAAAAAATTGGTCTTTGAAAAATCAAACTTTTTAAAACAAAAATGGCTTTTGTACCTAGCTCTGATACCACTTGTAGGATCGATTTCATCCTAGAGGGCGGTGAATAGGGTGATGCTATCAATTACAAAAATTATTGCGGAAGTTTATAAAATATTTTCAATACAGATATATCAAAATAGCAGCACAGATAATAGCAGAATAATAAATGCAAAAATAGAACGACACAGAATTTACCCGGCTTTGGCAAAATCCTGCCTATGTGCTGCCCCCAAGGTTTCTACTAGAAATTAAGCAGTCAGACGCTTACACACATAAACTCGCGACACCCGCTATCGACTAGCCTTAACTCTACGCTCAAAACCCTGCCACAACTCAGCCACTGAGTTGCGAATTCTCAAACTATGCCACGTAGTTTGTCCCTTAGTCACACGACTAGAAATTACACAGAAGTTTGAAAGGAAAAATACAATTTAAAAACAAAACAAATACCCTAATTAAAGAATTATAAGCCTTATAATTATAAACCCAATACAAAGGCCGGCCCAAAATATTCTTCCTCCTTTTCTTTTATCGGCCCGTTCCTTATATTTGTGATAATGCCGGCTCTCGTTCGTTCGTTCCTCTGAAATTAGGGTTTTGGCAATTGAGGCGCCGATTTATTATTAGTTGATTACAATGCCTATTGTACTGCTTTGCTTCAGCAATCGACCGTTTCATCGATTCTCGTACGGCTGCTTCAATTCGATCGAGTTCGATTTAGACTTCGGTATGTAATTTATGCCTTTTTGCTTTACTCGTTAGTTTGCTTGAACTCGATGATATTGCCGATGATGTTACTTGTTTGTATAGGGTTCGAGACCCTACATTTTCGCTCGTATATTTTATACGAATTCGTCAAATAATTTTGCTTGAATTCGTCTCGGCCACTGATTTTCATATAGATGATAGTGATGATTTCTGACTTTGTCAGTTTCATATATTTGTTACATGATTCCCACGGCATGTTTTGATTTTGCTTGGTCGTCACGGTGTTGAATTCTTTCACACTTGATTTTAATTTTCGTTCTTCATTTTCTTTGACTTCGGTCTCACGGCCTTGACTTGAATTTGAAAATTGACTTCGGCACTTGATATTGTCGAACTCTGCTCGATATGAAATTCTGGTGGCTTCACTTGCACATTTAGGTTGCTGTTTTTTTGGCACTGCTTACTGTTAGTGTTCATGTAGCTTGACTTGAGTTCGAGTTGCTGCCATTTATTGCTGCACTACTTCATTGATACATATGTATGTCTTGTAGAAATGGCATTCACTTGCATCCATATTGTCACCGTATCATGTTTGAGATTGCTCATTTGAGCTGCTGTGGCCTTCACTTGATATTATCACAGACCTGTACACTTATTTGGTTCATTGGTGTTTGATCATTCATGTTGTTCATGCTGTCTGGATTAGTGCAGTGTGCATTTTAGCTTGTAATTGTGTCACAGTGATGCATCAAGTTGTTGTGTTTGAAACTCGAACTCTATTGGTTCATCATTGTTGTTGCTCTGTTCACTACAGAAGGATTTGGCTCATTTTCATGTGTTGTTTGTTTACCACTTGGTCAAGCTTTTCTTGTGTGTTCAGTTCCACTTGCTGTTTTGGTTTGATGTACTTCATTGAGTTTGACTTGTATTTATAAGCTGGTCTGGTTCACTATATACTTGGTGCCTGGTCTTTGACTTTGTCTTGTTTGACATGAAATGGTTCTTCACTGTTTTATGTGTTTGCAGCCTCCACATATACTTTATGTCTGATTGCCTCGAGATTTTCTACGCACATATATATACACACACTGTATTGTGAGTTGCAGCTTGACATTGAATCTGTTATGTTGTCACTGTGTAGTTGCTATGCATGGTGCATATCACTGCATTGCTTCGAGTCAGGTTGCATACTGTCTTTGTTGATTATTTTAAGCCTGGGCATGTGTACTATCTATGATATGTTGCTCCTTGATTTGTATTTGCATGCTCGCTGCTGCTTTGAATTCATATTATTGCTGTATATCTATCTTTTTGAAATTTCTTCATCATTGGCCGTTGACATTTGTTCATGTACATTTGGGCCTGATTTTGTTCTCTTGACCGTTTTATTGAACTTGCACTTGTGTTGAATCCAGCTTGGAGCTTTGGTTTGACCTTGTGCTAATACTGTGACATTATTTTTTATTGCACTTGCGTTGAACCCGGTTTTTCATTTGGGTTTGACCTGTGCTCACCTGTCCCTGTAGATTTATCAAGTGTATATTGGTGTGCACGGCCTTATGGCATGTACAGTGATACACTGTGCATGTCACAAGCTGTTCGTGTATGATGAATTCAAAATTAAATGATGACGAACAACCCAAATAACTGAGGCAAATATTATTTTCAAAATCCATATTTTATTTTACACTGTAAAAATATTTTCTTTTCAATTTTACGGCGTCAGTATTTATTTTTGCAGATTGCTCAGATGGTGGATTCAAGTTGAAGATAAAATACGAGTGAATAAGTGAATTGTAGTGAGGACATCTGTAAATGAAAGATTGTGATGTAATTGAATTTATATTGTAATCAAAATTGTGTATGTGTAGTGAGAGCTCGAATTTGTACTATTCAAAATTGTAATAAATATTTGTTTGAATAAAATATTCGTTTGAATTTAAATACTGTGTTATTTATTTTATTCAGCAAATATTTATTTAATTATGTGAAAAATAAAATAGTACATTAACAAATACATTTAAATGAATATATATATATTTATTATCATCAAACAAAAATCATATACTCACATATTCAACAATTACACCCTCGATTTTAAGGCCATGAGGTACACCGCTCCAGATTCACAATCCTCTGGGTAGAGATACTTGATTTTACGGGCAACAAGTTCACCCAATTGATTTTCCAAGCTACAATCACACCTTTTCTCGCTTGATTGATTTTACAGGCTACAATCACACCTTTTCTCACTCAATTAATTACAAAGAAGTCTATAACTCTGAATAACATTGGGATCTTGTTGAGATAGTGATAGTGAATCAAACCAGAGATGATCTATTTAGATTCAATGATGATTTCGAAAAAGCAATGGTAAAAATGTACATAAAGAAACATGGAAGAAGAAGAAGAGTGAAATTAGAGAATATATGAATGTAAATTCGTTTAGAACAACTCCTATTTATAGTAGAACAACAGCCATGTCCATTCGTGAAAGGATATGACGAATAGACACTTCCTTTGAAATTCAAACTTTTGAAATAAACTGTGACCTTGTCGACAAGGGTCCCTTGGGGTTGTCGCAGGCCTAAGTAATTTTTGGTAATTTGTTTTTTTTTAAAATAACTTCTATCTTATATTAAAACTATTTTTAAACTTTATAAATATACTTAACTATAGTTAAAATACATAAATAAGTATAGAGAATAATATTTTGGTATGTATAAATATTAAAAGGTAAATATATTATAATTAAAAGATAGTTTAAAACCAAGGATAATTTGATTTTGAAAATAAAGATTATTTTAAGGCTAAAAGGTATTTTAAAACCAGGATAGATGTTTTTGATTCTTCTAAAAAGAAGATTTTGAAATCATTTTGAAAACAAGATATAATATTGTAAAACATTTGAATAAAAGTTAGTGGATACAAAACAATGCTCCACTAGATTTTTCATAGGTTCCATCCTACTTAGGGTTCCATCCCTTTAACGGCTCGAAGTGGATTCCATTCCACGAATAAAATAGATTTTAAGATGTCGGTGCTTTCATAAGAGTTTTAACAAAATTCCTAACTAAATTACTTATATTGAAATCTTGAACTCTTGATAATCTTGATACTCATGAGTCTTGAATCTTGATATCTTCGATCTTGAGTTTATCAATTCTTGAATCTCTATACTGTACAATCTTCATTCTTTGGTACCTGTATATATATCCTGCATATACATATATATCTAAACAATAATGTTAGTATTTATATTTTACAATCTTATTCTAAGGTTGTTTTCATCAAAACCACCTTCTCAGGGACTAACAAGTTTCACCCATGGCCTAGCAGGACATGGTTTGCCGAGGTTTAATGGTGAAATTCTATAAACAATATTGATCATCCCAAGTTATCAGCATGACAGAAGGCATCATGTTAAGAATGTCCAAATCGCTATTTCCTAGAAATAAAAAACAATATGGAACTCGAATGACTAATAACTGGTTAAATGTCGACGAAAACTTGACCTGGAAGAAATTGGAATAACCGGAAACTCGGTTGAATAATATTTTTGTTTAGCCAAAAGGAAAAACTTTAGCAACAATAAAATAGAACTAAATAATGGAATATAACTAAAGAAATTGCAGGAACTTTACTTACATGTACATAGTTGCAGTAAGTAAAAGCATTGCACAAACATAGGCATGTATAATATGGATAAATTGTAGTACATGTAGCTATGTAATATATACAAGTAACTATGTCTAGGCAGGAATAGTATATAAAGTGCGGAAATGTAAACGGAATAGAGATTGAAATAGAAAAGTTGTCGTTCAATACAATCAAACTTTGTATACAATTGATGTAAGGGCCGGTCCTGCACAAGCATGTCCAACGTACAATAGGGAAACAAAAGTACAACACAAAAAGAGACCAAAAGAAACTATCTTGTCATCACTGGTCAAAAACTAATGAACTTATTTCTTGTGCACCTTCTTCGTTCTCTTTTCACCCTTACCACCCTGGCTACGTGAACCATCACAAGGCCTCTTCTAACTCTTCTTACTCTGTGAAGTGCTACCTTTAGATTGAGTGGTTTTTCCTTTAGTAATAATACTGGTAGGTCTTCAGAACGATCAGCAGGGGGCTTAGAGGTCTCCATTATGGTACCGTTGCTACTGCCCTTCGGGGCCTTAATGGCGATGGGAATGACTCTTAGAGAAGGCTTTGGCTCCTCAGTTCCCATGGGCTTTTCATGGCCATGTTCGATCTTGACTTTGACTTTACAAATATCAAGCTTTAACTTCACCATGGAAATGGATCTGGTCGGGCCCGAGGTGTTGGTAATGGTGATGCTTTACCCGAGGGACAAAAAGTGTCATCTAATCCCTCCAAACCCGCTATTCTCTCTAAATCGAGACAAAGAATGGAGATGGTGGGAAGGTTTGGAATGACTAGTCCTATGGTCATAAAGATTAACTTGGTTGCGGTATTTCCGATTATTTGAGGGTGTTTTGGCTAATAATGGCAGTAGGTCCCGAGCCTTGAGTAATTGGTAGCGAAGGACGTGGAAGAGAAGGATGACCTATAAGATCACAAACAAAGTGGTAAAGATTACTAACAGTCTCAGGTGAGCATTGGAGTATCTCAAACACTGTTGAGATAAAGGATATACCTTCGTCGAACAGAGTCTCTTTGGTAGGAGATATGGCAATATCACCCTCTTCTAAGGCTAAAAGGATAGACTAAAAGATGGAAACATGAATGTAAGGTTCAACTGAAGTAGTAGCTACATAAGCTAGAATAATTTGGGTGGCCTTGGAGCTGGCCCTCCTTAGGTGATGGAATCTTTATTGCAAGCTCATAGGTTTTTGAAGATGGAGATTCTACATGGCCCGATGCACCTGGCCTAGTAGGAGCTTCATTAGAAGCTTTGGCAGCAGCGTCCTCTATAGCCAAGAACGTCATTCCCTCTTCAAATTTCAAAATGTCCTTAGCGTCGATATATTTTGTTTTCAGCTCATCTTCGGTGAGTGTTACCCGGCACCTTGGCCCAGTAACAAAACGGAGGATGCAAGAAGTTGTAATTGAATGTAAGCGAGCGTAATGTTAAGGATTGGTACACTTTGACTCACAATGGCGATTATTCTTAGTCGGCCTCGATGAGTAGGGGTCGATGTGTGATGGATGATGGGTCAATACTTGAAGTGCGGTTCGACTGTTCTCGGTCGGTTATTCTCGATCGGCTATATGCACTGGGTCGAGTCAGCAACAATGGTTTGGTAAAAGTAGGTCGGCTATAATGAAAAACTACATTAGGGTCGATCTTGATGTGGTCGGCATGTTTAGGAGGTTCGGTTTGGATGGTTCGGCTATGGAGAGGTCAGATCATGTGGATCAGCTATAAGTGGTTCGGCTTATGTGAGTCGGCATGTATCGTTCGGTCATGGTAGAAAAGTTAAGATGGGTCAGCCAGATAAGTTTCGGCCTTAATGGGTCGGCAAATATGGATCGGTTCGGTGCACAACAAGGGAGTTAGCATATTTTTGGGGTCAACAACAGGGTGATGCGATCGACATTGTTTTGCTTCGTGATACACCACAAGTTGCTCCGGGTCTCTTGAGAGCTTGCTTCGAGTCAGCTACGAGATGACCCCAGTTCGGCCATAGAGGGTCGACTACACATGGTTCGGCCAAAGTAGTTTGGCATTTCCTGACTCGGTCAATTTGAATTAACGCTTGTGGGCTGAGCTACCTTGGTCATGGGCCTGCATAGGGGAACTAGCCTATCTTCGTCTATAAATAGTGGGGTAGAGGTCACAGTTGAAGGGGCCTTTTTTTGAAAATTCCCGCGAGACTCTGCCATTTTCTGTACTCGTTTCTTTCCTATTCAAACTTGTATTCAAGTTGTTTGTTTACGGATTGTATCTGTACTCAAGTGATTAGAAAAGTAATAAAGATCACATTCAAAGTGGACGTAGGCAATTACGCTGAACCACTATAAATATGGTGTTCTCATTTTTTTATTGTTCGTTTTGCACTCAATTGCATTACTTCTCTTTTTAATTTAGTTTATTCATTAATTTCTCTACACAATTCTATTCAAGGGTGTTAGTGACCAATTTTGATGCTAACATTTTGATCTTTCAATAAGAATTGGATTCTCAGCTGGATTGGATCTCATCATCTATTGGTGGATTTCAATATTCACGAGATAGATCCAGCTTTCAACAGATAAATTCTCGTTCTACTCAGATTTGAAGGAAATCTATGGAACTAAATCAATTTCCCATGAAGTTGAAGGAAAAGATGATGCTAATGTTCGACATCGTGAGAATAATGTTTAACTGGGTTTCATATCGATGATCGTGGATGTTCGAACTCAAGTACATTCGTGCCGAAGTTCAAATGTTCAAATCCATTGAAATTCACGTATAGGTGATCAAGTACTAAATTTCACAAATAGGACTGGAAAATGGCCAACTCTTCCATAAAGCAAGGACCGATCCCTCCTCTAGGCTATGTAGCCTTGGCAAAATTCAAGTATCAAATGCCTCAGCCGATCCCCTTTTTAATAATACCAATCCCATTTTAATAATCTTCTCCTGTCATTGATTTCAAAATATAAGAGCAAAGTGTTTTCTACAAGAAGAAAAAAACTCATTGATACAAAGATCAGCGTAAACATATGTTTTCTTTCAACTTAAGGATCACGGTAATCAATCTCAAGTATGCACTCATTCAAAAAAATTATTACAAGAAAATTCCAGCAAATACAAGAGAGAGAAAATGGAATCAATATCGATCCATGTTCCCATTTCTAAACAATCAAACAACCCTTGAATAACAATCTTGATGCTGCAATCTTCATAAAAACATGGTAATCCCAACACCAAGACTACATGTTCATTCAATCAGAATCCTGACATATTACATGCCTACAACCGATCATGCAAACTAAGTCACACCAATCCCTCATGCGGCATATACCACATCCGATCCCTTTAATCCACTCCATTTCCTCCACAAATTCCAGTGCGAAACCTTCAATCGATCCTTGCATTCCCACAATCCATCAACATTGCAAGATTTCAAAACCAAAATTTCAATTCCTCCTTCTCACGACCAATCCCTATGCTCCTTCTTCGCTTCCATTTGAACCAAATATGTAGTCTAGAAGAGGAGGGTTTGGTCCACAGAAATGAGAAAAAGGGTTGGTGAGCAATTGGAGAGGGATCAGATCGATGAGCAATCACAGAGGGATCGGGTCAGTGAGCAATTAGAGAGGGATCAGATCGGTGAGCAAGAGAATTTAGTAGAAGGGATCGGTAAAAATAATTTTAAGAAAAAACTGAAGGGATCAGATCTGTTTTGATAAATGAAGCAAAAGTGAGGAAAACATAAACTAAGGCATTACCTTAAGAAGAAATGCAGCATGCTTTCACTATGCTACAAATTGGCTGTCAATGTGACATATAGGGATCATACTTCGACCCCTCAAAATTTCTAAAAAGAAAAATCAAATCCTTACTCCAAAGAAAATGTAGATGGGGTTCGACCTATTAGAAAAATAATAAAAAAATCGGGTACGATCCAAATTTTAAGAAAAAGGTTCTAAAAAATATTTCGGATGCAATGCATTCGAACCCGTGCCGCAACGCGATACCCTCGCATGCTTCATTTGAAATCAACCCAAAGACGATGCATTCTATCCACTTCCCATACGTCTTGTGATAGGCCAGGGCTTAGAGGATCAGGCGACATCTTTTGAATGACAATCAGGGAACGGACAAACAACCGCTACTCAAATGATACTCCCAAAAATTGGAGAACATAGATGAGATGTTTCAAAGAAATGTTGTTCACTAACATAGCACTTCAAATTCAGTGACTCTAAGAATGATTCAAAGCAATTTATTCCAAATGCTAAGCAGGATACCATATTGATCGCGTTTGAGGGGAATCGAGCCCCAGATATATTTTGACATCTAGTTAGCTGGAGAGCCTCCTACTACCTTGGATCGTTTCTATTACAAAGTGAATCGGAACCAAAGCGAGGAGGAGCAGAGTAGACTCATAGACATAACAATACAGGCTTGTTGGCTAAGGACTCAGACTCTAGTAGACGAACCAAGATCTCAAAATTCGACTCATATGCGGCTTTGAAAGATTCAATCGATATCCTCTACTTAGAGACTCATGACTCAAAGCAATACTAAAAACCGGCCTCAAGGGACAAAGCCTAAAGAAAATGGGGGAATGTTGTATATTCCAAAATTCACACTGATCCTAACACTGGCGATTACAAACACCTCCGAGGTGTGATCGAAAAGCTGATTCGGAAAGGAAAGCTTCAATAGTACATGCAAGCCTTGTAGAATGGTGAGCCAGGAACTTCAGATCCCATTAATAAAGAACCCTAATATTTAATTGGATCGTTGGCAGTTGACATCCCACTAGAAGGGGCTTGGGGGAGAGTTGAATAGCGAGCACACGATGCTGCTCCATTTATCAATGAGATTGATACCAATCTTCTTTGGATTATTTCTATTTCTATTTCAATTGTGCTTTGAATTACGACCGACTTGAACTAAACTTCTTCCAAAATGATGCAGGTGGCCAAGTACTCAGAGCTGGCCGCTAACCAATCCATGCAGACCTTGATCGGACCTATGGAGTTTCATCAAGACGAGCATGATTCGATAGTTCATCATCAACTATGTGCCTTTGATTTGGGGCCAAGGAATAGAGATTGAAAAGCTCGTCACGGTCAGAGCCCAATACAAAGAGAACATGATCAATCATCCATTCATCGATCTCCACGCTTGACTTGGAGACCTAAGCAAGGCTTGGAATGAATATGGCCCGATCATCCTCTCAAATCGAGTCATTAAACAAAGTTCGACAAAATAAAAATGCCTTTCCTGAAGCTCAATGATGCCGAGATCTGTCTACAGTTGACTTGATTTGATCATCTACACATCAAATCTTACCACGAACACAAAAGGTAGTTCGAAAGCCCGACTTGAAGTAGCTGTGATGGACTGCCTACTGGTCAACCATCGCTCTCAATACATGGACATGACTGCACCTTAAAACATATGCAACTTATTTTGTCTACTCAATAATCCATTATCCTTGATTTCTAGAAAGAGATGCGAAGCAAATTGTTCGAGACTTGATTGTCCAACCCCAGCATGGATGTGATCCAACTATCAATCATATACCTCCTTACATGACTTGATTGGAAGAGATACAATCACTGAGTGGATGAGAATCGACCGTCTATTTTTCAAGTTTTGTCCTTGATGTTGGGGACAGAGCCCCATTCTATGAGCAAACGCGGTACGACTGTTCATTTGACAACATTAGTCTCGATGTGGTAATTGAAATACAAATCAAATGGGGTGGAAATATGACCGCTCTAAACAAAAATCTCTAAGTCCCTGAAGCGAACTAGAGTACTCTGAGTCCCCAGAGTGTAGATTAGAGTATAAATGACTTAGGAAAAATCTCTAAGTCCCTGAAGTAGACTAGAGTACTCTGAGTCCCCAGAGCACGGACTAGAGCATGAACGAATTAAGGAAAATATCTAAGTCCCTGAAGCGGACTAGAGTACTTGAGTCCCCAGAGCATGGACTAGAGTACAAACAATTCGATAAAAATCTCTAAGTCCCTAAAGCGGACTAGAGTACTCTTAGTCCCCAGAGTGCGGACTAGATTATAAGCGACTTGAGGAAAATCTTTAAGTCTATGAAGCGGACTAGTGTACTCTGAGTCCTCGGAGCGTGGACTAGATTATAAACGACTCGAGAAAAATCTCTAAGTCCCTGAAGTAGACTAGAGTACTCTGAGTCTCCAGAGTGCGAACTAGAATATAAACAACTTGAGGAAAATCCTAAGTTTCTGAAGCAGACTAGAGTACTCTGAGTCCCTAGAGCGTGGATCTGAGCATAAACGACTCGAGAAAAATTTCTAAGTCCTTGAAGCGGACTAGAGCACTCTGAGTCCCTAGAGCGCGAACTAGAGCATAAATGGCTTGACGAAAATCTCTAAGTCCCTAGAGTGGACTAGAGTACTCTGAGTCCCCGGAGAACGGAATAGAGTATAAACGACTTGAGAGAAATCTCTAAGTCCCTGAAGCAGACCAGAGTACTCTAAGTCCCAAAGCGCGGACTAGAGTATAAACGACTTAAGGAAATTTCAAAGTCCCTGAAGTGGACTAGAGTACTCTGAGTCCCTAGAGCATGGACTAGAGTATAAACGACTTGGGGGAAATCTCTAAGTCCCTGAAGCGGACTAGAGTACTCTGAGTCCCCGGAGCGTAGGTTAGAGTATAAACGACTCGAGAAAAATCTCTAAGTCTCTAAAGCGGACTAGAGTACTCTTAGTGCCCAGAGCGCGGACGAAAGTATAAACAATTTAAGAAAAATCTCCGAGTCTCTAAAGCTGGCTAGAGTAATCTGAGTCCTAGAGCGTGGACTAGAGTATAAACGACTTGAGAAAAATATTCAAGTCGTTGAAGTG
Organism: Allium cepa; assembly: GCA_030765085.1. NCBI lineage: Eukaryota > Viridiplantae > Streptophyta > Magnoliopsida > Asparagales > Amaryllidaceae > Allium > Allium cepa. Next base: position 275,938,889 of record CM060928.1, read on the forward strand.
GACTAGAGTACTCAGAGTCCCCAGAGTGCAGACTAGAGTATAAACGATTTGAGAAAAATCTCTAAGCTCTAAAGCAAGCTAGAGTGCTCTGAGTCCCCAAAGTGCGGACTAAAGTATAAATGACTTGAAGAAAATCTCTACGTCCCTGACCATGGACTAGAGCATAAACCGTTCAACAAATCTTTTATCTTTTGAGAGTGGATCGAAGCACGAACACAAATTAGGCGTGAGTCGACCGGGGGAAGAATAACTCCAAGTCACCAGAATGTAGAATGGTGTATAAACATCAATAAATAGATGAGTGGATTCCGACCGTTCTCTATTCCGCAAATTTCGGCCTGAAATCGACATAAGGAGTATTTACTCGCTAAGGATGGATTTCAACCATCCAACTTGTGGTCTGGCCAAATCAATGCTGGAGGCAGGAGTACAAATCACTGAATGCTGAATACGACAGCTCATTATAGCTCTAGCTTGGAGTTCCTTACAACTTAAGGCAATGACTACAAGGAGGCCTCAATACAGAACCAATTGAAACGACGTCCAAAGCTACCGATGACCGACTATATCATACATCAGATCGAGGTTCAATATCGATCGCACCAAGCATATACAAATGTGACCCAAATGTCCCTTGAAAAACTATGACCACCAGAGTGTGGAAAGGATAGTAAACCACGAAGACTTGATCATTAATTCTCCAACACCCTCCTTCGATCCATAAGGAGGAATATGAAACTAGATGAGCATGACCGACTACACTTGAGCCAACTTTACTCGAGATCTGGTTACAAAACATGAACTAAAGTGGACGTAGCTAACCATCCAGTGCCCGACTTATGCCCAGAAACTGACGAGGCAACGAAGGATTCCCCTTGGAATGAAAAACCACAATACAATCCAGGATAGGAAAGACTCAACCTCCCATCAAATGACCCGATCCCACGATTCGACAGGAAAGAGAGTAAAGCTTTAGTGGGCATGGCTGGCCTTCCTACTTATTCGGTATATACCCCAGACTTAGGGCACGAGCGAGAAGCAGGATGAATGTGAACCGACTATTCACCGATCAACTCTATGTCTTTGGAGCTTAGGTGGGAGTATAAACATACCTAGGACGACACCCAATCGTCCATGTAGTACATTTATCAACCCAAGACTAAAAGCAGAAGCGTGATCATCTAAAGGCTGGCTGCGATTGCTCAATATTGAAACTTATATATAGTGTTTACAACTACTCATGATTATGACCAAAAGTATGCCTAGATATAGAATCATTAAATCGATGCCTAAGCTCATGGGAAATTGACTATCACTCCAAACCGAAGACGGGTTAAAGATCATGAACGCGTTGAATGGAAAGCGTGTTACTCGAATATACAAGCAAATTCAAACTCAAAGCAAGATCCAGCTATGTAGCTTCACGCAACTCGAGGCTGACACTTACTTGACATTTTCTTAAATGTGTTTCTAAGTCTGATCTTTAGCCATTTGCAGATAATCGATCACAGCATTCAGAACCATTCACCATCAGACTTAATAACTCATGACAAGACTCTAGGATTCGACCATAGTAACCATCAACATAGATCGTCCCAACCATATTTCACATTGAATGTTACGCAAAATAGTTACATCTGAACTCAAAGAATCCGAGATTGCACCCGCTAAGCTGACATTTGACATTACAGTCAGCCATGGCTACCCTTCACGAGTGTTGAAGATCGGATCACAGCTCAGTGCAATGATGATAAAAGAATTAGTTGGATTTCTCTGAATAAATGATGATATGTTCCCTTGGACCCATTCTGACATGCATGTGTGATTTCACTGACTATCGTGAACTATGCATTAAATATCGGCTCGAAGCTACAAAAACTAGCATAATGTCTATTGATTTCATCATGAAAGATCCGCTCTTACTTTTAGGCTCACCCCATTAACGTCTATGCCTAACAGCCATTATGACAGGTCATACAATGACCCGAGACGTTTGAAAGACTACTTAAATAGAATTTCGAACTAAGCCAATTCGATATCACTTATTTCCCTTGAAGAGCTATCCGAGGACGGAAATTAGCAGACCTCATACTGAATTCACTGCATCAGACGACTACTCGAAGAGTAGTGGAGAACCAACCGACAGATGGAAAAGGTATGCAGATGGAGCATCCAATGATCAGTGTTATGGCGTAGGAGTCGTGTTAATGACTCCTGAGGAACGATCGATCTGCTACGTCTCGAAACTCGATTACTTTGTAACAAACAACGATGTTTAGTATGAAGCCTTGACTGCCAACCTCAAACTTGCTAGAGAACTTGGTGTGGAAACTTTACATATCTTTTATGATTTCTGATTGGTAGTATGCAAAGTTAGGGAAGTTAATCTTGTCAGTGACATTATCTTGCTCCTTATCTCGGCCGGGTCCAAGAGCTACTAGCCAACTTCATGTATTACATCATTACACACATTATCAACAAACGAAATGAAAAGAATCAAGTCGTTGGCCAGTTTTAGGGACACGCAAAGGACATACTTTGTTTCGATTGAAATACTTAATATTCCAAGCATTGACTGATGGAGATCGGCTTGAACTTGGAGATAGAGCCATAAAAGAGGCCATGGTTGACCCCTATCAAAGACTATCTACAATGAGGAATTCTTACTGAACAGAGGAATGGAAAACGATAGATCCTCCTCAAAGGTTCACGCCAAATCATCCAAGAAGAAGTCATGTGTAGAAAGGAGTTTATCCATTCCCATGCTTCGGTGTATCACCTATGATGATATCAAATGAGTCTTGAGCGAAGTTTATGACGAAGAACGCGACGATTACATCAAAGGGCAAACCCTGACAAAGAAAATACTCTATTACAGGTATTACGGCCAACTATCAATCAAGATACAGTTGACCATGCTAAATAATGCGACGAGTGCTAGATGTTTGCAAAAATTCCAAGAGCCATGTCGATGGAAATTACTCAAATGGCTAATCCATAGCCGTTTACCTCTTGGGGGCATTGACATCATCATCTTCTTACTTATCCTAAACTGCTGCGAGATACGCAATCATAGTAGTTGATTACTTCATCAAATGGGCAGAAGAAGAACTTTTAACCACGACCAAGACGAAGAAAATAATCAAATTCATTATCTGGAATGTCATCTATCATTATAACCTTCCACGAACCATTATAACTGGTAAAGATGCCTAATTCGACAATACTAAATTTCAAAACTTCTACTGCCGGCATCATATTCGAAAGAAATTTGCGGTATTTGCTCGCCCTCAAGCGAATGGATAGGTTAAGGCTATGAATGAAATCATAAAGTCTATTCTAAAAAGCGGTTTAGAAAAGGCTAGAGGTAAATGGATGAATAAGCTCCCAGTAGCATTTTTGGCTTGCAGAACCACTGCGAGTCCGCAACTTGCCATACTCCATTCACCCTTACTTACGGCTCCAAGGTTGTCGTCCATGAAGAACTTGGAGTCCCTCTCGTCGAATGGCTGACTACAACTCTTATTTTACAGAAAATATAAACAAGGAATTGCAATCACACGAGAAGAAATCTGTGATGACTCGTGAGCATGTAAAACGCATCTGGGAACCAATGGCAAAAACAAGTACCTAAACGTTCACATGTATATTTAAAAATTTCGATTTCTTTAAATCGATATAAATTGACTTTTCGCTTAGAGTTATTGAAGAAAAGAATGGATCAGGCAGCCAAAGCTTACTAGTCATGTAGAATCAGACATGAATGGTCACTGATGGAATGCAATCCTGGATTTATACTGGGAATCGACCAAGCGTCAAAACAACCAAAGAGGGATACAACACTTTGGGAGGATGAAATTGAAGGATAACAACTATTCAAGGAACAAGATGGATTTCTTTATGGATATTTTAATTTGCTTCGATTCAAAGCACGTCATGTATGCAGCAAGACGTACTTTGGGGGGAATGTGTTACCCAAAACCTTGGCACGGCTACAAAACGGAGGTTGCAAAAGTTATAATTGAACGTAAGTGAGCGTTACGTCAAGGATTGGTCCACTTCGAGTCATAATGGTGATTATTCTTAGTTAGCCTCGATGAGTGGGGGTCGATGTGTGATGGATGGGTCGGTACTTGGAGTGCGGTTCGACTATTCTCGGTCGGTTATTCTCGATTGGCTATATGCACTAGGTAGAGTCAGCAATAATGGTTTGGTCAAAGTAGGTCGACTAAAATAAAAGACTACATTAGGGTAGATCTTGATGTGGTCGGCATGTATAGGAGGTTCGATTTGGATGGTTCGGCCTTGGAGAGGTCAGATCAAGTGGATCGGCTATAAGTGGTTCGGCTTATATGGGTCTGCATGTATCATTCGGTCATGGTATAAAAGTTAAGGTGGGTCAGCAAGTTGTCGTTCGGCCTTATTGGGTCGGTAAATATGGATCAGCATACCTGGTTTGGTGCACAACAAGGGAGCTAGCATATTTTTGTGGCCTATAGCAAGGTGATGTGATCGGCATTGTTTTGCTTCATGATACACCACAAGTTGCTCTGGGTCCCTTAAGAGCTTGCTTCGAGTCAGCTATTAGATGAACCTAGTTCGACCATAGAGGGTCGGCAACACGTGGTTCGGTCAAAGTGGTTTGGCATTGCCTGGGTCGGTCAATTTGAATTAACACTTGTGGGCCGAGCTACCTTGGTCATGGGCCTACACATGGGAACCAGCCTATCTTCGTCTATAAATAGAGGGGCATGGGTCACAGTTGAAGGGACTTTTTTTTTGAGAATTCCAGGGAGACTGCCATTTTCTATACTCGTTTCTTTCCTATTCAAACTTGTATTCAAGTTGTTTTTTTATAGATTGTATATGTACTCAAGTGATTGGAAAAGTAATAAAGATCACATTCAAAGTGGACGTAGGCAAATACACTGAACCACTATAAATCTGGTGTTCTCGTTTTTTGTTGTTCTTGTTGCACTCAATTGCGTTACTTATCTTTTTTAATTTAATTTCTTCATTAATCTCTCCACACAATTCTATTCAAGGGTGTTAGTGACCAATTTTGGTGCTAATAGTGAGGCTTTCACTGAACGCCTCTGCATAACGTAATCTCATCCCAGGCATCGATGAGAGTAACATCATATGTACTCACCGACAACTTTAAGTTCTTGTATTGGATGATGTTGGCAAAGAACTATTGAATAGTGGGGTTTAATTCTTCCTTTTATTTGGCCTTTTGCTCCTTTAGCTCATTTAAATCATGCACAGCTGTAGTTTAATCGACCTGGGCCTCCCGTCTCTCTATTTTTACTAGGATAAATTAGGATTCAAGCCTCCCCTTTTCAACATGGAGCTCATGTATTTTGGCTGCCAGGTCCTTGGTAGTTTTATCGTTCTCCAGGAGGGCCAAGTTGACGTTGGCTGCATTTTGAAACCGGCGTTGCCTTCATGAGCAGTGTTTATAATATTCCTCATTACGATCTCGGCCTAGTTGTGAGCTTTCTTCATCTCTGCGACTAGGTCCTTGGCCTTTTTCTTAGATTCCAGAGTCGCGTCTCTCTCTTTCTCAACCTTCTCTAAATCCCTCTTGTATCCTTCTATGGTGCTATCATAGGTTTTCTTTTTAGATTCAAATGATTGGATGTTCATTTGATTGACTCGATTGACGCTGGAGAGTGCATAGAAAAGCACTTCCATTTGTATCCCTAGTCAACAAATTCTTGAACCCATCTGACCCTATGGTTTTCCTCTTCCTTTGGAATGTCTTTGAGGTCATGATCGAACATGACCCCGGTCAAACAAAGGTCTGGGAATGCATCTTACATGTGGGTAGACAGAGCCGGAAGAGGAGTTGGGTTAATGGAAACTCCTTTGTATTGAGGTGGAGGAGGAACGATGGTAGTCAGAGAGAATGATGTTGGAATCTGTTGTTGTGGAGGGAGCTATGGTCGAGATCAGGGTGGAGGAATGCCCAAGGTGGAACCTTCATGGTCTTTTGAATCCTTTGTCTTTTCCCTTAATCATTGGACCTTCTATCCTCTACCTATCATTTCTTTCGATCCCTCTCGGTCTGGCGGTCTTTTTCCACCTCTTGGTCTCTTTCCGTTCTTTGGGACCTCTTCTCATCAGTTTCTCGCTCCCTGTGAGAGCTAGAGAAGAAGGATATGGTTTAGGAGTTTTCCTTCTTTACTCGAAAACCTCATGGTGGAGATAACAAAATAGTTTATGCCCATTATACTTGAAATTAAAGAAATAATTACATCAGTTTGGAACATTGGAATGCAAAGAATTTGTGTTCGTAATTCTAAAAGTGTGTGGAGTGTCAATGTCCCCTTTAGTACTATGCGGACCATGTTCAAAAGGAACTAAGGTAGGAGTCTTGACTCCTTGGGCAAGGATGCCTTTAGAAAGAAAGTTGAAGCCAGGAGAGCCCTCCTTAAGGAGATCAACAATCAAAATATCGAGCCGAAAATATCGTTTGAAGAACCAAATAGAGGGATCACCTTGGGTATTGGCATCAAGCTTGGTTCTACAATTTGCGAAGAAGTCTTGATGATTATTTATTTCATATGTGGTGCGACAGGAAGTTTAGTGCCTTCAGGAGACGTCTCTCTATATGATTCATCTCCTCCTTAATCAAGATCGTCGTCATCGTCATCTTCTTCATCATCCTCTTCTTCTTCTTCGCTTATTCCTCCTTCCTCAATGATTGTTTCCATTTTAGCTATTTCCTCTCCTTTTTCTTGAACTTCACCAGCAACATGTGTTTCTGCTACTCTATCCATAGACTCATCGATTTTTTGTTATACTGGATGAGCCTTCAACATCCCCTTGGATGTCATCATCGAAGATTCTCATTCATCATGAGATAGTAGAGCTATATTAGATATGGATGCTCTTAGGGGTTTGAAGAGTTTCAAAATGAACTACGCTTGTATCTCGAGCAGGAATATCTATGAGGAAAGGAGATAATAGGTTAATCCCTCAGACGATGAAAGTCTAAGCATGAAGAAAAATGGAAAAGAAGAGATCTTGCTTCTGGAGAGTCAAAGCCCGTTGAAGCAGTGCGGACATCGAATGAAGAAATATTCGTTCTTGAAGTATGAACGTTTATTGTATAGCACTTCGATGACCTTACATTAGCACAAAGCTTCAATGATCATGTAAGAACCAACCTCCCTCCATTGTTTAAAACTTAGGACATAAGTTAGTTCTCGAAGATGAGAGGTCACTGAAATTGGTTCATGAATAGCATGTATAGGGATCTCAGCAAGGCGTATCCTTTGGTATTGACTTAGGTTGGAGAAAACCTGAGCTCCTAGAGGAATGTATATAAGAACGGATTAAAAGGCGGTACGACATAGCCTAATCACAAATGTCATTTGCAAACTGTATAGCCCAATGGAGGATTGTGAGCCCATTGATTTTGAGTTGGGAGGAGGACATCAACTTCAAGAATCTCGTGTTGTTGATATATGGTCCTAAGAGATTTGGTGGTTACGATTGTCCGGATTTGTTCAAGGGGATCATTTAAAACTCTCAAACTGATTCGTTCATTTAGAGAAGGAGGTTGATCTTGGATTGGTTCTACTAGCACTATCATCCTTTGTAACTCAGAAGTGATTGAGTGCCTAGGCCCAAAAGGCATGGAAATCAATGCCTAAGTTGTTATAGACCTAGCTTCGGGAGGAGTTGACCGCTCAGGGCCAACAAGGAATCTTGGAGAATAATGTGTCATTCTGGATAGGAAAACTGGATGTTCATCATGCTTAGACATGTTTTATTTTGAAATTCTATTTTAAATATGAACCCGTGTGATCAGCACCAAGAATCCAAAGGATGTTAACATATGTTGACCAATCGAATTCTGAATGCCGACCTGGGTTATTAGAAGTGTCGATCTATATGGTGTGAGTTCTATGTCTTATACATGACAAACATACCATTTTATGTAGATAACCCGCTCATGCTGAAAACGAGTCACGTTGCAAGATGGAACCATGCCTCGGATCTTACCAGTTATCATTGCATAATTGATAATGAATTACTATCTAGAGCGATATAGCGTTTTCTTTTGTAGGAATATAGGAAGTCCAATGAATGGAAGTGCTATGCAATGGATTTATTCAAATGCTAAAGCGCGTTTAACAACACCGTTCTTTGGAAGAGAGCCATGTTGTGGGACTTTAAAATAACAGTTTGTTATAGACCATGACCTAAAGTCGACACTAAGGAAGCTAAAGTCAATGTTACTAAGGGAAATGCGGGCAAAGGCATAAGCAAGTCATGAATTCCAAGCCTCGGTCGTTTATAGGTCAAAGGCGAACCCAACGAAGCCGGTGGTGGCCTGAAAACCATCACCATGGTCGGAAAACTCGGCAACTCACCATATTTAATCAAGAACTTGGATCTAAGGTTGAAGAAGGGTTCGGGGTTGAGCTCTTTTGAGGATGAAGTGGTGTTCAAGATGGAGATCTGGTTGTAGTTGTTGCTTGGAGGAGATGGTGACGATCTATAATGGTCGGCGGTGATCGATTTGGATAAAAGAGTTGAAGTTGCTTGAAATCGACACCGATAAAAAAAAGATAATGGTAGCCGGGAAAATGAGAATGAGAAAAGGTGGAAGAAAAAGGGTAAATGTTCAGCTTATATATGGGTACCGAGAAGAAAGGCAAAACTACTCGGTATCCGTCAAAATAGATCGGTACCAACATGAATTTTTGACCAGAATCCAAAAAAGGAGAGAAAAAAGAAACAAGGAGGTAGTATGTACCTAGATAAGGCATGGAATGATCTTCGGAGTTTAGAATTTGTCCTTGCATGAAGAATGGAACTTCTACTATACAAAGCAATCAAATGGATATCCAAAGAATGGAGACAATGCTTTGAATCAACTTTTAGATAATCAACCAGACTGTATGGACAATGGTATACGCATGTCTTATTCCAAAGCATGCTTTGTTTCTAACAGAAGCGTGCTTTGGGAGGCAAGTGTTATCTAGCTTTTTAATCAAGCTGCTTTCAAAAGAATCTGGATATCAGAATGAAGTCAAAACAATTCAAAATGTGGAAACATGCTTAGAAGGGTAATGGAAATGATCTCAGGAGATTGGAGAACCATTAGAGTGAAGGAGATAGATCAGCACCGACCTCTTTTAGAGCCGTACCGAACACTTTTTGTGCACCCTATTGGCTCTTGGAGCTATGGATTATGAACTACTAGCAAGATTGGTCGTCTTGGGGATCATGTTTGAAGGGTTAAGTGAACAACTCCCAAGAAGTTATAAAAGAAAGATGAAAAGTGCTAGTGATGTCAAAACCTCTTAGAAACAACATAATTTCTAAGGAAAAGTGCTAGAAACTTGATGGATCGAAGATAAAAGACTAAGGAAAGGAAGATGGAGCAACTCACCCTCATAAAATCAGACCAGTACCAACCACTTCTGGTCAGTACCGAGATGGGTTTTAGGCTTTGGGGACTCCATCTTCTTCTCCTACATTCTCGGACCTAAAATTAGACTTGGTGTATTGAGATCTAACAATTCCGCTAGATGATTTCCCTATAAATACAATAATTAAAGCATTTGGGAAAGGACTTTTGGCTTTCCAGCCTTGATTTCTCCTAGTCACTTTGACCTTCTTGATTCCTCTTAGTCTCCTTGATCTGTTTGATTCATTTGAAGTATGATCCATCGATATCCCTGTAATACTTCTAGGTTGTATACCTCTATTTCCTATACTATAGCCTGTACAAATTGAAATGTTATTAGTAACAATATTTATATGGTTGTTGTCATCAAAATTCATACTTGTAACATTAACAATCTCCTAGACACTTCAACCTTGCTCTTTTGGCCAAATGGATTTGGCGAACTTTGACACCTGGACACTTCATCCAGAAAGACTAGATTCTCTCAGTTCACTCCCAAGACAATCCATCATGCGTCCTTCACCTTGCTCCCCTCAATAAACCCTCCCCATTCTGGTCTGGCGTCTTATCCTCCATCAACCGTATTAAGCCTCTCTTTCAAGTGATCCTAGCGATGGCTCCAATTGTCTTTTCTGGTTTGATTCTTAGTTCTGTCAATCTCCTTTAAATCGCAGATTCCCATCCCTCTTCTCCTCCTTATCCCAGAAATTTCTCACGGTTGCTGACGCAGTCTCCATCGGCCCTCATTCGCTCTGTCCAGCTTCCCTCTTTGGCGATAATCTGCTCCGAGAATTCCTTGCCGCCGCCAATCTGCTTCTATCTGTTAACCTGTCTCCTTCCTCCTCCGATCTTTATGTATGGTCTTTATCCCACTCTAAACGCTTCTCTGTGTCCCAATGCTACTCATTCCTGAACCATCCTGGCAGACTATTCTCCTTCGTGCATCTCTGGAAATGCCACCTTCATCCCCGAATCCTATTTTTTCAATGGTGTCTGATCCATGGCTGTATCAACACCAAAAACCGTCTTGCCCGACTTAATATCTTATCTGATCAGTCTTGTCCCCTCTGTAATCTTGAAACGGAATCCATTATTCACCTTTTTTTGACTGTGACTTTGCTTTTTACATTTGGGCATCAACTTGCGCTCATATTTTTGGTTTCATTCCATCAGTTTCTAATTTCTTTGAATTTTGGCAGTACAATACTCCAGACCTTAGACTTGACTCGTTTCTAGCCATCTTTTGTTGGGTGATATGGAAAGAGAGAAACGTCCGCGTTGTTAACAAACCTGAGAGTTTGAGAGTGTTTATTTGCAATAGAATAATTAACATCTTTGCTGTTTGGTCAGGCTCTAGCTTTTCAGCACCTGTCAAGCTCTGCCTTCGGACTCCTAGATCTCCCCCAACGGAGTCGGTGGGAAGTTCTTTTTCAGCTGCAGCGTTGATGGGACCGCATTCTCGGGATTGACGCTCCTCCTTCATCTACTTGATGATCGATTAGCTGGAATTCATATGTGATAATCGACTGTACCACTTCTTTTAATCCTCCATCTGACTTAGATTTATGTACAAATTAGTTATGGTTGGTACTATGTTTCTTTATTTGGTTATCTGCTACTGAGGTTTGCTGTTTCAAATCTTTTTTCAGCCAATGATCAGGCTTGTTGATCGTAATATTACTATATTAATAATTGACTCTAATCGACTGTGTAGTTTCACGCTACACATCCGTTCCACTCAAAAAACAATCTCCTTCTTTTTGGTGATGACAACCATCTAAATATTTTTAATATATAATGTTATCTTAACTTTAATTTAACACCCCCGAGTCAAATGCATCTATTACTCCCCTATGGTTTTGACTAATATATATTTTTTACATTTTTTTTCTTCTCCTTTGTCATCAACAAAAAAGGGTTAAAAGAACTTATATATCTGTGTTTTATATTATTATTAGGAGTATAAGGTGTCGATCTTGGGTGTGTATGTATATCGTGGGTTCATAATTAGTATGTAGAACTATATATTTGTTCGCAAATAAATCATAAATAAATAAGACATTAAAATTTTATTTATGAATAAAACATCTTTATATAATTATAAACAAACATTTACATGAACAAATACATATGAACACAAACAAAAATTACAATGAATAACATAAAAAAATTAACATAGACAAGAACAAACTTCACTATTTTGTAGATGGAGCTTTTGCCCATCCATCATTAGGACCAAATAAGTGATCAATTAAAATTACTTCCCAATCGTCAAGTTTTTCCTTATCAATATCCATCTCTTCGTCCAAAATTTCCTTATATCCAGTATATTCGGGAACATCTAATTTCCTTTACTTTAGAACTTAAGCAATAAAGTAAAGAAGAGAGGTAAATTCCCTTTCTTGTTCATAAATCATTTGTTTCTGATTCTTGATCTAAGTATGGTATGTAGTGCTCTCTTGAATGTTTGTAGAGTTTCTTTGACATTTTCGCACATATTTTCCTTATAAATACTCTTTCCATTTTCCATTTTTAAAGAATTTAGTTTAGAATAAATGAGAGTGTCTAGAGAGAAGATGGATTAAGTTTTCTAGTTTAAAATGTGTTTATAGTGTTTGTTTCGAATTAAAAACTATTCCCACCAAATATATTAACTAATTTTTATTTTAAAATTTTAATTTGAAGTTACTTTTGTATATGTCTACATAAACTTCAATTATATGTCGATACATAACCTTTGGTTGATATGACGATATATGTTTTGTATGTATGTTGAGATACATCTAAATTTTATGGTCCTTTTTTAATTTAATTTTGTTTCATTTATTTTTAATAAAATATTTATTTACTTTTTTTACTAATATTTCGAAGAGTAAAAAAAGAGTTAAAAGTCAAAAATATTTCATTAGTCTAAGGTCTTAAAACATGAACATGAAAAGAAATAAAATGCCAAAGATATACAAAAGGTAGAGCATAATAAATCTTGAAGAATGATAAAGAGCCTCCTCCAAGCTTTATTTATCACCTTTCCAAAGAAGATAACAATTTTGTCAGAAAGTTTTCAAATTTTTTTCTCTCAATGAACTTTAAGCTTCTTTTGATTATTGAGAAGCTTCTCTTTGTACTTAACGGTTACTTGATTTGTTGGTTGAAGTGTCCATCCTAAACTCTCAAGAGACATGTTCATCTCTTTTTCCTCCTCCTCCTCCTCCTCCTCCTCCTCCTCCTCTTCTTCTTATACATCCATCTTCATTTTTGTCCATCTTCTTCTTCTTCTTTTCACCATAATTTTTTGTTCCTCCTCTTCTTCAATCTCTTTTAGTTCCTTCATAACCAACCTCTCATCCTTTTTCCCCAAAATCTTATTTGCCTCAAACTCAAAAAGGGATATGCGTGAGAGATGTTCTTTTTGTTGAAGATATTTTGGTATGAGTTGCTACACCTCCAGATTCAACTCCAAAATATGGAAAAACTTCTGTTAAATACATTGCATGGTAAGTTTATTTTCATGCATAGTGATGCTTTTGGCATAAAGTCTACTAAGGAGACTTATGTCCAATTTATGTCACTTTTAGCAAAAATTAGCTTATAAAGCTTTGAATTTTTTTTGAAGTGAGATTGTTGTAATTTTTGGTGCATAGTTTGATGTTTGTTGTAGATCAAACTCCAAAAATCTTTCTTTAGGTTGAACATTTCAGTCTTGAAAACCAACTTCTAATTCATTCTCAAACAAATCATGTATTAACTTCATGATTTTCATAAACAATATTAAATTTTGAAAGCTCATTTTCTTCCTTTAACAATCTAGGGTAGAGGAGCATCTAAAACAATAGTCATGCCTTTAACATTACTCTAAATTTATTTATCATTTCCTTTAGAAAATACTCCATTTAAATTTGCATAAAATATTTTAACAAGTTTAGGATAACAAGGGAAATCATTTTGAGAAAGATACGTTAATCCAAAATACCATTTTCACAAGCAAGAGTATGTAAATCTTAAGAACTAAAGCCATCGAAATTCACAAAACAACCGAAAAATATTTTAGCCTTCTTCCCATATTCTACGTGTGCTTACTTTGATTCTTCATCGTTGTGATGCCAATTTCCAAATCTTGTAGAAAATTAAGGAGCATGGAAAGATGATGTTTATGGTGATTACATTATTTAGAGAAAAGAGAGTAAATAAAGATTCTTCTTAATTTTTATAACAAGAGTGATACTAAATTTTAATAAGAGCACTCACTTTGGCAGCTTAGAGGATCGAGCCTAAGATCACTAGAACACAATCAAGATATCTTATAACTTAAGCTAGTGGTCCTTATCGAGGATTCTTTTTTGTTTTGAATTTGAAATAAAGCATTGTGGATAATGAGAGAGATAAAGTGGTTAAATAACCATTAAATGGGCATGTAGTAGTCAATAAAGTGTTGAAATTTGAGTTTGGTTAAAGAGAGGGAATTTCAAAATTTTGAAATTTGAATGAATTGTCATTTCTGACCTATATACATTGGCATATCCTTTGGGTATAAGTTGACACACTTGTTGAAATTTTGAAAATTTAGCTCCTTGAATTTATTTATTTGCAATATATTTTAATAATTTCTATGACAAATTTTTTCTTTTAAGTATTTTAAATACTTTTATGTATTATTATTTGCATTATATAATAATATATTTTTATTCAAAAAATAAAATTCAATAAATATTGTGATATATTTTAAATTTTTCATCATATACATATTTGAATATATATTTTATGTGTTTGAATGTGTGTATGTGTCTATATATATATATGCACACACACATATATAATAATAATAAACATATATACTATACATTTTCAAAAGACACTTTAAGGTTAAATTTTTACAAAAGTAATAAACTAAAAAATATCTTAATATGTGTGTGTGAACATATATATCTTTTAGGTTTATATATATATATATATATATATGATTATTTCAAATAAATTTAACAGCATTCTTTAAAAGTTCACATATTAAGTAATTTATAAACTTTGTAAATGTAACTATAGTCGTATGCATTTTTAAATACCTACTCATGAAAATAATTCAAAAATATTAAAAAAAAAGAATAAGGTTTAGGGTTACCAATTAACAGGCACTTTGTTCCTTTTCTACCATGAAACACGAATTAATATTTTTATTATATGAATTGGCGTTTGTTGATGCCATGTCAAAATCACCCTATGTTGATGTGAATGCTCGCTTACTTTTCTTGATTGAATTAGTGTTTGATGATTTCTTAGATTTTTTAAATTTGCCCAGTTCTGCTTCAATTGCATTATTATACATCCTTTGAAATTTATTCCTTTACCTATATTTAGAAATTTTCTAAAATTTCTTACCATAAATGCAATCCATCACCGTCTTCGTCCGATCTTTGATGGTTAATTGAAGCATTAAAAACTAAAGATTTCTTCTCACTTGCTTTTTTTCTTTCCTTTCAAGCAACTGTACTTCATATGATAGTAAATTACCAAATAAATCTTCTACTTTCATTGTACTAATATCATTGGCTTCTTCGATTACCAAAGTCTTTGGATCCCATCCACCGGAAAGCGAGTTTAAGATCTTACAAATTTGGTCCTCTTTAATGAGATTCTTTCCTAATGATATTAATAAATGTAATATGTTCTCAAATCTAGAATACTTATCCGAAATAGATTCATTTGGTTTCATCTTGAAAAGTTGCAACTGATGAGCTAACATAGAATATTTGTTTGTTTTACTTTATTAGTGCCTTCATGTGTTACTAGTTATTTTCTCCGAATTTTGTACATACTTTTACAATAGATACTTTATTGAACTCATTTTTATCTAGAGCGCATAATAAAATATTTATAGCATTTGAGTTATTGAGTGCTCATATCTTTTGATCGTTGGACTATTGTGCATAAGTTGTTTGGGGCTTAATGTACTCAGTTTGTGTGACATTCCAATATCTTAAACCATTAGACTATAAATGAATTTTTATTCTACATAACCAATCTGCATAATTACTACCAATAATGGTGGTTTGCTAGTGGATTGACCTTCTACAAATGTGTTAAAGAGAGTATTATTAGTGTTACTAGCCATCTAAAATTTCAAAAATCAGATGATGAGTTTTCAAAAATTGTGTGCTTTGATATCAAATGTGGAATATGTAAGATACCCTAATACTTATGCAGAATGGATCTTAAGGTTATTAACAATAACGGAGGGTGAATAATATTTTTAAACTTTTTAATACATAATTTGTAGTTTTCAAATGACTCAATTCAGAATTACAAAAATAATCAGATAAACATGGGAGGAGCTAGGTCGGTTGGTAGTGGGTAAATTAGGCAAATCTATTAAAAAATCCCCATTTATATCTTTATTAGGCTTAACTAAATTTATTAATAGATGCAATCTAGCAAGTTCAAACAAAAACTGGTTATGTATAAATTTTCTAATTTGTTGAAATGATATATTTAACCTAATTTGTATCTGGTATGTTTGGGAGTATATCTAAATATACTCAATTGTATATAGTCCAAGTATAACTTCCATATTATGTACATAGTTAATGTGTACATGTGCAAGTGTTGGGATTTAAACAGCAACAGACATATTTGCCCTTAAGATACACATTAGTTGTCAAAAACATTTTTTTCTTATATATATCTATGTATGTATGTACATATGCATGTTTCAAAAGTTTTTTAAAATCCCTTAGTAAATCTAAATTGGTTTTTACCAAATCAACAAATCAGAGTTCAAAACTTTGTTTCCAAAACATTAAGTCATTTTCATTTTTCTTTTTGTTCAATTAATATATTTTATTTTGAGACAAAATTAGTAATTAAAAATGAAATGTGAATATAATTGTTATATAAGCAACTTGACCTAAAATGAGAGATTAATTATTTTTATTATTTATCACAATGAATTTTTTTATCAAATAGAACTAGGATGTTAATTTATGTAGGTGTATGTTAGCACCAAAATTGGTCACTAACACCCTTAGAAAGATTGTGTAGAGAGATTAATGAAGAAAGTAAATTAAAACAGAGAATAGAGGGTAAGTTTAAATGCAGAGAACAAGAACACCAAATTTATAGTGGTTCGGCGTAACTTCCTACGTCCACTTTGAAGTTGATTTCCATTGATTTCCTTGATAGGTGATTACAGATACAATTCGTTTTTAGTTACCAGAATACAACTGCAAAGTAAAAGAAATAAGCCTGGAATGAGTCTTGAAAATGGCAGGGTCTCCCCAGCGTTCTCTCTCTAATCTCCCCTTTTTTCTGTGCCCCTGCCCTTCTATTTATAGACAAAGGTGGGTTGGACTTCCCTGGTGGGCCTGCTAGCTGAATAACTCGGTCCAAATAGGACAAGCCCTGTACACCGAACCGAGCAGGCCGAACGGTCGAGTACCGATCCATTCTCTTTATGCCGAACGACACGTTTTTTGTAGGGAAGAGTAGGCCGAGCTGTGATTGGACTGGGCGCGCTGGGGAGAATGCTGAACCATCCTTGATTGCCGAACGTCTCGGGAGGCTGAATGAGGCGCTTGATGTTCGAACGCAATCTTGACCGACCGAGCCTTTGGCCGAACAATGCCCTTGGCCGAACTGGGCTGGGATGCCGAACCATCTAGGCTCACCGAACGTACTCGACCGAACTGATATGGGATGCCGAACCTTATAGGCTCGTTGAACGACGACTCTGGCCGAGTGTAACAGGAGGCCGAGCGATCTTTGATCTCTGAATGATCTTAAGTCGAGCGTCTTTGGCCGAACGATGCTTTTGGCCGAACGAAGCCTCTGGCCGAGCGCCATCTTTGGCCGAGTAATATCTTAGGCCGAGCGTCCTTTAGATGCCGAGCGCTATGGTGCCGAGTACTAAGTTGCCCGGCCAATTCCATGGGAAACACGTTCCCCCCAAAGAGTATTACGTGAACGAACATGATGCGCTTTGAATTAATCACCTTCCAAGCTTTGCCTCGATCCTTGGTCATCACCCTTGGGGGTCGCATGATTCTCTTGGCCGAATGCAGTGTCGAAGGCCGAACAATCCACGTTACACCGAGTGACTTCATATGCCGAACAACCCAGCCGAAGACGAGTGCCGAACGATCCATGTTAGCCCAGGTCGAACGAACGAAGATAGCCTAACGATATCGCCTTGACCGGTAGAACCGGTCACAGTCTCTTCGACTTCTCCTTCTCCTTTATAAAACCCGACATCTTCTTCTTCCTCATTTATTCCTACTTTCACTTCTACAACCTTGAACTTTCGAATCACCCCTGTTATCATATTCTAAAGTCTTCCCAATCCTTCCTAAAGCTCGATCCACGAACTAGGTAAAATCCCTTTATCCGACTCCTTTTCCTGATTAAAAAGGTCTCGATCAGTAGCCCAAGTCCATGGATCAGAATTGTGGTCGAAAGGCTACGTGGGTGGAGGACCCAAACTCCGATTAGGATATATTCAAGGCCAAACGATGTGAGGTAGGGAGAAGTGGTCAGGGATGATAATTCGTAGGGGTTGTTTGGGTGAGATACTGTGGTTCGGCACGGTTCCCTCGTGTCGGACAAGGTTTGGGAAAAAGAATGGTGGAGGAGAGGAAAAATCGAAGGCCGTGTCGAGCGTTGAAGCTTGGTGTAACCATCGTTCGGCACGACATACCATAGGCCGAACGATGGGATGGAAGATTAGGGAGGAAACATGAGTTAGTGGGGAGGTTGAGTGTTGTTTCGGTCGAATGGTGTTTTGGCCGAACGATACTCTGCCGAGCGCTACCAAGTACGAGCTGTAGTTTGACCGAACGATATTCTGCTGAACCATCCCAAGGCCGAACATTCGTACACCGAACAACGCATAAATGCCGGACCAAACATGCCGAACAATGTCACGGTCGAACAAAACTTGGCCGAACAAAACATAAATGCCGACTGTATTCTATTGGCCGAATATAACTTAAACCGACCAAACAATTGCCTTGCCCAATTTCATAACTGAACAAGGACAGGAACTCTGGCATACTTTTATATCGAACTAATTTGGACTAATAACCTTCCCAGCAGATATCAACCTGAACTTAATTCGATATAACCGGATAACTTCCTCTAACGTTTCCTGAACCTGAAACTGTAATCGCCATTAGGAAGGCTTTTGGAGATGGTCAGCGATGACGTTCTTCGAAGGCGATGATGTTAAGCTTAGTTTTATATCAGTAACCTTGCGACTTCCAAATTTTCAATGCTTATACATGATTGATTGCACTAGTTCACACAACACGTGGGGGGATTATTCATGTTGTTAATTCTGACATCGATCATTTTTCGAGTATAGTTCACACAGGTGTTTTGTCAGATCAACTATTTATTGAAGATGTCTAAAAGATCCAGCTCTGCCACTATCTCAGACAGGCCCGGGCCATCTTCCAAACAAGGGGGTGTAAACACTTCTAATCCGTCGACCTCCCCTGCTCATGATTTTTCTCCTGATACCATGGAGTCAACGATTCTCTTGGATAATCCGATCGATTCACAGGCTTCGAAGATTAACGAAGCCGCGCTCCGGCGAATATGTTCGATTCACGGAATCCCTTTCGCCGACGTGTTGGCTCCGTCGGGTCGTGATCGTCCACACCTGCCCCCAGTCGGATACACCGCCTACAACAAGTTTATGTGCTGGGCGGGCAGCGTACCTCCGTTCAATTTATTTCTTCAGAATGTGTTGTAATACATAGACGTCGCACCGTCGCAGCTGTATCCAAACGGTTATGCATTCATTTATGGGACCTACCTCCTTTTTATGGCTGTCTTCTCCAGGCCTCCAACTCCCGGCGACATCAGATATATTTACATGATCAAGAAGCGGAGAGATAGCCCCTCCCTTCGTGTTCCTCGAGCCGCACCACAAGTGCCAAATTCTAACCGGAGCATGGAGCAAGTTTTCCCTGTACAAACAGGAATGGTTCTACGTGCGTTGCCCCCCCGGTTTCGCGAGGAGATGGGTGGAAGGAAGTAAGTCTTCTTTTTAGAGTGATGCTCATATTTCGGTTGAGGCGATGCTTTTTCTAACTCTTGTTTCATTTTTTCAGATATCAACCCATGTCCTGAGGGTCGCGGCTATTTAGAGGCTGTTGAGGCTATTAAGGCTCTTCCCGCTGAGGAAGAGACATCCGAACCCTTATTTCAAATGAGTCACTGTCAAGGTTCGGGCTGTTAGCAGAAGGCCGTCGAGTGAGCCTTCCTAAGGGCATCTCCGTCCCCAAGCCCACGTCCGGTAAAGGGAAAAAGTTGGCTGAATCGTCGTCACGTCGCACCCCCGGTGCACATGAGGAGGGGGAAATCAGAGAGGGTGAAGCACCCGAAACACAAGGTGAGAATGTGGGTCCTACTCAGGATCCGCTGGTCGAAGTGCATGATATTGAAACGTCATCTTCCCCTTCGAGGGGGAAAAATACGTTGACATATAAGATTAGAAAAGAGAAGGTTGGCGGAACTTCCAAAGTTACGCTCATTCCGGCAGAGAAGGAGGCTTCTTCACAGCACGCTGAAAGTTCACTAAAGGGCCTCTCGAACCTCTCCATTTTGGAAGATCTGCTCAACTATGATTTTGGCGATCCGAAGGCATTCAAGTTCCATTCGCCCCTCAGAGGCGATGTAGGCGTTCCGATCCAAAGTCAGGGAGAGAAAACTCCTGTTAGCAAGGCTACTGGTCCGTCGGGGGGGAACACTAGGACACACATGAACCTTTGCACTCCAATTCGCACTTAAATTTTTGTTGTCACATTTCTCCTTGCAAACTCATTGTTATTTGAATTTCGTGCAGGTGACATGGGACGCTCGCACGGATTCGATCGTCTCCGTGGTTCTTCTATTTTTCATCCGTCCGGAAGGGACTCGGGTCCCGAGAGACGTCGAGATAGAGACAGTGATAGTGGTGGGGACCGTCATTCTCGGGACTCATCATCTCGGAAGAAACCGTATTACCAGCCCAAGCATCACCAACACCCCCCTTCTCATTCGAGGCAAAGCAGGGATCAGCCTGGTTACAAGGGGTCGCAGTCTGATATCCCCCAAGATCAACGCTCTGATTCTTCTTCCACTCGACAGTCCCGAGATTCTCATATAAGGGGCGCACTTGAAAAGCCGTCTCCTCCTGCTCCTGCATCGGATCCCACAGTAGCAGAGAGACTGAGCGAGCTCAAGGCCACATTTCCTAAGATTTGCTTCGATGGGTTGAAGTTTCTTCCGGCGATTCATCCTATACCTGGAGATGTTAAGCAGAACGCCATTGCCTGTACCAACGACGTCTATGCTCAACATGATGCGTTCATTCACCTAGCTGAGAAACTTTCTGAAGTCTCCGTGGAGTGCCAGCATGAAATTGACCGTTTGAAGCTTGAGGCCATCCACGATAAAAACATCATTAAGGCCCAGGACGAAGAGATCGCCACTTATAAGTCTGAACTCGAGATCGCCCATCGGAGTGCCAGGGATACTACTGAGGCCGTCACTCGCTTGGAATCAACTCATTAGAAAGAGCTTGACGAGGCGGTTCAACAATGTGGGGCTTTGGCCTTAGAGAAGGACTCCGTTCAAAAGGAGAGGGATGCGTTCAGCACCCGGTTCAGGGAACTTGAAGAGCTTCTCCGCAGGGAGAGAGAGAGAGGAGAAAGCGGCTGCCCAAGAAGAGTCACAACGATAATGTGACGAGATTGTCGCCACCCGACTTTTAAAAGAACAACTCGAGGGCGAGCTTTCCAGGGTTGAGCTGTTAAAGAGCGAGGCCCGCGAAGAGGGTAAGAAGATGGCGTTGATGGACATCGACTCCCGTCTTGAGGCAGCCAGGGAAGAAGGTAGAGAAGAGATCAAAACCGCGTTCGATCCACTCATTGCCGAATTCAGCGCCCGCGTGCTCATGCATCGTGACTTAACTTTTTTGGGCGATGGTTATCTTGAATCGTTGTTCGAGGCGTGGGAAACCTTAATTCAGATCAGGAAGGCCGAGCCCGGTGTCGAGGAGGTTGACGAGGAGGATTTGATAAAGGAATTTCTGAGGAGAAATGAGCCTACGGACCTATCGGCGGCCAAGGCCCTTTACTGCAAAGGCTCCCCTCGAGGAAAGAAAAAGAAGTCGTCGCCAGTTTATCTGGGGCTGGGTCTCCTGTTCACATGCCTTTCCAGCCGGTCGGTCGGCCGATACTTGATCCCTTTGAACAGTGCATTGGCTATGATCTGGAAGCCCCTGGCCCGGGCGTTCATGTTTTGTCTCCTATCCCAAAGGGCGAAACTCCTTTGACGGCAGAGAGTTTGCCAGGGCCTGGTAGATAACCTTTCACTTTGAGACATTGAAAGTCGTTACTCTTTGTGAAGTACTATTGCATTCTAACACCCATCTTCTCTGATTTTGTGCAGGTTGTTCTGATACCGATCCCACTCTGAGGAGCGATGTCGCCAAGGAGGCGGAAAAGACTGGAGGGGCTGCTCATGCTGGTGAAGTTCCTGGGCCAGATGCTCAAGTGATCGGTGCGCTTGACGAAGGCAAGTCTGATTCCTCCTCTGGGAGTTATGAAGTAGAAGTCACAGGCGCCTTTGAGCAAACATCTGAATTGAGCATGAAGGAGCGGCTCAAGAGAGGGAAAAGAGATACGGCCGAGCTCAAGGTTGAGTCGCGTTAAGTGGACCTAGACAATCCCTTGAACAAGCCATTGAAGGTCATCCTTCCTGGCAGGTCCATGCCATTGGATGTTCCCCCTACTTCTTCAGTTGTTACACCTCCATCTAGGAAAGGTTCCAAGGGCAAACGCTCTGGGGAAGAGTCGTCTGGGAAGAAGTTGAAGAAGCACAAGAAATGACTACTGTCCCCGTTCAACGAGAGTCAATTTCAGTTATGTAATAATTTTTGTAATTCTTGTAGATAGACCGTTGCCTCCGAATTTTGGAGTACTTGTAGCAGAAAATTTTTCCTGAATAAAGTTTAGTTTCCTTTTCTGTCTTTTCAAAAGATTCTTATTATTCAGTTTTCCTTATGATTGTGATTTGAATCCATGCTGTTGTGCGTAACATAGACTTCTTGGTTTGTCTTCACATAGCCCGTTGATTCTCTGAGAGTTATTCGTTTTCTTCCCATGCTTCAAGCACTTAGAACATTTTTTTTAATCTGCACAACGGGAACTTAGAATAATCCAATCCGCATTCTAGGGACTTGGAGAAGTTTTACTGTTTATACTCGAGTTCGCGTTTCGAGGACATAGAGTACTCCAGTCCGCACTCCGGGGACTTGGAGATTTTTATTCGTTCGTACTCGAGTCCGCGCTCCGGGGACATAGAGTATTCCATTCCGCACTCTGGGGACTTGGAGACTTTTAGTCGTATATACTCGAGTCCGTGCTCCGGGGACATAGAGTACTCCAGTCTGCACTCCGGGGACTTGGAGATTTTTAGTCGTTTATACTCGAGTCTGCGCTCCGAGGACTTAGAGTACTCCAGTCCGCACTCCAGGGACATAGAGATCTTTAGTCGTTTATACTCGAGTCTATGCTCCGGGGACTTAGAGTACTCCAGTCTGCACTCCGGGGACTTGGAGATTTTTAGTCGTTTATACTCGAGTACGCGCTCTGGGGACATAGAGTACTTCAGTCCGCAATCCGAGGACTTGGAGATTTTTAGTCGTTTATACTCGAGTCCGCACTCCGGGGACTTAGAGTACTCTAGTCCGCACTCTGGGGACTTGGAGATTTTTAGTCGTTTATACTCGAGTCCACGCTCTGGGAACTTAGAGTACTCCAGTCCGCACTCCGGGGACTTGGAGATTTTTAGTCGTTTATACTCGAGTCCGCGCTCCGGGGACTTAGAGTACTCCAGTCCGCACTCCGGGGAATTGGAGATTTTTAGTCGTTTATACTCGAGTCCGCACTCCGGGGACTTAGAGTACTCCAGTCTGCACTCAGGGGACTTGGATATTTTTTTTTATACTCGAGTCCGCGCTCTGGGGACATAGAGTACTCCATTCCGCACTCCGGGGACTTGGAGATTTTTACTCATTTATACTTGAGTCCGTGCTCTGGGGACTTAGAGTACTCCATTCCGCACTCCGGGACTTGGAGATTTTTACTCGTTTATACTTGAGTCCGCGCTCCGGGGACTTGGAGAATTTTACTCGTTTATAGCGTTCGTACGCCAGCTAGAATAATATACTTTTAATCGCTTGCCGCAGGGCTATCTTACGCAGAAACATTAATCATTTATAAAAAAGATGGCTTCAAGCCTATATTAACGAGAGCAAGCTAAATTGTCTTATTACATGCCAAGAACTAGAAATGAAAACGTATTGGAAATAAATGCGACTACGGCATGAAGGAAACAGACTAAGTATAATAACGTCGCAAGTACTCGCCGTTCCATGCTAGGGGGAGTGTCGCTTCATCGACGGTCGTTAGCTTGAAAGTTCCTTTTCCAAGCCTCCGTTCGATGACGTACGGACCTTCCCATGCGGGGTTCATATGAGATGGGATTGGGAAAACTCGTTTCAACACGAGGTCTCCCACACTAAACATTCTTGGTCGGACCTTCTTGTTATAATATTTAGCGACTCTATGTCTGTACGAGGCTGCTCTCAAATCGGCTTCTTCGCGTTTCTCATCAATAAAGTCCAATGATTCCCACAAGAGATCCCGGTTCGATGCAGGGTCGTTGTGAGTTACCCGATGAGATGGAACGTCAAGTTCCACGGGTACGATAGCTTCTGTGCCATATGCCAATGCGAATGGAGTGTGGCCAGTCGTGGTTTTTTGGGTGGTTCTATAGGCCCAAAGCACCGTCGGGAGTTCATCTACCCACTTGCCTCTAGCCTTTCCCGAACGCTTTTTCAATATGGACTTGATTATTTTGTTTACGGCTTCTACCTGTCCATTCGCCTTCGGGTGAGCAACCGCTACAACCCTTTTTTCAATGCCATATTTCTGACAAAATTCTTTGAACTTCTTGCTTTCGAATTGAGTTCCATTTTCTGTTATGATTGTTCGTGGAAGGCCAAAAAGGCATATGATGTTTCGTACAACGAAATTAATGACCTTCTTGGTTGTGATCGTGGCCAAAGGTTCTGCCTCTGCCCACTTGGTGAAGTAATCAACCGCTACTATTGTGTATTTCGCGCCTCCTTTGGCTATGGGTAAAGAGATGATTAGGACAATCCCCCACATCGCAAATGGCCAAGGACTAACCATCTGTGTGAGTTCCGTTGGTGGTGCTCTTGGAATTTTTGCGTATATCTGGCTGTCACACTTCCTCACATAGTCTGCAGTGTCCCGATTTACGGTTGGCCAATAGTATCCATAGTGGAGGATCTTCTTTGCTAATGTCTTCCCCTAGTATGGTCGCCGCACTCTCCTTCATTGACTTCCTTTAATACCCGTTTTATCTCATCATGGGCTACGCACCAGAGCAAGGGGGTCGAGAATCACCTCTGATACATTATCCCATCCTGTATTACATAACGTGAAGCTTTACGGAGGACTTGGCGTCTTTCGCTTCTCTTTTCAGGCAAATCCCCTAGTAGCAGGTACTGCTTGATTAGGGTCAACCACGATTCTTTCTCAAGCCGGTTTCTAACACGAAATCTATCTCCATCACGTCTATACTCGGAGCATGGATGGTCTCAACAGGGAACAATCCCATTTGTTGTGCATCGCTAGTGCTTGCAAATTTTGCCAACGAATCGGCTTCTCTGTTTCGTTCGCGTGGGACGTGTGAGATGTCGTAGTATTCTAGACGCGCCAGCAGCTCTTGAACCTGAGCAAGGTAAGATGCGAGTCTCTGTCCCATTGCTTGATAGTCTCCCTGCACCTGATATACTACCAGCTGTGAGTCGTAGAAGATTTTGAGTGACTTTACTCCCAGTTCGATAACAAGTCTCAAGCCAGCAATCAATGCTTCATATTTGGCTGCATTATTTGTTGCTGCAAACTCGAACTTCAAAGCGTAGCAGATTGATCGGTCTTCAGGAGTTACGAGGATTATACCTAGCTCCGAGCAATGGTCGTTAGATGCCACATCGGTGTACATCTTCCATCGAACGGGGGGTATGGTTCTGTGATCACTCGGTTCATCTAGCACAGTGAATTCGGCAATGAAGTCGGCTAGTTTTTGTCCTTGTATGGCCCTTCGCGGCGAATAGGTAATATCGAACCGACTTAACTCAATATTCCATTTTAGCATCCTTTCGGAAATTTCCGGTAGTTGGAGTACCTGTCGCAAGGGTTGGTCAGTGTAGACACTGATTGAGTGTGCCTGAAAGTAGGGGCGAAGCTTGCGTGATGCAATCACCAAGCAATAGGCTAGTTTTCAATCTTTGGATAATTTATTTCCGCCCCTGTCAAGTGCTTACTGACATAGTAAACCGGCTTCTGAATCTGGTCTTCCTCGCGGACTAAGGCTGTACTGATAGCTTGCTGGGATCCCGCCAAGTACACATACAACGTTTCGTGGTCTATCGGCTTGGACGGTACGGGGAGACTTTCCAAGTGCCTTACCAAAGCCCGGAATGCTTCCTCGCAATCGGATGTTTGAAGTTTCTCTTTCCTTTCTTTATAATGTCGAAGAAGGGGATACACTTATTTGTAGCCCTGGATATGAATCGACTTAGCGCAGCCACTTTTCCATTCAGGCTTTGCACCTGCTTTATGGTTCTGGGTACTTGTATATCTCGGATAGCCTGGATCTTCTCTCGGTTAGCCTCGATTCCCCGAGCATTCACAATGAGTCCCAGAAATTTTCCTGATGCTACGCCGAATGAGCACTTCAACAGGTTGATCTTCATTCCATAATGCCTGAGTATGTCAAACATCTCCGTTAGGTCTCGGACATGGTCGTTCGACTGCCGTGACTTCACTAGCATGTCATCTACATAGACTTCCATTGTTTTACCAATCTGGTCTTTGAACATTCGATTCACCAGGCGTTGATAAGTCGCTCATACGTTCTTCAATCCGAATGGCATTACTACATAGCAATATAATCCCACATTTGTGACAAAGCTGGTGTGTTCTTGGTCCAGAATGTGCATCGGAATTTGATTGTAACCAGAGTACGCATCCATAAATGATATTAACTCATGTTCGGCAGTTGAGTCGACGAGTTGGTCAATCCTTGGCAACGGGAAACTATCCTTCGGACATGACTTGTTTAAGTCGGAGTAATCAACACAAGTCCTCCATTTTCCATTTGCTTTCTTTACTAACACCGGGTTAGATACCCATTCAGGGTAGAGGGCGTCGCAGACGAACCCGTTGGTTTTGAGTTTGTCCACCCCCTCTTTGAGAGCTACGGACCTCTCCGGGTCCATGCCTCTCCTTTTTTGTTTCACAGGAACATGTCTCGGGTCTATGTTCAACATATGACTCGCGATTGCAGGAGAAATCCCACACATATCAGAATGCGTCCAAGCAAAAACATCAAGGTTCGCTCCGAGGAAGTCAGTAAGATTCTCAGCTGCCACGGGGTCGAGCTGTGATCCTATTTTAAGAACTCGTGATGGGCCGCTGCGACTAACTAAGATGTCGAACCGGTACCGCATTTGTTTCCCTAGGTTCCCCATCATCGTCTCTCGGATCTATGTCTCTATGGATCCGAGAATGCCGCCCGAGCCAGGGCTCGGGCGCTAGTTGTCAATCGTCAGAACCTTGGATGCGGACAGGGTTGTCCGCAACCTTTCCTTTCTCTCTATGCCGGGCCTCCCTGAGCTCAGCTACATAGCATGCACGACCGGTTGCTTGGTCGCCACGTACCACTCCAACCCCCCTGTCTGTTGGAAATTTTAACGTCAAACACCAAGGGGCCAAAGCTACCCTAAATTCCGCCAGGGCTGGATGGCCCAGGAATACATTGTACAGGGAATCAACGTCCAGTACTATGAACGGTAGGATTCGCACCCTTCTACGTTCACCTTGTCCCAGTTCAACTGGTAACTCCACGTATCCCATTGCATCAGTTGCTGCACCATTAAAGCCATGGATTCTGGCCTTGGATGGTTTCAAATCCTTGGTCTCCAGCTTCATTTGGTCATATGCCTTCCGGAAGATGATGTTAACGGAACTTTCGCAATCTCTGTTCCTGAACACGATGTCATCATTCGTCGTGCGCTGCTGTTTTGCAGGAGTCCCATCTTCCACGTTCGAATAACACTCGTACTCCGCATGTCTTAAGGAGTTAGCATATCGCTCCATCTCCTGCCAATTCTTGTCTGCAGGGTGAGGTCCGCCAGCAATCATATTAATAACCAATCTACCCACAGTCCGAGTAGGTTGTTCCGGTTGGTGCGGGGCTGGCCCGCGTCCAGGGTCTGATGTTTCTTGCCTCCCATCCTGTGGGTCTTTGACAAATTCCTGTAGCTTCTTCTGTCTAATTAGTTTTTCTATGGCGTCATGGAGGTGTTTGCACTCCTCTGTGTTGTGCCCATAAGACTCGTGAAAATGGCAATACTTCCCGTCCGCTTCTGTTCCTCTGTTGATTCCTTTGGACATGGCTTCCTATATTGGAAAGTGTTGCAAGTTGATAGATAGATGTTTTCAAGAGACGCATTCAACGTGATGTATTCATTATATGTTGGGATTCTTGATTTCCATTTCCCTGTCTCTTTTTTCTTTCCAGGGTTTCCTCCTCCGGATCCTTTAGAGTGCCCGGGCTTGTTCTGGACGTCAACTTGAGTTTTTCCAAAAGTATCTCCGGTTTGTTTTACGGCGACGTTACTTTTCACAGACTCTTGAATGGGCCCTGATGCCTTGTCTCGCCTTATCCACCGAGCTTCCTCCCTTCTTATGAACTGATGAGCTTTCGAATAAAAACGTTCCAGCGTAGCTGGGGGCTTCCCCACCAACCAATCTCCAAATTTAGAATCTGGATCCACTCCACGCATTACTGCCATCAAAATCGCATGGTCATTAAGATTGCTCACCTCGGTAGCAGCAACATGAAACATTTGCAAGTATGCTTTCAATGACTCTCCTGGAGTTTGAGTCACACTTGCTAAGGACATCACGTCCTTTGGGCGAGTGGTGTGTATCCTGAATTGTTCTACGAATTTCATTGCTAACTCATCGAAGCTGGATATAGATCGTGGTGGGAGTCGAGCGAACCACATGGTTGCAATCCCAAACAAAGTGATTGGGAAACACCTACACTTAGTTGCGTCATTAGCTCTTGCGGAATCCATCATCCATCCATACCTCATCACATGCTGCCTGGGGTCAATCTTCCCTTCGTAGGCGGGAATGGCAGACATGCTGAACTTTCTTGGGTATTCGGCCTGCAGAATGGTATCCGTGAAGGGAGTATGACTCTTAGTTACTCCCCGGTCTTCATTAGTTAGACCTTGGTTTTCTTTCATCAGCTGCCTGACCATAGCCGTCAAATCCAGGGTTTGTATGGGAGATGGGAGGTTGGGTTCCGTTCCACGGGACCGTGCAGGTTGATGTCCCGTTCGATTTGGGTCTTGGTTTCTAGTAGATCGATCAGTAGCACCTGCATATGCATCTTCAACCTTACGGAGTCTACGCCTAGGAGGCTCATCAGCAAAAGTCGAGCTATCATCTTCAGAGTAAGGGACAGGGCTTCCTCCAGCATTCTGATGCTGCTGCTGAGTAAGCTGAGTCATGAGGTCAGCGTTGGCTTGCATTTGCTCAGCAAGTTGCTTTCTACTTTCCTTAAGTTCTCTTATCATGTCATTGAATTCTGCTCGGGAAACAACTTCTGTTTGGTTTTGGTGGGAGGGCCCTGCACCCCGAATCGCTTGCTGATTGCTAGTTCCCAGTTGTTGCACACTAGCGGTTTTGTGGGCATCTGCATTTTGAGAGGCTGATCTAGTTCATGGTCTTCCCATGGTAGAGTTGTTGGTTGTAACTCTAAGTAGTATCAACAGATGCCTTATAGATGATTATGAATCTCCTTCAGAGGATTTATGAAATCCAGTAGCTGCAAAGTAGATCCTAACAGCCTGAGAATTCACGTTTTCTCAATGAAAGCACCAAAATGTTAGCACCAAAATTGGTCACTAACACCCTTAGAAAAATTGTGTAGAGAGATTAATGAAGAAAGTAAATTAAAACAGAGAATAAAGGGTAAGTTTAAATGCAGAGAACAAGAACACCAAATTTATAGTGGTTCGGCGTAATTGCCTACCTCCACTTTGAAGTTGATTTCCATTGATTTCCTTGATAGGTGATTACAGATACAATCCGTTTTTAGTTACAAGAATACAATTGCAAAGTAAAAGAAATAAGCCTGGAATGAGTCTTGAAAATGGCAGAGTCTCCCTAGCGTTCTCTCTCTAATCTCCCCTTTTTTTTGCCCCTGCCCTTCTATTTATAGACAAAGGTGGGTTGGACTTCCCTGGTGGGCCTGGTAGCTGAATAACTCGGTCCAAATAGGACAAGCCCTGTACACCGAACCGAGCAGGCCGAACGGTCGAGTACTGACCCATTCTCTTTATGCCGAACGACACGTTTGTTGTGGGAAAGAGTAGGCCGAGCAGTGATTGGATCTGGCGCGCTGGGGAGAATGCCGAACCATCCTTGATTGCCGAACCATCCTTGATTGCCGAACCATCTTTGATTGCCGAAGCATCCTTGATTGCCGAACGTCTCGGGAGGCCGAATGCGGCGCTTGATGTTCGAACGCAATCTTGACCGACTGAGACTTTGGCCGAACAATGCCCTTGGCCGAACTGGGCTGGGATGCCGAACCATCTAGGCTTACCGAACGTACTCGGCCGAACTAAGCTGGGATGCCGAACCTTCTAGGCTCGCTGAACGATGACTCTGGCCGAGCGTACTAGGAGGCCGAGCGATCTTTGATCTCTGAATGATCTTATGTCGAGCGTCTTTGGCCAAACGATGCTTTTGGCCGAACGAAGCCTTTGGCCGAGCGCCATCTTTGGCCGAGTAATATCTTAGGCCGAACGTCCTTTAGATGCCGAGCGCTATGGTGCCGAGTACTAAGTTGCCCAGCCAATTCCCTGGGAAACAGTGTATACATCAAAATGGATATTCTTTAATATATATATACACATATACATATATATATACGTATGTATGTATATATACATATATCTGTGTGTGTAACGTCCTGGAAATTTATCACTTTGGTAAATATATAATTTTAAATTATTCAAATATAAGATTTTATAACACAAATTATAATGTTTTGAACAATAATAAATGGCGGTAAATTTGTTTTAAAATTATATTAACAAATATAGATATTTGGGATTTCCATCAAAAAAGCCATAAAAATCAATTTTCGATAAAATTGAGATATTCTCAATATTAAAGGACATGAAATTGGATACATATACTTATTTCTCCATATAAGCAAGAATATGTAATAATATTTTTATTTTATTTTTGAAAATAAAGAGTCTTTATGAAAGATAACAATCAGTAGGCACGGGCTGGTCAATGATGTCATCATTATTAAATAATTGATTTTTGAATTTAAATTGAGATTAAATGATTTAATAATTATTTAAAATCAAATGAGGCTCTTTTAATTATTAAATATTTATAGCAATGTAATTTTAAATTATATATATATATATATATGTATATATTAACTAAGAAGTAAAAACGTGACAACAAATCTGATTCCGTATTCTTAATGGTTTGACAAGACGAAGTTGTGCAACATTATGTGTTATATGTGACATACATATGCACGTATTATTATCCAGCTTTTTGGCCCAACTATATTCGATTCGATTGGGCAAGTTAAACTCGATTGTCATCGGAATCGACAAATCAAATTAATAATAATGAAGTCCAGAGATCAGGCACAGATGATAATATGAAGCATTGATGGGGTGAAAGTGGAAGACATAATCAATAGCATGATATAAATATGAAAATATACCATTTACTGAAAATGGATCATGTACGATCCATATTCACTAATTATGGATCGCACCATATCGATAATACAGTTCAACTCAATGTAAAATGATCGAAATCTACAAGTCAACTACATGTGAACTTTGGGAACATATGTATATTAAAGAGTGGTGCTCACCATATCGACCGCATACCAAAACAAGCCCATAGAACGATCAACATTGATCATTATTTTGAAGGATGTGGGTCCTTCGATCGATATCATGACTTCTTTTGGATCTAGAGACACGGTTGCCAAAAATTTCAGGAAGATATTTCACCATCTTCCCCTATAAATATAGACTTGATTGTCCAGTTTGAGGGATCTTTGCGCTACTTGTTACCTTGCACTTCTTTGTAACTAAGGGTTTTACTCCGGTCCATCCTTCTGTACTCAGCAATTCAAGCGTTTAATATAGTTATTTCTGAAAAGTGGACGTAGGCTTTCAATGCCGAATACTATAGATTGTTATCTTCTTGTTACTGCTTACATTCTGTTATTTAATTGCTTGATTCCTTTGTTTCCATTTTATGTTCTTAATTTATTTCTCTACAAAATATCCATTATGTGTTTGTGCCAAATTTTAGTGCAAACATTTTGGTGCTTTCACTGAGAAAGAATATTCTCAGCTCTGTTTGGATCCCTTTGCCACTACTCGATTGCAAAAATTCCCGAAAGAGATCCAGAACTATCTTCAAGTAGTTTATCCATTCTATTTATATTTGTAAAATTCTAAGGGAAACTATCAACAATGGTTAGGAATACCAGACCTACCTCTCGAAACACAGAAGGAAACGAAAATTCTAACATCTAGCAAGGAGGCCTGAGTAATCTACCAGTAGATGTAAATGTTGCCAATCCAGCTGATTCCATCATAAGGCTTGATTTCCAGAATCTGATGAGAGAGCTCGTGGATAACCGTCGATAGTTGAACCGACAGATTTAAGCTAATATCGATTTAATGAATCAACTCAGAGATCAACAACACAGGAAAGCTAGATGGGAGCCAACTCCCTATTCTGCATCGAGAGCTCAACTTCATCAAATGACTATCACAAAAGAAGACGTCATAGAACAAATGTGTACCATGCCGAAACATCGACCCTTCATCATTCGATTGATCCAGACACACCGATAATGATCGGTACTGATCCATCTGAAATTATCAGTGCCGAGCCAACATTTGGAGGTGGATTATAGCAGATGACAGAAAGAATGCACATTGGTGAAGCCGCGGTTGATCTGGATGCTGGAGTTCAAGTTAATATAGATTGGTTAGCTCCTTGGAATGACGATGAAGTGAACGCACGTGATATACGTTGAGAGGATGTTATGTCAAGAAGGCGTGGAATGGCCCATAGACATCGACCAGACCATTCTTGTGAGGTAGAGTACGACTACCGCTTGGCTCCAACTATCCAAACGCCGTACTTATCGGCTATGTTAGACAACTAGTAAGGGAAATTCAAGGCTTGACCAGATGATTGGGGGATCTCGAGAAGCCATACCTTGTTTACTGACAATATCCTACATGCGGAGTATCCAAGGAGGTTCAGCATGCCGTCAATGCCTGCATGTGAGGGAAAAACCAACCCCAGGCATCACATCAAAAGATATGAATGGCTAATGGATTCCGCATGAGCTGATGATGCAACAAAGTACAGACGTTTTCCTATTACTCTCTTTGGAATAGCAAGGATGTGGTTTACAAGATTGCCCCCACGGTCGATCTCTAGATTTGGCAATTTAGCAACAAAGTTAGTGGAGCAGTTCCGTATGCATGCAAGTAGCCCCTAGGATGTAATGTCCCTATCCAGCGTGATCCAGGCTCTGGGAGAATCGCTGAAAGATTGTTTGGAGAGATTTCATACGACCATCTGTGAAGTTAGTAATCTGAATGACCTTTCAATACTGATGGTGGTAGCAAGAGGGATTGATCCAAAATCCGAATTTGACGATCGGTCGGCTGGCAAATCGCCCGCAACATTGGAACATTTCTATGCAACAACTGCTTGGTATTTGAGGAAAGAGGAAGCTAGATGCTCTAGGAAGAAGAATGTTATGGGATCAAGTGGAGGGTGAGTGTAGAGTAACATTGCAGTGAAACAGTCTGGGGAGAGTTTTGGAAAAGTTTAAGTAAATGTCCAAAATAAACCGAATCAGTAGAAGAAAGGTGGTGATCAAAACTATGAACAAAAGAGGGATTCTGGAAGGGTAAAGCCTATGATTCCAGTGTATGATACCTACACACCACTACATACATCTCTAGAGAATGTCTACTTGTCTATATGCAATACATGCAGTATAAGAAAGCCAATTCCAAAAGAATCGATGAAGAAGCAGAAAAAATTGGAAAATATTACTGGTTCCACGAATGCTATGGTCATAACACAAATGAATGTAGGAATCTCTTGGATGTTATTGAGAAACTGATTCGAGAAAGAAAATTACAACAGTTTGTTAAATCCCCGTAGGATGGTGGGCAGGGGACATCCGACCCCAACCGAGAACAAGCGCGGCGCAGGGCCGAGAAGCCTATGTGAACTAGTGGATGATTAGTGATAATACAATAGTCGGAGGACTACATCCAAGTATCCAAATGAAAAAAAAGATGGCCTGAGATGGAGCACTATGCTAGCGCAATCAAGCATATGAATTTTGAGTGTTGTATGAGCACAAAAGATGGGGCTCGGGTAAAAAACAACATACAACGGCAGACGACATTGTATACAGAATTAGATATGCAAACAAGATGGAAGCACCGACGATCGACCCAATGGTTATTTCGGCCATGATCGGGCCCGTCTTAGGGAGGAGGATCTTGGTTGATTATGGAAGTTCCGTAAAAATAATTTTCAAAAAGTTTTTCCCTTCCAAAGATCGACCAGCTGGTAGATTTAACCGCAGAACATGAGTTGCTATCTTTCATGGATGCGTACTCTGGATATAACCAAATCTCGATACACATCCCCGACCAGGAGCACAGTAGTTTCATTACCAACGTTGGATTATATTGCTACGTTGTAATGCCATTTAGATTGAAGAATGCTTGAGCAACCTATCAAAGCCAAAGTCAACAATGTTTAAAGATCAGATTGGAAAGACGATGGAGGTATATATGTATGATATGCTCATGAAGTCACGATATCAAGCGACCATATTAGAGACTTAGCAGAAATGTTCGATATCTTTCGATATTACAAAATG
The DNA here is from genome assembly GCA_030765085.1 of Allium cepa. Lineage (NCBI taxonomy): Eukaryota > Viridiplantae > Streptophyta > Magnoliopsida > Asparagales > Amaryllidaceae > Allium > Allium cepa. Next base: position 275,973,453 of record CM060928.1, read on the forward strand.
AAGATGAATCCTCTGAAATGTTCTTTTAGCGTGGCATCAGGAAAATTCTTGCGTTTCATCGTCAATGCTCATAGAATCGAAGCTAATCCTACGAAGATTCGAGCAGTTCGCAACATTCAGGCGCCAAAGCCCATCTAATAAGTACAGAGCCTAGATGGAAAGGTTATTGCCTTAAGTTGGTTTATTTCCAGAGCCATCGATACATGCAGTCCTTTTTTTGATTTGGTTAGGAGAGAAAAAAGAAACTTTGAATGGACATAGGATTGTGAAGACGCATTCCGAGCTTTGACAAACCACTTAGAGAGGCCTCTCATCTTGTCAAAGCTAGTGGATTATGAAGACTTGTATATTTACTTAGCCGTGTCAGCACATGCTATAAGTGCTGCACTGCTTCGTGAGGAGAATCGGATCTAAAGATCGTTCTATTATGTTAGCAAGTGATCAGCAGGAGCTGAAAAGAACTGCCCAAAGATGCGTACTACTTGTTGATTGCTTTGTGAAAGCTCCACCCCTGTTTTCAGGCTCATCACATCAATGTTTACACCGATCAGCCATTACGACAGGTCCTACAATGACCTGAGACGTTTGGAAGGTTACTCAAGTAGAACATCTAACTGAGTCAGTTCGACATCACTTATCTCCCTCGAAGAGCCATCCAGGGACAGACACTAGCGGAAGTTATAGTAGAATTCACTGCATAAGATGATCTCCCAAAGAGCGGTCGATCCCCTACCATTCGATGGAAAATGTATATGGAAGGATCATCCAATGATCATTGTTTTGGAGCCAAAGTTGTGCTAATAACTTCAGAAGATCGGTTAATTTTCTATGCTTTGAAGCTTGACTTCCCTGCAACGAACAACAAAGCTGAGTATGAAGCTCCGATTGTTGGACTTAAACTTTCCAAATAACCGATGATAAAATGTCTTGAAATCTTTTGCAATTCCCAGTTAGTGGTATACCAAGTCAGGAGAGATTACCAAGTCAAAGGACAACGACTCGCTCCGTACCTTATCCAAGACTAAGTGCTATTGGCTGACTTTGAGTATTATGACATCATGCACATTCCCAGGGACCGAAACAAAGAGGCTGACTCATTGGCAAAGTTTGCTAGCATTGAGGATGCACAACAAATGGGCTTGGTTCTAGTCGAAGTACTAGATGCTCCAAGTACAAACTAGATAAAAAAACAACTAGGTACTAAAGACAGAGCCTGAGAAGGAGTAGTGGATGACTCCGATTAAAGACTATTTGCTACAGGGAGTCCTTATCGAATGGAGGAATAAAAGGCGACAAGCCTTTGCAAAGCTTCATGGTATATCATTCAGGAGTGAGTCATGTATAGAAAGGTTTTTTTGGTTCCCTTGCTCTGGTGTATCACTCATGAGATATAAAATGAGTCCTAAAGGAAGTTTACGAAGGGGAATGTGGTGAGCATGCTGGAGGGCAAACCCTAGCAAAGAAAATACTCCATTATGAGTATTATTGTCTGACCGTCAACCAAGATGTTGCTGATTACAGTAACCGATGCGACAAGTGCGGGATGTACGCAAAAGTTTCGAGGGCTCCGCCGACGGAAGTCACAGAAATGGCCAGTCCATGGCCATTTTCCAAATGGGAATCTATATTGTCGGTTCCTTATCGATCTCCAAAGGTGGTGCAAAGTACGCCATCGTTGTAGGTGATTATTAAGCTGAAGCAGAACCTTTAGCCACGATCATGACAAAGAAAGTAATCAACTTCATTATCTGGAACATCATATGTCATTTTGGCCTTCCATATACCATTGTAACTGTAATGGAACCCAGTTCGACATCGCTGAATTTAAAGTCTTCTATTGTTGTCATCATATGGAAAAGAGATTTGTGGCAGTTGCTCACCCTCAATAAAATGGACAAGTTGAAGTTGTGAACAAAATCATAATGTCCATTCTGAAGAAGCGTTTGGAAAAGGCAAGAGGCAAGTGGGTGGATGAACTCCCAATAACATTATGGGCTTACAGAACCACCCACATGTTTGCGACTGGCCATACTCCATTTGCCCTTGCTTACGGCTCCGAAGCCATCATTCTTGTTGAACTCAAAGTCCATTTTCATCGTGTAACCTGCTACAATCCCAGATGAAGAGAGATCTCTTTTTAGAATCTCTGGACTTTGTGGATGAGAAGTGCAAAGAAGCTGATTTGACGGCAGCTGCATACTGATATCATGTCGCATGATACTACAACACTAAAGTCTGACCTAGAAACTTTTAAATGGGTTTGTCCTACCCCGTCACACATGAATCCTACTTGGGAAGGTCCATATGTCATTGAACAGAAGCTTGGAGAGGGAACAAGCTAGAGATTATTGATGACATCACACTTCGAAGGGCATTGAATAACGAACATTTACGATGCTATTTCACTTAATTTATTCATTTTCATTCAGTTGTATTCAATTTATGAATTTGTATTAGCATTTGATTTTTCAGATATGTAACAAAACAAATTATGTCATTCCATTCCATTTGGCAAATAAAGTTTGAAATTTCCTTTACATCTATGATTGCTGTAGCATTACATATTAGTTGTGATACCTAACTAACTAATATTGACACGTCTGAGCAAATTCCCAGAGTTTGGAGCTAGCCAATTACACAAGTTCACAATTTAACTAAACAAAATGAATATGGCCCGACCATTCATTTGATTATTCTCACTCACAACCCGATGGACGAAGTACCTAACGAGGAATGGATGTGACTTGACCATCCGATAATCAAATAAATCCTACCAAGTGATGGGATGGACATGAATCAAAAGTGATCCTGATACGTCCAATCGCTCGCTAAGTTAAACCTTGGACTTAAGAGCAAATCAATCAATTAACGAAAGTATGGTCTGACTATTTTCCAAAATAACTCCAAGTCGTTAGATTGTGGACTGCATAAACACGAATTAGGCTCGAATTGATCACCCGCCAACTATATCCCCATAGTGCAGATATGAGTATAAACAAATAGATGAGTGCAGTTCGACCACTCATTACACCATAAACTCTAACCTGAAACCGATAGGAGGAGTATAAATCAACTAAGGATGGATTTGACCATCCCTTATCTAACTCTTCTTGCCCGAGACCGAGGAGCAAGAGTAAAATCACTTACACTGCTGAATCCAATAGCATAACACTAGGGCTCAAGCCCAGTGTTTAGTACAACTTGAGGCCACAACCATACGACCTACTTAAGTAAATTCACACTAGAGTTCGAGAGAAGTAAAAGAACTATATTTACATAAGCTTAGGAAGTTAAATACAAGTATTCACAGTAAAAGAATCAAAGTATGGGGTTGATTCCGTACAAACTCGGCCAACAAAAACCCAAAAGACTTGGGAGCATGAGTGCCCGCGAAGAATCACTTCCTCCTTGGCTTCCTTTCCTTCTTCATGGAATCGAGAGAGATTTCGCTCGAACTTTCTCCACTCCTCTTCTTCCCTCTCTTCCCGCTTCCATGGCCTTCCACTGAAGTAGACTGGGTCGATCCAGTAGGTGCTTCTTGAGCAGGCTCTGGCTGAGGAGCGGAGGCATCCATGGTTTCTTGAAGCAAAACGATGGAGATGGGAGGGGGAACGATCTCCTATTTCTCCTGCTTGACTTTCACCCCAAGAGCGATCTCCGCTTCAAGTTTCTGTGCCATTTGCCTGAAAAGGACTGGGAAGTTCCAATAATCATAACAAATCATCAAAGGGAATTTCTTGACGTGAATTGCTTTCTTCGCTGTAACATCCCCTATTTGGAGACCCAAAACTAACTACTACGGATGCTATAGTCATCTATAGTTATTAATTTTTAGTGACCAAATACGGTAGTGTAAGATACATCGATATACCAAAAACATATGAATATGGGAAATTTTAAACTCAGTTTAAAATAAGTTTCTCATTTTATTACATATAGCATTTTAGATTCATTACGTAATGCCATACGTAAATCACGTTCAGAGAAATTACAATTTATTACAAATTACGCCAAGAACGACATATGATGATTCCCTTTGGTTGATCAGAATCTAAATATAGGTAGTAACCAACTAAGTTGTTGCAACCAATTACACCACAGAATCAAACAAACAGAATTCCTAATAGCTAGCTTGCCTCATGCACATCTTCGGAAACTTATTCATCTAAAGGAGAAATTGAAAACCTTAACTCTCAAACTACTCAAAATCAATTGAGCGCCCGAGAGTTTAAGGGAAAAACATAAACTTTGAGTCAGACAAGAAGTCTAGTGTGAATAATAACCTACCATCTCAAACCATGTAGATATCTAGTGAGTCCACGCAGCTTGGAGGAACAGGTGTTCCCCTCGCTGATATCTTAACAGAATTTATAATAACCATATACTGTGCACCTGCAACCACAATGGTTAAGACATAACATATGTATCATGATGATATGCAAACATGCAATATGTTCTAGCCTTCCCACCCCTATTCACCTTACTATCTGTCTCAAGTTATAGTTTCTAGGGTCACTATTAACCTAGTAGTTTTCATATGCTGACTAATAACCTGTTCAATACTTTATGGATTTCATATTCACTTTTATAGTTTTCATGGGATCACTACTGACCTATTTGTTTCTACCAATACTATTATCCAATCATTTTATTCACGGGATCACTAAAAACCTATTGGTTTTTACCAATACCATTATCCAATCATAGTTTTCATGGGATCACTATGAACCTATTGATCTCTTTTAGTGACTTATTCTAGATATAGTTTTCATTGGATCACTAAGAACCTATTGGCTCCTGCCAAGAAGAATTTCCATAACATAGTGCTTATGGGCTTACTAAGAACCTGTCTAAACCAATAATCCTTTGATCAGTCTTAGGCATCCTATATTTTGGTCTGTCTGACCTCCTGGATGCAATTCTACTCACACAGGAGTTAAATTCAATGTATATTCACAACCGGGTCAACCTAGCCTGTTATTCTTCCCTTAACACCACAAGATGTAGTTATAGGTTATAAATGAAGTGAATATGGTTACACATGCATCCAAGATAATTGATCAACTAACACAACAACATAAACATCCATGATTGATTCCTTGTAATCATTTTCCTAGTGAAATATGGTTAATACCCTTAACCCACTATCTTTAGCAAGGAAAGCTTTCTTTAAAATTTCAAAGTTAAATGCCATTTCAAAACTTTTTTACACTGCCATGGGTTTTCTTTATAAATAAGATTGGTTTCTCGAATTTGATAAATAAGGCTTTGACTATATCCTTTGGATCTTTGTGACATCATGAGTTACCCTTCGCCACTCTCCCTTTCGACATCATAGAGAAACCAAGCCCTTCGTTCCCTTCCATTTAACTAATGGGCTAAAAGAAAGCGAGTATGCCTCTTTTTCCACTCCACTCTAGTAGCAGGACCCTTTGAATTCATTGCTTAAAATTTTAAGCATCCTTTTTCAAAAACATGAAATATATCTTTAGAAAAATTGGAAACATTCTTTTCAAAACACTTAAAAACATACCTTTCGAAAGCATTGGGTTCAAGTAAGAAGCTATGAAAGGATGGCTTAAAAATCAATTATAGTATTACTTTGGAAACCATAGTTTAAAAACAAACAAACTATAAAGTATAAAAAGGCATATACATTCGAAAGCTTCCCTTTTGAAAGCATTTGGGAAGGCAGCTTCCAAGGTATGTGGAAGGTGCATAAGCGAAAGCCTCCCTTTTGCATACATTGTTTTATGTTACAAAAAGTGGACTCTAACTAAGGTAGAAGAATTGATGCGTCGGCTAGGGTATTGATGGAGTTCAAAAGCAGAAACTCTTTCAAAAGCATACTTTTAGAACAAGGACGAGTCAATGGTTCGAAAGCAAAAAAAAGTAGCTTCAACCCTTTCGTAAGCATACTTTCGACAACATCCTTTTCTTCTGCCTTTCTCCAATACACAATGTAACATATGCTTGATCTATGTGCATTGGTTTCGAATGGGTGCGAAAGATTTACAAGAGGGAGTATAGTGACAGAAGCAAGCATGATAAGTGGTGAAGCTACAATTTAATTAAAAATTGATTTTTTCCCTTTTAATGTAATTCATTTTCACCTAACTTGTTTAATTTTATAAAATATGATTGGTTGCTGATACTTTACCAAAATTATTTTCTAAAAGGCTGCCAAACTCAGCATTGTACAATTAAAAATATTTCACCAAATAACTTATTCTTCTTCTTAAAATAATTAAAACGTTTAAGCCCTTTAACTTAAATAATTTATTAACCATAATTATGCACTTGGGAAAAATCCAAAAAAATCCATGTAAATCAAATTAACCATTCCCTTCCCCATATCTAAACTTTTGGTCCGAAAACATAATTTAACCATTTAAAATATTTAAAACAGAATTAATCATTTTCTAAACTTCGAAAATTCGCCATAAATCCATATTAACTTGGAAAATTATAAAACTAGAAGCCCACTACTAAAATAATGTTTTTGACCATATATCAAAAATGCAAATCATTTACATGTCATATGATAGGTTTTCTAATCTAAACACATCATAAAAGACATATTAAATCATATAAATCATCAGTAAGCACATATATCCATTTAATCTATCAAAAGACATCATCATTCATCCAATCATATGGTTTAAAACCTCAACCCAAATTAAATCATCCAAGATGAGTTATACGAGATGGTTTAAATCATTATTCACCTTGTTTGATAAGGAACTTGAGATTTGTTCTTGCTTTAATCTTTCTAGCTTGAATCTTAGCCTCTAAACGAATTTTGTGCTCCTCTTCTTCTTAGGGTTATGGCCGGCCTTCAACTCTTAGTTTATGTTTTTGGTTTATGAAAATATGAATGAGGTAAGGGGTTTAGGGGTTATGCTATAGGGCTATTTCCATTTTTCCCTTGCCTTATTCTTTTAAATTTCTAATTTATAAATCACACTTATAATTTCATTCGTTAAGGCACGACCCTAATTAGTTTCCAAATCTCAATTCCTTATTACTCTATCCTCTAGATTATTCTATTTAATTTATCTATTTAAATCTCCGTAACAATGTTATTTTAAATTATGGGTAGTATAGGCTCTCCTCCTTAAAGAATTACGTCCTCGAAATTCAGCAAGGACTATATACAAAGCATAACATCTAAGAAATCATTTGTAACATTTCCTAACTGCTATACTAGCCTACCTGACTAGTAAACAATCTATATAAAGTAAATATGGAACATATCCTTTAAAGAGACCCAGATAAGTATCCCTAATTCTGTCTTCCATGTTCCAAATACAGTCATTCTCATTGTCGCTCACTTGAACTTTCACTAACTTGACTATCTTGTTTCTTAACCTCTTATCATCCCTCGTTACAACCCGAACTGGTTGCCTAGAGGTCAGATGTGGTTCAACTATTAAGTCTTCCAATGCAGTTAAAGGGATAGTAGTCTCTGGATCATGCACATACTTACGAAGGTGAGACACATGAAACACATTATGGACACCTGCCAAACTGCTCAGCAACTCTACTCTGTATTTGAGCTTAATGATCCTCTCTTCAACTAGGAACAGTCCAACATATCTCGGTGCCAGTTTCTCAGACTTTTCGAATCGTACCACATCCTTCATTAATGAAACTTTAGTGAAAACCCATTCTCCAACTAAGAACTATAGATCCTTATGCCTTTTATATGCATAACTCTTTTGTCTAGACTGAGCTTCCTTCATCCTACCTCAGATCAACTCAATCTTCTCTGTAGCCTCTCTTATCAGATCTAGACCTAAGACTAATCTTCTTTGATTTCCAAACAATATGCTGGTGACTTGCATGACCATCCATACAATGCTTTGAAAGGCGCCATTCCTATACTAGTCTAGTAACTATTATTATAGGAAACTCAACTATGTGTAGGTGATCTTCCCATGATCCACCAAAATCTAGCACATAAGCTCTCAACAAATTCTCAAGTACCTTGTTGACTCTCACTGTCTGCCCATCTATCTGAGTGTGATAAGAAACCCTCATCTTGAGCTTGGTACCTAACACATCCTGTAGACTCTTCCAGAACTCACTAGTAAACAAAGTATCCTGGTCACTGCCTGTATTACTAGGAATCCCATGTAGTCTACCTGTGTTCTTTATAAACAATTTAGCCAAAACAGGTGCTATCCTAGCTAACTTAACTGGAATGAAATAGGCACTCTTGGTCAACATGTCTACTATGACTCATATACTTTCATTTTCCTCGGTTCGACCTTGGCAACCTGTTTATAAAATCCATGAATATTGAATCCCATTTCCAAATTAGTATCTCCAAAGGTTGAAGTAACCCACTCGGCTTCTGATGTTCGGCCTTTACTTATTAACAGTTCACACATTGCTTTACCTATAATCCAACATCCCTTTTCATTCCTTCCCAATAGAAACTCCACTTCATATCCTGATACATCTTGGTCCCCCCAGGATGAATCATAAATTTTGATCAATGACATTCTCTAAGGACGTCCTTCCTTAGGTTTTCTATATTCGGGACATATAATCATCCTTTCTTTTTCAACCACCATCTCTGGTCAAGACTAAAATCCTTCAGGTCATCAATCTCGGTTCCAGCCTCTGGCCTCCTAATCTTCTTAGCTAACACTGGGTCATCCTTCGGCTTAGATTCAATCCTTTCAATCAATCTCGATCGAACTTCCAAGCAGGATAACATGGTAGCGCTCTGACTAGAACTAACATTCGATCTTAACTTCCACTACAAGTAGTCATAGCCTCCAGGTCCTTCCACTCTGCAAACACATCTAACACCACATTCTGATGTTTTCTGCTAAGAGCATCCACTACTTTATTTCCTTTTCTAGGTGTATACTCTATACCAAAGTCATAAGCTGCTAAAAAATCCAACCACCTTCGTTGTCTTATATTTAACTCCTTCTGAGAGAATAAGTACCTTAAGGACTTATAGTCTGTGTATTACTCAAATCTCTCCCCAAGAGATAACGTCTCCATACTTTCAATGCGAAGATCACTGCAGCCAACCCTAGATCATGAGTATGATATCTCACTTCAAGCAGTCTAAGATGCCGTAAAGCATAGGTAATAACTTTACCTTTCTACATCAACACAGCCCCTAATATGGTTTCGTATGCATCGGTATATACTACTAATCCTTGATTCTCGTCGGGAACTACTAACACAGGTTCACTGGTCAATAAATGCTTTAATTTATGGAATGCTTCCTCATATTTTTCAGACAAAATAAACTTTACATCCTTCCTGGTTAACTTAGTCAAAGGCGCAGCTATCCACGAGAAATCCTTAATACACCTACGGCAGTAACCAGCAAGCCCAAGGAGACTTCTGATCTCAGTCACTGTCTCTAGTATCTTCTAGTTGTTAACAACTTTGATCTTATCCCGATCAACTGACAAACCCTTCCCTGAAACCACGTGACCAAGAAACTTAACTTCTTTCTTCCAAAAATGACACTTTAAAAACTTCACTTTCAGTTGATGCTGCCTCAGCATCTCAAGCACCACTCTAAGATGAACTTCATCCTCTCTTTCATCCTTCGAGTATATTAAGATGTCATCTATGAATATGAATATGAACCTATCCAAGTGCTCTTAAAAAACTCGATTTGTCAAATCCACGAAGAAAGCTGACGCATTCGTTAACCTGAATGGCATCACTAACCATTCATATGAACCATACCTAGTCCGAAACACCATCAACAAAATACTGTCCTCTGCCACTCTTGGATAATGGAAACTTGTCGCCAAATCCAGTTGGAAAAATATTCTGGCTCCACTCAACTGATCAAATAAATCATCGATCCTCGGCAAAAGGTACCTATTCTTGATTGTCTTCTCGTTCAACTTATGATAGTCAATACATATCCCTAACGACCCATCCAGTTTCTTCACGAACACCGCGGTCGCTCCCTAAGGCGAACTGCTTGGTCTAATGAAATCCTTTCCTTCTATGTCCACTAGATGCACCTTTAACCCCTTCATCGCGCTAGATGTCGTCCTGCTAGAGGGTATACTAATAGGTTTTTCTCCTGATACAAGATCTGTCCGAAACTCAATGGCTCGCTTCGATGGTAGTCCTGTGACTAGCTTAAAAACATCTGCAAACTCTTTTACTACCAATACCTCATTCAACTCTTCTTCTACTTCCATAGCCCCCGACAATGCATAAGCACTCAGATCTGAATTCTCCACTGAGTATATAATTCGGTTATGACTATCAGGCTGTCATAGTGATATTTCCCTATTTTGGCAAAATATCATAGCATTATATCTATCTGACCACCCAATATGATCCCGAAACCCCGAAAATCAAAAACATACAGACTGCGTGCAAACTTATGACCTAACTAATCAAGTTCTAATTGATCACATCTCAAACCCAAAGTTGCATACCTCCTATTGGATTTGCAACCCTTAAGGAAGTAATAAGCTATGAGGTTTATGAACATAACTTATCTAACAAGCACTGAGATATAAATGAATGTGATGCACAGGTATCAAATAGTACCCTAACTGGTATACTATGAATCAAAACCGTACCTTCCATCATAGTCTTTCCATTCTCGACAGCGGTTAGTCTAGAAGATGATGGTTCTAAGGAAAAAACTTTTCCCTTGTTCGCTCTAATTGTTCTGAACACTAATTCTTGTAATGCCCGATCTAGTCACAAATAAAACACTTCACGCCTTTCTTACCTACAACCTTCTTCCCTTTTACAGTTCGACATTCATGAGCAAATTTTCCTTTCTTGTCGCACTTGTAGAAAACTACATCGACCTTCCCTTTTCGAAAGCTCCTCCTTTCCGAGCTCCTTTCTTCTTAAAGAATTTCCTCTTCTTACCCTAAGAATCCTAGGGTTTAACCTGCTTCTCTTTCCCAGAAGTAGAGAGCATCTCTTTATTCCTGATGGCCATCTCCACTACAATTATAATTGGATCACGGAGATGTGGCATTTTCACCCTACCAATCTCATGCTTTAACCTCTAATAAACTCCTCGTTTCTTTTGATGACGGTGTCAATGGTAGCATATCCATATCTGGAAAAACCATCAAACTTCGTAGCATACTCAATTACTGACATCTCACCTTGCACTAAGTTCATGAACTTTCTTAGAAATACTGACTTGGCAATTTTAGACAAGAACCTCCCTTCGAATCTCCTTCGAAACTCTACCAAAGTCAAATCCTCCTCGTGAACTCCTACAGTAATTCCATTCCACCAATACAATGCTACACCCTGAGGCTATTTAAAAGCATGTCTTCTCTTCTCCTCATCGTCTAATCCCAAGTCGGCGAAAATTCTTTCATAGTTAGCAACCAATTCTCTACTTCAACAGCATCCTCTATTCCCAAAAATGGTTTCCAATAAGACTAGTGTAATCCCTGCTCAGCTTGGCATAGTTATTACCAACTGGGCCATAGGATTTGCTCCACCACCGTCCACATCGTTTCCCCCAACTACTCCTGCAGCTGCCTTAGCTTGCATCAGATCAACAAAGAACTGATACATCATCCCCGTCGCTACTGGCAGGGTTCTAACACCTATATTGGCATTTACGTCTGGATTAGCATTTGCCTGTTCACCTAGATTCCTCCTAGTTATGGGTCGAGCATTTCCATCAGTTGTGGTGCTTCCTTCATCTGGATTTCCACTTCCATTTCCTGCCTCCATATCTTCGTTTCTCGTATATCTGCAAAAGAGCCTTAGTAAGATACAGAAGAACGGTCTAAGAGAGAGGGTACTACATAATTGTATATATATAAAATGCAAGTACATTAATATGCCGTTAACCTAAACCTCGGTCTCATTCTTTGATTCATTGGGTTATGTTTTGAAAATCTTTTAGGTTCAAATTTCTTTTGAATTACATAAACCAACGCTCTAATATCAACTTGTAACATCGCCCATTTGAAGGTCCAAAACTAACTGCTATGGATGGTGCAGTCATCTATAGTTATTAATTCTCGTTGACCAAATGCAGTAATGTCAAATACATTGATATACATAAACACATGAATATGAGACATTCTAAAGTTAATTCTAAACAATTTTCTCATTTCATTTACAAATAACATTTCAGATTCATTACATAATCCCATACGTATGCCACGTTCAAAGAAATTACAATTTATTATATAAAAAGAGCGACATATGAAGATGCACCCTTGGTTGACCAAAGTCTAAATATACACACTAAACAACTTTGTCATTGCATCCAATTACACAGCAAGATCAAACCGAAAGAACTCCTAACAGCAAGCTTGCATTCTGCATGTCTCCAAAAGATTATTCGTTTAAAGGAGAACCTGAAAGCCTTAACTCTCAAACTACTCAAAATCAATTGAGCACCCAAGAGTTTAAGGGGAAAACACAAACTTTGAGTCAGACAAGAAGTCTGGTGTGAATAATAACCTACCATCTCGAGCCATGAAGATAACTAGTGAGACCACGCCGCTTAAAGAAACGGGTTTCCCCTTTACTAGCATCTTAGCCCAATTTATAATAACCATATACTGCGCACTTGCAATCACAATGGTTAAGACATAACATAACATAACAAAATGTATATTGATGATATGCAAACATGCAATATGTTCTGGGCTTCCAACCCTCATTCACCCGACTATCTATCTCAAGTTATTGTTTCTAAGATCACTATTAACCTATTAATTTTCATAGGCTGACCAATAATTTATTGAAAACTTTATGGATTTCACATCCACTTTCATAGTTTTCATGGGATCACTACGAACCTATTATTTTCTACCAATACTGCCATCCAATCACAGTTTTTATGGGATCGCTATGAACCTATTGGTTTCTACCGGGTACTATTATCCAAACATAGTTTTCATGAGATCACTAAGAACCCGTTGATCTCTTTCAATAACTTATTCTGGATATAGTTTTCATAGGATCACTCAGAGTCTATTGGCTCCTGCCAATAACAATTTCCATGACATAGTTTTTATGGGATTACTAAGAACCTATTTAAACCAATAATCCTTTGGTCAGCCTTGGGCATCCTATATATTAGTCTATCTGACCTACTAGATGCAATTCAATGCACAGTAGTTAAATTCAATATATATTCACTATTAGGTCAACCAAGCCTATTATTCTGCCCTTAACACCCCAAGATGCAGTTATGGGTCATGAATGAAGTGAATATGGTTACGCATGCATCCTGATAACTAATCAAATAACACAACAATATAAACATCTATGGTTAAATTCCTTGTAGTCATTTTTCTAATGAAATATGGTTAATACCCTTAACCTACTATCTTTAGCAAGGAGCTTTCTCTAAAGTTTCATAGTTAAATGCCATTTCAACACTTTTTCATATTACCATGGGTTTTCTTTGAAAATGAGATTAGTTTCTCTAATTTGAAAATTATAGCTTTCGACTATATCCTTTGGATCTTTGTGACATCATGAGTTACCCTCCATCACTCTTCCTTTTGACATCATAGAGCAACCAAGCCCTCTATCCCCTTCCATTTAACTAATGGGTAAAAGCAAGCGTCTATGCCTCTTTCGCCACTCTACTCTAGCAACATGGCCTTTCGAATTCATTGCTTAAAGTTATACACATCCTCTTTCGAAGCCATGAAATATAACTTTAGAACATTTGGAAACATTACTTTCAAAACACTTAAATACATACCTTTCAAAAGCATTGGATTCAAGTAAGAAGTTATGGAAGCATAGCTTCGAAAATAATTATAAGTATTACTTTCAAAACCATATTTTAATAACAGAACAAACTAGAAAGTATAATAAGTGGTATACATACGAAAGCTACCCTTTCGAAAACATTGGGAAGGCAGCTTCCAAGGTATGCGAAAAGTACGTAAGCGAAAGCCTCCCTTTCGCATACATTATTTCGAGGTTACAAAAATCGGCCACTAACTAAGGTAGAAGTATTGGTACAGCAGTTAAGGTATGCAACGAGTTAAAAAGCGGCAACCCTTTCGAAAACATACTTTTAGAACAAGGACGAATCAATGGCTTCGAAAGTAAATAAAAGCGGCTTCTACCCTTTCGCAAGCATACTTTTGACACCATCCTTTCCTCCGCCTTTCTCCAATACACTACGTACCAAAAGCTTGATACCATGTGCATTGGTTTCGAATAGGTGCGAAAGGTTTACAAGCAGGATTATGGTGACGGAAGCAAGCAGTTAAGTGGCGAAGCTGTAATTTAATTAAAAACTGATTTTTACCTTTTAAAGTAACTACTTTTCACATAACTTGCATAATTTCCCAAAACATTATTGGTTGCCAATATTTTACCAAAATTATTTTCTAAAAAACTACCAAACTCAGCATTGAACAATTGAAGACATTTTAGCAAATAACACATTTTTCTTCTTAAAATAATTAAAACATTTAAGCCCTTCAGCTCGAATAATTTATTAACCATAATTAAGCACTTTGGAAAAATTCTCAAAAATCAAATTAAAATAAATTAACCATTCTCTTCCCCATATCCAATCTTTTGGGCCGTAACCATTTAAAATATTTAAAACCGAATTGATTGTTTTCTAAACTTAGTAAATTCGCTACAAATCCATATTAACTTGGAATATTATAAAACTAGAAGCCCACTATTAAAATAATATTTTCACCATATATCAAAAATGCAACTCATTTGAATTTAATATGATAGGTTTTTTAATTTAAACATATCATAAAATGTATATTAAGTCAAATAAATCATCAACAAGCATATATATCCATTTAATCTATCAAAACATATCATCATTCATCCAATCAAACAGTTTAAAACCTTAGCTCAAACTAAATCATTCTAGATGACTAACATGAGATGGTTTAGATCATTATTTACCTTATTTGGATAAGAAACTTGAGATTTGTTCTTGCTTTAATCTTCCTAGCTTGAATCTTAACCTCTAAATGAATTTTGTGCTCCTCTTCTTCTTAGGGTTATGGTTGGCCATCAACTCTCTTTGTTTATGTTTTTGGTTTATGAAAATGTAAATGAGAATGAGGTAAGAAGTTTAGGGCTTATGGCATATGGCTATTCCCATTTTTCCCTTGTATTATTCCCTTATATTTCAAATTTATAAATCACACTTATAATTTCATTAGTTAGACACGACCCTAATTAGTATCCAAATCTCAATTCCCTTATCACTCTACCCTATTTAATTTATCTAATTAAATCTCTTGAATAATGTTATTTCAAATTAGGTATTTTACATTTTCTCAACAATGCATGCACCAAGTAGTCGTCGATCATAAAAGCTTCCTCTTCTAAAGCTGAGGAAACATAACTAAAAAGATTAGATATATCGACCGAGGACACTCCAGCTTTCTAAAGGACAGGTGAGTTTAATGAAATACCTCGTAACGAACCAAAATTTCGATTATTTAATTTTAAACGTTTAATCAATTTTAAATATTTAAATATTTGAATTTTGGAATTTAATAATTTATAATTCAAATATAAGGCATATTTAAAATTTGAATTGTGGATTAAATGTTAATTAAATGGATTTAATAATTTTATTTAACTCCATTTAACCAATAAATAATATTCGTGAATTCAATTTGTAAATTTATTTACAAATATAAATAAATCGGATTTAAATATCGATAATTAAATATTAAATTTGTGAAATTAGCCTTCTGGGGCACAGTCTCGAATTTCGATGAAACTTTTTTTATTGGATCCATAATAGTTAATTATAATATGTCGTCGAATTTTGTAACAATTCGACGTATCGGTTTGTCGTGCGAGATCGAAACGTGTTGAAATTAACATCGACAATTTAATATAATGCCTAGGCCCAAAAACCTATCTTCTACATACGATTGACTAGGTCTCGAAACCAGTTCCGAATAGGGGTATTTAGCTAGAAATGCCAAGTGGCACATCTCGTTTGGAGTTCGACATTTTCGAGTATGTTTTGCTAAATAATTTAAAGTTAAAATCAACATAAGTCAACACTTAACATCAGCCACAAATATTACATTTTAAAAATAAACATATAGTACACAGCAGCACACAAACATGTTATCATAAAATGAGATTAAATCATCAACTAAACTTGTTTTCACTCTGACTCTCCTTCCTCTCTTTCTTTCTCGTTCCAGTTAATAAGAACAATGGCCGCACATATTAAAAGTCGAAATCAAATCATATACAACATGAAAAATTGTGAGACAAGGCATATTGCATTCATATCGACTAGGTCTTCAATTCTTTATGGGATTGTTAGAGTTCAATCTGGTTTTGGGCGATGGTCGAAATGTATAGCCATACTAGGGTTGAGATTTTTGTCGAGCATGGTCATCGATTCGCGTTTTGTAGATTGTATTCGAGTTCGTCGTTGAAAATCATAGCATTGGTAAGAGTTTGGTGATGTCTGATCCGTGTTTGGGGAACACGATTTGGCCGTAGTTAGGGAGGGACCTAACGGGTCGCGTTTTGATAGTGTGGGCTGTGGGATTTTTGGCGCTTGGCGAGTTGAGTTCGTCGAAAGGAGATGGGCGGCGAAGTCAGATTATCATTTTATGAAGCGACGCTCCATGTCAGTGGACAACGTGCATGTGAGTTTGGGTATTCTTATTCATGCAAAGGAGAGATAGAGGGAAGAAGAACGGATAGAGAGGAGTATAACTGTAAAATATTTAAAGTTGTTTGATTTTTTTATTTAAAATTATCGATAACTTTTAAAATTCATATCTTGCTCATATGAGGTCGTATTCATATGTCGTTTATTGCTTTTGACTTGTGTTGTTAAGAGCTTCGCAATGGAGTTGGTTTGGTTAGACTTGGAGCATGTGAAATTTAGACTAAAATCGAACGTCCGTTCGATTTTAGTCCGAAATCAGGCCATTTCGGCAGAAACGAAAATCAATATGAGTTTAACTCACATTTAATTTTATTATATCATATCTATTATGTTATAAATGTTTATCGATTGTTTGGATGTTAGTTAAATTGATTGATTGCTTATTTGGTTGTATTTCCGATTAGAAAATGGATGACATCGTAGTTTGATCGTTATAAACCAATATGATTATCTATATATTACCAATAACCATTATTTTGCAGTAAAAATTTGCAGAGAGATCCAAAGGGAATTTCTCACCCATAAATTGTTTATTTACATCCATATGTTGTTATTGACTGAAATTAACTTTTGATATTCCATTTAATAGTTTAAATGTCATTATAGCTATTTTCGCTATACCGTCGTTTATTAAATTTGCATCCCCAAAACCCTATCTTATGAACTTGAGGTGTTTCCACTAAAAAGAATATTTAAAATCTATTAATCATTTTGATTAATGATGATTTAAATTAGTTAATCTTTTAGATTAATTAATTTGAGAATTAACCATGTTAACAAATGATGATTAAAATTGGTTTATATTTAGATTGAATCAATCATTTTTGCTAATAATGTCTTATACTTGATTAATAGTTTTAACTAATGATTATTCGAGTTTAATTAATTAATTACATTAATTAATGATATTTGAGTTTAGTTTATTAATTATTTTAATCTATGATAATTGAAATTAATAATCATTTTAATTAATGATATTTAAATGTAATTAAATATTTTAAATAATGATAATTGAATTTTATTAATCATTTTAATTAATGATTGTTTTAATTTAATTAATTAGTTTAACTAATGATTTTTGGAATTTAGTTAAGTCATTTTAATTAATGACGTTTTATAATTAAGTAAATCATTTTAAAAAATGATGCTTTAATTAATCGGTTTGACTAACGAAGTTGGATTTAAGCAATCTAATTAAATTACGATTATTCTGAACTTAATTAATTATTTTAATCAATGGAATTTAGAATTACTTATCATTTTGATTTATGATATTTGAGATCAATTATTCATTTAATTATTGGCTATTTGAATTTAATAAATCTTTTTAATTAATTGATTTAATAAAGGTGATTAAAGTAAGTTAACTAATACAATAAAAATTGCTTTAACAAACTGATATTTAAAGTTAACAGACTAATTTAATAAAGATTTTAAAGTTAATTTACCAATGTTATAAAAGTGTATGGAAATAATTATCTATTTTATTACACATAATGAATTATTTATTTAAAGGAATTTTAAATGTAATTAATTATCTTTTGGGATAATTAATCTTGTTTTTAAAGTATAAAAAGGAATTGGAACTCGATTATTAGGACGATAAGTTGGATAATCTTCTGGGTGTTCGGTCTGATGCTGGTTTAGGCCTTCGGGGTCGTGCGCTTGGAAAAATTATTCTCTTAACATTTTGACAGTCAAGAACTAATTCTAAAAGCGTTTTACCAATATAGAAATCAAGCCAAAAAGTTCAGTTCATTTTTTTAAGTAAAAGTTTGATACACTTATGGAAATAAATTATTTTCGTAAAACGAATCACTTATATGGAAACGATTTATTTATATAATTAGCACTAAAAATCGAAGAAGTAAACTTGTCACTATTTCAAAAGTTAAGAGTGATCGCTAGACATGACTTTAAGGTAACACTACCTAAGTGTCTGGTATTATTGTTAACCTAGAAATGGTACATATTTGAATTCAATGAGTGGTAATAAGTATACAAGACTTAATTTCCATATATGATCATTTTATGTCCTCGATAGTTGGTATCTCAGCTATTGGTTACTTCAGCCACTTTATTTCGTTGTGTTGCTTATTTGAGCTTTGTTATCCTTTGTCGGAAATGGCTAAACCCAAAAGTGAGTGGAAGCCAAGCTATATGGGGTTGCTCCCATTAGGGTATTTTCACATCCACTCTTGATTGGATTCAGTGTTGCATATTAAGATGTGAAATACTCCGATACTCAGTAACCGTTGGCGGGGTTCGGCTTGGACGTATCCGAGAGCCATCATAGTTCTCAAGTATATTTCTAAAGGTATACTTTCGGCGAGGGGGGCACACTCTCCTAGTCATTTGTTGAAAAATTTCCTTTCCTTATTTGAATCGTATCTCTACATCTGTTTTAGCTTTAAAATTACCACGAGTAGATCCATCTCCTCAACACGGCATTTAAGTTTTTACTTAGTCCATTCTATCGAGTTTGGACTGTTACTTTACTTGGCCCATTCTATCGAGTTTGGACTGTTACTTTACTTGGCCCATTCTATCGAGTTTGGACTGTTACTTTATTTAGTCTACTCTATCGAGTTTGGACTGTTAACTTATTTAGTCCACTCTATTAAGTTTGACTATTTTTCGTTGTTCTATCCATTTTGTCCAGTTTGGATTTTACTCGATTTATTTCCATTCTTTCAAGTATGGTTTAATATTATTTATGCCCATTCATATTTGGATTTATTCCCTGATATTTATTTCTACTCTTGCACGTATGGACGTCATTCTTGTGAGGTAAAAACCCATTCCGCATTAGCGGCATGGTCTCATAGAAGTTTTATATATGTTTTCCATTATTTGAGCTATCACACACTGGTAGTTCCAGACTGTCTGGGTGTTATTATTTATAATGCTCTGGTCAGACCGAATATTTTCCCAAGTTGCCTTTGGTGCTATGGAAATCTTGGAGGGCAGCTGAAGATTCACCTATCGTAATATTTTATTTTCCGCTGTATTATATAGTATACCTATCGGCATTTGTAAGATTAGGATTTTGTAACTGTCCGACTGATAAGATTTGTTTTTAACTCTGATATACTCTGTATGTTTAGAGTGACTGTTTCTACTATCTTTATTATATTATATACGTTGTCGATTCTGTTGTGATATTCTGTTCCCTCTGTTCTCTGTTCTTTTTCTTTTTATTTACCCTAACTATCTGCCCTTTTGTCGATTGGATGGTCGACATTTTAAACATAGTGGTAGTGTTTGGTGTCGAATTTCGATGGTCAAAAAGGCAGGTTGTTACATACCTTCTCCAAATTGATCCCCTATGTGAGCTGGAGTGCCACTAGAACCACCTTTTGAAATTGGGAGATCCTGCAAGACGTAGTAATGTGGCTTCTTCGGGTTGTACTGGACTCGATAAAAGAATCCACAGTGGTGTTGGGACTAGCTTGGGTCATCGGATTTTGGTGATCTCTGAAATTGTGTGACATGGATCCAGAACCTTCACCAGCTTCATGTTGAGAAGTTGTGGCATGTTCTTTTTGGAGTAAAATTAGGGTTTCATAAAGAACTTTGGGTTCATCACCCAAAAGAATTTTGCGTTCAAGCCTCATCAAGTCGATTTGTTCAGTGCCGATAGCCTACTTCTCCTCCTAAACAAGATGCTCCCAAGTCGTACGAGATCGTAAGGGTAGTCACCTCAGCGCCACTCTAAGTTTTTATACTTTGGGATGCTGGCATTGTAAAGAATAAGCAATGGATCTACTTCCTTCATTACCTCCTCCTTAACCTTTTCTTTCACGACCATCACTTCTCATTTAACGAGGGCATCAACGCCTTTGGCCCTTTCGATAGCCACATCCCTTTCAAACCTGACGGTAACCAACTCCTTCAGGCATCCTGATCGATTTTCTACGCCTTCTCTTTATCTTTAGGTTTGCACTCAAACTTAGTATTGTACTCAACTACGCTTCTTTGGGCTGCATCCCTTTCTATCACCAATTTATAATTACGATGATGAAGCGCTTCAACTTCGGCCAAGTGCTTGGCTTTCTCATCTTTCGAATGCCTTAAAGGCTATTTCAGCTTTTCTTTTAGATTCTGCCTATGAAATCGTTAATGATTCTAACTCAATGGTTAGAGTTCTGATGATCTGCTTGTCCTAGGCGTCTTGGCATTTCAACTTCTTGTTCTCTGTCACCCTTTCCAATGATACCTTAGAAACTCTCTCCGCCACTCTCATCCACTCGTTATACTGATTATGGACATCATTCACACAATCCATAGTCATTTGTTGGACTTTTTAAGGAACTTTCTTAAGATTAGGAGCAAAGAGAAATCCATCAAGGCATACATTTGGAAAATCTGACTTAAGTTGGGCCATGCAAGCGGCGGTATAGGCTTGTTGAACTTCAGCGACAACTTGGGTGTCAGCACTTTCTTTGCCTGACCTATGTTGGTGAACATCATGAAGATGACGATCACTAGGTCACTGAGGATGATATAGGGCAACAGACTATGAAGAAATTAAGGTAGAAGGGAACCACGAGAGGTCTCAATATAAGGAACATTGTCACGGTGATTTTGTTGCCTTTTAGAATCTTTAGGAAGAGTAAATCTAGATCTGGACCAATATTTGTCATGGGAGGACCTGTCTCTATCGCCATTATTCTGATAATCATGATCCCCACTGGAGCGATAGCTAGGGTCATATTCACGACCACTACCTTGGCGATACAAGCCTGAATGAGAACTAGGATTCTGGCAAAATATTTCCTATAAAGACTGAAACATATGCTTCTTCCTCGTTATTGTTTCTGCAAAGAAATACAAAGAACGAATCAATTATGAGTATTGAAGGAATTGGAATAAGTGCAATGCAATGGTGTGAAGTGCATGCAAATGTGCGTGTCCTTGTGCCTCCCCAATGGACTAGTATTGTAGCTTTACTAGCTGGAGTAACCTCTCCACTGGTAGGAGGGATTCCAGCCCTAGATCTAGAGGGAGATTCTTGTCCGCCGATACTCATGTCAGTAAAATGAAAGGCATCAATGCCATTCGATATTGGAAGATCAGATAATGCCTCAAATGTTTCGTCCAAGCGTTCTAAAGGTTGAGAAGCGTACTGATCCAAAATAAACTTAGGGTCGATGGATAGCTTGGGCTGTTTAAAGAGGTGGCTCTTAGGGAACATGCAAACGAGCTTCTTCCTTTTTCATTTTTCGAGAGCAGGAGGTGGTAAAGTTTGTGAAGATCCTTTCATAATCCCGAACCTAGAACCCACATCATTGCCTCCAAGGTTATCACCATTATCTCCCGCTGCATCTTTGTCGATAGCTTCCAAAGCGCCCTCTATTGAGGTCATGACAGGATCAGCTTAAAGGCCTTCATCAACATCCACATCCTGCTGCTCAACCACTGTAACTCCAACGGTGACCGGTAGCCCTATGCTACGACCCTCTTCCATCAGGCCGTAGGTAAGGAGACATTAGTCAGTAAGTAGATTCTTATTGTCCCTATTTTCTAATGGAACCCTTTTTAGCGCTAAGATCGCGTTAGTATATTGTTATCCATCAGCTCATGGATAAGAGACTGCACAAACCAGAAAAATTACTTAGTTCAGGATATGACCTAGACACAAGCACTCAAGAAATTAAGCAAGGTGAAATACTTACACCTTCAACCACCGTCCGGCAAATCCAGGTAGGCAGCGGATATAGAACCACTCGCTTTTAAAAGCTCTTAGCTTGTTCCAAGTACCCATTAGGATATGGCACTTCTTAGCTGACTTAAGAAATGTAAAGGAAAGGCTTCCCTTTCGTTGCTTGAAGGTGAAAAGAAATCAAATGTCTTCAGGAGTTGGAGGGTAGAACAAAAACTCCATGAATGCCATGTAGGTACAGTTGAGCAAGGCATAGTCGTTTGGATGCAGTTGTGCTGATACTAACCTCATATGATGTAACATATCTCGGATAAATGAATTGAAGGGTGGGACACAACCTGTCCAAAGCATGAACTTGTTGCATGCAGTGAACCCTTCAAGGGGAAAATGAGCTCTATCATCCCGAGTCGGGACTCGCACATCATCAAATGAAATCCCATGTTTGACGTAAATTCTACGGAGAGAGGCTATATTGATTTTCAAAGCTATAGAATCTTCCGGATCTTCCAAAAATAAAGCATCTTCTAGAGTGTCGGGAGCACCAGGCTCTATCATATCTATTGGAAAGATAATAACGACTGAGAAAAGGTCAAATGATAGACAAGAATATTTTGATTGTTCTGTTTGATGTCCGAGGAAGAATTCATCAAAGGCAGCTGCGGAGCTCGATTCGCTACTCTTACTATTGTGCTGTCAAATCTGTTCAGAAATCATGGTAGCTAAATGCCCCGAGCATTTGGAAAAAACAACTACTAAATGTAGTAGATAGTCATCATTAGAAAAAATAAACTGTTTTCCCCCATGCAAAGTGTGTGCTAGTTTAGAGTGGTGCTGTGTCGTGCAATACAATAAAAATAATTTAGAATTAAAGGCCATGATTGTGACGAGACTCCGCGGTTCAATTGGAGTGGCCGTCATTGCTGACCATCTCAACTAATTCTCTACATCAATGGCAAGGGGTTCAGTCTAGTCATTGAGATAGGTTGTTGGCATGTCGAGGTTCGAATTGTGCATTTAAAAGTGGATGAGCTTTAAGAATTCGTCCAAGGCTATGGTAACAAACATAAATATACAAGGAATAAATCAAGTTCGTTCCACGGTTCGATTGTCATATTGTTGACGCCAAAAATGGGCCTCAACATCCACAAAATCTTATATGAAACAAAGAATGAAATCAAAAGAACAGAGCATAAAAGTAAATGAATACATAGATTTTTATAGTGGTTCGACAATTTGACTTACATCCACTTCATACTTTTGTTAATCTTTCCTAGGATTACAACTACAAGAGCATTTGGATCATCTTGGATCCAGTGATATAAGTTTCAAGAAATAATAATGGAAGAGCCTCCAGAGCAGGAAGAATAAGATCCCATCCCCCTTCTAAAGCTATGACTGCTATATTTATAGCTAGAGACGTGCACAGATCGGGCTGAAAATTTGCATGAAGGTTCCCCAGGTTGAGTAGAGCCCACCATATCGATCGGCCCCATCAAAATGATCGGTATATGTATAACCAATCCTTTTTATAGCCCCCAACCACTGTGCGATCGATGTCAAAGGGACCCACGTGCTTTTAGACGTTGGTCTTAAATTATGAGATCATCCTGAGGTATAGATTTTATGTTATGGGTCATTCTCAGTCGAGGATTGAAAATACAAGAGACATACCGATCGTCATGCTGAGCCTTCCAATAATGATCGGTGCATTTCGAATGTAATTGCTCCCATACCCATTATGGGCTGCGCAATCGTCATGATATACTCCACTTGCCTCTCTGTTGATGTCCTAAAATTCTCACATGGATTGGCTTTACAGTTCTCAAGATATTGGTTGTTCTTCAATGATTTGAGCTATCATCTTTGATCACCTACTAGTCGATCCAAACAAATCGTTGTTTAATCTGCAGCTTTTGTATATGAACTTTAATCAATTCCAAACTTGAAATATGACTTCATGGGGCTAGATTAGTGACTTTATGTCAACTATACTTTGATCTAGTCCTGGTTCAAATCTATCTGACTATCATCTATGGTATTAATCGTAGTTGACTTTTCAAGCCATCGATTATCCGTTCCTAGTTGGATCGATGATATCATGGCTTTGGCAAAAGGCGGGATAACATTTGCCCTCCAAAGTACGTCTTGTGATTAACGTGACGTGCTTGGAATCGTAGAAGGCCTGAATTACCATGATGGAATCCATTCAGCTTCTTGATCAATTACTATTCCTCAACCATCTGTTGATAGTATAATTTTGGTGCCGTATTCTGTTTGCAAATTCAAATTTGGTTGCGGGGAATCTATAAGGCCCCATTCATCTAATCCGGCATCAATCTTGATAGCTCCAAGTCCGTCTGCAATCTGTCACTGATTATGGAAAGTTGAGCTTTTAAATGCATTTTCATGCACTTTCATACACGTGTTCTTGTTGCTGGCTCTATGTCTTGCTTGTGCCCGCAGGTCATAAAAAACTTTTACGATATTCTAACTGTTCGCATACGCAATCGAATTTCTACGATCATTTGTTGTCCTTCTAATTCACCATGGTTTTCTTTTATTTCATCACTTTTCCATTCATCACCACACTTATTATTTTATTTCATATTTTTAAACGTCCTCGACTGAGTGTGGTAGGTAAGGAAATGAAACGATCATCCGAAGGCTTAAATAAACGAGAGACAAAAACGATCGGCATAGGGATGGTTGGAAGATGGGTCAAGAATGGACCATTGAATGTACAAATCAAAAATGGGTCGACATGGTCATTGGGTAAAAAATATCCGTGCAGTCCTCCATAGTGAAAATGATCGACTAAATCTTTCAAGGTGAAAACAATCAGCATAAACTATCCCCTATATAAAGCTCGACACTTAGTCATTTTCTTCACTTTACTTCCCGCGTCTTTTTCCTTAAGCTTACCAACGATGTGACTTCTTTCCCCTTTTTTCTGCCGAACTTCATAGCAATATCATCTTCCCCCATGCCTAGGCTTTGAATCAACATTGAGCTCTCCTCCTTTTCAGATTGTGAGTATAGGCAGAATAGTTTCTAAACTTGCTGCACAATTTCTTATAACAGTGTAGCAAACCTAATGACAATCGGCTTGCTTCGTGAGTCTTTCCCTTTTTTATTTACGATCATGTAGGATGGGAGAATAAATCGTTTTAGTGTGTGTCGATCGATTTAGTAGGATAGCCCGTCGCTTTATGGAGGAGATGAGGTATGGAGACGGAGGAGTTGTAGACGATCGATGAGATTCTGGGCTGAAAATGGAGGAATTCAAAAATGAATTACGAACGATCGGATATGTTAGCTTGTGCAAGAACGATCAGTAGGGAGGATCATTATTGGACGATCGATGGACTTTGCCATAGGAGAAGATCGGGATACTCAAAACATTCGGCTTTTAACATATTGGAACGATTGGACCATACAATTTCACTACGACTCACTTACACTTGGACTTAGTCTTTTCACCCATTCGGAAGAATATAACTTATAACTTGAACATGATCTTGAACCAGATAACTAGTTCTGGTTCCTAGTAGACATTTGAACATAAACATGACCATAACATGACATGACCTTCACGACAAATAGCGGATCGCCTTAGAATAAGTGCCATAGGCGATTCAACCACCATGCTAAAACTCATGCGTAGTTCGGACTAGAGTATATTTCCATTAGCTAATGACCATCTTTTGAACAAATTTCTATGCCTTGTTATCATTTCTTGTCTTCATTTAACCCATTATCACTTCGATTAGCACTTTATTACACAACACTTACACTCACAATGCACTGGGGGGTACAAGTCATTTTTTCTCTAACTATGGCTTTTACTAAGTTCGATAGCAAGCGAAATCTAGGTGTTCCGGATACTCTACAATCATGCCAGCTGGATCTTCCTCTCGTAGGACTAACTCAGATGTAGAATCCGGTTCAGCAACCGAATTTGATAGCCTGCCACTTAGTTGTAGTCTAGGATAGCCCTAAGATCTAGGATTCCTGCGTCATTTTTCAGGATTGTTCCTATTTTTCCACTGAACTTATCAAACCGACGCCCGACACTTTGGAAGATGCAATCATCCTTGAAAATGATCCTAATTCAATAGCTTAGAGGACGCTCTCCAGAGGATCCGCACAAGGCATGGGGTTTCTTTTTATGACGTATTAGCTCCATCACAAGGCGACATGGCTCATAAACCCCTCGAAGGATATAAAACATGCAATAAATTCATGTGTTGGGCGAGATGCATCCCGCCGTTCAATTCATACATCCGGGAGATTTTACATTATCTAAGAATTTCTCCCGTACAACTCCAACCAAATGGCTACGTGCTTCTCAACTACACATAGATGGTATTCATGGAGTTTCTGCACTGGCCGCCCACTATCGAAGACATCTGATTTATTTTAACTTTTAAACAATGGACAGGGAGTCTATCATTCACTTTTCTTGAATCGACGAAGAAATGCCAGATTCTGGCCGGTACTTGGAATAGATTAAGTGCTTACAAGGGCGAATGGTTCTTCGTTCGTTGTCCGCCTGGCTTTGCTCGATTATGGATACAGAGGCATAAGAGTTCGTCACTAATTTCATAAATATATAAGGAAAACATATCCAGGCTACATTCTAATGATGTCATTCATTTTTAGGTGTCGTTACTCGACCCAATGGCGATGTTTATAAAGAAGCAGTCTATATTATGAAGAACGCTCGAATCGAAGATAAAAATATTGAACTTTTTCTCAGTGAGGAATGACATATCACTTTTGGCTTGATGGAAGAGGACCTCAGCGTGGGGCTAAACAAGACTGCCCGGCCGGCTAGGACCGGACTATAGGCCACAACTAGTCAAACAGTTGTTCAATTCGACCATGTAGTGCCACCAGTCATAAGCACTCAAGAGTCTACCGATATCAACGTTGGAGGACATAGTAAAGACGCACCTGGTCGTCATTATAGGATCGATTTCACCCTAAAGGGGGGTGAATAGGGTGATGCTGATAATTACAAAAATTATTGTGGAAGCTTATAAAATTATTTCAACACAAATAAATCATAAATACACCAGCATAGATAATAGCAGAATAATAAATGCAGAAATAGAACGACAAAGATTTTACCCAGCTTCGGCAAAACCCTGCCTATGTGTTGCCCCCAAGGTTTCTACTAGAAATTAAGTAGTCACACGCTTACACACGTAAACTCACAACACCCGCTACCGACTAACCTAACTCCACGCTCAAAACCCTGCCACAACTCAGCCACTGAGTTTCGAATTCTCAAACTACGCCACGTAGTTTGTCCTCTAGTCACACGACTAGAAACTACAACGTTTAAAAAAGAGAAATACAAAATTTTAAAAACAATTTAAAAATAAAAACTCGAACACCCTAATTTATTCTCAAATAATTGAACAAAGTGGCCCAACAAAAAAACACGCCCTCCTCTTATTCTTATATGTTCTGCCCGTTTCTTCTTTGTTCTGTATGGCGGCTCGTTCCTCTTCCTTAAAAATTAGGGCTTTGGAGAAATTTGTGGTTGTCGACTTTAATTAGATCGATTGATTTCAATTTCCTTGCTCTGTTGGTTGATCATCTCTTGAGAAGCTTTCGGCTGCTTGATTGAGTTCTTCTTTGCTTCGCGTATGTAATTTTTCCTTTTGCTTTCTGGTTTCAATGCTTGAACTCGATGATCGATACTTGCCGATGGTGTTACCTATTTATATGTGATTCGAGACCCTTGAATTTTGTCCGTATCCATTTACTTGAATTCGTCACTTGAATATTCTCGGTCGTTTGATTTTGTTTTAATGCTATAGATACGTTCTGACTTGTTCATATCGAATAATTCCATTTACTTCAATATCATGGTTTTGATTTCAAACCGTTTGATCTTTCCTTGATCGTTACGGTAGTGACTTTCCTATTT
This sequence comes from Allium cepa, assembly GCA_030765085.1. NCBI lineage: Eukaryota > Viridiplantae > Streptophyta > Magnoliopsida > Asparagales > Amaryllidaceae > Allium > Allium cepa. The sequence continues at coordinate 276,001,716 of CM060928.1, forward strand.
TACTTTGGCTTTGATTTTTGACTTTTTCAATTTGTATAATTAACTTGATTTCTGACTTTATTCGTTTACTTTGCTATCACGGCACTGTTTTGATTCCGTGGCCACAATGGCTTGATTTGCATTTTACTTCGGTCGTCTTAATTCGGTCACCTGGTTTTGTGTATGCGACTCCATGACTTGCCACTACCATTGCGTTTACATTGAACTTGAGTTTCATTGTGACTTCACTTGATTTGAATTGTGCCTTGTCTGGTTCATCGTTTCATTTGGTATGTTGTTGTTCTTTGTAGTTGCACTCTGGTTGTCATGTATATGCAGCAATGTTGTATTTCCTTATAGTCTTCATTGCACTGATATTTCTGTTGTACTATGCATTAGCCTTGCTTGTGCATTTTGATGTTGTTGAGCCACTGAGTTTGAACATCCATTGTAGCTTGTTGGTTTCTCCTGCCTTGGCTCTGGTTAGTATTGTGTCTGGTTCATATTTCATTGCATCATGTTCTATTGGTTCATGTATGCATACTTAAGGTTGTACTTGTTAAATACTGCTTCTCTGTCTTGTTCAACTTGATGTTGCTTTGTGCTTTAGATTGCCTGACCATTGTATTTCATTCAAACTGTTGCTCCATTGTTTTGTCTGGTGTTTGATTTTAAAGTTTCTGATTAAACATGGTTCATGCCATGGTTCTTCTGATGCATTTCCTTCTGGCTAGCACTTGACTCTGTTGTGTATATGAGCAGTTTTACTTGTTTTGTGCAGTTGCTCATTGGAGCTGTTGTGTGATTCAATGATATGCTTGAAACTATCTTTGTTGTCTTCATTGTCGCTGCTGCATTCATTTGTACATTAGTCTGATCATTTGGTTTTGTACTGTCTGCACTTGATTTATTCAAGCAAGTTCACATTGTACTGGTTTATTGTTTTCATAATTCGTGCCATCTGGACTTAAGAGCGGGTTTGTATATGACACTTTATTTCTTTGTAGTCTCTGGTCATTGTAGTCATTGAGATGTTCAGTTTGCATAATGCTTGTTGCCTGGTCATTATTATATGTTGTCACTGCCTGTTTCAGTTTGCATATGGTTTTGTACATTTGGATTTTTGGTCGAGGCTTGTTTTAGTTGTCTTGACCGTTTTCATGAACTTGCACCTGTGTTGAATCCAGCTTGCAGCTCGGGTTTGACCTTGTGTTCGTGTTGTGACTTTATTTGTATTGCACTTGAGTTGTACCCGGCTTTTCATTTGGGTTTGACATGTGCTCACTTGTCCCTGTAGATTCATCAAGTGTATATTGGTGTGCACGGCCTTGTGGCATGTACAGCGATACACTGTGCATGTCACAAGCTGTTCGTGTATGATGAATTCAAATTTCAATGATGACGAACAACCCAAATAACCGAGGCAAATATTATTTTCAAAATTCACATTTTATTTTATACTGCAAAAATATTTTATTTTCAATTTTACTGCGTCAATGTATATTTTTGCAGATTTCTCAGATGCTGGATTCACATTGGAATAAAGTTGAAGATCAGTACGAATTAAGTGAATGAGTGATATGTAGTGAGGTGAAATGTGAATTGTAATTTAATCAAATTTGTATGGTAATTGAAATTGTATATAGTGAGAGCTTGACATTTGTACTATTTATTTGAATAAAATTTCTGTTTGAATTCAAATTCTATGTTATTTATTTTTATTCAGCAAATATTTATGTAATCTATGAAAAATAAAATAGTACATTAACAAATACATTTACAAGAATATATATATATATATATATGTTTATTATCATCAAACAAAAATCATATAATCGCATATTCAACAATCTCCCTCTTTTGATGATAACAAACATATATTTAAGATTTTGAATATGTTAAATGTATTTGATCATTTATATACTCTAATTGCTCCCCTTATTTAAATGCTTCCTCTCTACATAAAGCTCCCCCTACTTATATGCATAGAATTAAAAATATGCAAATGAGCCTAGATGCAAATGGAAAATTTTTGACCTTTGCTTGATTTTATTTGACAAAATCTTAACTTTTCTCTTCCCTTTTTGTTATCAGCAAAAGAGTGATAGTGTTAGAGAAAATAGAAATAGATTAACCGATATTAATCCAACATTAAAACTCAATTGAATACAAATATTAAATTTCAATAAAAAAATTCAAACAAAAATCATAAATACTCTGTTAGGCGCATATTCCATTTTTAGAATGATGGGAATAATGTCATCATATGAAACCATACAGTTGCGTCTTTGTGGTACATTTATATCAGGAATTTGAATATCTACTAACCATGCATAACCGTTAGGACTTTTAAATGAGATTAGTAGTATTCCAATTTTAATTTTAAAAATGAATTCAAGTATCTTCTAACCATGCATAGCCGTGAGGACTTTTAAATGGGATTAGAATCAACTTGTTTATTTAATAAATCAATTTTGATATGCGTTCCATACATGCATAACCGTGAGGATTTTTAAATGAGCATGGAAGCACATAACAAATTCCAAGTAATTCACCCATGCATAACCATGAGGACTTTTAAATGAGAGTAAATACTATGGATTTTATTTTATTTTATTTTATACATAAAGTGAAAAACGAATGATTTCTGTTTAAAGTACCACATATCGACAAACTATATTGAATTTTGATGAGTGATGGTCGATAGAAATATGATAGAAATAGAAATGGTCATGGAATCTTTACCAAACAAAAGTTTTTATAACTCTAGTTTGAATTTCCAAAGAAATTTTCTAAATATACCGTCTTGAGTAATGTATGATAAATATCAACACTCATCACCTTTTCAATCACTATTTATCTTTTTGATAATTAGTAGGGAGTCGAATTAATCAAAATTGTCATTTAAAATCAAATAAAATTAATTTTTTCAAAATGACTAATCTGAAAATATGGTCAAAAATGATTTTCTCGAAGGGGTTACATGTGAAAAATTTCTGCTATTTGAAAATTATTTGAATTGAAAAATATGCAGATATTTTCTTAAATAAACGATGCAGTTACTAAAAATCACGTTCAACTAGTAAGTTTTCTATCAACTAGATTACCAATGTGATCTGCATCTGAATTTCTCTTTCACTCCAAATTATCACTAATTGAATTTGATAGACAGACCATGAAATGTGCACCAAAAAACTTCAAACTCAATTTTAACAGCAATTCAAATAACATTCTCTTGAATTTGAATTGAAGCCGTGTAAATAATCAAAAACTGTGAACATAGAGTTAGCCATATTATAACCAAATGTATTATCATCCAACAAAAACACTATTATTAATCCAAACTAAGATATATGAAGTAATTCAAATGCTCTAGAGATTTTTATAGTGTTTTTGGCATAAGAATATAATTGGCCAACAATTTTAAATAAGTCAGAATCAAATCATCATTTATTTCATCATCACATTATTGGTTGATTTAACTCAGATTACGGTGCAGATTATCACATTTAATATATCGTTCAAATAACTATACCATTACCTGTTTTACCTTTACGATAATTTTTGTTGTTGTCCATTGTGATTCTGTCACCTTTATACTAGGCTAAGGAACTTTTCTTTGTCGCCGTTGTGTTTCTGGAATAGCCAAAATCCAGAGAACACTATTGTTGTTCCTTAGCCTGCCACCACACCTACACGATGAAAGATTTTTGTGTGCTATTTGTTTTTATAGGTCCATGATTGTTAGTAGCAGAATGTTTTGAAAGATAATTTTGTGGAGACCCAAAACTATTTATATATGTTCCTTTCGGCACCCAGATTTGTTTTATTTTGAGAGATTCTATATTTGTGCCTTTTGGAACCCAAATTGGTATAGTTTTCACGTGTTTAGGTCTATACCAACAACTATTTTGAGTGTGTCCAAATTCTCTACAAATTGTGCACATTGAATTGACTTGATTAAATTCATTTCTAGCTTTTTCAGTTTGATTATATCCAAATCCTTGTCTAACTATATTAACAGTTTGTTTTCCTAATAGCATATTCAACGATTTTTCACTTTTTGAAAATTTATCTAAAGTCGTCGACAGTTGTTGGACTTGTGTTTTGAGAGATTTATTTTCGTTTAACAATTGTGTGCACTTTTTAATAGAATTTTCTCTCCTATTATTTTCACTCTCTTTCAAAATTAGAATTTCATTTTGAAGTGATTTTATATTAATTTATGATTTTTTAATTTCCTCTTCGAATGTTAGACACTTATCACACTTAGGGATCCTACTTTGATTGGTTTTAACTAATTGGTCAAGTTGTTTATTTAAATCTATCAAAGTATTTTTTTCTGATTCAAGTTTGGCATAATTCTCCCTAAGTCGTTCAAAATAGCCATTTAATTCGTGGAAATATATAAGTAATTCTGAATGAGAAAGTTTTGATACCTCCCTTGGCTCATCATCGTCGCTATCAGTTATATTTCCTTCAAGGCACATATCTGCTTTCTCACTCTCACTGCTAGTACTTTGATTATCTTCATTACTTGTATTCCACGTGTCCGCAGAACTTTTCCTTTTTGAATTCTTTTCTTTGCCGTGTTGAATTCGAGGATAATTGGGCTTGATATCACCGGGTTTGTTGCAAATGATCCCGTGTTCTTCTGAGTTGTCTGGTGCTTTAATTATTCTTCTTTTCAATTGTTGATTTGGAGCTGGATTTCCGTATTTATGGTTCCACTTTTTGAATCTCTTTATTAGTAGCGCCAGCTCAGCTGCTCCATCATCCTCATCACAACCGCCTTTTTCCAATTCTGTTAAGCACATTTCTTTAACTGAGTTGGTTGTGGAGGATTTCTCATTGCTGTTTTCTTTTGCACCATATATTGCATTTAAAGTATTCCAGATTTCCTGTGCATTTTCACAATGAGAGACGAAATTAAAATTATCTTGATTAATATGAGAATATAACAAATGCATAGCCAAGCATTAATCAAGATAATTTTTTTATCTGTTATATCACACCCATTTTCAACAATTTCCCAACATTTAATATTAACAGATTTAAAATAAAATTCCATTTTCAATTTTCAATTCAAAAAATCTGTTCCGTCGAAAATAAAAGGAATAATATTGGAACGATCCTCAACAAAAGTATTATTAAAAGAAGCCATTTTGAAAATTCAAAGTTTTAAAACAAAAAACTGATTTTTGAAAAACGAATTTTTAAAACAAATGTTGACTTCTATTCCTATCTCTGATACCACTTGAAGGATCGATTTCACCCTAGAGGGGGGTGAATTGGGCGATGCTAATAATTATAAAAATTATTGCGGAAACTTATAAAATTATTTCAACACAGATAAATCATAAATATAGCAGCACAGATATTAGCAGAATAATAAATGCAGAAATAGAACGACACAGAATTTACCCATCTTCGGCAAAACCCTGCCTACGTGCTGCCCCCAAGGTTTCTACTAGAAATTAAGTAGTCACACGCTTACACACGTAAACTCGCGACACCCGCTACTGACTAACCTAACTCTACGCTCAAAACTCTGCCACAACTCGGCCACTGAGTTGCGAATTCTCATACTACGCCACGTAGTTTGTCCCCTAGTCACACGACTAGAAACTACAACGTTTAAAAAATAGAAATACAAAATTTTAAAAACAATTTAAAAATAAAAACTCAAACACTCTAATTTATTCTCAAATAAATGTTGAACAAAGCGGCCCAACAAAAAAACATGCCTTCCTCTTATTCTCGTATGTTCGGCCCGTTTCTTCTTTGTTCTGTATAGCAGCTCGTTCCTTTTCCTTGTTCGTTCCTCTTCCTTAAAAATTAGGGCTTTGGAGAAATTTGTGGTTGCTGACTTTAATTAGATCGATTGATTTCGATTTCCTTGCTCTGTTGGTTGATCATCTCTTGAGAAGATTTCGGCTGCTTGATTGAGTTCTTCTTTGCTTCGGGTATGTAATTTTTCCTTTTGCTTTCTGGTTTCAATGCTTGAACTCGATGATCGATACTAGCCGATGATGTTACCTGTTTATATGTGATTCGAGACCCTTGAATTTTGTTCGTATCTAGTTACTTGAATTCATCACATGAATATTCTCGGCCATTTGATTTTGTTTTAATGCTATAGATACGTTCTGACTTGTTCATATCGAATAATTCCATTTACTTCAATATCACGGTTTTGATTTCAAACCATTCAATCTTTCCTTGATCGTTACGGTAGTGACTTTCCTATTTTACTTTGGCTTTGATTTTTGACATTTTCAATTTGTATAATTAACTTGATTTATGACTTTATTCGTTTACTTTGCTATCACGGCACTGTTTTGATTCTGTGGCCACAACGGCTTGATTTGCATTTTTCCTCGGTCATCATACTTCAGTCATCTGGTTTTGTGTATGCGACTCCATGACTTGCCACTACCATTGCGTTGACATTGAACTGGAGTTTCATTGTGACTTCACTTGTTTTGAACCGTGCCTTGTCTGGTTCATCGTTTCATTTGGTATGATGTTGTTCTTTGTAGTTGCACTCTGGTTGTCATGTATATGTAGCAATGTTGTATTTCCTTATATTCTTCATTGCACTGATATTGTTGCTGTACTATGCATTAGCTTGCTTGTGCATTTTGATGTTGTTGAGCCATTGAGTTTGAACATCCATTGTAGCTTGTTGGTTTCTCCTGCCTTGGCTCTGGTTAGTGTTGTGTCTGATTCATATTGCATTGCATCATGTTCTATTGGTTCATGTATGCATACTTAAGGTTGTACTTGTTAACTACTGCTTCTCTGTCTTGTTCAACTTGATGTTGCTTTGTGCTTTAGATTGCCTGACCATTGTATTTCATTCAAACCGTTGCTCTATTGTTTTGTCTGGTATTTGATTTTAAAGTTTCTGATTAAACTTGGTTCATGCCATGGTTCTTCTGATGCATTTCCTTCTGGCTAGCACTTGAGTCTGTTGTGTATATGAGCAGTTTTACTTGTTTTGTGCAGTTACTCATTGGAGCTGTTGTGTGATTCAATGATACGCTTGAAACTGATCTTTTTTATCTTCACTGTCGCTGTTGCATTCATGTGTACATTAGTCTGATCATTTGGTTTTGTACTGTCTGCACTTGATTTATTCGAGCAAGTTCACATTGTACTGGTTTATTGTTTTCATACTTCATGCCATCTGGACTTGAGAGCTGGTTTGTATATGACACTTTAGTTCTTTGTAGTCTCTAGTCATTGTAGTCATTAAGATGTTCAGTTTGCATAATGCTTGTTGCATGGTCATTATTGTATGTTGTCACTGCCTGTTTCAGTTTGCATATGGTTTTGTACATTTGGATTTTTGGTCGAGACTTGTTTTAGTTGTCTTGACCGTTTTCATGAACTTGCATCTGTGTTGAATCCAGCTTGCAGCTCGGGTTTGACCTTGTGTTGTGTTGTGACTTTATTTGTACTGCACTTGAGTTGAACCTGGCTTTTCATTTGGGTTTGACCTGTGCTCACTTTTCCCTGTAGATTTATCAAGTGTATATTGGTGTGCACGGCCTTGTGGCATGTACAGTGATACACTATGCATGTCACAAGCTGTTTGTGTATGATGAATTCAAATTTAAAGGATGACGAACAACCCAAATAACTGAGGCAAATATTATTTTCAAAATTCACATTTTATTTTATACTGCAAAAATATTTTATTTTTCATTTTAATGCGTTAATGTATATTTTTGCAGATTTCTCAGATGCTGGATTCACATTGGAATAAAATTGAAGATCAGTACGAGTTGAGTAAATGAGTGATATGTAGTGAGGTGCAATGTGAATTGTAATTTAATCAAATTTGTATTGTAATTGAAATTGTATATAGTGAGACCTTGACATTTGTACTATTCAAAGATTTGTAATAAATATTTGTTTGAATAAAATTTCTGTTTGAATTCAAATTCTGTGTTATTTATTTTTATTCAGGAAATATTTATGAAATCTATGAAAAATAAAATAGTACATTAACAAGTACATTTACAAGAATATATATATGTTTATTATCATCAAACAAAAATCATATAATCGCATATTCAACAGTCATGATGATAGACCTGATCTCGGGGTTGGCATCGGACCTTCACAAGTTCCTCAACCTCGAACGCGACTAAACGAAAGGGGAAAGAGACTGCTCACAAGCCTCCAAGAAGTCATCATTCTGGTCCAACTAAGTCGTCAATGAGCCTACCACTAGATCTCTTTGTCCAATCTACCGATCCCATTTGATCTTGACGCTTATCGATTCACTAACGTAAGCATTGAAGGATTAGAGTCTCCCGTCGGAACCAGTTCAGAGATCCCCAATTATGGAGGGTTAGTTACACCGATGAGCAAGGCTCCTACCCCTGGTCTATTGGGGGGATGCACTAGGACACTTACACACATTCGCATGTCTAACACTGCACTATTTTTAATTTGTACATCCTAATACTCAAAGCTGATCATTATCTATTTCTCTTTGCAGGAACGATGGAGAGGAAAAGGAGTATGTTTGATTCCCTATGGGACGTACAACATCAATCATCTATGTCACGATCTGGTTCTTATCGCGGCAGTCGTGACTATTATGACATTAGTCATCGCCTTGGTCGTGATCGCGGTTATCAAGAAAGGGAAGACATGGATAGGCCTGCTTAGGACATTCATAGATCAAGATCGAGATCTCCTCCTCAAAAAGATCCCGAAAGACCAGCATAGCGCAGGGACTTTCCCACCGATCCTCCTCGTGGCCCTCCTACAGCTCCCATGCCTCCAAAGTCTCATCGGCTGATTGATCGCAGCCATCATAACGAACAGCCTATAGTGCGCAGGCCTGGTAAGGAAGGTGCATGGGTTGAAATTATTTCTGAGGATCCCCCAATTGACCCAAATGCTCATATGATCGAACTTCGGCAGGAATTTCCAAACTGATGCTTTAATGGGTTCTATTTTCCTCCTAATCTGAAGAAGGTTTTGAGCGATATTCAAAGATTGACTATCAACTGCATCACCAACATCCACATGCAATACCGATAATGGATGAAAGCCGCAAAAAAATATCAAAGGTTTCCTTCGAACACGAAGTAGAAATAGAGAAACTGAGGTGATAAGTGGCCGCAGATAAATGGATTATTGAAGCTCTGACAAACGAATAGGAAACCTCTAGAACCGCCTTAGTTGTAGCTGAAGAAAGAGCCGACGTTGCTTTAAAATCTATGGAGAAGATGAAAGCTAGCCAACTCGATATGGTTCAAGTATTGCACCACCGAAACTAGGAGATAACACTTGAGCGCAACTCAGACAAAGAATCTACAGCCTTGAAGGAAGTGGTCGAACTCAAGGCTAAGCTTGAAGGTGTGATAAAAAACCGGGACGAAGCTCAAAGGATCGCTCATGACTCTTGTGAAGAGCCGGTTCACGTTAGGTTTGAGAGAGACGAGGCCATTGAAAAGGCTAAGTACGTTGATATGCTCATTCAACGTGAGATGGAAATGGTCACGAATAAGGTGAGAGAGGATGCAATGAACGAGCTCGACCCACTTCTCATCCTCTACAATGCCAATGTACTAAAACACAAGAATTTAACGTGGCTTGGCGAAGACTACCCCTACCAGTTCCATGTGCCTGGGACTTACTTGTTTCAGAGGAGAAAAGACTTCGCAGCGTTGAGAATGTCGACATAACCAAACTAGAGGGTGAAATGCTAATGGGCGATGAACCCAAAATACTATATGACATTCAGTTTTCTCTCCAAAAAGAGTTCATAACTGCTTCTTCGCATGAAGCAGGCGAAGGATCAGGGTCAGCACATTCTGATATTGCAACTGAGCTACCCCTAGTGTCTCAAATCACGACCGGTCCTGCGACTAGCTCCTCAACTGTTCTCGTGTATGATCCGAATAAACCGCAACTATATCGCATTCTTGAGTATGGTTCCTAGGAAGCTTCGGTCCAGCCCGAATTCCACACCATAGAAGGTATCCTGTTGATTTTTTCTTTGCCTTGCAAAGTTGGGATGTTATTAACCAATCTTTCTAATTTTTTCGCTTTTCTCTTTCTCAGTCGTAGACTCGTCAAATATTGCTTCTCTCCCTCCTGGTGGACCTCAACTTAGATCTCAAACGAGTGCGATCGAATCTATTACAATAACGACTTCGATCGCCACCTAGAGTGTTCGCAAAGAGGCCTTATTCTTTGATGACCAACTTATGGAGGCGTTATTCATGGAAGGAGGAGACCCTCATCACGAAATCCCGTTTGACGCAAGGGTGGCAATCATAGGCTCCTCTGATCCCATCGGCGGGCGCAATATGAAACAAAGGATTGAAGGAGAGGAGCTCGAGAAGTGGAAGGTGATGGGAGAGCCAGTAGAACAGGTCTAAGGTGAACCGATGCCTTCCCCTCTTCAGATGATTCCCTCTGAAGGTGCGACTCCTTCAAAAAATGTTACTCACAATTGTGGTGCCAAAGATGCCCCTATCCCTCCATCCTCCAGAGACAACGTCACCTCAGTCCATACCACTGAGAAACTCCTTCAAAGAAAGGCCAAGGTGGCAAGGGATCGAAGAGGGGGGCTAGTAGTAGTTTAGAGGGAGCTACCCCGAAGAAGTGAAAAGGGGACAAGAAATCTAAAGACTGATCTTCAGACAAGCAAGTAATCTAGACAGCTGCTTTCTTTTTGCTGGTTGTATTTGTTTGGGCATTGCCCTTTAATTTTTTTTGTATTCTGTACAACCAGATTTTGGGTGAATAAAGTTTCTTCTGCACTTGCATATGATCTCTATATTTACTTGTTTACTGTCTAAATTGCAACATTTTTTGCTTCGTGTACTTGCAACTTGTTGTTTGTCGAATCGAATACTAATTCGATCAATCCACCTTAAGGCCATTCCACGATTATGGCCACGAGGTGATGTGAACATTGGATATAAGAGATAGTGTTAAGCTTTCACAATTATTTTTCAGATAATCGCATTTCTGTCCTCGTTATTTGGGTCGGTAAATGCGCTGTGTGAATGGTTGAGTCTTGTCCTAGTGGTGTTAATATTCTGCCATACCCTTTAGAAGACTTAATGCCAATCGATGGATGGTCAATTAATATTCATCATATTTACCTCATGCCCCTAAGTCTACGGTGTACATAAATAAACAAGAGGGCAGGTAGCGCTTACTTTAGCTTTACGTTCCATCTTATCGGATCGAAGGACCAAATTAGTGGATAGTAAGCTAAGTCATGCGTACCTTGGTCTTTGATAGTTTGGAACTCTTCTGCCGGTTTTAGATTGGAATTACTAGAATAAGGAACGGTTGTGACCCATTCATCGGTTCACGGATTCACATTCTAGTCCGCTTAGATTCATTTCCTGAGCAGTTGACTCGTGCTCGATTTGCGTTCACACTTCGGTTCACGCTTCGGGGACTTGGAGATTTTTGTGAATCGTTTATACTCTAGTCCGAGCTCCGGGGACTTAGAGTACTCTAATCCGCACTCTAGGGATTTATCGATTTTTGTAAATCATTTATACTCTAGTCCACAATCCGAGGACTTAGAGTACTCTATTTCCGCTCCAGGGATTGGACATTTTGTAAATCATTTATACTCTAGTCCGCGCTCCGAGGACTAAAAGTACCCTAATCCATGCTCTGGGGATTTAGATATTTTTATAAAATGTTTGTACTCTAGACCACGCTCTGGGGACTTAAAGCAGTTTAGTCCGCGCTCCGGGGACTTAGAGATTTTTGTAAATCGTTTATACTCTAGTCCATACTCTGGGACTCAGAGTACTCTAATCTAGGCTCTAGGGATTTAGAGTTTTTTGTAAATCGCTTATACGCTAGCCCATGCTCCATGGACTTAGAGTACTCTAATCTGTGCTCCGGGGATTTAGAGATTTTTGTAAATCGTTTATACTCTAGTCCGCACCCCGAGGACTTAGAGTACTCCAGTCCGTACTCCGAGGACTTGTAGATTTTTTTAAATCATTTATACTCTTATCCGTGCTCTGGGGACGTAGAGTACTCTAGTTTACGCTCTGAGGACTTATAGATTTTTGTAAATCGCTTATACTCTAGTCTGCGTTTCGGGGACTAAAAGTACTCTAGTCCGCACTTCGGGGACTTAGAGATTTTTGTAAATCATTTATACTCTAGTTTGCACTTCAGGGACTTGGATTAATCTTGTCCACGCTCTGGGGACTTAGAGATTTTTGTAAATCGCTTATACTCTAGTCCACGCTCCAGGGACTCAGAGTACTCTAGTCTGCACTCCGGGGACTTAGAGATTTTTGTGAGAGCAGTCGTATTTTCTCCTTTTGATCTGTACTTCTTTTACCCTGTCAAGGTAGAAATTATCAAATGAACGGTCGAACCACGTTCGTTCATGGAATGGGATTCTGCCCCTAGCATTCTGGATAAAACTTGGTAATCAGATGGCCGATTGTCGCCCACTTCGTAGTTGTGGCATTCCGCATTAAATCGAGGAAAAAGGCAGGTGATTAGTGACAGGATTAAATCCATGTTGGGGTTGGATGATCGAGCCTTGCTCAATTTTCTTCGTATTTCTTTCTAGCAAACGAGGATAATGGATTATTGAGGAGACAAATTAAGTTGCATCTGTTTCGAGCTACAATCATGCCCATTCGTCGAAATTTTGTGGCTAACAAGTAGGCAGTCAACATCAACTGCGTCAAATCTAATACGAAAGTTGTCAAATGAATGGTCAGTTGCTTCCACGTTCTATGGGATCGTGACCATGTCGAGTCTTTTCAATTCCGTACTTCATCGTCCCAAGTCCAGGGCATACGATAACCAATGAATGGTCAAATCATGCTCATCTAGATAAAAGCTTCCACAAGTTCCATCATGATCTATAGAGATTGGTCGACGCCCAGCTCTAGGTACTTAGATACTTGCATCGTATGTATGTCGATTAATTCAATTTGATCATAGTTCGTGCAATAATTGAAATCAAAATTATATTTATAAATCAATTAAAAAGAGATCAGAATAAGTCTAATCAATAAGCAAAGCATCATTGTGCGCTCGCTATTCCACTCTACCCCTGGCTTCCTTTAGTAGGGTATTGACCATTGTCGGTCTAGTTGATAATCAAGGTTCTTTACTAATAAGGCTATGATGTTTCTATCGTCCTCGAGCAGATATGTTCCTCGGCTACAGTTACACGTTTCGCTTGCCAATGACATCTTCATGTCTGAGACACGTGTAAAGCTAAATCGTCCGGGATTGATGGGTAGTGCCCCATCACTTGTGGTCAGACTTGGGGAAATCTGATAGTTGCTTTGAGTCTCACTTTGGGTCGCTTGGGTCCAGAGACTGAATCGCTTAGAGCTAGAGATCTCCAAAATTTGAAAGTAGGCACCTATGGTCTCTTTGGGGTTTGCTTCCAGAAAAACATCATCCTACCCGAACCCTGCTTTGGGTAACAGCTCATGTGATAAAATCTTCCTTGCACTTGTCAAAATTCACATATTAATCCTTTATACCTGCCACCCACCAGGATTGAACATATCATGTCTAGTAGTTAATAACACGAAATATCTTTTCTAAGGAGGTGCTAAGTCTACTAGCTTAGAGAGGTGAAGGAAGTTCCCAATATCGCTGGATTGACCTCCGAACATAAGGCCGCACATAAATTTTTTGTAGAGGAGTATGGAGATAAAAACGATTGGCCAAACCCAATGACCTTGAAATGATTGTGCTAGAATTAATCATATAGGAACAACCAAAGTTCCATTGCAGGTTGGTAGAGAAGCTGATAGGGAACGATGGGCGACAAAGAGGAGAGTGGAACGATCGCACTTAAAATGATCATATTGAAACGTCCACACGTAATCGATTGCTAACAATCTATTTGGAACGATCGTGTAAAAATGATCTTATAAAGACAATGGATTTTCTTCAATAAGCAAAGGTAATGATGAGAAATAGCTGGTCATACTTAAGCCAAATCGATCGTTTCCTAAAGATGGAGCTAGGGCAATCGTTCAAAGAATAAATACATAGGAACGACCGACGATAAACGATCGTGTAAGAATGTGATTGGCCATATTCACATGGGTGGAGCGATCGATGCTATCCATTGTAAAGAACGATCGGATATGGTAATGATGCACATGAATCCATGGAGAAACTATAAATATGGGGATGGAACGATCGGTTGGAGGGCTAATAAAGGACGATCGTATGAGGTGAGAATGTATGGAATCAATCGATTGGGAGATATAGCCAATTGTCATCGTCTTCTTGCCTTAAAACTTGAGAATGCTAGGATACTTGTGAACCACATGGCTACTTGGTTGTTGATTTCATCGTTTCCTCCTTTGGCCATAATAGTAGTAGACATGATTTCAAGGCCTTGTAAAGCAACTTCCATCTAGACTTTTTTCCCAATCTGAGTAGAGTAGAAAAGTTAACAATCGAGAGCTAGATCTATTTTGCGAACGTGGGAATTCACCAGTAGAAAATGAGATCCAATCTAACCGAGAATTCATTTCTCAGTGAAAGCACCAAAATGTTGATGCCAAAAATGGGCACCAACGCCCGTAGATACTTATGGATATCAAACAAAGAATAAAACCAAAAGAACGGAGCATAAAAATAAATGAACACATAGGCTTTTATAGTGGTTCGGTAATTTTGGCCTACATCCACTTCATACTTTTATTAATCTTTCCTAGGATTATAATTATAAGAGCATTTGGATCAGCTTGGATCCATTGATATAAATTTCAAGAAATAAAAATGGCAGAGACTCTCGAGTAGGAAGAAGAAGGTCCCGTCCCACCTTCTTAAGCTATGCATGTTGTATTTATAATTGGAGATGCGCATGGATCGGGTTGCAACTTTGAAAGAAGGTTCCACAGGTCAAGTATAGCCTACCATATTGATTGGCCCTAAAAACTTGATGACAAAAACGATCGGTATATGTATGACCAATCCTTTTCAGAGTCCCCAACCACTCTGTGATCGATGTCAGAGGGTCCCATGTGCTTCTAGACGTTGCTCCTGAATTATGAGATCGTTCTGGCGTATAGATTTCATGTTGTGGGTCATTCTCGGCTGAGAATTGAAGATACAAGAGATATACCAATTGCCATGCTGAGCCTTCCAATACTAATTGGTACATATCTATTGGTGTTCCTCTCATACCCATTCTGAAATGCGCGATCGTCATGATATACTCCACTTTCCTCTTAGTAGATATCTTAAAAATCTCATATGGATTGGCTTCACAATTCTCAAGATAGTGGTTGTTCTCCAATGATTTGAGCAATCATCTTTGATCGCCCTCTAGTCGATTCAAGCAAATTATTATTTAATCTGCAGCTTATGTATATGAACTTCAATCAATTCCAAACTTGAAATATGACTTCACGGGGCTAGGCTAGTGGCTTCATGTCAACTATACTTTGATCTAGTCCTGGTTCGAATCTGTCCGACTATCATTCATGGTATTAATCATAACTGACTTTTCAAGCCATCGATTATCCGTTCCTAGTTAGATCGATGATATCACGTCTTTGCCAAAAGGCGAGATAACACATATACATCTAATATGCTGTCCATTTCATACTCAAATTGTGAACGACCATTCGAGCATTCAAGGGAGAAGCTCATCACAAAGTTCTAATTAAAATTTAAGGATTTTGTGTATGTTTATCCAAGTTAAAACCAACAACCAATTCAAGATAATGTTACAACCGATTGATCCCAATTCACATGACCGATCGTTCTACAACCTTCGACTTCAGTTCCGCACTTCACTCCAACTCAAAACTTGAAGCACCGATCCAAAAAAACGATCGGCCAAAAACCCTAACAGAAAACGACTGGTCCAAATTCTCTTCACATTTTCAAATACCAATCCATCATAATGATCAGGGAAATTCGATTTAATTTCCCTATTCTAATAACTTCAATATCAATCAGTCAAGAACGGTTGAAAACAATCTCACACCTTTAACCTCAAATAAGTGCACTCCATCCAATCTCAGCATCAATACGAATGACTCGACTCGATCGTCACTATCTCCCCACTCTGCTCCAACCAATGGAATCGTCGTGATCCGAATCATGCTAACTAAAATTAGAACCATAGTTTCATCACTAATTACAAACAAAAGAAGTTCGACCTACCTATGTCAGAATGTCGAGAAGCGGAGGCATCGTGAATTCAAGTAAAAGGCAAGATCTGTAGGGGAAGGCTGTGGTGACGGTTGGTGTAGTGAGGAGTTTGACCGATCTATGGAGATGGTTGCATGATAGGTACGGGGTTGGATCGAAAGGCTCGGTGGATCGATGATGAAGGAGAAGATGAAGATGGCTCTTTTCTTTCTCTTTTTTTTGGTACGGGTAGCAGTGATGAAAAATGAAACGAGGTGAAGGCTGTGCAGTTAAAGCGCTAGGCAAATTCAAAGCGGTGGAGGTGCAAAAAGTCATAGCAGGGATACAACGAGGATATAGCGGGATACAGCGGATAGCTCTAAAATAGCATATAAAACTCGTACTTATTGTTTTTACAAATACATAAATGGTAATTAAATAAAAATTATCATTCAATTGAATTATAATTAATACATAAATGATTTTAAACAAAAATCTTGTGCGAATATACTTTGAATAAACGTAAAAATGTTATATAACATAATTGAATTTAGTAGAATATTAGAGTATTTTCATTTTTGAAAATATATTAAAAATTAAATCAAATAAATTAGTTTCATAATTTTTATAATGTATAAATGCAATTTTTTAATTCATTTTATTAAAGAAGATATAGCGGAAATAGCAAAATATAGCGGGAATAACGGGATATAGCGGAAATAGCGGGGATTAAAGCGGAAAGGCTATATTTTGGGGCTATATGGAAAAATCGTAGCGGTAGAAATCCGCTATGAGATATTGCAAGGTTATAGCGGGGTAATAGCGGGACATTAACTACATAGGGTGAAGGAAATAATCTAAGTACAAGAGTATATATATGAAGGATGCAATACGAACCATCGAAGTTTGCAGTTCAATGGAAACCCAATTGATAAATGGATAGGGTACGATCGTTTTATGATGGCCTTACACCGACCCATTCTCCTAAACCTATAGCTCATTCGAATGGCCAAATCAAGGAAAAACCGGGTGAGATCGTTCTAAGATGGATTCTCGCCGATCCATCCCCCTAAAAAAAGAAAAGAAAAGAAAAGAGGGAGGAGGGAGAACGATCGGACATGACCCAATCTCAAATGGATTTCGCCCGGTCCAAATTAAAAATGGATTGAGTAAGATCCATTTACCTGATGGATTGATGCCGATCATTTTAAATGAAAGAGGGAAAAAAGAAAAATAATAATAATGCAAATGATTGGATTTCGTTCCACTAAATTGGCAACGACCCAAGAGCGTACGAACACATCTGGGAGCTTGCGACAATAACGTATACATGAAGTGGGCATGTGCATCCCAAAAATTCAATTTTTTGAAATCGACAAATATTGAATTCTCATTTGGAGCTAACAGAGAGAGAACCAAATCAGATAACCAAGGCCTGCTAGCTCAATGAATTTGGCCACAAATGTTAAATTACAACATAAAATATATAATATTGGAAATCATTCGATCATTATGTCAAACAGAGAGAGATACAACTCTTCAAGGAAAGCATTTCATTGAAAGGATGGCAACTTTTCAGAAGGCTGAATGGATTCCTTTCCGACGACTATAACTTGCATGGATTCAAAGCATGTCATGTCGAAACAAGACGTACTTTGGAGGGCAAGTGTTATCCATCCATTTGGCTCGGCTATAATCGAACTTTTAGGACAATTTAAACTCGACTGCCATCAGGACGACAAGTCAGATTAACAATAAGGAAGCCTAAAGATTAGGCACAGGTGATAATATAAAGCAGTGGCAATGTGAAAGTGGAAGATGAGATCAATAGATTGATAAAAATATGAAAATGTGCTACTTACTAAAAATGGATCGGGTATGATCCATATTCACCAATTATGGATCGTAACGTATTGATATGACAATTGAACTCAATGGAAAACAATCGATATCTCAAAATCTACAAGTCAACTACACGTGAAACTTTGGAAACATCAATATATTGAAGAGTGGAGCTCACCATATCGATTGCAAGCCAAAACAAACCCATATAACTATCTACATCGATCGTTATTTTGAAGGAAGTAGGTCCCATGAATGATACTATGACTTCTTCTGGATCTGGAGACTCCATTGCCGAAATTCAGGAAGATATTTCACCATCTTCTCCTATAAATATAGACTTGATTATTCATTCTGAAGAATCTTTATGCTTCTTGTTACCATGCACTTCTTTGTAACTAAGGTTTTTACTCTAATCCATCCTTCTCCCAACAATTCAAGCATTTAATAAAGTTATTTCTGAAAAGTGGATGTAGGCTTTCAATGCTGAAACACTGTAAATCGTTGCCTTTTTGTTATTGCATACATTCTGTTATTTAATTGCTTGATTCCTCTATTTCTATTTTATATTCTTCATTTATTTCTCTATAAAATTTCTATTTGCTGTTTTGCGAATTTTGGTGCAAACACATATACATACATACATACATACATACATACATACATACCTATATATGTCCATGTACATATACATATACATTAGAATTACATTCACATCTCAAAATTACTAATGGTAAATTAAATAAAATATCTTGATATTTATTAAAGGAATCTAAGCTAATTATTACATATCTCCACCTTAATCCATATTCTTATCCAATTGCATGCCTTTTGAGATACGGGAAGTGATGGAGATGATGTAAGAGGGTAGGAGAGCACGACCGAACCACATGGAGGGAGAGTGGTGGTGTAGAGGTGGAAAGTGGTGATGTGATTTCTAATGATGTTGTTTTGAATATTTTACACATCTTTGCCTATAAAAGGAGAGGCATATCCTCTAATTTATTCACACTTTCCTTCAGAGATTCTTAAGCTTCTTCATCTTCTACATGAGACCATTAATGGCTTTCATGACCTCTTAAAATATTCCAAAGTCGAGTAGAAGTTCTACCGAAGTAGATCATAATATATAAAGGGATATACCATTTTAGTTTGAAATTAAAGCAAGTGGTCTTCTCCTCTCTTCTTCTTGCTTGGCCAAGCTCATCTATGCACCTCCACCCTCCCAAGTTCAAATCCAAGCATAACCTAGGGTCTTGAGACATTTACCATAAGCTTTGGTGTGGGAATAGCGAAGCTATAGCCAATTTCGTAATGCTAAGAAAAGGATAGCTATATATGTGAGAATTACTCCACTAGTTTATTTTATTAAACTATATGATGATATAATATGTTTTTCCATGGTTTTTTCTATGATGATCATGTTTTGGATGCAATAATATGTTTGCTTGCTTGTAGAAATAACTTGTGATAAATACACACCAAATTTACACAAAGAAATCACTTTCTTTTATGAATTATAAAAGTGTTACAGCATAGTTAAACATATTTAAACATGAAAAAAATGGTTTGTAAATGTTTTATAAATATTAAAACTCATTTCAATAAAGTTTTGAAAAGATACGAAATTAGAGTCAAAATAGGCGCGTCGCGTAACGATATTTTGTGATTTCGTGCCATAAAAGTTAAATCAATGTGTAGAGTGAAATATAACTCAGAATTATTTGAAATACGAATTTTTTAGACTCTTGTAAATATATTTTCCAAGTGAAGGAGAAAAATAAAGATTTTATTTAGTAAAATTTGAGATATGTCCAAATCAAGTTTATAAAATCATCGCGTTTTGGCAGTCGTAAAATATGGATTTCAACTCTTAAAAATAAATATTTTAAAATATTTCAAAATATGGGATAAATTCTACAAATATGATAAAATATTTTGAAGGAGTTTTAAATGGAAAAATTGAACATATAAAAGGTTAAAAGGGATTTTTGATAGGAAGCCCTTAAAAGCACTATTCATCGACAATTTAACAAAGGAATTTTGAAATTTCTGAAATAAGATTTAAACTTGGGTTTTCTTCCCAAATCCTTTACAAATGTTTTTTAAATAATAAATCAGGTATTTTAAAGGGTTTAGAGTTGACCAAATAACTTGACCGCCTTATGGATGACAGAGAGGTAGTGTCTAGGCATGGGTGTGGAAAACCAGTTTCCTACTCTCGTTAGCCATCTAGACTGGTCCGACAAAGTGGGTAGTAAAAATTTGAATTGCTCCGATCACATCTTTCTAAGATAAAAGAAAAGGAGATTTGGAGTTTTCCAAAGGTTAAACCAGATTTTAAAGTAATAAAATGTTTAATGATATAGGTAACATTCAGGTTAAATTCTATATTAAATTTCGAGGAAGGAACTGATATTGTCCATATGAATTTAAAAGATGATTTCACCACTATTCGATGAATAGTACGAGTTGAATAAGGAAATTAGTATTGAGTATAATTAGTATAACTTCTATAGATCCCTTTTTATTCAATAATGTTTTCTTTGTAATTAAAGAGATATTATTTGGTATTTTCAAAATTAGAAAGAGGTTTACTAATCCCATATATGCTGAAAAATAAAATGGCTTAAGGATATATATATATATATATGTATGTATGTATGTATGTATGTATGTATTTTACTTTGATAAAAGATATTGATTAGTTGAATAATAAACACCTACATACTTGACATCTTTTATCGATAACTGGTTCGGAGAAATCGGGATGAGAGCTGGGTGATTCCTATCCAAAAACCACTTTGAACCATTATACCCGTTGGAAAGTGAAGACATGTTGAATACAATGATTTTGAAGATGGAAATTTTTATAATGTAAGGTTACTTGCCACTAACCTCTAGGGTAATTCCCATATCATATATATAGTATTAGTGGTATTTTCATTTTGAAACCTTCGATGCAAGGACTGCTCGCTATGTTCATTCGCAAACAGGATGTAGGAGGAGTGCATTCGGTTTGTCCTGTTCCTGGACAACTTGTATGGACGAGTGTTTGACATTGCATTTCTAAGACCACGCACATTAATTTTTACAAACATACATCTACGTTATGCCCCTGAATTTTAACTAACATTATTTGGGATTTTTAATTGGGAAAATTAAATAGAATAATGTGAATAATTAGGGAGATGAGATTATTAAATCCAATGGCCGTGTCTTAATGAATGAACTAAAATAAGACTTAATTAAATTTAGAAGGTGGAATTTTCCTAAGAGAAAACTTAGAAATGAGGCTACATTTCTTAGTATATATCTCTTCCTCCACCTTAATAAACTTTTTCATAACTCCTCACCTATATTTCGGCCTACCATTGAAAGCTCTAGGAAGAGTAATAATTGAAGACAAAGCTAAGGAATTAGAACTAGGAAATTGTCTTATTCTCCAATCAACTAATCAAGGTGAATAATCATGTTTAACATGTCATTTTTCTATGTTTGGATCGGTTATGGGTTATACCTGATTCATGTTTTTGATTTTGGTTAGGATATAAACATTTAAACTTTTACTTGGATAAAACATAGGTGTTTTAAATGTTAATGGGCTAATTAACTCGTTTTTATTCAGTTTTGGTTAAATTCCATGTTGACTTAATCTTCATATGCTTTGAAATTTTAATATTTTGAAGTATATGATTTAACATATTTTTGGTTATTTTTAGGGATTTTCCATGGTGACTTACTAATGTAATTAAGTTATTTAAGGCCAAGGGCTAAACTGCAAAATTGTCTTTGAATTATCAATTCGGAGGGAATGCTGCAATTCTAAAATTTAATTGGGGAAGAAGAATAGTGTTTTAAGAAAAATGTTAACTTTTTTATACTTCTAATTATTTGGAAGTACAGGAGAAGGCTTCTCAGCCAATCAAATTTAGACAAGAAAGATAAAACATCACTTCAGTAGGCCCAGTTCTGCCTTCGACTCCAACAAGCCTACCTTTACCCTTTCGATGAAGTTGAAAGGCACCTTTCATCTTAGATGGAAGGTAAACTATTACCTTCCGCTTAAGTCAAAAGGTAGGCACAGTGTCGAAGGAAAGAGGGACGGAGGGATGGGAGGCTGCTTCCTTTTCTTTCGAATAGAAACATAATTGCTTTCGAATAAGTTGAAGGGGGATCCTTCGACTCTATCATTTTATAAAAGGCTAAAAATTTATATATTCAATAAGAGTTTTCGAAGGGGATCTTCAAAAGCTTAAATATTCAAGAGAATTGTTCAAAAATGTTTTCTAAAAAGGTGTTTTGATCCTTTCGACTAAGTCAAAGGGATGCCTTCGACAAAGTCGAAGGGAAAGAATGGGAAGAAGAAGTGGTTACTTCTGAACCTCCCATTGTTTTTAAAGTAAAAGTTTTAACACCTTTCGACAAAGTCGAAGGGTAAACCTTCTGACAAGGTCGGAAGTATACTTTCGAAGGGTTGTTCCAACACCAACATTTCGTTGTTTTTGAATGGTTTCGAAAGGTTTAAGTTCAAAAGGTTTTAAAGGGGTTACCTTCAATAATTGCGAAAGGTTTTGAGTTACATTGCTTTCGAAAGGTTCATAAATGTTTTTATAAGGGGGATACCTTAGGCTTTCGAGAAGGTTAAAAGGTAGAACCTTTCAAGTAGGTCGAAAAGAAACCTTCTGACAATGTCGAAAGGTAGGAACTTTCAACAAGGTCGAAACGTTTGATTTTGTGATGCTTTCAAAAAGAAGGCTTCCGAAGGGGCTAACTTCGGAAAATTATTTGCTTTCGAATGGGACTTCATTTGATGGGCTGTAAAGGGCTGTTTTTAGCCATTTTTCTTGAGTAAACTTTTGCTAATTCGAAGGGGCTACTTCGAAGGGTTATGACATAAAATACTTATCTTTGTTTGAATATGTATGAGGGATCCTTATTTAAATTGAATGTTATAAAACCTTAGGGACACCGAGGTGGGTTTAATGTTTTCGATGCATAGTTTGGGGTTACAAATAGAAATATGCTTTCGAAAAGGTACATTGGGGCTATTAATATGTTTTTATTTAAATTGGGGTTACCAATGGGAATACGTTAAACATGTGGTATACCTAGAAAAAATAAGAAATCATGGGGATTATGAATTTTAATAAATAATCATGGGGATCATGATGTTTTAAATTGGTCGATTGTTGGGCTCATGGTTAACCTAGGAAATCCATGGAACGTGCGGTGGATAGCCCATATCAAATTTCAAAAGTAAAGAATTTTTTGCCAGTGGTGGTAAGCCTCGGGATTTGGCACCCAAGGGTTCATAGTCATCGTAGGAAAACTATGGAGTGTGCGGTGGATTGCCCACACCAAATTTTGTAAAATGATGTATGATGGATAATTTGCATTTATTTTGATAAACTTGGGACAGATAGTCCTATTAAATTATGACGGATAGTCAATTTTAAAGGTTTTAGAAGGGAACTGTAATAAATTGATTTTAGATGGGAACATTGCTTTTAGATGGGATATCTATTGAATGGGTGGATGGGATATCCAAGGTATATGATTTAAGGTTTTATTTCATGTTATGTTAAGACTAATCATTTTGGGTACAAAGGCATAGAAAATGATTTGCATGTTTTGTTTGGGATACTAGTGAGGGGAAAACCCGTTCTGCTAAGCGGCGTGGTCTAACTATTTATCAGTAAACTGAGATGTAACATAAATTATTCATACCGGGCATTAAATCTGACTCGAAGTTTTTGTTTCCCCTTAAACTCTCGGGTGCTCAAATTTTGATTTGAGTAGGTTGAGGATTTAGTTTTTCAGGTTTTAGCAGATTTTGGGGAATAAAGCATCCGAAGACGAGTAGGTGGCTGATGGATAGCTAATTTAGGAATTCTGTTTTAAAATTGTTTCCGCTGTATATTAAGACAATTATATCCATATTGCTTTGATCATCCAAGGGGACATCTTCATATGTTGCTCTTGGAGTATTGTTGTAAATTATATTTGATCAATGCCTGTGATTACATTTGGGACTTTAGTAACTTGGGTACGATTTATTTGACATATAATCACTGAAATTATTGTTTCTGAAAGTCTGTGATTTTGTTCAATTTAAGTGCTTCTGATATTATGGATACCATTAACACTACCATATTTCGTCACCATAAGTTAATACTGTGGATGAATGCAACATCCATAGCGCTTAGCTTTTGGCCTCCAGGTTCATGATTTTACAATCTGTTATGTGGTGCAGGGCAACCCCTCTTACAGTTAACACCCTTTCTTAAGGCGTATGAACTCGGAGGTAGTACTTTTGTGGAAATAAATAGTGTTTTACAAGAAATGGCAATATGACATTCAAAGTGGAATTTTTTTGTAAAAGGTAATATGTTACCTCAGCCCTCATACCTGGAAATGGATAAAATAAGATACGGCTCAAGGCTATATGGGTCGCACCCATTAGGGTATGATCATCACCTTTCTAAATTACTCCCTAAATGTTAAGTATGCGGTGTATGCTATAAGATCCAGGTAAAGGTTGGTAATAAGTGGGGTGATGTCATATTTGGTTTTATCCAGGATCATTGTGTTGGTCATCGGAAAGGGGTAAGCCAGTCTTGCTAGATGCAGAGGGTCGTCTGTGGGTCCTTGGTACATTCCTCTAGAAATGTACTATACAAAAGATAGTCCCTTACCTTGTTATTATATGGAATCCATTCTCCAAAAAGTGCCTTCGAACTTAGATGTAAACCTATTATGTTGAAATTTAATTAACGTAACAATTTCGACAATGATTAATATGCATTTGTAATCTAGACATTATTATGATATCACTGGATTTTATGAAGCAATGTTTTGGTTGTCATAAGGTAAAACCCCGTCCATGTTTATATGCAGCGTGATCTTATGAGATGCCCTTTGTTTTCAAAAATATCCATGTTTTGGGTTTTCTCACACCAGTCCTATGACCGACCCGAGTTTATTTTCTTTCCCTTAAAGTCTGGGTGCTTTATTTATCCAGACATCCAAGTAGTTTAGGTCTAGCTTAGAGCATTTTAGAGGAGCCTGGAGCAGAAGCTAGATTTTCCTCTATAAATAGTTATCCATTTCTATTTTCGTTGTATTATGTACAAGTATATACCAGCACTTTTACGGATAGGTGGTTATAACTGTTCCTGGCTGGGTTAGTACATACTGTGCCTCTGATATCTCATTTTAAGAGTGATTGTATGTACTATCTATATGTATAGTTATAAGTTGCTAAATACAATGTCAGAATTTATTATTTTCTACCTTTTGTCTTTATTTCCTTTTACCCCATGATTCTTCATCTTTCCTGCACTTGGATTTGTGGCACGTAAATACCGTGAATGTATTAGTATCGATTTTCGAGGGTCGAAAAGTTGGGTTGTCATAGTGTGTGTGTATGTATAGATATTTTGTTTTTGTTATGTCAAACCATTTTGTAAAATTGTTTTCAAATTGATTATAATAGACACACACATATATGTGTGTTTTGAAATGAGAAACAAGTTAGGAATTAATGGAAATTAACATTGATATTTAACTAAACAAATGTATGCGTATAAAAAATTAGCTTTTAGATCTGGATCTAAAACAATATCAACACTAACAAAAATTAATAATAAAAAACATTATTTTTAATTCCAAATCAACAAACACCAAAAACAAATCAAATTCAACACATGTGTAAATTAAAGGTGGGAAAAAATGCATATACAAGCTTCATTAAAGAATTCAATTAGTTAGATCAACAATATCACGATGAAAACATATGGAGTAGAATATGTTAAACCTTATTGATGCTTCTTTTGAATACACCTTGATTGAAAGAGTTGCTCCTAGAACTAAAATATCAACTCTTAGCTTTTCAAGAGATGGAGAACCACATTTTATCTGTTTGAATCAATTGGACGCCATTAATATTTAATTTTATTTTCCATTGAGAATTCAGCCAGAAATGAAGCCAAAGGAAGATGAAGGCTAGGGTTTGAGAGAAAGAGAGTCATCTCCTAAGGAAATAAGGAGCTAATTATGGTATTTATAGAGGGAATCAAATATTAATTGCCTCATTTAATTCTTTAACTCCTTTCTTTCATATTCTAGAACCAACCGTTGCATTTTCAATCCCTTTTTGCTCATTCATGGCCATCCATGACAAGGCTAGATGGATCCTTAAGATGTTCCAATTAACAATTAATTATTTTTGAATCAAATTCAAATGTGTGTCGATATCGATATCAATTAATATATATACAAAAATTTGAATATTAATGTTCACACTTTACCCTAACTGGCGGTGTGATCATTTGGCCGAATTTATTGCTTATACATGTTTATTGGTAAAATCCAATTTTATAGTTTTAAGAGATACCTTGAGTAATGATTATTTGCACTAATTCCCTTCGTTAACACTATATCACTTTAGAACTTATGGAATTTGATTTTGGTAAAAACTCCATTATTGTCCACATTAAACGTGGCTAGTCCCTAAACAAAATCATTGGTTCAATAATAACATATATTATTAACTGTACTACTTTGACTAGAGACGTTGACTTTAAGATGACTCTTGTCGACCATGATACTAACTTCATATAACCGAGGAAATGAATTCTCTACTGACTGGTATCTCACTATTAGTGCTTTAACTTAGACAATCTATGTCGTTCAATGGAAGTCATGCCACGATTTAACAATAATCAATATGGAGTATCCATATTAAAGTTCAATGGTATTCTCCAGTTGAGAGAACTGTGTAATATTGTCACTTTGATATTTCTTGTTTGACCTTTGTTATTATCAACCAATAGAAAACTCCCAAATGATTCATTCTATAATTATTCAAAAACTATCGGTACTTAACCCCTAGGTATGGAAACGACCTAGAATTTTACCTCTTTGATTTGTGAATATTTAGTTAATTTTTAATATTCAAATAATAGGTTTTATAACTGAAATAAAACACTCTTAAATAGTAAATAATGACGAAATAGTTTTTAAAATTTATTTACAAAAATATTTAGGTCGAAGAAAAATCAAAAATGCGACCGACATTTGCTTTTTGAATTTTTTATTTTTATCGACTTAAAGTTGTTGGAAACATTGTGTATACTTTGGTATAAGTATACACATTCAAGTATAAATAATTTAGAGCTATATAGTTCATATATGTATATATTAAGTATATGTACTTGGATATGACTTATTATGTAAATATAAAATAAAATTTTTAAAAAGGAAAATGTCACATTTCATAAAACATTAGGAGACATTAGTACTTAGGCATTAAATGCAAATGGTAAGGTGGGAGGACAAGGGTGGTGATGTGGCAAGTGGATGTGGAAGGTAAAGGACTCGACCATTTTAGTAATTTACATTGTTCTCTTGCTTATAAATGCCCCTTTCACTTCTTTAATTTCACCTTTTTCCTTTTACATATCTTTCTCAAAACTTATCCAAATGGAGGTTTACATATTTTTCAAACCGTAGAAAATTCCCGTGGCTACAACTTTTATGTGTGTAGCGTCATCAAATTTCGAGTTTAACCATGGCCCAATCTCATATCTTTGCAGGGCATTTTCGGATCCAGTTTTTCAAGTCCAAAAATACCTTTTCTTCTTTGACCATATCTCCCTCAAAACAGACTCAAATTGAATGCTTCTTTTTTTAATTGTAGAGAAAAGAATTTCCAAGAAATCTTCCTTCGAAAACTTTTCCAAATTCCATGATTAACTTATCAAAAGATCAGTTGGAAGATGACCCATTTTTGGGTTATTTTGGATAGCTTAAGGTAAGAAAAGTTTTACTTTTATTATAAAGTTTTACCTTAGACATTGAAAATAACCAATGTTTATTTGTTTAAATATGATGCTTACTTTGTGGATGATATATCATGGCCTGACTTGTTGGAATTTATGGTTGAGTTATGTGTATATATGTATTGTTTATGTATGTGGTATGAAATGTTGATTTGTGTGCTTGGAAATGAAATTAAAGGTTAGTAGAATGAAAGTTAGGATCTTGCTAGTGTATGCTGTGACGACACATTCATATGATGTGTTCGTGCTTGAATTCCTATATGTTAAAGTACTAATCATTTAAATTGTTTGTATGGCCACAACGAAATCCCTTTTATAAGTGGTTTCTTTTCTTACTTTAAATTGCTAGAAAGTTTTATCAAAGATTTAAACATCACTTTTAAATCTTCAAACTATATTCATAAGTTATAAAGATAAGTTTAAAGATTAAGATAGAGTATTGAAAGCTATTTAGAGTATAAAACAAGATTTAAAATTTCAGGTCATATAGCGATAGTGGCTATAAATGCAGGTTCGTGAAAAACAAACTCTTTTTGAATTTAAAAAGTTTTAACTTAAATATTTCTGAGAAGTGTTTTCAAACATATTTAAATATTTAAAAGCAATTATTTATTTATTTATTTATTTAATGACTGTTTAATAAATTAATTAAGGTAATTAGCACTTAGTCATTAAGTTAAGATAATTAGTACTCAATTATTTATAAGTGAGTTAATTATAATTTATTATTTAATAAAGAGTTAATTATTATTTAATTAATTATTTAGAGATTAGTTATTATTTAATTTGGATTAGTTAAACTATTTGTTTAAAAGGGCTTAATTATTAATGAATTATTAATCATGTTAAATTTAAGTTAAGATTTACATAAAAACTTAATTATGATTTAGTTATTTCAAAATTAAGGTTTAATTCATTTATTTTATTTTTAATTAAAGTTTATTTAATTTTTTAATCGAGATTAATTGATATTAATTATTATTTAAAGTTTAAATTATTGTTAATAATTAATTAAAGATGACTTAGGATTTAATTATTTATTTAAAAGTTAATTATTGTTTAATTATTAATTAAAGGTTCAATTATTTTTAAATAAAAGTTTAAATATTAATTAATTATTACATAAAGTTTAAAAGTTTTAAATCACTTTATTATTTTAAAAAGATGGGTTTTGTTTGGAAAGAAAATTTCCTTTATAGAATATTTTTATCTAAGGGATCTATTCCGTCTGTCATCCTTAAGTAACCCTAATTGAGTATGAAACCCAATGATGTTTTTTTGGTAGAATAAATCACATTCTACCATAATACCAAGTAGGTTATGCGTCGACATTTTTTGGGTAGAATAAAAACACATTCTACTATTATGTTAACTTGGACATGTGTTAAGCAGAGCAAATCTTCGTCTGCAATTATAGTAACTTAGACCTTTGCCCATATGTGATTGGCTATTATGTGTTGTTTACTTTTACATATTTGTCTATTATGTAAATACCCATGTTATAACTTGGATAAGTTAACTCGACCAAATGAACCATTATGGTCACTAAGTACCATTTTGATTTTAATGAAGTCAATATTTCATTTTTCCTTTTGATAATAGTTTAAAGTTTATTACATTTTAAAATGTTTAAAGTATAATCAAGCAATTTTTTTATTAAAAGTGTTTGGAGTAATATGATACTTTTTAAATGATTGGTGAAAATCATTATTTTGACAATGTGGTTTGAAGATTAATTAAATGAAGAATGTTTAAATAATAACTTGTTTGATTTTATCGAAGGAACCAAATTGATTAAGTGTGTTAAAGAAGTTTTGTTTTAAATAAGGATAATTTATAAAAGAGTTTTTATAAATGATTTGGATATTTATAAAAGATTTTTATAAATGGTTTTGGATATTTATAAATTGTAAAAGAAATTTTATAAAATGATTTTGGAGATTTATAAAGAGTTATATAAAGGGTTTTGATATTTACAAAAGAGTCTTGTAAATTAACTTGGTGGTTTATGAAGAGTTTGGTAAGTGGGTTTGGAATTTAAGTAAAGATGATTACATAAACAAAAGGGATTTGTTAAAAGGATTTATTGAAGGAAATTTATAAAAAAATGTTAAATCTGATTTCCTTTAATTGACCTTCTTAATTCTAGTGGTATTGATGTTGGCTCCACATTTAACACTGAAGGATATTGTTTGAGGTTATCTATATCTCCAATTTAAATAACATTTTGTTTTGATCCTTTGATATTATTTGTAAATGAGAAATCTTTCACAAATGTTTTATGAATATACTTATGTCAGTGAGATAAATATATGGATGTTTTTGATAAACACTTTTGAAACGAGATTTTAATAAATGAAAGAATTGTTTTGAGGCTTAGTGGTTGCTACGGGTAATTAAATCTCTAGATTATTGTTGTTGCTTGTTTGATAGTTAAATATTTGACTATCAAATATTGACCTATTTTGACTCAGGAAGTATGATATTATATTCGAGTTCCCTGGTAAGGACTCGAATACTTGTTGCATACTTCCAAAGAACTGGAATTAAGTTAGACATAAATTATCGCTTAGTTTGGAGATACCAGTTTCTGGATTTATCTGAACCACTCCAAACTAATAACATTCATGAGAAGTATAATATGATACTATTATTCCTAAGGGTGATTCCAAAATGGAAGATTATAAATTTTAAATGTCTGTTTGATCTCAGAATAACTTATAGGGATGAATGTTGGCATTGCATCTCTTTCTGGAGGGCAGTGTTAGCATTCCAAGATGGTATGTTAGTAAAAGAGGTAAAAGCGTAGCCTCAAACGTCATAACCCGGAGGAATGGCTAAAATAGGGTATGTAGCAGAGCCATGTGGTTAGCTACCATTAGAAGCCACCACCCCATTCTAGATTGTCCCTTAGAGTTGTTTTGCATGCAGGCATCGAGGGGAAAAGTAAAGCAGCCTCGGTGTCAAAAGGGTGAGGTAATCCAACTTGTGATGCTAAAGAGGTGGGCTAGCTCTGTGTAGCAGAGGGGCAGATGCATCTGTAGCCCTCAGGTACATTTTCTAGAGGTGTATCATCGAAAGTTAGTCCCTTACCTTGCCATCGTTGGAACTCATTCTCTAAGACGAACCTTTACGGATTTAGATGTGCCCGACTATGTTGAAATGTGAGATGCAAGCATTTCAGGTATATTTCTTATTTATTTTAAACCTAGACATTATGATAATATTACTGAATTTTTATAATAAAATGTTTTAGTTATCAAAAGGTAAAAACTCGTCCGTCTTTACGTGTGGCGTGGTCTTACGAGATACCTTTTATTTTAAAAGGCTTTTCAACTATTGTAATCCATATGATTTGTTTCGAGCTTTTTTCACGCCGGTCTTACCAGACTGACCCAGACACTATTTTCCTATAATGCTCGTGTCAGCCCAAGCATAATTTGCAAATTTAGCTAAATTCTTTAGAGTTTTCAGGAGACAAGCTGGATTCTCTAAGATGTATTTACGTATCTTATATTCTTCCGTTGTTTGGTTGTTCTTGATGACCATTTATTGTATTTATCAAAAATTGTAAAGACATGCTGTTATAACTGTCCAAGCTAATACTAGGTAATGTACTCTAATGTTGTATATAATAAAGATGATTTCTTTTCTTAAAGATCTTGTTCATATTATATATTACTCATCATCTATTTGTTAGATTTTTGTATGTTTTTTTCTTTCTTTCACCCCAAATGACATGTCTTTCGAATACTTAAACGATTGGCACATGAGTGTTGTGGATGTATTAAGTGTTGTCTTTAGGTGTAAGAAAAGCAAATCATTACAGGTGCCCAAATAGTCATGAGTGATACACTGTCCAACATTTGGAGATCGTAACATATTATGGCCTCAACGGATGTATCAATTTCTTTTCTTGAAACATCTTGACAAGCAATTTTTAAAATAAATTGTTGTTATATATTGTGATTAATTACTCATAATTGCAACTATTAGCAACTGCAATCACATAACATTTCATTTAAGGATTTTCTTATTTATATAATTTAAATTAATTATTTAATTTGATTATATCACTATATAACAAAGTATATAAAATAGAAATCAAGTACCTTTATAATGAACAAGTTCGGTCAAAGAATTAGATATATGTAATAAATTTATTAGCTAGATCTACAATATTATGATTGAGTTATATAAAATAGGATAGGTTTACCTTATTGATGTTTCCCTTGAATGCACCTTTGTTGAAAGTTGCTTCAAGAACTGA
Source organism: Allium cepa (assembly GCA_030765085.1). Taxonomy (NCBI): domain Eukaryota; kingdom Viridiplantae; phylum Streptophyta; class Magnoliopsida; order Asparagales; family Amaryllidaceae; genus Allium; species Allium cepa. Next base: position 276,033,804 of record CM060928.1, read on the forward strand.
AATACCAACTCCTAGCTTTGCAAAACAAGGATAACTTACTTTTATTTGTTTGAATCAATTGGTTGCCAATAAACAATTTATTTTTATTTTTTTCCTCAAGGATTTCAGCTAGAAATGATGCGAAAGGATGATGGAGGTTGGAATATGAGAGAGTATGAGAGAGGCATTTCTTAAGGAAATGAGGAGTTAATATGGTATTTACAGATGGAATCAAATATTAATTGCCTCCTTCAATTCCTTAACTTCTTTCTTTCATATTCTATATCCAACCTTTGAATTTTCAAACCCCTTTTTCCTCATTCCATGTTTGGCTATGACAAGGCTAAGTAGACCCTTTAAATGTTCAAAAACATTTTGCAATTAATTATTTTTAAATCAAATTCAAACATACATCGATATCGTACATCGATTAGTAAATACATAACTTTTATACACATACGCACTTAATTACTATTGGCTCATAGAGAATACTAGTGTAACCCAATACATCAAATATACAAATGATTACTATTTCATAAATATTAATTAATTTGATTAATTCATAAAAAATTATAAATCAACTAAATTGTATGGTATTTCAAAGAATCTATAAACTGTTGTGCGACTCACAGGTGTAAATTCATAAGCGATTAATATTGAGCAATTCGAATATTAATGTTCACACTTCACCTTATCTAATGATGTGACAATTTTGCCAAATTCATCGCATATACATCCTTTTATGTAAAATCCAAGTTTATAGTTTTAACTGGTACATTTTAGTAACGATTATTTACACCAATTCTCTTCATCAATAGTATATCACTTTGAGGCTCATGGAATTTGATTTTGGTCAAAATTTCAGTATCATCCGCGTTCGGTTTGTCGTTAAACAAAATCTTTGGCTTAATAATAACATTTATTATTAACTATGCTACTTTGGTCAGAGCTTTGACTTTTAGGTAACTACAGTTGACTGTGAAACTAACCATATATAACCAAGGAGACCAATTCCCCATTGAATGTTGTTTTACTTCCAATGCTTCAACTTAGATCCAATTATAGTCACTCGATGGATGTCATATCATGATTTAAGTATAATCATAGTAGAGTATTCACATTAAGGTTCAACGATATTCTCAAGTTCAGTAGTAATTTGTTACATATATCTAACTCGATAACCAATCTTCTTCAAAAATAAAATGTTTTCTTTCTATTGTATATTTGATATCATGTGTTATATTAATTAATTAATTTAATTAAAAGTATATTTAATAGAAAATTCACAAATGATTGTTTTTTAATAGTAATTACAAAGTGTTATAACCATGAGTACTTTATCACAATGAAATTAAACATACTACTTTAAATATTCTCAGTCAAGATGTGTCGAGACTATAACACCACATTAAAATAAATAAGAAACTAATTAATTAAATAAGATAAGACTAAAAATGAAAATCACGTAAGTTTCAGAATTTGACAACAGAAGTTGTGGCAATGCATTCATGGTAATTTTCTGATCAATTTTCATATATAAAGTTTTAAAATCGGAGCTCAAATGAAAACGTTGTCGACATTTGAAGTTTTTGGATTCAAATTAATTTAAATGGAATTCAAATTTAAATAAATAATTAATGCTAGATTTTGAAATTCAAAAATTAATGTAGTTAGACTTGGGGGTTAAGTAAACACTAAAACAAAAGTTAAAGCTAAATATTAATTAAGGAATTAAATAATCAAATGACGGTAAACAAAAATATGTTTCCAAAACATGGCAACCGGTCAATCGCTACCTAGGGCTGGATGACCGCTTGCAGTCGACCACTTAGGTAGGAGCGGTCGATCGGTTATCATGGTGGCGACTAGGGTTTTTATGACCAAGAATGGTCTGGATTATATAATTTTAAATCGACTTAAATCTGATCGTTATAGTGCTTTCTAATCACTATAAATAAAAGTCTAGCCCCCTCACTTTTGTTCACAAATTATTTGGGAACTAAACGATATTCCGTCAGTCTCTCTCTCTTATCAAAGATTTAGGCAATCAGGTAAGAAATTTTAGGTTATTAATATTCAATTTCTAATTCTATTCTCCTTCAATCCCTAAATTTTTTGAATCTAATTCGTATACAATTCCCTTGTATATTTCTAAAAGGAGAAATTTGTATGAGACTGAAGCAGGCTTAAACAAATCCAAAAGGAAGAGCTAAGGACTTTTGTGATTGGAAATCTTAGTTTTTCTTTTTTAATAATTGTATAGTGTAATTTGAATTTGATATATGCCTTGGGGAATTTTGTTCATGAAAACATTAAACTAAAACCCTAAAATACCCTTAAGCGAAATGTCGACACTTATGTTAGGATCTCAGTTATTTTATATTAAAACAGTGGAATTCTATAGTTATTGCAATTTTAATATTTTACATTCTATTCTACTTCAGCTTTTTCTTTGGATCTGATTAAGGGTTTTGAAAAGAAATAAGTTGGTAATTTGTGTTTAGGGTAAGGATGCTCTGTATTCGTAGTTTGTAATGCTTATTTCCATAATTTAAATGGAAATTCCCTTTTTTATTGCATACGTAGAAGTTGAATAGAGCGTAAAGGGATTTGAATTGTAAATTATATTCATGTTGATTATATTATTTTAATACCAAATAAGTTTTGTATTTTTATACAAGTTCGTTGTTGAATTAAAAATGTTGACTATACAGTATGTTTGTTAATATGCAATTAGACTTATATAAATTTAAAGTTTCGGCATTTATACGATTAGCATAGGATGCAATTTTTGCACGCCTAGAAATTTTTTAGGAATGTTTATATATATATATATATATATATATATATATATATATATTAGTAAATAGATAATGTATAATTAATAACGTATTACTTGCATAGTAAATATGTTATTAATTAGTATTAAATCCCTCTTAGGAAAGAAGCAAGATAATTTTGGATAGTAATATAATGAAATGCAGTGAGGTATATTGTAGCATGTTAGGTGAGTGAAAAATATAACTAAGTTATATGGATGCAAGGTCAGCCAAAAGCACACGAAAGTATACCTGACTAATCTAGCACCAGCAGTGTGACTTTTGGCTGATGTGAGACATAACCCATAATACGTACCTACGGAGGACATGAGCTTAGTTCCAAATTCTACAGGGTAAACTTTCCCAGTTAATCTAGCTGCCAATACGTACGAATAGTCGGACTAATTGAGACGTCACACTTTGGGTTACAGTTCATAATACATAAGACCTACTTCAGGGTCGGGGGTAGTAAGTAGTTGATTAAGGGCCCGCCTCCTCCCTATTTAGGAAGTATTAATTGGTCAAGGTTAGGCACGGTTGTGGATATCTCGAGAAGAGTACGCTTTGAATTTGAGGTTTTTGGTGACTACTATAGGGTCCACCTCTCCCATAAAGAATTATTAAGTGGCCTTATGAGATTTTATGTGAGGTTAGCTGGATAGTATCGGAGAGAAGTCCACCTTTGGATAAGTAGTAAATGATAGGGACCTGCCTAAAATGAGCTATTATATGTGCAGAGTCTACCTAGTTTCGGTTGAAGAGGTATTAAGTGACTTTGGTATGATCTCTTACATTGTTAGGACATTATTGACGATTGATGCATGAGACTTGGAATGGCTTTTGGCCTACAGATGAAGATGGGTTAGTGAGTTGGATTAAAAAGTGTATATGTTATAAAGTTGGACTTGCAGTTAAAGGAATTTACATAGAATCTAGTAAGAATCGTAAGACATATTCTTATTTAAATTATACTACCCAAGCACTATTATAGAAAGGCTTGAGATTTTTATTCACAAGACATTGTAGTTCCAACTTCCTCCTCATTACAGCACAAGTTAGAGAAGATGATGCAAATTTTGGAGATGATGGTGAAGGCGGAAACTTGTGGTAGTGTTGTTTTTATTTCTGATGTATCCATTTAGATAAGATAATCTATTTTGAGATATTGCACTATAGATATTTAGCGCTGTTATAATTTATTATTTTGTATTTTTTCGGCACTTGAATTTTTAAATAAATGGGTACCATTTCTCATATTTTATTTTATCCTTCCATTGTGAGATTCTAAATATGTAGATAAATAGCTCTATGTATTGTTCTTTGTATCAATTTTACCAACCGACACCCAGCTTTGAAATGGGTCTAAGGTTCGATTAGTCTTTTCTAGGTTGAAAATTAGGCTCATTTCGAGGCATATTGTACATTTGGTATCAGAGCTTAGATTACCCGATTAATGGGGATAGGTATACATATGAGTGGTGTACTTGTTATTTTTTGAAAGTTTTTTTTTCAAAAACAGTACTATATATATACACTAGTTTTAAACATATGTAAACACACCAGGCAAATCTTAATTTCAACATATAATATTATCTTAGGAAATTATAACTAAAAATCTAACCTACAAATAGTTGATTATGCTTGAAAATCATTCTTCTGAGACTGGGAAACCCTCCTAAGAGATACCCACTATCAGAGAGATGCCTGAATGGTTAAAACAATATCTGAGGCATGTAGGTTAGGTTCCTATTCCTCTACTAGTTGCACCAACTGCCCCACCACCCCATCTGTTGAAGTAGCACCCCACCACATAGATTTTCCCAATATGTGCAAGGATTTCCTAAACATGGGTGGAAAGGTGTATACGGGAGTAGAAGGTTTTATGGAGATAAAGGCTTGGATAAACGAATATGAGAGAATATTCTAGGAGATTGGTTGAGAGGACCAGATTAAGCGGAGAATGGCGGCATGGCACCATGAAGGAAAGGCCTTAGATTGGTGGACGATTGCGGCTAATAAGAATGTTGGTAGAATTATTACTTGGGATGAGTTCAGAAACCGATTTGTGTCACGATTTATGTCAAGGGCAGAGGTGAATTTGCAGTTGGAGAGATTTATATAGCTTAGGCAGGGAGACTCCACTATAAAGGAGTATATTAGTAGATTCACAAACTAGCTAAGTTTGGGATGAGTTTATTAATACACCCATGAAAAAGGCCATGAAATTTGTCAAAGGCCCGAACTCTTCACTTAGGGAATTACTTTTGACCCAAGTACCTACTAGTGTTACATATGAGACGTTGGTTGAGACGGCTCTGCTTCAGATGGTTAGCTCGGAGGAGAAGGAGAAAGGGAAGGAGAAGGCAGGATCTACTCAAGTAAAGAAGGAGCTAAGAAGGGTGGTTTTTAGGAAAATAAGAAGCCGAAAGGGAAGTTTAAAAAGGAGGGATATTATGTCAAAGATGTCAAAAGAAAGGACATCGCTAAGGATTGTAAGGTGAGTTTGTTGAAGGAAGCTTTTAAAAAGACGTGCTGTCATTGCCATGAGTAGGGAAACTTCAAGAACCAGTGTCTACAGCTTGAGAAGGAAGGGCAGAGTAGGCAAGCCTATGCCATTGAGGCTATTCCTAGCATGAGCAGACCTCACCCTAGAGATCAAGAATAGCTACAATGGAAGGTACAACTCTTATTTTTGGAAATATTATTCATACCCTATTTGACTTTGGAGCATCGCATTCATTCATAGCTAGGAATGTGGTTAAACCCATAAGTCTACAAACCCAAATTGTCACCAACCCATATTTGTAACACGTATGCTCTTAATTTGAGAGGTATGGACTTATCTTAGGAATGGATTAGTTGTCATACTACATGGCTATCTTAAATTGCGATAGAAGGGTTGTATGGTCAAAGAGTTGTAGGGGACAAGATATAGATGTTCACTATACACCCCAAAACTCAGTCGATTAAACTGTCTATACTCAATGAGCTTATCATAAAATTAGCTCTCATCCATACCCACAATTCGATAATTTCTTAAAATCTTTGAAGAAATCTTTGGTCTTCCACTCTAAAGGAAGACCTGGTTTAGGATTTATTTGTAGAAGGATGCTAGACTAGTCACTCTGTCATTACGACACATAGCCCCCAAAGAAAGGCGAGAGTTGGACAAGCAGATCTTAGAGCTGTTGCAGAGATGATTCATTCATCGGTGTACTTCCGGATAGGGATCCCTATTGTCTTTTCCACTAAGGTAGATGGCTCATTAAGGCTATGCGTCAATTATAAGAGCTCAACAAATTGATTAGGAAGAATAGGTATCCCTTACCTCGAATAGACAACTTTTTTTGTCGACTTATGGAAGCCAAAATCTTCTCCTAGTTGGACATGGCTACTGGATTTCATTAGCTGAGGGTAAAAGAGGATGGAAATCGAAGACTGCATTTTGCACTCCAGATGGACTGTATGAATGGAAAGTGATGCCCTTTGGATTGACGAATGCTCATGCATACTTTATAGATTTGATGAGTAGAGTATTTAGGGGACAACTAAATAAATTTGTCGTAATGTTTGTTGATGACATTTTAGCATTCTCTAAGAGTGAAAGAGAGCACGAGAAACACCTAAGGGAGATATTAGGGATGTTGGGAAGGCACCAACTTGAAGCTAAATTCTTGAAGTGTCACTTTTGGAAGAAGGAGGTGAGATTTCTTAGGCACATTGTTTTTGAACTTGGATAATCAGTAGATCTCGCAAATACAGAAGCTATTCACGATTGGAAGATGCTGAATGTTAGGAGTTTTCTCAGGTTACTAGGTTATACATGAAATTCATAAAGTCCTTTGTAAAAATAGCAGTCCTTCTTACTCGATTAACCAAGAAGAATCTAGTCTTTGCATGAGATGAAAGATGCACTGAAGAATTCGAGAAGTTAAAGAAACTATTAACAGGTGCACCGGTACTTACCATTACCGATGGGATGAAGCCTTTTACGGTTTACACGGGTGCATGTGGAATAGGATTAGGAGCAGTTCTTATGCAATAAGGAAGGGTAAGAGCTTATGCTAGTAGGTAACTAAAGGACCATGAGAAGAGATACCAAACTCATGACCTAGAGTTAGTGGCTATCGTTTGTCGCTTTTGCCTTAAAGATGTGGAGGCATTATCTTTTGGAAGAGAGATTTGAGTTCTTCACCGATCACAAATCACTCAAATATCTATTTTCCATAAAGATTTAAATCTTAGGCAAGAAAGGTGGATGGAATTTATTACATCATATGATTTTGGGATATAGTTACCCTCAAAAAAGGAAATGCCATCGCCAATGCCCTTAGCCAGAGGCATACTGTCTTTGGTGCTACATATGAGTGGAGGCGGTTGGATTTCCTCTCGAATTTCAAATTTCAACCACCAAAAAAACCCAATCAAGGAATTTTAGCAGTAATGGAGGTTAAACCAACATTGATGGACCACATTAGACATAAGCAAAAGAAGGACGAGGGGATAGTAGATATTTCAGGTAAGCTGATTAGAGGAGAACATTTTCCTCATGTCAGTAGACATGCAGTTGACAAAAAGACACGTTTAAGGTGAGATGGCCCCTTTGTGTTTCGGAGATTGATAATGTATTAGAGGAATTTCTTGTAGAATGTCACCATTCAAGGATGACCATTCATCCTGGAGGAGATAAGATGTATAGGGGTATGAAGCGAATTTTCTATTGGTTGGGGATGAAGAAGAAGGTTGTTGAATTTGTTTCCAAATGTTTAACATGCCAAAGGATAAAGGCTGACCAAGGAAAACTCGAAGGATTTTTATTACCATTGGTTCCAACTTGGAAATGGAAGCATTTGTCGATGGACTTCATACATGGGTTACTTAGGAGCCAAAAAGGCAATGAAATAATTGGTGTCATAGTGGATTGACTCGCTAAAAATGCCCATTTATTCCTATTAGAAGCAATAGGGCAACAACATCTCTGACACTAATTTATGTCAAGGAAGTGGTTCGACTTCGTGGAATTTCGATTAGCATGTTAGTGATAGGGACTCCTTATTCACTAGCGAATTTGGATGAGTTTGCAGACAACTTTAGGAACCTTGTTGAATATTAGCACTGCTTATCATCCCTAAACCAATGGTCAAACTGAAATGGTGAATAAGATCTAGGAATATTTGTTGAGAGCTTACATCATGAACTTTGGAAGGCACTGAGTGCAACACTTACCTTTAGTCAAATTCGCATATAATAATAGTCACCAAGCGATGATCGGCATTACACCATTTGAATTGCTTTATAGGAGACAATGCAAATTGCCCAATCATTGATTGGAAACCACTAATAAAATTTTACTCGATCCAGATTTAATTCGTGAGACATCAAAAAAGGTAGAATTGATTAGGCAGCGAATGAAGGCTGCAAAAAAACACTAGAAATCATATGCGAACAAGCGAAGAAAGTAGTTGGAGTTTGAAGTAGGTGGCATGGTGTTTGTTAAAGTTTACTCTTTTAGGAAAGTTGTGAGGTTTGGAAAGTCGGGAAAATTGGCACCTAGAATTGTCGGGCCTTTTCCAAATTTCGGAAAGAATGGGAAGACTTGTTTATCATGTGGAGTTGCCAGATAAGTTGGAAGGAGGCCATGACGTTTTTCACGTTTCGCACTTGAGGACATACCTTCATAGCACAACCACTGTAGTAGAGCCTGATCAATTAAGAGACACTGAGACGGAGCTAGTAGCATCTCGTTCCACCACAAGCATTATGGAGCACGGTACAAGGAAGCTTCACAATAAAGAAATTAGGCTAGTTCGAATATAATGGAGCTACAACCTAGTGGAAAGCACATAATAAACTTAAGAGAAGATGAGAACTTTCCATCCTAGCTTTTTACCGGCAAACTTTCTCTCCCCAAAATTAGGTTGCATCGTGTTTGCTAGATTGGATAGTAAGAGATGATTGCCACACTTTTTACTATCACTTTGCACTCATATAGAAACATTATTGCGTATCTAGGACGTTTGCACACATGCCTATATGTCACGACCTCGCATACACACTAGGATTGAGCTCACCTATAGTATGTCCATATTCATAATTATATTGCACTTTTGGCTTCGTATAACATGGATGCTTAGTGCTTATAATGCTGTCTATTCCTTAAGGATTTTGGGGATGAAATCTTTTTTAAGGGGGGAGAAAGTAACGTCTCGTAAAAATTAAAAGGAAACTAATTAATTAGATAAGATAAGGCTAAAAATTGAAATTTTATAAGTGTGAAAACTTGACCATGAAAGTTGTGTCGTTGCGTTCGTGGTGATTTTCTGATCAATTTTCATATATAAAGTTTTGAAATCAAAGCTCAAACGTAAAAGTTATTGACGTTTGAAGTTTTCAAATCCAAATTAATTTAATTGGAATTCAATTTTAATAAATAATTAAAGCTAAACTTTGAAATTCAAAATTAACTAGTTAGATTTGGGGGTTAAGTAAACGTCAAAACAAAAATTTACGTTAAATATTAGTTAGTGTTAGGTGCATTTCCACCACCGGACCGGATGAAGGAAAACCAAAGGCTCCAACCTCATTCCTACTCACTACCGAGCCAACCCCCTCTCTCATGCCTGCCGAACCACCTCATCACCAACCTAATCCACCTACCACCGGTCCAAGCCTAACTCTTCACCGGACCAACCTACTCTACCTATCACCGAACCATAAAGTCACCGGACCACGTCCCACCGAACCAACCCTCTCCCAAGCATGACCGAACCAATCCACCACCGGACCATGCGCCACCGAACCAACCCTCTCCTAAGCATGACCGAACCAATCCACCACCGGACCATGCGCCACCGAACCAACCCATATGCCTAGCCTCCACCGGACCAAGCTACATCATCTACCACCGGCCCGAAGCACTACCGGACCAAGGCGTTGCCGAACCAATGTCGCCGGGCCAGATTGCATCAGCCCAGGCCCACCAACTGCTATATACATCCAAGACCCCTGCCCCCAACCTCACTCTATAAATAGAGGGGCAGGGGTACAACAATGGCAGACAAGTTTGAGAGCTCAAGCACGGAAGGAACTTTCAAACAACTTTCATATACTTGTATACAAAGCTTTGTACTTGTAATCTGAAAGAAAAAGGAGAATAACATATAAAGTGGACGTAGGCACGTTCTGGCCGAACCACTATAAATCTGTGTGTCTCTTACAGTTTAGTCCATCTATTTCATATATTTTCTTAAATCACCCAAACCATCCAGATCAACATATAATCAACTAAATCATACGACTAAGAGGTGTTTGCCCAATTTTTGTACAAACATTTTTGGTGCTTTCACTGAGAGCAGGAGCTCGAAGCTTCAGCTTCTCCCACTTAATCCTTTTCCTGTCAGCATCATTCATTTGGAAAACATGCCTCCCGGACGGAAGAAAGATACTAACAAAGGAAAGAACATTGCAACTAGCAGTGTCCCAGATCCAGTAATCAGAGATCAAGACAATCGTCCAGTTCCAACAGCAAACGAAAATCAGGCAACTCCAACAGCCCCTGCTTCGGAACAACCAATTACAAGGACGGACCTGGACAGGGTTGTGGCTGAAGTAACTAACCGCTTCGCATCTCAACAAGAAGCCTTGGTGGACCAACTCATGTCGCGCTTAAGGGATGCTGAAGAATCCAACCGCAACACTGAATCATGGGGTGAGTCCCGTTCTGGAGGATCTGGGAGACGACAAAGGTCTTTCTTCTTCGAAGAGGCTAACAACAGAAACAGCCATGGTAGTAGCCGAGCCCGGACTCAGCCCGAATTCCAACCCGAGGAAACTCTTGGAGCCGAACCCAACAGGGGAGGAACCAGACAGGAGTCGGATGTAGCTGAGCCTGTCATGCTACCTAACCATGGAAACACCAGTAGACGGGGCCGAGCTGGAGCTGAACCCAGCAGGGGAAGATCAAGGCAAGGACCAACTGTGGCTGACCCCAGCATGCCCCCGGAAGACCAGAGGCAGCCATTGGAGAATGTCAGGAGTGATAAACGATACCATCCTTACAGGTCATCTGGACGGAATCAATCCCGTAGGAAAGAACCAAACTCATTTTTATCCGCTCCAAGTTCTGATGAAAGGATGGCGCGATTGTTCAGAGAGTGCGTCCAACGGGAGCAAAGGGATCGGGGGATAGGTGCTAGGGTAACCATCCCCTTCACCCGCAATATCGAAACTGCCATCACCCTCCGGGAATGGAAAATGCCAACAATGGAACCTTACAAGGGAACCTCTGACCCCATCGTACACTTACAGAGATACACCCAACATATGCTCATGAGCGGAGCAACAGAGGGAGTGTTGTGTAAATGCTTCCCACTATTCTTGGCAGATCTAGCTATCTCCTGGTTCTGCCACCTACCTCAAGGGTCCATCAGCTCATGGGAAATGTTGAAAGAAAAGTTCATCAGTCAGTTCCGCATTCATGTGGAACAACCCAAGGACGCTTACTCCTTATCTAATATCAAACAGAAACCCGGAGAGACAGTGCAACAATATCTAACCCGATTCAACGCCTCGGCGGCAGCAGTCCAAGATACCGACGAGAAACTTATCCTAATGGCCCTCTGCAGTGGTGTACATCCGGATACTAAATTTGCTAGAAGACTAACCAAGGAAAAAGCAGCTACTTTACCTGATTTCTTACATGAAGCTGGAAAATATATGAGACTTGAAGACACTGCCACTGAGAGGCAGTCGGGACAACAGGCTAAGGCAACTCCAGACAGGGTTCCCGCCGCGGCAAAGGATATTCGGAGAAATGACTCTAGAGACAATGCTGGGGACAAGAAGGGAGAAAAGCGTTTATATCGACCAGGACCGAGATTTGACTCTTACACTCCTTTGAATGAAACAATCGAAAACATCTTCCTAGCCACTCAAGACGAAGTTAGATACAAGCGGCCCCCGCATAAGAAGGAGTCAGATAACGCACTCAAGTCTGGAAAGTTCTGCCGCTTCCACGATTCCCATGGACATGACACCAATGAATGCCACCATCTCCGGGACTTGATTGAAGAACACATTAGAAGGAAGAGACTGGAACGCTATGTAAAGAGCCAGAACAGGACTCCAGCTCCCGCCAATGAAAACCTAGGGCTACCCCTCCCAGAAATAGGCGGAGGAAATCGCAACACCAGCGGCTCTAGTCAAGAGAAGATAGTGGTCCATACCATATCAGGAGGACCACACATTACCGACAGAAGCTGGGCAGAGATGGAAAGATACGGTAAGTCACTTAGGAACGACGAAGGCTACGTTAATTCTGTTATGGAAGAACGCCACCCGAAATGGAAAGAGAATGACGACATCACATTCAGTAGGCGTGATCTAGAGGCAGTACCCACACATGGATCTTATGGTCATCTCTGCCTGGTTCGGTCCAGCCAAAGTTTTTTGAATATTAATAGACACTGGAAGCTCAGTAAATATCCTATTCAAGCATGCTTTCGACAAAATGAAGCTGTCAGTGAAGGATGTGTCTCCCTGCAACAAGCCACTACATGGTTTCACTGGAGATGTGAAGATGCCCCTCGGTCAACTGGACCTCTTTTTTGAAATAAGAAGTCATCCCTGCTCCGTTGTGCGAAAACAAACATTTGTACTAATAGAGAATCATTCGGCCTACAACGCCTTTTTGGGAAGACCAGCCTTGTTGACTTCCAAATTGTTCTAGCCCCATGGTGCCTGAAAATGAAATTTCCAACAGATAACGGAATAGGAGAAATGGAGGAAGATCAAGACGCTGCTCGAGACTGCTATGTAACTGAACTTCGTAATAACCGTAGAAAGGATAAAGGGAAGAATGCAAAGACTACTTTCTGCATGAAAAGCTTGGAAGCATAGCAACTAAAGAAAGCCCCTCCTCTTCGAAATACCAGTGACCCTTTCAATGAATTAGACCCCAGGGACAAAGAGGAGGAGGCCACCGCCGAGCCTGCAGAGGCTATGGAATTCGTAGCTGTAGACAAATATGACTCAAGTAGACTATTGAAAATCAACTGAAAGAAGAATTAAAGGATCAGCTCATTGATTTTCTTCGCCACAACATGGATGTATTTGCATGGACGCACGTTGACATGACAGGAATCTCCCCAGACGTAGCATGCCACGTGCCGAACATCGATCCCACCAAAGTGCCAGTAAAACAGAAAAAGAGAAGCATAGGGGCGGAACGATCAGCAGCCCTCGAGGAAGAAGTAAAGAACCTACTTGTCAATAACTTCATACGAGAAGCCATCTACCCAAAATGGATCGCCAACCCGGTACTGGTAAAGAAGGCTAATGGAAAGTGGCAAACATGCATCAACTTCTCCAACTTAAATGACGCGTGTCCGAAGGACTGCTTCCCACTCCCCCGAATCGATCAGCTCGTGGACAACACCGGCAGACACGAACTCTTATCCATTATGGACGCATACTCAGGATATAACCACATCCCTATGCACGCCCCCGATCAAGACCATACTAGTTTCATCACTGACCAGGGATTGTACTGCTACAGAGTAATGCCTTTTGGACTTAAAAACGCCGGAGCTACTTATCAACGCCTCGTCAACAAGATGTTTGCGGAACTAATAGGACGAACTATGGAGGTTTATGTGGATGACATACTGGTAAAATCGAGGAAAGCCAACGATCATATAAACCACCTAGATGAGATGTTTCAAGTACTTCGCCAATATGGATTGAAGCTGAACCCTCTAAAGTGCTCCTTCGGAGTGTCGTCGGGAAAGTTCTTGGGATTCATCGTCCATGCCAGGGGGATTGAAGCAAACCCCGAACAAGTTCGGGCTTTGCAAGATATCAAGATACCATCCACTCGAAGAGAGATGCAAAGCCTAAATGGGAAAGTGGCCGCCCTAAGCAGGTTCATCTCTAAAGCAATCGACTAATGCATCCCTTTCTTTGAAGCTCTAAAGAAAGACAAAGGAAAGTTCAAATGGACTGACGAATGCTCGATAGCCTTCCTTAACTTAATCGAACACCTCCAGAGACCACCAGTACTCTCAACTCCGAATGAAGGCGAGGAACTATACCTATACCTTGCTGTATCGTCCCATGCTTTAAGCGCCGCTTTGGTGAGAGAAGACGACCGCGCGCAGCGGCCCGTATACTTTTTAAGCAAGAGATTTACAGGGGCAGAAGCCAGATACCTTAAACTTGAAAAGCTAGCATACTGTTTGCTAATCACGTCACGGAAACTACGACACTATTTCCAATCTCATTCCATCAGAGTTTTAACCGATCAACCGTTAAGGCAAGTACTCCATCGCCCCGACACTTCTGGGCGACTACTTAAGTGGTGCATTGAACTGAGTCAATATGATATCACCTACCATCCTCGCACCGCTACCAAGGGGCAAGCCATAGCTGATTTCATTGCCGAATTCACTACTAACGAAGGTAAGGAGCAATCTGAAGTAGCAGAAGAGATATCAAGTGGAATCTCTTCGTAGATGGAGCATCAAATGAACAAGGCTCGGGGGCAGGTGTTGTGATAATCACCCCCAGGGGAAGGAAGCTGCACTACGCCTTAAGGTTGGAATTCGCTGCCACCAACAATGACGCAGAATACGAAGCAGTGATAGCCGGATTAGAACTTGCACTGGAGATTGGAGTCGGTTCTTTATGTCTCCATAGTGATTCTCATCTTATTGTAAATCAAATACTGGGAGAATTCCAGACTCGAGGAGAACGACTCACAGCATATCTAAAGAAGACCAAGCTGCTGCTCAATCAATTGGATCACTATTTAATCAAACACATTCCTCGAGAAGAGAATCAGGAGGCCGACGAACTGGCAAAGCAAGCTAGCATGAAGGACGGCACCGCTTCCCGAACAATAACCATCTCACAGCAACTAGCCTCGAGTTACGAGACAGTGAACATGATAGCTGCAATCGAAGAGGAAACTTGGATGACTCCTGTCCGAAAATATTTACAAGATGGCACACTGCCCGACGAGCGTAACGAAGCTAAGAAAATCTTAAGGAAAGCTTCCCGCTACATATTACAAGAAGGCATCCTCTATCGGCGCGGCTTCTCTAATCCCTTATTAAGGTGTATCGCTGGAAGGGAAGCCAGGGAAGTCTTGTCCAACATCCATCAAGGAAGTTGCGGAGATCACACCGGAGGACAGACTCTAGCAAAGAAAATACTCCGATACGGGTATTACCGGCCACTTTAAACAAAGACGCCTTAGACTTCGTCAAAAGATGTGACAGATGTCAGAAATTTGCTAAGATTTCTCGACTACCAACAAATGAAATTACTCAAATGACCAGCCCTTGGCCCTTTGCAATATGGGGAATTGACTTGATTGGCGAACTGCCAATGGGCCGAGGCGGAGCCAAATATGCCATAGTGGCAGTCGACTATTTCACTAAATGGGTGGAAGCGGAACCTCTAAATAAAATATCTTCGGAAAAAGTTATTAACTTCTTGATCAAAAATGTTTTATGCAGGTACGGGGTTCCATTCAAAATCATATCGGACAACGGACTTCAATTTGACAGCGAAGAGTTCACCGACTGGTGCCAAGAGCACGGAATTCATAAAAGTTTCTCATTTGTGCTTACCCCCAGGCAAACGGACAAGTCGAAGCTGTCAACAAAATTCTCAAAACTCTAGTCAAGAAGTAACTTGAAAAGTCAAAAGGCGCTTGGGTGGATGAACTCCCTACGGCACTTTAGGCCTACCGCACATCTTACAGAACATCAACAAAGCGTACTCCTTTATCTTTGGCATACGGATCGGAGGCCATGCTCCCAGTTGAAACTGTAGTGCCTTCCCACCGTAGGATCCACTACAACCCAGAAGAGAATGAAGAACTCCTACACATGTCTTTGGATCTAATTGAAGAAAGAAGAAATGATGCAGCACTTAAAGCGGCAGCTCACAAGCAAAAAGTGGCAGCACAATACAACTCCAAAGTCAAGCACCGCAGCTTACGAGAAGGAGATCTTGTCCTCAAGCGGATCTTCCCGCGCCCCGGAGCGCTAGATCCAATCTGCGACGAACCCTATGTAATTCATAATGACCTCCACAACGGAGCTTATATTTTGTCAACAGTGGACGGAGAGATGTTCCAGAGGGCATGGAACATCCAACACCTCCATCAATACTTTTCTTAACTTGTACTGCCTATATGAAGTGAATTAACAAAGAGAATCAGTGGACGTAGGTATTTTCGTGCCGAACCACTTTAAAGATCTTGTCTCCTGTTAACTTGTTCCTTTATATCTTGGCTACTTGTTGAGCTTTATCCTTTTCTGTTGAACAAAATCCTGCATTTCCATTCAAGACGCATCACAGCGCGACTTCACCTGGATAGGACCTAACAGGTACTATACGATTCTATGCACTCGCCAATGAGACACTTTTGCTCCAGCATCTCTCTGCTGCGGGTTAACTCATTACTCGCGACTGCCCTCAAAGCCAACTGTAATGAGCCGATTATAAGCCATCAAGAAGGCCGACTATAGCCGATGGCAGCTCATTACGGCGTTCGGCTCGCCGGCAACTGTGAACCTACTTTAAGCCCCAACATAAGGTGTGGCCAGCCAAGTAGTTCACGGTTGACGATCGGCACCCACGCTAGCCGGCCATAGTAAATCGAATAATACCCACGATTACGGGCCATAATGGCTCGGGTAGTTACTGTGCGCGATCTCGGCTCCGATATGTCTTGAGTGCGGCTATGGTAAAAAAGATAAACTCCCCGCGGAGGCGTAATATGGGTGACAAATGTCTCCAAGACCCACAGCTAGGGAAAGTGACTACAAAACCCGTTTGCCACGAACTTAAGAATATCGACGGCCTTCCGTGATTGGAAGTTTTACTGTTTCTCATATTTCCATTTCATTCAAAAACTTTTCTCCTATCCTATATAACAATCCCTAAAGCACAGGTCACAAAATAGGGGAACTCTCGCTTGTGGAAATATGAACTCATATCCAGATGACGGACCACTCGGCTACATTCCATACTCAGTCACGCAAGACATTCAAAGCAACCCTCTACAACTAAAACACAAAGGATGGTACTATCTTCCCTTGTATACAAATATGTAGCTTTAATTTATTCACACATCATATTGGCATTGCAAGACATGAAACAATATTTTGAGCAGAAACTTAGCATCAAATACGATTAAATCACATGCATAAACACGCAGCTGTATTTCTTATGCAACATATCAAAATAACAACCACATTCGAACATAACAGAATCTGCTTATGTTATAAAGTTACATAAAGACATTCGTTGCAATGACATAATTACAGCCTGAAAATACAATAATGTTTTGGACTAGTATATACAGGAATGTCAAACAGACAAAATAAAAGAGTCAACTACGTCGGGGCTCCGCCTCTGTCCTGCCCACCATCTGGATCTACTTAACTGCAGGGTCAGGACTCCCCGCATGTACTCCAGAGGTCCCGCCTACCCAATTCAGAAGAGAATCCATCAATAATCATGAAAGATAAGCAATCAAATCATGAAAAGATTAAAAGGGAAGACTTACCAGCATCTGCTCCCTGATCGTCATCCTCCAATTGCACACCCACTTCCTCGGCGGCAAGCAGCCGCATGCCTTCCTTCACCGCCGCCTTCTCCTCCTTGGTGAACTGTGCGGTAACCACATCCATTCTGAAGGCCACGCCACCCTCTTTATCCGCTTCAGCCTTGGCTTCCTTCAAAGCTCGGAGATATATCCTAGCCATAACCCGGGGATAATCGTCCATCCAGGACAAGTTGCCCTGCCTCCAAGTACGAAAATACATGTCCTGGAGCATCTTATCCATCATCCCCTCGTTCTCCTCAAACTCTTTCATTCGGGCCTCAGAAGCCGACAGCCGTGCGACAGCAGCATCTCTCTCCAATCGGTATCTCGAGCAGTCAGCCTGAAGGGACTTCCGCATTACTTCCATCTCCTCCTTCAGCTTGGTCTGAGCAAGCTCTGCGGCCTCAAGCCTCCCAGATAACTCTTCTACCTGCTCAAGATCCGCTTTCCGAACCTCGTCCGCCGTTGCGATAGCTATGTCAATTCGTTCTTTGCAAACAGCCTCCATTTTTCGCAACTCAGCCTTGCTAGCCTCTTCCATGGTTTTCTTTAGTCGTCTGGAGGCCGCCTCATGTTGGGATATCTGGATAGCCTGATCGGCAAGTTGTTTGGCCTGATCAGAAACCTTTAGCCGCAACCGAATGTTAGCACTTCCGATTTCCTCCCCAGCCTTGGCCAGTCGAGCGTGATGCTCCATTAGCCTCTTGGTCTCTTCAGCCACCCGATCGATGTTTGCCTTGGCCTCATTCCCCATGGTCACAATCCGAGTAGTAAGCAAATCGAGGTCTAAGGACTTAGCCTCATCAAGCACCCGTACCATGGGATTGTGGGGAAGAAGATGCTCACCCGTGGCCTCGTCAAAAGAGATGTCCTGAAAACTCGGGTGCAGATCCGGGTGGCCGACAAATGGGTTGCGAACCAAACCAGGATGGTCTATCGGGGTGACGGTTGGGTTTACGGACGGATGTGGGGAAGGCATAAACTCATTATCTTCCTCAGTAATATCATGGATAGGCTGGACTGGAGGCTGAGGGCCAGGTAAAGGTTCAAACAAAGATCGCTCCCTCTTCCTCTTTTGCATATCTTCTTCAGTAACTCCAAGAAGTGGGCGATAGCCAACCACATCTCCGGGACGGCTGGTTGACGGCTTTGGTTTGGCGGAAGCTTTGAGTAGCTTGTACTGCTCAAGGCGGTGCCGAATATCTGATGTCTTGGCCACCTTACCCGTTCCTGGAATAAGAACCAAGTGTTACAAGCATGCATGAAAATATGATCCGAGAAATATGTTAAGTTAAAAGGAGTAGGAAAACGCGTTTATTTTACAAACCCTGAGGGGGAGTGGGATACTGCAATAAGTCTTGAATCTCATTCCAGGACGGGAGTTGGCCATAAAATATTACCAAGTCCTTATCATAAAGGGAGTCTGCGAAAGTTAAGAATTCACCTTGAATCGCCGAAGTTGCCTTAGCTGAAATACTCTCAGAAGATAGACTGGCACCCGTCCCGGCCTTATCAGACTTCTTCGATTTCTTCACCAAGGCCGGCCCTTCTCCCAACCCCTTGAAGGCTTGATGGAAGGCATCATCCGTCCACTATTGAATCTCACCCGCTTGCCCAGAAGTCAAGGCACCAGCGCCACTACCACTCTGCCCTTCTCCACCATTACCACCGTCACCTTCTCCATCACCTCCGCTCTCCTCCTCGCCTCTTTCTTCCTCTCCACTTTCCTCCTCCGGAACATCTGGGCATGTGCTGGGAGAGGGTCCATCAGATTTCTTAAGCTTCTTCCCCCCGACGACTGGAGGTACCGAGAAAGGTCTCCTCTTGCTACTCTTCGCAGTAGCCCCGTCTTTAGCTTTTGCAGCCCTCTCCTCGGCTGTATCTCTCTGCTTAACCACATATTGACGTGGCAGAATTAAGTTGTACTCCAGGAGAGTGGCATTCCTGATCAGGTAAGAAGCCGACCTATCCTGTCCCGAAATGGCCTTTATTTCCGCAGCCATCCGAGCCAAGGAATCATTCTCCACGACCGCAAAGCCTCCTGTCGCTAGCAAGAAATAAAAGCATATAAGAGGAAGCATTGGGGTCGAAACAAGGAAAATATAAATGAAGTTCAACTTACAGCCGGAAGTGAAAAGACGGAAGGAAATAGAGTCATCCTTGGTGAAGAACCATTCTTTCTTGAACATACTGAGCTTCGAATACAAATCCAGGACAGGCTTGAAGGGCACAGCCGCTTCCAAGCTGATATATGGAGACCCCTTCTTATAGCCTCTCAAGTTGTACAAATATCGGATCTCCCGGTTGGAAGGGGGACGCCCATATTTCCTCTGAAAAACGATGAACAAGCACACCAGGATAGCATAGGAATTGGGCTGATGTTGGAATGGAGCCACCTTCAAATAGGTAAGAAAGCTGACTATCCAGACGTTGATTGGGGGAATGGCCCCGCACATACAATGGTATCGGCTGTAAGCGAAATATCCTTCAGGAGGATCGTACGACATCACACCATCTCCCGGCAACAGCATACTCGCCCTGTCAATCCCAAAGGAGCGAGCGATGACATCAAGTTGCCCTTCTTTGAGGGAGCTCGGATAACAATCGGGAGGAGAGTTCAGAAGCTCTTGGGGGCCATATCCATCCATTAATGACCTCGGGGCAGGTCCCTGTCGCGCTGGTCCCGGCTGGGCAGGGGGCACAACGAGAGGCTCACTTCGGTCCGTAGATTTTCTCTTTTCTGATCGAGTTTCAACTTTACGAGACATTTATCTACAACACCAAAAAACAAACGCACTGTTAAAATGAGGAGTATAAAGATATAAGTAAACAAAGGCATGTGGTCTGGAATTTCGCTCGAATTCAAAACTCAAGGGATGAAGGTTTTCAGGTTCATTCGGTAGCACAAGACCGAAAGGCCATTCGGCACTCACACCATGGAGCTCATTCGGTAAAACAAAGCACAAGACTCATTCGACACTTGAGCTCCAAGGAGTTGATTCGGTGGTACAGAGTAAAACCTCATTCGGCAATTCAAGGACAAAAGGTCATTCGGCAGAGTAGACCCTCACCTGGTTCGGCAAAAGTAAGGGTTGATTCGGCTAACACGTTGGATTCGGCAGAGACAATGGTTTGATTCGGCAAAAACAGGGAGTTGGTTCGGCTAATGGGGAAAACGAAAGCGTTGAGCCCCTATTTATAGGAAAATATTAATGACCGGACCAGGTGGTTCGGCGATAGAAACCGGATGGAAACACCCAAGTTCAAAACAAAGCACGCCATGTGCATGAACATGCCCTACTTTAGGGGGCAAGTGTTAGGTGCATTTCCACCACCGAACCAAATGAAGGAAAACCAAAGGCTCCAACCTCATTTCTACGCACTACCGAGCCAACCCCCTCTCTCATGCCTATCGAACCACCTCATCACCAACCTAATCCACCTACCACCGGTCCAAGCCCAACTCTTCACCGGACCAACCTACTCCACCTATCATCGAACCATAAAGTCACCGGACCACGTCCCATCGAACCAACCCTCTCCCAAGCATGACCGAACCAATCCACCACCGGACCATGCGCCACCGAACCAACCCTCTCCCAAGCATGACCGAACCAATCCACCACCGGACCATGCGCCACCGAACCAACCCTCTCCCAAGCATGACCGAAACAATCCACCACCGGACCATGCGCCATCGAACCAACCAATATGCCCAGCCTCCACCGGACCAAGCTACATCATCTACCACAGGACCGAAGCACTACTGGACCAAGGCGTTGCCGAACCAATGTCGCCGGGCCAGATTGCATCGGCCCAGGCCCTCCAACTGCTATATACATCCAAGAACCCTGCCCCCAACCTCACTCTATAAATAGAGGGGCAGGGGTACAACAATGGCAGACAAGTTTGAGAGCTCAAGCACGGAAGGAACTTTCAAACAACTTTCATATACTTGTATACAAAGCTTTGTACTTGTAATCTGAAAGAAAAAGGAGAATAACATATAAAGTGGACGTAGGCACGTTCTGGCCGAACCACTATAAATCTGTGTGTCTCTTACAGTTTAGTCCATCTATTTCATATATTTGCATAAATCACCCAAACCATCCAGATCAACATATAATCAACTAAATCATACGACTAGGAGGTGTTTGCCCAATTTTTGTGCAAACAGTTAGGGAATTGAATAATCAAATAACAGTATACAAAAATACATTTCCAAAACAAGGCGACCGATCGACCCCTAAAGAGGACGAGTCGACCGCTAGTGGTTGACGCTTAGGTAGGAGCGATCGACTGGTTATCGGGGTGGCGGCAAGGGTTTTTATGACCAAGAACAGTTCGGATTATTTATTTTAAAAGTAAAACGATTCTGGAGCTTTCAAACCACAATAAATAAATGCCTAGGCCCCTCACATTTATCCACAATTATTTGGAAACTAAACGAAACTTTGTCGGTCTCTCTCTTTTTCAATGGTTCAGAAATCCTCTAAGGTTTTAGGTAAGAAATTTTTGGTATTTAATATTCAATTTCTTATTCTATTCTCCTCTTATCTCTAAATTTTTGAACCTAATTCATATACAATTCCCTTGTTGTATATTCCCAAAAGATCTGTAAGAGATTGAAGTAGGCGTAAAGAAATCCAAAAGGAAGAGCTAAGGACTTTTGTAAGTGGAAATCTTATTTTTTTTATACTAATTATATACTATAATTTGGATCTGATATATGTCTTGGGAATTTTTTTTCACGAAAACATCAGACTAAAACCTCAAAATTCCCTTAAGCGAAATGTCAGTTCTTATATTAGGATCTCAATTATTCAATGTTAAAATAGTGGAATTATATAGTTATTGCAATTTTAATATTTTACATTCTATTCCACTTCTCATCTTTTTATTCGGATCTGATTAAGGGATTTGAAAAAAATAAGTTAGGAAATGGTGTGTATGGTTTGGATGCTCTTTATTCATAGTTTCTACTGCACATTTCCGTAATTAAAATGGAAATTCCCTTTTTTTCATTTGTATATGTAGAAGTTGAATAGATCGCAAAAGGGTTTGAATTATAAATTATATTAATGGTGATTCTACTAATTTAGTATAAAATAGGTTCGGTATGAATTCTACTTTTGTACAAGTCTGTTATTGAATTGAGAATGTTGGATATATAATATTGTTATCTAGCATTTTGACCTAGCTATATCCAAACTGACTGGACAAGTTAGACTCGACAGTCATCAAGGCCAGTAGCCTAAAGTAATGATTGTGCGGTCCAAAAATCAAGCATAGACTAAAATATAAAGTAGAAGCATGAAAGCTCACTGCTTCCCGAACATGGATCAGGTACGATCCGTGTCACTATGGATCGTATCGTATCAATTCCACAACTCAATTTAGCAGTGATGATTGGTCAATAACTAAAAATCTAGATATGCTATAAACATGAAACATGGAGTACAAGCTTACTACAACAAACGGAATGTCCCCCAGGGATCTCATTCTAATTAGAGGAAGTTGTAGGGAACGGTATAAGTCCTTTTGGAGGAATTGGCCGAAATCAGAATTCAAGCAACACTATTTCATAGAAAATGTGATATCTTACAAACTGTATGTCAGAATTGCATGAAATTTAGAAAGCAAGTAGCTAACATCAAGGAACACCCATTATAGGGATCGCAGCCCATTTGGAGACACTAAGAAGGATCAGTACCGATCCTTATTGTAGGCCTCGATGGGCCTGGAAATTTTGGGTGGCCTCCTCTTGGTCTACGGAGCCTTCTGCCGAAATTTCATTTCGATCCATGCACATCCTCCCCTATAATCACAACATGCATGACATCAGAAAAGGGATCCTGCTTTCTCTACCAAGGCTCTGCCAGTTTTATTGTTTACTTTTGCACTAATGGATCCCAGCTGATCCAAACATTCTTGTAATCATAATCAAGTGGAAGATCAATAAAAATATAAAGTGGACGTAGGCCAAGAATTCCGAACCACTATAAAAATCTATTTTCCTTTATGATTTTTGCTTTGTTTTAATTTCAATCTTCATTTAATCTCTACTAGATTCTATTGGTTGTTGATGCCTATGGCGTCATAGGTATGTTTGTTGATACAGAATTGGACTTGTATAAATTTGAAGTTTTGACATTTTAACGATTAGCATAGGGCGCAATCTTTGCATTGCATGCTTAGAAATATTATAAAAATGTCTGCATATATATATATATATATATATATATATATATATATATATTAGTATATAAATAATATATAATTAATACCATATTAATTGCATAGCATATAGGTTATTAGTTAGTATTAAATCCACCTTAGGAAAGAAGCGAGATAATTTTGGAAAGAAATATTATGGAATGCAGTAAGGTATATGGTAGTATGTTAAGCGAGTGAAAATTATGGCTAAGTTATAAGGATGCGAGGTCAGTCAAAAACACACGGAGGTCTGCCCAACTAATCTGGCTACCAGTAGCATGACTTTAAGATGGCATGTTTTATCCGCTTTCCTTACATCCTATGACTGATCGGGGAATAAGGGATCAAGCGGTAGCTTCTGAATTGCAGACAAGGAAGATACACCCAAAGGATGGAAAACCAAGATGATATGACACGAACTAGGGTAGGTTACTGGATTAGGCTTCTAGAGTAGATTACGACTTCTCTCAATTAACCAGCTTCCAAATGCCTGACTTTCCAACTATGATCTGATGGCTTGTGTGATCTCCAACCTATGCTTCTTATTTTGCCATCTCAAAGCATATCTATCCATTATCAAAGTCGAATTCGAAGTAGTAACCCGTTCGACTCGTAGCGAACCCAGGAAGTTCTTGCTCAATGTCAAACTCGAGTAAACCAAGATTTTCTCCAAGCAAACACCAGTATGACCCCTAGCATCGTTTGTCACTAACCTAGCACTTCAAATTCAGTGACTCCAAGCGAAACAAGGGCTAACTCCGAGCAAATAGCAAATTTTATCGGGTGAACTCCGAGTAAATTATCACAAATCCATCACATGTTGGACATCATGCATGCAACATTCATAAGCATTACAAATAGCCGTAAATTGAAAACGAACCAGACTGATGATGATTGGAGCATTTCACTCACTAGAAGTCCATTCACTAAAGCCATTCAATATGGAAAATAGCCCGTCAGATTCAATATGCCAACTATGCCAGCGTATTCTAAAAACATCGACCCATAAGAGCATCTCATGAAGGATGAAGGGCACATGAATTCCGCCAGAGCGGTGAATGCAATTAAATTTTATTTCTTTCCCATATTCCTCGAGAAAGTAGCGATCAATCATGTGATTTATACTACTACCGCCCGGGTCCATCTCCTTGTTTAGTCAACTGGCTAAGAAGTTCACTGAGCGATTCAAAATGCATGTGACTCACCCCAAGGATGCAATATTGTTATCCAACTTATTCCTAGCGCCGGGCGAGCCACTCAAAGACTTTTAGCAGAGGTTCAACGTCATCATTCCTAAAGTTAGAAATCCAAGCGAGAATATCATGCTGGTGACATTAATAATGGGAATTGACCTCAAGATAGACTTTGGTGACCGGTAAGCTGGACAGCCTTCATCGACCTTGGATCATTTCTGTTATAAAGTGAACCAAAACCTAAGGATGGAGGAGGCAGAGCATACTAGAAGAAAGAATGATGCAGACCCACTGGTTGATGAAATTTAAAGCAAGGGATACATTGAAACCTTAGAGGAGGACTCAGATTCTAGAAGATGACCCAAAATCCCAAAGTTCGACTCATATACTCCATCTAATGATTCAATCGAAAACATATACTTGGAGACTCATGACTTGGAGTAATACTGGAAACCAGCCTCGAGAGAGTAATGAAACCCAGATGAAATCTGGGAAATGTTGTATATTTCAAGGTACACATGGTCACAACATCGACGATTGAAAATGTTACCCCGCCTTTTGGTCAAGGCTGGGATATTAACAAATTGGCTAAAAAGGATGGATATCAGAATTGAAGATCGATTGGAAACAAGGTTATGATCGGTATCGTAAAAATTAGAACAGGCCCCAATTGAGGCAAGGTCAATACGGAAGGCCCGATGAGCTACGCATCGAGTTTTAGGTCAATCAGGGTTCATATGCTCAAGTTATGGATGGATCAATATTGGTGAAAAATGGTTTCGCATCGATACTTTTGTATCGATCATTATGGCGTTTTATTCGTATCGATCGACATTCATATCGATACGTCTCATATCGATACAATTCGTATCGATCAGATAGCTCTAGGAAGGATAAAGGTTGATGGATGTGGATTTTTATTTTCATATCGATACATGCTTTTTGATCATATGGATAAGGCAAAGCATGTTGAAGACCCGATACGGATTTGGCTATGACTCAAGGAAAATGGTTTCGGTCGATACACTTCGTATCAATCAAAGCTTGGATCGATACGAGGAATAAAGCAACCGATGGATACAGAGGCAATTGCACTTGGAAGTATTTCGTTTCGATCATTCATATCGATCGATACGAAAGTAGCGATCAAAGACTAGAACGAATCGCATGGATCACAACATAAGACTTAGATGGACACGCAAATGATGGAGTGCTACCGATGGATATGAAACACTTTATGGATATGAAATGATGAATACAAAGCGATGGATACGAAAGCTTCAACCTTACTTGCAAACTCGAACTTGGATCGATCATATCTCAAAAACTACACATTGGAGCTTCATGAAATTTGGAAAGCAAGGACTTTGCACTATCATCTTTCACCATGGTCGATCGCAGCTTGATTGGAGCAGTTTATGATCGATAAGAACTCACTATGGATCGATCAAGGATCGATCCCAAATGACTCTAGATGACCATGTGGGCCCATATGGACTTGAGAAAGAGTATTATGAGATTTAAGGCAGATATTTCCAGCTCCACACCCATAAATATCACCTTCATTGCAACCAAAAGGGGGTCTTTTTTCTCGGTTTCTCTTTATCTTCTTCTCTTTTGGCTAGACTCTACCATTTTTGGCTGTTGATTCAAAGGATTATAACTGTAATCACAGTATAAAGGAAAAAAAAGGATCAATTCAAAGTGGACGTAGGCCGGAGAAAGCCGAATCACTATAAATTTCTTATGTTCTTTAATTTTTAGCTTATTTTACATTTACTATTTCTTCGTTTTTATTCTCTACATTATCCGGATCTGTGATCTGCGACTGGATATTGAGTATTTATGTGTAAACACTGGTGCTTTCACTACTTTTGGAGTTTGTGACCATTTTTGGCACAAACACTTTGGTGCTTTCACTGAGAACTCTGGCACCCACTACTTTGGAAAAGGATTGGATCTAAAGCTATGGTTAGGCAATCAGTTAGAAGGACTTAACCAGAAAGGAGCCATCGGGAAGGAAGTCAAGGGGCTTCCTCTAGAGTTGGTGCAGATCAGGCATCCATCTACATCACAAGGGATGAGATGCGGACATTGATGGATTCTATGCATGATAGATTATTGAAGAGCCAACAGGAGATGATGTAGAATCTCTTTAGGCAAATGGAAATAGCTGGAACCTAGAACTTGGGAAATGGAGCAACCGCAGCTGTCGGCAATGTAGAACAAGGAGTTGGAGCTGTAGAAATCTCTGGAGGTTAGATCCAAAACCTAAATGGGGGTTGTGAAGGGAATCGACAAAGGCCTAGGGGAAGGCCCTCGAGATCGGATATTAGAAGGCCTGTGAATGAAGCTCAGCAGGTTGGGGCCAACGCAAACGTGAATGAGCAACATTGAAGAGTACTACCCAGAATATCCTCTAAGACATGAGAGGCCAGATGGAAACGCATATGGAGGCCACCCTCCGATGGAGACGAGCAGATGGTTAGATTAATAAGAAGGATTTTGATAGGATGATTACTGAGCGGAGGCTTGGAGGAAGTTAGTCAGAGTCCGTTCACTCCAAATATCAGAAACGCAATGAAACCTTCAAAATTCAAACTACCAACACTGGAGGCCTATGATGGGAAGTCAGACCCAACTATGCACGTAACCAGATACATCAGACATGTGGAAGTGCTGGGGGCATCTAAATAAATTCTGGCAAGATGCTTCCTGTTGTATATGATAGATTTGGCTATGCTCTGGTTTAAGCTGCTGGAGAGTGGATCGATCAGGACATGGGGCGAACTAGTGGAATGCTTCATGAGACAATTTAGGGTCCACATTACACGACCCAAGAACGTAATGACATCGGCATCGATGAAGTAGAGAATAGGAGAGTCCATAAGGAATTTTCTAATGCGGTTTAATGCAGCCATGGCTTCGGTGGATCGCGCGGATCCATTAATGATTTTGATGGTGGCGGTAGCAGGAATTGAAGAAGGAACCAAGTTCAAAGACTCATTTGCATAGGATCCACCATAGGATCTCGGAGAGTTCTACCATAAGGAAAAAATGTTTATACGATTAGAGGATGCATACACTGAAAGGCAGGAGGTGAACACCGTGCAAGGCGAAGGAATGTCTGGAGAAGGACGTAGGATGGATAAAGGAAAGTGAAAGTAGGATGATGGATATGATGGTTCTAACAAATGGAGGAGAGACCAGGAAACTAAATTCGCTACATACACAGACCTAACGGGGAATCTGGAATGAATTTACTTGGAAACACGGGGGCATCTCACCTATCAAAAACTACCCAGAAGGAATCCCATGGAGCAGGAGTGCAGGAGCGGGAGGTACTCCCTATTCCATGAGCTAGAAGGGCATGCTACAGATGAATGTCGCCACTTGAAGGACATGGTGGAAGAACACGTAAGAGGTGGCAGATTGCCGCAGTATGTGAGGAATCGGACAACAGTGGTAGAAAACAAGCAGCAACCACCTGCACCAAACAGGAATGACCTTGGATCAGGGTCATGACTCGTCATCAGCTGATCGTGATGGCAAGGACCTGGTTTAGGATTTGAACTTCTGTCATCAAACAATTTTTTTGGTTTTGTTTATAAAATAAAGAAGCTATGCCACTTGCACATGTAAGGGAACTGGAGCGATTCCTAGGCATGCTCTGAGATGGTAGTAGACCGATCTACCCAGAGAGGCGGCACTCAGCTTTTTCTATATTTTTCATTGACATTTGGAATTTGGATTTAATAAATGGATTTGGATTTTATGAAACAAATCTCGATCGGAGACTTAAGGGATGGATACTAGAAGTTGGTTAGAAATTGATCGCTTTATGACCCTATCCAAAGAGACAAGGACTAGAGCGCAAGAAGTGAGTCACTTTGCCAGAGAGTGACAGGGTCGAACCACTTGACGTTGTTCCCATTCACCGGTGAGTGATTAGAGCAATCACAGCTACCGGAAATGTAGAGCAAGGATTCGGAGCTATAGAAATCTCCCGAGGTCAGATTCAAAACCATAATGGAGGACATGAGGGGAATTGACAAAGGCCTGGGGGCAGACCCTCGGGATTGGATATTGGAAGGCCCATGAGTAAAACTCAGCAAGCTGGGGCCAATGCAAACATGAATGATCAACATGAAGAGTACTACCCAGAATACCCTTTAGGACATGAGGGGCAAGATTGATAGGTTTATAGTTATCCCTTGAAAACTATATCCGGATAAGAAAATAAAATATTGGCAGATGGTCAGTAGGTTCCTAGTTAGCCCATGAAAACTAGGATAAAAGAAAAAATATTGATATTGATAGTTAGTCAACAGGTTCCTAGTCATCCTATGAAAACTAGGATAAAAGGAATGATATTAGAGTTACCAATGCATTCATAGTGATCCCATGAAAACTATATAGGTGGACAGGGAGTCAATAAATGTTTAACCGATATTAGTCAGCCCATGAAAACCATTAGGTTAATAGTAATCCTAAAAACTATAACTATGATAGATAGTCAAAATGAATGGGGATGGGTAATCTAGAATTTATTCAATTGTTTAGCATATCATTGCATAATAATGTCTTCAGTTGAATTAACCATTATGGATGCAGGAGCATAGAAAAATGGTTTATAAAGGTTTTTAAGATACTAGTGAAAGGAAACCCATTCCTCTAAGCGGCGTGGTCTCAAAAGATGCCTAAACGATTTGAGATTGTAGATGTAACAACCTAAATTCTAGCGAGTCCGGATTTTTCGCAAAAATGCTAAAATCCAAGCCGTTTGAAACCCAAGTTGGGAATCTGGTATCCTGCAAACAGGCAAAGACAAATATATCAGAGCTCAATTAAATATCTCACAACGAAATTGTCTAACATATAATAGTAAGTAAATAGTCACCAATATAATAACACTTTCTAACAAATGTGTCTTGAAGCTGGAAAGTCTCTGCCATCTACCTAACCTGTAGAATGTTATGAGGAGGGGGTCAGAACTAAAGTTCCAGTGAATGGATAAATTATAAACTTTTAAGCTTAATTATGTATATACCGTTTTATTTCCATTACTGTTATATTAGGTTCACTAATTTTACCATACTCTGGCCTCTGTGCATGGATCGTACCCATCTACTCTTTAGTAGATTAAAACCTAATATATATATATATATATATATATATATATATATATATAT
Organism: Allium cepa; assembly: GCA_030765085.1. Classification (NCBI taxonomy): domain Eukaryota; kingdom Viridiplantae; phylum Streptophyta; class Magnoliopsida; order Asparagales; family Amaryllidaceae; genus Allium; species Allium cepa. The sequence continues at coordinate 276,063,823 of CM060928.1, forward strand.
ATATGCCCAATGACCATATTGGTCCTAGATACTACCCATAGTACCTTTCATATCATCCTTACAAAGGACTCCATTATCTTGCTCCTATAACGTTTACATCTATAAAGGAAGGCTTCGTGAGGCCTACAATACAGATATTTCTTCGTCTACTATGAAAATGTAAAACTGCATCCACGCTAATCTATACTGATGCTCAGACATCTACAACGTACCAACCAATGCGTACATTGAGGACTATACGTAACCGTTCTATCTACTCTTTGAATCTCGCCAGTAAGGTCTACCTTGTACGGAACTCAATCGGGGATTTTCTATATCCGTAAAGGACAACTTTATTAGGCCTATAATACAGATATTCTAGTTGGTCTGTCTCTTTTCTCATCATGGCTATGGCCCCAAGCAGCCACCCCTCAACTAATCGAAAAACCACTAAAGAGTAAAGTGGATGTGCCCACTGCAAACAATCTAACTTACAATTGGCGCTGCACCTCATCTAATGACTCGATAGTGAAAGAATCATTGGATTTTTGGTTTTAACTTTAGTCTTTCCCAAACTCGCTATAGGTTTTGATGTTGGTAGATATCCGCATCCGACTATCCTTTTGGGTCCTGCCCACTAAACTTACTTGCAAGTACTGGGACATACGAATATCCTACTCCTAACACCAATTGTTAACCCACCTTTTGGAAAGGCTGTAGACAGGTGGATTTAACTAAATCGACTACTCATTCGTCAAGACTGGAATACAATGAGTTTGGGTAAACTGGATGGATAGACGATCAATCATGGATGATAAATATGATTATGAAGCCAAGGTTTGGCATAGTTGATGGGAAAAAGTCATGGAATACTAGAAATATGAGTTTCGACAGAAGTCGAGGTGATCCGGGATGTTTGGAGTTTGCTTCGAGTTGCTTGTGGGCCGGCTTCGGGCTTTAAGGAAGTTTGCTTCGGGTCATTTGGATAGCTACTTCGAGTCATAGTGGATCAGTAGGATTTTTTGGGGTCGTTGTAACTCCGGATCGGCAAGGACATTTACTTCGTTTGGCACTAGCATGTCCCCCGAGTTGGCATAGGAAAGTCGGTTGGCAGCACATTGGGATTGTTGTTTGAAGGCAAGGGGTCGGTGCAATGATACTTCGGGTCTTAGCACGAGTTACTTCGAGTCATATTCAGCCCTGGGGCAAGATTGGATCGGCATGCTTGGAGTTTATGGTCAGTCATAATGATGAATTTGGGATCGGCTATGGTCATGATGGGCCTGGACCATTCAGGAAGCCCAGTAACTCAAGTTTTGCCTATAAATACAGTCGGTGAGGCTATAGAAAAGGGGGATTTTCATTCTGTTTACCTTCTTCTTCTCTATTAAGGATACTCTGCCATTATCGTTTTAAAAACTCTAGATTATAACTATAATTGATTCTCGTATCAATAAAAAGTAAATTTCTGGACTGGACGTAGGTTAGAGTCAGTCGAACTACTATAAATATTATTATTGCTTTCTTTTTAATTTTGACTGTTCTTCATATTTATACTCTCAACATACACTCTATCTATGATCTATGACTGTGATTTGGTGCTTTCATCTGGACATGGGTGTTAATGACCAATTATGTCACTAGCATTTTGGTGCTTTCACTGAGAAAGCTAGCAATCAGGGATTCTGAAGCTTGGATTTTGCATTTAAAGGCTTAGAAACTCGGATTCTGGAAATGAGTGGTTAGGCCATCGACAAGGGGAAAAGTGATAGAAAGGAGCAATCAAGAGGGAAGTCAGGAGGCCACTTTTGGAGCTGGATCAGATCAGGCATCCATCTACATCACTAGGGATGAGATGCAGATTATGATGGATTCTATGCAGGAGCAGTTGATGAAAAGGCAAGAGGAAATGATTCAGATCCTTCTTAGACAATTTGAACAGACAAGAACAGCAGGAGGTGCAGGAGCTGCAGGAACTCAGATCCATGGAGCTGGATCAGAAGGACTCAATAGGCAAATAGATGGAGTGGTCCGGTAGGGGAAGCCCCCGATTAGCAAACAATTGTCAATTTGGATGGACCTAGACTAGGGGGCACACCACCAGGTGATGCTGAAATAATCTATAGAGGGATACTAAATGATGCTATGTAGCTTAGCACCAACAGGAATACAGAAGTACGTGACGAGGAGTATGTGCCAGAATTCCCTCATGGACTTAGGGGCGGTTAGGAAATGTAGATTGGGGGCAACCCTTGGTAGGTAACACTGGATTGGTTGACATTATCAGGCGAACTATTCGCGGAGGTCTGACAAACAAGGATTTGGTAGGAGTAAACAAAATCCATTTACCAGTAATATTAGGATGGTTAGGAATCCATCAAATTTCAAGCCGCCCTCTTTGGAAGCATACAATGGTAAAACGGATCCCACTGACCACTTGATGAGGTACACAAGGCATATGGAAGTGTTGGGGCATCAGAGGAGGTTATGGCCCGGTGTTTCCCCTAGTACTTGACCGATGCAGCTGCTATGTGGTTCAGACAGTAGGAAGATGGATTTATTAGAACATGGACAGAATGGTTGGACAGGTTCTTGAAACAATTTCGAGTTCACATCAAAAGGTAGAAGAATGTGATGACACTGACGTTGGTGAAGCAGAAGACGAGAGAATCGCTTAGGACTTTTTTAACTTGGTATAATGCAGTAGTTTCTTAGGTGGATCGACTGGATCCATCAATGGTTCTGATGGCGGCAGTATCAGGAGTTAAAGATAATTCGGATTTCAAAGTATCATTGATACGGGATACACCAATGGATCTTGGAGAATTCTTTTATGAAGCTAAGAGGTTTCTTCGACAAAAGGATGCATGTTTGGATATGAAGCCCAAGGAAGTAAACATGGTTAAGGATGGAGAACCGTCCGGTGAAAGATCGGGTAAATACAAGGGTAAAGGGAAGAGGAAGCGCTAGGGAGAACCAAAATTCTCCACTTATATAGGACTGAATGAGACATTGGAGCGGATATACTTGGATACTCGAGATCGCCTTCCTTATCGAAGGCTGGAAAGGAGGGAACCCTCAGAACGCGAAAGGGCATCGGGAAGGCAATGTCTCTTTCATGACCTGTATGGGCATGATACTAATAGCTGCAGGCATCTAGAGGATATAATCGAGGAGCATGTAAGTGTAGGATCTAGATTAACCCTAGAGGGGGGTGAATAGGGTTATAGCAAATTTTCTCGATTTAAACGTAAAAACAAACTGCAGAAATAAATATGCTGAAAAGTAAATCTCACACAAAATTTACCCAGCTTCGGCAACCCCTATCTACTGCTGCATTCCCAGATTTCTATTAGAATTAAACAGTATCCCGCTTACAAACGCTCTACTAGACTCGCAAACCTTTGCTCCCGCTCACAAACACTCTACTAGACTCGCACACCCTGCTCCGCCTATAGAGTTTTGCTTACTTGCAAACTCTGCTCCCGCCTATAGAGTTTTGCAAACTCGCACACCCTGCTCACTGAAATAATTCTAACTAGACAATCTGACACTACCTACAACCTAGGTGGTGATTTACAAATTCTTTGACTCGAAAAGAAAAAAAAACTTCAAAAATACAAGCAGGAGAAAAAATTAAAATATAAACTTGAATCCATAATTTTTTCTCAAAATACAACTAGACTTAAAACTTAAACCCTATTAACGAATAAAACTAAAACCCTCTTTATAATAAACAAGGTCGGCCCCTTGTTCTTTAACCCGATCCACTTTTATTCTCAATTGCAAAATGGCGGCCGATCCTTTGTTCTTCCTTCTGAAACAATTGTGGCCGACGTTGTATTCCTTGTTCGTTCTGAAATTAGGGCTTCGGCTCGCGATCCAAAATTTGGGGCTTTGTTCCTTTGCAAAATTAGGGCTTCTCAAACTGAAGCGCCGCTCGATACCGTTCAATAGTAGGCTTCGATGCTCCTTGATTTGCTCACGGCTCTTCAATTTGGATCGAGTTCGTTTGCGATTTCGGTATGTACTTTACTCCTTTTGCTTTGCTGGTTTTGGCTTGCTTGAACTCGATACTTTGCCGATGATGATCTATGGGTTTTTATATAGGTCGAATTCCTATATTTGCGTTCGTATAAAATTGTTTGAATTTGTCAATTTATTTTCTATGGCCGCTTGATTATGCTTGGATGCTTGAGATTTCACTGACTTATTCAAATTTGTAATTTCGATGCTTGCTTGGTTGACACGGTTTTGAGTTGCTATCGTGGTCATTACGGTGTTGATTTTTGGTTTCGTCAATACTGCATACGCACATGAATTTTTTTATCACTGCGTTGATTATTTGCGTTCGATTTCCTCATTGCCAAGTCTATCACGGCACTGTTTGATTTCGTTCTTGTTGTACTCGGCTTTGACTTGATTTTAAAAAAAACTGCTGTTACATTTATACTTGAGCATACTTGATTTTGTTCCTCGGTTTTGAATATGTTCATTCACGGCTTTAAGTAAACTCAAGCATGTATTGTGTTGGGCTGCTTCATTATGTACTTGATGATTGTGTAAATGCTTGTATCATCACTGTAACACATGTCACTGTCTACTTGAGTTTGCTTCTTTGGTTACTGATGCATACTCGAACTGTTGCTCGAATTGTCACTTCATATACATGTGTGTCTGTTCGAGTTCATTCATTCTGTTTGCTTCATGTAGTAGCCTGGACTGGTGCACATTGTTGCATGCATTTGTTTGGTTGCTGTACATATGAACTTGCATTCGCTTGTTTGTTATTGTTTCCATGTTTCTGTTGGTTCTTCTCAAAAATTGCTGTGCCACTTCTCCATGTGTTCATGTTGCTGGACTTGTTGTTGGCATGTGCATTGTGTTCATTTGAGTTGTCTGCACCTCTGGTATGCTGCAGCTTGGTCTTTGTTGCAACTGGCTGTTGTCATGATTGCTGTGATGTCATTTGAACTTGATATTGTTTGGTTTTATGCTCATGTGTGTCTTCCCATTCACTATTGCCTGCTTTTGGTCTTGAGCTGCTGGACTTGTTGAGTTGATATACTTGTGGTGCTTTTGTAGTCGAGTTGCAGACCAGAATCTGTTGTATTTCAGGCTGCATTTATATTACTTGATATTTATATATGTATTTGCCACTTTGCCTTGTATCATTTCCACTGGTTGATCTGGTCATTGCTTGCATCACTGGTCTTCACATCCATTCATGTTGATTTTTGAAATTTCACTTGAGTTGAATCTAGTTTCAAAAACTCGGGTTTGACCTTGTGCTCGTGTCGTGATTTTGAATATATTGCACGTGAGTTGAACCCGGGTTTTCATTTGGGTTTGACCTGTGCTCACCTGTCCCTGTAACATTATCAAGTGTATACCGATGTGCACGGCCTTGTGGCATGTTCAGTGATACACTGTGCATGTCACACTATTCGTGTGTGATGAATTCAAATGTAAATTATGACGAACAACCCAAATAGCTGAGGCAAATAATATTTTCAAAAATCATATTTCATTTTCTGTTGCAAAAATATTTCTTTTTCAATTTTACTGCGTTAGTGAATATTTTTGCAGATTTCTCAGATGCTGGATTCAAACTGGAATGCAGTTGAAGACAAAATACTAGTGTGAGTGATATGTAGTGAGGTTATTAATGTAAATATGAAATCGTGATGTATTCAAAAATGTATACGTATAGTGAGAGCATGAATTTGTACTATTCAAGATTGTAATAAATATTTGTTTGAATCAAATTTCTGTTTGAATTCAAATTCTGTGTTATTTATTTTATTCAACAAATATTTATTTAATCTATGAAAAATAAAATAGTACATTAACAAATACATTTAAATGAATATATATGTTTATTATCATCAAACAAAAACATATAAGCGCATATTCAACATTCTCCCCTTTTGATGATAACAAACATACATTTAAGATTTTGTACATGTGTTAAATGTATTTGATCAATGATATACTCTAATTGCTCCCCCTATTTAAATGCTTCCTCTCTACATGATGCTCCCCCTACATATATGCATGCAAATAGAAATATATAAATGAGCCTAGATGCAAATGGAAAATTATTTGACCTTTGCTTGATTCTATTTGACAAAATCTTAACTTTTCTCTCCCCCTTTTGTTATCAGCAAAAGATAATAGTGTTAGAGAAAATAGAGATAAAGTGATCAATATTAATCCAACATTAAACTCAAATTGAATATAAATATTTAAACTTCAATAAAAATCAAACAAAAATCATAACTACCCTTGTTAGGCGCATATTCCACTTTTAGAATGATGGAAATGATGTTCTCATATAAAATCATACAATTGTATCTACTTGTGGTACATTTATATCAGGAATTTGAATATCTACTAATCATGTATAACCGTTAGGACTTTTAAATGAGATTAGTAGTATTCCAATTTAATTTTAAAAAATGAAATCAAGTATTTTCTAACCACGCATGACCGTGAGGACTTTTAAATGGGATTAGAATCAATTTGTCTATTTAATCAATTAATTTTGATATGCGTTCCATACATGCATAACCGTAAGGACTTTTAAATGAGCATGGAAGCACATAATCAAAAATCCAAGTAATTCACCCATGCATAACCGTGAGGACTTTTAAATGAGAGTGAATACTTTGGATATTTATTTATTTTTACAAAAAAATGTGACATGAAAAACAAATGATCCTTAAATATAGTACCACATATCGACAAACTATATTGAATATTTGATAAACCATGGTCGATAGAAATAATGATAGATGTAGAAATGGTCATGGAATCTTTACCCAACAAAAAGTTTTATAATTCTTGTTTTAATTCCTAAAGAAATTTTCCAAATATACTCTCTTGAGTAATGTATGTTTAAATATCAACACTTATCACCTTTTCAATCACTATTTATCTTTTTCGATAATTAGTAGGGAGTCGGATTAGTCAAAATTTGTCATTTACAATCAAATTAAAATGACTAATCTGAAAATATGGTCAAACAATTATTTTCTCGAAGGGGTTATATGAGAAAAAATTTCTGCTATTTGAAAATTATTTAAAATGAAAAATATGCAGATATTTTCTATGAAAAACGATGCAGCAAATGAATGTTTCAAAAATTAATCACGTTACACTAATAATTTTTCTATCAACTATATTACCAGTGTAATCTGCATCTGAATTTCTTTTTCACTTCAAAATATCACTAACTAAATTTGATAAACCAAACCATGAAGTGTGCACAAAAACTTCAAACTCAATTTTAGCAACAATTTAAATGACATTCTTTGAATTTGAATTGAAGCCGTGTAAATAATCAGAAAACCGTGAATATAGAGTTAGCCATATTATAACCATAAATATTATCATCCAACAAAACACTATCCAAACTAATATATATGAAGAAATTCAAAGAATAGTGTTTTTGGCATAAGTATAATTGGCCAACTATGACGAACAAGTCAAAATAAAAAAATCATCTCAATATTGGATGATTTCGTTCAAAATACAGTGCAGATTATCACATTCAATATATCGATCAAATAAATATACCTTCACCTGTTTTACCTTTACGATAATTTTTCGTGATTGCCCATTGTGATTCTGTCACCTTTGTACTAGGCTAAGGAACTTTGCTTTGTCGCCCGTTGTGTTTCTGGAACGGCCAAAATCTAGAGAACACTGTTGTTGTTCCTTAGCCTGCCACCATACCTACACGATGAAAGATTTTTGTGACCTATTTGTTTTTAGGTCCATGATTGTTAGTGGCGGAATATTTGTGAATAAACAAACCCTTTGGAACCCAAACTTGTTTAGTCCTTTCATTCTTGTTCCAATAGACATGAAATTTGTTTGTAGAATTCTTAGGAACCCAAACTTATATAAATTTTGTTTTCTTGTTCCTACGACTACAATTTTCAACATGATGTCCAATTATTTCACATCTACCAAAACACTCTTACCTTTTGCACTATCATCAACTTGTGATTTCCCAAAACCTAGTCCTTTTTTGTTGTTAGCAAAAATTTGATTTTCCAATAACATGTTGAATGATTTTTCTCCTCTTGAAAATTTATTCAGTGATTTCTCAAGATTTTGGACTTTGGTTTTAAGTGATGTGTTTTCAGTTACAAGTGAGGTGCATCGATTTATAAAATCCTTTTTCCTAGTGTCGATGGTTTCCTTAAGATTCAAGTTTTCTTTTTCAAGATTCTCAAAGTTATTCCTAAGTTTTGATAATTCTGAATCTAAAATCTTACAATTTTTACATTCTAGGTTTTGAATGTTTTCAAGTTCAGTTTCTAACCTAAAATTTTCACAAGCAAGTTCTTTCCTATCATATTTCAGTTTTTCAATTTTAGATTCAAGAGCATCAACTACTTTAGTAAGATCAAGACACATAAAAACAAGATCTTTATAAGAATAGTCACCTGCCTCACTAGATTCCTCTGAGCTTGCTTCTGAATCTGATTTGGCCATACAACACAAGTTAGCCTCCTCTGAGCTGCTATCCGAAACTTCCTCTCCTTCTTCATCATCCCAAGTCGCTGCAAAGGCCTTCTTCATCATCCCAAGTCGCTGCAAAGGCCTTCTTCTTCTTTTTCTTTCCTTTGTTGTTTTTGAGAAGTGGGCATTTTTGTATGAAGTGTCCGGGCTTCTTGCAGTTAAAGCACGTTAATTCATTATCGGAATTGTCCGAATGTTTTGACCTATTACTACTTGTTTTCTTCTTGCGTGGCTTGAATCTTGATGCGTTTCTAAGTTTATGGACAGCCATTGCAAGCTCTTCAATTGGATCTACTTCATCTTCATCGCTTTCTTCTTTTCTCTTTAAGGAAATCGTCTTCTTCTTTGATTCGGAATTGTTGCGTTCCTCCTTTGCTTTTAGCTCAAGCTCATATGTCATCAAATTGCCAATCAACTCCTCCATGCTTAGTTTACTCAAATCTTTCGATTCTTGTATTGCTGTGACTTTTGCCTCAAAGTTCATCGGTAAGACTCGTAGTATCTTCCGCACAAGCTCTACCTCAGTGAAGATCTTCCCAAGCGCTCTAGCGTTGTACACCAAAGTTGAAAAACGTCCAAACATATCCTTTATGCTCTCGCTTTTGTCCATCACAAAGTTTTCGTATTCATTGCTGAATAGGGCTAGACGAGACTCCTTGACTTGAGAAGTTCCTTCGTGTGTCACCTCCAAAGTGTGCCAAATTTCTTGTGCTGTTGTAAAATGAGAAATTCTATTAAATTCATTTTTATCAAGAGCACAGATCAAAGCGTTCATTGCTTTGGCATTTGTAGTTTTTAATTTCTTATCGTTAGCATCCCACCTATCCTTAGGTTTAGGAATCTCGGTACCACCAACAGTTATAGTGGGAGGTTTATAACCAGTTTCAATAATATCCCAAACATCATAATCAACAGAACTAAGATAAATACCCATCCTAACTTTCCAATAAGCATAATCATTCCCATTAAACATGGGTGGCCTAGCAATAGATTGCCCCTCAGAAAAAGCATTATTTGGTGGATTCATGACTCTAGAGTTAAATAAAGATACCAGGCTTTGATACCACTCGTAGGATCTAGATTAACCCTAGAGGGGGGGTTGAATATGGTAATAGCAAATTTTCTCGATTTAAACGTAAAAACAAACTGCAGAAATAAATATGCTGAAAAGTAAATCACACACAAAATTTACCCAGCTTCGGCAACCCCTGCCTACTGCTGCATTCCCAGATTTCTATTAGAATTAAACAGTATCCCGCTTACAAACACTCCACTAGACTCGCAAACCTTTGCTCTCGCTCACAAACACTCTACTAGACTCGCACACCCTGCTCCGCCTATAGAGTTTCGCTTACTTGCAAACTCTGCTCCCGCCTATAGAGTTTTGCAAACTCGCACACCCTGCTCACTGAACTAATTCTAACTAGACAATCTGACACTACCTACAACCTAGGTGGTGATTTACAAATTCTTTGACTCGAAAAGAAAAAAACAACTTCAAAAATACAAGCAGGAGCAAAAATTAAAATATAAACTTGAATCCATAATTTTTTCTCAAAATACAACTAGACTTAAAACTTAAACACTATTAACGAATAAAACTAAAACCCGCTTTATAATAAACAAGTCCGGCCCCTTGTTCTTTAACCCGATCCACTTTTATTCTCAATTGCAAAATGGCGGCTGATCCTTTGTTCTTCCTTCTGAAACAATTGCGGCCGACATTGTATTCCTTGTTCGTTCTTAAATTAGGGCTTCGGCTCACGATCCAAATTTGGGGCTTTGTTCCTTTGCAAAATTAGGGCTTGTCAAACTGAAGCGCCGCTCGATACCGTTCAATAGTAGGCTTCGATGCTCCTTGATTTGCTCACGGCTCTTCAATTTGGATCGAGTTCGTCTGCGATTTAAGTATGTACTTTACTCCTTTTGCTTTGCTGGTTTTGGCTTGCTTGAACTCGATACTTTGCCGATGATGATCTGTGGGTTTTTATATAGGTCGAATTCCTATATTTGTGTTCGTATAAAATTGTTGAATTTGTCAATTTATTTTCTCTGGACGCTTGATTATGCTTGGATGCTTGAAATTTCACTGACTTATTCAAATTCGTATTTTCGATGCTTGCTTGGTGGACACGGTTTTGAGTTGCTATCGTGGTCATTACGGTGTTGATTTTTGACTTCGTCAATACTGCATACGCACATGAATTTTTTTATCACTGCGTTGATTATTTGCGCTCGATTTCCTCATTGCCAAGGCTATCACGGCACTGTTTGATTTCGTTCTTGTTGTACTCGGATTTGACTTGATTTTAAAAAAAAACTGCTGTTACATTTGTACTTGAGCATACTTGATTTTGTTCCTCGGTTTTGAATCTGTTCATTCACGGCTTTAAGTAAACTCAAGCATGTATTGTGTTGGGCTGCTTCATTATGTACTTGATGCTTGTGTAAATGCTTGTATCATCACTGTAACACATGTTACTGTCTACTTGAGTTTGCTTCTTTGGTTACTGATGCATACTCGAACTGTTGCTCGAACTGTCACTTCATATACATGTGTGTCTGTTCGAGTTCATTCATTCTATTTGCTTCATGTAGTAGCCTGGACTGGTGCACATTGTTGCATACATTTGTTTGGTTGCTGTACATATGAACTTGCATTCGCTTGTTTGTTATTATTTCCATGTTTCTGTTGGTTCTTCTCAAAAATTGCTATGCCACTTCTCCATGTGTTCATGTTGCTGGACTTGTTGTTGGCATGTGCATTGTGTTCATTTGAGTTGTCTGCACCTCTGGTATGCTGCAGCTTGGTCTTTGTTGCAACTGGCTGTTGTCATGATTGCTGTGATGTCATTTGAACTTGATATTGTTTGGTTTCATGCTCATGTGTGTCTTCCCATTCACTGTTGCCTGGTTTTGGTCTTGAGCTGCTGGACTTGTTGAGTTGATATACTTGTAGTGCTTTTGTAGTCGAGTTGCAGACCAGAATCTGTTGTATTTCAGGCTGCATTTATATCACTTGATATTTATATATGCATTTGCCACTTTGCCTTGTATCATTTCCACTGGTTGATCTGGTCATTGCTTGCAGCACTGGTCTTCACATCCATTCATGTTGATTTTTGAAATTTCACTTGAGTTGAATCTAGTTTCAAAAACTCGGGTTTGACCTTGTGCTCGTGTCGTGATTTTGAATATATTGCACGTGAGTTGAACCCGACTTTTCATTTGGGTTTGACCTGTGCTCACCTGTCCGTGCAGCATTATCAAGTGTATACTGATGTGCACGGCCTTGCGGCATGTTCAGTGATACACTGTGCATGTCACACTGTTCGTGTGTGATGAATTCAAATGTAAATTATGACGAACAACCCAAATAACTGAGGTAAATAATATTTTCAAAAATCATATTTCATTTCTGTTGCAAAAATATTTCTTTTTCAATTTTACTGCGTTAGTGAATATTTTTGCAGATTGCTCAGATGCTGGATTCAAACTGGAATGCAGTTAAGGACAAAATACGAGTGTGAGTGATATGTAGTGAGGTTATTAATGTAAATATGAAATCGTGATGTATTCAAAAATGTATACGTATAGTGAGAGCATGAATTTGTACTATTCAAGATTGTAATAAATATTTGTTTGAATCAAATTTCTGTTTGAATTCAAATTCTGTGTTATTTATTTTATTCAACAAATATTTTTTTATTCTATGAAAAATAAAATAGTACATTAACAAATACATTTAAATGAATATATATGTTTATTATCATCAAACAAAAACATATAAGCGCATATTCAACAGTAAGGAGTGGTCAATTGCGGCAATATGTCGAAACTCGAAGTGCGGCGACGAAACAAGAGCAGCCACCGCCTGCCTTAAACGATAATGGCACATAGCCCAGGAATGGTGGTCGGTTGGTCATCAACTAATTATAATGGTTTGGAATAAGTAGCAAACTTTAGGTAGACGGCTAAGTCACTTACTCATATACGGGGATGGACACAACCCTTAGGCATGTTCCGAGATGATGATATACCGTGACGCTTTGGTTAGTGAAATCTGTTTTTTCTTTTTGTCTTGGACACTTGCTTTTGCTAGTTTGGTTTTGGGATTTGGTTTGAACTAATGGTTTTGTTTGTTTTCTAACTTGGATTTAATTTGGACATTTTCCTTTTGGTTGGACTTTCGATATGGATTTTTGGTTTTCTGGTCTGAATCTGGATTTCGGATTGGATTTCAATTGACTTTTTGTCTGATATTTGGCTAAAAGGTCATCGAGCATGGACTATGCTCAACAGGGGTCCGGAGAGACTATGATTCGGCATAGGACTTTGGCCCCATATCATCTATCGGTTACTATTTCAAGTCATCGAGTATGGATTATGCTCGGCAAGGGTCCGGAGCAACTATGACTCGACTTAGGACTTAAGCCATGACATTACTCTACGTTCAAGGACACTCAAAATATAAGTTTCGACAAAAGTCATGGTGATCTGAGATGTTTGGAGTTTGCTTCGAGTTGATTGTGGGTTGGCTTCGGGTTTTGAAGCAGTTTACTTCGAGTCGTTTGGATAGCCACTTCGAGTCATAGTGGATCGATAAGATTTTTGTAGCTCGGTGTAACTCCAGGTCGGCAAGGACATTTACTCGGGTCAGCACTAAGCTCCTGGGTCAGTCACGTTAGAGTGGATCGGTAGGAAGCTGCATCGGTCATGACGGGGTGGATCGGCAGAAGTTGGATCGGCTTCAATTAGTGCTTTAGGTCGACAAGTTCGTAGCTCCGGTCAACATTCCATTTTACTCAAGTTGGCATTTGGAAATTGGATCGGCATTCGAGGGGATCGGCTTCTTTGGTTTACTCCGGTCGACGAGTTTCATACTCGAGTTGGCAACTCAGTTTTGGGATCCATGAGATTAGATCGGCGTGATTGAGTGTGAGTTGTTTACTTCATTTGACACTAGTATATCCCATTGGTCGGCAAAGGAAGGTAGGTCGGTAGCACATTGGGATTGTTGTTTGAAGGCATGGGTCGTTGCAATGATAATTCAGGTCTTAGCACGAGTTACTTCGAGTCCTATACATGTTCACTTCGAGTCACCCCCGGGGCAAGATTAGATCGGCATGCTCGGAGATTAGGGTCTTTCGTAACGATGAATATGGGATCCGTGTTTAACAACAAATTTTCTAGAGAAATGCCAATAAATTTTTAATTATTTTAACCGCAAGCGCACAACATACAATTTTAGTACGTGGCGAGTACGGATCGATCCGCAGGGAATTGTTTTAGATTTTAAAAACCAATTCATTCAAATTAAACCAAAGTGAGAGGAAATTGTTGACTACAAAAATGAAGCTAAAACTAGAATTAAAATGTGATTTAAAAACTATTAGACTAGAGAAAAATTTATGAGGCAAATCCACTCTCATATTTTTGTAAATCAACAAATAAATAATTTTTGATCTCTAGTTATGAAATCAAGTGAAATAATGTTGTATTTATCATAAGCATGATTTGTTGATGTTATTAATTAACATAACTCAAACCATCAAACTATAATACAACAATTATACCACTTATAAATTCTTCTAAAAATGAAGCCAAAGCAAAAGCTATTTTAAGTATGATCTATTTACTATTGTAATTAGTAAGATAGATCATCAAATTTTGTTTTTACTTTCTTCTCATAATCAAAAATCAAGAGGCAAATGATGATGTATATTGTATTTATGTTGAATTAGAAGCTTATTTGCAAAAGAAACATAGGCTATCAAACCCAATTGTATAAACTTACATCAATGTTCACCTACATGAAGTACAAACCAAGAGAGATCATAAATCATGAAAATGTTGAAATTACATAAAGTTAGAGAGCTTCATTACCCCTAAATTGAAGGGATTTAGCTGCTCATTTGTGTTATCAAATCAACACTTGTAAATTCCAACATTAGAAAGAAAAGGAAGTAGAAAATAAGAAAAGGAAGAAAATTTTATTAACTACTGACTACTTGCATAAAAGAAATAAAACAAAACTACACCACTTGCATGAATGTCAATCTAATCTACTAACAAAGGAAAGAACAGAACATAGAAGTAAAAATGAACATAAAAGTAAATAAAAACAAGTAGAAAAGAGAAGAGAAAGTGGCTAAGAAGTCATTTTTATTTCATGAAACATAGAGCTTACAGCTTTCATTTTGATTTCCTAACTAATTTCAAAGAGCAGAAGATATTTACAAGTACACAAGAGGACTATTTATACATTCATAAAAACCTAATTCCATTTTTAGGGTGCTTCCCAAAATTCCCTTTAGGAAGTATGGCCACCAAGTAATCATTAATCCATAATTAATCCATCATTTAATGTGCATGAAGCTTTAACATTCACTTAGTTGCCCATTAGCTGCTAATTGTAGATTTAGGTAAGTGGATCGGGTCCTCCATAATCATGAACTTGAATTATTTCTTCTTCATTCATTTGTATTCCCTTATGCATGCATTTATCTTCATGAATCCCTCTTCCATATGCATCAAAATTTCCTATAAAAATCATAAAAATGTTTAAGTAAAAATTCTCAAATTGACACATGCATAAAAATGACCATTTTACCCCTGAATGAAGATGAATATATGATGATTTGAAAATAATTGAATTTTGTTTTTAAACATGTTAAAATTCCCAAATATGATATTTATTTAAATAAAAAGAGATAAAATATGGATGTAAATATATGCACATTTACGTGCACATTAAATACCCCCACACTTATCTTTTTATTCATCCTTGAAAAAAGGAAAACTAATATAAATCCGTTTTCATAGGGAGCGCGATTTCATCAAGCATATCAAGTAGGACGAGTGTTGTCTCGTGATGTTGTTCAGTGGATACTACCTATAAAATCCGAATGCAAAGTGAAAATATTTACAAAGTGCAAGATTTATTTACATTGGGATGAATGCAAGTTTTTGAAAATATTTAAAAATGAAGGATTTACTTTCAAATTGACACGAAATAAGTTAAATATAAGCTTTGGTCATTAGCTACAAAATTTAAGTCATTTACTCATTAAAATTTCCAATAAAAATCAAGTTGTGATAACAGATAGACTATAGTTTGGCTAGTTGTTTCGATTGATAACACAATGTAATTATGAACTGGATCCTTAGTTGATTATCAAAGTTTGTCAAAGAGATACTCTCATTTCTTTTTAATAACAAGTTAAATCAAACAAGTAAAAATTGTGCATAGATTTCGAATGCCTACTCCCTCTATTTTTTTTTGAAAAATTTACTAGTATATACAATATTTACATATGCCTAACTCAAATAAACTGAGGCCGGATATATTACCCATGCATTGCCTTGTCGACGGATGTGAGGGGAATACAGAGCGTAATGAGTGAACACACAAGTGTGAACACTTATCGACTGTAGGGATTATCAAAAGGAATTTTTATATGCATACACCTAACTCAGATAAACTGAGGCCAGATATACTGATCATGCACTGCCATTAAGTTTTACGTTAGAAGGGTACAGAGCATGGCGAGTGAACACATGACTCTAGGTATGAAAAATATATACATATATCTAAATGTTGTTTTACATAAATACATACATACATACATACATACATACATACATACATACATATATATGAAAAGAGAGAGTTTTACAAAATCATCTTAGCACCATTTAACTTAGAAGATAAAAAATGTTATATCCTTTTCTTTAAATTTACCACCTTTTTAAACAAATATTTTCAATTAGAACATACTTCATAATTAACACAAACAAATATTTCCAATCAAACTACATTTTTATTTTTGTTAAGACAAATAAATTTTCAAAAATTTCAATTTATTGACCAAAACTTATACTTATCCCATAGTGTTTCTTCAAACATAAATCAAAATGCTAAAAAGAAAATATTTTGAGATTTAGAAATTTTGAATTTTTTTGAAGTTAAAAGAAAATGAAAATTCGAAAATGCCATGAAACGTTAAAAAAATGAAAATGAGACTCCCCCTCACAATTAATTCTTACTAGACATAGCTTGACTCATGAAAAATCATGAGCTCCTCCTTTTGGTTACTGGGCAGTTCCAAGAAAGGTTTCGAACGACGACCGTTGACTTTGAAAATCGATCCATCCCTGGGGTTTTCTATTTCTACGGCACCACGTGGAAAAACAGTTCATACCACAAATGGTCTGGTCCATCTTGTTTTTAGTTTCCTAGGGAACAAATAAAGTCTTAAGTCATATAAAAAACTTTCTGGTTAGTCAAAAATGTTTTCCTTAGGATTGACTTGTCATGAAAAACTTTGGTTCTTTCTTTATAATTTTTCTCGTTTTCATAGGTGTCGTTCCAAAGTTCTTCTAGTTCGTTGAATTGTAGTTTTCAGTTTATTCCAGCTTTATTGAGATTAAAATTTAAGCTTTATTGCCCACAATGCTTTGTGTTCGATTTCAAGGGCAAATGGCAAGCTTTACCGTAAACTAAACGAAATAGGGACATCCCAAGGTTAGTTTTAAAAGTGGTATGGTAAGCCCAAAGCGCATCGGTCAATTTCTAAGACCAATCTTTTCGATATTTATTAACAGTTTTTTTCAAAATTTGTTTGATTTGTCGATTTGAAACTTCTACTTGTCCACAAGTTTGAGCATGATACGGAGTGGATAACTTGTGGGTTATCGAGTATTTTTTCATTAAAGTTTCAAAAGATCGATTGCAAAAATGGGTCCCGTTATCACTGATTATTGTGCGAGGTGTACCGAACCTCGAAACGATGTTTTCTTTGAGAAATTTCACAATAATTCTATGGTCATTGGTTTTGCACGGAATGGCTTCGACCCATTTTGAGATGTAATTATTAGCGAGAAGGATATACAAGTTTCCAAAAGAATTAGGAAAAGATCCCATAAAGTTGATACCCCAAACATCAAAGATCTCAATCATAAAAATGGGGTTTAGAGGCATCATATCTCATCGAAAAATTCGTCCAAGCAGTTGACATCGATCATAAGTTTTGCAAAATTCAAACGAGTCTTTGAAAAGAGAAGACCAATAGAAAGCACACTGAAGCACCTTTTCCGTAATTTTTCGAGGACCGAAATGTCCACCGCATGCTTGATCGTAGCAAAACGAAAGAACACTCCTGATCTCATTATCCTAAATGCAACGTTATATGATTTGGTTGGGTCAATAGTTGAACAAGTATGGATCGTCCCAATAGAAATATTTCACTTGGGACATGAATTTGCATTTGTCCTGTTTGGACCAAGATGAGGGAGTTTCATTAGTGACTAAGTAGTTCACTATGTCAGCGTACATGGATCGATAGAAATAGAAAGAAGTTGTTCATTGTGGAAGTTTTCATTGATTGGCAAAGAAGATGATGCATTCGGAAGACGAAACAAGTGATCGGCTATGATGTTATCGGATCCTTTTTTGTCTTTAATTGTAAGGTCAAATTCTTGAAGTAAAAGGATCCAATGAATCAAATGGGATTTAGCATCCTTTTTAGCGAAGAGATATCGAAGCGTAGAGTGGTCCATATGCATAGTGATGTGTGAACCTATCAAGTAAGGTCGAAAATTTTCGAGAGCAAAAATTACTGCTAGAAGCTCTTTTTCAGTAGTTGTGTAATTAAGTTGAGTATCGTTCAGAGTCATGCTAACTAGTAGATAACGTGGAGGATCTTGTTGATGCATTGTCCTAAGACAGTACCAACTGCAAAGTTCGAAGCATCATATATTATTTCGAAAGGAAGATCCCAATTGGGTGCGCAAATGATTGGAGTAGAAATGAGTTCGTTTTGAGACGTTCGAAAGAAGAGATACGATTAGAGTTATAATCGAAAGGAACGTCTTTTTCAAGAAGAGTCGTCAAAGGACGAGCGATTTTGCTAAAGTTTTTCATAAAGCGTCGGTAAAAGCCAGCGTGCTCTAGAAATGATCGAATGTCCTTAACAGATTTGGTAATGGGTAGGTTTGCAATTACGTCAACTTTCACTTTATCTACATCAATGCCTTTATTTGAGATGATATGTCTAAGGACTATGCCTTGTTTGACCATAAAGTGGTATTTTTCCCAATTCAAAGTCAAATATTTTTCTTTACATCGATTCAAAACCAACTCGAGATGATGTAAACATTGGGAAAAAGAATAGACAAAGATAGAGAAATCGTCCATAAAAACTTCTAGAAAGCATCCAATCATGTCAAAAAAATGCCAACCATGCATCGTTGGAACGTAGCAGGAGCGTTACAAAGTGCAAATGGCATACGTCGATAAGCAAAGATACCGAATGGACATGTGAAAGTCGTTTTCTCTTGACCTTCGAGAGCGATTGGAATTTGGTTATAACCGGAATAACCATCAAGGAAGTAGTAGAATTCGAGGCCAGCTAAACGTTCGAGCATTTGGTCAATGAAAAGAAGAGGGAAGTGATCTTTTCATGTTGCGGCATTTAATCTTCGATAGTCAATGCAAACACGCCAACCCGTTTGAGTATGCGTTGGAAGAAGTTCGTTTGAACTGTTCTTGACAATGGTTAGCCTAGAATTTTTCGGTACAACATGAATTGGGCTAACCCATGCACTATCGGAGATTGAGTAGACGATTTTGTTGTCGAGAAGTTTAAGAATTTCATCATGCACCGCATCTTTCATTTTTGGGTTAAGCCTCCACTGTGCATCATGAGTGGATTTAGCTCTGTCAATTAAGTGAATGTGATGTTGGACAATGGCAGGGCTAATTCTTTTAATATCGGTAATGGACCACCTAATGGCTCCTCTATTTTTCGAAAGAATAGAGAGAAGAGAAGCTTCTTGGTCAAGAGAAAGATTGTTAGAAATGATGACATGACAAGTTTTGTTTTCACCTAAGTATGCATATTTAAGGTGTTCGGGAAGTGGTTTGAGGTCCAACTTAGGGAGTTGGTCGATCAAAGAATTGGGTTGAGATTTGGACTCAACTAGAAGCGATTCAAAGAGAAAAGTGTATTCAATTTCGTTGGGAATTTCATAAAACAATTTTTCATACTCGGCTTCGCGTACGTCATTAAGGTCAAGTGTCTCGTTTTCGAAGTTTTCATGAATGACACTAACTTCCAACGTTTGGTCATGAGGTCATTTGATTGGCTTTCAAGAATGAAAATATTGAGATCCAAAGTCATGTTTCCAAAAGAGATTTTCATCGATCCGTTACGACAATTGATTAAGGCATTTGAGGTGGCTAAGAATGATCGTCCTAAAATCAATGGAATTTGACTCCCGGGATTCGTCATGGGTTGTGTTTGGAGAATGATAAAATCAACGAGGAATATGAATTGCCCTACTCGAATGAGCATGTCCTCAATTTCTTCCACGGGCTTCTTAAAAGAACGATAGGCGAATTGAAGCATTTTTTATGGGTTTGAACTCACCAAAGCCTAATTGTTCGTACACGGAATATGGAATCAAATTGAAACTCACGCATAAGTCGATCAAATAATTGTTAATCGCCTTGTCTTTAATTACACACAAAATCGTAGGGCGGGCAGGATCTTTGTATTTGACGGGCATGGATTGGGATAAGACTTCACTCAAAATGGCGGCTGAGAAGAATTTTTTGGGCACTTGAGTGTGTCGCTTTTGGTACACAATTCCTTAAGAAATTTTTCGTACGTGGGAACCTGCTGAACGATGTCAAGAAGCGGGGATGTTCACTTTCACTTATTTAAAAATTTCCAACATCTTTTCCATTTGGTCCGAGTGTTTCTTGGGTCGAAGATGATGTGGAAATGGAACATGATACTCTGTAGGCGGGTCTACTCGAGTAGAAGAAGAAGAATTTTGATTGGCATTCGATTCAATGTTTGGCTCCACATTCTGTTCAGATTTGTACGTTCTTTTAGAAGTGTCGAGAGAGGTTTTTGGTAAATCGTTTGGATTAACAACTTGATTAGCGATTTGTTTACCGAAACGTAGAGTTGCGATAGCATTTAATTAGGTGACAATGCCATCTTGAACAACATGGGCTTGATTTGAATTTGTGTTTTGATTTCTGGGATTTGGAATGGGCTGGCTTGGGAATGTTCCTCGTTCGCATTCACTTACAGACGTGGCTAATTGACTCATTTGTATTTGGAGTTTTTCAAACGATTGGTTTGTGTTTTGTATATATGAAGTGAATAAATTTTACAAATTGCTGTTTGATTGAAGGCTTTGAGTAGTTGCTTTAGCCAATGTTTTACGAGTTTTCTCAAGTGTTTATCGCCTTGGGGAGGATGAACAGAGTTTGGTTGAAAATATGATTATTGTGGTTGATTATGATATGGACCCACAAAGTTTGGTTGAAAATTGTTGGGCTAAAAGGGAGGATTCGAAGCATTATCTGGGAATGCTTGAAAATTGGGACAAATCATATTCGTGTTGGGATTGTTTTTGGTTCCGTGCAAAATTCGGATGATTTCTCCAACCCAGGTTGTACGTTGGATAAAACGGGTCGTTTTTAGATTTATTGAAAGCATTGATTTGTTCGACAGAATTGGGACACAGATCGGCTATATGATTAGGATTCTTACATTTCTAACACATCGATTGGAAAGCCAGGTTCATTTGATTCGATGAGAAAATGTTATCGAATTTTTTGATCATTGCGTCGATCTTAGCTTCTAAAGCAAAAAAAGATCATATCGAGTGTGCGCTCGATCATGAGTAAATTGATTTTTCATTCGAACGTTCCCATTAGAACGACTTTTCAGTGAGGTTTTCAAGAAATTGCCAAGCATCGTCGTGATGTTGGACAAGAAAGTTGCCTTGGCACATTGGTTCGGGCATGGTTCGTGAGCTGTTTTCAAGTCCATCGTACAAGATGTGGCAAATTGACCATTTTTCAAAGTTATGGTGTGGACATTTTATCAAAAACTCTTTGAATCTTTCAAAATATTTTCCAAATGGTTCTCCCTTAAATTCATGAAAATTTACAATTTCGTTTCGTATTCTACTCGTTTTTTCCAAGGGATAGAATTTTTTAAAGAAAGCTTTTACGAATTCTTTCCACGTTTTAATTGAGTTTGACGGCAAGCTATACAACCATTTTTCAGCGTAATCTGTAAGAGAGAATGAGATTAATCGAGGCTTGAAATAAAGAAGAAAATAAAACAAATGAGAACAAAATTAAAATGAGCTAAAACAAACACATTTTTTTTTTTTGGTTTTTTTAGCAAGGACGAACTACAACAAATTAAAATGAAACAACTTGAAAACAATGTTTTTTTAATATTTTCAACATATATGTGTAAGGGTAGAATGAAAATAAAAACAAATGGGAAGCTTTTTTAATAACTAAAACAAATTCACTAAACCACCATAAAACTAGTATAACCGCATAACTGTAGAGAAACCGACCGTTCGATTGTATAACTTTGATAAGAAATATACATTTAAAATTTTTGTAAATATTACTTAAACATTAAGTGATAATATGTTGGAAAAGAATAAATTGAAATTTGAATCTGAAAATATGAATTTCAAATTTAAATATTAATCAAAGCATTCAAAATTGTCGATTTGAAATTGAAATTTTAGAATTTGAAAATCATAATAGATTTGAATTTGGAATCTTTGATGCGCGAAATAAAAGGAGGAAGTTTATGGAAACTGCGATGAGAGAAGATCCACGTTTTTAGGGAAACCGCGATGAGGCAAGATCCACGTTTTTTTGGCTTCAGAAAAATTGATTTTGGCCAGTGACAGTAAGCAAACCTGCCTAACGGCCGGTTTGATAAAATGAATAAAACCCAAAACAACTTCTTCCCTTTTTTTAAAGACAAGTATAAAAACAAAACAAAATATATACACTAATTTAAACAACTGAACAAAGCAAAGTAGGCTCAATAGCAAGCCCAAATAATATGTTCTTACTTTCTCACTGTGGCGACCCTGAATTTTTAAGCAATTTAAATTGGAATATTTAATTGATTTGAAATATTTAAAAGTAAATTTTAACTTGAATTCAAATATCACTAATTAATTGTTAATTAAATTTTTGAATTTAATAATTTGAAATTGGATAAATTATTGAATCTTCAGTTTTAAGCCAGTTGAAATAATTTGAAGGCTTAAAAAATTTATATTGATAACACTGAAAATAATAGAAGTTGTAAAATTGAAATTAACGGTGGTTTGTTCAGGTTTAAAATTTTGTAGTTTAAATTGAATTTAAAAATAGCCTTCCGAGGCGCAGTCTCGAAATTTGACGAAACCAGTTCCATTGGATCCATAATATTGTATTATTATCGGATTTCAAATTTCGTAGAAATTGGAGCAATTGTGTGAGCGTACGATATATAAACGCGTTGAACTTTGTTTTGAAACAAATTTAAATTTAAATAAAATATATTTGTTTTTCTTAAACCGACAATACGTACAACCCGCCACCAATTCGTTCCTTCGTACTCCCTTCCTCTTCTCTCCCCATCTTCTCAAATCGTACGGTTGGGTCAAAAGAAAATATTAAATGGCCGATCGAAGTAAAATAAATCGGACCTCAAAACTATCTCTTTGAAAGCGAAATCGAGATATACTCTGAAAAGAAGAAGCTTTCTTTGGAAAATTTAATGGCCGCAACTAAAAAAAAAGATAAGAGAACAGTTTGGGTTCGAACGAAGTCAGATCGCGTCTGGGCTTCGCCGTCGAGCAAGGGAGCAGGAGTTCGATTTGGGGTTTGCGTGAGTCGCGAGTTCGAGGCATTCGATTTCGAGAGCGATGGCGTTGGAGCAGTAGAGATCGCGATCGATCTAGGCGTCAGAAGGCTTGAGGTTGAAGGGGGCGCAGAGGTGTTCGAGCGGTGGCGAGGCTGAGCACAGTTGGAATGTCGCGATTTCTTTGAGTGCGAGCAAGGTGTGGGCAGCGATGAGCTGGATCGGCTCGTTCATAGCAAAGAAGATCGACTACCGGAGGCTCAGTAGAGGAGTAGTTCATCTCTGAAGGGGATGGTTCTGGATGACAAAATTTTGGTTGGGAGGGTCTCTGCGGCAGTTAGGTAATGTGTTTTATTTATTTCAATATGATATGTGTTGTTTCAATTTATAAAAAGGAATATTAATGAATATATGGTATAGTTCACAGTAAAATATTCCCAATTATTTTATTTAAATTATATTAATATATATGAATATCTTATAGAAGCAATATATCATAGCAGGATTCACAAAACAACTCTGTTCTATTTTTAATTTAATATCATGTACTGGTTTAAAGGGAATTCAATTCTATTAGTAATTAATGTTTATAGAGAAAATTATATATATGTAAAAGTTTAAAACAAAATTTAATTATTTTTACCTATATAGCTGCTCGAAGGAAAATCTGTTTTTGAATTGATATTATATAAGATTTAAGAAAATATATAGGAATTTGTGAATTGAAGTTTGTATATAAAAACAAAGGTTTTTTTTAAATCTATGTAAATAATTTTTATAAGTAGACAGATAGCCTCAGAAGAAATTAATATACATCTACACACTTTGTATTTACTAGTTTAACTTTAAAGTAATATATTTGTTTAGTTAACTTAGTTAAAATTTATTTTAGTTACTTAAGGATTTTTCACAAAGGAAATTAGCTCGAAATTTAATTATTCATTCAATTTAATCATTAGTTAACTTAGATTGTTTAATGATAATTGATTGTTCGGGTGTTAATAAAACCATCTAATATTTATTCAAGGGTCTTAAATCATGAAGAATCAAGTCAGTTGGAGTAAATTGCAAATAAAAGCAAAGGTGAGTTAATCTCACCCAGTTAATTTAAATTTAAATGATTAAATTTAAATAATTGTTTGAATGGTTAAATTGATTGATGTGCTATAGTATGGTATATTTTGGAATTGGCATATTATATTGTGCTAACATCTGTGGATGCAGGGAAAACAGGTTGGAGGGATCCAACTAGAGCCCTCAACATTTATTATTTAATATTCTCTGTTGTGATTACTTGATATTCTATGATGAATATATTGGAATATTGAATGTTATGATTTGATTGGATATATTTGGGTATAATGAATTACCGAAAATATAGAAATTGGATTTTGGAAAGAAAATAAAGGAAGTAAATTTGTAAACGAAATAATCTTAGAAAATTAAATAAATTAAGAATGAATTGAAAAGAAATAGAAGTAATATGAAAATAATAATAAATAACTTCGAGTATGAAGGGAATTTTGAATAAACCGAAATTAGTGAATTGTAAACTTAAGTTATATCAATTAAAGGAATAAAGAATTATTTTAAAATTCAAAGGTTAAATTTATTTAAAAGGATTAAGAAGTAATTTGAGAAATCAAAATTGGTATTTTCAGTTAAAAGTATTTTAAATCATAATTAAGGAATAAAATCTGAAATTAAAGGATTTTTGAATAAATGAAGTAAATTGGAAATCAAGTTGGAAATTGATTTAAGTGTTTGAAATTGGATATTTGGAAGAATAAATTCAAGGTGGGAATTTATTAAAGGAATGAGAAAAATTGTTTAAAAATAAATAGTGATTTATTTTTAAAGGTTGTGAAGAGATGTATATTTCCATGGATAGCCAAGTACGTTTTCAAAGTAAATTTTAAAATATAAGATAAAAGTTTAATGTTGTTTTAAAAAGCATGTTTTAGAAAATTTATTATTTCTGAATGTTTAAAATTCTAAAGTAAATATTTTTCAAATCTATTATTGTCATAATTATTTAAAGGTGACTTAGTATTTTGTTTTAAAAAGTGAAAACCTAGTTGCATTTTATAATGAAACCTTATTTTCAAATATTCGTATAATATGTGTTTTAATAAATTATTGAAGTAGTTTTTAACTTAAATATTCTAAAGTATGTTTTAAAGTAAAGCGATTTAAGTTATTTTTAAAATCTAAAGTCTTATGCTTGGTGATTTCAGTGGAAATAGAAAATACTTGGAATTTATTCTTAGAAAGGAAGGTAGTTTGAAACTATTTTCAAAGGGTTTGTAGAGTGGAAATTTATCTTGTGAAGATATTTTTGGGATTAATAAATAATTTGGGAAATTATTTATTGGTTGATGGATGTTTGTGAACATTAATTGATATTTAAATCACCGACTATCAATATTGGCCAAATGCGCTGATCGTTTCGAAGAGACCGGGATCGAGATTAATTTCTCGAAAACCACTTCGATCCGGTTTGTACGTTTCGTGGAAACGAGTTTGGATTCGAAGATGGAGCAGTGAAGTGCAAGGACTAGTCGCTACTAATCCTGAGGATATTTCCAAAATTGATGTAGTAGGAATAGTGCCTTCGGTTCCGTTCGAACCCGGAACGGACTTGTATGGATGAATGCTTGCGAAACATCGTCAGATGGACGATGGGCATTCTAAGGGATATGTTCTGAAAAGGTAACGCTTAGCCTCAAGCCTCATCAAATGGGAATGATTGAAAATCAGGGGTTATGCAGCAAGGCTAGGTGGGTAGCACCCAAGCAGGGTGAGGTCATCCCTGTCTAGATGTCCCTTTTTATTTCGGCTTAGTGGGAGGTTGCTGATCCCAACCGCGGGGTGATCTCACTCGGGATTATCCAATAACGGGTAGTCCCGGTCTTATGTTGCAGGGGAGCGGGCGTACTCCTCGGTACTGTGATCTAGGCCACGTACTATGACAGGTGGTACCCCAGTGCCTAGTCATTAGTTGGAAATCCATTCTCCCTACGAGCCTTGTACGAGTTTTGTTTGTATTACCCACTCTGTGGCCAGTAGCTGGAATTTAATAATGTAACTATTTCGGCTACTTTATAAGTATTTGTAAATAGACCCTATTATAATATCAGAGGATTTCTATAAAAGTTGTTTTAGCTATCGTAAGGTAAAAACCCGACATGTTTATTTGTGGCGTGGTCTTACGAGATGCTTTTGTTTTCAAAGGATTTTTGAAACTCTAATAATCAATTGAGTGTGATTTTCTCACGCTGGTATTCCAGACTGACTCGGGTGTTATTTAACTGTAATGCTCAGGTCAGACCGAGTATTATAGGATACAGGATATGATGCTATGGAGCTCAGAAGACGAGCTGGATGACGATACGTACTCCCGTACTTGTTTATATATATATATATATTCCGCTGTGTTGTTTAGTTGTGTATCCATTTGTATGTTATTGATGTTGAGTTGTGATTGATGTACTCTGATGATGTAATATATGAACAGATATATTTGTTTTTGTGTAAAGATCATTTATTATCTATTATATTTTATTCCGCTGCGACGGTTAGATTCTATTGATGATTTCTGTTTTCTTCTTCTACCTCTTCTTCTTTAACCCAAATGGTTCGTATTTCTGTGCAACTTGAGTTGATTGTTGTAGAATAGTGTTGACTCAAGGGGTACGGATTTGCGGGTCGTTACACTCACAACTGAAAATTTGCAAATCCTTGTATACCAGTAATCCTAATTCACAATTCACATTAGATACAATAACTCAAATTTCCAGAAATAAAGAGGTGAATTCGAACAGCAAAATTATGTCGTGAGTAGAGGTGCAGGCAAGTGTGATCGTTGGTTCGGATCCGTGTTCGATTTCTGTTTGACTTGGATGGTCACGGATTGGATTTGGTGATGATGTTGGAGGTCTTGGTGATTGGGTGATCAGGCTGGAGAGTGGTTTGAGATTCGACAGTTAGAGATTCTGGAGGAGTTGCGATGGTGGTGAAGATGTATCGAGCACTGTGCAGTTTGAAGATGTGGTTTGGTCAGGAAGTGGAGAGCCGAGGATAAGGTGATGTACTGTTGTGATGTAGATGATGTTGGACGCTAGTTGTGGATCAATGAGGCTGTTGGTTAAAAAGGGATAAGGTTGCAGTTTGAAATTGAAGTATGTTGGCACTGTTTTGTGGTCGTCTGAGAATGCAAGGAGGTGAAATAGTCAGTGTGTTGTATTCAATTGTACGTTGGTTGGAGGAAGTTTTTGTCGATGTGTTTTTTTGTTGATAGGGTGGTGATGTCTGTTGTTGACTTGGATGATGAGGCTGGAGAGTGGTTTGAGATTGTTGGACAGTTTCGGTGAAATGTTTTGGAGCAGTGTGGGTTAAAGGTGGTATGGTGCTGGCGATGGTAGGCTGTGGGCAGAGAAGCAGCTTGTGGTCAGGGATTTGTTGAATATGTTTGGTAATATGCATAGTAGGTTGTATTGGCAAGTAAATTGCAGCGTAAGGTTGTATTGGTTTTTGGTTAAGGGGAAGAATGTTGTGATGACTGTAGTGTGTACTGACTGGTGAATGTATGTATTGTGGGATGTTTGTTGTTGGATGATGTGGTAAGGCAGTGCTTGAGGGTGGTGACAGAGGTGAAGTTCAGATGATTAACTGATGAAGTTTAGTTGTGAATGTTTGCGAGTGGCTAGGTTGATGCATATAGCAGCGAGACAGTGATTAAGAGAAGTAGAGAGACAGGTTAGTGATGTAGTTGAACTGTGGGCTGAGGTGTTGTTGCAGTCGCACAATGATCAATGGAATTGTTGTTTGTTAGTCCTTGAGATGATGGTTTTGATGACAATAACCTTAAGATTTGTTATAAAATATAAAAACTAACATTATAGTTTAGATACATATGTGTATATATATACATGTAGAATATAAACATGCAAGTACCAAGAATGAAGACTGTATAGTATAAAGATACAAGACTGATGAATTTAAAGATCGAAGACTCATGAGTATCAAGATACCAAGAGTTCAAAATTTCAAAGTACAAGATAATTATTGAGTTTAGAATTATGTTAAAATTTCTTAAAAGCACTGACATCTTTATTCGAAATTTATTCGTGGAATGGAATCCACTTCGAGCTTGTTAAAGGGATGGAACCCTAGTGGGATGGAACCCACGACAATATCTAGTGGAATATATAGTGGTCCTATTTTGATATCCACTAATTTTATAAAAAAAATTCAAAATTATATCTCTTGTTTTTAATTTTTTTTCAAAACTTCCTTTTCAAAAAGACATCTCTCTTGGTATTAAATATTTTATCCTCAAAACTATTTTTATCGTTTTTAATATTTTGATTTCAAAATTGTCCTTGATTTTAAACTATCTCTCGTTTTAAATATTTAGCTTTAAAATATTTATATACTTAGATTTTAAATCACTTTAAAGTTTAAGATTATATATATTAAAAATTACTTTCTAAACTCTTTTATATGTTTAACTATATTCAAATATATTTACAAAGTTTAGAAATTATTTTGACAAATTATAGAAACTAATTTTAATAAGAAAATCAAAACATCGTTTTTGCCTAGAGCACATCGACATACCCCTACCCCCATGTAGGCATGGTGTCCTTGTTTTCAAAAGTCAAATTTCAAAAGAAGTGTCTTTTCGTCGTTTCTCTACGTGAACGGACATAACTATTATTCTCTTATAAATACCAGACTTTCCAAACGAATTTTAAAACTGAATTTTATTCTTTTCTTCACTTCTTCGTCTCCACTCAAATATTCCCAATATCTTAATAGAACTCTGTCGAAATCCTAAGTGAATCAAACTTGATTATCTCTTGTTTGATTCTCTGCCCCTCTCTCCATACGATCCCAGTGCTATTCAGAGTTATAGGATTATTTGCAAATCAAGCTATTGAGTAAAAGGTGCGGTTGAGCCTTGAAATCAATTGGGTATGATTGCTGCCCCGGAAACCAATTAGGTGAACTTGTGGCCTAGTAAATCAAGAGAGTTTGCCCCGACCTCGAATACAGGAGGGTATACTTGTGCCTTGAAATCAAGTGTGTAATCTGGGAGATTATTTTGAAAAAAAATCCGTACAATTGTGCGGGACTGGATGTAAGGTAACTTCAAACCAGTATAAAATTCTACTGTTTTCTTTCCTTTACTGCTTTTACTTATTATATGCATCTGTGTCCGATTTTGTGATCATATCAGTGTCTGTGTGTTGCATTTGTTCGTGATTAACTTACTTAAGTTTCAAAAAGATTGAGTAAATCCACAAAACACTTTTTACCCCCCTCCCTCTAGTGTTATTCTAGCCTTAAGATCTGTAATCCGCATTTCTAGCATTGTTATGTGGAGATGGGGATGCACATAGTTGGTTTAGCTGAATGGTGTATGTTGATGAGGGGCAGTTATGGTTGTATGATGGTTTATAGGCAATAATTTACTGGGGAAGTTGCGCGGCAGGTGATTGACTGTAAGGATGAATGATGGTAGCAAGTTGTGACAACAAGCAATTACAGCAGTTAGTGGGGTTGTTTGATGTTATGACAGATGAGATGGAATTGTAATTGGGGAGGCATAGCAAATTTTTGTGAGATATGTCAGTGTGCACTGTGATGTGGTATGGAAATATGGAATAGTGCAGTGATGAGAAGCATGGTATGCTATGGAGCTGTAGTGTTTTCTGGTGATGTAAGGTATGGTGACAGAGATGTTTGGAGTTTTTTTTGGTGAGGAGCAAAGGTGGATGAAGGCAGCATGGAAGGGCAGTTGCACTGTTTAGGGGTGTGTGCAGGGAACAGTAATAGTGTAGTGAGGGGAGTTTACAGAAAATGTAAATTTGTAATAAAAAAATGAAAAGTGGTAAAGAAATTGAAATTTGTAAATTAAAAGGAACTAAAATATTTTTGTTTTGAAATTGTGTAAGCAAAGTTTTTTTTTAATGTATGCAAATGCAAATTCAAAGTGAAATGGCAAGAAACAAACAAATGCAAGCACAAATCAAAAAAACAAACAACTAATTTTTTTTTTAAATACAAGTAAACATACAAAACACACCAAATAAAATCAAACACAAAATAATTCGAAGAATAAAAAATCAAAAACAAAACAAATTTCCCGGAAACGGCTTCAAAAATTTATTTAACGACAAATTTTCTATTAGTTAGAAAAATGCCGATAAATTTTGAATTAATTTTAACCGCAAGCGTACGGCGTACAATTTTAATACATGGCGAGTTCAGGTCGATCCGCAAGGAATTGTTTTAGATTTTAGAAATCAATACGATTAAATTAAACCAAAATGAGAGGAAATTGTTAGCTACAAAAATGAAGATAAAACTAGAATTAAAATGTGATTTAAAAACTTTAGACTGGAGAATAATTTAGAGGCAAATCCACTCTCATATTTTTGTAAATCAACAAACAAATAATTTATGATCTCTAGTTATGAAATCAAGTGAAATAATTATTGCATTTATCATAAGTATGGTTTGTTTATGTTATTAATTAACATAGCTCAAACCATCAAACTATAATACAACAATTATACCGCTTATAAATTCTCATGAAAATGAAGCCGAAGAAAAAGCTATTTTAAATATGATCTATGACTGTTGTAATTAGCAAGATAGATCATCAACCTTTGTTTTTACTTTCTTCTCAGAATTAAAAACCAACAATAAAATGATGATGTATATTGTGTTTATGTTGAATAAGAATAGCTCATTTGCAAAAGCAATATAAGCTATCAAACCCACTTGTATAAACTTACATCAAAATTCACTTTCATGAAGCACAAACCAAGAAAGATCATAAATCATAAAAATGTTGAAATTGCATAAATTTAGAGAGCTTCATTACCCCTAAATTGAAGGGGTTTAGCTACTCATTCATATTATCAAATCAACGCTTGTAAATTCCAAAATTAGAAAGCAAAAGAAGTAGAAAATAAGAAAATGAAGAAAATGTGATTAACTACTAACTACTTGCATAAAAGAAATAAAACAAAACTACACTACTTGCATGAATGTCAATCTAATCTACTAATAAAGGAAAGAAGAGAGCATAGAAGTAAAATTGAACATAAAAGTAAATAAACACAAGTAGAAAAGAGAAGAGAAAGAGGCTAAGAAGCCATTTTTATTTCATGAAACATAGAGCTTGCAACTTTCATTTTAATTTTCTAATTAATTTCAAATAGTAGAAGATATTTACATGCACATAAGAGGGCTATTTATACATGCATAAAACCCTAATTCCATTTTAGGGTGCTTTCCAAAATGCCCTTTAGGAAGTGTGACCACCAAGTAATCATTAGCCCCTAATTAATCCATCATTTAATGTGTATGAAGCTTTAACCTCAACTTAGTTGTCCATTAGCTACTAATTGTAGATTTAGGTAAGTGGGCGGGGTCCTCCATGACCATGAACTTGAATTATTTCCTCTTCGTTCCTTTGTATTCCTTTGTCCATGCATATATCTTTATAAATCCCTCTTCCATATGCATCAAAATTTCCTATAAAAATCATAAAAATTCCAAGTAAAAATTCTCAAATTGACATATGGAAAAAATGTCCATTTTTCCCCTAAATGAAGATTAATATATAATGATTTGAAAATAATTTAATTTTAGTTTAAAAATGTTAAAATGCCCAGATATATATATTTATTTAAATAAAAAGAGATAAAATATAGATGTAGATATATGCACGTTTACGTGCACAAAAATCGACTATAGTCTTGATGGGCCCGGACCATTCAGGAGCCTAGTAACTCAGGTCTTGCCTATAAATACAGCCGGCGGGGCTTCAGAAAGGGGTGATCTTCATTTTATTTCCCTTCTTCTTCTCCATTAAGTCTACTCTACCATTATTGTTTTAAAAACTCCGGACTGTAACTGTAATTAATTCTTATATCAATAAAAAGAAAATTTCTGGAGTGGACGTAGGCCAGAGTTAGCTGAACCACTAATATATGGATTCAATTAAATAAATATTAATAAATCTCGTATGCTATGTAAAAACATTTACTTTAGGAGTCACCTACTATAACAATAGTGTCATATTCTATGCTTCCTTTATTTTTGCTGAAAACATTTATTACAATAATAAATGTTGAAACCTACGTTTTCGATACTTAACACACTCTAGGTTTCTATATTTAAAATCATTGTTTACCTATAAAGAAACTAACGAGCTATACATGCTCTATAATTCTTCAAAATGAATTTCACTATTAACAAAATTTGCATCATATAAAAACCAATTTAAATTTCATACCACTTATTTTTTCAAAAACATAATATTTACTTCCTTAAATATATTAATAATTATATTTTTCAACTTTTTTATTTCAAAAGTTTCATTTTTATTGGATTATACATAAAGTGGATTTTCTTCATACTAAAACCTCTTATTCTTCCCGAAATAAAAACACTATCCTACTATCCCTAAGGAACTTCCCTGCTTCCTAAAATATATGGATACAAATTTTCTCTCAAAACATGGTTTATTTGTATGCTATAAATCGGTAAAAACATCTGGCTCTACATACTTGGGTCATCCCAAACCCTACTAGCAAACTATGCATAAATATACTACTAAAAACTTTTCATATGTTAAAATTATGGTTATGGACTATTTGGATTTTAGTATATAATATATTTATATTTTATATACTTCTAAAAACTTAGGTTTTGATGTCAAATGTAACAACCCGAATTCTAGTGGGTCCGGATTTTCTACAAAAATGCTGAAACGCAAGCTCGCTGAAACCTTAGCTGGGAATCTGGTATCCTGCAAATAGCAAAGACAAATATATCAGAGCTCAATCAAATATCTCATAGCAGAATTGACTAAAATATAATAGTAAGTAAATACTCACCAATATAATAACACTTTCTAAACAAGTGTCTTGAAGCTGGGAAGTCTCTGCAATCTACCTAACCTGTAGGATGTTATGGGGAGGGAGTCAGAACTAAAGTTCCGGTGAATGGATAAATTATACACTTTTAAGGTTAATTTTACATATACTATTTTATTTCCATTTACTGTTATATTAGATTCGGTAGGTTTATCATACTCCTGCCTCTGTGCGTGAATCGTACCCATCTACTCCTTAGTAGATTAAATCCTAATAACTTATATGTATATGTATATGTATATGTATATGTATATGTATATGTATATGTATATGTATATGTATATGTATATGTATATGTATATGTATATGTATATAAATATTATCTAACATCACCATATTTCATCGCCGAGTATTAATAACTATAGATGACTGCAGCATCCGTAGTCGTTAATTTTGTGCCTCCAAGTGGAGGATGTTACAATTATCTTACTAGGGGGTAGCAACTTGCTCCTTATCTCAGTTGGGTCCAAGAGCTATTGCCCGACTTCGAGTATTACACCCTTACACACATCCTCAGAGAACAAAATGAAAAAGCCGAGTCATTGGCCAAGCTGGCAAGTTTTGCAGATGCACAGCAAGTAGACTTTTCCCGTTGAAGTACTTAACATTCCAAGCATCAATAGATGGAGAACGACTAGATCTTGGAAATGGAGCCAGAAATGGAATCATGGATGCATCCTATCAAAGACTATCTACAATGGGGAATTCTTTTTGAACGGATGAATGAAAAACGACAGATCCTCCTCAAATATTCATATTGCATCATCCAAGAAGGAGTCATGTATAGAAAGAGCTTTCTCCATTCCCTTGCTTCGGTGAATCGCCCACAATGAAATCAAACGAGTCTTGAGAGAAGTCCATGAAGAAGAATGCGACGATCACACCAAAGGGCAAACCTTAACTAAGAAAATACTCCGCTATGGGTATTAGTAGCCAACAGTCAATCGAGATGCAGCTGATCACGCTAGACAGTGCGGCGAGTGCCAGATGTTTGCAAAAATCCAAAGGCCTCCGCCGATGGAAATTACTCAAATGGCCACTCCATAGCCGTTTTCCACTTGGTGTATTGACATCATCGACTCCTTACCGATTTCTAAAGGGGTGCGAAATACGCCAGCATAGTAGTGGATTACTTCACCAAATAGGCTGAAGCTGAACCTTCAGCCACGATCACAGTGAAAAGAAAGTAATTGACTTCATTATTTGGAACATCATCTATCATTTTGGTCTTCAGTAAACCCTTGTAACTGATAATGGAACCTAGTTCGATAGCATTGAATCCAAGAATTTTTACCGACGACATCGTATTAAAAGGAGATTTGCGATAGTTGCCCACCCTCGAGCAAATTGACAAGTCGAAGCTGTGAACAAAACCATAAATTCCATTCTGAAGAAACATTTGGAAAAGGCGAGAGGCAAGTGGGTGGATAACTCGCAACAGCATTATGGGCTTATAGCACCAACCACAAGTTCGCGACTGGCCATACTCCATTCGCCTTTGCTTACGGCTCTGAGGTTGTCGTCTTTGTAGAAATTTAAGTCCTCTATCATCGAGTGCCTTATTATAATCCCTATTTCATTATAAAATAAAATATAAACAAAGAATTGCAATCAAATTGCAATAATCTAGAAGGAACTGGTGACAAATTGTTAGCGTACAAACACATCTGGGAGTCAATGACAAGAATGTATACCTAAACAAGCATGGGTATATTCAAAAAATTCGATTCCTTCAAATCGATAGATATTGAATTTTCACCTGGAGTTATTAAAGAAAATACTAGATCACATAGCCAAAGCTTACTAGATCCATAAAACCGGGCATAGATAAAAACTGATAGAATACAACTCAGAGTTTATACTATTGGAAATCGACCAAGCATCATGATGATCAGAGAGAGATACAACACTTTGAGAAGATAATTCAACGGAAGGATAACGATATTCAAGAAACTGGATGGATTTATTTTCCGTGACTCTAACTTACTTTGATTCAAAGCATGTCATGTACGCAACAAGACGTACTTTGGGGGACAAATGTTATCTGGCATTTTGATCCGACTATATCTGAACTGACTGGACAAGTTAGACTCGACTGTGATCAAGGCCAGTAGCCCAGAGCGATGATTATAGGGTTCAAAAATCAAGCATAGATGTTAATATGAATTATAAGCATGAAAGCTCAATACTCCCTGAAGATGGATCAGGTACAATCTGTATTCTACACTATGGATCATATCGTATCAATTCCACAACTCAATTGTGCAGCGATGATCGGCCAATAAATCAAAATTTACACATGCTATCAACATGAGTCTTGAAGTACGAGCTTACTACAACATGTGAAACAACCCTTAGCTATCTCATTCCAATTGGAGGAAGTTGGAGGGATCGGTAAAACTGCCTTTGGAGGGATCGACAAAAATCAGAATTCAAGCAACAGTACTACACGGAAAATATGATATATCACAAACTGTACGTTGGAATTGCATGAAATTCGGAGAGAAAGTAGTTAACATCATGGGCACCCCTTATAGGGATCACAGCCCATTTGGTCACACTAACAGGGATTGGTACCGATCCCTATTGTGGGCCTCGATGGTCCTCGAAAGTTTTGGGTGGCCTCGTCTTGGTCTCCGGAACCTTCTGCCGAAATTTCTGTCTGATCCGTGCATGTCTTCCCTTATAAAATACAGTAGGTATGGCGTCAGAAAAGGGATCCTGCTTTCTCTACTAGGGCTCTACCATTTTTATCTTCGCATCTGTACTAATATGTCCCAGCTAATCCAAACGTTCTTGTAATCATAATTAAGTGGAAGATTGATAAAAATACGAAGTGGACATAGGCTTAGATTTCCGAACCACTATAAAAATCCGCGTTCGTTTATAATTTTTGCTCTATTTTAATGTCATTCTCATTTATTCTCTACTAGATTCAGTGCAGTGTTGATGTCCGTTTTTGGTATCAACGGGTATGTTTGTTGACACGGACTTGGACTTGTAAAAATTTGAAGTTTTTACATTTTAACAGTTAGCATTGGGTGCAATCATTGCATGCTTAGAAATATTATAAAAACGTATTTGTATGTATATATTAGCATATAAATAATGTATAATTAATAACATATTAATTGCATAGTAAGTAGGTTATTAATTAGTATTAAATCCCCTTCCTGAAAGAAGCAAGATAATATTGGATGGTAATATTATGGAATGCGATGAGGTATATGGTAGTATGTTAAGTGAGTGAAAACTATGACTAAGTTACATAGATGCGAGGTCAGTCAAAAACATACTGAAGTCTGCTCGGCTAATCTGGCTACCAGTAGTGTGACTTTTGGGTTAATGTGAGACATCACCTATAATAAGTGCCCACGAAGGATGCGAGGTTAGTCCCAAATTCCTTAAGATAAACTTGCCCAGTTAATTTGACTACCATTATCTATGAATAGTCGGACTAACGTGAGACGTCACTATTTAAGTTACAGGTCATACTACATAGGACCTGCTTCGAGGTGGGCGTAGACGTGGCTAATTGAGGGCCTACATCCTCCCTATTTAGGAAGTATTAGATGGTTAGGGTTAGTGGTTAGGCATGGTAGTGGATATCTAGGGATGGGTCCCCATCGGATTTGAGGTATTAAGTAGCTATTATATGGTCTACCTCTCCCATAAAGAAGTATTAATTGGCCTGCTGAGATTCAGTGTGATGTCAGCTAGATAGTATCGTATTAGTAATCCGCCTGGGGATAAGTTGTAAATGATGAGGACCTACCTAAAATAAGGTATTAAATGGTCAGAGTTGCCTAGTTCCCATTGAAAAGGTAATAAACGACTTGGGTACTACCTCTTACGTTGTTAGGACATGACCGACGGTAGATGCATGAAACTGGGGAAGGCCATTGGCCTACAGTTGAAGAAGGGCTATTGAGTTGAATTGGGAAGGGTATAGGTTATAGAGTTGGACTTGTGGTTGGAGAAATTTACATAGAATCTAGTTAGGATGCGGAAGACATATTCTTATTTAAATTATAATGTTAACCCAAAAGATGAATCAACACCCTGGATTAAGTGTGAAAGCACCATCCCTGTCCTTACAGAGTAATAATATAGAAAATAAATGTAAATGAGTAGAAATAGTAAAAATACAAAAAGATTTTTATAGTGGTTCGGTTGTTAATGAAGCCTACGTCCACTTTATAACTTTCTATTAACCGACCACTCTTACAAGTTGAACTAGATTACAATATGATTGAATCTTCTAAGTTAGATCAAGTCACAAGTACAAGAGTTTACTAGAGATTCACAGTGAACCCCTAGATGACTATTGTGTGGGCGGAGAAGAGTGAAGAATAATCTCCGTAGATTTCTAGTAGTCACTCCAGAAGACCCCCTTTATGTTATAGGTAGGATAGTATTTATAGGCATAGGAGAGCAACTAGGCTAGGCCGCTTTGCCAGGAACCTACACTTAATGATACGAAGGTTCTCTGAAAATTTCATAACGATCCAACATAATGTGATGGATCTCTAGCGATCCATGTACTTAGGTGATTTTCAGGCTTCTTCCTTTGGGTTGCACTCCCTATCTTATGTAGGTGCTCTCCATTAAATTTCATAGTTAGTTTCCTTGTTTTGATGATGATTCATGCACAGGTTGGATTTAACTATGACTAGAATCAGATGGGTCTTCACTTCTCGAGCTAGGCTACTTGGAAGGCTATGAAACTTCGCAAACATGCATAGAAGTGATATTGATCATGACGTAGAGGCTTAAACTACCCATGAAGCTTCCTTATGAACTGCTAGTGATCTATGGATGATGGAATCCCATTAGTGGATTACTGGGTAATTCTTCTTGAGTCCTTTTGGCTCGTTCTTTTAGATGCCTTGTTCAAGTTTCAAGCCATTCTAGCATAGTCCCTAAGTTCTAACTCCTATTGAATCTGTTGGGTTAAAAACCCGATTAACATTTGCACCCCAGAGTATGCTTTTTCTCAAAACAAAGTGTGCTCTGGAATTGGTCGTCCTTGAATTCTCATTCCATGAAATCCAGTCGATCATATTAGGCTTACCGTGAAGTATTGTTTTTGACTTTTTAGTTTTTTTTGGGTTTGAGAAGTGGATCATCGTTATTCATAGAAATGTATCAATTTTGACTCTATAATTTTCAAAGTGTTTACGAATGGAAAGGATTTTTAGTTTGAAAATTTTAGCGAAAATTAATGCGAGATGATTGATTGCTAGCGATCCATAAGTGACGGACCAGTAGCGGTCCAATCACTTTGGTGTTTTTCGCTAAAATCTTTCCTATTTAGTACTATATTTAACCTGACTCACCTTACTTTCCCTCATTTTATTTTCTTGCGATCCATACCAACCACGACCTAACTAGCTTTTGCCGTCGCCGCCATTGATCTCTATCGCCAGAGCCTACTGCCGCCAACCTTAGCTACCTCTGCCATCACACCGAGCGAAACCTTAGCACCAGAAACGCCGCTTGCTTAGATCGCTGCCGACCCGATAGACAGCTAACCCTAGCTTTGATCACGATGAACCCAAAGTTGAACCCGTTTGACTACGTTTCGATGTTGGTAGTAATGTGGTTATCGTAATGGGTGTGGTTGCTTATGAATTTGGGGTGATTAAGGAAAATGATGAACGAAGCGTGTTGACTGCAAATTATTGGAGGTAGATATGGATTTGTGTCTTGCACTTGATGCATTCCAATATCTTCGTCCAATAAATCAAAAACGATTATCTCATGGCCTCGATGGTTTCGACAAGGTGGTTTACTATGGACTCGATCATCCTAGATTAGTCTTACTCTTGCACGCACGGTGTACCTGAGAATAGAATGAGCTTTTCATGTTGCTTTGGACAACTAATCCGTTATGGTTCACCGACTGATAAAGGGTAAGTGTGTGAGAAATAACTTCAATGAATGATATGAAAAGTTTTTTTCCTTTTTCTGCTGCGAGTGAACTATCTACACACTGTTTTCGCCTACTATTTCATGATCAAAGTTTATGTTAATCGCCCATAATGATTTATGTTCAAGTTCGATGGGTAAATGGCATGCTTTTTCATATATAAGCCTAAAATGAGACATTCCATGATCGGTTTTATACGCAGTTTTGTAAGCCCAAAGCGCATCTGTTAATTTTCATGACCAATCTTTTCGATTTTTATTCATAGTTTTCTCCAAATTTTGTTTGATTTGAAGATTTGAAACTTCAACTTGAACAAGTTTGAGGATGATAAGGAGTGGATAACTTATGGATTATCGAGTATTTCTTCATCGGATTTTCAAATGAACGAGTACAGAAATGGATTCCATTATCGCTTATTATGGTGCAAGGTGTTCCAAATCTCGAAAAGATGTTTTCTTTTATGAATTTCACAACAACTCTGTGGTCATTTGTTTTACAAGGAATGGCTTCAACCCATTTAGAGATGGAATCAATATCAAGAAGATTGTACAGATTTCTTAAAGAGTGGTGAAACAGTCCTTTAAAGTCAATACCCCAAACATCGAAGATTTCGATCGTAAGAATGGGGTTCAAAGGCATCATGTTTCGTTGAGAGATTTTTCATAACATTTGGCAGCGGCCACAAGTTTTACAGAACTCAAATGCATCTTTGAAAAGCGTAGACCAATAAAAACCATTGAAACACCTTTTAAGTCATTTTCTTCAGATTAAATGACCACCACATGCTTGGCCATGGCAAAATGAAAGAGCACTCTTGATTTCACAATTCGGGATGCAACGTTAAATGATTTGATCGGAATAGTACTTAAACAAGTATGGATCATTCCAATAGAAGTACTTGACTTAGAAAAGAAATTTATATTTATCCTGTGTCAACTAAAATGAAGGAGTTTCCTTAGTAACTAAATATTTCACTATGTCGGCAAACCATGGATCGACGGAAATAGAAAGGAGTTGTTCATCGAGAAAGTTTTCGTTGATCGGTAAAGAAGATGGTGCATTTGGAAGACATGACAGAATATCAACAATGACGTTGTCGGATCCTTTTTTATCTTTGATTGTAAGATCAAATTCTTAAAGTAACGGGATCCAACGGATCAAAGAGACTTAGCAACCTTCTTAGCGAAAATGTATCTAAGAGCGGAATGGTCAGTGTAAAGAGTAAATGGTGAGTCATTCAAATAAGGTCGGAATTTTTCGAGCGCAAAGACTACCGCTATAAGATCTTTTCCAGTGGTCGTGTAATTGAGTTGAGCATCATTTAAAGTCATACTAGCGTAGTAGAAGACATAAAGAATTTTGTTGATGTGTTGTCCTAAGGCAGCACCAACTGCAAAGTTAGAATTGTCATACATTATTTCGAAAGAAAGATCCCATATTGGGTGAACAAATGATGGGAGCGGAAATGAGTTAATTTTTGAGACGTTCAAAAGCATAAAAACAGCCAGAATTATAGTCGAGTGGAATGTATTTTCCAAGAAGAGTCACCAGAGTTCGAGCAATTTTACTAAAATCCTTCACAAAGCATCGATAAAAACTAGCGTGTCCAAGAAATAAATGAATGTCTTTGACAGATTTGGGAATGGGTAGATTCGCAATTACGTCAACTTTATCTTTATCTACCTCAATGCCTTTATTTGAAATCACGTGCCCAAGGACAATGCCATGTTTGACCATGAAATGACATTTTTTTCCAGTTTAACGTTAAGTGTTTGTCCTTGCATCGATTTAGAACTAACTAAAGGAGGTGAAAACACTCGGAAAAAGGTTTCCAAAGATGGAAAAATCATCCATAAACACTTCCAAAAAGCATTTGATCATGTCAGAAAAGATGCCGACAATGCATCTTTGGAAAGTAGTAGGAGCATTGCAAAGGCCAAATGGCATACATCGATACGCAAAGGTGCCAAAGAGACACGTGAAATTCGTTTTCTCTTGATCTTCTAGAGCGATTAGAATTTAGTTAGAACCGAAATAACCATCGAAAAAGAAATAGAATTCGTGGTCGGCTA
The DNA here is from genome assembly GCA_030765085.1 of Allium cepa. Lineage (NCBI taxonomy): Eukaryota > Viridiplantae > Streptophyta > Magnoliopsida > Asparagales > Amaryllidaceae > Allium > Allium cepa. Next base: position 276,104,993 of record CM060928.1, read on the forward strand.
ATTTTTCAAGCATGTGGTCGATGAAAGGAAGAGGGAAGTGATCTTTACGTGTTTGCAGCATCTAATTACTAATAATCAGTCAAACGTTTGAGTACGAGCTCGAATGAGTTTGTTAGCGTCGTTCTTGATAACGGTGAGTTCAGACTTTTTAGGCACGACATGAATTGGGCCAACCCATTAACTATCAGAAATGGGATATAGGATTCCGTTAACGAGGATTTTAAGAATTTCATCATGAAAGCATCCTTTATTTTTGAGTTAAGCCTTCGTTGCGCGTCATTAACAGGCTTGGCATCTTCAACTAAATGGATGCGATGTTGAACAAGGGCAGGACTAATTCCCTTTATATCAATAATCGACCATCCAATTGCCTCTTTGTTTTTCGATAGAACTGAAAGAAGGGAAGCCTCTTGATCAAGAGAGTGAGTTGAAGAGATTATGATAGGAAATATTTCGTTGTCACCTAAGTATGCATACTTGAGGTGATCAGGAAGAGGTTTGAGTTCCAACCTAGGGGGTTGCCCAATCATGAATTAGGTTGAAGTTCTGATTCAACTTTGAAGGGTTCAAACGGAAGCGCGTTTTCAATCTCGTTAGGCTCACTTTGAAATAATTGTTCTTATTCAGTCTCGCGTTCACGGTTTAGTCAACTGTTTCGTTATCAAAATTTTCTAAAATAGAGCTAACTTCCAACATTTTGTCATGAGTTTCATTCGATTGATTTTCAAGATTGAAGATGTTAAGATCCAAAGTCATGTTTCAAAAAGAAATTTTCATCGACTTGTTTTGACAATTGATTAGAGCATTTGAAGTAGCCAAAAAAGTTCGGCCAAAAATTAATGGAATTTGACTCATCAGATTGTTCACGGTTGTGTCTATAAATCGATGAAATCGATGGGGAATATAAATTGACCAATTTTGATGAGTACGTCCTCGATTTCTCCCACGGGTTTCTTAATCGAACGATCGACAAATTGAAGACTTACCATCATCATTTTTCGTTCACCCAAGCCAAGTTGCTGGTAAACAGAATAAGGAATCAAATTAGCACTCGCACCCAAGTCTAGTTAGCACTTATTAGTCGTCTTGTCTCCTACTATGCACGTGATCGTCAGACATCCAGGATATTTATATTTGACGGAATTGATTGTGATAAGACTTCGCTAAGTTCGGAAGCGAAGAAGACTTCTTGGGAATAATATGTGTCGTTTTTGAGTACACAAGTCCTTTAGAAACTTAGCATAAGTTGGGACTTGTTGAACGATATCAAGAAGAGGAATGTTCATTTTCACTTGTTTGAAAATTTCCAATATCTTTTCCATTTGATCAGAATTTTTCTTGGGTCGAAGGCGATGTGAAAATGGAATAGGATACTTACTAGGTCGTTTTTTAAGTAGAACAAGAATTTGGAATGGAATTTGATTCGATGTTTGGCTCGATGTTTTGTTCTGAATCGCTTGTCATTTTAGAAGTGTCAAGAGCATCTTCCGGCAAATCATTTAGATTAACAACTTGGTTATTGATTTGCTTACCAGAACGCAAAGTCGTGATAGCATTCATTTGGTTTATGTTGCTTTCTTGAACGACGTGGGCTTGATTTGAATTCTTGTTTTGATTTCTGGGATTCGAAACTATCTGATTTGGGAATGTGCCTGTTCACGTTCACTCACAGACGTGGCTAATTGACTCATTTGCATTCCAAGCTTAGCAATCGATTGACTCGTATTTTTCATGTACGAGGTTAACAAATTTTGCAAATTGCTGTTTGATTGGAGGCTTTGAGTGGTTGCTTTTGCCAAAGTTTCAAGACTTTTCTCAAATGAAGTTAATCGTTTATCGTCTTGGGGAGCGAAAGATTGTTGCTGTTGATTTTTAGACGGACCTACGAAATTTTATTGAAAGTGTTTGGGCTGAAAGGGAGGATTCAAAGCATTGTTCGAAAATGCTTAAAAATTGTGATGAACTAAATTCATGTTGGAATTATTTTGGTTCCATGCAAAGTTAGGATGATTTCTCCAATCAGGATTGCACGTTGGAGAAAATGGGCTATTTTTAACCTTGTTGAAAGCATTGAGTTGCTCTAACGAATTTGGACACCGATCGACTATGTGATTCGGATCATTTCATTTATAACACATTAGTTGGGAATCTTGGTTCATTTGGTTGGATGAGAAAACATTGTCGAAATTATTGATCCTTGCATTGATTTTAGCTTCTAAAGCCAAAGACGATCCTATCGAGTGTGCGTTCGATCGTGAGTAAATGGATTTTTCGTTAGAACGTTCCCATTGGGATGACTTTTTACCTAATTTTCAAAGAATTGCCAAGCGTCGTCGTGATGTTGGGGGAGAAAATTTCCTTGACACATCGATTCTAGCATGGTTCATGAACTATTTTCAACTCCATCGTATAAGATTCTTATATTGCAAAGAGTCTATTTTTCGAAATTATGTGGACATTTTGTCAAAAGCTCTTTAAATTTTTCAAAATATTTTCCAAAAGAATGACCCCTGAATTGATGAAAATCCACAATTTAGTTTCGAACTGTAGTTGTTTTTTCCACGGAGTAGAACTTTTTTAAGAAGACTTTAACCAATTCTTTGCAAGTTTAGATTGAGTTCTGCGATAAGTTGTACAACCATTTTCAGCGTAATTGGTAAGGGTGAATGGAATTAACCAAAGTTTATTCCATCATCACATAATTGTTGGAGTTTAATAGTTGCACATACTTTTTTAAATTTTGTTAAGAAGATGTATGGGTTGTCATGTCCAAAATTGCCAAATTTTGAAAGCGTGGAAATATGATTGGAATGAATTTGGAAGTGATTACCTATTGGGGTTAGGTAATGTGATACAAGAAGGAACAGAAACTCTATCGGGAAAGACTCTATCCCTGAGAGTTCGAGAGGCATTTTCATTCGCCATCGTCGGAGGATCGTTTGTTCGAGTTAAATGATTCGTTGTTACGTCATGAGTCCAAGTAGTCATGTACAAATGAAAAGATCGACAAGAGAAAGAAGTGAGAATCAAGTTACGAGAATAAAGCAAGGTTTAGAAAGTGAAATACAACGACTTTTTATATTTTTATTCAAAGGAAAAATGTTTACCAAAAAAATTTATTTTTCAAAAAGGAAATTTTTGTTTTGTTTTGTTTTTTGTATTTTGGATTTTCAAATTTTTTTCTTTTTTTAATATATGTTTTTGGTTTTTTTAATTTTTGTTTAGGAAAATATTTTTTTGAATTTTTGTTTTTCTAGAAAAACTAACTTAAGTAAAATGCATATTTTTGGATTTTTGATTTTGTTTGACTTTTTTTCAAAGGAATTTGAAAAGGTTTTTTTGTTTTTTATATATGCATGAACTAATGCAACTAAGACAATACAAGGGCTTAATTACAAATTTTTTGTCTTTAGTAGCTCCTAACCCAAAATTTTATAGTCACACTTTGTCTTAATCCGACAAAATATTTCTTACCTAAGTAACGGATAGAAGTTATCGGTGCACCACGAATCACTACAGCAATGCAACCGAAGGTTTAAGTACCTTTAGAGAAACAATCACTATAATATTTACGAATCACCATAATATTTATAACTAATTATAGCTCTGTCGTAGCCTAGACATCAAGAAGTTAGATTGTCGAAAGAAGACAACTTTTTAAGTACAATTAAGCTTTAGATGATCTTGCAACACCCTTAAGTTCAAAGTCTAACCATTATTATTAGCCAATTTCTATGATGAAATGCAATTCATGGGCTAAGGAAGGGGTGGTGAAATTCCCCACCTTATGTCAATTTAGGTATTACCCTTAGAAAAGAAAATAAGATGATATGAACGCAAATCAAAAATTAAACATGAGTTAACGGTGCAACTACGAATGAATTTTTTTGTTTTTTGTTCTTGGATTTAAAATATAAGCAACTAACAATGCAATGAAAATAAAAACAAGAGATAAGGACGCTATACCTGAGTATGTAGAATTATTAACAAATTTTTTTTAAGCAAGCAAGTCTTCTCCTTCTAAGTTCCTGCAAATTATGGCGTGTAAAATTGTTGAACACGAATGTTTATAATACTAAAACAAAAACAACTTTTTTAAGGATAAAAGGAAATTAAAACAAAATATTAATAAGCCAAAACTAAACAACATAAAAGAAATCTCAAAAATTTAAAAGCCAATATAATTTTTTATTTTTTCTAGAGAACAAAATGAAAAATGAACTTAAGAAAGGAAAACCAAACAAATAGAAATAAAAAAAGAAAATAAACCCAGCCCGTTGAAACAAAGCCACTTCTTTCTTACTTTAATTGACATGATTATAAAACTCTACTTCTCACTCTCAATAAATCACAATACATGAATTCCCAAATTAAAGAGGGCAAATTCTATTGCAACACGATTTTTTACTTAGTAGCCCCCTGAAATTTACTAAAGCCCGTATACCCACAAAATGACTTAGGAGCCCCCCGCACTTTCCAAAACTACCCTTTCTTTCTGCTATCACGTAAAAAACCTAGGCAAACCACATTCATTTCTCCAAACGCGTTTCCCAGCGATCCAACTCCAGTGGCGCGTTTCTTCCTCTTCCTCTTCCAGCGACTCCAGCAACTCCAGCGACTCCAGCAACTCCAGCGGCGATCGAACCTCCATCGGTGTAAGTATTTCAGCCTGTTTAATCGATTTACTCGTGATTAGTAAGTAATGCAGTGATAATTGAAATGTTTAAAGGGTTTTAAATGAGTACTGAATCGAGTTGCTACTGAGTTGATTACTGATTAGAGCATTGAATCGATTGATTTCAAAATCGAGCATTTAATTGGTTTCAGCAAAACAAATTTTTTTTCTTGGAAAAATTACAAACCACGCAGGGAAACTGTGTGGAAAAAATTGTTTCCATGCAAGATCCATACGTGGAAATAAAGCCTACCACGCTCGCTTAGGCGAGGTGAACTGAATTAGAAGTGATGAGCTCAGGTTACCACGTAGCAGAAATGCGTGGAAAAATTAGTAACCACGTAAGGTATATGCGTGGTTATTATTTTTTCCACTTAAAGTCCCTGCGTGGTTATTATTTTTTCCACACAAATTTCCTGCGTGGTTATTCTATTTTACACGTAGTCACAGTGCGTGGTAGCCTGGAGCTTTAAAAAAATGAGAATTACCATTTGCCGTTCCATTTACAATTCGCTTCCTGGCCTTTTAATTTATGACGAGTAATTTTTTTTTGTCGTGCTTATTTACAGATGGGTCGAGTACGTATGACGGCTTTCGAAAGAAAATGAAGAACTGAGAAAGGAGCCGAAGGTACAAGTGCAGACAAGAACGATAATAGGGATGAGGGTGACACAACCGAGTATGAGATTGATACAAGGCAAGGTGAAGAGCAGCAAGAAGAAGAAGATGTTGGAGATGAGGAACATGGAGATGGTTTGGATTCATCGAGAGAAGATGAAGATGAAGATGAAGATGACACAGGGGCCGAGACAGAGACATGTCAAGATGATGAGGAAGAAGTTGAAGATGAAGAAGCTGTAAACGAGAAAGGTGGTCCTAAAAACACTGATGTGATTAGAGAGTTTGATACTCATGTTGCTTATTTGATATGGACTGGGAAGGTATGTGGCTATTATTTTAAATGATCAATTTATTACTTGTTTTATTAAATATAAATTTTATTTGTGTAGGAACGACCACTGCTCACCTGTGTCAACCATGCACAAAAGGTATCGGAGTGGAGGATTCCGGATAATGCTACTAGATTCAAAGCCATCATTGACTTGTCTGGCTTATCTTCTATTGTTAGCACTTGCTATAAGAGTGTTAACAGGAATCTGATATCAGCTTTCGTAGAACGATGGTATCCTGAGACTAATACCTTCCATTTACCATTTGGTGAGATGACTATTACTTTTGACGACGTAGCTTCTTTATTACACATACCAGTCGAAGGTAAACCTATACAGAGTAATTCATATGAAATGGAACAAGCGGTTAGTATTGTTTCTAAGTACCTTGGTCTTTCTAAAGCACAAGCTAGGTTGGAAATGAATGAGAGGGTTGGATATAAACTAAGTTTGTCTACGTTATATGGTATATTTGAAGATGTGAGCGATGAGTGGACTGATCGGGCAATTAGGCGTGCCGCTCGTGCTTATCTTTTATTTTTGGTTGGCAACACACTGTTTGCTGACAAAAGCAAGTCTCATGTGCACATATCGCTACTGGATCCACTAAAAAATTTGGACATTGTCAACACTTACTCTTGGGGTTCAACAACACTTGCTTTTCTCTACAGGCAGCTTGGATTAGAGACTCGTATGGGTGTGAAACAGATTGCAGGATTTCTTTGTTTACTTGAGTCATGGATATTTGAGCACTTTCCATGCTTTCATCCTTCCACCAATCTGTACTACGAGAGTTTACCCCATGCTGCTCGATGGAATCCATCTATAGATTGTGGTGCATCAGTAATCGAGCTTCGTATATTCCTTGATACTATTCAAATTGAACAGGTTATTATCTTCATTCAGTACTTTTATAATAATAGTAGTTATGATTAGATTCATGTCATGAGTAACAGTTTATTTACTAAAACTAATTTTGATTTGTTACATATTTGAATAGGTTATTTTTTATCCTTACGTCTGTGCACGACACTATCATCCATTTCACGCTATATCTTGGTATAGTGGTTGCATTCTCTGTCTAAATGTTGTGGAGCCATATCATCCTGATAGAGTACTTAGACAGTTTGGTAGAGTTCAGAACATTCCCATGGCTCCTATTCCTCCCGTAGCAACAACTGCACGTCGAGGTTCAACTTCGACTACATACACTCGGGTGCGTTATCAATTTTTGGAAAGTATATGGGACAATTGGTATAACCATGTGATTGCAGAAGGGCGTAGATCAATACCACTCAATCAGTCTATGTTGAGTTGCACTGATGATTATACGGAGTGGTATAGGGATCATAGTGTCTTACGGGTTCACAATCCTGTATACTTACCTGCTGATGTAAGGGTTGGAGCTTCACATTTTCAACCTACCTATAACCAACTGTACTCGGTATGTTTCAGTTTGCTTCACTATATAATTTCAGTTTATATTATGCTTCATTTAACTTTATTTTTTTCAGACTCTTCATGATGTGCATGGTCTTTTGAATGAAGCTAACCCTCAACTTGATATTGTTCGAGCTGTTGTTGCATGCTACATCCGATCAAGTTTAGTTCCCAAGTTTAGATTGTTTTGTATTTTGGTTGTTGTATGTACTGAAATGAATATGTTATCTTATTTTGTAGTTGAACGGTTATGATATGTACGGATTATTCGAATGCTAATGGTATATTTTGCTGGTTTTTGGACTTAATTTACGCTGTGTACTTGAACGTTAATGGTTATGGTATATTCATGATGTGTATTTGTTGTTTAAATTGTTATAAGCTGTTGTATAATGGATCAAATTTTATTTTTTGGTTTTCTATTTCCATAACGCACTGACAAGACATGGTTTGAAAACAAACTACGCAGAAAGCCCACGTGGATTACTAAACAACGTCGTATGATCTCTACATGGATATAACCCAAACCACGTCTGAAGCAAACTTGGTTTGTTGCAAAACCACTCAGAGTTTATTTGAAGTATTTTTTTTGAGTTTCTTTTTTTCATGTCGCACCGACAAGACGTGGTTTGTTAAAAACAACACAAGGGCAATACGTGGACTTTTCAAGAACCACGTGAACTTCTTACGTGGAAACAACTCAAACCTCTTTTGATTTTCACGTTGTTAGTTAAGAAACCACGCTGATTTATTTTAAAGGAATTTTTTTTCGTTTCTGGTTTTCAACACGCACTGACAAAACGTGGTTTATTCAGCAACCACGTAGGACTTCAACGTGGTTTTCTTCTTCTCCTCATTTAGCTTTTACGTAGTTTTTCTTCAAACCACGTATTGTTCATGCGTTATTGTAACAGAAATTAAAAAAAAATTACCAACCAAACATTCGCTAACTTTCCAAACAAACTACATTCAATAACTTTCCAAACAAAGTATATTCACTAAATTTTTAGACATCGTTTAGCAAACAAACTACAAACTACAGTCACTAACTTTTCAAACAAAGTACATTCACTTCATTTCCAATTTGCAAATGCATTTCTTTCATCCCAAGCTTGTCTTCTATCGTTGTAAATATACTCCATTTACTGGCATCCGTATCACAAGCTGTGTACCATTTTGAATAAATGGGAGGAACCGGGTGTTTGGGCTCTAGTTTTACCTGCAAGACATGAGTCATGAGCCATGAGGTATGAAAAGAAATGAAATTATTTTGAATTTTATTAATCTATAAGTTGTTTACCTGAACAAAATGATCTTGGTTAACGAAAGCTATTGCAATTTCCATACGTTGTATTGGTTGTGGGACTTTTCCTTTCAATGGAGGTATTGTCAATACAAGTCTTTCGCTAATGGTGAATACTACAGCGTTATACCTAGTTGCAATAATATAACCAACATCGGGCATAGACATCCACTTTTCCACCGACGCAAACCCTTCATCTTCATGCTTAAGGCTTTTGAGAAGATTTGTACTTCTACCATTCTCTATGAAAACACGATCGTATAAACTCTGATTTTCATATAATTCTTCATATAACTCTCTCCTTAGTTAGCTCCAACTTAATTCCCCCAAACCAAGCAAAGCAGCCACACATCGATACCCACAGTTACCGTTCGATCTAACGTCTATAATATCAGTGACAAAAGCCTTCAACTCCAATGGTATTTGATGCACATAAGTTCTCATGCCTTCACTTAGTTCTTCCAACTGAAAAAAATGTTATCGTTACTAAGTACATAACTTATATTCAAATGTGTGTTCAAATAAAATGTATTATACATACCTTTTTCGGCTTACGAATAGGAAGTTTATCGATACGAGCCTTTTTTGAAGTACACGAACTTTGAGAATAAACACTTTCGACAAGCTCAAATGCCGAAGGCGTCCTTTTAGTTGAAGTATTAGCACGTTTTTTTCTCTCTCTTCCACGTGTCTTTATTTTGCTTTTTGGAGATGCGAGAGAGGACGTACGTGGTTCAACAACTTCCAACATCTTCTTATAAATTTGCATTTGGTAAGGAGTTTCCATCTTTTTCACATCGTTTAATAGCAGTTTCATTTGTTCTACTATCCCCACATCTTTCTTTACACTTATTTCTACTAGATGAAGTATTGTCCAATGAACATCAATCATGTCAAGCGATACTGCGGTACCAGGCCCAAGACGTGCTAACTCGTGAGCACAAGGCAATCCATGTGTTCTACGAGCGACACATCCGCATAATAGTTCTTCCTCGCCAACATCTTGTATTCTCTGTATTTCTGAATGTATCAAATCAAGTGCCTTGATAGAAACGAAGCTTCGTAAATTTCTGAACTCCCGTATATGAAATATGTGTTTTACTTTTATTAAACTTTTCTCAAATGATGCTTTAAGTTCAGTAAGCGAGAGTTCCAAGAGTGAATGCATCTTCGCCCAAGCTTGTTCGAAATTACATTGACAACTGGCTAAATGTTTTTTTAACTTTGAATGCACGGACTCGGCCCTACATATGACACATGCATACGAGTTATATAACAGTAATTACTTTGTTTAATAAATATTAACATGATTACTAAACAAAATTACCGATTAGAAGTATAATTTCCAAAATGCTTGTAGTCATCTGTCCATGCTTGAACAAATCGATCTTTGTGTGTATCCAACCATATCTCGTGAATATACTTCAACAGTGAAGTATGATTCTCATACTTTTCATGCAACACTTGTAGATTCTCATTGTATGCGCTTAAATTTTTTGAACACACAAGTTCATTCCAATCAAATAAAAATGACTTCTTCTCCTCAAGCTCCATTCCTTTCACTCTTTTTTGCATAAAAGTTAGAACATTGTTTTTAATGTGCCATGTGCATAACATATGTGCAGAATTTGGGAAAACAACACCGATAGCATTAACTAGTGCTGTTTCCCTATCAGAAATGAAGACTGATGGCAATTCCACTTCACAATCAATCAAAACAGATTTCAACCATTCTAAGGCCCATGCATAATTTTCCTCAGTTTCAGAAACTAAATACGCAATCGCACTACCAAATGTAAGATCTGTACAAGTAACACCAACAATCTCAAGCAAAGGCATTCTATACCTATTGGTTTTATACGTGCAGTCTAGTACAATAACTCGAGGAAATGTACGTAAAAAATCCAAACTGGTAGGATGCGCCCAAAATATATCTTGAATAATATATGTTCCATCTAATGTCTTACGGTGCCATTCAAAGTAATGAAACTCTTTCAATTTACTAAGCAAATATTGAACTTGTGAACGCCCTGCCCGCTCAATAGAATTTTATGCTCGTATAACATTATAAATTGTTTTGATGGTGGTACGATTTGTAGGATCATTACTTTTAATGGTGTGTAAAAGTTCTTTTGCTTTTACCATGTTTCTGTGCATCTCAACAACTAATTTGGTCTCATATTCATTTAGTCGACCAATATACGAATGGCCTTCCTCATTTTTTAACTCTGAATGATTGTGAACACCATTCACAACATGCAATCTCCAATCATCTTAAGTAGGGAGTTTCCCACCTTTAAGTCTAAACGGACAATTGCATTTTTTTGTACCAGTCATTCGGAGGTTCTTTGGGCTTATCTCTTTTCGCTTCTTATACACACCGCTTCGTTCACAAGCAAACATAATTCTTGGTTTTTTGCTTGAAGCACCAGTATCCGATTTCAATATTATGATAACGAAACCAAGTCGTTTTCCAGTATCACGAACCCAATCAATCAACTTTTGTCGAGAAGGAAATATCTGCATTAACAACGTTAAATAAAATGTAGGCAATATAGATTTATTCGAAAGAAATGCAATTAAACTTACGTCATAAGTCGTAAACTCGTTAGAGTAATCAACCACTATTTCTTCGCTTATTTGTTCTGGAATATGGTATAATCTGCACAAACCAGGTGTCGAATGATGAAAAAGGTAAAACAGAAAGGAAAAAAAAAATCAAACTACCACGCGATATTAACACGTGGTGATATAACTATCCACGGAAAAACTTGCGTGTATACTGAATAAACCACGTATATAAAATACGTAGGATTCAGATAAACCACGTAACGTATCTACGTGGTTATATGTGGATCCTAGTATGGTCTTTATGTGAATTTGTTACATTCCACAAAATCGAGTGTTTACGATTTGCTTTCAAAAAAATTTGCTAACTCTTCAAAAAAAAACCCCAAAACCCCAATTACCTGTTGTGATTGCGATAATGATTGATTATCTTCTTCATTCTCCATTCGCTAGTACTGAATTATGAGTAATTTTTTTATATCGATTTGTTAATTAGGGTTTTTGAATTAACTGGTTTGCATGAAGAAGATGACTGAGAGAAGGAAGAGAAGAATGTACGTAGTTGATAAAGGGTATTTTTGTCTTCTTAATTTTATTAAAATTAAGGCGGGGATACTAATCAATTTAGTGGGTTGCAATAGAATTATCCATTAAAGAATTCAGTAACGATTCCAAAATTCGAAATCAAGTTTCCAAATTCCAAAATTTGTTCAAGTTTGTAGCGCAACTTCTAGGTTCTTGGTCACGGTCGGTGCTCGGGTTTGCAAATTAGTGTTCGGATTGGTCGTTTGTCGTGCTTTTGGCAGTTGATTTAGGCGAGGTGATGGCAGTTTTGGGTTTTGCTTCGGGTTTGAAGGAGGGAGGTTTTGATGTTTGGGAGGAGGAGGTTGTCGATTGGGTGCGAGGCGTTTGCTGAAGTTTTAGAGCAAATTGCAGTTGAAGTCAAGGCTTGAGGTGTTTTTGGTGATTGTAGATTGGGGTTTGGATGTGGTCGGGCAGAGGAAGGGAAATGTTGTAGGTTGGTGAAAATTGAAGTGTAGATGTTGCTTGTGATTGATTGGTGGCAGTTTTGTGGTCGTGGTTGGTGTTTTGTGTTTGAGTGAAATAGTGTGGTGATGGAAGGTGCAGTGATGGTCGATTGTTGTTTATTGTTGGTAGCAGATGTATTTGTGGTTTTGGGTGAATAGCAAGTTGTGGGGAGAGTTTAAGGAGTGGTGCAGTGGCAATTTTGAATTCATTTGGGAAGTTTGTGGCTGAAGTGTGGAGGGTGATAGGAGTTTGAATGTTGTAGTTGTTTTTTATGTGGTATGGAGGGGGAGTTTTAATGGAGAATAGGTGAGGCAGTTGAGAAAGATGATAGTAGCAGTGGTAGTTAGGTGGAAAGGTAGTGTGCTGCTGCTATTTGAATGGATGAAGATGCAGTGGTTGTGAAGGTGTGGTAGGCAGAGGTGGTTTGTAAAGGAAGGTGGTGATGTTATGACACTGAAGGGTGACAGTGAGGGGGCAGGTGGAGATGGTTGTTTTGGGTAGGAGAAATGGATATGGCCAAAGGTACGTGCAGTATGGTTGGGTGAGGTGGTGGTAGTATTGAATGATATTGCAGTTGAATAATTGAGGAAGAGAGCACGCAGTTCAAGTGGTTATGTGAATTTATGTATATGAAGGATTTAAGAGGGTTGCATGTATGGTGTGATGAGTGGAGATGTTGCTAGAGGCAAGTCTGTCAGGGAGTCGATTTGGGGAGGGCATGGAGATGATAGCAGAAGTGTATGAGTTGTATGAGTTTGCAATATTAGGAAATGAGAATTTAAATTGTTATGCAAATGAAATAAAATATATTTTTTATGTTTTGAAATGCATTTGTGTGTGTGTGTTTTCCCTTTTTTGTTAAAAAATGCAAATGCAAATAGAAACACAAAGAGCACATAACTCAAATGTAAGCAAAAATCACACAACAAACATGCAGTACAAAATAATAATAATTTTTTCTTTTTTTAAATGCAAAATAACACACAAAATGAACACATAATAAAATCAAATAAAAATAGTTCGAAGAGTAGAATTAAAACTAAATTGCTTTCCCCGACAACGGCGTAAAAAATTTGTTGAAAACGCGGAAATTTCTATCGATTAGAAAACCGTCGTTAAAATATAATCGTTATAAAAACTGCAAGCACACGGCGTATAATCATAGTACGTATGCGAGTACGGGTCGATCTGTAGGAAAAGAATTAATGTAAAGGCCCGTTTTCCCATACCTTTTGAATCGACAATAAACCACACATGTCTAACTCAAATTGCACGAAAAGACGGATCTTTAAGGGTGATTAAAGAAAAGTAGACAGAACAGAATCTCACACGAATGGAGTAACATATAATATTGAACAAATATTTTTACAGCGGAAAACTTTTAAATACATATATCAGAGTCTAACCTATATTCAGCTTGGACAATTATAAAACCTTCCCTTGCAATTGCTGACAAACATCAAACAAAATATAAGCAAAGCGGATAGTAGAATATCTCCATACGTCGATGAGTATTTCCAGCTCTCCTACGGAAACTCCAATTGTCTTCGACTATCCTGAAATTACTCGGATCTGACCCGAGTATTGAAAATACCCAGATCAAGCTTGATAAACTAGTGTGAGAAAAACTTAATAATAAATGACAGTGTCATATATCGGTCTTTGTTATACATCCTTTGGAAATAAAGAGTATCTCATAAGACCACGCCCACACATAAACACGGACGGTACTTTATGATAACTAAAACACTTTTATATCAAAACATTTGATATTATTTCTAATGACATTCTTTGAAAACATTTGCAAATAAGCTTATTAATCTTACCCGAAATTGTTACATTGATTAAATTCCAGCATAATAGGTTTACAATCAAGTCCGTAGGTTCTTATTGGAGAATGGATTTCGATACAAATGACCAGGCGCATGATCTACCTTCTGAAATGGGAACACCTCTAGATGGATGTCCCGAGGCACAGAACATCTGCCCTCTACCAACACAAGACCGGCCTACCTCTTTAACTAGATAGTACCGAATATGTCATCCCCCGGTCGTTACCGATCTTTAACCGAGCGCTCGTTTTCCATACACCACATTAATATACATCCCGATCGTCATAGCGGGAAGAAATATATCTAGAAGGGGATGATCATATCCTACTTGGGAATGACCCACTTAGCCCTGCTGCATCTAATCCTGTTTCGATCATTTCCAGTTTGATGAGGCTTGAGGCTAACGATTACCTTTTCACAAAGCACATATCACATCTTTGAATTCCACATTTCCATTTCCGTTAACTACTAATTGCCTTCCACAAAAATACAACCCTTAAGCTCGTAAGTCTCAAGGAGGGTGTTAAGCCAAGAGAAGTTGCCTTCTCCGCCACCACTGATGTATGTTTGTAAAAACCAATGTACGTAATCATTAGAAATGCAATGTCAGACAAACGTCCATACAAGTTGTCCAGGAACAGGACAAACCAAAGGCACTTTCATCGGCCATTATTAGGCGAGAAGCCCTTGCAATCCGCAAAATCTCCATCACGAGGAGACCACTGCTATATATAACTCTATAATGGGTGCGACCCCGAGCAAATCAACAAGCAGTCCTCACGCTATGAAGATCCACGGTCTTCAATAATCATCGTCTTCAACATGTCTTCACGTTCGAACGTATACATTAGTTCAAAGTGGTTTTCGGATAGGAATTAACCAAATCTGACTCTGGTTCCTTCGAAATCCAATCATCGATAAAAAGTGAATATGAGTATATAGGATTTATTAAGTCTCTTTTCACTTTAATTCTTTTTGGATGATTTCGAAATTCTCTCTCTTTTAACTTAGAGTAATTTCTAAGAAGTTCATCCTTTTGCTTTGGAAAATACCTCAGATTTCCTTACTTAAATCTTGATCCAAACTTCTTAACTTTTAAGCGGGTCAAAAACAATGTTATTTAAGACACCGTTTACGATAAACCCTTAGTCAATCTTAACAAAAACATTTTTGAGTAAATAGGATCATAGAAATCATTCACTTAGGAGATTGCTTAACACTTGGATAATACCAATCTTCTTTTAATTCAAAAACTTAATAAAATCTTTTTATTTAAGAGCATCCGGGCTTTCCCTTCGATCTGTTCCACCCCTCGCCTAAGAAAAGAAAACATAGGCCAGGTAAGTTCAGGGCACTGGTTACTCTATCCCTAACCTTTGTTAAACACCTTGTTTTATCTTCCCAGATGTCACAGATGGGACAAATGTACTAGTCGTTTCCGCATACTCTGATTTTCAACATTATTTTGGAATCGCTTATAAATATCCCAAATTATCTTTCAAAACGCTTAATTATCCTTTTTAAAACAGTCACAATTTATCCTGGGAAACGTCGTTACACTTAAACTCATATTCCAAAAGTTATAGAATTCGCAACATTAAGTGCTACAGAAAGTGCTAAATAAGCTTATTTTGAATTAAACAACTTTTAAACATTCGATAATTCATATTTTCCATTCCAAATCTCTTTTAAATCATTTAACTAGATTTATCAAATTTATTCCATATTTTTTCATAATTAAAAACATCCATTTAAACAAATTTCCTGTTATGGTCACTAAACGGCACTAGCGCGATTTTTCTAGAAAATTGATTTGGATTTAATTCAAAATCTACTTATTGAAACTTTGATTTTCTTTCTTCGTTTAGAAGATATGGATATAATAGTCCGGAATTTTCTTATCTCGAAGAATTCGGAGCTATATTCCACTCTATACACTCAGTTGAACTTTTCGGCGCGAAATCGCGAACTGCCGTTACGCGACGCGTCTAGTTTTAACTTATTTTCAATATTTGAAATAATCAATTAAAATTGGATTTCAACACTTATAAAATCATTAGAAACCATTTTAAATCAATATTTCCACTTTTTAAAGTATTTAAAATATATTTTCACTATTACCATATTATAATATTATTATATTCCCATTATTTCAATATTAAATTTTAAATTCCAATTCCAACTTAATTTCAATTCTAATCTCAAATTAAACTTCAATTCAATATCAAACTAAACTTCACTTTTTCAAAATCGATTTCAATTTCAAATTAACTATTCTTTTCAAATCTGATTCACTTCAAATTTCAAATTCTCTTTCATTTTAACTTTAATTTCACTTTTAAATGAAAAGAGACTTATTTTTCCACAATATCTCATATTACTAAAATATGGTCTTTTTAGATAAAGGGATTACTTGATCAAAATGAACATATCCAATATTCATATTTATGACTAACATAACATCCATTCAACCAATCACATGCATATGATTTCAAATCTAACATTCACTATTAATATCATAACGGGATATATTATCACAATTCACTTAATTTACGAACTATTAAATCATCCATATTAACAATCAATTTGGTATAAACATTTATATGTCATAAGGGTGTAAATATGATTTATAACATAATCAAAATATAAATTCAAAAGCAATGAAAATTTCTCACCATAATCCAAAGCGATTAACTTCCTACCAACATTCTAATCAACCAACACTTCACTAATTCATTCCTACTCCATTAAACACTAGCAAACAACATCCTCTCCCATCCAATAGCTTGGCCGAGGCTTGAGATGGAGGTTGGACGAAAATATAGAGAAGAAGCGGTAGAGCTTTGAACTTGAATTCCCAAGATTTAGACCCGAAAAAAAGGTCATCTTCTCTCTTGTTTTTGACTCTCTTACTCACAAAATTTGAAAAACTTATTAACTGAAAAGTTGTTGTAAATTCTTTTCTATTGAATTTGAAAAAAGAATCATTTGAATCCAAGTTTTTTGTGGGAGATATGTTCAAAATAAAAGAGCTATTCTCAGATTCACAAAAATAAAGCCTGAAAATACACTTCAAAGAATTGAGTTTCAGGTATAGCAAACCTCAAAACTAAAAAAGTGATCAACATAAAAGTTGTAGCCACTGACATTTCATATGGTTTTGAAAAAAGAATTTCTAATTTGGATCTGTTATGATCAAGTTATGATCAAAACAAAACGGTCTATTTTCTGGCTTAAAAACTGGGCCGGAAAATGCACTTGAAATAAGTAGAATTTTGACATAGTAAACTTTGAAATGAAACAAAGTGATAAACACGAAGTTGTCGCAACTGGAAAAAAAACAATTTAAAAAAAAGAATTTTGCATTTTGGTTCTGTATTGAAGAACTTATGGCCGAAAGAAGAAGAGGTAAAATATAGAGAAAAAAGGAGTTTGTTTTGAAGAAAATAAACATTGATTTCTTTTGAAAATTTTGTAAATATTTTGACAGTATTTCTTTATAATATTTTTCTATGGCATGGAAGCCATTAGAGAGGAGAGGAAGAAGATGAAGAAGCTTGAGAAAAGAAGAAGAAGAAATGTGAATGGAATGAGAGAAGGAGGTGAATATTTGTAGAAAAAGAAAGAAAGTGGTAATTTACCCAAATAACCTCTTACCAAATTAACCTTACTTCAACCTAAAACAATCTTCACTTTTTTAAAACTTAACATCACCTTTCACATCCTTACTTTATGTCTTAATCACTTAAGGACTAAGCTAAGTAAAATAATAATTATGTTGGCTTTTGATGTGATATTGATTTGATGTTTACTTTTAACTTTTCTTACTTATTATTATTAATTCTTACTTACTTTTCTTAATGACTTCTAGAAGTTTTCTAACCTTGTTTAGTAAAAGTAAACTTGATTAGTTAATTAATTAATACTTACACTATTAGAATATATGTTCCTATATAAGAAAATAAAGGTGCGACGACGTTGCGACAACTTCTAATTGATAAAACGTTGTTTTTCGACAAAATGTTTTACGGTCATGTGACGTTTTAGTTAAACTATTTATTTATGTAAACCAAATTTAAAAATGAACTTTTTACTTCTTTTAATAAATTAAAACAAGTCTCTTTATATTTTAAAATCATATTTAATTAATATCAAAATCTCTAATTTACAGTGTATGTAAAACTGACAAAATGCGACAAATTTTTGTTATTTTTATAAAACGATTATTAACAAACTTTTAAATCTTTTAACATACTTTTATTATCTTTATTAGATGTTTTAAATAAGATTTATCTTTTTAGACAAATATTAAAATCCGTGTATTCAAGACTTTATTTATTTTTAACAAAACTTAACTTTTGTCGATTTGTTCTAAAATCCAAATTTATACTTTTTAAACTTATTAACTATAATAATAGATAATTATTTATATATATAACATATTTGTTTAAGGTTTAAACTCCTTTTAAATTTAAATCGAACGAAATCTCTCACTTTTGAAGTAGCGAAATTACGGGTCGTTACAATTAAATTCTAATAATACTTATCAAATTAACCTAAAGTTTTTGAAATTGTTTTAAACCAGAAAACTATAGAAAATAAGCTAGAGGAAAAGTCAATAAAACTATGATATTAAGGAGCAACGTAGAGGCAAATCCATTTTCAATCATTCATATAAATCAACATAAAATTCATTTATAAACTCTCTTTAAAATATTAAGTAGAAATGATTGACGTTGTAACAACCCGCATATTTATCGATTTTATATTTAAATATCTTATTTAAATATTTTATCGTTAGTCGGATTTTAGTCCGAAAAGCTACTTTTTGCATATGGTCGAATTGAGACTCGAGACCACCCCCATTGAGTTCAAAATGACGTTTGCGACCTTTTTGAGTATAAGCTTCGATATGTTTGGAGAAAGTTGATTTTTGCAACTTTTTACTTAGGTCTTTGGTTTGGGCTGAGCCCATTAACCCCACTTAACTCAGTTCCAACCCTCTCCTCTTCATTCACTTCTTTTCTATTTTCCTAATACTCAAGCTTTTATGTTAATGGAGAGTGGAAGTGGAAATTAAAACTCCAAGCCCTAGTTCCTCTTGCTAGCTCAAGTTCTTGCTCCAAATTCTATGAGAACCCATTGGTAAGCTTCCTCTTTATCTTCTCCAACTCATTCCCTCTTTGATTTCAGAAATTTCCTAAACCTAATTTAGGAAATGTTTCTCCTTTAAGCTTAGATTCAAGCTTGTTGAGTTGGAATTGAAGAGTGCTTGTTCTTGCCATTGCTTCGTAGCTTCTTCTTCATTCGTTTGGGTTCAAAGGTGAGATTTTTAATCTCACATCTATGCTTATAATTCTTTTCTATTGTTAGGTATGAATTCCTAACACTTATTCATGTGCATTTGATTTTGATTTGGATTGCTTTTGTGAATATTCCAATTTTTAGTGTTTTGAGTTCAATTCGTTAAAAATCCTAACTTTGATGTTTGAACATGTTTTTGGTGATGCATCGAGGAGCTTATAGGACCGGGTAGTCGATTGGCATAATTCCCTAGCGTCCGTGCTCGTTCGGTTGCGAATTGGAGGAGGTTGCATATCAATAATTAGGCATCAAATTGCAGAGCATCAGGTTCGGCCGACCGACCCCCCTGGTCCGGTCGACCGACCTGCTAGTTAGAGTGCAGTTGCACTCTCTGTTTCTGGTTCGGCCGACCGACCCCCCTGGTTCGGTCGACCGACCTGATGCCCGAGGAGTTTCCAACCCCTGGTTCGGTCGACCGACCCAGGGAGTCCGGTCGACCGACCTGCTACTATTTGCCAGATTAGCTTATTTTGCTAATTCGTTTGAATATCCAACTTTAATCGATTCGTGTTGTCTCCCTTTTGTTGTTGTCATTTATTATCGACTTTGATGACCTTTTCTTTGGGAATTTTAGATATATCCACTTTGATGGATTTGATATCGATTTCTTTGGATTTTATTCACGTCTTCGAATGTGAATTTTTATGTCCGATTGTTTCTACAATCACTTCTATGATTTGTCACTTTAAAATATAAAGGTTTTCTATACTAGTAGTAAATATCAAAACTCTTTCTTCAAATGATTTCAACACTATTTTATTACAAAGCTCGTTTTCTCAAACCGATTTCCAATCTATTAGTATATACAAACCTTTACCTCACTCGTATGAGAAATCTAATAAACGACTTAGTAAAACGAGTGGTATGAAACGCTTGTGTTTACTTTGCCGGTTAATTCTTGGACTTGTTCGATTGAAACTCTTGTGACAATTTTCTAGTGGAGATCTACAATTTGTTCGTAAATATTTAAGTTAAGCTAGTGGTTATGGGACATGAAGCTAAGCTCATATATTTACTAGCTTATTGTAATTGACACTTCTCGTTGATCATGACGATCATCTTTGTGGTTTAGACTAGCAATGTGCGATGTCTCTTTGATTATGTGGAGGACTGTTCCTCATTTTATTGAGCTTCGTCTCATTTCTCACATGGGTCGTACCTTTCTAGGTACGTCAATGTTTATTTATGCATGGGGTGTATCTTTCTAGGTGCATCGATGTTTATTTACTTCGTGGAGCAATCGGCTCAATAAGTCGGGACATGGGGCGTATCTTTCTAGGTGCGTCGATGTTCGTCTATGCATGGGGCGTATCTTTCTAGGTGCGTCGATGTTCGACTTAGCATGGGGTGTATCTTTCTAGGTGCATCGATGTTAGACATTACATGGGGTGTATCTTTCTAGGTGCATCGATGTTTATTTATGCATGGGGTGTATCTTTCTAGGTGCATCGATGTTTATTTGTGCATGGGGCGTATCTTTCTAGGTGCGTCGATGCTAGAGCATGGGGCGTATCTTTCTAGATGCGTCGATGTTCGACTGTACATGGGGCGCGTCTTTCTAGGTGCGTCGATGTCCAATATTTTTGTGGGATTGGCCATCCTTTTTATTGTGACTTGGTTCATCGGATGTCCCGTTGTACGACGTCGTTGTTCCTTTTTCTTGTGATTTCTGGATTTCTTTTGTTGATTTCTGGAATTTATGTTTCACCACCTTTTACGATGGGCATTGATATATATGTCATTTATTATGGCTTGGTGAATGAAATTAGGAGTATGACATTCCTTTTTATCTTGAGTAGATTATTGTGATATTGATTAATCTCTTGTTGATTTTCAATTACTTATATATCACAGCTTGGCATTGTGATTATTATATGTTTATGTCATATCTCTTATTATATATCATTTCATCTGATATTTATAGCTAGACTGGTCCGTTTATTATTTTCTTCTTAAATAATACTCGGGTCAGACTGAGATTTTACAGGTGCTTCTGCTTGACTCCTTATCGGACCATCATCTGACTTTTGGCTAACTACTTAGATTAGTAGTTTTTGTTGTATACATTTGAGATACAGACTCTATGATGCATACTTATTCTTTTGTCTAGCACTTGTATCCATTCTTTTGTATTATTGTGGATCTTTTTGACCACTACTCTGATGTACACTTCCTAGTGTAATATTCATATCTATTTCCGCCTTTGTGATATGAATTATCTGTGACTGATTTGTGTTATGTTTATTTCTATATTTGTTTCCGAAGACCTTTATAGCCACTGTGTAGTAGCTTTGAGTTTGTGTCGGTATGTCGGATTCCCTCTTGAGATGAAAAATTATATTTTATCTGGCATATCGGTACTCGCACAAAGCAATTATACAGATGGTCGCTCCTCAACAGCCTTATTCTCCGTGCTAGTTGACAGCATTACACCGTAGTGTTCTTGGCTAGCGTGGGTATAGAGGTGGGGCGTAACAGACGTGTTTATTACAAGTATGGTTTATTTCTGCTATTAATTAGCACAACTTAAACCATCAAACTCTAACACACCATTCAAACCCGCTTATCAACTCTAATGAACATGACATGAAATTAAAAATAAAATCTATTTTAAGTATGATCAATTTACTTTTAATTAGTAACATAGACTATTAAATTTTGATTATAGCTAAACTTTCACATCAAAATCACTTAGGAAAATGAACAAATAGTTTATGTTTACAATGGAATAAGCCACAAGCATAACCTATTTGGTATGTCAACATAGACTATCAAAATTCACTAAAAAATACATAAACCATCATCATTAAAATTTTCCATTAAGCACAAAAGAGAGATCACAAATGAAATCATTATGTTAATTTAATATATTTCATTAGAGCTTCATTACCCCTAAATTGAAGGGGTTTAGCTACTCATATTTGAAAACATGTTAATATAAAATGATTTCAACATTTAAACAAGGAAAATGAGAGCTTATTAAAATAAAAGAGAGCTAACTGCATGCATGAAATAAAACTAAATTAATTACAAGAATTAAATCTATGCTACTAACATGAATAAGAGAAGCATAAACTAATTAGTAGAGCATGAAATAAAAATAGCATGAAAAGATTGCATAAAATAAAAATTGCATGAAAGTAAAAACAAGGATGATAAGCCATGAAAGAAATTTATATTTAACTTTGATCTATGACCACAATATTGCATGAAAAGAAGAAGATGATTATATGAAACATAAGGGGTATTTATACATGCTTAAAACCCTATTTCATATTTTTGAAAACTACCTAAAATGCCCTTCAACAAGTGTAACCTTCAAGTAATCATTAAGGAAATAATTAATTCCCATTAATAGGCCTTTAAGCCTCCATTAACATGTGTATGTGCTTTTAATTATGGACCATATATTAGTGGGTATAGGAGCTCCTCCATGTTGCATGAATTATTTTATTTCCTTTCTTCATTAGCTTTCAACATATGTGCATGCATATATCCATGAAAACTCTTCATATTTGCACTCCATTTCCTACAGATAAAAATAAAAATGTGCAAATAAATTGTCACAAATTAAATCATATACAAAATTACCATTTTACCCCTCAAATGAAGATGAATAAATGATGATTTGAAAAAAAAATTAAATTTTGGTTTAAACATGTAAAATACCCTATAAGCCTATTTATTTAAATAGAAGTAGATTAAATATGAAAGTAAACATATGCATTTTTACACGCACATCAAACAAGCAATATACGAGTTTTTCCAACTTTGGATAATTCTTTTCTGCTCCAATGAACCGCTTGCTGATGTAGTAGACGGGTCGTTGGACCCTAGCCTCTTCACGACTAATGCTGCGCTCAGAGCATGGGTCAGCACAGTGAGATAAACGAACAATTCTTCCCCGTTTATTGGCTTGGATAATACTGGCGGGGTTTCCATATGATGGAGTAATTCATCAAAGGCCGTCTGGCAGGCTTCGTTCCATTTGAAATTCTTCTTTTCCTTCTTCAATGCATCGAAGAATGGTATGCATTTGTTAGTCGTTCAGGAAATGAATTAGCTTAGCGCTGCGATCTTTCCATGTAAACTTTGTAATTCTTTTTGGTCTTGGTGTCTTTGACGTTCCTTAGGGAATTAATCTTTTTTAGATTAGCTTTAATCCCTCTTGCAGTTACGATGAAACCAAGGAATTTGCCTAAAGCAACGCCAAAAGAGCATTTCAACGGGTTAAGCTTCATTCCATATTTCTACAATATTTTAGACATCTCTGCAAGATTGTCTAAGTGATTATTTGATATGCATGATTCGATAAGCATGCCGTCCATGTATACTTCCATCGTTTTCCTAATCTGATCTTTGAAAGTTGTTTTCACCAGCCTGGTTGGTTGCCCCTGGATTCTTTAGTCCAAAGGGTTTGACTTGATAACAGTATAATCCAAGGTCGGTAATGAAACTAGTATTCTCTTGATTGTGTTCATGCATCATGATTTGGTTTTATCCCGAGTAGGCGTCCATAAACAATAATAGTCTGTGGCCTACTGTGACGTCAACAAGTTGATCAATCTTGGGCAATGGAAAGCTATCCTTTGGGCAGGCTTTGTTTGAATCCGAGTAGTCAATGCAAGTCCGCCACTTCCCATTGGAATTCTTTAACAAAATTAGATTTGAAATTCATACGGGATAGTTGCATCGCGGATGAAGCCATTTTCCAACAGCTTATCCACTTCCTCTCTTTGTGCAGCAGATCGTTCTTGTCCTAGGATGTGCCTCTTCTGCCTCATTTGAGTATACTTGGGATCGATATTAAGTGTGTGACACACTATCTTCTGCGATATCCCACACACAATGGAATGCGTCCAAGCGAACACATCTAAATGGCATGTAGAAACTTGACTAAGTCTTGTCGCGTCTTGGTTCTAAGAGTGATCCTATTTTTAATACTCGTGTCGGGTCATCCATGTCTACAAGGACAAGCACCATAATCTCTACCGATGTTGCCTATTCCTCCCTGAACACTTCTTTCTATGGTCCATAGCCTTATCAAATCGGTTATGTTCCCTAAGCCAGGGCGGTTCTGTAGTTGCTATGCCGACGGTTCACGAATGTAGAGAATTTTCTCCGCACTCTTTCACTTTCCTTTCTTTCTTGTTTCAAGCAATTCAATGATGTAGCATTCCCCTGCGCCACTCTGGTCTCCCATTATCACTCCAACTCCATTTTTCTTAGGGAATTTCATAGTGAGGCACCATTATGCAAAGATAATTTGAAAATCAACGAGGGTCGATCATCCCAAGAATGCATTGTAGGCCCAGATCTCATCAATTATCACATAGTTTTGGGTGAGAACCACTCTCTGATATCGTATGCCAAGTTCAACAGGAAGATCGATTGTGCCAACTAGTTATAGTAGATGACTGATGAATCCATGGATTTTGGTTCAGCACTCGGAGACATCCTTCATTTTAGGCTTCATTTGGTCGAACGTATGTCAAAATAGAATGTTTAGTGATACTCTGGTATCAACCAACACCTGACATACGACATCAATTATGAATCCTATCGTCACCACCATTAGATCGAAAGTTAGAGCCTCTATTCCTTCACTATCCCGGTTTCGGAATACGATGTCATCATTGAGAATCCTCTATTGTTAACAGGGGTCCCGTCTTCGATTGCAAAGCAAGTTTCCTTCGGAGAATGTTTGAGTGAACTAGCATATCTTTCCATCTTGCCTTAACTTTTCTATACCGAATGAGGACCTCCCAAAATGGTACTGCTGACAAGTCTCTATTCAGCTCATTTGGATCCATCTCTACTAGATCCAGATTAGTTTCCTTGGATGTAAGGAGAATGAGGTCCGGTTGGCTGATCGGAATTTTGGGGCTTCTTCACATAATGTTGGAGCTTGTTTTCTCTAATCGGTTCTTTGAGCATGTTCATCAAATGGTGACACTCGTTTGTGTTATGGCCATGTGTTTCGTGGAAGTTACGGAACTTCGACGACTTCCTTTATTTCTCAGACTCTTCTTTCTATGGTGGCTTCGGGTACTCTTCTATTCCCTGAATTACCAGGTAAATATTCTTCAAATTGTCGTTCAACAGAGTGTATTCTCTGCATTTCATACCTGTGAGTTTCTTTCCCTCTCCATTGCCCTTACCGGTGTTCTGAACCTAGGTTCTTCCTTTTGTGGTTCCTATTTTTTCCAGCAGTTACTTTAGAATTCTTGCCATTTTGATTGACCGCCACATTACTCTGATTTGATTCATTTGGCCATAAATTAGTATTTTATCTTCTAACGCATTTGCCACTTCCAATCTGAAGTACTGACTAGCCTTTTGATTGAATTCTTTTATGGTGGTCGGTTTCTTCATTTTAATCCATCTTCCAAAATTCTGGATGGATCGAGCGGACTAAAGCAGTGAAAATCGTATCCTCGTTTGGATTTCTCACTTCCGTGATGGATGTGTTAAAGCAGTTCATGAACGATTTTAGTGATTTTTTGGCACCTTGGAAGTAACCAGACAGATACATCACGTCCTTTGGTCGAGTTGTGTGCATTCTAAATTGATCTAAGAACTTCCTGGCTAGCTCATCAAATGTTGAGATCATAGTGGAGTCTGGTAAACTATATAGAGATAACTCCTTCCAGATAGATGGGGAAATATCTGCAATAAATTGCATCTGTTGCCCTTGCACCATCCATATTCCAAATGTAATTATACAAGTGCTGTTGAGGGTTAATGGTTCCATTGTAGGAGGGCACAGCAGGTGGCATGGTGAATTTCTTGAGGTAGTCTACTCTCAGGATACTGTCGGTGAAGGGAGCTTAGCTCGAAGCGAACCCTAATCATCATTCTTTCTACCCTTGCTTTCTTCCATCAACCATCAAAACATGTCCATAATGTATGCCTCACTAGTCCGTTCATTCATAGGTCGACGGTCAGTAGCTGACTGTTTGACTTTGCAAATGGTCTTGGTTGGCTGGTTGAAACCTATGCTCTCTAATATTTGGGTGACACACTTCTATAGAGGTCTGTTGGCAGGCGGTTTATCTTACGGGTGGATTTTTGATCATTTGAGTTCAATTCTCCTTCCTTAAGTTGCTTGTCTTCCTCAGAGTCAGTAGCAGCTACTTGTATGTCCTCCCATGGAGTTTTCACTCCTAAGTTCTTGTTTGCAGTAGGCGCTTTTACAGTGGGCAGAGTATTAGCATTTTCCACTATCGTAACGCCTTGAGCTCCACCTATTACTTCCTTTATTGTATGTTTTTTGTTTCTTATACTTAAGCCAAAAACAGAAGAAAGCTCTTACTTCATAGCAGCCATAGCATCGGGTGCCATTCTGGGAGTAGTTAGTGATTGGAACGCTAAAAGAGCATCTATCTTTTGTGTAAGAGCCTTTTGGCTGTTTTTCATTTTCTGGTTAATTTTATCAACCATCTAGTTCAATTCTCCCTTAGTCGCAACTTCATGCTAAATGGAGGATCATGGCATTTGATCTCTAGTGTTAACTCCAAGTTGTAGGTTGTTGGGGTTGTCAACATCAATTTGTAGAGGGTTTGTTTTTTCTCCATCGATGGTAGCTCCTATTGATCTTGCAGAGGTAGTTCTCTTTCTTCCTAGTGCCATTTATTCTCAATAGCAAATCTTCCAACCAAAGATTGAAGATCTAACTTCTAAACTTATCTGATCCAAAGTAGATTGCTAGATCGAACCTGATTTGAATTCTCAATTAAAGCACCAAAATGTTAAACCAAAAAAATTGATTTGCACCTTGGACTAAGTGTGAAAGCACCGGCCCCATCCTTATAGAGCAATAATATAGAAAATAAATGTAAAATAGAAGAAATAGTAAAAAGACATAAAGATTTTTATAATGGTTCGATTGTTAATGAAGCCTACATCCTCTTCATAACTTTCTATTATTTGATCACCATTGCAAGTTGAATCAAATTACAATATGATTGAATCTTCTAAGTTAGATCAAGTCACAAGTACAGGAGTTCGTTGGAGAATCATAGTGAACCCCTATATGACTATTGTATGGGAGGGGAAGAGTTGAGCATAATCTATGTAGAGTTGCAGTCGCCAGTCCAGAAGGTCCCCTTTATCTTGTAGGTAGGATTGTATTTATAGACACGTGAGAGCAAATGGGCTAGGCCGCTTTGCCAAAAGCCTACACTTTATGATACAATGGTTATCTGAAAATTTTACAATGATTCAACATAATGTGATGGATCGGTAGCGATCCATGTACTTAGATGATTTTTGGGCTTCTTCCTTTGGGTTGCACTCCCTATCTTATGTAGGCGTTGTCCATGTAATTTCATAGCCAGTTTCCTTGTTTTGACATGCACTGGTTGGATTGAACAATGACCAGAATCAGATGGGTCTTTGCTTCTTGAACTAGGTTGCTTAGAAGGCCATGAAACTTGGGAAACATACTTGGAAGTGATATTGATTCATGATGCAAGAGGCTTGAACAACCTATGAAGCTTTCCTATGGATCGGTAGCGATCCATCCCCTTAGTGGATTTTTGGGTAATCTTCTTGAGTGCTTTTGGCTTGTTCTTTTGGATGCCTTGTTCAAGTTTCAAGTCATTCTGGCATAGTCCCTAAGTTTTAACTCCTATCGAATTCTACCGGATTAAAAACCCCATTAACATATATTGCCCAAGTACTATTATAGAATGGCTTGAGATTTCTATTCACCGAACATTGTTGTTTTGACTCCTTCTTCATTACAACACATGTTAGAGAAGATAATGCAGATTTCAGAGATGGTGGCGAAGACAGAAACTTATGGCGTTTATGTATCGATCTACTTATGTTGTTTTTATTTTTAGTGTACCTATTTAGACATGATAAAGTATTTTAAGATACCGCACTATGGATATTTGGAGCTGTTATGTGGTATTTTTCTGATACTTGGACTTTTAAATAAACGGGTGTTGTTTTTGATATTATATTTTATTCTTCCACCATGAGATTCTAAATGTGTAGATATATAGCTCTGCATATTATTCTTTATATCAATTTTACGAACCAACAACCAGCTTTGTGATAAGTCTAAGGCTCGATGAGGCTTTTCTAGGTCAAAAATTACTCCCATTTCGAGGCAGGTTGCTACAGATACATCCGTTGAGACTAGAGTACGTAACGATCTCCAAATATTAGGCATTGTATTACGCATCCTTGCTGGAGGAACCAAAGGGTTACGTGCCGATAGTTATTGGATAATTGTGGAATGCTCATTCGATAGTTTTCTATGGGTTAATATAACTAAGGTCAAATAGAAAATATTCGATAATTTTGGAATGCTCATTCGATGGTTTTCTATTGGATAATTATGGAATGCTCATTCGATAGTTTTCATGATAAATTATAGTTAAATTATGGTAGGTCATCCTTCAAACGACTATAGTTGGATCGAGTGGAAGTACCGAAGGTGAAACAATATTTAAGAGAAGATTCATCTCCTCGATTATATGAGGTTATTATCACGGTCAACTTAAGTCAATTCAAAGTCAAAGTCTCTAGCCAGAGCAATTTAGTTAATAACAATTGTTATTATTGAACCATGGGATTTATTTTTGGACTATAAAGTTGAATATTGACTGTATTGGAATTTTGACCATTACCAAATTACATAAGTCCAAGGTGGTATAATTTTGACAAAGAGAATCAGTATAAATACTTGTCACTGTCAGATAACGCTTGATAAAGTAAAATTGGATTTTATCTAAACTAAGCAAAGGATAAGTTTGACCATAATGTCACATCACCAGCTAAATGATGTATGAATGCTAATATTTGAATTCTTCGATATCAATCGTTAATCAAATTTATACCTAAAAGTCACACAACCAAAACGTTGAATACTCCTTTTACCACCCGGTTTACTTAATTTGTAATTGTTATAAATTAATTATATTAATTAATATTTACGAATTAATTATAAAAGTTAATTTAATGTTTTGAGAAATATTAAAAAGTGTATTTATAACAGTTATAAATATACTTCTCTATATACGATATCAGTACGCATTTAAATTGGATTTAAATGCAACGAATATTGTTCGTGCTTGAAATGATTTAAAGATGCATGAGGGGGCTAGAATGTTTGACTGATGTGCAACAGAAGGCTAGCCATATTAGTGGCTAAAGAGGGGTTGGGTTTGTATTAAATAGGATAATAAAAGGTAAGTGAGAAATAGGGAACCAAATCCATATTTTTCCCTTTGGTATCTCCTCTATTTAAGCATCTCTAAAACCCTTAGTTTCTTTTTGATCTTGAGCCTCCTCTTTATCTCCTTTGTTGGTCGAAAATCTATCCTTACCTCTCCACTAATTCAAGTAATTCCAACACAAAATAAAATCAAAATTTAGCTTCGAAGTTAGATACGTTCAGGATATTAGTATTTTCTAAATTCAGGATTTAATCCAAGGAATGATCTGATTCAATAGCTCAAGGGGTATTAATTAGGCTTTGGTGAAAGGTACTAATGCAATTTACAATGATATATTAAAATATGTATTGTCTATTATATCATATGTCCTTTTATATAACAATTAATTATATCATGAATCTGTATAACATTGTGTTGTCTTCATTGGATGAAATATACATATGTCTATATGTTAATTTTTTTATACATATATAAATGCTCAATGTAAAAAGAAAAAAGTATTTCCAGATTAAATAATACTATTAAATTATTTTATAATATATAGACTAAAATAAAATAAAAAATAAAAATATAAAGTAATTTTTTTATAAATTTTGTATATACTTATATAGTTCTGTGGAAAAAAAATTTGTATCTTATATATATAATGTTAATTAATTTAAATTTGTAATTGATTAAATTATGCATATATGTATACACACACTATATACATACACATGCACAAATATATGTATATATTAAAAACTACTTACAATATTAGTTTGAATGAACTCTGGGCTAGATGGAAGAGGCAGAGATATATTAAGGCTAATTTTTGGAAAATGGCTGTAGATAACAACTCACCACCAACTTGGAAGGCTACAATGAAAATTAGAAATAAATTAGTAGCAAATTGCTAAGAAAGATTGCTCAAGGTCGTGTGATTGACCTTTGGACAGACCCATGAATTGATAAAGAATCATTGGTAGACATACTGGGATGGGACACAGATTCAGCTTATGGATGTCTTGAAAGGAAGGTGGAAGTAATTATTCAGGAAATTAAATGGAATTGTAACTTGATTCCTTACAACCGGGTTTAAAAACATCAAATTGAAGCTATGCCTTTGTTTTTGGGTAGAGAAAATGATTTATGGGCTTGGAGATACACCGATAAAGATTTTACTACTAAATCCGCCTAGGAATTGACTAGAACGAAAAGCTAGCACATTGCATGAAGTAAAATATTCTAGGATAGATCGAACTGCCTTAAGATGGCTCTATCTTAAAGCATTGATGGTAGGCTTCCTACTTATGATAGATTATCGACATGGCGGACTAACGAAGGAAAAAGTTATGTTTTCTGCAGATTCATAGAGGAAAGTCACATGCTATTATTTTTTGAGTGTGAATTCGCTAAAAAGTGTAGAAAATTGCAAACTTGTGACCAATTTCACATTCTCGAGCAATAATTTAAGATAAATCATAGATCACTTGTCTGATCAAAAAGACGCCGAAGACCTGAAAGCCAAAGTGTGGCGTATTTCCTTAACAACCTTTGTGGAGCAATTGGAAGGAGAGAAATCGCTGACTAGAAGAAGGAAAGGGAGCAATAGAAGTAAGAAAATTAGAAATAATCAATATGAAATTAGTAAGTAAGAGAATTAAAGGAAAATTCTTTACCGGCACCTTGGCACGATGAGTTGCCGAGTTGAAGGAGCGAATCGGTGGTTGGAATGGGGAGAAATCCAAGAAACGAGCGATGCAAATCTTCGGCCGCCATAGTTTGAGTTCGAAGAAAATAGATAAAATATTAGATCTCGTAAGTTTTACTTTGATTATTCTTTTTTACGAGTTACTTTAAGTAAAAATGGGTGTTGTATTTATTCCAGTCTTGCGTGTGTCTATAATGGGCCAATCACTTTGGGCTAAAATTGCCTAATAAAAGTTTACCAACTTTCAAAAATAAAACTACTTACAAATATTTTGAAATTAAATTTATATTCTCAAACTCATTTCAGAAAATTTGAAATATAACTTTTATTATATATGTATATATATATATATATATTATATATATAAATATATTTAAGTATTATTTTATTAAATATAATTATATGTGATTTATTTATTTAAACATACTATATATGTATATATTTATTTTACTCTATAGTTATATATATAAAAAAAATTAAATTTGTATAAATATTTTACACAAAGTTAGTATATACTTTTGAATTTTAAATACAAAAATATTCTGAAGATCTATATTTAGATCCAAATTTAGAAGATTTTATTTTAAACTTTAATTTGAAATTCGTATTATTCATATTTAAATTTACAATTACTATATGAAATATATATATAGACACACACACACGTGTGTATATGTGTGTGTGTGTATATATATTGACAGCATACATGTATACAAAGGACTAACATATCCATTGCAGTGTAAATCCCAATATCTATATGCGGACATGTTAAACCATATGCACCTTATTATATTACGTGTGCACATTTATACATATGTATATACGTTGCATATATCATATTACAAATACAAACTATATAAATAAAACTTTATATATAAATTTAAATAAAATATTGATTTTATTTAAAATAAAATTTAGAAATGTTCTAAAAATATTTAGGCTACATAGGCCCATTAAAGATCCAAATACGTAAAAAAATTGAAATTTACCCAATTCCTTCACAGCGGGCTGGCCCAAATCCAACAATGGCATCGAAGCCCAATAGTCTTTACGGTCAAAATTAGTCATATTGGAGCAAACTAATTAAGCTTACAACCCAGTTAGTAGGTTGTCTAAGAAAACAAGTGTTTAGGCTGGATTGTTGGGTAATCAAGTACCATGTCCTATCTGACTACAGGTCTGGCCTGAATGGCCGAACGGTTATGTAAGCCTAAAGGTTGCCCATAACAGAAAGACCTAATTTTAATTCGGCCTTAAGCAAATTTCAGAATAGTTTTGAAATTAAAATAAAAATTTTAAATTTAAAAGTTAAATTAAAAATAATAAAAATGTTATAAACGTTATAATATAGATTTTCAAATTATTTTGAAAATAAAATAAAAAATTTAAACTTAACATATAACACATATTATATAATTTATATATAATTTGAAATTATTATTTGTTAATAAGATTAAAAATATAATTGAATTAATTAAATAAGTTAATTAGTTAAATAAATATACTTGTATAATATATACATATAATGATATATGTTATGTTGTCTTGAATTGTTTAAGACAATATGATATACATGTGCGTATAGAAGAATTTTTGAAATTAATGAAATTTAATTAAAAAAATTAATTAATAAATAATTAAAGTTAATAAATAAATTAAAATACATATATATAAGATATATGAGTATTACTGTAAAGGTTATAGTGTATATGTTCAATATAATATGTTACAATTGAATAATATAATTTTGATTAAAGTTTTATTTAATTAATTTAATTAAATAAGATTTAATTAGTATAATGTTATGCGTAAAGAATTACATAAGTTAAAATAAAGTATAAAAGCTATATAATAATAAAAATTATATAATAAAAATGTATTAACTAAAGGTGGAACATTAAAGAAATCCTAAATAGGCTCAAGCAATAAATACATACGTAAAATTACGAATACCGTGATTTCTGATGTTTTCGACCCATGAATCATGAAGGTATTCCGTAAGAAATATGTAATTTCATAAGTCTATATCACTCAATTAAGTATATTGAAGATTATGAATCTTTCGTATAATGTTATCCTCTATTACTTATACATTAATAAATTACTTGCACACTCTCTAGTTGTTGAGCTCTCCTCAAGTTAGAGATGTTATGTGCAGTATTATTAATTTATAGACTAAATGAGGTAAGACATGTATACATATTTTTGAGCTTTCCTCAAGGTATGTATAATATACTTAGTCCATTGCGAAATGGTGGATACGAGTGAATAATCTCTTTATACTTGTTGACCTTTCCTCAAAGTAAAAATGAGATTAGGACCAAGAATCATGGGTTAGGAGTTGTATGTGATACAACCGATAATCGATTATCCATCGTATATAGGAGTATGATTGGTTAAGCTTTCCTCAAGGTCAGAATCCTACGTATACATTTCTTAACACAACTAGTGAAGCCGAAAGACTTTTATGTTTCATCTTAAGGTTTGGAGAAATATAAAAGACTAGTGGAAACCGTATTAGAAAAATAAAGTGGAAACATTTAACTTTGTAATATTGTAAGAACATCGGCTATATAAAGATGAAATAATCTACGTTGATAAATTTATGCAATTAATATAATAGATAAAATGGATATCGATTAAAATATACAGATGAACTAAATTAATATTGACAAATAGAAATATAAAATACTAACCAATATTCTTTTACATGCTGACCTATGCAAACGCCTATTTATGCAATCATAAAATACATTTGTAACTTGGTCATTTACAAGCTTACTTGCCTAAGACTGTGTATTGTGTTCAGTGAATTTTAAAATTTAAAAGAAATACAAGGATATCGATATTTGATCCATATACGATCACATATAAATGTTATATGGTGAACGGTCACAATTTGTAATGTACGAAACCTTAACAAAGTTAGTTCATTGAAATAAACAAGTAAACTCTAGTGTGAGATCGTGTATTCAATATAATTGGTTACAATAATGATCTTGTTGTGTTAAATGTAACACTGACCAAAGGAAACATGATTGATCTACGAATTCAATCACTGAAATGTCAGTTTGATCAGTTTATGTAAAGTGTAATTTATTTGATATCCTTAAAAGTTAAGGATGACTAAATGCATGTCTGTAAACAGCTCGTAATGATATTGTAGTAAGGATTTCCTTGGAATAGTTCGTTTGTTTAAAAGGAAACTGAATGTATAAGAATGGATGCAACCAAAGGCACGGTTGGAATGAAGAGAGTGAAGGATTACTTCTGCTTCATAAAGAAACATCGAAAACAAGAATTGTAAAATAATAAATGATACCTGACATTGGAACGAGAAATATGTTTTCTACTCCAAAATGTATTTTCAAATAGAAAAATTATTTTCTATGAATTTTATTTCTTTGAATTTATGATATTTGATTTGAAAATTCTCAACTATAAACCATTTATAGTAAATGAAATACACAGCCTATATAAAGTGGGTGAATGAAGCTTCATATTTCGTATACTATTATAGTAATGGTGGAAATAGTGGAAGCATGTCATATAACACTTATTAATCGCATCAAGTTATGAAAAATTGTTTTTATATTACATATCAAACATTATTTATGAAATACACATTTTTCTTTAGTGTCGAATGAAAAATAGGCATAGTTTTATTTCAATATGAACAATATGAATATTCGTTATAAAATATAACAATATTAGTGGTATTTGTGATGCATTGGAAAATACAGAAGTGTTTAAATTTATTTGTGATTATTTCAAACTATAGACTAGCCACAGTTTGGAGAAATAATTTTTAACTGTATGGTTATGAATTATAAGATACCAGTGAATTATATCTAAAAACAATAAAGGGAAAAGCACCCATTTAATGGGAGCATCATAAGGGGTGATGAACTCTTCAGAGTGATACGTATAGATGTATGTAATCGTAAGTCTAATAATACCAAAAAGTTTCCACATACTTCATTGTATTCACTGATGAGTTATCATAGACATAACATGTTATTTGATATTCATGTAGTATGAATATGATAAGGTAATAGAATATAAAATGAAAGAAAATAACATAATGTGCAATCGAAAATAAAAATGGTTCGATTTGATAGAATATACGAGTATATTGGAAAGTGTTTCGAACATACCTAAAATATGAATAAAGATTCAATCTCAAAAGTCACTCCTCCCTATGATACATAATGATGTATTGATAAAGAATATTTAAATTTTGTAAAATAATGTATGATTAATGGTGAGTGAAGTTAAGTTTAACTTTTTTATAAGGTCGTGTACATAAGAGTAGTACACAAGGTTAAAATTAATTTCATTCAAGTAATAGTTTGCAAAATCGCACAAGATAATGGTTTATAAGAAGCCCTAACATATAATAGGCCATAGAGTAGGCATATGTGAGAGTTAAAAGCCTGTATAATAATTGTTCGTGAGGGATCTTGTACGAATCTCCCCAAAAGGATTTTAGAAACGACTGCCGTTGAATGACCAATTTATGTTTTAAACATAAGTATTGTAAACTAAAATAAAATCGGTTTTATATATAGGGCGATTCACAAAATATTTATGAATGCCTATTCCTTTGCATTGAGAAACGGCCGTTATTTCAAGAAATACCAACTTCATATAATAGAAATTTCTTTTAAAAACTATTAGTAGTAAAATGGTTTTGGATACGATCCAAAGACGAAACTGATTACGTGAGATGAAATGAAATTAACCAAACCTAAAAAAACACAATACATTAGAATATATGATAAATATTCTTGCACATTAAAGAGAAACTATGAATTTTTATCAATATCGAGAATACATAATCTTTAGCGGTCGATAAGACCACCAAGAGTATCGACTCTACGATATAGTATGCCATGCAAATTCAAAATGGATTCCAAGTATAGTATCAAAATATGATTTTTATAATTGTATCCGAAGGGATACGATCCATCGACCATGAATGAGTCTTCAGGGGCAAGATTAATGCAGTTGGAATACAATGGGCACCATTGATAAGAATTACATCATAAATTTCAACTGTTGTTCAACATGCTTAAGTTAATTCGTATTTACTCACGAAATTATTTCTTGGTAATACTTAGTATTTTGATATATATGTGTTGAAATGGAAAATTCTAAATATTAATTTAGAATAAACTGTTTGCACATAACAAATAAAGTGACTCGAAGTCATTGGGAGTGAAATTGAATTTGTAGGTTCTCAGATATGATCCAAGAAATGATACGAAGGTATCATTCTATATGCATTATAATTAAGTAAGGGTTTTGATAGAAATACTAAATAGTTCAATTTTCAGTCAAAATGCAGAGGAAGCATGTGTGCATAAAAAAGAACCACTAAAATGTACATAGATATTTCTAGACTACAAGTAAACAACATATTACCAATTGTTAATGATGTACTTTTGTTGAAATCGGTAATAATTTGGTTGTTTAATACTCGATATTGGATTTGTAAATATATCTTTTATATTAAGTATAAATGATGTTGGAAATGTCCCAAACAATATGCACAGGCACCTTATTAAAATGTTTAATAAGGTACATGTAAGATGGATTCCTCATGCTTTAGCTATAGGAATTATCATACATGTTGTATTGTTTGTAATATTGTGATTTGCATACGTATTTGATACATGAAAGCAAACATCATATCCAAATTAAGATCACCAAATGGTAGTTTATAGAATTCTTGAGTATTTACAAAATACTAGAGAATTGTTTATAAAAATAATGAACTCCTTATGAAGGAGTGTACAAACTCAAACTTCATGAGTGATATTGAGTACAATATGTCAATATTAAATTCATGTTCAAATTTTAATTAAAAAGCTTTAAATTGGAAATGTTCCAAATGGAAGGTTGTGGCTGATTCAATGAAAGGCTAAGTACATTACCTTTAATAGCACCATAATAAAAGCAACGTATAAATATAAATGCACAAATTTAACATCGTGTTACGGATGATTCCAAGGTATTAAGAATAATAAATAATTTTTACATGATAACAATGTAAAGATAAGAGCTCCTAGAAGTCAAGAAACATACTCTGATTAGTTCCACATGATAAAGATAATTTATCAGCATCGGAGATAGTTGATTGATATAGTAGATAATTAGAACAACATGACAGATCTATGCACGAAGAGTCTAACTTGATCAGTTCTTGTCAAACTAATCGAAGGGATGGGATTATGATTCCATAATTAGCCTAAGTGCAAGTGAGAGATTGATAGAGTAGGGGAATGCCTTAGGGGCAATTATGTAATTTGTTATATATATAACTTGATAACCAATCTTGTTCAAAATGAAAAGGTATTTTCTTCCTATTGTATACTTGATATAATGTGTTATATTAATTAATTAGTTTAATTAAAAGTATGTTTAATAGAAAACTCCATAGATTGTATGTTTTGTGATAGTATTTACAAAGTGTTGCAGCCATGATTTATTTAAATGAAATTAAACATATTGTTTTAAATATTTCTTGCCAAGATGCATCGAGATTGGATATCGATACATCCGTTGAGACTAAAGTACATAATGCTCGTAGTATATTACTCATGGCTGCTAGAGGCACTAAGGGGTTATGTACTGATAGTTATTGGATAACTATGGAGTGACTCAATAGTTTTCTATTGGTTAATATAGATAATGTCTAATAGAAAAAATCAATATGATAAAATTATACAGTTCTCTCGACTTGAGTATACTGTTGATCTTCAATGTAGAAGCTTCGCTGTGATTAGAGTTAAATCGTGACACGGTGTCCATCGAATGACTATAGTTGGGTCGAATGGAAGCATTGGAAGTGAAACACTATTCAAGAGAGAATTCGTCTCCTTAGTTATATGAGGTTAGTAGCACGGTCTGTTGACGTCAACTCAAAGCCAAAGTCTCTGGCCTAAGCATTTCAATTAATAGTAATTGTTATTATTGAACCAAATATTGTTTTTGGACTATAGAGTTGAATATGGATGATACTGGAATTTTGACCATTGCCAAATTCTATAATTCTAAAGTGATATACATTTTTAACAAAGAGAATTGGTGTAAATAATTCTCACTATCAGGTAATGCTTAATAAAGTAAAATTTGATTTTACCGAAACTAAGTAAGCAATAAATTTGGCCATAATGTCACATCACCTACTAAGTGACATGTGAACTTTAATACTCGATATTAATCGTTGACCAAATTTGCACCTAAGTATCACATAATCAAAAAGTTGAATGCTTCTTTTACCAATCGATTTAATTAACCTGTAGTTTTAATAAATTAACTAAATTAATTAATATTTATGAAATATTAATTATAAAATTTTATTTCATGTGTTGAGCAATGTTAAACAATGTATTTATAATAGTTATAAATATACTAATCGATATACGATATCGGTACGCGTTTAAATTGCATTTAAATGCAGCGAATATTATTTAGGCTTTAAATGATTTAGAGGCCCATGAGTGGGGAATTTTAGGATGGAATATGCAAGGGAAGGTCGGCCATAATAATGGCTAAGGAGGGGTTGGATTTGTGTTAAAAAGGAGGAGAAAAGGTAAGAGATTCGAATCCATACCTTTTATTCCTTGGTATCACCTCTATTTAAGCATCTCTAAACCCACAACTTCTTTCAAATCTTGAGCCTCCTCTTCATCTACTTTGCTGGCCGAAAATATTTTCTTACCTTGACTAATTCAAGCAACTACAACATAAAATCAAATTAAAATTATAGGTTTGGTGGTAGTTGCATTCAAGATATTAGCATTTTCTGAATTCAGGATTTGATCTAGGAGTGATCTGATTCAACTGTTCAAGGTGTATCTATTAGGCTTTGCGAAAGGTACTAATCCATTTTACAACGATATATTAAAATATATATTGTTCGTTATATCATTTGTCTATTTATATAACAATTAATTATATCACAAATCTGTATAACATTGTGTTGTCTTTATTGGATGAAATATACATGCATATATGTTGAAGAAAATTATATATATATATATATATATATATATATATATATAAATGTTCATGGAAAATAAATTTCCGAATTAAATAATATTATTAAATTGTTTTATAATATATAGATTAAAATAAATTTAATATATAAACACATAAAGTAATATTTATTTATAATTTTTTTTATACTTATATAGTTTTTGGAAATAATTTTTATTTCGTATATAATATATATACTATTAATTAATTGAAAGTTGTAACTAAATGAAATGTATATATATAAACATATAAATTACAAACATGTATGTATACATACTAAAAATTATTTATAAAAAAATAACGTTTAATATATATTCCTAAATTTATTTTGGAAAATTTAAAATATAATTTTATTATAAATTCAAATTTTCATGCAAAATAAAAAAAAGGATTTTTCTGATTTAAAATCGAACCGTAAAAAAGGATGTTTTTATATATAACGTCGACGATATTTTATGTATTATTATATATAAATAAATATTCAATTATTATTTTTGTTAAATATACGTATGAGTATGTTATTTATTTAAACTTATTATATATAATGTTTTTAATTTAATTATATATGAAAATATATAAAAATATTTTTTTTAATATTTTAAAATTTGTATAAATATATTCACACAAAGTTAATATACAATTTCGATTTTAAAATACTAAAATATTCCATTTTGAAGATCTAGATCTAGATCCAAATTTAAAAGTTTGTATTTTAAATTTTAATTTGATATTCATAATATTCTTTTTAAATTTCCAATTACTATATGAAACACACACACATATAGATATGTATATATGCATATATAGTGACAATACACATGTATATTAAGGGACTAATATGTCCATTATAGTGTAAATTCCAATGTCTATATACGTGCATGTTAAACCGTGTACACGTTATTATGTTGCACATGCACGTTCACACATACGCGTATGTGATACACATATCATATTATATGATATAAACTATAAAAATAAAGTTTAAATTCAAATAAAATAATGATTTTATTTAAAATAATATTCAGAAAATTTCTAAATAAATTTAGACTACATAGGCCTATTAAAGATCCAAATTGGTAAAAAAAAATTGAAATTTACCCACTTTCTCTATTGCGGGCTGGCCCGGTTCCAACATAAATAATTTTCTAGCATTTTGTAAATATTTGAGAACACTTTAGACTATCATTAGGGATTTGAATTTGGATTTGATACTTGCTTTATGTATCAAATACATAAGGGAATCATAATATTGTAGAAAATACAAGTATGATAGTTCTATTGCAAATGCATAACGAACCCATCTTACATGCTCCATATTAAACATTTTAATACAATGTTTATATCAATCATTAGTGACATTCCCATCCATTTATACAGATTATAATAGTTGTCATTTTCAAATCCAATGTCGAGTATTAGATAACTAAACTAAATTGATTTAACATGGATACATCGTTAGCAATCATAAGTTTGTCGTTTACTCAAAGTTTTAGAAATATTTTAGGACCTCTTATAGTTCTTTGTTACAAACACACGCTACCTCTGCATTTTGACTAAAAGTCAAACTATTTGAATTCTTTGTCAAAATATTTGCTCGATAATGATGCCCGTCGAACTATACTTTGTATTATTCTTTAGATCCTCTTCCAAACCCACAAATTTAGTATCGCTTCCATTAACCTACAGAGATCTTGGTTGTTAGGTGCAAAGAATCTATCCGAATCATTATTTAGAATTTCTGTTTTGACATATATGTACCAAAACTCAAATTCATACTGGGTGATAATTTTGACAATAATATCCAAATTGATTCAAGCATATTGAATGACGAATCTATTACATTAATTTCAATAGTTGAAATATGTTACACTAATCAACATGGCAACCGCCTTTTCCTTTTTTTCAAAGACATATTTGTGGCCAATGGATCATATCAATTGGGGTACAATATTCAAAATTATATTTTGATAACATACTTGGAATC
Organism: Allium cepa; assembly: GCA_030765085.1. Lineage (NCBI taxonomy): Eukaryota > Viridiplantae > Streptophyta > Magnoliopsida > Asparagales > Amaryllidaceae > Allium > Allium cepa. The sequence continues at coordinate 276,146,070 of CM060928.1, forward strand.
CATCTCAGATTTTCCTATTATGCCATATGATAGAGCCAATACTCTTTATGTCTTATTGACAACTAATGAAATTATTTTTTCGATATTGATGAGAAACTCATAGTTTCTCTTTAATGTTCGAGAATATTTATTACATGTTCTGATAAGTTATGTTTATTTTAGGCTTGGCTAATTTTATTTTATCATACATAATCTATTTTATCTAGATCATATCCAAATCCATTTTATTAACAATAATTTTTACAAGAGAATCTTTCGACATGAAGTCGGCATTTCTTGAAACAATAATTGTTTCTCGGTGCAATGGAATAGGTGCCCATAAGCATTTTGTGAACTGCCTTTATACATGTATAAGACTGATTTTATTCTTGGGTTTACGAAACTTATATGTTTATAACATAAATTGATCAACTAATATTGATCGGTCTCAAACTTATTTGCGTTTATCTACACAATCTGTCAACTTTATTACATGTAATCTTTTGACTTACACAGTCTGTTAACTTCTTGACCTAGGATATGTAGGGATTTTTTATCAACCATTATCTTGTAAACCATGTTTTGGTTGAAATTAAATCTAAACTATGTACATACTCTTAAATACACAACCTTTACGAAAGAAGCTAACTCGACTTCACTCATCATCAAGCATACTTTGTCCAACAAAGCTTGATTACTCTTTATCGATACATCATTATGTATCATAGGGAGGAGTAACCCTTGAGGTAGAATTTATTTGTTTTTTAGGTATTTTAGGAACGCTTATCTAATATTCAATCAAATCGAATTGTTATTTTTATTGCATGTTAAATTTTTCTACCAATGAACTTATCATAAGTACACTACCAGTGTATTAAATACACATGTTCATTTCTATGATAATTAATCTATGAATTTTAACAAAGTAAGTGGATCTGTTTCGATAATATTAGACTTCGAACTGTATACATCTATATATATCGTTCCAAAGAGCTCATAAACTCTTCTGTTGCTCCCATTAAATGAGCGCTTCATCCTTAATCTTCTGAGAGAGAAATTATCATTACCATATGAGTCATAATCAATAACTACTTCTCAAAGGTATGGCTTAATCCATAGCTCTAATATAATTGTAAAATTTTTAGATATTTTTATATTTTCTAAGGCATCACTTTTGTGATGTATATATCATTATTATAGATTTAAAAATATATATTCATAATATTCATATCAATATAAAACTACATCTATTTAGAGTCAATACTGAACAAGTTATTATTTCATAAATAATATTTGGTATATTTATGAAAATAATTTTTCATATCTTGATGCATCCATTTATAATTATCACATGATACTCTCCCACTATTTCCGTCATTGCTATAATAACATATGGAATACAAAGCTTAACTTAACCACTTGTTATGGAATTTTATTTCCTATAATATAACTAGTTTACAGCTGCGAGTTTTAAGATAAAATATCGTGAACTCGAAGAAATAACTTCCATAGTAAACAATATTCAACGTGAAAATACATTTGGAATAGAAATAATGTTTCTTGTTCTATATTAAATATCTTTTAGTATTTTATACAAATCTTGTTTCTAGTGCCTCTTCATGAAGTAAAGGTGACTATTCACCTCTTTATCCCAATTGTATCTAAGTTATATCCACTATCGTACATTCGCTTTCCTTTTAAAATGGTCAAACCATTAAAAATGAAACTCTTACTACAAGACCATAATAAACTCTTTACAAAAATGCATTTGGTCATCCTTAACATTTAAGGATATCGAATAAATTACATTTTACGTAAACTTAGCAAATCGACATTTCAATGATCGTATTTCTAGGTACATCTTGTAGTTCTTGGTCAAGTGCTACATCTAATACAACAAGTTCCTTATTTAATCAATCATATTTAATACACGATATTGTATTATGTTTACTATCTTATTTAAGCTAATTTCGTTGAAGTTCCATACATTGCGAATAGTGACTGTTCACCATTTGAGATTCATATGTGATCAAATACGGGTCAAATACCCATATTCTTGTGTTGCTTTTAGAGTTCAAAACAAATAGAATACAATACATAGTCTCAGGAAAATAAACACACAGGTGACCAAGGTACGAATGCATTTAGTGGTCATATAAATTGGCCCTTGCATGGATCTTGAATTGATAACATGTAAAAAGGTTTATTGGTAAGTATATTTTATATTTCTACGTCAATCTTAATTTAGCTCATTTATATACTTTAACTGATAAACATTTATATTAGTTGCAAAAAATTATTGAAGTAGATTATTTTACTTTTATAGCGTATATTCTTACAATATTATATACAATAAATGAATAATTTCATTTTCATAATAAGGAACCCACTGGATTTTTACGTTTCTCAAAATCCTAAAGAACATATACAAATCTTTCGATTTCTTTAGTGGCCATTAGGACTCGCTTGCCTTGCGATACTAACCTTGAGGACGTTTACAAATCATATGCCTATAAGCAATGGATAACACTTTATCAATTATATCAAATACAACTCTTAACCCATGGTCTCTGTCCTAATCTCGTCTCGACTTTAAGGATTATCACCAAATCGAAAGAGGTTAGTCATTTGTACCCACCATTTCGCAACGACCTAAGTATAATTCACATACCTTGAGAAATATCAACAACTACAAGCATGTATCTTACATTGTCTAGTCAATATATTAACAATAATACATATATCATCCCTAGTTTGAGAAAGATCAACAACTAAAGAGTATGCTGGTAATCTATTAACATATAAATGGTAGAAGACAACTTTATATATTAGAGACTCATAATATTTAATATATTTATATTTAGTGACAACAATTTAATAAATAATTTATTTCTATGAAACACCTATATAGTTTAAGTGTCAGACACATGAAATCATGGTATATGTATGTACCCAAAAACCTAAGTTGGGTTTCTTACAGTTCCATTTATATTATTTTATACATATATAGTCATGTGTAAGTTTAATTTATTTATAACTACTATAATTTAATTAACTTACATAATTATATGTGTCTTATTAATTAAATCATATTTAATAAATCTAAATTTATCGATTTAGTAAACAAAATAATAGTTTTTTCAAAAAAATTAAAATTTTAGTTTCTTCATCCTAAATAATTTAATATGAATAATAACTACAACATTTATAGTTTCATATACATATATGTGTGTGTGTGCATGTGTTTTATAATTAAGATTTAATTAATATATATGTGTGTGCGTGTGCATGTAGATACAACAAGTATTATCAAGTAGCGCATATGTTGGAATACAATGTCCCAATAAATTCAAAGAAAGAAAGGATATCTACAAATTCATATGAAGTTCCTGGGATTGATGTGTTCAAAGATAATCTTACAATATTAGATTTCTTGCTCTTAAATTCTGTGGTGATGTTGTTTTCTTAGATGATAGTTATGTAGCTGATGTGGTATCTCTATGTGCACAAAGCACTTTAGGATTATCACAGTGTGCGAGTAGCATTCAATCTGAGTCTGTGCAGATCCAATCTGTGTTTGTGGAGAACCATGTTAAATTTCTTGATTTTATTTTTCCCATGCAATCAGAGATAGATTGCAAATATGCAAATAGTGATTTTTCATGGGAAGTTCAAATTGAGGATAGTTCATTGTTTCTTTAGCAGGCTCTGTGGATGATGTGATTAAAGAAGGATTATTTTTAATTTCAATTGTTCAATATCTTAAGCTTGGAGGAAAAGATGTTTTCTTAGATGATGGATTTGCAGTGGTTGTGCATAAGCACAATGTAGTGAGGTTGAGCAGTCTGATTGATTGGGTTATAGTCATCGTGAGATTTGTAGCGCAAAAGTATGGGGGTGAGCTCGGTAAATAGGGGCTGATTAACAATATATCAAGGTAAATGTGGTAGTTTTATTAGGCATGGGTTTGACGAATCAGGCATCGTGCGTTGACTTTGTGCTGGGTGACATTTTTGAGTGCAACAATTTGATTGGAAAACTCGATTCTGAGTAGGCTATTTTTTTATCATACTGGATTTTAGATTTATATTGTATTGTTGTCTTGCATCTATAGGTAGATTTCCTCTTTCTCATAACCATGCTTATGAATTGACTCATGCATCCAAACCCAGGAGAAGAAATAATAGGAGTTATTCAACAATTAATATTAGGAGAAGACCTCGTTTAAAACTTAAAGCTTTCTTTTGCTTGAGGGTTGAAGTTATTTAAGAGAATTATCATGGTGATTGTTGTTTTGGAGTATGTATGTGGCTTGAGCAGTTGCAGTTTGTTTTTTTTTTTTTTTGAGGTTTTTTTAGGTATGGTTGTTGAGGTTGAGGTTGTTTTAGATGGAAGTTTATCTTTTTGGAGAAGTTTCAGGCTTTAGTTTCTTGTTAGAGTTGTTGGGTTTGGGAGAGTTTTTAGTTTCATATGCTTTTGGGAGGGTTATTTATCTTTCCTTTTGCATTGGCTTTTTTTTTGCTACCTTCCAAGCTTGTTGGCAGCTCCTTCACTTTTGATGATATATATATATATATATATATATATATATATATATATATATATATATATAAGTACATGTGTGCTCTCCTCTACTACATAGGATCACACATTTTTCTCAAATAATTAATATATATTCAATAATATTTATTCAACTAAACAATTTTAATTATTATTAATTTTATAATTTACTAAACAATTTAAGATTTTATATATATATATACACACGTTATACTATAACACTTATAGTAATACACACATGTATATTAACATATATGTTTAATTTATTTAATAAACTTTAATTAATTAATTACTTATTTTCCACTTAATTAAATTTTAAATAATTTTCGAAAATGTTAATTTATTTTTAAAACAAATATTGAAATACCTTTATAAATTTTATAATTTTTTATATTTTAAATTAAACTTTAAAATTCAAGATATATTTTAATTTTTCAAACTGAAATTTGAAATCAGTTGTAATGACCCACAAATTTATCACTTTCATAAATTATATTCATTTTTAAATTATTCAAATATAGGAAATTTTAACATAGATTATGATGTTTTGAAATAATAATGTTACTCTTATTTTGAATAAGTATTTACAAAAATATATGCTTTGGAAAAATACCGATAAAATGACCGAAAGCCATTTTATCGATAAACAGCTCTTTGACCATCCGACATCGCGCACTGAGCTGGATACATACACTTATTTATCTATATAAGTGAGAATAAGTAATAAAATAATTTATTTTATTTTGAAAAATGAAAAGTATATATGACATCTTAGTAAAGTCGCTATCTTTAAATAATTGATTTTTGAATTTAAATTGAGTTTAAATGATTCAATAATTATTTTAATTATTAAATGAGTCCTTTTAATTATTATATAATGATAGAAATATTATTATTAAACTTGGTTTACAAATACATGTATATTAACTAAGAAGAGAAAAATTGACCTGAAATCGAAATCGAAATTCGTAACGATTCAACGTGTAGAAGTAGCGAAACATTATGGATTATATATGAATTGCATATATACAGATACATGAAGACATTCACATTCACATACACATGGATACACAAATATATACATAACATTTTAATATAAGATATCCAAAAATATCAAGATATTTTCACATTTCTTTAAACCTTAAGCATCATAAAGTCAACCTTTTGCGCATCTTAGTACATGCATATGGCCAAGCACATTAGGGGAGGAGGGGCGTTTCAGTTGAATCATGTGAGGTAAGAGGGGTATGGGATGGTGTGCAAAAAATGATGTATATGCACTTAAATATCTTGATATTTTACTCCTTCCATTTGCCTGCAAATACTCACCATCCATCTCCACTTCCATTCACATCTACTTCTTCATTTTCCTAGGCTTTCCGCTCTATTTTCATGGCTTCCATACATAGAGAAATAATACAAAAATATTTGCAAAAGTAAATTATATGTATGTATATATATATATATATAACTATCACAAAACTCCTCCTTTCCACCTAATTACCCCACGGCCATCACCCTATTCCTTCATAGCCGGACCTTCCTCCCTTCCTGATCAAGGCTGTGAGCACCTACCACTATCCCAAGCAAGGGCTGAGTCATCTAGAGACATTAATGTAAGGGTTCATAAGCTTAAAGTTCGAGTTAGCGAAGCTATAACCATTATAAGTTAACACTTTAATCCAGGTGAAAAAACTCCACTTATATTTATATATATACACTTTGGATGATGATATGATATGTGGTTTAGTTGCTATGATTGGAGCATCATGTTTGGTTGTGAAATATTGTTGTTTGTGTGTAAAACAAGTAACTTTTAAATACACATTGAAATATCACAAAGGAAAGCACTTTCCTATTTACAAAAAAAATGGTGTATATGTAATGCTTAAATCTCCTGAAAATGGTTTAGATTAATTTAATAGTGTTTTATAAACATTTTAAAGTGTTTTAGAAAAGTTTGAATAGAATATTAAATTTAAGTTGAAATAGACGCGTCGCGTAAAGCTACTTCACGATTTCACGCCATAGAAAGTTAAATCCACTTACATGATGGATTCAGTGTCGGAATTCTTTGTAATAAGAATTTTACGAACTCTTATAATCACAATTTTCAAACAAAAGAAAAATATCAATATTTTGTTTAATGGAGTTTGAAATACGAGCAAAACAATTTTTTACAGTAGTCGCGGTTTAGTAGTTCGGAAACCAAGCGACCAATTCTTTAAAAATGATATTTTTAATTCTTTAAAAATATAAAATAAATTATATAAATCTTTTAAATTGTTTTTAAAGAGATTTGAGTTATAAAAATGGATTTCTAAATAATACCAAATTTGTTTGGTCAAATAAGCCTTAAAAGCACTAGTCGCAGCACTTTTTAATAAATTTTGAATTATGGTTTTAAACTTAAGTATTCTTACATAAATATTTTATAAATATTTTAAAATAAATAATTAAGTAAATTAAAAATGATTTGGAGGTAATATAATTTATTTTAAAAGTTTTAAATAAATGATTTAAAGAAAAGCTGTTAAAATCAAGTGATTTAATCTTTGCTCTAAAAACCGATGAGTAGACTAGATTTTCTATTCGTGAGATCCGGATGTAAGATGCGTAAACTAAAGAGATGTTCTTGAGCAACCATCCCTGTCTTACCTGGCCTCATTCCTGGGCGAGGAGTAGATAAGGTCGAAATGTCGGAAATGAGACAAGTATAAAAGATTCAAATATACAAATTTAATTTAATACAACTTGGATTGTGCAGAGATAATCTTCTTATACCTGGCATTGAATTCTGAAGAGGGAACCCGTACTATCCGTGTGAATTTAAAAGGTGATTTCACCATTATTCAACAGATAGTAAAGGTTGAATATGGAAATTGATGTTGAGTAGAGCTAGTATAATTCCTATCGACCCTTTTTAACTTAATATTATTTTCCAATATGACTTATGAAAATGGTTTGGTATTTCCAAAGTTAAAGAGAGGTTCGATGATTTCGTATATATCTGAAAGAAATGTTTTAAAGATATATATCTTTAGAAGACATTATTTTTTATAAAATGAAAGTAATTAATCAAATGATGAGCACCTATGTACTTAATATCTTTTTATCGATGATTGGTTCGAAGAAACCGGGGTCGGATTTGAGTGATTCTTATCCAAAAATCATTTCGAACCAATTTACGTATTCGAAATGAAGACATGGAATGATAATAAATAGAATGTAGGGCTGCTTATCACTGACCGTCGGGGGAATTTCTCATACCATATATATGTGGCGGTAACATCTTCATTTGATCTTCGTATGCAAGTACTAACTCGCTACTAATCTTAGGGGTAATGCTCGACAGGATGTGATAGGAGAGTGCCTTTCGTTTGCCATGTTCACAAACAACTTGTATTGATGAATGTCTGACGTTGCATTTTGAGATCACATTGATTGATCTCTACAAATGTATCATTTGTTTGGTGGCAGAGAAGACAACTTCTTTTAGCTTAACATCCTTTCCTGAGACATACAAGCTCAGGAGTTATACATTTGTAGAAATCAGTTGTGTGATTGTGGATTGGCTATGTAGCGTTCAAAGTGAAATATGTGCTATGAAAGGTAAAGACTCGCACCCAGGAAATGAAAAAATAGAGTAGAAGCACCAGGGCTATGTGGGTCGCACTCATTAGGAGATGTCATCACTTTTCTAGATACCCTCTATAATTTGGGTTGTGATGTATGCTTCAGGATCCCAGTAAAGGTCGGCAATGATCGGGGTGATCACATATTCGGTACTATCAAGAAAGTGATAGGCTGGTCCTGTGTTGCTTTGGGCATCCAATATCTGCACCCTAGGTAAATAACTCTAGAGGTGTATTGTACTGAAGGTAGTCCCTTACCTTATCATTGTATGAAATCCATTCTCCAACAAGTGCCTTCAGACTTAGTTGTAAACCTATTATGCCGTCAAATTTAACCAATGTAACAATTTTGGCTATTTTAATATTTTTATTTGAAAAAAAATTCAAAGAAAGTCATTAGAAATAATACCAATGGATTTCACGTAGAAATGTTTTAGTTATCATAAGGTAAAAACTCATTCTGTGTTTATGTGCGACGTGGTCCTATTGGATACCTTTTGTTTTCAAATACTTGTATTTTGAGTTTCTAACACCAGTCCCATGACTGATCCGAAGTTTATTTCCCTTTCCTTAAACTCTACGTGCCCTATTTTTTTGGGCAGCCTAGTAGTCAGGTTTAGTATGGAGCAATCTGGAAGAGCTCAGAGCATGGAGTTAGAAGATTATAGTAGACTATTACCTCTTTTTCCACCGCACTTGTGTATTGTTTTATTCCACGTTTGTACGAACTAAGACTTATAGCTATCCATGTTTAACTCTGATAAATGTATTTAAAATTTCTGTTGTAATGATATTATATAATCAAATAATATATGTTATTCCATTCATGTAAAATTTTGTTTCATCTTATTTTCTTTTTACCCATAAGAAAACAGGTCTCCGGAACTCAAATTTGCGGCACATGAATACCAAGGATGTATTAGGATCGAATTTTAAAGGTCGAAGAAACGGGTCTATACATCAGTACAAGACCCAAATTAATTTGGACTTTCATTTTGGTCAACCATTTAACGGGGTTAGAAAATACATGATTATTCAAACACAAGCCAAGACTCTAATTCTTTAAGAAACCCGTTAGATAGATAGGAGTAATTAATTGTCTAATGTGTTGACTAATTCAGACCGCATATGTTAATGGGCTCTGATACTATCGAACGATTTGCCCTAAACTCTTTTGAAGTGACAGTAAAGGCCCGCCTTTTTGGATGGTTTAAATCAACGAAAAACCACACACGTTAGACTCAAACCATTCAAAAGGGAAGATTGTTATGGGATAAATAAGAAAAAGCAGAGAAAGAAAGAAAACAATACAGAATCTCGCAGCGGAATGACAAAATATGATAATTAAATAAATAGTTCATGAAGCTATTTATAAATAACATCGATTATACTTTTACAATACAGATCAGAGTTACATACAATAAGAATAAATAATAAATAAATGCAGTGGAACAACACGATGCAGTGGGATAAATATAATAAATAATAATGGTATAAAATCTTCGTCTTCATCCTCCAGAAAACAGTCCTCAATAACTGAAAAGTTCAGACGGACCCGAGTGAACTGAAAAGACAAAACATTCAAGTCAGAACTAAAAGATCTTATGTAAGTTAAATCAACAGTAAATAAATATGAGTGTAACGGCGTCAGAGATGTTTACAGGGTCTGACATCTTCTATCCAGTGTCTAATGTGAGTGCAATAACTTAAGAGATGTTTAGGATTTCCACCTTCTAAGGATCGTTAAAATATCGACTATGTAGTACAATACGCTATTATAATAGTGTCTGCAGTAAAGTAAAGTATTAAAATAGCTTGAACGCATTACCCGTATCCACCTTAATATATTTTATATATTCTGAGAGTCTATACAGTACCGTACGCTCCTCCATGAGGCTTACCCAGAGTGCACTCCATAGGTATAGTACAAAACAAACTCGTAAAAGGCGCGCTAGGGCATGTGAACAGGGAACTAGAGGCAATGTCAGGGTATATATACCAATTGCGGATCCAGACTGGTGGTAACGCATAGCAGTTACTGTCTACCTCGGAACACACTCCCATAATCAAAATCAAGAGGTGGCCACCAAATCATCACAAAGTCATAATATGGTATCTGTAACAACCAAAAATTTGACCGCTTTAAAATATACTATTTAGAGTGATTTATAATGTTAAATATAAAATGTTTATGGTTTAAGTAATATTGAATAGGATTTGGAATAGAAATATACATAAAAATAGTAACATTTGCTTATTTCGACAAAAGTGACAAAATGCTAATTTCAGAAAGGTAAGTTTCAATGGTTAAATAAATTATTTTAATTGATTTATGAGTGTTTATATTTTTAAATAACATTATAAAATTTTATTTTTAAGTTTGGTTTACATAAATAAATAGTTTAACTAAAACGTCGAAATGTGTCCGTAAAACTTTTTGTCGAAATTCAACGTTTTGTTCAAAATAAGTTGGTGCAACGTTGTTGCATCTTTGTTAACATGTTTTAACATATATATTACACATTTTAATAACTAAACATGTTAACTTTTACAAATTATGACTAGGAAACTTCTAGAACATCATTAAGGAAAGCAAGTAAGTTTAAGAAAAGTCAAGAGTAAACATCAAATCCAAATAACATTAAAATCCAACAAAATAATTACTTTTCTTGACTTAATCTTTAAGTGACTAAGACATAAAGTAGGGATGTGAAAGATGATGTTAAGTATTAAAAAAGTGAAGATTGCTTTAGGTTGAAGCAAGGTTAGTTTGGTAATTTGGTAAGAGGTTAAATTTGTAAAATTCCATTCCATACTTTTTCTATAAATACCCACCTCCTCCTCTCATTTCATTCACACTTCTTCTTCTTTTCTCAAGCTTCTCCATCTACTTCCTCTCCTCTTTAATGTCTTCCATACCATATAAAAAAATTGTAAAGAAATAATGTCAAAATATTTACAAAATACTCAAATAAAATCGATAACCATTCTCTTCAAAATCAAACTCTTCTTTTTTCATATTTTATCTCTTCTTCTCATAGCCATAACTTTCTCAAAACTAACCCAAATTGGAAAATTCTTGCTTTCAAACTCAAGAAAATTTAGTTGGCTATAATTATCATTTCTTTAAAATCCAAGCCTTACTATGGAAAAATACTTCTGTTTCTTATTATCATAACTTCCAAGAAATGATTCAAATAAAGAAATTTTTTTCAGATCATATAAAATTCCAGTGGCTACAACTTTTATTTTGAGCACTTCTTCCAATTTTGAACTTAGCTCTGTCAAAGTTTCAATTCTTTGCAGTGCATTATTGGGCATCATTTTTTGTTAGTCCAAGAATACCCTCTCTTTTTTTAATCATAACTTCCTCATAACTAGTCTAAATTTATTGTTTATTTTTTTTTAAATTTAAGAGAAAATAAATTGCAACAATTTTGTAGTGAACTACTTTTTCAAATTTTGAGAGTAAGAGGGTCGAAAACTAAAGTGAAAATGACCTATTTTCGGGTCTAATTTTGAGAATTCAAGGTCAAAGCTCCACCACTTCTTCTCTATATTTTCGACCAACCTTCCTTGGCCAAGCACTAGGAAGTAGAAAATTGGGCTTATTTCGATTTGGTTTCAAAGAACGGTAGGAAGTATGGGATAGATCTTAATTTTCTTGCCTTAAAGTTTGACGGAGTGGAATCCAAAGTGAGTTATTTCTTCCTTTAAGTTCATTAAAATCTTTGGTAAGTTGAAGGAACTTTAAGTATCAACTGTTGTTTGGAAACCCTTGTTGGGTGCTTGTTTATTTTGTTTGCTAAAAAATTGTTTTGATTTCCTTGTTTGACTATGTTTGGATGGTTAATTAAGTATTTTAAAATTTAGATATTAAATACTTAATGGGGCATGCGGAAACAACTAGTACACGTGTTTCGTATGTGAGATCCAAGGAGACTTGGGCGAGGATGGAACATGTCGAAGGGAAAGTCCAGGGCTCCAAAATAAATGTCAAATCATTTTAAACCAAGATAAAATAAAAGTGTTATAAATATTTGATAGAATGAGGAGTTGATTTATCATTTATTGTTGTGTTTATTTTGTTATTTGATTGTTTGGTTGTTTAGATTACGCTCGACAAGTTTATAAGCATTGATTTTTATTTACAGATTATTGACTTTGCTCAACCAGTTTATGAGAAATTAATTATCCATATGCATGGACTAGGTAGAAAATAATTGTAATATAAACACCATGTGATTTATTTCATTTTTTGACTATAAGGTGTGTATGGGTAATATTTAGTTCACTTCAATCTATTGAATTGTTTTGAAAATTAGTTTTCAAATGGAAACGTTATGAAATGTTTTCCCTTTAAAAGAAATAGAAATGTTTGGTAATAAATATTTTTAACTTATATTATACAAAAGTGATTTATATAAGAATGGTTTTATAAAAATGTTTTATGAAACTGAAAGAATTTCGAGGACTAAACCCGATGGTTTTAAGATGATTTTTGAACAGATTCGGGAAAAGAAAATTATTATAGATTTGAAAGTACTTATGAATATTAGTTTGAAATGATTTATCGCTTCGGGATATTAAATGATTTGTTGTGTTACCGATGATTCAGGTAACCCGTAACTAAACAGTGGGCATATGTTTTTGGTATACTCAGATTTTTGAATAGTGGGATGTGTTTATTTATCGATTGTATAAAGGCTGGGACCTAATTGCCTTGTTATTGGGAGAAACCTCCCGATCTGGTTTTATATGGTCTAATATGCTCTTATTACAGTATTTGGGATTTCCAAATAAACTTTTCAAAAGTGATTTGATTTGAGATCCTAAAGTGAAGTATAATTTGAATATAAAAGATATATATATTTCAAAAGTTTTGAAACAAGAATTCGAGAATAAAGTCCAAAGAGATAATTTTCGTAAAGGTAATTAGATTTGAAAATCAAAAAATTGAAGATTAAGCCTATGTAGATAGTTTTTGTAATTGCATATTGTTTGTTTCATCATAGGCTCCACGAGTCCTATTTGCAATCGGAGAACTAAGTTGGCTTGATCTTGTTATCTAATTGAGTACCCAATTAGATAGGGGTACGTAGATAGTCACAAGTGGTAGTGATGCAGCCCCAATAATTACATAACATTTTTCTGTTTATTGTTTGCTATATATTGTGTATTGATGTATTTTTCCTGCTTACTATTTTATTCTGCATTTGTCATGTTATTGTGTTAGCAAAAATAACTATTATTGTCTCTCTCATTAGAACTATTATTGTCTCTCTCATTAGGGTTGTGCAGCGGTAGATTTATTTGTATTTGTATTTGGTACATATTAAAGCACACCTAGTAGATTAAATTGATTACTCTGATAACTTTTAAGGTTGAAATTGTATCCTATACATTTAATAATGTTGAATATTTATCAAATATTATGTATTTAGTTGGTAGTTTTCATTCGTAGTTTTACAATGGATGTGTTTTTCGGTGATTCTGATTAGTCCGAAATCCCGGGTCGTTATAGTATTGAAGAAATATGTTTGGTTGGAGGTGTGACCTCACTTCGCCCAGCATGGCTCCTGTTTAAGTCATATTAAGCTGGCTCACGAGAGTCAGAGTCACGTGAATCCCTCGAATAGCGGCATGTCCTTCAGCCTTTTGATACAAAATTACGGCACAGACCTGCCACTTTTAGACTTAGTTGAGAGTGAAAGCTTGTATTGTTATTGTGGTTTTTGGGCCACGACACGGTTTCTACATCTAGTTGTTACTTAGAAACTATGTCGTAGTTCTATTTGTTAAAGTAAATACGAAGTCTCTAGGTTGATTCCTACACCTTGTAGCCATTTCAGGTTATAGTGTCGATGTTACATTGACTGAGCAGGTGTAGTCGTTATATCTTGTCGTAGCTTCATATTATTTTGGCATGGTACCATTTGGATTTCATTTTTTTTCTTTTTCTTATTTAAACTTTTATTATAGGAGCAGTTCTTTCAGCTCGATGCTGTTATTTATTTGGCTTTGATTGTATTTGGAAAAATATGGGTATAGCACATTCTTTCATATTCTAGATCCAAACCATGCATTTTCAAACCTTTTTACTCATTCCATGGTTGTCCATAACGAGGCTTGATGGATCCTTCAAGTGTTCCAATTAGTAATTAATTATTTTTAAATCAAATTCAGATGTTTATCGATATCGAATATTGATTAATACTCATATAACAATTTAAATATTAATGTTCGCACTTCACCTTAGCTAGCGGTGTGAAAGTTTAGCCAAATTTATCGTTTATACTTGTTTTCCAATAAAAATCCAATTTTAAAGTTTTAAAAGGTACCTTTTAGTAATAATTATTTACTCCAATTCTCTTCGTCAACACTACATCACTTTCGTACTTAAAGAATTTGGTTTTGGCTGGTTCGCATTTAATATATTAATACTGTAAAATCTATGATTCAATAATAACATTTATCATTAATCATATTTATTTAGCCATAGACTTTGAGTTCAAGTCGACTACAGTTAATCATGATACTATCCTCGTATAACTAAGGAGATAAATTTTCCACTGAATGGTGTTTCACTTCTAATGCTCCAACTGAAGCCAAATTGTAGTCATTCGATGGACATTATGCCATGATTTAACTATAATCAATGTGGAGTATTCACACTAAAGTTCGACATTATTTTCAAGTCAAGATAACCGTGTAATATTGTCACTTTGTGATTTCATATTGACCTTAGTTATTATTAACCATTAGGAAATTCCCAAATGATTCATTTCATAGTTATCTAAAAACTAGCAATATGTAACCCCTAGGTGCCACAGCAGTCATGAGTGGTATACTGCTCAACATTTAGAGAGCGTTACACACTCTGGTCTCAATGGATGTATCGATATCCTTTTTTGAAACAACTTGAATAGAAATTTTTAAAATAAAATTCTATCACATATTTTGATTAATTGCTCATGATTACAACCATTTGCAACCACAATCATATCATTTCATTTAAGGATTTTTCTTATTTATACAATTTTAATTAATTATATCACCATATAAAAAAGTACATAACAGAAATCAAAAACCTTTATAATGAATTAAATTGACCACAAAATTATATATTTGTAACAAATTATATAATTTTCCATAAGGCATACTCCTAACTCTCTCAAATGTAAATAAGTAATACAATACAATAAAATAAAAAGAGAGACATTAGGAATTTTATACTAGTTCGGATTCGCAGTCGTATATCCAATCCTGTAACATAATTTACACTACACAATTGCAATCCTATGGGTGGCAACTAAATCTATACAACTTAGCTTTGAATCGGGTGGCAAGTACACATATCCTGATTTTCCATAGATGGCAGAACACATATTACCTCTTGACTTTCCACGGATGGCCAAGAACGCTTAGAAAATCGTGAATTTTTACGTGTGGCAAGATACCCCTTTACCATTCAAGTAGTAGAGTAATTCTAAGAAATCATATCGTTCGAATACATAAATCTTGTAGTCTGCAGTACAATGATCTTGTAGACCTATGGTGGCAGTTTGTAATTGAAGTCATTGAGGAATGGGATGAAATCAGAGATAGAATGGTAAGGAATTCAATTAACAACTCTTTGATCTTTTGTGGCTTGCGAATTTGTAAAGAGTGAGAGTGAATGATTATGAATTCAATGAGTGTATATGTAAAATAGTAAGAGATCTTGATCATAAAGTAGTAGATAAGAAAGTGTAAGAGAAGAGGATGAGGATTATTATAAAAATTCATTTTCTAGTCCTTTATATAGAAGATGAAGAGAAGTGTCTTTTGTCAAAAGGTGAAAGGATGTATTTATTTGTTTAAATTCAAAGGTTGCACCAACAGCTAGTATGTCTAAATACCCCTGTTGTTTTTTAAGAAACTCATTTATGACTAATATGTAGGAATATTTTTCTAGAGTATGTCGACACATGCTAGTTGATTTTGAATTTTTTTTTTTATAAAAATTGCTTTATAGACTTTATAACTTTTAAAATCAATAATTGTGCTTTGATAAAAAGGCTTCAGAGATAAAAATAAAGATCTTTGGAAAAAAGATTTCAAAGATATGCTAAGGGATCTTTAACAAATATTTATAACACTCTTTACACATAGTTTCGACTAATTAAAAGTCTTGCTTACAATCTTTGTTTCTTGAATCATTTGTATCCTCCTGGCCTTTGTCCTTGAATCTTATGTATTCTCCTGGTTTTGTTCTTGTCTTCTTAACCTTGATTCCTCTTGGTCTCTTTGATCTGCTTAATTCCTCTTGGTCTCGTTGAACTTCTTGATTTCTTTTGATGTACAATTCACACGTATCATTGCAATACTTCTGAGTAGCATACTTGTATTTCCTGTACTATAGTCTACACTGCTTGAAAAGTTATTGGAAACAATATTTATATGGTTATTGTCATCAAAATCCATGTCTATGGCATTAACACCTCTGACAATCACAGTTTGCTCCAGTTTTGCTTCTTAGCTTCTCTCACTTAGTAAAGTATTTTTGATTACTATCGTTTCGTTATTTGCAAATGATGCACCTAACACTTGAGAAGCCTTTTTGCATGAGTTACATCTATCAGCAATCTTTTAAACTCTGGTTTTAGCCTTCTTTTAAGTTATTACCAATTCCTCCAAATAGTTTTTTACAAATAAATTGGATAGTTCAACTTTTCAGAAAAATGTTTATTTCTTGCTAGGATCAGCTGTAGTGGATTCCATATGTAAATTTTTAAAGAAGAGAAGATTAGAATGAATTGTTTTGGAGGGAGAGAGGCATTGGAGGCTCAATTTGTAATGGCATGTGAGGGTCTTTTTTACACCGAACGCAATTGAGTTTACATTCGATGTAATCTTTACGATCTGCTTTCCATTCCATTTTAGAGCTACCAACCACTTTCAAAATAAACACAGACATGACAAATACGTCGGATGTAAACCCGATACATTCCACCTGTTGTCCACTTTTCCATTAGCCTTTTCTTTATCCCTAAATGCACCCTTTTGGCATCTCTAACAAAGGGTTATACATTACAAAATGTAATATGTAAACCCATTCACACTGCAACAAAGTGTATAATTTGTAATTTGCCACAAATTCAAGCGAAGGGGTTAAATATATGTAATTTGTTTGCATGCATATTCAACAAGCACCCAATTTTCATATGGCCATTGAACAAGTGCCTAAAAACAACTACTTTTTAATGGCCACTTCAAATAGCTATCTCTCTTCTTTCCCTATAAATACTATACACCACATTATCTTCTCTTTTCACAACAACAATCTACTACGCCAAAAATCATTCTACTCCCACTTCTCTTCAACAAAAATGTTTTGTGATTTCAACGCTGATGCCACAAGAGGGATTCAATTTTAAAGACACTACAATTTTGATTGGAGGAGAATTCACTACTGCTAGTTGGACTTCAATAGAAAACTATGATTTTTTCAACATTTGATGTGCACTACCAACCGATCCCATCCAAGGTGCCGACCAAGTGGTGATACTTTATGTGAAAAAATTATAAATTGTTATAATCGAAAGAATATTGATCATAAAAGATCGCATTTTTCAATCAAACATCGTTATATAAAAATTAATCGTCAACACAGACATTTGGTTTACAAATGTTTAAGTTAAATCAGATGAATCGTAGTGGTTTTGGAGATGAAATGCATTTGATAAGATTAACTAATTTCATACTTTTACAAATTATGTTATCATTCTTTTAACTTGACATTATTAGAAATCGGCATTGTTAAATTCATAGTTAGAACTAAGAATTCCAAAGGCGCATGTCAGATCCATTATCGATTACATGACTTACCCCGATAAGCTCTAATATACGGCTTCGGACAGTTCTTCCACTCCCAATGGATAAAGTCTATACTATCCAACATTTCTGGCTATCTTCCACTACTTTGCATCTTCATTAATCTTGCTATGTTAGCTTTGTTTGGTATTCATAAGTATTGATCATTGTATATGTCAACGTTAGCTTGGTAGAATTGGTCCAAAGCTTTAAGTATTGTGCTTTACCCTAGGTGCAAACTCTTGACATGCATGTAAATGTGCATATTTTTACTTTCATATTTAATCTAATTTGATTAAATAAATGAGCATATAGGGTATTTTACATATTTAAACCAAAATTTAAATTATTTTCAAATCATCACTTATTCATCTTCATATATAGGCCAAATAGTCATTATTGTGTGTGAATTAACTTGAGAATATTTATTTGCACATGCTATTTTTATTTGTAGGAAATTGGATGGAAAAATATGAAGAGGTTTCATATAAATATGCATGCAAAAGAGAAGGAAACAAAGGAATGAAGAAATAAATCAATTCATGCAACATGAAGGACCCCACCTACCCATTTACCATGATCAACAATTAGGAGCTAATGCATAAGTTATTGGAGATTAAAGTTACATGCACGTCTAATGGTGGACTATGCTCGTGCTAATGACAACTTGATGAACATACTTCCTCAATGGTAATTTGGGTAGTCTTCGAAAATATGAATTAGGGTTTTAGGCATGTATAAATGCCCCTTTATGTTTCATGTAATGAAGCTCTTAGCTCTTAGAACCACCTTCTAGTTTAGTTTAGTGGTAGCAACAAATTATATGAGAAATAAAATAGCTTCCTAAGCCTTTTCTTCTTCTTTGTTTTTATTTTATTTTTCATGCTCATTTTTATTTACATGCTATTTTTCCTTTCATGTTAGTAAGTAGCTTTAATTTATGCAAATAGTTTAGCTCTCTTTTTATTTTAATTAGCTTGCGCTTCTTTTGTTTGCTATGTTTAAATCTACATTTGTTGAAATGATAACAAATATGAGAAGCCAAAACCCTTCAATTTAGAGGTAATGAAGCTCTCTTAATCATGTAGATTTAATGTAACAACCCATAATTTTGTAAATATTTTTAATTAAGTTTTTATTTGAAAACTTTAAATTTTAAATTATTTAAGATTGAATGTGTGAAATTTTCTAATGTAAATTTGGAATTTGTTTGTAATTTATTTTCCAAATACAATAAAATAAACATTTGTGAAAATTATATATTTTGGTCAACTCTGATCAAATTTAGAATTTCAGTTTAAATTTCGAAATGTGAATTTTTAAATTTTAATCTTTTTCTTTGAAGCAGAATATAATTCTGATATCTGTCCTGCTTTTTGTTTCGTTAAATTCTGATTTATACCTTTTAAATTGGATAAAATACAACGTTTTACGCGCAATTTTTTTCTGTATTTTACTCTCTATTTTTTTCTAAGTTCATTTCTCTATTTTATTTTACATTACATTTTATTTTTTTGACTTTTATTTACATATTGGATTTTTGGTTGACTCATCTTTCATAAATGACTTGGAGAAATTTAAGAGATATATGTTACACGCTTTAAATTCTTGCCTTTTTGTTTTCCTAGCATTTACACTCCATAGCCATTCACTCTTGTCATTCTTGGCCGTGTATTCCTGTCTCAGTCATGTACAAGAATACTTCTTTCTCATCTCAATATCCTCATTTTCCTTTGCATTTAACAATAAAATATATTGTAAGTTTCTTTTCCGTAACTCATGCCTTTCCTTTTCTTAACATTCACTCCCACTACTTCCTAGCCGTGCATAACTCCATCTATTAGCCCTGAGAAACATCTCATTTCCCCATCTCTTCGTTTCTTATTCACAGCTAAGAAAAGAAGAAAGAAAAAAATTAAATACATCAAGTTATTTGTTTTATAGTATTGCCTCTTTATTTTTCAAACCATTCAAACACTTGCCTTTTATTGCCTAGCCTCTTTATTTCTTACCTTAGCCATTCATTCCTTTAACCTAGTTACCACTCTCTCTTTTTATTTCACGTACAAAGTTTCTCATCTCCTCATCTTTTTCATTTGCATGAAGAAAAAGAAAAATAATACAAGATCTAAAGTCATGGCTTCCTTCTTCTTTCTCCTCGTTTTCATTTTGTTTTCTTTGTTTTCCTTCAAGCTAGGATCGGCCTCCACCTCCTAGCCGACCATACCACCACTCCACCACCACTATGCCGACAATCACCATCTCCTCCATCATCCCAAACCCTAGCCGTGATAATTAAAGCAAAGGTTATGTCATATTTATCTCATATTTCCCATTGTTTAATCTATATTCTTTTGTATTGCATCATACTTATGTTTTTTATATATGTTCGCATACAAAATTCGGATCGGACTTTTCATTCACTCAAAAATTACAGCCATGCTTTGTCGTGCCTTTTCGTGCTTTGCGGAGTTTAGATTTGGGTTTGAATTTCAATTCTAGCTTTAAAAAGATGAGTTATTCACTCTAGAAATTACGTACTTATACAATTGTGAAATGATGACAAGTGAATTATATAAATTATTATGCTATTTTCCTACCTACCTCTGATATGCTTATATGATGCTAAATGTTGTTTATATACCTGTTACATCATCTGATATAATATTATATGCTTTACTGTTATTTTATTCCCGTTTATCACTGCAAGTTCCCTATCACTATGGGTTGAAATGATACATACCCGAACAGACTTTAGAATAAGGAAAAATCATTATGAGCTGAAATGATAGGCTCGAGTGATTTTTATTGTATTTATTTTACTTGGGATTGCGGGTTTGAAATTATAGACCCCGAATTTTCTTTTTAAATTACGGATTGAAATGATACATATCCGTATCACTTGACCTAGGTTAGAAAATATTATACACGCCCATGGTTATATTTTTAAATAATATTTTTTCCAAAATTTTATTAAGCATTTTTAAATAATATTTCCCTTAAAATATTTTTAAGTATTTTGAGTTTTATAAATATATGAAGCTTTTAACTTGAAGTTTGATTTAATGCTTTAATTATAAATGTGTATTGGTTTTTCTGTAAGTTAAAATTTATAAATTAATAATTGGTTTTAAGTTGAATTAAAGATCTTTATTGATGATAAATAACTTAATAATTAAGTTTGACCTAATATGGAAGTTGTAAATCTAACCTAGAAATTGTTATGAATTTTACTTTATGAAATGGACATGGTTTGTATAATAAATGATGTATTTTGAATGGATAAAATGGAATACAGTTTCAATTGGACATTTTGTAATAAATTTATTTAACTAGAAAATCATAGTTAATCGATATCTAAATGAATAGATCTATAAAGAAAATTTGATTGTTATATTAACTATGATAAAATATCCTTTTGTGAAATGTTATGTTTTGTAGGATAAATAGCTATGACTTTAAAATGGAAAAATGTAAGTTAAAACATACATGTGAGATGTTAATTAATATTTTAATTGATTAATATAACAAATGTTCTTTACTGTAATAACAAAAATGAAAGAAACATGTAAAGTTTTACTTAATGAAAGAAACATGTAAAGTTTTAATTAATGTAATATTGATTAAAATGATAAATGCTCCTTGTTGTAATCAAAACATAAATTAAAATGTACATTTGATAATGTAAGTTTAATTAATGTAATATTGATTAAAATAATAAATGCTCTTTACTATGATAAAACTGTAAATTAAAACGTACATTTGATAATGTAAGTTATAGTTAGTGTAATATTGATTAAAATGATAAATGCTCTTTATTGTAATAAAAATGTAATTTTGAAAACATACATGTGACATGTAAAGTTTTAATTAATGCAATATTGGTTAAAATAATAAATGCTCTTTACTATAATAGAAATGTAAATTATAACGTAATTCGATAATGTAAGTTTTAATTAGTGTAATATTGATTAAATGGTAAATGCTCTTTACTGTAATAGAAATGTAAATTAAAACACACATTTGATAATGTAAGTTTTAATAAGTGTAATATTGATTAAAATGATAAATGCTATTTATTATAATAACTGTAATTTAAAACGTACATTTGACATGTGAGTTTTAATTAATGTAATAGTGTATTTTAAATTGATTAAAATGATAAATGTTCCTTACTGTAATAATAAAATGTAAGTTGATAATGTACATTCGATATGTATGTTTTAATTAATGTAAATGACATATTTTAAATGATTAAAATGATAAAGTTTCTTTATTATAATAATAAATGTAAGTTATTAACGTACTTTTAACTTAACATAAGAATTTCAGCTTTAAATTGGATATTACAGTAACAAAGTTTATTTAACTATAAGGCTATGATAAAATGACCATGTTAAAATTTGTAAGTATATAAATACTTTGATTATATAAAATGTTAAAGTGGAAAGTATTACATTCCAAAAAAGCTATGATTTTCATAAGTATTACTTTTCCAAAATGCTATGATGTCTTAAGGTTATGTTTTCGAAATGCTATTATTTCTAAAATGTAATGTTTTCGAAATGCTATTATTATAGAGGTTACATTTTTAAATTGCTATGGTTTCTAAATTACTATGATTTTAATGTGTTATAATTGAATGTATAAATTTTGGGAGTGTTACAACTTTGAAAATGAATATTACTTTTCTAAAGAAAAATGATACTGGGTTTATATGGTTTTGAAATGGATATGTTTGATATGAAATACAAACCATTTGAAAATGAAATAACCACGAGTAATAATAACGTCTGGTTGTTAAAGAGACCAGGATCGAAAGTTGTCATACTCTCTGCCAACTCTGAAAACCACTTTAATAACCGTGTACGTGGTGGAGATTCCAGAATGAAGTAGGATGGTGGCGACATCCTATTGAGTGTGAACGTGGACCCGACTCCCGTGAGTTGGCATAAGGTGGCTAAAACGAGAGTAATCGACGGCTAATGAGGTCGCTCCTCTGGCCGGACACACTCCTTCGATACTATATTCTGACTTGGAGATTTATTTGGTGGCCACTTTTGATTCTTTGATTTGGGGGTGTGGCTCGAGGTGGGTGATAGTAGCTGCTACATGTTACCACCGGCCCGGAAGTGTAATTGGTATATCTACCCTGGCATTGCCTAGTTATGCCTTGTGACCTACCCTAGCGAGCCTTATACGAGTTTGGATTTCTCCCGTAGCTCATGGAGTATCCTCTGGTGGCTTCTCGATCAGGAGGGACTAAGATACTGGATGGACTACTGGGACTATTACGTATTAAGGTGGAAAATGTAAAGCCTTTATGCTATTTAAAAGTAAGTTTATTTTACTTATATACATTATTATAATAGTGAAATATTACTACATAGTAAATAGTTTAATGGATCCTTAGAGAATGGGCGGTCCCAAGCATCCTTTAAGTTACTTGTACCTTATATTACAGTTTACTTGAGTTGGTTTACATTGTATAAGTATGTATGTCCTGACTCGAGTGTTTTGTGTTTTGCTTTACGCTCGGTTCAGATTGAGTGATACAGCATTAGAGACTCACCTTCGGAGTTCGAGCTTTGCTTGAAGATCCAGCTATCTATTTCAACTTCAATATTCAGTTGATTCCAGTGATGTATTCAGCTTTGTACTTGATCATTGTATTGAACTTCTATTGTAGTTTGTTAACTCTGATGTATATATATAGTAGCTTCATGAACTACTATTTCTTTACTTCCGCTGCATTTTATTACTCTGTGTCTGTGATTCTACAATTTATTTATTTGCTGTATATTCTGAGATTTGCGAAATTCAAATTAACAATTCGGTATTTTGAGCTATTCAAGTCCGACATGTGCGGATGCGAATGGTTGAAAATAGCGGGTCCTTACGTTCAACATATTTGTTAATTTATGATCTCTTTTTGTGCTTAATGGAATGTTTAATGTGGTAAATATTTTGTTGTTTAGCTTTGAATTTGATAGCCTACGTTGTTGACACCAAATAGGTTATGCTTAAACAAACATAAGCACAAATTACATCTTCATCTACATATGATGTTGGTAATGAAGTGGATTTTTGAATCAAAATTCTAATCAATAGTAAATAGATCATGCTTAGAATAGATTTTATTTTTAACTTCATTATCATTTTTATGAGAGTTGAAAAGTGGTTTGGTGGGTGTGTTAAAGTTTGGTGGTTTATGTTTAGTTAATTAATAGCAAAAATAGATCATACTTACGATAAACACATCAACTAATTTCACTAATGACCAAAAGAGAGAGATCATAATTTTATTGTGTTGATTTATGTGATCATGAGAGGGGATTTGCCTCTAAATTGCCTTTTACTCTCATACTTTTATTCACTTTCTTTTGTTAGTTTTTTACATTTTTTAGCTCAAACAACTTCAAACTCTTGGTTAATTTGATTGAATAGAATTTTAAATCACTTCAATTCCCTGTGGATCGATCCGTACTCGCCACGTACTAAAATTGTACGCTATGCGCTTTTGGTTATTTTTATCACAAAATTTTTCGAAGATTTTCTAACTAATAGAAAATTAGCCGTTCACTCTCATCAAGAGAGTCTACTGGTCCAGCATATGCAAGCATTCTCAATGCAGCAGTCATCTTTTGGTGATCAGTCAAACCCTAGGTATGAGATGCAGTGGGTTTGAAGACAAAGTATTTATCATGTCATTTGATGCATTGTAGAATCCTAAGGAATAAAGGTCGGCGCATTCGAAATCTTTTTCTAAAATCATCATCGATGTAAGTAGAGTATGGAATAAAACAGGCTTTCATCAGTCTTTCATTATACCAAAAAAGATTACGGTTTTTGTAACGACAACCAGCAATCGATCCATTAAGTTGCCCACTAGATTGGCTAGATTTTTGTACATACGCTACTAGTAGTCTCTTTCACAATGATAATGATTTTCCATCATTTCATCGTTGCTATCTTTACTATCGTCGAAGGATATAAGTTCTTCGACTGACATTATTATTGTGCTATTGAATAGAAATGAAAGAGTACTATGAATTTGAATGAATAAGATTTAACAAGATTAGTGTGGGTACTTATAGTTGTCAAGTATTTGGTTCAGTGTTCCATCATGTCGAATACTATGACCATGTTGTCTATTTATCTACATGCGAACCAGTTCAATGTGGACAGAATGACTCTGTATCCTATCATTTCAAACACTATAATCACATTTTCTATTTGTCAGCATGCCAATTGGTTCGGTGTAAATAGAATAGCTTGGTGTCATGTCATGTCAAACATTGTAGCCACATTTTCTATTTTTGTGCACGCCAATCCATTCAGTGTAGACAGAATGACTCAGTGTCCTTCCATGTCAATCATTATAGTCATATTGTCTATCAATCTGCATGTCGATCAGTTTAGTGTAGACAAAATGACACGGTGTCATGTCACATCAAACATAGTGACCACGTTGTTTATTTATGTTTTGTGGTATTGTATATAAATTGCCATACTACTCTGCACTCATGTTTAATCACTATAATATAGTATACAAAAATGCTGGATTACAACCATGCTTTTCTGCCATCATCATACCCATATGAAAGTCTTTAATCCACGAGTGTTGGTACCTTAGGTATTGGTTATGATAACAACCATATGAGATCATATAAAACATAGGTACTAATGTTTTATCAAGCTATATATAATATATAGTGTAAGATAGTAGACAACTGTTGATTAAGAAGACTATATGGTATCAAGAGCAAACTCAAGAGGCTGACATAGAGATTCAAGAGTAGAGATTGAAGACTCATGAGTTTGAAGATTCAATATATCATGATAAGTTATAGAGTCATACATTATTTGGTTAAAGCCCTGGTAACAGTGTTTAACAATGAATTTTCTATCGAGTTAGAAAATCATCAAAAAATTTATAATAAAATTAACCGCAAGCGCACGGCGTACAATTGTTAGTATGTGGCGAGTACAAGTCGATCCGTGGGGAATTGTTAGATTTTAAAATCTATTTAATCAAATTAACCAAGATTTAAGATGTTTAAGCTAACTACTAAAAATTGCAAAAACTAACAACTACAAAAGTGAATGAAAAATATGAGAGTAAATGACAATTTAGAGATAATTCCACTCTCTAGATCATATAGTTCAACAAAATACGAAATTATGATCTACCTTTTTTGGTCATTAGTTAGTTTAATTGATGTGTTTATCATGAGTATGGTCTATTTGTGCTATTAAATAGCATCAAACTTTAACACACCCTTTAAGCCACTTACTAATTCTCATGAAAAATGACAACAAGTTGAAAATGAAATCTATTTTAAGCATGACCTATTAACTATTAATTAAAAATATAGGCCATCAAATTTTGGTTTCAACATTCACTTCATTAACATAATTATATGTGGATGAAGCAATAATTTGTGTTTAGTGATTGCTTAAGGATAGCCTATTTGGTGTCAACAATATATGCTATCAAATTCAAAGCAAAAAAACAACAAGTTAAACCACTTAAAGCTTTGTCATTAAGCATAAAAGGAGAGCAATAATTATCAAAGTGTTGAAGCTACATAATTAGAGAGCTTCATTGCCCCTAAATTGAAGGGTTTAGCCTTTCATTTGTGTTATCATGTCAACACATGAAGCATGCAACATGAAGCGCAAAAAAAAAATGGAAGCAAAGTAAAAGAATGCTATTATAATTGCATAAAATAAAAGAGATCTACAATACTAAGATGAAAGAAAATAAACAAGGAAAAGAACATGTATTAAATTGCACGAAAAAAGGAAAAGTTACATGAAAGAAAATGGTTAAGTAGCCATGGAAAAGATAAAGAGCTTTCTTTTATTTTTAATCTAAGCTAAAATTAACTAAGAGGAAGAGAGGTTACATGAAGCATAAGGAGTATTTATACAAGTTAGAAACCCTAATTCACTTTTTTGTAAACTACCCAAAACTACCCACTTAGGAAGTGTGGTGGCCAAGTAATCATTAACATCAAATAATCATCATTTAAGTGTGCACGAAGCTTTAATGGCCATTATCATGTATATTAGCTTCTAATCTGTACGTGAAGGTAGATGGTAGGTGTGGTCCTCCATGATCCATGAAATGAATTATTTCCATCTGTATTAGCTTCTAATCATGTGAGTTGTTTTACTTTTGATGATTTTTGCGGTTGATAAAACAATTGATTGAAATTCAAGTTTATTTTCACCAAATTAAAGTTCAAACTTCTCATTGAAAACTTCTTCAGAATTATCAATTTCAAAATCAAAGTGGTGATTCAAATCTTCCCTTTTAGAATTCGATAACTCATTTTCAAAACACCTAAGAATTCATATTCATTAAATTTGTCTTCCTTTGTTGGACTATCAACAACTTCATTGCATATATCTTGTTCAAAATCCAAAGTTGTTGTATTCTAATTTTCAAAATTGGAGAAAGGAAGATCGAATTTCAAATCGAGTTTCTCACCCTTAAAAAATAATAGAAATCCAACTCAATTACCGTATTTTCAACAACTTCATTAAGATTGTCGTTTTCAATTTTAAAAGTTTTTATTCGAAAATCATCAAATTGGGTAAAAGATGGTATCACTCAACTCTTCACACGTTGGGAATTGGTTTTGTTGTTCACATAATTTTTTGTATGTTTCGATCAACAAATTCGTGTGATCATTGTAGATTTCATTCATTTGCTCACCAAATTCCAATTTAGAATTATTAACTTGAGAATTTTTGATTTGGACTTGTTGAGGACAAAAATTATCAATTTCAATAAATGGTGGACTACTATTTGATTCTTCATAAGCTGGGATTTGATTTTGTTTCTTATGAAATTTTTTGTTGGTTTCACGTAACAAATCCTCATAATCTTTTTCCATTTGCTCAACTAAATCAAATTCATGATTATTAATTTGAGAATTTTTAATTTGAACTTGTTGAGAACAAATGTTGTCAATTTCGATAAATGGTGGATTATCATTTGATCCTTCACACCTTGGGATTTGATTTTGTTTCTTATGAAATTTTTTGTAGGTTTCAAGTAACAAATCCTCGTAATATTTTTTCATTTTCTTAACTAAATCAAATTCATAATTATTAATTTGAGAATTTTCAATTTAAATTTGTTGAGAACAAAAATTACCAATTACTCCAAAATTGAAACTCTTCTCATTGCCAAAATTATCTGAAAAATGATTCACATTTCCATTGTGATTTTGAAATTCATTTTGGAGTTTGAAGTTGAATTGGCATGGATTATAATCAAAATCATTAGAATTTGGAAGTGAATTCAAATCGTGATTATTTTGAAAACTTTGACTTGAGTTATTGCATAAATCGTTCATCCTTTGATTTTATAGTGTAACGAGTTCAAATAAAGACGAAATCCTATTTTCAAGAGTTGAGGGTTGTTCATCATTTTGAAAATTTTGTTGTTCGAAATTCAAATTATTTACATAATAGTTGTCATTAAAATATCCATACGAGTTTGATGTGAAACTATACGGATTATATTGATTGTCACAACTATTGTAAAATTCTGGCGAGTAAGAAAACAGAAACTCGGGCATTTTGAAGAATGTTTTTGGTTTTTTTATAAAGGAAAAATATTTACAAATAAAATTTATTTTTCAAAATTGAAAATTGATTTTTGTTTTGTATTATGGTTTTCCATTTTTTTTATATTTTTTTGGATTTTTGTTTTTTGATTAGAAACAATTCAAAAGAAAGGATTTAAAAACAAAATCTAGGAATATTTATAATTTTTTTAGTTTTAGGTTTTGAAATTTTTTTGTTTGTTTTTTTATAAATATGCATGAACTAATGTAACTAAATGTATGCAAGGTTAATTACAAATTATCTATCCTAAGTGGCTCCTAACTCGAAATTGTATAATCACATTTTGTCTTAAGTCAGCCAGATAGTTCTCAATCAGGTAACAGGCAGGGGTTATCGGTGCACCATGAATCACCGTAGCAATACAATCGAAGGTTTAACTACCTTCAGAGAAACAACCACTATAATATTTACAAATCACCGTAATATTTATAAATGATTATTGCTCTACCGTAGCATAGACACTGAGAAATTAAATTGTCGAAAGAGAACAAATTATCAATATAAAATTAAGTGTTATCGATTTTTAACCATTATTATTAAGTAAATTTAAGATGAAATGCAAAACTGAAATTAAACGTGTATTAACAATGCAACTACAATGAAATTTGTTTTTGTTTTAAAAAAATTTTGAAATTTTTTTTAAAGAGAAAAAGAAAAATGCAAGCAAACAACAATGCAAGGCAAATAAAATTAATAGATATATACAATGCAAGATAAATAAAAAATAATATAATCAAGCAAGCAGTTATTTTTTTGGCAAGCTAGAGCGAAGCAAGCGCCTCTTCCAATCTGCTTTGGCAACCTAAAAATAAAAACCAAATATATATATACAAGTTTTTTTTAATGTTTTTTTAATATGTTTATCAAACAAGTCAAAAACAAAACAACTGAAATTAAAACAATATTTTTTTTTGAAAACAACTTGTTTTTTTTAAGTCAAAAAGAAACTCAAGGCAATCTAACTCTAACCAAAAGTTATTTTTTTAGATATTAAACTATAACTAGAAAGAAAAGTATATCAAAATTTACGAACAATTTTTTTTTTAATAATGAAGATAAGAAATTAACATAAAATGCTAAAAAAAAATTAACACATAACCAACCCACACATATACTCGGCCCGGGCCCAAATGCTACAAAATGAAAGGTTAACACTTCACTCAGATCCACTTATTTCACAACTTCCTTAACCAAATTTCTTAAACCAATTCATTAATCTAAAACCAACTGCCAATTTTGAAATTTCGTAAACCAATTTATCGGCCAATACCCTACAAATCAAAGTTCGATTTTCGCCTGTCAAGATTTTGTTGTGGTTCCCCTTTTTTGTGAAGTCGCGATGTACGATGGAGTGCGATTGATGATTGGGTCATAATCGGTTCTCTTGTGAATTCGAATTGGGGATTTGGGATCAAATTTGATGTGTGGAAGGGCTTGTTCGAGGCGATTTCGAGGTGGCATTTTCGTTTTGGTACAGTTTGCGCCTGACTATGGTCGCGTAATGATGAGTGTTAGTACCAAAAATGGGCACGACACTCTTCGGAAGTTTTTGAAGAGATAAAAGTGAAGAATATAAATGTAAAATGAAGATTATCAAACAAAAATTCCAGCAAACAATAACACAAATGCACAGACACGCAGTTTTAGAGTGGTTCGGCGTCTTGCCTACGTCCACTATGAATTTTTTGGGATTTTATTGATTCTCTTTCAACGATTACATGCAATTACAGCAAACAACAGTAAAGTACAACTTGGAATTCGAATTCAACAGCGAGGGTAGGATGCAAATCTCGATCCGGCAGAGTCTGGACGCTTGAGAATCAAAAGATCCTTTTTCTGTAGGCTTCAAGGGGCTATTTATAGGTGTAGGAGTCTGATATCTCGTTCAAACTTCGGAACACTCCTTCTGGCACGTGAGTGGGCCCACGCGATCGATCCCACCAAGTTTCGACTCGATTTGTGATCGATACGAATCGATTTCGTATTGATCAAGAATTGGTCTAATTGAGCTGAAACTTGGCAGGAACATTCCTTGGCTTGTACGTAAGCTTTTGTGAAAATTTCATGGCATTTGGATCGGTGGATCTTGAGTTATGATCGATACGAGCTTGAATTTTTCATTGGCTGTTTGGTTCGAATCCATCAATTCGAATCGATCCACTTCAAATCAATGATGCACGTGCCTCTGTGATGACGCGGCATGCATTCCATGCATCGATCCTCTTTTTGCTCCGAGTTGACCATTTTGCATCAATGAATCTCGCCTCGTTTGCATTGATGACCGTTGCGTCAATCTGGGCTCATTTTACTTGATGGACACGAACAAGCCATTGGACATGGGTTCGAACAAGTGCTCCTAATGGATACGAAGAAGTCACGTCCGATGGATGCGAAGCCAGGTCATCTGATGGATACGAAGAGCAGTTGCCTGATGGATTCGAACTAACAGAACCTGATGGGTTCGAGTAATCACCTACTAATGGTTTCGAACAGGATGGTTGCAAATGAGTGTGTGCTAACGGATCCGAGACAGATGGATACGAGGGCATTGTACCCCTGATCGATACGAAGACGGTGGATTCGAATAGAGGCTCAACCGTGGATACAAACTGTGTCCATCTGGATGGATACAAAACGGGATCTAGCTTATTGATATGAAATATATGCTCTGTTGATGGATATGAACTTGATCGGTGCGAACCGAGGCTTCTTGATGGATACGAGGCTGGTCGGTGCGAAGTTGATGGATTCGAAATATGGCTCACTGATGCATACGAAAACATGGCTTTTCCCTTCAACTTGCACCGATCACAACTTGAGCATACGAACTTGGATGGACCTAAAATTTGGAATGCTGGCTTTTATGGCTTCGCTTGTCGTGTCCTGCTGATTTTAGCCAGATCCGGATTCGGACAAAATTCATCGACATGCATAGCGAACCTATGTGTGCTCGATATCCGGGATGAATGATCATTAGTTTTCAATCAGTTCCTTGATATCTCGGCCTTGCCAAAAGGCGGGATAACAATGAGGTCCTTTGAAGGACAGGGGACATGATGGGCAGTAAGGAAGGGGTGTGTTTTTGTTAGGTAGATAGTGAGGAAGGCAGATGAAAGTTGTGTGATGTGGTTTTGGTCGCGGTGGTTTTTGTAAGGCGAGAGGTTTGGAAGTACGTAGGGGAAGTTATGGTGTGAGTTATGATAAGGTGGACTGCTGGCTGGAGATTGGGATGAGAGTGTGTGGCTTTCGTGGCAGGGGATTGCAATGAAGTGGAAAGGAATGAAGCAAGTTATCGGTAATGAGGCCAGTCGTATTTGTTGATCAAGGCAGAGTGGGAACTGGCCACAGTTGAAGGAATGGTTGGAGAAGATGTAGCTAGTGGAATGATGAATGGCTTGTAGTGATATGATGATAATGCACCGTGGAGGGTATAGTTTGGGACAGTGAGTAGTTTGTGACAGGGAATTGTTGACGTTGAAACTGGGGCGTGGTGGTTGAACAGCGGTAGTAAAGCAAGTAATGTTGAAGTGATTAAAGAGGAGGAGCAGGCATTGTAGGCATGTGGGAGTGTCTGTTAATAAAGGAAGGCTGTGAAGTTGGAGTTGTAGTGCACGGTTTTGAAACAATTAAAAACTTTTTTTTTCTATGTAACAAAAGAAGAAAATGAAAAAAATGTAGATGTAAAAGAAGTGAATGCAAGTGTGTATGAAATAAAAAGAAAAAAATTATGAAATTATATGTTGTTGTTTTTTTAAAAATGAAATGCAAAACAAACACACAAATCAAATCACACAGCACTCTCAATAATTTTTTTTAAATATAATAATCATAAAAAATAAAACACACAAAAATCAAATAAAAATAATTCAAAGAATAGGAAATTAAAATCAAAACTATTCCCCGGTAATGGCGCCAAAAACTTGTTTAACAACGAATTTTCTATCGAGTTAGAAAATCGCCGAAAAAATTATAATAAAATTAACCGCAAGCACACGGCGTACAATTCTTAGTACATAGCGAGTACGGGTTGATCCACTGGGAATTGTTAGATTTTAAAAATCTATTCAACCAAATTAACCAAGATTTGAGATGTGTAAGCTAACTACTAGAAATTGCAAAAACTAATAACTACTAAAGTGAATGAAAACTATGAGAATAAATGAAAATTTAGAGATAATTCCACCCTCTAGATCATATAGTTCAAAAAAATATGAAATTATATTATCTTTTTTTTGGTCATTAGTTAGTTTAATTGATGTGTTTATCATAAGTATGACATATTTGTACTATTAATTAGCCTAACATAGGCCATCAAACTTTAACATACCCCTTAAACCACTTACTAATTCTCATGAAAAATGACAACAAGTTGAAAATTAAATCTATTTTAAACATGCCTATCAACTGTTAATTAGAAATATAGACCATCAAATTTTGATTTCAACGTTCACCTCATTATCATAATCATATGTAAATGAAGAGGTAATTTGTGTTTGGTGATTATTTAAGCATAACATATTTGGTGTTAACAATATAGACTATCAAATTCAAAGCAAAAACAACAAGTTAAACCACTTCAAGCATTGTCATTAAGCACAAAAAGAGAGCAATAATTACCAAAATGTTAAAGCTACATAATTAGAGAGCTTCATTGCCTCTAAATTGAAGGGTGTAACCTCTCATTTGTGTTAGCATATCAACACATGTAGCAAGCAACATAATACACAAAAAAAGCAAAGTAAAAGAAGGCTATTCTAATTGCATAAAATAAAAGAGATCCACACTACTAACTTGAAAGGAAATAAACAAGGAAAGGAAAAGAACATGTATTAAATTGCACAAAATAAAAGTTACACGAAAAGAAAATGGCTAAATAGTCATAAAAAAAGAGAGATCTTTCTTTTATTTTTAAACCAAGCTAAAACTAACTAAGAGGGAGAGAGGTTACATGAAGCATAGGGGGTATTTATACAAGTTAGAAACTCTAATTCACTTTTTTGGGACTATCCAAACTACCCTCTTAGGAAGTGTGGTGGCTAAGTAATCATCAGCATCGAATTAATCATCATTTAAATGTGCATGATGCTTTAATGACGATTAGCATGTATATTAGCTTCTAATTTGTACATGAAGGTAGGTGGGTTCCTCCATGATCCATGATCCATGAAATGAATTATTTTCGTCTCCATTCCTTTGTATTCATACATATATCTTCATGAAACCACTTGTATATGAAGCCAAATTCCTATAAAATAATATATAAATTTTCAATTAAATTTTCTCAAATTAATATATGCACAAAAATGACCATTTTGCCCTTGGATAAAGATGAATATGTGATGATTTGAAAATAATTCGAATTTGGGTTTAAACATGTTAAAACACCCAATATGATCGTTTATCTAATTTGAATAGATTAAATATGGTGGTCAAAATACGCATATTTATGTGCACATCAAGCACTTCTTTGATCTCTCTTTATTTTTATTTCAAAAAGGTTTTTTAAATCTATTCTTTAATTTTAATGATTTTCAAATATCCCGGTCTTCGAGAAAAGTAATTTTTAAGAATCCCTATTTTAAAATTGATTTTTCAAACATCTTTCCAAAATAGCTTTCACATGATTCCTAACCTTTTAATTATTTAAAAAATTATTATGTTAATCTTTTAAGCATTTTATATATTAATATATACTTTTAATTTATTGTATTTATATATGAATTTTGGTTTTATGTTTCTAAATGTTTATGGTATTTAAAAGTATGTTTTGACATTCATTAATACTTTGGTATATATATTCACTTATAGTTTCTATATTATTTTATTTTTCAAAAAAAATTATATTTTAATCCTTTATATATTAAAATATTTTAAAATAATTTTGTAGAGTATTCTTAAGTTTTATTATGATTAAAATGTGTATGAACTATGCTTAAAAGATTTTGCAGTGTATCAAAATATTTTACAAAGGTTAATATTTTCAAAACAATTTTTATAAAGTAATTTTCAAAATACAAATTGATATGTTGACATATCCTCCTTATGTGTGTCGATATATAGGCCGAGATTTTCAAATTTCAGATTTTGAATGGAAGTGTCTTTTCATCGTATCTCTTCACGAATGAACATGACTGTCGTTTCTCTATAAATAGGGGTTCTCTCAACGAATTTTAAACAACTACTTTCTTATATTTTCTCTCATTTTTCACTCTCTTGATTTCTATAAGAAATTCTACTCAAGATCTTCACAAACTCAATCAGCATCAAATTCAAACTCTGTTGATTTGATTCTCTATTGAATACTCTCCGATCTCTTCCATCTCTCTCACTCAAACTCGGTTGATTTGATTCTCACTCTACTCAAGCCACAACTCAGCCACTGAGTTGCGAATTCTCGAACTACACCACCATAGTTCATCCCCTAGTCACGCGACTAGAAAATACAATCATTTAAAAGAAATTACAAATTTTAAAACAATTTAAAAAACAAAGCCCTTAATTAAAAAATAAAAGCCTAAACTAAATTATGAAACCGGCCTACAAAAAATTAGGTGATAAAAAAATGTCCCTCTTCTCCTTTTATTTTATCGGCCTGGTTCCTTCCACTTGAAAAATGATGGCGTTCGTTCCTCTATGCGAAAACTAGGGCTTGTGAAAAATTGAAGTCGCTGATTGATTGTTTGTCGATTACAATTGTTATTCCTCTGACTTGCTTCGGCAATTTTCTTCGATTTGAACACGGCTCCTTCAATTT
This sequence comes from Allium cepa, assembly GCA_030765085.1. Lineage (NCBI taxonomy): Eukaryota > Viridiplantae > Streptophyta > Magnoliopsida > Asparagales > Amaryllidaceae > Allium > Allium cepa. The sequence goes on from CM060928.1 coordinate 276,181,500, forward strand.
GATCGAGTTCGACTATGAATTGGTATGTAATTTGTTACTTTTGCTTTACTGTTTAGCTTGCTTGAACTCGATGCTTTTTATTGCCGATGATGATTGGATTTTATAGGATTTGAATTCCTATATTTTTGTTCGCATTGACTCATTTGAATTCGTCTGTAACTTTACTCCTGCCGTATGATTATTCTTGAATGATTGTGATGATTTCTGACTTGTTCAAAATCATGTATTTTGTTACTTGATTGACATCGCTTGATTTCTCTGACGATGTTTTCTTGGTCATCATGGCTTTGAAACTGCTGCTTTGATTTTGTAAATGCGATGATATTGTTCGAATTGTACCATACCGTTCCATGACTTCGGCCGTTTGAAACTATTTTGATTTCTGGACTTTGTTTATGATAAACTGCTGCTTTGATTTTTTTTTTAAATGTTCGAACTTGCTTGGTTATCGATTTGCCTCTGTGACTTCGGCACTGTCACTGCTTTCATGTTGCCTCGAGTACATATATACATATATGATGTTGTACTCGGTTTTGTTTGCCTTTGATTTCTGGTAGCAGTTGAGTATTGCCTCTGTTTTGCTTGAACTTGAACCTGGCTTGCATTGATGATGCTATGCACTATGTATATACATGCGCCATTTTATTTTCTGCTCTGGTCTTGTTCACTTGATGGCATTTGATCCAGACATTGTTGTTTCACTGTTTTGTACTGGTGCACTTGATACCTTCACCTGTGCATGTCACTTTACCTTATTGTCACTGCTTAGTTAGACTACGTTCATATGCACTTGAGTTATATTGATTATTTGATGTTAACTGGATTGTATCAGGTACATGTCCATATGTCTGATATTGGTCTTCATGTTGCATTTGCATCCAAGTGTACGTGCTCTGGTCTATGCATTCAGTGCATGTAGTCCTTTATGTTTGATCTACATGTTGTTTTAAGTTTGGAGCTTGTGAGTTGCATCTTCATGTAGCTTGTCTGGATGCTTTGTTGACTTTAAGTGTATAACACCGAACTTTTTGGTCGAGGCTTGTTTTAGTTGTCTTGACCATTTTCTTGAACTTGAACATTTTTAATTTGCACATGTGTTGAATCCAGCTTTAAAGCTCGGGTTTGACCTTGTGCTCGTGTCGTGGCTTTATTTAGTTCACTTGAGTTGAACCCGACTTTTGATTTGGGTTTGACCTTGTGCTCACATGTCTCTGTAATTTTATCAAGTGTATATCAATGTGTACGGCCTTGTGGCATGTACAGTGATACACTGTGCATGTCACAAGTTGTTCGTGTATAATGAATTCAAAAATAAATGATGACGAACAACCCAAATAACCGAGGTAAATAATATTTTCAAAATACATTTTATTTTACACTTCAAAAATATTTTCTTCTCAATTTTACAGCGTCAGTGTACATTTTTGCATTTAACTCAGATGTTGGATTCAACCTGAAATGAAGTTGAAGATAAAATACGAGTGAATGAGTGAAATGTAGTGAGGTGCATATGTAAATGATAATTGTGACGTGATTGAAATTGTAATGTAATTGAAATTTGTATATATATAGTGAGAGCTCAAATTTGTACTATTCAAAATTGTAATAAATATTTGTTTGAATAAAATATCTGTTTGAATTTATATTCTGTGTTAATTTATTTTATTCAGTAAATATTTATTTAATCTATAAAGATAAAATAGTACATTAACAAATACATTTAAATGAATATATATATGTTTATTATCATCAAACAAAAATCATATACTAGCATATTTAACATATCTAACAACTGTATATTAAAAATATACCTACGCTGTCGCTAACACTGCACTCAGTCGATGTGTCCTTATAGATGGCAAGTCGTGCAAACAACGAAGATCACCTGCGGTCACGGTAGCATCTGAAATAGTATGTATTGCATCAGTATTGGCATAGCTCATGTAAGGGAAAACTTGTCTAGCAATTTCAACGGATTGTGACGGTATTTTGATGTATTTACGAATTAAAAAGCGAAAATTAAAGACGTATGTTTTAGACGTTTGTTCAACAAGTGCTCGAAGTCCAAGTGTTTGTTGAACAAATGCCTATAAACCAAGCACTTGTTGTTTATTGAACAAACATCTGGTTCGAATTTCTCTTGGGATGCAGTACGGATTACATTTTGTAACCCATTAAAATGTAAGTTGCAACCAAGTATTTGATGACAATGCCTTTAGTAGTTGATTCAATGAAAAAAAAGAAAGCAGCATTAAGATATATTGGAGTTTACCGGAATAGAAAGAGTTTATTGTATGATTTACCTGAGAATAGGTTTTGTGACCAAAGCATTCCATAGGAATCATACTGACGTCCACCTATGTGGATATCCATGACATTATTTTGTATATGAGCGTTCAATATGATCCCATAAAAAATACAAAAGTACACAATTTTTTTTCCTTTTTTTTTTTTTTTTTCGTTTCACCTGATAATAATGTGGATACAAATAAACGAGTCATATAAGATTCTAATAAGGATAACGCAACTCTAATACAAATACCAAAGCAAAACCAAATAACTAAGCTAAACTAAATAAGGGTAAATCATGACAACCGACGTGCGCATCCAGTTCAACAGTCATGTCGAGATCTTCTGGACCTGCGCTATCATTTAAAAAAGGAGAAAGTGTCCCAGTGAATAAAAAAGCGAGTAGAATACAATGCCGTGTGGTACTGTGAGATGCTGGTAAGAGCATGATATGTCTATGCCTTAGTTCAAAAAATATGATCTAACCTTAATAATGCAAGTAAAAGCATATAAGGACGTATATGCTATAAACAACGGAATAAAGGGTCAACTTGCATATTTATTTCATAAATGATAATTATAGGGTAAGCTGATTTGATCACGAGACGGTCTATGATAACTTTATTAGGTTAATTTTTAGTTTGTTTATTTGCGTATTATAAACGTACATAATGAGTGATTCTAGTCTCATTTAAAATATTTGTAAGAAAGTACAAAGAGCCCTTGAAGTGAATATCACTCACAGTACATTTTTGAACGAGCGTTTTCCAAAATAATCCATCGAGATGATAACACGGAAGTGACACCACAGAGTGTGTGCACTTATGATACAATCTTTTGACTACATTGTCCGAAGCGAAACATCCTCTAAAGTAGTCTTAGCTATCTCGTACCTAATGATGCTTCATAAAGCACACACTTTCGTATAAGGTGTCCCAAGTTGATGCTTCTCATAGGAATCACACACAAATACGTTAGCGACCTCTGTCTTTTGATAAAGAGAATCCTAAGACAGTATGTGGGTCACTAAAATGATACACAACAAGTAATGGATAGCCTACAAGTATGGTGCTGAACACGGAGGCTACCAAACAATATTTCAATTTGCGGGTGGTACTTCTGATTACATACATATGTGTATGTAATTGTGCTTCCCTTTGTAGTTTACGTGTTTACGTGCATGGAAGTAGCTCATTAAGATCGAAGGTACTACCTGTAAGCTATGAAGACCCGGGCTAACCCCACCAATCGACGACCGCAAGCTAACCGAAGCCTGAACCAATCCTGATTTTTTATTTCATTTTGCTGGTACGTTTTGATTTTGGTTGTGAAATAAGAACTCTAAACTGTGTTGTGAAATAAGAATTCTATTGATTCAAGAAATAAGAATTACCCTAACTTTTTTAATATGAATAGCATTCTACTAATTCAATAAATACGAATTCCTTCAGATTGGAAGTCTTCCATATTTATTGATCCCTGTTATTATTTGCTCAATTGTGAGGTAAGAAATCAATTAATATGTAAATATCATTTACAGTTTTTACACATTTTAAGCTTTTCTATGTTATTGATTTGGGAATGCTTAGGAAAAACGACGAAGAACAAAAATGATAAAAGTCGAGTTAGATTTCAAAAACAAAACTGTGGAGCTTACGATAGAAGAGTTGAAGGGAAAAAAAGACGAAATAGAAATATCACTTGTTGGCTCAATTTCTATTTAGTTGAAAGCCAAAAAAAAAAATCTTAATGTTCAACTTCAAATATGATTGAAGAAAGAGGCAAGAAAATGAAGATATTGATGAGAATGTGGAAACCAATGAAGAAATAACAAATGAAAATATTGAAGCTAATATTGATGAAGAGGTTGTTAGCAATGATGAGGATGAAGTGAATGAAGAAGACGTAGATGTTAACCGAAATAATATGGACGAAGGTGTTGATGAACTTATCCTACTTGATCTTGATGTTGACCTTAACTATGACTCGGGTTTATGGGGAAGGATAATCGATACTAAAAGAATAACAATGGTTAACGAGGACCTATTAAATTTTAAAAGAAAACGATTAATTTTAAAAAATGAAATTGATGGCAGACGTTGTGGAAGAAAGTGGATAGTTTACTCAAATGAAGTGAAGTGTTTATTATTATTATTTTTGCAAATGATTTAAAAGCACACAAAGCATTCAAATTATAGAATAAATCATCACCAACTCTTGGGTTCCTTGTTGACCAAGTTTATCCCATGTTGATATTTCCAATAAATTAGCTAGGAATAAGTCATGGACTTAGTAGGCTGTTAGCTATTTGTGTTCCTACTATTAGTGTGTACATCTTTGAATTGTGTATCTATATAAAGATGTTTACTAGCATCAAATAAATTATCTTCCACAAACATCTCCTCTTCCTTTTTGCTTTTTAATTCACCGTTCAGTGGCTGAGGTTTATTATAAAGTAGCCTTTTTTTACTGAAAGTGACATAACTTTTTTCTACAATCTAGAGCGAGCTTGTGTTGAGCTTTTTTTATTAATAAGATGGATGACCTTCAAGTTGGTGGAATCAAGAAGCTTAACCACCAGAATTACAAGTCGCAGTTCACTTGTATGATGTCTTACATGCAAGGCCATGATTTATGGGAGGTTGTGAATGAAAACGAACAAAAGGCTAAAGAAGCGAATGGGATGTTGCGTAAGTGGAAGACTAAAGCGGGCAAAGCCATGTTCGTTTTGAAGACATAGTTGAAGAGGATGTACTAGAGCATATTCAAGATACAAAAACTCCCAAAGAAGCTTGGGATGTGTTCGGCAAGTTGTTCTCTGAGAAGAATGATACGAAGCTCCAACTCTTGTGAGTTGTTGTCAATAACACAACGAGATATGACGATTGCATAGTACTTCCATAAAAGTCTCTACGTCAAGAGATTTCTAAGTTGGATCCAGCTGCTCCTATTGGTAATACTAGGATAAAACGGCTTATCATCCGTGGTTTGAAGTCAGAATTTAGGAGTTTTGTGGCTGCTATTCAAGGATGGTAAACTCATTCGTCGCTTGTAGCATTCGAAATTTTGCTAGCTGGTTAGGTAGCTTTAGCTAAGCAAATAGGAGGAGTCTCATTGAAAATAGAAGATGCACTCTATTCTAACAAAGGCTGGTGGAAATCAAAGCAGCATGCCACAGGCGGCTCCAAAAAGAATGATGACAAGGCGATAAGTCATCAAGGAAAAAGGAAGGTCCATACAGGAGGAGGTTCTAAGAAACTTGGGAATGGCTAAAAGTTTGAAGGGAAGTGCTACAAATGCCAAAAGAAGGGCATATGGCGAACGATTGCTGGTCAAAGACGAAGAGTGTGGAAAGTAATGCTGCAGCTTCCAAAGGTGAAGATGAAGGGGATGCTGAGGCGCTATTTACTGCAGATGAAGAGGAGATAGACTTTACAAAAACAACAGTCAGTCAAGTCGATTGTGAGAATGATTGGATTGTTGATTTGGGTTGCTCAAACCATATGACCGGTGCTAAAGAGAAGCCGCATAACTTATCAGAATACAAGGGAAGTTGGGTGGTGGTGACATCTTACAACTTAAAATTACCGATTGCTCACATCGGTAATACAGTAGTTCCTCCCTAATGTGATGATACCGAGTTGTTGCTCCAAAATGTCTATCACGTTCCAAGTATGAAGAAAAATCTTTTCTCCATAGCACAATTAACATCTTCAACATATTTTGTTCCATTTTGGTCCATAAGCTTTGAAAGTATATCAAGATCATGTTGAGATCACAGAAGAACTAATCATGATGGGACAAAGATCGGAGTCGGTCTATGTAATGTCTACAGAAGCCACATAAATATACAAGACGAGAAGGAACGAGACGACAGACTTGTGGCACATGCGGCTAAGTCACATTAGCAATTCCAAGCTAGATGTGATGATGAATAAGTCAATGCCGAAGGGACTTCCCCAACTTGAACCGAGAACAGATACCGTATGTGCAGGCTATCAATATGGAAAAGCACATCAGTTGCCATACGAAGAGTCCAAGTTTAAAGCCAAGGAACCACTACAGCTGATGCACGTTGATATGTTTGGACCAGTTAAGCAAGCTTCCAGTGGTAGGAGGAAGTACACGGTAACCTTCATTGACACTTTCTGGATCCATGTGGATTTTTTTTCAAAAGGAAAAAGGAAAAATCTATAAAAAAAAAATCAGTGTTCAAAGAGTTCAAAAAAGTAGAGGAAGCAGAAGTTGGTGGAAGTGTTTGTTGTCTACGCACAAATAATGGAGGAGAGTACACCTTAGACGAATTTTCAGATTTGCTCCTGAAGTGCAGAATACGCCATCAATTTACATGTGCTAGCACTTCATAGCAAAATGGCATGGTCGAAAGGAAGAATATGCACTTGGTAGAAATATGTCAAAGTATGCCTCATGCAAAGAATGTTCCAGATAGTTTTTGGGCAGAAACAATGACTACTATAGCCTTCGTGACCAATAGGCTTCCTAAAAAAAGTTATGTTTTCTCTCACCTTCTAAGAAAATATGGAACATAAAGCCTACCGCTGGTCATTTTAGAGTTTTTGGATGTGTATGCTATGCGTTTATACCTGATCTTTACATGCAAGATGGAAAAAAAGTTTGTTAGGTGCATCTTTGTAGGATACAACAATCAATTGAAAGGATGGCACTGTTGCAATCCAGCAACTGGAAAGTGCTACACATCTCGAAATATGGTGTTTGATGACCTCAGACACAGAAGTATTGCCATATTCAGATATTTTTGAAAATTTGTTTCAATCTTCTTAAGTTTAATTGAGATCAAATGAAACTAAAAATTTGAATCAAGGTGGTGATATGGAAAAGGCGAAACCCGAAGTCCTTGGAAAACTGGTGTGCATCAATAACTAAGCGAAAAAGTAGACCTAGTGAAGCAAAAAACACTAATAATGCCAAGAAGACTAACCAAGATCAGAAAACCGAATCCTAAATATGCAAATGTCGCTATAGTAGAAGAAGCAAATGCAACAGAACCAAAGACATTTGAGAAGCATCTCAGAATCCTAAATGGAAGCTATGGAAGAGGAAATTGTTGCGTTAGAGAAAAACCAGACATGGGAGCTCGTACTAAAGCCAAGAGATGTGAATCATATTTCCTATAGATGGATGGACAAGATAAAGCATCACACAAATGGATCAACAGAGAGGCACAAGGCCCGTTTGGTTGCTCGATGGTTCTCTCAACAATATGGACTAGACTATGATGAAACGTTTAGCCCAATTGCAAAGCTTCTTATTGTACTAGTATTACTAGTACTTGTAGCTAGTAAAAATTAGAACTTGTGGCAGCTGGATGTGAAGAATGCATTTTTGCATGGGGAGTTGGATGAGGAGGTCTACATGATCAACCAATAGGTTTTTAGAGTCAAGATCATCTTGATTATGTGTGTAAACTCCAGAAGGCACTCTATGGGTTAGAACAAACACCGAAGGCATGGCATGGTAAGATTGCTGACTTTCTTACTTGTGGTGGTTATTTGGTGACATCTGCAAACTCTAGTTTGTTCGTTAAAGCTGAAGGAGGGAAGCTAGCTAGTGTGTTAGTATATGTGGATGATTTAATTATCACAAGACGTCATGAAGAAGAAATTATCCAAACCAAAGAGAATTTTTTAGTTCGTTTTAAGATGAAAGAACTTGAACAGCTCAAGCTTTTCTTGGTCTAGAGATTGATCATAACAAAGAGGAATATCTCTGTTGAAGAAGTTTGGAATGCTCAAGTGCAAGCCAATCTTGACGCCGTTGGAACCAAATGCAAAATTGTGTGCTCGTGAAGGGAAAGATCTGGAAGTTGCTACAATGTACCTACGGTTGGTAGGTAGTCTATCTATTTAACCTTACCCAGGTCGGATATTTCTTTTGCAGTAGGTGCGATGAGTCGCTATATGAAAAATTCAAAGAAACCCAGTTTGGAAGTAGCTCGACAAATCTTCCGATATGTAAAGAGTACACTTGATTATGGTATTATGTACAAGAAAGGTGGAGAAAGCAAATTAGTTGTCCATCGTGACGTCAACTATGCAGGCGACTATGATAATCGACGCTCAACTATCAGGTATGTGTTCATGCTTGGGTCTAAAGCAATTTCTTGGTGTAGCAAAAGACAACCAACAATGTCTCTGCCGACCATAAAAGCAAAGTACCGAGCAGTAGTGATGGCAGCTCAAGAAAGCACTTTGTATTGAAGGCCTTGAATCAGCTAATAAAGCATGGTAACCCTTTGTATTGCGACAACTTGTCAGCAATAAGGTTAGCTGAAAATCCATTCTTTCGTGCAAGAACTAAGTATGTGGAGATGCATTATTATTTTATAAAAGAGAAGGCCTTGCAAGAAGAAATTCAGTTGGAGCATGTCAGAATGGAAAGACAAACCGAAAGTACTGAATAAATCAACACCAGCTTTAAGGTTCTTTGTTGACCAAGTTTAGCGCATGTTGATATTTCTAATAAATTAACTAGGAATAAGTCGTAGACTTAGTAGGCTGTTAGCTATTCGTTTTCCTATTAGTATGTAAAAGTTGAACTATGTGCCTATATAAAATCATTTGCTAGTATTAAATAAATTATCTTTCATAGACATCCCCTCTTCGTTTTACTTTTTACTTCGTTATTTAGTGGTTGAGGTTTATTACAAAGTAGCCTTTTTTATTGAAAGTAATATAAATTTTTTCTACACAAATTGACAGATAAAAGAGTAATTATTGACATGATATTTAAACAATGTTACAGAAGCATGAAAATAATCCGAAGCATGTTGCAAATCCTATTATGTGGGTGGATTTGCAAAAAGGCCTTGAACAAAAGAAAATAATTGACAAGAGAGTGGAATCTCTAATCGTGCAAGAGAGGGAGGTCAAAAAAATGTGCTAGTGCTCATAATTGACGTTGTAAAAGGCTCTTTTTCGAAATAGTCTACCATTCGTGGTTCAAATGAAAAGACTTATGAAAAAATGATAAATTTTTTGTATCTTGTAGAATTTATAGCCGAATTTGATCCAATCATTGAGGATCAACTCATATAGGTGATAAATAATGAAATAAACAATCATTATCGTAGCCATAATATTCAGAGTAAACCAATACTTCTGTTGATTAAGAAAATTAAAGAAGCAATGCTTACAAAACCTTTAGAAGTAAAATCATTCTTGATGTAATATATATATATATATATATGTATGTATGTATGTATGTATGTATATGTATAATAGTAAGAGTGATACTTTATTCAATAAAAGTACCCGTTTTGATATCTCAGGGATTCGAACCCATGATTTCTAAAACCTATGTCTAAAGCGTCACACCACTAATTAGTTGAGCTATAAGTCCTTGTCTGCTCAATCGTTCTTTGGTTGTACTTTGGATTTATGTCATAAAGAACAAATATTAATTATAACAAGATGTATGGATGTTGAAGCTGCCATCAAAGTAAATGAGTTTTTTCTCAGTTTTATAACGATTGATAATACATCAGGATTTTCCCTTTTAAAAAGCTTGAAAGTGTTCTAAAGGGATCTTAAGCTAAACAATGATGATGTGAGAGGCCAAAGTTATGACAATAGATCAAATACGAAAGGTATGAAACGTTTAGTGACAATGGATAAATTCATATTAATAATTATGTTTTATCTTACACAACTTGAATTTGATATAGGTAAGCACCAATGTGTACAACAGCAACTACTCGACATAAATTCTAAAGTAATTTATATTTCATATGAATGTCATAGCTTAAATCTTGCTTTATATAATATGACGAAATCATGTGTGAAAGTTAGAATCTTTTTTGCATAAGTTCAAAAGATTCATGCTTTGATTTTTTTTTTCAACTCATGATGAGAAATGCTTAGAAAATATGTAAATGGTTTGACTTCGAAAGCATTATCGACAACTCGTTACAAAAGTCATATCGAAAGCATACGGGCTATAAGAACCCAACCATCCGTGCTAAGAGATGCTTTAATCAATGTCGTAGATAATTCTAATGATAGAAGCTAAAGGTTTTTCACGACCCATATTTTCGACCTCCAAAAGTCAACATCAATATGTTCACTGTATTTAATGCCGAACAATCGAATGTTGGAAAACCGAACCATTTATGGAATAAAGAAGAAGAAGGTAGAATAAGAAATAGAAACAATATTAGAATATTACAATCACAGCGGAATAATATATAATAGATAAATGACTAATCTTTAAAACAAAAGAATTATATCTGTTTATACACTACATTATCAGAGTACAAAAAATTCATAACACACAACTGGACAGTTATCATAACATGTCCTCACAAAACTGACTATGCAGTTTTATCAAACACAGTGGAATATTCATCAAATACGTGTGATACTTCTCGCCATCCAGCTCGTCTCCTGAGCTCCATAGCATCCTTTCATGTATTCTATAATACTTGGTCTGACCCGAGCATTATAGTTAAATAACACCCGAGTTAGTCTGGAAAACCAGCATGAGAAAAAAACACTCAATTGGATTATTAAAGTTTCAAAACCATTTGAAATCAAAGGTATCTCGTAAAATCTCGCCACAAATAAACATGTCGGGTTTTTACCGTACGATAGCCAAAACATTTCTTATAAAATCCTTTGATATTATAGTAGTGTCTATATACAAATACTTATTCAAATAGCCAAAATTGTTACACTCATTAAATTCCAGCAATATTAGCAACAAAGTGGGTTCCACAAACAAAACCGTAAAGGCACGTAGGGAGAATGGATTTCCAACTAATGACTAGGCACTGGGGTACCACCTGTCATGGTACCTGGTCTAGATCAACATACGAAGGATCCATCCTGATCCCCTGTAGCACTAGACCGGAGCTACCCCTTACTAGATAGTCCGAATAAGATCACCCCGTGGTTGGGATCAGCAACCGCCCATACAGCCGAATAAAAAGGGACCTCTAGACAGTGATGACCTTACTCTAATTGGGTGCTACTCACTTAGCCTTGCTGCATAACCCCTGACTTTTAGTCATTCCCGGTTGATGAGGTTCGAGGCTCAGCGTTACCTTTTTAGAACATTTTCACTTAGAATGCTCACCATCCTTCCGATGATGTTCCGAAAGCATTCATCCATACAAGTCCGTTCTAGGTTCAAATGGAACAGAAGGCGCTGCTCCTACTACATCCATTTTGGAATCACCCTCAGGATTAGTAGCGACTAGCCCTTGCACTTCACTGCTCCATCTACAACTTCAAGCTCTTGTCTTCCTCACGAAAACGTTCAAAACCAGATCGAAGTGGTTTTCAGGAAATTAATCCCGATCCCGGTCTCTTCGAAACGATCAACGAATTGGCCGATATTGATAGTCGGTTATTTAACTATCAAACAACATTCACAAACAACCATCAGACATTAATAATTTTCCAAATTATTTATTAGTCTCAAAATATCTTCACGAGATATATTTCTACTCTTTAACCCTTTGAAAAATAGTTTTCAAGTCACTTCTCTCACTCGGAAGAAAATTTCCACCCAATTGTTTTATTTCCACTGAAAATGCCAAGCCTAAATATTTTAGATTTTAAAAAATAATTAAAAACACTTTATCCAATATATATATATATATATATATATATTCTTAAAACATTTAAAATAAAACTATTTAAAACACTTAAAATAAAAACTATTTAAAACACTTATAATAAATAAAAAAGAACTATTTAAAACACTTATTTAAAAAATATACTTTAAAACACTTGAAATAAAACTATTTAAAACACTTTATTAAAAGTATATACTTATCTCTCATGTAAAACCAAGGGCAAAATAAAAATTATTCTATACGCTACAAATATTAAATAATTATCTTTTAAATCATAATACTAGCTAAACCCTTAAAATAATTACTACTATAATTAACTTAAATAAATATTTACTTTAAAAATCTAAAACAATTTAAAATAATAAAATTTCTCTAAAACATCCTTTTTAAAACCACTTTAAAATCTCTATCTTATACTTAGAAATCTTTCTTTGAAACTATACTTGGCTTTCCAGGGAAATCGCGGTATAAAGGGTTATCCACTATTATGCAGGGCGCATAGGGTCTCATCCGCTATATAATGCGGGAAATCAATCACTCCAATACACACACACACACACACACTCTATTATATATAATATTGCATCTAGTCAATTCAGTCATTCGTCCAATCATTTAAATTTAACTATTAAAATTAAATGGTATCCAAATGAGTGAGATTAACTCACCTTTGACTTTTTTAATTTGCAATCCACTTCAATCTTGTCTTGGTTTCCCAATTGACCTTGAATAAATAATTTATATGATTTATTAATATTCGAAATAAAATCGAACCATTAAGTACCATTTAATAATTCAATTAGTTAATGATTTAAATTTGAACTTATTTCCCTTTAAATAATTTCTTAGTAACTAAAATAATTTAGATCTAATTAAACAAATACATCTTCATTATTTTAAAGTTAACTAGTAAATGAAAAATAGGTATATATGTATATTTATTCACTTTTGAAACTACATGTAAATGTATAATTTTTTTATAGATTTCAAAATCTAATTTTTTTATAAATTTTCAACATTTTCAAATCCCTATTATTTTTCGAACCTTATCTATATAAAATAATTTCCTGTTAACTTCTATATATTAAAACATGCATGAGGATATATATATATATATATATATATATATATATATATTTATATATATATTAAAAACAAAATTATTTTATACCTTGCTAAAATAAAATTTCCGTTTGCATAAAGATTATCACAGTAAACCTTAATATAAATTCCCATTTTTTATTCAAAATCCTATATACATATACATAATTACTATTTAAACATTTCCTAATGTATCTACACACACACACACACATAGATATATATATATATATATTTAAACAGAATTTTACATTTTTTAGTTTCTAGAATTCTTGAAATTAATTTGAAATATCTATCATTAACCTTAAATTGACATTTAATTAAACAAAAATTTACCTTACTGCTCGAACGACGCGACACGCTACACGAGATCGAACTCGCGAGTGACCCTCAAACCTCGCATGCACTTCCTCCAACGTGACCGAGCACACGAGCTTCGTGCTGCCCTAGATCGACAATGAGTTCACTTCGCCTCACCGATTCCATCACCATCGAGACGAACCCACATCGCCTCAAATCGCGCGCCACCGTGTACTCGAGCTCGAGCTCGACTAGCTGCGAGTTGGATCGACGTCTCCTTCCTTCGATCGAACGATCGATTCGATTCATCCCTATCACGGCCATGATTATCTTCCTTTCTCTGAATCGATGTCGAGAATGAAATGCAAAAGGACAAAGGCGCGATTTAGAGAATCAATTACATCGTTCTTCCATTTTTATTGATTTCGATCTTCAGGAGAAAAAAAAAAGAAGAGCTTGGTTTTAATTTATTTCGAACTGATTTTCTCTCGAACGATAGATATAATTTTCTTCGATTTGTATTCAATACTTGGTCATTATTTTGTTGCCGTTAATATAGAAGAAGGGGAGACACTTGTACGCGATTTGGAAAGGTAGGAAGACACGTGTTTACAATTTCTATACGTGTATGTAAGGGCTTGCAACAATATTATTTATTTAAATTTAAATTCAAATTAAATCGTCTCGATTTTCACAACTCACAATCTCGACAATCGAGGCGTGCCGCTAGGCGTTTATTATGTTAAACCCCTATTTTGAATGCAATGGAAAAGGTTTCGAGGCCTAACTCGATCGTATGGAGAAGATAGCTTTTTTGGACCTTCTATTTATACTAATTCTCGATTAAATTTCAGCGCGTCTACTTACCGTACGTTCAAACGATCACTTCAAATACTACGAAATTGGAATACGATAATAATACACTATTACGGATCCAATGGAACTAGTTTCGTCGAAATCCGAGACTATGCCTCAGAAGGCTATTTTTAAATATCGATTTAAAAGGTATAATTTAAAAACTGAACAAAACACTCTCAAATTCAAATTTAAATCTTCTATTATCTCCAGTATTATAATTATAAACTTATAAACCTTCAAATCAATTTCAACAGACTCAAAAATCCAGAATTCATACTTTTACCTGATTTCCAATTGTTTAATTCAATTGTTTATTTGTCAACCAAATAGTGATATTTGAAATTCAAAATGAAAATTAACTTTTGAATATTTAAAATCAATTAAATATTCCGATCTCAAATATCCAAAAATTTCGGGTTGTCAAATTCCCTCCCCCTTAAAAGAATTCCGTCCCCAAAATGACTAGTTAAGAAGAATGCTCCAACCCGTTAGCTATTTTTCCCAAACAACAAGTTTTTAACAACTCCCAAAACCAAATAGTTCAACAACTTACCAACCATCTTTTTATTAAAGACACACTATTATTCTTACTAGCTTCCCAAACTTAACCTTAAGTTTCAAACAATATTACTCCTTAGCCATACAATTTATAAATTAAAATCCAAATTTAAATTATCAAAAAAAATTCAAAAAATTTCTAACTCCCTAAATTTTCAAAAAATTTGTCAGCATCTTCTTTGTGCGGCTAGCTCGGTACAACTACAAAATGCCTCTACGGGCTCCCAGATTTCAAAAAGAAAACAAAAGCCAAGTGTCTAAATCAAAAAACCATCAAATTTCATATAGAAATTTAAATACATACCTTTTTATCGGGCCATTAATTTATCTTGTGAAAGTCCAAAAACATCAATTTCCCTTCCCTTAAAACACCTGCATATCCTACTCAGTAACAATATTCAATTATAGCATTCAAAATCATTTTATATATTTCTTTACAAAATTATTCAATATCTATGTCACTCAAGTTCGTACGATGTACATATATCATCCGTACGCAATCCCAAATTTGATCGCTTGTTCGATCACACAATTTCACTTCCGAACTAGTAATGTCCACCCGACTCTCTAGTGCGGAATCAGATCTGGTTTCTTGATCAAAAACTGTCATTCTCCTTGCATAGTCGTAACTATGATAGAGAATTTCCAGAATCAATCAAAAATCCATATCCATGGTTCCCGTCGAAAATCGAGTGAAAAATCCCAACTCGGACCGATATAATTATCTCAAAATTCTATGCTCGAATTCTGGATCAAATCGTTGTGCGAATATACGTATATCCTACGTATTTATCTCACTTGATTATTAACTATATCAAATTTAAAACTTCTATTATCTCCAGTATTATAATTATAAATTTTATAAACCTTAAAATTATTTTTAACAGACCCAAAAATCCAGAATTCATACTTTTACCTGATTTCCAATTGTTTAATTCAATTGTTTATTTGTCAACCAAATGGTGATATTTGAAATTCAAGTTGAAAATTAACTTTTAAATATTGAAAATCAGTTAAATATTCTGATTTCAAATATCCAAAAATTCCAGGTTGTCATAGGTTTATGTGAAAATGCTTTAGAAGATTCTAAATTCTTGATTAGTTTATATATTTGATACACTATTTTGGATAGTATTAATCGGGTTAGCAAAATACTTCAAATAGTGGAATGGACATTGAAGATGTGATTACTAAAATAAAAGAAATCATTGCATTTTTTGGAAATTTTAGAGAAGAGTGATATGAAAGTACGATAAATGAAGCAAAATAACTTGCAAATGAAGTTGACATTTAACCTAAATTTGCACCCAAAAAAAAGATTTATTGGTAGAAATAAACATTTTGATGGGGATATAGAAGCCGATGCTAATGAAACTCGATCCTTGGAAGATAACTGAGCTGCATACTTTCTTCACATAATAGACCAAACTCTTACTTCACTTAAGAATGGGTTAAAATAATTTGAGCTTTTTGGCAGAATTTACGGATTTCTGTTGAATACAAATTTAAAACCAGTGAAGTAAACAATTAAAAGAACACTGTATGAAACTAGAATATTTTTTGGAACACAACGAAGAGAGTGCTATATATGGAAAATGATTATATTTTGAACCTACACAACTAAGAAGAAATTTGTCATCGAAAATAACAAAATAAACCAGCATTCTTGATTTCTTAAGGTCTTATCATGATATAAGTGGATTTCCAAATGTATGAGTTGCATACCGAATTATATTAACTATTCGGGTTATAACGACGTTCGCATTCTCTAAGTTGAAGCAAATAAAAGATCATCTTCCAACTAATATGTCATAAGAAAGAGCAGGTGGGTTGACGATGATTTCCATTAAAAAGAAATATTTGGATATGTTAGAATATGATGACATGATTGACGAGTTTGCTTCTAAAAATCGTGAATGGGTTGTTTTTGTTGAGTATATTAATGCCAAAGATGTGTAACTTGTTTACATTTTTGTTTTAATATATTATATATTTTGAGTTTTTTATTATATATGAATTTAAGGAAAAAATACAATATTGGTTTTGAATTATATTTTTTGCATAAATGGCAAAAATATTATTTTTTCGTTTAAGGCAACCCAATGATCTCTGCACATACTAATCGGGCACACGGTTTTTTGAAGGCGAATGTGATGGTTTTGGACCCACTATATAAATAGACTGTAGTTGTAGGCTAGCTCATAATAATGTTTATTAGGACTTAATTTAGAAAAAGTACCATTAGTCAAAAAATTGATCAACATGCACGTAGAGAAAATAAAGAACCAACGATCCGTAATTTGATTGTTGATGTATATTTATACATGGATTTAAATCTCAAATTCATTTGTAATGCATTCAAACTAGTTAGAACTCAAATGTTATATAAAACTGCAAAAGGAAAGCGAATAGGATAGACACAATATTTTACAGTCGTTCTAATGTGTATATGTCCACTTTATTCCGTTATTATTACTCTTTTCCACTAATTTACAAAGAAAAATACTATTACAAACTCGAAATCAATGTCAAATCTATGTTGGAAAACCAACAACTTCCCTTTAGTGAAAAGAGCACCCCTTCCTTTTTTTGCATCTACAATACAGAAGGAGATGTCTAAAGCCTTGAACCATTCAAAATTCATCCGGCAATTCAACTAGGAAAGATATAATCAATTCACAAAAATAGGTAAGAGAATATGCTTACATTGATCCATCCCATAGTGCAAATATTTTACTGATCTATATTGATCGATGATCTACCAATCAGCATTGATTAACAAACTTGCACTAATTCTCCTGTTTTGCTTCAAAATGTTACTTATCGACCAATAATCCATTGCAGTTTCATGCTTTAGCTTCAAACCATAATCCAATATCAGATTTCATTAAGTGCTTGCTGAAATTCCATCAATCTTCCAATCGATAATGATCAACGGTACTTAGACAAATTTTTGAACCTTTTCCATTGCACCATCCCACGGTCTCCTGCAGTCGATCATCCCAAAGCTTCACATCCATTCAATCATCATTCTGAGGTCTTATACGATCGAATCTTTGAGTGTGTAAAACAAGGATAATGCGTTCCCCCTAATGTACTTCTTCAAAAACAAAGCGTGTTTTGTTCAGAGATGGTTATTTGAAGAATTTCTTAAACCTTGAATCAACATGACGTATTTGTTACTTAGTTTTGTTTCCATGGAAAGCTGTATCTTTTAATAAAATGCTTTAACTTCACACCATCATTGAGTCATGTCTGCCCAATCAGTGTAAGTATCGGACTTTTACCATCAAAAGAATTCGTCTTCTCGATCAAAAATTCCATCCATTCATATGTTACTCTCAGTCTATAAGTTGTCAAAATCCAATTCCAAATTCCACAAGATGAAGTTATTTGAGGAAACTTGTGCAGCGATCAATCATTGAAGTAGTCAATACTGATCCATAAGGTATCGGTCGATAATTATAATTCCTCATATGTAGAAGCCAATATTTAGAAAAAAATATTCTTCATTTCTCTTTTCCAACAACTATCGACCTAAACCCAGACGACTCTTGCCAATCAGAATTTCTCAAAATTGTCTTTAATCTTCTCTAAACTCCACGAATTTGAATAGGTAATCAATCTACATCCATTTTCGCATGAAATTGCAACAACTATCAATCCGCCATCAATTTCAATAAGCGCTGATTTCTGTCGATCGATGAAAAATGATCGACTTTTTGCAATCTAAAGTTATCCCTTAATCTTTTCATGTTATATATCCTACACCTATTCAACATCGATTTTCAAAGACTTGCATCGATTCTTTTAAACCTTGGTTTTAAGGTGTTGATCAAAAAGGGATGAACTTACTGAATTCAAGACTTTTGGTTTTTTATTGTTGAATGCTATAAGATTACACATTCCATTGCAACTTGTTACCAACAATCCAAAAATCCTCATTTCTTGGAAATTAACCCTACTTGGGTATAATCCAATCAAGAATGTAAATTCTTGCCTACATGGGTTAGTCTGAGATAATTAACATAGGTTGATTACATTGTACACTCAGTTCCGTAATGTGTTGGAAGTGTGTTTATTCGCACAAATCAGCATTCATATTACACATTATATGTAACGACCCGCTATTTTGAACGTTCAAATTGACAATCGTCCACCCATGTCAGACTTGAATTGCTCTGTAACTTCCCGATTTTTCGACGCCCGAAAATCGACATCAATACGTCCACTGTATTAAATGCCAAACAATCGAATGCCGGAAAAACCAGTCCGTAATGGAAAGAAGAAGGAGGTAGAAGAAGATAAAAACAAAACAACATTAGAATCTCACAACCGCAGCGTAATAATATATAATAGATAACAACATATTTTTATACAAAAGGATCTGTAACAGAGTAATACATTACATTATCAGAGTACGTACAAACTACAGCTACATACTGGACAATTGGCACAACTTGTCCTCAACCAAAGCAGACGATACAGCTTATACTGCGCATCGGAATATATATCAAGTACATGTGATATGTCTCACCATTCAGCTCGTCTCCTGAGCTCTATAGCATCCTATCCTGTATCCTATAATACTCGGTCTGACCCGAGCATTATAGTTAAATAACACTCGAGTCAGTCTGGAAAAACAGGGTGAGAAAACACACGCAATTGGATTAATAAAGTTTTCAAAATCCTTTGAAATCAAAGGTATCTCGTAAGACCATGCCACAAATAAACATGTCGAGTTTTTACCTTACGATAACCAAAACATTTTTATCAAAACCGTCTGATATT
Organism: Allium cepa; assembly: GCA_030765085.1. Classification (NCBI taxonomy): domain Eukaryota; kingdom Viridiplantae; phylum Streptophyta; class Magnoliopsida; order Asparagales; family Amaryllidaceae; genus Allium; species Allium cepa. The sequence continues at coordinate 276,201,016 of CM060928.1, forward strand.
ATAATAGCGTCTATAGAAAGTAAAATAGAATCTAGCTGAAATGCTTGCATCTCACGTTTCAGCGTAGTTGGGCACAATCAAAACCGTACAGGCGCTTACTGGAGATTGGATTCCATACAATGGTAGGGATACTGGGGTATCGCCCGTCATAGTATATGGTCTAGATCACCGTACCGAGGATCCACCCTGATCTCCTACTGCACAAGACCGGAGCTACCCCTAACTGGATAGTTCGAATAAGATCACCCCGCAGTTGGGATCAGCAACCGCCCATACAGCCGAAATAAAGGGACATCTAGACAGGGGTGACCTTACCATAATTGATTGCTAGCCACTTAGCCTTACTGCACCTCCCTTTTTTAACCGTTCCCAGTTGATGAGGCTGGAGGCTATACGTTACCTTTCTGGCACACATTCACTTAGAATGCTCATCGTTCCCCTGACGATGTTCTGATAGCATTCGTCCATAAAAGTCCATTCCGGGTCCGAACGGAACCGAAGGTACTACTCCTACTACATCCATTTTTGGAATCACCCTCATGATCGGTAGTGATTAACCCTTGCAATTCACTGCTTCATCTTCGACTCCAAGCTCTTGTCTTCCATACGAAACGTTCAAACTGGATCGAAGTAGTTTTTGGGAAATTAATCTAGATCACGGTCTCTTCGAAACGATCAGCGCATTGGCCAATTTGATAGTCAGTTATTTAACTATCAAATAACATCCACAAACAACCATCAGGCCTTTATAATTTCCGAAATAATTATTTCAAACTATCTTTGCAAGATATTTTCTACACTTCAACCCTTTGAAAATAGTTTTCAAATCACTTTCCTCTCGCGGAACAAATTTCCACCCAATTTTTTTATTTCCACTGAAAATCACCAAGTCTTGATACTTTAGGTTTTTTAAATAATTTAAATTACTTTATCCAAAAATATATACTTTAAAACATTTAAAATAAAAACTACTTAGATCACTTTACTCTAAATAATAGGTATGAAATTCTATAATAGATTTCCAAGTAAGACTTAAGCCATAAACCATTTAAGAATAAATTTTTTATATAAGTATAAATATTAGAAAATTTCTTTAAAAACATAATACTAATTTAACTTTTTAAAATAGTTAGTACTAAAATAAATTGGAATAATATTTTCTTTAAAATCCTAAAAATATTTAAAAATAATAAATTTCTCTACAACATTTTTTTAAAACAAATTTTAAAACCTTAAACTTATACATAAAAATCTTCTTTGAAAATATACTTGGCTTTTTTGGAAAATACACTTCCATTTCAATATAACCCATATAATCCTATTCGATTTATCCCAATTTAGTTTACGTACCAATCATGTAAATTTCTTTCAACATCTTTAAAAATAAAACCACTTTTTATTTTTAAACAAATCACCCTTTCCTATAAATTCCCATCCTAAATTTATACTTTCAAATTATCCTCTGATAAATTTTCCACTTAATTTATAAACCCCGTTTACAAGTCCCATAATCTCATTCTCCTTTATTCACAGTTTCAACACTTAGTCCGTTTTCAAATCGATTTCCAAATCCAATTCCATTTTAAAATAAATTCCTTTACTTATCCAAATTTATTTTAAAATCCATTTATCTCATATTCACACCTTTATTTATGATTTAAATTCTTATCTAAATCGGAAATACCAATTTCATACTTATTTCAAAATTCTCCTTTTATTTTCCCTAACTCATTCAAATCTTGAATTTTAAAAATATATTTCTTCGTACGTACAAACAATATTTCTTAAGTTTTTATTTTAAATAAAATCTTTTTTCCACTTATTCAAAATCCCTATTTTTCTCATCCTTAAATTTATTACATAGAATTTAAAATCAAACCTACATCCCTTTTCCAAATTCATTCCTTTAAGTTATTTGAATTCACTATAATTATTTTACTTTAAAGTTTCCCTTTTTATTTCCTTTAGAAATCCAAACTTTACATATATATATATATATATATATATATATATCATTTTCCACAAATACCAATATATATTCAACCAAGCCAAAGCATCAATAATTTCAATTCTTAAAATAATCAATATAATCTATCACAGATTATCACATAAATCACATTACTGAATATAAAATAAATTCAACATTTTGAGGAATCCAGTTGGATCCCTCCAAGCTGTTTCCCTATTAGCACATCAATTTAAAATACCAATTCCGCTTCAAGGCGGGATATCGCGGTATAAAGGGGCACATAGGGTCTCATCCTCTATATAATGCGGGAATCAATCACTCCAATATATATATATATATATATATATATATGTATGTATGTATATATATATGCATGCACAACTATTATATATAATATCACATCCAATCAGCTCAATCATTCAACCAATAATTTAAATTTAACTATTTAAATTTAAATGGTAATCCAAATGAGTGAGATTAACTCACCTTTGATTTTAATTTGCAATCCGATCCACACCGGCTTGATCCTCCACGATTTTGGACCTAGTATAACATTATACGATTTATTAATATGGGTTTTTAGGCTAAAAGAAAAGTTAGAGAAAAATTTAGTTTCAGGGATAAGAAGTTTGTTTTTTAGGCTGAAGGACACTTTTTAGTGTAATTCACAGAATGATAGTTGTAACTATCATTTTCAGTTTACACTATAAAGTGTCCTTCAGACTGAAAAACAAACTTGTTGTCCCCGAGACTAAATTTTTTTTTTTGCAACTTCTTCCTTGTGCCTATTTACCTGTTATTAATATTTGAACTAATCGAATAATCAATTTGCATTTTTAAGTAGATTCAATTAGCTAATAATTTATCTTAAACTAATTTTCCTAAAATAAATAAATTTTTAACAACTAGAATAATTAAATAAGTTAATAAAACAAGTTAATCCCATAATCTCTTTTTTTTTAAATAATCTAGTAAGTTTAAAATGTGTATATGTATATTCTTTTATATTTCTTCATTCTTGAAACTACATACACTAAAAATATAATCTAATTTTTATATAAATTTTAACATCTAGAATTTCTATTTATATATATATAATTTTAAAATATTTCTATATATATTTATTTTTTCTCTGTTTACCTACAATTAAAATAAGCAGGTATATATATATTAACATTTATATTATACTTCCCTTTACTGTAAACATACTTATATATAAACCTTAAAATTGAAATAACAAACTGTTTTATATCTTACCGAACATATAAAAATCTTTTCTATCTATACATATTTTCTTTAATCTGTATATATTTATTTATTAATTTAAATTAAACAAAACCGCAAATACCTTGCTGCCAATTTCCCTCGCGTGCTCGACTTCACCTTCCAAATCATTTCCTATATCACAGCAACCATGTCGTAATTGCCGAGTTCTCTTCACCTTCTAGGTGAGAGCCCCCTTCGGCTTCCTCCACGTGTTGCCATAATTTCAGATGCTTACGCACCTGTCTTAGAATCGACGATGAACAGCACATTCGCCCTCCCCCAGTCGTGCTTGCTCGAGAGCAGGGTCTCGCCCCTCCCCCTTCCCATCGCGATCGAAACTCATGCGAACGAAACACTAAATCGCGAGCTCTAGCTCGCTGCTTCCTCTTCTATCGTCGCCTGAAACTCATTCGAATCGCCTCATTTTTTTTTTGAATATCGAACGAATTTGATTTAACTGAAAGGAGGAAAGGAGATTGATGCTTAAAAGAAAATAGGGGAAACGAATTCGTTTTGCCATTGAAATTTTCAAACAGCTATATCTTTTTAAAAAAAAATTGTGTGTTGAACCAGAGAGGCCACGTATTATACCAAGAGACATGCGTTGGCTGTCGTGAAAATATTTGCCTGGTTAAATCAATATATCTATATAAATATTATTTAAATCATCTCGAAACCATAACTTAAAATTTCGATCTCCTATCGAGGCGTGCCGCTAGGCATTTATAAGGTTATACCCCTATTCTGAATGCAATGGAAAAGGTTTCGAGTCCTAACTCGATCGTATGGAGAATATAGCTTTTTGGACCCAGTTACTAAATTGAATTTTCGACATAGATTTCAGTGCGTTTATATATCATACGGCCACACGACAACTCCAAACACAACAAAAATTGAAATTCGGTAATAATACACTATTACGGATCCAATAGAACTACTTTTGTCGAAATCCGAGACTGTGCCTCGGAAGGCTATTTTTAAATATCAATTTAAATGATATATTTTTAAAAGTGAACAAAACATTTTCAAACTTAAATTTAAAAATTCCATTATCTCCAGTATTATAAATATAACTTTTTCAAGCCTTTGAAATATTTTTAACCAGTTTAAAAACAAAGATTCACTATTTTAACCAATTTCCAATTATTAAATTCACTAATTTAATTGCCAAATAAACAGTGACATTTAAAATTCAAGTTAAACTAACTTTCAAATATTTAAAATCAATTAAATATTCCAATTTGAAATATCCAAAAATTTCGGGTCGTCACATTCCTCCCCACTTAAAAGAATTTCGTCCCCGAAATTACTAATTAAGAGGAATGGTCCATAACCCGTTAACTATTTTCCAATCCAAATAGTTCAACAACTTACCAACCATCTTTTTTTTATAAAAGACCCATTATCATTCTTACTAATTTCCCAAACTTTTCCATAGTTTCCAACAGCATTACTCATTTAACCATTTCAAATTTTAATCTAAAACCAATTTTTAAATTATCAAAATTTCCTAAAATTTTTCTAACTTCTTAAATTTTCGAAAAATTTCGCCAGCGTTTCCTTTGCAGAGCTAGCTCGGAACAACTACAAAATGCCTCTCCCCCCTAGATTTCAAAAGAAAACAAAACGCCAAATGGCTAGATCAAAAAATCATCAAATTTCATATTAAATACATACTTTTTTGTCGGGCCATACAATTTTATCTTCTGAAATCAAAATTATCAATTTCCTTATGCTTTTAAATGCCTGTATACTACTAGCAATAATATCCAATCACCATTCAAAATCATTTTATTCACTTCTATTCAAGATCTCAATATCTATTTCATTCAAGCACGTACGATGTACATATATTATCTATACGCCAATATCAATTCCGATCGCCCATTCAATCACACAATTTCACTTCCGAACAAGTATCGCCCACCCACTTCCTAGTGCGGACTCAGATCTGGATTCTTGATAAGAAACCGTCATTCCCATTGCGTAGCCACAAACTATGATAGAGAATTTCTAGAATCAATCAAAATCCAATCCAGGGTTCGTCGTCGAAAATCAAGTGACAAACCCCAACACGGATCGATACGACTATCTCAAAATTCTGTGCTCGAATCTGAATCAAATTGCTATGCGAATAAATAATATACATATATAAATTTTCTTTTTATTCACATTTATTTTGATTTTCATTCACTTATTCACAATCACCATTTCACACACCCTTATTAAACAATCATTCACATATTAACTAAGTATATTTTTCTACAATACCAATTTTCTTACTTGATAACTTCACAATTTACCTTCCTTAAGTTTATTATAAATATTCTATATAATTTAATATTTCTTTCACTACACAATTTAAGCTCTTATATCTATTTTCATTTACCTTAAATTTTTAATTCCATTCTGGATTCAGTTCATCTTCAATTCTTAATTTATTTCCAAATCAAATTTTATATTGAATTTTATTCACCTTACCTCAAACTCCTATTTAATTAATCATTTATATGGTTCCACTTACTAATTTATTTTAAATCTCAATGAATTTTATTTCCAAACTTTAATTATTTTTAGTCTACTTCGAACTAGTTCTTCAACTTCACTTAACTCAATTCAAAATGAATTCGAAATTCGGTTTAAGTTCCATTTACTTACAATTTAAATCAAATATCCTCCCAATATTCATTTTAAATTCACTTGCTTACTCATTTAAATCAATTAGTTTACTTACTAATTTTATTTCAATCCTTTGTTTTATTTAGTCCGACTTGACTAACTCTCCATATCACAGAATTCAAATTTAACTCCCATATCTAGTTTTCAATTTCATTTACTTAGAAATGTAAATTCATTTGTTCATTTACAAATTTATTCCACACTTAGTAAATTCTATTCCAATACCATTCATTAAGCTCATTTACTCTTATCTTACTTGATTCAGTTATACTTTAATTTAATTCAAATTTTTAACTTCTATAAGCCTGCCAACTTATTTTCATTCCAAGCAAATTTCCAAACTTATAAGTCCAAACGTATTGGTATCAAATGAACATTTTAAATAAGATCCTAGAGTTTAAATGTTTGCTTAAACATTCCAAAACATTTCTGAAATCAATTGTATCCCAAAAAATCCTTTAGTATATCCAATATTCCTTTGTATTTCAAAAATCAAAACGGTTTTACCAAACCAAAACGTCAACATTTCAAAATTATTTTTGAAATCAATTATATATACATAATTCATTTGCATATCAAATTGTCTTTGACTTTTAAAACCAAACCCAGTTTTGCAAACAACTCCAATTTAAAACATTTTGGTAGCAATTCCTCTCTTGGAAACTCGAAAACGAACACTGATGATGTTGTGATCATCATCGGAATTATATTCCAGCGACCGAAAAGAGTTCGGTGCTTTATGTCTTTAAAAACCCTTTTCAAATATTTTTAAATTCCAAATCTCACCAGATTTCAAATCCAATTCAAAAATATTTCTGAAATAATATCACTATTATTTCTCTAAAACCCTTGAAATCATTTTCAAATCCAAAGGAATTTAATTTTCAAAATTCGAATTCCAAATCCTTTCAATTCATATACAAACATTACTCTGGAATTTTTATTTCATTTGCAATTATAAATCACATTTATGAATTCCATTTGTGTATGAATTTATTTCTTAACCTTCGGTTATATTTTTAATATTATTACTTCCTAACAACCAGCAACCTTATATAACTATAATAGTTTACGGAAAATTATTTCTTTAATATACAAAAATAATTTGGATAAAATTATTTCATTTACCCTATTTTAAAACAATACTATGTCGATTTATCTTGATTAAGAGTTTAGAAACCCTATCGATGACATTGCATCCCACATATCGACCAGAATTCATAAACGCTCAACCGATAAGTCAACACAATATAAAAATAATTTTTATATTTACTAACCAATATGCGCTCATATCTATTAATACACTTAAATTCATTCTAGAGTACCACGGACTCTATTTCTAATGAGTAATCCCCACCAGAGCCAAGGCTCTTGCTTAACCTTCAGCTCCGATACCAAATGTAACGGCCTGATTTTTCGACGCCCGAAAATCGACATCAATACGTCCACTATGTTAAATGCCGAACAATCGAATGCCGGAAAAACCAGTCTGTAAGGGGAAGAAGGAGATAAAAGAAGAGAAAAACAAAACAACATCAGAATCTCACAATCGCAACGGAATAATATATAATAGATAACAAATGATGTTTATACAATAGGATCTGTAACTGAATAATACATTACATTATCAGAGTACATAAAAACGATAGCCACATACTGGACAATTGGCATAACTTGTCCTCACCAAAGCAGACTATACAGCTTACACTGTGCATCGGAATATATCAAGTACGTGTGATATGTCTCGCCATTCAGCTCATCTCTTGAGCTCCACAACATCCTATCATGTATCCTATAATACTCGATCTGATCCGAGCATTATAATTAAATAACACACGAGTCAGTCTGGAAAACCAGAGTGAGAAAACACACTTAATTGGATTATTAAAGTTTTCAAAATCCTTTGAAATCAAAGGTATCTCGTAAGACCATGCCACAAATAAACATGCCAGGCTTTTACCTTACGATAATCAAAACATTTTGATCAAATCCGTCTGATATTATAATAGTGTCTATAGAAAGTAAAATAGAATGTAACTGAAATGCGTGCATCTCACGTTTAAGCATAGTTGGGCACAATCAAAATCGTACAGGCGCTTATTAGAGATTGGATTCCATACAATGGCAGGGCTACTGAGGTACCGCCCGTCACAGTGCATGGTCTAGATCACCGTACCGAGGATCCACCTTGATCTACTACTACACAAGACCAGAGCTACTCCTTACTGGATAGTTCGAATAAGATCACCCCGTGGTTGGGATCAGCAACCGCCCACACAGCCGAGATAAAGGGACATCTAGACAGGGGTGACCTTACTCTAATTGGTTGCAGCCACTTAGCCTTGCTGCACCTCCCCTGCTTTAGCCATTTCCGGTTTATGAGGCTCGAGGATATGTGTTACCTTTTTAGCATACATTCATTTAGTATGCTTATCGTCCCCCTGGCGATTTTCTGATAGCATTCGTCCATACAAGTCCGTTCCGGGTCCGAACGGAACCGTAGGCGCTACTCCAACTACATCCACTTTTGGAATCAACCTCAGGATTAGTAGCGGTTAGCCCTTACACTTCACTACTCCATCTTTGACTCTAAGCTCTTGTCTTCCATATGAAAATGTTCAAACCGGATCGAAGTGGTTTTCGAAAAATTAATCCCGATCTCGGTCTCATCGAAACGATTAACGCATTGGCCAATATTGATAGTCGGTTGTTTACCTATCAAATAACATCCACAAACAACCATCAGGCCTTTATAATTTCCCAGATTATTTATTTCAAAATATCTTTGCAAGATATTTTCTACACTTTAACTCTTTAAAAATAGTTTTCAAATCACTTTCCTCTCGTGGAATAAATTTTCACCCAATTTTTTTTATTTCCACTGAAAATCACCAAGTCTTGATACTTTAGGTTTTTTAAATAATTTAAATCACTTTATCCAAAAATATATACTCTAAAACACTTAAAATAAAAAAATTAAATCACTTTACTCTAAATAGTAGGTATGAAATTCTATAAAGATTTCTAAGTAAGACTTAGGTCATAAACCATTTTTAAAAATAAAAGTTTTATATAAGCATAAATATTAGAAAATTTCTTTTAAAACATAATACTGATTTAACTTTTTAAAATAGTAACTACCAAAATAAATTTGAATAATATTTACTTTAAAATACTAAAAACAATTAAAAATATTAAATTTCTCTACAACAATCTTTTAAAACAAATTTTAAAACCTTAAACTTATACATATAAATCTCCTTTGAAAATATACTTGGCTTTTTAGGGAAATACACTTCCATTTCAATATAACCCATATAATCCTGCTCAATTTATCCCAATTTAATTTACGTCCCAATCCCTTAAATTTCTTTCAACACCATTAAAAATAAAACTACTTTTTATTTTTAAACAAATCGCCCTTTCCTATAAATTCCCATCCTGAATTTATACTTCCAAATTATCCTCTAATAAATATTTCACTTAATTTATAAACCCCGTTTATAAATTCCATAATCTCATTCTCCTTTATTCACATTTTCGACATCGGTTTTTAAATCGATTTCCAAATTCAATTCCATTTTATAATAAATTCCTTTACTTATCCAAATTTATTTTAAAACCCATTTATCCCATATTTACACCTTTATTTATGATTTAAATTCTTATCTAAATCGAAAATACCAATTCCATACTTATTTCAAAATTCTCCTTTTATTTTCCCAAACTCATTCACTTGAATTTTAAAAATATATTTCTTCATACTTACAAACAATATTTCTTAAGTCTTTGTTTTAAATAAAATCCTTTTCCCATTTATTCAAAATCCCTTTTTTTGTTATCCTTGAATTTATTACATAGGATTTAAAATCAAACCTTCATCCCTTTTCCAAATTCATTCCTTTAATTATTCGAATTCACTATAATTATCTTACTTAAAAATTTCCCTTTTTATTTCCTTTAAAATCCAAACTTCGTATATATATCATTTTCCTCAAATACCAATATATATTCAAATAAGCCAAAGCATTCAATAATTTCAATTCCCAAAATAATCAATATAATCCGTTACAGATTATCACGTAAATCACATTACTGAATACAAAATAAATTCAACATTTTGAGGAATCCAGTTGGATCCCTCCAACCTGTTTACCTGCATCCACAGATGTTAGCACATCAAATTAAAATACCAATCCTGCTTCAAGGCGGGATATTGCGGTATAAAGGGCCATCCGCTATTATGCAGGGCGCATAGGATCTCATCTGCTATATAACACGGGAATCAATCACTCCAATATATATATATATATATATATATATATATAGACTATTATATATAATATCACATCCAGTCAACTCAATCATTCAACCAATAATTTAACTTTAACTATTTAAATTTAAATGGTAATCCAAATGAGTAAGATTAACTCACCTTTGATTTTTAATTTGCAATCTGATCCACACCGGCTTGAGCCTCCACAATTTTAGACGTTGTATAACATTATACGATTTATTAATATTTGAACTAATTGAATAATCGGTTTGCATTTTTAAATAGATTCAATTAGCTAATAATTTATCTTAAACTAATTTTCCTAAAATAAATAAATTTTTGACAACTAGAATAACTAAAATAAGTTAATAAAACAAGTTAATCCCATAATCCATTTTTTAAAATAATTTATTAATTTTAAAATGTGTATATGTATATTCTTTTATATTTCTTCATTCTTGAAACTACATAAACTAAAAATATAATCTAATTTTTATAAAAACTTTCAGCATCTAAAATTTCTGTTTATATATATAAAATTTCAAAATCTTTCTTTATATATTTTTTCTTTGTTTGCCTATAATTAAAATTGGCAGGTATATATATACATATATTAACATTTATATTATACTTCCCTTTACTGTAAACATACCTATATATATAAACCTTAAAATTGAAATAACAAATTGTTTTATATCTTACTGAACATTTAAAAATCTTGTCTATTTATATATATTTTCTTCAATCTGTATATAATTATTTGTTAATTTAAATTAAACAAAACTGCAAATACCTCGCTGCCAATTTCCCTCACGTGCTCGACTTCACCTTCCAAATCATTTCCCATATCACAGCAACCATGCCGTAATCGTCGAGTTCTCTTCACCTTCTAGGTCGAGAGACCCCATCAGTTTCCTCCACTGTTGCCACGATTTCAGTGCTCACGCACTGTCTTAGAATCGACGACAAACGGCACGTTCGCCCTCCTCCAGTCATGCTTGCTCGAGAGCAGGGTGTCGCCCCTCCCCCTTCCCATCACGACCGAACTCATGCGATCGAAACCCTATATCGCGAGTGCTAGCTCGCTGCTTCCTCTTCTGTCGTCACCCGAAACTCGTTTGAATCGCCTCAATTTTTTGAATATCGAATGAATTCGATTTAACTAAAAGGAGGAAAGGAGATCGATGCTTAAAAGAAAAGAGGGGAAAAGAATTCGTTTTGCCATTAAAATTTTCGACCAGCTATATCCTTTTTTTTTTAAATGCGAGCTGAGCCAGAGAGGCCACGTGTTATACCCAGAGACACGCGCTGGCTGTCGTGAAAATATTTGCCCAGGGTAAATCAATATATCTATATAAATATTATTTAAATCATCTCGAAACCATAACTTAAAATTTCGATCTCCTATCGAGGCGTGTCGCTAGGCGTTTATAAGGTTATATCTCTATTCTGAACGCAATGAAAAAGGTTTCGAATCCTAACTCGATCGTATGAAGAAGATAGTTTTTTGGACTCAGTTATTAAATTGAATTTTCAATATAGATTTCAGCGTGTTTATATATCATACGGCCACATGACAAATCCAAACACAACAAAAATTGAAATTCGATAATAATACACTATTACGGATCCAATGGAATAGGTTTCATCAAAATTCGAGACTGTGCCTCGAAAGACTATTTTTAAATATCAATTTAAACGATATATTTTTAAAATTGAACAACACATTTTCAAACTTAAATTTAAAACTTCTATTATCTCCGGTATTATAAATATAAATTTTCCAAGCCTTTGAAATATTTTTAACCAGTTTAAAAACCAAGATTCACTATTTTAACCAATGTCCAATTACTAAATTCACTAATTTAATTTCCAAATAAACAGTGATATTTGAAATTCAATTTAATCTAACTTTGAAATATTTAAAATCAATTAAATATTCCAATTTCAAATATCCAAAAATTCTGGGTCATTACATGCTCAAAACAACATATTGTTAATTTATATTTGGCATAACTTAGCATATACAGTAAATAAATCAATCACAGAATCATAGACATGGAGTAATATAACATTAAGCAGCAGAATAGAGAAATAGTAGTTTATGAAGTTACTACATAACATCAGAGCCAAACAAAATACAACAGATAATTCTAAGTACAAGTAATCTCAAATACAAAAGTAACTGACAAGAGTGAAACTGGAAATAACTAGAATAACAAAAAGTTGAATAGATATAAGACAGATCTTTAAGCAATGCTCCAAGCTCCAAAGGTGTGTCTCAAATGCTGTAACACTCGGTCTGACTCGAGCATAAAGCGAAACACAAAACACTCGAGTCAGGATTAACAATATTATGCTAGTAAATCAACTCAAGTGAAATGTCCAAGTGAAATGCAAATAAGGATGTTTGGGATTCCTATCCTTTAAGAATCCGTTAAACTTTCTACATACATAGTACAATAGGCTACATAGATAATGTCTACGTAAAGTAAAATATTAAAATAGCGTTAAGGCATTACCCATATCCCCCTTAACACATTTTTATATACTCACATAGTCTATACAGTACCGTAATTCCATGGTCAATTGGAGGGCTATCAGAGGGCACTCCATAGGCACGGTACAAACAAACTCGTAGAGGGCGCAATAAGACATGTGACAAGGCATGCAAGGCAACGCCTAGGGTAGAATACTACCGTTTTGAGGATTCGGACTGGTGGTAACGCATAGCAGCTACTACCGCCCATCTCGAGACACCCTCTCAAAATCAAAGATGCACTCGATCAAATCACAAAGTAATAAAATGGTATCGAAGGAGTGTGCCCGATCGGAAGTGCGACCTCACTTGGTCCGGCGTGGCTCCTATTTTAGCCACATCAAGCTGACTTGCAGGAGTCAGGGCTGCGTTAATACCTCATAACGAATTGTCGCCAAACTATCCTACTTCATTCTGGAATCGTCTCCATGTACATAGTTGTTAAAGTGGTTTTCGGTATTGGCAGAGAGAATTACAATGTCCGATCCCGGTCTCTTTAACAACCAAACGCTTATTTCACATCGTGGTCATTTTATTTCAAACAGTTCATACTTCATATCAAAATATCATATTCATTTCAAAATCATATCACTTTCAAAATCCCGACCACAAAATAGTTAAACCATCATATTAAAATATTCGCATTTAAATCTATTAAATCTAAATCGTAACAGCTCCAACTTAAACAGCTTGAAAGTACTTTTTATGTATTGGAAAAATTAAAATTAAAAATAGTTTATATTTAAAATAGTTTATAGATTATAATAGTTTATATATTAAAAATAGTTTATATATTAAAAATAGTTTCAAAGTAGAGTAGTCTCTTCCAACTTCACAAAGTAATTCAACTTAACTTTAATTCCACAATTCAATTTAAATCAATTTCAGTTTAACAATTTCAATCATAAAGGTTAAAAGTTCAATTCAAATTCTCATTAAATCATTTTAATTTATATCGACTTCAAATCCAGTTTTGACTTACAAATTTAAACCACCTCTAATTTCAATAGATTTTAAAGTTTAAATATTCAAACGATTTACAATAACTTAATTTGATAAATCTTATTTATATTTCAAAATTCAACTTTAATTTTATTCAAAATTGAAATATTCACTTAATCATTTCTAATAACATTTGAATGAAGTCTCAAATTACAAATTTAATTAAAACCAATAAATAAATATCTAACTTCAATTATATTTAATTCTAAATTATTCGCCTAATCACTTTTATAAACATTTAAATAAAATTTCAAATTACACATTTAAATCAAAACTAAATATTCAGTTTCAATTTATTTCAATTTAAAAATATTTATTTAATAACCTTTAATCAAAATCAAGTTATCAAATCATAAATTTCATATCTTTAAAATCTCAAAATCAATAAGTCCAAATCAATTTTTATTTAAATTCAATTATTAACCAAATTAAATTTCAAGTCAACTTTAATTTATCTTTCCAACCTCTATTTATTTAAAGTTATTACAAAAACTATTTATAAATATTAATATAAAATTTAAATAAATATTATAAACATATTAAATATATACTAATTAAATTAAGTTTATTAAATTAAATTATACTAAATTATCTTATTATTAAATCTATTTTAAATCTTATTTTATATACTTTTAAAATAATAAAATTATAAGTAAGATCTTAAAAATTATATTTTCAAAACTAACTTATAAATTTAAAGTTTCCAAAATATATAATTTTAAAAATCTAAATTTTTCATACATATAAAAATAAAATTTATACATTATATTTTAAAAAAATCAATATTTGTCAAAACCCATCTATTTCCTTTCAAAACTTTGGAAATCATTTTCAAAAATAGACCAACGATGTTCAGATATAATTTTCTATCCTATGGTCAAGTAATACATATATTTATCATTTCAATCTGCAATAATTTAATATTTACGGGTATATATCATTTCAACCTGCAATCCCAAAATTCAAAATCATTAAAATCGCTTGGGTTTATCATTTCAACGCATAACAATTTTCCCTAATTTATAATATCGTTCGGGTAAGTATCATTTCAACCAATAGGGAATTTTTAAACTAACAGGGAACCTGGAGAGTGAGAACAATAGAACAAAATATAAAATGACATAGAATATCAATGACAAATATGATCATAATAAACATTTTAAACAAGATATATACCAGGTAATGGTGTCATAAGTCAATTAATATAGATAAACAATTGCAGATAATAACATATCATACTTCACAATTTATATTACTAGCCAATTCAGGATTTAACAACATATTCTAATCGTCATTTCATATGAATTAAATCTACTAAATATAAAAATGTTAATCGTGAGTAATCCTTAACTTTCGAGGCTAGAGAAGATAGACAACACAATAAGCTATGAATCCAAACATCAAATTCCAAAGCATAACACAATGAACAAAGCAAAGTTGGTGGACACGAGATTGATGAAAATAATATATATAAAATTTAAAAAAATCTAAAATTTACTCACATATTTAAAATAAACCTTTATATATATATTAAAATCAATATTTATTAAAACACACACACACACATACATACATACATATATATATATATAAATCAAAATTTATATATCATTTTTTTTAAATCAATACATAAATAAACTTATGTATAAGCTAAAATTTTAGTTATATATATAAAAGAGGAGACAAGGCTGAGCTGGGCAAGCAACATCAATTCATAGAAAATACATACACACACACACGAATGCTTCCAGGAGCAAATATATGAGAATGCGGACATGAGGGAGAGGTGGAGAAGGAGCCATGTAGGTGGCAGTCAGGGCTGTAATGGCCAGGAAGCAAGACGACGTTAAGTGGAAGGGTTGCGAAGTTGTCGGAGCTCGTTCAGTGGTGAGGCGATGGCCGATGGGTGATGCGGTCGATGGTAGCTATTTGTAGGGGAGGTAAGTGGGCCTTGGAAGCTGCGCAGGCTAAGGGTGGGGTGCTTGGGTGGCTATGGGTGTAAAGAGGGGAACGAACGGGTTTAAGGCGGCGAAGGTGAGATGTCGGAGAGGTGGATGGGCAGAATGAAGGTGACGATCTAGAAGGGCAAGAGAGAGGGTGGTGGAAACAATGTTGAGAAATAAGGTGTCGTTGCTTGGTGTTTCTGTGCGCGCTTTTGATGGTGGCAAGAGGCGGATCTATGGTATCGGAGCTGTGCTGATGGGTGTAGGCAAAGATGAGTGGAAAGGGGGTGCTTGAGGTCGTTGGTTTTACTCGACATCTGTGACGACCCGCCCTTCTACTCCCAGAAAGATGTATCATCATTAAGAAAGAAAGGGATAGAAATAGAAAATAATAGAAAAAAAAATAACAACATCAGAATCTCACAGCGGAATGGAACAAAATATAATACATCACATAACTATTACATAATTTACATATATCAGAGTGATACAATATCATACACATGATAGTCATATACATATCTGTCAATACATACATCCCAAAATACAACATATATAACCTAACACAGCGAAACTAGATAGATATATACGTACGGACTCCTGCTCCAAGCTCCTCCAGAAACCAAAATCCAAAACCTATCACTTGGCTACTCATAAAAATTTGAGTACCCAAGAGTTTATAAAAAACAAAATATAAACTCTGGGTCAGACATGGTTCTGGTATGAGTAAACGGTTTAAAGTTGTCTAACTTTGAAAAACATTTAAAAATAAAGGTATCACGTAAGACTCTCCACACATAAATACGGATAAGTTTTTACCTTACGCTAACCAAAACATTTTATAGGAAATCCAGTGATATTATAATAGTGTCAAGGGTTTTTCAAGTAAAATACAGAAATAGCTGAAATGCTTACATCTCACATTCCAACATAGTTGGACACAATCAAAACGTATGGCTCTTATTGGAGATTGGATTCCATACAATGGCAGGGCTACTGGGGTACCGCCCGTCATAGTATGTGGCCTAGATCACCGTATCGAGGAGCCACCCTAACTCCCGTGCAACACAAGGCCGGAACCGTTCCTTACTGAAAAGTCCCGAACAAGATAACCCCGGCAGTTGTTGCAATCAACTGCCCAACGCAGCCAGAATAAAAAGGGACATCTAGATAGGGGTATATCTCATCCTGCTTGGGCATGACCCACCTAACCTTGCTGCACATCCCATGTTTTAGCCATTCCCAGTTGATGAGGCTTGAGGTTACGGTTACCTTTATAGAACATATCCCTTAAAATGCTCATCGCCCGCCTGACGACGTGCTGAAAGCATTCAATCCATACAAGTTCATTTCGGTTGCGAACGAAACTAAAGGCATTATCTCGTTACACTCATTTTGGAATCACCCTCAGAGTTAACAACGATAACTCTTGCATTCTGACACACCATCTCGATCTTCACTTGAGAATTCACGACCAAACGTTTAATTTGGATCGATGTGGTTTTCGAATAATCATAAATGACACCCGATCCCGGTCTCATCGAAATCCAAACGCCATTTTAGAGGCCAAGTTATTTAATTTATTTAAACAATTTAATTCAACACTTGAATTCACATAACATTTATCACAGATAAATCATACACAATCATCATGGATATATCAAATCATATTATAGAACATCACAGAATATCACCAAATAAATGTCACAAATCAGATATTCTACTTACACAGTTATTCATTGTTTGCACCAAAATTGGTCACAACACTCTTCGGGAGTCGTTAAAGAGATAATAACGAAGAATGTAAATTCAAAACGAGTATTATCTAACAAAAACTCCAATCAACAATAATGTAAATGCGTAGACAAGCGATTTATAGTGGTTCGGCGTGATGCCTACGTCCACTGTGAAGTTTTTGAGATTTTATCGATTCTCTTTGAACGTTTACAAGTGATTACAGCAAGCAACAGCAAGTTACAACTAAAAATTCGAAATCAACAGCAAGAATATGATGTAGGATGATGGAGATCTCGATCCGGCAGAGTCTAGGCGCTTCAGAATCCAAAGATCCCTTTTCTGTTGGCTCTGGGGCTCTATTTATAGGCGTAGGATGCTGATATTTCGCTGAAAATTCGGGAGACCATTTCTGGCGCATGAGGGGGCCCACACGCCCGGCCTCAGGAAATTTGGGCCCACTTTGGTATCGATTCGAACTTCATTCGAATCAATCAGAAAATCATCCAATCGAGGTGAAATTTGGTGTGGACATTATTCAACATGTATGCAAGCTTCTGTGAAAATTTCATGGCATTTGGATCAGTAGATTGAGAGATATGGTCGATACGAAATGTGCTTCTTCGGTGGCTGTTTGGTTCGAATCGATTCGTTCGAATCGATTGCTTCGAACCGAGGATGGCACGCGCCTTGGTGATGATGTGGAGCGCAATCTTTGTGTCGATCCGCCTTTCTATGATATGAAGAGAGGCTTCTATGATGGATTTAAACATAAACCCTGACGATGGATTCGAATGGGACCGAATCGAACCGAGGTACTTCTATGGATTCGAACTGATCGATACGAACCGAGACACTTGGATGGTTTCGAAGTTGATCGATACGAAGTGCGGCACTTCGAAGGATACGAAGTCATTGGAGCCTGATCGATTCGAAATCGATAGATACGAAACCGGTGCTTTTCCCTTCAAATTGAATCGATCACAACTTGAGTGTATGAACTCGGATTGTCTTGAAATTGGAGATGCTGACTTCTATGATCTATCTTGTCATGTCCTAACAATTGTAGCTCAATCTAGACTCAGACAAAATTCAGCGATATCCATAGTGAAGCATAGTATGACCAATCTCTGAGACGAACTGTCCTTTGTTTTCGATCGATCTTTTGCTATCACGGCTTTGCCAAAAAGCGGGATAACATTTGCCCCCCAAAGTACGTCTTGTGGAAACATGACGTGCTTTGAAAAGCTGCAATTGCTCTCTTGTCGAAGGTTGTAACCCTACGTCGATATGATTGATTGTTGTATAATAGTGCTTAGCCGTTGGTTGTTGTATTCGTAACAAGGTGAGTATTCGATCCCTGTAAATGTTTAAAACCGAATGTTAGTCCGACATATATGCACATATGTTAGTTTGACCCTCGTTAACGTCGTGCATCCACGAGTCGTTGTCAGTTTTGTTTGTTGTTGAATTTCGTATCGATTCTCTCCTGAACCGATTTCGAAATTCGAGTTGAAACAACGCTTGATGGTTGTTTTTTTGACTATCCTCTTGTATCGATCCTCTCCTGAATCGATGTAAAAGGTTAAAAAGTAGTTTTTTACACCGATGCGAGTCGAAATGATGGATACGAAATGACAGTTCGTATCAATGAGCTTGGATGGGTACGAAACGTCCATTCATACCGATGAGAAAGGATGGATGCAAAATTGATGTTTGTATCGACAGGCTTTGATGGATACGAAATTGCGGTTCGTATTGATGAGAAATGATGGATACGAAGTTTCTGTTCGTATCGGTAGGTTGTAGATGGAGTCGTGAAACTTGTTGATGTGAACGTGGGCTTTGAGCTGATGGAGTTCACAATTTTCAGCTGACCCTGCTGCTTGCTTCGTATCGATGGGTCTGTCGTTTATTTCGAATCAATAGAAGTTTTCGATGATGGATTCGAACCTACCGTTCAACTCGAGTGCTAGGGTGACCGATGATGACTGGTCACATGGACCGGGAGACGAATCGACCCGGTTCTCCTATGGCCTCATATAAATAGCGTGGGGTTCGCCACTTTTCACCTTTTTTGCTGTCGCTTTTTACTTTCGTATCGATAGAGAGTTCAAGAGGAAAACAACTGCTCAGCCTTCGAATCGATACAGGCCTTCTATTCTTCTGAATTAGACATTAAAATCAGGTGATTAACGGATAGAAATATGCTTAGAACGATGAAACTCGAAATCTTAATCCATCCTCTTTGCTTTTATCATCGGTTTCGGTGAATTGAAGATCTGGGTGAGTGAGAGCAAGGTTGGGGATGGATGCGTTGCTATGGAGTCGAGGCCCTGTTTTGGAGAAGAAGGAGTTGTGGCGCTTTCGAATCGAAGAAAGCATGCGATTTCGTATCGATACGAATGTGAGAACGGCGATCGATGCGAAGCCGGTGTTCTCGGATCGATGCGAAATGGTGTGCCTTTGATCGATATGAAACTCATCGTTTCGAACTGGATCGATATGAAACTCATCGTTTCGAACTGATCGATACGAAACGTATCGAGTTGAATGCGATCGATATGAAGCGTATCGATTCGAAAATGGTCGATACGAAGCGCATCGATTTGAACATGGTTGATGATATTTCTTCGATTCGATACGAATTTGAACTGCAGCGATCGATTTCAAGTTGAAACAAAATGAACTAGAGAATTTTTTGCACATAAAAATACTTGACTCCGACGAGATTCTGCTTTGCATGATTCAACTTGACCCGAGAACTGCATATTGGACTACCTTTCGAAGCTCGCCGATGGAACTGTAACATAACAAAAATGTAACGAACTTCAACTTGGGTCGATCGTTTGCAAGTGGATGGCACGGTTGTGACGGTCAGCGATGACGGTCATTTTCGGTTTGATTTTCAGAGTTTTGTCGTTCATACATTACAGTTTATTCCATAGAATTAGTTCAGGTAATGCACTGCACTGCACGACACATGCACTTTACACCGGGGAATGCACGGGCTTTTTAACATCTAATGATGATTTCTCGTGAGTTAGCTAGTTATGGAAACTTCAAGTTCGCAACCGCAAGAAACTCAGAGTTCAGTCCCTCCCGTGCTTGAAGTACCGGAGATTGAGATTGAAGTTATTGGTCCAGCTCCGGATGAGTTACCTGATGCATCTTTCATTAGTAACCCATCAGACTCTGTCCCGTCTAACATTTCGGAAGACATGCTAGGGAGAATATGCCTAAGGCATGGTTTGTAGATGGATGACGTTCTACTGCCGGGGCCAAATGATAGACCGCACAATCCACCCGAGGGATATACCGCATTCAATCGCCACGCATGCGCAGCTGGGACACTCCCTCCGTTTAACCAGTATATAAGAGAAGTATTGTCGTTCTTGAGGATCGCCCCGTCTCAGTTGCATCCGAACGGATATGCGTCACTCAATAGCTTGTTCATTGCATTTATGGAATACCTCTATCGACCGCCACTCCCGATTGAGATCAGATATTTATTTAACTTCAAGAGTCGGGCCGATAGTCCATCTTTAACATTCTTGGAGGCGGTGAGAAATTGCCAAGTGATCATGGGGGCTTGGACAAGATTAAGCTACTTCAGGACGAAATGGTTTTATGTCAGATGCCCCCCAGGGTTCGCTTGACGATGGCTATTTAGACGTAAGTATTGCTATCTTTTCGGATAGTTGATAGAACTGATGTATTTGAAGCCGAACTCACATCTGTTTTCTTTTTCAGCCGTAATTCAGCGACCTGAAGGTGAACGTTTCAAAGAGATAGTTCGGGTTTTTCAAGAAATCCCCAGTGAAGAGAGGAATATTGAGCTGCTATTGACAGACAGGAATCTTAGAATCCTTGGGTTGATTGAGCGGAGGCAAAGCATAATGCTTGACGGTGTCTTAAGAACTGCCTCGAAAGAACGAGTCAAACGAAGAAAGCCTAAATTTGTCATAATTGAGGAGGCTGACTCGGAAAGAACTCATACTGATGATGAGCCATTGGGCGAATCTGCGGATGTAGCCCAAGATACCGAAGAAAAAAGAAAAGGAAAGGCAAACCACCTAAAAAGGGAAGATGGAAATCGGTTGTCATGGCTCGATCCGTTCCCGGAGTTAGAATTTCGGAGATGTCTCCTCCGAGAACTGAAAATCTTTATGAAGGGCTCGCTGATATTCCAATTCCGGATGATGTGTCCTTGCAGCATGATGCCGAATTGGAAGAACTTTCAGAAGCTTTAGTTTTGAGCGAGTCTCTGCCCACTAGTGCGGTTGACACATCTGGTTGGTCGGGGGGTTGCATCCACATTCACACTTCACGGCACTACATGGTTTTTAAGTGTAATACGCTCACTGTGAGAGATTACTGATTTCACTTTATGTTTTTTGCTTCGCAGATATCATGTCTGGCAGAGGTTCGATGCTTGGCAGTCTCCGTAAGAAACGCCGGTCTTCTTCATGTTATGAAGCGTATAGGAGGGAAGGAGATAGAGATTATGACTATGGGCGCTCGAGTCATGAGTGCTCTGACAGAGAAAAAGATTATAGGCGGCGGTGTCGATTTCGCACGCCGCCTCTTAGAGCTCACGCACCGCCTCCAGAAACTTCACGGCCCAAGCCGCCTTTCCAACCACCGAGGTCTGATACTCACCACAGAACGAAAATCGCGGCCTCCCCGTCAACAGAGCAGACATCGACGGAGCCTTCGGGGGAAGGAGCGGTTAGGCTTGCTCAACTGAGGAAGGAATTTCCTGAAATTTGCTTTGACGGGTTTGTTTTTCCCCCGCATCTTAAGAGGATACCGTCGACAGTTGCACCTATGATGCATGACTATCTCTCAGACATATTCTTTCAATATCAAGAATGGTCGAAGACCGCTAAGAAAGCGTCAAAGGTGGCCTTTGATCGAGCGGCTACGATTGAAAAGTTGGAGAAAGAACTCAGTCAAAAGGACCATATTATTCAAGCGCTCGGCAGTGAGGCCGAATCCTCCCGAAAGTCAGAGATTGAAGCTCTCAGAAAAGTGGATGAAGCTAAAGCAGCGATGGATAGGATGAAGCGTGAGCATTACGCTACGGTGGAGGACATGGGCCACCGAAATACCATCGTGACTGCTGAGCGGGATGCGGCCTTGAAAGAGCTAAACGAGCTCAAGGCCAAAGTTGCAGAGATTGTGAAGGAAAGAGACACCGCTAACGTTTCCACACAGGAAGCGTGTAACCAGGCGGTGGAATTCCGGAAAGAGAGAGATGCGGCCTTGGAGAAGGTCCGTGAGACAGAAGCCGAAGTCGATGAGAAAGTTCATCAAGGGAGACCAAGCTAGAGACAGAGATAGAAGAACTTCTCATCACTTATAATGCTAATGTGCTGAGGCACATAAATCTGACATGGCTTGATGACTATCCGACGCATTTGTTCAACGCCTGCAATTTACTAGTTGAAGAAGAGAAAGCATCACATCCAGGCGAAGTTTTTGATGAATTCGAGTTGGAGAACCGTATACTGACTGATGATGAAAAGAAGGTTCTCCACGATTTCATGATCTCTCATGCTAAAGAGAGACTGGGTACCCAATACTTGGAAGTTGGTGAAGGATCTGGCGTTGCGCATCCAGCTACAAGTTCAGAGTTGATCACTTCATCTGGAATGGAGTCGACGCCGGTGATTGAGCCGCAGTTGGTCCCAGGCTACGACCCTGAGCAGCCACGCTTATCTCCCATCCGGGAGCACTCTTCTGAAGCTGATCTGTCAGCTACGAGTCAAGTTGAGGAAGGTACTCTGCACAAATCTACTATGTGTTTGAACTGAAGTACTTGTATTGAAGCATGCTCTGACAACTTCTTTTATTTCTTGTCCAGTGAGTAAAGTAGCACTGACAGCGCCTCCTGCAGTCCAAGAGCCACATCAAGAACAGGAGGCCATTATCACTGAAGTGATCGCCATGACGACAGCCGCGCCGACTGAGGTGACACAAGGGGGTTCAATTACTTTTGACGAACAAATGATGAATGAACTCTTGAGCCAGCACAGTGACCCCTTTGTTGACATGTCATTTGTTCTTGGCACGTTCCCACCTGCTTCTATTGCATCGTCACAGTCCACCGCTACCTATCATGAGTCTCGTGCTGCTCGTGAGACTGAGATACTTGCTCAAATCGAAGCAAAGATGGAAGCGTCAGCACATGGCGGTAATTCTGAGTGTGTTACGACGGCGGTTGATCCCACTCCTCTCGTGCTGACATCTTCTGGGGACACGTTAGTCGGAACTAGCGCGCCCGTTCCTCCCCCGGTGGTAGACCCGACTCCTCCGACTTCTCGAGAATAGAACATTCCTCTAAATTCAAGTTCAGAGGAGTATATCGATATCATGCCTTCGTCAGACGAAGATCCGCCAAAGGGTACGGGGTCGAAGCGGAAGACCGCTAGTGGATCCAGTGGTTCCGCGTTGAAGAGGAAACCAAAGAAAAAGAAGTAGATGATTCCCTCTAGTGCATATTTGGTAGCTAGGAAGTCACTTTTATTTTCCTTTCATAGGCTATGTATAGATGCAGGCTTGGCCCCCTGCTAGTAGGAATTTTTTGAAAGAACTTGTACATGAATCTTCACATACAGTTAGTTGAAATAAAATTCAATTTCTTTGTTTCAATTCTCATTTCCTTTGTGCTTAAGTGTTTGCAGTGTTTGGCTTTCAGTCTGGTGTACTTGTGGTGTTTTTACCGTCAAGTAGAGTTCGTTTTATTCGCCAAGTCTGAAAATCTTGGTCACATGTTGTGATCGATGAATGAGTTGAACTTCGGACATTGTATCACTTTGGTTAGTGACTAACACTTAGCTTTTTTGCCCCCCAGCTTCGAGGAACAACATTTGTATTTTGGTGGTTGATCGCACTTATTGCAAATCTTAAGCACATGTCCACACTCTGGGGACTTAGGATAATTTATGATCGATAACCTGGTTAGCACTATGGGAATTTGAGAGTTATCGATGTTTGTAGTACGGTTCACGCTCCGGGAACCTGGAATTGATGTTTATACTTCACTTCATGCTCTGGAACTTGGAGTTGGGATTGATATTTCGGTTCGCACTCCGGGAACTTTGACTTGGTATTTGTGCTCCAATTCACACTCTGGGAATTTGGAGATAGCATGTATGTTCGGGTTCGCACTCCGGGAACCTGTAATTTTATACTCCGATTCATGCTCTGGGTACTTAGAGTTAGCACGGATGCTTCGGTTCGCGCTCCGGGAACCTGTAATTTAAGTTTATACTCCAATTCACGCTCTAGGAAGTTAGAGTTAGCCGATATATGGTCAGTCACACCTATTTGGGCTTTTTAGGAATTCGTTCATACTCTGGGAACGATGGATTTGATGTTTATACTCCAATTCGCACTTCGGGAATTTGGAGTCCGTTCGCAATCCGGGAACGATTTATTGGATGTTTATACTCCAATTAACACTCTGGGAAGTTGAGTCCATTCGCACTCCGGGAACGATTTATTGGATGTTTATAATCCAATTCACATTCTGGGAAGTTGGAGTCCGTTCGCACTCTGGGAACGATTTATTGGATGTTTATACTCCAATTCACACTCTGGGAATTTGGAGTCCGTTCGCACTCTGGGAACGATTTATTGGATGTTTATACTCCAATTCACACTCTAGGAATTTGGAGTCCGTTCGCACTCTGGGAACGATTTATTGGATGTTTATACTCGAATTTGCACTCTGGGAAGTTGGAGTCAATTCGCACTCTGGGAACGATTTATTGGATGTTTATACTCCAATTCACACTTTGGGAATTTGGAGTCCGTTCGCACTCTGGGAACGATTCACTGGATGTTTATACTCCAATTCACACTCTGGGAAGTTGGAGTCCGTTCGCACTCTGGGAACGATTTATTGGATGTTTATACTCCAATTCACACTTTGGGAATTTGGAGTCCGTTCGCACTCTGGGAACGATTCGCTGGATGTTTATACTCCAATTCACACTTTGGGAATTTGGAGTCCGTTCGCACTCTGGGAACAATTTATTGGATGTTTATACTCCAATTCACACTCTGGGAATTTGGAGTCCGTTCGCACTCTGGTAACGATTTATTGGATGTTTATACTCCAATTCACATTCTGGGAAGTTGGAGTCCGTTCGCAATCTGGGAACGATTTATTGGATGTTTATACTCCAATTCACACTCTGGAAATTTGGAGTCCGTTCGCACTCTGGGAACGATTTATTGGATGTTTATATTCCAATTCACACTCTGGGAATTTGGAGTCCGTTCCCACTCTGGGAACGATTTATTGGATGTTTATACTCCAATTCACACTTTGGAAATTTGGAGTCCGTTCGCACTCTGGGAACGATTTATTGGATGTTTATACTCCAATTCGCACTCTGGGAAGTTGGACGTTCGCACTCTGGGAACGATTTATTGGATGTTTATACTCCAATTCACACTCTGGAAATTTGGAGTCCGTTCGCACTCTGGGAACGATTTATTGGATGTTTATACTCCAATTCACACTCTGGAAAGTTGGAGTCCGTCCGCACTCTGGGAACGATTTATTGGATGTTTATACTCTAATTCATACTCTGGGAATTTGGAGTTAAATGTAGGACTGTCGTGTGTCGGTCCATTTCAGCCTTTGATGTGATGGCTGGCCCCGGAGCTGGGGTTTCACTTAGTGAGTGGCCGGTTGTATCACAGTCACTCGCCATTTGAATAAATTCCATTGTTTGATGGAATTTAGCTCTTCGTGTGTCGTGATTGTTGAATGTTGCATTCGGTGAATCACAGCTCTAGCTTAAAGAGATAGTATTTTATTGCTGAAATAACAAAATATGGCAAAGTCAGTGCCTTCTTACAAGTTCAAACTTCAGAATATAAAGGAAATTGCAAAGCATTCATAGATTGAATGAGCCTGTCATGTGTGACAGTGACGAGGATCTTCGTCGTTCCAGGCTCTTGAGAAAGTTGGTCCGCCACTGATGGCGTTTATCACCAATCTTCCGCGGGGACAAGTGGAGTCCTCCTGTCTCGGTCGATCGGGGTCATTGTTTTGATTTGATGGGCCCGCTTCTCTAGGCTGCGGTGCCCGCACAAACTATTCCAACTTTCTTTCTCTGATCAGCTTTTCAATGAGATCTTGTAAGTGACGACACTAGTTCGTATTGTGCTCGTCGCTTTCATGGAACCTGCAAAAAAATTTCGTCTGGATTTGCCTCTCTGACGACGGTTTTGGTGCGGGTTTTTGGTATTGAATTGTATTACAGGTTTGTAAGTACAAGTCCTCCAGTGATGTATTCAGAGGAGTGTAACTGTCAAGCATTGGATTCTTGCGCTGTGGGCCACGATTTTGATCTCGTTTTCTAGTTTGATTCACGCTCTCTCTTCGCTGAGCTTGTTTGTTTTTAACGTTCAACTGAACTTTTCCGGAGCTCTCACCGAACTGTTTGATTGCAACATTGCTTTGGATTCATTCTGTGCTTGGCCCTGCATCGGTTTGCTTCCTAGACTGTTTCGCATCTTCCCTTCTCAGGAATTGAGCCGCCTTGGCGTGGAAACGGTCCAATGATGTAGGTGGTTTTCCAGCTAACCAGTTGCCAAACTCGGAATCGGGGTCGATCCCCTTAGTTAACGCCATAAGGATGGAGTTATCGTTCAGATTGCTGATCTCCGCACACGCAGTATGAAATCTCTCTAAGTAGTGTCTGAGCGTCTGTCCAGGAGCTTGGGTGATGCTGGACAAAGTGTTGACATCTTTTGGCCTTGCGACGTGCATGCGGAATTGTTCAACGAATTTTGTGGCCAACTGGTCGAATGAAGAGATGGACCGAGGTGGTAGTCGAGTGAACCACGTGGTAGCGATGCCCCCCAAGGATATGGGGAAACTACGACACTTCATTGCATCGTCGGCTCTGGCAGCGGTCATCGACCATTCATATTTCAGAATATGTTGGTTGGGGTCGGAGTTTCCCTCGTACATGGGTAGAGTTGGCATCCTGAATCGCCGTGGGGGTTCAGCAGTAAGAATATCGTCCATAAAAGGAGTGTGACTTCGGGAAATTCCCCAATCGTCATTCGTGAGTCCCTGGCTCTCACGGATCATCTGACGTATCATAGTCGAAAGATCCGGCATTTGCGTGTTTTGTGCGGCTTGCGCCGGAGTAGGATTACGTTCCATACTTTGGGGTTGGACCGGATGTTGTCGACGGTCCATGTCTTGCCTTCTTGGCTCATAGTCTTCTGGGACGTATGGTTCAGGAGTACGTCCACTATGATGACGGTCCAGGTTCGACTGATCTTAGGCATCGGCCCCTGGTTCAGTCACGACGTTAGTGGTGCGGTATTCTGTGGTGTGGTGAGGAACGGCACCTCCTCGGGAGGAGGGTCCGATTTGGAAACTGGCTGATGGACCAACTCTCAGTTGTCCAACGGTCAGTGTCGGTTGATCTCCAGCAGCTGGCATGTGACTCCCATCTGGCCGGGGTCGTGGAGATCGATTATGATAATCAGAAGATGAAGAACTTTCGCTGGAGGAGCGAGAAGCATGGTCTCTTTCGGACCTCTTTTGCTTCTTGCGATCCAGCATGTTGATCAGCTCGGCGTTAGCACGTAGCTGTTCTGCTAGTTGTTGCCGACTCTGAGTCGGCTCTTGAAGTAGCAACTGGAGCTCTTGTCGGGTAACCGGACCTGATGGTTCCGAATGTCCAGTAGCATCTTGATTAGATGGAGGTAGTGGCGCAGGATTTTGTCTATCCCGTTCTTCTTGATTGATAGCGTTAGAGGTGGTTCTTGTGCTAACCATCTTGAAAGTTGAATTCCTTTCCTAAACTTTGTGCAAATCTGAATAGAAGGGAAGGGAGTTCAATTTGATGGCCTGGATCTCTCTCTTAGATTTATTCAATCCGGTATCGATGACAGATCCAAAGAGCAGGAGAAAATCTGGGTTTTCTCAGTGAAAGCACCAAAGTGTTTGCACCAAAATTGATCACAACACTCTTCGGGAGTCGTTAAAGAGATAATAACGAAGAATGTAAATTTAAAACGAGTATTATCTAACAAAAACTCCAATGAACAATAACGAAATGCGTAGACAAGCGATTTATAGTGGTTCGGAGTGTTGCTTACGTCCACTGTGAAGTTTTTGAGATTTTATTGATTCTCTTTGAACGTTTACAAGTGATTACAGCAAGCAACGGCAAGTTACAACTGGAAATTCGAAATCAATAGCAAGAATATGATGTAGGATGATGGAGATCTCGATCCGGCAGAGTCTAGGCGCTTCAGAATCCAAAGATCCCTTTTCTGTTGGCTCTGGGGCTCTATTTATAGGCATAGGATGCTGATATTTCGCTGAAAATTCAGGAGACCATTTCTGACGCGTAAGGGGGCCCACACGCCCGGCCTCGGGAAATTTGGGCCCACTTTGGGATCGATTCGAACTTCATTCGAATCGATCAGAAAATCATCCAATCGATGTGAAATTGGGTGTGGACATTCTTCAACATGTATGCAAGTTTCTGTGAAAATTTCGTGGCATTTGGATCAGTAGATTGAGAGATATGGTCGATACGAAATGTGCTTCTTCGGTGGCTGTTTGGTTCGAATCGATTCGTTCGAATCGATTGCTTCGAACCGAGGATGGCATGCGCCTTGGTGATGATGTGGAGCGCAATCTTCGTGTCGATCCGCCTTTCTTGCCGAGTTAATCGAGTCATTCCCAAGATTTCGCCGCGCTCGTATCCCTGTTTACCGTGTTAACCCAGGGTTTCTAAACACGGTGGATTCGAACGTATTATCATGTATGGATTCGAGGCGGGGCATTCTGATGGACATGGAGCAAGGTATCTGAAAGGATATGAATCAAGGTACCTTGATGGGTTCGAAGGACTCAAGCCTTCGGGTTCGAACCAGAGGGGAGCGAGGTTACCGCCACTTTGACTGATCTGAAGTCGATGGGTTCGAACTAAGTTTAACTTAGGGGTTCGAACGTGACGTGGTCCATCTTCTGATGGATTCGAACTAGGAGGGGGTGACCGATTCGAAATGGACAAGTGTTGATGGATTCGAACAAGAAGCCGCTTAATGGATACGAAGAGAGGCTTCTATGATGGATTTAAACATAAACCCTGACGATGGATTCGAATGGGACCGAGTCGAACCGAGGTACTTCTATGGATTCGAACTGATCGATACGAACCGAGACACTTGGATGGTTTCGAAGTTGATCGATACGAAGTGCGGCACTTCGAAGGATACGAAGTCATTGGAGCCTGATCGATTCGAAATCGATAGATACGAAACCGGTGCTTTTCCCTTCAAATTGAATCGATCATAACTTGAACGTATGAATCGGATTGTCTTGAAATTTGAGATGCTGACTTCTATGATCTATATTGTCATGTCCTAACAATTGTAGCTCAATCTGGACTCGGACAAAATTCAGCGATATCCATAGTGAAGCATAGTATGACCAATCTCTGAGACGAACTGTCATTTGTTTTCGATTGATCTTTTGGTATCACGGCTTTGCCAAAAAGCGGGATAACATTCATAAGCAAGCATCTTTGGTTCTTATTGTAATCTAATTCAATTAAAATCAATTACTTGAGAGTTAATCTCTTAATCCTGTTTAATTAATTACTTGTTTCTTTTCAAATCATTTAATTTAATTAATCATTCCTTAATCAATTATTAAATCTTAATTAATTGCCCTTTATCATTAATTAATAACTTTAATTATTAATTAATAAAACTTAATTACCCATTTATTAACCACTAATTGCTTAATTAATTGATTATTAATTCTTAATTAAATTACTTAACTACTTAACTACTAGTCATACATTAATTAACTAAAATTAGTTAATTACAATTTATTTATCACTTAAGCATCAATTACCAATCTCTAATTACAATTATAAGGTAATTACTTTCTAAAAATAATTAATTGATATTAACTACTCATCTTAATTAACATTTTATAAGTCTTCTTTAAATTTTGGAAACCAATTTGTTATTAACTACAACTTTAAATGTTAATTAATTTTATACTTACTTAAATTAATTACTTAATTAAAATAAATAATTAAGAGTTTTAAAAACATTGTTAAACATTAACTAAGATAATCAAAACTTGTATAAAGTTTCAACTTACTGTTAAACTCTTATTTAGTTACAATGCTAAAACTGTTGAAAAATTATTCACTTAACTTTACTTTACTTAACTCTTTTATAACATTGTAGTTTGAAAAGAAATAACCCGAGAACTTCTCCTGATTCACTCGAGAATCACACGCGTTTTCTCACCTATTTCCCCGAGTCGCCTCTCTCCCTCTTATACTCTTCTTCTTCTCCCCTTTTTTCTCTATAGTAAAGTTTAAGTTTAAACATAGGTTATAAACCATAGCACCAGGAAATCTCGCGCGAACTCGGTCTAAACTCGAAGCTACCACCTTATTTACTCGAGTACGACTCAAGACACACACCCACATCGACACTGACACCATTCTTCACTACCGTACACGTGCACGGCGGCGCTACTCATCTCCGGCGAACACCAACATCAACAGCAAGTCGCAAATCGTCTCTAAGCTCGAAATCAAAATCTGAATCGCCCTCAACAATCTCAAATTGAAACTTGGTCATACGCTCGAAAAACTATAACTAACTCCTTCGGCAAAACGCCTCGCCACCGCCGCTCCAGCCACCTGCGGCGCCTAAACTTCGCCCACACGACGACAACACGTTACACCACCATTCTCCAAAAATTCATGCAACTCGATCACGTAAAGAATATGAACTTGCCTCGTTTATTGATCATATCACATACGAACTATAAACCCTAAATCGATCTGGTTTCTTAAATTCACACAATGGAAATTTTTTTGCCCATTTTTCTCGAGATCACAGTCGTTTACACTTGCTTCAATTCAAGTTTCAACATTTATTATTGATTCAATCACTAGAAATTGGTAAAAATATAATTTTTGCTCAAATACAAACTGCTCTTGAATCACTGAAATAAAAATCTTCATTCTAGTTTTAAAAATCATAACTTTCAGTAAGAATTCCAGATATAAACTTGAATTAGCTTCTTATGACAATCAAATTTATCAAATAATTATTTTATTTACCTGTAGAACAAGTTACAGTGATATATTTCTTACAACATAGTTTAATTAGCTTTTAAAAATCTTAATTTAGTTTAAACATATTGTTTTAGTTGAATACTTACATATTAACAATGTTTGATGAGAATAATTTGAGTTTTGAACAAAAATATGCAAACTGTAACAAACAACAAAGAGCACAAAGTAACACAGAATTGTATACAAGATAAAGCATATACCATATCATATGATCATTAAATCATGAACTGTTTTAAATTGAACTTAAAGCTTTAAAATTCTTGTTTACTCACCTGAAAATACTGAGAACAGAGAATACTTGATGTTATGAAAACTTGTAGTAGGAACTGCCCTTGAATCTGTTTTGAGTGCTTTCTGTTTTTGTTTTGAATTGAATGATGTTTTTGGTTTTAAAAAGATGAAGTTGCTGATTTTCTCTGGTTAACTAAGTTTCTCTGAACGAAATAAATAAGAGAACAGTATGTATAAGGAAGGTATTAACTGGTTTAGCTATTTTCTTCTTTGATTGATCAGATTTTTCTTCCTGAAAAAGATAAGATTTGTAATGTTTTGAATTGACAAAAATTAGGCTTGAGAAGATGGCATTTAATGCCTTGTTTCCAAATAGGTTTACATATTATAATTATGTTTTTGCTGTATAGATATTTTGTATGAATACATACACTTAGCAGGTAGATATTTGGCTTGTGCATGAAGATATGTTGTATGTAAATATTCACTTTGCAGGTTGGTTTTGGTCTTTGTATATATGAAGATATTTTGTTTTAAAGACGTTTGGCTTGTAAATGAAGATATTGTGTATAGAAACATTTGTCTTCTTGCTTGAATAATTTATATACACATGTTTATCTGGTATTATGTTATACTTTGTTTTTATTTGTTTCTATACTTTGTGTTTACAAATTTCAGCTTATGTTGTATGCATTCTTTAGTTACTTAATTCTTGCTTTTATTTTTATTTCTATTTTATATTTTAGCCATCAACATTTAAATTATATTCATATGCTTACTTACTTATATTTTTATTTTATATTGACAGAATTATTTTATTTTAAACATTATTATCTATATATATTTATACCAAATGATAATAAGATAAAGCATTTTAAATATAATTATATAAGAGAGATTTTATTTTAAATATTATTAAGAGGTTTTATTTTAAATTTTCAAAACCAAAATTTCCTTTTTCAAAATACAAATTTATATAAATAAATGGCAAATATTTCTAAAAGATTTATTCATTTTAAAATGATAAGTTCACTTTTTAGATTAATTATTTATTAAAATAATAGGGCCAAAATCCAGGGTCGTTACATTCCTCCCCCCTTAAAAGAATTTCGTCCCCGAAATTTCAAACAAAAGATAATTCAAAAGCTGTTATATCAATCATTCAAACATACATATCATTCATACATTAGCAAACAATCAAACAGTCTATGCTAACAAACATCACTAGCTATCTGGACACAAATCCGGATAAGCTTTCCTAAAACTATCCAGAGTTTCCCAGGTGCAATCTATGGGATCCTCACTCCACTGCACTTTGACAAGCTTCACTACCTTATTCCTGAGTTGCCTCTCGTCTTGATCAACAATCCGAATTGGATTTCTGACCACAGTCAAATTTAGCTCGACCTCCAAATCTTCCTGCACTACTGGTTCTACAACTAATGATGGATCATGAACAAATTTCCTTTGATGGGATACATGTAATACGTTGTGAACTCCAGACATCCGTTCTGGCAATTCAACTTTATAGGCTATAGCACCAACTCTTTTCCAATATCCGAAATGGTCCTATATATCTCGGGCAAGTTTTCCCGTCTTTCCGAATCTAATAGCACCTTTGATCGGGGAAACTTTGACAAAAACTAAATCACCAATCTCAAATTCCAATTGTCTCCTTCTTTTATCTGCGTACTTCTTCTTACGGTCTTACGCAGCTCTCATCCTTGATAAGCTCAAATTTAGCAGAAGCTTCACAAATCAAATCGGTCCCAGCACAAGACGATCTTTCGACTCTATCCAACGGAATGGGGATCTACACGGTCTTCCATAAAGAGCTTCATAAGGAGCCATCTTAATACTAGCTTGGTAACTGTTATTATAGGAGAATTCTACCAAATGAAGATGGTCTCCCCACGATCCACCAGAATCTAAACAAAAGCTCGCAGCATATCCTCAAGAATTCGGTTCAGTCTCTCCATCTGTCCATCTGCCCGAGGATGATAGGCTGTACTCAATCTCAAACTCGTTCCCAAAGCTGATTGTAGAGCCTCCCAAAATTTGCTGGTGATGACAGTCATGATCACTTGCTATACTAACAGGAACACCATGCAAACTAGCTATTTTCCTTAAGAAAATCTCTGCTAGAGAAACTGCAGTACGAGTTGCCGTAACGGGTATAAAATGAGCACTCTTAGTTAAACGATCCACAATAACCCATATTCCATCGTTTCCTTTCTTGGTTCTTTGCAAACCGTTGATGAAATCCATCGAAATCATCTCCCATTTCCATTCTGGCATTTCCAAAGGCTGCAACAAACCGGCTGACTTCTGTTGATCTCCTTTCACTTGCTGACAGATAGCACAACTATTAACGAAAGCGGCTACATCCCTCTTCATGCTCGGCCACAAGAAAATTCTTCTCATATCTTTATACATCTTAGAGATTCCTGGGTGGATATTCAGTTTGGAGCGATGACCCTCAGTTAAGACTTCTTGCCTCAATCTATCTATAATAGGTACACACAAACGACCATTAATCCTCAAAACACCTTATCATCCACCTTGAAATCCGAATACCGACCATCCTTAATTCCAAGAATCAGTTCCTCAAAAGATCTATCCTCCATTTGCTTACATATAAATCTTTCCTGGAAAGATGGAACAACTTTCAAAAGAGACAAAACTGCATTCCTGCTAAGAGCATCAGCCACAACATTTGCCTTTCCCGGGGTATACAGAATATCCAAATCATATGATGCCAGAAACTCGACTCATCGCTGCTGCCTCAGATTAAGATCCTTTTGAGAGAAAAGATATTTCACCGGTTTGTGATTCGTGAATAACTCAAACTTCTCTCTCTAGAGATAATGTCTCCAAATATTCAAAGCAAAAACAATGGCTATCAACTCAAGGTCGTGCGTAGCGTAGTTCCTTCCATGTGGCTTTAATTGCCAACTCGCATACGCAATCACTCTTCCATTCTGCATTAACACTGCTCCCAGTCCAACTATACAAGCATCTATATAAACTTCAAATTTGCTCTTTCCATCCGGAATAGCAAGCACCGGTGCACTGGTTAGCCTCGTCTTCAACTCTTGGAAAGCTTCATCACACTGGGATGTCCATTTGAATTTAGCTTCTTTCCTTGTCAACTTAGTCAGATGAGGAGAAATCCTGGAATAATCCTTGATAAACTTTCTGTAATAGCCAGCTAATCCCAAAAAATTGCGAACTTTCGTCGATGACTTCGGTTGCTTCCATTCCAGAATAGTCTCCACCTTCGCTGGATCTACAGAAATACCTTTACCAGAAACAATGTGCCCTAAAAATTTGACTTCTGATTCCTAAAAATGGCACTCAGAGAACTTCTCCTTCAAAACATGTCTCCTCAGTGTCTCCAACACTATTCTCAAATGCTGCTTGTGTTCTCCTTCCGACATAGAATAGAGGAGAATATCATCAATGAACACCAGAACAAACTTATTCAATATATCCCGAAAGACTCGATAATCAACACAGAACCTTGGCGATCCATCCGATTTAGTGACAAACAATGACGCAAAATCCCAACAAGAAAAACTGGGCCTAATCAACCCCTTCTCCAAAAGATCCTGAGTCCGCTTAACTAACTCTTCTCTCTCTTCAGGAGCCATCCTCCTACTAGGCTGAATCACCGGCACTGCTCCTGCGATCAAATCAATGCAAAACTCTATCTCTCGATGTGGAGGCAAACACCTGACTTCCTCGAATACATCAGGGAAATCTTGGTCCATATCGATATCTTCAACCTTCTCCTGAGAAATTTCAACTCCATGCAAAAGACTACTCAAGTGAATTCCAGAATTATCACACAACGCTCTGGCAATTCTACCCAAATCGGTTTCCAACGAAACTAAATCTCAGCACAATCCAGAACAGCCTTATACTTATTGAGCCAATCCATCGAAGAAATGGATCCACTCTGCTACTTCTGAAATTACCTAAAGAAAAACTGTTAACCAGAAATCCTTCTCGATGGCACACAGAACACTTCGAGCTGCACTGCTGATCCAGATGCCAAAGACTTCCTACCCAAAGCTCTTCAAGAAACTCGAATCTCGAACCAAACAGAAACACCCTACTAAACTTAGCCACAACACCGAAGCAGACATAATCCCTCAACTTGTTCCAAAGAAACATCTTCGGAGACATCCACAGTCACTGTGTCTCATCACACAGCTACTACATCCGGAGGTATCATGATATCATGATTTGCTTCTGTCCAACCAACAGATCCAAACTCTAGCTCATCCAAACTTACACTTCAAAGATGAACTCCAAACCTTAACGGGTTTCCTTCAGAGATCGATGAAATCCTTACACCACCCAAAGTTTACTCAAGACGGTAATAGATCTACAGTCTCGACAGATACACTTCCAACCTCAAACATTCAAATTCCAACCATTGGTAGTCGTGTCACACACACCACTACCCTATCTACCTTTATGACTTATATTGGAAAACCAGAACAGGTAACCCAACAAATAGGTAGAAATATATATATATATATATATATATATATATATATATATATATATATATCAAAATTACAAATACGCTCTCTCCAGAAAGAAATCACTCAAGATCCTAGGAATTCGCTCAACCTGGCTCTGATACCAACTGTGGCGATCTAGGCTTTTCAACCATCGACATCGGCTCACTCAACCGGTAGGCTTTTCAACCATCCCAGCCCCGCCGTGGCTCACAGTGATACCTCGGGTTTGCTTTTACGGCCAGCCTCTCGACTCGCAACCAACCCCAAAAGGCCTTATACTACCCCCGGGGACATGTAGGGGTAAGAGTCTCCCGTTCGCCACCTAACGCAAAGCGAGAACCCCCTATCACGCTGTAATGTAGAAAACCCGATCCCGGTCTCATCGAAATCCAAACGCCATTTTAGAGGCCAAGTTGTTTAATTTATTTAAACAATTTAATTCAACACTTGAATTCACATAACATTTATCACAGATAAATCATACACAATCATCATGGATATATCAAAGCATATCGTAGAACATCACAGAATATCACCAAATAAATGTCACAAATCAGATATTCTACTTACACAGTTATTCATAAGCAAGCATCTTTGGTTCTTATTGTAATCTAATTCAATTAAAATCAATTACTTGAGAATTAATCTCTTAATCCTGTTTAATTAATGATTAATTAATTAATTACTTATTTCTTTTCAAATCATTTAATCTAATTAATCATTTCTTAATCAATTATTAAATCTTAATTGCTTAATTACTTGCCCTTTATCATTAATTAATAACTTTAATTATTAATTAATAAAACTTAATTACCCATTTATTAACCACTAACTACTTAATTAATCAATTATTAATTTTTAATTAAATTACTTAATTACTTAACTACTAATCATAAATTAATTAACTTAAATTAGTTAACTACAATTTATTTATCACTTAAGCATCAATTACCAATCTTTAATTACAATTATAAGGTAATTACTTTCTAAAAATAATTACTTGATATTAATTACTCATCTCAATTAACATTTTATAAGTCTTCTTTAAATTTTGGAAACTAATTTATTATTAACTACAACTTTAAATGTTAATTAAATTTATACTTACTTAAATTAATTACTTAATTAAAAGTAATAATTAAGAGTTTTAAAAACAATGTTAAACATTAACTAAGATAATTAAAACTTGTATAAAGTTTTAACTTACTGTTAAACTCTTATTTAGTTACAATGCTAAAACTATTGAAAAATTATTCACTTAACTTAACTTTACTTAACTCTTTTATAACATTGCAGTTTGAAAAGAAATAACCCGAGAACTTCTCCTGATTCACTCGAGAATATCACACGTTTTCTCACCTGTTTCCCCGAGTCGCCTTTCTCCCTCTCATACTCTTCTTCTTCTCCCTTCTTTCTCTGTAGTTAAGTTTAAGTTTAAACATAGGTTATAAATCATAGCATCAGGAAATCTCGCGCGAACTCGGTCTAAACTCGAAGCTACCACCTTATTTACTCAAGTACGACTCGAGACACACACCCACATCGACACTGACACCATTCTTCACTGCCGTACACGTGCACGGCGGCGCGACTCATCTCCGAAGAACACCAACATCAACAGTAAGTCACAAATCGTCTCTAAGCTCGAAATCAAAATCCGAATCGCCCTCAACAATCTCAAATCGAAACTTGGTCATACGCTCAAAAAACTATAACTAACTCCTTCGGCAAAACGCCTCGCCACCGTCGCTCCAGCCACCTGCGGCGCCTAAACTTCGCCCACACGACGACAACACGTTAAACCATCGTTCTCCAAAAATTCATGCAACTCGATCACGTAAAGAATATGAACTCGCCTCGTTTACAGATCATATCACATACGAACTATAAACCCTAAATCGATCTGGTTTCTTAAATTCACACAATGGAAATTTTTTTGCACATTTTTCTCGAGATCACGGTCGTTTACACTTGCTTCAATTCAAGTTTCAACATTTATTATTGATTCAATCACTAGAAATTGGTGAAAATACAATTTTTGCTCAAATACAAACTGCTCTTGAATCACTGAACTAAAAATCTTCATTCTAGTTTTAAAAATCATAACTTTCAGTAAGAATTCCAAATATAAACTTGAATTAGCTTCTTATGACAATCAAATTTATCAAAGAATTATTTGATTTACCTGTAGAACAAGTTACGGTGATATTTTTCTTACAACATAGTTTAATTAGCTTTTAAAAATCTTAATTTAGTTTAAACATATTGTTTTAGTTGAATACTTACAGATTAACAATGTTTGATGAGAATAATTTGAGTTTTGAACAAAAATATGCAAACTGTAACAAACAACAGAGAGCACAAAGTAACACAAAATTGTATACAAGATAAAGCATATACCATATCATATGATCATTAAATCATGAACTGTTTTAAATTGAATTTCAAGGTTTAAAATTCTTGTTTACTCACCTGAAAATACTGAGAACAGAGAATAGTTGATGTTATGAAAACTTGTAGTAGGAACTGCCCTTGAATCTGTTTTGAGTGCTTTCTATTTTTGTTTTGAATTGAATGATGTTTTTGGTTTTAAAAAGATGAAGTTGCTAATTTTCTCTGGTTAACTAAGTTTCTCTGAACGAACTAAATAGCTTAGATGTATTTATAAAAGAGAACAGTATGTATAAGGAAGGTATTAACTGGTTTAGCTATTTTCTTCTTCGATTGATCAGATTTTTCTTCCTGAAAAAGATAAGATATGTAATGTTTTGAATTGACGAAAATTAGGCTTGAGAAGATGGCATTTAATGCCTTGTTTCCAAATAGTTTTACATATTATAATTATGTTTTTGCTGTATAGATATTTTGTATGAATACATACACTTAGCAGGTAGATATTTGGCTTGTGCACGTATATTGTATGTAAATATTCACTTTGCAGGTTGGTTTTGGTCTTTGTATATATGAAGATATTTTGTTTTAAAGATGTTTGGCTTGTAAATGAAGATATTGTGTATAAAAACATTTGTCTTCTTGCTTGAATAATTTATATACACATGTTTGTCTGGTATTATGTTATACTTTGTTTTTATTTTATTCTATACTTTGTCTTTACAAATTTCAGCTTATGTTGTATGCATTCTTTAATTACTTAATTCTTGCTTTTATTTTTATTTCTATTTTATATATTAGCCATCAACATTTAAATTATATTCATATGCTTACTTACTTATATTTATATTTTATATTGATAGAATTAGATTATATTTTAAACATTATTATATATATATATTTATACCAAATGATAACAAGATAAAGCATTTTAAATTTAATTATATAAGAGAGATTTTATTGTAAATATTATTAAGAGATTTTATTTTATATTTTCAAAATCAAATTTTCCTTTTTCAAAATAAAAATTTATATAAATAAATGGCAAATATTTCCAAAAGATTTATTCATTTAAAATGATAAGTTCACTTTTTATTTAATTAGATTAATTATTTATTAAAATAATAGGGTCAAAATCCAGGGTCGTTACAACATCAGTTCGGTGGCGAGGGCAACATAATAGGCAAGATCAGACTTTGGAAAAATGAAGGGGACAAGGCAAAGAGCGGTTTGTAGGAAATACATATATAGCTTAGATGTATTTTTTTTACAAAATCAAAGAACAGAACGAAAATGGAGATGAGAAGGAGTAAAAGAACGGAACCAGAATTACTCGAACTAGAGTATATATTGAAACAAAGGGAATAACAAAATCCATACTCAAATTTCTAGAAAAATTAAAGGCAAGTGGCCGCTAGCTTTACCAGAGACAAATGGAAGGACACAGAATCCAAAAGGACCAAATGCAAAACTGATACGGCTAATCGTTTCGCAAATTTCACCGCGTACAGAACACCGAAACACACAAATGAATATACTGCATAGATCAGCACGACGAGACGAATAGAATGGTATATAGATATGAACGATATGATCATCCTATCAAAAGTCGATATTCGCTATCAAAACTGCTGCTAAAACGCCGAAAATAATATAAACGGGGCTAGAGCGGTCCAAATTTGGTGAAACAAAATATGACGTCTCACTCGAAAAATGATTTATAATTTTATTATATAATAATATTTATATTTTGAAAATATTTAATTTCCATCAAATTTAACTGATATTAAATTTAAAATTTAAAATTTCATAATTAAATAAACTTTTATATTTTTCGATGAAAATCTGACATTTGCTACGTTTAAATAGATGTATTCCATATATCAAAGTTTCATTGCTAAATTTTATTGTTTATTTCTGTGAAAAATTTAGTTAATTACGTTATTTAAAAGTCGTTAAAATTTACGGGTCGTTGCATTGTACAACATGTCATATAGTACATACGACCTATATGCTGTAACGACCTAGAATTTTTCGTTATTTGAAATTGGAATGCTTAATTTATTTTAAAATTTTAAAAGTTGATTTTATAGATTTAATAACTTAAATTTAAAATATAATGATTTATTAGAGAATTTAATTGCTGAATGTAATAATTGGAATTGCTTGAATAATTGAATCTTAGGTTTTAAGCTTGATATAATGTTTTCAAAGCTTATTAAAATTTTATTTAACAAGAATGAAGAAGATAGAACTTGTGAATTGATTTAAAAGTGATTTACTCGATTTTTAAAATATCTCGTTTTAAATTAATATATAAAAATAGCCTTCCGGGACACAGTCTCGGATTTCGACGAAACTAGTTCCATTGAATCCGTAATAGTGTATTATTATCGGATTTCAAATTTCGTAACGTTTGGAGTTATTATTTGATCGTATGGGATAGAAACGTGTTGAAATTTATATCGAAAATTTAATATTATAATTGGGTTCAAAAGGCTATCTTCTCTATATGATCGAATCGGGGATCGGGACTTGTTCCATTGCATTTGGAATAGGAGTATAACATTAGAAACGCCTGGTGGAACGTCTCGATCAGGGTCGGAATAAAAATCTTAACATTTCAATTTTTAGGCATGGAAGGATGGAGATTGCGAGAGAAGATCGATGGCGCAATTGGTTCGTCGATTAGAGGCCCCTAGCTCCGTATCACTATAATCGTGCATGGCCATGGCTTTGGTGTTCTTCGTGCACAGGAAACAGAATAAGGGGAAGCAGAAAAGAAGTGGGTCGAGGTTTCGTGGGTCGGGCTGGGTTCCTGATGAGTGGGTAATGGTATTTTATATGGAGATTAGGTAATATAATTTGTTTTTAATAAATTCAAATCCTTATAAATTTCATAACTCGCTCATTTTAGGTCGGATACGAACGCGACTTTTTACGTTGTGTTCGTACTAACGTATTCTACGTATACGAATTGGATTGGAATAATTTGAAGATTCCAGAATTTTTAGCTAAATTCGAACTCCGTCTGAATTTTGTCAAAATCAGAGAATGGAAACGGAAACTGAAATCAAGGTGAATAAATCTCACTCATTTGGATAGCTGGTAATATTTTAAAGTGTTAAAAATAAATTATTGGCTGATTGAATGAATTGATAAATTATTATTATCAGTTGGATGCTATATTATATATACTAGTATATATATTAGTAGTTGGAATATTCCCGCATATTGGAGCGAATGAGACACTATGTGCCCCGCATAATAGCGGATGACCCAATATTAGCGCGACATCCTGCCTCGAAGCGGGATTGATATTTTGTGTTATATAACATTTGTCGATGTGGGGAAACAGGTTGGAGGGATCCAACTGGATTCCTCAAAAATATATTGATCGTTTCATATAGTGATATATGATGTAACTGAATAATCTGTTATGGATTGTTGTGTGATTTGATTTATTGGATGTTATAGTAGCACTGGCATTAATTTTGGTATTATAAATACTATAAATAATATTTTTGAATTTTAAAAAGGAAATTCAAATAGCGATTTTGGAAATGAAAATATTGATATTGAATTATTTTGGATTTTTAAGAAGGAATTGATTTAGAGAGATTAATGATTTGATTTTGGATATTTATTTAATTGTTTCGTATAAAATGGTTTCAAATGGAGAATTTTAAATTGAGTACTTTTAAATAATGAATTTTTAAATGAGATTTCTTAAAAGATGAATTGAAAGTCAAAATCGAGATTTGAATGGTTTTGTAATATGGGTTAGATTATTTAAGAAATAGATTTCTAAATGGAAGTTTAATTGAAATTGATTTATAAATGTAGTTAATATAAATTGGTTGTTAATAGCGGAAACTGGAAAGGAATTTATAAAATTTATAAATGGTGTTTATAAATAAAGTGGAAAAATTATCGTTTGATAAGTTGAGAATATAGATTCACTATGTGAATTTAAAATGAGATATGGAAATTGGTTTAGAAAGAAATAGTGGAATCTATTTTGGAATTGGAAATAGTTGTGGAATGGGAAACGTAAATCGATTTGTGATAAATTGAGAGAAATTTATAAATATATAAAAGTGATTATGTTGAATTTAAAAAAAATAGAGTTTTATCGAGAAGTTAAGTTGTTTAAAAAGAGATTTTATTTATTAAGCTATGTAGATTAAAAACTATTATTTCGATTGAAATAGTTTGAAAAGTTCGCTATTCAAATATTT
The DNA here is from genome assembly GCA_030765085.1 of Allium cepa. NCBI lineage: Eukaryota > Viridiplantae > Streptophyta > Magnoliopsida > Asparagales > Amaryllidaceae > Allium > Allium cepa. The sequence continues at coordinate 276,243,990 of CM060928.1, forward strand.
TATATTAGTTGAAAGGAGTTCTAATTTTTGGAATAAGCTTTGTAAATCGATTAGTATTATTTACAAATGATTTGAAAATTACTTATCATGTTTATTTGAAAGGGGTTTGATATTTTAAATAATTACTTAAATCGCTCGAAAATTTATTACTATTATTTAAAAATACTTATTTTATAAATATAGAGTTTTGAAAAATTGATTGAAGTTATTTATAAATTCTCTCGAGATTTTTAAATGGGGTTTTATTCAATGGAGGATATTTTTTAAGAAGAATAATATAATAGAATTCTAGAAACTTAAGGAAATTTCCAAAGTGTTTAGATACGAGAACTTCAAAAATGAATAAGAATTCATAAAAGAAGTTATAAATTGTTGAATTGGATTATAAATAAGTATAATGGTCTTGGAAATTGTAAAAAGAAATTTATTAATGATTTCGAAGATGTATAAGATAAATTGTGAAATATTTCCTAAGTTTTGATGTTAAATGATTTTGGAGAATATGTTTATAAATATTTTCCTATGTATTGAAAAAGAGGGTTTTGAAAATATATAGAAATATTTTTCTAAGCGTTATAAATCGAATTCAAAAATATTTCTAAGTGTTGAAATAGTTTAAAATATCCTGTTATGGATTTAAGTATTTGAAATCGTTTCAAATATTGAAATATTGGGAGAGAGTTGATAGATATCTTTGTAAAGATATTTTGAAATAAATATTTGAAAATTTTGTAATATGGTCTTAGTGACTTCTTATGTGTGTAATTTGATAGTTAAATAACCAACTATCAAATCTTGCCAAACTCGTTGATCGTTTCGAAGAGACCGAGATTGGATTCAGTTATCTGAAAATCACTTCAATTCGATTTGTGCGATACGAACTGTGATATCTCGAAGATAACGAAAATGGTGATCTTCAATAAAATTCGGTTTGTCCAAACCCATGACGACTTGTATGGATGAATGCTATCATTGTATTGTTTCCTAGAAGACAGTGTTAGCATTCCAAGTGGGATTGCTATTCAAAAAAAAGGTAAACGTAGCCTCAAGCCTCATTAACCGGGAAATGACCAAAACAGGGCATGCAGCAGGGCTAAGTGGGTCACTCCTATCAAGGTATATCATCATCTTTCTAGATGCCCTATATCTACATATTTAAGGATTGGTTGCGCATGAGATCTCAAAAAGGTTGGAAGACTGGAGTGATGACATATTCGGTACTAGTAGTCAAGTTTTAGGTCGGTTCTATGTGACAGGGTACAAGATGTTCTTGTCAGACCCGGGTACATTGATCTAGAGATGCACTCATCGGAGGTAGCTTCTTACCTGGTCATAGTACGGAATCCATTCTCCAATACGCGTCGTACGGTTTTAGTTGTATACCAATTATGCTGAAACGTAAGATGCAAGCATTTCAGCTATTTTATATTTATATTTTATAGACACTATTATGGTAACAGATGATTTGATATAAAACTATTTTGGTTATCATATGGTAAAAACCCATAGTGTTAATGTGTGGCGTGGTCTTACGAGATACCTTTTGATTTCAAAAGATTTTATGATAACTTTAAATCCAATTGGGTGTTTTTTTTCACGCTGGTTTTCCAGACTAACACGGGTGTTATTTTATTATAATGCTCGGGCCAGACCGACTATTACAAATTCAAGATAGGATGTTATAGAGCTCAGGAGGCAAGCTAGATGACAAAGACGTATTCCACGTACTTGATTATATTCCGTTGTGTGTGTCAGGCTGTATAGTCAGCACTTGTGAGGACAAGTTATTGTAACTGTCCAGAATTGATTTGTTGATTGTTGTACTCTGACGATGGTATGTATAGTAATGGTCATAGTTATATTTGTATAAAGATATGTTATTATCTATTATATAATGTTCCGCTGCGATTATGAGAATCCATGTTATTGTTTCTGCTTTTCTTCTATCTTTCTTTTTCTTCACCCCTAACAATCTGCCTTTTTGTTCAATTTGAGTTGACATTTACGGTTTATTGTCAACTTAGACTGTACAGAAAAGTGGATAGCTACATTTGTATCAGAGTTGAAGATTAAGCGAGAACCTTATCTTTGATGGGGCAACTCATTAGAGATAGGGTCAGTAGCACCCTAGAATGAGCTTTAGTTTACATACATATGAGTGCGAATTTGTTAGTGATATGGAAAATTTTATTTTATATTGTGTTGGTTGATTTATTGAGTGGCTTATGGATTCTGGTCAATACGAGTAATTAACGTTATTGATAGGGATCTCTAAACACTTGAATAGAGCAATTCGACATGGTATTGTTTTGAAATTGGGTAAATGAAATAACTTTACCTTGATTATTATTTTATGTAAATGAATAATTTTTCAGAAATTATAATAGTTGTATACAATGTGCTTGGTTGTTAGGAAATGATAATGTTAAACTATTTTCATTTGTTGTTTGTTGTTGTGATCGTATAAAAGTTGATATTATAATGAAAAAAATATGATTAAAGGTTAAGAAATAATTTCATATAACAAAAATTGAAATGAAATGAAATTCCTAAAGTATATTATATAACTATGGTTTATAAAAATGATTTATAAAGAATTTAAAAGCTCGAAATTTGGGAATTTAAATTCCATTGGTTTTGAAAATGATTTTTCAAAGTTTTGGAGAACAATAATATTATTTGGGAAATAATTTGAAAAGAGATTATTTAAAAAAAGGATTTAAAGGGAATGAAAGCACTAGACTCACTTCGGTCGCTGGAAAATGATTTCGGTGATGACTGCGACGTCATCGACGTTTATTTTCGAGTTTCCAAAAGAGGAATTGCTACCATTGGAGTTTGTTTGGTAAAACTGGTCTTGGTTTTGAAATTCAAAGGAATAATTTTTTATACCAAGGGATTTTGTGTGTATGTGTGTGTGTGATTTCAAAAAATGATTTGAAATACTTAAAATAAAGTGTTTAAACTCTAGAATTTTGATTTTAAATGTTTTATTTGGGAAGATATGAGGAAATAAGTTTGATAACTTATGGAATTTGAAAATTTGCAAGTAAAAGCATGCTTTAAAAATTTGGAACTGAACTGTGGAATAAAAATTTAACTTAAATTAAATTAAATAAAGAGAAATTTGAAATTTTGGCCTAAGTTAGGTTAAATAAAATAATTTTTAGGAATGAATTAAGGAATAAACTAAATTAATGAATTAGTAAGTGGACATGATTTTGGAATATGGTTTAAATATTGAAAATGAAAAAATGGATTGAGTCAAATGGAAAATGAGATTGGATTTGATTTAAAATGGATATAGCTTAAGTGGTGAAGTGATGATAAACATAAGAACCTTTGTATAAAATGTTATAATAGACCTAAGAGAATTTGATGGAATAAATTCTTAAGAGATAATTAGTATTGAAGGAATATACTATGTAAAAAAGAGAATGTGATTTAAACAATGTGAATAATGATTGTGAATAATTGATTGTAAATGGAATGAATGTGAATAAAATAAATTTGGTATAGCTAAGAAATCAATTGGAATAAATACGTAAATTGTACGTATATTATTTTATTCACATAACGGTTTTATCCAGATTCGAGCATAGGATTTTGAGATAATTTATGTCGATCCGAGTTGGAACTTTTTACTTGATTCTCGATGGCGAACCCTGAATATGGATTTTTGACTGATTCTGGAATTCTCTATCATAGTATATGGCTATGCAAGGAAAATGATGATTTCTGATTAAGAAACCAGATCTGAGTCCACACTAGAGTGGTTGTGTGAACGATACCAGTTTGGAAGTGGAATTGTATGATCAAGCGATTAGATTCGATATTATGTACGGATGATATATGTACATCATACGGGCTTAAGTAAAACAGATATTAAGAATTGGAAAGATACGAAAATAAAGTAATTTTGAAATTATATGCTTGGGAATCACTGTTGTAAAAGATGCAGGTATCTAAAAGCAAGAGCTGATTAATGTCTTTGATTTCATAAGTAAAAATTGGATTACCCGACAAAAGGTACATGTTTAAATCATTGTTAACTTGATGGTTTTATGATTAAGTCACTTGTTTTTTGTTTTCTTTTGATGGTTTGGGCATGTGGTGGTGATTTGTAGTTTTCTAATCTAGCCGTGCAAAGTAGATGCTGGCGAAATTTTTCGAAAATTTAAAGAGTTAGAAATTTTGGAGAAAATTTTAATAATAAATTGGATTTTGAGTATAACCTGAAATGAGAATATGGGTAATATTATTTGGAATCTATGAAGGAATTTGGGAAATTAGTAAAAGTAAAAGCAAGATTTCAACAAACTGGTTTTGGAAAGTTATAGGCTTATATGGATTTGGGAAGTTATTTAAACTAAATTGTTTTAAAAGGTAATGAGTTTAGGCATTTTTCTTACCTTGGAAATTTCAGGGACGAAATTATTTTAAGTGGGGGGAATGTAACGACCAAGAATTTTTGGTTATTTGATTGGAATACTTAATTTATTATAAACATTTAAAAGTTGATTTTATAGATTTAATAACTTAAGTTTCAAATATAATGATTTATTAGATAATTTAATTGTTGAATGTAATAATTGGAAATTGCTTGAATAATTGAATCTTGGGTTTTAAGCTTGATAAAATATTTTGAAAGCTTATTAGAAGTTTTTTTAACAAGAATGAAGATGAAAGAACTTTTGAATTTGATTTAAAAGTTATTTAATCGATTTTTAAAATATCTCATTTTAAATTTGCATATAAAAATAGCCTTCTGGGGCACAATCTCGGATTTCGACGAAACCAGTTCTATTGGATTCGTAATAGTGTATTATTATTGGATTTCAAATTTCGTAACGTTTAGGGTTATCGTTTGGTCGTACGGGATAGAAACGCGTTGAAATTTATATCAAAAATTTAATATTATAATTGGGTTCAAAAAGCTATCTTCTCCATACGATCGAATCGGGGCTCGAAACTTGTTCCATTACGTTTGAAATGGGGATATAACATTTGGAATGTCTGGTGGCACGCCTCGATTAGGGTTCGGAATAAATATCTTGATATTTTAAAATTTTAAGTAATATATATATATGATTTGACTTCACACAAATATCTTTAATCACATCAGCCTACTTTCATCTAAGCAAACCACCCTACCCTACCCTACCCTGTTCCACGTTTTGTCCATACAAACGCTTCCATCTTCTTTTTTAAAGCACGGTAGAGAAATGAAAGGAAGATTAGAATTCAAAATTAATTTTCTAAAATCCACTCAATATAAAAATATGAAACAAGTTTTAAAATTCATGTTTTGAGTTTATCTTCATCTTGGCATTTGTATTTGATGGGGCGGTGCCTATTATCGAACTCGACAGTTAATCAAGGTGTAGTTTTTCATTAGGGTTAGCTTTTTTTTTCAAAATAGAGGAAACGATGGATCATTTTGAGGTCGTATTCAAGTTTAACTTGGCGATTAGAATTTACATGTGGTGCGATGATGGGTGGACAAGTGCGACATTTGCATAGTTGAAATTGAGCATTAGGTTGCGACTTTCAAGTCAAGTTCGAGTTTTAATTTTCAGGCATGGAAGGATGGAGATTCGCGAGAGAAGATCGATGGCATAATTGGTTCGTCGATTAGAGTCCCCTAGCTCCATATCACTATAATCGTGCACGGCCATGACTTTGGTGTTCTTTGTGCACAAGAAACAGAATAAGGGGACGAAGAAAAGAAGATGGTCGAGACTTCGTGGGTCGGGCTTGTTCGTGATAAGTGGGTAATGGTATTTTATATGGTGATTAGTAATATAATTTGTTTTTAATAAATTCAAATTCTTATAAATTTCATAACTCGCTCATTTTAGGTCGTATTCGAACGTGACCTTTTGCGTTGCCTCATAATAACGTATTATACATATAGAAATTGGATTGGAACAATTTGGAGCTTTTTAGTTAAATTCGAACGCCGTCCAAATTTAGTAAAAGTTAGAAAATGGAGACGGAAACTGAAATCAAGGTGAATAAATCTCACTCATTGGGATAGCTAGTTATATTTTAAAGTGCTAAAAAAATTATTGGCTGATTGGATGAATTGATAAATTATTGTTATCGGTTGGATGTTATATTATATATTATTAGTCGGATCTATTCCCGCCGATTAGAGCGGATGAGACCCTATGTGCCCCGCATAATAATGGATGACCCTATGTTACCGTGATATTCCGCCTCGAAGTGGGATTGGTAATTTATGTTATATAATATCTGTGGATGCAGGGAAACAGGTTGGAGGGATCCAATTGGATTCCTCAAAAATATACTGATTGTTTCATATATTGTGATATATGATGTAACTGAACAATCTGTTACGGATTATTGCGTGATTTGATTTATTGGATGTTATAGTAGCACTGGCCTTAATTTTGGTATTATAAATACCATAAATAATATTTTTAAATTTTAAAAAGGAAATTCAAAAAGCGATTTTGGAAACGAAAATATTGATATCGAATTTTTTTTGGATTTTAAGAAGGAATTGATTTGGAGAAATAAATGATTTGATTTTGGATAGTAATTTAGTTGGTTCGTAAAATGGTTTCAAATAGAGAATTTTAAATTGAGTACTTTTAAATAATGAATTTTTAAATGAGTTTTCTTAAAAGATGAAATGGAATTCGAAATCGAGATTTGAATGGTTTTGTAATATGGGTTTGATTATTTAAGAAATAGATTTCTAAATGGAAGTTTAGTAGAAATTGATTTATAAGTGTAGTTGTTAATATAAATCGATTGTTAACAGAGGAAACTAGAAAGGAGTTTATAAACTTTGTAAACGATGTTTATAAATTAAGTGGAAAAATTATCATTTGATAAATTGAGAATTTAGATTCACCATGTGAATTTAAAATGAGATATGGAAATTGGTTTAGAAAGAAATAGTGGAATCAATTTTGGAATTAGAAATGGTTATGGAATGGTAAACGTAAATTGATTTGTGATAAATCGAAAGAAATTTATAAATATAAAAGTGGTTATGTTGAATTTTTTTTAAAATGGATTTTTATTGAAAATTTAAGTTTTTTTGAAAAGAAATTTTATTTATTAAACTATTTAGTTTAAAACCTATTATTTCGATTGAAATATTTTGAAAAGTTGGTTATTTAAATATTTTATATTAGTTGAAAGTTCTGATTTTTGTAATAAGCTTTGTAAATCTATTAGTATTATTTACAAATAAATTGGAAATTACTTATCGTTGTTTATTTGAAAGAGTTTTGATATTTTAAATAATTATTTAAATGGCTTAAAAATTTATTACTATTATCTAAAAATACTTATTTTATAAGTATAGAGTTTTTAAAAGTTTATTGAAGTTATTTATAAGTTCTCTCAAGATTTGTAAATAGGGTTTTATTCGAATGGAGGTGATTTTATAAGAATAATCGTATAATGGAATTCTAGAAACTTAAGAAAATTTCCAAAGTGTTTAGATACTAGAACTTCTAAAATGAATCAAAATTCATAAAAGAAGTTATAAATTGTTGAATGGGATTATAAATAAGTATAATGGTTTTGGAAATTTTAAAAATAAATTTATTAATGATTCCAGAGATGTATGAGATAAATTATGAAATATTTTCTAAGTTTTGATATTAAATGATTTCGGAGAATATGTTTATAAATATTTTCCTAAGTATTGAAAAGGAGGGTTTTGAAAATATTTTAAATGTGAAATGAATTATATAGAAATAATTTTCTAAGCGCTATAAATCGAATTTAGAAATATTTCTCAGTGTTGAAATAGTTTATGATATCATGTTATGGATCTAAGTATTTGAAATCGTTTTCAAATACTGAAACACTGGGAGAGAGTTGAATAGATTTCTTTGTAAAGATATTTTGAAATAAATGTTTGAAAGATTTATAATATGGGCCTGGTGACTGCTTATTTGTGTAATTTGATTGTTAAATAACCGACTATCAAATCTAGCCAAATTCGTTGATCGTTTCGAAAAGATCGGAGTCAGATTCAATTATCTGAAAACCACTTCGATCTGATTTGTGCGATACGAATTGTGATATCTCGAAGATAATGAAGATGGTGATCATGAAGGATATTCGATTTGTCCAGACCCAGGATCACTTGTATGGATGAATGCTATGATTGCATTGTTTCTTGAAAGTAAGTGTTAGCATGCCAAGTGGGATTGCTATTCAAAAAAAGAGGTAAATGTAGCCTCAAGCGTCGTCAACCAGGAATGACCAAAACAGGGCATGCAGTAGGGTTAAGTGGGTCGCTCCTATTAAGGTATGTCGTCGTCTTTCTATATACCCTATATCTACATATTTATGGAATGGTTGTGCATGAGATCTCAAAAAGGTCGAAAGACCAGGGTGATGACATATTTGGTAATAGTAGTCAAGTGCTAGGCCGGTTCTGTGTGGCAGGGTACAAGATGTTCTTGTCAGATTCGGGTACATTAATCTAGAGATGTACTCATTGGAGGTAGTTCCTTACCTGATCATGGTACGGAATCCATTCTTCAATACGCGCCGTACGGTTTTAGCTGTATAATAATTATGCTGAAACATAAGATGCAAGCATTTAGCTATTTTATGTTTATATTCTATAGACACTATTATAATATCAAATGATTTGACATAAAACTGTTTTGGTTATCGTAAGGTAAAAACCTGTAACGTATGCGATTTTCGACTCACGATGGTCGACATTAATACGTCCACTGTATCAACTACCGAACAATCGAAGGCCGAAAAACCGAACCATTAGGGTTAAAGAAGAGGTAGAAGATAGAAGAGAGAGAAAGAAAAAGAAAACAACAGAAACAATAACAGAATCTCACAATTGCAGCGGAACAACATATAATATATCAATGAATAATCTTTAAAACAAAGAATCATATCGGTTATTACATTACATCACATCACATTACATTATCAGAGTTTACAATAAACAAACAGCGGAAAAGAAATACTATGTACTAGTTGATATGCCGAACCATACAGCTTGCCCCTGATCTCCACAGCAACTCCTAAATTCCAGAATGACCTGATAACCTGACTCTAGACTGCCCGTGTTAAAATTGGTGGGCACCCAGAGTTTAGGAAGGAAACAATAAACTCCAGGTCAGTCATGGGACTGGTGTGAGAACTTAAAACAGATTATCTTAAAAAAAACAAAGAAATTAATTTTAAAATAGATCCGCAATGCTTTTGAAAATGAAACTACCATAAGGCCTCCCGCCACACACACAATGCAAACGCAGAACTTGGAGGAGATTTCTCCTTATGATAGTCAAATATGCTTGATACGTAGAAATTTTCTTAGATATTATTGTTATAAGTGCAAAGTGCAGGAAAACATTTCGAAAGTACAATATTAATCTTAGCCAGCATAGGTACCATTATAGTATGCCTACTGTAGCTACCATATTAGATGGCAGGTTCTACAACTAAAACCGTACAAGGATCGTATTGTTTCTTTGGATTTTCAACAAATGGTCAGGCCAAGGAACTTTCCATTGCCACATGGAAACGCCTCTGGAAAGACGCCCCGAGAACCTAACCTAACATTACGGTTAGATCTCTGCCAATACAAGGCCGGGTTACCCCTAGTTGGGTAACTACTGACACGAATATGCCATCCCCCGGTCGCAACCGACCTAAATCCCAGGATTCACCAACAAACACAAAGTAATAAGTTTGCAGCAACAACATAGGTTAAGTATCAGGGCTCCATACCATAATACCACCTCTATCCAGAAGGAAATGACATACACTAAGGGGGCGCGATCCCCTAATAACCTTGCTGCATCTTTCCTGTTTTGCCATTTTCGGGGTGTGAGGTTTGACGAAGTCTCGTCCACAAAGCTACGCTTTATACAAAAGTCACGCTTTGATCGACAAATGCTCAACAGCACTTCGTATGCCACATTACCAATTCGGGAATATATCATTAGTAACCATAAACTACATAACCTCTGAGCTAGTACGTTTCAGAGAAGGGTGTTAAGCTAAGAGAATAAATTCTCCACCACCAACAGAAATATATTTGATAGAAACCAGCTTTACATCTCAAATTGTAACGTCAGACACACATCCATACAAGTCCGTTCTGGGTTCGAACAGAACCGAAGGTACTTCCAAAGAATCTCTTACAATCCGGATATTCACTAATCACGACCGGATTTCCCATCACAAAGGGTGATAAAATCTCTATATCGGAGATCAGCCGATGCAGAGTCATTCGACGGTAATCCTTCCGTTTTCAAAAATACCCAGTCTTCAACACCGGTCTTCAAATGCTATCCATTACGACATATCACTTATTCAGAATGGGATTTATGACACAAAGGTCCTCTCCCGGCTAAACCGAATAATGAGCGCTTATTTTCAAAATAAGTGTAGCATTCATATTCAAGCAATCATAACAAATACCCATTTAAAGGTAAATATTGATAGTCGGTTATTTAACTATCAAGGCCAACAACCAAATATCCAGCACCATAACAATCACTAGGCCCTTTTGATTAATCTTCCATAAATAAATAACTTGCCAGATATTCACTTCAATTTATCTTTAAAAAGATATATTCTCTAAACCCTTTTAATTTCTTCATTGGAAAACATTTCCAAATACTTATTTAACAATAAGCAATTCACAAATCTATTTATTTTCAATACTTAGAAAATATTCAATATACTTAAATCACAATTTAGTATATATTTCATTCTTTAAGGAAAACATTCTCTTAAACACATTTATTTGGGTCCAAACGAATGTTGCGTAAAACATCGTTACGACAACCCAAAATCACTAGTATAGGGATTCGAAATTTAGATAGATATATAAATCCCAATACTATACAAAAACATTTCCTTTCGAAAATCATTTACTATAACAACAGTGTTATAGTCTATCTTTTCCTTGTTTCTCGAAAACGTCTACTTCAACAATGAATGTTGAAATCTAGGGTTTGATCCTTAACACATTTTAAAACAACTTCAAATCGTTTTAATTCCATTTAAAAGATCACTCCCTAAAAATTCCTTTAATATATTATTCACTGTTCAAAATCGTGAATATAAATCATTAACCAAATTCAACACTTTTACATATTCAATTTAAAAATTATCCACTGTCCCAAAATCGTGAATATGCTCCTTTAATAAGCTATAAAAATTAACCTATCAAATTCAATCAATCTTGAATTTATAAATCAATGTTTATAAATTCACATTTATATATTATAAAAACTTCAAGTTTTAAAAATCTCTTTATTAACCAATTCTATTTAAATCTCATTTAAATGCCAAAAATCCAATTTTAAAGTTAATTATTTATAATTTTCTATTTTACAAAATCTATTCATTTTATAACTTCACAATTTATAAATCTACAAATTTCATTCACTTATGAAATCCATTTATACTTCTTTTTAACGCTTATAAAAACTCATTTTAAAATTTCAATATTTTGATTTATAGATATCAATTTTTTTTAAACCTTTTATATAAACCGTTTATAATAATTTAAAAAAATCCCAATTTAAACTATTTTATAAAATCCATTAGCTCCATATTTCAAAAATCACATTTTAACAATATTTCTCAAAAATCATAAATTTCATAACATTAAAATTATAACGTTTATTTATTTAAAATGAATCATTCCAAAATTTAATAAAACGTATAATTTCAAAAATCACTTTCAAATCCTTTTAAATTTTGAAAATCATTCCTTTAACATTTTTAAAACTCCAAAATAGGCCCAATGATGCAACATCACCAAATAATCAATCACGGCATCCAAACATCATACATCAATATGATAACAGAATATATCACAATATCTGTAAATAAATCAATTACTGTTGAGGAATCCAGTTGGATCCCTCCAACCTGTTTCCCTACATCCACAGATGTAGCACAATACCAATTCCGTTTCAATACGGAATATCGCGGTATATTGGATTTATAAAATATTATCCGCTATTATGCGGCGCAATAGGGTCTCATCCGCTATATAATGCGGGAAAATCAACTCCAAGTACATATATAATACCAATTCCATATCAAGATGGAATTATCGCGGTATATGTTTTTAATAAATAACATCCACTTAATATATGGCGCATAGGGTCTATTTCAAAACAATAGATAATAATTTATCATTCAATCACACAATCAAGCAATTTTAAATCTAACTATTTAAAATTTAAATCGAAACAATTTCGATTGAGTGAGAAGTTCTTACCATGAGTTTCCGATAACAGTTGTAGCGTTTTATTTCGAATAAAATTAAACGCGCGTTTAATTTTACCTAAATTCAAAATAGCTCCAAACGACTCCAATCCAGTTCCATAGCGTAGTGCTCGACAAAACGAAGCCAACGCAATTCGTTTCGTGCGTTTTTGATCTCGTATGAAAAAGTTACAGCATTACAAAGTTTATACGAATTTATAAAATATAAATTTACAATTTTATTTCTATTTTTTTATACCCTACTCAATCTGGCCGTTCGTTTTCGTTCACGAGATCAAGGCCGTGCGCGCCTTTTCTTCTTCATCGCGTAAAACTCCCCAGGTTACAAATGAAACCGAACCCATTTCAATCGCGTTCTAGGGTTTAAAACCCTACTTCCTACCATCGCCGAGAACAAGATCAAACACCACCACTTCGACCCCCCACGCGAGTTCCACCTTCGGCATGGATGCGGCTAGGCTCGGTCGTGTATTTGTTCTCGAAAATCATGCCAAACGTGCGGCCTTCGTCGCCATTTTGCCGTCGATTTACTGCCTTATTCTCGATCACATCCGTATAGATTTGTAGATCTCACTTAGCTTTATAATTTGTTAGTTGGAAGTTTGTTGAAATATCGCATGGGTTGGAAGAGATAAATGGAAGAAGTTAGGAGATTTTCGGCCATTGAAGATGTTAATGGCGGCTGAAGCTTTAGAAATTAGGGTTTCTGTAAATTGTGACAAATGAGGTCCTTATATAGAAAATTTCCGTGCACTATTCACCCGAAATTTTTCCGAACTCCAAACGAAGCGTGCCGCCTGGCGTTTATAATGTTTTACCCCCGTTTCGAACGCAATGGAATATATATCGAAATCCAATTTAATCAAATTTGGTAGATAAGATTTCGAATCGAATTATTTAAATTCAAAATTCACTCGAATCGATTTCTGTGCGTTTTTGCTTGCACCGGACAAACCGTAAATCCGATTGACACGAAATTTGGAAGCAGACAATAATATAACATTATGGATCCGATGAAACTGGTTTCGTCGAAATCCGAGACTTTTTGAAAAATAGCTATTTTAACTCGTCAATTAAATATTAAAATATTCAATTTTCACAAATTAACTTTTAATTCAATTTTAAAAGTTCACAAACATTGTTCTAACTCCAATATGATTTAATATAACTTTATAAATCATTTTAATCACATTAAACCCAATATCCAATTATTTACGCAATTTCAAATATTAAATTATCGATTTAATTATCCAATTAAATCTAAATATTCGAAATATAATTCCTTCGACTTACAAATTTTACTTGTTAATATTTAAAATCAATTAAATATACGAATTTCAATTGACAGAAATTCTGGGTCGTTACAAAACCCCTCGTGTTTTTGTGTGGCGTGGTCTTACGAGATACCTTTTGATTTCAAAAGATTTTCTAATAACTTTAAATCCAATTGGGTGTGTTTTTATCACGCTGATTTTTCAGACTGAGTCGGGTGTTATTTTATTATAACGCTCGGGTCAGAACGAGTATTACAGATTCAGGATAGGATGCTATGGAGCTCAAAAGACGAGCTGGATGACAGAGACATATTTCGCGTACTGGATTATATTCCGCTGTATGTGTCAAGCTGTATAGTCAGCACTTGTGAAGACAAGTTATTGTAATTGTCCAGAATTGATTTGTTGATTGTTGTACTCTGATGATGGTATGAATAGTAACAATTATAGTTATTTTTGTATAAAGATATATTATTATCTAATATATATTGTTCCGCGACGATTGTGGGATTCTGTTTTATTGTTTCTGTTTTTCTTCTATCTTTCTTCTTCTTCACCCCTAACAATCCGCATTTTTTTTCAAATTGAGTTGACATGTGCAGTTTATTGTCAACTTAGACTGTATAGAAAAGCGGGTCGCTGCATATGCACACTTAGGACACTGCTTGCCCCTAGTTGGCATACATTGTTCAATAGGTAGACACACGTCAACATCTATTGGATATTGTATTCCGACCGCACCAAGAAAAGCAATTCATCATATTCATATGCAAATGTTAAAATCACGATATAAACCATACTTTATATGATGCTCTCTATGAGTTTGTATTTAGCTTTTAGATATCGGGTATGGATAGACAATGATCTTCCAGACTTGCCTTCAAGGCAACTTCATCACCTTCCATATCTCTTGCAACCTGTGCAGTTAATGCGCTCGGTAGATTCAAAGCGGTGGAGGTGTAAAAAGTCATAGCGGAGATACAGCGAGGATATAGCGGGATATAGCGGATGGCTCTAAAATAGCATATAAAACTCGTAATTAATGTTTTTACAAATATATAAATGGTAATTAAATGAAAAATTATCATTCAATTGAATTATAAATAATACATAAATAATTTTAAATAAAAACATGTGCGAATATACTTTAAATAAACGAAAAACTGTTATATAACATAACTGAATTTGGTAGAACATTAGAGTATTTTCATTTCTGAAAATATATCAAAAAATTAAATAAAATAAATTAGTTTCATAATTTTTATAATGTATAAATGCAATTTTTCAATTCATTTTATTATAAAAGATATAGCAGGAATAGCGGAATATAGAGGAAATAACGGGATATAGCAGAAATAGCGGGGATTAAAGCGGAAAGGCTATATTCTGGGGCTATATGAAAAAATCGTAGCGGTAGAAATCTGCTATGAGATATAGCGGGGTTGTAGCGGGGTAATAGCGGAGCATTAACTACACATCTTGCAACTGCTACGACTTCTATGTCAACTTCTTCCTTAACAGTCGTCCTAGGTCCTTTTTATACCCCCTAACAAATCTATTGTTGCGGTTCAAACCACCGTAGTTATCCCTCCTTCGCAAGATTTTCCATCCCTAGAGGGTAACTTGGCTCCCGTGTTTGTTCTAGACAATCCTTTGAACTCTACGTCCTTCAGACTTTCCTCCCATTTTTTGTATTTCTTCCAAAAACGTGGCAGTCCGAAAAATGACGTTAGGCTTCTAGAGCCTTAGGGAACGAGCCTATAGGTCATCTGAGGGTTCCACTGCTTGCAGTCAATTTATGTGTCTTACGAATGTCGTTTCCTAACCCAGTCCTTTTATCTAACGTGTCCTTTCTACTCTAAATGTAGCTCCATCATGGCTTCATTGAAATTCCTATTTGTTGCTACCATGAGTGTACATGCTTTTTAGACGGTGGTTTTGATTCATGTGCCTTATGGATGTCGTTTCCTCACTCTATCCTTTCATACTTCGTGTCCTTTCCACTTTAACCATTGCTCCATCGTGGCTACATCCAAATTCCTATTCATTGCTACATGTGTGTACATGCTTTTAGACTGTAGTTCGGACGTGCACCATATATAGCAGAGCTTCGATTCCTATACCACATTAAACGTTCAGATGCAAACTTTTCATTTGAAGTGAACCGTACTTATCGGGTTATTCCAGACATTCACAATGCATGTAGCGCTTTTAAGGAATTCTGCTTCTTTATGAGGGACTAGTCTGGTTGCCTTCGCAACTGGCTCTCTGGATGTTAGTATCCTGAATTTTGACGTCGATATCCTTTCGATCCACCTCTCAAATGTGTCATCCTATTCAATACGTATCCTATTAGAGTCAAGAACAATGACATGTGACTCATAGCTCTCTAATTGATGGCTATTCCTAAAGCCAAACATCGTGTTTCGTTCCTCCTAATAGATGCGAATTTACGAAAATATCAACTCATATGTGTTGGTCGACCCATCCATTACGAGCATCGGCCTTCATAGATTATGAAAGGAGTTGTCGTGCTAGCTCCACGAGAGCTAGCGAGAGTAGTAATTGAAGAAGAAGATGAGGAAGAAATAGAGGAGAAAGAAGAAATGAGAGTCCACTAGGGATAACGCCAAAGATGGAGGTTCTAACTTCAAAATCCTAGTCCCCAGTTTCAAACACCTCCGTAAGTTGAATCGCGATGTCGCTATTGATCTGACTTCTAGCCGTACAGAAAGTGACCGTCCTATGGCTCACAAAGGAGAGGAAGTTGTAGGTCCATCTAATAATATGCTTCCAGGTGATCTCATTGACATAAACTTCGATGGGTATAAAGATCTTCTTACGAGAACCACTCCAATCGAACCACGCATATCTACGGGGGTTGATGTTCTACCCTCGGAACTTACACTCGTTCCCCCGTCAGTAGTACACACAAAACAACATTCCATACACAAAACCTCCATGTAGCATAGCAAACTACATTCACTCACTTGCATGCATTCGACATCTTTTCCTAATCCACATCTCCATTCTAACTTAGTTTCCTTAATGCACAGGTGAAATGAACCATTTTTGATATGGTTAGTGTAACAACCCTACATTTTTTGCATATAATTTAAATTTGACTTTATTTTATTTTTAAATTATTTTAAAACTTGTTTTATTTCAAACATTTCATTTTAGATATAAATGATGATTATTAAGTGATTTATAGTTCAAATTAGTATAAATTGAATATTTTACTGAAAAGTGAATTTCTGGTCAAACTGTGACTTTTAAACTTCAAATTTAAATTATTTAAAATCTTAAATTTTATCTTTTATTATGAAAATAGATGTAAGAACTTGAACACTGCTTTTCGTTTCGTTGAAAACAGAGTTAAACTGTAAAAGTTGTGTACATTTCAATTTTGAGTGTAATTTGATTTATTTAACAATTTTGTCTATTTTAAATTATATTTTTTTTTCTTTGTCATATTTATTTTAATATGTTATTGTATGTATATTTTTGTATTATAATAATTTTTAAATGAAGTAAACAATTTTCCAAAGTCAATGGTGATTTATTTGTAATTTCCGGACACCGTTTTGGATTTTTAAGCAATTTCTTTAAATCTTTTTCTATTTTCTTTAAATATAATTATTTATTTTAATATGTGTTAATATTTTTTTAAGTATATTTTTGTCTTTTAATATTTTTAAAGTGATAATAGAATTTTTCTAAAGTCTATTGAAATTTATTTCAATTTATTAAGCCTAGTTTCTATTTTTCTTTGCTATTTTCTTCATTTAAATTATATTTAATTAAAATTTATTTATTTATTTTGTGAAGACATTTTTATTTTGTTTTATTATATTTATTTTTAAATATTTTCCAAGTCCATAATATTTTCCAAAGTTTGTTCCATTTAATTTCAAATTTTCTAGGCTAGTTTTCATTTTGTGCTATTTTCTTATTTTAATCATATCTAATTAATATTTAAATTTTAATATTTGTTTATCTATTATATTTTAGAATTTGAACTGAAATTTATAAGTATTTTGATTTATTTAAATGCATATAGATATATATAAGAAATATGAAAGGTTTTGTGACTCTTTAGTTGCTTAAGTCTCTTTGTTTTCCCACCTTTTCATTTTCTAACTCTTGCATTCATTGATAGCCATACACTTCTCATCTATAGCCATGAGTTTTATTTCTGAAAAATCACATGAAAGCACTTCTTTCTCTTCACTTCTCATCCATACTTTCAGATCTGAAAGAAAACTTTGGGTAATGTCTTCCTTTCCATTCTTTTTCCACCCCTTCCATTGATTTTCAAGTGATTTTTCTTGGCCTTCATCTTGCATTTGTTCGACCACACTCCACCACCACCCTCTCCGACCTGTTCCACCACCTTCCTTAGCCTCTTCAGCCTCCTCCCCTTCTGCAATGATCAGGCCGTGGCCTTCCATGGAACAAAACCCCACAAAAAAACTGTTGTAAAACATCTTGTAACAATGCTAGCCAATCACCATTTGCATCATCACCTTTAGGTTCAACCACAGCCACCACCTTCAGCCGCCACAACCTGACCTTCCACCACCTCTGGCCCACACTCCAGCCACCACCTGACCACCACATACCATGGCCGAGCCACATCAGCAAGGGGCCGAACCCTATGGTGCAACAAAAGCCACATTTTGCCTTGAAACCCTTTTGTATTCCATTGCCTTCAACACCTTGTAACTTCCACTCACCTTCATCACCTTGTAGCCGCACCTTTTTCAGACCATACCTGATCCAAACCATGCTCAAAGCCTAACCATATCCACCCTTGGGCTGATCACATGATGATTGAGGCAATGGTCAGAGCATTTGATTCATATTTGCATTCATTTCTAACTATTTCTTTTGATAATTTGTATTGAAATCATATTTAAATTTGTCTTGTTTTTGTGTTGTTCACAAGATCATATCTTGGCTCTCTCCACACATTTGGATCATTTGTCGTGCCTTCGTTATGTCAGTATTGTTGCTTTGGTGGATATCTCCAGCTTTGAACATGTGAGTTATTCTCACCAGATAATATGTACATATATAACTAGTAAATTGACCCCTTTTGAATCTGTAAAATGCATTATCATGTCACACCTGCTATATTATGATTTTATGATGTTCACCCGTGCTTAAACACCTGTTATAACATCTGTTACTGTTATATTATGTTGTTCTGCTATTTTTATCAGTTTATCACACTGCAAGTTCCCTGTAAATTAGAAATCACTATGGGTTGAAATGATACATACCCGAACGGACTTTAGAATAGGGGAAAATCGTTATGGGCTGAAATGATAGGCCTGAAAGATTTTTGATTTATTTTATTTACTTGGGACTGCGGGTTTAAAATGATAAAACCCGGATTTTTCTTTGTAAATTACGGGTTGAAATGATACATTACCCGTATCACTTTACCTAGCGTAGAAAATTATATACAGGCCCGTAGTTAAAATATGTTTTTCTAAAATATTTTAAAATATTTTAGAAATTTAATTATTATAATATTTTGATTTAAAATTAAATAAAAATATAATTTTTGTAAAGTATTATTGATTTTCTGGAAATCTATCGGTTAAATAAATTATGGAAAAGTTAGAAAATCTGAATGTAAGTTATTTTGGAAATTTTGATTTAATTTTTAATGGAATTTAAATTAACTTTGAAAATATGATAAATTTATGATATTTTGAATTTAAATTAATTTAAAATGATTTTATAACATATTAATGATTTTTGAATAAAGTTAAAATGTTAATGAGTGAATATTGAGTTGAATTTGGAAATATAACTTAAATTGGAATTTATGAATTTGGTTTAAAAGTGAAATTTTAAGTTAAATAAAATGGAATTAAGTTATATTTGAAATTTTAAACTTAAGTGTTAAGTTGAAATTTAATGTAATGAATTTAAATTTGAATGTTGAAATTTAATAAGTAAATTATTAATAAATATAGATTTTGAAAGGAAACTTAACTTTATAAAATCATGAATTTAAGGAAAATTAAATGGTGCTTATGAATATGAAAATGTATGATTTTATAAGTTAAAAATGATTCAAATAAAAAAATAAGTGTTTGTGAAATTCTATTGAATATTTGAAGTTAATTAACAGCATTTTTAAATGCTGTCTTTTGTTAAATTGAATTGTTTTGAATGTAACTTTCTGTAGCATTTTTCAAATGCTGTGAAACTTGAATTTTCATTGTTTTAATAAATTTAAGTGCATAAACGAACATTGAAAAGTTTAAATTTTTGGAATTTAATAATTTAATTATTAAATGTAATAACTTCATTTTTATGATTTAAAATGAAGTAATTTGTTTTGAAATATAACTATTTGATATATTAAAATGATTTAAAATGTGGTACTGAAAGATATGATATTTTGATATATTAAAATGATTTAAAATGTGGCACTGAAAGATACGATATTTTGGTATATTGAAATGATTTGAAAGGTGGTTTTGAAAAAAATATAGCTATTTTGATATATTAAAATGATTTGAAATGTGGTTTTGAAAATATATGATATTTTGATATATTAAAATGATTTGAAACAAAATTTTGAAAGATATGATATTTTGATATTAAAATGACTTGAAAAGAAGTTCTGAAAGATATGATATTTTGGAAATGAAGCTTTGAAAGGTTATGATATTTTAATATATTAAAATGATTTGAAAGGAAGTTTTAAAAGTATATGATAATTTAATATATTGAAATGGTTAGAAATGACTTGATATTTATTTTGATAAATATTTGAATTGAAAGATATGGTATGATGATATATTGAAATGGTTTGGAAATGATTTAATCTTTATTTTGATAAAGATTTGGGTTGAAATGATATTTTATTTTGAAGTATAAAATATTGTTTTAAAGTTATAACTACGGGTTATAATAACGATTGGTTGTTAAAGAGACTGGGATCGGATATTGTCTTATAGCCGGCCAATACCGAAAACCACTTTAACAACTGTGTACGCGATGGAGAATTCAGAATGAAGTAGGATGGTGGCGACATTCTCGAGGTATATTACGTGGACCCAACTCCCGTGAGTTGGCATAAATGACTAAAACATGAGCTATACCGGGCTACACAAAGGGTCGCACCCTTTCATCGAGCATGCTCCATCGGAAACCATTCTATTACTTTTGTGATTCGATATGTGGCGCCACTTTGATTCGGGGGTATTGTTCGAGGTGGGCGGAAGCTGCTGGCTTGCCGTCACCACCGGTCCGGGAGTGCAAACGGTGTATCCACCCTGGCATTGCCTCGTGTGCCGTGTCATCTTCTTATATCGAGCCCACTACGATTTTGGTTTTAAAGATCCGACCGCGTTAAGGTTCACCATCCCCTTAACGCTATTTTCTATATGATTATACTTTACTGATTAGACATTACTGTATATAGCGCAATATACTACATAGTAAATAGTTTACCAGATCCTTAGAGGATGGGCGGTCCCAAGCATCTTCTAAGTTACTTGTACTTTTACTATGGTTCACTTGAGTTGGTTTACATTGTATAAGTATGTATGTCCTGATTCGAGTGTTTGTATTTTTATTTACGCTCATGTCAGCCTGAGTTATTCACAGATTTGGATTTTCACTTTCTGGAGATTGAAATCGCTGGAGATTATCTACTTGTCAAGTTTTATTTTTGTAGTCTGTTGTTCCTTTCGGCTCTTGTATTAGTAGACTTCTATGTAGTGAGACTTCCTTTGTACTCTATTTCTTCTGTTGTATTTTATGTAACTCTGATATTTTTATATAGTAGCTTCATGAACTACTATTTCTTTTACTTCGGCTGCATTATTATTACTCTGTGTCTGTGATCTGTGTTTTTTATTTACTGTATATTCTGAGATTTGCCAAATTTTTATTTACAACGCGGTATTTTGAGCAATTCAATTTCGGCATGAGTGACTAACTATACACTTATAATGGATGCGAATGGTTGAAAATATCGGGTTGTTACAGTTAGGATCTCTAATCTAGCACGAGAGGGGCTCAAAGGCCTCTATCTCCTCTTTGAGGTCCCCCTAAAAGCCATGATTATCCAGAGCATTGACGAGACTCTTCATCCAGACTAACTATTGACATTCTCCTTCGGATTACACCTCCCGGTCAATAGTATACACAAAACTGCATTTTGGGCATCATATCAAACTACATTCACTCACTTGCATGCATTCGACGTCTTTTTCTAGTCCATATCCCCGTTCTAATTTAGTTTCCTTAACGAACAGGTGTGCAAGTGAAATGTGCTACTTTGGATACGTTTAGGATTTCTGATCTAGAATAAAAGAGGCTCAAAGGTCTCCATCTTCTCCTAGAGGTTCCCTTAGTAGCCGTGATTCTCCCGAGCGTCGATGGGACTCATTTGCCTAAACTTACTCTCGACGTCCTCATTCTCCGAAGTGCTTCGGGTCTTACCAGGCCTCATTCCGTCTTGACTCATCATTATGCTACACGCTTTAGCAGGGCTAAATCTCACAATAGTTGCTCGTCACTACTCACATGGTTCGCAGGAGACTTATGTTCATAACCTTCGTAGTGGTATAGCTTCATATCATTCTTCTTCAACTGTTGGAGCTCATTCCAGTCGTTCTAAGCCTATTTCAATCTCTCATAGCTGGGGTAAAGATCCATGGTCCATCCTCTACGCATCACCTATGCATAATGACTATGGCTCCGCTCACACAATCTACCATTGTGCCTTTGCTCCTACCTCCAAATCGCACTCTTCCTCAAGCATGATCCTCTTCAGCAAGGTTTTCAAAACGAAATTCAAATCATAAATGGTAACATTCAAACTTTAAATCGAGAGAGATTTAGATTATAAATCATAGATTTAAAAGGTTCATATTTTAAGATTCGTACATGCTTTGAAATTGATCGTAATGTTTGAACTTCTACAACTAAGCCTAAAATTTAATTTTCTTTCTTATTTCACTATTGTTTTGTTTAAAAAGATTATAATAAGAATATTTGATCCAAATAAATATATTGAATATTGAATATAACAATATGAATGGTTTTCACAATTACGCTTTTAGCTGAGTTTGAATCAGAATGCAATCAAATTATAAGAGGAGAGATTCGATCTGAAATGGAATTTAAATCGTAAAATTTAAGATTTTTGATAACATTGCTCTCAGGGTTATGTTCCAATACAAACTTGACCCAATTCCGAAGGATTTCGCTGCTACTTCCATCAATACCATCAAGCTTTAAGAGGAGAGGTACAACTTCTGCAAGAGATTAACCAAACAGCTCGGCAGATTCGACGAAGCTGAAGAATTTCTTATCCTTGAAAAAGAAAAACTGGCTTTATGATAACGAAATTTTAATTGCCTCCTTGGACGCTTAAGTCCTAGCATTAAAGGAAAGTGTCGTCAAGATAGAAGAATACTACAGGGGCCAACGTGAGATTAATGTCTCAACTTATAAGGCCCTCTAGAGAGGCAGAGAGATCACTAGTCGCAAGCTCGAGGACACTCACGTAACTAAGGTTGCTCTTATCAAAAAACAAGATGAAGCTAAAAAGTCTACTAATAAACTTGCTCAAGATCAAATCGCACTGTAGTCGAAGCTAGAGAAACATAAAAAGACTAAAGAGCTTGAGCGACTGGTATCAAGTTGGAGTAAGTATCTATCTTGGAAATTGATATTGCTACATTGAAATCCTCTCTTACGGACACACAAATTAAGCTAGCTCAGGCTCCACTGGAGCTCAAGGAAATGGATATCATGATCCGTGAAAAGGATGCTAAGATAAAGGGCCTTGACGACTTTTTGACTTATTGTCGGATACTTTTCGAGAAAATCATGGACGATAAATGTAAGAAAGCCGAACGTAAGGGCTATACTTTTCGAGAGTTTGACATTCTTGGCAGACACTTTGACCCTTACGACATCAAAAAAGCTCTGAAGAGGTTAAGGGCCAAGGTTGCAGTGGCGAAGGCTAGAGAAACCGCCGTAAGGATCGCTTCTGAACTCCATGCCAAGGAAATGATTGACAAAATCGCCTACGATATATATATATATATATATATATATATATATGATGATCCTTGCACTTCTATGTCACCTACAGACATGCAACTAGCTTATGTCATTGTAGCACTTTCGATGCCTTCCCTCTAGACATCAAAAGCTCCAACTATATCCCTGAACTGTATGTTCCACCGTTCATAGCCGCTTCTCCAAGGATTCGACTAACTCCTATTACAAAGAAGGAATCGAATCCGATCACTCCACAATCGAAAGTCAATGCGGGTTCTAACCCGACCTCGACCAAACGTATTCCAATCTTTTCTCATTTGATGCAAATGTTGAACATCTTCATCTCAATCCCATAACTTTTATACTTTTATTCCCATGCTATAAGACAGTTGGAAACATCTTCAGGGGTCGCTCCTCCAGCAACCACTATTCTTGACATGGCAAAGTTCGAACATGGACCCGACGCTTAAAGGGTAGAAGCCCTTACCGAAGGGAACATCTCGTCATTAATACTGAGGATGAGGGCGATATGGAGACCAAACGTGCACCTTCAAAAGAAGCATCAACCACAGCTAAACCCTTTACTCACAGGGAAGTTGTCTTGCTCAAGGTAAATAAAGAGAAGGCATACGAGATTATAGCCTAAACATTCAAATCTTCTCTTGCAAAAAGCTCCAAGACGATTGAACATGAAGAGAAAAGGAAGTACGAGGCTTTATGGCCTAGCTCTCGGGCGTCTCCTCGTAAAGAGATACTGCCAAGAGGTCGAAGAAACTCACGTCTGGAAAAGCCATCCACACCCTTGTGTGATCATCAACTCCTTATTTGAAGAAATACACACCTAAAGAGGACGAAGAAATCGTATCTTTTATTTGCTCACCAACTCTTTGTTTGATTTGATGACCATTGTATGATCCACCGCGATTTGTGTTAAAGTTGATTGTTAGCCAAATTGAGCAACTTAAAAGGGATTTGGACAGTAATGTATTTTAGTGCTTATGGTCTACTCGCATCAGTAAACCTGTCAAGATGAACTTTTCAATAAATGACAGAGTATGGTTCTATCCCATTGCTTGTTTTGTATATTTCGGGTAAGGAGGTACAACTTATGTGGGCTAACTGAGCAAACAAGCCTACAACCTACCACTTGTCTATAAGTAAGTGAAGAAAATCTTAACTACCATTATTATCATCTAATCTTCTATCCATTTCTCACGAGACTTAACCGCCTTCTATAATGGTGGCTAGACTCTCAAATGGCAAAAGATTTGTTATCAACTATTGAGTAATGTCACCTTTTGGGGTTCTGACAGCGAAGCTGAAATGGAACATATCTGGTGTCAACAATGACATGAAGCTATTGACTGTAATCAACAATCGTCGAATGTGGCACTTTGACTAGAAAATCCAAAAGGATCGATTTTGGAGTTTCCAATTCACCCAAAGTAGACTAGTATTAACAACATTTGATGTGACTGAGATGTGGAACTTGATGGTGGTCTACAATTTAGCTATAAGCGATGGTGGCAGCTATAAGGTTGTCCTGAAACACAGTATGGTGGTCGTTGGATCTCAACCTGATGGTCGAGATAGGCAGCAGCATGAGCACTTATAAGTGTGCCGCGGAGTGTAGACACTGATGGTAGGAGATGGCGATGTCCAGGGGGGTAGACGAAGGCCTGATGGACCGTCAAAGGTCAGTCAAAATGGGGTGTGGATGGTTCCAAGTGATGCGAAACTATAATTTGAACCTTATAAATTATTTAGTTTTATACAAGTCCATGTTCTTATATTTGTTATATCTTCTACATATGAGGTCTGATTAAAGTTATGTGAATGGTTTCAGGTGCAGGTTACGTGGTCAAACTTGTTGGACGATTTATGGCATATTGGTAAGACTAGATTTGGATCTAGAGACTTGGCTTAAGATATCCTTGGTAGAGCTTTTAGGTCATAAGTATATCTCTGTTATTATTAAATCTTCGATCTCTATTATGTGTGTGTGTATATCACTTAGTTGAATTGGTTTGGATAATGAGATTTATTTAGATTGTGACATTTATTTAGATTGTGACAATTGGTTGATTGTGCATTTGGTTGCGATAACCCCATAGCATAGTGTAGATTCACGGATTAGGATTACTGTGTATCATATGTTTGGATGTTTTGCCTTGAAAATGTCTATGAAAATAATTATTTATGTTTTTGATCAACAAAAGTCCAAGATCGCACCCCTGCTCGACAAGCACTTAATTGCTGTGCATAAGTGCCTAATTATTGTGCACAAGCAGCTGATTGTGGCACACAAATACAGAATAATGCGCATAAGTGCTTGATTGTTGCACACAGGCATCTACAAATGAACGCTTGTTTAGAGATCAACACGTCTTTGACCACAGCCAAGGAGCTTGTTCAACAAGCACGTCACCTTGTACCCATGTTCAACAGACGTTCGCACCAATCACAGGATATGCAATGTCTTATCCTCAAATTTCAATCATATTTCAACCAATGCTAGTTCAATTCAGTTTGCTTTTGATTTCCGATGAATTCTGAAACATGTAATCAATCCAATAAATCAAATTTTAGCCAAACTTTTGAGTACTTTTTTTGTTGGATTTTGAATTTTGAATACTTATTTTGTAGGATTTTGACTCAGAAAATGTGTTTTTATATATTTTTCATAATTGCTTAAAAAAAATAATGAAACTTTTAAAATACTTTTTTTTTTGTTTCTAGATATATATTTCTGTAATAATTGAAATTTATTTGTTTGTGTTTTGAATTTTTTTCTTCTTAAGATTCTAAACCTTCCAAAAAATTGTTTTCTTAACAACAATCAAATCCAACTACACCATCAAATCTATATATTTAGCTCCAAAATTCCATTTTACAGTGGATTGGACAACAATTGAAGCAAAGAATTAAGAGGCATTTAGTTACATGACAAGTGTGGCACTAGATACAATGATAAGCAGATAAACTTGGGTTTGACTTTGAGTTGCCTCCAGTAGTTTCTCCCCGTTTTCATCAAATTTCACCTGTTCCAAGTGGCTGTCTTGAGGCATCGCCTGATGCCCATGCCTGATAATCCTTATTAAGCTGCCAACATATTGAATATTAACCAGAATATAGGCATATAGCAGAAAAATTACATGAAAAACCTAATGGAAATGACAGTTGTATTAGACAGAACATCAATAAAAATAGGGTGGCTTGACTCCAAGCTCAACTAGGCAGTTGTATGAAGTCCCATGCTAGGCAGGACACATGTTTCCCGAAGCTATATAGTGTCACATAATCCTAAAATGTCTTGTGAATCATTAGTACATCATTGACATTAATGAGTTGTTATTAATTTAAAAACTAAAAAGCTTTAGCATTTGATTTGTCCTAAGAACCAAAGTTGTTTTGAAACAGCGGCAACCCTAAATAGAAGTCAGGACAACATTGTGAACAACTGGGAGAGAAATGACAAGCTTTACAAAAATTTAGCACAGGTAGCAAAGGTTTTGTTTCCAGAAAATAATGATGATGCTGATGATGATGTGTGTGTATATGTGTGTCTGTATAGGACAATGATAGGCTATACCTCAAATTCCCATGATATCAAGGGAATTTGAGGTATAGCCCATCATTGTCCATACACACACTAAGTGCATTAGTGGCAATTCCGCTAACCGCCTACTTTTGCCAAGTTTGATTCATGGAAAAATAAAAAAGATAGGCTATGCATCAACTGTATAATTATCCAGTTTAACTTATACTCCGTTGTAAATTATTAGTTATTCTACATAAGGTTTTAGAGTTTTCATGTGTTGAAGAAGAATCCAGAAATGTGTTGTATGAATTATTAGAGCAATGGTATATATATGGTATTAAACATGATATATTAAACGAGGGGATCTACATTCTTTTTACTATCATGAAAGAAAAAATTCTACATTCTTTTTACTCATTAGCTTAAAAGACGGTTCCTGTACTCATTTTCCTCATTGAGGAAAACATATTCGTACCATATAAGTTGAGGAAAAAAAACAGGCTTCACTGTCCAAGTTGAGAATGCAGTTGAGCCAGAGAGAAAAATGTTTTTTCCAAACTAATTTTGAAGGAGAGTTTCTTATAATGTCATATATGACAGTGAATAGGGCTATCAATGGATACTCAAAAAATCCAAAATCCGTCCGCATCTGCATCCGAAAAGCAAATAAATATCCGATATCCGGAAAAACGAATGCGAATGTGGATATAAAGACATCCACATCCGAAAATTATCCGTCTACTATTTTTCAAGATTATAGTTTAAATTATGTGCATTTTAGTACAGAAAAAGATATTTATTTATGGTTTTATTAAGTTAGAAGTTTATATTATATGCTCTAAATGCATATTAACTGTTCAAAACTATTTATTATCATTATATTTATTTATTTTTAATACTTTTATAATCAACGGGATTGAAAAAAGTTTATCTTAAACTAAAATTTTCCTTTTATATTTTTTTGATTTATCGTTCGTTAGTAGATAGGATAATTATCCGATATCCCTCCATATCCGCGGATGTGGATATCCGATATCCGAAAATGATTTCGAATGCGGATGCGGATATGACACTATCCGCATCCGAAAGTATCCATTTGAAGGCGTTTGCTTCGTGGACAAAGGTGCTTTTTCGATGGACGTAGGCATTTCGTAGAACCACGTCAAAATTTAGCATATTCTTTCATTTATATTCTTATTCCTAACAATGGTGCTTGTTTGTACTTTCACCATTTAATTCATTCCAAACAATGTTAGCAGAGTCTAAGTTGGTTCCTTTGATATATTATGGAAGATTGTAGAAGCACAATAAGTTGACTCGATTATTCTAGTTGGTGCACATGAAAATCGAGAACGGAATACATTCTCTACTGTAAAAATTAACACGAGTCAGTTGAAGGAGAAAGTGGAATGTCAGAAGATACTGAATGCAAAATGGAAAAAGTTGAATCAAAAGGCTATCAGCCATATTTAAGAACGGATGGATGACAGTGCATTTAACCATGTGCCCAAAAAAGTCGGTGTGCATGATCTTTGTTGACGCTGGAGTCACAACTTGGAAAAAAGACCGCCATACGGTTAAAAACGAAGGATATGTTAATTGATGATGAGTTAGGATCATTGTCAAACAAGTGGCAGCTTTTTGTTGTCATATGTGCAGTTGAAGCCCCGCTAATACCCCGCAAAATCCCTGCTATAGCGCATAACACTCTTTGACCGCTACGCTATTTCAATTTAGCGTTATTAAACAGTAGATCCGCTTTAAACCCCATTATTTTCCGCTACACCCGCTAAATCAAGTTATTTTAGCATCTAGCAACATTAATGTACAAAGGTTAATTTTACCAGTTATGTTCTACAACAAATCAACAAAGTTAGGATAAAGATCTAATTTTAAGGAATATGTGCATAATATAAGTAAAACTATTGTAGTCGCTAAATCTATTATACATAAATCATGATATTTTTCGGTTTTTAATATAAGATCCAACAATATTTCTTTTTCCTACACAATTGATGCGAGAATGCGAATAAATTAACTTTAACTATTTTAGTTTTATATCTAATGGAACTTTTTGAACCCCCACTACTTTCCGCTATATTCCTACTTTATCTCCGCTATAACTTCTTGCACCATCACCGCTATACAGCTGCTTTAACTGCATAGGTTGTTACTGCAACTAATTTGCACCTAGTGTGAAATTATCTATGGACGATGTTAAAATTAATGTGATAAACGAAGAAACTAATAGAAAACTTTCAAACTCGGACAATTTTCATTTTTATAGCAATAAGAATGGAAGAAGAAAAAGAAGAAATCTCGACAGAAGTGTTGTATAACATCTCATATCTTGAGGTCCGAAGTTAAGTGCTACAGATACTGCAGTCATCTATAATATTAACTTCCTAACAAAATACGGTAATGTTAATGATATCCATAATATCAGAAACATATCAATATGAAATAAAATCAACACAGATTTCAAAACTTCTTCAATGATTACATTTTAAGTACATATTTCATATTTAGTTAAATAACCCCAAAATGATTCTCAGGTTTTAATCAAATATAATTATTACAAATTACGCCAAGAGCGACATCTGAAGATGTCACATTAGATGATCAGAGTACTAAATAGACATAGCAGTCATAAATACATCATGGCGGAAATAATACTATTTTCTCCTACATGGCTAGCTTTGTCTCTTGATTAATTATTCGTTAAACCTACTAAACATGAAAAGGCCTCAACTCTCAAACTACTCAAATTAATTTTGAGCACCCGAGAGTTTATAAGAAAACATAAACTTCGAGTCAGACATTGTAACAACCCGTAATTTTCGACAATTAATATGTATGTGATGATCTACTGTTCTGTGATGTGTTTTACATTTGAGTTGTTATATTTTGTTCTGTTAGATCTTATAGCCATTATAGTTTTGTATTAAATATCTATTGGATCTGTCGATCCGCCTAAAAAAAATGCTACATTTATCGACGTATTCAGTAGATAGTGAAGACAATGGTATAGATGGTCGCTCCTATCCAGCTCTATTATCCGTATTAGCACGCTAATACGGATAATAGAGCTGGATAGGAGCGACCATCTATACCATTGTCTTCACTATCTACTGAATACGTCGATAAATGTAGCATTTTTTTTAGGCGGATCGACAGATCCAATAGATATTTAATACAAAACTATAATGGCTATAAGATCTAACAGAACAAAATATAACAACTCAAATGTAAAACACATCACAGAACAGTAGATCATCACATACATATATATAAAAAAAAATCCAAAGGAAATTGTTGTTTTAATAAGATTTTAGTGATTTAATATTAGGAGAAATGAAAATTTGTAATACTAATGAAATAATAAATAGATTGAAATGTCAAAAATGTTAATTTAAGTTAATTATAACAATTTTTAATGAAAGTCCAACCCATTGAAATGATTTAAAGATTCTACTTGGTTATAAAGTGAATATAGGAGAACAAATGTAAATATTAAATCAATTAATGAAATAATATCAAATTTATGGTAATTGAATAAAATCAATGTTACGTGAGTAATTATAATATTTGGTTATAAATTATAACTTATTAATGTGACTAAAAGTTAATGGTGACAAACTATTATATGTTACCTATTTATTTAGTATGTTAAATTAAATTGAAAATCAAATATAATTAAATGAAATTAAATATTACATTTATGTGAGTTAAAACAATAACTGTAAATTTTGAATGTAATAAAATGAATAGAAATGTTAACTTTATTTCATAAGGAAATAATTGATTTAATAAAAGAGTGAAATCAAGATAAATAAAGTAATTGGGATTTTAAATT
This sequence comes from Allium cepa, assembly GCA_030765085.1. NCBI lineage: Eukaryota > Viridiplantae > Streptophyta > Magnoliopsida > Asparagales > Amaryllidaceae > Allium > Allium cepa. The sequence continues at coordinate 276,274,990 of CM060928.1, forward strand.
TTAATTAATGTATAAAATTGACAAAATTCCAATCTAATAGAATTATAATAATTAATACGAATAAAAGATGGAAATTGGAAAGTATTAATGTCAAGAAATATAAGACAAATGGTAACTATGTTTGTAGAGTTATAATTGTAGAAATAAAAGTCTGAAATCAAATTAAAACAATTTATTGGAATTTAAATTTAATTAATTAGATTTAATTATAGTTGAAATTGAACACTGAATTAGTGTAATAACCAACACTGAATTGTTATATAAACTTGTATTAAGTAACGGTAAATGTCTAACTGATTAAAATTGATGAAATTTGTTAACCATCAAATTTGAATGAAAAGTGACTTAATTAATTAATTATTAATTTTTTTAATTAACGTGAAAAATAGCCTTTTTGGCCACTGTCTCGGATTTCGACGAAACCAGCTTTATCAGATTCGTAACAGTGAATTATTGTATGATTTCAAGTTTCGTAATGATCGGACTTGTCGGTTGATCGTATGGACTCGAAACGCGTAGAAATTAATTTAATTGAAATCAATTTGAATTAAGCTGATTTTAACCTAACTTCTGCATACGGTGAAATTAGGACTTGAAACATGTTCCATTGATTTTAAAATTATCGAAAATATCTATTTTGATATATGGGTTGACTCATTTTCGTTCCGGAGTCAGAACGGGCTTTACGGATCATCTATCGTTCAACGTGTAAATCAATCTGGTCCACTCTTTCTATTTTCAGTTTTGCCTATAAATAGCTCGTTATAAACCCTAACTGTACTCATTTTTTATTATCTGCATGTACATCAACTTCTATCTGTTCCTCTCTTCAATGGCAAAACTTATTCAAATCTCCAATTCCTAATTGCAAAACAAAATTCAAATCGAAAAATCAAACCCCTCCAAACTATAGCAAATTATATATCGTTTCGAAGCTCTCGACGAGCGCAAGTCAAATCTGCTATCTGTTTTCTTTCTGGGTGGCCAGAAATTGATGACGTAGTTTCGACCGTTCATAGTATGGCTTCTCGTTCAATGGTGGATCTACGTCCTTAGGCCGATCAAAGGGTATGGTAGTGTTGTTGCAAGTAGTTTGCATCGGTAGGGTTCGTGGTTCGCCATATTTTGGCGACCTTAGCAGCGGCGGCGCTGGCCGTGGGGGGTCATCGGGGTTGGTCGCATGCTTGCCGTAGCCACGGCGTGAGGGGGGAAGGCCGATGACGGCCTCTGATCTGGCCCTTGGCGACCATAGCTGCGGCGATAACTTGGTTAGGGTTTCAAGAGTGGTGGCGCGATGCGGTATGGACGATATGGCGGGGTTGGCTCTCGTGCCTGCAAGCAAATGATGGGGTGATGTGTCTCTTTCATCTTATTTTATTATTTTAATTTAAAATTGAAATTATATATCTTGCTGAGATCATATCGAAATTTCGAATATTATGAAACTGGTTTGTACGAATTCTAAGACCGTTTGAATTTTGGACTTAAATTGGATTTTTATTCAATTTAAAATCGAATGTGAGTGATTTGACTCACTCACAACTTCTAAAATTTCTTATATTAGTTAAATAAAATTTATGATGTGACTATAAATTTATTTATGGTTGTTTGATATATTTAAATTGCTATTCCTGTTAATTTGAATTATTTTGAATTAAATTGTTATTTAATTTATTTTTGAATTTAAAATTTCCAGTTAAATACATGTTATTGATAATTAGTTAATTGTTGGTATTTATTGGTTGAATTGAATGATGATTATGATGGATGTTTGATTGTCGATATTGGATGATTGAATGTTATGATTGATTTATATAATATTATCACTCTGCAAGTTCCTTTTGTTATTATTATGAAAATCACTATAGGTTGAAATGATACATACCCGAACGATCTATAGATTAGGAAAAAATCGTTATGGGTTGAAATGATAGACTCGAGCGATTTTATGGATTTTATTTAAATTCGGGATTGCGGATTGAAATGATATATATTCGTAAATATAAATAATTGCGGATTGAAATGATAAACATCTGTATCACTTGACCCTAGGGTAGAGAATTATATACGGACACCGGATTGATTAAATTAAATGATTTTAAATCCTTAATTTTTGAATTTAGTTAAATGATATTTTGAAATAAAAATTTGATTTATATAATATTGAATTATTATCGAAATTCGAGTTTTATGTTAAAATTGGAATTGTTTTAAAGGAATTAAATTGAAAATTTTAAAGTTGAAATTAAAATATAAGTGAAATTGATCACAATCGAGTTATTTGAATTGTTTGAAATATAACTTTGAAATGTATTGAAATTGGAATAATTTAAATTGATATTTCAAACATGGATTGAAATCGATATAGAATTTAATAGTTTATTTAAAATTTGAATTAAAAGATTCGGAATTGGGTTTTGTTGATTTGGAAATTGAAATGGTTCAGATGTGTTGAAATAAAATAAATAGTTAAATCGATATTAATTCCAAATTCATATTTTAAGATAAATTGTTTAAAAATATATTATTTTAAAATTTCTAATTATTAAAATTTTCAAATTATTAAACTATTTTAACCTATATTGACTATATTAAATCATTTTAACCTATTTTAAAACATTTAATGTATTTTAAAACTAATTAACCCATTTTAACTTATTTTAAATCTAATAAATCTATTTTAAAGCTATGTAATCTATTTTAATTATATTTAATCTATTTAACTATCCTAAATCAATTTAAAAGTATCTTTAATCTTTAATTAAACTATTTTAGAGTATTTTAACTATTTAAAACTATTTATAACCATCTAAACTATCTTTCTAAATTTCAAACTAAATAAACTAGATGTGTTTATATTTTAAATCCTCGATTTTAAAGTGAATATGGTTAAATGATATTATAACCTAAGTTGGGATTTAAATTACATATTTCATTTGAATATGAGGTTTTGAAACGAGGGTTTTAAACTATTTTGAAAATATGATTTCTGAAAGTGAATATAATTTCGAAAGTGATATGGTTTGAACTGAATATGATATTTTGATATCAATTAAGAAATGGTTTTGAAAAATTTAAAAGAACCATCCAGTGTGTAATAAGCGATTGGTTGTTAAAGAGACCGGGATCAGATATTGTCATACGTTCCGCCAATACCGAAAACCACTTTAACAACTGTGTACGTGGTGGAGATTCCAGAAATGAAGTGGGATGGTTTGGTGAACGTTTTCTGTATGAGGTATGACGTGACCCTGACTCCCGTGAGTTAGCTTAGATGTGACTAAAACAGGAGCTATACTGGGCCAAGTGAGGTTATTCCTCATATTGGGCACATTTCTTCGATACTATATTTTGACTCTGTGATTGATTTGGTGGACACCCTTCGATTTTGATTATGCGAGTGTGTCCGAGGTGGGCGGTAGTAGCTGACATGCGTTACCACCTGTCCGGTAGTGCAATTGGTATATCTACCCTGGCATTGCCTCGAGTGCCGTATTTACATGCCTAAAGCGCCTTCTACGAATTTGTTTTGTACCATACCTATGGAGTACCCTCTAATAGCCTCCAGTTTACGGGGGAGTTACGGTAGTATATAGACTTTGGGAATATATAAAATGTGTTAAGGGGATATGGGTAACGTCTTAATGCTATTTTAACACTTACTTCACTCTAGACATATTATAATAGCGTATTGTACTACATAGTAGATAGTTTAACGGATTCTTAGAAGATGAAAATCCTGAACATCTCTTAAGTTACTACACTCACGTTAGACACTGAATAGGAGATGTCAAACCACGTAAACATCTCTGACGCCGTCACACGCATATTTACCGTTGATTTAACTTACATAAGATCTTTTAGTTCTGACTCGAGTGTTTTGTCTTTTCAATTCGGGCCAGTCTGAGCTTTTCAGTTTATCGAATACTGCTTTCTGGAGGATGAAGACGAAAATTTTGTACTATTATTATTTCTTATATTTATTCCACTGCATCATGTTGTTCCGCTGCATTTATTTATTATTTATTCTTGTTTTATGTAACTCTGATCTATATTATAAAGGTTTAATCAATGTTATTTCTTCTAAACTGTTTATTTGATTATTATATTTTATCATTCCACTGCGAGATTCTATATTTGTTTTCTTTCTTTCTGTCTTTTTATTTACCTCATAACAATCTGCCCTTTTGAATGGTTTGAGTCTGACGTGTGGTTTATCGTCGATTTAAACCGTCCAAAAAAGCAGGTTGTTAAAGTTGGTACCAGAGCTTTGGTTTAGCGATAAACTTAGCTTTGTGGGGTCTGACTCATATTAAATAGGGTAGTAATACCCTAGAATGAGTCGCCGAGTGTGTGTGTATATGAGAGAGCGTATTTGTTAGTGTTATAAAATGTTTTTGTATTGAGTTAATTTGTTCGGTTTTGTATTTATAAATTCTGGTTGGTGCATAGGACGCTATGACATCGATAGGGATTTCTAAACATTTAATATGACAGAGCGACATAGTATTGTTTTGAATATAGGTAAATGAAATAATTTTGCCTATTATATATTTTTGTATATAAATTAATAATTTTATAAATGATATATTTGGTTGTAATATATTTGTTTGTTAGGTAGTGAAATTTATAAATATTGGTTGAAAATAAGATTTGTAAATGAAATGAATATAAATTGGAAAATTTAGAACTTAAGTTCCGAGATTTTTGAAAATTCCTTTCGAATGATTTTTGAATATAATATTAATATTATTTGGAAGTATTTTTCGATATAAATATTTCAATGTGATTTGAAAGAAAGTGTTAAAGGAAATTTTAAATGTAATAAGTTCTACACTCCCCTCTCTGTCGCTGGAAAATAATTTCGGTGATGAGTGCATGCATCATCGACGTTCATTTTTTAGTTTCACGGTGGGAAGACTGTTGTAGTAACTTTACTACACAATTGTTTTGATAAATTAATCTTGATTTTTAAATTCCAGATATGATTATATCATTATTTTAAAATAACTGAAATGAAACCCAGTTGTTTAGTCCTTCAGTTTCTGTAAATTAGAAATTGAAACTAGGGTAATGAATGATATCTTGACTATATTAATAATTGGAAACTTCTAAAATGGAAATAAGAAATTTGATGTTAAAATGATTAATGGAATAGATAAGAAACTGAAATTAACTGTAGAGGAAAAGGAATGAAGATAAGAAAATGTAACTATCGAACATTCTGTTAATAAATATAATAACTTGTGTAACTTTCTATTGCATTCTAATATATATATACATATATATATATATATAATTTACCAAATTATTAAAAGTTGAAATGTTAAAAAGAATATGTAATAGAATATTACACAAGTAAAACTTAGGAAAAATGGAAGTGTTCAATGGACTTTCTTTTATAAATAAGAATTCTAATGTTATAAATTGTTATGAACTTAAGTTGGTAATTTGAAATGCTACTAATTAAAGCTAATAAAAGTGAGTGAGCTAATAAAAATGATTATACACTTAAGTTAATATTTTAAGCTATTTATAATCAGATTTAATAGAAAAGGTGAATACTGTAAGCAATGAATTTTAAACTAAAATTAATATTAAAGCCTTTCATAATTAAAATGAGTACTATATAAATTGAATGATTATATCTTCAGAGAACATTGGAAACGATTTAGAAATGGAGTTAATATTCAATAATACTTTATATGGAAGGATGAATGTTAAAAAAAATCTATAAATGGTGATTAAATTGTAAAGAAACTTCCCTAATAATGTATAATCCAATAATTGAAATAAAAATAACTTAAATAATAAACGTAAAATAATAATATGAAAGAAATGGCATTATATGAATAAAGAAGAAATGAACTCGTGTAAGCAATAACAAATGTAATTTAATGAAAATAAACCGTATATGAATGAAAGAAAAGTATATGGAAAAAAAGTAAATGAAAGAGGAAAAAATCAAATTAAATTGTAAATATGAAATAAACTGAAATAGAATGTATAAAATACTTCAATAATGAATTCATTTATTATCCAAATAATTGAAATTGATATAACTTATGTAAGTAAAGAATGTAAATTAGAGAAAAATCATGATATGAATGGAAATTATGAACAATGAATGTTGGGAAAGAAAATTTAAAAGAATAACATAAATAATACTTCGATATCATTGTTTGTTTTGACTTATGGATGTTTATGAGGTGATATTTTAAATTGTTCAGGATGTATGAATAATCCATTGAATTTATCTTAGAATGTTGAGTTGATGGTATACTTAGTAGTTTATTTGTCATTCTATGCGATTAAAATTATCTAAACCCAAACAAACCATTTGTTTTGCTTGATATGGATGGATGGTTGATTAATTTGATTTCATATGACGATTGTATGCTTTTGTTTGCAAATGAATATTGTTTTGTTATATTGATTTGTTTTGTTATTAATTGAGACAATATAAATATCTCTCTCATATAATTATTGACTTCTTTGGATTATATAAGTGAAATACAGGTTTATGGAAGCAATTGCTACTGCTATTGGTTTCATAAAATAAGTGTTGTTTGTCCGACAAATATGTATGTTCTCGGATTACGGTTTTCTAGCGATATTATATTATTTTTTCTATGGTTTGGGATATATTATTTTGAAAAATATGATATATATTGTTATTATTGATATTATTATTTCTCTCATACCTCTCCGTACAAAGAAGACTCTGCCGAAATTTTCTGTGAATTTTGGACTTAGAAAATTTTATGAAAAAGTTTTCCAAACCTTTATTAACTTGAGTATAAAAGGATTTAATGGTTATAAATTGATATATTTTATTAAAATTATTTAATTTTGCAAATTTATTTGTTTATAAATTTAGTATTTTGAGTAAGTTATATTGATTGCTTAATTCCTTCTTTTTCCTTTTCGGGGACAAAAAATTTTGAGTGGGGGAGAGTGTAACGACCCGTAATTTTCGACAATTAAAAATTACTATTTTAATAAGATTTTAGTGATTTAATATTAGGAGAAATGAAAATTTGTGACACTAATGAAATAATAAATAGAATGGAACGTCAAAAATGTTAATTTAAGTTAATTATAACAATTTTCAATGAAAGTCCAACCCATTGAAATGATTTAAAGATTATACTTGGTTATAAATATAGGAGAACAAATGTAAATATTGAATCGATTAATGAAATAATATTAAATTTATGGTAATTGAATAAAATCAGTGTTATGCGAGTAATTATAACATTTGGTTATAAATTATAACTTATTAATGTGACTAAAAGTTAATGATGACAAACTATTATATGTTACCTATTTATTTAGTCTGTTAAATTAAATTGAAAATCAAATATAATTAAATGAAATTAAATACTACATTTATGTGAGTTAAGACAATAACTGCAAATTTTGTACGTAATAAAATGAATATAAATGTTAACTTTATTTCATAAGGAAATAATTGATTTAATAAAAGAGTGAAATCAAAATATATAAAGTAATTGGGATTTTAAATTTTAATTAATGTATAAAATTGACAAAATTCCAATATAATTGAATTATAGTGTTAATATGAATAAAAGATGGAAATTGGAAAGTATTAGTGTAATGAAATATAAGACAAATGGTAACTATGTCGGTAGAGTTATAATTGTTAGAATAAAAGTTTGAAATCAAATTAAAACAATTTATTGCAATTTAATTTTCATTAATTAGATTTAATTACAGTTGAAATTGAACACTGTAATTAGTGTAATAACCAACACTGAATTGTTATACAAACTTATATTAAGTCACTATAAATGTCTTACTGATTAAAATTGATGAAATCTGTTAACCATCAAATTTGAATGAAAAAGTGATTTAATTAATTAATTATTAATTTATTCAATTAACGTGAAAAATAGCCATTTTGGTCACTGTCTCGGATTTCGACGAAACTAGTTCCATCGGATTCATAACAGTGAATTATTGTAGGTTTCAAATTTTGTAACAATCGAACTTGTCGTTTGATCATACGGACTTGAAACGCGTAGAAATTAATTTAATTGAAATCAATTTGAATTAAGCTGATTTTACCATAACTTCTGCATACGATGGAATTAAGACTTTAAACCGTTCCATTGATTTTAAATATATCGAAACATATATTTTGATATATGGGTTGACCCATTTTTGTTCCGGAATCAGAACGGACTTTTCGAGTCATTTATCGTTCAACGTGTAAATCAATCTGGTCCACTTTTTCTGTTTTCTGCTTTGCCCATAACTAGCTCGTTATAAACCCTATCTATTCTCATTTCTTATTATCTGTATGTACATCAACTTCTATTTGTTCCTCTCTTCAATAGCAGAACCTATTCAAATCTCCAAACCAAAATCAAATCGAAAATCAAACTCCTCCAAACTATAGCATATTATATATCGTTTCGAAGCTCTCGACGAGCGCAAGTCAAATATGCTATCCGTTTTTCGGTTTGGATTTCAGGGTGGCCAGAAATTGATGTAGTTTCGGTCGTTCATAGTATGGCTTCTCGTTCAACGGTGGATCTACGTTCTTAGGCTGATTAGAGGGCATGGTAGTGTTGCTGTCGTCGAGTAATTTGCATCGATAAGGTATGCTCTAGGGGTCGTGGTTCGCCATATTTTGGCGACCTTAGCAGCGGCGGCGTTGGCCGTGGGGGGCCACCGGCATTGGTCGCATGCACGCCGTAGCCGCGGCATGAGAGGAGAAGGCCGATGACGGCTGATCTGGTCCTTGGCGGCCATAGCCGCCGCGATAACTTGGTTAGGGTTTCAAGAGTGGCGGTGCGATGCGGTATGAACGATAGAGCGGGGTCGGCTCTCGTGCCTGCAAGCAAACGATGGGGTGACTTGTCTCTTTCATCTTATTTTATTATTTTAATTTAAAATTGAAATTATACGACTTCTAACTCGTATAACTTTCACATACGAGGTCTGTTTCATGCGCGGTTTGTTCCGCAGAGATCATATCGAAATTTCAGACATTATAAAACTGGTTTGGACAAATTGTGAGACCGTTTAAATTTTGGGTTTAAATTGGATTTTTGTTCGATTTAAAATCAAAGGTTAGTGATTTGACACACTCACAACTTCTAAAATTTCTTATGTTAGTTAAATAAAATTTATAATGTGACTAGAATTTTATTTATGGCTGTTTGATATATTTAAATTGATATTCCTGTTAATTTGAATTATTTTGAATTAAATTGTCATTTAATTTATTTTTTAATTTAAAATTTCCAGTTAAATACCTGTTATTGATATTTAGTTAATTGTTGATATTTATTGGTTGAATTGAATGATGATTATGATGGATGTTTGATTGTCGATATTGGATGATTGGATGTAATGATTGATTTATATAATGTTATCACTCTGCAAGTTCCCTTTGTTATTATTAGGAAAATCACTATGGATTGAAATGATACATACTCGAACGATCTATAGATTAGGGAAAAATCGTTATAGGTTGAAATGATATACTCAAGTGATTTTATGGATTTTATTTAAATTCGGGATTGCGGATTGAAATGATATATATCCGTAAATATAAATAATTGTGGATTGAAATGATAAATATCCGTATCACTTGACCCTAGGGTAGAGAATTATATACGGACACCGGATTGGTTAAATTAAATTATTTTAAATCCTTAATTTTTGAATTTAGTTAAATGATATTTTGAAATAAAAATTTGAATTATATAAAATTGAATTATTATCGAAATTCGAGTTTTATGTTAAAATTGAAATTGTTTTAAAGGAATTGTTAAAGGAATTAAACTGAAAATTTTTAAGTTGTATTTAAAATATAAGTGATATTTATCAGAATCGAGTTATTTGAATTCTTTGAAATATAACTTTGAAATGTATTGAAATTGGAATAATTTAAATTGATATTTAAAACATGGATTGAAATCGATATATAATTTAATAGTTTATTTAAAATTTGAATTGAAAGATTCAAAATTGGGTTTTGTTGATTTGGAAATTGAGATGGTTCAGATGTGTTGAAACAAAATAAATAGTTAGATCGATATTAATTCCAAATTCATATTTTAAGATAAACTGTTTAAAAATATATTATTTTAAAATTTCTAATTATTAAGATTTTCAAATTATTAAACTATTTTAACATATATTAACCATATTAAATCATTTTAACCTATTTTAAACCATTTAATTTATTTTAAAACTAATTAACCCATTTTAACTTATTCTAAATTTAAAAAATCTATTTTAAAGCTATTTAATCTATTTTAATTATATTTAGTTTAATTTAAATCTATTTAACTGTCATAAATCAATTTAAAAGTATCTTTAATCTTTAACTAAACTATTTTAGAGTATTTTAACTATTTAAATCTATTTATAACTATCTAATCTATCTTTCTAAATTTCAAACTAAATAAACTAGATGTGTTTATATTTTAAATCCTCGATTTTAAAGTGAATATTGTTAAATGATATTACAACCTAAGTTGGGATTTAAATTACATATTTGATTTGAATATGAGGTTTTGAAATGAGGGTTTTAAACTAGTTTGAAAATATGATTTTTGAAAGTGAATACAATTTCGAAAATGACATGGTTTGAATTGAATATGATATTTTGATATCAATTATGAAATGGCTTTGAAAATTTTAAAAGAACCATCCGATGTGTAATAAGCGATTGGTTGTTAAAGAGATCGGGATCAGATATTGTCACTCTCTGCTAATACCGAAAACCACTTTAACAACTGTATACATGGTGGAGATTCCAGAAATGAAGTAGGATGATTTGGTGAACGATTTCTGTATGAGGTATGACGTGACCCTGACTCGTGTGAGTCAGCTTAGATGTGACTAAAACAGAAGCTATACCGGACCAAGTGAGGTCATTCCTCCTGTCGGGCACATTTATTCGATACTATATTTTGACTTTGTGACTGATTTGGTGAACACCCCTCAATTTTGATTATGCGAGTGTGTCCAAGGTGGGAGGTAGTAGCTTTTATGCGTTACCACCAGTCCAGGAGTGCAATTGGTATATCTATCTTGACATTGCCTCGTGTGCCGCGTTCACATGCCCTAGAGCGTCTTCTACGAGTTTGTTTTGTACTATACTTATGGAGTGCCCTCTGATAGCCTCCAGTTTACGGGGTAGTTGTTAGGAACTGAGATGTTGGTTTGATGACAACCTTTTTAACTATCTAATTATAAAATATATACTAACACTATAATCTAGATAGATATGTATATGCAGGATATATAGATATGCAGGTATTGATTACTGAAGACTGATCAGTTTAAAGACTCAAGATTCTAGAGTATCAAGATCAAGATATGTGTCTAGTTTTTGTTAAAATTTCATAATAGCATGGAAATTTTCATTTCGGATTTCATTTGGGATGGAAATCATTTCTACCTTCTTAGTGGCTTACAAACCCAAGTAGCTTACAAACCTACGACAAGTGGCTTACAAACCCACGAACATCCTGGTTTTGTACAAGTTTTCGAGTTCTGATGTGATGAGATATTCTGCAGGAAGAAACTTGCAAAACTACTTCAAAATGGTTTTTCAAAACGATTTTCAAAAATGATTTTCCAAATGTTTTAGCCTTAAAACTATCTTTTCAAATATTTTCAAAAAGATGTTTTAGCCTTAAAATATTCTTTGTTTTTGTGCTTTAAAACTAGTAAAATTAGTTTATTTTACTCAAGAATCATTTCATCTTGTTTTCATTTCAATACCATTTTCAAAACAAATTTTACATTATTTTTAACAAGGGGATGTTGACATCGTGAGATACCCCATGTCGACATGGTGGCCGTTGAATTCAAAAGTTTCAATTTTCAAAAGAAGTGTCTTTTCGTTTAAATCTCTTCACGAATGGTTATGACAGTTGGTACTCTATAAATAGCCTTCTCAAACAAATTTTTTAACAGATAATTCTCATATTTTCTTCACTTCTTCTCCACAAATCCATGCTCTATAACTATCATATTTTTAAGATCGTGCCGAAATTCTGTCAAATTTTCAAGTGAATCAAATTAGAAGTTCATTCTTGTTTGATTCTGTCCTCTCTCGAAGATCAAAGTGCTATTTAGAGTTATAGGATCAATTTGTAATCAAAAGTTTATCGAGTCTCTCTATAAAGTGTAGTTGTGCCTTGAAATCAATTGGGTAATCTTGTGGCCCGTAAATCAAGAGAGTTTGTCGCGGACTCGTGAGACAGGAGGGTACCTCAAGGCCTTTATAAATTGAAGAGTGTAATCTCGACACTGGTTTAATAAAAATCTGTATGAGGTGGTTTGCCTTGGTACAGGACTGAATGTATGATAACTCTGAACCGGTATAAAATCTGGTGTGTTCTTTCCCTTTACTGCTTTTTATTTACTTTCTGCATCTGTGTTTGATTCCGTGATTGTTCTGTGATTAAGTTCTGCATTTGTTTGTGCCATAATTTCAATTTAATTCATATAAGTCTTAGAATTCATTAAATACTATTCACCCCCCCTCTAGTGTTAAATTAGCCTTAAGATCCTTAATCCGTTGTCCCCTTCCAATTGGTATCAAAGCATTGGTTTTCATAGTTTTCATAATCTGAAACTTGAAAATTGTTTTAATGGCTACCAACACTGATAATGTCAACTCTGGCTCCCTAACACTAGTTCATTTGTAGAAGGTCAGTCTACTGTCAGACTACTGTTTTTCAATGACAGTAATTATGCATATTGAGCTTCTAGAATGAAAATTTATTTACAATCTGTAGGATTAGACACTTGGAATATCACACAAACTGAGTATATTGAACCAACTACCAATTTTGCCCAGTGGACTGCTGAGCAAAAGGGTGTTGCACAAAATAACTCAAAGGTCATGAATATATTATTTTGTTCATTAGATAGGGATGAGTTTAATAGAGTATCTGTTTGTAAGTCTGCATTTGAAACCTGAAAAACTTTGCAAGTTACTTATGAAGGAACAAGCAAAGTTAAACAGACTAAAATTTCCATATTAACTAATCAGTTTCAATTGTTTAAAATGCATGCAAATGAGTCCATTTCCGACATGTACTACCGATTTCAAGATATTGTTCATTCACTAATTACACTGAGAAAAAGCTTTTCGGAGGAAGACCAAGTCAAAAAAATTCTAAATTCACTCACTCCAGAATGGGATCAAAAGACACTTGCAATCGAATAAGCAAATGATATCAGTCTCATGAAAATAGAACAATTAATTGAGAATCTGATGTCTTATGAAGTTCAACTGCAAGGAAGAAGAGAAAACAAGGCTACAGAAAAGAAGTCATTAGTATTCAATGCGACAACTGAAGACTCACAACCAGACAGTGATGAGGAGATTGCTTTCATGACAAAAAACTTCCGAAAATTCCTAAAATATAGAAAAATGAATAATTACAAGAGAAATGATCAAAGGAATTCCAGAAATAATGTGGAGAACGTCAACAATGATAGATGTTTCAATTGCAATAAAGTCGGGCATTATAAGAAAGACTGTCCGTATCCAGATAAACAGTTATTCCCTCCAAACAAAGATTTATCAAGGAAAAGAAAGAAAGCATACACAGCAACTCTTGATGACTCAGACTCATCATCCAGTGACGATGAAAAGAAGACGGAAAATTCAAATTTATGTTTCACTGTTATTCATGAATCAGACGAAGATGGGAGTATGGATCTAAAAATAGGTATGCATTTACATTATTTTTAATTTTTTTTGTTGAATGGATGCTTATTTGTTTGCTTGATTTTATTAAATTCCTTGAATTCTAAATTCAAATTTATCCCTTGAAATTTGAATTTTAAATTCAAAAATAATATTAATATTAAATTATTAATATTTAAGTATTATTATATTTAATGTTATCATGGGAATTATATAATTAGAATATATGATATAATATATATAGTTATTAGAAAATAGGATTAGACATTTGTCCTTTGAATCAATAGGCACATGTCGACATGCCCCTCAGAATTTGATTTCAAAATTTGAATTCAAACTTTTGAATTTCTCTCCACCTTTTACCAACTTCAATGCTCTGAAAAGATGTCTCTTGACCAGAGAACATGACCATAGAATCTCTATTTATCTCACTCTCATTATCATCACTTTTCACTTTCATTTCAAGCTTATCTTCATTATCTTCAACTCCTCTCAAACTTCTTTAATGGTCTCTTCAAGCACTCCTAACGCCATTAGGCTTTCAAAATCTGTCTTCAACTCCTCTCAAACTTCTTTAATGGTCTCTTCAAGCACTCCTAACGCCATTAGGCTTTCAAAATCTGTCAAAAACTTTCTTTTTAATGACCCGGAAGCTATCAAAGCTTACATCAACTATGTAAACTTTGGTAAAATTCATACGGGAAAATTTGCTATTTTTGAAGATTTTTCTTCTTATGAAATTGAACATCTTTTTCAACGATGTTCTATTCTTAGTTTAGTTGATAACAAACAAAATGATTTTGTATGTTATCCAAACCTTATTAAGATGTTTTACACGAATTTGAATCGCGGTTTTTATGATGGGGAAGAAGGACAAATTTGGAGTAGTGTTAAAGGAACACAAATTGTTTTGGATTGGGAAATATTTTGGGATGTAAGTATACCAGAATGAATCTCTCGGAATTTCAAATCAGTGAAGATAATCGAGAGACATTTCATCATATTTTGAAGGGGATGACAATTTTGAATTCAAAAATCGTTATTTTCGTCCAAAAGCAAGAATTGTTAATCTTCTTATCCAACACACTCTTGTACCAAGATCGGAAACTACAACAACCCGACTTTGAAAGTTTGCAAAGCTCTTTTTGCAATTTTTAAAAATTATGATATTAATTGGGCTCAAGTTATTTTGGATGAGCTAAGGCCCAAGAACTTAACCATTGGTGAAAACACATTATACCATGTAATTTATCTTACTCGGATTTTCAATTATTTTGGAGTTGATTTAAAAGGGAAGAATTTACAACTAGAAAAGTGTTCAACCATGGAAACATTTCTCTTATGCAAATTCCACTAGTATTTCAACCATATGAAACACTTACGGAAAAAGAAGAAAGGCTTGGTCGTGAAGAAATGGAAGAAATGGAGGAAGAAGAAAAGGAGGAGGAAGAGGAAGGAATGAAAATTGAGGAGGAAGATCAAGAAACCGCCTTAGAAAGTATAGAATATCCTACTAATCCCGCTAATTCATCCAACAAGACCATTCTCAATAATCAAAGGATTATAGTGGAAAATCAAAAGACACTTAAAAGATCAATGAGTAAGAAAATGCATAAGATTTCCACTAAAATCGACAAGTTCTTTGAGAAAATTAGTAGAAAGCTTGGACTATCATCTTCTTCGTCTTCATCTAACTAGTTTTAGTTCATGTTATCTTAAGTTCTATCTTTGTGTTTTCTTTATTTTAGCTAATATTATATTATATTATCTTATGTAATGTTGACTAGAATTATTAATGAAATCTTTCATTTCCTGTTATTCTTGTTCAGTTGTCTCTGTAATTGCTTGTTTTGTATTATACAAATTTTAGTTTAATAGATTTGTTGATATTATTCAAAACAAAGCAAAATGTCACATTAGGCAGAGGCATGTCGACATACACCATCCCCCTATGTCGACATCCAACAGGCAGAAACTAGTTACATTTTAAAATTTAAATTTCATGTAATTAACTTATGTCTATTCATTTCAAACGACTTTCTATTCCTATTTATATCTGTTTCTTCCAGAATATATTGTCAAACTTCATTTCTAGTCATTTTCTTTCATAGTACTTTCTATTTCTTGAATTATGGCTTCTCCGATTAAGAATCTAAGTGATAATCTTAAGGAAACTCTCGCTTCCTTCAAGAATATTCTTACATTCATACTTCGTAATCAACGCCACTTAGAATTAAGTCAAATACAGATGATCAAGGAGCAAGAGAAACATTTCGACGCCCTTCGTTGAATGATCTCAGCCCTTAACAAGGACGATCTTGAAGGAATTCCACCAGTCACTCTCGACAAAGATAAAGAATAATGTGATGCCATTAAAGCAAGCCCCATCTTTGGAGAAGATGGATAGGTGGAAGTACCAAGAAATGTCTAGTTATTTTGTATGATGTTTGTTTGATTTGATTTGTGTGTGTTAAAACTTGATTGACTTAACTTATTTAGTATGGTTTGTATATATGTTTGGATTGAATAATTACTGTAAATATGATTGGCTGATGATTGATTTGATTACACTTATGATCACACTTAGCACTTATTACACTTATATATGGTTTACTCTATTTTATTGTGGTTGATTATCTTATAACAAGTTCAGGAATTTTATTAGTTAGAAGTTTATTGTTGATGACAAAATGGGAGAAGTTATAAAATATAGTTGGCTTGGAGTAAGGGGGAGTTATGATGGTCTGGAGTAAGAGGGAGTCATGGAGTAAGGGGGAGTTATGATAGAAGTTATGGTACAGTAAGTATATTTTATAAATACAGGTTGTCATCATCAAAAAGGGAAAGATTGTTCGAAACTGAGATGTTGGTTTTGATGACAACAACCTTTTTAACTATCTTATTATAAAATATATACTAACACTATAATCTAGATAGATATGTATACGCAGGATATATAGATATGCAGGTATTGATTACTGAAGACTGATCAGTATAAAAACTCAAGACTCATAGGGTATAAAGATCAAGATTTCAAGATATGTGTAGTTTTTGTTAAAACTTCATAATAGCATGGAAATCTTCATTCTGAATTTCATTTGGGATGGAACTCATTTCTTCCTTCATAATGGCTTACAAACCCACGACAAGTATCTTACAAACCTACGACAAGTGGCTTACAAACCCACGAACATCCTGGTTTTTACAAGTTCTCGAGTCCTGATGTGATGAGGTATTCTGCAGGAAGAAGCTTGCAAAACTACTTCAAAATGGTTTTTCAAAACTGATTTTCGAAATGTTTTAGCCTTAAAACTATTTTTTCAAATGATTTTCAAAAAGATGTTTTAGCCTTAAAATATTCTTTGTTTTTGTGTTTTAAAACATAGTAAAATTAGTTTATTTTACTCCAGAATCATTTCATCTTGTTTTCATTTCAATACCATTTTCAAAACAAATTTTACATTATTTTTAACAAGGGGATGTCGACATCATGGGATACCCCATGTCGACATGGTGGCCGTTGAATTCAAAAGTTTCAATTTTCAAAAGAAATGTCTTTTCGTTTAAATCTCTTCACGAATGGTTATGACAGTTGGTACTCTATAAATAGCCTTCGCAAACGAATTTTTTAACTGATAATTCTCATATTTCCTTCACTTCTTCTCCACAAATCCATGTTCTATAATTATCATATTTTTAAGATCGTGCCGAAATTCTGCCAAATTTTCAAGTGAATCAAAGTAGAAGTTCATTCTTGTTTGATTCTCTGTCCCCTCTCGAAGATCAAAGTGCTATTCAGAGTTATATGATCAATTTGTAACCAAAAGTTTATCGAGTCTCTCTATAAGGTGTGGTTGTGCCTGGAAATCAATTGGGTAATCTTATGGCCCGTAAATCAAGAGAGTTTGTCGTGGACTCGTGAGACAGGAGGGTACCTCAGGGCCTTTATAAATTGAGGAGTGTAATCTCGACACTGGTTTAATAAAAATCTGTATGAGGTGGTTTGCCTTGGTACAGGACTGGATGTAGGGTAACTCCGAATCAGTACAAAATCTGGTGTGTTCTTTCCCTTTACTGCTTTTTGTTTACTTTCTACATCTATGTTTGATTATGTGATTGTCCTGTGATTAAGTTCTGCATTTGTTTGTGTCATAATTTCAATTTAGTTCATATAAGTTTTAGAATTCATTAAACACTATTCACCCCCTCCCTCTAGTGTTAAATTAATCTTAAGATCTTTAATTCGCTGTCCCCTTTCGTTACAGTAGTGTATAAACTATGGGAATATATAAAATGGGTTAAGGGAATATGGATAACGCCTTAACGTTATTTTAATACTTACTTTACTCTAGACGTATTATAATAGCGTATTGTACTACATAGTAGATAGTTTAACGGATCCTTAGGAGATGGAAATCACGAACATCTCTTAAATTACTAAACTCACGTTAGACACTGGATAGGAGATGTCAAACCACGTAAACATCTCTGACGCCGTCACACGCATATTTACCGTTGATTTAACTTACATAAGATCTTTTAGTTCTGACTCGAGTGTTTTGTCTTTTCAATTCGGGTCAGTCTGAGCTTTTCAGTTTTTCGAAAACTGCTTTCTGGAGGATGAAGACGAAGATTTTGTACTATTATTATTTGTTATATTTATTCCACTGCATTATGTTGTTCCGCTGCATTTATTTATTATTTATTCTTGTTTTATGCAACTCTGATCTGTATTATAAAGGTTTAACCAATGTTATTTGTAAACAGCTTCATGAACTATTTACTTGATTATTATATTTTGTCATTCCGCTGCAAAATTCTATATTTGTTTTCTTTCTTTCTCTGCTTTTTTATTTACCCCATAATAATCTGCCCTTGTAAATGGTTTGAGTCTGACGTGTGTGGTTTATCGTCGATTTAAATCGTCTAAAAAAGCGGGTCGTTAAAGACATAAAGCCTTGTGTGAATAATGTTTTTACATCTCGATTTGCTGATATTAAGTGAGACCACGCCGCTTAACGGAATAGGTTTCTCATTACTAATACCCTTTTAAAAGCATATCTTTTACAAACCAAAGTCCTGCAATCAAACTGATTATAACAATAATAGCAAATACATATACGCATAATAACCAGGAAATCAATGGAATATCTATCCACGCTATAGTTTTATCCGATTAACTATTAATCGTTGGCTGATTCGTGCCTACCAAACATAATCAATAATCTAACTTCTGTTAGACACAATATTGGGCTGGCTGCCCTTAAATTCCTTCTTCTAAGGTCAACTGAACTTAATGGTTTTGCGGGCTCACCAATGACCTATATTTACTCTGTATATTCCCTTCCGTGTGTAAAATTATTTTAGTCTCTTCTATGACAAAGTCCTACATACTGGAATTTTGCACTTATATTAGCTAAGGGCTATTAACTAAAGTATAGAGCGCGATCCTACACCAGCCTCATCTGGTCTTCTAATACGAGTCATAAACTTAAGGTTAACTATCCTATTCAATTTTCATTTCCTGTCATATACTTTGGGTTGACTACCCTATTCAAATTTCATTTCTTTGTAAACAACATTTGCAAATGATTTACCCCTGAAATCATATCTTTATAAAACAAGGAAATCGTATAATTTTCTCTACTCAAAACACTTATGACATGATATATGTTTTACACAAAACAATATTGATGAAATCTTATCAATGGGATTATTTATCCCTTCATAATAAGTTAAAACATCTTTAACTTAGAAAACACTAGGCTATTAGACCAAAACAATACCTTCGAAACCTTTGTTTAAACCTTAAATAATCTCTTTCGAATTCATTGAAAGTACTCTTTTCAAAACAAGTTAACTTCTTTAATCTTAGAAACACTAGGCCGAAAAGCCAAAACATACCTTTCGAATATATTGAAAATAGACCTTTCGAAATCATTACTTAAA
This sequence comes from Allium cepa, assembly GCA_030765085.1. Lineage (NCBI taxonomy): Eukaryota > Viridiplantae > Streptophyta > Magnoliopsida > Asparagales > Amaryllidaceae > Allium > Allium cepa. Next base: position 276,294,653 of record CM060928.1, read on the forward strand.
ACCTTAGACATCCTCTATCGAAACAATTTAAACTTGTCTTTCAAAAGTATTGAAAACCCTCCTTTCAAACACTTAAAATATTCCTTTCGAAACATTGGGGACCTCCCCTTCGAAACACTTATAACATACCTTTCGAAAACATATGGATTCAAGTAAGGGTTTGTGAAAACATAACTTCGAAACGCTCAAAATCATCCCTTTTGAAACCATATGGTTTAACATATAATTTAACTATAGGGTCATAAAGAACTTGGGTGAAAGCATTACTTTCGAAAACATTAATCCCAAATAAAAGAAAGAGGATAGTTTCGAAATCAACCCTTTCGAAACTATTGCCTCCAAAACCATTTTAAAAGCGGCTATACGACCCTTTCGAAAGCATTGAGAAGACGGCTTCAAAGTAAAAAGGCGAAAGCACCCTTTCGAATATGTTGTTTTAAGACTATAAGGAAAAGCGGCCTTAACTAGTTCGAAAACTATGAATGCGGCAGCATGGATTTCGAATAGGCTCAAAGCGGCTATCCATTCGAAAGATTCTTTTAAAACATAAGTAAGCGACAACTCATTCGAAAGCTCTTTTATAAAAACAAAGACAAGCATCAAATAATTTGAAAGCTTCCTTTTAAAAACAAAGACAAGTTAAAAGCAATCCCTTCGAAAGCCAGCCTTCGACACCATCATCCCTTCCGTCTTTCTCCAATGCAATCCATATCAATTTTTTGATATCATGTGCTTTGGTTTCGAACAATAGCGAAAGGTGATTCGATTTTGCTAGCGATAAGCACCATTGTCTCAGTGGTTAAGTGATTCGACTTTGGTGCGAGATGTCACAAATTCGAAACTTGTGTAGCGTGATTCAAACATATATTGACAAGTGATTTGTGATACGTTGTCCCAGTGACATGTTGTATCTAAGTACCATTTCAAAAAAAAGTAGCGAAAAGTCTAACTGGTATGTTGACAAAAGCAAACTAAGGAAATGGCACAGTGGTAATTCATAACAAAAGTGAATTTTTGCGTTACAAACTAATTTCTTTTCACCTAACTTATCTTATTTGTCAAAATGTAATTGGTTGTTATTTCTTTATCAAAATCCTTTTCTACAAGGCCGTCAAATTCAAAGTTATCAATTAAAAACGTTTAACAAATAAGCACTTCTCCTTGATAAAGCATATAAAACATTTGTCCCTTAACTTAAATAATTTTATAACTATAGTAAAATGCTTGGAAAAATTCTCCAAAAATCACCATAATTTACTTTAATATGTTCTCTAACATATATAAATCTCAGACCCGAAATCAACATATAATTACCTTAAATAATTTAAAACCAATATTAATTATTTTCTTTCATAGAAAATTCGTAATAAATTCACAATAACTTAGAAAATTATGAAACTTGAAACGCACTTATAAAATAATGTTTTTGATCATATATCAAAAACGCAAATCATTTGAATGTCGTTTAATAGGTTTTTTAATCTAAACTTATCATAAAATCTATATGAAACAACATAAATCATCAACAAGCATATATGTTCACTCAAACATACATAACATGGCATGTTATTTGCAAAATTAATTCGGGTCAAACCTTGAAACCGAAATCATTAACAAAAGTGAGATGTAAATCAAATTATTCATCTTAGCTTGATGTTAAGAAGGTTGAGATTTGCTCTTTGATTAATTTCTTCAAGCTTTCTACTTGATTCCTAACTTATCTTCTTCTGATTCTCCTTAATGGTGGCCGACCGAGCTCACTAGAGTTTTGGTTTTGTTTGTAAATGTTAAAATGAATGAGAAATGAAGGATAGAAGGGTTTAGGGTATAAGAACAAAGATCATTTCCATTTTGCCCTTACCATATTCCTCCTACTTATCATTATTTCTCTTTTGCTTATGTATTCATTAAGGCACGGTCCCCTTATTAATGTACAAATCTCAATCCATTAACCATCTACATTATTTCATTTAATTTATCTAATTAAATATTCTAAATAATGTTAATCAAAATTAGAATCATTACATATTGGTATTTCAAAGATTAAATTTAATGGAAAGTGTCACCATTCTGGAATATTTGAACACATAAGAAGAATTACCATGCATTAAAAAATAAGAAGGAAGAAGGCAGACATGGATCGATGCACCAAAAGAAGACTTACATTAACAATATTGCTGCCACCATCTCTTAACAAGAGTATGAGTTTCTTTTCTTCTGCAATGAATTTTACACGTAAATGAGAATCAAGGTGCCCAGTTGAATCATGAATTCTAGTGTGCCCTCTAATGGCACCTCACAAAAGGAGTTCTTCACCATGCTTAAAGCAGACGACTTTGGTACCGTGAAGATGGGAAACAACAACTACTCAAAGATTGTTAGCATAAGAGATGTTTGCTCTGAAATAGATATGGATTACTGCTTGATGCTAGAAGATATGAGGCACATCTACACCTCAATTTGAGGTCAACCAATCAGCTTGATCGATAAGGATTTCTTTAGGGTTTCTTTACAATATCGGTCATTAAAAAAAAGCTTACTAAAAGAGTGCTTGTGATTGTAAAAACAGAAAATGCGATGCACACTTTACAAAATATATGGAAAGAGCTGAATGCACTTAACGACCCTTTGGCGTTCGAAGTTAAGTCGCATGAGTGAGAAAGTTTTGCATGTTAAAGTAAGGAAGTCATTAATTCCCTTCTTTAGAAGCAAGATAGTCATGGCACCAAGGCGCAAAAAGGCACCAAGTTTGCGCTTTGGGCTTTTTTGCTCTTTAAGCCTTTTTGTGTGTCTTATACATAATTTGCGCCTTTTCTACTCTAGAAAAATGCACTATGAATTAACATTAAAAATGATAATTTTAGTGTTAAAACATGTTTGTAGACAATCTTTTTGCGAAGAAAGCATTAGCTACTAAATACGAAGTCAAATTTAAGCCTACGTCGAAAACATAAAATTACAGCAAAAGGCTAAAAAACATAAAGATGTTCAAGTTGAAGTGTTCGACGCAACACTTGAAATTTAATTCAACTTCTAATCACTAATTTAACTTTAAATTAAAATTAAAATTAACTAAAATTATAATCAAATTGACATTACCTAAACTTTAAACTAAAATCATATTAAAATTGGAAAAAATTTAAACTAAGATTAAAATTAACTAACCTTTAAATTCAAATTAACTAGATTAGAAATTAAAATTTACTAAACCTTAAATTCAAATTAATTAAAATTTAAATTAATTAAACTTTAAATGAAAATTAACCAAACTTAAAATTCAAATTCAAATTCAGATTAACTAAAATCAAAATTAAATAAACATTAACTACACTTTAAATCAAAATTATCTAATCTTTAACTTAAAACTTAAAATTAAAGTTAAAAGTAAACTGATTACTTTTAATCACAAACTTTTTATTTTTGAAATTGGATACTTAGATGGTAGTACATATTAATATTACAAGTCTTAGGTGGTCTACAACATACTACATGTTAATATATGTCAAGTGGTTCGAGTTACACTACGCAAGTTTCGAACCTGCGACCTCTCACACCAAGTTGGGTACTAACTTCTTTTAATCACTAACTTAAATTTAACTTAATTAAAAAGTTTAAATTTAACTTTTATTTAACTTATATTAAATTTAACTTTTAAACGTTAATTGCTTTTAAAATACTACCTTAAATTTTACTTAACTTAGTCAAATAAGTAAAGAAAATGACAATATCTGAGTTCAGAAGAAGAGGCAGAGGAAGCAAGAAGTGTGACGCAACGCTAGATGGGAGTTTGCAGAGGTGGCGACTTGGAGCAACGACGATGACGGCTTGGGGCTCAATTTGTGATAGTGTGTTTTTTTAAGCAATCGAAGTTGAAGCCACTTAAGTTTCGACTCAATTTGGGATTGAGAACCAAACCCTAATTGAGACAAGCTTTTTATATGTCTTGAGGCTTCGCCGTCTTAACAAAAGGTGCGCTTTTTGGATGCCTAGAATAGCTTGAGCGTCTCAGCTTCCAAAAAGGCATAACTGCTGAGTCTGAGCTTTTTTATGCCTTAGGCATGCACCTTAATAACACTGTTTAGAAGTACAACAGTTAACCCATTGAGATATTGTTTAACGAATAAACAACACAAATCTTGTTAAAACCTTCATAAGGAAATAATATGTTTTAGAACTTGTACATATAGATGTTTGAAGCAGAATCACTTAGCAACAATAGAAATTTTGTCATTAAGATTGATGATCCTTTAAGAAAGGTTTGATTTTGTTTTAGAAGAACAAAACAAAAGTTGTTTTAGAAGAATAAAACAAAAGACCGGGTATTTCAATCTTCAAGAATCTCTACACTATGATAGAGAGACTAAAATTGCTCCAACAAGAGCATCCATATAATTGTAGAGAATTTGTATCCCGCGACTTCAATTATTATTGCTAAAAGCATGGTATATGACGTAAAAGGCATACTTAACACCCTGCAACATGACGGTGTGACAAAGAGAACGAGTCAACCTATTATGAAGAATATTAAATGCATGCTGAAGACAACAACCTATCAAATCGATTTTGGAATGAAACTATGACTACCATGTCATCTTATAAATCGAATGCCTAGTGTACACTTGGACTTTAAGACTCCAGAAAAGGCATGAACTGAAAAATGTTACACAGGTACCGTCCGTAGTCAAAAAATGTCGGTTAAGGTTGGCATTGCGTCCAACGCGTCAGGTGCATCAAATATGGGATCCATACATTTGCTCTGTTTGACTGGACCACTGGAATTGAATGGTTGGCATCCGATGTGTCAGGCACGTTCAATGCCACCGCTTTATCCCAACGGTCACCCCTCTCCTTTATATTTCCTCCTCTTCTTGTACCATTGTCTAGAACCTTGTTTCAACCATAAATCCTTATTCAACCGAGAATATGGATGTGTGTTTTTGACACATGAAAGGGGCACGGAAAAAAAAATGAAAAAAAATGGTTAACAAAAGAAGAATGCATTCTTGTGTTGCGAAATGGACATTTAAAAGGGGTATTTATATTATTGTTTTGTTATGAATAATTATTTTGTTATTGCTTAATTTTATTATGATTATTTTTAAATAATATAGTTAAATGAATTTATAGTATTTATAAATTATGAAATGCTAGAAAAATTGCAATAAAAATGAGATAAATTTTATTAAATACTAGCAGTTTGGAATACAAATACAATACTGCAATCTCTTAAATTTTCTTACTAAATATATCGCAAGCAACCCGATCTTTGCAAGATTTGATGTTGGCGTAACAATGTCGATGTTCGTTCGTCAGTCCAGTCTACAATGTGGCGGGTAAACGAACCAGAACGTTTATGGGTCGACGTTTTAAAAATAATAATAATAAAATTCAAGAAAATACGGGAGGTAGATATTAGTATCAAAAACACAATTTTAAAGAAATTTACCTAAAAAGTGATGTAGAAGTGATTAAAAATGTTTGAATTTTCGGATTGAGGGAGCAAAAGTGCGATTTGGTGAAGAGAAATGAAGGAGTCTGACTCTTTCATGGTGGACTGTGGATAAAGACAAACTCATGCATCATCCAAAGCTCACTAAAAGTAACTTTATGTCATTTTGATGATGCACTAATTGTGGTCCAAGATACTTCTATGATTAAAACAAAGTTATTGAAGTCTTCAATATGAAAAACTTAGGGTCAACTATAGTTATATTTAGCCTGAAGATAATACATGGCCAAAAGATTGGAAAAGTTACGTTTGTCATAGGAAAAGTATATAGAACGAGCACGTGTGGGGATCAACACAAAAGAAGCCAAAACAATAGTTTCACCTCTTGATTATCACTTCAAATTGAGCAAGATCTACAAGTCCAAACACATTAGAGGTGAAAGTTTATCATGTATGCCATTGGGAGTTGCACTCTTCCAAATATCTTATACATGGTTAGCAGTGTTAATCTATATATTTCCAATCTTTGCAAAGAACATTGGAAAGCTATCAAGCGCATACTCGTGTATTTGAAAAGAACTTAAATGTTATGTGTATAATTTGGTGGATGAAAACTTATTTAGGCTTGGATGCTTTCGGATGCAGATAATGTCGTATCTGCATTCACATCTCAAATCATTTCTGGATACATGACATCCGTAACCGTGGATATGGACGTACATCGGATATTTGCTCGCTCTGCTCATAATAAATAAAGTCAAAATAATAAATGAAATTTTTTTGATCCAACATAAATCATTTTCAGTAATAATGATAACATAAATGCAGCAAATAAAAAATAGGATGATAATAATCGACTGATAGCAAATATTCATTTATACATGCATAATATGAAATATTACCATAATAAAATAGTATATATCAATCATTTTATGCAGTAAAATATGCATAATCCCAACTACTATCTTAATAAAAATTGGCGAGATAATTTTCGGATGCAGATACTATCATATCCATATTCGTATTCGTTTTATGGATTTCAAATATTTTTTCATTTTACGAATGCGGATGGATTTCGAATTTTTTGAGTACTCGTTGATAGCCCTAAAGTTATTATCGAGGGTCTTGCATATGTAAATCTTGTGAGGCGCCTTAATCAAAGAAAGTATACTTCCAGATGCATATGCACATTTACAAGGGGGTGTTGTTCCATGTCTCAAGTTACAAAGGTATGACATGGTCGAAGAGATTTGTTTAAGAGTTTGTAACAAGCAAAGAACTATGCATGACGTGTTGTGATAGTCAAGCTGCTATGCGCTTCAGAAAAAATTTGACATATCATCCTCGCACTAAACACATTGATCTCAAATATTAATGGATCTGAGATGTAATATCGAAGACATATTTTCTATTGAAGAAAATTCACACCAACAAAAGCACTTCAGATATGTTGACAAAAGTTTTTGCATAATAGAAGTTGTAATAGTGCAACAAAGTTGCAAGGATGGAATACAAAAGACATCGAGCATCCCTAGATATGTAGGTGCGGGAGACTGTAAAGCTATTCAGTCCAAATATACTGGTCCATCCTAAATTATGAAATATATTTTTTGTACGGTTTAGAGTTTCCGTAAATCAATGAACATTCAAAAACGTTGCTAATTAAGGAAAAACATATAGTATAATAGATTAGCGATATCATGTATCAAATGTGTAGACGTGATGTTTTATATGAGGAATGTCTGGATTTATTTTTATTTTATCGTGAAAGAAGTTTTAGACTATTCCTCCTTAGCCTATATAATAAGGACTCATTTTTATCATTGAGAAAAAGGTAGTTCTACCTCAAGTTGGGAGATAAAGAATTCCTCCCTTTGTGAGAGTGTAGTGATGTTAGAGAAAAAGACTGTTTCCCTCAAGTTGTAATCTTGAAGACGGATATCTTATATTCATGTACATAATAATATTGATAGTGCTTGCTCCGTGGAGATAGATTTTTTTTGCCAAACCACTTTAAATCCTGGTAAGACAAATAATGTTTTTCCATCTGAATGCTTGATTTTCCCATGTATGTTCTCAAGATGATCTTTGAACCTAATGCATGGTGGAGAGACTTTGTGCTTCTATACCACAAATTTTTACAACTAATAAAGCTTGTGGGGGTTGGTGACTAAATTAGTCTTGTTTCATATACTGCATACTTATGAACCTAGGTATATTTTATTCGCACATCTACCTACAATTGCTGCGTTTTGAATAGTCTTGTTTTTTTTTTTTTAAATAAATGGATAAATAAATAAAGATCAAAGACTTTGTGATATTATTTGCCAAACTGTTTCAGTTTTTTCAAACAAGTTGATAGTGGACAAAAGGTATCAAAATTATGTGTACACACATCTGTAACTCCTGCTGGACAATCATCTAAGCACAGGTTAATGTGAAGTGTTAAGTATTATCCCATATTTAACCCATTTAAACATCTAGATCTGTTTAACCAGACAGTACACTAACAATGGTTGCCTAATGAGAAGAAAGGTTTCAATGACATCGTATGGATAATTATAAGCTTACCTGCTTCAAAAATCGAGGAAGCATTACTCTCAACAGCTGCTCAAGAACTTGTGCACCAGTGGATTCAATTACTTCCTTCGGTATCAATCGAAATGCAAAAGGTATATCTATGAGAACCTGCAATGATAGAAACAACAATATAAACAATCAAGAATTCCAGATATGTTAGATATTAATTATGATAGCAACAAGTGAAACCTCGATAGATGTATCTGATGTCAGCTGCTGTGATCCTGAGCGCAGGCCATTGCCGCATGAAATTTTATTCACCATTGAAGCTGCATTTTCCCACACCAAATCAATATCAAAGGACTCCTGAAAATTTTACGCGGTCTAAGATAAGAAACTACATCTATTATCACATTATGCAAACAAGCCATCACCAGCAGTCACAGTGATATTGTATAACCTTTGGCAACAATATCTCGAGCTTCTTCTTGGTCTTATACAACAAAGTCACATGGTCCTATAGCAAGAAAATATCATGTATTACAACTTTATTTCCAAGGCTAACTCCACTACAATCTTCCCATGTAGCCCTATTAGGCCAACAATCAACCTTCTTCTTCTCCCATATTCAGGTTGGGGAAAAAATACTTGCAATGGATGAAAAATCTTGAACGCCAAAAAACTTTATATATAATTCATGTAGTGTTTCGAATTGCTGTCAAATCAGGAATATCATGTAAAGAAATAATGTGGTGTTTCTATAAGGTTTACATTGAACCATGTCATTAGTAATAGTTAGTTATTTCCTAGTTCCTACAGCTCTAGAATGTTGATTTTAAGTAGCTTGTTATAAGTTGCATTTCATTGACCATATGTCCACAAATGAGATTACTTGTAAATTGTACTGTTAAAAAATCACTCAGTTTCTAACCAAGATGCATAACAAGCATATAGTTCTTTTCTTTTCTTTCAGGAAAAAAAAAAGGGTCTATGAGTAGAACAAATATGTTTAATTATTTACCCGAGAATTTCTCATTTTGTGCTTCCACAGTAGATGATCCCTCCAACTGCCGTCAATTGCAAAATTTTAAGATTGCAACAGTGCTAAATAGCGTACACAAACACAAATAAAAATTGAAGGCTGACATGCATCATACCTTGCAAGAAAGAAGCCTAATACAACAGCCATATGGCTCTTGCTCTACTCTAACAAGAAGAACAGGACACACCTCGAATCCTAGAAACTTCAGCTGGTATACATAACATCTGAATGTATTCTCATCCACACGCTCAATTCTTTGAGCATCGAGCACTGAGTACTGGCTTACAGGTAGGCTCATATATTCCACTGCACCAAGCATTATTTTGCTTATAAAGTTACCATATCAAAGCAAAATCAAAAGAGTGTGTGTGTTCCATGGTTAAATACCCGCAGAATCATTCTTCCACTGTATTTATCTAATATATGAGGTGGAGTCTTCGAGCAACAATTAGGTTACCCGCATGGTGATCTGGACGTCCAGGTTTGAGACCGAAAACAGCCTCTTCGCAATGTAAGGAAGAGACTGCTACATTATCGATCTCCTCAAAACCCGCTATCGTGTGGGAGCCTTGTGCACTAGGCTCCTCCACCACCACCACCTATTTATCTAATATATGTGGCCAACTTAACTTATGTCCAAGCTCCACATATGATGCTATTGTATAATAAAACAAACAAAATATACTGTGGACTTTGGGAAAATCTTGTTGCAGTAAAGGTTCTCTGTTGTTTCATTTCATAAAAAAGTGATGATGAGGGGTCACACAACAATAACTTATTGCTCAAGTGTTCGGAGTTTTAGATCTCCTTCGTCATGCTCAAAATCTCCCCTGGTTTTCACTTGGGCAAGAAGAGATTTCAAACATTACTTTTAACTTGTTTGACATTCATCTCGCTTATATGCTATTGATCTCCACCTAAGATCTAGACCGAGATGTCAACACAGGATTTCATCTAAAATCAAAGATTTAAAAGCTTGCAAGTGTCAAAACACTTTTTATGCTTATTAGTGTTTATTGCTTTATACAAACATTCGGTGCACACAAAAAATTTCAAAATTATTAGTAATAAATGATCGAAATTTGTATTGCGAATGACTTTTGATTTTTATGCTTTGAGGAATCCATTGCTCCAACTATATTTACAAGTTTCCAATGTAGAAATTTTTTTTCTATCTTTGAAACAAAGAATCTGTTGTGTTTTTATATCGACTTTATAAGATAATTAGACTGTGTGGATTACTCGTAATGAAACTAACTGCAGAAATGTTTTTATATCTTTGTTACTCCAGTCAACTACAGATCTAAAGAGAAAAATAAACCAGTCTAGCGTTCTATAGCATTGAACCAATATACCTATTTGTGTATTTGATTAGGTAGACTCTACTATTATTTGTGACAATTGCTACTGTGTGAAGAAGAATAAAATATAATGAAATTTTTCATGATTTCACTAAAGTTGACTGAAATGATGAATGGATATTTGATGATTTATATAATGAGATATAAAAGATTCCATAAATAAAAAGGAAATCATTCAACGTATTCAAGTTAAAACAGACTCTCAACAAGTTTTGTAAGAAAATCATGTAACATATACTTTGCTATCCTGATTTTGAATATTAATTTTTGTGTTGGATATTAATATATGATTTATATGATTTTTAATGTGCCTACTTTAAAATGGTAGTAATTTTGCACATGGATATAACCCGCCCACTAGTACAAATACGGATGAGTACTATATCTTGTTAAGGGAAAGAAAAAAAACCGTGGGTAAGATTTGCCTAATAATCTGAGTTATTGGATCAAAAATCCAATGGTTCAAGACAAAAGTGCTTGTTAGGAAATACCAACATTGCAAAAATGCACTGCACTATTAGATCTTTGATCCAATGACTCAGAACTGAATTGAACATCTACTGTGATTAGCAAGGTTGTCAAAATGGGATTCAAATAGTAAATCATATAAATAGAAACTATTTAAATGGTGAATCCTAGATCAAATTGATTTCCTTTTTAATGATCATATATGCTTATTTGCTAAAAAAAAAATTGCTCAACGTAAGCCGTCACACTATATTTAAGTATGCAAAAACATTAGGTAGTGTTTGGTTTGTTATTTTTAGTTTTGCATTTTCGTCCATACAAAAATGCACATGACGATGTATATTGCCGAAAACGATACATTTGGAAAACGAAGTTAACATACAAAATAGAAAACAACTTATTTTATTTCCGTTTTGAAAAATAACACAAGCACGTGAAACAATACATTTTTACGTCGTCCCTCTATTCCCTTCGTCCTCTCATCCGTCTTTCTTTCATCTTCTTCATCGTCCCTCCATTCTTCTCATATTTGACATACATATTGAAAAACGAAAATACAAAATTCGTTTTTAAACCTAACACTAGCTTAGCTTTTCTTTCTTTTCAAATTCATATTTTTGAAGTTGGTTTTGATGTTAGAGCTTTTATACCTTAAAACATAGATTTTGTCTCATAACTCTTTATTTTGTGTAGAAAACTATAAAAATTGAATTGTATACAAATAAGTATTTTGATGTTTTTTTGTTTCAACGTGAAATAAATAAAAAAATTCAATTGTTATTGCAAATGATTTTTGAATATTAACTTGAGAATCAAATCGCAACCAAAGAGATTCGCTTTGAAATGATAACCAAATAGTAGGATTTTAACGATGATGATCAGAGTATCCCATTCGGATAAGTACAAGCTCGCCATCCTCGATCAATTTTTTATTTGTTTGAAATTATACAAAGCAAACACATGGAAGCAATGAAAAAAGTTTTTCCATACCATACTAAGTATTATATATATATATATATATATGATCCGCGGTTTCTTTTATTTAGCACCATCATGTAGCCTTCTATTTTCAACCACATTTCCATTTAAATGATAATAAGGTGTGAGAAGAGAGAGAAAGCACTATTATTTAAATGGGAACGTAAGGCTGAAACTAGAGGGCTACATGATGGTGCTAAATAAGACGGACTGTGAATCCTAGCACACGCACACGCGCGCACACACACGTGCGCGCGCACACACACACACATACGCACACGTACACACAAAAGAGATCCCAAATTTCTTCCTTATAAATCCCTCCAAACACCTTTCATCTTCTTGCGTAAAAGAATTCTGGATTAAAAATCACTTTTTGTAAATATGTAATTTTCACTAGTAAGTTTATCTACCCAAAATTTGGAATTATTGTGAAACTTTATCCCTTTTAATATTATCTATCGAATCGATGGTTAAAATGACAATTTTTTTAATGTCTATATTGCCTTGCAATTATGAAGGAGTTTTGTGATGATATATTAGCTATTCTCAATTAATGGTTGTGGCTTTGCCATGTGTGTAATAAAGATGAGAGAGTTTTCTTTTCTCTTGGGGCTATAAATAACTTGTAAATGGATAGTTGTAGTAATTAAAACATATACAATAAAAAATCATAGCAGTTTTTTTGCTTAGTTTTACATGGTATCAGAGCGCAAATCTATCGGCTCTTGATATCTCTTCTTTTCATCATCTCCGGCGCTTTTCTTCATCGCGATCGAGCAATTATGGGGGATTCTAATTCTGTTCAAAGCGATTTGTTTCAATCTGGATTTGGAAACTCAATCATAGATACAAGCAATCCACTATATGTACACGCATCAGATCATCCAGGTTCTCTCCTCATTTCTCAAGTTTTTGATGGAAAATTTTATAGCGAATAGCGTAGATCTGTTAAGATTGCACTATCTGCGAAGAATAAACTTTGTTTCATTGATGGATGCCTTGCGAAACCTAGTCCAGAGTCGGATCTAGTAAGGAATTGGAAGAGATGTAATGATCTCGTAATTTCGTGGTTGTTGAACGGTTTAAGCCAAGAAATTCGTAGCAGCGTAATTTACTTTGAACTGGCTAAGGAGATCTGGGATGAGTTAGAAGCTAGATTTGGAGTATCGAGTGGAGCTTAGTTATATCCAATTCAGATAGAATTGGGTAGGATCTCTCAAAATTCTGCTCCAATTTCTACTTATTTCACCAAGATCAAGTCCTATCAAGACGAATTGGAAAGTCTGAAGAAGAAAGCATGTTGCCATAAATGTGGTGCTAATCCAGGATGTGAGTAAACAGGAAGATGAGTAACGCATCATTCAATTTCTTATGCGGCTAGATGAAACTATGCAACAGCCAAAGGATGTCTCCTCATGATGCGTCCTCTACCAAAGGTTTCATATGCATATTCTATGCTTGCTGTAGAAGAAGAGCAGAGAGGAGCAAGTGCAACTTCTAAACTCTCATCTTTTTGTGTTAATACACATAAGGATGACTTTGTTGCAGCTGTAGTACAAGTAGGAAGCCAAAAACCTAAGGATATTAGGGTTTGCAATTACTGTAAGAAGACTGGTCACCTGATAGAGAATTGTTTCAAGCTCTATGGACTTCCATCAGATTTCAAATTCACCCAGTTCAAGAGCAAGACAGCAGCTGCTGTTCAGGGAGAGATCACACCTGGTTCTGTTCAAGGACAACAAATAGCTAATGTTCCAGGACTTATAAGTGTTCAGTATGCTCAGCTTTTGAATCTTCTGAACTCATCCAACAATCAAGGAGTTTGTGGATCAGCTGGCATTACCAAAGCAGATGCACAATTCACTATGGCCCGTATAACCTCTTCTCCTTTTGCTAGTATTGGATCCTGGGTTATAGATAGTGAAGCAAGTAATCATATGTGTTGTGATATGAGCTTGCTGTCATCAACCACTAAGCTACGAGTTCCATATTTTGTAATTTTGCCAAACGAAAGTAATTTGATGGTAGAAATTGAAGGAAGAGTTAATCCGTCTGATCAAATTGTGCTCGAGAATGTACTCTACGTTCCTTTCTTTAAATTCAACATATTGTCTGTTGCAAGATTTGTTGAGCAGAATGATTGTAGCTTGTTATTTACAAAAGCTAGTTGCATTATGCAGGGCCTTTCAATGAGCAAGCAACTGGAAATTGGTAAAGCAAACAAAGGATTATACATTCTGTATCTTGGATCAGTCTCTGCACAAGTTTCAGGTTCAACGGTTATGTCAGCTACACATAAGCCTTCAAATAATTGCTTGTTATGGCATATTAGACTTGGTCATCTTCCAGCTTATAAGCTGAAACAATTTCTTTTGTTGATAATTTTGATATGGATCTGTTATAGCTTGTGTTATGCAAAGAAAAGACAACATAGACTGTCTTTTCTTTGAGTAAAATTGATGCTAAACATGTTTTCCAGCTTATTCATATAGATGTACGGAGACCTTATCATACATCTACATATAATGGATACAAATATTTTTTAACTATTGTTGATGACTTTAGTCATGCAACTCGGACTTTTCTGCTTAGTACTAAGGGTAGTACTTTTGATATTGTCAAGGATTTCGTTGCAATGACTGAAAGACAATTTGGACAACAAGTCAAGGTTATAAGATCTGACAATGCACTAGAACTCGGTTCTAGTTTTGCATCTTCTGAGTTTTTGAAACAGAATGGCATCTTACATCAAACCTCTTGTGCAGCTACACCTCAGCAAAACAACGTTGTGGAGAGAAAGCATAGACATTTGTTAGAGACTTCAAGAGCATTTTGCATCTGTCTGCTATTCCTCTGCCCTTTTGGGGATAGTGTGTTTTGACTGCTACACATCTCATCAACAGATTCCCTTCCAAGCTTTTAAAGAATCGTTCTCTATATGAGTTTCTTTATGGAACCAGACCTGATTACAAATCCATTAAATCTTTTGGTTGTCTGTGCTATGCTTCTACTTTAAAGCATGAGAGAGAAATTTGAAGCAAGAGCAGTGAAATGTGTCTTCTTAGGCTATCCATTTGGAAAGAAGGATATAAGCTCCTCGATCTGGATTCTAAACAAGTTTTTGTTTTCCGAGATGTGATATTTCATGAATCCATCTACTCTTTTCTTGCAAACAAATCTTCACATCCTACGTCTCTTTTTCCTTATCAGCACCTTATTATAGAAAAATATTTTTTTTTCCCCGGTTACTCAACCTTTACCTACTTCTCCAGTTGAACCCTCCACTTTACCTACTTTCCCAGTTGAGCCTTCCACTTTACATGTTGTTGATCCCCCTCTTAGAAGAACTACAAGAGTCACTCATCCACCTTCGTATCTGGATAATTATGTTTGTAGTTCTACCACTATCTCTTTTTCATCTCCTTCCTTTTGTCCTCGCACCTTACCCAATATTTATCCTCAATGCTTTTCCTTCCACACCTTTGCACCTGATCCTGTTTCTTTAGAAAAGGAGACTGTCAGTTATGAAGAGGCTTCTCTTGATTCTAGATGGATTTCTGTAATGTCTCAAGAGTTTGAAGCTTTACAGCTCAACCAACCCGGGATTTAGTGTCGTTACCTAAAGGTAAGAAGCCTATAGGTTGATGGGTTTATAAAATCAAGAAAAAGGCGGATGGCGGTATAGAGAGATCAAAGGCTCGTTTGGTAGTCAAGGGTTACACACAAAGAGAAGGAATAGATTTTACAGAAACTTTTTCCCCGGTTGTGAAGATAACAACAGTGTGTAGCCTAGTTTCTTTAGCAGTTAAGAAGAAGTGGAGTGTGTTTCAACTTGATGTAACTAATGCATTCCTTCCTGGGGAATTGCATGAAGAAGTTTACATGAAACTTCCACAAGGTTTGTCTGTTTCAGATCAAGATTTAGTCTATAGATTAAAGAAATCGCTTTATGGCCTAAAGCAAGCCTCGAGGCAGTGGTATGCTCGTTTATCTCTGGCTTTAAAATCATGTGGATATCAACAATCACTGAATGACTACTCTTTATTTCATAAGAAGACCTCTTTTGTTTTCCTAGTGGTCTATGTTGATGACATATTAGTCATTGGAGACATTTTATAAGAAATTGCTTCTTTGAAAGCTTTCTTGGATTTCGAGTTCAGGATTAAGGATTTAGGTCTTCTTCATTTTTTCTTTGGAATTGAGTTTGTCCCTCATTCACGGGGTGTGATCCTGTCACAGAGAAAATTCATAGCAGAACTCTTGAATGAGTTTGGTTGTACTTCGGCATCACCATTGGTCACACCTCTAGAGTTGAGTTGCAAATTATCACATGATAAAGGTGATTTTTTGTCTACACCATCAGTTATAGACGACTTGTTGGTAAGCTTGATTTTCTGGTTCACACAAGACCAGATATTGCTTTCACTGTTCAATTTTTTAGTCAATATCTTCAAGCTCCACGACAGCCTCATTTTGCTGCAGCTGTTCATATGCTAAGATATTTGAAAGGGACTTTAGAGTTGGGTATCTTGCTCAACAATTCGCCTTCTCTCAAACTACAAGCTTTCTGTGATGCAGATTGGGCTGCTTGTCCTTATACAAGGAGGTCAGTGAGTGGATTCATTGTGTTCTTGGGTCAAAGTCCTATTTCTTGGAAGTCAAAAAAGCAACAGACAGTTTCACTGTCATCAGCTGAAGCTGAATATAGATCTATGAAAAGAGTATGTGCAGAATTGACTTGGTTGAGCAGGCTTTTGCATGAGTTGGGGGTAGCAGATATCAATAGATCTGAAATGTGACAATCAGGCATCGATTTATATTGCAAAAAATCCAGTCTAACATGAAAGAACAAAACACATTGATCTTGATTGTCGTTTTGTTCGAAAAAACTCTTAGAGGGTTTGATTTCTCTGACTCATGTGCCAACGAAGGAGCAGTTGGCTGATATCCTAACAAAATCATTGACTGATGTGCAACATCATGATATCTTGTCCAAGTTGGGGATAGCCTCACCTATCCTCCAACTTGAGGCGGGGTGATGATATATTAGTTATTCCAAGTTGGAGATAGCCTCACCTATCCTCCAGCTTGAGGCGGGGTGATGATATATTAGTTATTCTCAATCAATGGTTGTGGTTTTGCCACGTGTGTAATAAAGATGAGAGAGTTTTCTTTTGTTTTAGGGCTGTAAATAACTTGTAAATGGATAGTTACAGTAATTAAAACATATACAACAAAAAATCATGGCAGTTTTTTGTGCTTAGTTTTACATTTTGGAACGATTTCAAATTCAGCATAGATGATCTAAATAATATAATATATTTACAAAAATTTAATTTGATCCAGTAAATCTTTTCACAAAAACGTAGGGGGGTTGGAGTAGGATTATAAGAAAAGGGATGTTAGTTCCCTCCTAATTAATAAATTATGTATTTTTTAAGCTTTGAAGTTAAACTCTTCAACCACACAATATAAAATTTCTGAATACTGGATATTGCTAACAAGTGGTTCAGCATGGTTATAACTAGAGCGGGCTAAGCATTTTCTTTTTTTATTTATTCGTATTTTATCTTCATTAATGCAATCTTCTGATTACACTCAAAAACTTAAATAATTGATAAGTAAAAGGTGGTAAAAGAAATATCATTCCATAATACTTTATAACAAATTTCCTAAATTAAAAAAATAAAAACATTGACGAAAATGCGGGCATAAAACTAAAATCAACTGATTGGTATACCAAGGGGACGCTGTAGCTGCTGAACAAAAATTGACTCAGAACGTTTGGCCGAAAAGCGGGCTTTTTGGGAGGATGATACGGAGGATGAAGAGGCACCGATGATGAAGTGACGGCGGCGGTCGGTGGTGACGACATCAAGCTGACGGGGAGGAAGCGGAAGGCGCACATGACACGAATGAAGAGCCATTTATTATTGGAGGAAAGATAATAAAACTTCAGTGAATGAGAGGGTTTTAAGAGTGAAATGATAAGTTAAGAACGAGAAGATGACACGTGAGGAGGAAAGAAGATGGCCACTTACACCAGTTTATACGTACCAGTGCCAGCCCGCTAGAAGAATACATTAGCTGCAATTTCTCAATAAATCTACTGTCCTTTTAATACCGAGTTTGGTAAGGTTTGTTGCTTTGAAGTCTCTTTCAGTTTGGTTGTAAATTAATTTGAGAAACCAAGTGTGCTTGAATTTTTGTTACGCAAAACTTAACAAATGATAAAATTGTTACGTAAAGCTATTACAAAATCTTATATCACCCAAATAATAATACTGAATTAAAATAATAATATTTAAAGATGAACAATATTGAAGATAGATCTAAAACACAAAGAAATTAAGAGAGAACGCACAAGATTTCACTTAACAACCATTTATATTTATTCTCAACAAACAATTGTTTACAATTAACACACCAACTAAAAGTAAACAAAACAAAAATAAAATCAACAACCTAATTGAGAAGGAGTTTTGATCTCTATAATAATGTTTTTTAGTGTTTGGAGAAGAAGAACAAAAATGGAAGAAGAAAGAAATAATAAATACTTTCCTGTTGTAAGATATATTAATAATAGGGATGAATATGCTAAATAAGAAAGGGCATTATTGTAATCTACACTGCATAAGTAGTCTATAAATATGAAGTTTGATTGTATTGTAAGATATATATATATATATATATATATATATATATATATATATATCAATTCAATAAAATTGTTCTCTCTAATAATCTTCATTCTCTTTATTTTGTAACACGTTATCAGCACAAAGGTGTTCTTCTTTTATTTTTATTTTCTTGCTGCTCAACTAGGAATATTTTTTTTGAGTAGCACAAACTTTCTATATACTACATTCTCAATATTCTGTATAGGAATGTGAATCAATTATTGTTCCCATCCTGTTCACCTTCAAACTTTCCAACTTATCAACAAGTAATTATATATTAAT
This sequence comes from Allium cepa, assembly GCA_030765085.1. Lineage (NCBI taxonomy): Eukaryota > Viridiplantae > Streptophyta > Magnoliopsida > Asparagales > Amaryllidaceae > Allium > Allium cepa. The sequence continues at coordinate 276,313,436 of CM060928.1, forward strand.
TACTCTGACTATTCCACTTCTGACCTTTCCAATTCTAAGGCTTTTCATATTCAAAATCCTATTATATATTGGTGCAAACGAGTCTTTTATAATATATCTACATACGTTCTATTTCTTATTTCCTTTAAAACAGCAAGCAGGTAAAGGAATTGTTCTTGCATTTCTTTATAAACTCATCACTTTTCCTCTCTACAAAAAGGTAATTGTCAATATCATATTACTTTTTTGATAAAGCTATCAAGTCAGCACATGCTAGTTTGGGATTCGCTTCTATATTTTTCATGTCTTTTCTTGTATCACTCTTATTTTTATTCCTTGGCTTCTAAATTCAATATTATTATTATTTTCCCTTTGCGGATCTATTGCCAAATAAAATTCAAAAGTTTGGAATGGAATATACGCAAAAGCTGAATTTCCTTTCTTATTTGATAAATACATGAAAGTTGCAAAATCCAAATGTTTGCTTTTGTTGATACAATTTTTTTTTGGTATAGTTGTTTGGTACCATGAATGAAGAATTTCCATTTTTTTTTCTTTCTTCTTTTTAGCTGGAAACAAACAAATAGTGAATGCTATTGTGACGAATATTTTCACCTTATGCAATTTATTTTATGAACAGTTCACAAAATGGCAAACATCGCCAAGCTTGAATTTAAAGCTTTGGATATATCTGGAGACAACTACTTATCATGGATACTGGATGCTGAGATTCATTTGCAATCTCAATGCTTAGAAAATGCCATTAAAAATGGCAATACTATGTCCCAGCAGGACAAGGCAATGGCTCTAATATTTTTAAGAAGCCATATCCATGACAATCTAAAAACAGAATATTTGACTGAAAAAGACCCTCTCCACTTATGGAACTCCCTGAAGGAGCGTTATGACCACCAGAAGACGGTCATACTTCCAAACACTAGGCAAGAGTGGTTGAACTTGAGGTTTCAGGACTTTAAGTTTGTAAGAGAATATAATTATGTAATGTTTAGAATCACTTCTAAACTGAAATTATGTGGAGAAAAGGTGGATGACACACAAATGCTTGAAAAGACTTTCTCAACATTTCATGCCTCGAATATACTCCTGTAGCAGCAATATCGAGAGCGTCATTTTACAAAATATTCTGAACTCATAGAATGCTTACTAATTGCTGAACAAAATAATGAATTGCTTATAAAAAATCACTCCTCAAGACTAACTGGTTCGACTGCATTACCTGAAGTTAATGCTAATTTTTCCCACTCTAGAAGAGGTAGGGGTCGAGGACATGGTCGTGGACGTGGATATAATTCTAGCAGAGGAGGTTATGGTGGTTTTAGAGGTAACAAAACCACCAACTTTAAAAGCAACAAAAGAAAATTGAGCCTGTAAAAAAACAATGATTCAACTTCAGAAAATAAAAGGCACTATGAGGAAGTTTGTTATAGATATGGACGATCTGGTCACTGGTTACGTACATGTAGATCATCAAAGAAAACAGTTGAAGAATATCATCGCTCGAAGAATATTGAGGCAAATAATGCCAAAAAGTTGCCTGAAAACACTAACCTGAAGTTAGATGATTTCTTCGAAGATGACAATGGAAATTTCATTAATGATGAAAATCTAAGTGCAATGATCAATGATATGACTGAGTTGATCAATTAGAAATATCTTGAAGTTTGTTATGTGGCTTTCGTTTTATTTCATTATCTTGCATCAATAAATCGGTTTGAAGTTTGTGTTCGTTTACTTGTATTTTCCTTTGCAGTACTTGTTAAAAATAATGTGTAATGTGGATGTTGTTTTTAATCAGTAGACTATTTTAATCATATTGCTTTGTTTGTTTACATTACATTTATTTGTGCATGCAAATTTTTAATGATTGACTAAGTATTGCCTTTAATTCTTAAGGTATGGAACGCCATTTGGGTGATGATATATGCTTACTAGATAGTGCAACTACTCATACAATTTTGAAAAACCAGAAGTTTTTCTCTGAACTATCTGAAAATTTCCCAACTAAAGTCTCCACTATAGCTGGATCTGCTAATATTATTGACGGGTCCGGAAGAGCCCATATAATATTACCAAATGGTACGCATATCTTTATTCAGAATGCATTATACTCAAGCAACTCTAAAAGAAATTTGTTGAGTTTCAAAGATATAAGAATGAATGGATACCATATTGAAACTATAAATGAAAACAACAAAGAATATCTTTGTTTTATTTCTAGAATTGAAAGCCAGAAGCTTATCCTAGAAAAATTTGGTACAATTTCAACTGGTTTATATTTTACAAAAATTAGCATAGTTGAATCTCACTCTATAAACATGAGCCAACAGCTCACAAATACAAAGACATTGATTCTTTGGCATGATCGCTTGGGTCATCCTGGATCAACTATGATGCGTAAAATTGCCAAAAACTCAAATGGACATGATTTATCAAACCAATTGAATTTACCAAGTGATTACTTATGTGCCCCATGTGCACAAGGAAAATTAATCACTCGACCTTCATATAGTAAAATCACTTCTGAATCCCCAACATTTTTACAAAGAATTCAAGGTGATATATGTGGCCCAATCCACCCTGAATGTGGACCATTCAAATATTTTATGGTATTGATTGATGCATCAACTCGTTGGTCACATGTCTGTTTACTTTCTACAAGAAATTTGGCATTTGCCAAGCTACTTGTTCAAATAATAAAATTGAGAGCACACTTCCCTGATCATCAAATTAAATCGATTCGACTAGATAATGCTGGAGAATTTACTTCTCAAGTATTTGATGATTATTGTCTATCATTAGGGATTGAAATTGAACATCCAGTAGCTCATGTTCATACTCAAAATGGTCTAGCAGAATCATTAATTAAGCGCTTGCAACTTATTACAAGACCATTGCTTATGCAATCAAAACTACCCGTTTCAGCTTGGGGGCATGCAATTTTGCATGCATCGAAATTGGTTAAAATTAGACCAACAGCTTATCATCAGCTTTCACCATCACAGCCCTTAACTGGATTTCAACCAAATATTTCACATTTACGAAAATTTGGTTGTGCTGTGCATATACCTATTAATCCCCCACTTCGTACTAAAATGGGTCCTCAACGACGGTTGGGAATTTATGTGGGATTTGATTCCCCATCGATAATTTGTTACCTTGAACCTCTTACAGGTGATGTCTTCACTGCAAGATTTTCAGACTAAATTTGATGCGACAATCTTTCCGCATTAGGGGGAGAAAAGATCGTTCCAGTAGAACGGCGTGAAATATCATGGAATAATCCATCTATGTCTTATTTGGATCCACGTACTAAACAATGCCAATATGAGGTACAAAGAATTTTGCATATTCAAAATATTGCAAATCAACTGCCGGATGCATTTAGTGACACTGCAAAAATAACTAAATCTCACATTCCAGTAGCAAATGCACCAGCAAAAATTGATGTCCCTGAAGGAACAAAAGTAAATATAGCAGCAAATGAATCTAAAGCAAGACAAAAACGTGGAAGGCCAATTGGTTCAAAAGACTTGGCGCCTAGAAAAAGAAAGTCTAATGAAAAATCATCTATTAAGGAACCTCCTGAAGAGGTTATAAATGATCAAAAAGATCACTCAAATAAAAATCCCAATTCTTCTAGAAGCGCGGAAGGAAATATTATCCCAGAAGAGATAAAAGAAGATTCCAACGATAAAATGGTACCTAATAATAATAATGAGATCTCAATATTTTATACGAACTACGGAGAAATATGGGATCGAAGTAAAATAATAATTGATGATGTATTCTCATTCGCAGTAGCTACTGAAATAATTGAAAGTCATGACCATAATGAGAATAATGAGAATGATGATAATGAACCAAATAACATAAATGAATGTCGAAAAAGACACGATTGGCCAAAATGGAAAGATGCTATCCAAGTGGAACTAGATTCACTTCAAAAACATGGTGTATTTGGACAAATAGAGAAAACACCACAAAATGTTAAACCAGTAGGTTATAAATGGGTATTCGTTAGAAAACGAAATGATAAAAATGAAGTCGTGAGGTACAAGGCACGACTTGTCGCACAAGGTTTCCTACAGAGACCAGGTTTTGACTTTAAGGAAACTTACTCCCCTGTTATGGATGTCATAACATTCCGATATTTGATAAGCCTTGTAGTTTTTGAAAAACTCGATATAAGATAACGGATGTTGTGACAGCTTATCTTTACGGTGAATTAGATACCAACATTTACATGAAAATTCCAGATGGATATAAATTGCCTGAAGCAAAATCAAAGTCCATATACTCATTAAGACTAAGACGATCACTATATGGATTGAAATAATCTGGAAGGATGTGGTATAACCGTCTTAGTAAATATTTGGTAAAAGAAGGATACGAAAACAATCTCATTTGTCCATGTGTCTTTATAAAGAAATCGGTAAAGGGATTTGCTATCTTAGCAGTTTATGTTGATGACATAAATTTGATTGGGACTCCAGAAGAGATTGATGAAACAATAAATTATTTAAAGAAGGAATTTGAAATTAAAGATCTTGGCAAAACTAAGCACTGTCTCGGTCTACAGATTGAGCATAGTACTAATGGCATATTAATCCATCAATCAAACTACATTGAGAAAATTCTAAAGCGTTTTCAAATGGATAAAGCATATCCACTTAGTACGCCAATGGTTGTTAGATCTTTAGATATTAAAAAGGACCCTTACCGCCCAAAAGAAGAAGATGAGAATGTGCTTGGCCTGGAAGTGCCATATCTTAGTGCCATTGGTGCATTATTATATTTGGCTCAATGCACAAGACCAGATATTGCATTTTCAGTAAATCTTCTAGCAAGATACAGTTCAGAACCAACAAAAAGACACTGGAATGGTATAAAACATATCATGAGATATCTTCGTGGAACGACAAATTTGGGTTTATTTTACTCTAACACAGGCAATAATCCAAATATAGTTGGCTATGCTGATGCAGGTTATCTTTCTGACCCACATAAAGCAAGATCACAAACTGGATATGCATTTAATAACAGGAATGCAGCAATTTCATGGCGATCTACAAAACAAACATTGGTAGCAACATCATCCAATTACTCTGAAATACTAGCACTACATGAAGCAAGTAAAGAATGTATTTGGCTAAGATCACTGATTGAGCACATTCGAAAAAGCTGCCAACTTCCATCAGTAACGGAAAGGTCAACCATTATTTATGAAGACAATGCAGTTTGTGTTGCTCAAATTCAAGCGGGTTACATTAAGGGTGATAGGACGAAACACATTTCTCCTAAATTTTTCTTCACACATGAGCTACAAAAGGATAATAAGATAGAAGTGAAACAAATCTGATCCCAAGAAAATCCGGCGGACTTATTCACAAAGGTGCTTCCAAAATCAACATTTTAGAAGATGGTGTACAAAATTGGTATGCGTCGGCTGCATAAACAAACTAATTGAATAATGCGTTATAATTCAGGGAGTGCGTATGAAATACGCTATATTGTACTCTTTTTCCTTCACTATATTTTTTTCCCACTAGGTTTTTATTAGTAAGATTTTAATGAGGCATTATCTTGATCCAGAAGTATCAACCCTCGTAGTAACATTATAAAATATATGTTACTTAAAGATGAAATCATGTAGTACTCTTTTACTTGTTTATGATTTTTTTCCCACTGGGTTTTTCACAACAAGGTTTTTACTGAGGCAATTACTCTTATCATCTTTACATACGCATATTCAAGGGGGAGTGTTGTAATATACATTAATAATAGGGATGAATATACTAAATAAGAAAGGGCATTATTTTAATCTGCACTGCACAAGTAGTCTATAAATATGGAGCTTGATTGTATTGTAAGATATATATATATATATATATATATATATATCAATTCAATAAAATTGTTCTCTCTCTCTAATGGTCTCCATTCTCTTTATTTTGTAACATTTCCAAGATTTTCCACTCTTTCTTTTAAGCTTTATTTATAACATCAGTTACTTAATGCCCATATATGACAAAAAAATAAATTGATTAGTCAATTTGATAGAGAAATAAATATAACCAAATATATCTATTAATTAGAAGAAACAAAAATATTTATTTCTTTCTTTTGCATATTTATTTCCTTCTATTTGTGATTTTGTATCACCAAAATTTAACACTACGCTTTGATGCAAAACCATATATATCTGAAGCATCATTCATCTCCACCTTCAATCAAATCGTCCCTTCAAAAAGAAAAATAAGAAAGCGGCATCATCAAATAAAACACGCAATCCTACCGTTTTTAGATCAATCATTACTCCTTTCTTCTTAATCATACCTAATCACAAACCAATATCACCACCTACAAGTGATGCATCCCCCACCATGAGATATACCACACAATTTGACCTCAAAAGCGTTTGCAATACTACAAAGACCTTCATAAAGTCTTCGTGGATTTTCCAACTCGACACGTCTACCACTTGACATGAGCTGTCCACACGATCACCATTGATACCTCGAGCATCATCAAAATGAAGGCTCCTATCGAAAATATGACTACGAACATGTTCATCAAAAGCAATGCACACATTCACCTCACCACCCACCCATGGACTTGGCTCTTCAATTGTGACCGGCTTCTTATTATTGACTACACGACCAACCAATCTATAAAGGTTTCCATCATTTAATGCCCCTCTCATCACAATATGACCAATCTTCCTTGCTCTCAAAACTCCACCTCGAGTCTCATAAGTGTAACCACGGCGGTCCAAATGACCATGATAAATGAGATTATGCGAACTAGTAGGAACATGCATCATGCCCGAGACTTCTCTAAATACATCATCATTCATACAAAACCGGATAGTTCCAATACCACAAATTGATAGCTCTACTCCATTGACGGTCCTAATCATGTCGACGATCTTCTTATAAGAAGAAAACACCTTATATCATTACATGTATGAAAACTAGCACTTGAATCCACATTTCAAGGCTTAACATCACTAATGAGGATGTCACAAGGAATATCACTATCGTTACCTTCAGTTATGTCTATCGTGTATCGCTATCACTGTCACTATATATAGCCTTTTTTTATCTTTTGATCCTTTTTATACGCTTCACACCTGTTGCGCATATGACCATTTTTATAATAATAATAATAAAAGATACTTTTGACATACCTTTACTATTAGCGATTTTTTTCTTTAGTTTTGATATCCCACTTTGAGTCCCTTGCTACCATAGCCTCAACTTCAACTGATTTCAAGATTAACCCTTTCCTTCTAAGTTCATCATTCAAGAGACTATTTCAGACAGTATCTAATGAGATAATTCTATTAGCATTGAATTTACTTAATGACACAACTAATGTTTTCTAACCTTCTGAAAGCGAACTCATCAACAAATGAGCTTATAATTTATCATCAAATTTGACATCCATACTTGACAGTTAATTTATTACATCTTGAAATTCGTTCAAATGCTATACTTTAGACTTCTCTCCATTTATCCTCAACTGAACCAATTTTCAAACAAGAAAAGCCTTATTGGTGGCGCTTTTTGACTCGTATAAAGATACCAACTTACACCACAAAGCCTTAGCGGATCACATGGTGAAAAACTAAATTATCAAGATACTGATGAATCAAAATAATCACATTCTTATCCATCTTCTTCCATTTACCCTCATCTATATCTGAGGGTCTCTTTTCATCAGCTTCAACTGGCTCATGAACATCGTTGAGATATAAAACATCATCCATCTTAGGCTTCCAAAAACTCCAATTTTCTTCATTTAAAAGAGCAATCTTCGAAAAGAAATTAAATCGGGCATCTTAACAGTTACACAAATCTAAAATTACCCTTAGTCTTGCGATGAACTAGCTCCGATACCAATTTGTTAGGATTTTTATTGCGCAAAACTTAACAAAGGATAAAATTATTGTAGAAGCCTATCCAGAATTTTATATCATCTAAGTACAAAGGAATAATATTGGATGAAAACAATAATATTTGAAAATAAATAATGGTGAAGATAGATCTACAAAGAAATCAAGAGAGCAACACATAAGACTCCACCCAACAACCATTTATATCGATTCTCAAACAAAACAAATAGAATCAATAATCTAGTTGAGAAGGAGATTTATTCTTTATAACAATGATTTTTTAGTGTTTGGAGAAAAGAACAAAGATGGAAAAAGGGAGAAATACCAAATGCTTTTCCATGCTTTTCCACTCCTTCTAGACTCTATTTATAACATCAATTTAAGGCCAAAGTTAATATTATATGGAAAAAAAATTGATTAACCAATTAGAGAGAAAAATAAACATATAAAACATGTTCATTAATTAGGAAATAAAATTTTCTCTTTGTTTATTTGTGATTTTATATCATCAAAATTTATCAGTGGGTATGCATCTTCAAACATCCCTATCCTTTTTTTGTATGGAAGACTTTCTCATTTCCTTTTCTTCCCATTTTGTTGCCAAATGCTTCTTTGTCACCCTCATCGTCGATGACTATCATCCTCTTAAAAAGCTATCCATCCATCTTCTAGTTTCCCTCGGTTGCTTCTTCCGTTTCGCCCATCCTGTATCTACTATTGCATTCTTCCGGCCTGCTACCGCCAAATCGCAACTGTTCGTGTCGAATATTGGTACTCTGCATCCTACCATTCCCTTCTTTCATCTGCCTAACATTACGCTTTCTCTATTATCCACGTTGCACTTTATTTTTCCAACCTCCTTATCATGACCAAAACTTAGGGTTTTTTTCATTTATTCTTAATTACTAATTTCTCCCATCCTCCTTCTAAACCAGTCCCCTCTCAACTTTGTGTTACCCTCCTCAAGTAATCAGATTCTTCCAGGCTTTTATCCGAAGCGATATCTTCAACCCAGACCTTACATTGGATGATGGACCCACATAGCAGTTGTGAGGCGCAACTAATCATTTTTTAATGGTAAAATAACTTTTATTTGTTTTCTTCCATTATGTTAATTTTAATATTAATTTCGTGCTTCCTATTTGGTTCGATTAAAAAACTCTAATTTGTACCAATTTTCGACCTTCATGTTAATTTTCAACCTCAAATAGCCAAATGGTTTTAGATTTTTGCAAGTGTAACGTGTTATATTTGAAAGAACAACGAAGTCAAATAACGGTTTTTAATTAAATGTGTATATGCATACCTATTATTTTATATTACAAATAGTTCTCTAAAGTCAACATATATTTATAGTGCATAGTTGCAAAAATAGAGTATGTGCGCGCATGCGGGTGTGTGTTATTAAAATTTGGCATGAGATATATTTAGCTTGCCTCATTATTAAAATATGTTTGTTATTCAATTTTCTTAATTAACTAAAAATACATTCATGTACTTGCCGGAACCGTCCTATTAAATAAATCAGTTATCCCATCATGGTTGTATATCACATATTCTTGATTTTAAAATATAAGTATCTACGGATAATTTTTTGAATCGCTCATTTCCACAGATTTAATGTATAATAGTTTGTGTATATGTTTGATATCTTTCTGCGTTTATTTATACAAATGCAAGAGCGTTCGGAAATAAAAAGTTGTAATTTTTCTTTTGAATCCATTATATTAAAGAATCTAGGTATAAAAATATAATTTGAGTTGGTTTCTGAGAAATTTGTTCTTCCATTTCTGATTATTCACTCTCACTTATTTCGTTCCTTACTCTAATTATCGACTCTATCCACTATACTTTGAAAATTAGTCTATCTAAGATGATAAATGCAATCTATTTGTTCATCTATTTTAGCACTATATCACACTACTTGAATTAAATGCTTAAAATTTGATCATAACATGATCTGCATATGTGAAAATAAAAATGAGGTAGAGAAATGTTTAATTATCACCACGTAAATCAAATTTGTTTATTAAATAATGTCAGGTGATAATGAAACCTAATGGTATTTTCTTGCATCATATTTTGGAAAAAGTTATGGCCTAAGAGCAAAATTATATGTTTAAATAAACATAAACCCATTGCGAAAGAAGGTCTGGATTTTGGAGAGCGGATATAATTTTCCTATGACTTCGACTCAAATGCCTTTTGTGAAATGAGAAAAGGTGAACTTTTGTAATATTGGATGTGTATTGTTTACTTTATTCGATATGAAAATAATTAATTTGTCTATTTTGCATGTTTATCAATGGTCAATCCATGGATAATTATCAAACCTATTATGATTTGCACAAATTTACGATTTTGTTGCACTATTATTGTAAGACTTCCAACCATATCCTTATTTCATTAAAAAGACCATGTCGCATTTCAAGCTTCAGCTCCACTTAAGTATAGTTTTTTTTTTAGAATTATCTATTCAAATTCAATCTAACATTGGCATTTTAGCATTTTGCTTTAGGATGATAATTCAGGAACAAAGTTGGAAATTTGTTGATCAAGCTTGCTTCATGTAGGTCCTTATGCAAATGCAACTGAAGTAATACAAGCCTTGACAAGCTTTGAAGTTTTAAAAGCCATGGTTAGTAAAAACTTGTACTATTGAGGATAAACTTATTTCAGTGTTAAGGTCATTATTTATCATACAAAATCTTTTATAATCTTTCATTTTTGATGGTGGTGTAAAACCAGTTCATCAACAATTGTCCAAAATGTTTCTTAATGCAGAAGGTACAAAAAATACAGTAAAAATGCAATTTAGTTTCTTCAACAAATATATAAAATAAAAGATTTTCTCCCTAGATCACTTTATTTTGACCGATATCTAAAAGAAAAGGAAATAAATTAAAAAATTCAAAGAGAAGGTCTAAATTTGGAGAATAGACATTATTTTCTTGGGCTTTCAATTCAAATGCCTATGTGTGCAACGAAGTAGAGGTAAACTATTGTAATATTTGATGTGTATTGCTTATTTGTTCCAATCTATAAATAATTAAAAAAAATATTTTACAGCTTTATTAATGGTCAATTTGTAAATAATTTTCAAATGCATTATGGACAATAAAAAAATACGAGTTTGTTACAATATTAGAGTGGACATCCAACTAAGCCTAATTCATCAAAAAGACCATGCCATATTTCAAGGTTCAACTTCACTTAAGCGTAGTTTCTGCTAATTTCCATTCAAATTCATAGTATAATATTGGTTGTTTAGTGTTTCGTTCCAGGATAATGATTCAAGAACTTAGTTGGAGATTTGTTGATCAAGCTTCATGTAGGTAGGTCCATATGTAAATGCTACTGGAGCAATACAAGCCTTGACGATTCCTGAAATCATAAAAGCTCGAGTTTATTTAAAACTACTACTTAAAAAGTAAACTTATTTCAATGCTAACCTCATAATTCCTCTTATAAAAAAGTTTATATGCTTCCATACTTAATGCTGGAATAAAACCAATTCATTAGCAACTGCTCAAAATGTGGCACATACATAAAAATCCAAAAATGCAATACATTCATTCAACAACAGTCTAAAAGTAGTTTTCTCCCTAATACAAAGAAAAAGTTTCAATTTTGTTTAAAACTATGTTCTCTCTGCTAAAATCATATTCAAAAACATTTTTTGTACTATTGTAATTAATCGATAGCAACAAAGGTTTAAGCCTTAGTTAATTATTATTATTATTATTATTATATTTTTTGCGCCTTAGGCTCTATTTTGGTCAATTATCCCTTGAAAAACAAAACAGCATATCATGCCTTGTGATTATATTTGCATAAAAAAATCTATCATCAAATGTGTTACCCCGCCTTTTGGTCAAGTCAGGGATATCAATAAATTGGCTAAAAGGATGGATATTAGGATTGGAGATTGATTGGAAACAAGGCATTGAGAATGATAAACAAGGCTCGGTGAGGCTACACTTCGAATTTCAGGTCAATTAGAGTTCATATGCTCGAGTTATGGATGGATCAATATTCATGAAAAACTGGCTCGTATCGATCACTATGGATACGGATATGGATAACACACATATACTTTGTGCATTTGGTTTGGATTGATTACAATTCGTATCGATAGATTTTGTATCGATCGAATGATGCGACATCAGATCGATACGAGAGAAGGGATGGAGTATGGGATCGATACGAAGAATAGCGGCATTGGATAGATTTGGAGGCGTATTTCATATCGGTCATTTGTATCGATCAATATGAAAGAAGTAGTTGAGGAATGGAGCGCAAAACATGGATCACAACATAAGGCTCGGATCGATACGAGAATTAAGGAGCGCGTTATCTATGGATACGAAATGATGGATTCAGCTTCACTAGAAAACTCGAACTTGGTTCAATCATATCTCACAATCTACACGTTGAAACTTCATGAAATTTGGAGGGCAAGGACTTTGCACTATCATCTTTCACCGTGATCGATATCAACTAATTCTAATGTGGAGATTATCGATACAAAGGCCTTGTCGATCGATCCAGGAATGAGGATATGGGCCCCACCAATCCTCATACGGGCTTCTATGCTCCAGGAGACTTTTAGGCTGAAATCTCAGCTAAATATCTCAGCCCGTTCACCTATAAATAGAAAGGGAATGGCTTAGGAAAGGGATCTTCTCCTCTTTTGGCTAAACTCCGTCACTTTGGTTATCGATATTCAAAGGATTGTAACCGTAATCACAATATAAAAGGAACAAAAGGATCAATTCAAAGTGGACGTAGTCCGGAGATAGTCGAACCACTATATATTTTATGTCCTCTCTTTACTTATCTCTTCACTTTTTCTCTCTATATTATCTGGATCTATAATCTGTGATTGGATATTGAGGATTTGTGTGCAAACACTGGTGTTTTCACAACTTCTAGGGTTTGTGGCCACTTTTGGCACAAACAGTTTGATGCTTTCATTAAGAAGGACTAGCACCCGCATATTCGGGTAAGGCCAAAAGCTTGGTTCTTGAATTTGGAAGATTGGATTTTGGATGATAGGAAGCAATGGCTAGGCAATCTTTAAAGAGAGAAATGGCAGAGAAGAGAGTTTCCAGAAAGGAAACAACCACGAATGGAAACAAGATGCTTCCTATGGAGTTGGATCTAACAAATTGGAATGCAAAGGCTCGTCTAGAAAAGGATAATCTGGAATCCCCTCATAGACTCAGGGGCAGGATGGAAATGATGATCGGAGATTACTTATGGATGCTGGAAATTAGAATCCAGTACTTGTAGCAGAAATTAGCAGGCTTAGATATGGATTGGATCAACCGGGGACAAACCCCGACCAAGGAGAATGGATCACCACAACTCCTCATGAAACTGGGGGCTTGGATTTGGATTTATGAAACAAATCCCAGACTAGAGAGTTGAGGGACGGATACTGAAAGTCGGTTGGAAATGGATCGCTTTATGACCCTGTCCGTAGAGACAGGGACTGGAGCATAAGAAGTGAGTCACTTCGCCGGAGAGCGACATGATCGACTCACTTGACATTGTTCCACATTCATCGAAGAGTGATTGGATCGGGGTTCGACAAGAGCCTAGAGTGGCTGTAATCGGTCTAGGATTTAGGCCATGGCATCGCTTAATGTTCATGGATACTAAACCAAAGTGTAGGGACTGACGCCACTTTGCCGGAGAGTGACAGGATCGGCTCGCTCAACGTTGTTTTTCCTTCACCAGAGAGTGATAGGATGGGATCCATCAAGAGCCCAGAGAGGCTATAATCGGTCTAGGAGGACCAGGACATCGCTATATGCCCCCATCGGGGCCGGAGTGCAAGGGATAGGTTGCTTCACCGAATCGCGACAGGGTTTGCCTATTCAATCGTTAAGTTTGGACCGAGCTTAGCAAGGGTCCAGAGAAGGTCGTCAATGATTCGGAGAGATCGTAGGATTCAGTTATTGGCTTCCAAGATGTGTAATGGATATTGATTCAGCTTTGAATGGTTTAGGATTGGACATGGACCCGTAACAGTCTTAGATTCAGTTAACGACCTGGAGAGGTCATGGATTTGGATATGGATTTGGTTATGGTTATGGATTCGAATAATGGCTTTGAACAGCTAAGGATTTGGCTAAGGACCGGGAGTGGTCCCAGATTTGGCTATGGCACTTGGATAGAATGGCTTGGTAATGGATTAAATTATGGATCGGATGATATGGCTATGGATGGAATATGAACTTTGAATGTCGGATTTAAAGCTATTCAAAACACGCCTTCCTACCATAAGGCATGTTTTAGGGGGCAAATGTTACCCCGCCTTTTGGTCAAGGTCGGGATATCAATAAATTGGCTAAAAATGATGGATATTAGGATTGGAGATCGATTAGAAACAAGGCTATGATCGATACCGTCAAAATTGGACCAAGCTCCAATCAAGGTGGGATCGATTGGGAATGATAAACAAGGCTCGGTGAGGCTACACTTCGAATTTTAGGTCAATCGTAGTTTATATGCTCAAGTTATGGATGGATCAATATTCATAAAAAACTAGCTCGTATCGATCACTATGGATACGGATATGGATAACACACACATGCTTTGTGCATTTGGTTTAGATCGATTACAATTTGTATCGATAGATTTCGTATCGACCGAATGATGCGGCATCAGATCGATACAAGATAAGGGGTAGATTATGGGATCGATACGAAGGATAGCGGCATTTAATGGATTTAGAGGCGTATTTCGTATTGATTGATACAAAAGAAGCGGTTGAGGAATGGAGCGCAAAACATGGATCACGGCACAAGACTCGAATCAATACGAGAATTAAGGAGAGCAATGTCTATGGATACGAAACGATAGATACGAATCTATGGATACGAAAGCTTCAACTTCACTAGCAAACTCGAACTTGGATCGATCATATCTCACAATCTACACGTTGGAACTTCATGAAATTTAGAGAGCAAGGACTTCGTACTATCATCTTTTACCGTGATCGATCTTAGTTGATTCTAACTTGAGGATTATCGATATGAAGGCCTTATCGATCGATCCACGAATGAGGATATGGGCCCCACTGATCCTCGTACGGGCTTTTATGGTCCAGGAGACTTCTAGGCCGAAATCTCAGCAAAATATCAGCTAAATATCTCATCTCCTTCACCTATAAATAGAAAGGGATGGCTCAAGAAAGAGATCTTCTTCTATTTTGGCTAAATTCTACCACTTTGGTAATTGATATTCAAAGGATTGTAACTGTAATCACAGTATAAAAGAAATAAAATGATCAACTCAAAGTGGACGTAGGCTGGAGATAGCCGAACCAATATAAATCTTATGTCTTCTCTTTACTTTCTTTCATTTTAATTTTGCTATCTCTTCACTTTTGCTCTCTACATTATCTAGATCTGTAATCTGGGATTGGATATTGAGGGTTTGTGTGCGAATACTGGTGCTTTCGCAACTTCTGGGGTTTGTGACCATTTTGGCACAGACAAAATGCACATGTAATTAATATAAAATGGTTCTTAAAAGAGTTCAATAGATCATGAATCTTCGATGTGTTTTCTTATTGTGTTTGCATATTAGCTTACTTTCTTACTGTTGTGATACATAATGGCAAGGATTTTTTTCAATGATATTGGTGGATGCATTTTGATACTTATTTTACACCACAACGATAAGTCGTTAACCACTTGCTCAGTGGTAAATCTCTATAATGTGATCTAGAGAACCTAGGATTGAATATCGTCAATAACAATTGTCAATTCAAAAAAAAGATTGAAATGACAGAATCAATAGTGGGGATGACTGAATTTTTCTGCCTTAACCTGCTGTAGGTTAATGGTTGGTGGACGTTGATCATCATCGATTAGCTAAATACCAAGTGGCATAAAGGTAATTTGTGAACCAAATTTTAGTTTCTTCTTAGTTCTTCTTTTTAATGCTCATTTCACATTTAAAGATAAGTACTATTCATAGGACATAATCTATTGTCATTGCATAAGAGGGATATCGTTGACATCATGCAAATGCAGTAACATATACATTAGGATGGTGTATTTGTCCTAACAACTGTAAATCCATACACTAAGGTTATCAAAATGAGATTCAGATCATAATAAAAAGTTTAAATTTTAAACCGAAATGAGATTTAAATCGTAAATAGTATATTCAAAAGGTCCATATTTAAGGTTCGTACATACTTTGAAATTGATTTGATGCTTGAATTTCTATTTCTAAAACCGAAACTCGATTTTTTTCTTTTGTTCCATTTTTCTTTTATTTAGAAACTTAGAATTAAAATTGTTGACCTAATAAGCATATTGAATATATCACATATGTATTGAATTAATTTTCGCTATTATGATTTTAACTCAGTTTGAATCGAAGTGTAAATAGAATCGTAAAGTGAGAGATCCAATTTGAAATGAGATTAAAATCATAGTATTTTAAGATTTTTGACAACAATGCTCCACGCTTCTATATATCCATGAAATTTCTCACTGCATTTTTTTCAAAAATAACCACATTACTTTGGACACAATTGGCAAAAAAGGAACGTGGTTTGATATATGTAGATAACGACTTATTGGGTCACAAGTTTAATATTTGGTCGTTATTTTCGTTGAATTCATATTTATTTCTAAAACCTACCCATATATGAGTTATTTAGAAACAACTAACACACAAATATAATTGGTAACATAATTTTCATTACTTCTACAAACAATAGTTGTATAAGCTTCACTCCATTTGGATGATTCTGCCTAGAAATCTCCAACTATAGATGGAGCCGATGACTAATTTTCTCCATATGTAACCCAACATCGGAAATAACGATCCTAATACAACTAAAATCCACCGTATTTTCTCTTTTATATATGCTGGAGTTGTTAGATAGGATTTAAAATCAATGTATCATCATCACTTTTCCATTTGTGAGAGACAGTGGACCCGATCTTCTATATAGTATATATTGCTGGTTTTTTTGAATAATACAGGTTGTAATTTAGTACAGACGGTTTAAGGGCTGTGGGGAAACAAATAGAGGAATCATATGGTAAATACATGTTTGTATTCTATGTTAGGATTTCCGTATACTTTATAATTAATTAATCATGAAACCTTAGTCTGAACAGATGACCCATATTGATTTAACTGAGAAGAAATCAGAGAAAAGTAATTGAATCAGCAGAAGCCATACCTAAATTCATAATTACTAATTGAAAAGTAAATTTGATTTGGTTTTTCGTATTGACACAAGCCTGGATCTTGTATTAGATCTAAATCCATAGTTGCTGCTTATAAACTAACTAAGAGAAAGAGATAGATCTAAAAGATACGAGTTAGATCCGATCTTCCGAATTGACATAAACCCAAGATTTGAATTATTTTCATTGAAGAGATTGGGAGAATTACTAGAGCTTATGTAATTTGGGAACTATAAAACTTATTTATAATGTTGGCATTTTCTAATTTGGCCCTTCAACAAATTAGAAATGCCCCAGTATCTACACATAAATATCATGACAACTATACCTATAAGCCTTTTAGCTTTAATTCATAATTTATTCACTTTAATTAGAGACTCTACACCAAAATAGCACAACATATTTTATTTTACACATGTGGCCCACATGTTGGAATTGTCCAACAATCTCCTTCTGGACCATATATGTAATAACCTTATAAATGTTTATAACTTTATGAGCTCCAAAATTTGCTATTTATAACATAACATGTTTTCAAAACAATCTCGTCCATTAACTATGCTACAAAGGATCAAAGTTGGTTTCGTTGCATTTAGCATAACTAAACCCATCAATGGTCACATCTACTAACACGATCAAATGACATAGATCAATCATGGATGCATATCATGGATATTACATGAGATGTGATCTATACATGTCTATTTCCAACTGGTCCTACTTTAGTGAGATCAAAACATCCAATATTTAAACAACCTAGAGTGCAAACAAAATTTTATTATTTTATTTTTGATCAGAAAAAAGAACTTGACATATGTCTGCAACTGAAGTATAGAGCAATGTGTCATATGACAGTATTAAATACAAACTTTCCATGAACCAAAATATCCTTACATAAAAGTTACGCCAATTGAGCAACATGCTCAAGAAAGACCTTGGATGATAGTCATTTTGCAAGCGAATCTTCCATAATAGAGTTTGCCACAATATGCTCTATAAATTACAATTTATTTTGCACTCTCCTCTTATTGGAAAATAATACGTTGTCTATTATCACAATATTACTTTAGAAGTCTTTCAATTTTTTTTTTAATATTCCATAAGTTTGTGGCAAAAAATTTCAATAATTTTCCATTGTTGGATGCCTCATAACAGAAAATGAGTACTAGTTCCAAAATAGAGGAGATTATAGGTGTCTGTCTGACAACTTTCCTTATATAGCTCCACCCAAAAAAATTTGCCATTACTACCCGAAGTGGATCTTTTATACTCTTGACATCTAAAATATTCGGATCGTAATGCTTTATGATCTTAAGCTAATTCGATCTTTTATCCATAAGCATATAATCATTTGTTCCTTAAAGATATCTCGTAACCATTTTGGTTACTAATCATTGATCAACTTTCAATGTCAGTAAGATATCTACCAAATAGTACACACAATATCCATATCTGTATATACCTTAGCATTAATTAGACTCCATAACTCAAATGCATGAGGAATCTTTTGCATTTCCTTAGTTTCAAGCTTGTTCTTACATTACTATATAAAACAACATTTGTCTCTTTTGGAAAAAAAGAATCAACTGATTCACAGGTTTGCATTCAAAACTTTTTAAGCACCATATGCCTAGCTCTTGTGTGATAATCCAAATATCATCGTATAAATAATAATGGTGTATTTGAATCCTCAATACAAAAGAGTAAAACATAAGTGGGTTCCTAATTTGCTTCATCAATATTTCTATTGAGAAACACGACTTTAATATCCATCGAATATTGCTCAAAATCACAATATGCAACAAATTCCAAAGTGATTCTAAAGAGTCTTTGACTAAAACCAACTAGAAATTTTCTTTTAAAAAACTAGTTTTCTTTTAAGAATAGTCTTTTCTATAAAAGAGTCTTATACCTTTTCATATTGCCCACTTGATCCCTTTTGGTTTTGAATAGTTATTCATAGCCAATGGTCTTGTTACTTAAGTTAAAGGGAAAATCTCGAATGTCCTTATAGATTTATACTATACATATACCTTAAATCCACATTTCAAATTAGGACCTTTTATGGATTGATGTAATCCCATAAAATCATTTTCATCAATCCATTATTTATCTTTATGGAGAAATACTACATAGTCATCCGAAATAGTATTTCTTCTTTTTTAAGTGGATTTCCTTAGTGACCTTACACTTTGAGATTGTTTTCTTGAAATGTAACCTTAAATTGTTTGACATTGTCTTATCATGGTTCTTAATTTGCTTCATGTCGATGAAAGGAAACAAATCCTATACATTATCCGAAGAAGTAACCGTAGTTGAATCAATGATAATGATTCTCCTTAAAGGCAATAATACATACCGTAGGATTTTGTTTAACATTATCTTATTACAGTTCTTAATTTAATTCTTGTTAATGAAAGAAAATAAATCATATATATTATTCGAAGAAGTAACTATAGTTGAATTGAAGATAATGATTCTCCTTAAAGACAATGATCCATACTTTATTTCTCCCCCCAAATTCAACATCTTCAAAATTATAGCATTTTCCATTCTAAATTTTTTCCTTAGTGTGGGTTCATAAAACTTGCAGCTTTTAACTCATTTAGAATATCGATTACATATTTGCTATCTTTAGTTCCTCAATCTAGAATTATCACATTAATCACCAAATTAAAATTTGAGACTTCATTGAAAAGGGTATTTAGCTTAAGTAGACATAAGCTAAATTTTAAACATTAGGAGTTTTAATTCCAACAATGTTTGAATTTATTCATAAATTAATCTTATTATTTGTAAAGGAATAATAATAACCAAATTTGTTCATATCAAAATTAGAAATTTAAATCTATCCAAGTGAAAGTATAACAACAATATCAAACAAATTCAAAACAATATGCATATCTTTTTAGACATGACATGTGTGATATTTTGTAAAATTCTTTTTGTGTGTCCATAGGTTTCATAAAAGAAACAACTATAAATATATTCTTATGTTATTTGTTTTATTTAGGTCCTTAGCAGGTTCTTTATCCTTATTTATACATTTATTCGCTATGTGTAATTATTGGGTACTTTCTATCTTATCATGCTTTAATCTCTCTTCTTATTACTATAATGTGAAATGAGCTCAATAAGAGGTCATTTTATTCTTAAGAAAATTAATAATAATCTTAAAATGGTTATACCATGAATAAAGAGAGTACCAAAAAAGATAACAGTAACTTGAGTGCCTTTAAGTTCGAAGCAATATTTTTCGTATAGTACTCATTTATGTTTCCATTACTTCGACTTTATGTAATCAAGCAATATAAAGTGTGCTTATTTCTTATTACCATTTTGACAAAATGCTTTTCATTCTCAGTAAAGAACTCCATAAAATTCGTTATCCCTATGGATTACACATCCTTGAAAGTTTCTGAAATATTTTACTTTATGATCTTTTGACTCTTGCTTTTTAAATTATCCCACATTTGAAATTTTTTCATAACATTATAAGAGCATTCAACCATAATGTGGGTAGGTGAGACCCTTCTAATTGCAAGAGCTAGATCCATGAAGGTAAGAACAAATAATACGTTGTTTTAATAATCCTTAGAGTTAGTCTCAAATAAGATGAAAACATTAAAATTGGTAGACGCTTCAGTCAAATTAGTTAAAAATTAAACAAAAACTAAGGATTGATCACATATGCTCATATCCAAATATCAGGTATAGTAAATTCAAATAATTGGTAAATTTCTTCACAACATACCTAGCACGACATTAATATCAAGTCTTTGGATAGTAATGTTAACTGTAAGTGGTACTCTTATTGTAATAATCAAACACTGATAATAAATTCAAGTCAAATAACTCTCTTCCTTTGGGTCGATTAGTAATTCACTTGTAAAACCTTATAATTATCGCATATTTATCATCACACATGTGTAAGTTATTCGATTAAATATTTGTCTTCCTTTGGGTCGGCTAACATCCGCATGAATAAATACATACAAATATCAAACATTTTCATGAACAACTAAAATAAGATAGGTCACTTAGGTAATATGTTATTTCAATTAGCTCACTTGGAATGTAAGATATTTACAATTGGTTTGCAAAGATACACCAAAAATATATTTAAATTTATTTATTAGTGTATGTACAATATTTTGAGTGTTATAAAACACTCCAAAAAGTACTTTAAGTCTATATGACACTTGAAAGTCTCAAAATTATAACCGTGGCACAACATGTTTTAATCATAGCTGTTATAATCTTTTACTTTAAGTATGTGGTTACATTCATTATATTTCTTAAATAAATATGATACAAGGCATCATAAATAAACAAATGTCACGGATAAACGCCAAAATTAAATGCCACATAAAATTATATATAAATGACATAGTAAATGTCGTACTAAATAACATGAATGAATATGGTGGCTATGATGTATATCTGAAACATAATTTAGCTATACAGAATGCTACCATATCACTTTATCTTTAGTTTATTATTTAAATACTTAATTAAGGTCACTAACCATGGTTCTTGGAAAAATATGAAAACTGATGCTCCTTTTATTTTATGATAACCAAAGCATGAAAGTGAAACATGATTTCAACGAGCATGGGTCAAACATATAAAATATCTATAACAGTCAAACATAAATGCATCAAATAATGAACCATATGTCTTTTCTTATCCCAAACGCAAACATGCTGCATCATTAAATTAATTGTAACCGATGCATTTAGTGCTTTTATGATAACAAATTGATTTATTTATTTATGATGAAAATAAATGCAATTGACCATTATGTGGTTTAGAATGTAAATTAGTGTCATGTTAAAATTTATTTCAATAATAAAATAAACATAAACACTTTAAAGAAGCATATTTTATTTTTAATTAATCAATTTTTTTTGACATAACCAAAATACCTTATATATATCCAAATCACTTAATTAAAAGTTGATTAATGTTGAATAATCATAGAACTGGATTTATATTGCTTGCATAAATGGTTCTAATTATATATATACACACACCATTTATAAACATTAAAGAAAATGACTGTACATATTGGATCATAATGTATTCCTCACATTAAAATTCACAACTTATTTACAAAATATAAAATAGTAAACATGTAGCAACCCGAATTTCAGTGGGTCCGGATTTTTCGCAAAAATGCTAAAACCCAAGCCCACTGAAATTTGAGTTGGGAATCTGGTATCCTGCAAATAGGCAAAGACAATTATATCAGAGCTCAATTAAATATCTCATAGTGGAATTGATTAAAATATAATAGTAAGTAAATACTCACCAATATAATAACACTTTCTAAACAAGTGTCTTAAAGCTAGGAAGTCTCTACCATCCACCAAACCTGTAGGATGTTATGAGGAGGGGGCAAAACTAAAGTTCTGGTGAATGAATAAATAATATACCTCTAGGCTTAATTCTACACATACCATTTTATTTCTATTTACTCTTATATTAGGTTCATTAGGTTACAATACTCTCGCCTCTGTTAGTGAACCATTCCCATCTACTCCATAGTAGATTAAAACCTAATAACTAATATATGCATATATGTAGCTATATGCCCAATGACCATATTGGTCCTAGGTAACACCCATGGTACCTTTCGTATCCTCCTCGAAAAGCACACCATCGTCTTCTTAGAGAGCGTTCCATAACTACATATGTAAAGGACTGCTTCGCAAGGCCTACAATACAGATGCTTCATAGTTTTCTCCACGAGCGTTCCGTAGCTACATCTGTAAAGTACTGCTTCGTAAGGCCTACCCTACAGATTCTTCACTACTTACTATAAAAACGTAAATCACATCCGCACTAGTCTATGCCAGTGCTCGGACATCCACAATGTACCACCCAGTGTGTACATTGAGGACTACATAATCGTTCTGTCTACTATCTGAATCTTGCCAACATGGTCTACCTTGTACGAAATTCAGTCGGGGGTTTTCTATATCTATAAAGGACCGCTTCGTTGGGCCTATAATATAGATATTCTAGTTGGTCTATCTCTTTTTCATCGTGGCCATGGCCCCACACAATCACCCCTCAACTAACCGAAAGACTTCTAAAGAGTTAAGTGGTCGTTACCTGCTGCAAACAATCTAACATCCAAATGGCGGTGCCCCCATCCAATGTCTCGATAGTGAAAGAATCGCCGGCCAGTTGGTTTAACTCTAGTCTTTTCCAAAATTGTTCTTGGTCTTGATGTTGGCCGATATCTGCATGCCACTATCCTTAAACTTACTTGCAAGTACTGGACATAAGAATACACTACTCCGAACACCAAGCCCTTCTGACTGCCTACAAAGGTCTGCTTCGTTATGCCTACAATGCAAATGCTGTCAAGGCATACTCTCTTGATGGAACACCTACAAACCTGCCTTCGGGGGTGCAGCTTCGTTAGGCCTACCCAGAGGGTCATCCTAAAGTATCCTCAAGTCCCGTTGAAGTCTCATACTTTCTTAAAGCCAAAAAATTCTAAGTTGGTTGTGCTTCTTCATTTTTGAAATCCGTAATGAACTACTTCGTTAGACGCTTCATCCTTTGGGCCGCTCCAAACGCATCTCAATTCTTTTATTAGACCCTAAGTCTAATCTTTTAATTTACGTTTAGTTTATTTTTTTATTCTGTTGGCTACTTATTTACCCAATTAGCATATTCTTGCCCTCATCTCACATCTATCTATTGTGAAATTTCTATTTATTTAATAGGGAATGCTGTTGGTATGAGCCACATTCATTATCTTGCTTATTTAAATTAATATAAATCTTAAGTTCGTTAAAAAAAAGCCTATTTTATCATTCCTACTTTATTTGGTTATTTAATTTAAATTATTTAAATAAGCTTATATCATTATTATTGCTCATTAATTTTTCAAGGTCTCAAAATAAGGCTTTCCGTTCTTATTACTTAATTATAACCCATGTTATAATTCTACCTGTAATTGTCATTTTCTCTTCTTTTATAGTCCGTACATGATTCCAATATTTCTTTTCTATTCTAATCTACCTTATTTTATTATGACATAGAATATTCTTTTATTCTCTTATATTATATAATTCACTTATTATAATAACTATCTTCTTAAATAGTCTGCCTAATGAATGTAGACCTAGGTTCATTATCGTTTACAGCTTCAAGTTCTTATCTAATAATTTACTTGATTCATGTCATACTTTGCATTATTATCTTATATTCTAGGAAGTAATTCTATTTTATTTGGTTGCTTATGAAAATAATATTTAAAATCCATTTCCATATTTTAATATTAAATAATATTATAAACAATACTCCGTAACTGCTAGATATTTCTTTTACTATTTTGGAATAGTGTAAAGTACAGTGGTTTCTCTATTTTACAATAATTCTCTTTTTATTTCTTTTATTCCAGCAATTACATTCATTGTTGTCTTTTAAATATTAAATTATAGAAATGTATCCTATTTTCTAAACCAACCAATTAACCTTTTAGTTACTACCAAATCTAGTTATTAGATTAATTAACTTTTCTCATTTTAACGTAATTTATTATAGTAATTCTATTCCTCAAAATTTTATTACTTTACATTTTATTTCCTTCATTTTAGTATTCTTAATTATTTAATCCACATTCACGTTTAATCTATTCTAATCCATATGCGAAGAAAGAGGAGAAAATAGAAGAAGAACGATGCTTGCATAGAAATCCGAAACGTAGAAACAGATGTAAATAAATACTAATACTATAAATAAATTGTAAATTCCTTATAGTTCAACATAACTTAATTAATAGGATTAATTATTGAATAAAATTATCTAAACGGGAATTTAACGATAATATATCTTAAACTTAAAAGATATACAAATAAATCCACTCACATTGCTAGCTTTCTAAATCTCCCTGTTTTTATTTCAGATCTGTCCCTAACATCTTTATTCACCTCCCTTGTAATCCCTATTTGGAACTACAAACGATATATTTACAGATCTATAATATTTGAAAGAGAAAAGGAACAGATTTGGAATAATAGCAAATAAAACTCAGATCTAGGGTTTTACCTTTGACATAGCCTCTTGATTTGAACCAATTCCTAATTCCTTAATTAATTCTAATCTCTTTCTATTTAAATCTAAATCCGTGTGAATTAGATCTAAAATTTTGTTATTAAGAAAGTGTAGAAGAGATAGAAAAATGATAGAGCTTCTGTAGGCAAGAGAAAAATAATAAGAATAAAAATGAGGCTCTGCACCTATATTTATAGTGGTTCAAATGAGTGCTAACCATTAGATATAAAACCCTAAAATCTAAAGCATCTCGGTCTATGTACATTAAATTAATATGTTTTCTTCTGCGTTTATTTTTATTTCAAATTGATTCTCCAACAATCTTTTCATTAATCACTTTCCCCTTCTCTCTCGCAATCTATGGAAACGTATATTTTTAAATGTGGCGTTTCTTTAAATAGATTCCCCTACTAATCACCCAATTAATAGATTTCATATATATCTAGAATTAATTTACTATCAAATTAATCCCTACCTACACTGTGATTTCTTACCAAATTAATTTGCCAATCAACACCATATTAATTCGTCGCATATATGCATATTAATTTATCTTATTCCCATAATTACTGCATGTATATATTCTACAATTGAATTTTGAATCACAATCGTAATTATATATGTTACCATAAGTCTCCATGTTTATTAATTGACAATTGATTACTTGCATAAATTACTATTCATCCATTTTATTCTCTTGCACTAACATATATATTTCTAATCATACCAATTAGTTGCTACAATATATGTCCCATTTCCTACCAGTTCCTGTCAATTAATCTCTTCTACTAATTAATTGAATATTAATTTTCCTTTTAAACACACCGTCAATTAATCTTCCCTATTAATTGATTTTATCATTTCTCTCTCTAATTTATTCGTTACATAGAAATATATGTATTCCAAATAATATTAATTAGTTGCTCCATTTACAAACATTTCTTTGTTTTAAAATTTCAAACGTATATAACTTAATCAAATTATTTGCATATATAATTGTAATTTAACGTGAGGTGTGTAAAGGCCCGCAAATCCATACCCCTTTGAGCTGGTAAAATTCCACAACAATTCAGCCCAAAGTGGAACAAATGTACGAGTCTTTGGGTTTAAAAAAGAGGTAGAAGAAGAAGAAAAGAAAACAACATCAGAATCTCACATTTCGCAGCGGAACAGGTATAACAGATAAATGGATATCTTTAAAATAAAGAACTATATCAGTTATTACATTACATCACATTACATTATCAAAGTGTTACAACAACAAACAGCGGAAGAGAATATAACATATACTAGTGATACGCTTCGCCATCTAGCTTGCTTCTGATCTCCACAGCATCTCTTTTTCGACTTCGCTCCAGAATAATAATAACCTGACTCTAGGCTGTCGGTGTGGAAAATTATCGGCACCCAGAGTTTAGAAAGGGAACAATAAACTCCAGGTCAGTCGTGGGACTGGTGTGAGATCTTAAAACAGTTATTTTCACAAAGAAAGGAAAAGAAATCCGCTATGCTTTTTGGAAAATGAAACTACTATAAGGCCTCCCGCCATACACACAATGCAAACGCAGAATTGGAGGAGATTTCTCCTTATGATAGTCAAACATGCTTAATACGCAAAATCTTTTTAATATTATTATTAGTGCATAGTGCAGAAAATATTTCGAAAGTATAATATTAATCTTAGCCAGCATAGACATTCCGAACCATGCCTACTATAGCTACCATCTAAACAGTGGTGACCACCATACGTAAATGACATGTTATACAACTAAAACCGTACAAGACACGTATTGGAGTTTGGATTTTCAACAAATGGTCAGGCTAAGGAACTTCCTACTGCCACATGGGTACGCCTCTGGAGGGACGTCCCGAGAACCTACCCGGATCTCTGCCAATACAAGACCAAGTTACCTCTGTAACTAGGTAACTACTATTTGAGTATGCCATCCCCTGGTCGTTTGCGACCTTTATATGAGGATCCTCAACCACAAAGCAACAACCACAAAGTGTAATAGATTTGCAGCAACCACATAGGTTAAATATCTGGGCTCCATACCATGATACCACCCTTTTCCAGAAGGAAATGACATATCCTAAAGGGCGCGACCCTCATAACCTTGCCGCATCTTTTCTGTTTTGACCATTTACGGGGTGTGAGGTCCGATGTGGTCTCGTCCACAAAGCTACACTTTTCATAAAGTCATGTTTTGATCAACAAATGATTAGCAGCCCTTCGTATTCCACATTGCCAAATTGGGAGTATATCACTAATATCCATCAACTACATAACCTCTGAGCTCGTACATCTCAGAGAAGGGTGTTAATCTAAGAGAATAAATTCTCCGCCACCAACAGAAATGTATTTGATAGAAATCAGCTTTATATCTCAAAGTGTAACGTCAGACATACATTACATAAAAGTCTGTTCCAGGATCGAACGGAACCGAACTCACTTCAAAGAAGCCCTTGCAGATCCAGATATTCACTAATCACGTCATGAATCCCCATCACAAAAGGGTGATAAAATCTCTATACCGAAGCAACCCGGTGCAGAGACATTCGACAAGTAATCC
This sequence comes from Allium cepa, assembly GCA_030765085.1. Lineage (NCBI taxonomy): Eukaryota > Viridiplantae > Streptophyta > Magnoliopsida > Asparagales > Amaryllidaceae > Allium > Allium cepa. The sequence goes on from CM060928.1 coordinate 276,341,209, forward strand.
TTCCGTTTTCGAAAATATTCGGTCTTCAACACCGTCTTCAAATGCAATCCCAATTCATCGTATCATTATACGGAATGGGTTTTACGACACAAGGTCCTCTCCCGGCTAATCCGAATCATGAGCGCTTATTTTTAAAAATAAGTGTTCAATCAGATTTCGAACAAATCACAATAAATTTCCACTTTGATCTTCTTAAACAAAAGATTCATCACAATCACAAAATTTCGATGTGGGTTTCGAATATCCATTTGGAATTCGACTCCCGGTCGCATCGAAATTCAAATGCCATTAAAAGGCTAATATTGATAGTCGGTTATTTAACTATCAATCAACATTCACAATAATCACCAAGATTTAAAAAAATTCCCCCAATTATTATTTACTTTCAAAATATCTTCGCAAGATATATTTTAACACCTCAACCATTTGAAAACAAATTTCAAATTACTTTCCACATTTCAATCCTTTGAAAACAAATTTCAAATCACTTTTCCTTACGTGGAATACATTTCCAAATATTTATTACCACTGAAAATCTGCCGAGTTCAAATAATTTAAAACAATTTAAATTACTTATCCAAACGTATATACTTGGAAACATTTAAAATAAAACCATCTTAAATACTTACTTAAATATTGGTTATGAAAACATTATACTAATTATCACATATAAGACTTCAAGTCCAAACTAATTTTAAAATAAAATTAGTAGATAGAGTATAAATATTTAAATAACTATTTTCTAAATCAAATATCAATTTAATCTTTAAAATAATCCCTTCTATACTTAATTAAATAAATCTTTACTTTAAAGATTTAAAATAATTCCCAAAAATAATTCCTCCAACAATATTCTTTAAAACCAAATCTAGAACTTTTAATTTTAATTCAAGAGCCACTTTAAAAATATACTTGGCTTTCCAGGGGAGAATTCACTTTCCATTACAAAATGTTCCATTTAAAATCAATTAATAAATTCTTTCCAATTTATTTTAAATCTGCACTTCTAATCCGCAGATTTCTTTCCACACTTAAAAATAAACCGATATTTATTTTTAAAACAAATTCCCCTTTCCTTTATAAATTTTCATTGTGAATTTAAATTTTCAAATATCCACTGATATACGATTTTCAAATTATTTTCCAAACATTCACTTTCAAATACCAAATCAAATTTCAAATTGATTTCTAATTTTATTTTCCAATACCGAATCGGATTTTCCAAATCGATTCCAAAAATTTATTTTAACTCCAAATTAAATCCCAAATCAATTTCTAAAATTAGTTTCAACCCCAAATTAAATCCTAAATTTAATTTCTAAATTTATTTCCTTTTGAAATAAATTCTTTTATCTCTTTCAAATATTTAAAATCCGTATCTTAAATAATTTCTTCAACTATTAAACAATATTACTCGAAATTACTTTATAAAAATATTTTCCCATATTTTTGGAATTTATTCAATGAGTTTCGAAATAAAACTTTATCTATTTAAATTTCTTCTTTTAAAATTCACCTATTCCTTTTGAATTGAATTTATTATAAATTTTCTACCCAAATTTCAAAATCAAATTTTTATTTATTTCTGGTATCCTACGATACCAAAAATATTTTTGGCTAAATTATAGCCTTCAACGATTTTAATCACAAATATAATCATACTGAGATTATAAAAAATCAACAGATAACATATGAAACAAATTAAATATTTGAGGAATCCAGTTGGATCCCTCCAACCTGTTTCCCTGCATCCACAAACGTTTGCACAATAATTAAATACCAATTCCACTTCGAGGTGGAATATCGCGGTATATGGAATTTATAAAATATCATCCGCTATTATGCGGCGCATAGGGTCTCATCCGCTATATAATGCGGGAAATCAACAACTCCAAATATATATATAATACCAATTCCACTTCGAGGTGGAATATCGCGGTATATGGGTTTAATATATAATATCACCCGCTATTATGCGGCGCATAGGGTCTAAATTAATATAACTAATAATAAATCAATCATCCAAGCACATAATCAACAATTTTAAATTTAACTATCACAATTCAACAATCAATCAATAACTGAAATTTTCAATTATTAATATTTGAGTGAGAAGATCTCGACTTTGCCTTTATTTTGCAGTCCAACCCAAACCAGCCATTTCTTCCCAATTTAAAATCTTGTAACAACATTATAAGGTTTTATTAATATTTTAATTGATCGAACAATTAATTTCCATTTAGTAGATTAAATTTCAACCAATGATTCAATTTGAACAAATAATTAAATTTTAAACTAACTTGAATAATCCACTACTATTTAATAAATTAAATTTACTAATAATTGGATTTAAACTGATTTCCCTTTAACAATTTTTTTCATATATATATAAATTAAGTAAAGGAAAGAAAATACCTCAGCTTAACCCCACAGCTATGGCCCCAATTCGAACACGACTGCACACAGAGAAGCCCCAGCCCAGAGAACCCATCGCGAGTCTCCCCTTCCCACGAACATGAAACCCAAGCTGTCCCTCGATTCACGGTGTTGCCACCGCCTTCGATCGGCAACCACCCACCAAGCTTCAATACTGAACGAGTTTCCATCTTCCAGTTCGACCGCCTTCTTCGCCATCGAGAAACCCCTTGCCTTGACCATAAATCGATGTCGTGCATCCAGGCATCGCGCGTCTACACGCTCTCGTCGTCCCCCAACACTCCGAACAAATCTCGAGATCGATTCATTTTATTTTATTTTTATTTGACTTCCTAAAGCATACGAAAGGAAGGAGATAATTGCAGCCATGTTTCGTTTTGATTTTCGTTGGTTTGAAGTTTACTGTCGGGCATTATCTTTTGATTTTTTTATACTTAATGAAGATGGGAAGGGTTTCGTGGTTTTAAAATAAATGAAGTGGGGAGTTTCGTGCTATGAAAGCCAGTGTTGAATGGAGAAAAAGGGAGTACCTGAGAAGGAACCGCCATTGACTGGTCAGCAGTGTATATAATATTATTAAATTTTAAATTGTCTCGGAAACGTAGTTAAAAATCTCGACCTCCTATCGAGGCGTGCCGCTAGGCGTTTATAATGTTAAACTATATTTCGAACGCAATGGAAAAAGCTTCGAGTCCTAATTCGATCGTATGGAGTAGATAGCTTTTTAGACTCAGTTATTAAATTGGATTCAATATAAATTTTAGCGCGTTTATATATCGTACGGCCACACAACAACTCCGAATGCTACGAAAATTGAAATTCGATAATAATACAATATTACGGATCCCATGGAATTAGTTTCGTCGAAATCCGAGACTGTGCCTCGTAATGCTATATTTAAATATCGATTTAAACAATATAAATTCAAAACTAAACAAAACATTTCCAAATTAAATTCTGAAGCTTCCATTAACCTCAGTATTATCAATATAAATTTTCTACGCCTTCAAATTATTTTTAACAAGCTAAAAATTGAAAATTCAAATTTTTATCCAACTTTAATAAATTAATTTCATTAATTAAATTGTCGAATTCATATTTATATTCGAAATTCTAATTAACTAACCTCCAAATATTTAAAATCAATTAAATATTCCATTTCAAATGTAAAAAATTTCCGGATCGTCACATCCTTCCCCCGTAAAAGAATTTCGTCTCGAAATTTCTAGTTAAGAAGATTGATCCTTAACCCATTGCTATCTTTCCAAAACTAAACAGTTTTATCAACTTACTAAACAAATCCTTTTTATTAACAACTCATTATCGTTTCAACTAACTTTCCAAAATTAATCTTTCATGGTTCCCAAACAACATTGTTTTCCTAACAATTCAAATTTAAAGTTAAATTCAAATTTTTAAATTTTCAAAAAAAAAAATCTCAAAATTTTTCTAACTCCCTAAATATTCGAAAAATTTCGCCAACGTCTCCTTTGCGCAGCTAGCTCGGTACGACTACAAAATGGCACCACAGGCCCCCAGATTCAAAAAGAAAACAAAACGCCAAGCAGCTAGACAAGAAAATCACCAAATTTCATATAGAAATTTAAATACATACCTTTTTGTCGAGCAATTCAATTTTCCTCAAAAATCAAATCACAATTCCTTTGTCTTTAACACACCTGTATATCCTGATATCCATAATGTCCAATTTCAACATTCAAAAAACATTTTTGCACATTTCTCTACAAAAGTTTGAATACTTCTTATATCATTTTTACTTCACTATTGAAGTTATATATCCATTTTCATTCTATACTGCATTTTCAATTTCATTTGAATTCAATTTACACTTTCGATTTAATTTGGATTCAGTTTAACTTCTGAATACTGAATTTTATCAATCATCTTTCATTCCCAACTGATTCATATCACTATTTTAAATCAGTTTCATTTACTAATTCATTACAAATTCCAATTCATTTTATCTCAAATCGTGTTTTTCCACTTTTATTATCTTTAGTTCACTTCGAACTAATTTTACAATTTCATTTTATTTCACACGATTCAAACTGGTTTTCAATATTCAGTTTCAATTGCAGTTTTATTCTTTTGTTCATTCTCTTATTCACAATTACCATTTCACGATTTTCAATTTAACCTTCACTTAATTATTAACCTGGTATATTCCCAATACAAAATTTACTTAAGAATTTCACACTCCATTTCTTAAGTTCGATGCAAATATTCTATATACTTCTTATATTTGTTTTTAATTCATCACTTTGGATTATATTTATTTATATTAAACTGGATTTCCAATTCTATATGAATTCCATTTACTTTCATCTATAAATATTAGATTCGATTCATTTTGAACCTTACCCATTTGGTTATTCATCAATTAGTTTCACTTACTAATTTTAGTTTAATACTCCACTTTGTTTATCACAAATCAATTTCAATTCCAATTCCAATTCTATTTACTTACAAATTCGAAATGAATTTCAACATTCAATTTCACTTTCATTTAATTTCAATTGTAAATTTATTTATTCATTCACAACTTTATTTTCCACCTTATAGATTTTATTCCAATCACTTAGTCTATAAGACTTCTCAAATTCACCTTTATTCAAATTAACCCAAGTTAATTTCAATTTAAATCTGAATTTTCCAAGTTTTCAAACTTATTATTCCGTAACTATTTTTATAATATTCCAGAGTCTTTTCAACCTTTCAAAAATCATTTTTTGAAATCAATTCAAATTATCCCTTTAAATTTCTAAAACTAGCCCAGTTTTCAAACAACTTCCATTTAAAATAATTTGGCAGCAATTCCTCTCTTGGAAACTCGAAAATGAACATCGATGATGTCACGATCATCATTGAAATTATTTTCCAGCGACCTAAAAGTGTTTAGAGCTTTCATCCCTTCAAAACACTTTTCCAAAACCTTTGAAAATCATCTTCAAAATCAAAAGGGATTTAAACTTTCCAAATCTCCAAATTTCAAAACTTTCAAACCCTTTCAAAAACATTTCCAAATATTCCTTTGGAATTCCATTTCAAATTTATAAATCACATTTACAATTCTCATTTGTATATGGATTTTATTCTTAGTTCTTTGTTTATCATTTCAATTTCTTATTCAACAATAATGATAATACTTCAATATTATCAGTTTCTAACAAACAAGCAACCATATACTACTATAATAATTACGGTAAATTATTTTCTTCGTATACGAAAATAGTTTGGGTAAAAATTATTTCATTTACCCTAATTCTAAAACAATATCGCATCGAATTGTTCCATACAAGTGTTTTAGAGATTCCTATCGATAGAGTTGTACGAACTATACCGACCAGAATCCATACCACTCAACAAACCAATCATCACAATATAAAACAATTTTATATTCACTAACAAATACGCGCTCATATCTATTAGTACACTCAAACTCATTCTAGAGTACTACTGACTCTATCTCTAATGAGTAACACCCAACAGAGCCAAGGTAGTCGCTTAACCAAATGCTCTGATACCACTGTAAAGGACAGTAAATCCGTACCCCTTTGAGCTGGCAAAATTCCACAACAATTCAGCCCAAAGTGGAACAAATGTACGAGTCTTCGGGTTTAAAGAAGAAAGAGGTAGAAGAAGAAGAAAAGAAAACAACATCAGAATCTCACATTTCGCAGCGGAACAGATATAATAGATAAATGAATATCTTTAAAACAAAGAACTATATCAGTTATTACATCACATTACATTATCAGAGTGTTACAACAACAAATAGCGGAAGAGAATATAACATATACCAGTGTACGCTTCGCCATCCAGCTTGCTCCTGATCTCTACAGCATCTCTTTTTCGACTTCGCTCCAGAATAATGATAACCTGACTCTAGGCTACCCGTGCGGAAAATTATGGGCACCCAGAGTTTAGAAAAGGAACAATAAACTCCAGGTCGGTCATGGGACCGGTGTGAGATCTTAAAACAGTTATTTTCACAAAGAAAGGAAATGAAATCCGCTATGCTTTTTGGAAAATGAAACTACCACAAGGCCTCCTGCCACATACACAATGCAAACGCAGAATTGGAGGAGATTTCTCCTTATGACAGTCAAACATGCTTAATACGCAAAATCTTTTTAATATTATTATCAGTGCGTAGTGCAGAAAACATTTCGAAAGTATAATATTAATCTTAGCCAGCATAGACATTCCGAACTATGCCTACTATAGCTACCATCTAAACAGTGGTGACCACCATAAGTAAATGGCAGGTTATACAACTAAAACCGTACAAGACACGTATTAGAGTTTGGATTTCCAACAAATGGTCAGGCTAAGGAACTTCCTACTGCCACATGGGTACGCCTCTGGAGGGATGTCCCGAGAACCTACCCGGATCTCTACCAACACAAGGCCGGGTTACCTCTGTAACTAGGTAATTACTACTCGAGTATGCCTTCCCCCGGTCGTTTGCGACCTTTATCCGAGGATCCTCAACCACAAAGCAACAACCACAAAGTGTAATAGATTTGCAGCAACCACATAGGTTAAATATCTGGGCTCCATACCATGATACCAACCTTTTCCAGAAGGAAATGACATACACTAAAGGGCGCGACCCTCATAACAGTAACGCCCCACCTCTTTACCCACGCTAGCCAAGAATACTACGGTGTAGTGCAGTCAACTAGCGTGGAGAATAAGGCTGTTGAGGAGCGGCCATTAGTAGTTAGGCCTTACACTAGTATTGGTTATCTCGATAGGAGTGGTATATATATATATATTCTTTCATTGTTCGTCTCTGATTTATTTACTCCTATCGACATACCCCAATTCCAGTATAAAACGAACTACGATGGTTCATAATAGTTTAGGACAGTAAATATAATAATAACACAGATAATGTAAATGCGAAACACAGATAAAATGGAAAGTCTCATATATACAATAACTGATGTCAGTTATAATACATGTGATACATTACATATGATACAACTACAACTGTCGACACAGGAAGTTACATATACAAGTACATTAACGACTAATATACATGAATACATATCAACCTATACTATGTCACGACAACTCCCAAAAGATAAGGAAAGTCTTCATAGCTCAAACAGCAACCCAAAGCAAGATATCTACAACGTGAAATAACTCGGGTCTGACCCGAGTATTAAATTCAAAAGAAAATAATACACGGGTCAGTCTAATTCAAACTCAGTTACTAATGCGTAGAAGCAATAATAATGAAATAATGAATAGACGACAGTCACAATAAATCTCGTCTATCCGATCCTTAAATATAAAAAATCGGATAACGATAAATATAACACGTAACAGTGTTAAACAACAAATCAGCAAATTAAACCAAATCAGATTACAATTCAGAATATTGAATTGAATAAAAAAAACAGTTCAAACCATTGAAATATCAATTAAAATATTAATTCGAGTAGGGCTGCAGTACACGCACGCGTGCACTGCCTCGCCACTACAGCATATGGAATATGCAAAAGATCAATAAATCAAAACAAAATAGAATATCAATAAAAATCAATACCGTATGGCTGCAGTTCACGCTTGCGTGCACTGCCTTGACACTACCGTGATGATGTACCCAAAAACTCAATTCTGTGTGGCTGCAGTTCACGCTTGCGTGCACTGCCTAGCCACTACAGTAATGATGTACACAACCAGGCACAAGGTCAAACCCGAATTTAAAACTGGATTCAACTCAAGTGAAATTACAAAAATCAACATGTATGGATGCAAAGACCAGCTGCAACATGAAGTGAATCAAGTTCAGTAAGGAAATGCGCCAATGCAAACTCAAATAAGTATGTGCAACTGTGAAAACTGAAGTGAACAAATGTCAACAGCAATGAAAGCAACATGACCACAAGATCACACTATGCAGTGTACAACAACAAGTCCAGCAGCTCAAGTAATAAAAATCGAGTGCAGCAGTTTAAAACTTCCACCAAATGAATGTAAAATATGTACACAAATGAATGTACATAACAAACTGCGCATGAAAAAATGAATCAGAGGTGCAGCGAGAAGCAGTATAACTCAAATGAGCAAGTGCACAAGGCTGTATACAACATGAAGACACAACCGAATGAAGGTGAGAGCACCAATGATATGGCACCACAGCACAAAACAGAAAAGACACAGAGCAGCTTTAATTGAAATAATGTCAAAGTGAAATACAGTGGCCAAATGCAAAAGAATACCATGCATCAATGCAATGCATCAGTTTCTTGAACAAAGACAGTGGACAGTACAAAAGACACCAACCCATAAACCAAATGCAAAAGGTCAATTCAGTGACTCAATTCAACTGCAGCATCCAAAACACAAAGCAGTGGGGCAACTACAAAAATAGGAGGAGGGTGAGGGCACTAAGGGTATGTGTAACGACCCGCTATTTTTGACCATTCAAATCGACACTAAAACCAAACATGTCCGACTTGAATAATTCAAAATACCGAATTGTTAATTTAATTTGGCAAACTTAAAATATACAGTAAATAAATCAAACACAGATCACAGACACAGAGTAATATAATGCAGCGGAATAGAAAAAAATAGTAGTTCATGAAGCTACTATATACATCAGAGTTTAAAATGAATACATCGGAATCTCTTGAATACAGAAAAGTCTTCAGTACGAGCCGATGACTTCTCTGAACCAGTCAACTAGAAAACTGAAAGCTGAAACGATAGTTGGATCTCCAAATGAAGCTCCAATCTCCAAAGGTGAGTCTCTAATGCTGTATTACTCAGTCTGACCCGAGCGTAAAGCAAAACACAAAACACTCGAGTCAGGATTAACATTCTTATATCAATAAATTCAACTCAAATGAAATATCAACTGAAATACAATATAACTTAAAGGATGTTTGGGATTTCCATCCTCTAAGGGTCCATAGAACTATCTACAGGGTGGAAATATACACTATTACACCGTGGTCATTTACTTAATTTATACCTCAAACCCAAATATCAAATTCGCTTTAAATAATCATATTTCCCAAGATAGTATTTATATATTTTAATAATGTATACAGTAAAGTACTTTCAATTTCCTTAACTTAACAAATCGTTTCACATCAACCCGACCTTCCCATTTAAATTAAATCCAATCTCATTTTATTAGTTTAAATCTTCCTAAAATAACCACTTAAATCTATAATTCCCAAATTTGGATTTGATATCCCAATTTCCCCGTTTATTTCAATATGTTTCCATATTTTAAGTATTCAACATTTCAACTAAAATTTTCCCAATCTAGTTTTCTAAATAAAATTTCCAATCTAGTTCAAACTCAAATTTCACTAAGTTCGGTTAGTTATCTACATAACCAATTCAACTATCTTGGTTCCAAATACATACCGAACCTCTACACCATTTAATTACACTATGGTTCATAGCTTATATATAACAATTCAAATTTAACAGTTTCATATAGATTCTCGATTTTTACATCGTTATTATCTAGCCTTGAACCCTCCCTTATTTGATTCAATATCATTTTAGTGACCTTAAATTACATTTTACTCAATATTTCTTAATTTATTTAAACGTGAAATATCTCCTTCGATAAATTTCAAATTGATTTAAATAAATAAATCCTTATCTGAATACCATTAAAAATAACCCAAATTTATCTCCCAATCTTAATTGTTCAATATTATTGCAAAAATTTTCCGAATAAAATTTACATAGATATTTATCATGATTTATGTATTAAATCAAATCTTTGATTAAACTAGACATAATTAACTCTATCTTTATCATTACCCTTTATACATGTATTTAAGAATTTACATTAAATAAGACCATATATTTCTTATCACATGGTCAAGTGTTACGGATATTATCATTTCAATCCGTACACTAAATGTATACGGGTGGATAGCATTTCAACCCGTAATTCCAAATTAAATTAAATGGAAACTACTTCGGTCTATCTTTTTAACCCATTTCAATTCAAAACAAACATAACAAAGGGAACTTGCAGTGATGACAGGGATGGTGTCAAAGTAAATAAACAGGCAATAACAACAATCAATAACAATTCAATAAATAAATCAAATAACCCCGAAATAATCGTATTAATTCGCATTGCTATTTGTATGATTACTTCTAGAATCTACACTATCATTTCATGTAGATTAAAGATTATTACATTACAGTTTTTCACTTGTCGTTCCTTTTTAAATTTCAGTTTTAAACTACAACAATTAATCCAAACTACGTTCAAAAGATTTAAAGTATAAAATTTTCTATTTCTACGACAATTAAAGGGTCAAATTTAACTAATCAAATTTACATATGTCGGGGTCAGGTTTTAATAAATTAAGGTCCATCATATATAATCCGTTTAATTTGTAAACTATACTACCCAAATTAAACTAGCAACTAGTTATCACTTAACAATAAAAATTAACATCCAATTTAAACAACAATCAATCAAACAATCAATTATCAACCAATCTGTATTATTATCACATACATAATTAACCGATAATGGTTTCGGGTGTCATAGGTGAACAGATACAGATAATAACAGTCATAACAGTAAAACAACTAACAGCAGTATATTTCAATTGTCGTTTCAATTGAAATCAAATTTAATAAATAAAAGAATGTTAATCGTGAGTGATTGCTCACCTTTCGAGGCTAAAGAAGATCGACAACAGAGCAAGCTATGAATTTTGGTCACGCTCTAGAAAATCGAACAAATCCAAACAAAATCGCAAAGCGAAGTAAGAATAAAAGTGGATCTTGACGTGCAAAGCTGAAAGATAGAGTTTGATGGAAACGAATCAGAATCGTATTGATATAATCGGAAAAGAAAATATAAGTCATAAATTATTCCCTAAAATGAATTTTCCTTTAAAACATATATTTAAATAAGAGGGATATATGTATTATACTTATTCCAAATCAAAATAAATTTAAACATAAATTAAATTAATACGCTTTGTAAAATATCAGTGTATATACTCTATTTAAACAACAGACCGATGAACCAAAGATAACTAAATTTCTATAATATAAATACAGACACTTTGTATAAATTCAAACCCTTATGCACAAAAATATGTACTACTTTACCAATATCATAAATTATCATGTTATGTTTTGAAATGTTACCAACTGTACACAACTGTAAATGACAAAACCAATATATATAACACATAGACAAAGCTTTATATGTATATATACTATACGTAAACCTATTTATATAAACCGACTTATATACGTATAAACTAACATTGATTTAAATATATCATATACACATATAAAAATTAATAAATATACATATACTTTTATCATTGACCGTAAGAGAAAAACAGAGATTTTTAACTTCATATACTTACAGTACTTTATTCCATGTGTATAATCAAACAGTCTTGCTTTATATAATATAATATATGCTTATAGATATATATATATATAGCTTACCTTGTAAACATTTAAACATAGACTCAAAGAATTATTATACTATGTATACATATAGCTTACAAATCAATATTCGTAACTTATAATATACCTTGTAACCTATTACTGTAAATATGTATGCTATAAACATACTCATTTTATTAAAATAAATGTTAGTCAGAGAATCAATATGGGTTTGTCCCTTCATATCAGTATACCAATATAAAAGTACCCTAGTCTACTGCAATATTAAAATTGAAATCCTTAACATAAAATATGTGTAAACAAATGTATAAAACATGCAATCGAATACATAAAATACAAATGCAGACCTAAATTGTACCAACTTATCTAATCTAACCTTTTTAAACAAACTACATTCATCAACTAACTGAATGCATCATATATTATAAACGAAAAAAAAAAAATCAAAATATAGATAAGAGTTAAATATGTACATATATAATACTAACTTGCATCATCTACCGGCTATACAAGAAAAGGAGGGGAGGCGGAGGAGGAAGGAGTGGTTTCACGTGAAAAGTGGGGGTGCAGACATAAGTGGAGAGGTAAGAAAATAGAGAGGAGAGAAGAAAGGCTGATTGTGGAGAGAAAAGTGAATAGGAAGGGTATAAATTTGATTGAAATGGAAACGTACAGGAAATTAGAAAGGAAATAAATGAATGGAATAAAACGTATAGGAATTTAGAGAGGAAATAAATGAATGGAATAAAACGTATAGGAAATTAGAAAGGAAATAAATGATTGAAATAAAACGTATAGGAAATTAGAAAGGAAATAAATGAATGCGTAAAGGACGTATAGAATTTTGTATGTTTCAAAATCAACGATACAATTACAGCAATTTTATTATTTGGCAGGTTATAAGTTTTATATTTATTTATTTCCTAGATCTCAATTCATTGCCTATTATATTAAGCAGGTTTATTATTATTATCAAACGTTCAAAAAAATTTATCACCCCAAAATACAGAGATGACATAACAACACCTAGAAGCATAGATTTAGGAAATATTATTAAAGCAATAAATTTGATTGGATGGCACACTTTGAATTTTGAAACGGAAGGGAATTTTGAACGAAACAAAATGAATGCACTATCAACAGTCACCCTATGATATAGCTAGAATTTTAAAGCAATTAATTTTGATGTTTGTACATCACGTCATCAGTTTGAAAAGGCAAGGATAAAGGGGAAAAAAGAATGGGCAAAGAAATGTAAGCAAACGGAAAATTATAAAGGCAAAAGATAAAACAGCTAGTCTTGTTTTTTTTTTTCAATGGCGAGAGAAACATGAAGATGAATTTAGGCAAGCATATATATTAAAAGCAGAGAGGATGGAGAGGTAATAAAACTTCAATAGGAAGAAAATATATAGCTTAAATTTATTCTGTAACCGAAATCATAAAAAAAAGGAAACGAATATGTATAAAATAGGAGAAAGAATAAGGTAATATCAACTGTCAAATTCCCTGGATTTGAGCTGAGCAATTTGTTATTATTTTTGTCCAGCACGTTTCAAAGTTTTAATTGTAAAAGAAACGGAAATTGCCCATTGATTCATCAACGTGATTTAATCAAAATAAAAGGAAATGAAGAGTAACTGTCAAACGTTTTGATTTGGTGAATATTTACAGCAATTAAATAGTAAAGAAAATAAATGAGCCAATATAAAGTCAAAGAAGGTCACAAATAAATTTATTGAATACATTGAAAATGGAAACGGCAAGGTAAGCTGAATTCAAGGAATGGGGAAATCTATCCAAAGATTGAAAAATTTACTAAAGAAAATAAAAATTTGAACGGTAGGAAAAAATGATAGCTACCCACTGATTTAGACCAATTAAGGCGATTAATAGCTTGAATGGATATCACGTTCAAATTTTGAAACGGGAGAAATAAAGTCAAAATTAAAGGTACCGTTACCTCGAACAATTTATTTTAATAGAATGTGTCAGTGCATGCAGTAGAGCACACTACTATTCAATATGTACTTTTCTTCTTTATTAGTAGGTTTATCACGTAAAAAGTGAGAATTTGAAATTATTTACAAATATGAAATATTTATTAACAGGGAGTTTGATTTTTTTATTAGTATAATGATATATACGTATAGGAACTTTATGCGTTAGTTATTAAGACATATACATTTAGGCATGTCAGTTATACTATACTATATTATAATTTATTATATTATCTTATATGTATGTTTGATTTTAATAAATGTAAGTTTGATTTTTTTTTATATATATGTTTGAAACGCATGTGTATTAAATTTATTATATTTGGATTTAGAATGAAAAATTTTGTTTCAAAATATTATTATCTAAAATTTCTCAAAAATCTAATTAAGTACGCTAAATAAAACCATTAAAAATTAACAAAACTTTATGGGTCGTTACACTCTCCCCCACTCAAAACTTTTCGTCCCCGAAAAGGAAGAAGGGAGGAGAATAGAAATGACTAGAAAGATAAATAGATTGAAAGACAAGGATTAACAATTTATTTAACTATATACATTTTATTTGAAATATTTATTTGAAAACTTCATTTGAAATTAAATTTTCTTTAAATATGTTTTATTTAATTAATAACTTCAAAGATATTTATACCACTAAAATTTTATATAAAACAATGCAGTATACAAATAAGCAATATTTAAAAGATTTATTCAAAAAGGAAAGGAAGGTAGATTCCGAAAACGGAATATAGGTGAAAAATGAAGGTGAGCAGATGAGGTAGATTCAAAAGAATAGAATCGGGCACGAATAATTTATTTCAAACCATAAGAATTTAAATTTCAAATATTTATTCAAAATTTCTTTGTTGGGAAAAATACTTTTATAATAAAATACCTTTATAAATAAAATATTTTTATATCGAAACCAATTTTTCTTTCGAAAATACTTTTATAACTCAATGTTTTTACAAGTTTATCCTCGTTCTTGCAGACTCTGGTCATGCGTTGATCAGGCGCAAAGCTAGAATTCTTCAAGTACTTAGTAGACTTGTTTCAACACCCAGTGAAAATACTTGAAAACCTTTAAAAACAGATATGGAAAGTACAATCCAAACAAAACAACCAAACCAAAACCTTTGTCCGATCATGGTTCGCAGATACACAATGGTTACGCCTGGGTCCCCCAGGAAACAATCCATATCCGTAAGCTTTCTCAGCCCTGCGAGTTACGCTATGATGACTAGTAGAGTGCAGGATACACAATGGTTACGCCTGGATCCCCCAGGAAACAATCCGTACCCCTAGGCAAGACTCAGCCAGGCACTTGCGCTACTATTCGCGACCTACACAGATTGCAGGATACACAATGGTTACGCCTGGTTCCCCCAGGAAACAATCCGTACCCCTAGGCAAGACTCAGCCAGGCAATTTCGCTGTGCATTCACGAGAGAAAAAGAAACCATGGGTTACCCACGGTGGGAATACTCGAGTATTACATCCGGAAAACCGAAAATCAGAGAGAATAATATCGATAGAATGAATCCACGCTGTGGCCACAAAGCGGATATCAAGCAGAAGGCACTTTCCATATCTTTACTTGGAAAATATATATATATAGTACCTTTTCAAATACTTCCAAATATCGTACTTATATAAAGTCCATATGTATAGGATTCCTTTCTAAATCGAATACTTTTCAAATCAATAGTATATCAAAACATACTTACATAGACTTTGATTATATAAATTTTCTTTCCAAATTGAGTACCTTTCAAATCAATTGATTTCAAATCACTTTCATACTTATACAAATCCATTTTATATAAGTCCGACCACTTCCCAAATCTAGTGCTTAATTATACAAGGTTCTCAATTTCAAATCATTCAATATCAAATTTAGTTCCAAAGTCATATATGAATTCACCAAATTTCTTCCAAATTAGATATCCTAATTTCAAAGTTCCCCAAAATAATAGGTTTAGAAAATTATCCCAGTTTCCAGATTAAAATAATTCAAGTCAAACAAATTCATTTCCAAAATCATCATATAAGTGCTGGTTTTAATTTTCAATTAAATTTCAAAACCCAATATTTTCCCAAAATCAATTATACTCAAAATGGTTTCCAAATTTATAATTATCCCTTTAAAACTTTTAAACTATCTATTTTTAGTTGAAATATTCAATTTACCTTTCTGAAAACTATTATTCAAAACTATATATATATTTTTCAAAACATTTCAAACTAAATTTATATTCTTTATCAAACATTTTATACTCTTCGAAATTTCTTAGTTTTAAAATTTTAATCTCGATTTGGAAGTGTTCGAACATTCAAAATAGTTAGGAAAATCAAATTTTAAATTCAAGAGTTGAAAATCAACAATAAATCAATTATTAAATCTGAAACTCGAGGACTGAACACCGGTCTCACTTTAAATTGTTTCGAATATATATATATATCTTTTGAAAATATCAAATTATACTTCGGAATTTGAAATCATAACGGTTTTACAAAATCACTCGCATAGCGAGCTATTAAAGTGGCCCCTCCCCCACTCTGAAACTCGAAAATCAATGTCGATGATGCGTGCACTCATCACCGAAATTATTTTCCAGCGACATAAGTGAGTTCTGGACTTCTATTTTCTTGAAAACTTCTTCGAAATTTCTTCAAAATTATTGGAATTCATTTGAACTCATTTGAAACCTTTCTGATTCGGAAAAATACTTTTAAATCGTATTATTTTTATATATTTTCCAAAATCTTAAAACCAATTTCAAAATACCGGAATTCAATTCTCGAATTTCAAATTTAACACTTCAGTTATAAATCGTTTTTATATAATCAATTTCTTATAATTTTTCAAAATTTCAAAATCCTTTCAAAACCTTTTTATATAGAATAACATTTCTTATTTGATTTATCCTTATCGAAAACATTTTCACTTTTATATAAAGAATAAAATCATAGTTATCAAAATAATAATTTCGATATATAAAACAATTTCAAAAATGCAAACATACCCGATTTTCAAAGGATAATTTTAAGAATGGATTTCAAACAAAGATGGAGATTTAAATTAGAGGAACTCTAATCAATAGAATCCTGATACGAAGATAGACTCAACAAAGTTGAGAAAATCAAAATACAAAATAGAAGATGGATATATTTCTACAAATCGCGGGCGACCTTAACCGGGTCAATCGTGATTTCAGGAATATGATCGATGCGGAATTCAAAGGCAAATCGACATTCGATCGCCCGATATAGAATTCAGCATAAATAGATATAGCAGCATTGTACACCGAGGATACATGAATCTTCGGTGAATCAATGCCAACTGAAAAGGAGTTTCACCCCTTTTACAAATCATTCAGTGGAGTTATGGAATACTCCAGAATCAAACGAATATAAATAGGGAGAGACAAGAATGAATTTCGAAACTGAGGGACATTCCAAAATTCAAAGGAAATCGAGTCAAAAAGGAAGAGGTCCAACTCGAATGAAAGTGATTCTGTAAATAAATTTACCATATATGCTAAGTTTTGCCTAGAGCCAAAGCTCTGATACCAACTGTAACGACCCGCTATTTTTGACCATTCAAATCGACACTAAAACCATACATGTCCGACTTGAATAATTCAAAATACCGAATTGTTAATTTAATTTGGCAAACTTAAAATATACAGTAAATAAATCAAACACAGATCACAGACACAGAGTAATATAATGCAGCGGAATAGAAAAAAATAGTAGTTCATGAAGCTACTATATACATCAGAGTTTAAAATGAATACATCAGAATCTCTTGAATACAGAAAGGTCTTCAGTACGAGCCGATGACTTCTCTGAACCAGTCAACTAGAAAACTGAAAGCTGAAACGATAGTTGGATCTCCAAATGAAGCTCCAATCTCCAAAGGTGAGTCTCTAATGCTGTATTACTCAGTCTGACCCGAGCGTAAAGCAAAACACAAAACACTCGAGTCAGGATTAACATTCTTATATCAATAAATTCAACTCAAATGAAATATCAACTGAAATACAATATAACTTAAAGGATGTTTGGGATGTCCATCCTCTAAGGGTCCATAGAACTATCTACAGGGTGGAAATATACACTATTACACCGTGGTCATTTACTTAATTTATACCTCAAACCCAAATATCAAATTCGCTTTAAATAATCATATTTCCCAAGATAGTATTTATATATTTTAATAATGTATACAGTAAAGTACTTTCAATTTCCTTAACTTAACAAATCGTTTCACATCAACCCGACCTTCCCATTTAAATTAAATCCAATCTCATTTTATTAGTTTAAATCTTCCTAAAATAACCACTTAAATCTATAATTCCCAAATTTGGATTTGATATCCCAATTTCCCCGTTTATTTCAATATGTTTCCATATTTTAAGTATTCAACATTTCAACTAAAATTTTCCCAATCTAGTTTTCTAAATAAAATTTCCAATCTAGTTCAAACTCAAATTTCACTAAGTTCGATTAGTTATCTACATAACCAATTCAACTATCTTGGTTCCAAATACATACCGAACCTCTACACCATTTAATTACACTATGGTTCATAGCTTATATATAACAATTCAAATTTAACAGTTTCATATAGATTCTCGATTTTTACATCGTTATTATCTAGCCTTGAAACCTCCCTTATTTGATTCAATATCATTTTAGTGACCTTAAATTACATTTTACTCAATATTTCTTAATTTATTTAAACGTGAAATATCTCCTTCGATAAATTTCAAATTGATTTAAATAAATAAATCCTTATCTGAATACCATTAAAAATAACCCAAATTTATCTCCCAATCTTAATTGTTCAATATTATTGCAAAATTTTTCCGAATAAAATTTACATAGATATTTATCATGATTTATGTATTAAATCAAATCTTTGATTAAACTAGACATAATTAACTCTATCTTTATCATTACCCTTTATACATGTATTTAAGAATTTATATTAAATAAGACCATATATTTCTTATCACATGGTCAAGTGTTACGGATATTATCATTTCAATCCGTACACTAAATGTATACGGGTGGATAGCATTTCAACCCGTAATTCCAAATTAAATTAAATGGAAACTACTTGGGTCTATCTTTTCAACCCATTTCAATTCAAAACAAACATAGCAAAGGGAACTTGCAGTGATGACAGGGATGGTGTCAAAGTAAATAAACAGGCAATAACAACAATCAATAACAATTCAATAAATAAATCAAATAACCCCGAAATAATCGTATTAATTCGCATTGCTATTTGTATGATTACTTCTAGAATCTACACTATCATTTCATGTAGATTAAAGATTATTACATTACAGTTTTTCACTTGTCGTTCCTTTTTAAATTTCAGTTTTAAACTACAACAATTAATCCAAACTACGTTCAAAAGATTTAAAGTATAAAATTTTCTATTTCTACGACAATTAAAGGGTCAAATTTAACTAATCAAATTTACATATGTCGGGGTCAGGTTTTAATAAATTAAGGTCCATCATATATAATCCGTTTAATTTGCAAACTATACTACCCAAATTAAACTAGCAACTAGTTATCACTTAACAATAAAAATTAACATCCAATTTAAACAACAATCAATCAAACAATCAATTATCAACCAATCTGTATTATTATCACATACATAATTAACCGATAATGGTTTCGGGTGTCATAGGTGAACAGATACAGATAATAGCAGTCATAACAGTAAAACAACTAACAGCAGCATATTTCAATTGTCGTTTCAATTGAAATCAAATTTAATAAATAAAAGAATGTTAATCGTGAGTGATTGCTCACCTTTCGAGGCTAAAGAAGATCGACAACAGAGCAAGCTATGAATTTTGGTCACGCTCTAGAAAATCGAACAAATCCAAACAAAATCGCAAAGCGAAGTAAGAATGAAAGTGGATCTTGACGTGCAAAGCTGAAAGATAGAGTTTGATGGAAACGAATCAGAATCGTATTGACATAATCGGAAAAGAAAATATAAGTTATAAATTATTCCCTAAAATGAATTTTCCTTTAAAACATATATTTAAATAAGAGGGATATATGTATTATACTTATTCCAAATCAAAATAAATTTAAACATAAATTAAATTAATACGCTTTGTAAAATATCAGTGTATATACTCTATTTAAACAACAGACCGATGAACCAAAGATAACTAAATTTCTATAATATAAATACAGACACTTTGTATAAATTCAAACCCTTATGCAAAAAAATATGTACTACTTTACCAATATCATAAATTATCATGTTATGTTTTGAAATGTTACCAACTGTACACAACTGTAAATGACAAAACCAATATATATAACACATAGACAAAGCTTTATATGTATATATACTATACGTAAACCTATTTATATAAACCGACTTATATACGTATAAACTAACATTGATTTAAATATATCATATACACATATAAAAATTAATAAATATACATATACTTTTATCATTGACCGTAAGAGAAAAACAGAGATTTTTAACTTCATATACTTACAGTACTTTATTCCATGTGTATAATCAAACAGTCTTGCTTTATATAATATAATATATGCTTATAGATATATATATATATAGCTTACCTTGTAAACATTTAAACATAGACTCAAAGAATTATTATACTATGTATACATATAGCTTACAAATCAATATTCGTAACTTATAATATACCTTGTAACCTATTACTGTAAATATGTATGCTATAAACATACTCATTTTATTAAAATAAATGTTAGTCAGAGAATCAATATGGGTTTGTCCCTTCATATCAGTATACCAATATAAAAGTACCCTAGTCTACTGCAATATTAAAATTGAAATCCTTAACATAAAATATGTGTAAACAAATGTATAAAACATGCAATCGAATACATAAAATACAAATGCAGACCTAAATTGTACCAACTTATCTAATCTAACCTTTTTAAACAAACTACATTCATCAACTAACTGAATGCATCATATATTATAAACGAAAAAAAAAATCAAAATATAGATACAAGTTAAATATGTACATATATAATACTAACTTGCATCATCTACCGGCTATACAAGAAAAGGAGGGGAGGCGGAGGAGGAAGGAGTGGTTTCACGTGAAAAGTGGGGGTGCAGACATAAGTGGAGAGGTAAGAAAATAGAGAGGAGAGAAGAAAGGCTGATTGTGGAGAGAAAAGTGAATAGGAAGGGTATAAATTTGATTGAAATGGAAACGTACAGGAAATTAGAAAGGAAATAAATGAATGGAATAAAACGTATAGGAATTTAGAGAGGAAATAAATGAATGGAATAAAACGTATAGGAAATTAGAAAGGAAATAAATGATTGAAATAAAACGTATAGGAAATTAGAAAGGAAATAAATGAATGCGTAAAGGACGTATAGAATTTTGTATGTTTCAAAATCAACGATACAATTACAGCAATTTTATTATTTGGCAGGTTATAAGTTTTATATTTATTTATTTCCTAGATCTCAATTCATTGCCTATTATATTAAGCAGATTTATTATTATTATCAAACGTTCAAAAAAATTTATCACCCCAAAATACAGAGATGACATAACAACACCTAGAAGCATAGATTTAGGAAATATTATTAAAGCAATAAATTTGATTGGATGGCACACTTTGAATTTTGAAACGGAAGGGAATTTTGAATGAAACAAAATGAATGCACTATCAACAGTCACCCTATGATATAGCTAGAATTTTAAAGCAATTAATTTTGATGTTTGTACATCACGTCATCAGTTTGAAAAGGCAAGGATAAAGGGGAAAAAAGAATGGGCAAAGAAATGTAAGCAAACGGAAAATTATAAAGGCAAAAGATGAAACAGCTAGTCTTGTTTTGCTTTTTTTTTTCAATGGCGAGAGAAACATGAAGATGAATTTAGGCAAGCATATATATTAAAAGCAGAGAGGATGGAGAGGTAATAAAACTTCAATAGGAAGAAAATATATAGCTTAAATTTATTCTGTAACCGAAATCATAAAAAAAAGGAAACGAATATGTATAAAATAGGAGAAAGAATAAGGTAATATCAACTGTCAAATTCCCTGGATTTGAGCTGAGCAATTTGTTATTATTTTTGTCCAGCACGTTTCAAAGTTTTAATTGTAAAAGAAACGGAAATTGCCCATTGATTCATCAACGTGATTTAATCAAAATAAAAGGAAATGAAGAGTAACTGTCAAACGTTTTGATTTGGTGAATATTTACAGCAATTAAATAGTAAAGAAAATAAATGAGCCAATATAAAGTCAAAGAAGGTCACGAATAAATTTATTGAATACATTGAAAATGGAAACGGCAAGGTAAGCTGAATTCAAGGAATGGGGAAATCTATCCAAAGATTGAAAAATTTACTAAAGAAAATAAAAATTTGAACGGTAGGAAAAAATGATAGCTACCCACTGATTTAGACCAATTAAGGCGATTAATAGCTTGAATGGATATCACGTTCAAATTTTGAAACGGGAGAAATAAAGTCAAAATTAAAGGTACCGTTACCTCGAACAATTTATTTTAATAGAATGTGTCAGTGCATGCAGTAGAGCACACTACTATTCAATATGTACTTTTCTTCTTTATTAGTAGGTTTATCACGTAAAAAGTGAGAATTTGAAATTATTTACAAATATGAAATATTTATTAACAGGGAGTTTGATTTTTTTATTAGTATAATGATATATACGTATAGGAACTTTATGCGTTAGTTATTAAGACATATACATTTAGGCATGTCAGTTATACTATACTATATTATAATTTATTATATTATCTTATATGTATGTTTGATTTTAATAAATGTAAGTTTGATTTTTTTTTTTATATATATGTTTGAAACGCATGTGTATTAAATTTATTATATTTGGATTTAGAATGAAAAATTTTGTTTCAAAATATTATTATGTAAAATTTCTCAAAAATCTAATTAAGTACGCTAAATAAAACCATTAAAAATTAACAAAACTTTATGGGTCGTTACAGTATGGCACCGCACACACAAGCACAAGGGCAGACTGCAACTGAATTGCATCCACCACAAGGTCACAGAGCAATGGTTCAAACATGGAATGAACCAGAGGAATGCAACTGTTTTTAAGTGAATGGCTACAAGTATATGAAATGTACTTGTAAAAACTGGGTAGTGTAAACATATGAATGCAAAGTGCAATAGACTCAAAGAGGAATGAAACTGGGTCAAGCAAGTGCAACAACAAGTGTCACGGCCTCAACAATGAAATGGTTCTAAAATAACCATATATGAACACAGTCTCGACCAAAACAGCACCAGCCTCATCGTGAAGCTAATGCAAACACAAAAGTGCAGTGCAACTCAATGATGCAGCATTTTTAATGTGTACCAATATGCTATACAGTGAAACCAAAAGTGTACAAGTCCAACTAAAATGACCAAGGTGCTATCAAATGAACACGGTAACACTGCAGACAAATGCACAGTTGATTACATGAAAAACTTGTATACAGTGGCCAGTGAATAACTAAATGAAATTGGACCAAATTCAACTCAAATGTAAACTATATCACAACTGATGCAGAGACCATATGGATGCAAGCAAATACCTCTACTTCATGTAAATGAAAAGAGTAAAGTCAAGACTGATGCCAACAGTTAATAGCCAATGTTATGGAATTTCATAAACAAGTTCAAGTGTGCTACTGGGAAAATGCAACAATCTATGAAGGCTTGAGAAAACAGTGTTCAAGATTGAAGCTAACAAACATTAAACTTCAGAAAAGTATCAAGTTCGAACAACCCAAAACTGAGACAACAAACAATACTAATACAAGTGTGCGTGTATGTCTATATATAAAACACATACATATCTATACCCAATGCAACAACACCAGTATAAACAAGTGACCTAGGTAGTTCGAACAAAGCCAAAAGAGATTTCAATCTGCAATTAAAGGCAATGCCAAAGTCACAGTCGAAACGAGATCATAAAAAGAATCAGGGAATGCAGTTTCAAATCAAAACAATGCCGAGCCCAAACTATTTTTACAAAATCCCCTTTTTCTTCAAGTCCAAGCTCAAAGAAAACAACATAAAACTTACAGGTGCATACTGGCATCAAGTCAACACTGAAAACAATTGACAAAGTCGTAAATCAAGTTGAAGCCGAGGTCAACATAAATTCATGAAATCAAAATACCAGCAATCAAAATCGTGAGCATCAATTAATCAAGCACAAAAATAACAAGCTTGAACAAATCAGAAATCACACGAATTTGTATTAGAAGTGAGTGAAATAAATCACTCACCTTTTTCTACGAGCTCGACCAAAATAGAAGAGGCCGAGCATCTCAGAGACGAGCGAAGCCAGAGCAACCGAGGGATGACGAACGAAACCCTAATTTCAAAGTGGAGAGGAACGAACGAGGAAAAGCAACAAGCCGCCATTTATCTCGTTCGTTCGATTTTGTTTTAGGGTTTTAAGAATGAACGAAAATAATAATAGGGGCGGGTTATTTTGCTTTGCAAATTTATTACAATCCAAACAAATGAAACGTGGGTCGAGAATTCAAAGCCCAGAAAATCATTTTAACCATTTATAAAAGAATTTTAACACAATTCCAAAACTTCAATTGGTAATTAGCGAAAATATTAATCGTTTAATGTCAATTATAAACTGATGTGAAATACCGGGTTGTTACAGACTTCCCCCCGTAAAGAAATTGCGTCCTCGCAATCATAAGGAATAAATGGACAAAAGGTAACAACCATAAGAGCATATCATCACAAGATGAAGAAATTCGAAATAGGAAGTTCACCAAAGAAATCTTTTAATTTCATAAAAGAAATTCACAAATTCTGTACAATGTTTAATTATCAAATAGATAATCAGAATACAGAAATCACAAAACAACAATATCTAATCATCGATACGATAATTAGGAGACAGCAAAATCTAATTATCAACAAAGATAATTAGAAAACAAAAATCACAAGTCGCAAAATTGCAAATATCTAATTACCAAAAACGATAATTAGAAATATCAAATCAACAAATATCCAATTATCAAATACGATAATCGGAAACAACAAATATTTAATTATCAAAAACGATAATCAAATCTTAAATCACAAATATTTAATTATCACAAATGATAATCAAATCTCAATTCAATCAAATATTTAATTATCAAAAATGATAATTAAATCTCAAATATCTAATTATCAACAAGCGATAATCAGAAATCACAAATATCCGATTATCAAAAACGATAATCAGAAATCACAAATATTTCAATTAACGAGTCCGGGATTAATCGAAATAGCAAACGCACATGTCCCATAACCACGAGTTTTACTAAATCGTTTAATTCACTTCATCGTTTCCTTGAAAGTGCAAAATTGTGTATTCTAAAAATAATATTTCACGTTCTCAAACGGACAAGTCCGGTATTAAGCGAATCAGTAAAAGAAAGGGGTCATAGTCCTCGATTTTTCTGAAACGTTTAAATCGCTTCCTCATTCTTTTGAAAGCGTAAACTGTAAAATTTTTGAAAACAATTTTGATTTATATTCTGAAACAATTTTGAAAAATAACAAATTTTTAAAACACGTGATTAAAACAGCAACATCAGTAGCAATTCCGACAAGGAAATTGCACTTCTCTAAATACCGTAAAAACGGACAACAAAATCAGCATTGTGGGATAACCGCTTGAAAATCCATTTTAAAATCGACGGTTACTGAAGTTAATACATCAAAATCTCAACAAAATAACTGGCATCAAAAGATAATACCAATGAATTTTCGTTCATCAAAAGAATGTCACAAGAACCTTCTCAAAGATAGAAAAGGGATATCATACCCTAAACTTGTATTCATAACAAGTCAATGACACAAGAATTCACCAATGCACAAAAATTGATAAAACTTATCAATAGAAATCACGAAAATTGGTGAAGCACAAATTCCAGAAGACTACACAAAAAATCCAGATATCACAAAATGAGAGTATGAAAACTCAAATGGGAGTACGGAAACTCAAATGGGAGTACGGAAACTCAAATGGGAGTACGGAAACTCAAATGGGAGTATGAAAACTCAAACGGGAGCATGGAAACTCACCTACACGTGAGCATGAAAAATCACCAACACGTGTAACGCAAAGCGAGAACGAGAGCATGGAAACTCACCAACACGTGAGCATGAAAACTCACCAACACGTGTAACGCAAAGCGAGAACGGGAGCATGGAAACTCACCTACACGTGAGCATGAAAAATCACCAACACGTGTAACTCAAAGTGAGAACGGGAGCATGGAAACTTACCTATACGTGAGCATGAAAACTCACCAACACGTGTAACGCAAAGCGAGAACGGAAGCATGGAAACTCACCTACACGTGAGCATGAAAAATCACCAACACATGTAACGCAAAGCGAGAACGGGAGCATGGAAACTCACCTACACGTGAGCATGAAAAATCACCAACACGTGTAACGCAAAGCGAGACGCTATCTCATGATGGCCAACCATTAAATTTTGAAACACGAATGGTCCGAAGACCGTGGGGAGCTACCCCAAATGGAGGAGTCAGAATCACCCAGATGAAGTCTAGGCTAACCAAAAAGCAAAAAGATATGTGTGAGTGGAATCACACAAATGGTGTCTTGCCTAACCATAAAGCAAAAGGATATGTGTGAATGGAATCACACAAATTGTGTCTAGGCTAACCAGAAAGCAAAAAAGTTATGTGTGAGTGGAATCACATAAATGGTGTCTAGCCTAACTAGAAAGCAAAAAGATATGTGTGAATGGAATCACACAAATGGTGTCTAGCCTAACCAGAAAGCCAACAAAGAGACATCGCACAATTGCTAGTCTAAATCATAAAATGATCGTCATGATCAACGAGAAGTGTCAATTACACTAAGCTAGTAAATATAAAAGTTTAGCTTCATGTCCCATAACCACTTGCTTAACTTAAATATTTACGAACAAACTGTAAATCTTCCACTACTAGAAAAGGCTTCAATTCCGACAGCATAGACCGACGGCTACTGACGGCCTTTTTCCGACGGCTTCCGTCGGCGGCCGTCGGAAGCCGTCGAAAAACTGCGATTATACCTTCAGCCAAGAGCTCTTCTTCTTCCCCAAACCATACGAAAATTATTTCCAAAATCCCTCATTTTCCCTCTTCAAGCTTCCAATCCTTGATTTCGAGCTTCCGGATCCTCCACGGCTGCCTAATCAAACTCCATTACTCTTCATCTAAGGTATAATCTCTTATTTTTGTAAAAAATTCAGTTTTTACCCTATTTCTAGATTTGCATAAATTGGTAAATTAGGGCGAATTAGCGATTGCAATTGTTTCCAATAGCGTAATAGTGGTTTATAGCATCACATGGTATACCGATTTCATCTTTTATCGTGAAATTGTGAAAAACACGTATAATTTGGGGTTGTTCATGTATATGTAAATTGTTGTGTATGCCTTGATTCGGCGATTGTATACGTTATTTGGAATAAGATAAAATGATTGAATGAACTAGGAGTATTATATTGTGCACATATTTACTTATGAAATAAAAAAAATGCATTACTCCAAATTACAATTGCGTGTATTGAAAAATGATAAAAATGTTAAAACAGCCTTAAGTTGATGCGTAATACGTCGAATAACTGTGTTAAATTAATATATATTTTTGTAAATGTGAACAGTGAGTAAAACTGTATTTTTTCGTAAAATGCATGTATGTAACTGTCAAATGTCCCTTAGAGAGTTTTTGGCTCCGTCTGACGAGTGTTGTACATGATCGTTGTATAAATTGTGTTGTTGACGAAGGGTTGAAACATCTTGCAATGGGACCAAAAAGAGTGGTCAAGACATATCCAATATATTTCGTCAATGGATACAAATTTAACCCCAAAGAATACGGTGCAGAAAAATTAACAAATAATACTGGTGTATTTGTTAAAGGTAGTGACGATCCAGAAAACCATTTAAATGATTTTTATGGCGTTCTAACACAAATTTTGCAACTGACATATTTCTCAAGACCCGCGGATGAGTGCGTGCTGGCCGAAGTGGGATACCATCCCTCCGCACATCATAGAGTGCATATGGCAGGATGTCCTAGTATGTGTAATTTTTATGTTTTCCATTTTTAATTCGTTTTTGTCGTTTTTCTACCGTTTATCGTTTAAAGTGTAATCTTTTTTTAACACAGGCTGAGATAGACATCCAGACAGATGATATGCAGCTGGCACGAGCATACTGGATGAGGAAGATGCGAAAGAACTACAGGGACACGATATCTGAGGTTAAGAAATCCGGGAAGAGACCACGGTGGATGGGGAAGAGCGTGTGGCAAGCTTGGTTGAGCTACTGGGAGACGGACGAGGCGAAGGCAAGTATACTATTTTTTTTGAATTATTAATTTAACATGATTGGAAAATAATGTATCAAATTTTGAATGTACAGGTAGAGTCGGATAGAAACTCTGCAAATAGAAATAAGAATCCCGTCACTCATCGCGGAGGATCGAAGTCGTTTCAGCAGTATCGGCAGGAGTTGGTAAATTTACTGAATAATAAATGTAAATAGTTTATGCTATATGATTTTAAATGTATAATAATTGTATGTAACAATCAACTTCAGGAAGCCGAGGCACATGGTCCTGTCAGCTATATGGACGTGTTCACCCGTACGCATGCTGTCGAGCATGTTAATCCAGACGGGACTGTTTCGTACACATGGCAGGACGATAAATCCAGTAAAAGCCATGTAAGCATATTTCATTTTATTCAGTATTAGTAATTGTTTTAGTTGTCAAATTATTATGAAATAAGATATGATATTATTAATTTGTCAATGCAGGAGATGTCTATGGAGCAGCGACAGAAACTCCTTTCTGATACGGGTCGAGAGCAGCTGACGACCGATGAAGAGGACGTTATTTTTGAGTCTGTTATGAGTCCACTAGAGCATGGTCGACGATACGGATTTGGCAATTTAGCGGTAAATAATTTACTTTTTCTTAAAATACTTAAAATATGATATTTTTACCTTTTCAAAACAATAAACTTTGATTTTATTTATTTTTCAATTATTGCAGTCCAGTAGTCAGAGTAGGGGACGACGGAGTAGACCTCAGAGCGAGCTAGCACGTATAGAAGAATTGCAAACTAGAGTTCAGCAGTTGGAGGAGCAGAACCGCCAACAGGCCATGCAGACGGCACAGTTATTTGAGTACATGCAGCAGTTTGGTGGCCGCTTCCCTTCATCGGCTGGCTCTGGATCTGGAGCAGATTGATTCATTGCTTTCTGATTCGTTCGTGCAGGTATGTTTTGTTTTAGTTTAGAATGATTTGGTAGATGGAACAATTAATTGTTGATATGTATAATTATGTATAATACACTTGGTTCTGTAGCTGCATCAGGATATGCATGATTGATAGAACAGTTATTGTTAGGATTATTGTTAATGTTGGAATGTTATGTATATTTTATATTTTATTTTTATTCTAATTTTGTTTATTTCTGTGTTTATTGAATATTTTGGAGTATTGGTTTGCATGTTTGGTTGGATTATTGTTTATTGGATTGTGTAGTATTGATATTGTAGTGTTTGGAAGAGAAATGTGGTTGGAAGGCTCTATTTGCAACAGATTTTAAAAAAAAACAGCAGATTTCCGACGGCTCCCGACGGCTTACAGGTTGAAATTTCCGTCGGCTACCGACGATTCCCGGCGGTCTGTAGCTTCAGATTTCCGGCGGTTTCCGACGGCTTCCGACGGGCGACGGAAGCCGTCGGAAACCGCCGGAAGTTGTCGAAAGCCGTCGGTAATCTGTACGGCAGCCCCCATCGGTAGCCGTCGGAAGTACTGCTCCCCGACGCCGTCATTTCCGACGGCTTTTTCCGACGGCCCCCGACGGCTTTCGACGGCCGCCGACGGTTTTCAGCCGTCGGAAATCACGTTTCCCCTTGCAGTGTTCACTAGAAAATTGTCACAAAAGATTCAATCGAATAAGTCCAAGAATTAACCGACGAAGCAAACGCAAGCATTTCATACCACTCGTTTTACTAAATCGTTTAATTAGATTTCTCATACGAGTGAGGTAAAGGTTTGTATGTACTAATAGATTGGAAATTGGTTTAGGAAAAGAGCTTTGTAGTAAAATAGTTTTGAAATCGTTTGGAGAAAAGGGTTTTGATATTTACTACTAGTATAGAAAACCTTTATATTTTTAAAGTGACAATCTCAAAAATGATTGCAGAAACAATCAATCACAAGAATTCACGTACGAAGACGTGAATAGAATCCAAAGTAATCGATACTGAATCCTTCAAAAAGTATGTTCACAAAAATCCCAAAAAAAAATGTCATCAAAGTTGCTAACAAATGATAGCAACAAATTGGGGAAATAATCAAGAATCGATTAAATTTGGAAACCAAATCAATTCACTAAAATTCACATTCGAAGACGTGAATAAAATCCAAAGAATTCGATTCCAAATCCATCAAAGTAGAAATACCCAAAAACTCAAGAAATAGAAGTTATCAAAGTCGACAAAAATGACAACAACTAATCGGAAAAGAAGAATCGATTAACAATTGGAATAACGAAGCAAAACGAGCACAAATGCATAAATGACTTCAACAATAATAAAAATCAAGTCAATGCCGAAGTCAACAAGTAATGGCCACAACAGCATATAAAGAAATAACAACAAGGCACAAAGGCCAATGCTCAAGAATTCACAGTGCAAACAAATGCAATAAGCAAGTGACAGTAGTGAAAAGCTTCCACCAAGTGAATTTGAAATATGTACACTGCTAATTCGAGAAGGTAGCGGACTACCACAAAATGCAAGGAGATCAAAATAGCTTTAATTGGCCAAATTCAAACAAAATCAACGTCGGCTAACTCCATTCAAAGCCGAAAACACAAGAACAAAATCCTCATCATCAAAAACTCAACTTGAGTTCGCAAAGCAAACAGAGGCCGAAGCCAAAATACTTTCACGAAATCAAAATCAAATGCACATGAATAAACGTTAGGAATGCATACCTAACAATCAAAGATAATCATATGCAAAGATGAGAGATAAAACATCGACAAGCAGTTGTAACACATGTTCCATCTAAGTTATGTTTTATATTTGTCCTAAACCCCACGCTCTGATACCAAGCTGTGACGCCCCACCTCTATACTTACGCTAGCCAAGAACACTACAGTGTAGTGCTGTCAACTAGCGCGGAGAATAAGGCTGTTGAGGAGCGGCCATCAGTAGTTAGGCCTTACACTAGTATTGGTTATCTCGATAGGAGTGGTATATATATATATATATTCTTTCATTTTTCGTCTCTGATTTATTTACTCCTATCGACATACCCCAATTCCAGTATAAAACGAACTACGATGGTTCATAATAGTTTAGGACAGTAAATATAATAATAACACAGATAATGTAAATGCGGAACACAGATAAAACGGAAAGTCTCATATATACAATAACTGATGTCAGTTTCAATACATGTGATACATTACATATGATACAACTACAACTGTCGACATAGGAAGTTACATATACAAGTACATTAACGACTAATATACATGAATACATATTAACCTATACTATGTCACGACAACTCCCAAAAGATAAGGAAAATTTTCATAGCTCAAACAGCAATCCAAAGCAAGATATCTACAACCTGAAATAACTCAGGTCTGACCCGAGTATTAAATTCAAAAGAAAATAATACATGGGTCAGTCTAATTCAAACTCAATTACTAATGCCTAGAAGCAATAATAATGAAATAATGAATAGACGACAGTCACAATAACTCTCGTCTATCCGATCCTTAAATAAAGAAATCGGATAACGATAAATATAACACGTAACAATGTTAAACAACAAATCAGCAAATTAAACCAAATCAGATTACAATTCAGAATATTGAATTGAATAAACAAAACAGTTCAAACCATTGAAATATCAATTAAAATATTAATTCGAGTAGGGCTGCAGTACACGCACGCGTGCACTGCCTCGCCACTACAGCATATGGAATATGCAAAAGATCAATAAATCAAAACAAAATAGAATATCAATAAAAATCAATACCGTGTGGCTGCAGTTCACGCTTGCGTGCACTGCCTTGCCACTACCGTGATGATGTACAGAAAAACTCAATTCCGTGTGGCTGCAGTTCACGCTTGCATGCACTGCCTTGCCACTACAGTAATGATGTACACAACCGGGCACAAGGTCAAACCCGAATTTAAAACTGGATTCAACTCAAGTGAAATTACAAAAATCAACATGTATGGATGCAAAGACCAGCTGCAACATGAAGTGAATCAAGTTCAGTAAGGCAATGCGCCAATGCAAACTCAAATAAGTATGTGCAACTGTGAAAACTGAAATGAACAAATGTCAACAGCAATGAAAGCAACATGACCACAAGACTGTGCAGTTAATGCGCTCGGTAGATTCAAAGCGGTGGAGGTGCAAAAAGTCATAGCGGGGATACAGCGAGGATATAGCGGGATATAGCAGATGGCTCTAAAATAGCATATAAAACTCGTACTTAATGTTTTTAAAAATATATAAACAGTAATTTAATGAAAACTTATCATTCAATTGAATTATAAATAATGCATAAATAATTTTAAATAAAAATATGTGCGAATATACTTTAAATAAATGAAAAACTGTTATATAGCATAATTGAATTTGGTAGAATATTAGAGTATTTTCATTTCTGAAAATATATTAAAAATTAAATAAAATAAATTAGTTTCATAATTTTATATGTATAAATGCAATTTTTCAATTCATTTTATCAAAAAAGATATAGCGGGAATAGCGGAATATAGCGGAAATAACAGGATATAGTGGACATAGCGGGGATTAAAGCGGAAAGGCTATATTCTGGGGCTATATAGAAAAATCGTAGTGGTAGAAATCCGCTATGAGATATAGCGGGGTTGTAGTGGGGTAATAACGGGGCATTAACTACACAGCCACAAGATCACACTATGCAGTGTACAACAACAAGTCCAGCAGCTCAAGTAACAAAACTCGAGTGCAGCAGTTTAAAACTTCCACCAAATGAATGTAAAATATGTACACAAATGAATGTACATAACAAACTGCGCATGGCAAAATGAATCAGAGGTGCAAGGAGAAGCAGTATAACTCAAATGAGCAAGTGCACAAGGCTGTGTATAACATGAAGACACAACCGAATGAAGGTGAGAGCACCAATGATATGGCACCACAGTACACAACAGAAAAGACACAGAGCAGCTTTAATTGAAATAATGTCAAAGTGAAATACAGTGGCCAAATGCAAACAAATACCATGCATCAATGCAATGCATCAGTTTCGTGAACAAAGACAGTGGACAGTACAAAAGACACCAACCCATAAACCAAATGCAAAAGGTCAAGTCAGTGACTCAATTCAACTGCAGCATCCAAAACACAAAGCAGTAAGGCAACTACAAAAATAGGAGGAGGGTGAGGGCACTAAGGGTATGGCACCACACACACAAGCACAAGGGCAGACTGCAACTGAATTGCATCCACCACAAGGTCACGGAGCAATGGTTCAAACATGGAATGAACCAGAGGAATGCAACTGTTTTTAAGTGAATGGCTATAAGTATATGAAATGTACTTGTAAAAACTGGGTAGTGTAAACATATGAATGCAAAGTGCAACAGACTCAAAGAGGAATGAAACTGGGTCAAGCAAGTGCAACAACAAGTGTCACAGCCTCAACAATGAAATGGTTCTAAAATAACCATATATGAACACAGTCTCGACCAAAACAGCACCAGCCTCATCGTGAAGCTGATGCAAACACAAAAGTGCAGTGCAACTCAATGATGCAGCATTTTTAATATGTACCAATATGCTATACAGTGAAACCAAAAGTGTACAAGTCCAACTAAAATGACCAAGGTGCTATCAAATGAACATGGTAACACTGCAGACAAATGCACAGTTGATTACATGAAAAACTTGTATACAGTGGCCAGTGAATAACTAAATGAAATTGGACCAAATTCAACTCAAATGTAAACTATATCTCAAAGTGTAACGTCAGACATACATCTATACAAGTCCGTTCCGGGATCGAACAGAACCGTAGGCACTACAAAGAAGCCCTTGCAAATCCGGATATTCACTAATCACGTCCGGAATCCCCATCACAAAAGGGTGATAAAATCTCGATACCGGAGCAACCCGGTGCAGAGACATTCTACAGGTAATCCTTTTATTTTCGAAAATACCCGGTCTTCAACACCGTCTTCAAATGCAATCCCAATTCGTCGTATCATTATTTGAAATGGGTTTTATGACACAAGGTCCTCTCCCAGCTAATCCGAATAATGAGCGCTTATTTTTAAAAATAAGTGTTCAATCAGATTTCAAACAAATCACAACAAATTTCCACTTTGATCTTCTTAAATAAAAGATTCATCACAATCACAAAGGTTCGATGTGGGTTTCGAATATCCATTTGGAATTCGACTCCCGGTCGCATCGAAATTCAAATGCCATTAAAAGGCTAATATTGATAGTCAGTTACTTAACTATCAATCAACATTCACAATAATCACCAAGATTTAAAAAAAATTCCCTCAATTATTATTTACTTTCAAAACATCTTCGCAAGATATATTTTAACACTTCAACCATTTGAAAACAAATTTCAAATTACTTTCCATATTTCAATCCTTTGAAAACAAATTTCAAATCACTTTTCCTTACGCGGAATACATTTCCAAATATTTATTTCCACTGAAAATCTGCCGAGTTCAAATAATTTAAAACAATTTAAATTACTTATCCAAACGTATATACTTGGAAACATTTAAAATAAAACCATCTTAAATACTTACTTAAATATTGGTTATGAAAACATTATAATAATTATCACATATAAGACTTCAAGTCCGAACAAATTTTAAAATAAAATTAGTAGATAGAGTATAAATATTTAAATAACTATTTTCTAAATCAAATATCAATTTAATCTTTAAAATAATCCCTTCTATCCTTAATTAAATAAATATTTACTTTAAAGATTTAAAATAATTCCCAAAAATAATTCCTCCAACAATATTCTTTAAAATGAAATCTAGAACTTTTAATTTTAATTCAAGAGCTGCTTTAAAAATATACTCGGCTTTTCAGGGGAGAATTCACTTTCCATTACAAAATGTTCCATTTAAAATCAATTAATAAATTCTTTCCGATTTATTTTAAATCTGCACTTCTAATCCGCAGATTTCTTTCCATACTTAAAAATAAACTGATATTTATTTTTAAATCAAATTCCCCTTTCCTTTATAAATTTTCATTGTGAATTTAAATTTTCAAATATCCACTGATATACGATTTTCAAGTTGTTTTCCAAACATTCACTTTCCAATACCAAATCAAATTTCAAATTGATTTCTAATTTTATTTTCCAATACCGAATCAGATTTTCCAAATCGATTCCAAAAATTTATTTTAACTCCAAATTAAATCCCAAATCGATTTCTAAAATTAATTTCAACCCCAAATTAAATCCTAAATTTAATTTCTAAATTTATTTCCTTTTGAAATAAATTCTTTTATCTCTTTCAAATATTTAAAATCCGTATCTTAAATAATTTCTTGAACTATTAAACAATATTTCTCGAAATTCCTTTTATAAACATATTTTCCCATATTTTTGGAATTTATTCAATGAGTTTCAAAATAAAACTTTATCTATTTAAATTTCTTCTTTCAAAATTCTCCAATTCCTTTCGAATTGAACTTATTATAAATTTTCTACCCAAATTTCAAAATCAAATTTTTATTTATTTCTAGTATCCTACGATACCAAAAATATTTTCGGCTAAATTATAGCCTTCAACGATTTTAATCACAAATATAATCACACTAAGATTATAAAAAAATCAACACATAACATATGAAACAAATTAAATATTTGAGGAATCCAGTTGGATTCTTCCAACCTATTTCCATGCATCCATAAACGTTAGCACAACAATTAAATACCAATTCCACTTCGAGGTGGAATATCGTGGTATATGGGATTTATAAAATATCATCCGCTATTATGCGGCACATAGGGTCTCATCCGCTATGTAATATGGGAAATCAACAACTCCAAATACATATATAATACCAATTCCACTTCGAGGTGGAATATCGCGGTATATGAGTTTAATATATAATATCACCCGCTATTATGCGGCGCATAGGGTCTAAACTAATATAACTAATAATAAATCAATCATCCAAGCACACAATCAACAATTTTAAATTTAACTATCACAATTCAACAATCAATTAATAATTGAAATTTTCAATTATTAAATTTCGAGTGAGAAGATCTCACCTTTGCCTTTATTTTGCAATCCAACCCAAACCAGCCATTTCTTCCCAATTTAAAACCTTGTAACAACATTATAAGGTTTTATTAATATTTTAATTGATCGAACAATTAATTTCCGTTAGTAGATTAAATTTCAACCAATGATTCAATTTGAAAAAATAATTAAATTTTAAACTAACTTGAATAATCCGTTACTATTTAATAAATTAAATTTACTAATAATTGGATTTAAACTGATTTCCCTTAAACAATTTTTTTTCTTCATATATATATATATATAAATTAAATAAAGGAAAGAAAATACCTCAGCTTAACCCTACTGCTATAGCCCCAGTTCGAACACGACTGCACACAGAGAAGCCCCAGCCCAGAGAACCCATCACGAGTCTCACCTTCCAAGGAACATGAAACCCTAGTTGTCCCTTGAATCACGGTGTTGCCACCGCCTTCGATCGGTGACCACCCACCAAGCTTCAATACCGAACGCGTGCCCTTCTTCCAGTTCGACTGCCTTCTTCGCCATCGAGAAACCCCTTTCCTTTACCACAAATCGATGTCGTGCATCCAGGCATCACGCGTCTACGCGCTCTCGTCGTCCCCCAGCACTCCGACCAATTCTCGAGCTCGATTTATTTTATTTTATTTTTATTTGACTTCCTAAAGCATACGAAAGGAAGGGGATAATCGCAGCCATGTTTCATTTTGATTTTCGTTGGTTTGAATTTTACTGTCGGCCATTATCTTTTGATTTTTTATACTTAATGAAGATGGGAAGGGTTTCGTGGTTTTAAAATAAATGAAGAGGGGAGTTTCATGCTGTGAAAGCCAGTGTTGAATGGAGAAAAAAAGCGTACCTGAGAAGGAACCGCCATTGACTGGTCAGCAGTGTATATAATATTATTAAATTTTAAATTTTCTCGAAAACGTAGCTAAAAATCCCGACCTCCTATCGAGGCATGCCTCTAGGCGTTTATAATGTTAAACCCCTATTTCGAACGCAATTGAAAAAGCTTCGAGTCTTAATTCGATCGTATGGAGAAGATAGCTTTTTAGACTCAGTTATTTAATTGGATTCAATATAAATTTTAGCGCGTTTAAATATCGTACGGCCACACAACAACTCCGAACGCTACGGAAATTGAAATCCGATAATAATACAATATTACGGATCCCATGGAACTGGTTTCGTCGAAATCCAAGACTGTGCCTCAGAATGCTATTTTTAAATATCGATTTAAAAAATATAAATTCAAAACTAAACAAAACATTTCCAAATTAAATTCTGAAGCTTCCATTAACCTCAGTATTATCAAAATAAATTTTCTAAGACTTCAAATTATTTTTAACAAGCTAAAAATTGAAAATTCAAATTTTTATCCAACTTTAATAAATTAATTTCAATAATTAAATTGCCAAATTCATATTTATATTCGAAATTCAAATTAAACTAACCTCCAAATATTTAAAATCAATTAAATATTCCATTTCAAATGTCAAAAATATCCGGATCGTCACAAGGTGTTACATTCTCCCACCAGGAAATTTCGTCACCGAAATTTGATAAGGGTTCAATTATATAATTTCTCGTATTATGTAACGACCCTGACTCGACCTTCGGAAATCGGCACCGAATACGAAACTTGTATTCCAATGCCGCAGATCCAAACGTCGAATCTGGTTCGCCGGAGCTTATAACACAATTAAGTATAACAACACAGCGGAAGAAAAGAAATGAATACCAAGATATACAACATTCGATACAACAATGATACAATATGAATCAACATCAGAGATACAAGATAACAAAACTACAGTGGAATAACAAATGAATTAGCAGCGGAACCAAAACTTCAAACAGCAACTCTAACTCCAAAGTACCAATCCAGAAATAGCTCGGACCACCATCAATTTCACTAAGACAAGCAAATCTCGTCCAGCGAATTCAAAGACTCCAATATCCAAGATCTCCAAAGAATACAAAGAGAAAGCTGAGAGCTACTGGATCGACATCTATATCTACTATCTGAATAACCCAACTCTAGACTGCCCGTGTGGAAAATAGTGGGCACCCAGAGTTTAGGAAAGGAACAATAAACTCCGGGTCAGTCGTGGGACTGGTATGATCAAACAGAAACATTTTAATCTTTAAAAACAAACAAAAGAATTTAAATTTTGAAATCTGCAATGCTTTTAAGAAAATGAAACTACCATAAGGCCTCCCGCCACACACACAATGCAAATGCAGACTTGGAGGAGATTTCTCCTTATGATAGTCAAATATGCTTGATACGCGAAAACCATTTGATATTATTATTAGTGAATAGTGCAGAAAACCTTTCGAAAGTATAATATTAATCTTAGCCAGCATAGGCACCATTATATTATACCTACTATAGCTACCATGTTAGATGGCAGGTTCTACAACTAAAACCGTACAAGGCTCGTATTGTTTTGTTTAGATTTCCAACAAATGGTCAGGCCAAGGTACTTTCCATTGCCACATGGGTACGCCTCTGGAGGGACGCCCCGAGAACCTAACCGGATCTCTGCCAACATAAGGCCGGGTTACCTCTATAACTAGGTAACTACTACACGAGTATGTCATCCCCCGGTCGTAACCAACCTTTATCCCGGGATTCACCAACAACCATAAAGTAATAAATTTGCAGCTACCACATAGGTTAAGTATCTGGGCTCCATACCATGATACCACCTCTATCCAGAAGGAAATGAACATACCCTCAGGAGGCGCTACCCCTAAATAACTTTGCCGCATTCTTCC
Organism: Allium cepa; assembly: GCA_030765085.1. Taxonomy (NCBI): domain Eukaryota; kingdom Viridiplantae; phylum Streptophyta; class Magnoliopsida; order Asparagales; family Amaryllidaceae; genus Allium; species Allium cepa. The sequence goes on from CM060928.1 coordinate 276,380,339, forward strand.
TGTTTCGACCATTCCGGGTTGTGAAGTTCGACGAATTCTCGTCCACAAAGCTACGCTTTTCACAAAAGTCATGCTTTGATCAACAAATGATCAGCAGCACTTCGTATGCCACATTACCAAATTGGGAATGTATCACCAGTAACCATCAATTACATAACCTCTGAGCTCTTACGTTTTAGAGAAGGGTGTTAAGCTAAGAGAATAAATCTCTGCCACCAAACAGAAATGTATTCGATAAAAACCGGTTTTACATCTCAAGGTGTAACATCAGACACACAATCCATACAAGTCTGTTCCAGGTTCGAACAGAACCGAAGGCACTTCAAAAGAAGTCCTTGCAAATCCGGATAATTCCAAATCACGATCGGACTTCCCATCACAATAGGTGCTCGAATCTCTATACCGGGGATCAGCCGATGCAGAGACATTCGACAAGAAACCCTTTCATTTTAGAAAGTATTCGGTCTTCACCATCGGTCTTCAAATGCTATCCACATACGTCGTATCACTATTCGGAATGGGTTATATGACAGAAAGGTCCTTTCCCGGCTAAACTGAATAGTGAGCGCAATATTTAAAAACATATGGATATGGGATCTTAGTTAAGTCGCAATTTATTACCCAAAACTTTTCATTCAAATGGTTAAACAAATTACCACTTACAAATCTCTTAAACAAAAAGATTCATTTCAAAAACTTACAATGGTTTAAACCATTTCCACATTTAAATCTTTTAAACAAAAGATTCACTTTTAAGACCCCTTTCAACTTAAACAAGTTTCACCAATCTTTGACAAAGATTCATTTATAACCTTTCAAAATAATTCCATCTTCAAGTTGGATTAACTCATCAGGTTTTTTAAATTAAAGACTCAATCCATAGCTTTCAAAACAGTTCCCGTTTCAATCTTTTATATAAGAAAGATACACCATTTAAAATCTTCTTTAATTTCAAATTAGGGTTCAACTATCTTTTACCAAATTCGATTATAGCTTTCAAAGCCATTCCATTTCAAATTTGAAATCATAATTTTTTGGAACTCCTTTCCTTATATAAAAGCTATTATTATTTGAAAACCTCTTGTTCCATTTCGGAAAACCCGATTTTATTTGCACGAGTTAAAACCCTCAAATATAAACTTGGGTTACATTCAAATTCTCAAAGTAATACTTTCAAAAGATTTAAAATCCATATAAACACATTTATAACTTGTATAACATTTTTACGTCATAAATACCAGATCTAGAATTCAATTTCAGATATCAAATTCAGTTTAAATCAAAATTTTCAAATTTCAAATCTATATTAAGTTATTCAAAATAACTTGCAATCTTAAAACACCCTTTCAAAAGTTTTCCACTTTAAACCCAATCCATTTCCAAAACCATTTGAATTTAAAATTCAGATTCAAAATATTTAAAAATCTGTGACTTAACCGATTTCCACGTGCAATCCATATTTGTGTGTGTATAAGTGTGGTCCAGGGGTTTTACCAAAAGTGCACCGCATCAATCATCACAGATATAACAATATCAATAAGCGGTATAACTCATAACGCTTATCTTCATTCACAGATCACAGATAAAATAAATTTATCAATCACAAAGACTCATCATTATAATTCGATGTGGGTTTCGGATAACCAACTGGAATCCGACTCCCTGTCGCATCGAAATTCAAATGTTGTTTAACGGGTCAAAGGGTTTTCATATTTATATAATGGTATATTCATCACAAATAAATCAGCTCAGCACAAAGCATCATATAGCATCACATTATATATCAAATATATCAATCCGTCACATAGCATTTGACATCAATCAAACATCTACAACTAAGATGAATAATTTGGGTGGTTTTTAAATTTATCAACCACATAATTACTTTCATTAGAAGTCTTAAATCAATGATTAATTATTATTCACCACAATTGATTTAGTCTTAATTACCTTTGTTAATTAATCATTTCTAAATCAATTATCTAAGTTAATTGACCCTTAATTGTAATTAATTGAATCTTAATTATTTTTATTAATTAATTATTCCTTAATTAATTACTTTAATTAATAAACCCTTAATTATTAATTAAATCTTAATTATAATTAATTGCCCATAATTAATAGATTTATCATTCCTTAAATAATTACAACAATTGATTATTCCTTAATTAATAATAACTTCATAATCACTTTAAGTTGATTAACCTTAATTATCTTCTCTTAATTACTTTCACTAAGTAATTACTATTTTATTTAATCATTCATTAATTACTTTTATAAATTTCCTATCCTTTAATTGATAAATTTTAAAATCATAAAATCATTACAAACCTTAATGATTAATTACTATTTTATCGTTATAAATAAATCTGGTTGCTGTTAACGCTTGATATTGTGATTTACTTTTAAAATTTTATTAAGTAAAATTATTAAAACAACTTTTATAAAATTTAAAATAAATTTATTAACTCAATATCATTTACCTGAAGTTCCATCTACAACTATTACTAATTTATTCAGAAAAATAAATTTAACTTGTGTTTTAGTCAAAAACTGGGTCCCCTTGCTGTTTTTATTTACTACCCGAGTCTCCCTCAAGTCGCACCCGGGGAAAATACACACTTGCTTTGAGTTTTAGCCAACATTGACCCGAGTAAAAAAAAATTAACAAAAATTTGCCTAAGTCTTAAAATTAACCCGATACAACGCGAAAACGACTCGAGCTTGTCTTCGAGTTTTCTCCCTAATCCTCTGCGTAACACTTCGAGCAACCATCCTTCCTCCTCAACCCATCACAGCTAACACTAATTCCTTCACGTGCAGGTGCACAAACGGAATCGCCGCCGTTTGACGAAGCTCCAGCCACAAACAAGTCAATGACCATTTCCCTGAGCCCTTCTAGTACCCATAAATCCATCACTTAGACGATCTCGCAAAAGAGTCATCTGACTCCAATCTGGGTCGAAGCTCGTCCCACAAAAACACCTCGTATCGACGCCAAACATCACCAGAGGCCACGCGCCTTTGCCATGAGCTTCCCTTGTCGATCACGCACCTCCTTCAAGCAGTCTCGTCCAGTAAGATGTAGCCTTGACCACGAAATTGATCAATTTTCGATCAACGCAGAAGCATAAGCTAAAACCCTAGTTTGGTCACGAATCAAATACTCAATGTTTTATAAATTTAGGAACCATTTTTCTAGTGATCTTGATTACTAAATCTTGCTTCCACAACAACCCCGAGGCCCATAATTTCATATATCTCCGGAATTTGGCAAATCTTCACTTTCTAGAATATCCCAAATATCCCGGTGATAATTCAATGAAAAATTTAAATTTTAGTTTCAAAAATCACCATTTTTAGAGTGGATTCACATAGTATTATTGAGATTAAAATTTATGAAGTTCGAATTTCTTGAAAATTTTGAATTATGACAGGGCTTCATTTTTTAACAGGAAGAAAGAACCGTGTATATTATTTTAATTCATTACTGGCAAACATAACACAAGTTTGAACAAAAACTCCAACTTCTTTCAATTTACTTTCAGAAGAAATGAGGGAGAGAGGTTCAAATTTGTTTTGATATTGGTTAATCTTGTAAACCAAAAATTACTGTATTTATATTAGTTCCTAGTAAAACGAAATTTTCGATCTGCTTTGATTAATTTCTGAAATGTAATACAGGTTTTAAAACAACTTTTCAACTTGTTTACAATCCTTGTCAAAATCAAAGAGGGAGAGAGATTTAGATTTGTTTTATTCTTTCCAGGATGCAGACTTCAATCATCAAATGTATATGATTTAAAGTTTTAATTTTTGAAAGGTTTGCTCATTGTCTTCCTAATTTTTACGGATAATTTGCAAACCTATGGTACTCAAACATATTTCTAAATCTTAATCTTGAGTTTAAACAACATGTTTTTGTTTGAAATTCTCAACTTATAAGAGAATGTATATAGAAAAACTTTGATTTTTTTTATCAAGGACAGAGCGAGCCTCTATAAACAGACATGCGTGCTCATCATCCCCAAATTTATCAACATGCAAACATACATCGTTATATCAGTTTAAAGATCAAGTCAAAGAAGTTTTCTCACCAATCATTAGTTGCACAGGGAAGCAGAGATCAGGTCTGGAAAACCTGGAAAAAGGCAGGGCTTTTGAAAAACTGTTTTTTTTAAAACTTGCATTTGATTTTGTTTTCTGAACTTGATCTGTCCTTTACTTTAATTAAACTTGAAGTTGTAGACTCTCTTCTATCTTTGCTTTGTTTGATTGCTTCTTGTTGCTTCAGATTTCAGGTTGAATTCATGCTTTAAGTTGTTTCTTCCAGGTCTGCTTTTGATTCAGTTTTGTTTTAAAGCCTCCAGATTTAACTTGCTTACTTGAATTCATTCAAGCTTTAATTTTGTTTATATTTTGATCAGGTTTTGTTTTCAGTTTGGTTTTGCTTTGTTCCTGATGCTTTTTGAAATGTATTCAGGTTTCAGGTTGAAGCTTTTGTCTTCTTTAAATTTTAACTGAAAATTTTATTTTCTGCTTTCTCTTTGTTTTACACTTGTTGATTGTTTAAGTTAATATTTTACAAATGTCATTTGTTACTTTACATTTTAAAAGAAAATAGATTTAAATTTATGAAACATTTTTTTTTCCGCTTGTAATAATTTGTGAACGCTTGTAAACTTCTTTATCAAAAATGCTTACACTTGTTTACATTTGTAAAAAAAAGGAGATTTATGTTTAAGTCCCTAATGTGAATTATTTGTATTAAATTATTTTATATTCACATATGTATTTTATTCAAGTTATACTTATTATGTTTTAAATGTTAAAACAATTATTTAATACTTTCTTATGTATTATTTATACTTATACAAATTAAAGAAAAATGGTTTTGAAATTAAAATTACACATTACTAATAAATATTTATAAGTTAGTGAATAAATTTTTTATTTTCAATACATTTTTATTTTTAAACTTAAGATATCAAACTTATTTCAAATATATTAACATTTGAATTTTCAAATTCAAATCTCAAATTAAATCTATTTATAAAATATTCACTTTTGAATTCCAAATCATTAATCTTTATTTTTTTTAAAGATAAAAACATTTATTTTCTTATTAATGAATCAAGTTATCAATCTTTATATATATATTTATTCATTCAAAATTTCAAATTAATCCTCAATTAAATTTGTAATTAAAATATTATTCAAAATGTTTATTTCAGAATTTCCAATTAAAAATTCTATTTACATTCATTTACATAAATAAACAAACAAATATATATTAAATTTTTGGAAAACACCCGTGTAAATCATAATTAAATTCCAAAAATTAAATTTATTTCCAATTTAAATTTGATTTAAAAACGGATGTTACAGATTCCCCTGTTAGGAAATTTCGTCCTCGAAATTTGAAAGGGAGACAATCAAGAACAGATGAAAGACAGAGAAATATTTTTCCGATAAAATTGAATATCTATTCTGCATTTGGCTTACCAAATCAGAATATCAATAATAGATACAAGAGTGAATCAAGATACTCGGGTCATCAGATCTACGAGTACACAGGGGTATTGATTAGTTCTAAGGACAACTAACTCCTCGTAGAATATATCCAGGACCCAATAGAATAAACAGATATATGGGTGCAATCCAAATCATTTAGTTTAAACAACCATAATATATCTATCAACCATAACAACCAAAGCAAACAATTTACCCAAACAAACAATTCTGACCCATCTGGAGTTTGTGTCCCATGCAAAATCAAAGCTTCTTCTTGGAACTGCCAGGTATCATCAAAGGATTGAAAGACGAATCAAAGGAGATTGATAGAGAAAGTTATTTCCGCTATTGTAGGGTATCGACCATTTGTAGTTGTACTCCCCTGTCCCCTATCTCGTCCTCTTCTTGCACTCATACTCACTATCAGTGGATTGAAAGAGAATCACTGAGGCATTTGAACGGATATCTTAGGGATATACTCATTCTAGGGTATACTTCACCTTATCTCTAAGGAGTTACTCAATGTGTTATACTCATGAGATAAAGTTTCAACCTTCGGCTCTGATACCAAATGTAACGACCCTGACTAAATCGGCACCGAATACGACACTTGTATTCCAATGTCGCAGATCCAAACGTCGAATCTGGTTCGCCGTAGCATATAACACAATTAAGTATAACAACACAGCGGAAGAAAAGAAATGAATATCATTGATATACAACATTCGATACAACAATGATACATATGAATCAACATCAGAGATACAAGATAACAAAACTACAGCGGAATAACAAATGAATTAGCAGCGGAACCAAAACTTCAAACAGCAACAGCAACTCTAACTCCAAAGTACCAATCCAGAAATAGCTCGAACCACCATCAATTTCACTAAGACAAGCAAGTCTCGTCCAGGGAATCCAAAGACTCCAATATCCAAGATCTCCAAAGAATACAAAGAGAAAGTTGAGAGCTACTGGATCGATATCTATATCTACTATCTGAATAACCCAACTCTAGACTGCCCGTGTGAAAAATAGTGGGCACCCAGAGTTTAGGAAAGGAACAATAAACCCAGGTCAGTCGTGGGACTGGTATGAGCAAACAGAAACATTTTAATCTTTAAAAACAAACAAAAGAATTAAAATTTTGAAACCCGCAATGCTTTTAAGAAAATGAAACTACCATAAGGCCTCCCGCCACACACACAATGCAAATGCAGACTTGGAGGAGATTTCTCCTTATGATAGTCAAATATGCTTGATACGCAAAAACCATTTGATATTATTATTAGTGCATAGTGCAGAAAACCTTTCGAAAGTATAATATTAATCTAAGCCAGCATAGGTACCATTATATTATGCCTACTATAGCTACCATGTTAGATGGCAGGTTCTACAACTAAAACTGTACATGGCTCATATTGTTTTGTTTGGATTTTCAACAAATGGTCAGGCCAAGGAACTTCCCATTGCCACATGGGTACGCCTCTGGAGGGACGCCCCGATAACCTAACCGGATCTCTACCAACACAAGGCCGGGTTACGTCTATAACTAGGTAATTACTACACGAGTATGCCATCCCTCGGTCGTAACCAACCTTTATCCCGGGATTCACCAACAACCATAAAGTAATAAATTTGCAGCTACCACATAGGTTAAGTATCTGAGCTCCATACCATGATACCACCTCTATCCAGAAGGAAATGAACATATCCTCAGGGGGCGCTACCCCCAAATAACCTTGCCGCGTTCTTCCTGTTTAGACCATTCCGGGTTGTGAAGTTCGACGAAGTCTCGTCCACAAAGCTACGCTTTTCACAAAAGCCATGCTTTGATCAACAAATGATCAGCAGCACTTCGTATGCCACATTACCAAATTGGGAATGTATCACTAGTAACCATCAATTACATAACCTCAGAGCTCGTACGTCTTAGAGATGGGTGTTAAGCTAAGAGAATAAATCTCCGCCACCAAACAGAAATGTATTTGATAGAAACCGATTTTTCATCTCAAGGTGTAACGTCAGACACACAATCCATACAAGTCTGTTCCGGGTTCGAACAGAGCCGAAGGCACTTCAAAAGAAGTCCTTGCAAATCCGAATAATTCCTAATCACGTCCGGACTTCCCATCACAATGGGTGCTCGAATCTCTATACCGGGGATCAGCCGATGCAGAGACATTCGACAAGAAACCCTTTCATTTTCGAAAGTATCCGTCTTCACCACTGGTCTTCAAATGCTATCCACATACGTCGTATCACTATTCGGAATGGGTTATATGACACAAAGGTCCTTTCCCGGCTAAACCGAATAGTGAGCGCAATATTTAGAAACATATTGATATGGGATCTCAGTTAAGTCACAACTTATTACCCAAAACTTTTCATTCAAATGGTTAAACAAATTACCATTTACAAATCTTTTAAACAAAAAGATTCATTTCAAAAACTTACAATGGTTTAAACCATTTCCACATTTAAATCTTTTAAACAAAAGATTCACTTTTAAGAACCCTTTCAATTTAAACAAGGTTCACCAATCTTTGACAAAGATTCATTTATAACCTTTCAAAACAATTCATCTTCAAGTTGGATTAACTCATCTGGTTTTTTAAATTAAAGACTCATTCCATAGCTTTCAAAACAGTTCCTGTTTCACTCTTTTATATATGAAAGATACACCATTTAAAATCTTCTTCAATTTTAAATTAGAGTTCAACTATCTTTTACAAAATTCAATTATAGCTTTCAAAGCCATTCCATTTCAAATTTGAAATCATAATTGTTGGAAATCCTTTCCTTATATAAAAGCAATTATTATTTGAAAACCTCTTGTTCCATTTCGGAAAACCCGATTTTATTTGCACGAGTTAAAACCCTCAAATATAAACTTGGGTTACATTCAAATTTTCAAAGTAATACTTTTAAAATGATTTAAAATCCATATAAACACATTTATAACTTGTATAACATTTTTACGTCATAAATACCAGATGTAGAATTCAATTTCGGATATCAAATTCAGTTTAAATCAAATTTTTCAAATTTCAAATCTTTATTAAGTTATTCAAAATAACTTGCATTCTTAAAACACCCTTTCAAAAGTTTTCCACTTTAAACCCAATCAATTTCCAAAACCATTTGAATCTAAAATTCAGATTCAAAATATTTAAAAATATGTGACTTAACCGATTTCCACATGCAATCCATATTTGTGTGTGTATAAGTGTGGTCCAGGGGTTTTACCAATAGTGTACAACATCAATCATCATAGATATAACAATATCAATAAGCGGTATAACTCATATCGCTTATCTTCATTCACAGATCACAGATAAAATAAATTTATCAATCACAAAGACTCATCATTATAATTCGATCTGGGTTTCGGATAACCAACTGAAATCCGACTCCTTGTCGCATCGAAATACAAATGTTGTTTAACGGGTCAAGGGGTTTTCATATTTATATAACGGTTTATTCATCACAAATAAATCAGCTCAGCACAAAGCATTACATAGCATCACATCATATATCAAATATATCAATCCGTCACATAGCGTTTGACATCAATCAAACATCTATAACTAAGATGAATAATTTGGGTGGTTTTTAAATTTATCAACCACATAATTACTTTCATTAGAAGTCTTAAATCAATGATTAATTATTATTAACCATAATTGATTTAGTCTTAATTACCTTTGTTAATTAATCATTTCTAAATCAATTATCTAAGTTAATTAACCCTTAATTGTAATTAATTGAATCTTAATTATTTTTATTAATTAATTATTCCTTAGTTAATTACTTTAATTAATAAACCATTAATTATTGATTAAATCCTAATTATAATTAATTTCCCATAATTAATAGATTTATCATTCCTTAAATAATTACAACAATTAATTATTCCTTAATTAATAATAACTTCATAATCACTTTAAGTTGATTAACCTTAATTATCTTCTCTTAATTACTTTCACTAAGTAATTACTACTTTATTTAATCATTCATTAATTACTTTTATAAATTTCCTATCCTTTAATTGATAAATTTTAAAATCATAAAATCATTACAAACCTTAATGATTAATTACTATTTTATCGTTATAAATAAATCTGGTTGCTGTTAACACTTGATATTGTGATTTACTTTTAAAATTTTATTAAGTAAAATTTTTAAAACAACTTCTATAAAATTTAAAATAAATTTATTAACTCAATATCATTTACCTGAAGTTCCATCTACAACTATTACTAATTTATTCAGGAAAATAAATTTAACTTGTGTTTTAGTCAAAAACTGGGTCCCCTTGCTGTTTTTATTTACTACCCGAGTCTCCCTCGAGTCGCACCCGGGGAAAATACTCACTTGCTTCGAGTTTTAGCCAACATTGACCCGAGTAAAAAAAAATTTAACAAAAATTTGCCTAAGTCTTAAAATTAACCCGATACAACGCGAAAACGATTCGAGCTTGTCTTCGAGTTTTCTCCCTAATCCCCTGCAGAACACCTCAAGCCACCAGCCTTCCTCCTCAACCCATCACAGCTGACACTAATTCCTCCACGTGCACGTGCACAAACGGAATCGCCGCCGTTTGATGAAGCTCCAGCCACTAACAAGTCAACGACCATTTCCCTGAACCCTTCTAGTACCCAGAAATCCATCACTTAGACGATCTTGCAAAAGAGTCATCTGAATCCAATCTGGGTCGAAGCTCGTCCCAAAAAAACACCTCGTATCGACGCCAAACATCACCAGAGGCCACGCGCCTTTGCCATGAGCTTCCCCTGTCGATCACGCACCTTCCCCAAACAGTCTCGTCTAGTCCGATGTAGCCTTGACCACGAAATTGATCAATTTACGATCAATGCAGAAGCATAAGCTAAAACCCTAGTTTGGTCACGAATCAAATACTCAATGTTTTATAAATTTAGGTAGCATTTTTCTAATGATCTCGATTACTAAATCTTGCTTCCACAACAACCCCGAGGCCCATAATTTCATATATCTCCAGAATTTGGCAAATCTTCACTTTCCAGAATATCCCAAATATCCCAGTGATAATTCAATGAAAAATTTAAATTTTAGTTTCAAAAATCACCATTTTTAGTGCGGATTCACATAGTATTATTGAGGTTAAAATTTATGAAGTTCGAATTTCTTGAAATTTTTGAATTATGACAGAGCTTCATTTTTTTACAGGAAGAAAGAACTGTGTATATTATTTTAATTCATTACTGGCAAACATAACACAAGTTTGAACAAAAACTCCAACCTGTTTCAATTTACTTTCAGAAGAAATGAGGGAGAGAGGTTCAGATTTGTTTTGATATTGGTTAATCCTGTAAACCAAAATTACTGTATTTATATTAGTTCCCAGTAAAAAGAAAATTTCGACCTCCTTTGATTAATTTATGGAATGGAATACAGGTTTTAAAACAACTTTTCAACTTGTTTACAATCCTTGTCAAAATCAAAGAGGGAGAGAGATTTAGATTTGTTTTATTCTTTCCAGGATGCAGACTTCAATCATCAAATGTATATGATTTAAAATTTTAATTTTTGAAAGGTTTGCTCACTGTCTTCCTAAATTTTACGGATAATTTGCAAACCTATGGTACTCAAACATATTTCTAAATCCTAATCTTGAGTTTAAACAACATGTTTTTGTTTGAAATTCTCAACTTATAAGAGAATGCATATAGAAAACTTTGATTTTTTTTATCAAGAACAGAGCTAGCCTCTGTAAACCGACATGCATGCTCATCATCCCCAAATTTATCAACATGCAAACATAAATCATTATATCAATTTAAATATCAAGTCAAAGAAGTTTGCTCACCAATCAATAGTTGCACAGGGAAGCAGAGATAAGGTCTGGAAAACCTGGAAAAAGGCAGAGCTTTTGAAAAGCTGTTTTTTTTTTAAACTTGCATTTGATTTTGTTTTCTGATCCTGATCTGTCCTTTACTTTAATTAAACTTGAAGTTGCAGACTCTCTTCTATCTTTGCTTTGTTTGATTGCTTCTTGTTGCTTCAGATTTCAGGTTGAATTCATGCTTTAAGTTGTTTGTTCCAGGTCTGCTTTTGATTCAGTTTTGTTTTAAAGCCTCCAAATTTAACTTGCTTACTTGAATTCATTCAAGCTTTAATTTTGTTCATATTTTGATCACGTTTTGTTTTCAGTTTGGTTTTGCTTTGTTCCTGATGCTTTTTGAAATGTATTCAGGTTTCAGGTTGAAGCTTTTGTCTTCTTGAAATTTTAACTGAAATTTTTATTTTCTGGTTTCTCTTTGTTTTACACTTGTTGATCGTTTAAGTTAATATTTTACAAATGTCATTTGTTACTTTACATTTTAAAAGAAAATAGATTTAAATTTATGAAACATATTTTTTTTGCCACTTGTAATAATTTGTGAACACTTGTAAACTTCTTTATCAAAAATGCTTACACTTGTTTACATTTGTAAAAAAAATAAGGAGATTTATGTTTAAGTCCCTAATGTGAATTATTTGTTGTAAATTATTTTATATTCATATATGTATTTTATTCAAGTTATACTTATTATGTTTTAAATGTTAAAACAATTATTTAATACTTTCTTGTGTTTTATTTATACTTATACAAATTAAAGAAAAATGGTTTTGAAATTAAATTACACATTACTAATAAATATTTATAAGTTAGTGAATACAATTTTTATTTTCAATACATTTATATTTTTAAACTTAAGATATCAAAATTATTTCAAATATATTAACATTTGAATTTTCAAATTCAAATCTCAAATTAAATCTATTAATAAAATATTCACTTTTGAATTCCAAATCATTAATCTTTATTTATTTTAAAGATAAAAACATTTATTTTCTTATTAATGAATCAAGTTATCAATCTTTATATATATATTTATTCATTCAAATTTTCAAATTAGTCCTCAATTAAATTTGTAATTAAAATATTATTAAAAATGTTTATTTCAGAATTTCCAATTAAAAATTCTATTTAAAAATTATATTTACATTCATTTACATAAATAAACAAACAAATATATATTTAAATTTTGGAAAACACCAGTTTAAATCATAATTAAATTACAAAAATTAAATTTATTTCCAATTTAAATTTGATTTAAAAACGGGAATGTTACATATTAATCACCTCCATTTTGTGTACATCCAATTTTGCAACAATCCGTGCATAGTGCAAAGTGCAATACATCATAAAATATATGCATGTACAAGAATTTCTATACAGTACATATGAATGCTTTTTCTTTAGAAATTCCTTTTAAAACACGATGCACACATCCTAAATATACTTGCAATTTCTATACGAATGCAATCTTTTGAAAACTCAAAACATTTTTCATTCAATTTTTTCACACTCCTACTGATTAGGAGCATAGTTCAACAAAAAAATTTACGTTCAAACCTACCACACAACTTTTAATTTTCGAATTAGAAAATTCTAATTTTCCAAATTCGATTTCTTATTTTATAAAGAAGGTGGAAAATGGAAAAACTTCATATTTCTCTGATTTTCTTTTGCGCACATCTTCCTCCGTAGTTGGGATTTAGGCTACTATTCTTAAAAAAATATTTATTTACTTCCCCAAGCACAGTTTACGTAAGAAAATATCTCTTTTTAAATTCTTCTGTTGACGTTTCTATCGTTTTATTTAAATTTGTTATTTTTCTTTTAGTTATCTTATTCTGCTTTTACTCTCTCTCTCTCTCTATTTTATACAGGAACTAAACACAGCTATCATCTAGGCCAAGGAGGTCTTGGACCATGTCCACTTTGACACAGAAAGATCCTACTCTAGGAATCCAAGTAACTCATATGCTTCTCCTACCGCCTATTACTTGTTACAAACTTACGCTGTATTACTCATGACAAATAAGATCTATTCGTCTCTTCTATTCCATGTTAAAAAAGAAATAACTAAGTCTCATTTACTGCAACGGATAAGGGTTTCAACCTATATAGTCTCTATCTAAAAAAACTATGCTTGGGGAAATTTTCTCTTTACCTTTCATTTTTCCCCAATAAGGTCTACCTATCCTAACCACGTGTATCTTATCATCTTACTAATATCATTTCACTATTGTTCTATAGTCTGCACACATGAAGTAACATTTCTAAGTTTCACTAATGTCCAATACACCTTACGGGAACTTTTATTATTACTAAGAGTAATTGCTGCTATAACCTTTTACACTTTCCGTTACCCATACGAAATAATTCCTATCTACTCCATATTTAAAAATCTGATTTGGTTTGGTATTTATCAATTTTTCTTCAAAAATTAAAACTTCTAAATTTTATCTTTTAAAAAACTTATTTACTTTTCCACCAAACCATTTTTTTAAACATGTTTTGCTTGTTCTTAAACATTTTTATTTTTTCTTGACTTTAAAAAAATGTCCTCAAATGTTTTCAAAATGTCCTTCTTTTTTTTAATATAGATTTTCAAATTTACTAAAACTGGGGTAAATAAGAATAATTATTTTATCAAAAATATCTTAACTTTCCTATTCTTCCAATTACTTAACCTTGAAGGAGTTACTAATTTACCACACTTAATGGTTTTATACGTTAATGTATTGGAATTACTTTCTCCTATGAGAAACCATAACGCTAAAACCTTTTATGAATCCTTCAAAGGAGGATTTCATGTTTATGTGAAATTATAAGGAATTTATTGTATATTTTATTGAAATAAGCTATACAAAATATGGTGCTTTCCATACCTTGTACATCTCTTTCAGGTATTCCTTATAGCTTGCATGAAACATCTTTATTTGTGATTCAAAGAAAATTATATCATTATTCATTTCTGTAACAACCCAATTTTTCGATGTGCCAAAAATAGACATTTATACGTCCACTGTATCAAATGCCGAACAATCAAATGCCGGAAAACCAAACCATTTGGGTTAAAGAAGAAAGAGATAGAAGAAGAAATAGAAACAATATCAGAATCTTACCAACGCAACGGAATAAAATATAATAGATAATAACTGATCTTTACACAAAGAAACTATATCAGTTTTATACATGCATCATCAGAATACAACATCAGAGTTCAACAACATCTATATCACACCACTGGACAGTTATATTAACTTGTCCTTACCAAACTGACAATATAACTTACAACATGGTGGAATTATACATCTATATAACTTACAACATGGTGGAATTATACATCAAGTATAATAAATATCTCTAAAGGAGATAACACAATCATCTAATCAAAAGATGAACCATATGATAACAAAACAAGCCTCATATCATCCGCAACACAATAGACAAAGGATAAGAATATCCCAAAGCAAACCATAAAGGCAATAACAAATACCAATGAAGGTAACACAAGTTCCACAAGGTAATCGCTACATATCATGCGGCTCAAAAAGACCAACACCGAAGGGCGATGCCTAGGGAATATACATATGAATGAAACATCAGAAAATCTGCTCGAGCTCAGTACTGTATAAATAAGGATCCATGAGCCCGAAGACTCCAAACCCAATATCACCCATGCGGCTCATAACGACCAACATCGGTAGCGATACAATAGGGCAACAAACCCGAAGGCACAAACCCGAAGGCACATACCCGAAGGAAACAAACCTGAAGGGGACAGTCTGAAGACACTATCCCAAAGGCAACAAACCGTAGTGGTGAAGGTCGAAGACCCAGTACTGGACACCACTAACTGGCGGAATGTGTCATAACTCTCAAAAAGGAATTCGAAAAGTGGTAACGTGAGTCCCATAACCACTCGTTCGCACTAAACGGTTTACTATCCGTTAGTTAATTTCACACTCAAAGCAGTACAAAGTTCACCTCATATCATCGGTAAACCAAACCCGAAGGTCAAAACGATCAACTGAATAGGTCGGGGATTAATCGGAAGGATAAACGCACAGATTCATGGTCCGTGTTTTGCCCAACCATTTAATCACCCTTCCACTTCGTTCGAAGTGCGAAATTGTGCGTGTGTTTTAAATAGAATTTATAAATCGGAGAAGCGAACTTTTAATACGATTTGAAGAAATCATTTATGAAAACCCGTGAATGAATTCAAAAAGGAATCATCAAGGTCAAATATGCATAAACAACTAATTGGAATCAATATGCATCGATCAAATTTGGAAAACTAAACGAACAAAGCAATTTGGCAATAGATAGCATATTCGGACGTCTGAAAGAAGGGATTCAGACGTCTGAATCTGGAATTTAATTTGTTTTCCAGAACAGAATTCAGACGTCTGAATCCAAACTTTCAAACGTCTGAAATAGGCATTATTTTGCCTATTTCCTTTCTGGTTGAAATTTAGCACTTTCAGACGTCTGGAATATAAATTCAGACGTCTGAATCTGGGAATTAATTCCTTCCCCAGAACAATATTCAGATGTCTGAAATATGGTTTCAGACGTCTGAAACTTGGTGGTCAGACATTTCCTGAACCTAGGCCATCTATGGCCAAACAAATCGAAAGCAATCGGATGCGTATTGATTATGGGCTTGCGTCAAACGACTAACCAACCTTAACGACACACCCAAACACTCCGAACAACATAAACATCAACCATATAAGGTTTTACATAGATTTGGCTTCAAAAATCAATATTTGGCAATTTCACCAAAACAATCCAAATCGAAAGTAAATGAACATGAACAAGTGTTAGGAATTCATACCTAACATCAATGATATCAAAAGAAGTAGATGTGAGTTCAAAACTCACATTTTATCTCAAAACAAGAATAGAGAAGCTCAATAGCAAAGAAAACAACCAACTACTCTCCACTTCAACTCTACTAGCTTCAATCTAAGAATAAAACAAGTATTTCCTAAGTTTGGTTTAGGAAATTTTCTGAAATTGAAGGAGAAAGAGAGAGAGAAGATGAAGAGAAGGCTTACCAATAGCTTTACTTTGATTTTGGAGCAAGAATTCAAGTTTGCAAGGTAAACTAGGGCTTGCAATTTCTATTTCCCTTTCCCTTCCACCATTTTCAGTTTGCTTGAGTTTAGAAGATTGGAATGAGAGAATGGAGAGGAAAGGGACTGAGTTAGGTTATTAAACTAACAAATTGGCTGAACCCAACCCAAAACCCAACTAGAAAAAGTTGCAAAATTCAACTTACTCCAAACATATCAAAGCTTATACTCAAAAAGGTCGCAAACGCCATTTTGGACTCAATGGAAATGGTCCTAATTCGGCCATTTGCAAAAAGTAACTTTTTGGGCCTAAATCCGACTAACGACGCTATATTTAAATAAAACATTTAAATACAAAATCGTTAAATATGCGGGTTGTTACACTGTCGATGTTCTGAAAGCATTCATCCATACAAGTCCGTTCCGGGTTCGAACGGAACCGAAAGCGCTACTCCTACTACATCCACTTTTGGAATCACCCTCGGGATTAGTAGCGATTAGCCCTTGCACTTCACTTGTAACAACCCGCATATTTATCGATTTTTATATTTAAATATTTTATCGATACTTGAAATTTGGTCCGAAAAGCTACTTTTTGCATACGGTCGAATTAGGACTCGGGACCCCTCCCATTGAGTTTAAAATGCCGTTTGCGACCTTTTTGAGTATAAGCTTTGATATGTTTGGAGTAAGTTGATTTTTGCTACTTTTTACTTAGGGTTTTGGTTTGGGCTGAGCCCATTAACCCCACTTAACTCAGTTCCAACCCTCTCCTCTTCATTCACTTCCTTTCTATTTTTCCTTTTACTCAAGCTTCCAAGCCCTAGTTTTCTTATGCAAATCGAACTCTAGCTCCAAACTAATTGAAGAACCCATTGGTAAGCTTCTCTTTTTCTTCTCCAACTCATTCTCTTATCAATTTTAGAAATTCCTAAACCTAATTTTGGGAATGTTCTTCTTTTAAGCTTAGAATCAAGCTTCTTGAGTTGGATTTGAAGAGTGGTTGATTCTCTTTTGCTTTCAAGCTTCTTATTCAATTGTTTAGGTTCAAAGGTGAGATTTTCATCTCACATCTTAGTATATAGTTATCTTCGATTGTTAGGTATGAATTCCTAACGCTTATTCTTGTGCAATTGCTTTTGGTTTGGATTGATTTGGTGAATATTCCAATTTTTAGTGTTTTGGGTTCAAATCTTTAAAAATCATAACTTTGATGTTTGAATGTGTTTTTGGTGATGCAACGAAGAGCTCATAGGGCCGGGTAGTCGATAGGCATAAATCCTTAGTGCCGTTGCTCGAGCGGTTGCAAATTGGTCGAGATTGGCCATTGTATTAGGTGGGCTGGGAAGGGACTGGCAACAGGTCCGGTCGACCGAGCTCTGCTGCCGGCCAACCGACCTGCTTCCAAAGTGCATAAGCACTTCTCTATTTATGGTCCGGTCGACCAACTATAGGGTTCGGCCGACCGACTTGCTTCCCGAGAATTTTTGAGAACAGGGTCCGGTCGACCGAGCTCTGTAGCCGGCCGACCGACCTGATGTAATTTTGCCTACTTCGCCTAATTGTTTGAATTTCCAACTTTAATCGATTCGTGTTGTTTTCTATTTGTTGTTATCATTTATTATGACCTTGATGACTCCTTTTTAGGGATTTTTGAATATCCATTTCGATGGATCCTTTATCGATTTCTTTGGATTTTATTCACGTCTTCGTATGTGAATTTTTGTGATTGATTGTTCCTACAATATTGTTTGTGATTTGTCACTTTAAAAATATAGAGGTTTCTATACTAATAGTAAATATCAAAACTCTTTCTTCAAATGATTTCAACACTATTTTATTATAAAGCTCGTTTCTTAAACCGTTTTCCAATCTATTAGTATATACAAACCTTTACCTCATTCGTACGAGAAATCTAATTAAATGACTTAGTAAAACGAGTGGTATGAAACACTTGCGTTTACTTCGTCGGTTAATTCTTGGACTTGTTCGATTGAATCTCTTGTGACAATTTTCTAGTGAAGATCTACAGTTTGTTCGTAAATATTTAAGTTAAGCAAGTTATTATGGGACATGAAACTAAACTCATATATTTACTAGCTTAGTGTAATTGACACTTCTCGTTGATCATGACGATCATCTTTGTGATTTAGACTAGCAATGTGCGATGTCTCTTTGTCTGCGAGGGAGACTAAACCCCGTTTTGTGGAGTTTCGACTCAAATTGGTGGGGTAGCAACCCATGGTCTTCGGGCCGTTTGTGGAGCTTCGGCTCAATTTGTGATGGTTAGCAACCATGGAATTAGCGTTCCGTTTGTGATACACGTGTTGGTGAGCTTTATGCTCCCGTTTGTGACAGGCCTTTTTCCCCCTTTTGTGATTTCTGGATTTCTTGAGATGATTTCTAGAATTTGTGCTTCACCAATTTTCGTGATTTTCATTGATAAGTTTTATCAATATTTGTGCATTGGTGAATTTGTGTGTCATTGAATTTTGTGATTGATATTGATATAATCGTCAATATTTATGGTTTGGTGAACAAAATAAGGGTATGACATTCCTTTTGATCCTTGAGTAGATTTTTGTGATATTGATTAATCCCTTGTTGATTTTCAATTACTTATATATATCACAGCTTGGCATTGTGATTATTATGTGTTCGTCGTATCTCTTATTCTATATCGTTTCATCTGATATTTATAGTTAGACTGATCCGTTTATTATTTTCTTATTAAATAATACTCGGGTCAGACCGAGATGTTACAGGTGCTTCAGCTTGACTTCTCACTTGGGATTGATTTCTCTGACTTTTGGTTAACTACTTAGATTAGTAGTTTATTTTGTTGTGTACACTTGAGATATGGACTCATAGTTGTATTCTTTTGTATAGCACGTGTTGCTATTCTTTTGTATTATTGTGGGTCTTTTTGACCACTACTCTGATATACACTTTCATATGTTAGTTATATATTCATATCTTCTTCCGCCTTTGTGATATGAATTATCTGTGACTGATTTGTGTTATGTTTATTTCTATATTTGTTTCCGAAGATTATTATAGCCACTGTATAGTAGCCTTGAGTTTGTATCAGTATGTCGGATTTCCTCTTGAAATAAAATGCATGTTATACTATCTGACATATCGGTGCTCGCGCAAAGAAATTACACGGATGGTCGCTCCTCAACAGCCTTATTCTCCGTGCTAGTTGACAGCATTACACTGTAGTGTTCTTGGCTAGCGTGGGTAAAGAAGGTGGGGCGTCACAGCTTGGTATCAGAGCCAAACTTCGGAACAATATGGAATATTATAACAAGGATCATCGTCCTAAGTCTTTCTTAGGAGTCGTGCTTTAGGATTTAATTCAAGTCTTCGTACCGATTCATCCTATTTTCCTTATGATTCCTTGTTTTATCTATCAAGATTGCTTGATATTCATTTTGTGAATAACCCTTTTCTTCTTCTTTATTTCTTTCTAAAGGAAGAGAAATGGTTAGACCTGGCCATTTCAGCGCCGGTCAATCTAATGTTCCACCCCAAGATGGAGTTTTTATGACTACCCAGCAACTTCTTGACCTTGTCACGAATGCTCAAGCAACTGGTTCTAATCCGGAACCTACTCACCCTAAATTTGGGTTTGCGCGTTTGTGCAATGATTACACCAACCTGGGCGGGAAGCCATTTAAAGGTTCTGAAACTATTATTGAAGTCCAGGCTTGGTTAAGGACATGCGATCGAATCTTTTCTCGCATGAACCTCATTGATCTTCACCGAGTTCAGGTGGCCTCTAGTGTGCTCTAAGAAAGAGCATTAGACTGGTACGAGCTTCTGATTTCTAAAATAAATGAAGCGGATCTCACTTAGGAGAAATTCTGAGAGCGCTTCGAGTTAAAATTCGTACCAGAAGCTGAGAAGGTGACTTTGGCTCGCCGTTTTATTGACCTTGTTCAAGGTGAATCTTCCGTGGCAGATTATGTCAGGTCTTTTGAATCTCTCTCTAAATATGGGGTTGAATACATCAACAACCCATTGAAGAAGAACCAAAGATTTGTCTATGGCCTAAACAAAAATCTCAAGAAGCCATTACTTCTAAAATTAGAAGTTTCTTTCGACCAACTCATTGATATCGCTCTTCGTCTTGAAGAGGCGGATAGGGAGAATGAAGTTGAAGTGGTGGGTTCCAAATCAAACTTCAACAACAAGAAGAGGCCTAATAAATTCAAAGGTCCTTATCCCAATAAGAAAGGGAAGCAAGCAACCCCAGTGGCAAAAACTTCTTCCTTTGGTCGTGGGGAATGCTATAATTGTGGTTCGAAGGACCATTACGCGAACAAGTGTCCAAAGTCTCTCTCTTGTCGCTACTGCAAAGTTCCCGGTCATGTTATATCTTCATGCCCCAAGCTTCAGGGCAGGAAGGAGGGAAAGTTAAATGTTGCTCAAGCCCCTGGCAACACATCTCGTGGCCAAGGTATTTCTCATTCCATTCTTGATGGTATTATTTTGTTTCGTGATCATCCTATTCGAGTTCTTTTTGATACGGGAGCATCCCATTCTTTTATATCAAAAGAACTTGTTGATACCTTTTCTTTGGATGTTATGTGTTTAATGACTTCTTTGAGAATTGCGAATCCGGTTGGTGGATCTGCAACAATTAGTTTATTGTGTAAAGATGTCGAGATTTCTTTGTGTGATTTTTCTTTCCTAGCCGATTTGCATGTCATGCGTTATTTAGGCTTTGGAATGATTTTGGGAATGGATTGGCTTAACTGTTATGAAGCTCATATCCTGTAATGACCCGCCTTTTTGGACAGTTTAAACCGACGATCAAATACACATGTCTATTCCAAACCATTAAAAAGGGCAGATAGTTATTGGGGTAAATAAGAAAAGAAAAGAAATAAAGGAAATGAAACAACACAGAATCTCACAGCGGAACGATAAAATATAATAATCAAATAAACAGTTCATGAATCTGTTTACTATACTTTGACAATTATTTATACAACATTTATCAGAGTTATACATATATAACAGAACAATTAAAATAATGCAGCAGATAGCATGATTCAAGGGTAATAATAGTAATAGTATACCAAATCTTCGTCTTCATCCTCCAGAATAGATCTTCAAAATCTGAAAAACTCAGGACTGACCCGAGCGTAATGAAAAGACAAAACACTCGAGTCAGGACTAAAATATCCTTATGAAAGTTAAATCAATCGTAAATAAATATGAGTGTAACGGCGTCAGAGATGTTTACGGGGTTTGACATCTCCTATCCAGTGTCAACGTGCGTGCAATAACTTAAGAGATGTTACGGGATTTTCCATCTCTTAAGGATCCGTTAAACTATCTACTATGTAGTAATGTACGCTAAGTAGATAATGCCTATCAGTAATATAAAGTATCAAAATAGCGTTAAGGCGTTACCATAATCCCCCTTAACACATTTTTATAATGCCATAGTCTATACAGCACCGTAAGCCCCACCGTAAACTGGTGGTTATCAGAGGGTACCCCATAGGTATAACACAAAACAAAACGTAGTGTTCGCGAATAAGATAATCGGTATGACAAGGTACATGAGGCGATACCAACTAGGATACTAGTAGTTGCGTGATCCGGACTGATGTTGGGCATAGCCAGCAGCTACCCCAACACCGCGAAACAACACTCCCAAATCAAGGGGTGCACCCAAATCGAATCACAAATGTAATAGAAATGGTATCGAAGAAACGTGTACGCTAGAGGTGGCGAACCTCAATGGCCCGGCGCGGCTCCTGTTTTAGTCATGTCAGGGGTCATCCAATATCGTTCTCTTTCTTCAGTCAACGCGTTCACCAAACCATCCACTTCATTCTGGATCAACACTCCGCGTATACTAGTTATTAAAGTGGTTTTCGGTATCGACAGAGAGTATGTCCATATCCGATCCCGGTCTCTTTAATAACTACGTATTATTACACCGTTGGCTCTTTTACATTTCACATCGATTCATAATTGATATCAAAATATCATATTCGCTTCAAAATCAAATCCATTTCAAATATCATCGTATCTTTTCAAATGTAAGATTCTGTTTCAAAATCATTTTTCGCATCAATATCTCATTTCGATTTCAAAATCATTTCGAATATCAATTTAGGCTGCAACTTCATTTAACCCAATTTGTATTTCAATTCAAGATTTAAATATAAAAATTTCACCTTATTGACCAGCTTAGAATTTTAGAAAAACAGTTTTAAGTAATTTAAAAGTAGTTTAAATAATTAAAATAGTTAAAAATACTTAAAATCTTTAAAATGGATTTAAAATAGATAAATTAGTTTAAAATAATTTAAATGGGTTAAGTAGATTAAAAATAGATTAAAATAGTTGAAGTATTCAAAATGGTTTATATAACAGAGTAATTTGGAAAACAAATTTAAAACAGCTTCAAAATCAATCCATTTCAATTATAACTTCCCAATTCAAATCAATTCCCATTTCCATTCTACCGATTCAATTTCGATTTCAATTCAATCAACGTCAATTTTTACTTCGAATTAATTCAATTTTTCATTCACCTTTAATTTATTCAATTTCAATTTATATCAATTTGGAGCTTGATTTCTCAAAATATCAATTTATAACACTTAACAAAATTTCCAACAATATTCAAGTTTAAATCCAAATTCCAAATATGATTCAATTTCAAGCTCAATTTCAAAATATCATTTTTATATCACTTTTACTTAGTAATGTTCAAAGCTCGAATTAAGGTTACATCTTTCAACGAATCAATTTTCGACATTCAATCATATCCAATTTCAAAGTCTCAACCTAATTTTTTAACAAAATTCCTTTAACCAAAATTTATTTCAACATTCCAAACTCAATTATTCCGATGAATTCAGTTTCTATAAATCGATTTCTATTTATAACTTTTAAATCAAACATTTAAATAAATTTCAAATCGACGATTTCAAAATTATTTATTTAGCCAATTCGGTGTCCGTATATAATTTTCTATCCTATGGCCAAGTAGTTATTTATTTCAATTAAATGTCAGGGATGAGTATATATTACTTAAATTAAATCACAGTATCATATGTATGCATAACAGGTTATATATAAGCAAATAAACATCCAAACATTTAAATATCAACCAATAGCATCCATCGAAATAAATCATCCAATAGACAATACAATTCATGGCAATTTCATAGTTATCAATGTCAGGTAATTTAATCGCAATTCAATTTCAATTTCAATTTAACTGTCAATTTAATTTTCGACGGTTAATTCAAATGACAATTAAATTCTATCAAACAACGACAAAAAAAATCCATATCACTTCATAATATCAAATTTAACTAGCATAAAGATATTTAGTACGTTGTGAGCGTTATAAAACACTCACAGTGATTTTTCGATTTTAAATCAAATCGAACGACGTTCGATTTAACTCAAAATTTTCTCTAGCTCCAAATGATTCTAATCCAGTTGCAATACAAAGAGCTCATCGATACGATTCCAACGCAAAAAGTTTCGTCGAATTCCGACCTCGTATGACAAAGTTATGATGGTTTAAAGTTAACACTAATTTTTATATAAATTAATTACAGCTTAATTAAAATTTTAAAACCCACCCCATCATCACCGTTGATTTCCTGCATAGCAAATCTGGGCCGCACCGCCCCTCCCCCTTCTTCCTCACGCGTGAAAACGCGTACACGCTCGAACCCAATTGCCGCCCCAAACCCTAATACACGCAACCCATACATCGACTTCCAGGACGATCGGGATACGCCATATCGAAGAGCATCTCAAGAACCACCTGCGTCGGCCATGGGGTGGAGCTCGGCCCATCTACGGCCTGGAAAAACGTGAAAAATGTGTTGACTTTGTGGTCAATTTCCCGACGATCCGTTGACCCAATCACGATCATGACCGTTGGATTTGTAGATCTCGTCGAGATCTACAACTTCGTAGTTGAGAGTTTTTGCTAATTCTTCACGGATTTGGAGATAATTGAGGAGGAAGTTCGACAATTTCTGGCCTTCGAAAATGAAAGTGGCGGCTGGTCAAAAAGAGTTAGGATTTGCAGCAAATGGAAGAGGATGGGTCCTTTTATAGAAAATTGCAAAAACACTATTCACCGAAAATTTTTCGAACTCCAAACGAAGCGTGCCGGCAGGCGTTTCTAAGGTTTACCCCACGTTTCGGACACAATGGAATAGATTTCGGAGGCTAATTCGATCATATGTGTGAGTTACGGCAATAAACGATCAAATTTAAATTAAACCGATCCAACTAATTTCTATGCGTTTTGGCTTGCTCCGGACAAACGGTAAATCCGATTGACTCAAAATTTGAAACCTTACAATAATATCACATTACGGATCCGATGAAACTGGTTTCGTCGAAATCCGAGACCGAGACCGTTTGAAAAATGACTATTTTAACTCGCCAAATTTATATTAAAATAATTTTAACGCGTTTCGAGCTGCCACGGTCAAACGACAACTCCGATTGCTACGAAAATTGAAATCCGACAATAACAAATTATTACGGATCCAATGGAACTAGTTTCGTCCAATTCTGAGACTGTTCAAAAATTGCTATTTTTCAGTTGATAATTAAATATTAAAATATTCAATTTTCACAATTAAATTTTAAATTCAGTTTTAAAAGTTCTATAACATCACTATAACCCCAATATGATAAAATAAAATTTTACAAATCATTTTTAATCATATTAAACCCGTTATTCAATTATCCAATAAATTCCAATTTTAAAATCTTATTAACTCTATTATAATTCCAATTTAACTTACATTCACTTTGGAAACCAATTTGAATCATACTAAATCAAATTTCAATTATCACTCTATTTACATATATTAAATTTCAATATCAAATTAATCATATTAAATTCGGAATTTACTTATTCAAACATTTGTAATATTAATTTTAAACAAAATTTGATTATTCTTAAATCACTATCTTTTGAAATATTCAAAACGAACTTATAAAATTTAACAAATTCGAATTATAAAACAACCATTTTCATTAAACAGTTATTCAATTATTCAATAAGTTTTAATATTTAATTTAAACAATTTACCTGTTCGGTATTCAATATTTGATTTTAAGTAGATTTTATTTATCAATCAATTACTCTATTGTACCCAATGAATTTAACATTTATTATCCTATTCAACTATTGATTGCAAAGGCATTCACTAAGTAGCTTTTATTCTTCATTACTTGGATAATTATTGTTGCAATTCATTCCAGTTATTATTATTCCAAACGAATTACAATTTTTTTTCTAACACTAAATCACGAAATCTTATTAAATTTAGCTATTTTAATTATCGAAAATTTACGGGTCGTTACACTCTCCCCCACTCAAAACTTTTCGTCCCCGAAAAGGAAAAAGAAGAGAAAAGTAACTAAGTAAAGAATTCAACATTTGATATATTTTATTTAAAATTATCCGCTTATAAAACAATGAAATTTCATTTATAAAGTCATAACTACGCTTCCACTAAGTTACTCCAAACGGCTTCCTAACTTTAAAAGTTAGTAATCAAAACAAGTTATAAATTTTTTTTAAAACTTGAAAAATTTTCTAACACCCGGATTTTACGGAAAATTTTAGCAGAGTCTCCTTTGCGCGGCTCGATCGGAAAAAAAATGACAGTATATATATCACAAATATACATCTCATCAAGTGATGAGGCATCCCGAAGGGAAAAAGTGTAAAAGTACGGTATGTAATCCGAGATATGTACCTTATATATTGTTAGCGAGCATATACGGCTAATATAGCGCGAAAGCGAGCTCCAAATGCGAAGCAAGCGCAATCCGCACCTACTAAACACTCAATAACTAAGTTAGAACCATGCATATAAAGATAGATCAATATACTTAGCCTACACAACATATATATATAACATATTTAGTTTCAAAACTGAGATTCCAATTTCAGGACAACAAACAAATCTTAGTTTTAGGACGCCTAAACGATAAAACTCGGCAACAGAATCTAAACAAAAGTTGTTGCATTCATTTCAGGCTTTCCGGAATGTCCCAAATCATCGAATTCGGACCATAGGTTCAAAAATTATGGCCGTTTTACTTAGAGGATACGCCTCAGCCTGAGCAATGAATTGCGCAGGTCAGCGACGTTCACCCACGTTTTCGACCTTCTAAACGACATCAAAAGACAAAATACTTAAAACAAAAGTTTTAGCTTAAGTTCTTAGATTTCTAGAAAGTGCAAGATCATCAAAATCCGATCAACCAGTCAAAAGATATGCGAAAATACTAAGAGTGTATACTACTGATTTTACTTATTTTTACACAGGACAGCGAGTAACATTCAAGTTTTTAACCTAGTAGATGAAGGAATTTTCTCAAGTTATCTAAACAAAAGTTGTGCTATAGTTTCTAAGCTTTTCTAAAAGTCCAAGATCATCAAATTCCGTTTAGCCATTTAAAAGTTATGGTTGTTTTCGTTTCAGCATATATTGGACAATTTTGGATTTTTCCCAAAAATTTGCTTTTAATATTTCAAAGTACAAACCATCAAAACTTCAAATTTTCTAAAGAACAATCATAAACACAAAGTCATTTATTTTCTTATTCATCCATGCAATAGGTTTACATTCAATTTGTTTTCGATTTATTCAAGTTTGTTTCATTCACATTTTAAATTCAAGTCAATTTGCTTCAATTTAAATTGAATTCAATTATATTTAATTTCACTTTGCTTCAAATTTGAATTTAATTTTTTATTTATTTTTTTATTCCGTTTATTCAATTCCATTAACACTAATGTATTCTACTTAATCAATTATCATCCATCTAACAACCAATGCATATCAAACATTAACATCCATCCAAAATCTACACTAAATCAATTATACATTTCCAAGTCAATTTTAATTTCATACACTTCCAAGTTTATTGACATTTATATTCAAATTTAATTAGTTTCCATTTACCAATTTACATTTCATTAATTTAAATTTTATTCATTCACTTATATATGTCATTCATTTTACAGCTTAAATTTCTTTTATATTTACAATTATCAATAGATCTTCACATTTTATTATTCATTCTCACACTGGTATATTATTTCTCTACTTATCCTTATTAGCATTTTAAACCTTTTAAGTATTTGGTAAGTTATAGTTATGCAAATAGAATGTAGTTAAACAACATACAACTTTTTTTCACTTAAAGTTGAATTTTCAATTAATTAATTCTTAAGTCATTACTTAAATTACACTATAATTTAATTTCACATTTACATTCACATATAGTATTTCCATTTTATATTAACATAATTTTGAATCACCTTTAAATGTTAATTTAAATTCCAATTATTTACTAACAATTTTATTTATATTTGCAAACCATTAATTAAATGCATATTTCATTATTCAAACCTATACTTGTATATTATCCAATTAACAATTCATATTACATTTTTGAACTTCTTAAATATTTTGGTAAGTTATATCTATGCTATAGAATGAAATTTAATGCTATGTGAGTTTTACAGTTTCAATTTTATTTTAAATTCCTAATTTCCTAATTCTAAGGATTTCTACTTCAATTGATATTTTCACTTAGCTCTTAGGTTCATTTCTCATTTCACAATTCAGAAGTTCCTTAATGATTCAAGTCTAAATTCATTTCAATCATAATTTTTTTTATTAATTATTAAAGGATTTAAGAATTCCAATCCCGGTTTCATTTCAAATCAAGTTTTGAAATAATATATACTTATATAATTTATATATCAAATCATACTATAGAGAATACAAAATAAAATAAAATTTGAATCAAAATAAGGTTTAGACAAGCTATTAAGTGGTCTCCCCCACTCGGACTCTCGAAAATAAACGCCGATGATGCGTGCACTCATCACCGAAATCATTTTCTAGCGTCAAGAGTAGGGAATATAACACTTATCATAAAAAAAATCCTTCGTAAACAATTTCAACACAATTATACTATCATATAATACTCGTATTATATTTTTCAAATTCTTGTAAGTCAATTTCAAACACCGGAATTTAAATTTCCAAATCCAAGTTAAAATTCATTTATATTCATTATCAATTGTGTTCACAAGATTTCATTTTCCTAAATCCATTGTTATTTAATCAATTGTTGTAAATATTGACCGATCAACAATAACGATAATAATATAATATTATCATCTCCTAACAATCAATTCAATCAAATGAATAAATATTCAAATAATTCTTTTATATAAAATATATTCCAAAACGATATTGTGTTGGTTTATCCTATTCGAGTGTTTAGAAATTCATATCGACGCCTTGGCGTCCCAAGTATCGACCAGAATTCATAAATACTCGACGGAACAAAGTTAACACAATATAAAACCATTTTATATCAAATAACAAGTACGCTCTCTCATATACACTCAACTCATTCATATAGTTTACCTCTATTTCAATGAGTTATTCCCCACTAGAGCCAAGGTTTATCGCTAAACCAAAGCTCTGATACCAATTGTAACGACCCGCCTTTTTGGACAGTTTAAACCGACGATCAAATACACATGTCGATTCCAAACCATTAAAAATGGCAGATAGTTATTGGGGTAAATAAGAAAAGAAAAGAAAAGAAATAAAGAAAATGAAACAACACAGAATCTCGCAGCGGAACGATAAAATATAATAATCAAATAAACAGTTCATGAAGCTGTTTACTATACTTTGACAATTATTTATACAACATTTATCAGAGTCATACATATGTAACAGAACAATTAAAATAATGCAGCAGATAGCATGATTCAAGGGTAATAATAGTAATAGTATACCAAATCTTCGTCTTCATCCTCCAGAATAGATCTTCAAAATCTGAAAAAC
This sequence comes from Allium cepa, assembly GCA_030765085.1. Classification (NCBI taxonomy): domain Eukaryota; kingdom Viridiplantae; phylum Streptophyta; class Magnoliopsida; order Asparagales; family Amaryllidaceae; genus Allium; species Allium cepa. Next base: position 276,409,723 of record CM060928.1, read on the forward strand.
TCAGGACCGACCCGAGCGTAATGAATAGACAAAACACTCGAGTCAGGACGAAAATATCCTTATGAAAGTTAAATCAATCGTAAATAAATATGAGTGTAACGGCGTCAGAGATGTTTACGGGGTTTGACATCTCCTATCCAGTGTCAACGTGCGTGCAATAACTTAAGAGATGTTACGGGATTTTCCATCTCTTAAGGATCCGTTAAATTATCTACTATGTAGTAATGTACGCTAAGTAGATAATGCCTATCAGTAATATAAAGTATCAAAATAGCGTTAAGGCGTTACCATAATCCCCCTTAACACATTTTTATAATGCCATAGTCTATACAGCACCGTAAGCCCCACCGTAAACTGGTGGTTATCAGAGGGTACCCCATAGGTATAACACAAAACAAAACGTAGTGTTCGCGAATAGAATAATCGGTATGACAAGGTACATGAGGCGATACCAACTAGGATACTAGTAGTTGCGTGATCCGGACTGATGTTGGACATAGCCAGCAGCTACCCCAACACCGCGAAACAACACTCCCAAATCAAGGGGTGCACCCAAATCGAATCACAAATGTAATAGAAATGGTTCCAAATGATTCCAATCGAATCACAAATTTAACTCAAAATTTTCTCTAGCTCCAAATGATTCCAATCCAGTTGCAATGCGAAGAGCTCGTCGATACGATTCCAACGCAAAAAGTTTCGTCGAATTCCGACCTCGTATGACAAAGTTATGATGGTTTAAAATTAACACTAATTTTTATATAAATTAATTACAGCTTAATCGAAATTTTAAAACCCACCCCATCATCACCGTTGATTTCCTGCATAGCAAATCTGGGCCGCACCCCCCCTTCCCCTTCTTCCTCACGCTTGAAAACACGTACGCGCTCGAACCCAATTGTCGCCCCAAACCCTAATACACGCAACCCATACATCGACTTCCAGGACGATCGGGATACGCCATATCGAAGAGCATCTCAAGAGCCACCTGCGCCGGCCATGGGGTGGAGCTCGGCCCATCTACGGCCTGGAAAAACGTGAAAAACGTGTTGACTTTGTGGTCAATTTCCCGACGATCCGTTGACCCAATCACGATCATGACCGTTGGATTTGCAGATCTCGTCGAGATCTACAACTTTGTTGTTGAGAGTTTTTGCTAATTCTTCACGGATTTGGAGATAATTGAGGAGGAAGTTCGACAATTTCTGGCCTTCGAAAATGAAAGTGGCGGCTGGTCAAAAAGAGTTAGGGTTTGGAGCAAATGGAAGAGGATGGGTCCTTTTATAGAAAATTGCAAAAACACTATTCACCGAAAAATTTTCGAACTCCAAACGAAACGTGCGGCAGGCGTTTCTAAGGTTTACCCCACGTTTCGGACACAATGGAATAGGTTTCGGAGGCTATTTCGATCATATGTGTGAGTTACGGCAATAAACGATCAAATTTAAATTAAACCGATTCAACTAATTTCTATGCGTTTTGGCTTGCCTTGGACAAACGGTAAATTCGATTGACTCAAAATTTGAAACCTTACAATAATATCACATTACGGATCCGATGAAACTAGTTTCGTCGAAATCCGAGACCGTTTGAAAAATGACTATTTTAACTCGCCAAATTTATATTAAAACAATTTTAACGCGTTTCGAGCTGCCACGGTCAAACGACAACTCCGATTGCTACGAAAATTGAAATCCGATAATAACAAATTATTACGGATCCAATGGAACTAGTTTCGTCCAATTCTGAGACTGTTCAAAAATTGGCTATTTTTCAGTCGATAATTAAATATTAAAATATTCAATTTTCACAAATAAATTTAAATTCAGTTTTAAAAGTTCTATAACATCACTATAACCCCAATATGATAAAATAAAATTTTACAAATCATTTTTAATCATATTAAACCCGTTATTCAATTATCCAATAAATTCCAATTTTAAAATCTTATTAACTCTATTATAATCCCAATTTAACTTACATTCACTTTGGAAACCAATTTGAATCATACTAAATCAAATTTCAATTATCACTCTATTTACATATATTAAATTTCAATATCAAATTATCATATCAAATTCGGAATTTACTTATTCAAACATTTGTAATATTAATTTTAAACAAAATTTGATTATTCTTAAATCACTATCTTTCGAAATATTCAAAACGAACTTATAAAATTTAACAAATTCGAATTATAAAACAACCATTTTCATTAAACAGTTATTCAATTATTCAATAAGTTTTAATATTTAATTTAAACAATTTACCTGTTCAATATTCAATATTTGATTTTAAGTAGATTTTATTTATCATTCAATTACTCTATTATACCCAATGAATTTAACATTTATTATCCTATTCAACTATTGATTGCAAAAGCATTCACTAAGTAGCTTTTATTCTTCATTACTTGGATAATTATTGTTGCAATTCATTCCAGTTATTATTATTCCAAACGAATTACAATTTTTTTTCTAACACTAAATCACGAAATCTTATTAAATTTAGCTATTTTAATTATCGAAAATTTATGGGTCGTTACATATCCTATGTCCTGAGCAGACTATTCATCTTCGACATCCTCAATCTGTTAAGCAGATTTCTATTAATCTTAAAAGATTCGGGTTCCAGCTTGGGTGCATCTTTATATTCCTTAAATCCTCGTGATGACGATAATGATGACGAGGAAGATATTATTTCTCTTATTCACGTTGTTCGTGAATTTTTCGACATATTTGAGCCCGTTACCTAAGCGAGCAATTGAGTTCAGAATTAATCTTATCCCTGGAGCTCAACCGATTACTCGTCCTCCTTATCGTTTGTCCAATAAAGAAAATGAGGAGATGCGTAAACAATTGTCCGAATTGGAGATGAAGCAATTTATTCGCTCTAGTTCCTCGCCTTGGGGAGCTTCGGCTATTTTCGTAAAAAAATCCGATGGTACTCTTAGGCTTTGCGTTGACTACCGCAAGCTTAATGATCTTACTATCAAAAATAAATATCCTTTACCTCGGATTGATGATTTATTTGACCAACTTAGTGGTGCTATAGTCTTTTCACAATTAGACTTAGCTACTGGATTTCATCAGCTTCGTATTGCAGAGGATAGCATTCCTTTGACATCGTTCAGTACTCGTTATGGATCTTATGAATGGCTTGTTATGCCATTTGGTCTAACGAATGCTTCGGCTTATTTCGTTGACCTTATGAATCGAGTTTTCAAAGATTTTCTCGATCGATTTGTTCTCATCTTTATTGATGATATTCTTGTGTATTCAAAAACCGAGGAGGAACAATGAAAATCATCTTCGGATTGTATTGGAAACTCTTAGGAGTAATCAATTAAAAGCAAAGTTTTCTAAATGCCAATTTTGGCAATCTCGTGTGAAGTTCCTCGGTCATATTATTTCCGAATCCGGAATTTCCATGGATCCTTCAAAGATTGAAGGGATTCAAGATTGGAAGAGACCGGAGAGTGCGACGGAGATTCGTAGTTTTCTTGGATTGGCGGGTTATTACCGTCGTTTTATCAAAGACTTTTCTAAGATTGCCGTGCCTCCCACTAGCTTAACGAAGAAAGGTATTAAATACATTTGGTCGGACAAATATGAAACTTCTTTTCAGAAACTAAAGGAACTTCTTTCTGATGCTCCTATTCTTGTTATTCCCGAGGGGAATCAAGATTTTTTTGTTTATACCGATGCTAGTGCGTTGGTTTGGGTGCCGTTCTTATGCAAAGAGAACGTGTTATTGCTTATGCTTCTAGGCAATTGAAGCCTGCTGAGACTAGATATGCCACTCATGATTTAGAGCTCGCGGCTATTGTTTTTGCTCTTCGGATTTGGCGTCATTATCTTTTGGGAGAGAAATTTATTCTTTATACCGATCATAAGTCTTTGAAGTATTTATTCTCTCAAAAGGAACTTAATTTGCGTCAATAACGTTGGCTCGAGTTCCTTGCTCTTTATGATCTTGATATTCTTTATACCCCCGGTAAGGGTAATCGTGTCGCCGATGCTCTTAGCCGTAAACAACAAGCTGTTGTTTCTATGATGATATCCGAATGGAACGATCTCGAGGTTTTATCCACTTGTGAAATTCGAAACCGTGTTTCCGATTTATGTTCATCTCTTGTTTTATGTAGCCTTCAGGCTCATCCTTCTCTTTTAGACCGCATTCTTGAAGCTCAAAGGCTAGATCCCGAATTGGCTCTTCTTGGCCAAAATATTAAGGATAAAATTGATATTGAAGGTTTGAAAGACTTTGATATCGATTCTCGTGGCGGCATTCGGAAATTTGGTAGACTTATTGTACCAAATATTGGCGATCTTCGTAAAGATATTTTAGAAGATTCCCATCATTCTAAATTTACCATTCATCCCGGTAGTAGTAAAATGTACGCGGATATGAAACGACTTTATTATTGGGAGGGAATGAAACTTGACATCGCTAATTCCGTTAAGCGTTGCATGACTTGCCAACTCGTTAAGGCCGAACATCAAAGGCCCGGTGGGTTATTGCAACCTTTAGAAATTCCAATTTGGAAGTGGGACCAAATTTCCATGGATTTTATAGATGGCCTTCCCCGTTCTCGTTCGGGTCATGATAGCTTATGGGTGATTGTTGATAGACTTACTAAATCTGCCCATTTTATTCCTGTTCGGTCTAACCGAACCGTTCCTCTTTTGGCCAAACTCTTTGTTAAAGAGATTGTTAAATTACATGGAGTTCCTACTTATATAGTTAGTGATCGTGATCCATTGTTTACTAGTGGATTTTGGAAGAGTCTTCAAAAAGCTTTGGGAACGAAGCTTAATTTTAGCACCGCTTATCACCCCCAGTCCGATGGACAAACCGAGCGTTTGAATCAAACTCTTGAATTTTCCTATAATAATAGCTTCCAATCTAGTATTGGTATGGCACCTTTCGAGGCACTCTATGGAAGGCCATGCCGATCTCCTTCTTGTTGGCTTGAGGCCGGCGAGAAGCTGGTTTTAGGTCCAGATTTCATTCGTGATTCCACAGAAAAGATTGATCTTATTCGTCATAGGATGAAAGAAGCCCAGAGTAGACAAAAATCCTATGCCGATAACCGGAGAAGGAAGTTAGAATTTACTGTGGGAGATCTTGTGTTCATTCGTGTGTCACCTATGAAAGGTGTTGTACGTTTCAGTCGATCGGGAAAGTTAGCGCCTCGATATATTGGGCCCTTTTCTATCACTGAACGTATTGGTTCCATGGCTTATCGCCTATCATTACCGGCTCAGTTTTCTGCCATGCATGACGTGTTTCACGTTTCTCAATTACGGAAATATTTTCGAGATTCCGATTCTATTCTTGAGCCTGGTGTTGTGGAAGAGATTGAAGTTTCGCCTAATTTAACTTATGAGCAGCATCCTGTTCGTATTATTGCTTCGGAAGTCAAACGACTTCGAAATAAGGATGTTCCGCATGTGAAAGTTCAATGGTCTTCAAATCCTAAGGATTGTTCTTGGGAGTCTAGAGAGTTCATCGAGCGATCACACCCGGACTTACTTTCCCGTGCTCTTTAAGGTGAACCTTTTATTTCAAATTTCTTTTGTGTTGAATATGCTTTTATGGTTGTTACTTTATGTTTTCTTCTTAAATATTGCGAGGACGCAATTTCATTAAGGAGGGGAGTCTGTAACAACCCGCATATTTATCGATTTTTATATTTAAATATTTTATCGATACTCGGAATTTAGTCCGAAAAGCTTATTTTTGCATAAGGTCGAATTAGGACTCGGGACCCCTCCCATTGAGTTTAAAATGCCATTTGCGACCTTTTTGAGTATAAGCTTCGATATGTTTGGAGTAAGTTGATTTTTGCTACTTTTTACTTAGGGTTTTGGTTTGGGCTGAGCCCATTAACCCCACTTAACTCAGTTCCAACCCTCTCCTCTTCATTCACTTCCTTTATATTTTTCCTTTTACTCAAGCTTTTATAACAATGGAGAGTGGAATGAAAAATTAAAACGCCAAGCCCTAGTTTTCTTTTGCAAATCAAACTCTAGCTCCAAACTAATTGAAGAACCCATTGGTAAGCTTCTCTTCTTCTTCTCCAACTCATTCTCTTATCAATTTCAGAAATTCCTAAACCTAATTTTGGGAATGTTCTTCTTTTAAGCTTAGAATCAAGCTTCTTGAGTTGGATTTGAAGAGTGGTTGATTCTCTTTTGCTTTCAAGCTTCTTCTTCAATTGTTTGGGTTCAAAGGTGAGATTTTTATCTCACATCTTAGAATATAATTATCTTCGATTGTTAGGTATGAATTCCTAACGCTTATTCTTGTGCAATTGCTTTTGGTTTGGATTGATTTGGTAAATATTTCAATTTTTAGTGTTTTGGGTTCAAATCTTTAAAAATCATAACTTTGATGTTTGAATGTGTTTTTGGTGATGCAACGAAGAGCTCATAGGGTCGGGTAGTCGATAGGCATAAATCCTTAGTGTCGTTGCTCGAGCGGTAGCAAATTGGTCGAGATTGGCCATTGTATTAGGTGGGCTGGGAAGGGACCGGGAACAGGTCCGGTCGACCGAGCTCTGCTGCCGGCCGACCGACCTGCTTCCAAAGTGCATAAGCACTTCTCTGTTTATGGTCCGGTCGACCAACTATAGGGTTCGGCCGACCGACCTGCTTCCCGAAAATTTTTGAGAACAGGGTCCGGTCGACCGAGCTCTGTAGCCGGCCGACCGACCTGATGTAATTTTGCCTACTTCGCCTAATTGTTTGAATTTCCAACTTTAATCGATTCGTGTTGTTTCCCATTTGTTGTTATCATTTATTATGACCTTGATGACTCCTTTTTAGGGATTTTTGAATATCCATTTCGATGGATCCTTTATCGATTTCTTTGGATTTTATTCACGTCTTCGTATGTGAGTTTTTGTGATTGATTGTTCCTACAATCATGTTTGTGATTTGTCACTTTAAAAATATAGAGGTTTCTATACTAATAGTAAATATCAAAACTCTTTCTTCAAATGATTTCAACACTATTTTATTATAAAGCTCGTTTCTTAAACTGTTTTCCAATCTATTAGTATATACAAACCTTTACCTCATTTGTACGAGAAATCTAATTAAATGACTTAGTAAAACGAGTGGTATGAAACGCTTGCGTTTACTCCGTCGGTTAATTCTTGGACTTGTTCGATTGAATCTCTTGTGACAATCTTCTAGTGGAGATCTACAGTTTGTTCGTAAATATTTAAGTTAAGCAAGTGGTTATGGGACATGAAGCTAAACTCATATATTTACTAGCTTAGTGTAATTGACACTTCTCGTTGATCATGACGATCATCTTTGTGATTTAGACTAGCAATGTGCGATGTCTCTTTGTCTGCGAGGGAGACTAAACCCCATTTTGTGGAGTTTCGACTCAAATTGGTGGGGTAGAAACCCATGGTCTTCGGGCCGTTTGTGGAGCTTCGGCTCAATTTGTGATGGTTAGTAACCATGGAATTAGCGTTCCGTTTATGATACACGTGTTGGTGAGCTTTATGCTCCCGTTTGTGACAGGCCTTTCCCCCCTTTTTGTGATTTCTGGATTTCTTGAGATGATTTCTAGAATTTGTGCTTCACCAATTTCGTGATTTTCATTGATAAGTTTTATCAATATTTGTGCATTGGTGAATTTGTGTGTCATTGACTTTTGTGATTGATATTGATATAATCGTCAATATTTATGGTTTGGTGAACGAAATAAAGGGTATGACATTCCTTTTGATCCTTGAGTAGATTTTTGTGATATTGATTAATCCCTTGTTGATTTTCAATTACTTATATATATCACAGCTTGGCATTGTGATTATTATGTGTTCGTCGTATCTCTTATTCTATATCGTTTCATCTGATATTTATAGTTAGACTGATCCGTTTATTATTTTCTTATTAAATAATACTCGGGTCAGACCGAGATGTTACAGGTGCTTCAGCTTGACTTCTCACTTGGGATTGATTTCTCTGACTTTTGGTTAACTACTTAGATTAGTAGTTTATTTTGTTGTGTACACTTGAGATATGGACTCATAGTTGTATTCTTTTGTATAGCACGTGTTGCTATTCTTTTGTATTATTGTGGGTCTTTTTGACCACTACTCTGATATACACTTTCATATGTTAGTTATATATTCATATCTTCTTCCGCCTTTGTGATATGAATTATCTGTGACTGATTTGTGTTATGTTTATTTCTATATTTGTTTCCGAAGATTATTATAGCCACTGTATAGTAGCCTTGAGTTTGTATCAGTATGTCGGATTTCCTCTTGAAATAAAATGCATGTTATACTATCTGACATATCGGTGCTCGCGCAAAGAAATTACACGGATGGTCGCTCCTCAACAGCCTTATTCTCCATGCTAGTTGACAGCATTACACCGTAGTGTTCTTGGCTAGCGTGGGTATAGAGGTGGGGCGTCACATCACTGCTCCATCTTTGATTCCCAACTCTTGTCTTCCTCGCGAAAACGATCAAACCAGATCGAGGTGATTTTCGGAAAATCAATCTCGATCCCGATCCCGGTCTCTTCGAAACGATCAGCGCATTAGCCAATATTGATAGTCGGTTATTTAACTATCAAACAACATTCACAAACAATCATCCAGCCAAAATAATTTCTTCCAAATTATTTATTTTTAAATATCTTCGCAAGATATTTTCCTACATTTCAATCCTTTGAAAATAGTTTTCAAATCACTTTTCTCTCTCACGTGGAAATAAATTTCTGCCCAATTGTTTTATTTCCACTGAAAACCGCCAAGTCCTAAATACTTAAGATTTTAAAAATAATTTAAATCATTTTATTCTAAAACATACCTTAAAACATTTAAATAGAAATTACTTAAACAATTTATTCAAAATATATACTTTAAAAATATTTAAAATAAAACTACTTTATAAAATATAAAAACTAATTTTTAACATAAAAGTTAAGCCAACTAAATTTTAAAATAAGAGTTATGAAATTCAATAAAATTTTACCAAACTATTTAAAATAAACTATTTTATAAAGTATAAGTATTAATAATTTTCTTTCTAAACATAATAGCAATTAACCTTTAAATAATTACTATTAAAATAAGTTAGAATATATGTACTTTAAAATTTAAACATAAAAAACAACAAATATTCTAAAACATTTCTTTAAAACAAAATTTTAAAGCCTTAACTTATAAAAGTCTCCTTTCACATATACTTGGCTTTCCATGGAAAAACTCTTTCCATCTCCATACCTTTAAAAATAAACCACTATTTATTTAAATTTTTTTTACCCATTCCTTTGTAAATTCCTGCCGTGAATTTATACTCCCGGATATCCACCGATATCCATTTCACTTTATAAAACCAGTTTACAAATTTCATGGTCTCACCTCCCTTTAAAATTTCAATTTCAAACACTTAAATAAATTTTCAAATTGATTTTTCAAAAATTTATTCTATTTAAAATAAATTTCTTTACTTACCCAATTTCATTTCAAAAATCATTAATTTCGAATTTAACTTCTTTATTATAATTCAAAATCTTATTTAACTGAAAATACCAACTGGATCTCATCCGCTATTATGCGGCGCATAGGATCTCATCCGCTACATAATGCGGGAAATTAACCACTCTAATATATATAAAATACTATATATAATATACCACCAAATTTAAATTTAACTATTTAAATTTAAATAAAACCCAAATGAGTGAGGTTAACTCACCTTTGACTCCTGTTTTGCAACCCACTACCAATCCGGCTTGCTTCTTTTCAGATTATGACCTTATATAAATATTTATACGGTTTATTGATATCTGAATAAATTGAATAATTAATTCCCATAGATTTAATTAACTAATTATTTAATTTAAAACTAAATCCCTTTAAATAAATTAATTAGTTAACAATTCAAGTTTACTAAATAATAATCATTCTTTTTTAAATGGAAACCACAATTATTCTTATATATAATAATAAACTATAGATTTCAAAAATCTAACTTTTACAAATTCCTAAAACTTTTAAAATCCGTATTTTTTTTCCAAATCGTATAAAAAATAATTTCTAAAAGTCAACAGATTAACTCGGGTTTTAGATTTGAGTACTATAAATTTTAAAAATGCTCAAAATAAATTTTCCATTGCTTTACAATTTTATAAATTTGTATATATTTATCCCTATAAATATATTTACTGTTATGTATGTATATTCATTTTCCTTTTGAAGCTATATGCATACTTATAAAAATAATAGATTCCAAATCTAATTTTTGCATAAATTCTTCAACATTTAAAATTTCTATTTGCTTTTTCCAAGCTTTATCTATATTTAACAAATTTTCTGTTTTACCTATACATATTTAAAATTTAAAAGATGAGTGTGAACTAATATATATATATATATATATATATATATATATATATAAATCTGTTTTCTGTATAAAAAAACTGCATCTATACTTTACTGTATGTATATACATATATATATAAATCCATGAATTGAGGAAATTAGATTGTTTTATGAAGCCTACTGTGATTATTTTTCACTGTTAAATTTCAAAACCTAAATCAGATAAAACCATTAACCTAAAGCAACAACACAACAACTCACCAGACAACATCGCACCACCCAAATCGAGCGCTGCATGTCGTCAACAAATCTCGACTAATCCATTCCTCGCGGCGTGCCTCCCCAGCAACGAATGAGATTCGTTGCTGCCCCCTCCCTTCGAACTCTGTTTGACGATCACCGCCGAACCAACCGCCACCATCGCGCTACTTCCAGGCTGAGATTCTCCTTCGATCGATTCGAATGAATATAGCTTCAGACTAGAGATTGAATGAGGAAGAGCGAAGCCCTCTTGATTTCGACTGGTTTTTTTTCGAGCCGTGAACAGGATTTATGAAGAATGGGGGAATGAATAAAATCGACTTTGATATAGAAAGAATTATATGGGGAGCTCATGATTTGTTTACCAGGAAAGGCAAGAAGCGGCCCCCTTTGATTTATACTGAGGATTTTCTCTTTTTTTTAAAGAGAAGAAGAAGGGATGTTTTGATTTGAAAATGAAGCCGAGGGAAGAAAGGTTTCGTTTGTTCCTTTATTTTGACGAGAAATTCATCAACATATTTTTTAAGACGCGTGTTAATGTAGTTCAACACGTGTTTTAAAATCCTATTACGTGTCCACATAGATCTGCAATAGTCCCTATGCAATTTATATTATTTATTTAAATTTAAATTCAAATCGTTTCGATTTCCACACTCACAATCTCGACCTCCTATCGAGGCATGCCGCTTGGCGTTCATAAGGTTATACCCCTATTCCGAACGCAATGGAAAAGGTTCCGAGTCCTAATTTGATCGTATGGAGAAGATAGCTTTTAGAACCCATCTATTATATTGAATTTTCGATATAGATTTTAGCGTGTTTATGTACCGTACGGCCAAACGATCACTCCAAACACTATGAAAATTGAAATCCGATAATAAAACACTATTACGGATCCAATGGAACCAGTTTCGTCGAATTCCGAGACTGTGCCTCGGAAGACTATTTTCAAATGTCAAATTTAAACTATATAATTTCAAAACTGAACAAATCACCTTAAAATTTAATTTTAAAGCTTTTATTATTTTCAGTACTATAAATATAAATTTTATAAGTCATAGAAATATTTTTATCAAGCTTAAAACTCAATATTTAATATTTAACCATATTCCTACTTATTAAATTAAATAATTTAATTGCCAAATAAATAATGATATTTGAAATTCAAGTTAAACCAACTTTCAAATATTTAAAATAAATTAAATATTTCAATTTAAAATATCTAAAAACTCCGGGTTGTCACATTCCTCCCCCCTTAAAAGAATTTCGTCCCTGAAATTACTAATTGGGAAGAATGGTCCACAACCCGTTAACTATTTCTCATTCTAATAGTTTTTGTCAACTTCCCAAAACTAAACGGTTTGAACAATACCTAAAACAATCTTTTTATAACAACACTATTACCCTTACTAACCTTTCAAACCTATCTAAAATTTCCAAACAATATTACTAACTCAACCATTCAAATTATAATTCAAATTTTAAATTATCAAAAACTTTTCAAAATTTTCTAACTCCCTAAATTTTTGAAAAATTTCACCAGCGTCTCCTTTGCACAGTTAGCTCGGTACAATTACAAAATGCCTCTACGGGCCCCCAGATTTCAAAAGAAAACAAAAGGCCAAATGGCTAGACCAGAAAATCATCAAATTTCATATAGAAATCAAATATATACCTTTTTTCCGACAAATTTAATTTATCTTCTGAAATCAAAACATCGGTTCCCTTTTTCCTTTATAAACCGGTATATCTTATTTAGCAATCACATCCAATCATAGCTTTCAAAAATTATTTTATACATTTCTTTACAACAGTTTTCACATCAATTTCATTCAAGCCCGTACGATGTACATATACCATCCGTACGCAATATCAAATTCGATCGCTCGCTCGATCACATAATTTCACTTCCGAACTAGTATCGTCCACCCGACTTCCTAGTGTGGACTCAAATCTGGTTTCTTGATCAGAAACCGTCATTCTCCTTGCATAGCCACCAACTATGATAGAGAATTTTCCAAATCAATCAAAAATCCATATCCAGAGTTCGCCGTCGAAAATCGAATAAAAAAATCCAACTCGGATCGGTATAACTACCACGAAATTCTATGCTCGAATCTGGATCAAATCTCTATGCGAATAAAGTAATATACGTACATCTTACGTATTTATTTTAATTGATTATTAGCTATATCAATTTTCTTTTATTCACATTTATTTTGATTTCTATTTACTTATTCTCAATTACTCCATTTCACAACTTCACTTAATCCTCATTCAATTATTTACTAAGAATATTTTTTTCCCATTACCAACTTTACCTAAGAACTTCACCATTCCTTCTTAAGTATAATATATATTTTATACGCCTCTTATAACTATTTTTACTTCACCACCTTTTTTTATCTATACTTCTACTCAAATTTTCATTTTCAAATTCATTTGAATTCAATTTCCCTTTCATTTTAAATATTGAATTCTATTTACATTATCTCAATCCATACTTAATTAACCATTTCTCCAATTAGTTCCACTTGCTAGTTTAATCCTATCTCAAACCATTTTACTTCAATTTTTTTTAGTTCACTTAGAACTAATTTTACAACTTCACTCTACTCAATTAAATTTTAAATTTTAATATTCAGTTTTCAATTTCATTCAGTTACAACCAAGTAAGTTTCCAAATCTCAATTTTTTTAATTCAAATTTCCATTTTCAATTCCACTTGAATTAAATTTTCCTTCCTTTTACCCGTATATTCCAAACAAATTTAATAACTCATTTTATACAACAAGATTCAAATCAAATCTCATTCCAAATCATTTTCTTACCTACTTAAATCAATTAGTTTACTCACTGATTTTATTTCAGTCCTTTATTTTATTTAGCCAAATCTTGACTAACTTCCATTACACACAATTCAAATTAACTCCCAATATTCAGTTTCCAATTCTATTTACTTATAAACGCAAATTCATTTGTCTATCCATAATTTTATTTCCAACTTATAACCTTTTATTTAAATAACCATTTCACTTAATCTCCTTAGACTTTTCTTTAAATTCACATTTACTTAACAATATTTAATTACACTCCAATTCAATTTAAATTTAAACTTCTATAAGTTTCAAATTTAATTAGATTTGCTAACTTCTTTTGATTTACTTCAATTAATTAGCTTACCTTCCCCCTTATTTGGGTTTTACAGCTTACTTTTATTTAACCCCTTTCAAGTTGAATCTTATTTCAACCAAATTCCAAATTCCTATAAGTTGTCCAACTTATTTTATTCCATAAACATCTTAATTAAGATTCCAGAGTTTTAAACAATTTCTCACATTTCATAATCACCTTTGAAATCAACTATATCCAAAATCCTTCGGTATATCAAATTATTCATTTGTCATCAAAAATAAAACCAAATTTTTCAAACATCCAACTCAAAACATTTAGGTAGCAATCCCTCTCTTGGAAATTCGAAAATGAACATCGATGATGCTGCAGTCATCACCGAAGTTATTTTCCAACGACCGAAAGAGTTTAGTGCTTTTATCTCTTTAAAACATTCTTCGAAATATTTTTAAATTCCAATCTCACCAGATTTCAAATCCAATTAAAAATATTTCTTAATAATTTCACTATTATTTTTCCAAAACCTTTGAAAAACATTTTCAAACCCATAGAAATTTAACTTTCCAAATTTTCAAATTTCAAATCCTTTCAATTCATATTCAAATATTACTTTGGAATTTTTATTTCATTTCCAATTATAAATTTCATTTGTAATTCACATTTATAAATTTCACTTTGTTATATAAATTTATTTCTTAACCTTTGGTTTAAATTTTAATCCTTTATTCAACTTTCACTTAACAATGATAATAATTTAATATTATCATCTCCTAACAACCAAGCAACCATATATATCTATAATAACTTACGCAAAATTATTTCCTTTATATACAAAAATATTTTGGGTAAAATTATTTCATTTACCCTATTTTTAAAACCATACTGTGTCGGTTTATCTTGTTCAAGAGTTTAGAAACCCCGATCGATGATGTGGCGTCCCACTCATCGACCAGAATCCATAAACACATAACTGATAAGTCAACACAATGTAAAAACAACTTTTATATTCACTAACAAATACGCGCTCATACTATTAATGCTCTCAAACTCATTCTAGAGTACTTACAGACTCTATTTAATGAGCAATCCCTACCAAAGCCAAGGTTCTCGCTTAACCTTCAGCTTTGATACCAAATGTAACGATCCGATTTTTCGACGCGTCGAAAATCGACATTTGTACGTCCACTGTATCAAATGCCGAACAATCGAATGCCGGAAAACCGAACCATTTGGGTTAAAGAAGAAAGAGATAGAAGAAGAAATAGAAACAATATCAGAATCTTACCAACGTAGCGGAATAAAATATAATAGATAATAACTGATCTTTACACAAAGAAACTATACAGTTTTATACATGCATCATCAGAATACAACATCATAGTTCAACAACATATATATCACACCGACGGTTATATTAACTTGTCCTTACCAAACAAACAATACAACTTACAACACAGCAGAATTATACATCAAGTACGTATGCTACGTCTCTCCATCCAGCTCGTCTCCTGAGCTTGCATCCTTTCCTGTACTCTATAATACTCGGTCTGACCCGAGCATTATAGTTAAATAACAACCGAGTCAGTCTGGAAAACCAGCGTGAGAAAATACATTCAATTGGATTATTAAAGTTTCCAAAATCCTTTGAAATCAAAGGTATTTCGTAAGACCACGCCACAGATAAACATGCCGGGCTTTTACCTTACGATAACTAAAACATTTTTATCGAATCCGTCTGATATTAAAATAGTGTCTATAGAAATAAAATAGAATCTAGCTAAAATGCTTGCATCTCACGTTTCAGCAATAGTTGGGCACAATCAAAATCATACAGGCGCTTATTGGAGATTGGATTCTATACAATGGCAGGGCTACTGGGGTTCCGCCTGTCACGGTATGTGGTCTAGACACTGTACCGAGGATCCATCCTAAATCCCCTGCAACACAAGACCGAAGCTACTTCTTACTGGATAGTCTGAAAAGTTCACCCCGCGGTTGATCAGCAACCGCTACACAGCCGAATATATAAAGGGACATCTAGACAGGGTTACCTTACCCTAATTGGTTGCTAGCCACTTAGCCTTGTGTGCACCTCCCATGTTTTACCCATTCCCGGTTGATGAGGCTCGAGGTTAAGCGTTACCTTTTAACACACAATCACTTAGAATGCTCATCGTCCTTCTGACGATGTTCTGAAAGCATTCATCCATACAAGTCCGTTTCGGGTTCGAACGGAACCGAATGCACCACTCCTACTATATCCACTTTTAGAATCACCCTCAGGATTAGTAGCGATTAGCCATTGCACTTCATTGCTCCATCTTCGACTCCCAGCTCTTGTCTTCCTCACGAAAACGTTCAAACCGGATCGAAGTGGTTTTCGGAAAATCAATCCCGATCCCGGTCTCTTCGAAACAATCAGCGCATTGGCCAATATCGATAGTCGGTTATTTAACTATCAAATAACATTCACAAAAAATCATCAAGACAAAATAATTTATCCCAAATTATTTATTTTTAAATATCTTCGCAAGATATTTTCTTACATTTCAATCCTTTGAAAATAGTTTTCAAATCACTTTTCTATCTCTCTTGGAAATAAATTTCCACCCAATTGTTTTATTTCCACTGAAAACTGCCAAGTCCTAAATACTTAAGATTTTAAAAATAATTTAAATCATTTTATTCTAAAGCATACCTTAAAACATTTAAATAGAAATTACTTAAACACTTTATTCAAAATATATACCTTTAAAAATATTTAAAGTAAAACTACTTTATAAAATATAAAAACTATTTTTTAACATAAAAGTTAAGCCAACTAAATTTTAAAATAAGAGTTATGAAATTCTATAAAATTTTACCAAACTATTTAAAATAAAACTAATTTATAAAATATAAATATTTTATAAAATATAAATATTTTATAAAATATAAATATTAATACTTTTCTTTTTAAACATAATACCAATTAAACTTTAAATAATTACTACTAAAATAAATTAGAAAATATTTACTTTAAAATATAAACATAAAAAATAATAAATATTCTAAAACATTTCTTTAAAACAAATTTTTAAAGCCTTAACTTATAAAAGTCTCCTGTAACAAATACTTGGCTTTCCAGGGAAATACTATTTCCATCTCCATACCTTTAAAAATAGGCCACTATTTATTTTTAAAAACAAATTACCCATTCCTTTATAAATTCCTACTGTGAATTTTATACTCCCGGATATCCACCGATATCCATTTCACTTTATAAACACAGTTTATAAATTTCATGGTCTCATCTCCCTTTAAAATTCCAATTTCAAACACTTAAATAAATTTTCAAATTGATTTTTCAGAAATTTACTTCATTTAAAATAAATTTCTTTACTTAACCAATTTCATTTCAAAACTCATTAATTTCGGATTTAACTTCTTTATTATAATTCAAATCTTATTTAACTGAAAATACCAATTTCATACTTTTCCAAATTCTTTCTTTATTATTTTCCAATAAATTTAAACCTTGAACTTTAAAAATAAATTCTTTACTCCTTTTAAATATTATCACATGAATTCATTTATTCAAAATATAGCTTTTCTCATACTTTGGATTTATTTGTTAAAATTTAAAAATCAACTTTTATTCTTCCAAATCATTTTAATTATCCAAATTCTTTATAATTATTTAATTTAAAATTACTTTTTATTTACTTTAAAAAATCCAAACTTCATATATATATATATATATATATATTCAATTCTCAAAATTCCAATATATATATATTTAACCAAGCTAGAACATTCAATAAATTCCAAAATCCAATATGATCAATATAATTCATCACAGATTATCACATAATCATATCGCTGACTATATAAAATAAATTCAAACGTTTTAAGGAATCCAGTTGGATCCCTCCAACCTGTTTTTTCCTACATCCACAGATGTTAGCACAATATAATAATACCAATTCCACTTTGAGGCGGAATATCGCGGTATACGGGGTCATATTATCTCATCCGCTATTATACGGCGCACAGGGTCTCATCCACTATATAATGCGGGAAATCAATCACTCCTATATATATAAAATATTATATATAATATATCACACCTAGTAAATTCAATCATTCAACCAAATTTAAATTTAACTATTTAAATTTAAATAAAACCCAGATGAGTGATGTTAAATCACCTTTGACTCCTGTTTTACAACCCACCACCAATCCGACTTGCTTCTTTTCAGATTATGACTTTATATAAATATTTATACGGTTTATTAATATCTGAATAAATTGAATAATTAATTACCATAAATTTAATTAACTAATTATTTAATTTAAAACTAAATCCCTTTAAATAAATTAATTAGTTAACCATTCAATTTTAACTAAATAATAATCATTATTTTTTTAGTAAATGGAAACCACAATTATTCTTATATATAAAAATAAACTATAAATTTAAAAAATCTAACTTTTACAAATTCCTCAAACATTTAAAAAAACCCTATATATTTTTTCCAAATCTTATAAAAAATTAATTTCTAAAAGTCAACAGATTAGCTCAGGTATTAGACTTGAGTACTATAAATTTTAAAAATGCTCAAAATAAATTTTCCATTGCATTACAATTTTATAAATTTGCATATATATTTATCCCTATAAATATATTTACTATTATCTATGTATATTCATTTTCCTTTTGAAGCTATATACTTAGCTATAAAAATAATAGATTCCAAATCTAATTTTTACATAAATTCTTCAACATTTAAAATTTCTATTTTTTTTCCAAGCTTTATCTGTATAAACAAATTTTCTATTTTACCTATACATATTTAAAATTTAAAAGATGAGTGTGAACTAATATATATATAAAATCTGTTTTCTGTATAAAAATCTGCATCTATACTTGTCTGTATGTATATATACATATAGAAATCCATGAATTAAGGAAATTAGATTGTTTTATAAAACCTACTGTGATTTTTTTTCACTGTTAAAATTTCAAAGCCTAAATCAGATAAAACCATTAACCTAAAGCAACAACACAACAACTCACCAGTCAACATCGCGCCACCCAAATCGAGTGCTGCACGTCGTCAACAAATCTCGACTAATCCATTCCTTGCGGCGCGCCTCCCCAGCCACGAACGAGATTCGTTGCTACCCCCTCCCTTCGAACTACGTTCGACGATCGCTACCGAACCAACCGCCACCATCGCGCTACTTCCAGGCCGAGATTCCCCTTCGATCGATTCGAACGAATATAGCTCCAGACTAGAGATTGAACGAGGAAGAGTGAAACCCTCTTGATTTTGATTGGTTTTTTTTCGAGTCGTGAACTGGATTTGTGAATAATGGGGGAAAGAATAAAATCGACTTTTATATAGAAAGAATTATAAGGGGAGCACACGATTTTTTTTACCAGGAAAGGCAAGAAGCGGCCTCCTTTGATTTATACTGAGGATTTTCTCTTTTTTTTACAGAGAAGAAGGGATGTTTCGATTTGAAAATGAAGCCGAGGGAAGAAAGGTTTCATTCCTTTATTTTAACGAGAAATTCATCAATATATATTTTCTAAGACGTGTGTAATGCAGTTCAACACATGTTTTAAAATCCCATTACGTGTCCACATAGATCTGCAATAGTCCCAATGCAATTCATATTATTTATTTAAATTTAAATTCAAATCGTTTCGATTTCTGCACTCACAATCTCGACCTCCTATCGAGGCATGCCGCTAGGCGTTTATAAGGTTATACCCCTATTCCGAATGCAATGGAAAAAGTCCCGAGTCCTAATTCGATCGTATGGAGAAGATAGCTTTTTGAACCCAGCTCTTATATTGAATTTTCGATATAGATTTTAGTGCGATTATCTACCGTACGACCAAACGATCACTCTAAACACTATGAAAATTGAAATCCAATAATAAACACTATTATGGATCCAATGGAATCGGTTTTGTCGACATCCGAGACTGTGCCTCAGAAGGCTATTTTTAAATGTTAAATTTAAACTATATAATTTCAAAACTGAACAAATCACCTTAAAATTTAATTTTAAATCTTTTATTATTTTCAGTACTATAAATATAAATTTTATAAGTCATAGAAATATTTTTATCAAGCTTAAAACTCAATATTTAATATTTAACCAAATTCCTACTTATTAAATTAAATAATTTAATTGCCAAATAAATAATGATATTTGAAATTCAAGTTAAACCAACTTCCAAATATTTAAAATAAATTAAATATTCCAATTTCAAATATCTAAAAATTTCGGGTTGTCACAATTTCATTCCAATAGATTAAGGTATGTTTACTCTATATTTACTTACATAAGATATTTCCTACTAAATTCATTAATTTATCGTATATTATTTTTCAAAAGAACTCATTTTAAAGAATTCTTTATAACTAGAAAATATTTATACGTGCTTATTTAAATAATAGGCGTACATACAAACCACTTTAGAAATTATCTCCAAAACTCATTTGGGTCAAAACAGATGTTACGTAAAACACCGTTACTACAATCCAAAAACACTAATATATGGATTCAATTAAAATAAATATTAATAAATCCCGTATGCTATGTAAAAACATTTGTTTTAAGGTTCACCTACTATAACAATAGAGTCATAATCTATGCTTCTTTTATTTTTATTGAAAACATTTATTACAACAATAAATGTTGTTACCTACGTTTTCGATACTTAATGCACTCTAGGTTTTTTTAATTTAAAATCATTGTTTACCTACAAAGAAACTAGCGAGCTATACATGTTCTATAATTCTTCAAAAATAATTTCACTTTTAACAAAATTTACATCATATAAAAACCAATTAAATTTCATACCGCTTATTTTTTCAAAAACCCAATATTTACTCCTCAAATATATTAACAACTATATTTTCAACTTTTTTAATTCAAAAGTTTCATTATTATTGGGTTAGACATAACGTTGATTTTCTTCATACTAAAACCTCTTATTCTATCCGAAATAAAAACACTGTCTCTACTATCCCTAAGGAACTTCCCTACTTCTTAAAATATATGGATAGAAATTTTCTC
The DNA here is from genome assembly GCA_030765085.1 of Allium cepa. Lineage (NCBI taxonomy): Eukaryota > Viridiplantae > Streptophyta > Magnoliopsida > Asparagales > Amaryllidaceae > Allium > Allium cepa. The sequence continues at coordinate 276,430,558 of CM060928.1, forward strand.
TCAAAAAATGGCTTATTTGTATGCTATAAATTGGTAATAACATAGGGCTCTACATACTTGGGTCATCCCAAACCCAACTAGCAAACTATGCGTAAATATACTTCTAAAAGCTTTTCATATATTAAAATCTATGGTTGGGGACTATTTGGATTTTAGTACATGATAATATATATATTATTCAAAAATACAAATACGTTCACTCACTATCTACCTAGGAATCCTAAAACTAGGCTTTGATACCAAATGTAACAACCCGAATTCCAATGGGTCCAGATTTTCCACAAAAATACTAAAACCCAAGCCCATTGAAACCCAAGTTGGGAATCTCTGCAAATAGGAAAAGACAATAATCTCAGAGCTCAATTAAATGTCTCACAGTGAAATTGACTAACATATAATAGTAAGTAAATACTCACCAATATAATAACATTTTCTAAACCAGTGCAGGCAGAGATTAATTTGATAGTAAATTAATTCTAGGCATATATGAAATCACAATTATAATGGTAACTTCTTCACTTTTAAAACTTTTCTAGATAGAAAGTGCAGACATTAATTGTAATTCTAGATAGAAAGTGCACTTTTCTGATATAGTTCTAGATAGAAAGTGCACTTTTCAAAACAAGTGCAGGCATGGATTAATTTACGCAATATAATTGTTGATAGAAAGTGCGCTTTTTTGATAGAAAAGTTTCAAATTAATATGTCAATCAACACTATATGCCAATCACCCAATAAAATTGTAATTTAACGCAGAATGTTGCAAAACATGTGGATGTTTTAATCAATGTAAGTTGTTTCTGAAATTTAAAGGAATTTAGCAAAAATTTATTAATTTCGAAATTCTATCTTATTTCGTAAATAACGTATAAATCATTTAGATCCATCTTTCTACACCAATACAGTTTAATAAATCAACATTTCAATTTACAATATAGAAAAAAATGATACTAAATCAAATCCAAAATCATCACACAAAAAACTTGATACGTAAATCAAGTAGTTAAGTTACATGAATTCGGTGACTTCTAAATGAAGTTTATTCAAACTTACCTAAAAAATGCATAAAAAAATTTCTCAGTAAATCAATGATGGTTTGCTATGGTACCACTTGTTAGGATTTCAATATACTTTATTATTGAATAATCATGAACCCTAGATCTGAATAGGTAATCCATATTAATTTGATTGAAAAAAAATCAGAGGAAAGTAAGTGGAAGACATACCTGAATTCACAATTGTTGATTAAAAAAATAAATTTGGTTTGGTTTTCCATATTGATACAAACCCTGTATCTTATATTAGATCTGAACCATAGTTGCTGCTTATAAACTGATTAAGAGAAAAAGATAGATCTAAAAGATATGAGTTGGATCCGACCTTCTGAATTGACATAAATCTTAGATCTAAATTATTTCCGTAGAAGAGATTAGAAGAATAACTAGAGCTTATGTAATTTGAAGATCATAACACATTATTCATAATATAGTTTGTATAGAAATTGACTCATTAAATTGATTTCTTATTCTGATCGAGTTATATTGACAGATCAAATATATCATAAAAGTTTTTATAATGTAGCAATAGCCTAATATTCCTATATCAGAATACACCAATACTAAAATAATATATCAGTATTCAATTCACAGCATATAAGTAATGTAGGAATATATTTATATTAACTACCTAAAGTGACTGTAAATTTGTAAACTGCGCATTATAATTTAGCATGCATTAAATGTACTAGGAGTATAATAATAGGTATAATTTGATTTTTTTTTTTTTTTTTGAAAGAGGTTCAGCCTCCTTTAGTAAATTTATAAACTGTGTACAAATTATATACGAGCATAAGCAATTAAAAGCTTTACAAACTCACGTACATAGTTCATTTTAGCGGTACAACTTGACAAGGTACAACTTGACAAAGAACACAAGGGCCAAGGCCTGCATGCATTCAGGTAAAGATAAACCCAAGATCTCGATACTTCTAAAACATAAAGATCTCACCGCCGTTCATTATCTCAATGCTTATTCATTTATTTCAACTAGTTCGGAAACTTAGGTAATATTTTATTTTCGTCCATACAAAAATGCACATGACGCATTTATATTGTTAAAAACGACCGATCTAGAAAACGAAGTTAACATACAAAATAGAAAACATTTTTTTTTTCCGCATTTTGGAAAATAACACAAGCGGGTGAAACAATCCATTCTTCTATCGTCCCTCTATGTCCTTCATCCTCTCATCTGTCTTTCTTTCATCCACTCTATCGTCTCTCAATTCTTCTCATATTTTAGATACATATTGAAAAACCGAAAACAGAAAATTCGTTTTTAAACCAAACACTACATTAACCTTTTTTTCTTTTTTTTTCTTTTTTTATGAAAATTCAACCTATAGCTCTGATGAAATCGAAAAGATGGGATGAGCCCCCAAACTGTCTGGTCCGACCATAGACGGATGGGATTTAATGCCATACCAGCACACAGATTTGATGTCCCAACCTAATTATTCGGTCTTTACGGGAGCCCACCTCCACCCCTTGAAATAAGAGTAGGGCGGACGGGGATCGAACCTGCGACCTTGTTATCAGGGAGCAGGTATCTTACCACTGCGTCACTACTTGCGGACGCTCCTTCAGTAAACTCTTTGTTGAGAAGATGGATTATTTCCCAACTCTTCTTACCATATCTTATGTATGGAGAACTATGTTGTAACCATTGTCTTAACCCTTGCAATTGCTTCAATCCCGATGTGTTTGAGATGATTTACTTGTGATTAGGACATATGTACCTATAAATTCATGTAAAAAGAACAAAAACCGTAATTTAAAACATAATTTGCATTTGCACACCCGAGCTGGAAGAAGGATAGCGTTTTGCATGTCAAGCTGAGATTGATAAAACCACCATCAAGGATGGTAGGTGAGCTAACTTGTCCATTCTGAGATGATCCGTACATCGATGTTGTGCGTACTGTTGTAATGTTTGATTTGCTCAATCTAATTCTGTTCATCTCTACTATTAGTTTGCAAGTTTGTTCTATAGTTTCATAGCTGTTTAAAAAGATATGATTATTCCTTACAAGTCATATAGCCCAAATAGTAGTTGAGAAAGATATTAGTGCTATGTCTCTACTCTTATTTTTCTAAGAAAAATTGTTCCGAATAATCTCCATTTGGGCAAATAAATCCAAGCTTTTCGGTGGAGTAATAAGGTGCTGTAGTTTATCCGTACATTTCCCCTATATAGTGCTACTATATTAGCATTTAAAGAACATATGCTCCATATTTTCATCATGTTGATTGCATATCACACATATTGGATTCACATTTATGCATCTTTGAATTAGCATCTATTTTATTGCCATAAAATTGTAAATAGATTTGTAAAGGCAGATAGCCATTTTTGGTGCATGAATTTTATTACAAACAAACTTAGCCCAGCTAGCATTTGCATGAGTATGCCTAACCTTTTCCCAAATGTTGCCGAATGTGCGAATTCCATTTTTAGTGCCTACCCAAGCCCAGTAGTCCTCTTCTTTGTCTCTGAAAATTTTGTACCAAAGATTTCATCTCTAACTTGCCCTAGATAGCTAACATTATTCACTCTCCGTTCTCCATATTCCAAGATTTCTTTAACCATAATTTGTTTTCCTTTGATTCTTTCGACTGTTCGGTATCCAAGTCTATAATCAATCTTCCTCCTCTAAGCCATGTATCAAACCGCATTGATGTTGTCTTATTATCAACTACTCTTCTTTCAATACATTCACTACAAGAAAAAGGCAGAATACCGACAGCCAAGACCGACGGCTTCCGACGGCCATTTTCCGACGGCTTTCGACGGGCCGTCGGCGGCCGTCGGAAGCCGTCGCAAATTTGCGATTATACCAGCCAGCCGAGCCCTTTCTTCCTCCTCCATTTCATACGAAAAAAACCCAAAAGACCCCCCAAATTCAACCCCTAAGCTTCCAATCCCTAATTTTTAGCTTCCGGATCTTCCAACGCACTCTAATCAAGCTTCAGTACTCTTAATCTCAGGTATAATCTCTTATTTTTATGAAAAATTCAGTTTTTACCCTAATTATAGATTTGCATAAATTGATAAATTATGGCGAATTAATGATTGCAATTGTTTCCACTAGCGTAATAACGGTTTATAGCATCACATGGTATACCGATTTCATCTTTTATCGTGAAATTGTGATAAACACGTATAATTTGTGCATGTTCATGTATATGTATTTTGTTGTGTATGCCTTGATTCGACGATTGTATACGTTATTTGGAATAAGATAAAATGATTGAATGAACTAGGAGTATTATATTGTGCACGTTTTTACTTATGACACAAAAAAAATGCATTACTCTAAATTATAATTGTGTGTATTGAAAAATGACAAAATGTTAAACCAGCCCTAAGTTGATGCGTAATACGTCGAATAAATGTGTGAAATTAATATATAAATGTGAACAGTGAGTAAAACTGTATTTTTGAGTAAAATGCGCGCATGTTAACCGACAAATGTCCCTTAGAGAGTTTTTGGCCCCGTCTGACGAGTGTTGTACATGATCGTTGTATAAATAGTCGTTTTTTTCGAAAAACGACCATTTATATTCATCTGGTACAATGTTTGTCGGATTTGTCCCTGTATTGGACAAGTTATGAACACAGTAAGAATTTACATTTTGTATACTACTTCGTCTCAAACGGTTCATAAAATTTCGCCCTAACTTTTCTTTTTTGTTTCCTGCGTACACGCATTTGTGTACAATGCAGGGAACAAAAGGGAAATGCTGCCGAAATTTTATTGAATCGTTTGGGACGAAGTAATATACGAAATGTAAATGCTTACTGTGTTTGTAATGGGAAGTAGGATGTCTGACCAATGAAAAAAAATTATATATTTTTAATCGTTACGTACGTTAAAAAATGAAATGTGCCCTATTTGAAAATATTTTTAAATTTGTGAAGTTGTTCTTTAAATTCAAAATATTATACGAACATGAAAATAATCTTTTTCGAATGTGTATTCTTCAAAATAAATATTAAATTTTGAACTTCTCATTTTGTCAATTAGGAAAAATGATTGATTATTTTGTTGATCGAAGGAGATGGATGTACCAAAGAAAAGGAATGAGGGGCTCAATAAAAGAAAATTTTTATAACGGTATAAACGTGTTTGTTGAATTCGCCTTAAGTAATAACAGAAACGATCCAGAAATTCGTTGTCCGTGTAGTAGGTGTAGACATTTGAAGTTTTTGTTACCAGATATTGTGAAAGTTCATTTGTGCCAACACGGTTTCACACCCGAATATTATGTTTGGGATCGGCATGGAGAAGTTGTAGCAAATACTTCTGTAGAGTCTGAAAGTGTCGTTAACGAAATAGTTTCAACGACCCGTATAGAAAATATGGTCGAAGATGCAGCACGATCAATGTTTCCTATGGTTGAAGTTGACGACGATGATGTAAATGTTGAAGAACCAAATATTGAAGCTAAGAAAATTTATGATTTACTAGATGCAGCTAAAAAACCTATTTGGGATGGTTGTAAAAGCGGCACGCAGCTGTCAGTAATCGCAGAATACATTGCGATGAAGTCAAAATACAACATCACTGAAGCTGGGTTTACGGCTGTTGTACAAGCTGCAAAAAGACATATGCCGCCCGATAATCTAATGTGTGAAAATCACTACGAAGTTAAAAAACTTATGTCGGCTTTTGGTTTACCGTATCAGAAAATAGATACATGTTTAAAAGAATGCATGTTGTTTTGGAAAGAAGACGCAAACCTTAGAAATTGTAAAGTTTGTAACCAGGAGAGATACAAACCAAGAAAAAAGAAGGGTAAGGAAGTTCCGTACAAGCGTATGCACTACTTACCCATAACTCCAAGACTTCAAAGATTATACGCATCTTCTGTAACTGCGTCTAATATGAGGTGACATAGCGTGAGAACGGAGGAAGAGGGTACGTTGACACATCCGGCCGATGGAGAAGCATGGAAGCATTTCGATAAAACGTATCCAAATTTTGCAGCGGAGAGTCGAAATGTTAGATTAGGATTATGTACGGACGGTTTTTCTCCATTTTCTCAATTTGGTTCTAAATATTCATCCTGGCCCATTATCGTCACACCGTATAATTTACCTCCATGGATGTGCATGAAAACGCAATATATGTTTCTTACTGTTGTCGTTCCTGGCCCCGACGATCCGACACAAGGAATCGATGTATATTTACAACCGTTGATTGAGGAGTTAAAAATACTGTGGAACGAAGGAGTAGAAACATACGATGTGTCAAAGAAGAAAAATTTTCGTATGTTTGCTTCTTTGTTGTGGACTATAAGTGATTTTCCTGCCTATGCAATGCTTTCGGGATGGAGTACTGCCGGTCGTCTAGCATGTCCATATTGCATGGATGAAACACGAGCGTTTTCTTTACCTCATGGTAAGAAAATTTCATGGTTTGACTGTCATCGATATTTTCTCCATGTAAATCATCCCTTCAGAGGAGACAAGAAAAACTTTTTAGCTAATAGAGTAGAAAACAGACAACCACCGACGATATGGTCAAGCGAAGACATATATGAACTTGTTAAGGACTATCCAAAGATATATGAAACGGGGGAGCAAACAGAAATTGAAGGCAAATCAGTTGTTCATAACTGGTGCAAACAAACTATTTTTTGGGAGTTGCCGTATTGGAAACATCTTCTGCTTCGCCATAACATAGATGTGATGCACAATGAGAAAAATGTATTTGATAATGTGTTTAACACAATTTTGAATGTGAAAGGGAAGACGAAGGATGATTTGAAATCAAGACGTGATATAAAAGAATTATGCAAACGTCCCGAGCTTCATATGAAACCAAATGACAGTAAAAAACCAAAAGCTTGTTACGAATTAGATAATAATCAAGTTAAAGCTGTGTTAAAATGGGTGGAAGGGTTAAAATTTCCTGATGGGATATCATCAAATCTTCGTAGATGTGTTGACTTTAAAAATGGTAGATTGAGCGGAATGAAAAGTCACGACTGTCACATAATGATGGAAAATTTATTTCCCGTTATGTTTAAAGAACTACTGCCGTTAAAAGTTTGGAAGGTAGTAACGGAGCTTAGTATGTTTTACAAAGAGCTTTGTTCGACTACTTTAAAAGTGCAACGTTTACGTAAACTTGAAGTGGACATTCCTATATTGCTTTGCAAATTAGAGAAAATATTTCCGCCAGGTTTTTTTAATGTGATGGAACATTTACCTGTTCATCTTCCATCTGAAGCACGACTTCGAGGTCCTGTCCAATACGGATGGATGTATCCATTTGAGAGGTATGTAATATGTTATAACGTAATTTAATTGCATTTGAAAGATGAAGTTAATATAAATTAATGTTGCATAGATATTTGAATCATCTGAAGAAAAAAGTGAGACAAAAAGCACGAGTTGAAGGTTCGATATGTAAATCTTACATCGAAGAAGAAGCTTCGTTCTTTTTCTCTCACTATTTCAGTGACCATGTGAATATTTCATTTCAAAGTGTTCCTCGTAATGATGAAGGCGACGAACAAGAGTCCTCTCAAGCAATGTTATCTATTTTTAGACAACATGGTCGGCCTTTTGGAAAATGTGTGGAAATATGGCTAGACGATAGAGATCTTCGTGTAGCACACACTTATATTCTTCTAAATTGTGCCGAGGTTGCACCGTTTGTTAGGTAATCTGAAATAATAATTTTTGTTTTAATCTTTTCTGTAATGCATGCGCGTGTATAACCTAATGTAATAATTTGTTTATATAAACAGTGTTTATGAACGGGAACATCCGAACGGAGATCTCAGTAAAGAATTTTCCCGTTGGTTTTTAAATTACGTTTATGAGCCGAAAAATTGTGTTGTTGACGAAGGGTTGAAACATCTTGCAATGGGACCAAAAAGAGTGGTCAAGACATATCCAATATATTTCGTCAATGGATACAAATTTAACACTAAAGAATACGGTGCAGAAAAATTAACAAATAATACTGGTGTATTTGTTAAAGGTAGTGACGATCCAGAAAACCATTTAAATGATTTTTATGGCGTTCTAACACAAATTTTGCAACTGACATATTTCTCAAGACCCGCGGAGGAGGTGTTTCTATTTAGATGCAATTGGTTTAGCAATGTTCCAGGTTCTGGAATTAATGTGCATAAGGATTATAATCTTATCGAAATAAAACATACATCGCACTATCACAAGTATGATCCTTTTGTACTAGCCAAACAAGCATTGCAAGTTTATTACGCTCCTTATCCGTCTCTAAAAAGAGATAAAGCAGATTGGTCTGCAGTTTTTAAAACAAAGGCCAGATTCACATTCGATGGGAAGAATATTCCGGACGAACAAGCTTATCAGGCAGATCTTGAGCAAAATAACGAAATAATAATTACAGACGATCATACAGATTTTGGTCCTTTGATCGATGAATCAAATGTTTTGGTAGAAGCGTTTGACAGTGCAGAGGAAAATATCGTCGAAAACGAGACCGAATCTGAATCAGAAGACGATGATGACTGATATAAATTTGAATCTGTTTTTTTGCAATTGATGTAACTATGTTGAATTCTTGATGTATTATGAAATTGATGTAACTATGAAACTAAATCTGTTTACAATTGTTTTATGTTATTTCAATTTGTCATTTATTTAGCAATTTTTATTAAAAATGCAATGAACTCTGCTTATTGTAGGAAGAGTACACCCATCATGAATCAGGTATAACAAACTTACATGTCTATTTACATTTCAGTCATTATAATTAAGCAATTTATACCATTGATGTCATGTTCATATGAAATATATTTCATTATCATGTTTTTATTCTCTTATATAATGATGTGTAAACGTCACAGGTTTATCATTATGTCACATAGAGGGAGGAGCTCTTCCCGTTCTTTAGGAGGCGATGGCAGTGGCCCATCGCAAGCGCCACACCGTCCAGTTGTTACGTTAGTCCCCAAAGCAGATGGGTAAAAATTAAATCTTATTCATCATCTTATTTTTTCTATACTATACGTATGTACTTATCTGTATCGTACTTAAAAACAGGGGGTTCGAGCTACTACCCACTAAGGTAGTGTTGGACGTCTCCAGAGCAGCATATCGTAGTAGGATGAGTGCGTGCTGGCCGAAGTGGGATACCATCCCTCCGCACATCATAGAGTGCATATGGCAGGATGTCCTAGTATGTGTAATTTTTATGTTTTCCATTTTTAATTCGTTTTTGTCGTTTTTCTACCGTTTATCGTTTAAAGTGTAATCTTTTTTTAACACAGGCTGAGATAGACATCCAGACAGATGATATGCAGCTGGCACGAGCATACTGGATGAGGAAGATGCGAAAGAACTACAGAGACACGATATCTGAGGTTAAGAAATCCGGGAAGAGACCACGGTGGATGGGGGAGAGCGTGTGGCAAGCTTGGTTGAGCTACTGGGAGACGGACGAGGCGAAGGCAAGTATACTAATTTTTTTTCAATTATTAATTTAACGTGATTGAAAAATAATGTATCAAATTTTGAATGTACAGGCAGAGTCAGATAGAAACTCTGCAAATAGAAATAAGAATCCCGTTACTCATCGCGGAGGATCGAAGTCGTTTCAGCAGTATCGGCAGGAGTTGGTAAATTTAATTACTGAATAATAAATGTAAATAGTTTATGCTATATGATTTTAAATGTATAATAATTGTATGTAACAATCAACTTCAGGAAGCCGAGGCACATGGTCCTGTCAGCTATATGGACGTGTTCACCCGTACGCATGCTGTTGAGCATGTTAATCCAGACGGGACTGTTTCGTACACATGGCAGGACGATAAATCCAGTAAAAGCCATGTAAGCATATTTCATTTTATTCAGTATTAGTAATTGTTTTAGTTGTCAAATTATTATGAAATAAGATATGATATTATTAATTTGTCAATGCAGGAGATGTTTATGGAGCAGCGACAGAAACTCCTTTCTGATACGGGTCGAGAGCAGCTGACGACCGATGAAGAGGACGTTATTTTTGAGTCCGTTATGAGTCCACCAGAGCATGGTCGACGATACGGATTTGGCAATTTAGCGGTAAATAATTTAATTTTTCTTAAAATACTTAAAATATGATATTCTTACCTTTTCAAAACAATAAACTTTGATTTTATTTATTTTTCAATTATTGCAGTCCAGTAGTCAGAGTAGGAGACGGCGGAGTAGACCTCAGAGCGAGCTAGCAAGTATAGAAGAATTGCAGACTAGAGTTCAGCAGTTGGAGGAGCAGAACCGCCAACAGGCCATGCAGACGGCACAGTTATTTGAGTACATGCAGCAGTTTGGTGGCCGCTTCCCTTCATCGGCTGGCTCTGGATCTGGGGCAGATTGATTCATTGCTTTCTAATTCGTTCGTGCAGGTATGTTTAGTTTTAGTTTACAATGATTTGGTAGAAGGAACAATTAATTGTTGATATGTATAATTATGTATAATACACTTGGTTCTGTAGCTGTATCAGGATATGCATGATTAGAACAGTTATTGTTAGTATTATTGTTAATGTTGGAATGTTATGTATATTTTGTATTTTATTTTTATTCTAATTTTGTTTATTTCTGTGTCTATTGAATATTTTGGAGTATTGGTTTGCATGTTTGGTTGGATTATTGTTTATTTGATTGTGCAGTATTGATATTGTAGTGTTTGGAAGAGAAATGTGGTTGGAAGGCTCTATTTGCAGCAGATTTAAAAAAAAACAGCAGGTTTCCGACGGCTTCCGACGGCTCCCGACGGCTTATTGGTCGAAATTTTCCGGCGGTTTCCGGCGGTTTCCGACGGCTTATTGGCCTGATTTCCGGCGGTTTTCGACGGTTTCCGACGGCCGTCGGAAGCCGTCGGAAACCGCCGGAAACCGCCGAAAGCCGTCGATAATGTATACGGCATCACCCGTCGGTAGCCGTCGGAAATACTGCTCCCCGACGCCTTCATTTCCGACGGCTTTTTCCGACGGCCGCCGCCGGCTTCCGACGGCCGCCGACGGTTTTCAGCCGTCGGAAATCCCCCCTCCCCTTGTAGTGATTTTAACACCTCCTTTCTGTTTCTCAACAAATGTTTCAAGACCTCTAAATGATCCTTTTGAATTTCAAATTCCTAGAAGGATTAGTTTTTAATGTATTTGGTTCACATCAGCATTGTCCATATACAATCATTATTTAAAATTTTCCAAATCAATTTCACTCCCTATGTCGTGTTCATTTCCTCCGGGTGTTTAAGGCCTAGCCCACCTTCTTCCTTCTTCTACTTGCATACTACTTGTAATGGAATTTTGTTGCATTTTCCTTTCCATAGAAAGTTTAAACAAATATGTTTCAGTTTATTAAGGGTTGTCATGGGAATCTGAAAACATGGCATCCAAAAAGATATATTGGGTATATAGTGGATTTCACAAGCTCTAATCTTCCCTCTATGCTAAGCAGCTTTGCCTTCCACCCTTCAATTTTGCTTTTAATTCCGTTGATCAATTGTCTACAGCTCATGTCCCTCAAATTTCTTCAATACTTTGCAACCATTTACTAGAAAATCCCATCTCTTTCATAATATGGGTCATAAATTTCCAATTTATTGAATCATAAACTATTCTCAAATCAACTTCGATGCACATCACTTTATTATTTTTCCTACTCATACCCCTTACCATCTCATGCACGTAGAGAATACCATCCACAATAGATCTGTTAGCAACAAAGAAACATTGGTTCTTAGATATCAGATCATCCATAAATATTCGTAGCCCGTTGCACAGTACTTTAACAAGAACTTTATAGATCTTGTTACAGTAGAAAACAGGTCTGAACTCTTGATTTGATTTGCACCTATCTTTTGGGGGTTAAATGAATTAGAACGTGATTGATTTCTTTTAGAATTTTACTTTCTCAAAACAATCGATGACTGCCTCTAAACGAGTTCCTTAATCAAATTTTAGTGCACTTTATAGAATTTAGAATTGAATCCATCCGGTCCTGGGGAAGTATCGACTTTCACATCGAATAACGTAACCTTTACCACTGACATATCTGCTATATCATTTAGAAATTAAGTCTGTATTCTGAAACAGTTTTCTTTTATATGATTTTTGGCATCAACGAGGTATGGTGTTGATTGAAAAGCTTTTGATAATACCTTATAACTACCATAGAGAAGTCCTCATTTTAGAAATTGATTCTCCTGCTTCATTAAAATTACCCACTTAGCATACAAAAATGAAGTGGCTCCATCCCTAAGAGCAGCCAAATAACATTTATATGCGATATTATATGAGTCAAATATCAATTGTAACGACCCAGAAATTTTAATGATTTTTATAACGTAGTTAATTGAAATTTTTCTTGAAATTAAAACAATTAAATTTTGAAATGAAAATTTAATATTTTTGATATGTCTATTTAAACGTAACAAATGGCAGAATTTCATCAGAATACATAAGTTTATTTTGTTGTGTAATTTTCAATTTCAATTTGGAATCAGTTAATTGTTGAAAATATATTTTTGCAAACTGAATGTTTTATATAATAAAAAATTAGAACATTTTCTAAGTGAGGGCCAAATTTAGACTGCTCTAGCCCATTTTATCATATTTTCGACGTTTTAGCAACATTTTCGGCAGCGGAAAATCGAGTTTTAATATCGCTTATATCTGTGTACCATTTTGTTTGTCTCATCGTGCTGGTCACCGTAGTATATTCATTTGTGTGTTTTGGTGTCCGGTACGCAGCGAAATTTACAAAACAATTAGCCGTATCGACAATTATTTTGAGTCTTTTGTTTCCATGTGGCCATTCAACTGTCCATCGGTTGAAAATCAATGGTCATTTGCTTTTAATATTTCATAAATTCATCGTGCCTGACTTTTACTATTAACTATGGTTAATATAATTTCTGGTTCCATTTCATTATATTTCAATTCGTTCTGCTCTCCCTCTCCTTTCTTTTCTGCTCATATCAGAAGAAAAAAAGATTTATTTTTAAAATATATTAGCGCTTATATATATTTCCTTGAAGCTTGTTTTCGAGGCCATTTGTTTGCTTCGAGGCCTTCACCCCCTTCCTTTGCCTCGCAACCCACGTTCGGTTGGCTCCTCTATCTCTGACATCAAAATCCACCTTCTCTCCAACATCTCAGATCCCTGTCGCCACCACCATCCACAACCGAAGCCTCCTACCATTCCAGACCCGATAACCACCCCACCTCCTACTTCGCAACCCATCATCCCTCCAACCAGCCATGCTAAGCATGCTCCACACGTCTCTTGCAACCCACCATGGCCGAACACTTCCTCGCCTTGCCGCCGTTCCACCACAACCAGGCCGCCATCTCCACCCACAGACCCACCCAGATCCATTAACCCTCTAAGAAATCTCAGCACCTCCGACCTAGTAGCGTCCATCCAACAACATGTTAAACCCGTCCCCTTCATTTTCCTCGAGGGTCCAGTATTTGCTCGTCCACCTTTCATTTCTCCTCCCCTCCTCACTAATTCAAAGCCTTCACCATCACCTGCACATCCGCCTCTCCCTTTCACTCTGCCCACACCATGACGCCAGCATCCGCCATCCACTTTCAACCTATCACCCACTACCTCGTCCATTCCAGGCCTCACCCCACCCCACGTCGAGCACTCATCCATCCTCACCCGACCCCGAACTCCACCGCATCACCGCTAGCAACCTCGTTCGCCACACAAGCCCACCACCATCCAACCTATCACCGCACCTACTTTTCGCCTCGCAAGCAGCAGCCACCTTTTTGTATATACGTATGTATATATAATATGTTATGTTTGGATTTTGGAACATATATATATATATATATATATATATATATATATATATATATTAAGTTTGTATATGTATTTTGCTTGTTTTCCTTCAGCCCGTGCTTACTAAAGAAAAAAAAGTATTTTGAAAAGAAATATTGTTTTAATATATATGGATATTTGATTTTTAAAATATATAGACTTTTAAAATATAATATAAATAGATATTTTGATTCTTAAAATATATATAGATTTTAAAAATATAATATAGATATTTTAAAATTAATATATGTGTTTTAATAAATATTAATTTTCAAAATACAATATGAAGATTTTTATTTTAAATATGTGTTTTTAATTGAATATTTATTTCTAGAAAAAAATATAATATGATATATATTGATATCAAGCTAGTTTTGATTTTTGAATTCATCGATTCAAGTCTGTCGTGCTTCGCTTTTGAATTTGTGCTTGGATTTGTCTCATCTTGTTCTTGTTTGTTCTCTATCCTTGAAAGGTGAGCAATCACTCACGATTGACATTCTTATATTTAATAAATTTATTTCACATGAAATGACGATTGAAATATGTTGTTAAATGTGAAGTAGTTAGAAATTAAATGGTTGAATATAATAAGTTAATATTTAAATTTGTTTGCCTATATTAATTGACCTATGACACCATAACCCGTTACATATTTTATTTAAATTGCTAATTATGATCATATATGCTTGTTATTGATATGATGTCATTTTATGCTACTTATACTCTCACATTACAAGTTCCTTGTTAGTTTAGAAATTGCCTATGGGTTGAAATGGTACAAACCCGAACGATCTTGTAGATTAGAAAAATTCGTTATGGGTTAAAATGATATACCCAAGAGATTTTATTGAATTGAATTTTGGGATTGTGGGTTGAAATAATATATACCTGTAAATATTAGATTATTGCGGATTGAAATGATAAATATCCGTATCACTTGACCATAAGATACAAAACTATATACGGACACCGTTGGTCTATTTTTGAAAAATGATTTCCAAGGCTTTGAAAAGAAATATATGAGTTTTAATAAATATTGATTTTTTAAATATATTATATAAATTTATTTTATATATGTGTAAAATTTAATTTTTTTTAAATTAAATATTAGAAATTTTAAATTTATAAGTTAGTTTTGAAAATATAAATTTTAAGATTTTACTTATAATTTTATTATTTTTAAATATATTAAATAGGATTTAATATAAAATAAAATTTAATGATAAGATTTAATTTAACAAAATTTAATTTAATTAGTATATATATAATATATTTAAGTATCTATATAAAATTAAATTAATATTTTAAAAATAGATTTTGTAATAAATTGAATAAATTATGGTTGGAAAGATAAACTGAAATTGATTTGGAATATTATTTATTTAAGAATTGGATATAAATAAGAATTGATTTGAACTTATTAATTTTGAGATTTTAAGAATATGATTTTTATTACTTTATTACTTTATTTTGATTAAGGTGATTAAATGAATATATTCAAATTTAAATAAAAATTGAAATTGAATATTTAAATTTGATTTAATTTGAATTTGAGATTTTATTTAAATATTCATAAAAGGTGATTAAGTGAATATTTCAGAATTAAATAAATTGAAGTTAGACATTTAATATTTAATTTTGATTTAAATTTGTAATCTGGGATTTTATTTAAATGCTTATGAAAATGATTAAGTAAATATTTTCAAATTTAAATAAAAATTAAAGTTGAATTTTGAAATATAAATGAAATTTATCATATCGAGTTATTATGAATTGTTTGAATAATTAAACTTGAAGCCTATTGAATTGGATGTGGTTTAAATTTGAAGTTCAAACCTGAATTTGAAATCGATATAAAATAAAATGGTTTGATGTGAATTTGAATTGATTTATGAAATTGGAAGAAACTATTCTAATTATAAACTATTTTTGATATATAAATATTTTAATATATATATACACTATTTTTAATATATATAACTGTTTTAATATAAACTATTTTTAATTTATAAATATTTCAATATATAAACTATTTTTAATATTTAAACTGTTTAAATTGGAACCGTTATGATTTAAAGTGAATATGATTTCGAAAATGATATGATTTCGAAGATATGATTTTGAAAGTGAATATAATTTAAGTGATATGATTTGAAATGAATATGATATTTTGATATGAAGTATGAACTATTTTGAAATAAAACGGCCACGGTGTGAAATAATCGTTTGGTGTTAAAGATACCAGGATCGGATATTGTCATACTCTCTGCTAATACTGAAAACCACTTTAACAACTGTACACGTGGTGGAGATTCCAGAACGAAGTATGATGGTTTGGCGACGATTCTATATGAGGTATTAACGCAGCCCTGACTCCCGCGAGTCATCTTAATGTGGCTAAAACAGGAGTCATGTCGGGCCAAGTGAGGTCGCTCCTCCGATTAGGCACATTTCTTCGATACCATTCTATTACTTTATAATTTGATTGGTTGCACCTTTGATATGGGAGTGTCTCGAGGTGGGCGGTAGTAGCTGCTATGTGTTACCACCAGTCCGGATCCACAAAACGGTAGAATCATACCCTGGGCGTTACCTCGCATGCCTTGTCACATGCCTTATCGCGCCCTCTACGACTTTGGTTTGTACCGTACCTATGGAGTGCCTTCTAATAGCCCTCCAGTTTACAGAGGAATTACAGTACTGTATAGACTGCAAGAATATATAAAAATGTGTTAAGAGGGATATGGGTAACGCCTTAACGCTATTTTAATAGTTTACTTTACTATAGACATTATCTATGGAGCGTATTATACTGTGTAAGTAGATAGTTTAACGGATCCTTAGAGGATGGAATCCCAACATCTTTTAAGTTATTTGTATTTCACTTGACATTTCACTTGAGTTGATTTACTAGTATAAGAATGTTAATCCTGACTTGAGTGTATTGTATTTTGCTTTATGCTCGCGTTAGACTGAGTGTCACAATATTTGAGACTCGCCTTTGGAGCTTGAAGCTTCGCGTAGAAATCTATTTTCATCTACTCAGCTATTCTGTTGTTTCAGTTTATTCCAGTTGTTTATAATCAAACTTGACATCTTCTTCTTTTTTGAGACTTTTATGTATTCGAGATTTCTGTTGTACTTTGTTTTTAACTCCGTTGTTCTGTAGTAGCTTCATAAACTACTATTATCTATTTCTGCTGCTTATTATTATATTACTCTATGTTTGTGATTCTGTGATTGATATTGTTGTGAGCATTGAGTGAAGTGTTGAGTTGTAAATGTTGTTGTTGTTTGTTGTTTGTTTTCGTTCTTTTTTCTTTTGATGGATATGGGCCTTTATTCAACAGCCCAAGTACTTGTCTAAATAGCTATACACTGGATAATAAAGTTTAAGTTTTCCCTCTTCTTTAATTTGAGATATTCGTGCAAAGCAACATGGTATCAGAGCGTGAAAAATTTCAAATTCAAATCCAACTAGGGTTTTAGTTCAAATCAGTGAGGATGGGAGATAGCAGTGCTAATAGTAATGTCCAAAGTGGGGAAAACAAGATAGCAATGGATGCGATGCAGTTGATGCCCAAAATTACATATCATAAATTGAATAACATGAATTTTTTGAATTGGAGTAAGACGATTCGTTTATATCTTCGTGGTATGGATAAAGATAATCATCTGACTGAAGATCCACCTGCACCTAATTCAAAGGATGAGAAAGACCTGATATGGCTCAGATCTGATGCTCGATTATTCTTGCAAATCGGAAACTCAATTGATAGCAAGGTAATTGGTTTAGTTAATCACCGTGAGTTTGTTAAGGAACTGATGGAATATTTAGAATTCTTATATTCTGGAAAGGGAAATTTGACAAGAATGTATGATGTGTGCAAGTTATTTTATAGAGCAGAGAAACAAGAGCAATCACTTATGAATTATTTCATGAACTTCAAGAAAACTTATGAGGAATTCAATGTGCTTCTTCCAATCAGTCCAGATGTTAAAGTTCAGCAGCAACAACGTGAATAAATGGCAAGTATGAGTTTCTTGGCTGGTCTACCACCAGAATTTGAAGCTGCTAAATCTCAGATTCTATCTGGTTCAGATATTCCTTCACTACAAGAAGTGTTTAGTAGAATTCTTCGATCTGACATTGCTCATGCACAAGTTTCAAGTACTAAAGTAGAAAGTGCTTGATTAGTAATAACAAGGGTTATGTACAAGGAAATCAGAATCAGAATTTTCCATGGAATAATTAGTTAATCCAAATTCCCACTCATCAAGAGCAAGTACTCCAGAGTTCAGAACTTCAAATCAGGGAAAATTTTGTACATATTGTAAGAAGCCAGGGCATATGAAGTTTGAGTGTAGGAAACTTCAATACAAGAACTCACAGTTGAATAAGGATATGAAATCTGTTCTCATGTCTGCAGGAGATTATGATCAGTATGTGAAATTTCGAGAATCATTGAAGAAGGAATCAACAGATAAGGAATCATCGTCATCAATTTCAACTACTGCCAATTCTACAAATCAATCAAAATGGATCATAGACTCAGGAGCAACTGACCATATAACAGGTAACAGTAATTTTATTTCAGATATACATTATAATCAATCAACTAGTGCTGTTACATTAGCTAATGGATCACAAGCATTTGTTCAAGGAACTGGAAGAATGAGAGTAAACTCACAATTACCATTAAACTCGGTCTTATATTTGCCTAATTTGTCATTTAATTTCATATCTGTGAGTCAAATTACAAAAAATCTGAAGTGTAGCATATCATTTTTCCCTGATCATTGTAAGTTTCGGGATCTTACAACGAGACAGATTATTGGTAGAGGTGAAGAATGTGGAGGTTTATATGTTCTTAATACTGTGCTACCTAATTCCATAAGCTGTTCAAGTATAGCTTCTTCTGCTTTTCAAGTGCACTGTAAGCTAGGCCATCCTTCATTGGCTCTGCTTAAGAAACTATGTCCACAGTTCAGTTCTCTATCTACATTACATTGTGATTCTTGTCATATGCAAAGCTTCATCGTGTGAGTCTATATCCTAGTGTTAATAAAAGATCTAGTTCTATCTTTGAAGTTGTACATTCTGATATTTGGGGTCCATCAATAGTTGTGTCTAAAAAAGGATATAGATATTTTGTCACATTTGTTGATGATTACTTACGTGTAACTTGGTTGTCACTAATGAAGAATAGATCAGAATTGTTTTCTATATTTTGTATTTTTTATGCTGAGATACAAAATCAGTTTAATACATCAATCAAAATTTTGAGGAGTGACAATGCAAAAGAGTATACAAGCAACCAATTTAACTCTTATTTGGCACAACATGGTATTATTCATGAAACCTCATGTGTAGACACAGCAGCACAAAATGTGGTAGCTGAGAGGAAAAATAGACACTTGTTGGAAACTGCTAGAGCTCTTCTCTTTCAAATGAATGTACCAAAAAGCTACTGGGCAGATGCAGTAAGTACTTCATGTTTTTTGATTAATAGGATGCCTTCAACTGTCTTGGATTATAAAATACCTTATCAACTGCAATGCCCAAATAAACCAATTTATCCAGTAAAACCAAGGGTCTTTGGGTGTTCCTGTTTTGTCAGAGATGTTAATCCACAATTAACAAAATTAGATCCAAAATCATTGAAGTGTATATTTGTTGGATATTCAAAACATCAAAAAGGGTATAAGTGCTTTTGTCCCAGTCTTCATAAGTATTTTGTATCAATTGATGTTAATTTTGTGGAAGATGAACCTTTTTATTCATCATCAGTACTTCCTTCAATTCAAGAAAACCATGATGAACACTTAACTGAAGAGGATAATGATTTTCTGATATATCCTAATGTATTTACAAAAACCAATGATCACAATAAAGATGAGGAGTTGCATTCTAATATTTCATGTTCACCTGTTTCTGATTTACAAGATAGTCAGTTACCAGTCTCAAGTCTTGATTTACCTATAGCATTGCGTAAAGGGAAAAGGAAATGTACTTATCCTATTTCATCTATTGTAACATACAACCACATATCTCTAGAATTTTATGCCTGCATTTCTACACTTGATTCAATTTCTATTCCAAAGACAGTTGAGGAAGCCTTATTAAAGAGAGAGTGGTACAATGCAATGTTAGAAGAAATAAATGCATTGGATAAGAATGATACATGGAGTTTAGTTCATCTACCAGAAGACAAAAAGGCAATAGGTTGTAAATGGGTATTTTCAATGAAAATGAACTCAGATGGATCTCTTGAAAGGCTGAAAGCACGGTTGGTTGCGAAAGGCTATTCCCAAACATATGGAATTGACTACTCAGAAACATTCTCACCAGTAGCTAAAATGACCTCAATAAGAATGCTCATATCCTTAGCAGCACAATTTAACTGGAAATTACATCAACTGGATATCAAAAATGCATTCCTTCACGGGAACTTAGCTGAGGAGGTGTATATGGAGCAACCACCTGGGTTTGTTGCTCAGGTTGAGTATGGAAAGGTTTGTAAGTTGAAGAAAAGCTTGTATGGTTTGAAGCAAAGCCCGAGGGCATGGTTTGGGAAGTTTAGTCAGGCAATTGAGAAATTTGGTCTGTTACAAAGCAAGGCTGATCACTCAGTCTTTTACAAGAATATGAAAGGTATGTTAATTTTGTTAGTTGTATATGTAGATGATATTATTATTACTGGTAATGATGAAGTAGGAATCTCTACTCTTAAAGTATATATTCATTCACAGTTTCATACCAAGGATTTGGGAGAGTTGAAATACTTTTTAGGTATTGAAGTTATTAGAAGTAATGGTGGAATATGCTTGTCACACCGAAAATATGTTCTTGATCTATTGAAAAAACTGGAAAATTAGGTGTTAAGCCTTGTAATTCACCTATGTTAGTGAATTCATCTCTTACAAAAGAAGAAGAGTTGTTTAAAGACCCTGACAAATACATAAGATTAGTTGGTAAGTTGAACTACTTGGTCATGACAAGGCCTGACATTGCTTTTTCAGTAAGTATGGTTAGTCAGTTTATGAGTTCACCCACTGTGGATCACTGGAATGCATTGAAACAAATACTATGTTATCTGAAGGGTACTATTGGACAGTGTATAGTGTAGACAGATCATAAACACTGCAGAGTTGAAGCATTTGCAGATGCTGACTGGGCTGGTTCAAGGTTAGATAGAAGATCCACTTTAGGTTTTTGTGTGATGATTGGTGGAAATTTGGTTTCATGGAAAATCAAGAAACAGAGTGTAGTATCAAGATCAAGTGCTGAGTCAGAGTATAGAGCCATGGCCAATACAGTTTATGAATTAATGTGGATTAATCAGTTTATGGGTGAGATAGGATTACAGTGTGTTGTACCGATGAGTTTGTGGTGTGATAACAAGTGTAACATCCCGCCTTTTCGCACGCTTCAAATCGACACATGTGCCAACTCAAACCATATGGAAGGGCGGATTGTTATGGGGTAAATAAGAAAAATAGAGAAGAGAAAAGAAAAGAAAGAAAAGAAAACAGAATCTCACAGTGGAAGTATAAAATATAATAATCAATATATAGTTCATAAAACTGTTTACAAAACATTTGCTTCTTCTTTATATAATAAATATCAGAGTTCACATACCAAAATATCAATGCAGAGGAATTAAATGTTGTAGTGGAATAATATACTACATAATAGTAATACAAATCTTCGTCTTCGTCCTCCAGAGATAAATCTTCAAATCCTGAAACGCTCGGACTGACCCGAGGGAATTTGAAAGACAAAAACACTCGAGTCAGAACTAAAAGATCTTATGTAAGTTAAATTAACAGAAATGAATATGAGTGCAGTAACTCAAGAGATGCTCGGAATTTACATCTCCTAAGGATCCGTTAAACTATTTACTATGTAGTATATTGCGCTATTATAATAGTGTTTAATTGTAAAATAAACTTACTTTTAAATAGCGTTAAGGCTTTACATTTTCCAACTTAACACATAATATATTCTCATAGTCTATACAGTACCGTAATCTCCCCTGTACTGGGCGTCGTCAGAGGGCACTCCATAGGTATGGTACAAAACCAAAATCGTATAAGGCGCGATAGGGTAGGTGACATGGTACAACTAGGCAATGCCAGGGTAGATATACTAATTACGCTTCCGGGTCGGTGGTAACGCATAGCCGCAGCTACCGCCCACCTCGAGCCACACCCCCAAATCAAAGAAATCAAAAGTGGCCACCGAATCAATCCAAAAGTCAAAGTATAATATCGAAGGGATGTGTCCGATCAAAGGTGCTACCTTATTAACCCGTCAATCATTCCTGTTTTAGCCACCTTATGCCAACTCACGGGAGTTGGGTCCACATATTTACCTTACAGGAAACGCCGCCACCAACCTACTTCATTCTGGAATCTCCACTGCGTACACGGTTGTTAAAGTGGTTTTCGGAGTTGGCAGAGAGTATGACAACTTTCGATCCCGGTCTCTTCAACAACCAAAGGTTATTATAACACCACGGTCATTAAAATAATTATACTTTCAAAACCAGAATAAAATTATCCATTTCAAAACCCATAAATACGATATCATTTCCTTTTTAAAACCCAAATAAATATGATATCATTTTATTTCAAATATATTTCTTTTCCAAAATCATGCCACGTTTAAAATTTATAATACCTCGAAACCAAATATTTAAATTTTAACTTTCAACATAATACTTCGAAATCCATAGTTTTAAAACCACAACTTTCAAAACTTAAATGTTTTGGATATTCAACAATATATAAAATAAAACAGTTGAATTTAAAGTTTCTTTAAAAGTAAATAATTTCCACGCCTTCATAATTTTTATTCACTTTAAATTCAGTCTAAACCCATAACTTTTAGATTCACTTTAAGTTTGAATAAAACACTTCGATTTCAATATTTTTAAACTTTGAGTATTTAATAAATTTCAAAACTAAGGTTGGAAATTTCAAATCAACAATTCATTTTCCTATTATTTAGTTTTGAAAGGTTTACATGATAAATCCATAACCATTTAAAATAAAACTTAATTTATTAACACTAATTATCTCCTTCCATTTATTTATACTAGAATTATCCATTAAATCCAGTTATGATATCATACCTTTAAACTTCCAATTTCAATAAGTTAACATCAACTTATGGAGTTAAATTTTAAATAAGCTCAATTCCAATTAATTTCCCGTTTATCTTTCAATCTTAATTGATTTGAATCATTTAAAACTCTATATATATACAAGATCTTAACCTATACTTAAAACATATAATATAGATTATCAATTTCCAGTTTCAACTTATTCATTTTTATTTAACAGATTTATTCATAGCTTAAATTCAAAATTTAACTATATATGTATATATAAAATATATTTATATCATATCCAAATTTACTATTTATTAAACCGTATCATACCCAAAACATAAAATCATTTCAAAATTTTTTTTTGTATATACCGCGGTGCCTGTATATAATTTTCTATCCTATGGTCAAATGATACGGATATTTATCATTTCAATCCGCAATTTAAAAATAAAAATGCGGTTGTATATCATTTCAAACCACAATCCCAAAGGAAATGAACATGCATGATAACTTGCAGTTTATATAAGATAGAACACATCATCCATTCATCCAATATCAATCATCAACCAATTTATTTCAATCATCATCAATTTAAACAAACATCAATAAATAGCATATAAAATATACAGGTAATAAATAACAGTTATTAACTAACAGTTTATATTCAATAATAAATTTATTAACTGTTTAACAGTTTAACTATCAGTTTATATGCAAATAAATAAATCTTAACTGTCAATTTATATGCAATAAATTAATTAATTAACCATTAAATTAAATAAACGCGATTTAACAGAGATGATGAATAAAACATGTCAAACTGTCATAAATAAATTTCTACTCATATCTTAAGTCAAATTAACAGACATAGGAAATTTTAAAAGTTGTGAGTGGGTTAAAACACTCGCCTTTTGAATTTAAATTGGATTTAAATCCGATTTAAACCCAAAAATTCGACGGTTTCCAAATCTGTCCAAACCAGCGTCAAAGCATCCGAAATTTTATTACGATCCTAAAAAAAATTTCGCGTGAATTCAAGTCCGCATGTGGAAAAATATAGCGAAAATTGCGCTTGAAATTCAAAAATAAAATAACAAAAAAAAACACAATTCACCTTGCAACATGCCACGTCAATCTCACTCCCCTCTTTCATAAACGCGCACACAGCAAGTGGAACCCAACACACCTCCATTTGACCGATCTTTGACCACGCCTAGCCACTAATTCGACCGTCAATTCACCGCAAAACTTCGCCGATGAACAACATGCTTGCCCCTCTACATAACCCAGAAGGGATTTTCCGATCAGACGCACCAGTCAAAAACGCCCAAATCAATTTTGACCGCGATTTCTGGTCAAACGATGCATCGAATTAAAAAATGAATTACACCATTGAATTACGCTCGTCGAGAGCTTCAACATATATTATTTTGAGATTTTTCTGACGACTTTGACTTTTTGACTCTGATTTGGAAATGGATCTGGATCTGAAATTTTGTCTGCTATTGAGGAGGAGAAGGAGCCGAAGAAATTTTACGCGCAGACAAATGAGAGTAGGTGGAGGCTAGGGTTTAGTGGGGTATTTATAGATGAAGTTGGAATAGACAGATGAATCCGAATTTAAATGAATTCACAATTTGTCAATTTAAATTCCAAAAATCCATTTATTTGATTTTTAGATCTTATTATGAATAAATGGTCAACTTACCATTCCTATCATTTCTGATTGCAATTAGCTTCAAATTTATTAACCAAACCTCTATATCAAATAAGGATTTATTGCAAAAAATTTAGTGTATACATTTAATTAAAGTTAATTCAATAAATTATAAAATCTTATTTCAATGAAATTTTATACCATTCGTATTCAATTCTCTTTATTAAACCAACAATCATCATCTTATGTATATATTTACCATCAAATTCATAAATTATCGATTACCTTCCAATTAAATAAATTTTTATTACTAATTGATTTACAGCCTAATATAACATTTACATTAAACCCATTTCATTCCACCCATTAATTACTAACCTTAAATTAGCCTATCTTCATATTATAAATAATCTTTTTTTTTTAATGATCTGATTGGATCTAAACATAAGTTTAAATTTAGGTACAAAAGTATATGCAATAAACTAGCATTAAATTTTGAACGTGAACTGATTTAATTGGAAATAAATCACCCAATCCAAATTCATTTTAATAGGTTTCCAATTAAACCGATTAGATTCAATTCCAACCCTTTAATCGAGCCTATCATTACTTTGTAACGCAGTTAACACTTGTCTCACATTTCATTCCATATATTCAAATTTCAAATAAAAGGGTTTACCGTTTATTTTAATATATATATCCAGATACTTCAACATTTTCCAATTGTTTATCTCAATTTGCATAACATTAAATTTATATTTATTGCAATGATTTCCAATTTAATTGAATGAACTAAGTATATAACTCATAAAAATTGTTGTAAAAATCTCAAAACCACATTTATAAGTTTATTATTTCCACTCAAATATTATAGATATTTACAGATATAGGTTTTTATTCAATCATTACTTATTATTATGTATAAATTAAATAAATGCACTATTTAAGTCCGTTTAAGTTTATTACCAAATATCCATTTACCTTTCCCATTAAAGTTGAATTCCATTCAATTAATATAACCAATCAAATTTCCATCCACACTTTATTTTAAACCTAAAATTTGCACTTCATTATCTTGTATTAATGTCATCCAATTTCTACTTATTATTATAACTTACTTTACATTCTATAACTTACTTTGCATACTTTTTCTTATTAATTTCTTAATTATCAAAACTTCAACTTTATTTCCCAAAACCACAAATTATTACTTAATATAAATCTACTCTTTTATTACTTTACGTTCACACTTCCGTTACTATCAAATTAATCACCAGTTACTTTATCATCAAACCAACATTAATTAATATTTTAAATGCTTACATTTATTTCTCTTATATGGTTATTGTTTATCCACTTGTGCTAACTTTTATTACCTAAATTTTCCGTTATTATAAGCCTTTAATATTTCCATTTAAATTAAATATAAATTTCGATTCAATCCATCCTCTTCAACACGCAACTTATAGTAACAGCTTACAAGTACGAATGGAATTATCATATTTTCTAAATTTACATTAACATATAAATAAATTTTCTTTAAATGAATTTTATATCCAGGTATAATACTTTCTCTATTTCATTTATTGAAATTTATTCATATTGCTAGTAAATAGGTTTTAAGTCGCCATTTAAAAATGGAATCTGAAGTCGAAAGGTCGATGCCTAAGGTGCGCAGGATTGGGACACGTGGCGAAGGCGTGTAGGGACCCAAAGATTTGCTATCTTTGTGGCTCTTTTGGACATGCCAGCTCGCACTGTCCCAATAAAAAGTTCCCTAAACCCAATAAATCCAACCGAAGCTTTTCCACAAAAGACAAGTCCAAATGCCTTTTCAATCCTGCAGTGAAGGTCCCACAGTCATCATTACATCTCGAAAAGCAAAAAGCCTCTCAGCAGCATCCCGAACCTTCTCAACCCCTTACCTCCCATAATCCTCTTCACACTCATCCCATCTCTCATACCACACGAAAATTTTCAATGGCGGACTCCTCACTCTATCTCACTGCCAAGATCATTGACGGCTTTTGGTCCGTCGAGACTCTGCACAGCACTCTCTCGGATACTTTTGGCCATGAAGAGTGGCCTCTCTGGATACTTGCAGATGACCGCTTTATCTTCTGCTGCCCCACCTTCGACATCCGTAACCAAGCCCTTCAACTAAAATTCTTAAGGAAGCCAGGTGGTTCGATCCTTCTTCAAAGATGGGAGGACACAGACCAAAGAATCCCAGAACTTGAACCATCATCGTGGGCCAGAATCAGCGGCTTCCCCGAATTCCTCCGAGATAATCCGATGGCGGTTCGCGAGGCGCTCAGAACGGTTGGCAGATTTATCGCCTTCGATGACTGTGACTGGGCAAACATTTACCACAGATTTCTCCTTGTCTGTCTGCAATTTTACAAGGGGGTAACCAATCCTTGCTCGTTGATAGTACACCTAAACGACGCGGAATACCTCATCACGGTAGAAAAGTGGGTACATGCCCATCCTACACACAGACCGGAGCAAATGCTCCTGGGAGCCGATTATGACATGGATATCAGAGACTTTGACGATGTCGGTCACCCAGTCGACTTGAGTGAGGACCGCCTGGATGCCATGTCCCTAGACCCATCCATCCCACAGCCCCTGCCCGTGGCTGATCTTCAAGCATCCCAAGAAGTCGATGGCCCACTGGGTATGAATCCCTGGCCGTTGGATCCACCGGATGTCCTTGCAGCTATCCCCAACCCAAACACCCAAGCCGCCGATGATATGTACCGGGATCCTCCACTCTCCCCCATTGGCCTTTTCAACCCTATCCCTAGTATCCCACCTTTCTCCCCGGCCCTCGTTCTTCACCCTAACCCAAACTCCCAAAGTACCCCATTAACAGTCATGAATCCCATACCTTCACAACCCTCTGTTGACCCTTCCAATCATGATCCTTCGACCACGCTTATCCCTGTTGATGTCCAAGCCCCCCCCATCGCTCACAATTCCAGCCACCAGACCCCTGAACCTGACCAGCTGGGACGCTTTTCGCCTGCCATCGTTCGCCGGAGCTCAAGAATCAGTCGCGCCTCTTCTCTTCCTGGTAGTTTCTATAAAACTGTTATTTTTTCTTCCTCCAATAAAAGTTTAAATAAAAAAATGGGTCGTTGCATGGGTGTGAGTTTAAATGATGAGCAATATCGGGCCATGCAAGCCCTAGAATCAGAGAGAATTTCTCTCTCCCAATGAAAGTAGTCTCGTGGAATGTTCGGGGTTTGGGGGACCCACACAAAAGACATGCAGTTAGTCTTATCCTAACCCCACATAAAGCAGACATTCTTTTCTTACAAGAAACAAAAATATCTGATCCCCCTCAATCTTACATCACACACATGGGTGGGCCAACCCTAACGGGTTGGGCCCATATAAACGCAGTGAGATCCAAAGGAGGGTTAATCACTGCCTGGAATGAAGCAGTTTGGACCCATTGCAGCACCTCTTCTCACTCATCTGCTTTACACGTAATCCTTAGACACATCCAATCTGACACTGTCTTCTTCTTCACCAACATTTATGGCCCACAAAGTTCACAAGAAAGAAGTAAACTCTGGGTGGAATGTTTCTCCTTTGCCTCTTATCTCAACGGCCCTTGGATCATTGGAGGAGATTTTAACACAACTAGATCACCTTCCGAACGCAACTCGGATAGCTTTTCAGTAGATTCAGACTCCTTCAACTCCTTTATCAACGATTGTTCCCTCATAGACCCTCCGATCAATAACCGCCATTACACTTGGTCCAATTGCAGATCAATCCCCACCCTAGCTAAACTTGATAGATTCCTTTATAATTCCTCATGGGAAGATCTATTCCCCCTTTCCTCGGTCTCCGGTTTGGCTTCATTGATTTCCGATCACTGCCCCATCGTTTTAGACACTGGATCTCGGTCCCCCATCTCTCGTCCCTTCAGATTCGAACGCCTTTGGCTAATGGAACCCTCTTTCGACAATTTCATCTACCAACTATGGTCCCAGCCATCGCCAATTCACTCGGCCTCCGCCAGAATTGTATCCAAACTTCGTTCCCTCAGAAAAATCATCAGACCATGGGCCAGATCTATCTGGGGATCCATCTGCAAACGAATCTCATCTACCCAGGATGAGATTCTAAAACTCAACATCAAGGAAGAATCTAACCCGTTATCTGACTCGGACCGGGCTCGCCTCCTATTCCTAGAATCAGATCTGGATAGACTGATCAAACAAGAAGAAATAGGCTGGAAACAGAGATCTAAAGAGAGGTGGTTAAAAGATGGAGACAAAAACACCTCATACTTTCATCGAATGGCCAGTGGGCGCCGTAGATCGCTTCTTATCTCAGAACTGCTTCATGACAACTCCTCTTTCTCGGACCCGTCCGACCACCTCCGTCTATTCACCGACTACTTCAGAGACATCCTCGGTACGAGTTCCCCCCCCCCCTCCCTGATATCAATTGGTCACTCCTCTATCCATCCCAACCCAGCATCCACATTGACCACCCCTTTGCTGAAGAAGAAGTATGGGATGCGTTAAATGATATGGCAGATGATAAAGCGCCTGGCCCGGATGGTTTCGGTCCTATTTTCTTCAAACATTTCTGGAATTTGGTCAAGTATGACATTCTAGAAATGTGTAGAGAATTCCAATCTGACCCTTCCACCATCTCAAGATTAAACTACGCTAAAATTATCCTCATCCCCAAGGTCCCTGGCGCTAACTCACTCCCCGATTTCTGTCCAATCTGCCTCCTCAATACAACTTTCAAGATCATCACCAAGGTCCTTGCTAACCGCCTCCAGAGTGTCATCGCCCCTCTAGTCGTCTCTGAACAATCGGCCTTCATACTAGGAAGGAACATCATGGATTGTATTGCCTCGACCCAAGAAATCATCTCTTTCTGTCACCACACTGCCACGCCTGGAGTTCTTCTCAAGCTCGATTTTACCAAAGCCTTCGACACTGTAAACTGGGACTTCATTCTCGAGCTTATGACACACAGAGGCTTTTCCTCCACTTGGTGCTCTTGGATTAAACATATTCTTTACTCGAGCATCTCTACGGTCTCGATTAATGGTGTATCGGGTGGTCACATCAAATCAGCTAGGGGGTTGAGACAGGGCGACCCCCTTTCACCTTTGATCTTCGTTCTAGTGGCTGATGTCTTTAACAGAATGCTGAAATTGGCCTCAGCTAATGGCCTATTCTCAGGAATCTCCCCTCCTGGTTCGTCGGTGTCAGTCTCCAACCTGCAGTTCGCAGATGACACTATCATATTTGCATCCCCCCAACAAAAATTTATCCATTGCTTAAAAGTAGCACTATACTCCTTTGAAAGAATATCTGGTCTCTCAATCAATTTCAGCAAAAGTTCAGCCATTATGCTAGGTAAATCACATCACCTGGGTCCTTACATTTCATCTATGCTTAACTGCAAGATAATAGACTTTCCACTGTCATATCTCGGCATAACCCTCCGGCCCACCAAGCTCATCAGATCTGATTGGCTCCCCCTCATCTCCAAAATTGGTTCCAGGCTCTCGGGCTGGAAGGCCCACTCGTTATCCATCGCGGGCCGTCTTGTCCTCGTTAAATCGGTACTCTCTGCCATTCCATCATACTGGATGTCACTCCATAAGCTTCCTTCTTGGGTCATTAATCGTTTAGACAAAATCAGGAGAAACTTCCTGTGGAACGGGGGTGGTGTTAAAAGACTAGTTAGCTGGGATACCGTTTGCTTGCATAAACGCCATGGGGGCCTGGGCATCCCTAACCTCAGTGCCCTTAATACCGCCCTTTTAGTTAAATGGCTTTGGAAATGTCTCTGCCCCGATCATTACATTTGGAAA
Organism: Allium cepa; assembly: GCA_030765085.1. Taxonomy (NCBI): domain Eukaryota; kingdom Viridiplantae; phylum Streptophyta; class Magnoliopsida; order Asparagales; family Amaryllidaceae; genus Allium; species Allium cepa. Next base: position 276,461,087 of record CM060928.1, read on the forward strand.
GATTTGGTCCTTTCGCAATACTATCGCTCCAAAATCCACCTTATCCTCCACTATCCTCCAAACATAAGACCCTCACCTTTCTGGGCGGGAGTGATTCAATGCTTACCTCGTGTCAAATATTTATTCCACATGACCATTGGCAATGGTGAAAACTGCTCTTTCTGGTTTGACACGTGGCTTGATCAGCTCCCCCTCGCCAAAGTCTTACATAATCTCTTCCTCCACTCGTCCGATCCGATGATTACAGTCAGCGATTGTGTTCATCTTGGCCCTGACTCTCTTTGCCCTTCCTCTCTTTTCAGCCCTGCCACCTTCTCCGACCTTATCTCTGCCTCCATCATCCTTCGATCTACTCTCCTCTCCTCTCATCCAGACCGAGTCATCTGGGCGCTTGCACCCTCCAAAGGATTCTCTGTCGCCTCATGCTACGCCTTTTTGACCAACCCCGGTCGCTCCTTCGGTTTCTCCAGACTCTGGAAATGCCCAATTCAGCCCCGAGTTGTATTCTTTCAATGGTGCCTCTCTCACAACCGCGTCAACACTAAAGATCGTCTCACTCGTTTTCTCATTCAAATCAATCCACTTTGTGTCTTCTGCTCAAAACATAATGAAAGCATCCACCATCTGTTTAGTCATTGTGACATCACTTACTCAGTTTGGGCCGCCTCTAGCGCCCATACACTTGGATTTGTTCCTGACAGGCCCATCATTTTCGATTACTGGCAGAACAACTCACATGATCCCAACCTCGACATACTCCTTTCTATCTTCTGTTGGTGTATCTGGAAAGAGAGAAATGCTCGAGTGTTTGGTAAACCTACATCACATCTTGATGGCCTATGCAGGCGTATATCTCACCTATTCAATCTATATACATGTTGCAGCCACTCAGCGCCTTTCAGGCTTCGCTTACCCTATCGCAGTCCGTCGCCGGCTAACTCACAATGCAGTAGTACAGATTTTCCTCCCGGAGGTGCTTGATAGCAGAAGACTTTATCTCCCTAACAGCTTGCTGTTTTGTTTTGATGTTCTGGTTCTTTTTGCTTGTTCGTAATATGACTTTGGGGTTTTGATGTAGTTTTTATTTTGCTGATGGTGCTACCGATCAAGCATGTTGATCGGCTATTATACTGCTTTTCATATATATATATATATATATATATATATATATATATATATATATATATATATATCTAACCGGCTATGTAGTCTCGCGCTACATACCCGTCTTTCTCCAAAAAAAAAGTCGCCATTTATATAATTTAATTTAGCGTTCATTTCAATATTTGCTTATAAAGTTTTTTATTTCTACTAAATTTTATTACAAAACTCATTAATTTAACCAAATTAAATCCACGAAATTTATGGGTCGTTACACTCTCCCCCACTCAAAACTTTTCGTCTCCGAAAAGGGAAAAGAAAGGAGAAGGAACACTAAGAAATCAATATACCTTATTCAAATATTAACTTTATAAACAGTTAAATTTATAAAATTAATTAATTTAGATAAAATATCTCAATTTATAACCATTAAATCTTTTTATACTTAAATTACTAAAGTTTGGAAAACATTTTCAAAATATTTTCTAAGCCCAAAATTTACGGAAAATTTTGGCAGAGTCTCCTTTGTACGGAGAGGCTCGAGAGAAAATATAATATTAAATATAACAATATACAACATATATATTTCAAATTAATATATCCCTACACGGGAAAATATATAAAATAGCGCTATAAACCGAAATTCGAAACGTACCTATTATTCGGGCATTTTACGCTTAATTTATGGAACCAAAAGCAGTAGCAATTGCTTCCATAATCTGCATTTCACAAAGGGTTAACAATTTATATAAAGTGAACTATTTAAGTGGTTTCAATCACTAACAACAAATGAATACAACAACCAACAATTTCAACAAACAACATACACAACAAATACAAAACAACCATACAATCAAACAAACAAATAGTTGTTCGGATTCAAAACTTTTAAATTGTACGAAATGAAGAATAAACCATCAAGTGCATCATTTACTCAACAGTCTTAGATTAAACACAATGGATTATTCATCCATCCCAACAAATTTAAAGTTTCCTTACCCAATCAACCACAAACCACGACAAACAACAATTTCAGCAACATATTTAGTCTATTCTTATTTATTCCATTCATACATTTGTTGTTTGATTCTTTTCATTCATATAACGGTTTATTCTTTTTTATTTCCATTTATTTCTTTCAATTTTATTTTCATTTTATTTAGAAATAACTTCAACCCTTTTTCTTAAGTTTACAATTTCCCTTTATTATATTACATTCATTTATAATTGCATGACCTCATCTTTTTACACTTTAGTTACTTAAGTTTATAATCACCTATTTTCATACTTACCTTTCATTATATTTACTTGGTAAATTTCCAATTATAACTTAAGTTTATAACATTAAATTCTCATTTAACAGCCAATTCATTGGATACTTCATTACCTACTTTTACTTGTACAATTTCCATTACATTCTTTATTAAATATTTCAACTTTTTATATTTGGTAAGTTATATATGTTAAAGAAAATGCAAATGAACTTATACAAGTTTTATCTCATCCTTTAATTAAATTTAATGTTCAACAATATTACTCTTTGTTTCATATGTTACAAATTTCAAATTTCCTTTAATTTCCATTTATACCTTAGCATTTAAATCTCTTATTTTATTTAGGGTTTCAATTATTAGTTAAATTCTGTTTCACTACAATAATTGAAACAATTAATTAATGGAAATTTAAGAATTTAATACTGGGTTAAATTTTCAATTTATTTTAAAACAATAGATAAATATATTTTTACAACTTATATATCTCTAATTATATTTAAAACAATTGAAAATTTATATATTTTCAAAAATGAATCTGCAGTAGAACTACTACAGTGGCTTTTCCCCTTCGAAACTCGAAAATGAAAGTCGATGATGCGGCCGCCATCACCGAAATTATTTTCCAGCGACAGAGAGGAAAGTACGAAACTTATTTTCTCCAAAATCAACTTTATTAGAAAATACTTCTAAACAATATTATTATATTCAAAATTTATTTGGAAGAAATTTCAAAACCCCGGAACTTAAGTTCTAAATTTTCGAATTTCATTTATTTTATTTTTCAATCTTATTTCTATTATTATTTATACACTTTATTGCCTAGCAACCAATCTATTGCAGCCAAATATAGACATCATTTGAAAAAATTTTATATATAGAAAATATAATAGGCAAAATTATTTCATTCACCTATATTAAAACAAATATTATGTCGGTCTGTCCTATTAAGTGTTTAGAAATCCTTATTGATGTCATAGCGTCCCATGCATCAACCAGAATTTATAAATACAAAACGGAACAGATTAACACAATATTAAAACTTTTTTATAACACTAACAAATACGCTCTCTCATATATATACACTCAGCGACTCCCATAGGGTATTACTACCCTATTAGTAAAGAGTCAAACCCCACAAAGCTAAGGTCTATCGCTAAACCAAAGCTCTGATACCAGATGTAACATCCCGCCTTTTCTTACGCTTCAAATCGACACACGTGCCAACTCAAACCATACGGAAGGGCGGTTGTTATGGGGTAAATAAGAAAAATAGAAAAGAGAAAAGAAAAAAAACAGAATCTCACAGCGGAGGGATAAAATATAATAATCAATATATAGTTCATAAAACTGTTTACAAAACATTTGCTTCTTCTTTATATAATAAATATCAGAGTTCACATACCAAAATATCAATGCAGCGGAATTAAATGTTGTAGTGGAATAATATACTAGATAATAGAATACAAATCTTCGTCTTCGTCCTCCAGAGCTAAATCTTCAAATCCTGAAACGCTCAGACTGACCCGAGCGAATTTGAAAGACAAAAACACTCGAGTCAGAACTAAAAGATCTTATGTAAGTTAAATTAACAGAAATGAATATGAGTGCAGTAACTCAAGAGATGCTCGGAATTTACATCTCCTAAGGATCCGTTAAACTGTTTACTATGTAGTATATTGCGCTATTATAATAGTGTCTAATTGTAAAATAAACTTACTTTTAAATAGCGTTAAGGCTTTACATTTTCCACCTTAACACATAATATATTCTCATAGTCTATACAGTACCGTAATCTCCCCCGTACTGGGCGTCGTCAGAGGGCACTCCATAGGTATGGTACAAAACCAAAATCGTATAAGGCGCGATAGGGTAGGTGACACGGTACAACTAGGCAATGCCATGGTAGACATACTAATTACGCTTCCGGGTCGGTGGTAACGCATAGCCGCAGCTACCGCCCACCTCGAGCCACACCCCCAAATCAAAGAAATCAAAAGTGGTCACCGAATCAATCCAAAAGTCAAAGTATAATATCGAAGGGATGTGTCCGATCAAAGGTGCTACCTTATTAACCCTTCAATCGTTCCTGTTTTAGCCACCTTATGCCAACTCACGGGAGTTGGGTCCACGTATTTACCTTACAGGAAACGCCGCCACCAACCTACTTCATTCTGGAATCTCCACCGCGTACACGGTTGTTAAAGTGGTTTTTAGAGTTGGCAGAGAGTATGACAACTTCCGATCCCGGTCTCTCAACAACCAAAGGTTATTATAACACCGCGGTCATTAAAATAATTATACTTTCAAAACTAGAATAAAATTATCCATTTCAAAACCCATAAATACGATATCATTTCCTTTTTAAAACCCAAATAAATATGATATCATTTTATTTCAAATATATTTCTTTTCCAAAATCATGCCACGTTTAAAATTTATAATACCTCGAAACCAAATATTTAAATTTTAACTTTCAACATAATACTTCGAAATCCATAGTTTTAAAACCACAACTTTCAAAACTTAAATGGTTTGGATATTCAACAGTATATAAAATAAAATAGTTGAATTTAAAGTTTCTTTAAAAGTAAATAATTTCCACGCCTCCACAATTTTTATTCACTTTAAATTCAGTTTAAACCCATAACTTTTAGATTCACTTTAAGTTTGAATAAAACACTTCGATTTCAATATTTTCAAACTTTGAGTATTTAATAAATTTCAAAACTAAGGTTGGAAATTTCAAATCAACAATTCATTTTCCTATTATTTAGTTTTGAAAGGTTTACATGATAAATCCATAACCATTTAAAATAAAACTTAATTTATTAACACTAATTATCTCCTTCCATTTATTTATACTAGAATTATCCATTAAATTCAGTTATGAACATCATACCTTTAAACTTCCAATTTCAATAAGTTAACATCAACTTATGGAGTTAAATTTTAAATAAGCTCAATTACAATTAATTTCCCATTTATCTTTCAATCTTAATTGATTTGAATCATTTAAAACTCTATATATACACAAGATCTTAACCTGTACCTAAAACATATAATATAGATTATCAATTTCTAGTTTCAACTTATTCATTTTTATTTAACAGATTTATTCATAGCTTAAATTAAAAATTTAACTATATATGTATATATAAAATATATTTATATCATATCCAAATTTACTATTTATTAAACCGTTTCATACCCAAACCATAAAATCATTTCAAAAATAATTTTTTTTTGTATATACCGTGGTGCATGTATATAATTTTCTATCCTATGGTCAAGTGATACGGATATTTATCATTTCAATCCGCAATTTAAAAATAAAAATGCGGTTGTATATCATTTCAAACCATAATCCCGAAGGAAATGAACATGCATGATAACTTGCAGTTTATATAAGATAGAACACATCATCCATTCATCCAATATCAATCATCAACCAATTTATTTCAATCATCATCAATTTAAACAAACATCAATAAATAACATATAAAATATACAAGTAATAAATAACAGTTATTAACTAACAGTTTATATTCAATAATAAATTTATTAACTGTTTAACTATCAGTTTATATGCAAATAAATAAATCTTAACTGTCAATTTATATGCAATAAATAAATAAATTAACCGTTATATTAAATAAATGCGATTTAACAGAGATGATGAATAAAACATGCCAAACAGTCATAAATAAATTTCTACTCATATCTTAAGTCAAATTAACAGACATAGGAAATTTTAGAAGTTGTGAATGGGTTAAAACACTCACCTTTTGAATTTAAATTGGATTTAAATCCGATTTAAACCCAAAAATTCGACGGTCTCCAAATCTGTCCAAACCAGCGTTAAAGCGTCCAAAATTTTATTACGATCCTAAAAAAAATTTCACGTGAATTCAAGTCCGTATGTGGAAAAATATAGCGAAAATTGCGCTTGAAATTCAAAAAAAAATAACAAAAAAAAAACACAATTCACCTTGCAACATGCCACGTCAACCTCACTCCCCTCTTTCATAAACGCGCACACAGCAAGTTAAACCCAACACACCTCCGTTTGACCGATCTTTGACCACGCCTAGCCACCAATTCGACCGTCAATTCACCGCAAAACTTCTTCGATGAACAACGTGCTAGCCGCTCTACATAACCCAGAAGGGATTTTCCGATCAGACGCACCAGTCAAAAACGCCCAAATCAATTTTGACCGCGATTTCTGGTCAAACGATGCATCGAATTGAAAAATGAATTACACCATTGAATTACGCTCGTCGGGAGCTTCAACATATATTATTTTGAGATTTTTCTGACGACTTTGACTTTTTGACTCTGATTTTGAAATGGATCTGGATCTGAAATTTTGTCTGCCATTGAGGAGGAGAAGGAGCTGAAGAAATTTTACGCGCAGACAAATGAGAGTAGGTGGAGGCTAGGGTTTAGCGGGGTATTTATAGATGAAGTTGGAATAGACAGATGGATCCGAATTTAAATGAATTCACAATTTGTCAATTTAAATTCCAAAAATCCATTTATTTGATTTTTAGATCTTATTATGAATAAATGGTCAACTTGCCGTTTCTATCATTTCTGATTGCAATTAGCTTCAAATTTATTAACCAAACCTCCATATCAAATAAGGATTTATTGCAAAAACTTTAGTGTTTACATTTAATTAAAGTAAATTCAATAAATTATAAAATCTTATTTCAATGAAATTTTATACCATTCGTATTCAATTCTCTTTATTAAATCAACAATCATCATCTTATGTATATATTTACCATCAAATTCATAAATTATCGATTACCTTCCAATTAAATAAATTTTTATTACAAATTGATTTACAACCTAATATAACATTTACATTAAACCCATTTCATTCCACCCATTAATTACTAACCTTAAATTAGCCTATCTTCATATTATAAATAATCCTTTCTTTTTAATGATCTGATTGGATCTAAACATAAGTTTAAATTTAGGTATAAACATATATGCAATAAACTAACATTAAATTTTGAAACGTGAACTGATTTAATTGGAAATAAATCACCCAATCCAAATTCATTTTAATAGGTTTCCAATTAAACTGATTAGATTCAATTCCAACCCTTTAATCGAGCCTATCATTACTTTGTAACGCAGTTAACACTTGTCTCACATTTCATTCCATATATATTCAAATTTCAAATAAAAGGGTTTACCTTTTATTTTAATATATATATCCAGATACTTTAACATTTTCCAATTGTTTATCTCAATTTGCATAACATTAAATTTATATTTATTGCAATGATTTCCAATTTAATTGAATGAACTAAGTATATAACTCATAAAAATTGTTGTAAAAATCTCAAACCCACATTTATAAGTTTATTATTTCCACTCAAATATTATAGATTTTTATTCAATCATTACTTATTATTATGTATAAATTAAATAAATGCACTATTTAAGTCCGTTTAAGTTTATTACCAAATATCCATTTACCTTTTCCATTAAAGTTGAATTCCATTCAATTAATATAACCAATCAAATTTCCATCTACACTTTATTTTAAACCTAAAATTTGCACTTCATTATCTTGTATTAATGTCATCCAATTTCTACTTATTATTATAACTTACTTTACATTCTATAACTTACTTTGCATACTTTTTCTTATTAATTTCTTAATTATCAAAACTTCAACTTTATTTCCCAAAACCACAAATTATTACTTAACATAAATCTACTCTTTTATTACTTTACGTTCACACTTCCGTTACTATCAAATTAATCACCAGTTACGTTATCATCAAACCAACATTAATTAATATTTTAAATGCTTACATTTATTTCTCTTATATGGTTATTGTTTATCCACTTGTGCTAACTTTTATTACCTAAATTTTTCGTTATTATAAGCCTTTAATATTTCCATTTGAATTAAATATAAATTTCAATTCAATCCATCCTCTTCAACACGCAACTTATAGTAACAGCTTACAAGTACGAATGGAATTATTATATTTTCTAAATTTACATTAACATATAAATAAATTTCCTTTAAATGAATTTTATATCCTGGTATAATACTTACTCTATTTCATTTATTGAAATTTATTCATATTGCTAGTAAATAGGTTTTAAGTCGCCATTTATATAATTTAATTTAGTGTTCATTTCAATATTTGCTTATAAAGTTTTTTATTTCTACTAAATTTTATTACAAAACTCATTAATTTAACCAAATTAAATCCACGAAATTTACGGGTCGTTACAACAAGTCAGCTCTTCATATAGCATCTAACCCAGTTTTTCATGAGAGAACCAACACATTGAAGTGGACTGCCATTTCATTAGAGAAAAACTTCAACTAAGACTTATCTGCACAAATTATGTTAAGTCAGAAGAGCAAGTGGCAGATCTTCTCACTAAATCTTTGCATGGAAATATGATCAGGTTCTTATGCAGCAAGTTGGGCATGAGTGATTTGTATGCTCCAACTTGAGGGGGAGTGTTGTGAGCATTGAGTGAAGTGTTGAGTTGTAAATGTTGTTGTTGTTTGTTGTTTGTTTTCATTCTTTTTTCTTTTGATGGATATGGGCCTTTATTCAACGGCCCAAGTACTTGTATAAATATCTATACACTGAATAATAAAGTTTAAGTTTTCCCTCTTCTTTAATTTGAGATATTCGTGCAAAGCAACAGATACATTGACTGTATATGCTAAGTTTTCTAAATATGAATTAACAGTCTGTTGTTTTGAGCAATCCAAGTCTGACATGTGTGGATGATTGTCTATTTCAATGGTTCGAAGTAGCAGGCCGTTACATCAACAGTCTTGTATTTCTTTTAGAGTTTGAAATTCATGGAATGCAATAAAGGGTTTTAACCAACTAAATACGCAAGTAACCATATTAGTGATTGTAAAGTTAGGCACTTAATTGGTTGTAGAAAACATTAACATGCAATAGACATTTAATAGTGAGTATATGTTATATTTCTATTTGTCAATTTATAATTCAATTCATTTGTATGTGATAATTGATAAACATTTATCAATCATATTAAATGCACAAATTTATCATTGTAGATAATTATAACATCATATGGCAGATGCTCTTATAATATTAAAAAGGTTAATTGTTATCATTTCATTTTTTAATAAGGCTCCAACTAGTCTTTTATGTTTCCCCAAACCTTAGATGAAACGTAGAAGTCTTTCGACTTCACTAGTCAGTGTTAGGACTCATTTGCTTGGTATTATGGCTTGAGTTTGCACAACAAATCATATCCAAAAAATTGATGGATAACTCTTTATCAGTTGTATCACATACAACTCCTCACCCATGTTTTCTTGTCCTATTCTCATTTCGACCTTGAGTTTTCTCAACAAATTGAAAGAGATTATTCACTCATACCTACCATATCGAGATGGCCTAAGTATAGTATATGTACCTTGAGTTTGCTCAACAACTAAGGAGCATGCAAGTAATATATATATATATATATATATATATATATATATATATGGTAGAGGACAACATTACATTAAAGATTCACAATCTTCAACATATATTAAGTGATATCGACTTATGGAATAATGTATTTCTTTTGAAATACCCTCATGATTCAAGTATCAAACACATCACAAATCATGGTATACGTACATTTACATATGTATTTATCTCTTAAGTCTATTTGTGTTTTTTTAATGCCCCATCTTTAATTTATACATTCATATCATATAATTTTTATTATTATATAACTTTTATATTTCATATCACTTATATATAGTAGTCTTATATAATATTATGCTAATTAAATCTTAGTTAATTAATTTTAATTAATTTACTCTTTAATAAATTTTGTATTAATATTCCAATACAACATTTATATTGGACATATCTATATAACCTTTAAAGTGTACGCTACAACCTTTATATGTATGTATGTATGTATTTTTTTTAATTAACTAACCTTTAGTTAATTAATTAAATAATTTTAATAAAATTAGTTCAATTACAAAATTCATCTTACACACATACATGTATACTTGTATTATCTTAAACACTTTAAAATAACACAACATATATCAACATATATAATACATGCATATAAGTGTTAATTAATTAACTCATTTAATCAGTTTATTTTATTAATCTTATTAATAAATTTAAAAAATTTAAATTAACAATTAAATATTTCAAACATTTTGAAATTTTCAATGCATTTTCAAACATTTTGAAAATTTATGTTATATTATAACCTTTTATCGTAAACATGTTTTTATTTTAAATTTAACTTTTAAATTAAAAATCCTGTCTTAATCATAAAAACTATTTTGAAAATTAGCCCAAGGCCTAATTCAAATTGGGTCTCTTCTATTAGAGGTAATTTTTGGGCTCCCTTCACCTTCCAGACCATGCAGGTAACCAGGTTGGACGAGGTACTTGAGTACCCAATTCCAATCCTAGACATCACTTCTAGACACCGTACTAAGTGCGCAAGCTTAATTAGTTAGCTTTAACATGACTAATTTAGATCGCATAGACTATTGAGCTCTAATACCATTGTTGAAACTGGGCCAGTCCGGGGTGGAACAATGAGGGAATTTCAATTTTTTTACCATGTTGGATTACTAATGGGCCTATGAAGTCTAAATACATTTAGATCTTATCTAAATTTTCTTTTAAATAAAATCAATATATTATTTAATTTGGTAATTAAAAAAGATTTAAATTCAATTCAAATAAATGTGTAATATGATGAATGTATCAAAATTTCATGTATGTAAATAAAGATGTAAAGGTTAGAGAGAATCATTTTATTTCTTTCTCTTAACACAAAAAATTAAATAGGGAAAGATGACTATAAATCCAGAGAGGGAAATCTTTCATTTCTCTCTCTCTCTCTCTCTTTAATTAGGCTAAAATGAAAAATTAGTGACATTTACTATTGAATTAATACATGTCTTTATAGTCCAAATTTTATTTTAAAACATGCAAGTGATAGTAAAATATGTGTTTGTGTGTATGTATATATACATATAAGTTCAATTTACACTAATGCACAATATATTGGTAAATATTTTACTAACAGAGAAAAGCTAATTTATATTAACAAAAAGAACAGTTAAGGAACTAAGGTAGACATTTATGAAAAAGGAAAATGGAGCATTGTCCTCCTTTCTTTACTCATTCAGTCAATGTCAGTTCCAATTAGTAATTAAACACTAGAACATATATATGCATATAATATAAATGTAGACTGTTATCATAACTTGAAATCTATAATATAAAAATATAATCAATCTTCAATTTAGGAAGAATTTTAAGATTAAAATTGTGATTGTACACAAAAGTAAATTTTTAAACCTTGAATTAAAACAATACATTTACACAAATATGTAATTAATTGCAGGCTAGTTTAAAATTAAAATAACATATGAATATATGAAGTTTTTGATTTAGTATGTGCTACAGTTAGAAATTAATAAATTTACACAAAAGTCCGACTATGTTTTTTTAACAAAAAAAACACAATAATAGAAGACAAAAATCAAACACAGATCACATTCAATTGTTAGATGATTTAAAGTAGATAACATGTGTAATTTATGTAGTTGAAACAAAATAAATCATATAAATAAATGGTTTCAAACAGGAATGATAGGGACAAATTAGGCACATATAAATTCATAGTAAACTTTAAGATCTAAACTATGAGAACAATAAATTAAATGAGATGTAATATTTCATAACTGGAATGCTAAGAAATGGACATGCAATCAAAAATGTAGTGCATAAAGTTGATGTAATCAATTGATATTATAAACGTATATATTATTAATGTGCTGCTATTGGCACTCCGATTTTCTCTTTTGGCCACCTACACTGAAGGCCACCCCAAAATAACGTGCATTCCTTTTTCTAATACCGTTTATTTTTTCTCTTTAAATCAAGCGACACCCAAGCAACATTCCAAAACAACATAACGAACTTTCTCGCTTCTCCTCCTACGTCATCCAAATTCATGAATTTATGTCCAATCAATGGTGGCAGCGACAACCACATCTACAGTCAAATCTCCCTATAGTGGCGATGTGAAGGTACTTATTCAATATTCTTCTTGATTTTTAATATCTGAGTGCCGTGTGCTTTTTTTAACGGAAAAAACCCTAACTAATGTGTTTTCGCCGTTGATAAGCTAAGTCAATTTAAAATATATAGAACGGTGATAAGCAAAAATTATGTTTCTAAAATGCACAAGGACTTGAAACAATAGATGGTGAATAACGCACAAATCCATTCATTTTTAGATGAACGCGAATCATATCCGGTTGGCTGTAATTCCTACCATACGGCCGTGTTACACCGAAGTTCTTTCCACTCGTTCAGCTGCAAAGGACTAAACTTCTGTTGATTGTACACAAGAAAGAATTGAAACTACTATTCGGCTACTTTTGATCGTTTTCCATTACGAAGGTTCGGTTATAAATGGCTGTACGACATCGAATTGCCAAAGAACTGCTGATATAAGCGGTTTTTTATAACTGAGTGAAGGAATATGATATTGATGGCCAGAAGCACATACAAAAAATTCGTTTCTATTAAAATTATAAGGGTGGCTAGAAGAGAAAATCTGGGTGCCAATAGTATCACACTATTATTAAAGAAGATGTGAGAAAAAAGGTATTAAATCATAAACAATATTAACAATAATTAACATAACTAAACAAAGGATGAAAAACATGTGCGGATTCGAGTTGAATCAAATAATAAACACGTGATTGATTGAGATAAAAAAAGGTTTTGATTCACATATTTAAAATTAATCTATTAAGCACGCAATGAACCATTCATATCCAAACATATGAAGCATATAAAATATAAATAAATAAATCAAAGGATCGCCTTAGGATGTTGTCGAGAAATCACACCTCAAATGATGATATCTTCTCAAATCTTCAAGATCTACGTCCTATCCTTGCAAGAGATGGATAAACCAATTTATTTTTATTTTATGTTTTTATTTAGAATTGAAAGATTTTGAATTTTTTTCTGTTATGAAAAACTAGAGAAAGAAAAAGAACAGACGAGAAAGAATTAATTGTACATATAGAATGAATTAGAGAATATGTTTTATTTGAAAAAACGAAACCATTCTCATTCTTTAAGTGTGTTTCTAAAAGCAACTAGAAATATGCTTTATAATACCATTTCTAAAGAGCGTCACACATAATTTACTTATGTGCTACTTAATACCATAGAAGGTAGTTATAAGGTACCCAAAGCATTTAAACCATAATTTCCATTTTCCTTCCTTTTCAATAAAAAGCCATAAGCCTCGACGCGCAACAACCTGCTAACAATGAGGAAATCAGCCTAAGTCGTCAAGTAAAGCCAAAGCTCGCAACAATCTTGTTGGTGACCATGGAAGAGACTTTTAGTTTTCCATCTTTTGATGTTTACATTCCTCCTTAGAATAGTGCTCTTTCATGGTTGAGTGATCTTAAATTGAAAACTAAATGAATTTGATAAAGAGATTTTGGATTTTAAGGTTTTTTATGTTTAAGATTAGGCCAAGATGTTTAACATCTATGAATTTTTTTGATGATTAATTAGTAATTAAAGAAATAGAAGTGGTATTGAGTAGCATGTTTGTTCATTAAACGTGATTAAAATATTATATGATATTAGAAAGCACTTTTCTAGATGCTTTTAGCAACACACTTCTTTAATTAAGATTTTCCTAATTAATTTCCCTGATTATTTCTCTCTCCCCAATCCTTTATTTTCATATGATACGTCATTGAATGACATAAAATTTCCACAAACCATGTCATCAAATGACTTAAAATTTCCATAAATCATTTCATGTAATTATCTTTAAATTATATCGATATCGTATATGAATGCATGCAAAATATAACTTTAATAAATGCATTAATATAATCACAAACAACTTCCAAACATCAAATAAATAATAATTAATATTTATTAAATATTAATTAATTTAATCAATTTACAACATTTTATAAATTAATTAATTCGTGTTGTTTTTTAAAGAATTCGTCATTATGGTTGTGCGACTCAAAGGAATAAATTCAGTCAGTGGGTAATATTGAACTAATCGAATATTAAGAGTTCACACATCACTTAGTAGGTGGTGTGAAATTTTGGTTGAATTTATCGCTTACACATCTTCTGGTAAAATCCAATTTTACTTATTATAAGCGGCACCCATAGTGACAATTATTTATACCAGTTCTCTTCGTCAAAACTATATCACATTAGGACTAATGTAATTTGGTAATGGTCAAAATCCAATATCATCCACATTAAATTTTATAGTCCAAATACAGAGTTCTTGGTTCAATAATAATAATTATTACTAACCAAACTGCTCTGGCCAGAGACTTTGACTTTAAATAGACGTCAGTTGACCGTGATACTTATTGGAACTGGACCAGCCCGCAGCGGAAGTTATGGGTGAATTTCAAAAATTATGCCCTATTGGATCTTTATTGGGCTTATGAAGTCCAACTGAATTAGAACATTTATAAATTTCATTTAAATAAAATCATTTATTTTATTTAAATTCAAATATATTAAGATATGAAATTAATTTTATTTGATTTAGTTTATACATAAATGTATCATATACATATATGTGTGAGTGCATATGCCACATGATAATCCGTAAAAGGTATAATATATCCTGTAGATGTTGGGATTTACATCGTAACAGATATTTTCACTCATTTTATATGTCATGTATGTTGTCCAAATGTGTGCATGTAAATGTGTTACAATACACACACATATGTATTTATAAATGCATTATATATAATTTATAACATAAAACATTTATATATATAAAGAGAGAACAATTATTAAAAATTATTTATAATTCAAAATAACTTAGTTTTGCAAAAATAATAATTTTAGTTATTTAATTTGTATATATTATGAATAAGATAATGTTTTCATCTATAAATAATTAACATAAAATAATCTATTGATGAAAATATAAAAATTTTAATTTTTGAAAAACTAGTATCATAAATTAGAGCTTAGAAAAAATCTGAAATTTTTTCAAAGTTGAAATGTTATTTTAAAACAAATACATTGATTTTGACAATAAATATTTAATATAAAATAATATATTATCAAAAAATCAAAATTTAAAATTTCAAAAATTCTAGGGTCATGAATGAAAGGTTACAAAAAATTTTGAAGAATTTTTCAATTAATTTATTATTTTTAATAAATCATAAAATGTTTTTTGAAATAATATTAATTATTAAAAATAAGAAACTTTATTGAAAAAATACTAAATTTTTCCTATACATTTCTAAAATGATATAACATTTTAAAAAATATAAAATTGAATTTTTAATGTAATAATTATTTTATATATAATAAATAATTCAAAATTCAATAAATGTTAATTTAAAAATATGAATATATGTATGATAATTAATTTTCGAATTTGTAAATTCATATTATATATAAATAACAATACTAATTTTTTTTAAATTATATATATCTTATATATGCATATATGCTGTTATAAGAGAGAAGTATACACTAATATATATATATATATATATGAATTTATTAATAAACATATATATATAAATTATTAATGACAAAAATTTATTTTGTACAGTAAACAACATTTGTCTATACATAAATCAAATAGTATAATAAACAAATTATGCACATAACCAAACTGATTTGTGACAACCACATCTACTTACAAAAGTCTCACCTAACTGAACATATAGTAGCATTATATTTAAACAGGTATGAAATTGCTCATTATAGGATCATCGAATATAATTTTGTTACTGTAATATGAATTAAAATTACTAATTTAATGGTGCCTTTGAATCCACGTTGAAGCAATAACTTCCCTTCCTTTTACCATTCATGATTCGTCAGATTGCAAGTTCGGAATCACCGACCTCTAATTATCGAATAGTATTATTTTAACTTGAAATATATTTGAAAATTTTGAAGTGGATTGAGAGCTATGTTTTAACCAGCAATGTAAAAGATAATGGCGGCCAAAAGGTTAATAATTGTTTTTAGAGATACATACATAATACATACTTACACATACATACATACATACATACATACATACATACATACATACATACATATATATATAGGGTTGTATTGAAGAGAAGGGAGGAAAACCTTTTTACCCATTCTTACTTTATCACAACCCACTATCTCCAAGCCAATTCCCTATGCTTTAGCCACCCCTAGACCTTCCCGAAACCCAAATTTTGCAGCCCTAATGATGGGCCTTAAACCCATCTACATCTAAGCCAAAATACTATGCAATTAAATCTAATTTAACCGCTTGCTGATATTGTATGTTGATCGATATATTTATAACTGTTATAAATATATATAGCATTATTTATTTCTCAAATGATATTCAAATTTTTATAATTAATATTTCATAAATATTAATTAATTTAATTAATTTATAATAATTATAAACTAATTAAATCATTCGGTCTTAAGGGAATTCATCATTTTGGCTGTGTAACTCTTGGGTGTAAATTTGTTTAGCGATTAACATCAAACTATTCTAATATTAACGTTCACACGTCACTTAGCAGGTGGTGTGACATTATGGCCAAATTTATCGCTTACCCATTTTCGGTAAAATTCAATTTTAGTTTAATAAGCATTACCCCACTGTGACATTTATTTACACCAATTCTCTTCGTCAAAACTATATTATTTTGGACTTATGGAATTTGGTAATGATCAAAATTCCAACATCATCCACATTCAACTTTATAGTCTAAATACAAACTCCTTGGTTCAATAATAACAATTATTATTAACAGAAATGCTCTAGCTAGAGACTTTGGCTTTGAGTTGACTTGAGTTGATTGTGATACTAACCGCATATAATTGAAGAGACGAATCCTCACTTGAATAGTGCTTCACTTCAAATACTTCCACTCGACCCAACTATAGTCACTCGATGGACGCCAATGCATGATTTGGCTATAATCAAAGCGGAGCTTTCACATTGAAGATCCACGATATACCGAAGTCGAGAGAACTGTGTAAATCAGTTATACTGACATTTTTGGTTTGATCTTAGTTATATTTACCAACAGAAAACTATCGAGTGAGCCGTTCCATAGTTATCCAAAAACTATTAGTACGTAACCCCTAAGTGCCCCCCCAATAGTCACGTATAATAAACTGTCCAATATTTGGAGAGCGTTACATACTCCAATCTCAATGGATACATCGATATCAAGTCTCGATGCATCTTGACTAGGAATATTTAAAATAGTATATTTGTTTCGTTGTAATAAAGTACTCACGGTTACAAAACTTTGTAACTACTATCACAAAATATACCATTTATGGATTTTTCTATTAAATATACTTTTAATTAAGTTAATTAATTAATATAATCACATTATATCAATTATATAATAGGAAGAAAACACCTTTTATTTCGAACAAGATTGATCAACGAGTTAGATATATGTAACAAATTACATAATTGCCCCTAGGGCATATCCCTAACTCTATCAATCTTCTACTTGCACTTGTGGGCAATTATGGAATCTAATTCCATCTTCCCCAATCATTTTTTTCAAAACCAATTAGGTCATTCCCTTAGTGAATGGGTATGCTATTATTTTTTAGTTATATTACTTTGTCGATTAACTCTCTCTAACACCGATAAACTGCCTTTATCATAAGAAACGATTCAAAGTTTGTCTTTCGACTTCTAGTGAGCTTTATCATGACCAATTTCATGACATGGTTATCTTATAACAATATTATGGGATTCTCAACATTTGGAATCATCTTTGGCTCAATTATAAATATGTGCATTTATATATATATAGACATTAATTATTGTAGCGCTATTCAACTTAATGTTCTCAACATTTACTCAATATCACTTATAAAAGTTTGTGTCCAAACGTTCCATTATAATGAGTTCGTTGTTTCTATAAAAAATTATCTAGTATTTCATAAATACACGAGAACACCTCAAACAACCATTTAGTGATATAAATTTGAATTTTATATTTGCTTCATGTATCAAATACATAAAAAAATACAATATCATACACAACATAACCTGCATGATAATTCCTATTGCTAATGCATAAGGAATCCAACTTACATGTTCTCCTTTTAATAAGGTGCTCTTGCATATCGTTTTGGGACAATAACTATATCTTTTATACTCACCATAAAAGACATCATTTACAATCCAAAATTAAGTATTAAAACAACTAAAGTTGATTTTAATACAAGCATATTGTTAAAATTAACAACGTGTTGTTTACTTATAGTTTAGAAATACCAATATACCTTTTATAATTCTTTCTTATGAACACTCGCTTCTTCTGCACTTTGATTGAAAAATCAAACTATTTGATATTTCTATCAACATCTTATTCAATCTTGACGCTTATAAAATGATACATTCGTATCATTTCTTGGATCATATCCAAAGATTCACAAATCCAATATCGCTCCCACTGACTTCGAGGCATTTTTGGTTAATATGTGTAAACAGTTTACTCTAAATCATTATTTAGAACTTTCTGTTTCAATACATAAGTACCGAACACTAAGTCTTATCGAGCGATAATTTTGTGAGTAAATCGACATGCAGTTATATGTCAAGGATATACAATGACGAGAAATAAACGCTGTTAAATGTCCTTTTTAACAACGTTTTCCTGTGTCATGAAATCTTTTAACAGCGTTTGGTTGGGTGCAGTTAGATATCTTTCTTGGCGTTTTTTCAGTGCTGTGATGTTTATTTACAGCGTTTCATTGTTGCAATAGATTGTGCTTTATTTTTTTAGATACAATTTAAAGACATTTTTAAAGCGCTATTAAAAACTTTCAATGGGGTTTTAAAAACGCCGTGGAATGTTTTAACAGCGTTTTAAAAATGCCGTGGAATGTTTTAACAGCATTTTAGCAACATCCTCCACAATGTGCCTATATACCACATTTCAAAATTAGCATATTATATCAATATCACATTTCAAAATCAACATATTATATCAATACCACATTTTAGACACATATGATTACCAACGTATGAAATTTCATAATCAAAATACATAATATTCTTACACCAAACATAAATAGTTTGTCATCAATAGTTCAAAAACAAAATATAGAACAAGTAGCAATAGCAAAAGCAAGTAGTACATACGTTAAAACCAAAAAGTTGTTCTAGCAGCAAAAATAACTTCGAAGCATAACTCGTTGCAACCTTTTTTTGCATCACATTCATCTATCTACATGTAAAAATAATAATGCTTTAGAATCAATTCATCAAAAAAGTGTACAAAAAGTTAAATCGGATTCATAACGCAAACACTAAATATTCATCCTCAGGTGATCGACTAATACAAAGTATGCAACATGCCATAAAATCAAGTAGCATTTACAAGTGAAGTAGAGTAAAAAATAATAAATGAACTCGGTAATTTACTTGGAGTAAAATCAAGCTGCATATTATCGACGTATGAAGTGGTCTGTTTACAAATCACGTAAACTAGTCGTCGATATTGTTAACTAAGTGGTCCTCTCAGTATACCAATATAGGTGTAGTCAGTTTTCAAATTGATAAAAATACACTCAAATAATTGACACATCTAATCATTTTCAAACATCCAGCGTATCCAACATAATGTCAAATATACAGATTTCAAACAAGAATGTAAAACAGTTGACAAAAAATCTCACTTAATTTTATCTTGGACTAAATGTTCATAACTATATTTTTCAGAGTGTTGCTACAGCCGAATATTTATTCCATTTTCCCCTCTATGTTTTGACCATCTACTCAATTTACCATGCACTAAAATTATTTATTTCCCACCAAATTACACATTTTATTCTGTTGTTAACTTGTATATTATGATACAAACATTGTAATATTGATCAAGTGAAATAATATAGTCTGGAACTATACGAATAAATTATAAAATGCTTTGACAAACCTGTGAGTTCTTATCTCTAGCTGCAACAAACCTCACTTTTGCTGCATATCGTCTTCACTTTCAATTTTTAGTATTAGTTCAGCCGATTTTCTATTTTTCCAGCTTTTTTCTTTTTTATTCCACTTACTTATTGACCTCATGCTGCCAAAACTATGCATTATATTTCATGCAAGTCTTCTGGTAATGTGCCTTTGCCAAATTGTACAGCAAAGTACCAACATAAACAGACCTTATTACGTCCTTTTGGTGCAGCCCATCCTTGTCTTTTGCTAATGAGTAAAGCAGCTTCCACTCTGCTAATGCTGCTTTCTTATTTATTTGTAACACTCGTTTACTTAATCGAGTATAAAAAATAGTTATTCACAAGTGCACATATAGGCTTTGCAACTTGCGAGTTCAATAAGGAAATAAGTAGAATTAAGTTAAGAATCCTACAAAATCGTTAGGTTGTTTATTTGCCTTAAGCATCTCATTCACTTCTTTTTTAGTCAGTGCATTAGGATTTGTATGAGCATTCTTCTGAAATATCTCTTCAAATTGGGCTTCCACAAACCTACTTTATATCATCATAAAACAACAAATCGAGGCCCAAGATAGATAAAACATGGACTAATATTACATTCATTTCATGTTATCCTAACATATACAACATTATTACCAATTTCTAAGTCAAAACATTTGTTTGAAGTTCCTGTACTATTTTTACAAAATGATAATTAACATAAGAGATGCACTGAATATTGGATATAAGAAAAAACTGATTTTTAAATGTTTTTTTTATTCTTATCAGTATTTTCATACTATGTAAAATACTATAAATTTTTGTAGAAATGATTGTGCTTCTATCAAAAGAGGGCAAGAAAAATAAAAATGGTATCCTATACAACTTTATTCTTTCAAAGTAAAAAAGAAAAATGCACATATATAGAGGTTTTATAGTATCTTCCTTGAGTATCATAAGCACCAGTGTGACTGCCATGAATTCCTTTATGTATGTTATTAACATACATTAGAAGATGGATATCAGCATCTTTGACTATAATGATGCACAAACTATGAACCCAATGCCAATAAATTATATATATATATATATATATATATATATATATATATATATATATGTGTGAAAATCAATACAACTGACAAATGAAACAATAAAAAAATTGATTTTGAAGATCATACTTCACTGGTTATGAGACTAAGGAATGCATTAATAAGTGTAGCAACACCAGCATATACAACAACGTTCAATCCAATAGCCCGAAGGCATAATAATAATTATTAATTGATAAGTATAGGCATAGTACGTCATTTCCAACAATGCTAAAGTACTATAATATAATGATCAGAACCTTCAACTGTTTCAGAAAGGTAAATTATAGCATCCGTGTTTCTATCAAAAAATGAAGCATGCTTTTGCAGTGGTGTCAATTCTCCTATAATTATCGACCAACATCGATGTATATTACCATAATCAAATATTCAAGTATTTTAAATTAAAGAAGAAGCGCCATATCAGGAGCGGGAGCCTGTGAAGAGGCTAAGATTGCAAGCGAGAACCAAAAAACAAGAAACGAGATAAAATAAGTGTCAACCATTTTTTTGAAAAACAGGTAATTTGTTCTATTTTGTTATATATGTTGAATATGCGCTATATGATTTGTGTTTGATGATAATAAACATATATACATTCGTTTAAATGTATTTGTTAATATACTATTCTATTTTTCACAGTTTAAATAAATATTTATTGAATAAAATAAATTACACAGAATTTGAATTCAAACAGATATTTTATTCAAATAAATATTTATTACATTTTTTGAATAGTACAATTTCAATCTCTTACTATAACTATACAACTTTGATCACAATTACATCACATTTCATATTTACAGTTCACCTCACTACATATCACTCACACTCATATTTTTGTCTTCAACTGCATTCCAGTTTGAATCCAGCATCTGGGCAATCTGCAAAAATATAAACTAACGCAGTAAAATTGAAAAAGAAATATTTTTGCAATTCAAAAATAAAATATAATTTTTGAACATATGATTTGCCTCAGTTATTTGGGTTGTTCGTCATCATTTACATTTGAATTCATCATACACGAACAACTTGTGACATACACAATGTATCACTGTATATGCCACAAGGCCGTGCACACCAATATATACACTTGATAATGCTACAGGGACAGGTGAGCACAGGTCAAACCCAAATACAGGATTCAACTCAGGTGCGACATAAATTAAATCACGACACGAGCACAAGGTCAAATTCGAGTTTTGAAACTGGATTCAACACAAGGCAACTTGAAGAATGCAAAGCTTTGACAAATCAAAACTCCATCAAAACACATGTATGCAGATCAGTGCAGGTGCCAACCAGAATAAAATCCAACACAGTTACAACCAACTACATGCAAGAGGCAACAAAGACCAATCAGTAGCATGCTAATGAATCATCAACAATGCAACAATGTGCACAGGTCAGAGACAACACAGTTCATGTACAAAGCTCAAGTACAATGTCAACAGCAATGAAATCACAAAGACCAAAGTGCACCAGTGATGCAAGCTGCAGTGTACCAGAAGTGCATTTATCAAGTACATAATGATGCAATATCAAACTTCACAAGCAATGACCCGTGCAATGACCAAGAAATGACCAAACAAAACCAGTTCAACAAGTATGAACCAGACAAGGCATAGCAACTACAACATGGCAGCAATGCACCAATACAAGTTCGACTAAAAGTGCAGACGACAGCTACTCAATGATACAGTAGCAAGCTACAAGTGATGCAGAACAAAGATGAATACAACAGAGATCAAGTTCAGTGCCACAGCAATCATGACAACAGCCAGTTCAACAAAGATCAAGTCATGGAGTCGCAGTCACAATGAAACTGTAGTGGAACAGTTGCAACATGAATGAAATGACCAGACACTACAGCATGTACAAGCCAAATAATTCAGATCAACTAATCAACAGTGCACAACCAACTCGAGAATATAACGATCAAGACCAAATGCAAACTGCAGTAGTACACTTGAAGAAAATGAACAAGTGGAGCATCTGTGTAAACTGGGCAAGTATGGACAGAAGACAATGCCAACAACAAAGACCACAAAAGAAATGCCACCAGACCAGAAACCAGAGCTGTGGAATTACAACAACTCGAATGAACGCAGAGAAATGCACAAAGACAGAGTAACATCACAACTAAGTACAATGAATTCACAGGGCCGAAGCAAGCACATGAATTCACAAATCAAAGCCGTGATCGAAATCAAAGTTGAACAGGTCAGAGACGTGATGGTCAAAAAGTGGGCGAAGTCAAAAATCAATACCGTGAGAGCCAAGCATCAAATATAAGAGTTTGATTAAGTCAGTAAAATCATCTACATAAAAAATTAATCGAATGGCCGAAAAGCATGATAATGACAAATTCAAATGTATTCGTACGAACGCAAATCTAGGGTTACAAACCCTATATAAAGAAATCATCATCGGCAAATTTATCATCGAGTTCGAGTAAGCCAAAATTGAAAAGCAAAAAGGGAAAGTACATACCGAAAACACATAACGAACTCGATCCAAATTGAAGAGCCATGGACAAATCGAAGAGCATCAAAGCCTACTATCGAATCGTATCAAGTGGCGACTTCAATTTGCAAGAATCCTAGTTTGAATCGCAAAAGCTAAAAATTTGCAGAAGCCCTAATTGAATTGGAAGGAGGAACGACCACCATAACATAAACGAAAACGAACGGGTTAAAGAATAAAGAGTGGGCCGGCCATGTTATTATTAGAGGCTTTAGTTTAATTTTGTAATTAGGGTTATTGTGTCTTTTGTCTTTTAATTGTTGTTTTTATTTTTCGAATCAAAAAATTTGTAAATCACCACCTAGGGATTAGGTCGTGTCAGATTGTCTAGTTAGAATTAGTTCGGTGAGCAGGGTGTGCGAGTTTGCAAAGCTCTATAGGCGGGAGCAGTGTTTGCGAGTAATCAAAGCTCTATAGGCGGGAGCAGAGTTTGCAAGTAAACGAAACTCTATAGGCGGAAGCAGGGTGTGCGAGTCTAGTAGAGTGTTTGTGAGCGGGAGCAAATGTTTGCGAGTCTAGTAGAGTGTTTGTGAGCGGGAGCACAAGGGTCTGCGAGTCTAGTAGAGTGTTTGTAAGCGTGATACTGTTTAATTCTAATAGAAATCTGGGAATGCAGCAGTAGGCAGGGGTTGCCGAAGCTGGGTAAATTTTGCGTGTGATTTACTTTTCAGCATATTTATTTCTACAGTTTATTTCTGTGTTTAATTTGAGAAAATTTGCTATAACCCTATTCACCCCCCTCTAGGGTTAATCTAGATCCTACAAGTGGTATCAGAGCAAGGTATTTTATTTTTTAACTCTAGAGTCATGAATTCACCGAATAATGCTTTTTCTGAGGGGCAATCTATTGCTAGGCCACCCATGTTTAACGGGAACGATTATGCTTATTGGAAAGTTAGGATGGGTATCTATCTTAGTTCTGTTGATTATGATGTTTGGGATATTATTGAAACTGGCTATAAACCTCCCACTATAATCGTTGGTGATACTGAGATTCCTAAATCTAAGGATAGGTGGGATGCTAACGATAAGAGATTGAAAACGACAAATGCTAAAGCCATGAATGCTTTGATCTGTGCTCTTGATAAAAATGAATTTAATAGAATTTCTCATTGTACAACAGCACAGGAAATTTGGCACACTTTGGAGGTGACACACGAAGGAACTTCTCAAGTCAAGGAGTCTCGTCTAGCCCTATTCAGCAATGAATACGAAAACTTTGTGATGGACAAAGGCGAGAGCATAAAAGACATGTTTGGACTCTTTTCAACCTTGGTATACAACGCTAGAGCGCTTGGGAAAGTCTTCACCGAGGTAGAGCTTGTGCGGAAGATATTATGAGTCTTACCAATGAACTTTGAGGCAAAAGTCACGGCAATACAAGAATCAAAATATCTGAGTAAACTAAGCATGGAGGAGTTGATTGGCAACTTGATGACATATGAGCTTGAGCTAAAAGCAAAGGAAGAACGCAACAACTCCGAACCAAAGAAGAAGACGATTGCCTTAAAGAGCAAAGAAGAGAGCGATGAAGAAGATCCAATTGAAGAGCTTGCAATGACTGTCAATAATCTTAGAAGATGGTCTAGATTCAAGCCACGCAAGAAGAAAACAAGTCGTAATAAGTCAAAAGTTTCTGAAAATTCCGATAATGAATTGGCGTGTTTTAACTGCAACAAGCCTGGCCACATCAAACCAAAATTCCCACTTCTCAAAGACAACAAAGGAAAGAAAAAGAAGAAGAAGGCCTTTGCAGCAACTTGGGATGATGAAGAAGGAGAGGAAGCTTCGGATAGCAGCTCAGAGGAGGCTAACTTGTGTCTTATGGCAAAATCAAATTCAGAAGCAAGCTCCGAGGAATCTAGTGAGGCAGGTGAGTATTCCTATAGAGATCTTGTTTTTATGTGCTTAGATCTTACTAAAACAATTGATAGTCTTGAATCAAAAATTAAAAAACTGAAATCTGAAAGGAGGAAACTCGCCCATGAAAATTCTAGGTTAGAAACTGAACTTGAAAATATTCAAAACCTAGAATGTAATCAATGTAAATTTTAGATTCATAATTGACAAGACTTAAGAATAACTTTGAGAATCTCGAAAAAGAAACTAAGGAAAACATTGACACTAGGAAAAAGGATTTTATAAATCGATGCACCTCACTTGTCACTGAAAACTCAACATTAAAAACCAAAGTCCAAAATCTTGAGAAATCCCTAAATAACTTTTCAAAAGGAGAAAAATCATTCAAAATGTTATTGGGAAATCAAATTTTTGCTAACAATAGAAAAGGACTAGGTTTTGGGAAATCACAAGATGATGATAAAGGTAAAAGTGTCTTTGCTCGATCTGATATAATTGGACATCATAGTCATAGGAACACAAAATTTAATCAAGTCAATTTCATGTGCACGATTTGTAGAAAATTTGGACATAATATAAATAATTGTTGGTATAGACCCAAACACGTGAAAACTATACCAATTTGGGTTCCAAAAGGCACAAATATAAAATCTTTGAAAGTCAAACAAATTTGGGTGCCAAAAGGAACATATATAAATAGTTTTGGGTCTCCACAAACTTATTTTTCATATTCTGCCACTAACAATCATGTACCTATAAAAACAAATAGGTCACATAAATCTTTCATCGTGTAGGTGTGGTGGCAGGCTAAGGAACAACAATAGTGTTCTCTGGATTTTGGCTGTTCCAGAAACACAACGGGCGACAAAGCAAAGTTCCTTAGCCTAGTATAAAGGTGACAGAATCACAATGGACAACAACGAAAAGTTATCGTAAAGGTAAAACAGGTAAAATTGTTTTGAACGATATATTAAATATGATAATCTGCACCGTATTCTGAATGAAATCAGCCAAAGATTGTGATGTTGAAAAGAGATGATTTTTTAATTCTGACTTATTCTTAATTGATATGATTTCTTTTGACTTGTTCTTACTTTGATTTGTGCTTAAAAGTAGACCAACCATCCTTTCATCATTGAACTTAATCTGTTTGGTCAATTTATGATGTTGATTGATTACTGTTTACTCATGCTATAAAAAGGATTTTAAGAAATTTTTGAAATTGTTGAAACTTTATGAAATTGTTGAAACTTCAAGAAATTGTTTTAAAATAATAATGAAGTTTTAATGACTGTTGATAGCTGTTCATCCTATGGTTTCTAAGTTTAACACTATGATATTTGTTTGAGTGATAACATGGCTTCATTTCAAATTTCATTCTGAGATAGTTTGTTGAAATTTCACAAATCTGGTCTTTGACATCCAACGAGTGAATATTGAGTGAAATTTAAATTCAGATGCAGATTACACTGGTAATATAATTGATAGAAAAATTATTAGTGTAACGTGATTAATTTTTGAAACATTCATTTGCTGCATCGTTTTTTTTCAAAGAAAATATCTGCATATATTTCACTTGAAATAATTTTCAAATAGCAGAATTTTTTTTATAACCCCTCGAGAAAATCATGTTTGACCATATTTACAGATTAGTCATTTTTGAAAAATTGATTTTATAATTTTTGAATTTGATTTTAAATGACTATTTTGACTAATCTAACTCCCTTTGATTATCGAAAAGATGAATAGTGATTGAAAAAGTGACGAGTGTTGATATTTATCATATATTATAACTCGAGAAAGTATAATTAGAAAATTTCTTTAAAATTTCATAATAAGAGTTATAAAAACTTTTTGTTGGGTAAAAGTTCCATGATCATTTCTATTTCTACCATCTTTCTATTGACCATCACTCATCAAAATTACATATAGTATGTAAATTTGTGGTAGTTTACAAAGGAAATCATTCGTTCTTCAATATCTTTAAATTTGTGAAGGAAATTATTTGTGCTTCAATTTATTATATTTGGCAATAAAAATAAATATCCAAAGTATTCACTCTCATTTAAAAGTCCTCACGGTTATGCATGGGTGAATTACTTGGATTTTTGATTATGTGCTTCCATGCTCATTTAAAAGTCCTCACGGTTATGCATATATGGAACGCATATCAAAATTAATTGATTTAATAGACAAGTTGATTCTAATCCCATTTAAAAGTCCTCACGGTCATGCGTGGTTAGAAGATACTTGATTTCATTTTTTTTAAATTAAATTGGAATACTACCAATCTCATTTAAAAGTCCTAACGGTTATGCATGGTTAGTAGATATTCAAATTTCCTGAAATAAATATACCATAAATAAACAGAACTGTATGATTTTTTTGATGATTTTATCCCCATCACTTCTGAAAGTGGAATATGCGTCTAACAAGGGTAATTATGATTTTTGTTTGAGTTTTATTGAAATTTGATATTTATATTCTATTGAGTTAAATGTTTGATTCATGTCTGTCACTTCATCCCTATTTTTATAACGCTGTTATTCTTTTGCTGATAACAAAAGGGGGAGAGAAAAGTTAAGATTTAGTAAAATAGAATCAAGCAAAGGTCAAATAATTTTCCATTTGCATCTAGGCTCATTTATATATTTCTATTTGTATGCATATATGTAGGGGGAGTATTGTGTAGAGAGGAGCATTCAAATAGGGGGAGCAAATTGAACGATCAAATACATTTAATGCATTCAAAATCTTAAATATATGTTTGTTATCATCAAAAGGGGGAGATTGTTGAATATGCGCTATATGATTTGTGTTTGATGATAATAAACATATATACATTCGTTTAAATGTATTTGTTAATATACTATTCTATTTTTCACAGTTTAAATAAATATTTATTGAATAAATAAATTACACAGAATTTGAATTCAAACAGATATTTTATTCAAATAAATATTTATTACATTTTTTGAATAGTACAATTTCAAGCTCTCACTATAACTATACAACTTTGATCACAATTACATCACATTTCATATTTACAGTTCACCTCACTACATATCACTCACACTCATATTTTTGTCTTCAACTGCATTCCAGTTTGAATCCAGCATCTGGGCAATCTGCAAAAATATAAACTAACGCAGTAAAATTGAAAAAGAAATATTTTTGCAATTCAAAAATAAAATATAATTTTTGAAAATATGATTTGCCTCGGTTATTTGGGTTGTTCGTCATCATTTACATTTGAATTCATCATACACGAACAACTTGTGACATACACAGTGTATCACTGTATATGCCACAAGGCCGTGCACACCAATATATACACTTGATAATGCTACAGGGACAGGTGAGCACAGGTCAAACCCAAATACAGGATTCAACTCAGGTGCGACATAAATTAAATCACGACACGAGCACAAGGTCAAATTCGAGTTTTGAAACTGGATTCAACACAAGGCAACTTGAAGAATGCAAAGCTTTGACAAATCAAAACTCCATCAAAACACATGTATGCAGAACAGTGTAAGTGCCAACCAGAATAAAATCCAACACAGTTACAACCAACTACATGCAAGAGGCAACAAAGACCAATCAGTAGCATGCTAATGAATCATCAACAATGCAACAATGTGCACAGGTCAGAGACAACACACTTCATGTACAAAGCTCAAGTACAATGTCAACAGCAATGAAATCACAAAGACCAAAGTGCACCAGTGATGCAAGCTGCAGCGTACCAGAAGTGCATTTATTAAGTACATAATGATGCAATATCAAACTTCACAAGCAATGACCCGTGCAATGACCAAGAAATGACCAAACAAAACCAGTTCAACAAGTATGAACCATACAAGGCATAGCAACTACAACATGGCAGCAATGCACCAATACAAGTTCGACTAAAAGTGCAGACGACAGCTACTCAATGATACAAAAGCAAGCTAAAAGTGATGTAGAACAAAGATGAATACAACAGAGATCAAGTTCAGTGCCACAGCAATTATGACAACAGCCAGTTCAACAAAGATCAAGTCATGGAGTCGCAGTCACAACGAAACTGCAGTGGAACAGTTGCAACATGAATGAAAAGACCAGACACTACAGCATGTACAAGCCAAATAATTCAGATCAACTAATCAACAGTGCACAACCAACTCGAGAATATACACGATCAAGACCAAATGCAAACTGCAGTAGTACACTTGAACAAAATGAACAAGTGGAGCATCTGTGTAAACTGGGTAAGTATGGACAGAAGACAATGCCAACAACAAAGACCACAAAAGAAATGCCACCAGACCAGAAACCAGAGCTGTGGAATTACAACAACTCAAATGAACGCAGAGAAATGCACAAAGACAGAGTAACATCACAACTAAGTACAATGAATTCACAGGGCCGAAGCAAGCACATGAATTCACAAATCAAAGCCGTGATCGAAATAAAAGTTGAACAGGTCAGAGACGTGATGGTCAAAAAGTGGGCGAAGTCAAAAATCAATACCGTGAGAGCCAAGCATCAAATATATGAGTTTGATTAAGTCAGTAAAATCATCTACATCAAAAATTAATCGAATGGCCGAAAAGCATGATAATGACAAATTCAAATGTATTCGTACGAACGCAAATCTAGGGTTACAAACCCTATATAAAGAAATCATCATCGGCAAATTTATCATCGAGTTCGAGTAAGCCAAAATTAAAAAAGCAAAAAGGGAAAGTACATACCGAAAACACAGAACGAACTCGATCCAAATTGAAGAGCCATGGACAAATCAAAGAGCATCAAAGCCTACTATCGAATCGTATCAAGTGGCGACTTCAATTTGCAGGAATCCTAGTTTGAATCGAAAAAGCTAAAAATTTGCAGAAGCCCTAATTGAATTGGAAGGAGGAACGACCACCATAACATAAACGAAAACGAACGGGTTAAAGAATAAAGAGTGGGCCGGCCATGTTATTATTAGAGGCTTTAGTTTAATTTTGTAATTAGGGTTATTTTGTCTTTTGTCTTTTAATTGTTGTTTTTATTTTTCAAATCGAAAAATTTGTAAATCACCACCTAGGGATTAGGTCGTGTCAGATTGTCTAGTTAGAATTAGTTCAGTGAGCAGGGTGTGCGAGTTTGCAAAGCTCTATAGGCGGGAGCTGTGTTTGCGAGTGATCAAAGCTCTATAGGCGGGAGCAGAGTTTGCAAGTAAACGAAACTCTATAGGCGGGAGCAGGGTGTGCGAGTCTAGTAGAGTGTTTGTGAGCGAGAGCAAATGTTTGCGAGTCTAATAGAGTGTTTGTGAACGGGAGCAAAAGGGTCTGCGAGTCTAGTAGAGTGTTTGTAAGCGTGATACTGTTTAATTCTAATAGAAATCTGGGAATGCAACAGTAGGCAGGGGTTGCCGAAGCTGGGTAAATTTTGTGTGTGATTTACTTTTCAGCATATTTATTTCTGCAGTTTATTTCTGTGTTTAATTTGAGAAAATTTGCTATAACCCTATTCACCCCCCCCCCCCCCTCTAGGGTTAATCTAGATCCTGCAATATATGTATACAATATTTATACTACAAACTTGAAATATATACAGATAGCATAGGGAACACATACCTCTTTCAAGTTAATTAAGAATCCATGGTAAGAAGGCAGTAAAACATTGAACCTGACAACTGAATTCAAACAATATTAAGTGCAAGAAATTGATTAGTATATTTTTTTCATATTTATTTATATCACTGTCATATTAGATACATTTTTGTTTTTAATTTTGTTTTCTAGGTGAATATTTTAACTTTCAAAAGTGATACATTCAACAATTGATTTCATATTTTAAATTTTATTTTAATACTGGTACCTTTTTAAACATTATTTCCTTCTAATTCCATTTCACATATATATTTCAAGTTCACTCCTTGCAAAGGATTCATCAATGATCCACCTAGGTATCTACCAGTAATGGTTGGTCTACTCGTTTTTGTTAGCTATAGACATGTATATTGATGCATGATGTATAGATGAATTCTCTATCCTCTATACTGTATATAGTTACCCAGGTTCTAAGCCTTCTAAAGAAGCTTCAATTCCTAAAATGGTACCTTATTTAGCCTGTAATCCTGGACTTACAAAATCCATATACCTTTTTGTTTCTACAAATCTAACATCATCATGAATCATAAAAATCAGATAAAAAGGTATAGTATATGATTGTACACACTATCAAATAGAAATGTAAAATCACCCCATAAGCAGGAATTGAACAACAAAGAGTGACTCGGTGCTAGCAAATCAAACTTTGTAGCACCCGCCTTATACCAAACTAGTAATTTGCTAATTCGTATTATGTGTAACAGCTGCACATTGCAGGAACGGTTTAGAACAATTCTCCAAAATAAAAATAAACGTTTTCCAGTTTAACCAAAAGAAGAATTCTTTTTCTTAAACACTTCAACTATGAGCATTTTGTGAAATTACATATATATCAACTTACATCACCAGTTTAAAAAAAACTTACATCAGTGAAAAGAATACCGGCAACTCCAGCCATGGCGAAGTAAGAATGAACCAACTCAGCCTGTACAGTGAAATAGAAAATCTGAGTAAAACTATGGTTAGGTAATAATATAAGAACTCTAATAACTAGTACCACATTTAAATGGTTAAAGAAATGATGAAGTCAATTTTCACCTTTGTGATTACGAAGACTTATAAGGAGGTGAAATAGAAAATTATTTAAAAATTTCTACGACATAGCAATCAGCTTAAGAAAATATATTTATAGTTATAGTGTAATGGTTTCAATGCTAAATTTAAAGGAAAATTGTTTATTTTTTGCACTCGATAATGAATCAAATGAATACTAAACAATTAAGCATATCAAATAATCCAACGAGTACTCAATGTTAGGTAGGGGAACAAGTTCAGCTTAGTCCATTAATTTCTATTGAATAGGAAACCTAAGGTGTAAATGTATATCCATATGTTCATTCTTTAAACAGTATTCATGAATGTATACAAACATGGCATAACATAGAAATCTAGTATATAATTTAAAAAAATATCCAAATATTTTATATTCAGATATTAAATAACTGTTCAAAAACTTAAGTACATTTTATAATAAAAAAAGTAGCAACCAGGAATATGCACTACATGCTTACAACTTACTTATATAAATTTAGTCAAACGTAATTAGAGCCATTAGTGAAAAGGGTAATACCTGATTATCCTTAATAAATTTCTAGAATATGTTTACTGTTGTACATTAATAACACACCCCTAAAGTAACAGAAACACAAACTCAAACAGTTTGAAATAACGTTCATAAGAAGCAATAAAATCAATCAGAAAGGATGTGTAACTGATTGGTTTTATGAATAAGTGCAGGAACAGAAAGATGACAAGATAGTTATACTTGTATCAACTTCATCACCTCCCAAATGAATAAATTTGAACTTAAACACCTTGCTAAAATCTGAATCAATAAAAAGAAAACAATAATCAGTTTAGAAATTACCATCAAAACCAACATTAAGGGATGATAAAAATATTCTTGAAGAAATGGGAATCACATGAAAGAATACCTTCTATGATTTGGAAGATGAATTCATTACTAACATCAAGTGGTTGTTGATAATTTTTAGATGGCTGTAATGTAGGATAACCTTTACCCCTGTAAAAAATATAGGGTTAATGTTTAATAGAATCAAAAGGCCGTGAAGAACATTTTATCTAAGACTAACATGTTGATGTATCAAAATTAACTGAATATATGTTAACATAACCATGCACTAGCATCATGACTTTAAATGGCCAGGTACATCAAGTTCGTCCAGTACATGGATTCCTCTTCGTGCTGCATAGCTGCAAAATTACATGTTCTTTTAGGGAGGCTATATGATTCATTAGACAAAAGTTTATCTGAACTCACTTTATGATATCCTTAGCATCGGCCATTGTATATCTTTCTGAAGAAGAGAAAGCTCCCCTCCATAGTTTTTGGTAGGATGTAATTTCTAGTGCGAAAGATTGTTCGTCCACAATATGCCAATATAGAACATTCTGCATTCAATGTATAGTTTTGATATATATACATCTCAGTTGTGTTCTTTCGTACTAGAAAAATTCTCATGATCTTAAAAAAAAGGTCTTACCAACTTTGTATATGACATAAAATCAATCACGCTCTTTATAACTGGCATAGGCAAATAGTGTCATGAGTATCTGCAATTGAAGTAAACACTTACAAGTTGCATTTAACTAAGTAACAGTGACCATGGTTTGCGTCCTACATTAAACAAAAATTTGGTTCAAATCACTAATTAGAAGCCCTGTATAGGAAAACCTTGGGCCATTAGTGATGTCGCAAGGAGCATGTCCAAGCTCAATCGTCCTTGCCACAAGATTATTTTCGCATAATTGGCTAAATGTCTGAAAATAATAAGTTTTATAAAGTGATTGTTGTCATTGTATAAATTTTCAGATCGTCCACCCTAACTATCTTGGCATCTGGTCCAAGAGAAATACCATTAATAATCTGATTTAGATCACTCGAGTACACTCGTCCTTCAGAAACCAGTTCTTTGCTCCCACCCTAACATACAACTTGCAATTGGTTTACTTGCTATTGGTTTTACTCTATTAAACACAAAAAAAATTATTTAAGTTAAACGTAGAAATATACAAAAACATTATATCAAGGTGGCTTAAAGAGTATCTTTGAACTCATGTAGACGATTTTAGTACGCATATATACGTGCATGTACAACCATACTTAGAAATAAAAAAACATGTGCACCCCAAATTTTCACATCATAACATGTGGTATAAATAGATAAAAATATCAAATTTATATCTCAAAATGGGAACTTTACAAACTGTCAGAATTGTGAGGCCATGCATGACCATCTTCATCTCCTTAAGCAAACAACTTTAACAGCAGCACTTTATAATAGCATGTGGACACCAACCAACTGTCTAATAAAATAATGGGAGTATGTATGGTGCATTTCAAATTTACAGGCTTAGTGAACAACAATTATTTGATTTAAAACCATTAGCCTTTGTATTTAACTGATCACGGTTGTTGGATGAACCCAAATACATATGCGACATTCATTTTTTAAGAACATATAAAGGTCTTCGTTTATTTAAGAGCTAATGAGATAATACAAGAACAGTGGCCATGATGAAACATGACTAAATTAAAGAGCATGGATTACTTTCTCTATCCTAAAACATTGGGGAATCATGATGAAATAAATAAAACAGAGCTCAAGGTATCAAAGTAGTGGAAAAAAGAGCTAAGAAAATGAGATGCTATGGACCCCTATATAAACATTTAAATTTTATAACAATAAAAGATAACATTTAGTTGTCAAGGGATTTGATCCCAACACTTCTAGATCCTCTTTAAACATTTATGAAAACTCAATGTTGTCCTTCTTTATAGCTATACAGAGAGCTGAAAGTAAATTAGAACGATAGACCAAGGGTCACTGAAAGCATAACACTCAAACCTTGCAATGTGAACTTAACTGATCGCTCGCAACACTTGCAAACTGTACTAGGCTTATAGCTATTTCTATAGCATGAAATTAATTATTGATGATTAGTAGGTCAAAAGCAATTATGAAAGAAAAATGGTATGAAAGCGGAGGTTACTAACTCTTAGAGCAATAATCTGCAACCCAATGGTCCAAAGTAACTAGTGCGAACCCGTGCTTCGCATATGGACCGCACTCAACCTCTTATCATCATAACATATTTAAATGATTTATATGGTTCATTGATTAAGAAATAGTGATCCTTTTTATCAATTTTCAAATAAGTTTGCATTTTTTCTAAAACTTGTGTATAAATCTTTGAAAACAGTAATGCAGATAGTACTGGTGCTTGATAAACAATTGCAAAATATCGAGCAAAATTGATTTCAGAGATAAAATTTCCACACAATACACATATAAATTATACATATATAAATTTATTGTGTGCATCAGCTGTTTCTCCATGCGTCAGCTGTATTATATGTAACTTCATTTGGTGAGATACATTTATCAATGATTTCCTTTAATACTTAATGTCGTTGATTCCATTTGCTGCTTCGGTAATAACTATCTATGAGAGCAGTGCAGATAACAACATTTGGTTTACACTTGACCATTGATCCAAAAATGCCAAAAGCACGAGAACGCAAGTGTTGATGATGATCGCATAACTGACTATGTTTAGGAACACATTATGCAGCATCATATTATTGTAGAATGATAAGATTAGAGGATAAAGAGATTTATTTCTGCTTTGAACGATTCTTGTGAAAAATATGCTAAATCTAAAGCATACATATTTTATGTCTGAAGTGTTGGAACTAACAACATTTATTCAACAATATTTATTTTAGCGTGAAGAATATCATTGTATTTCTTTTACAGTCAAAGCAAATTCAATATAATAAGAAGCATATAATTGTATTTAATGCTTTTAAGCTTTCTGGTTCCATTTCTAATTCCATCTAACATTGTTGCTGTATTTATGTTGGATTTCACCAGACTTGACTGTAATTTGTGAAAGTAGAATCAGAGGCTGAAATTTTCAAAACAATCAACGACATAGATTAGTTAAAAGAAATAAAGTCAAACATATTTAATAACTTTAATAATATGAATAATCCTAAAAACTATGATTTAAAAAGAAATAGCTGCCAACAAAGAATATCATTGGAAAGCATATTAAATTTGAGATTTAATAGTGAAATCGATTCTTAAATCCAATTAATTTAGAGAAAGTTATCACATGTCAAAGTTTGGAATAGAAATAAATTAAAAACGTAACTGTTCGTTTTCCAAAATACGAAGGAGGCCTGTGTGCTCTTGAAATCTAACTCAATAATAATATTATAGTATAGATAATCTGCAAAAACATGCCATTTTTAGCATAATATTAATGAAATAAACGATCTAACTATATTCTTTAAAGAAATGATATGAATACTATTAACAATTTATTTCTTATATTTATTTTTTAGTAGTGCCAGAATTCATTTAGACGTCTGGATATCCTTGTTTCACTTGGAAATATATGAAAAATATTGGGGTTTTACAAGCATGAAAGATGTAGCCATTGTCTAGTTTGATACGTTGATGAAACATTTGAATGTAAGATGTATAACCTGTTAATGCCTAAGGAGGTATTCTGACCAAACCAAATGACAATAATTTAGATCAAATAAATTAGTAAATAACACAAATTAAATGAAGGACATTAATTAATACGTAAGGGCATTTACTTTAGCAGAGTAATCAATGCAATATGTCAAACATTTTTATATTTTTCCTAATCACCAATTGTGTGCCATAATGATCATGATTCAAAAATAAACTATTAGGAATGTGTGAGAATTCAATAAAGAAATTAATGTAATATGTCAAACATTTTGAAAATTTTCCTAATTGTCATTATTTGACCATAATGACCAAGATTTAGAAATAAACTAAAACAGATTGGCTATTTGATTTAATGGAGCAACTAATACAATTTGCAAAACATTTTAAAGAGTTTCCTTATCATCGGTGCTATAGCATAATGAACAAAGCTTTTATAAATCAACTAACAAAAGCAGACAATTTAATTAAATGAAGCACTAGCATAATACATAAAACATCTTGAATTTTTTCCTTATCATCAATGTTGCAGCATATTGATCAGATATTAATCAATACAAATTAGCCATTGAATTTAATGGAGAAATTAATGAAACATATCAAACAATTTGAAAATTTTCCTTATCAACAATGGTGTACCATAATGGTCAGCATTTATAAATTAACAGACGAAGACTGACCATTCGATTCAATAAAGCAGTTCACCGACCATGTCAAATATTTTCAAAATTTTCCAAATTACCAATGGACTATGTAATCAACATTTTAAAATATCATAACTTCATCAAATCAAAGTTTTAACTGGAAATTGAAGGAATTTAATCTTATTTTCAAGTTTTTACTGCATTAATAGCAACGTCTCAAAATGAGATAATTTAGTGAATAAAATCTAGCTATGATGATATAAAAATTTAATAATAGAATATCTAGAGCATGCAAATGAGTATTGAGTAATTCATCAATTCATCATTAATTCCTACATGAATCAAGGAATGGTTGATCCTAAACAAACAAAAACCAAACTAGGCCAGCTAGAAATGAAACAAGATGTACTTACTAAAATCAGAAAGAATATAACCCAACTAGAAAAGAAATTTCATCAAAGAGGCTAAGAAAAGGTTCATATAGTTGTAGTCGATAAATATTGAAAAAAACTTAGGGAAAACTTTGAGCTCAATTTGATAAGCAAGAACTGATAACTCGCAACTATTCTAACTCAAACTGAAAACTTGGTTGGGGAAAAAATGCTCACAAATTTCCCGTTCCGATGAGTTTAGGGATACCAAAATCAAAATCAACGACAGAGATGCTCAACCAAAATCGAAGCGGTGGATAAAGGAAGATGATTTCTGGTGTTGAAATCGAAATCGATGTATGGAAACTAGAAATTAGGGTGGGAATGGAAATTGGAAATTGATGTATTTCCATTTTCCCCCAAGTAAATGAGAAGCGGCGGCAAACGAAATAAACACTGATGTGTGTGGGGCAAACAAAATAAATAATAATAGTTTTGTCAGCGTTGAGCCCTTGAAACAACTTTCTCACAAACGCATTCTACAGCATTAAACTTTTAAACGCTTATAGTAAATGCAGTCACACATACTTTTGTTGTAGTGATATATCGATCTGTTATGCTAATTTCAATAACTGAAATTTGCGATATTATTCTTATCAACATTGCTTATTCAATTCCAACCACATTAGTCTTTCCAATAAAGACACAATCTCATCCAACGGATCATATCTTTTTGGTTACGACCACTAAAATCATATTTTGATAGCGTACTTGGAATTCTTTCAGATCTATGCATTATACCATATAGAGTCAACAATCTTGATGGTTTAATTAAACAACCGAGAGTAATGTATATTTTTAACATTAATAAGAAACTCGTAGTTTTTCTTCGATGTTCGAGAATACTTATTAGACATTCTAATGCTATTTTCATTTACGTTAGTTAATATTACTTAATCTCATATAATTAGTTCTATCTATAGATATGATCCAATTCCATTTAACTATCAAAAATTTCTCAAAGAAATTCCTTCACAATGAAGTTGATATATCTTGAACAATTGTTTCTTAGTGTAAATAGAATAGGGATTCATAAACGCTTTATGAACTTTTTTATTTATAAAACTGATTTTAGTTTACAAAAACTATGTTGAAAACATAAATATGTCATTTGATGACAGACCTTTCCAAAACCTTTTGGAGATTCATACAAGATCCCTCATGCACAACTATTACGTGCAATCTTTCGACTCGCACAAGCTGCCAACTCCTTAGCCTAGGATATGTTGGAATTTCTTACAAATTCTTATCATGTATGATTTTGTAAATTGTTATTTAGATGAAATAATATCAACCTTGTGTACTAATCTTAAGTACATACCTTATAGAAAGAAACTAACTCAACTTAACTCATAATTAATCGTAAATTGTCCAACAATGTCTGATTACTCCTTATCGATGCACCATTATGTATCACATGGAGGACTGATTTTGAGAATCTATATTCATTCTTAGGTACATTTGAAACTCTTTCCAATATACTCACTTATTCCACCAAATCAAATCATTTTACTCTATTGCGTGTTATTTTATTTACTTTTCTTTTATATTCTATAATTTTATCATAAACTTACTACATGTGTATCTAATACACATGTTCATATTGGTAATAAATCATCGATGAATATAACAAAGTATGTGGAACCCTTTTGGTATTAATAGACTTGTGATTGCATAAATCAATATGTATTAATTCAAAGTGTTCATCAACTCATATGATGCTCTCACAGAATGAGTTCATAGCCATTAATTGTTTGAGATATAATTAACCTATATCGTATTATTTATAATCATATAGTAAAATTATTTTTCAAAACTACAGCTTGGTCTGTAATTCCAAAACAATTGTAAATAATATAAGATACATATGTACTTTTGTTGCATCACTTTTACTATGAAAACAAATTCCATTATATAGTTCTATTTCATAATGATTATTCATAATACTTGTATTGAAATATAGTTATATCTATTTTTCAGCCAATACCAGAAAATAAACATTATTTCATGAATAATGTTCGGTACATTTTACGAAAACAATTTTTGTAATTTGATGCAATCAATAGGTGATATATGGCATGCTTCCACTATTTCCGCCATTACTGTAAAAGCATACTAAATTTGGAGGTCCACCATTCACTTAATATTGTTAATATTGTTTGCTTATTTCATATGCTACAACAAGTTTACATAGGAGAGTTCTTTGATCAAATATCTTGAACTCAAAGAAATAAATGTTATAGAAAACAAATGAAAATACATTTTGGAATAAAAATCATATTTCATATTCCAATATTAAGTATTAGTTATTATTATAATACTTGTTTCCAATGTTTCTCTGTGAAGCAGAAGTGACTATTTATTCTCTTCATTCCAACTTTACCTTAAATTACATATAGTCTTATACATTCATTTTTCTTTCAAATGGTCAAACTATTCAAAATAAAAACTTACTACAATATCATAACAAACCTTTTACAAATGCGCATTCGATTATTCTTTTTTTTTTTTTTGAGTTGGTACTTTATATACAACAAATCAATGGGACAGCATATCCCATGTCAAATAAACATTCGAAAGTAAGTTTCGAACTTGTGACATCCTGCACCAAGGCGAATCAATTAACATTTAAGACATCAAATCTATTGCACTTTATGTAAACCGATCAAGATGACATTTCAACGATCGAGTTCTTAGATGTATCTCGTAGTT
This sequence comes from Allium cepa, assembly GCA_030765085.1. Classification (NCBI taxonomy): domain Eukaryota; kingdom Viridiplantae; phylum Streptophyta; class Magnoliopsida; order Asparagales; family Amaryllidaceae; genus Allium; species Allium cepa. Next base: position 276,501,916 of record CM060928.1, read on the forward strand.
TATGGTCTTGCGTTATATTAACATAATATGATACTTTTGAAATCATTCAAGTTGAATACATGATCTTAAAATAATATTTATTGGATAACTTCAAATGAACCGACTTCATCGAAATATTTTACCCCACAAACTATGACTATTCACCATATAACATTTATATGTGAAAGTACATGGATTAAATGTCCATAATCTTGAATTTCATTTAGAGTTCAAAAACTCAAAAAATGCAATACACGGTCTAAATCAAATAATCATATAAGTGACCAATTACGAATGTATTAAGTATTGAAATTGGGCACTTACATGGGTATAGAAACATTATATAACATGCAGTTAGAATTATTAGTAAGTATATATTATATTTCTATTTGTCAACTTTCAATTTAGTTTGTTTATATATGTTCATTGACAAACGTTTAATCAATCATATTAAATGCATAAATTTATCATTGTAGATAATTATAACATTATATATCCTATGTTCTTACAATATTGAAAGGTCAAATGTTACCATTTCATTTTTCAGATAAGGCTCTTACTAGTTTTTTATATTTCTCCAAACCCTAAGATGAAACACAGAAGTCTTACAACTTCACTAGTGGGTATTAGGATTCGTTTGTTTTGGTATTCTAACCTTGAGTTTTCTCAACAAATCATAGCCCCACAAACGATGGATAACTCCTTGTCGATCGTATCATATACAACTCCTAACCCATTTTTCCTTGTTCTAATCTCATTTCGACCTCGAGTTTGCTCAACAAATCGAAAGAGATTATTCACTCATACCTACCATATCGTGATGGCCTAAGTATAGTATTTGTACCTTGATTTTTGTAACGACCTGCCTTTTTGGACAATTTAAATCGACGATCAAATACACATGTCGATTCCAAACCATTCAAAAGGGCAGATAGTTATTGGGGTAAATAAGAAAAGAAAAGAAAGAGAAATAAAGGAAATGAAACAACACAGAATCTCGCAGCGGAACGATAAAATATAATAGTCAAATAAACAGTTCATGAAGCTGTTTACTATACTTTGACAATTATTTATACAACATTTATCAGAGTTATACATATACAACAGAACAATTAAAATAATGCGGCAGATAGCATGATGCAAGGGTAATAATAGTAATAGTATACCAAATCTTCGTCTTCATCCTCCAGAATAGATCTTCAAAAATCTGAAAAACTCAAGACTGACCCGAGCGTAATGAAAAGACAAAACACTCGAGTCAGGACTAAAATATCCTTATGAAAGTTAAATCAATCGTAAATAAATATGAGTGTAACGGCGTCAGAAATGTTTACAGGGTTTGACATCTCATATCCAGTGTCAACGTGCGTGCAATAACTTAAGAGATGTTACGGGATTTTCCATCTCTTAAGGATCCGTTAAACTATCTACTATGTAGTAATGTACGCTAAGTAGATAATGCCTATTAGTAATATGAAGTATCAAAATAGCGTTAAGGCGTTACCATAATCCCCCTTAACACATTTTATAATCCCATAGTCTATACAGCACCGTAAGCCCCACCGTAAACTGGTGGTTATCAGAGGGTACCCCATAGGTATAACACAAAACATAACGTAGTGGTCGCGAATAGGATAATCAATATGACAAGGTACATGAGACGATACCAACTAGGATACTAGTAGTTGCGTGATCCAGACTGATGTTGAGCATAGCCAGCAGCTACCCCAACACCGCGAAACAACACTCCCAAATCAAGGGGTGCACCCAAATCGCATCACAAATGTAATAGATATGGTATCGAAGAAGTGTGTCCGCTAGAGATGGCGAACCTCAATGGCCCGGCGCGGCTCCTGTTTTAGTCATGTCAGGGGTCATCCAATATCGTTCTCTTTCTTCAGTCAACGCGTTCACCAAACCATCCACTTCATTCTGGATCAACACTCCGCGTATAATAGTTATTAAAGTGGTTTTCGGTATCGACAGAGAGTATGTCCATATCTGATCCCGGTCTCTTTAATAACTACGAATTATTTCACCATTGGCTCTTTTAAATTTCAAATCGATTCATAATTGATATCAAAATATCATGTTCGCTTCAAAAATCAAATCCACTTCAAATATCTGTATCTATTCAAATGTAAGATTCCGTTTCAAAATCATTTTTCGCATCAATATCTCATTTCGATTTCAAAATCATTTCGAATTTCAATTTAGGTTGCAACTTCAGTTAACCCAATTCGTATTTAAATTCAAGATTTAAATATAAACATTTCACCTTATCGACCAGCTTAGAATTTTAGAAAATAGTTTTAAGTAGTTTAAAAGTAGTTTTAAATAATTAAAATAGTTAAAAATACTTAAAATCTTAAAATGGATTTGAAATAGATAAATTAGTTTAAAATAATTTTAAATTGGGTTAAGTAGATTTAAAATAGATTAAAATAGTTTAAGTATTCAAAAATGGTTTATATAACCGAGTAATTTGGAAACAAGATAAAACAGCTTCCAAACCAATCCATATCAATTATAACTTCCCAATTCAAATCAATTTCAATTTCCATTCTACCGATTCAATTTCGATTTCAATTCAAATCAATGTCAACTTTGACTTCAAATTAATTCAATTTTACATTCACCTTCAATAAATTCAATTTCAATTTATATCGATTTGGAGCTTGATTTTTCAAAATATCCATTTATAACACTTAACAAAATTATCCATCAATATTCAAGTTTAAATCCAAATTTCAAATAAGATCCAATTCCAAGCTCGATTTCAAAATATCATTTTTATATCACTTTTACTTAGTAATATTCAAAGCTCGAATTTAGGTTAAACCTTTAAACAAATCAATTTACGAAATTCAATCATATCTTGATTTTTAAATTCCAAAGTCTCTACTTTGATTATTTAACAATTTCTTTTAACCAAATTTTATTTCAACATTCCAAACTCAATTTTTCGATAAATTCGATTTTTATAAATTGATTTCTATTTATAACTTTTAAATCAAAACATTTAAATAAATTTCAAATCGACGATTTTAAAAATTATTAATTTAGCCAAATCGGTGTCCGTATATAATTTTCTATCCTATGGCCAAGTAATTATTTATTTCAATTAAATGTCAGGGATGAGTATATATTACTTAAACCAATCAAAGTGTCATATGTATGCATAACAATATATATAAGCAAATAAACATCCAAACATTTAAATATCAACCAATAACATCCATCAAAATACATCATCCAATAGACAATACAATTCATGGCAGTTTCATAGTTATCTATGTCAGGTAATTTAATCGCAATTCAATTTTAATTTCAATTTAACTGTCAATTTAATTTTTCAACGGTTAATTCAAATGACAAGTTATATGACAATTAATTTTTTATCAAACAATGACAAATAAAATCATAACACTTCATAATGTCAAATTTAACTAGCATAAAGATATTTAGTACGTTGTGAGCATTATAAAACACTCACTTGATTTCAATGTAGTTCCAGCGTTTTATTTCGAATAAAATTAAACGAGCGTTTATTTTTACCCGAAATTTTCTCTAGTTCCAAACGATTCCAATCCATCTCCATTGCGTAGAGCTCGTCCATACGATTCCAACGCAAAAAGTTTCGTCCGAATCCGACCTCGCATGTGAGAGTTATACATTTTATAAGTTATCGACATTTGAATTTTATAAAACACTTTATATTATATTTAAATGAATTCATACCCAAAGCAATTGAGGCCCATCCCACTAACTCCATCTTCCCCAAAGCAAAATCCTGTACGCGAACAAAATGCACAACCCACCATTGCCGTGCATCAAACTCCAGTGATACGGAGCTACAGTTTAAGAAACTCGAATCCTTTTTCGCCAATCTTCTTCTCTTCGAAGCCTCCATCATCTCGACCACAAAGTTGCAAGCTCGGCCATACCCTTGAAGTCGCGACCTGGAGCCAGCTCACGCACGCCGTGAAACATCGCATGCCCTAAAACGCCACCGAGCTCCACCAAAACGTTCGTCCAGATGCTATTCAACGAGGAGAATCCAAATACGAGCTTTATTTCTCGAATCGATGAATGAAAACAAAGTGAAGCTTAACCCTAGCGTCAAAACCCCTCACATCTTCACTGTCGCACTCCCAAACTCCAAGTCGCGCCAGGCCAAAAGCATATAGGATCGAAGCAAACGATGAAATAGGATTTTTAGAGAAGGTTTCGTGATTTTTAATCGAGTATTTGAGGAGAAAGAAAATTTTGAAGTTTGATTTATTATCTTCTTCTGCCTGAAGCTTGCGTGAGTGGGTTATTAAAGGAGAGTATGTGTGTTTGAATAGGAAATAGGTACTAAGGTATCAGCTGATAAGAAGAACAGACAGATGTGAAGGGTATGGTCAAATCAGTATATTAATTTTTATTATTTTAAAATTCAAATATCTAGATATTTATTTCAAACTCCTATCAAGACGTGCCGCCAGACGTTTATAGGGTTTACCCCGCGTTCCGGACACAATGGAATAGGTTTCGGAAGCTAATTCGATCGTATGTGCGAGTTACGGAAATAAACGATCAAATTTAAATTAAACCGGTTAAACGAATTTCTATGCGTGGCTCGCCCCGGACAAACGGTAAATCCGATTGACACGAAATTTTAAATCTTACAATAATATCATGTTACGGATCCGATGAAACTGGTTTCGTCGAAATCCAAGACTGTTTGAAAAATGGCTATTTTAACTCGTCAATTAAATATTAAAATATTCAATTTTCACAAATTTTCTTTTAATTCGATTTTAAAAGTTCTACAACATCATTCTAACTTTAATATGATAAAATAAAATTTTACAAATCATTTTTAATCATATTAAACCCGTTATTCAATTATCCAATAAATTTCAATTTTAAAATCTTATTAACTCTTTTATAATCCCAATATAGCTTACATTCACTTTGGAAACCAATTTGAATCATATTAAATCAAATTTCAATTATTCACTCTATTTTCATATATAAAATTTCAATATCAAATTAATCGTATCAAATTCGGAATTTAGTTATTCAAACATTTGTAATATTAAATTTAAACAAATTTGATTATTCTAAAATCACTATCTTTTGAAATATTCAAAACGAACTTATAAAATTTAACAAATTCAAATTATAGAACAACCATTTTCATTAAAACAGTTATTCAATTCCCGTTATTCAACTATTTAATAAATTCCAAATATTAAATTTAAACAATTTCGCTTATCCAATAATTCATTATCTTTTGAAATATTGAAATTGAACTTATAAGATTCAACTTTTAAAACCAATTCAAAATTTAGAACACTATTTTCATTTTACAGTTATTCAATTATTCAATAAGTTTTAAATATTTAATTTAAACAGTTTACCTGTTCATCAATATTTGATTTTCAATAGATTTTTCTTATCAATCAATTACTCTATTATACCCAATGAATTCAACATTTATTATCCTATTCAACTATTGATTGCAAAGGCATTCGCTAAGTAGCTTTTATTTTTCATTACTTGGATAATTATTGTTGCAATTCATTCCAGTTATTATTATTCCAAACGAATTACAAAAATTTTCTAACATTAAATCACGAAATCTTATTAAATTAGCTATTTTAATTATCGAAAATTTACGGGTCGTTACAATTTTGCTCAAAAATACATATGGTTATCTTATCTCATCTGTTCAATATACTAATAATACTATGCATAACATCCTTAGTTTGGGTTTGCTTAACAACTAAGGAGTATGTAAGTAATTTGTTAATATATATATATGGTAGAGGACAACTTTATATTGAAGATTCATAATCTTTAATATATATATATATTGGGTGATATCGACTTATAGAATAATATATTTCTTATGAAATGCCCCAGCGATTCAATTGTCAAACACATCAGAAATCACGGTATATGTACATTTATATATGTGTTTGTTTCTCAAGTCTATTTGGTTTCTTTAATGTTCCACATTTAGTTTATACACGTATCATATAAGTTTTATTGTTATATAACTTTTACATTTCATATTACTTTTCTAATAGTCTTACGTATAATATATCATTAATTAAATATTATCTAATTAATTTTAATCAATTAACTCTTTAATTAATTTTAAATTAGTATTCCAATATAACTTTTGTATTGGACATATCTACTATAACATTTATAGTGTATACTGTGACCTTTATAGTGCAACACACATGTATCATATATGTGTGTATTTTATTTAATTAACTAATCTTTAATTAATTTATTCAATTAAACAATTTTTATTAAAATTTATTAATTTCAAATTTTATCTTGTATACATACACGTATACTTATGTTATCTTAAATATTTCAAAATAACATAACATATATCAACATATATAATACATGCATATATGCATTAATCAATTAACATATTTAATATATTTATTTTATTAATCTTATTAATAAATTTTAAATTTTAAACTATTATATAAATATTTTGAAAATATCATTATCCTTTCAAACATTTTGAAAACTTATGTATTATTATAATTTTTATAATAAACCCGTTTTATTTTAAATTTAACTATTAAATTTAAAATCTTTAACATTAATTTTTTCAAAACTATTTTGAAAATTATCCCAAGGCCCAAATTAAGTTCAGCCTTTTCAATTAGGTGCAACCTTTAGGCTCACTTTACCTTTTGGGCATGTGTAACACAAAAGGTATAATATGTCCATATGTAGATGTTGGGATTTACATCGCAACAGACATATTAGATCATTTTGTATGTCATGTGTGTTGTCCAAATATGTGCATGTATATGTGTTACAATACACACACATATGTATGTCTAAATATATTATACATAATATATGAACATAAAACATTTATATATAGATAAATATATATATATATATATATATATATATATATATAGAAAGAGAGAGAACAATTATTAAAAATTATTTATAATTCAAAATGAACTTAATTTTGCAAATATAATAATTTTAGTATTTTAATCTGTATATATTATAAATAAAATAATGTTTTCATTCATAAAGAATTAATACAAAAAAAATCTATTGATGAAAATTAAAATTTACAATTTTCAAAAATCTATGATCATAAAATAGAGCTTACAAAAATTCTTTAGATTTTTCAAAGTTGAAATATTATTTTAAAAACAAATACATTGATTTCAAAAATAATTATTTAATATAAAATAATATATTATTAAAAACTCAAATTTTAAAATTTTAGAAATTCTAGAATCATGAATGAAAGGTTACGAAATTTTTTGAAAATTTATTTAGTTAAATTATTATTTTTAATAAATCATAAACAGTTTTCTCAAAATAATATTAATTATTAAAAATAATAATATTTATTGAAAAATCCTAAATTTTTCCTATACGTTTCTAGAATGACATAATAGTTTGAAAAATATATAATTGAAATTTTAATGTAATGATTATTTTATATATAATAAAAATTTCTAAATTCGATAAATGTTAAGTTAAAAATATGAACATATGTATGATAATTAATTTTTGAATTTGTAAATACATATTATATATAAATAAGTGTACTAAATTTTTTAAATCATATATATATCTTATACATGCATATATGCTATTATGCGAGAGGAATATACACTAATATATATATATATGTGTGAATTTAAATATATATAAAATAACTATTAATGACAAAAATTAATTTTGTACAATAAACAACATTCATCTATACATAAATCATATAGTATAATAAACAAATTAGGCACATAACCAAACTAATTTGTGACTACCACATCTACTGACAAAAGTCTCACCTAACTAAACATATAGTAGCAATAGATTTAAACAGGTATAAAATTGCTCATAATAGGATCATATAATATAATTTAATTACTGTAATATTGTTTGCACCAAAAGTGGTAACAAACACCAAATTTTCGATGAAAGCACCTGTTTACAATCATAGATCTCAGATAACTAATATGCAAAGACAATAAATGTGAAGAACACTCAAAATTTCAAAGTAAAGCAGTAGAAACATAGAGATTTAGAGTGGTTCAGCGTATTACCTACGTCCACTATGAAATTAACGATTTTATTAATGTCTTTTTGCGGATTACAATCGGTTACATCGGATTACAGCAGTAGATTTCGAATACAACAATGATCTTTGAGCGGAAAAATAGTTCCAGCAGAGTCTGGACGTAGGGGAGCTCAAAGTGCCTTTTCTGTAGACTCTGAGATGCTATTTATAGGCGTAGGATGCAAATATCTCGCTTAGATCTCGGAAGACCTCTTCTGACATGTGAGTGGGCCTACCGGGTTGGTCCTACATGAATTCGACTTGATTTGGGATCGATACAAACCAGCTTCCTATCGATTAGGATTTGCATGTTTTGGGATGAAACTCATAAGGTACATTCTTGAGGAGGTTGTTTGATGTGATTTTTTGTTTGATGATAACAAACATATATCAATATATATGTGTGTTTGTAGTTTGGACTATATACAGAAAGGAAGAAATATTTATATTGAATAATTATACTATTGCACGGAATTTATATAATTCAAACAGTATTTTTTATTCAATATAATATTTTATTACAACACTTAAACAATACAAAGTTTTTCAGTTCTCTCTCTCTCTCTCTCTATATATATATATATATACATACATCAGTTCATACATTTTTACTCTTCTCACTACAACACTCAACACTCAGTTTTTTTTTTCTCACTCTGTCTGCACATCTGCATCTATCTGCATTGTCCAGCTCCACTTCTCGTCCTGTCTCCTGTGTACCTGTATAATTAGCAACTACAACAGTAATCTGAAAACAAACAAATTTAAATTTGCAAAAATAAAATTTGTTTGTGTCTCAGATACATGGGTTATTGTCATCATCTTTGATTGTGCAATATCTGTGCATATCAGTAATTTTATCAGGGATAGGTAATTATAAGTGGCTGCAGTACACACGTGTACATTCGTATACGTGTGCACTGCCTCGCCAACTCGTGTGCACAGCTCCAACCAGAAATTCAAGGCAACAGAGACCAAGCAATGAAACTGTCTCAAAGCACAAAAGCACACATGCACAACTTATCACAGCGAAACTCAAGCAAGCCAGACCAGGTTGCAAGATGATCAACTGGCCAATGTACACAAGTGAAAGCAGCAAAATCAAGACAGCATCAAAATACACAAAATATGGAAACTGCATCAATGCAGTACATATATATAGTGATGCATAGCAACTGCATAGCAGCTACAAACATCAAGATACAACAATGAACAATGAACAGAGAAAATGCATGAAAGCTACAAACTGCAACATGCTTGAAGATGGTTACCAACACAAGACTGCAACCAAAAGGTCAGAGATACACAAGATTACATGTGTGCCAATACCAAATGCATGTAACAGCAATTACAGTGACGAACTGCAACAAACAAGGAACAAAAATACTGCAACTTCAAAACAACAACTCATATGAACAAGTGTACAGAGGCAAAGTGAACAAGTGTAGCATCTGTATCAAAACAGAGGAAACAAACACAAGTGCAGTGCAACACAGTGAGTGTAAACAGTGAACAACAGTGCAATGTTCAAGAGGAGACCAGAAAAAGATGGCCAGAGACAAAGACATGATGACCACGAGATTCAACAGTGCAGAGATGGGCCGAAGTCACAATTCAATGAAAATCAAATTTGTATTCTTTGAAAAAGTCAAGTCACAATGAAACTGCAGAGACAAGTACACAACAAACCCGAATGTCACAAAGCATAAAAATCAAATGAAGTTTTGATTTATGTCCATAGCAAAATCAAGTCACAATGAAAGTACAAACCCAAAAATATATGCATACACACATACAAATGTATATATGCACATATAAAGTAAACTGGTGAAAGACAGTGGCAAATACAAGGCTGTGAAGAAATCAAGTCGAAATTAAAACAAATTAGTATCCTTTGATTAAGTCTTTGATTAAATCAAAGATTTCTAATTTGGAAAGAAATCTCCGCAGCAATCAACTCAAATTCAAATATGGACAAGCATTAATTCAAATGAAGACCAAGACAACAAATGCAGCAAGAGATCTTCAAATCAATTAATTCGAATTCAAATATGGACAGCAACTCAAATCAACACAGGGTAGATACCAGTGAAACAACTCCAGCAACATGAACAAATGAATGAAGTATGAAATTCGAATTAATCAGTGCACAACTACATGCAGTAGGGAATGCAAAGACAATGGCAAGATCAGTGCAGAAGTCAAGTATTTCAAATTTAGAAAGAAATCTCTGCAGCAAATTATCTCGAATTCATATATGGTCTATATTAATTCAAATGGGGACCGAGACATCAAATACAGCAAGATACTTTCGAATTAATTAATTCGAATGCTAATATGGTAAGCAATTACTCGAAAGTGAATCAAGAAAGGAAAACCCCAAAATAATTTCAGGAAAATCAACGGTGTAAGAAATCAAATCAGACAATGTTAATTAGGGTTTCAACCCTATAAATACACCCAAGAAATCATCATAGAACACACAGAACAATCGAGTTCAAGTATCAATTTAGAAAAGCAAAAAGTGACAGTACATACCGAATACACAAGCAATGAATTCGATCGAGCGACTGCAAAACTAGCAATAGTCAACCATCAGAGAAGCAGCAAGCTAGGGCAACGAATCACAGTCCAATCAAAGAAACCGAAGCCCTAATTGGAACAAAAGGGAACGAAACCCTAATCAGATCGAGGCGGCCATTTGTTTCACAAAACAAAAGAAAGAAGATCGGGTGAAATAAAGAAGTGGGCCGGCCTCAAATAAAAGGGGTTTTTGTTTTTTATTTTATAGGGTTTATTAATTTTTGTTAATTTGTTTTTGGGTTAAGTTTTTTTTTATAAAAGCAAGATAATTTAATTTGTTTTAAATTTAGTGCTTGCTTTTGTAATTGGCTTTATTTTGTATGTTCTCTTCAAAACAAAACATGAAAAATTATCACCTAGGGTTTAGGTGTTGTCAGATTGTCTAGTTAGAGTTAGTCCAGTTAGCAGGGTTTGCAAGTTTGCAAAACTCTATAGGCGGTAGCAGGGTTTGCAAGTCTGTTAGAGTGTTTGTAAGCGTGATACTGTTTAATTCTAATAGAAATCTGGGAATGCAGCAGTAGGCAGGGGTTGCCGAAGCTGGGTAAATCTTTTGTGTGATTTATTTTTCAGCATATTTATTTCTGAAGTTTGCTTCTGTGTTTAATTTGCAAAAATTTGCTATAACCCTATTCACCCCCCCCTCTAGGGTTAATCTAGATCCTACAAGTGGTATCAGAGCCTGGTATTTTACTTTAACTCTAGAGTCATGAATCCACCAAATAATGATTTTTCTGAGGGGCAATCTATTGCTAGGCCACCCATGTTTAATGGGAATGATTATGCTTATTGGAAAGTTAGAATGAGTATTTATCTTAGTTCTGTCGACTATGATGTTTGGGATATTATTGAAACTGGCTATAAATCTCCCACTATAGTTGTTGGTGATACTGAGATTCCTAAACCTAAGGATAGGTGGGATGCTAACGATAAGAAATTAAAAACTACAAATGCCAAAGCAATGAATGCTTTGATCTGTGCTCTTGATAAAAATGAATTTAATAGAATTTCTCATTGTACAACAGCACAGGAAATTTGGCACACTCTGGAGGTGACACACGAAGGAACTTCTCAAGTCAAGGAGTCACGACTAGCTCTATTTAGCAATGAATACGAAAACTTTGTAATGGAAAAGGGCGAGAGCATAAAGGATATGTTTGGACGGTTTTCAACTTTGGTGTACAATGCTAGAGCGCTTGGGAAGGTCTTCACTGAAGTAGAGCTTGTACGGAAGATACTGCGAGTCTTACCAATGAACTTTGAGGCAAAAGTCACTACAATACAAGAATCGAAAGATCTGAGTAAACTAAGCATGGAAGAGTTGATCGGAAACTTGATGACATATGAACTTGAGCTAAAGGCAAAAGAGGAACGTAACAACTCCGAATCAAAAAAGAAGACGATTGCCTTAAAAAGCAAAGAAGAAAGCGGTGAAGAAGAAGAAGATCCAATTGAAGAGCTTGCGATGGCAGTCAATAATCTTAGAAAATGGTCAAAATTCAGGCCACGCAAGAAGAAAACAAGTGGTAATAAGCCAAAAGATTCTGATGATTCCGATAATGAATTGACATGCTTTAACTGCAAAAAGCCTGGCCACTTCAAACAAAAATGTCCACTTCTCAAAAACAACAAAGGAAAGAAAAAGAAGAAGAAGGCCTTTGCAGCAACTTGGGATGATGAAGAAGGAGAAGAAGTTTCGGAAAATAGCTCAGAAGAGGCTAACTTGTGCCTTATGGCAAAATCAGATTCAGAAACAAGTTCAGAGGAATCCAGTGAGGTACGTGACTATTCTTATAAAGAACTTGTTTTGATGTGTTATGATCTTACTAATACAATTGATACTCTTGAAACTAAGATTAAAAAATTAAAGTCTGACAGGAGAGAACTTGTTCATGAGAATACTAGGTTAGAAACTGAACTTGAGAATATTCAAAACCTGGACTGTAAAAAATGTAAAACTTTAGATTCAGAAATATCAAGACTTAAGAATAGCTTCGATAATCTTGAAAAAGAAAACTCAAGTCTTAAGGAAATCATTGACACAAGGAAAAAAGATTTTATAAATAGATGCACCACACTTGTAACTGAAAACACAACACTAAAAACCAAAGTCCAAAATCTTGAAAAATCTCTGAATAACTTTTCAAGAGGAGAAAAATCGTTTAACATGTTGTTGGGAAATCAACTCTTTGCTAATAATAGAAAAGGACTAGGTTTTGGGAAAACACAGGTTGATGATCATGCAAAAGGTAAGAGTATCTTTGTTAGAAGTGAAATAGGACATCGTGTTGAAAATTGTAGTCATAGGAACAAGAACACAAAGTTTATACAAGTTTGGGTTCCTAAGAATTCTACAAACAAATTTCATGTCTATAGGAACAAAAATAAAAGGACAAAACAAGTTTGGGTTCCAAAGGGATTGTTTGTTCACAATGCTTCGGTTACTAATATCATTGGACCTAAGAGTTTCTCTAGGTCATCCTCCTCTCTCTCTATGTAGGTCTGTTGGCGGGCTAAGGAGCAACAAGAATGGTTTCTAGATTCAGGTTGTTCTAGACATATGACAGGTGATAAATCTAAGTTCCTTAGCCTAGAGAAGTTTAGAGGTGGAAATGTGATCATGGGAGACAATAGCAAGTGTAAGATTATTGGAAAAGGTGAAGTAAGTAATGGTACTTTTTCCTTGACTAATGTTTTATACGTTGATAATTTGCATCACAATCTCATTTCTATTAGCCAACTCTGTGACAAAGGTATGAATGTGGTTTTTGATAGTGATACTTGCAAAATCATTGATAAAACTTCTAATAACATTGTTTTTATGGGCAAAAGAAAAGGAAATGTTTACTCACTTTCGTTTGACAATCTAAATCTTTCCAGATGTTTGGTAGCCACTGACGAAGAGGCATCTTTATGGCATAGGAGACTTGGACATGCTAGCATGAGTCTCTTAAGAAATCTTGAAACGAAAGATTTAGTCAGAGGGTTACCACATCATAAATTTAAAGATAACAAAGTGTGTAAAGCATGTTCCTTGGGCAAGCTTAGTCGATCATCATTTCGCCCTAAAAATATTGTTAGCACATCAAGGGTCCTCGAATTAATTCATATGGACTTATTTGGACCAAATGAAATTGCAAGTTTGAATGGAAAACGTTATTGTTATGTATTGGTTGACGATTACTCTAGATTTACATGGGTTTATTTCTTAGCCAAAAAATCTGAATCTTTTGATTATTTTTCAAAATTTGCTAAACTTGTTCAAAATGAAAAAGGAGTTTCAATTAAAACTTTAAGAAGTGATCATGGAGGCGAATTTGAAAATTCGGAATTTGAAAACTTTTGTGAAGAAAATGGTTTAAAACATGAATTTTCTGCTCCACGAACACCTCAACAAAATGGGGTGGTTGAAAGGAAAAATCGTACATTGCAAGAATTGGCTAGATCCATGTTGAGTGAGTATAAACTACCTCTAACTTTTTGGGCAGAGGCGGTGAATACTTCGTGCTATGTAATGAATAGAGTAATGATTAGACCAATACTAGGCAAAACAGCTTATGAAGTGTGGCATGAAAGGAAACCTAACATCTCTTACTTTCGTGTTTTTGGATGCCCTTGTTTTATTCTTAACACAGGTGATCAACTTGGAAAATTTGAATCAAAGGCCGATGAGGGAATTTTCATGGGCTATTCAACAAGGAGCAAGGCTTACAGGATATACAACAAACGAACAAAGACAATTGTTGAATCAGTCAATGTGAAATTTGATGAATCTGATCTGGAAAGGATGACTGAAAAAACAGGTGATGATGGGGTAGATCATGAAGGCATTAAAGAAGGGACATCTACTGAGAAAGATGGAAGTAGGACTGTTGATGCTGATAGATTGAAATTCAAATCCAATCATCCTCCTGAATTGGTTATAGGAGATCCTACGGAAGGTATACGCACTCGTTCTGCATTTGATAAAAATTTGTGTGCGTTTTGTTGTCATAGTGGTTTTATTTCTGAAATAGAACCTGATTCTGTTGAAATGGCTCTTAATGATGAAAGTTGGGTTTTAGCAATGCAAGATGAACTTAATCAATTTGAGAGAAATAAAGTTTGGAAATTAGTTCCTAGGCCTAATGACTATCCAATTGTAGGAACTAAATGGGTGTTCAAAAACAAACTTGATGAATCAGGAAATGTAATTAGAAACAAAGCTAGGTTGGTCGCAAAAGGATATAACCAAATAGAAGGCATAGATTTTGATGAGACATTTGCACCAGTTGCTAGGTTAGAAGCCATTAGAATTTTGCTCAGCTTTGCTTGTTATAAAGGTTTCAAACTTAAACAAATGGATGTAAAAAGTGCTTTCTAAATGGTGATCTGAAAGAAGAAGTTTTTGTTGAACAACCCCCCGGATTTGAAAATCATGTTTTTCCAAATCATGTGTATAAACTTGAAAAAGCATTATATGGTCTTAAGCAAGCTCCTAGAGCTTGGTATGACTGCCTTTGTACATATCTTTTGGAAAATGGCTTTAAAAAGGGGAGTGCTGACACGACACTGTTTCTATTACACAAAGGAAGTGATTTTTTGATTGTTCAGATTTATGTGGATGATATCATTTATGGTGCTACTAATGAAATCTTGTGCGAGAAATTTGAACAAGTCATGCAGGCTAAATTCGAGATGAGCTTGGTTGGAGAATTGAAATATTTTCTTGGATTTCAAATCAAGCAAAGCAGTGATGGCATTTTCATTTCACAATCCAAGTATGTGTTGGAACTGTTGAAGAAATTTGGAGTTGAGAACTCCAAACCATTGAGAACTCCTATAAGCCCATCAACAAAGTTGGACAAAGACGAGAAAGGAAGTGCAGTTGATCAGAAAAAATATCGAGGGATAATTGGTTCACTTCTCTATCTTACTGCCTCTAGACCTGATATTATGTTTTCTGTGTGTTTGTGTGCACGTTTTCAATCTAATCCCAAAGAATCTCATTTGAAAGCCACTAAACGAATTTTGAGATATCTTTCACACACACACAAATTTGGATTATGGTACCCTTCTTGTGAAAACTTTGATTTAGTTGGTTATTCTGATGCTGATTATGCTGGTTCATTGGTTGACAGGAAAAGCACCAGTGGGACATGTTTCATGCTAGGACATTCATTAGTTTCATGGTCAAGTCGAAAACAGAATTGTGTTGCATTATCCACCACTGAAGCAGAATATATTGCTTTAGGAAGTTGCTGTGCTCAAATTTTATGGATGATGCAAACTCTTTCTGATTTTGGCTTAGTTTATAAACAAGTTCCATTAAAATGTGACAGTAAAAGTGCAATAGACTTATCAAATAATCCTGTTCATCATTCACGCACAAAACACATTGATGTGAGACACCACTTTCTTAGAGATCACATTGCTAAGGAAGACATTTGCATTGAATATATTTCAACTGAGACTCAACTTGCTGATATTTTCACAAAACCCCTCCTTGAAGACAGATTTTCTAGATTACGTTTGGATTTAGGGATTATAGAAATTGACTAACCATTTTTTTTTTCATTGTTAGGTAGAAATATTCTTGGATATATACTTTCAACTTCAATTTCTAGGATTCAAACAAGTTTTGGATATTTTCCAAAGATTGCTTCGAATATGGTATTCAGTACTGGATATTACATAATATAATTAACTTGGTAACTTATTCCACGATCATTTCTATTTCTACCATCTTTCTATCATTCATAATGGTTTGATAAAATAAGAAGAGTGAATTATTTTTAAAATAAATAAATAAATAAATAAATAAATAAATAAATAAAAAATTATTTTTAATAATAAATAATAAATCTCATGTATCCATTCTCATTTAAAAGTCCTTATGGTTATGCGTGGATGGAACATATGAGAGAATTATTTTTATCATTACTTCATTCTCATTTAAAAGTCCTTATGGTTATGCATGGATGGAGTATGGTAACTAAGTATTCTGGTATCACTTAATAATTTGGATGCTTAGACTAATAAGTAACTGCTAATCTCATTTAAAAGTCCTTATGGTTATGCGTGGTTAGTAAGTGCTTATTTTTTTTTTTTTGTGCTTAAATGTCAAATTAATGTTAAAATATCTCTCTTCTTATTAAAACCGATCATCGATCCATCCCTACAATGTGGAAGTTTTTATCTCGTTATGATATATTATTTTTTGTTCCTACTGTTCCATTGTTTTTTGTCAGTCTTTTGATAATGACAAAAGGGGGAGAAGAACAAGATTTTGATGTGGAAGTAAATATTTTTTGGAATATTTCAACAAATTTGGTTAAATATCGTTAGTTAATTTTCTTTAGTTCTTTTATTCCTTTGTTAATTTTGTTAACTTCTAAATAGGGAGTGGTCTTGGTTGTAGGGGGAGCATTCAAATAGGGGGAGCTAAAAATTTTTGTTCAAACACATATTAGCATTTCAAAATCTTTAATATATATGTTTGTCATCATCAAAAGGGGGAGATTGTTTGATGTGATTTTTTGTTTAATGATAACAAACATATATCAATATATATGTGTGTTTGTAGTTTGGACTATATACAGAAAAGAAGAAATATTTATATTGAATAATTATACTATTGCACGGAATTTATATAATTCAAACAGTATTTTTTATTCAATATAGTATTTTATTACAACACTTAAACAATACAAAGTTTTTCAGTTCTCTCTCTCTCTATATATATATATATATACATACATCAGTTCATACATTTTTACTCTTCTCACTACAACACTCAACACTCAGTTTTTTTTTTCTCACTCTGTCTGCACATCTGCATCTATCTGCATTGTCCAGCTCCACTTCTCGTCCTGTCTCCTGTGTACCTGTATAATTAGCAACTACAACAGTAATCTGAAAACAAACAAATTTAAATTTGCAAAAATAAAATTTGTTTGTGTCTCAGATACATGGGTTATTGTCATCATCTTTGATTGTGCAATATCTGTGCATATCAGTAATTTTATCAGGGACAGGTAATTATAAGTGGCTGCAGTACACACGTGTACATTCGTATACGTGTGCACTGCCTCGCCAACTCGTGTGCACAGCTCCAACCAGAAATTCAAGGCAACAGAGACCAAGCAATGAAACTGTCTCAAAGCACAAAAGCACACATGCACAACTTATCACAGCGAAACTCAAGCAAGCCAGACCAGGTTGCAAGATGATCAACTGGCCAATGTACACAAGTGAAAGCAGCAAAATCAAGACAGCATCAAAATACACAAAATATGGAAACTGCATCAATGCAGTACATATATATAGTGATGCATAGCAACTGCATAGCAGCTACAAACATCAAGATACAACAATGAACAATGAACAGAGAAAATGCATGAAAGCTACAAACTGCAACATGCTTGAAGATGGTTACCAACACAAGACTGCAACCAAAAGGTCAGAGATACACAAGATTACATGTGTGCCAATACCAAATGCATGTAACAGCAATTACAGTGACGAACTGCAACAAACAAGGAACAAAAATACTGCAACTTCAAAACAACAACTCATATGAACAAGTGTACAGAGGCAAAGTGAACAAGTGTAGCATCTGTATCAAAACAGAGGAAACAAACACAAGTGCAGTGCAACACAGTGAGTGTAAACAGTGAACAACAGTGCAATGTTCAAGAGGAGACCAGAAAAAGATGGCCAGAGACAAAGACATGATGACCACGAGATTCAATAGTGCAGAGATGGGCCGAAGTCACAATTCAATGAAAATCAAATTTGTATTCTTTGAAAAAGTCAAGTCACAATGAAACTGCAGAGACAAGTACACAACAAACCCGAATGTCACAAAGCATAAAAATCAAATGAAGTTTTGATTTATGTCCATAGCAAAATCAAGTCACAATGAAAGTACAAACCCAAAAATATATGCATACACACATACAAATGTATATATGCACATATAAAGTAAACTGGTGAAAGACAGTGGCAAATACAAGGCTGTGAAGAAATCAAGTCGAAATTAAAACAAATTAGTATCCTTTGATTAAGTCTTTGATTAAATCAAAGATTTCTAATTTGGAAAGAAATCTCTGCAGCAATCAACTCAAATTCAAATATGGACAAGCATTAATTCAAATGAAGACCAAGACAACAAATGCAGCAAGAGATCTTCAAATCAATTAATTCGAATTCAAATATGGACAGCAACTCAAATCAACACAGGGTAGATACCAGTGAAACAACTCCAGCAACATGAACAAATGAATGAAGTATGAAATTCGAATTAATCAGTGCACAACTACATGCAGTAGGGAATGCAAAGACAATGGCAAGATCAGTGCAGAAGTCAAGTATTTCAAATTTAGAAAGAAATCTCTGCAGCAAATTATCTCGAATTCATATATGGTCTATATTAATTCAAATGGGGACCGATACATCAAATACAGCAAGATACTTTCGAATTAATTAATTCGAATGCTAATATGGTAAGCAATTACTCGAAAGTGAATCAAGAAAGGAAAACCCCAAAATAATTTCAGGAAAATCAACGGTGTAAGAAATCAAATCAGACAATGTTAATTAGGGTTTCAACCCTATAAATACACCCAAGAAATCATCATAGAACACACAGAACAATCGAGTTCAAGTATCAATTTAGAAAAGCAAAAAGTGACAGTACATACCGAATACACAAGCAATGAATTCGATCGAGCGACTGCAAAACTAGCAATAGTCAACCATCAGAGAAGCAGCAAGCTAGGGCAACGAATCACAGTCCAATCAAAGAAACCGAAGCCCTAATTGGAACAAAAGGGAACGAAACCCTAATCAGATCGAGGCGGCCATTTGTTTCACAAAACAAAAGAAAGAAGATCGGGTGAAATAAAGAAGTGGGCCGGCCTCAAATAAAAGGGGTTTTTGTTTTTTATTTTATAGGGTTTATTAATTTTTGTTAATTTGTTTTTGGGTTAAGTTTTTTTTTATAAAAGCAAGATAATTTAATTTGTTTTAAATTTAGTGCTTGCTTTTGTAATTGGCTTTATTTTGTATGTTCTCTTCAAAACAAAACATGAAAAATTATCACCTAGGGTTTAGGTGTTGTCAGATTGTCTAGTTAGAGTTAGTCCAGTTAGCAGGGTTTGCAAGTTTGTAAAACTCTATAGGCGGTAGCAGGGTTTGCAAGTCTGTTAGAGTGTTTGTAAGCGTGATACTGTTTAATTCTAATAGAAATCTGGGAATGCAGCAGTAGGCAGGGGTTGCCGAAGCTGGGTAAATCTTGTGTGTGATTTATTTTTCAGCATATTTATTTCTGAAGTTTGCTTCTGTGTTTAATTTGTAAAAATTTGCTATAACCCTATTCACCCCCCCCTCTAGGGTTAATCTAGATCCTACAGAGGTAAGTAAGCTTCTGCGAAAATTTAGTTGCATTTGGACTTGTAGATTATGAAATATGATCGATATGAGTTGAGTTCTTCATTATGGATACAAATTTGTATCGACTCCTTCGCCTCCATCTCCTTTGCGTCGATTAAAGGCACGCGCTTGCTTGTTGACGTGGAGCGATAAACTGGGGTGGATCCATATTTTTTGCCGCATTGACCGAGCCTTCATCCTGTAAACTTCATTTGTATCCGTCTGTAGTACTTCATTCGCATCCATCCATTTCAACCTTTATTCGTATCAATAATTAATGGTGTACTTCGTATCAATCGTTGTAGATACAATCGATATAAAGTGGCTTCGTTTATGGGGTTTTCTGACGGACACGAACAAGGACTATGATGGATACGAAGGCTCATGGATGCTATCGATTCGAACAACCATGAATTTGATGGATACGAATGAGGTCCGCATGGTGGATGGATACGGACTAACCTTACATGTGATTGATACGAACTAGGTTGGTCCTTGATGGATACGAAGTAGCATGGACACGATGTAGGCTGACGGATTTGAACTTAGTGGACATGAACATTGGGCTTATGGCCACAACCCAAACGGGCTGCCTCCTTGACTCGAAGCAAACCATCTGAAGACTCGAAGCACATAGTGTATGGACTCGAAGTAATGTACAATCATGCTATTTTATCAAAAAAACTCGAGGTTGGCTTTCCTTCAACTCGAAGAAAATGCAAAATAACTTGAAGCTGGCTCCAAGCAACTTGAAACAACTCAAACTTTGCCGAAACCATATTCTAAGCATCTTGTAACGTTTGTTCATCGAATATGCTATATTCTGGCTTTGTAATCACGCTGATCATCTATAATACTCCGACTCCAATCTTTATCTAATCGAATGGGTTAAATCTGCCTGTATGTTGCCTTTCCAAGAGGCAAGTTAACACTTTGCCCCCTAAAACATGCCTTGCGATAGGAAGGTGTGTTTTGTAGTTCCAGATGATGGATGTTCGTATCCTGTTAATGAATTGCAAAGAAATTGATAGTCTTACCTGACCGTGAGTGACGATCGTTCGAGATCGTATGTCACTTGGGGTGGTATGTGACCGTTCGAGATCGGGTGCCGTTCGTGGAGAATGGTGACCGTTCGCGGTCGGGTGCCGTTTGCGGCGAATTGTGATTGTTCGCAATCAGGTGCCGTTTGTGGTGTATTGTGACCGTTCATGGTCGGGTGTCATTCGAGGCGAATTGTGACCGTTTGCAGTCGGGTGCCGTTCGAGGCGAGTTGTGTATACTTCAGGGGGGCTTAGTATCATTATTGTCAGATTTCACGTTCGAATGAGTTTCTGAATTGTTTGATATGGCGATTTATCGTCATCTTAGAGCATGCCTGAGACCGTTCACGATCCCGTACATGTGTAAGTGGCTTAGCCGTTATGGAATCACAAATAGCAGATTTACATTGAAAATAAGTCTTTCAACAAAAACGTCCAACAAAACCAAGTCCAACATGAGAAATAGAAAACAAAAGCAAAAAGAGATGTCAAAGTGCAAACACATACACTGATGCGATTGATAGTCGTATCAGAGCATGTCCGAGGATCGTTCATGGTCCTGTACATATGTAAATGACTTAATCGTGTTGGTGTGGAGTTTGCCACCTATTCGTCATTATTTCAATTAGTTGATGACAAGATGACGCCTCGATCCTGAGCCGTTCTCAATTGATGCAGGTGGTGGTCATTCTTGCTCCATCGTTGCGGTTCGCCTCCTCACGTACTGTAATAGCATGACATGCCGAATATACCCTTCTATCTCATCCCTCAAGTGCCTACAATCATTGGTATTATGGTTGGTTAGCTCATGGAATAAGAAGTACTTGTCTGATTTCCTCTCATTGTTGGTCAGATCCCTCCTCATTGGCTTTCAATAAGGAACCTGCCCCCTCGTGTCCTAGTAGATCATTCCAAAGTCTCATTCAGCTCCGTATAAGAGGTGAATCTCGGTTCCCGCGGTCGTTTTGATTCATCGCCGACATCCTCGGCTTTTTGTTTTCCTTTATCATTGTCTGAATCTTTTCTGGACGGATCTCCGCTTTTGACTGCATAAAAATCAACTCCCTCTCCTCCTTCTCTCTCATCATTTTCATCCTCTAATCGTAGAAATCCTTCGGCCTCATGATAAAACTCCCCTAGATCCATAGGTGGATCCCTTGTCAGTGAATTTTTGAACTTTGTTCCATCAGCTATGCCATATACAGCTGCCATTAAGACCATGGATGGATTTGGGTGATCCACCGATGCTGCTGCTGCATTAATCATGTTAAGAAGTTCCTCAAAGCTTCTCCGGCCTTCTTCTTCAGTGCCGCTAGACTCATCACATGCTTGAGCCTCGAGATGTGAACTGTGAACTGCCCCGTGAACTTTTCAGTCAGCTCGGTCCATGTACTAATGGGGCCGCTTTCCAATTGCCTGAACCATAATGCTACTATGTCTATTAGATACAATGGGAAACATCGGGACATGACATCCTCTGATGCCCCCGGTACTTCCATATGTCTCATATATCTTGTTATATGAACAGCTGGATCCGCCCTTCCATCATATGTCTCCAATGTCGGTAGCTTGAATTCTGGTGGATTCCTAGCCTGCCTAATTGCGGGAGCGAAGGGGCTCCTGTTAACATCTTCCAAATCTCTATTCACCAGTCCACCTCTCATGGCTCGTCTAACCATCTCCGCCAATCTATCACCATTGCGAAGCTATAGTCCTTGTCTGTTGCCTTCGATCTACCCCCCGACTTCGCGAGGTAATCCTAGAATCTACTCTTCTAGATGGCGTCCATTCCTCTATCAATGCCATGTTGAACAACTCCACCTGGTATCCTGCCTGAGGTTGGCTCAACACGCTCTTGGGGAGTGCCCCTAGCTCTGGGGCCGCTCCTGATGGTCCCGCTCTGTTCTGTGTTCTGATTGCTCCATGCTCTTGACTCCTATCTCTAGCATCTCTTACAGCTGCTTTAGCTTGATTCTGCACTCCAGTTTGTCCAGTTTGTCGAATCAAATTCTGCATCATCTCCTCTTGTCTTTTAAGAAGCTCTTCATGCATATCTCCCATCATCATCTCTATCTCGTCTCTAGTGATGAAGGTTGAGGCCTGATTTGCAACTGAGGAGGCCTCTTGAATCCCTTCATGCTGACTCCTTTCAGTCCTCAGGCTTCTTGTCGATTTCCTAGCCATTGCTTTCTAGATCCAAGTCCTTAAGCCTTCAGATCTAAAATCCAAGCTGTAGAATCCCTGAGTTCGATTCTCAGTGAAAGCACCAAAATGTTTACACCAAAAATGTTCACAACACTCGATTATCGATGTAATCATCCATTTACAATCATAGATCTCAGATAACCAATATATAGAGACAATAAATGTGAAGAACACTCAAAATTTCAAAGTAAAGCAGTAGAAACATAGAGATTTAGAGTGGTTCGACGTACTGCCTACGTCCACTATGAAATTGATGATTTTATTGATGTTTGTTTGATGATTACAACTGGTTACAGCGGACTACAGCAGTAGATTTCGAGTACAGCAGTGATCTTTGATTGCAAAAATGGTTTCGGTAGAGTCTGGATGTAGGAGAGCTTAAAGTCCCTTTTCTATAGACTCTAAGATGCTATTTATAGGCGTAGAATGCAAATATCTCGCTCAGATCTCGAAAGACTTCTTTTGGCATGTGAGTGGGCCACCGGGTCGGTCCCACATGAATTCGACTTGATTTGGGATTGATACGAACCAACTTCGTATCGATCAGGATTTGCATGTTTCAGGCTGAAACTCATAAGGTACATTCTTGAGGACGTACGTAAGCTCCTGTGAAAATTTAGTTGTGTTTGGACTTGTAGATTGTGAAATATGATCGATCCAAGTATGGAATATGCGAGTATATGATTTTTGTTTGATGATAATAAACACATATATATATATATATATTCATTTAAGTGTATTTGTTAATGAACTATTTTATTTTTCATAGATTAAATAAATATTTGTTGAATAAAATAAATTACACAGAATTTGAATGGAATTTGAATTCAAACAGAAATTTTATTCAAACAAATATTTATTACAATTTTGAATAGTACAATTTCAAGCTCTCACTATACATATACAGTTTTGAATACATCACAATTCAATTTACATTAATAACCTCACTACATATCACTCACACTCGTATTTTGTCTTCAACTGCATTCCAGTTTGAATCCAGCATCTGAGCAATCTGCAAAAATATTCACTAACGCAGTAAAATTGAAAAAGAAATATTTTTGCAAATTAAAATGAAATATGATTTTT
Organism: Allium cepa; assembly: GCA_030765085.1. Classification (NCBI taxonomy): domain Eukaryota; kingdom Viridiplantae; phylum Streptophyta; class Magnoliopsida; order Asparagales; family Amaryllidaceae; genus Allium; species Allium cepa. The sequence goes on from CM060928.1 coordinate 276,526,339, forward strand.
GAAAATATGATTTGTCTCAGTTATTTGGGTTGTTCGTCATCATTCACATCTGAAAATCTTGAAAAAGAAAACTTGAGTCTTAAGAAAATCATTGACACTAGGAAAAAGGATTTTATAAATAGATGCACCTCACTTGTCACTGAAAACACAAATCTAAAAACCAAAGTCCAAAATCTTGAGAAATCTTTGAATAACTTTTCAAGAGGAGAAAAATCATTCAACATGCTATTGGGAAATCAAATTTTTGCTAACAACAGAAAAGGACTAGGTTTTGGGAAAATACAAGCTAATGATGATGAGAGTGTCTTTGCTAGATCTGAAATAATTGGGCATCGTGTTGAAAATTGTAGACATAGGAACAAGAACACAAAATTTATACAAGTTTGGGTTCCTAAGAATTCTACAAACAAATTTCATGTCTATTGGAACAAGAATGAAAGGACTAAACAAGTTTGGGTTCCAAAGGGATTGTTTATTCACAATACTTCTGCCACTAACAATCATGGACCTATAAAAACAAATAGGTCACAAAAATCTTTCATCGTGTAGGTATGGTGGCAGACTAAGGAACAACAACAGTGTTATCTGGATTTTGGCTGTTCCAGAAACACAACGGGCAACAAAGCAAAGTTCCTTAGCCTAGTACAAAGGTGACAGAATCACAATGGGCAATCATGAAAAATTATCGTAAAGGTAAAACAGTGAAGAGATGATTTTTTGATCGATATATTAAATGTGATAATTTGCATCGTATTCTGAATGAAATCAGCCAATGTTGAGATGTTGAAAAGAGATGATTTTTTGATTCTGACTTGTTCGACATAGTTGGCCAATTATATTGATGCCAAAAATACTATTCTATGAATTACTTCATACATATACGTTTGGATTAAACATAGTGTTTTGTTGGATGATAATATTGGCTAACTCTATATTCACAGTTTCTGATTATTTACACGACTTCAATTCATATTCAAGAATGCTGTAAAAATTTGTGAGTTTGAGTTTTCATGCACACTTCATGATCTGGTCTATCAAATTTAGTTAGTGATATTTTGGGTTGAAAGAGAAACTCAGATGCAGATTACACTGGTAATCTAGTTGATAGAAAAATTACTAGTTGAACGTGATTTTTGAGACATTTAGTAACTGCATCGTTTTTCATAGAAAATATCTGCATATTTTTCATTTAAATGATTTTCAAATGGCAGAATTTTTTTTCCACATAACCCCTTCGAGAAAATCATTTTTGACCATGTTTTCAGATTAGTCATTTTTATTTGATTTTAAATGACAAATTTTGACTAATCCGACTTCCTACTAATTATCAAAAAGATAAATAGTGATTGAAAAGGTGATAAGTGTTGATATTTAACATGCATTAGTCAAGAGAGTATATTTGGAAAATTTCTTTAGGAATTCAAACAAGAGTTATAAAACTTTTTGTTGGGTAAAGATTCCATATCTATCATATTTCTATCGACCATGGTTTATCAAAACTTAAATATAGTTGGTCGATATGTTGTACTATAATCAGGGATCATTTGTTTTTCATTTCATATTTTTTGTAAAAATAAATAAATATCCAAAGTATTCACTCTCATTTAAAAGTCCTCACGGTTATGCATGGGTGAATTACTTGGATTTTTGATTATGTGCTTCCATGCTCATTTAAAAGTCCTTATGGTTATGCATGTAAGGAACGCATATCAAAATTAATTGATTAAATAGACAAGTTGATTCTAATCCCATTTAAAAGTCCTCACGGTCATGCGTGGTTAGAAGATACTTGATTTCATTTTTTAAAATTAAATTGGAATACTACTAATCTCATTTAAAAGTCCTAACGGTTATGCATGATTAGTAGATATTCAAATTCCTGATATAAATGTACCACAAGTTGATACAATTGTATGATTTTATATTAGAACATCATTTACATTCTTTCTAAAAGTGGAATATGCGCCTAACAAGGGTAGTTATGATTTTTGTTTGATTTTTATTGAAGTTTAATATTTATATTCAATTTGAGTTTAATGTTGGATTAATATTGATCACTTTATCTCTATTTTTTCTAACACTATTATTCTTTTGCTGATAACAAAAGGGGGAGAGAAAAGTTAAGATTTTGTCAAATATAATCAAGCAAAAGTCAAATAATTTTTCATTTGCATCTAGGATCATTTATATATTTCTATTTGTATGCATATATGTAGGGGGAGCATCATGTAGAGAGGAAGCATGTGACGACCGCCCATGACTCCCGCACCAAAACAAGAGAATAGTGCGCTGAAAGGTGTGCCAGGCAGCCATGGACGATAGTCAGGGTAAAATAAAATCGCAGAATCTCTATCGTAACTCACAGCGCATGGATAAAATACAATAGAGAAATATATAGTGAAGTCTCATAACAGAAAATCAACATATAAGCATCACAGAAGTTTTATACAATCATCTCAACAAATTCGTACATCAAGACCTCACTACAAGCACTCATCAAATACAGCAGCGGATACCCAGTACATATAAGAAAATAATATGCATAGCCTCCTGCTCGTCTTCGTCATCATCAGCGGAAAACTCTAAACACAGCACCTGCCACCTGCTACCTAGTCTGCCCATCCCAAACATGGATGAACAGCCCAAGGTAATAAGAGGAGACATAAAACCTTGAGTCAGACAAAGTCTTAGTGAGCAGTAAATTAACAATCAAGCATACCAAAAGAGCATAAGGAAATAAAGGAATAGGAACCAAACCATCCCACTCCACCTCATCTCACAGTGATAGCCCCCAGACACACACTAAGGAGAATCAAGCATAACAATATAGACAAATAAGGTAAAGCAATAACCACTCGAGTCAAGGGCAATGTTTTCCAAATACAAACCCCCAAGGCCTAAACCAAGATCAGATAAGCACCCAGAAAACACCGCTCTTGAAGCCGAATGATGATACAACCAAACATCCAAACATCCATGACTCTGGCTATCACTGTTGTCATTGCCTTGATTTCATCGTTAGTTGAATGAACGGCACATTATTTCATCCGTCAGTCAAGGGCTAATGGAAACCCCGGTTCTAGACATAACTCCGCACGTCATCATTGCCCGTGCCTAGGATATCAATGCTGCCCAGAGTACTAGCACGTCCGTACTTGGGATATCAATGCCGCCCAATGTACTTGCACGAACGTGCTTGGGATATCAATGCCGCCCAACGTACTCTTGCTTTGAGCATGCTAGAACCTTCAACAACGATGAAGTCTCAGCCTCCTAGTCATCCTCCTCGACGACTATTCTCAACTAGCTCAAGCGCCTCTCGAGCCATCCATTATCCATTAAAAAAAACTCGAACCATATCACCGAGTTTTCAACACAACTTGCACGTCATCATGACCCGTGCTTGGAACGTCTTCGTGACCCGTCCCATCACAACATATGCCTTGCTTCATCATATCATCGCAAAGTCCCAACTCAATCATGCTTTGCCTTCTCGCATCATGGCAAGATCCCACATCCTTGAATCCATCCATATGAGCTTCCACATCCGCTTCATATGCCATCGGCAGCTTTCACCATTCAAGAGCCTTTCCACTTAGCTTTTGAATCATCTTCACCATCTTGTTCCAAATCAACTACAAGCTAACTTGGAGCAATCAAATCTAACATACATTCAAACATTCAAGCATTCAAACAAGATATATTAAGCAATATCAACTATAATGGCAATTTCGTAATTAAGTGAGCAAAAGTCCAACATATGTGAAATCATAGTTTTTAGCATAGATCTATCAAATCTAAAACATGGGTTTTGTCTCTAATACTTGTTAAATAGCTTCTATAGATAAACATCTTCAAATATGATGGATCTACATGCAGACTTAAGGAAAAATGCGAGAAAACGCTAACTTTAACACATAAACATATCACCAATCCCATATACTCCTTTGGATCCGCGTGAGAGATAACTACCACTCACCAAATCACCAAAACAACCTAAAATCACAACACTTCAGATCTGGACAGCGAAGATCACAGCTTGATCCGGAGAAATTTCACTTGAAACGGTGAAATCTAGCTTCTTCGGATGAAAATCTTCAACTTTGGATCTTCGATCTTTGATCTTGTTCTTCGATCTTCAATGGATGTTAGCACTTGATGGAAGTAGAGAAAGAAGTGAAGAAAATACTGTAGTCGAGTTTCCAAAATGGCAGCACTTCGTCGCTTCGAAAACCGGTGCCAAAAAGTGAGCCAAAGTCCACTATTTATAGGCTGGAAATTCCTTAAGTCGTCGCCTCTTAAGTCGTTGCCGACCTAAGCCATGAGTCGTTCACGACTCATTCCCCACGACCTACCAAAGCAGCCGACTTAACATCCCTACGACCTAAGCAACTCAGCTCACAGGAGCCCTAAGTCTTAAATCGTAGACGACTTACGAGATACGACCTAACTCCAGCGACATAACATACCTACAAGCCAACAACTTATGCTTTAACTCGTATACGAGTTATGACTTACGACTCAAGCTAAGTCGTGCCTACCGACTCAAACTCCTAGCTACACAACATCTCACCGACTCAACTCAAGGCCGACCCAACGACCTAAGACCCTAGACGACATACGACTTAAGCCTTAACACTAAGTCGCCCCAGCGACTTACGACTCAACATACTCAACGACCTAAAGCCTTCGACCTAGTTACGTTACCGACTTACACGACCCAGCAACCTAACTTAGGTCGTACCAACGACCTAACTACTTAACTCGTAAACGAGTTAACCCCTAAGATGCTGACCCTACTAACTCGTTAGCCATGCTAACTCGTTAACTCGGCAACGCGACCCAAGCTTCCACACAACCTAAGCACTAAGTCGGTCACGAGTTAACTCCAGAACTCGTTCCAACACTCCAACTCCTAACTCGGCAAACCCCCTGAGTCGTAACTCGTATACGACTCATCCTTAACTCGGAGATCCTTAAGTCGGTCACCAATCTTATCTCGGCCAACTCTTTAAACCACTACCCCTATGAGTCGTAACTCACTAACTCGGTAACTTCCTTGACTCGGCCACCTTCCTTAGGTCGGCAACATCCCTGAGTCGTATAAACGACTCATTTACCCACTAAGCTAACTCACGACCTAAGCTAACTCGGCCCTCTATGAGTCGGTCACGACTCATCACTTAACACACAAGCTAACTTCTAAACGACTCAGGCTAGAAACAACACAAACAACGCTAACGACCTGCAAATTCTACGATTTATCGACACGTAAAAATACGGGTCGTTACATTCTCTCCCCCTTAGGAATTTCGCCCCCGAAATTCCAAGCAAACAACAGCAATCAAAGATATTCCGCATGCCTACCATCCATAGCAATCAACAAACCATGCATCCAATTCTAACCTAGCATGCAGAATTCTAAGACTTAGAACAAGCTACAAATTCATGAGATGTCACGACACTTTAGGGCCATACCTCGAAGAGTCCTGGATGAGCTGCCTTCATCCTCTCTTCCTCCTCCCACGTACAGTCGTTAACATCGTCACTCCATTGTACCTTGAGTAACGTAATCGTCTTCCTCCTAAGCTGTTTCGTATCGGTTTCAACAATACGAAGCGGCTTACGAGGTCTCGAAACAACTGGATCAACCTCCAAGTCTTCACAGCTATCAGCAGAAACCACCATACTTGGGTCGTGCACATACTTCCGTAGACAAGATACATGAAAAACATTGTGCACACCCGCCATCTTTTCCGGTAACTCCAATCTATAAGCGAGCTTTCCTATTCGCTCGATAATCGGGAATGGTCCAACGAATCTCGGAGTTAACTTTCCTTTGTTCCCGAATCTTATAACATTCTTCAATGGAGAAATCTTCACAAAAACCATATCGCCCACGTCGAATTCCAAATCCTTTCGACGATTATCTGCATAACTTTTCTGACGATCTTGGGCTGCTTTCATTCTTTGCCGAATGATCTCTATACAATCCGAAGTCTGTCGAATCATCTCTGGCCCAAGCATTAGCTTTTCTCCAGCTTCCAACCAACATGTCGGAGAGTTACACGGTCTTCCATATAATGCTTCATATGGTGCCATACCAATACTCGACTGATAACTGTTATTATAAGCAAATTCCACCAAATGAAGGTGATCTTCCCATGATCCCCCGAAGTCCAAAACATAAGCTCTAAGAAGATCTTCCAAAACCCGGTTGACTCTCTCAGTCTGACCATCGGTTTGAGGGTGATAAGCTGTACTCAAACACAACTCAGTTCCCAAAACTTCCTGGAAGCTCTTCCAAAATCCACTAGTGAACAACGGGTCTCGATCGCTCACTATACTCTTCGGAACACCATGGAATCGAACAATCCACTTCACATACAACTCAGCCAACTTCGATGCAGTTCTTGTCGATCGAACAGGAATGAACCTTGCACTCTTGGTCAAACGATCTACAATAACCCAAATCCCTTCATTCCCTGTCCTGGCTCTAGGTAGACCATCAATAAAATCCATCGACACTTGCTCCCACTTCCACGTAGGAACTTCTAATGGCTGAAGTAATCCACTGGGCTTCTTCTGCTCAGCTTTTACCAACTGACAATTCATACACTTGGAAATAAAACTTCCAACATCTTTCTTCATACCTTCCCAGTAGTAAGCTCTCTTCATATCCCGATACATCTTATTCCCTCCTGGATGAATTGTCAACTTCGAGTGATGACTTTCCCTTAGAACTTCATCTCTCAATCCATCAATATCGGGAACAACCAATCGTCCTTGCTTTCGAAGCCAACCCTCTCGATCGACCTCGAATCCCTTATCCTTCTCTGGGTCCAATCCAGACTCCAAATCACGGATAATCATGACAAGCTTATCGTCTCTCTTTTGGCTTTCGCCAATCCTTTCCACTAGAGTAGGCCTTATCGATAAGTTTGCCAACATCTCAGGTTCCAACTCGCATCTAGGCCTGAAATCAAACTCAGCCAAATACTCAAGACTCTTCCATTCCGAAAACATGGCTCCCAATCCTGCATGTCTTCGACTTAACGCATCAGCCACTGCGTTACCTTTCCCCGGAGTATAGGCTATACCAAAATCATACGATGCTAGAAACTCTAACCACCGTTGCTGTCGAAGATTCAAATCCTTTTGGGAGAACAGATACTTCAACGACTTATGATCTGTAAACAACTCGAATCTAACTCCCAATAGATAGTGTCTCCACATCTTCAAAGCAAACACAATCGCCGCTAACTCCAAATCATGAGTCGGATAATTCCTTTCATGCGGCTTCAGTTGTCGACTAGCATACGCAACAACTTTATCCTTCTGCATTAGCACCGCTCCTAGTCCAGTGCCACATGCATCGGTGTAAACCACCATCTCATCATTCCCACTTGGAATAGTCAAAACAGGAGCACTCGTCAGTCGCTCTTTCAGGATTACGAAAGCTTGCTCACACTTGTCATCCCATCTGAACACTTGGTTCTTCTTCGTCAATCCTGTCAACGGTGCAGCTATCTTGGAAAAGTCTTTAATAAACCGACGATAATATCCGGCTAATCCAAGAAAACTTCTCACATCAGATGCATTCTTAGGTCTAATCCAATCCTGGATTGCTGCTACCTTAGCGGGATCAACCGCTATTCCATTTCCAGAAATAACATGGCCTAAGAACCTCACTTCACTCTTCCAGAAGTGACACTTTGAAAACTTAGCCTTCAGCTGATGTTTCCGCAGGATTTCCAAAACAACTTTCAAGTGCGTCTTGTGCTCTTCCTCAGTTCTGGAATAAATCAGAATATCATCAACGAACACAAGCACGAACTTATTCAACTGATCTCTGAATACTCTATTCATAAGATCCACAAAATATGCTGGCGCGTTAGTCAACCCAAATGGCATTACCAGCCACTCATAAAATCCGGACGGTGTCCTGAAAGCAGTCTTCGGCACACTATCCCTTGCCACTCTCAACTGGTGAAATCCCGTTGCCAAATCCATCTGAGAAAACACCTTAGCCTCGTGAAGCTGATCAAACAAGTCATCTATTCTCGGCAATGGATACTTGTTCTTCTTAGTCACCTTGTTCAGCTCACGATAATCAACGCACAACCTCAACGATCCATCCGCCTTGGTTGCGAACACAACGGGCGCACCCCATTCGGACACACTTCTCCGAATGAATCCTTTCCGTAAAAGGTCATCAACTTGCACCTTCAGCTCTTGCTGCTCCCTCGGTGCCATCCGCCTAAGAGGCATCACAACAGGTCTGGCTCCCTCAACTAGATCGATACGAAACTCGATCTCCCTATGCGGCGGCAACCCTTTGACTTCGTCAAAGACATCCTCAAATCCATTCACAATAGGCACCAATGACAGTCCATCCCGTGGAACAACCAGCGAATACATGAAGCTCATGAAGACGCCTTCTTCATGCTTACATCGTATCACAACCTTTCGCCCATCCACATTCCCGACTGTCACCTCCAGCCTCTCACAATCAATCCTAGCCGCATACTTCCTAAGCCAGTCCATACCCAAAATAATTCCGAACCCCGCAAAGTTCAGAACAAAGCAATCACAAACAAACGAGCAATCATGACTCGAAACAACTAGACCATGGCATATCATACACAAGCATGACGAACCCCCAACTGGATTAGTCACCACCAATGGCCTATCCACAATATCCGGTTTCAAACCTAACCGGCTTATCAAATCATCACAAACAAAAGAATGCGACGCTCCAGTATCAAACAACACTCTAACTGGAACACCACAAATGGAAAGAGTACCTTGAACCACCACACTCTTCCCCTTCTCTGCAGCAGTAGGAGCTTTTGAAGACGACGGCACAGCTTCCAAAGCATAAGCTTTCACAATCTGCTTTTCCCTCAGTGGTTCCGGACAATTCTTCTTAATATGCCCTAGCTTGTCACAGTTGTGGCACTTCACTGCCACCTTCGGATTCCTGCAATCCCTGGAGAAGTGGCCTTTCTGTTGGCAGTTGAAACAAGTCACTTCGCCTTTTAGCTTCTTTTGGCCATTCTTTCCCTTCTGCTGTTGCTGCTTCCTTTTCTTATTTCCACCCTGCTGTGGTTTGAGCTCTTCCTTGGCCACAGCAACAACAGACATTTCCTTAGGGAACAAACTTTCATGCCTCAAAGCTTTCTCCACAAGCTTCTCAAATGGATCGTCCAAATGATCCACTAACTGTCTTCCAAGGTAAGCATCCAGACCAGTCACAAACTTCTCGTTCTTCTGGTAGGGAGAATCAATATACGATCTGGCATACTTGGATAGAGCCTCGAACTCAGAAATATACTCAAGAACAGGCCTCCCGCCTTGTTTGAGCTCCACAAATCTCTTGAACAAAACAGACCTCTGAGCAGTAGAGATGAACTTGGCTTCAAATCTAACTTGGAACTGCTCCCAAGTAATCTCCTCCTCTGGTGTATCTATAGTGATAGAATTCCACCAATCCGCAGCTCTTCCCTGAAGCTGCCTCGATGCAAGCTTTCTCTTGGTTGCATCCTCAATCCCTAGATCACCAAAAATCCTTCGGCAAGCATCCATCCATCTCTGCACTTCAATAGTCGACTCCATCCCTAAGAAAGCCTTTCCCCCAAGAGAAGTATAATCCTTGCAAAGCTTGGCGAAATCCACCGGTCTCGGAGCTTGGACTTGAACCCCAACATCAACAGTAGGCCCTGGAACGGGCATCCTCCTCATGATTGAAGTCATCATGGCCTCAAACATAGGAGCATAATCAACAGCCTCCCTAGCAGCACGGCTATCCCTCGCAGCTTGTCTCTCACTTCTGCTCATCCTTAATATCTGTAAATAAGAATGATTAGAACACCTTAAGAAACAACTGCATAAGGAGTTCAAATCCTTCTAGGCTACTATATTATATATAGTAATCATCCATCAAAATACAATTACGTCTCTCATACGTAGTTACGTCAGCGAGCGTTGGCTGAAATCGATTAACCAAAGCTCTGATACCAAATGTGACGACCGCCCATGACTCCCGCACCAAAACAAGAGAATAGTGCGCTGAAAGGTGTGCCAGGCAGCCATGGACGATAGTCAGGGTAAAATAAAATCGCAGAATCTCTATCGTAACTCACAGCGCATGGATAAAATACAATAGAGAAATATATAGTGAAGTCTCATAACAGAAAATCAACATATAAGCATCACAGAAGTTTTATACAATCATCTCAACAAATTCGTACATCAAGACCTCACTACAAGCACTCATCAAATACAGCAGCGGATACCCAGTACATATAAGAAAATAATATGCATAGCCTCCTGCTCGTCTTCGTCATCATCAGCGGAAAACTCTAAACACAGCACCTGCCACCTGCTACCTAGTCTGCCCATCCCAAACATGGATGAACAGCCCAAGGTAATAAGAGGAGACATAAAACCTTGAGTCAGACAAAGTCTTAGTGAGCAGTAAATTAACAATCAAGCATACCAAAAGAGCATAAGGAAATAAAGGAATAGGAACCAAACCATCCCACTCCACCTCATCTCACAGTGATAGCCCCCAGACACACACTAAGGAGAATCAAGCATAACAATATAGACAAATAAGGTAAAGCAATAACCACTCGAGTCAAGGGCAATGTTTTCCAAATACAAACCCCCAAGGCCTAAACCAAGATCAGATAAGCACCCAGAAAACACCGCTCTTGAAGCCGAATGATGATACAACCAAACATCCAAACATCCATGACTCTGGCTATCACTGTTGTCATTGCCTTGATTTCATCGTTAGTTGAATGAACGGCACATTATTTCATCCGTCAGTCAAGGGCTAATGGAAACCCCGGTTCTAGACATAACTCCGCACGTCATCATTGCCCGTGCCTAGGATATCAATGCTGCCCAGAGTACTAGCACGTCCGTACTTGGGATATCAATGCCGCCCAATGTACTTGCACGAACGTGCTTGGGATATCAATGCCGCCCAACGTACTCTTGCTTTGAGCATGCTAGAACCTTCAACAACGATGAAGTCTCAGCCTCCTAGTCATCCTCCTCGACGACTATTCTCAACTAGCTCAAGCGCCTCTCGAGCCATCCATTATCCATTAAAAAAAACTCGAACCATATCACCGAGTTTTCAACACAACTTGCACGTCATCATGACCCGTGCTTGGAACGTCTTCGTGACCCGTCCCATCACAACATATGCCTTGCTTCATCATATCATCGCAAAGTCCCAACTCAATCATGCTTTGCCTTCTCGCATCATGGCAAGATCCCACATCCTTGAATCCATCCATATGAGCTTCCACATCCGCTTCATATGCCATCGGCAGCTTTCACCATTCAAGAGCCTTTCCACTTAGCTTTTGAATCATCTTCACCATCTTGTTCCAAATCAACTACAAGCTAACTTGGAGCAATCAAATCTAACATACATTCAAACATTCAAGCATTCAAACAAGATATATTAAGCAATATCAACTATAATGGCAATTTCGTAATTAAGTGAGCAAAAGTCCAACATATGTGAAATCATAGTTTTTAGCATAGATCTATCAAATCTAAAACATGGGTTTTGTCTCTAATACTTGTTAAATAGCTTCTATAGATAAACATCTTCAAATATGATGGATCTACATGCAGACTTAAGGAAAAATGCGAGAAAACGCTAACTTTAACACATAAACATATCACCAATCCCATATACTCCTTTGGATCCGCGTGAGAGATAACTACCACTCACCAAATCACCAAAACAACCTAAAATCACAACACTTCAGATCTGGACAGCGAAGATCACAGCTTGATCCGGAGAAATTTCACTTGAAACGGTGAAATCTAGCTTCTTCGGATGAAAATCTTCAACTTTGGATCTTCGATCTTTGATCTTGTTCTTCGATCTTCAATGGATGTTAGCACTTGATGGAAGTAGAGAAAGAAGTGAAGAAAATACTGTAGTCGAGTTTCCAAAATGGCAGCACTTCGTCGCTTCGAAAACCGGTGCCAAAAAGTGAGCCAAAGTCCACTATTTATAGGCTGGAAATTCCTTAAGTCGTCGCCTCTTAAGTCGTTGCCGACCTAAGCCATGAGTCGTTCACGACTCATTCCCCACGACCTACCAAAGCAGCCGACTTAACATCCCTACGACCTAAGCAACTCAGCTCACAGGAGCCCTAAGTCTTAAATCGTAGACGACTTACGAGATACGACCTAACTCCAGCGACATAACATACCTACAAGCCAACAACTTATGCTTTAACTCGTATACGAGTTATGACTTACGACTCAAGCTAAGTCGTGCCTACCGACTCAAACTCCTAGCTACACAACATCTCACCGACTCAACTCAAGGCCGACCCAACGACCTAAGACCCTAGACGACATACGACTTAAGCCTTAACACTAAGTCGCCCCAGCGACTTACGACTCAACATACTCAACGACCTAAAGCCTTCGACCTAGTTACGTTACCGACTTACACGACCCAGCAACCTAACTTAGGTCGTACCAACGACCTAACTACTTAACTCGTAAACGAGTTAACCCCTAAGATGCTGACCCTACTAACTCGTTAGCCATGCTAACTCGTTAACTCGGCAACGCGACCCAAGCTTCCACACAACCTAAGCACTAAGTCGGTCACGAGTTAACTCCAGAACTCGTTCCAACACTCCAACTCCTAACTCGGCAAACCCCCTGAGTCGTAACTCGTATACGACTCATCCTTAACTCGGAGATCCTTAAGTCGGTCACCAATCTTATCTCGGCCAACTCTTTAAACCACTACCCCTATGAGTCGTAACTCACTAACTCGGTAACTTCCTTGACTCGGCCACCTTCCTTAGGTCGGCAACATCCCTGAGTCGTATAAACGACTCATTTACCCACTAAGCTAACTCACGACCTAAGCTAACTCGGCCCTCTATGAGTCGGTCACGACTCATCACTTAACACACAAGCTAACTTCTAAACGACTCAGGCTAGAAACAACACAAACAACGCTAACGACCTGCAAATTCTACGATTTATCGACACGTAAAAATACGGGTCGTTACAAAGCATTTAAATAGGGGGAGCAATTAGTGTATATCATTGTTCAAATACATTTAACACAATCAAAATCTTAAATATATGTTTGTTATCATCAAAAGGGGGAGATTGTGGAATATGCGAGTATATGATTTTTGTTTGATGATAATAAACATATATATATTCATTTAAATGTATTTGTTAATGTACTATTTTATTTTTCATAGATTAAATAAATATTTGTTGAATAAAATAAATTACACAGAATTTGAATGGAATTTGAATTCAAACAGAAATTTTATTCAAACAAATATTTATTACAATTTTGAATAGTACAATTTCAAGCTCTCACTATACATATACAGTTTTGAATACATCACAATTCAATTTACATTAATAACCTTACTACATATCACTCACACTCGTATTTTGTCTTCAACTGCATTCCAGTTTGAATCCAGCATCTGAGCAATCTACAAAAATATTCACTAACGCAGTAAAATTGAAAAAGAAATATTTTTGCAAATTAAAATGAAATATGATTTTTGAAAATATGATTTGCCTCAGTTATTTGGGTTGTTCGTCATCATTCACATTTGAATTCATCACACACGAACAATGCGACATGCATAGTGTATCACTGTACATGCCACAAGGCCGTGCACATCAATATACACTTGATAATGCTACAGGGACAGGTGAGCATAGGTCAAACCCAAATGAAAAGCCGGGTTCAACTCATGTGCTATATATTTAAATCACGACACGAGCACAAGGTCAAACCCGAGTTTTTGAAACTGGATTCAACACAGGGCAGTTCACAAGTCAAAAACAGAGCATCAAAACAATGTCGAAGTCATTCCAGCAAAATGACCAGTACAAACAAGTGCACACTGGAAGTACAAGTTAATGAAAGCAACAAGTAAAGTGCATCAAGTACAATCCAGTCCAAATGCAACAAGCAACATCAATAAACCAAAGTGCAGACCAAACAAAGACACAATGCACCAAGTACATGTCGAAATATTACGGAGCCAAGTACAACAAGTGTACAAGTGACTCGAGCAAATACACATGCACCAGTGATGCAAGCTACAGATTTGAAGAAATGAAACAACATCAAAACATCACATATGAAATGACCAGAACACTAAGTGCAGGCAGAGAAATGACACAACATTCATGAACACAGAAACACCAATAGAGGTGAAGCTCAATAGCAACCACAAGATGCAGACATAAACAAACAAGTCTCGACCAAACTCAGTGAAACTCAAGCAAGTGAGTTCAACAATCCAATATACAATGAAGACTACAGCCCAATGACCAGAACACAAAGAAGTACAAAATGAAGACTGCAAGAACATGACCACAAGATCACACTATGCAGTGTACAACAACAAGTCCAGCAGCTCAAGTAACAAAACTCGAGTGCAGCAGTGAAGCCAAATATACACAAGTGCAGACCAAATGAAGACCACAAGTATACAACAACAAGCAGCAGTGTGCAACTCGAGAGTGTACACAAGTGAAACCAGGAAAATCATGCACATCAACTAAACAACAAAGGGTCAAGATACAATCCAAACTGAAACTCCAGCAGTAATGCAACAGAGACAAAACAATGCCCAACTCAATATCACAATATAATGCAATAGTGTCACAATATCAAAGCACAGAACAACCATGTGTCAACAACAATGCAACACAGTGGCAATCACAAGTTACAAACATCAAATGTCGACCAGGTAGCAATGATGATAATGCAGACACAAGTAGTGATACATCAATGACAATTGGAGCAACAGTTCATGTATGCATCAGTGACTAAACACAGAACAATAAAAGCAAGCCGAGGCATAGTAGAATGAACAACAGCCGCAAGAAGGATGCAAGTTCGAAACAGATTCAAGCCAAAGTCAAAAATAAATCATCAGTGTTCAACGTCAAAGATCATGGCCGAAGTTAAATGAATTTAACACCGTGGTAACCACGTAACAAATTCAATGTCGTGTAAATCAATGATACAGTGGATGAAAGAAGTTCAAAAGTACAGGGATGACCAAGTAAGAAATTCAAGTGTGTATGAATTTGAAAAAATCAAAGAAAATTAAAAGAGGAAAGTCTCTGCCGTATTAATCAAGGAAAAACGAACGATTGAAAATCAAAACCGTGTGTATCAAGTTGTCACAGAAATCAGGAAAGCGTAATTTAAGGAAGTATCGAATTGATCAAGTGTCTCAAATTCATATAAATACCACTCCCATAATTCATCATAGGCATCGAGTTCAAGCAAGCAATTAAACCAGCAACGAAAGAGAATACATACCAATCTATCGAACTCGATCAGAGGAGCAGCTGCGAACAATCTCAAGTAAAGCAAGCCGCGAATCATCATAGAAGTAGCGAGCAAGCCGACACTCAAACCAGAGAGTTGATCAGTATAGGCGTGCATCAAAAGCCCTAATTTGATCAAAGACTCAAGCCCTAATTTCAGAGCAAGGCCGCCATTTTTTCACAAGCAAAAGAAAAAGGAACGTGCAATTGAATTGGGCCGGCTTGCTTTATTTTTAAAGGGGCTTTAGTTTTATTTTATTTAGGGTTTATTTTTAAAAGGGGGTATTTGTTTAATTTCTGTTTTTAAGTTTGTTTTATTTTCTTTACGAATCAAAGTATTGGTAAATCACCACCTAGGTTGTAGGTAGTGTCAGATTGTCTAATTAGAATTAGTTCAGTGAGCAGGGTGTGCGGGTTTGCAAAACTCTATAGGCGGGAGCAGAGTTTGCGAGTTTTCAAAACTCTATAGGCGGAGCGGGGGTGTGAGTCTATTAGAGTGTTTGTAAGCGGGAGCAAGGGTTTGCGAGTCTGTTAGAGTGTTTGTAAGCGGGAGCAAGGGTTTGCGAGTCTGTTAGAGTGTTTGTAAGCGAGATACTGTTTAATTTTAATAGAAATCTGGGAATGCAGCAGTAGGCAGGGGTTGCCGAAGCTGGGTAAATTTTGTGTGTGATTTACTTTTCAGCATATTTATTTCTGCAGTTTGTTTCTGTGTTTAAATCGAGAAAATTTTCCATTAACCCTATTCACCCCCCCTCTAGGGTTAATCTAGATCCTGCAACAAGTTGAGTTCTTCATCATGGGTGCGAATTCGTGTCGACTCCTTCGCCTCCATCTCTTTCATGTAGATCAAAGGCATGCGCTTGCTTGTTGACGTGGAGAGATAAACTAAGGTGGATCCATATTTTTTGTCACGTTGACCGAGCCTTCATTCTTGTAAACTTTATTCGTATCCATCTGTAGTACTTCATTTGCATCTATCCATTTCAGCTCTTATTCGTATCGATAATTGATGGTGTACTTCGTATCGATCTTTGTAGATACAATCGATACGAAGCGACTTCGTTTGAGGGGTTTTTTGATGGATAAAAACAAGGACTATGATGGATATGAAGGCTCATGGATTCTATCGATTCGATTAACCATGAACTTGACGAATACGAATGAGGTCTACAGGGTGGATGGATACAGACTAACCTTACCTGTGATCGATACGAACTAGGTCGGTCCTCGATGGATATGAAGTAGCATGGACACGAGGTAGGCTAACGGATTCGAACTTAGTGGACATGAACATTAGGCTTACGGCCACAACCCAAACCGGCTACTCCCTGACTCAAAGAAAACCATCTCATGACTCGAAGCAAGCGGTGTATCCACTCGATGTAATGTACAATCATGCTATTTTATCAAAAATCTTGAAGTTAGCTATCCTTCGACTCGAAGCAAATGCAAAATAACTTGAAGCTGACTCCAAGCAACTTGAAACAACTCAAACTTTGTCGAAACTATATTCTAAGCGTCTTGTAACGTTTGTTCATTGAATATGCTATATTCTGGCTTCATAATCACGCTGATCATCTATAGTACTTCGACTCCAATCTTTATGTAATCGAATGGGTTAAATCTGCCAGTATGTTGCTTTTCCAAGAGGTGGGTTAACAAATGTGAATTAAAATTACCAATTTAATGCTGCCTTTGAATCCACGTTGAAGCAATGACTTCCCTTCCTTTTACTATTCTTGATTCGTCAGATTGCAAGTCCGGAATCACCGACCTTTAACTATCGAATAATATTATTTTAATTTGAAATATATATGAAAATTTCAGAGTGGATTTAGAGCTATGTTTTAACCAGCAATGTAGAAGGTAATGGCGGACAAAAAGGTTAGTAATTGTATTTAGAGATACATACATACATATATACATCATACATACATATATACACACACACACACATACATGGTTGTATTAGAGAGAAACGAGGATTACCCATTCTCACTTTATCTCAACCCATTATCTCCAAGCCAATTCTCTATGTTTTAGCCACCCCTCGACCTTTCCAAAATTGAAATTTTGCAGCCCTAATGATGGGCCTTAAACCCGTCTAAGCCCAAGCCAAACTACTATGCAATTAAGTCTAATTTAATCGCTTGTCGATATTGTATATCAATCGATATATTTATAAATGTTATAAATATATATAACATTATTTATTTCTCAAATCATATTCAAATTTTATAATTAATATTTCATAAGTATTAAAAAAATTAATTAATTTATAACAATTATAAACTAATTAAATCTTTCGGTCTTACGAAAATTCATCATTTTGGCTGTGTAACTCTTGGGTGTAAATTTAGTCAGCGATTAACATTGAACTATTCTAATGTTAACGTTCACACGTTACTTAGCAGGTGGTTTGACATTATGGCCAAATTTATACTTACTCATTTTCAGTAAAATCCAATTTTAGTTTAATAAGCGTTTAACCGGTTGTGGCATTTGTTTACACCAATTCTCTTCATCAAAAGTATATCACTTTGAACTTATGGAATTTGGTAATAGTCAAACTTCCAACCTCATCCACATTCAACTTTATGGTCTAAAAATAAAGTTCTTTGTTCAATAATAACAATTATTAAATGCTTTAGCCAGAGACTTTTACTTTGGATTGACTTGAATTGACTGTGATACTAACCGCATATAATTGAGGAGAAGAATCCTCTCTTGAATAGTGTTTCACTTCCAATACTTCCACTCGACCCAACTATGTCACTCGATGGACGCCATGCCATGATTTGGCTATAATCAAAGCAGTGCTTTCATATTGAAGATCCACAGTATTCTCAAGTTGAGAGAATTGTGTCAATCAGTCATATTGATATTTTCTGCTTGACCTTAGTTATATTAATTAACAGAAAACTATCGAGTGAGTCGTTCCATAGTATCTAATAAATCTTAGTACATAACCCTAAGGTGCCCACGGCAGTCATGAGTAATACACTGTCCAACATTTGGAGAGCGTTACATACTCCAATCTCAACGGATACATCGATATCCAGTCTCGATGCATCTTGACTAAGAACATTTATAATGGTATATTTGTTTCATTGTGATAAATTACTCACGGTTAAAACACTTTGTAGCTACTATCACAAAATATCCATTTATGGATTTTTCTATTGAATATACTTTTAATTAAGTTAACTAATTAATATAATCATATTATATCAAGTATATAATAGGAAGAAAATACCTTTTATTTCGAACAAGATTGGTCAACGAGTTAGATATATGTAACAAATTACATAATTGCCCGTAGGGCATACCCCTAACTCTATCAACACCAACTTTATATAACTAAGGAGAAGGATCCTCTCTTGAATAGTGTTTCACTTCCAAGGCTTTCACTCAATCCAACTATAGTCGTTCGTTGGATACCATGTCACGATTTAACTATAATAAAAGTGGAGTTTCAACATTGAAGATTAACAGTATTCTCAAGTCAAGTGAACTGTGTAAATTAGTCACATCGATATTTTCATTTTGACTTTAGTTATATTAACCACAGAATGCTATCGAGTGAGTCATTGCACAGTTATCCAATAACTATCAATATGTAACCCTTTGATGTCCCTTAGCGGCCATGAGTATTACACTGTCCAACATTTGGAGAGCGTTACGTACTCCAGTCTCAACTTATGTACGATATCTAGTCTCAATACATTTTGACTAGAAATATTTAAAATGCTATATTATTTTCATTTTGATAAATTATTCATAGTTACAACACTTTGTAACTACTATCACAAAACATATCATTTATGGATTTTCTATTAAATATACTTTTAATTAAATTAATTAAATAATATAACACATTATATCATTTTTTTCCTCTTGTCATAGATATACCATCATGAATCAATTTCAGTTTTAATTTTGGTTCGAAATTAGGTTTTTAGTTAATTCAATTTTAACTGTGGAACTTGTTGCTCTTAATCTAAAGCAACTTGTTTCATACAATGATTTTATAGTACTAGAAGAAGCATGCCATATTTTATTAATTTTTGTTGTTTTATTAGACTTGGGAGATACTTTTTTTAGAAAGTACAGGAACAAAGAGACACCTTTAAATGTGTAAGTAATTAAATTTTAAAATTTCTTCTATACTATTCATATTTTCTTTCAGTACTTGCACACTTGTTCATGATTTATAGATGCTATCTTATTTGTATATGATTGAACCATTGTGTGTGTGTATAATTTAATTCACGAAGTAGAATTTTGGTAAGATCGGTTGCATGCTCAACTATTTTGGATTTAAATGATTCAAGTTGAACGTAAATTCTTGCATTGTATCTTTTAGCAAGTCTTGCTCGGGTCTGAAGATAATCCGTACTCATATTCTGATAGTAAACATTAGCATATTCAAGTTTGCTCTTGTGTAAGAAGCCGTCAGTCGTTACTATCGGTTTAATTACTTACTTCTATGTAGTGCTAACATAATTCAACAAAGTAGAAAAATAAATTTGACCTTTTTGGAAATCCATCAGATGCATGCGTATTATCTACTCTTTTCATTGGTATGTGGTAAGGCGGTTAATTTCTAATCATATGCAATACAATATGTATAAGGAGAATAATATGCATCCATATAATGTAATCCAGAAGTATGGAATAAATAATATGCGTCGATATAATATAATCCTTAATAATCTCCGTACAGTGATAGCTTACTTATTTTTATAAAGCTTTTATCACTAAAAGTGTCAGATTCAAGCTTTGGCATTGAAATGTAGTTATTTGATATTTAATATTTAGTTGTGTAACATATGAAACAAACAATTTAACGCAACAGTTAATCTCCAATTCCTAATCTTCAATTCTTTTTGGGGTTTTGGACCAAAGGTTCATATTCTCAAAGCTTATGCACAAAAAAGTCCATACTTATAAGAGCATGTAAATTAGGATTCTGTTTTGTTATTATTTTACTAGATTAACTTTTTCAAAAGCGATTTTTCTTTCATCATCTTTTAATTCTACGGACTTGACAGTCGTTCCTTGATTCTTCTTGATGTGCTATTTTGGGTTAGTTCAGTCAACTATAGTCTTGTTCAATGGAAATTAATATTTATTCAATTGCGAATAAAATTTCGTTAATAAATTTCCAAAATACCCGCTTCAATGGCTAATAAATTTTCAGTTATAACTTTCATTAATCATATTTACTTCTGCATGCTGTTTTGTTTTGACTACTAACTGGTTCACTTCCTATACTTTTGTTTTCCAATAGTTTAACATTTTGCTGTCCCATTTATATACGATCATTTTTTGTATCTATTCTGCGTTTACATGTAATAATAGGATGAGCACAAAGGTCGTTGCTAAGGTCGAGACCTGCATTGTTTTTAAATTTTACAAATATAATGTCTAAAGCATTTAATACACTGTAGACAATTTTTTTTTATAAAATTTCCATCCCCACAATTTTGTTGCAACTAAATAAATAAAAGATTTGAAAATCCATACAATTAATCTATGTTTGTGTATTTAAGTCTTAGGTCCATATTCTTCTATGTTTAGTTTAATCACTTTTCTCAAACTTTATCCTTTTTCCAAATCATTTTGTCAGTTTCACCCTTTTACAACTCAGACAATGACAATCTGAAGCGCTTGTATTAAAAGAAAAATAGTTCATATTTATATATGCACAATATACTTGATGTGTTTTATTTAATCTGGGTAATTCTTAATGTATTTTATGTAATAAAAAAATTACTTAGCATTTTTCATTTTGACTTATGTAGGTTAATAGGACCATAATTCATATTATAGATTCATTTTGTGCAATCTAAACTAAATGCCAATGATATTGTATGAAAATATATTTTGAATATACTTGTTTTTTATTTATTTTTTGAATATTGATGAGTTTATTAATTTTTTTTAGAATGTCAATGATGTATCACTATCGCTTCTATTTGCTTTCGATCTAACTGCTATTGACACCGAGCTTTCTCCTTCTTTCTAAGAGCGGGACAATCTCATATGAAATGCTCTCCCTTCTTACAGTAAGAGCAAACACCCCTTCTAAGACCCACGAAGTGGGACGTATGCATATCTCTTCTACCTCTAAGGTGTTTCTAACTATTATCTTTTCTCTAATGAATAAAATTATTGCTAAAGAACACGATTACTAGTTTTTACCTTCCATGCCTCAAAAACTCTTTTTCTAGAAAACTTGGTGATGTCATAATTTTAATACCACTAGTAAAATACTTAGCCATTAAGAACTAATCTAAAACAAAACCGCTAGCTCCGATACCAATCCGTTGAGCAAAATCTATTGCATACTAATCTGATGTGTAAAATTTTAAAAAATTTGTACTAATGCCAACCATTGTGGAATAGTTAGACTTACGCGCGGAAGCAACCAAAATGATTTTACTTTTCGATTAATTATCAACCGTTAATTCAATGAAAAATAATCACGAAACAAAGAAAAAATGGAAGAGTGGAGAATACAAAGTTTTAACGTGTTTTGACCAAATTGCCTACATCCACTGACCCAACAATTGAAATCTATAATTACAAAATTATAGACAAAATTATAGATTGCAAAATTATAATTATTAAAGCAGATAGACTAACCTATAATTACATATTGAATAATCAATTTCTCCAAAGACTTGTTTACGCTCAAAATCCCTAATTTGATTTGACTACAGAAATTAGGGTTTATTGAAAAAGAGGATAATGGTGGATGCTCACACACACAGAAATATGCAGATGAACTTATTTAAATAGACTTAATGAAGGAATTACTTGAAGATTAAAAAAATTAATTGTCCAATTATCTTGAAATATTTTCAAATATCCATGATTTGATTTTTATACAAATGGATAATGGTGATCTTGGTTTCCATAATTTTCATTGTTTGAATCAATCTCCATCAACAATCTTTTCTTTCTTCATATAACAAATCATTTTACTAATTAATTGGTTAGCTAATTAAATATTTTCCTTTCTCCTAAAGCAATCACACATAACTTTTCACTTTTTCTTTTACATATAACCTAATTGATTGATATGTTCAATTAGCTTAATTCTTTTCTTCTTTGGTTAAATCATCCAAATTTAACATCACTAATAAATGTTGTTTATGTAAAATATTTGTCATTCTCAGTTTTTTCTGTAAATGTGAATATTCAATTCAATCTATTACCAACCAAAACCGCAGATGTCAAATATTTGACGTTCTCAATGTATACAATAAGGGTATTGTTATAGGGATTCCATTTTTGGATGGGGGGACAATTTTAAGGGGACTCATGTCCATTTCATTATTGTTAGGGGGTGTGGGCTTTAACATAATAAATTATAAAAATTAGTTTACATTTTTACCCTTGTCTTACTTGTGCCAAAGTCCCCTTTCGCTAATGAAAAAATTAATTCCAGGAGTCCAGACACATCCGAAAAACTAGGGTTCCGATTCACGCAACAAATTCACTTAAGAAAGTTAGGGTTCTGATCGATCATGGTTCGAATGAAGAATACCAAGAGGAAGCAATCGGATCCCAATCTCATGGAGCGGTTGTTGGAAAGGTATGTATGGTTTTGAAATTTTATGTTGATGATTTAGCATTTGAAGATGAATGTGTGTTAAAGAAGAAGATGAAATCGAGTAGGGTTGGTGGATTTATGTTTTAAAATACGGTGGAACTCTCTGTCGAAAAAAATAAGAACTATACGGCCACATCTTTCCCCAAAAAAATAGTGGACCAAAAATAAAAAAATTGTTTCGACAAACTAACGCCCTTTTTTTCTTTTCTACGATAATACCCCACCTAATCAACATTTGTAGTATGTTATTTTAATTACTGGCTTTCAATTACCATTTTTGAAACTATAGTTATGTTATGTTTATTGAAACTATAGTATGTTTATGTTATTTACCAATTCAATACCATGTTTATTTGCAGCAAAAAAAACATTTACATCTACTCGTATACCATCCATGGCTTCTAATCGAAAGAAGTTGGCTATGGAAAGGCAAAAACAACTGCTAGCGCAAAAAGAAAAAGAAGTGGATGTACATGAACAAGAAGACAGTGAACGTGAACAAAGAAGAATTGAAAATCAAAGCGCTAATGACAGTCGTAGTTTCGATGAGGAGATAAATAGTAGTAATGTAGATGAAGGCGAAGAGGAAGATGAAAATGTAGAGCACGAAGAGGTGGAGGAAGAGAGTAATGATGATAAAGTTTAAGAAGGCGATGATGTTGCAGAAGAAGAAGAGTTAGAGAAGGAGAAAAGAAGGAAAAGTGAAAAGGAAAGGGAAGAGTCCGGTAAAACAAGCATCCCCTCAGCCATCTGAATATGAAGATCAGCCATCAATATTGTTCGCATTCAAAGATCATTTAGCTCATAAAATTTGGAACTCCGATGTAAGTTTTCTTTTTATGATGTCAAGAATCAAGTCAAAATTATTAGTTTATATGTTTTGATTAATGTACATATAACCTAGAAACCATAGGGAGAAGCCAGAATAGTAAAAGTTCATAGTCATGTTTAAACACAAAGGTCGTGCAATTATAAGAATGAATGTTCTTTTGTAAAGGATCTAGCTGTTCAGTCAGGATTTAATCAATTAGTAATGCACGCTCATGAAAGACTTGATAAAGTTCTTATCAATTCTTTTGTTGAAAGATTTTATCATAAAACAGACACTTTTAATCTATCCTTCGATGAAATGGAAATTTCTACTGATGAAGTTTTTCAATGACTGGCCTTCCAGCTGAAAGTATAGTTGTGAATGGACCTCTTGGAGGATCTAGGGGTATTGGTTCTAGTGATATGTATGACCTGTTGGAGCAGTGTCTTGGGATTGACAAGGCAACTGCTATTGTTGCATTAGCCAGTGAAAAGTGTTAGTTCCCGAGATGGTGGTTTGAATGACAACAACCTTAGGACTTGTTATAAAGTATAAATACTAATATCTTTGTCTATATATATATATATATATATATATATATGTATATGTATGTATATGCAGGATATATATGTGCAAGTACTAAGGATAAAGACTGTACGGTGTAAAGATTCAAGACTGAGTATAGAGATTCAAGACTGACGAATTCAAATTGAAGAAAGCAATATTAAAGACCCAAGAGTATCAAGAGTTCAAGATTTCAAGAGTTCAAGAGTTCAAGATTTCAAGAGTTCAAGATATCAAGATAAGTAATAGTGTCTAGATTTATGTTAAAACTTCATAATAGGACCAAAATCTTTATTCGAATTTTAATTGTGGAATGGAATCCACATTCTCGCTTTAATAGTGGGATGGAACCCACAGCCTCTTCAGTGGGATGGAACCCAAGACCTTCTCTAGTGGAATGGAATCCACGAAATTTTCAAAATAATTTATTTTAAATATTTTTCCAAAATTTTTTAGAAGTCGTCTCTCTTGGTTTAAATATTTTAGACTTAAACCACTTTTATTATCTTTTATATTTTGATTTCAAAATCATCTCTTATTTTTAAACTATCTCTTGGTTTTAATATTAGAAGCTTTAAGTCTCAAAAGTATATTCTATACTTAGTTTTTAATATTACTTTAATATTATATATTATATATTTTTAATATTACTTTTTAAATCTCTTTTATAAGTTTAAACTATATTCAAAATGGTGTATAAACTTCAGAAATTGTTTTGACCAGTTTTAGAAAGAAAATCTCTTTTAAAAACAAAAATCAATTTCAAAATATACATAGGCATGTCGACATACCCCATCCCCCATGTCGACATGGTAGCCACATGAATTCAAATTTCAAATTTTCAAATGAAGTGTCTATTCGTCATAACCTTTAACGAATGGACGTAATTGTTGTTCTTCTATAAATACCAGTTGTTTTCAACGAATTTTTAATTAGTTTTTCTTCATTTCTTCACTCCTTCTTCTCCACTCAAATATTCTCTTATATTTTAACAAAACTCTGTCAAAATCCTAAGTGAATCAAACTCAATCATCTCTAGTTTGATTCTCTGCCACTCTCTCTTAAAGATCTTGGAATTATTCAGAGTTATAGGATCATTTGTAATGAAAGATAAAAAAATCGAAGTGTATCGAGTCTCTCTATCAAAGTGTGATTGGAAATGGTGTGATTGTGGCTCATATATCAATTGGGTGTGATTGTAGTTCATAAATCAATTACGTGATCTTATAGCCTGGTTAAATCAAGAGAGTTTTTCCTGGACTCGAAGATAGGAAGGTGAATCTCATGGTCTTAAAATCGAGATTGTAATATCGACATTATATTTGAAAATAAATATGCACAGGAAATTGTATGGGACTGGCTATAGGAACTCCGAACCAGTATAAATTCTCGTATATTCTTTCCTTTAATGCTTTTATGTCTTATTGACATCTGTGTCTGTTTTTTTGATTGTTTCCGTGTTTGTGAATTGCATCTGTTTATATTTAATTTGAAAAGATTTCAAAAAGATTCATAAACTAGTTAAACATTATCCCCTCTCTAGTGTTAATTCTACCTTAAGATCTGTAATTCGCATTTCCTACATTTGGTATCGAGCTTTGGCTTTAAAATTTATCATAATCTGAATTTCGAAAAAGTTTAAAATGGAAATTTTTGAAAATTTTGTAAACACTAGATCAAAACTGTCCATATCATCATTGTTTCATAAGTCTGCATATTGTTATTATAGAAAATCAAGTTATCTACCGAATTGGTGTGTTGTGCAGGAACAGATGTGTTATATGACTTTTGATGAATCAACGCTCAATGGACAAATGGTGCAAATCGAGAAAAATAAATGGATACTTGATAGTGGATATTTGAGACACATGACTGGCGATCCGGAGATACTGAATGACATAATTTATGAAGATTGAGGACTGGTCAACTTTGGAGACAATTCAAAAGGATATGTGATTGATATTGGCAACGTTGGTAACTCTAAAACTCCTACTATTTCTGATTTTTTGTTAGTTAGGAATCTAAAATACAATTTACTTAGCATAAGTCAACTATGTGATAAGGGGTACATAATTAAATTTGAAAAGGATAAGTGTCACATCGAAGACAATAAGTCAAATAATATCTTTGAAAGAATCAGGAAGAAAAATATTTATGTTCTCAGTATGAAATCTCAAATGATAACCTATGTATTTTGACTAATACAAATGACCCTTGGATTTGGGCGTAAAAGATTTGGGCATTTGAATTTCAAACTCTTCTCTAGACATTCAAAACTTGATCTAGTAAAAGGTCTCCCTAAAATGGATTTTAAAGTAGATAGTATATGTGATGCTTGTCAATTAGGAAAACTTAGAAAGAGTTCATTTAAACTGGAAGATATGATTTCAACTTCAAAACATCTTGATTTACTTCATTTACATCTGTTTGGTTCACCTCAAATTCAGTCAATAAATCACAGTAAATATGTTTTTGTAATTATAGATGATATAATTTTTAGATCAACAAACAATGAAATGAACAAGAGTTTTCTGAAATAATGACAAAAGCGTTTGAGATGAGTCATATGGGTGAACTTACTTTCTTTTTAGGATTGCAAATAAAACAATTAGATAGTGGTATTTTCATTAGCCAAGAAAAGTATGCTAGGGATCTAGTTAATAAGTTTGGTATGACCACTGCGAGTGGAATGCCCACTCCTATGGCAACCAATGAAGCCTTGAATAAAGAAGACATGACAAAAGATGTCCACCATAAACTATACAGGATAATGATTGGATCGCTACTCTATAAAACTACGAGTAGGCCTGATATCATGCATAGTGTTTGTCTCTGTGCAAGATACCAATCTCAACCCAAAGAAATTTATTTAAAAGTTGTTAAACATATCCTAAGATATGTTAAACACACTTTAGACTATGGCCTATTTTACACTAAAAACGATTCATTTGATTTAATCTCATATTGTGATGCTGACTATGCTGGTTGTAAATCATACTAAAAAGGTACAAGTGTAACTTGTCACTTTTTAGGATATTCTATGGTTTCCTGGTTTAGTAAAAAGAAATACTGTCTCACTATCAACAATGAAGAAAAATATATATCTGCTGCTTTGGCTTGTTCTCAAGTAATCTACATGCAACAAACCCTAAAGGATTTTGGATTAAATATTTCAAAATCATCAATTTATTGTAATAATACAAATGTAACAAGTTTATCAAAAATCCAACTCATCATGCCAGAACAAAACATATTGATATCAGACATCACTTTCTCGGAGATAATATAAGTAAAGAGATTATTCATTATTATTAGTTGATATATTTGGTTTGAAAGAAATCAAAGAATTTCTAATAATAATAATAGTCATTTTAACAAATTGATTTTTACAATTTCTTCCTTTTGTTTTAATTGGATTTCTAATCCCAATTATAAATTAACCAAAAATAACCTATTTAAAGGGTATCTTAATAAGGTTAGTCATAATATTAACTTATTTAAACACAACAATAATATATTTAACATTAACAATGGTAGTATTAATATTTTTTTCAAATTTATATAATGGTTTCACTATTAATCATAACTTACTTATGATTAAAGGTTCATAAGAATTTTTATTTTTAAGATCTGCTTCAGTTATTGTACAGGTCATTGTAGGTATTAGTCTATAGGTAATTTAATTCATTTGTAATTGTCCATCTAGCCTTATTTAGGTTTTTTTATTTCCTACCTCATCAATACATATATATGTATATAAATTATATAAATATACATACATACATACATACATATATATATACTAGTACGAACCCGTGCTTTGCATACGAACCGCACTCAGTTTCTTATCATCATAACATGTTTAAATGATTTATTATTAAGAAATAGTGATCTTTTTTATCAATTTTCAAATAAGTTTGCATTTTGTCTAAAACTTGTATATAAATCTTTGAAAACAGTAATGCAGATGGTATCGGTGCTTGATAAACAATTACAAAATATCGAGCAAAAATGATTTCAAAGATAAAATTTTCACACAATACACATATAAATTATACACATATAAATTTATTGTGTGCATCAGCTACTGCTCCATGCATCAGCTGTATTATATGTAACTTGATTTGGTGAGATACCTTTATCAATCTTTTCCTTTAATACTTGATGTCGTTGATTCCATTTACTGCTTCGGTAATAACTACCTATAAGAGCAGTGCAGGTAACAACATTTGGTTTACACTTGACCATTGATCCAAAAATGCCAAAAACAATGTTGACATGATTCATGAGAACGCAAGTGTTGATGCTGATCTCATAACTGACTATGTCTAGGAACACATTATGAAGCATCATATTATTGTAGAATGATAAGATTAGACGATAAAGAGATTTATTTTTGTTTTGAACGATTCTTGTGAAAATTATGGTAAATCTAAAGAATACATATTTTATGTCAGAAGTGTTGGAACTAACAACCATTATTCAACAATATTTACTTTAATGTGAAGAATATCATTGTATTTCTTTTACAGTCAAACAAAAATTCAATATAATAAGAAGCATATAATTGTATTTAATGCTTTTGAATTTTCTGGTTCCATTTCTTATTCCATCTAACATTGTTGTTGTAATTTGGTAATGTTGGATTTCACCAGACTTGACTGCAATTTGTGAAAGTAGAATCAGAAGTTGGAAATTTTCAAAAGAATCAACGACATAGATTAGTTAAAAGAAATAAAGTCAAACAGATTTAATAACTTTAATAATATGAATAATCCGAAAACTATGATTTAAAAAACATTATTTTTAGTTATCAACAATGGATTTCATTGGAAAGCATATTAAATTTGAGATTCAATAGTCAAATCAATTCTTAAATCCAATTAATGTATAAAAAGTTATCACATTTCAAAGTTTGTAATAGAAAGAAATTAAAAACATGACTGTACATTTTCCAAAATATGAAGAAGGCATGTGTGCTCTTGAAATCTAACTCAATAATAATATTATAGTATAGATATATCATTCTAACTTTTTTCTTAGTCATTTTTCAAACACAGGTATGGGTGATAGGATGTTAGGTTCACTTTGCAGGTACTCATGTCTTCAGATTGTAGGGTTTCAAATTATAGAGAGATCATCAGAGCCGAGTCTTCTACTTAGGATTACTAGCAGTTCCACCACAGATACAGGATTCTTTCATCTTCACTATGGCGTACTATTTTCAGGAGGATCTACTTTTCTGCTTGGCACTTCTTCCTTTTGTACAGAGTCTTCAGAGCGGATTTTTTATTCAGCAATTCCACTTCAGAGTAGACGCTTTTCCATTCCTTTTGAACCAGATGCATGGAGCTTCCTTATTAGTTTGTGACAAAATCTAGTATTATTGGCTTTTCTTTAGTTTTTTTTACATACTTCTAACACCTTAACATCGGGCAGTGGCCATGTCGGAGCTAGATATCAAGATGTGATGGGTGGTGGTCTTGCTGGAACTCATCTTAGGGGTATCTGAGATTTTTTCGATACATGTTTCTAGTTATGTTACCTACCAGGCATGTTGGCAGTGCCTTATTTTTGTGATATATATAATTGCATGTGTGCTCTCCTCTATTTATAAAGGATCACACATTTTTCTTAAAAAAATAATAATTTATCAACGCTGAAAATCAAATGACTAATATTTTGACCAAACCTTTGAATCAATCAACCTTTACTAAATTTAGAAGAGAACTAGGTATTTGCTCTATAACTGAGATATATAATATAGATATAGTAACATATATATTTTAATAAATAAAGAAAAAATAAAATTAATAAATAAAGAAAAAATAAAATTATAAAAATTTCCATAAGGACGTCGACATACCCCTACGGGCATGTCGACATACAAGGGTAAAATTTGAATTTTGATTTTCCCTCTAAAATCAGTTTGGTGGTTATATAAACCATAATATTTCAAATTCTTCTATCTTCTCTCTTTATTTTTTCCATAATAAACTTTTGAAAATATAAAATAATGGCCTCCTCTCCTAAATCAAACCAAAATGCAACATTTTCCTTCCCTTCTCCTAATTCTAGTCCATTTGGACGAACTACATTGGTTCAAGTGATGAAGATCGAGAAAACTTTGAAGGATTCCCTAAAAATGCTGATTGAATTACAAGTCAGGCAAATAAAGATGGCAAAGGAACAGGAGAAACAAGACAAAATTCTTAGAAATTTGCAAAAATTTCTACTGGATAATCATGCAGATCCGATCGTGATTGAAGATGACTCCTCTAACATTTATAATCATAATCCATTTGAGGAAGACGACGAAGAAGAAGCACAAATGGATGAAGACGATAAAGTTATTTGCGTTGGAGAAGTCTATTTAAAGATGTTAATTTGGTTGAACAACGTGAAAAAATTTGTCTCCATTACCCAAATTATTCATTTCACAAGTCATCAATTATCAAAGACTCTCATTAGATTGTTTTTATGTTAATTTTTTTTATATATTATGTGTAGTTTTATATATTTGTGCTCATATGTGTAATATAACAACATATATATAATAAAATTATATTTACGTTTCACTTAATTATACTTCATTATTAGTATTTAGTTCCATTAGTATTAGTTTAAGGGAGAATTATGTAGTTTAGGAATAGTTTTTGTTGATGACAGAAGGGGAGGATTATAAAAAAGGTTAGGTAGGCTTAAATTGATGGGAAGTTAGTAAATTGTTGGAATAAGGGGGAGTCGGAGTAGAATCGAAGTTTGTTGGAGTAGATATTATAAACATAGGTTGTCATCATCAAAAAGGGGGAGATTGTTAGTTTCTGAGATGATGGTTTTGTTGACAACAACCATAGAACTTGTTATAAAATATAAATAATAATATCTTTGTCTAGATATTTGTGTATTGCAGGATATATATATATATATGTAAGTATTGAGAATGAAAATTGTACAGTATAAAGATTTAAGACTGGGTATAGAGATTCAAGACTGAGGAATTCAAGATAAAGAAACCAAGATTGAAGACTCAAGAGTATCAATAGTTCAAGATTTCAAAAGTTTAAGAGTTCAAGATATCAAAATAAGTAATAGTGTCTAGGTTTATGTTAAAATTTCATAATAGCACTAAAATCTTTATTTGGATTTTAGTTGTGGAATGGTATACACCTTCTCGCTTTAATAGTGGGATGGAACCTACGACCTCTTTAGTAGGATGGAACCCATGACCATCACTAGTGGAATGGAGTCCATGAAATTTTCAAAGTGATTTATTTTAAATATTTTTCCAAAAACTTTTTAAAAGTCATCTCTCTCAGTTTAAAAATATTTTAGCCTTAAACTATTTTTATTATCTTTTATATTTTGATTTCATATTCATCTCTTTTTTTAAATTATCTCCTGGCTTTAATATTACAAGATTTAAATCTCAAAAATATATTCTATACTTAATTTTTAATATTACTTTTATATTATAGATTATATATTTTTTAAATTACTTTTTAAGTCACTTTTATAAGTTTAAACTATATTCAAAATGGTTTATAAAATTCAGAAATTGTTTTGACAAGTTTTAGAAAGAAAAATTCTTTTAAAAACAAAAATCAATTTTCAAAATATACATAGGCATGTCGACATACCCCATCCTTCCATGTCGACATGATAGCCGTAGTAATTCAAATTTCAAATTTTCAAATGAAGTGTCTATTCGTCATAACCTTTCACGAATAGACATGACTGTTGTTCTTCCATAAATACTAGTTGTTTTTAACGAATTTTAAGTTAGGGTTTCCTTTATTTCTTCACTCCTTCTTCTCCACTCAAATATTCTCTTATAATTTAACAAAACTCTACCAAAATCCTAAGTGAATCAAACTCGATCATCTCTAGTTTGGTTCTCTACCACTTTCTCTCAAAGATCTCAATGCTATTC
The DNA here is from genome assembly GCA_030765085.1 of Allium cepa. NCBI lineage: Eukaryota > Viridiplantae > Streptophyta > Magnoliopsida > Asparagales > Amaryllidaceae > Allium > Allium cepa. The sequence continues at coordinate 276,558,655 of CM060928.1, forward strand.
ACAGTTATAGGATCATTTGTAATCAAAGATCGAAAGATCGAATTGTATCGAATCTCTTTCTATCTGTAATTGGAAATGGTGTGATTGTGGCCCGTAAATCAATTGAATGTTATTGTAGCCCATAAATCAATTAGGTGATCTTGTAGCCTGGTTAAATCAAGAGAGTTTTCCATGGACTCAAAGATAGGGGGTGTATCTCGTGGCCTTGAAATCGAGGTCGTAATATCAACATTACATTTGAAAAGAAATCTGCACAAGAAATTGTGTAGGACTGGATGTAGGGTAACTCCAAACCTGTATAAAATTCCGGTGTGTTCTTTCCTTTACTTCTTTTTTTACTATTTGCATCTGCATTTGATTCTGTGATTAGTTCTATGTTTGTAAATTGCATCTGTTTGGATTTTATTCGGATTTTTTTTCAAAAAGATTCATAAAATTAATTAAACATTATTCATTACCCTCCCCCCTCTAGTGTTAATTCTGCTTTAAGATCCATAATTCGCATTTCCTATAATGAAGGTTCTAACGAGTGATATAGTAACGAACGCAAGGCGGATTGTGTGATCGCATAACTTTTGTAGACAATTGAGTGTTTAGTTTGTTGTGATAAGTCTGGGAATAAAGTGTCCATGCATTTTTTTACAACGCCTTAGGGATTTAAAACAAGTGCATACTTATTCTTGGGCAATTGGTTGTTTTAGTTGGTTGTTGCGTAACCTAGGTCAAACTACAAGAAATGATGTACACCAAATGATTGGCTGTATTACCTTACTTCTGGTAAGCGTACAAGTTTATACTAAGTTTATACTCAAATCGTATATAATATTGTATATTTATGCATATGTTGATTGGTTTTAGATTTGGATATTTGAACACTTCCTAAGCTCAGATGACATAATTGGTGTATTGGTGCGGTTGAAGGTGATGTGAGAGCCGCTTTCTGCTTTGCAAAGGAAACCAGTATGAAATTAGCTTCAGATTTTGTTACTCTTAGAGACAGGATCAATGATATACAAAGTTATGATGCGATTTGGGATTGTTGCAAGGAGAAATGTTAGTTTTATCAATTTCAACAATGTGCATTATGCAACGATCCTATATTTTCTTCGAAACCATAGAACTATATCTTCTCCAAAGATTTCTATGCTAATTTGGTTATGTTCATCCCATCCTGACTACACCATTCACTCTTGACAAAAAGAAGTTCAAGTTATCTTGTAACGACCCACCTTTTTGAATAGTTTAAATCGATGATAAACCACACACGTCAGAATCAAACCATTCAAAAAGGAGGATTGTTATGGGGTAAATAATAAAAAGTAGAGAAAGAAAGAAAACAAACATAAAATATCACAGTGGAATGAAAAAATATAATAATCAAATAAACAGTTCATGAAGCTGTTTTAAAAATAACATTTGATTTCACTTTTACAATACAGAATCAAAGTACATACAACAGTAATAAATAAATAATATATCAGAACAACATGATGCAGCAGAATAAATAAAATAAATAATATAGTACACAAATCTTCGTCTTCGTCCTCCAAAAAAGTAGTTTTCGATACACTAAAAAGCTCAGACTGACCCGAGCGTAATGAAAAAACAAAACATTCGAGTCAGAACTAAAAGATCTTATGTAAGTTAAATCAACAGTAAATAAATATGAGTGCAACGGCTCAGAGATGTTTACAGGTTTCGGCATCTCCCATCCAATGTCCAACATGCGTGCATTAACTTAAGAGATGTTAGGGATTTCCATCTCCTAAGGATCCGTTAAACTATCTACATACATAGTACAATACGCTATTATAATAGTATCTAAAGTAATGTGAAGTATTAAAATAGCGTTAAGGCGATACCCGTATTCCCTTTAACACATTTCATATATTCCCATAATCTATTCAAATACTGCAAGCTCCATCGAACCGATGGTTTACTCAGGGAGCACTCCATAGGTAGGATACCAAACAAAACCGTAATAGGTGCGATAAGGCATGTGACAACGCATGCGAGGCAATATCCGAGGTAGGATACTACCGTTTTGCAGATCCGAGTTGTTGGTAACGCATAGCAACTACTACCGCCCACCTCGGAACACACTCCCGTAATCAAAATCGAGGGGTGGCCACCAAATCAATCACAAAGTCATAGTATGATATCGAAGAAGCATGTCCAATCGGATGGGCGACCTCACTTCGTCCGACATGGCTCATGTTTTAGTCACATCAAGCTGATTCTTGGGAGTCAAGTCTACGTTAATACCTCATATAGAATCGTTCGCGAAACCATCCTACTTCATTTTGGATTCTCCACCACATACACAACTGTTAAAGTGGTTTTCGGTATTGGCTGAGAGTATACAATATCCGATCTCGATCTCTTTAACAACCAAACACTCATTTCACACTGGATGATTCTTTTACATTTTCAAAACCGATTCATAATTGATATCAAAATATCATATTCAATTTAAACTATATCACTTTCGAAATCATATTCACTTTCGAAATCATACCGACAAAATAGGTTAAATCCTCATTCAAAATCATCATATTCAATCAAATATGTCATTTCACTAGAAAATATCATTTTTAAACCCAACCTAGGTTATAACATCATTAACCATATTCGCTTTTAAATCAAGGATTTAAGTATAAACACTTCTACTTTACGCGGTTTGAAATTTATAGAATAGTCTTAGATAGTTATAAATAGTTAAATTAGTTTAGCATAGTATAAATAAATTTTAATAGTTTAAAAATACTTTAAATTTGTTTAAAAATAGACTAAAATAGTTTTAAATAGATTTAAGATAGTTTAAGCAGATTTTAAATAGTTTAAGTAGAATTAAAATAGAATATATAGATTTAAAATAGATTAAATAGATTTAAAATAGATAAAAACGGGTTAGTTAGTTTAAAATAGATTAAATTGGAATAAATAGATTATAATAGATTAAAATAAATTAAAATAGTTTAAATTGATTAAAATAATTTAAAATAGTTTAATAGTTTGAAAATCTTAATAATCAGGATTTTAATATAATAAATCTTTAAACGACTTATATTAAAATAATTAATTCACAATTAATATCAAAGTTAAGCTATTTCTTTCATTTCAACAAATCTGCACCATGTCCAGATCTCAACAAACTAAATTTTCTTACAATTCAAATTCCTATAAAATAATTTCAATTTATATTGATTTCAAACTCATGTTGAACTACAATTTTAAAACACTTCAATTTCTTAGATTTCAAAGTTTAAACATTCAGACGTTTTCAATAATTCAATTTCAATAAATTTCATTTATATTTCAAATTATAACTTTGAAATTTTTATTTTTATTCTTTAAACAATTCATTAAACCAACTCCAATTTCAACATTTGAAGCTTGGATTTTCAAAGTAATTCGGTTTATATAAATCAAAATTTTATTTTGAAATATCATGTAAATGAATTCAAAATTTAAGGATTTAAAATCATTTAATTTAACCAATCCGGTGTCCGTATATAATCTTCTACCCTATGATCAAGCGATACGGATGTATATCATTTTAACCCGCAATAATTTAAATTTTTGGGTATATATCATTTCAACCCGCAATCCCGAATTAAAATAAAATCCATAAAATTGCTCGAGTTTATCATTTCGACCCATGACGATTTCCATAATCTATAGATCATTCAGGTATATATCATTTCAACCCATAGGGATTTTCTAACAATAAACTATGGGAAATTGCAGTGTTATGACAAGCACCATTGTCCCAATGGTTAAGTGATTCGACTTTGGTGCGAGAGGTCGCAGGTTCGAAACTTACGTAGCGTGATTCGAACATATATTGTCATATGATTTGTGATATGTTGTCCTAGTGACATGTTGTATATAAAGTACCAATTCAAAAAAAAAGAAATTGCAATGTTATAACAATATAAATATAACATCTAGTAATCCAATATCGACAATCAAACATCCATCACAATCATCATTCAAATCAACAAATAAATAGCAACAGTTGACTGATCATCCATAATAGGTATTAACAGGCAATTTAAAATTTAATATTAAATTAAACAGTGATCAAATTCAGTAAAAGTCGGATTTAACTAGAACGACAATTTTAATATACCAAACATCAACCAATTAATTTCTAATCACATCATAAATTCAATTTAACTAACATAAGATAACCTTGTAATTATGAGTGGGTTAAAACACTCACCTTTGATTTCAAATCGATTTGAAATCCAAAATAAGGCCCATAATTGAACAGTCTCAGAATTTGTCCAAACCAGTTCCAGAATGTCCAAAATTTCGATACGATCGCGACGGGAGAAACCGCGCATAAATCTGACCTCGTACATAAAATCTATATATGTTAGAACATTGAGTTATAAATTGAAAAATAAATAATAAAATAAAAATAAAATGCATTACCCAGTTCCACGTCATCCTCGTTAACCCTAATTCCTATACATCGCTCGCTCACAAACGCATTCGAGCCCATAGGAGCTGCCACCTCTAGCTTAGATCGCCGACACTACGGCAAGCCGCTTCACCTTCGACCACTCCAGAACACCGTGCCACCCCCCTATGACCCTTCCACGACCACCATGAACCCCCATGGCCTGCCGATCGCCTCTCCTAACTCCAGCCACCACCATGGGTTTTAAACCCTGATCGAATTTTGCTTGACAATCTAACGGATGATATGACGAACAATCTACATGGATGAACTCTCCCCGACCATCTCCACGCATACATACCAACAAAATCAACGATCCTCTGATGTTGATCAAACTCCAAATGAAGGGTCGAGAATGAATCAGCCATTTACGGCCAACTAAAACCCGAGTGTAAATACGAACAACAGATTTAAAATGTGCTCATCGAGAGCTTCGAATCAGTATATAATATGATAGAGTTTTGAGAAGTTTGATTTTGAAATTGATTTGAAAATTGAATTTAGGGTTTGCAATCTAAATTGGTTTTTGCCATTGAAGAAAGGAACAGACAGAAGAATTGTATGTACAGAGATAAGAAATAAAAAGGCTTCTAGGATTTAGAAAGATCTACTTATACGAACAAAGCCCAATAAGAAAGAATAACACCGGAATTGATTTGAATTGACAATAACGACTCAAAAAGCCCGTTCTTCCTCCGAAACAAAAGTGGGTCATCCGATATATCAAAATAGATGTTTTCGATATTTTTAAACTCAACGGAACATGTTTCAAGTCCTAATTCAAGGGTATGAAGAAGTTAGCTTTTAAAATCAGATTATTTCAAATTGAATCCAATTAAATTTATTTCTACGCATTTCTAGCTCGCACGATCAAACGACAAGTCCAATCGCTACGAAACTTGAAATCCTATAATAACTTACTGTTCGAATCCGTTGAAACTAATTCCACTGAAATCCGAGACAGTGGCCAAAATGGCTAATTTCACGTTAGTTAAATAAATAAATTAAATCACTTTTCAATTCAAATTTTATAATTAACAAATTTTATCATTTTTAATTACTTGGTGATTTATAATCTTTTAAAGTAAATTCCAAGTCAAATTCAATATTGAATGTTGCACCAATTACGGCTTTCTATTTCAATTGAAATAAAAGCTCAATTAATTATATTTTAATTTCATGTAAATTACTTTATTTTGATTTATATCTTATTATTCACTCGACTATCTTCCTACGGATATAATTAACATTGGTTTATATCTTATTACCCCAATATTCTACAATTATCATCTTAATTCATATTAAAGAAATATTTAATTACACTTATTGCAATTGATTTACAATTAAGTTTCAGTAGATTAAATAACGCAATGATAATTAAACCATTGTTACAACTTAGAATTTCAAGCACAATTCTATGTTTATTGGTAACAAACAAAACAAATAAATTCACATGCTTATTAATTGTTCTATATATAACCAATTTCAATTAATTACATATTATTTTACCATTTAAATATAATATTTGTTTTAATTCCTTATTTATAATTCATAACCAATTTTAACTCTACAACCATTTCAATCAATTGAAGTTACATTATGATGGTTAGCGACCACCTTAAATTAACATTATCATATTTCATTCTAGTAAAAAAAATTCCTCCTTAATGAGTTTTTAATTTTTTACAACATTAAATTCTAAAATTTATTTAATTAATAAATTTAATTATGGAAAATTACATGTCGTTACACATCTTATCGAGGATTTAAAGCTACATACTATAATTTAGGTGATTTTGGTTGGAGTGAATGGAGGAATCATCTCCTCAATGAGTCTATTATCACGAGAAGTTGTTCATCCTTGGGATTGTGATGAATTTATATGGATTGGTACAAAAATGCTTCTCATCCACTTGTGGCCAATCTAAAGAAAAGAATTACCGAACTTGAATGTTGGTAAACAAAATTCGCTTCTTGTTCATAATATAAGTGCTTGTTTACATTAATTTGTGTAGAGAAACAAAATATGCCTACCAGACATAATACTTGTATTGACTCTTTGTTTTTCTTTTCAGAAACGTCAACTTCGACACATTGATGATTTTATTAGATTGTGTGCTCCTACTGAATCAATGACTCAAGTGTTACAAAAGGTCAAGCAAAAAGAGGAAGCTGAAACATAAGAGCTTTATGGAGAGACCATGTTAGTAGAAGAACAAAATGCAGCAACGAAGGGGAGAAAAAGTAAAGCAATTGGTGTTGGAGCGAAAGACAAGCATGTGAAGAAATTTTGAGTAAGAAAAGGTAGATGCGTTTATTGTGTGGTGTTGGAGTGAAAGTGGTGTTGGTTTGTTCTGTGTTTAGTTGGTGGTAAGTTGTTTTGGTGTTGTTATTTTTTATGTACTTAGATAGTATGTTATGCAGTTTGAAAGTACTTTGGTGTTGTACTTTGTTATTTAGACAATGTATTATGGGGTTGTTTAAATAATGTTGTATTGGGATGATTGTTTATGTTATATTCATATTTAGACAATGTATTCCAGTGTTGCATTTTTGTACTATTTTCTACTGTGTGATAAAGTTTATATTCGGTTGGGAATTGATCATATTATTGAACTATTTTCGACTTTGCTTGACCGAACCACGGTCTTTGAAACATCAAGTAGTTGGTGTAAAAACTATTGTTAGGTATCAATTTCACAAACAACGTCGGTTTATCAAAGTTTAAGAAACAAAACGGTCACCTTTTACTATTATCTCTTAGGTTGGTATATAGGTGGTCAGAGGGAAAGAATCTATCGAAGTTTTTTTTATTTTAAACGGTTACCTTATGTCGTAAGCTCTTGGGTTGGAGTTCTTGCAACACACACTAAACACATGGCAACGTGGTACCTAAGTTTTTTATTTTAAACGACCACCTTTTGCTGTAAACTCTCGGGTTAGAGTTCTTGCTATATACAATGACCAAACGACAACAATTTGTAAAAAAAAATTATTTTAATTGTCCACCTTTTTCCATAAACTCTTTGGTTGGAGTTCTTGCTATATAGAATGACCAGACGTCAAGAATCTGCCGAATTTTTTATTTTAAACGGCCATACTCACCAATTTGACTGTGATTTGCTATTTTTTGCTCGTTGAAATAAAACAAACATAAACTACAATACAATGATGATGTCTTTGTAAATTAAACAATCAATTAAACTATAATACAATAATCCTATGCTTGTCAACTAAACTAGTTATTTTGCCAAAACAAGAATCATGAGTACAAAAAACAACAATTAAACCAATCAACGCAATTTTTGTACTTGTCATTTCTGCCAAAACAAGAGTACAGTTAAACTAATCGACATCCCAATACAAAATATATGTACTTGTTAATTATACCAAAATAAGAATTGCATTTAAACCACACAAGTACAATAACATTTGTACCAAAATGAGAATCTACTCTATTTTGACTGTTGTTTGATCATCATCATTAGTTCCCACCAAAGCAATGTACTTGTCAATTTTGTCTTGATATTTCCCGTGAATTCGTAGGTAGAGGAGAGTCTAGCTTGAGTTGAATACTAACAAAATTAGAATTATCAACAAAACCCATGACCGCCATCCCTTTTTCATTTGATAAAGTTGCACGTACTGTTGTAGGAACGTAAGTACAACTCTCAAACTTACTTAGCACCATAACAACAATATCAAAAGTTTTTGCAATAACATATCCTAATTTCGGCATTTGCATCCATCCATTCTCTATAATATACTTATTGGACTGTATCATGTTCTTCAGTTCATTGAATCTACAATCACCCCACGTTGCCTTGTACATTTTTTTATTTAGCTCTAAGTTAACAATTATTGCCTTACGTACATATTTGCAAGGATAATCGGTCTTTTACTATGTAACTTTAATTGGTTCCAACAACCTAATAACCACAATTACCTTCATGCGGCATATTTTCCAACCCATTTATGTAAGGCTTCAAAATGCCAGACATTTGCATCAAATCATTAATGTGATTATTCTCAATTTTTTCTTTACTATACCACGTGTTTTATGTGTACATGTTGGTGTAGGATTAGAATCACATGACAAAGAAGCTTCAATATGCTTGAAGTAAGTAGGAGTAGGATTAAAATCACATGACAAAGAAGCTTTAATATGCTCAAAGTAAGAAGGAACTCGTTTTGTTGAGTTGTCTTTTTTTCTTTGCTCTATAGAAGGCCTACCTTTTCTTATTGCAGCCATTGGGGTTCTAAGGTTTTTCTTGTTTATGGAAAAGCTAGTTCTTTCAAATCACTTTGCAATACAACTCGCTCATTATTTGCAGCACTCACAGGTCTACTTTGAACAGCCTTGATTTCAATTAACTTAAGAAACCCAAGAGTTGAACGGTGTACAGTCGGAGGTGTGCATGTTAGTCGTTTCCAAAAAGAATCAACAGAGTTAAGAGGAATATAACCATACGTCAATTTAAAATTCTCAAGCATATGGAAAGAAGGTAAGCCATTAACTTTCCATAGAATACATCTGCAACATTCAATAGTCGAAACAACTTGAGAAATGACACTCGATTCGTGTAATAGCAAACCCAAAGCTTTATGAGATACAAATCCTATTAGTTCTTTAAACATTGGCTCATTCCAGAAACGATGCATTGATCTTATTGAACTTGATTCAAAAGCATGTTCGATTGCTACTATTTAATTTTCTGCACACAAATGTGCATTTGTCCAACACTGTACAAAACTACCTACTGTAGAATCAAAATATAATTTTAAACATCGGTATGCATTTTCAACTATACTAGTGGAGACATTGTCATAACATTTATAGTTGTTGGTCCACGCTAGCACAAACATTTCTTTATACTTACTCAACTAATTTTTGAGAACATATGTCACCAAACTTTTTTTTTGCTTCGAGGACCATTCTTCTCGAAACAGTTTTAAATTCCGTTCATATTCTTCTTTGGTTAGAGAGTTAATGAGATTAGTCCAATCATCCTAAAATAGCTAATATTCTTTTTAATCCTGCTCATCTTCCACCACGATCTCCTTATCATCCACCATCGCTCATGTACTCTTAATGAATTTTGGTTTGCAATTTTCTTGCACATTTTTAAAACTATGCCATGCACATAGGATATGATGAGCAGCTGGAAATACAGTCAATGCTGCTTTAATAAGAGCGACTTCAACATCCGTTATAATAACATCCGAAATCGCCTTTCCTCTATAAAGACTCCTAACACATTCAAGAGTCCAAATATATGATCCTATAGTCTCTCGACTTATAAAAGCAATTGCAACAATATCCTCATTGATGTATGTGACACCATGTGAAAACATGGGAGCTTATAACGATTAGTTTTGAAAGTACAGTCCAAGAATTTTTTTTTGATGGAAACACTTTGCAAGATCAATAAACCTTAGATGACTAAAAAATAGGTTGTATATTTGATTGGTGGCTAGATCAACTTATGAAACACGGAATAATGATGTTCAATTGACAGTTTCATAAACTGTTGCATAATAGATCTTCCTTGGTGTTCTGCAGTTTCAATTTCATTTTTTTTATTGTAAACATTTGTTATAGTTGTTTGATTTTCATGTTTTTCTAACTTAGTTGTGGATAATATTTAGAGTGGTCTAGTGTGATAATCCATCTCTATACTCATAATACCAAAGAGAATTATTGCATAATCCTGTCTGGTAATAGGAAGAATGAGGCTTGTTAGGAGCAACCACACATGAATATTCCCTTGGGCTAACACCAGTACGTATTAAAAATTTCAAATGACACGTTCATATGTATCTAGTATCACCACAAAGCAATAAACACATAGGTTTACCAGGACAGAACAATATACAACACACGCACGCATGCGTGCGCGTACACACACACATATATATGAATATAGAGCCAAAGATCAAAGTAAAAAATTATAATATATACAAACCGATACCGACTAATGTATGTCTCAGTATGACAATAAATACCAAGTCGATTTCACTATACACAATTCTTGGACATCTCATCAAAATTATAATATATTTGATTGGTGGCATGCTCACTATCTCAAAATACAATATAATAACAATATATTGTCTCCTCTAAAGCCTAATCATCCAAAATGGCTAATGTCCTTGTACGTGAAAAGTCTTGGACTGACCCAAGTATTTTATAAATAATAAATGGGTCATATTATATCTAAATCCAATTTGGGTACATAACAATATGCATGGTAATAGCAAGTAAAGTATAAATAATATACCATGCCACACATTCTCAAATATCACCCGATGAATACATACAACCAAATAAGAATCATGACATCTATAAATCGGGTGATAAAATTCAAATCCATCGAAATCTCAAAATTCTATGGATAAAAAAATAACGTATCCACAAATTCATGATAAAGAATAAACCCCGAAGTAAACCAAATCATAGGGCCAATGTCTTGACTTGTAGTCCTAATGGAAATATGGACTTCCGACTGTCAAGTCCTAAAAATATAAGTCAAGATAGCATAATCCATAATAAACAGTCAAAATATCGAATCTCGACTTATAGTCCTAATGGGAATAATAACTTCCGACTGTTAAGCCATAAAAGAAAAATAAAAAAAATAAGGAACCCAATAGAACAAAATTCAAACCAAATTGTTATCCTGCCTTTTGGCAAGGCCGTGACACCAAGAACTTGACTAGAAACCAAGGATGGTTCGTCCTGGAGATCGTTAATGCATAGGTCTGCTATGGGTGTCGGTAAATTTTTTCCGTGTCCAGATCGAGCTACAATTGATATGACAAGACAAGCAAAGCTGAGAAAGCCAATGTTTCAAATTTCAAGTCAATCGAAGTTCGTATGCTCAAGATATTGATGGATCACGGTTGAGAAATCCAAAATTGCATCGATCATAACTTGAGATCTACAAGTCCAAATGCCACCAAATTTGGACAGGAGCCATCTGGCAACCTAAGGAATGTTCACGTCAAATTTCAGCTCCATCGGATGAGTTCTTGATTGATTCGAAGTTGCTTCATACCGATCACGGACCAACTTGCATCGATCATATATCGAGATCTACAAGTCCAAATGCCACCAAATTTGGACAGAAGCCAACTGGCAAACTAAGGAATGCTCAAGCCAAATTTCAGCTCAATCGGATGAGTTCTTGATCGATTCGAACTTGCATCGTATCGATCACGGACCAACTTGCATCGATCATATCTCGAGATCTATAAGTCCAAATGCTATGAAATTTTCACAGTAGCTTACTGCCAATATGAGAAATGTTCTTGCCAAATTTGAGCTCAATCGGATCAAATCTTGATCGATTCGAAGTTGCTTCGTATCGATCACGGACCAACTTGCATCGATCATATCTCACAATTCACATGTCTAAATGCTATGAAATTTTCACAGTATCTTACTTCCAACATGAGGAATGTTCTTGCCAAATTTCAACTCAATCGGATCAAATCTTGATCGATTCGAAGTTGCTTCGTATCGATCACGGACCAACTTGCATCGATCATATCTCACAATCCACATGTCCAAATGCTATGAAATTTTCACAGTATCTTACTGCCAATATGAGGAATGTTCATGCCAAATTTCAGCTCAATCGGATCAAATCTTGATCGTTTCGAAATTGAGTTCAAATCGATCCCGAAACGGGCCCCACTTTCCTAAGGCCAGGCATGTGGGCCCCCTCACGTGTCAGAAGCGGTCTTCCCGGATTTTAGGCGAAATATCAGCCTCCTACACCTATAAATAGAGCCTCTGGACATTCAGAAAGGGGGTCGGAGAATTTTGAGAGTAAAAGAGCGCTCGGACTCTGCCACGTTCACTCCAGAACGCCATTACTGCCATTGATCTCGAATTTAAGCTTATTATCTGCTGTACTTCGTTATCAAAAAACTTGTAATCTTCAAGTATCAAGCAATAAAGTGATAAAACTTCATAGTGGACGTAGGCAACACACCGAACCACTCTAAAACTCTGTGTTTCTGTGAATTTTCTTATATGTTTATTGGTGTGTTTGTTAGATCTGCTTCATTTTACACTTATTCTCTTCATTTTATCTCTTCAAACACATCCGAAGAGTGTTGTGCCCAATTCTGGTGCAAACACTTTGGTGCTTTCACTGAGAAAAACCAAGTTTTTCTCCCGTTCCTTGGATCTACTTTCGATATCGGATTGTATAAATCTAAAGAGAAGATCCAGATCTATCATTCAATGGTTCCTTCTATTCTATTCAGATTGCTGCAGATCTAAGAGGAACCACATTCATCATGAATTCGTACCCATATTTTCGTATCCATGAAAATATGATAGTTTTTGTATCCATATTTTCGAACCCAGAAAATATGGTCATTTTCGTATCCATGTTTTCGAACCCAGAAAATATGGTCATTTTCGAACCCATGTTTTCGGACCCAGAAATATGGTCATTTTCGAACCCATGTTTTCGAACCCAGAAAATATGGTCATTTTTGAACCCATGTTTTCGAACCCAGAAAATTAGGTCATTTTCGTATCCATGTTTTCGAACCTAGAAAATACAGTCCTTTTCGTATCCATTCAAAGGTGGCTTCCTTCGCATCGACCTTGTTCGTAGCCCTCATCAAGCATTCGTTCGAATCGATCAGGATGCGCCACTTCGTATCCATCAAAGAGCGCTACTTCGTATCAATCAGGGAGCGCCACTTCGTATCCATCAGAGAGCGCTACTTCGTATCCATCAGGGAGCGCGACTTCGTATCCATCAGAGAGCGCTACTTCGTACCCATCAGGGAGCGCTACTTCGTATCCATCAGGGAGCCCTACTTCGTATTCATCCATCTGCCTCCAATTCGTATCGATACTCACATGGACTTCATATCCATCCATTTGCCTCCAATTCGTATCGATACGCACATGCAGTTCGTATCCATTCATCTGCCTCCATTTCGTATCGATACGCACATGCAGTTCGTATCCATCCATCTGCCTCCATTTCGTATCGATATGAAGAAGGAATTTTTCAGGTTGCTTGATGGATACGGAATTTAAAAAAAAAAATCGGGTGCGATCCAAATTTCCTAAAAAGAGTTAATTCAAAACTCAACTTAGTAAAGAAACATTCTGATCGTTCCATGACTGGACATAGGAGATTCCAACAACAATTGTTGAAATGCAATCGAGGAATGGGTATTGAAATACTACTCAACCGGTGCCCCTAGAGGCTGGAGAACCTAGTTAGTATGCCAAGAACTGGAATTGATTAATATATCATGCTTCTAAGGTGGACTGCAACTTCCTCCAATTGACCAGCTTTTAAAACTCCTAAATTGACAACTATGGTGCGATGGCTAATATGACGATTGCCCTACACTGTCTACTCTACCAACTCGAAACATAGCTAGCCACCATTGAACCATCTTCAAAGGCCCGCATCTTAATCATTCCACGTCCATATGACTGAAAGCATGGCATAAAACCTTAAGAGGATTTCCTTACAATCTTATACGGGCTCTTTCCTGGTGAAATTAGAAATAATCATCAATCTGTGAGCCTATCTTAACCTACCCACCATCCAATCGGCATTACCAACCACTCGAACATTAGGCAGTCGGGCATACATCATTCACCAGTATCACAAGACCCCGTAACCATAAAATGGACTTGATAATGTTGACATTAGTATCTCTCCTAGTCAGGACCCATTCATTGAAATCATCCTACATGCAAAATTTGTAGCAAAAATTCAGCATGCTGACTATCTCAGTGTAATATGGAAATTCAACCTCCGACACTATCTCATGATGGGAGAAATGGTGCATGGATTCCATGAAGAATGATGAATGCCATCAAATGCAAAATCCATGCTCTAAATCAGGAAGCTCCTCTTCTTTATATGACTATCATGGATGCCAACGCCATAAGGCTGCTCCAGAAAGGATAGCTCTGGCAATATGTTCAAGCCCCATAAATGAAGAGCCGGGAACCCCCGACCTCAATCGGAACTTTGATCAAACCGAACCATTTGCGTTAGACTCCCAACTGTGAAAGGCTGGACCGAAGTGCAATAGCGAGCATACGACGCCGCTTCACTTATCAATGAGATTTTATCCGATCTCTTTTGAATTATTTCTATTTCTATTTCGTTTATGTTGCAAAATATAATCGACTTGAATTAAACTACTTGCAAATGATGCAGGTAACCGAGTACTTAAGGATGGGTGCAAAACAACCTCCGTGGACTATGATAAAGTCATTTAGGTATCATCATGATGAGCATGATTCAACCACTCGCTGGCTGCTCTATGCACCTGACTTGGGGGCAGGCCATCAAAGCGGAAGAGACAAACAAGTTCAGGGCTCTAGTACGAAGTGGATGCAACCGATCATCCACTCACATGCCTATTCAATTTAATTAGGAGATTTGAGAAAGACTTGGAGTTATATGTCCCAACCATGCACTCTCCATCTCTTACTTGAAGCTCGCCAAAATACTTATGCTTCTTCTGATGCCCAGTAAAATCGAAATCACACCAAAGATGGACGTGGCATGACCGTCCATGCATCCAATCCTGCATTGGACACTTGGGGTATTTTAAGAGCACATATTTATAGCAGATATGGTTTGACCATTCACTCCCCAGTTTGCATCAATGATTCGACAAAACAATCGTGCCTCAAACCGACTTTATTAGGGGCCAACCCTCAATTTATAGTCATCAACAACCGACTGCTTACTCGCTAATCATCATGAGCCATCATTCCAACTCTCTTCCTCAACTCGACTGGAAGAGAGCAAAGCGTAAAGTGGACGTGGCTCGACCGTCTACTCTCCAACTCTTGCCCCCAACTTAAGGGAAAATACACAACTCAAAGTGGATGTAGTTCAGCCATCCTCTCCTCTGCTCGAGCTCAAAGCTTGCCAGAACACTAATCTTACTCCTTAGGCTTGGCAGAAGCGGGATCCAAATGAAAACGGATGCGATTCATCCGTCCATAAACTAAGTCTCGTCCTTCGTTGATGGAAGATAAGTGGAAAGTAATCGAGATCCCACCGATCATTTGCTAAGCGAAACCCACCTCTCGGGGGCAAGCCATCGCATCAATGGCCGAACTGGACCGACACACGACAGTCCTGCAATCAACTCTAGGTTCCCAGAGTGCGAATCGGAGTATAAACACTAACTCCAACTTCCCAGAGTGTAAATTGGAGTATAAACATCCAATAAATCGTTCCCAGAGTGTGAATTGGAGTATAAACATCCAATAAATCGTTCCCAGAGTGCGAACGGACTCCAACTTCCCAGAGTGTGAATTGGAGTATAAACATCCAATAAATCGTTCCCATAGTGTGAACGGACTCCAAATTCCCAGAGTGTGAATTGGAGTATAAACATCCAATAAATCATTCCCATAGTGTGAACGGACTCCAAATTCCCAGAGTGTGAATTGGAGTATAAACATCCAATAAATCGTTCCCAGAGTGCGAACGGACTCCAACTTCCCAGAGTGTAAATTGGAGTGCAAACATCCAATAAATCGTCTCCAGAGTGCGAACGGACTCCAACTTCCCAGAGTGTGAATTGGAGTATAAACATCCAATGAATCGTTCCCAGAGTGCGAACGGACTCCAACTTCCCAGAGTGTGAATTGGAGTATAAACATCCAATAAATCGTTCCCAGAGTGCGAACGGACTCCAACTTCCCAGAGTGTGAATTGGAGTATAAACATCCAATAAATCGTCCCCAGAGTGCGAACGGACTCCAACTTCCCAGAGTGTGAATTGGAGTATAAACATTCAATAAATTGTTCTCAGAGTGTGAACGGACTCCAAATTCCCAAAGTGCTAATTGGAGTATAAACATCAAATCCATCGTTCCCAGAGTGTAAACGAATTCCTAAAAAGCCCAAATAGGTGTGACTGACCATCTATTGGCTGACTCCAACTTCCCAGAGTGTGAATTGGAGTATAAACATCTATTCCAGGTTCCCGGAGTGCGAACCAACCCATCAATGCGAACCCCAGGTTCCCAAAGCATGAATTGGAGTACAAACATAAATTACAGATTCCCGAAGCGCGAACCGAAGCATCCATGCTAACTCCAGATTCCCAGAGCATGAATCGGAGCATTAACATCAATTCCAAGTTCCCGGAGGGCGAACCGGAAAATACAAATGTCAACTCCAATTCCCCAGAGCGTGAAGTGGAGTATAAACATCAATTCCTGATTCCCGGAGCACGGACCAAAATACAAATGTCAACTCCAAATTCCCAGAGTGTGAATTAGAGTGCGAATGCCAAGTCAAAGTTGCAAATGGAGTATAAACGTTTAATAACTCTAAGTCCCCAGAGTGTGGACTGGAGTATAAACACTAAGATGGGTGTGATCGACCATACATCAACTAACTCCAGATTCCCAGAGTGCGAACTGGAGTATAAACATCAATAAACTCCAGATTCCCAGAGGATGAATTGGAATATAAAACAACGACTCACTCAAGTCCTGAGAGCACGAATGCCAAATGGGTGTGACTAACCACCCATCAACTAATTCTAGATTCCCAGAGTGTGAACTGGATTGTAAACATCAACTCTGGTCCCGAAAGCACAGACTAAAGTATAAAGACCTAGTGGGCGTGACATACCACCCATCAACCAACTCCAATCCTCGAAGCATGGATTGGAATATAAATACCAGAAGGGATGCGATTTTATTGTCCATCTATCAATTCTAATTCCGCAGCAAGTTCTGTAGTACAAAAAGCGGATGTGGTTAGACTTTCTTCTTTCCAACTCTTCCCCTGACATGGGGGCACACTTATCATAAAAATTCGGTTGTGATCCGACTATCTAGCACTAAGCGGGCACGACATGACCGTTCATGCATCAACACTTATTCCCGGCACGGGACCTATAACATAATCTTTTAGGGATGCACTCCAACCCAGCAAGACAAGATTTCTTCCTTGATTCGACAGGGAGATGTAGATTCGCAAAACGGACCTAGCTGAGCGCCTTATTCTAAATGGTTGTGACTACCCATCCTACCGCAAATGAACATGACACGACCGTTCATCCGCTAACTCTAGCCAACGATCTAGCGAGTTGTGCATGCAACGTGGACGGATGTGACCCAACCATCCGCCAATCAACTCCTTCCTCCAATTCAGTAGGAGAAACATCAAATTAAAGTTGCCGCAATGTGACCGACTATACTTCGACTTTCGCCATTGACAAGTGCCAGAGGAATTAATCGAGGAAAATGCAGTTGACCATTTTCTGCTAAAATTCTTGGTCCCCAGAGTGGGGACATGGGTATGAACATCAATTAGGTGTGACTAATGGCCCTTCAACTGCCTCTAGTCCCCAGAGTGCGACTGCGACCATAGACAGATGAAGAATGTGATTCGACTATTCATTCACCAACTCCAACCTAAAGTCGACGAGAGGAGTATAAACTCGCTACAGATGCAATTGGACCGTCCACAAACTAACTCTGCTAACCCAAGACTGGGGCAGAAGAACAAATCATTGAAAGAAGAGAAATGAGACTCGCTACATTGCTAGCTATTCAGATTCCTTTACAAATTAAGGCAACGACTGCAAGGAGGCCTTAATGCTAACCAATCAGAATGATGCTCGAAGTTACGAGAAGTCAATATTGATCCTCTTCGACTACAATTCGATGTGACCCGAGCACCCATCGAATACCTTCGACCACCAGAGCATGGATAGAACCGCGAATGAGTGTGACTTGACCATTCGTCCTCTGTCGCCTTCCATCGATCCGCTAGGAAGTGCATGAGACTGGATGAGCATGACCTGGCTGCATTTGAGCTGACTTTGTCCCTAGATCTGACGGGAGAACGTAAATCGAAACGGACGTAGTTGATCACCTAACTCCAAAAGAATGCAATGCGACCATTCATTCTTTGGCTCTTAACCAAATCTGACAAAACGATCAATTCAAAACAAGTACAA
Organism: Allium cepa; assembly: GCA_030765085.1. Taxonomy (NCBI): domain Eukaryota; kingdom Viridiplantae; phylum Streptophyta; class Magnoliopsida; order Asparagales; family Amaryllidaceae; genus Allium; species Allium cepa. The sequence continues at coordinate 276,577,127 of CM060928.1, forward strand.
CCTAAATGTCCGCGCACCGATTCTTACCCTCGGTTCAAGAAAGCATCAATCCTGCATTGGATCTTACTGGACGATTCACTCTTCAATTTTTGCCCGGAGTATGACGACATAAGCAACAAAGTGAATGTCGATGAGGCAACGAAGTATTCTACCTAGAGGAAAGAACTAGGACAGAAAGCAGAACATGGCACAGCTCGGCCTTCCATCGGTTAACTCGATATCACGGTTCAATGGGATAGAGTGCGAAATTGAAGCGAACATTATCTACCTTGCTGCTTATCGAGATATTCCCCAGACTTGGGGGCATGCACGAGAAATGAGATGAATATAATTTGATCTTTTATCAAACAACTCTAGCTCTTACAGCTTGGACTATAGTATAAACACAGTAGAAGCTAGGCTCAATCATTCACGCAATATATCCATCAATCCAAGACCTAATATTACGTATCCATCGATACGTAGCATACATTCTAACGTCTCAAATCGATCCAGGAGAGGATCGATACGAAAGGAAGGACTTAAAACAACCATCGAGCGTTGTTACAACTTAAATTTCACTTCGATCCAGGAGAGGATCGATACAAACTCAATCCAAACAACAACTAAAGAACTTGATGATGACCCACAAATGTGCAAACATGAATAGGTGTCATCCTAACATATGTGTGTGTATGCAAAACTAACACTCAATTTTCAAAATTACCAGGAATTGAGTGCTTACCTGATGACGATCAGAACGATGAACAACAAATCACTAGTACTCAACACTCAGTTACAACAAAACACTTCATGATCATTGACAATCAAAGTTTGACATCCACATCACTGAAGATCAACCAAAGGCAACATCTTTTGACGAAAAGATAGCAACTACTCAGTGAATTGGATAGAACTTTTCAGAATGAAGATGGAAGCCTTTCAAAGCACGTCATGTTCACACAAGACGTACTTTGGGGGGGCAAATGTTATCCCGCCTTTTGGCAAAGCCGTGACACCAAGAACTTGACTAGAAACCAAGGATGGTTCGTCCTGGAGATCGTTAATGCATAGGTCTGCTATGGGTGTCGGTAAATTTTTTCCGTGTCCAGATCGAGCTACAATTGATATGATATGACAAGAAAAGCTGAGAAAGCCAATGTTCCAAATTTCAAGTCAATCGGAGTTCGTATGCTCAAGGTATTGATGGATCACGGTTGAGAAACCCAAAATTGCATCGATCATAACTTGAGATCTACAAGTCCAAATGCCACCAAATTTGGACAGGAGCCATCTAGCAACCTAAGGAATGTTCACGCCAAATTTCAGCTCCATCGGATGAGTTCTTGATCGATTCAAAGTTGCTTCGTACCGATCACGGACCAACTTGCATCGATCATATCTCGAGATCTACAAGTCCAAATGCCACCAAATTTGGACAGAAGCCAACTGGCAACCTAAGGAATGCTCATGCCACATTTCAGCTCAATCGGATGAGTTCTTGATCGATTCGAACTTGCTTCGTATCGATCACGGACCAACTTGCATCGATCATATCTCGAGATCTATAAGTCCAAATGCTATGAAATTTTCACAGTAGCTTACTGCCAATATGAGAAATGTTTTCGCCAAATTTGAGCTCAATCGGATCAAATCTTGATCGATTCGAAGTTGCTTCGTATCGATCACGGACCAACTTGCATCGATCATATCTCACAATCCACATGTCCAAATGCTATGAAATTTTCACAGTATCTTACTGCCAACATGAGGAATGTTCTTGCCAAATTTCAACTCAATCGCATCAAATCTTGATCGATTCGAAGTTGCTTCGTATCGATCACGGACCAACTTGCATCGATCATATCTCACAATCCACATGTCCAAATGCTATGAAATTTTCACAGTATCTTACTGCCAATATGAGGAATGTTCATGCCGAATTTCAGCTCAATCGGATCAAATCTTGATTGATTCGAAATTGAGTTCGAATCGATCCTGGGTCCCACTTTCCTAAAGCCGGGCATGTGGGCCCCCTCACGTGTCAGAAGCGGTCTCCCCGGATTTTAGGCGAAATATCAGCCTCCTACACCTATAAATAGAGCCCCTGGACATTCAGAAAGGGGGTCGGAGAATTTTGAGAGTAAAAAAGCGCCCGGACTCTACCACATTCACTCCAGAACGCCATTACTGCCATTGATCTCGAATTTAAGCTTATTATCTGCTGTACTTCGTTATCAAAAAACTTGTAATCTTCAAGTATCAAGCAATGAAGTGATAAAACTTCATAGTGGATGTAGGCAACACGCCGAACCACTCTAAAACTCTGTGTTTCTGTGAACTTTCTTATATGTTTATTGGTGTGTTTGTTAGATCTGCTTCATTTTACACTTATTCTCTTCATTTTATCTCTTCAAACACATCTGAAGAGTGTTATGCCCAATTCTGGTGCAAACACAAATATAGAAATCAATATCCAAGAATATTATCTCAACTTTCAGTCCTAATGGAAGTATGGACTATTGACTGTTAGTCCAAGGAGATAACTAGACACACAAATACCATATAAAACACAATTCAACAAAATATCGAAAGAAATATCCAAATAATTATTTCGACCTATAGCCCTAATGGAAGATGCAACTTTTGACTATTAGACCCTCAGAGATACCCATAATATAAACTCAAATCAATGTCAAAGCCAAGCAAAAACTCATATATAATAAAGTCATACATCTCGACCCCCAGTCGATATAGAGACGAAACTTCCAACTGAATGATTTTAGTAGATGTAAACAACAAATCATATTTAAAGGAGATCTCTCGGTCATATACTCTTATGAGAGAATGGAACTCAAGCTCGTAGCATGTATTTAATGTTATAAATAGACAACATGCAGCCGTCCCGAGTTAGGGTATCTCAATTCACAAATGAGACTTGCATCAGTCTCCAATGGCAAACAATGATCGTCTCTATAGAGGTGATAATATCAAATATCTCAAATATAATAGATCTACCTAAGTCATTCAGATGGAATAATGACATACAATAACACAGCTCCAAGAAACTCTAATGACCGCGGCTCGCTTCCTACAGTCCCTTAGTTACTCCCAGAATCGTGACACTCATATCCATCCCGTGTCATAAACACGCTACCGGACTACGTCGAGCATTGGCCATGATTCCTACTTGCCCTTGATAACGGACTGTTGGTCCTTAAGTGACGTCGGGGCAACGCTCTAATGAGATAAATAACTCTCAGCCTACAAACACAAGGAGACATTATGGATCCGGAGAGCTACCCCCCAATCAGGGCCGCTATGATGGATAACTAACATATCTTGTGATTCTTATTCATGCGCTCTCCATAGTAGCGTAAAACCTATGACGTAGATTCTCAACAAATACTCTCGACTATATAAGTCCTAGTGAGAGTATACTTATACTCTCATTCTAGAAGTCCTGATGTGAGTGACAACTACTCTCGACTATATGAGTCCTTATAAGAGCATATCAATATAATAAATCTTCGACTACTAGTTAGCTTTTAGAGGATACAATGAAATTTACTCTCGACGATATGAGTCCTAACGAGAGTAGTAATAAGTATTCTCGACTCCACACGTCCAAATGAGAGTGTCACAACATACTAATTCCTCGACTACTAGTCTTAGGAGTAAATAATAAAACACTTAACTAGTTAGTCCTAAGAGGGTAAAATATATAAATCTCAGCATATCTCCAGCTTGTAGGCTTTGGAGAGTAATAAGACTCTCGACTACTAAGTTCTAAGAAATCACCTCTAGATGATATCAGAACTTCATAACCCATCTTCAAAATATATAAGTGGCATCTACACCGATAGTAATCAAAAAAGTATTACTTGAGCGTCCCATATCAATCAGTATCACTCGAACATTTACTCGAAGCTAGTAAACTACACTCGTCAAATCAACAATTATTCTATAATACGAGTCAATTGAATAATCGAAAAAAATATTACCGAGTGCCCCCATACCATCCGGTACCACTAATCCAGTTATTCAACATCCTCATTATATAGAATTAAATCATAACAGAAATCAATATACTTATCATATAGGATTTCTCAAAAGGTCCAATAAACCAATTTTGAACCATTAAATATAGTGAAGATAAGGGACACATTTCAAAAATCAAACTTAATGCACAAAACATCCTCCCTAAAAAATAGACATAAATTACATCCATATTTTCAAATACCGCAATTTTCTTTCCTAAAATACTCCTCTGCTTCATTGCTGAACGTTGGTTCTTTATATGTGGATGTTATTCTCAGAACCATAATTAAAATTTGCACCCATTAATTATAAATCTTTATAACGCAATAGCTTTTTGTAGAAACGACAGATTAACAAATCGTTTTCATCATTAAATTACAAAATTTATTATCTTTCTAATGAGTGGAATTATGCATATGTAAAAACAATGACATACTAAGTTATTCGCGGATCCAACTCCGCGTTGAGTTGGCTGGGGGTCTACAGGGGTAGCGCGCAGCTGTCCAAAGGTGGGGTTTGGGGCGGAGCCCCAATTTTTTTCATAAATTGATGTTTTTCAAATTTTCAGCAATTGTATGGTATGATTGCAGACAATTCAGCAATTATATGCAATAATTGCAGAAAAGTCTACAATTATATGGTATAATTGCACTTTCCGGTGATTACTTGAAATAATTACAGACTTTTCTGCAATAATTCGATATAATTGCATAAAATTATACAATTATATGGAATAATTGTAGAAAAGTCTGCGATTATTCCAATTAATTTCATAAAAGTGTGCAATTATATAGAATAATTGCTGACAATTGAAGAAATTTGATGATTATTTCATATAATTGCAGAAAATGGCAAGTATACGGAATCATTGCAGAAAAGTATGCAATTATGCGGAATAATAATAGAAAAGTCTACAGTTATTACATATAATTGCATAAAAGTAAGCAATTATTCCATATTGTTTTATAAAAGTCTACAATTACATGGAATAATTGCTGACATTTGAAGAAAACTTGATGATTATTTCATATAATTGTAGAAAATGGAAAGTATAGAGATTAATTGTAAAAAAGTCATCAATTATATGGAATAACAACAGAGAAGTCTGTAATTATTCCATATAATTGCATAAAAGTCTGTAATTATTCCATATAATTGCATAAAAGTTTGCAAGTGTATGGAATAATTGCTGACATTTGAAGAAAAATTGATGTTTTTCAAAAATTGCAGAATTCTCTGTAAATATATGGAATAATTGCAGCATTATTGCAAATATGATTTTTTTTTTGTATCAACAATGGATTTAATTTTTTAAACAGTGTAAAATTTATGATTTTTTGGTGAAAACGGCATGTCGATCCGATGTTTCTACAGAAAGTTATGCACGTTTGAAATGCTAAAAATGTAAAGGGTGTTTGGGTCTTTTGGCGCCGGTGGATTTGAAAATAGGGACTAGAAATGTAAGTTTATTTTGGAGAGGATGTTTCCTCTATTTTGAAAGTTAATAAGTATATGTGCCAAACTATCGCTTAAATATATATAGGAAAAGGGATTTATATTTCAATTCTGCTAAAACTATTCGAAAATATTTCAAAGTTGGCTTATTTTCAAATAAGCTATATACACAAAAATCTCTTTTCAAAAATATTTCTTGAATCTTATTTATTAAACACAAGCTTTACAAAATAAATTACTTTCTGAAAATATTATTAAAACCTTTCAATTTTGCAAACTCATTAAATAAACTAACTCTGAATCAATAAATATATAAAAGGGGAATAACTTTCAAAACTCTTAAAAATGGATTTTTATAACCAAAAAACCCTTTTTTAAATTTTCTTTTAATCCTTATATTTAAATATTCAATTTACAAAAGAATTTCTCTTTCAGAGATTTTATTAAAAATCCCTTATTTACACTTCTAAAAATTCCATATATTTCAAATGTATTGAAAAATATCTATTTTTATTATTTTCAAATAAACTTTTATATCTAAACAACTTTCGAAAAATAATTTTAGTTTTCCGACCACTTTTATTTATTTGTTGATGTACTTCAATTTAATTTTAAAACACCAAAAGTAATTTATCAAAGCTTTCAAAAATATTTAAAAAAGAACCACAAAATCATTCGAAAAAATACCAGTTATGAAGCAAAATTCTCTAAAATTATAAAATAACCATCAGTAGAAATTTTGTCGTTCGACTCAAATCGAATTCCGGTCATCAATAAATGCACACATAACGAATGAAACTTCATGATCCATCTTGACCAAAAGTTCTAATAGAAATAAATACTCTCAACTGAATGACCCTAAGAGATGTAAAATAAATAAATCAAAATGAAATCGAACAACATCTCCTTTGCGTTTTGGACAATCCAACGTATCCAAAATCTCATTATCAAATCCAAATCACATCCAATACCAAAGACAACCAATTCAGTGAATATCTCTAACAATATTTTATTCAAAAAATTCACTCAATATTACCAATCAATGCAATATAATCGGAATAAGTTAATATTATATATATATATATGTATGTATGTATGTATATATGTATATATGTATATATGGATGTGCCAGTGTAAAACTCTCCTTAACCGTTTGCTTTTCCAAACTTCCACTGTAACAACTCAAGCCCCGAATCCTACTGCCACTATAATTCGCCACAACCATGTCAACATCTCCGCCATTGGCACAAACAACCTCTGTGCTATCGCTTGTAACTAAGCTCAATGCCTTCGCTTTTTCTCCATGTCGCAGTCAATAACCCCAAGTTGTAATCAATGCTCGCATACACGCATGCCTTCATTGTTTTTTCCAGCTCGTGGCCATACTGACGCCGCCCCAAAGATCTTGACGATCTCCAGGTCGCAGCCACGACTCGCTCGCGCTTCCAGGCAACGCACGACCACTCGTTAGCCTGCTCCAACCACCTCATTCTCACCGCCTCCCCCATGCCGACGTCTACCACAATTCGCCTTTTTTTATGCATAGTGATTTCGGTAACTAAGGCACAAATCGATTTTTTCCATTTATTTTGGGGTTAGGGTAAAATATGCGAAGATGCATATGGATTTGAAAGTAGAGTGAAATGGTGGGTCGGGTTTTTTTTTGGAAATGAGGAAAAGAAGTGGAGTGAAATTTTAATGGGCATGCTTAAGCTAATTGATTTTTACCTAATTATGTTTCATTTCCTTTTCATTTAACAACCCATTCAATTAATTTGCAAATTTATTGCATTCTTGTTTTTAGTTGACCAATGCCTCATTTTGCAAATTAATAATAGAACAGTTTCGTTCAATTAAATGCCCACTTATTTCTGTCTAATCATTCATTGTATTATTACTAATTAAATTCATTTTTCAACTATTATAATCATACCACAATTATTTACACTCTAAAAATATTATATCTTTAATTAAAACATTTTTATTCAATTCATTAAATTATCCAAAAAGAATTTATTAATTTAATTCAGTTTATTAAATAAAAATCTTATATTAATAGAATTTAATTAACTAAGCATGTATTTTCAAAATATTAATTATCAATTATTGAATTCAAGCAATTTTATTTCTAGTTAAATCTATTTATTTTATGGCGTAGAAATTAGGATTAATACATCTAGCTCCATTATTAGTCGTGGTTTCAACAATCTTCAATTCACTATCTTTCATTTTTGCAACATAAGCATGACCGATTAGACAATTAGGAAGATCGTGATTATGAAGTCCATTTTTTACCATAAGTATCAACTTTTCATCAATTCGACAAGTAGCACTTAACACATACGGACAACTGCATTTCTTACTTTTTGTTCTTATTCGCTTTTGTTAAGTTTTCGGTGCAAAATTCTTTGGTTTGTGGCTGCAATATTCACTACTCCGTTACATATTAGTACCATCCATGATCCCCTTTCGTTGTTGTTTACATTTCGAACGTAGTTCTTCTAGTCATAATAAAACAGTTTACACTTAGCCTACATTCCATGCACCAACCTCGTACTTCCTCGTTCTAGTCAAAAATTTGCATTGCTTATGAACATATTAGTTAATATTTTATACTTAGTATAAATGAAATTTAATTACTTATAATTCAGAAATGAAATGAAAGTGTAACGACCCGTATTTTACGTGTCGATAAATCGTAAAATAGATGCTATTAAGTCGTTAGTGTTGATAAGTCATGAAGGAGTTTAAGTCGCGTGGAAGTTAACTCGTGTGGTGTTTAAGTCGTAGGAAGCTTGGGTCGTTTGGGAGTTAGGTTGGGTGGAGCGACTTAAGGTGGTAGGCGAGTTAGTAGGTTAGAAGGCTCACGGGTTAACTGAGTTGGCGACTTAAGACAGTGGACGGGTTAAGGATTTAACGACCTATAGGTTTGAGCGACTTAAGGGGGTTAACGACCTAGGATAGTTAGAGGCTTAAGGGTTTAGGTCGTAAGTCGTTTGGAACGACTTAACGGGATAGCGACCTAGTGGTTAGCGGCTTAACAGGGTTAGCGGGTTAACAATCTAAGGGATAAGTCGTTCAAACGACATAAGGAGGAAGGCTTAGGTTGTGAGACTTTGTGTGCTGGGTTAGGTCGTTAGACGACTTAAGGAAGTTAGGTTGCTTACATGTAGGGTCGAGCCTGTGTTGAGTCGCGCATATGTTGAGTCGTGGGCTTGTTAGGTCGTTTGACTCGAGTCTGTAGTCCACATGAGTGTAAGGTCGTTAAGTCGCGCGTGTTTAGGTCGTTAAGTCGGCCATGTTTGTTAGGTCGTAAGGTTGGTTAAGTCGGCCGTGTTTGTTAGGTCATAAGGTTGGTTAAGTCGGTCGTGTTTGTTAGGTCGTAAGGTTGGTTGAGTTGGCTGTGTAGTTGGGTCGTTAGGTCGCTAGGAGGCCTATGTCGCTATGTCGCATCTGGTTAGGTCGTTGAGTCATGTGGGGGCATAAGTCGTAAGTCGTTGGGCTTTTAGGTCGTGGGCGGCTCAGTGGCCGACTCAGGGAAAATCTGCCTATAAATAGAGGGCTTTGGTTCACTTTTTGGCACCGGATTTTGAAGCACCGAAGTGCTGCCATTTTGAGAGCTCGACTACAACACTTCTTCACTTCTTTTCTCCACTCTAATCTAGTGATTCCTTCCATCTAAATTGAAGATCAAATCGAAGATCCAAGAGCCAAAGTTGAAGATCTCCATCCATTGAAGAGAGATTTCATCGTTTGAAGTGAAGCTTTGGAGGATCAAGCTTGATTCCTTGCTGTCCAGATCTGAAGTTGGTTGTTTTTGAGGTGTTTAGGCGATTCGGTGAGTGGTAGTTATCTCTCACACGGACCCAAAGGAGTATATTGGATCGCTGGCTTGTTTATGTGTTAAAGATAGTGATTTCGTGCATTTTCTTAAGTCCGCATGTAGATCTATGGTTAATGATGATTCAACACCTATTTTACTACATGTTCACTTATGCAAGTTTATTCATCAAGTTGTAGAGATATTGTTCATAATTCATGCTTGTTAGAATGCATGTTAGATTTGGACTCTTTATTTACGAAATTGCCATTATTGTTGTAATTGTTTATTTAGATCTTGTTTGAATGATTGATTACTTGGATTAATGTTTGATTTGATTGATTAGTTGATTGATAACTTGATTTGGACAAGTTGGTCGAAGATGATTCAAAAGCTAAGTGGAAAGGCCCTTGAATAAGGAAAGCTGCCTGTGGCATATGAAGCGGATGTGGAAGCTCATATGGATAGATTTGTTGAGATGGGACTTTGCCATGATGCGATGGGGCAAACCATGATGTTGAGATGGGGCTTTACTATGATGCGTTGAAGCAAAGCATAATGTGTGAAAGCCTTGGTTTAGTCCATACGGGATCATCCCAAGCATGTTGATAACTCGGTGATGCGGTCCGAGTTTGTGGATAATGGTTAGCTTGAGAGCGCTTGAGCTAGTATGAGAATAGTCGTCGAGGAGGATGACTAGGAGGCTTGGATCTTATCGTTATTGAAGGTTCTAGCACGCTCAAAGCAAGAGTACGCTGGGACGGGTCACGATGACGTTCCAGACACGGGTCACGATGACGTGTTAGTACTCTGGGCAGATGCGATAGTCCTAGGCACGGGTCATGACGACGTGCGGAGTTATGTCTAGAACCGGGGTTGCCATTAGCCCTTGATGGACGGTTGAAAGAAGGTGCCGGTCATTCAATTAACGGTGATATCGAGGCAATGATAACAGTGATAGCCAGAGTCATGGATGTTTGGTTGTATCGTCATTCGGACTCAAGAGCGGTGTTTTCGAAGTGCTTATCTGATCTTGGTTTAGGCCTTGGGGGTTTGTACCTGGAAAACATCGACCTTGACTCGAGTGATAATTACTTTACGTTAAATGTCTGCTTTGTTATGCTCGTTTCTGCTTACTGTGTCTGGGGGCTATCACTGTAGAATGAGGTGTAGTGGGATGGTTGAGTTCCTATTCCTTTACCCTTTATGCTCTTTTGGTATGTTTGATAGTTGATTTACTGCTCACTAAGACTGTTGTCTGACTCAAGGTTTTATGTTCAACTCTTATTACCTTGGGCTGTTCATCCATGTTGGGATGGGCAGACTAGGTAGCAGGTGACATGTGCTGTTCTTGGCTACCAACGCTATTGATGACGAAGACGAGCTGGAGGCTTTTGCATATTGTTTTCTTACTATATATACTGGATGTTCCGCTGTTTGTATATTCTCTGAGTGATATGTAGTGAGGCTTGATGTATTGACTTTGTTGATTGTTGTATCAAACTATTAGAGTTTATATGATGAGATTCTGTTATAAGGAGCTTCACTATGTATATTTTCTATTGTATTTTGTCCATGCGCTGTGAGTAATACGATAGATTCCGCTGTTTAATCTTACCTTGACTATCGTCCATGGCTGCCTGGCACGCCTTTCAGCGCACTATCTCCTTGTTTTGGTGCGGGAGTCATGGGCGGTTGTCACATTTGGTATCAGAGCTTTGGTTAATCGATTTTAGCCAACGCTCGCTGACGTAACTACGTATGAGAGACGTAATTGTATTTTGATGGATGATTACTATATATAATATAGTAGTTTAGAAGGATTTGAACTCCTTATGTAGTTGTTTCTCAAGGTGTTCTAAATCATTCCTTTTTGTAGATATTAAGGATGAGTCGAAGTGAGAGACAGGCTGCTAGGGAAAGCCGTGCTGTTGGCGGAGCTACTGACTATGCTGCAATGTTCGAAGCTATGATGACTTCGATCATGAGAAGGATACCAACTTCAGGACCATCAGTAGATGTTGGAGTTCAAGTTCAAGCTCCAAGACCAGTGGATTTTGCTAAGTTGTGCAAGGACTATACTGCTCTTGGAGGAAAGGTTTTCTTGGGAACAGAGTCAACCATTGAAGTCCAAAGATGGATAGATGCTTGTCGAAGGATTTTTGGTGATTTGGGAATTGAGGATGCAACTAAGAGGAAGCTTGCATCAAGGCAGCTTCAAGGGAGAGCTTCGGATTGGTGGAACTCTATCACCATTGATACTCCAGAGGAAGAGATTACTTGGGAGCAATTCCAAGTCAGATTTGAGGCTAAGTTCATTTCTACAGCTCAGAAATCTGTTTTGTTTAAGAAGTTTGTGGAACTCAAGCAAGATGGAAGATCAGTTCTTGAATATGTTTCTGAGTTTGAAGCTTTGTACAAGTATGCCAGATCGTATATTGAATCTTCCTACCAGAAGAAAGAAAAGTTTGTGACAGGCTTGGATAGTTATCTTGGAAGACAGTTGGTGGATCATCTGGACGATCCATTTGAGAAGCTTGTGGAGAAAGCTCTCAGGCATGAGAATCTGTTTCCTAAGGAAGGATCTGTTGTTGTTGTGACCAAGGAAGAGTCCAAACCACAGCAGGGTGGAAACAAGAAGAGGAAGCAGCAGCAGCAGAAAGGTAAGGATGGCCAGAAGAAGCCGAAGGGCGAAGTGATCTGCTACAATTGTCGGTAGAAGGGTCATTTCTTTAGGGATTGCAAGAATCCAAAGGTGCAGTTGAAGTGCCACAACTGTGATAAGCTGGGGCATATCAGGAAGGATTGTCCGGAACCGAGGAAAGATAAGCAGATTGTGCAAGCTTATGCTTTGGGGGCTGTTCCATCATCTTTGAAAGCTCCTACTGCTGAAGAGAAGGGGAAGAGTGTGGTGGTTCAAGGTACTCTTTCCATTTGTGGTGTTCCAGTTAGAGTATTGTTTGATACTGGAGCGTCGCATTCTTTTGTTTGTAGTGAATTTGTAGACCGGTTGGGTTTGGAACCGGATATTGTTGATAGACCATTGGTTGTGACTAATCCAGTTGGGGGTTCGTCTTGTTTATGTATGATATGCCGTGGTCTAGTTGTGTCGAGTCATGATTGCTCTTTTGTTTGTGATTGCTTTGTTTTGAACTTTGCGGGGTTCGGAATTATTTTGGGTATGGACTGGCTCAGGAAGTATGCGGCAAGGATTGATTGTGAGAGCCTGGAGGTGACAGTCGAGAATGTGGAGGGGCGAAAGGTTGTGATACGATATAAGCATGAGGAAGGCGTCTTCATGAGCTTCATGTATTCGCTGGTTGTTCCACGGGATGGACTGTCATCGGTGCCTATTGTGAATGGATTTGAGGATGTCTTTGACGAGGCAAAGGATTACCGCCGCATAGGGAGATCGAGTTTCGTATCGATCTAGTTGAGGGAGCCAGACCTGTTGTGATGCCTCTTAGGCGAATGGCGCCTAGGGAGCAGCAAGAGTTGAAGGTGCAAGTTGATGACCTTTTACGGAAAGGATTCATTCGGCGTAGTGTGTCCGAATGGGGTGCACCAGTTGTGTTCGCAACCAAAGCGGATGGATCGTTGAGGTTGTGTGTGGATTATCATGAGCTGAATAAAGTGACTAAGAAGAACAAGTATCCATTGCCGAGAATAGATGACTTGTTTGATCAGCTTCACGAAGCTAGGGTGTTTTCTCAGATGGATTTAGCAATGGGATTTCACCAGTTGAGAGTGCCTAAGGATAGTGTGCCGAAGACTGCTTTTAGGACATCATTCGGTTTTTATGAGTGGCTGGTAATGCCGTTTGGATTGACCAATGCACCAGCATATTTTGTGGATCTTATGAATAGAGTATTCAGGGATCAGTTGAACAAGTTCGTACTTGTGTTCGTGGATGATATTATGATTTATTCCAGAACTGAAGAAGAGCACAAGACACACTTGCGGATTGTTTTGGAAATCTTGCGGAAACATCAGCTGAGGGCTAAGTTTTCGAAGTGTCACTTCTGGAAGAGTGAAGTGAGGTTCTTAGGTCATGTTATCTCTGGAAATGGAATAGCGGTTGATCCCGCTAAGGTGGCAGCAATCCAGGATTGGGTTAGGCCTAAGAATGCATCTGATGTGAGAAGTTTTCTTGGATTAGCAGGATATTACCGTCGGTTTATCAAAGACTTTTCCAAGATAGCTGCACCGTTAACAGGATTGACGAAAAAGAATCAGGCATTCAGATGGGATGATAAGTGTGAGCAAGCTTTCGTAATCCTGAAAGAGCGACTGACAAGTGCTCCTGTTTTGACTATTCCAAGTGGGAATGATGAGATGGTGGTTTACACCGATGCATGTAGTACTGGACTTGGAGCAGTGCTAATGCAAAAGGATAAAGTTATTGCGTATGCGAGTCGACAATTGAAGCCGCATGAAAGGAATTATCCGACTCATGATTTGGAGTTAGCGGCAATTGTATTTTCTTTGAAGATATGGAGACATTACCTATTGGGAGTTCGATTCGAGTTGTTTACAGATCATAAGTCGTTGAAGTATCTGTTCTCCTAAAAGGATTTGAATCTTCGACAGCAACGGTGGCTAGAGTTTTTAGCATCATATGATTTTGGTATAGCCTATATTCCGGGAAAAGGTAACGCAGTGGCTGATGTGTTAAGTCGAAGACATGCAGGATTGGGAGCCATGTTTTCGGAATGGAGGAGTCTTGAGTATTTGGCTGGATTTGATTTCAGGCCTAAATGTGAATTGGAACCTGAAGTGTTGGCAAACTTATCGATAAGACCTACTCTAGTGGAAAGAATTGGCGAGAGCCAAAAGCGAGACGATAAGCTTGTCAAGATTATCCATGATTTGGAATGTGGATTGGACCCAGAGAAGGATAAAGGATTTGAAGTCGATCGAGAGGGTTGGCTTCGGAAGCAAGGATGATTAGTTGTTCCCGATATAGATGGATTGAGAGATGAAGTTCTGAGGGAAAGTCATCACTCGAAGTTGACAATTCATCCTGGTGGAAATAAGATGTATCGGGATATGAAAAGGACTTACTACTGGGAAGGTATGAAGAAGGATGTTGGAAATTTTATTTCCAACTGTATGAATTGCCAGTTGGTAAAAGCCGAACAGAAGAAGCCAAGTGGATTGCTTCAGCCATTAGAGGTTCCTACATGGAAGTGGGAGCAGATATCGATGGATTTTATCGATGGCCTACCTAGAACCAGGGCGGGAAATGAAGGGATTTGGGTCATTGTAGATCGTTTGACTAAGAGTGCAAGATTCATTCCTGTTCGATCAACTAGGACTGCATCGAAGTTGGCTGAGCTTTATGTTAAGTGGATAGTTCGATTCCATGGTATTTCGAAGACTATAGTGAGCGATCGAGATCCATTGTTCACTAGTGTATTTTGGAAGAGCTTCCAGGAAGTTTTGGGAACCAAGTTGTGTTTGAGTACAGCTTATCACCCCCAAACAGATGGTCAGACCGAGAGAGTCAACCGAGTTTTGGAAGATCTCCTGAGAGCTTGTGATTTAGATTTCGGAGGATCATGGGAAGACCATCTTCATTTGGTGGAATTTGCGTATAATAACAGTTACCAGTCAAGTATTGGTATGGCACCGTATGAAGCACTGTATGGAAGACCGTGTAACTCTCCGACATGTTGGTTAGAAACTGGAGAAAAGTTGATACTTGGGCCAGAAATGATTCGACAGACTTCGGATTGTATAGAGATTATTCGGCGACGAATGAACGCAGACCAAGATCGTTAGAAAAGTTATGCCGATAAGCGTCGTAAGGATTCGGAATTCGACGTAGGTGATATGGTTTTCGTGAAGATTTCTCCACTGAAGAATGTTATTCGATTCGGGAAGAAAGGAAAATTGACTCCGAGATTTGTTGGACCATTCTCGATTATCGAGCGAATTGGAAAGCTCGCCTATAGATTGGAGTTACCAGAAAAGATGGCGGGTGTGCACAATGTTTTTCATGTATCTTATCTACGGAAGTATGTGCATGACCCAAGTACAGTTGTTTCTGCTGATAGCTATGAAGACTTGGAGGTTGATCCAGTTGTTACGAGACCTCGTAAGTCGCTTCGTGTTGTGGAAACTGACACGAAAAAGCTTAGGAGGAAGACAATTACGTTGCTCAAGGTACAATGGAGTGATGATGTTAACGACTGTACGTGGGAGGAGGAAGAGAGGATGAAGGCAGCTCATCCTGAACTCTTCGAGGTATGGCCCTAAGGTGTCGTGACATCTCATGAATTTGTAGCTTGTTCTAAGTCTTAGAATTCTGCATGCTAGGCTAGTAATTGGATGCATGGTTTGTTGATTGCTATGGATGGTAGGCATGCAGAATAATTTTGATTGCTCTTGTTTGTTTGGAATTTCGGGGGCGAAATTCCTAAGGGGGGGAGAATGTAACGACCCGTATTTTACGTGTCGATAAATCGTAAAATAGATGCTATTAAGTCGTTAGTGTTGATAAGTCGTGAAGGAGTTTAAGTCGCGTGGAAGTTAACTCGTGTGGTGTTTAAGTCGTAGGAAGCTTGGGTCGTTTGGGAGTTAGGTTGGGTGGAGCGACTTAAGGTGGTAGGCGAGTTAGTAGGTTAGAAGGCTCACGGGTTAACTGAGTTGGCGACTTCAGACAGTGGACGGGTTAAGGATTTAACGACCTATAGGTTTGAGCGACTTAAGGGGGTTAACGACCTAGGATAGTTAGAGGCTTAAGGGTTTAGGTCGTAAGTCGTTTGGAACGACTTAACGGGATAGCGACCTAGTGGTTAGCGGCTTAACAGGGTTAGCGGGTTAACAATCTAAGGGATAAGTCGTTCAAACGACATAAGGAGGAAGGCTTAGGTTGTGAGACTCTGTGTGCTGGGTTAGGTCGTTAGACGACTTAAGGAAGTTAGGTTGCTTACATGTAGGGTCGAGCCTGTGTTGAGTCGCGCATAGGTTGAGTCGTGGGCTTGTTAAGTCGTTTGACTCGAGTCTGTAGGCCACATGAGTGTAAGGTCGTTAAGTCGCGCGTGTTTAGGTCGTTAAGTCGGCCGTGTTTGTTAGGTCGTAAGGTTGGTTAAGTCGGCCGTGTTTGTTAGGTCGTAAGGTTGGTTAAGTCGGCCGTGTTTGTTAGGTCGTAAGGTTGGTTGAGTCGGCTGTGTAGTTGGGTCGTTAGGTCGCTAGGAGGCCTATGTCGCATCTGGTTAGGTCGTTGAGTCGTGTGGGGGCATAAGTCGTAAGTCGTTGGGCTTTTAGGTCGTGGGCGACTCATGGGGGCGGCCGACTCAGGGAAAATATGCCTATAAATAGAGGGTTTTGGTTCACTTTTTGGCACCGGATTTTGAAGCAACGAAGTGCTGCCATTTTGAGAGCTCGACTACAACACTTCTTCACTTCTTTTCTCCACTCTAATCTAGTGATTCCTTCCATCTAAATTGAAGATCAAATCGAAGATCCAAGAGCCAAAGTTGAAGATCTCCATCCATTGAAGAGAGATTTCATCGTTTGAAGCGAAGCTTTGGAGGATCAAGCTTGATTCCTTGCTATCCAGATCTGAAGTTGGTTGTTTTTGAGGTGTTTAGGCGATTCGGTGAGTGGTAGTTATCTCTCACATGGACCCAAAGGAGTATATTGGTGTAACAACCCGCATATTTAACGATTTTATATTTAAATGTTTGATTTAAATATAGCGTCGTTATTCGGATTTTGGGGTCCGAAATGTTACTTTCTGCAAATGGCTGAATTGGAGCTCGAAACCATTTCCATTGAGTCCAAAATGGCGTTTGCGACCTTTTTGAGTATAATCTTTGATATGTTTGGAGTTTGTGAGATTTTGGCTACTTTTCCTATTGGGTTTGGGATTGGGTTCAGCCCACTTGCTCACTTAACCCCTAGCTCAACCCTTCTCTTCATTTCATCTTCATTTCATTTTATTTCTCAAACTAAAAACTGAAATGGGGGAAAGGAAAGAGAAATAGAAATTAGCAAGCCCTAGTTTCTCCTTTGTAGCTTGATTCTTGCTCCAAAATCAAAGAGAATCCATTGGTAAGTTCATCTCCACCTTCTCCATCTTTTCTCCTCTTCAATTTCAGTAATTTTCTAACCTTAACTTAGGAAATACTTGCTTTTGATTCTAGATTGAAGCTTGTAGTGTTGAAGTGGAGTGTAGTTGGTTGATCCCTTGCAATTGTGCTTCTTCATCTTCTTTGTTTTGTGTAAAAAGGTGAGTTTTGAACTCACATCTACTTCTCTTGATTTCATTGATGTTAGGTATGAATTCCTAACACCTTGTTCATATGCACTTGCAATTGGTTTGGGTTGAATTGGGGAATATTCCAATTTTTAGTGTTTTGGGTTCAAATCTTTGAAATCCTAACTTTGATGTTTTAATCATGTTTTGGTGATGCATCGAGGAACATATAGGGCCGGGTTGTCGATTGGCATAAGCCCTTAGAGCCAATGTTCGTCCGATTGCATTTTGGGAGAGTTTGCTCTTCATTTGAATAAGGCTGAAAAACAGCCCAGGCATGATTCAGTCGACTGAAAACTCTGTTCAGTCGACTGAACCTGAAACCTGAGAGTTTCCAGGCATGATTCAGTCGACTGAAAAACTCTGCACAGTCGACTGAACCTAGAAACAGAAAGTTTCCTGAACCTGGAAAATTTTCCAGGTATAGGGTCAGTCGACTGAAAACTCTGTTCAGTCGACTGAACCTGCTGTTTCAGCCCACTTTGCCTTTTGGGATTGAATTTTCAATTTGAATCGATTCATGATGATCCTATGTATGATTATCAATTGTTTTGACTTTGATGGTTCCTTTTAATTTTAATCCACGGGTTTTTATAAAATAATCTCTCGAATCGCATTTAAAAGTTCGTTTCTCTAATTTATAAATTCTATTTAAAACACACACACTTTCGCACTTCGAACGAAGTGGAAGGGTGATTAAATGGTTGGGCAAAACACGGACCATGAATCTGTGCGTTTATCTTTCCGATTAATCCTCGACCTATTCGATTGATTGTTTTGACCTTCGGGTTTGGTTTATCGATGATATGAGGTAAACTTTGTACTGCTTTGAGTGTGAAATGGACTGACGGATAGTAAACCGTTTAGTGCGAACGAGTGGTTATGGGACATACGTTAACACTTTTCGGATTCCTTTTTGAGAGTTGTGACACATTCCGCCAGTTAGTGGTGTCCAGTACTGGGTCTTCGACCTTCACCACTACGGTTTGTTGCCTCTGGGATAGTGTCTTCGGGCTGTCTCCCTAGGTTTGTTGCCTTCGGGTATGTTGCCTTCGGGTGTGTGCCTTCGGGTTTGTTGCCCTATATAGTTTCGCTCTGATGTTGGCCTTATGTGCCGCATGGGTGATACTTGGGTTTGGAGTCTTCGGGCTCATGGATCCTTGTTTGTACAGTGCTGAGCTCGAGCAAATTTTATGATGTTTCATTGATATGTATATTCCCTTGGTATCGCCCTTCGGTATTGGTCTTTTTGAGCCGCATGGAGTATAGCGTTTACCTTGTGGAACTTGTATACCTTATTGGTATTTGTTGTTTGCCTATTGGCTTGTTTTGGGATATTTGTATCCTTTGTTTCTATATGTTGTCGATGGTATGAGGCTTGTTCTATATGATTCATCTCTTGTTGATGATTGTGTTATCTCCCCTAGAGATATTTATTATACTGTATGACCTTGCAGGTTTATTAGTGTTCAGTTTATCTAACTGATTTGTTATCTAGACTGACCCGTGTATTTTGTATTCGGGTCAGACCGAGATGTTTCAGGTTAGGTGCTTTTGGGGACTTAGCCTATTTTGCTTCCGCATGGACTATTCGCTAGCTTCATTTTGTTATAGCATCTTTTGTAGTCCTCATCTGTTATAACTTTGATTTATACTCTTTCGTCTCGTCTGTATATTGTGGTCTCCTGTACCACTTGACTCGTATTATTTTGTATACTCTGTGGTGTATCTGTGTATGTGTATATTATGATCGACTGTTCTGTGATGTATATTACATTTGAGTTGTTATATTTTCTTCTGATAGATCCTATAGCCATTGTAGTTTTGCTTTAAATATTTATTGAATAGGTCGAATTTTAATGTGTTTCTACTTTTCGACATATTTAGTGAATAGTTAAGGTAAGATTGCACATGGTCGCTTCCATTATACTCTGTTGTCCGCGTTAGCCGACAGTATTATCTATGTAATACTCTTTGTTAACGAGGCTCTCGGAGTGGGGCGCCACAATTGGATCAGTGGCTTGTTTATGTGTTAAAGATAGTGATTTCGTGCATTTTCTTAAGTCTGCATGTAGATCTATGGTTAATGATGATTCAACACCTATTTTACTACATGTTCACTTATGCAAGTTTATTCATCAAGTTGTAGAGATATTGTTCATAATTCATGCTTGTTAGAATGCATGTTAGATTTGGACTCTTCATTTACGAAATTGCCATTATTGTTGTAATTGTTTATTTAGATCTTGTTTGAATGATTGATTACTTGGATTAATGTTTGATTTGATTGATTAGTTGATTGATAACTTGATTTGGACAAGTTGGTCGAAGATGATTCAAAAGCTAAGTGGAAAGGCTCTTGAATAAGGAAAGCTGCCTGTGGCATATGAAGCGGATGTGGAAGCTCATATGGATAGATTTGTTGAGATGGGACTTTGCCATGATGCGATGGGGCAAACCATGATGTTGAGATGGGGCTTTGCTATGATGCATTGAAGCAAAGCATAATGTGTGAAAGCCTTGGTTTAGTCCATACGGGATCATCCCAAGCATGTTGATAACTCGGTGATGCGGTCCGAGTTTGTGGATAATGGTTAGCTTGAGAGCGCTTGAGCTAGTATGAGAATAGTCGTCGAGGAGGATGACTAGGAGGCTTGGATCTTATCGTTATTGAAGGTTCTAGCATGATCAAAGCAAGAGTACGTTGGGACGGGTCACGATGACGTTCCAGACACGGGTCACGATGACGTGTTAGTACTCTGGGCAGATGCGATAGTCCTAGGCACGGGTCATGACGACGTGCGGAGTTATGTCTAGAACCGGGGTTGCCATTAGCCCTTGACGGATGGCTGAAAGAAGGTACCGGTCATTCAATTAACGGTGATATCGAGACAATGATAACAGTGATAGCCAGAGTCATGGATGTTTGGTTGTATCGTCATTCGGACTCAAGAGCGGTGTTTTCGGAGTGCTTATCTGATCTTGGTTTAGGCCTTGGGGGTTTGTACTTGGAAAACATCGACCTTGACTCGAGTGATAATTACTTTACGTTAAATGTCTGCTTTGTTATGCTCGTTTCTGCTTACTGTGTTTGGGGGCTATCACTGTAGAATGAGGTGGAGTGGGATGGTTGAGTTCCTATTCCTTTACCCTTTATGCTCTTTTGGTATGTTTGATAGTTGATTTACTGCTCACTAAGACTGTTGTCTGACTCAAGGTTTTATGTTCAACTCTTATTACCTTGGGCTGTTCATCCATGTTGGGATGGGCAGACTAGGTAGCAGGTGACATGTGCTGTTCTTGGCTACCAACGCTATTGATGACGAAGACGAGCTGGAGGCTTTTGCATATTGTTTTCTTACTATATATACTGGATGTTCCGCTGTTTGTATATTCTCTGAGTGATATGTAGTGAGGCTTGATGTATTGACTTTGTTGATTGTTGTATCAAACTATTATAGTTTATATGATGAGATTCTGTTATAAGGAGCTTCACTGTGTATATTTTCTATTGTATTTTGTCCATGCGCTGTGAGTAATACGATAGATTCCGCTGTTTAATCTTACCTTGACTATCGTCCGTGGCTGTCTGGCACGCCTTTCAGCGCACTATCTCCTTGTTTTGGTGCGGGAGTCATGGGCGGTTGTCACAGAAAGTAATCATACCCTATTAGTTGTGAAATATTCAATTAAATCTGGAAATTCAACATGGTCTTCATTATTCTCATCTTCTTCGACATCATTATCATCATCTTCTTCATTTTCTTTGAACTCATCTTCTTTTCGAAGAAAATCATTATTAAATTGTTCACCACTCTACAATGGAGTTAAAACAATAAAATAAAAAATAAATCGAAGTAATCAGGAGAATAATTGTTAAAATCGGCAAACAAATAGCGTTAAATTGTAAAAAAAAAAGGCCAACAAGCATTGTGTTTTGACAAAAGATTCGACAGCACCTTACCGTTTTTTACTTTATAACACAAGCAACCCCAAATTTCAAGATCGAAAAAGCAAGAAAGTCTACCACAATAAAAAACGGCCAATCCCAAACGTGTTTTGATAAAAATTTCGGTAGTGCCTTATCATTTTTACATTATATCCCACGCACCTCCAAAATTCAAAACCGACAAAGACGTGAATGGACAAAGCATGAACGTCTTTGTTTATAAAAAACGTCCGAGATTTACCATTTAATATTAACAAATACGGCCCGTCATTATCGATTTTCATCACTATCGTTCAACCAGCGTCACTTTAATAATACGATTTAGAACGTACCGTTTTCCAACATGAAAACTTCTTATCTAAGGGGTCATCTATGATGATCGAGTAAGCTCCCACGTGTTTCAATTATTTTGTCTGATTCAGTTTTTAAATTAACTCTTCTTTGAAACCAGTCATCTCCATTAAAAATTAGGGTTTAGATTTGGAGAGATTAGAAAAAATTAAGGATGAATTTCGTATTGTATTGCTAGTAATTTGTTTATGAGGCTTAATCTATTATGTACCCCTTCTAACAATTTTTTTAAAAAATAGTCCTCCGCTTATCCAAAAGTGGGGTCCCTTTAACAATCCCCTACCATAAAGTGTACTAACATATCATGGTTAATTAATAATTTTTTTCATGTCAATTGCCATTCTCAGTTTTGTGTGTAAATTCTCATACTACTTTCAACCTATTACAAATCAAAGCTGTATTTGCAAAATATTTGACAATCTCAATGTTTATAGTATAAGTTCATTAATATATCATATATTTATTATCCAAAATTCACATATACAGCAGTGAATAATAATTTTAAAATTTCGATTTATTTACCTTTTATTATTTGTTTACAACTTTTCATGTTGTACTATTGAATATTCTTCGCAGTAGTCAACATTATTGTCATTCTCGAGCATTGAACTTCTCCTTCAATAAATTTGCAACTATTTTGTATGTTAGATTTCGGTTTTGAGATTAACTGAGGGCTCAAGATTGAGTTGTGGTGATTGTTTGAACGAATTGGTATTGAAGGTCAACCGAGGGCTCAAGATTGAGTTGTGGTGATTGTTTGAACGAATTGGTATTGAAGGTCAATTGAGGTCCATAGAAGATTAATGGAGGCGCAATCGAAGCATGATTTGAAAACGTGATTTGGTGGACGAAAGATTAAGTAGATAAAATTGTTTGATTGATTTTGGATGTTATTTTTATTTTTGTGTAACGACGAAACATGATTTGAAAGTGTTTATTGCACAGTTGGAGGGTAGTGTGGTGTTGAATTGTTTAAAATATGGATGTTTGTTGTAAATGAAAATTAAGAGGAACTTGGACCTTATCTTTTTTATTACAAGGACGTAGGCTAAATTTTCTCAATAATAATTACATCATACATCTCAAATGAGCCAATGTAAGTTCTAAGTTACGGTAAACATAATTCAAAGATGAATACAATAAGCATCATAAATTAATTATGCATCATAAGAGAGGCACCACACATCATACAATATTGGAAACCTTAAAATCTTAATTTTTAATTTCATTGAGTAGACATTGTAACTTATTTAATTCATTTCGATTCTTTAAACATATTCCCTCTTTGGCAATGCTCTTTTACCCAAATAAATTTCGGGTCTTTTTATCCTAGTAACAAAGAAAATATAAGGATCCCGGTTTGGAAAAAGCAGAACAAAAGTAAAATTTTGCCATCGTGTATTGAACAAATGACTTTAATACTCTTCTAATTGAGTTACCCTCCATTTTTTTTTTTTTTTTTACCATATATAAACGCTATTTGCAAATCAATTTTATTAATGATACACATTTTGCTTGAAGTCCGATTGCTCCATAGAATAAAACAAATGAAGGTCTTATCATTGAAGCCACGAGCTATGATGGTCCGAACTGAAACTTAGCATACTAATAATCGAAGAACAACCTACATATCGAACTATATTAATTCCAAGTGAATGTCATAACCAACTATACCACACACATATTCTAACCATGAATTAATGCCCCAATCAAAATGGTATTATTCAAATATGTTTGTGTGCGAAATAGGGGATCCAACGCTAAAGCAAATTCACAATTTACTCGATTTTCAAAAGGGTAAATGGTAAATATTACAGTGTGTTTTGTATACTAGTACACGCAATAAAGGTAGATTGTGCAGTGGAAAATGAACACAAAGATAACCCATCTTTTATAACGCTAGTTACCATTGACACACTGTAGGTTTTCAAAATGAGATTTAAATCGTAAATCGCAATGTTTAAATTTTAAATCGAAACGAGATTTAAATCGTAAATCGTAGATTTAGAATATTCACATTTTAATGTTTATACGCACTTCGAAGTTGATTTTGATACCTGAACATCTACAATTAAACTTAATACTTAATTTTCTCTCCAATTTCATTTTTGTTTTGTTTTAAAAACATTATAATGGAAATTATGGATCTAATATGTATATTAAATATGTTAATATGAGTTCGATGTGTTTTTTTATTGTGTTTTTAACTAAGTTTGAATCGGAATGTAAATTGAATCGTAAATGAAGGGATCCGATCTGAATCAGAATTTAAATCGTAAGATTTTTAGATTTTTGACAACAATGTTGTATACCGTATAGCGCTCTAACAGCTCCTTATGTCTCTTTAGACATATTTTTGGGCAAGACAAACATTAGGAGTCTTTTACTCCAAGAACAACCCCTTACAGCAAAAATGAATTTGATTGAATCAGCTATCATGAACATAAACATCAGTACAGACAGAGATTAGATTCTACTATGAATCTAGCAATCAAATATCTTGCTATCAAGAAAGTTATTCGTTCTGCTTATCGTTATAAAGTGGGTTTACAGAAGAATAATCGTAAAAACCTGCTCTTCTTTACAGGAAGAAAAATGTAGTTCACCTATACTGTATGAAATATTGTAGACTACAGTTTATATACATTATATTCACCAGATAAACGCATGGCTCTGAGCTGAACATGAAGCTAGATGAACTCAATGCTTGCATTAAGTTCGGCAATGCATTCAGTAGGAAGGCCTAGAAACAAATCCAAAAGGGCATCACCAACAGGATCCACAGTTGCCACCCCTACCAATTTGAACTTCCCTTCTTCGTTCAGTCTCTCTCCTTCGCCTCTGCGTATTGTTCCAGTTGACTCCTCCGATGTCAATGTCGTTTCTACAATCAACGGTGGAGCTTTGTATATACTTCCTATTGAGAAATTGAATCTTGATTTGAACTCCATCTCAATCTTCAATACATATAGAATTGTCAGTTTGATCAGGAAATCATACACCACTAGTATGCATAAGTGCACTGAATAAGAGAAAAAAGAGACATGAATATGAACTCAATATACCTTGCCAGACTGAGTGTTAACAACTCCTTGGAAAGATTCAGGAGCAATTTCAATCTTTAAAAAAGGGGGCAATGGCAACCCTAAGAATTTGGTAGTCTTGCTGCTTAGTCCTGGAATGAACAAACTTTTCACATCAAATGATACTGATAACTCATCAGCATCTGAATTATATGAATCATTGTTATTGTTCCTTGTAGCAATGCCTATGCCTACTCCTCCTCCTGCATTGTACTCGAAGTCTGGATAGCGAGATATGCCAAGTTTGCATCCATTCAAAGTATAAAATTTTACGTTTGTTACTCCAGCCTGTGTGGATTTAACCAGAAACACTTGGTTGGTTTGTGCTTTGCATTTTGACGTCGAAGTATAATGCAGAGATTTGGAATGGTTGATTGAGTGTTTGTTTAGAATTGGAAGATTTGGAGTGACAAATTTCGAGTTCATTTTTTATTTCCAAGAGTTGTGTGATGCTACTATTCATTGGATCGGTTTGAATTTTTGATGACACAGAATGACTGGCTGAGTTTGCCCTATCCTTTCATTTTTTGGTACAATTGCGAACCATATAAATTAGCAAATCAGGTTTCGTGGTGGTAGTTGGGTTCAGGGTCAAACTAATTCATTCTTTACAGATATTTACAATTTGCAATTTGATGTGGAAGCAAATCCTCTTGTCCCCGTATTAATGTCCATATATACCAATTAAATCTCCATCCAACATTACTAACATATTTAATTAACTATTGAAACTTTTTTTTTTTTTTTGAAAAAAAGGATCAAATAGCTTTATTGATAATGCCAAAACATTACATAACAAGGTATATACATAATGAACAGGTGGTACAAAAAGCGACCCGTATACTCATCAAAAAACACAAAACCTAAAAACTTTGCGATAATCTCGCAACTCATGGCGGCTCGTTCTCTCTCCCTTGCAATCTTTCTTCTCTTTCAACGATAGTGATAATACTATCAGTGCATCTAGACAATCTTGAGCTCTCAGTTTCGTCATCTTCTCTATCAATCATGTATCTTGAGGATGATGCAGTATTTGGGGGATTAGGGTTTTTGGTCAAGGTAAGCTCAGCTCGCAGAGGTATAATTTCCCATTTCTGTATGATATTATCTGCATTGATGATGCTGTGGCTGAAAAACTTGGATCTATTGATGATAATGTCTCGAACGTTGGATTTAATGGTGTTACAGACTGTGATTTTGTCTATCTTTTCACTGTTAAAGATGATATCGTTCCTGCTTTTCCAAATGTACCAAACAGCTGTGCTAAGCGCGGCTATTATGATGTCTTTCTTTATACTGTTGACTGTAAATTTTTGGGATATATATGTGATGGCATCTGTAATAGAAATATGAATATTTCTATGAGTTATAGGGTCCCCCATCATGGTTCTGATCCAATACCACACATGCTTGGAGAAGGAAGAGTTGAAAAATAGATGATTACATGTTTCTATTTCCCTTTTGCACAAAACACATATGTTGTCTTCAGTTACTCCTTGTAAGTGTAGCTTGTCTTTTGTGGGTAGATAACTGAAATTGGCTCTGTATAAGCATACATTCATCTTTGGGAGTGATATGGTATTCCATATGATTTTGTAATAATTGATGTTCTGGAGTTTGACCCTTAAACCATTCCATGTATCATGAAAAGAAAACAAGTCATTTTTACTGTTGTTACAAAACCAATAGTCTTCTGTTTTATCACAATATATAGGAACTTGCCTTATTTCCTCACTTATGTTGCCTAAATATGAGATGTTTTCTGGCCTCCAACAATTATCAGATATGATTTGATTTACCTTATGATTATGACGTCTTGTATATGATAAGATTTGATGCCCCAGTTTTTCCAATAAGGTAGAACCATTGATCCAAGGTATAAACCATAAACTGGTGGACTTGCCATCCACAATTCTTCTGTCAATCAATTTTTGAGCTTCTTTTCTGTGATATAACATTTTCTTCCAAGTGCATGAAGAATTATTACTAAAGTTAGCTTCCCACAAAGTCTCATTGTTTGCATATTTTACATTAAGCCATCTAGCACTATAAGATGAGTTGTTAAGGGTTTCCCATATTCTTTTGATGCAAAAGGTATTATTAATATCTGACAGTTTTTTCAAACCCATCCCACCTTCAGCTTTAACACTTGTGACTGTTTCTCATGGTACTTTGCTGTTTTTTCCTTTCCAGATAAATTGTTTGCATAACTGATTGATTTTGTGAATGGTTAGGCTAGGTAACATGAAACATTGCATCTAAAAACTGACCATTGGATAAACAACAGCTTTAATTAGTTCAATTCTGCCTGGGGCAGTGAGAAATTTACACTCCCAACCATGCATCTTATATAACACTCTGTCTATAAGTTGTTTACAATTTGAATGTTTGATGTATGTGACAGATAAGGGTAGTCCAAGATACCTGACAGGTAGTTCTCCTTCTTGAATATCTAGAATGTTGAGTACTTGATCCTTGTTGTTGCAAAACTTGTTGAAAAAAACTTGGGTTTTGAGATTGTTCATTTCTAATCCAGTCACTTTCTTCAGTTTTTTAAAACAATTTTTAACTGATTTGGCTCCCACTGCTGGAACATTTATGAAAATTAACAGATCATCTGCATAAATGAGATGTGTTATGTTTGAATTGTTCTTGATAACTGATTCTACTTTTCCTTTAGTAGCTTTTGCATCCATCAACAGAGTGAAATATTCCATGCATAAAGTAAATAGGTAGGGGGATAGGGGATCTCCTTGTCTTAATCCATTACTCGCAGTAAAATATCCCTTGTGATACCCTTCTATAGAAAAGGAGTAACTAGGAGTAGTTATCATTTCTTGTATAATATTTATCCATTTCTCTGGAAAGTCCATGCTTCTCATCATGTGCAGGATGAATTGTCTGTTTACTGAGTCATAAGCCTTTTTAAGATCCACCTTTATGCACATTTTGTTACTGCCATGCTTGTTGAAATTCCTGATGTGTTCATGTGCAATGATTATCCCATCTTTGATTTGCCTGTTTGGTAAGTATGCTGTTTGATTGTCAGAGATTAGTTCTCCAAGAACAAACTTCATTCTGTCACATAACATTTTAGATAAGATTTTGTACAGCATGGAACAACATGCTATAGGTCTGTAATCTGAAACTGTTTCTGGAGTTTTGACTTTTGGGATTAAGGAGATAATAGTATGATTTATTTCTCTCACTATTCTGCCATTATCAAAGGAAGTTTGCATAGCTTTCAAAAGAGGTTTTTTAATTCATTCCAATGTCTTTTATAAAATTTTGCATTGAAACCATCATATCCAGGGGCAGTATCATTGTGTATGCTGAAAATGGCTCTTTTTAATTCTTTTTCCTCAAATGTAGCATTAAGAAATTTTTTACCCCAATCATTTATTTTCCTTTTAGGAGTGATATTTGAAAAATGATCAATCATGTTTCCTCTATTATATATGTTGGAAAAATATTTGACAGCCTCATCTTCTATCTCTTTTGAGGTTTTGACTACTTCTCCATTTCCTTTTATGATGTTGTGACAACTGTTTACAAATCTCCTGGTTGTTTGTTTTGCAAAGAAAAATTTTGAACAACTATCATCCCATTTGATCCATTGGCATTTTGTTTTTTGTTTGTTATCCATTGCTAGCAGCCCCAAATTTTTTGCCAGATCTACTTGTGCTTCATGCAGCTTTTGTGCATTTAAGGAATTGTGATTATTTTCTAATATTTGTAATGCAATGTTGACCTTATGCTTGCATTTTGATATTTCTGTCTGCAAATCATTTTTTCCTTTGCACCATCTTTTGATTTCCCTCTTGATGTTTTTCTGCATTTGTATAAGGTTGAATAATTGATTTTCTTCAGGGAAAACAAAATGTTTTTCAATTGCTTCTTTGTACCCCTCACACATGACCCAGTGGTTTCTAAATTTAAAAGGTTTTGGACCTTCTAATGTTTGTGTATGATTAAAATGAAACATAATAGGAACATGATCACTGGTAGATAGATCTAGATATTTTGCATGGGAATTTTTGAACATGTTCATCCATTCAATGTTGCATAAGAGTCTGTCAATCTTTGTAGCAATATTTTTGTTTGGCCCTGATCTCCATGAATACTTAACCCCTGAAATGCTGAGTTCTTTTACTCCTGTAGAGTTGATAAAATTGTTTAGCTCCTGAATGTTTCTTGTTGTCAACTTATTTCCTCCCATTTTTTCTTTCAAAAATCTAACACAGTTGAAATCCCCTATGATGCACCAAGGGGTAATGAAGGTGTTTGCTTCTTTTTCCAGTTGTTTCCATAAAGTTTTCCTTTCAGATTCAAGCTTTAATGCATATATGACAGTAACAATACATTGAGCCCCTGCAGTATTGTTTAGCATGCATGTAATATGTTGTTTGCTCATAGAAATTACATAGCTGCTCCAAATATCCGAGTTGATCATGATGAGTATTCTGCATTTATGATGATATTCAATGTTGTTGATGCATGTCCATTTATTTTCCCATGATTCCATAAACAGCTGAATTTTATTTCTTCTCAACTTATTTTCAACTAAGCAAAACATAGAAGGTTTTTGCGAGAAAACGATGTTTTTTACCTCTAGAACATGTGCTGTCTTGTTAAGACCTCGCACATTCCAGCACAAGATTGACATTATTTGGATGAGCTTGCTTGACTCCTAGTTTTTATAGTGGGAGTCACACTGTCATGAATCACTTTATTCTTTTTCTTTTCCTGAGGATTTTTCTTTTTCATTTCTGAAAGCACTTTTTCAAATTCAGGGTTGGTGGATGTGAGGTTTGTTGGTGAATTGTTGAGAGGGTTGATGGTTGAAGGGTATGTGGGATTGATACATGATTGAGATAAAGAAGATGCTTCCACATTTGAGTCTTTCATGTCTTTTTGCACCTGAAAAGGATTAAACACTACAGATGTTAGATCTGAAATTTGAGGGTGAGAACTATTTGAAATATGTTTATTATGGTTTGATAACTCCCTGTTGCATATATTCTCTGATGATGATAAATTGACTGAGACTTTTGTCGATGACGTTATAGCAGTTGGATCCAGAGTCTTGGTACTCGTAAGTGATTCTTCTGCAATGTTTTGTATTTGAGTCATGTCAGAAGGACAAGCATAGGGTCCCTTTGCAATTGTGGCAGCCATGCTGGATTGAGGATGAGATTTAGATACTGCACATTTTACTGCTTCAGTTGATGGCGAGGCTGCAATTGCAACTGTAGGATTCTTTGATGACATCTGAGTTGTCTCAACATATAGGACTGATGTATCTGATGGAGAAACATCTTTATTCTTATTATTTGTATAATCTTGGACATTGGACTCTTCAATTGTAATAACTTCTGTGTTATGATGTGATGTTATTTCTGAGTTGATGTAAAGAGTTTGCTGTTTTGTGTTTCCTTCTGATGCAAAGTCCATGTGATCAGTCTCTTTGTTGCATGTTGTGGGCTTTGGTATCCATTGATGCGTAAATGATATAGGACATTCATTGTTGACATGTCCGAAACATACACAGTTACTACACACCGGGGGTATGAATTCATATTCAACATTTTGCATTACACAATCTCCTTTAGGCAGTTTGATTTGTACTTCTTTATCAAATTTGAAAGATGCATCAACTTCAATAAGCATTCTGGCAAATGTTATTCTACTTCTGTTTTTGGTATGCTCATCCATTGCAATAGGTTTACCGATAGTACTAGCAATTTTACACAGTGAAATATGATTCCAATATGCAAAGTTTAAGTTTGGAAATCTCACCCATATAGGAATGGATAGCAATAGATCTTTTTCATATTTGATGGAACTGTTCCATTTTTTCATGATTATGAACTTTCCATCCATCATTCATGGTCCTCCTTCTAGTATTTTATTACAATCTTCTGCTAATTCAAATTGAACTAGATAGAAACCTTTATCTCTGGCAAATACTTCAAATTTACCTTTTGGAGCCCACATTCTTTTTATATATGCTTTGAAAAACATGTAGTACGGCCTTTTACCTACCAAGTATATAAGAATAGAGTTGGACCACATTTTCTCTGCTGAGATTAGCTCTTCCTCTCCAATTATGGCTGTTTTTTTGTCATTAACAATTTCTGGATCAAAGTAATGTATTAGATCACCTTGTTTTTTTCCTTTGACCAGTTCACACCAGTTTATAGGTTTTGATTTTGCAAAAACAGCTGTGCCGACTGTTGCATTTTTCCTAATCTGATTTTTCTTTTGAAAACGCTCTGCTTGTGGATCTAATTTGATATGATCTGCCGCCTCTTTCTGCCTGTTAGCCGAGAACACCTGCCTCTTTCTTCGATCCATCACCCGAGTCCAGCCATCTTCCTCCGCGTCCTCCCCTCCCAGATCCGATAGGGTTGCTGTTGTGTTGATAGTCGCCATTAAATCTTATTATTTTTTCAGTGTTAGATTCTATTATTAACTATTGAAACTTAAAATGGTTATACATACACAGGGAAATAAAGAATATTGGGATTAGGTGATTTTATCCCATTTGAAATTCTAACCATTTGATTGTTAATCCATAAACAGTGTGTTAAAACTGGATTGAAACATTATAGTTTGTAGTTTGAACGATTAAAGAAATACCAATACAATCGTATATGGTGTGTAGCTGGCCGTTCGGTTGCATAATATGTATAATATTTAACTTAATTTTTCATTAATTTTAGTTAAATATAAAACGATAATATATTGGAAAAAACTTAGAATTGAAGAGATTAAGGATGCATTTGTGGGCAAGTCAAAGTAAATATTATGGAAAATTTTAAGGAGACATGTTAAAAACACGTTACTTGTTTCTCTGACTTCACACTATTTTGTTTTGCAAGCGCACGGTGAACATTTATTTCCAATTGTCAATTTGATTAACAAAACCGATATAATATATCAACTTGTCACCATATAATGTAGTTTTGATTTGAAAACCTGTTTTGCATTTTGTATTTAGTTTCAACATACAAATTTTAAAATGCCTTTTCTTCCGTCATTTGGGATTTATCATAATTTATCCTATCGCTTCCTCTTCGCCCGTTTGTTAGATTGACTAGAATTTTCCTGCACCCTCTGTCATGCCATATGACATTTACATTGAAAATGCAATACAAAAACTCATTTTCAAACCGAACATTGCTCAAGTTTCTCTACAATGAGGCTTTGGAGTAAAAGGTCCTTTAAGAATAAATTATTTTACTATGCAAAAAGTCTTTGTCTTATATTTTTTCAAATCAAAGTTCACAATCTGGCAGTTTCTACTTTAACCATGTTATTTTCATGCTACATTTTAATACACCATTGCAATTTAATTTATATCTTTAAAATACAATAACTTTTTATACAACAATCAAATTAACAAATCATTTCCACCATTAAATTATGGACTTTATGGTCTTTCTAAGATATATACGGTAAATATATAAAAATCAAAATTGAAAAAATAAAGACCCTTTTTGGTTTGATATTTTTAGTTCTGGGTTTCCGTTCAACCAAAAATGCGCAATGCACATGTAATTTTGTGAAACAACCAATTTGGAAAATGAAATTAATATACAAAATAGAAAACAAATTTATTTTGTTTTACGAGTTCTAGGAAATAACATAAGAATTGAATCAATCTCTCCCTTCTGACGTCCCTCCATCGTCATGGTGACTTAGATTTTCAAATCTTCCACTCCGCTCTTCTCTTGTTCTGTTGAACACAAAACATAAAACTCAAATTGAAACAAAACGGGCCTAAAATCCAAAGATTTGATATTTTTACTATTTTTCCTTTTAATTATGACTTATCGAAACAAGTCCCTCAGCATCCCTCTCGTCATGGTCAACCGAAACGAAATCAAAAAAATTAGTCAAGGTTGAGGAGAAATCACCTCACATGGGGTTCGGAGGTGCAAGCTCTCACACAAGAAAAAACTGCAATATGTCAATGCAATAAGCATCTCTGTGAAGCAATTAGAATCACATTGCCGCAAAAAATAATCAACAGACTAGGGCATTTGATACGACACCTTGGTGATGCAATTATGACTGCATCTGTGGGATGCAGGTACAACTTCATCTGTGAGATATAGTTATAACATCATCTGAGTGATGCAATTGTGTTACTCAACATTTTTGTAAGTAAGAACATAGGCGATCTGGGTTCCTAGGCTTGATCCACTTCTCGCCTGAGCCTAGACCGGCCTTTCCAAAGCTACTCGAAAATAAAAAACATTCTAGTAAGTCTCACCCAACTTCCATCCAGGTTAGACCCATATCAGCTATCTCTCCATGGCACATCAGGTCAGGCCCCCGGGCCAGTGCACCTCGAGGCAGCAACCTATTGTCAACTCGAAAAGCAAAGTAGGGCATCCATGCTACTCGACCCGATCCCCACGATCCGCCCCCTCCTTTTGACCAGCTGGCTCGTCCACCGAGCATCTCCCTTAGCCCATCTGTCGATCAACGCATCTCAAGATTTCCTCATGCGTGGCCTGGCAATGTAGCTCCGATGGTGTGACGACTGCCCTACATCGCCAACACCCAATATACCTGTATAGTGCGTTGTAGCGATGCTAGGTCAATGCAAGGCAATCATCAATAAAGTAAATAAGTAACACTTCACAGAACTTGTCGTATATCTCACATCGCATCGAACAAAGTATAACAATAAACATCCGAGATGTAAAATAGGTGAGACGGTAAATAAATAAATGAATCACAACATCAAATTATATAGATCCATACAATAACTAGCATAAGTGATAGAGTTCTACATTGAATATTAACTCATAAATAACTGTCTTTAAATAGTAAGGCACTAGTAAGCTCCATGGTGTTGTGCAGCAAAATAACGAATAAGTACATATAATAATTCGAGAGAATAACCACTTGCTCGCCATCTGTCTAGCTCAACGTGCTCACTAGAGTTGATATCCCTAATCTACTCGTTTAACGGTATCCAGAGTAATAGGAACCAAAGCATAAAACCTTAGATCATACAACAGTCTGGCGTGAGTGGTGGAAATCTCAAATACTATAAAAGTCAATGTACTAAGACAAATGGTATGAAAAATCATACCTGACATGTCCCTGTATGCATAGATTTAGCACATATAAAAGATATACGATACTCTATTATAGTCATCTTGGTTGTACTATACATCAAGGTACTAAGGGTGTCCAAATATCTGTATCGGTAATATCAACATTGAGTAACATACCTAAGGTGATAAAAACAATTAAACAAACATAGCATCCATCATGCATCCTAACATTCACTCACTCAGTGCTTTGAATATATGATACTCGCATGACCCTATCATATAGTTAAGGACTACTCAACGTCCTGATTTCTCAATACTTGAATCCATGCCAATCAGTTGGCCAGGAACTAGGCTGCACACATCATAATAGTCCAGGGTAAATGGACCGGGTCATCGTTTGATCCAGGGCACACATCATAGCCTAAGTGAGCATCATCACATACCCCTAATTTACGAGTATACTTCGAAACCTACGAATATCAACGATCCCTTTTCATCCATCATCCATAGTAAAGCTCATCCTAGAACTACACTTACGACTCTCGTCTGAAGTTGTCACGGTTAGGAACTATTTTAGACAACCATTGTTAGTAATAGAATAGCGTCGAGCATCCCATAACCTTCCTCCAGCAGTTCCTTTAATCTAAATCTCAAAGTATATGTATCCATCACCTAAGCCACCACTTCATATCATGGAATCATCATCGCCGAAGCCTGCATCATCGCCATTGGAAATCGCCACTGATCCATCTTTAAATGACCATAACTCAAGCATACAAAATTCAAACGGTCTGAAACCCAAAATGTTGTCTTATGGGGCCTTCCTTGTCACCCCATATC
Organism: Allium cepa; assembly: GCA_030765085.1. Classification (NCBI taxonomy): domain Eukaryota; kingdom Viridiplantae; phylum Streptophyta; class Magnoliopsida; order Asparagales; family Amaryllidaceae; genus Allium; species Allium cepa. The sequence continues at coordinate 276,611,988 of CM060928.1, forward strand.
AATCTCATCAATTTTGGGACAAACCCCATCGATCACCACTAATCCATGACTAGCGAACCATCCCCACCGATCCATGGCCATCGAACCATCACCATCGATCCCATACTTCACACATGAGCTCCTTCCTTCCTCCCCATACTCCACCATGGATCACACCCTGATTACGTCAATTCCTATGGTTCAGTATCGATCCATGCGGATCGATCCCACACTTTCCTAACCCTCATGGATCAGTAGCGATCCATGTGGTCGAACCCATTCTTAGACAAAATTGCATGATGTTGGCTCCACCATTGCCTCCATGTTCCTATACCCCGATCGATACTCCAAGCTACTCCACCAAACCATCCTTCTGACTCCCACTGATCCATCCCTTCGAATCCCCATTGATCATGCCTTCGAGCCTCCACTGATCCACGCTTTGAATGCCTATATCTTGACCATACGAACTCCAATGGCTTGAAACTTGGTATTCAACCTTATGAGGCCTTCTTTATTGCCCTACACCGATCGCGCCTACTTTGGAATAGAATTTGTGGATCCCCACTAATCCATAGCTTCTTCCTAACTAAATCGCCATTCGATCGGCATTTTCAACCATCCAAACATAGAGCAATCATACATACATCATATATAAGCATTAACAACGGCCAAACATCAAAATATATCATTTTAAATGGGTCTAAATATAAGCTGAAGGTTAGGGATCTATAAGAACATGGTTAGGGATCTATAAGAACATGATTTTACAAATCAAGTCGTAATCATCTAAAATTCACATATATGGGTGTTTAATAACCTAACTAGTAAGTGAGAGATCTAATCATGCTCTTAATCCAAAGCAAAATCCACAACCTCAAATGAACAGTAGAAGGCATGAAATCCAAGGCTCCTTCAACAATTTTTTTTTAATCCCAAGTGCCAATTAAGCTAATTTCCTCTTAATAGTGTAATTTAGCTAATTAAAGTAGGTTTTAAGGTTGCTTTTTGGTCAATGGAGATTTTTAAACTATTTTGGAGTTGTGAAATGATGGAGATGAGGTCCTACCAGCCTCTACAACCCAAAACCGAAATAGGTCATGGGCCTTAGCACTAATGACCCTAATTACCCACTTTATTTGCTCAAAATTAAGGAGAACTTCGAACATCTATAACTCAAAAATGGTAAGTCAGTTTTCTTAGTATGACCACTCTACAAAAAGGGAAACCTTCATCCGGATCTAATGTAAGCGGTTTCAAATCCTACCTCGGCTTCTATTACAAGTTATGGTCCATTCAAGACTTATAGGGTCAAAATGTTTACTTAGAAATTCATCAAAATTCATAGATCTAGAAAATGCCCCTAAGAGTCATTCTCCAAAATTATAGAATTGTACGACCTAATATGAAAATAATATAAATATTCTATGATTCTCCAATGCGTAGAATACAAATCATTACATTCTTCCCGCCTTAGGAATTTCACCCCCAAAATTCCATAACATATCATATACAAAGCATTGGCAACCATCACATATCAAAGCATACATAGCAATAAAGAAAGATGAAAACATCTAATCATATCCTAGCGTGCAAGATAATTCGACATGGTATATGTAATAACCCGGATTTTTGGACATCTAGTAGTTGGGAAATTTACTAATTTTACCATTGAGATATTTATTTTATTTAGTTGAACAAAATAAATTCTTATAATATAAATTTCTATTTCAAAGCAAAATAAAATATGATTATCACCATTCATATATAAGATATCTATAGAATTGTGTGATTTGGAATTTTTATAATCTTCTAATAAGATATGATGGCCTAATTAAATAAATATCGTAGTAAATAAAAGTTGGATTTGAAATTCAATTGTAAACATCATAAAATAAATTGGATTTTAAAACCTTGTCTTTTAGAAACTAATATATATATATATATATGTATGTATGTATGTATTTAGTTATTAATGTATAGTTAGTTTAAAGTCATCTTCTTTAAGATTGTATAAAATATAAAGAGGCCTAATGTGACGACCCGGAAATTTTTTGGCATTTGAAATTGAAATATTTAATTAATTTTAAATATTTCCAAGATAGTTTAACTTGGATTTCAAATATCAGTTTGAATTTGGCGATTGAATTTATTGAATTGAATAATTTGAAGTTGGGTAAATTATTGAATCTGGAGTTTTAAGCCTGTTAAAAATAATTTGAACGCTTATAAAATTTATATTGATAACACTAAAAATAATAGAAGTTGTAAAATTGAAATTAACAACGGTTTGTTCAGTTTTAAAATTTTATGGTTAAATTGAATTTAAAAATAACCTTCCGAGAAACAGTCTCGGATTTCGACGAAACCAGTTCCATTGGATCCGTAATATTGTATTATTATTGGATTTCAAATTTTGTAATGTTTGGAGTTGCAGTGTGATCGTACGGTAGGTGAACGCATTGAAAATCTAATGGATAATAGCCGATTTGAAATTTAAATATAATATTCCAGTAGTCAAATACATCTCATCAGCTGCAATTCTGTCTCTATCAATCACGTCTCTTTTCTCTCTTGGAGCACGCAACTTTTTATTTCAAAAACCTCAGAACGAAATCAAAGAAAGTTCATGGCCGTGCTCTAAAACCAAATTTCATTTCCCTTTCAAACCCGAGTAACCTCCCTCATCCTCTCAGTAAAATTCAAACAAAAGCTTCCTCTTCCGTTCAGTTCAAAAATTTCGAAGCAATCCTTCAACTCGAGGCGACCGGAAATCAAATTGATGAAACCCTAATCGAATCGCAAATCTCGAGTTCAACTCGAGGCATCGTCGAGCATGACGTCGGTAGGGGCGGAGTCTTGTAGATTGCAATGAGCTGGAGCTCGATTCCAAATCGGTACGTCTCGAGCTGATGTCCGGGGTTGGGTTCGTGGCAGGGCGATGGCGGCGGCACTGCGCCGAAGGGCATCGCGTAGGGGTGGTGGTCGCGCGATTTTGTATCGCCGTGGATGAGCAGCTCTTGGGATAGCGAAGCGAGGTTATGTTGTTCAGGCGGTCGCGTGTCTTTAGGTCGCCTGGTAGCAGTGAGGAGTATCTCAAATTTGAGGTAGAAGTTTCTACGGGTTGTTCGGTGAGATAATTTTATTTAGTTTTAAAATCTTGAAATCTTATATAACCTGTATTTGATTTTCATAGTAAGGCATATACATGTATATATTTGGAAACTTATGGGTTTTTAGTAAACTGGAAATAGAATTTGTATAAAATAGTTTTCTAATCTACATAGGCTAGGAAATAAATAGTAGGAAGATAAAGAAAGGTAATTTCAGTAGAGCAACATTTAGTCTGGTTATTTAATATACCTACAGTCTAAAAATAATAAAATATAAACCACTTTGACATTTAGATTTAAACAGTTGTTTTTAATTTAACAAGTTCAAAACAAATCTTTAATTTAAAATTTCAAAAAATATATAATAATAAATAAATAAATAAAAATAAATAAATAGTAACTAATTATTCAATCAGGTCAAATGTTAATAAACTGTAAATTGTTTATACGAGGTATAAAATCATGGGAATAAGCTGGATTGAATCGGATTGCAATCAGTAATCAAAGGTGAGTTAATCTCACTCGGTGAATTTAAATTTAAATTTAAATGATTAAATTTAAATAATTGTTTGAATGGTTGAATTGATTGATGTGACATAGTATGATATTTTGGAATTGGCATATTATATTGTGCTAACATTTGTTGATGCAGGGAAAATAGGTTGGAGGGATCCAACTGGACCCCTCACATTTATTTAAATTATTCAATATTCTCTGTTGTGATTATTTGATATCCTATGATGAGTTATATTGGAATACTGAATGTTATGGTTTGATTAGATATTCGGGTATAATGAATTACCAAAATATATGGATTGGATTGTTGAAAAGAAATTAAGAGGAAGTAATTTTGTAAGTGAAATAATTATAGAAAGTTTGAATAAATTAAGAATGAATTGAAAAGAAATAGAAGTAATATGAAAATAATAATAAATAACTTCGAGTATGAAGAGAAATAGAATTTTGAATAAAATGAAATTGATGAATTGTAAACTTAAGTTATCTCAATTAAAGAAATAAAGAATTATTTTAAAATTCAAAGTTTAAATTTATTTAAAAGAATAAAGAAGTAATTGAGAAATCTAAAAATTGGAATTTTTAGTTAAAGTATTTTTAAATCATAATCAAGAAATGAAACCTGAAATTAATAGATTCTGAATTAAAAGGGAATAAATTGGAAATCAATTTGGTAAATTGATTGAAGTTGGGATTTTTCTCTGGATAACTAAGTACATTTTTAAAGTAAATTTTTAAATAAATTTAAAGGTTTTAAAGTTGTTGGAAAAAAAAACAAGTTTTAGAAAATTTATTATTTCTAATATTTAAATTCAAAAGTAAGTATTTTCTCAAATCTATTATAGTAGTAATTACTTAAAAAGTGACCTAGTATTTTGTTTTCAAAAGTGAAAATCTATTTTTATATTTTATTAAGTAACTTTATTTTCAAATATTCATATAGTATGTATTTTTTACAAAATATTGAAGTAATTTAACTTAAATGTTTTAAAGTATATTTCAAAGTAAAGTGTTTTAAATTATTTTAAAATCTAGTTTCGTGCTTGGTGATTTCAGAGGAGATAGAAAATATTTGGGAAAGTTTAATCTGAAAAGAAAAATGGTTTTGAAACTGTTTTCAAAGGATTGAAAATAGAAATATATCTTGTGAAGATATTTTGAGATAAATAAATAATGTGGAAGATTATTTATTGTGTGATGGATGTTTGTGAATATAAATTGATAGTTAAATAACCGACTATCAATATTGGACAAATGCGTTGATCGTTTCGAAGAGACCGCGATCGAGATTAATTTCTCAAAAACCACTTCGATCCAGTTTGTACGTTTCGTGAAACGAGTTTGGATTCGAAGATGGAGCAGTGAAGTGCAAGGGCTAGTCCCTACTAATCCTGATGATATTTCCAAAATGGATGTAGTAGGAATAGTGCCTTCGGTTCCGTTCGAACCCGGGACGGACTTATATGGATGAATGCTTGCGAACATCGTCAGGAGGACGATGGGCATTCTAAGGGATATGTTCTTTAAAGGTAACGCTTAGCCTCAAGCCTCATCAAATGGGAATGGCTGAAAATCAGGGGTTATGCAGCAAGGCTAGGTGGGTAGCACCCAAGCAGGGTGAGGTCATTCCAGTCTAGATGTCCCTTTTTATTTCGTCTTAGTGGGCGGTTGCTGATCCCAACCGCGGGGTGATCTCACTCGGGATCATCCAGTAAGGGGTAGTCCCGGCCTTGTGTTGCAGGGGAGCGGGCGTACTCCTCGATACGGTGATCTAGGCCCCGTACCGTGACAGGTGGTACCCCAGTGCCTAGTCATTGGTTGGAAATCCATTCTCCCTACGAGCCTTGTACGAGTTTTGTTTGTATTACCCACTCTGTGGATAGTAGCTGGAATTTGATAGATGTAACAATTTCGGCTATTTTATAAGTATTTGTATATAGACCCTATTATAATATCAGAGGATTTCTATAAAAATTGTTTTAGCTATCGTAAGGTAAAAACCCGACATGTTTATTTGTGGCGTGGTCTTACGAAATGCTTTTGTTTTCAAAGAATTTTTGAAACTTAATAATCAATTGGGTGTGATTTTCTCACGCTGGTATTCCAGACTGACTCGAGTGTTATTTAACTGCAATGCTCGGGTCAGGCCGAGTATTATAGGATACAGGTGATGCTGTAGAGCTCAGGAGACGAGCTGGATGATGATACGTACTCTCGTACTTGTATATATATATTTCCGCTGTGTTAAGTTGTTGTGTATCCATTTGTATGACATTGATGTTGAGCTGTGATTGATGTACTCTGATGGTGTAATATATGAACAGATATATTTGAATTGAGTAAAGATTATTTATTATCTATTATATTTTATTCCGCCGCGACTGTGAGATTCTAATATTGTTTAGTTCCTTCTTCTTCTATCTCTTCTTCTTTAACCCTAATGGTTCGTATTTCTGTACAATTTGAGTTAATGGTTGTAGAATAGTGTTGACTCAAGAGGTACGGATTTGCGGGCTGTTACACCTAATAGATTTTTCCTTTATGCTTATAATTAGTAGCTGGTATATTTAAAATACAAAACCTATATATATATATATATTTATATCTAAAGTTGGGTTGTAAATATATAAAATGAGAATTAATAAAAGATTAAAAATTCTTTTCTTTTATATACTTGGAAATGAACATAGTAGTATATATAAATATAATAGGTGAATTAATAAAGGGTTAAACATAAATTTAAATTTTTACAAGTGTAATATAATAAACACATGCAAATTGACATCTGTTGATTAAGGAATATATATATCAACGTGTGTAAGGATTAATATAACTTAGTATACAAGTGTCAACTTGTATATTTTCTCTTCATTTTTTTCTCTAAAAGGCTGTACATTTTTATTTGTTCATCTCTATTCTTTCATATCTAAAAAAAGAAGAAACAAAGAGAAACCAAAATCTTGTAACAAACCAGTGAACAAAATCAAAGAAAAATAATAATCTTTCAATTGGTTCAAACCTGAAGCTCAAATCAAAAAATTCAAGTGCAACTCAGTTCAAATCAGATTGGCAAGACAAATTTCAGTTGATCATCAAAAGCATTTCCAGTCTTATTTTCAAAAGCTTCTCTGTTCAAACAAAACAGTGAGTAAACTCTTAAAATATGATTTATCTGAATTTGCATGTGGCTAATCCTTGAAGTATGATATGAATTGTGCTGTGCATGTTGTTAAAATGATTTTTATGTATATATATGTGTGTTAGTATCTGTGTTCATGACAGGAACAGGAAAAGCATGCCTCTGTTTAAATCATTACAGGTTTAAGACCTGATTCGAAAATTCAAATCTTCCACTTAAATGATTTTTAGGCCTTGATCTTTGAGTAAGAAATGTTTGTATGTGAGTAACCTCATTCTTAAAATTTGACTCAAGTGAAAATGTTTAGTGAGTTTCTCAGAAATAAAATATTACAATGAAGAACAAATCAATGTCAAAATTTTGATTTTCAAATTTACATGTTTTGATTGTATAATCGAATTCGTTTACAAAATTGATGAATTTTAATAATAATATGGTGATTTTTAAGTTAGTGGATGCCGAGGATTGTTGAGTTGAACACAAATGGTGTTTCAACCAAATTCCAATGACTGGCATAACAAGGGTGGTTGTGCTCATTGCTGAAGGAGGTATAAGTGGCGGGGAGCATTGGAAAAATAGTCAGATGCTTTTCTGATCACCGGAGCAACCTAGCGACGAAGTTTTAGGGTTTTAAACCCCGTTTGGGTTGATGTCGAATTCGAAACTAATATGGCCTCGTCATCGAGTCAAACTCAATCGGAGGTAGGGAATGGCATCGTAGGTTTTTGACGAGGATCTAGTCATGGTGGCAGGGTTTCAGAGGATTGGGATGAACGGAGCGTGAGGTTTTTGTGGTAGCGATGTTGTTTCAGGTATGATGGATATGTCGATTTTGTTTTGGTTGAAGATATTGGGATTTTGGGTTATGGGATCATAAGAGTGCATCGTCGGCGATGTGTGGGTGGACATAGCATCGGTCGGAGGGGAGTCGAGCGCCTATGCATGTGCACATGTACCAGTATTGTGCTTGAGATGTTGCATTGTAATGGAGGAAGAAAAAAAAGGAGAGAATCGGGAAAATACAGCCTTGGCTCGATGTCGATCTCGAGTCATTCACGTGAATCATCCAGTAAGGTGAAGGCTGGTGTGGCTCGAGTGTTTGTACGGGAAATCCTAGCTCATGCTCGAGTTTTTCTGATGAGGTGAATCCTATTGATAGTTATTAAAGCTAAGTAATTAAGCAGTTTTCAAAGAGATGATGCATATGTTTTCAAAACCAATTATTAAATAAATTACATGTAAAGGTAATTATCAAGTTTAAAGTTAAAACAAAATTCAAGTTAAACTAATTTTCCTAAAACTATTTCTTTTAAACAATAATGGTTTATTTAAATGATTGGTTAAGTAAAAGTTTTGTAATTCGTTTTAACTTAGATTAAGTTAAATCTTAAGTTTAATCAAAACTTAACTAATAATGTAGTTAAGTACTAACTAAGAAGATGAAATGTTTATCATCAATTAATCTTAAGGATTTATGTTAATTTGCAAGTTAATGATAATTAATTCCAAAGTTTATCAAATTCTGATGATGGTTAAGTAAGTGATTAAGATAAGTGAATTATCTTAAAATTAATTAAGGTTGGGTTATTAGGATTTATTAATTAGTTAATAGATTGATGATTTATTAAATATTAATTAATTAATGGTAGTAAATTAAAGTTAATTAATTAAGGATAATTAAATTAAGGTGAATAATTAAAGGATGGCCAATTAAGGTTAATTAATCCATGTGATTAACTAAGGTTATTAATCAATATAATTAATTTAAAGAATGGTTTATGATTAATTAAAGTTAATTAAGCAAGATTAAAGGTAATTAATTTAATTTATATTAGGTGATTAAATTAAATTAATTAAGAATTATTGGACTATCAATCTGCCTATAGATAATAAACTTGATTGAATACTTTGATTTGTCTGCATATCTCTGATATTGAGTTGTGATGTATTGTGATATGATATGGTGGGTTGAACTGAGATATTATGAGTTATCTATCGGTAATTGATTTCCTGTGAGAATATGGGAACCTATATTTAAAGTTGATTTGTATCCATTTAAACAACTGGGATTAAGATGACATTGAATTCGAAGAGACCGGGGTCGGGTATCAGTAAATGTCCGAAACCACTTCGATTTGAAACCTACAATAATTCTGTATAGATTTGACTTTAAAGTCAAACAGGCTGGAATGGAATAAAGTAGTAACATGACCATTTAAAAATTGAGTAACATTTTTTAAATATTATCTTCTAATATGTGATAGACTTTAATAAGATAAGAACTTGTAGAAAAGTACAAGTTACCCTGGTAATTCATATGTTATAGCTTAGTTTTTCAAGTTATATGTGTTTACTCATGCTTGTTTCCAGCCTGACTCGGGTGTTACTTTTTTATAATTGTCAGGACCCGATTCTTCGTCTTCCGAAAATTCAACATCGATACTCACTTTATCGACTGCCGAGCAATCGAACGACGGAAAACCGAACACTGAGGGTTTTAAGAAAGAAGAAAAGACAGAAGAAGAGAGAAAAGATAGAAAATGGAGAGAAAAGAAAATAGAAGATAGAACATTTTAAAATAGAAGAAAAAGAGAATAGAACAGAAAGAAAATAGAACGGAACAGAAAACAACAGAACAACATCAGAATCTCACAATTCGCAGCGGAACAACATATAATAATAAATGAATAATCTTTAAACAAAGAACTATATCAGTTATTACATTTTATACTTTACATCATATCATCATCAGAGTGTACAACAACAAACAATGCAGCGGAAAAAGAAATACTATATAAACTAGTAATACGCCATGCTATCCAGCTTGCCTCCAGCAACTCCAGAAATATCCTGATAAACCTAACTCTTGACTGCCCGTGTGGAAATTGGTGGGCACCTAGAGTTTAGGAAGGAAAACAATAAACTCCGAGTCAGTCATATGACTGGTGTGAGAACTCAAAACAGTTTATTTATCTTTAAAAACAAAATAGAGAGATATTTTTAAATTCAATTCGCAATGCTTTTAAAAATGAGACTACCATAAGGCCTCCCGCACACACACACAATGCAAAAGCAGAATCGGAGGAGATTTCTCCTTATGATAGTCAAAGATGCTTGATACGCATTTAAAAGACATTTGATATTATTATTAGTGCATAGTGTAGGAAAAATTCATTTCGAAAGTAGAATATAAATCTTAGCCAACATACGACCATTATCGTATGCCTACTATAGCTACCATCCAAACAGTGGTGACCACCATAAGTGAATGGCAGGTTCTACAACTAATACCGTACAAGTTTCGTATTGGGAATTGGATTTCCAACGAATGATCAGGCCAAGGAACTTCCCATTGCCACATGAGAATGCCTCTGGATGGACATCCCCGAGAACCAAACCGGATCTCTACCAACACAAGGCCGGGTTACCCCTAACTGAGTAACAACTGACCGAATATGCCATCCCCCGGTCCTTTGGGACCTTTATCACCGAGCGCTCGTAATCAATTCACACAATCATAACAAAGTGTTTTCAACATGAGTAAGTATCTGGGCTCCATACCATGATACCACCCTTTTCCAGAAGGAAATGCACACATCCTAAAGGGCGCTACCCCTCATAACCTTGCCGCATCTTTCCTATTTTGACCATTCACGGGGTGTGAGGCTCGACGAAGTCACGTCCACAAAAACATACTTTATACAAAAGCCATGCTTTGGGTCAACAAATGATCATAGAAATGATCACCAGGATAGACGATCAAATAAACGATCCTATCACAAAAAATCAACACAATGATCATTTTCAGCATCACTTAGCATGTCACATTACCAAATTGGGAATATATCGCTGATAACTTCAACTATATAACCTCTGAGCTCGTACGTCTCAGAGAAGGGTGTTAAGCTAAAAGAATAAATTCTCCGCCACCAACAGAAATATATTTGAAAGAAATCTGCTTTATATCTCAATTTGTAATGTCAGACATACAATCCATACAAGTCTGTTCCGGGCTCGAACAAAACCGAAGGCACTTCTTACGAAGCCCTTGCAATCCGGGTATTCACAATCCCGATCGAATTTCCCATCACTTAAGGAAATCTCTATACCAGGAGCTACCCAGTGCAGAGACAATCGATAGGTCATCCTATCGCTTTCGCAAATACTCGGTCTTCAACACCGATCTTCAATGCGATTCACAACGACGTATCACATATTCGGAATGGGTTATACGACCCCATGGTCCTTTCCCGGTTAACCCGAATAGTGAGCGCTTATTCAAAAATAAGTGTGGCATTCAAATTCAAACAAATCACATCAAATACCCATTCAAAGGGAAATATTGATAGTCGGCTATTGAACTATCAATGGATATGCACACATCACCAGATTCCAAATAATTTTCCAAATTATTTACTTTCCAAAAATATCTTCACTAGATATATAGTTTTCACACTTCAAAAATAAATCAACATTTATTCTTAAACAAATTCCACTTTTCATTTATAAATTCCATAATGAATTTATATTTCACAATATCTATGAATATATGATTTTAATTATTCATTTTCAAATTTCCTTTTCAATTTATCTACAAAAAGATAAATTCTCTAATATTCACTTTATATTGGAAAAACATTTCCATACTTATTTAATAAGTAATTCACAACTCCATTTATTTTCAACACTTGGAAAATATTCAATATACTTAAATCGAGATTAAGTATATATTTCTTTCTTTAAGGAAATCATTTTCTTAAACATATTTATTTGGGCCAACACGAATGTTACGTAAAACATCGTTACGATAACCCAAAATCACTAGTATAGGGATTCGAAATTAAAATAGATATATAAATCCCAATACTATACAAAACATTTCCTTTCGGAAATCATTTACTATAACAACAGTGTTATAGTCCACTATTTCCTTTTTTTCCTCGAAACATCTATTTCAACAATAAATGTTGAAATCTATGGTTTCGAATCTCAACACATTTTAAAACATCGTTAGATCGTTTTAATTCTGTTTAAAATATCACGTTCTAAACATTTCCTTTAACATATTATTCACTATTCAAAAACGTGAATATACTACGTTAACAATTTTCATCCTTTTATTCATTTTAATTCAAAGGATTATTCACATTCAAAAATGTGAATATAACTCCATTAATAGGTTTTAACAATTAACTTATACAAATAAGTTGTTTGCGAATTTATAAAACAACGTTTATAAGTTCCATTTCTATTTATTTATAAAAACTTCCTTTTTATAAATTCTTTTATTCACCTATTCCAGTTTATAACTCAATTATATACCAAAGGTTCACATTATAAGTTAAATACTTATAAAACGATTATTTTACAAAATCGTTCTTTTAAACTTCATAATTATAAATCTTATAACTTATAAGATTCAATTATTTATCCAAATATATTCTTTAATAATTTCACGAAATTTATAAATCTTACTATTTATAAATTTCATTTATAACTTCACCATTTATAATTTTATAAATTCCATTCACTCCTGCAATCCATTTTCACTTCATTCAAACACTTATAAAAACTCGTTTTATAATGTCAATATTTCAATTTATAAATATCCATTTATAAATCTCTTAATATAAATCAATTTATATTATTCTTTTAAAATGTCTTTAATCTCCTTTATTATTTCACCATTTTGATTTATAAAATAATTAAATTTTATAAATCCTATATTTAAACTTTTCACAATAAATTCAAAAATCCCGATTAAACTATTTTATAAAATCATTAGCATCATATTCTCAAAAATCAGTTTTTAACTATATTTCTCAAAAATCATAATTTTTATAACTTTAAAAATTATAACGTTTATTTATTTAAAATGGATCAATTCCAAAATTATTTTATGAAACATATACTTCCAAAAATTACTTTAAAAATCATTTTAAAATTTCAAAATTTGGTCCAATGATGCTACACACCAAATAGTCAATCACGACTACAACGATATCATATATCAATATGAAAATCCATCAAATATCAAAATATCTGAAATCAAATAAATACTGTTGAGGAATCCAGTTGGATCCCTCCAACCTGTTTCCCTACATCCACAAACATTAGCACAATACCAATTCCGCTCCAGTACGAAATTATCGCGGCATATGTTTTTATTAAATATTATCCGCTTAATAGACGGCGCACTAGGGTCTCATCCGCTAAACAAAAAATGCGGGAAATCAATAACTCCAATATATACATATGCCAATATATATATATATTGCTATTATTATATAATACCAATTTCACTGTTTATGAAATATTCGCGGTATATGTTTTTAATAAATAACATCCGCTTACTAACGGCGTATAATGTCTATTTTAACAATCAATAGATAACAATCAACATTCAAACATGCATTCAAATATTTTAAATCTAACTATTTAAAATAAAATCGAAACTGATTCGATTGAGTGAGAAGTTCTCACCTTGATTTCAATTTTGTTTTAGCGATTTATTTCGAATAAAATTAAACGGACGTTTAATTTTACCCAAAATTCTCACTAACTCCAAACGACTCCAATCCAATTTCATCGCGTAGTGCTCGTCCATACAATTCCAACCCGACTGGTTTCGCGCGTTTTCGACCTCGTATGAAAAAGTTATGATTTTTACAAGTTTATACTAATTTTTATAAACAATTTACAACATAACAATATAATTTTAAACTTTAATTATTTACAACCTTTGGATCTATGCTCCCCCCTCATCAGGCCCATGCGTATCATCTTCCTCTCCACACAAATTCTACAGATAAACACACGTAACAAAACCCATACAATCAAATACTAGGGTTTAAAGTAGCAACTCCATCTCTCAACGATACTTCGATCAGATAGTGCCATGTCGAAGCCCTCACCAAGATCTATACTCGGCCCCAAGGCTATGAAACTCGGCCTCACCATCTTTCTCGAGTTGCGTGCGCAACTTAGGGCCGACGGCCTCACTTATCTCCCCCCCCCCCCCCCCGACGCTCCAAAACCCATCATAGCCGTTCAACTTGAAGCTCTCATCGAGCTCTATAACTTCGTAGTTGAACACGAAGCGTGAAAGTGAATGGATTTGGAGATTTGAGGGGATGAACGAGATTGAATTCTGGCCCTTGAATTGGAATGTGGCGGCTAGGTTTAGATTAGGGTTAGGTTTTATTTTTTTCTAAATTTATGAAAGCTCATGTCTATTTATAGAAGAAAATCGAACACTATTCATCCGGAAATTCCGAACTCCGATTTACGCGCCGAAACTGACTTTTCTAGGGTTTAACCCGCGTTCCGGACACAATGGAACAGGTTTCGAAAGCTAATTCGGACATCTGTGCGAGTTATGGCTACAAACGCTCAATTTAAATTAAACCGATTTAAGTCGATTTCTAGGCGTTTTAATTTGTACCGGACAAACGGTAAATCCAATTGACTTGAAATTTGAAACCTTACAATAATATCACATTACGGATCTGATGAAACTGGTTTCGTCGAAATCCGATACTTTTTGAAAAATGGCTACTTTAACTCGCCAAATTAAAATTAAAAATAATTCGATGCGTTTCGAGCTGCCACGATCAAACGATAACTCCGATTGACACGAAAATTGAAATCCGGTAATAACTAACTATTACGGATCCAATGGAACTGGTTTCGTTCAATTCTGAGACTGTTCAAAAATTGACTATTTTCAATAGTCGTTTAAATATTAAAATATTCAATTTTCACAAATTAACTTTTAATTCGATTTTAAAAGTTCTAAAATATCATTCTAACTCCAACATGATATAATAAAATTTTACAAATCATTTTCAATCATATTTAACCCAATTTTCAATTATTTCCATAATTTAACATATTAAATTATCGATTTAATTATTCAATTAAATCCAATAATTCAAATAAAAATTTATTCGACTTATAAATTCACTTATTAATATTTAAAATTAATTAAATATTCAAATTTTAATTTCTAAAAATTCTGGGTCGTTACAATAATGCTTGGGTCAAATCGAGTATTATAGATTTTCAGGTAAGGACATATTGGAGCTCAAGAGGCGAGCTGGATGGCAGAAACGTATGGAGTTTACCGCTGTATATTTGAGAGTTGTATTGATAGTAGTCTAGAACATGTTGATATAACTGTCCAGTTTAATTGTGTATGATTGTACTCTGATATATATATATATATATATATATATATATATTGTAAAGTAACAATTACAACTTTTCTTTGTATAAATGCTATTACTTTGATGTTATATTTTGTTCTTCTACGAAATGCGAGATTCTGCGTTTTGTTTTCTGTTTTCTTCTTCTACTCTTTCTTCTTTACCCTAACAATCTGAGATTTCCGGCATTTGATTGTTCGACGCTTCTATAGTGAATGTTAGTGTAGAATTCTCGAGGTCGAAAATTTTGGATCGTTACATTTGGTATCAAAGCTAAAGGTTAAACGAGAACCTTAGCTCTGGTGGGTTTACTCATTAAGGATAGGGTCAATGGTACCCTAGAATGAGTTGAGTGTAGTATATATGAGGGCGTATTTGTTATTTTCTTATATAATGATTTTTAAAATGGTTTTAAGAATGATTTTTATATAAGTCTATATTTTGATATATTAATCAATAGTTTTTCTAATATATTAAGGTAATTGGTTGATGAATCATTGGAATTAATAATAATTATAATAATAATAATAATAATAATAATAATTAAGTGGTAACAGAAATACAACCAAATATAAATTGGATAATATAAATTATATAAATAAGATAAAGGGATCCAAACTGAGATTAAAATCCTGAATTTGTAGAAGTGTTTTCAGAATAAGATAATAATGAATTGGTTTCCAGATATGATAATCTTGGTTATTATCATAAATGGTTGCTGTGTTTAGTAATGAAATGTTTGTTAATGATTAAGCAAAAAATTAAATGTTTTAAGGAAGTAAACATTTAGGTGAGTATGACATATAAATTAGAAATAAAGATGCTCTAATTATGATGTTTTAAATTCCAAGTCCGGAATTTGGAATTTGTTTCAAAAGTGTTAAAAGAAATAATAATGGTATAAACTACAATGTAATTGAATGAAAAGGGCGTGTTTCAAACAAGAATTGTTTGAAAATTTTAAAGAAAATTTGTTCTGAATTAAAACCAAAGGTGGTTTAAAATTTAAGCTATAACTTGGTGTGCAAAGAAAATAAATATGTGTATATGAGGGATATATATAATATCAAAGATGATTAGAAATAAACTCTAAGGCTGAGTTTTGAATTTTCCTTGGAATGTGATGTGAAAACTCAAAGTAAAATAAATTTTTGAAAATGAGAAGAGATATTAATAAGAAGTTTAAAATTTGAAATGAGAATTCAAATTGGATAAAGTTGACGGGATTAAATTGAATTGAATTTAACTTAGGGGAAGTTAAATAAGATTAGAACAAAAAGCCTGAATTGGAAATTTCAAGATGAAATTGAGGTTTAACTTGGGAAGTTAAATGGTTGATTTGAATTGGGAGTATGTGATCTCAAAATGGGTTTGAGATCTAGAAATTGGAAATGGATGCTATGGATGAATGTTTTAAAATAATTTGGATGATATCATCCTGTTGTTATAAACAATCCTTAAACTGTGAATTGAATTGGTTTACAATAAAGTAAAAAGTGAATTGAAATAGTCTATATATCCATTACTAAAATTAAATGAAAAGGAAGCCTTATTTTGAAACTATTTGAAAGGCTTGATTCTTGAAATCAAATTGTAATTATATAATGGGATCAGATTTGCTTCAGTATAGCATGATAGGGGGTTCTCGCTTCGTGTTTGGTGGTGAGCGGGAGACTCTTACCCCTACATGTCCCTGAGAGGTAGCATAAGGCCTTGATGGTTTGGTTGCGAGTCGAGAGGCTGTCCGTAAAAGCAAATTCGAGGTACCACTGTATGTTACGGCGGAGAGTGGCCGCTGTCAATGGTTGTAAAGCCTAAACCGTTACAGTTGGTATCAGAGCCAATAATCTACGTCTGATTTTCCGACGATGGCGACCTAACATCGGTAGACTGCAACCTATGATGACATAATGAAAGTCGAGAGGCCGTGAGAGCCTAAGGCTACATTGAGACTTGACTGATGTAGTCTGCGACCTATGTGGGAGTGGTGAAGTTTTATTTGGCAGCGAAAATCGAGGGCGCTGATGCCTACAGTTACATGGATTTTTGCCGTGATGGCAATGTAACCCAGGATGTAACTGCGATCTGTGGCGGGTTTCATGACATAATCGAAGGAAGCGGAGTGCCTACAGTTATCTATGGATTTTACAGGGATGGCAACGTAACCATCGGGTTAATTGCGAACATGGAGGGGATGATGATTTCCAGAGCATTCTCACCAAAATTGTTTTCTCTATTTCAAAAATTATTTCTATATTTTTCATAGAGTTTTCGAAAATGTTTACCATGTATTTTCACTAGATGTTGAAAATGGGTCTGCTAAGTACTTATAGCTTTTCAGTCCTACGCCTGATCAACGTATGATCGAATTTATATGAGAACAAGAATGAACTTGTTGAGACATCAAGTTATAAAAAGTAATTTATAAAACTATTTTAGTAATATTATATATATTTTAAAGTTTTTTAAAAATGTTAAATAAAAAGAATTTATAGTCGAATATGTTCAAGAAGTAATTTATCTGATAATAAGTATTGAATAAATTCTGGCTTTGTTCCTTTTCGAGGACGGAAAGATTCAAAGAGGGGAGGAATGTGATAACCCAGATTTTTGGACATCTGTTAATTGGGTAATTTACTGATTTTACCATTGAGATATTTATTTTATTTAGTTGAACAAAATAAATTCTGATAATATAAATTTCTATTTCAAAGCAAAATAAAATATGATTGTTACCATTCATATATAAGATATTTATAGAATTGTGTGATTTGGAATTTTTATAATCTTCTAATAGATATGATGGCCAAATTAAATAAATATTGTAGTAAATAAAAGTTGGATTTGAAATTCAATTGTAAACATTGTAGAACAAATTGGATTTAAAAACCTTGCCTTTTAGAAACTAATATATATACATGTGTGTGTGTGTGTTTGTGTGTGCGTGTGCGTGTGTGTGTGCATGTGTGTGCGCGCATGTGTGTTTAGTTATTAATGTATAGTTAGTTTTAAGTCATTTTCTTTAAATTTGTATAAAATATAAAGCGACCTAATACATTTTTCTTTTATGCTTATAATTAGTAGCAGGTATATTTAAAATATAAAACCTATATATATATATATATATATATATATATATATATATATCTAAAGTTGGGTTGTAAATATATAAAATGAGATTTAATAAAGGATCTAAAATTCTTTTCTTTTATATATTTGGAAATGAACATAGTAGTATATATAAACATAATAGGTGAATTCTTTTCTTTAAATATAGTAGTATGTATAAATATATTCAAAAGTCTTTTCTTTTAATAAAAGATTAAAAAAAAATTCTTTGAGGTAAGTCGACTCTGTAAGCAAGGTTCCCAATCCTCTCTAATATCGAAAAAGTACCAACAAATCTCGGTGCCAACTTCCCTCTACTAACAAACTGAATGACATTAATCAATGGAGAGATCTTGACAAATACCATGTCGTTGACAGAGAACGCTAAATATCTATGTCTCTTATCAGCATAGGTTTTCTGTTTGTCTTGGAAAGCTTTCATTCGTTGTTAAATGATGTCATTTTCACCTATGTTTCCCTAATCATACCTGGCCCCAATGTTAGTTTCTCACCTGCTTCCTACCAACATGAAGGAGAATTGCATAGTCGGCCATATAATGCCTCGAATGATGTCATACCGATGCTAGAGTAATAATTGTTTGTAAAATCCTATATCCGGAGACCCGAAGCTAAGGGCTACAGATGTTGTAGTCATTCATAGTATTAACTTATGACCAAATACGGTAATGTTAATGTTATCTATAATATCGGAAGCAATTGAATATGAAATAAAATCATCACAGATTAAAACATTTTTCTGATTACATTTCAAAAAAAAATTCATATCCAAGTTACATAATCCCAATGCTTCCCAAATTCAGATCAAATATAATTATTACATAAATACACCAAGAGCGACATATGAAGATTCTCCATTGGTTGATCAGAGTACTAAATAGTCATAAAAAATTTAATACAACACATCGGAAATAAAACAAAACAATGCCTAAATATAGCTAGCATCAACCTCCTGCTCGACTTCGGAAGCCTTATTTATCCTCCTACTAAAACTTGAAAATCCTCAACCCTCAGCATACTCAAATCAATTTTGAGCACCCGAGAGTTTAAGGGGAAAAACATAAACTTCGATTTAGACATAAAGCCTAATGTGAATAATACTATATATCTCGGTTATTTTATATAAAGTGAGACCATGCCGTTTAGCGGAACGGGTTTCCTCACTAATATCCTTTTAAAACATATCTTTTGCAAAGCTTAATCCTGCAACCAAAACCGGTTAAAACAACAAAGCAATTACTGTATGCATACAAATCAGGTAACAAATGGATTATTTGTCCGAACACTATAGTATTGTTTGACTAACTACTAACCTTTGGCTGACTTGGACTTACCAGACAAAATAAACAAATAATCTAACTTCTATTGGACACTTCTCTTCTGGACGGTCTGTCCCTAACTTAGTTCTCCCAAGGTCAACTGAACCTAATGGTTTTGCGGGCTCACCAATAGCCTACCTCTCCTCTATAGATTCCTTTCAGTGTGCAACAACATTTTAGTCTTACCTGTGACAAAGCCCTACATACTAGAATTTGGGAGTTATATTAGCTAGGGGCTACCAGCTAAAGTATAGGGCGCGACCCCATACCAGTCCCATCTGGTATTATAATTTATGAGTCATTTTCTTAAGGTCATCTACCCATAAAAAAATATTTTCTCTCAAATTTATTTAAACCTTTAAGTCATACTTTAAACAAGGAAAATATACTCAATGCTTTGCTCAAATCACCTTGCTATGTTATATATACTTTACACAACTTTGTTGATGAAATATTTAAACCTTTGAAAGTACCTCTTTCGAAAACCTTGAAAGTAACCCTTGAAAGTACCCCTTTCGAAACCAAGTATCTACTTTGCTTTAAAACCTTAGACCGAAAGGCCAAAACATACCTTCCGAAACCATCTTAATAAACCTTTCGAAGCATTAAAAAACCTTTTTTTCCGAAAGCCTTTTAAAACCGTGGACATCCTCTTATCAAATACGCTATAAACATTGTCTTTCGAAAATATTGAAACCTTAAATTTAAAACCTTTCGAAACCATTAGGGAACCATCCCTTCGAAACCTTTCTCTTAAACCTTTCGAAAGCATTAAATTCATCAAACATTTCAAAAGCACTTGGGTTCAAGTAAAATACGTGGGATAACCTTTCAAAACCACTTAAAATTGTACCTTTCGAAACCTTTGGGTTTGTCTTTCAAAATCTCAAAAGGTTCTTAAAAGAAGGAAGTCGAAGGTAACACTTTCGAAAGCTATTTCCTAAGTAAAAGAAGTGGATGGTGTTGAAATCAGTCCCATCAAAAGCATTGGAGAAGCGGCTTGGGCTTTAAAATAAAGAAACCCTTTCGAAGGCATTACTTCGAAAGGTAAAATGCGGCGGCAAGGTGTTTCGACTCCATCAAAAGCTTCTTTATAAAATAAATGGCGCAATCTGTTTCAGAACCATTCGTTAAAACCGTTTAGCCAAGTCGAAAGCTAACTAAATCGAAAGCATTCCTTTCGAAAGCTAAGAAGGTTCATTTTCTATAAAACAAAGCAAAGCTTCGACCTCTTTGGAACCCCTTGTTTCGACGCAGTACCTTTTTCCTATGTCCAATTCGCTAGTACCAAGTCTTTAATACCAAGCGCATTGGTTTCGATGATGATGGAGGCGGAGGAAATTAGTTTAAACTGGGTGTCGACTTGGCGAAATAGGTAAAGTAAGGTAAAACTACATTTTTACTTTAAAAAGTAATTCTTTTCAACTAACCTGCCTTATTTGTCAACAAACGATTGGTTGCTAATTTCTTTTCCAAATTCTTTTCTAGAACTGCTGCCGAAATTTTAGAAGTAACAATTTAAAACATTAACAAAATCCCCCTTCTCCTTTTATAAATATATAAAAGATTTAAGCCTTATACCTTATATATTTTATATATCTATTAAAGCACTTAGGAAAATTTTATAAAAGTTTCCCTAAATCACTTTTAATATGTTTTTTAACATATATTGATTTCTGACCCAGAATCATAGCCGTAATCAATGTAAAACCAAAAATAACTATTTTCTTGACTAGAAAATTCATAATAAATCCACATTAATTCAAAAAATTATAAAATTTGAAACCCATTTCGAAAATATTATTTCTTACCTTATCTCAAAATTACAAGGCATTTGAATGTCATTTAATTGGTTTTCCAATCTAAAACTCGCCATAAAATCTGCACAAATTAGCATAAATCATCACTAAGCATATATATCCATTTTAATAATAAAAAACATGGCAATATACTTTGAATAATATTCAGATTTGATCTAGAAACCAAAAACATCAAAAATATGAGATGTAACCTATTATTCACCTTTTGCTTATGATTAAGGAGCTGAGATTTGATCTTTTATTAAGTTGATTAAGCTTCCTCTTGATTCTTGCTTTATCTTCTACTTTCTCTTTCTTAACGGTGGCCAGTCTCTCTAGCTTAATATTTTGATAATGAACGTATGAAATGAATATGGCCTAAGGGTTTAGGGTATAAGAGTAATACTTATTCCTTTTATGCTCTCACCTATTATCCTTTTCTATTATACTTCAATTCATTTTAGTTCATTTGCTATATGGAACGGCTACCTTTTTATCAACAAAAATCTCAATCCCCTAATCATTTTACATTATTTCATTTAATTTTACTAGTTAAATGTCCTTAATAATGTTACTAAAAAGTATGATCTTTACGGACTCCCCTTCTTAAATAATTTTGTCCTCGAAATTACGATAAGGTACTCAACAAATCAATCGAAAAGGTAAAACGTACCATCAAACAAATCAGGATAAGCGTCTTTAATCCTGCTCTCAATCTTTCAAGTACAGCCTCTCACATCGTTGATCCACTGGACTTTAACTAATTTGACTGCTTGTTCCTTAGCATCTTCTCATCTCTTGTGGCTATACGAACTAGCTTCCTATCTATAGTCAAATCAGATCTACTACTAAATCTTCTAACACGATCGGTGCTATAGTAGACTACTAGTCTCAAACACACTTTCTTAGATGAGAAATATGAAAAACATCACGAACTCCTGCAACACTCTTTGGTAACTCTACTATATATGCGATTTTCCCGATCCTTTTTATAATAGGAAATGGTCAAACAAATCTTGATGTCGATTTCCCTGATTTCCCGAATCGAATTACTCCTTTCATTGGTGATACCTTAATGAAAGATTATCTCCAACAGATAACTCTAAGTCTTTCCGTCTTCGATCAACATAACTCTTCCGCCTAGAATGAGCTTCTTTCATTATAGCTCTAATTAACTCAATCTTCTCTGCAGCTTCTAACTAAATCTGGACCAAGAACCAACATATCCCTGGTCTCTAACCAACAATACGAAGATTTGCATGGCCTTCCATACAAAGATTCAAATCATGCCATCCCTATACTAGCCTAATAACTGCTGTTATACGAAAACTCGACTAAGTGTAGATGGTCTTCCCATGATCCTCCAAAATCTAACACATAAGCTCGTAACAAATCTTCCAAGACTTTGTTAACTCTTTTCATTATAGATAGTAAGCGGTACTCATCTTGAGCTTGGTTCCTGAAATTTTCTATAGACTTCTGCTGAACTCACTAGTGAATAATGAATCTCTATCACTTACTATACTACTAGGAATCCCGTGTAGTTTAACTTCATTCTTCATAAATAACAAAGCTAAACCACGTGTTGTTCTAGCTGATTTAGCTGGAATGAAATGGGCACTCTTGTTTAACATGTCCACTACGGCCATATACTTTCATTTCCTTTATTAGATCTTGGCAACCCGTCTATAAAATCCATAGAAATAGAATCCCACTTCGATCTTGAATATTTAGTAGCTAAAGTAACCCACTTGGCTTCTAATGTTCGGACTTTTCCTATTGACAATTCAGACACTGCTGTACCCATAAGCCTACATCACTCTTCATACCTTCCCAGAAGAAACTCCTCTTCATTTCCTGATGCATCTTACTTCCTCCTGGATGGATAGTGAGCTTCGAACGATGGCATTCCTCCAAAACTTCCTTTCTAATGTATTCCACATTCGGAACACACAATCTCCCTTTTTTTCTCAACCACCCATTCTGGTCAAGACTAAAATCCTTCAAGTCATTGCTCATGGTTCCATCCTTTAACTTCTTGATCCATTCAACTAACACTGGATCCTTCATCTGTTTAGAAGAAATCTTTTCGATCATCATCAGTTGAACTTCTAAACATGATAACACTACAGTTTCCACTAGATCCAACTGCAGATCTCCACTGTACTCTACATGGTGTCAATGCTTCCAAATCTTTCCCTCGACTATTATTGCTAACACTGCATTATGATGTTTTCTGCTATGTGCATCTACAACCTTGTTGCCTTTTCCTAGTGTGTACTCAGTTCCAAAGTCATAATCAGCTATAAATTCCAACCATCTCTACTGTCTCATATTCAGCTCCTTTTGAGAGAATAAATACTTCAGTGACTTATGATCCATATACAACTCAAATCTTTCTCCCAAAAGATAATTTCTCCACACCTTCAACGCAAAAATCACCATAACCAATTCCAAATCATGCATCGGGTATCTCGCCTGATGCAGTCTAAACTGTTGAGAAGCATAGGCAATCACTTTACCTCTTTGCACTAACACAGCTCCTAACCTAGTTCCACAAGCGACTATATACACTACTAAGTCCTGATTTCCTTCCAGAACAACTAACACAGGTTCATTAGTCAATAAGTGTTTCATGCTTTGGAATGCTTTCTCACACTTATAGGTCCAAACAAACTTCACATGTTTTCGTGTTAGCTTGGTCATCAGTGCTGCTATTCTTGAGAAATCCTTTATGAACCTTCGATAGTACCCAGCTAATCCATGAAAACTCTTTATCTCGGTCAATGTCCCGGGTCTCTTCCAATTATTCATTTCTTCAATCTTAGTCGGATCTATAGACAACCCTTTCTCTGAGACTACATGACCAAGAAACTTCACTTCCTTCTTTTAGAGATGACACTTCGAAAAACTTCACCTTTAGCTAATGCTGCCTCAATGTCTCAAGCACCTCTCTAAGATGAACTTCATGCTCCCTTTCATCCTTAGAGTACATCAAGATATCATCTATGAAAACCAATACAAACCTGTCCAAGTGCTCTCAGAATACTCAGTTCATCAAATCCACATAGAATGTTGGTGTATTTGTTAGTCCGAATGGCATCACTAACCATTCGTAAGATCCCTATGTAGTTCGAAATGCCATCAAAGGAATACCATCCTCTGCTACTCTAAGCTGATGGAAACCTGTTGCTAAATCCACTTGAGAAAATACCTTGGTTCCACTCAACTAATAAAACAAATTGTCAATTCTAGGCAACGGGCATCGATTCTTTATCATCTTCTCATTCAATTTACGATCATTGGTACATAAGCTTAATGATCCGTCCCGCCTCTTAGCAAACACTACGGTTTCTCCTAAGGTGAACTACTAGGCCTAATAAAATTCTTGCCTTCTAAATCAATCTAGTGCACCTTAAAATCCCTTATCTCGATAGGAGTCATCCTGCTTGGGAGTCTACTCACCGGTTCTTCTTTCAGCATCAAATCTATCCGAAAGTCAATGGCTCGTTTCAGTGGCAACCCTACTGCGGATTTAAAAACATTCGCGAATTCTCTAGCAACAAAATGTGATTCAACTCATATTCTACCTCCACAACACCCAACAAAGCATTCACCTAATAGCTAGAACTTTCTATGGTATATACAATCCAGTCACTACAGTCAGCGTGTCTAAGCGATATCTTCTATCATGAAAAAATATCCTAGCGTCATATTTGCTTAACTAATCCATACCCAAAATACTACCAAACCCTATGAAATCGAACACATGCAAACTGCAAACAAAGGTATGACCTAATAATTCAATCTCTAGGTGGTCACACACCATCCCAAGTGTTGCATACCTTCCTATCGAATTTTTGACCTTTAAGGAATTAACTAAACATGAGGGTTTTAGATTAAGCTTATCTACCAAACAATGAGATATTAAAGAGTGCGATACTTCGGTATCAAATAGAACGCTAACTAACATACCGTGAATCATAAGCATACCTCCCAACCTAGCCTTTCCTTTTTCCTCTACTATTGGCTTCGAGGTAGCTATTTCCAATGCAAACACCTTTCCTTTTCCATCCTTCGCTGGCTCTTTGCACTGGTTCTCACAATGTCCAATTTGATCGCAGTTGAAGCATCTGATGTTCTTCTTCTCGTCACTTTATTTCCATCACTTGAGCGACATTCATTTGCAAAATGCCCTTTCTTATCACACTTGTAGTAGACAATCTTCGAATTCCCCTTCTATATAACTCCACCCTTCCAAGAACCTTTCTTATGGAAGAACTTTCTTTTCTGATTCTGCCCCACTTGGACTTCCTTTGCCTTATTTCTCTCTAGAAAAGCAATCATCTCATCGTTCCTTAAAGCCATTTCCACTACAACATCACATAGATCCCTAATATTGGTAACATAGCCCTAGCAAGTTTAGGCTTCAACCCCGAATGAACTTCTCATTCCTCTTAATCACATTATCCACCATAGCATAGCCATACCTTGCTAGCTCCTCGAACCTCATTGCGTACTCAAGCACGGTCATGTCTTCCTGCTCTAATTCAGCAAACTTTCCGAATAGAGTGGACTTAGCAATCTCAAACATAAACCTCTCTCCAAACCTCCTTTTGAACTCAGCACATCTCATTGTCTCCTCGTTAACTCCAACTATAACATTGTTCCACCAGAACAGTGCTGCTCCTTGTAACTGTCTAGAAGCAAGCCTTCTCTTTTGCTCATCATTGAGCCAAATATCTACAAGGATTCTCTCACAATGCAGTAACTAGTTCTCTACCTCGATGGCATCTTCAGTTCCAATGAATGGCTTTCCTCCTAACCAAGCGTAATCCCTACTCAGAATAGCATAGTTATTCACCACAAGAGCTTCTTGCTTTCCCCTTCCAACTACTTCAACCGCAACTCCTTCTTGCATCATATTGACAAAGAACTGATACATTGCTCCTATGCCAACTTGCATGACTCCAGCACCCATATTTCCAGGTTGTGCCCGATCTTGGTTCCTTCTCGTATTTCGTCTGGCATTTCCATTTGTTGTGGTGATTCCCCCTCCAAGGTTAACACTTCCACTTATAGCATCCTTATCTATATTCAAGCATCATACGATATAGAAGAATAGCCTTAGAGAGGTAGGAGAATAGAGAATAGCGTATACTTATGTATAACAAATACAAGTACGTTACTACAGCGTTATCCCATTCCTCGATCTTATCTCTAATTCCTTAGGATCATGTTTTCAAAAATCATTTTACTTTGTTTTTCATGAATCTATGCTCTAATACGAAGTTATAACATCCCCTATCTCGAGGCTTGAAGCTAAGTGCTACAGATGTTGCAGTCATTCATAGTATTATCTTTTGGTGACAAAGTATAGTAATGTTAATGGTATCCATAATATCAGAAGCACTTGAATATGAAATAAAATCATCACAAATTAAAACACTTTTCCGATTACATTTCAAAACAACTTTTCATATCCAAGTTACATTATCCCAACGTTTCCTAGGTTAAGATCAAATATAATTATTAAATAAGTACACTAAGAGCGACATAGGAAGATGCCCCCTTGGTCGATCAGAGTACTAAATAATCATAATAGATTTAATACAACACAGCGGAGATAAAACAAAAGAACTCCTAAATATAGCTAGCATCAGCCGCCTGCTCGTCTCCGAAAGCTTTATTCATCCACCTACTAAAACTTGAAAATCCTCAACTCTCAGCCTACAAAAATCAAATTTGAGCACCCGAGTGTTTTAACCAAAAAAACATAAACTTCGAGTCAGACATAAAGCATGGTGTGAATAATACTATACATTACGTTATTCGATATTAAGTGAGAGCACGACACTTAGCAGAATGGGTTTACCCTCACTAGTATCCTTTTAAACATATCTTTTGCAAATCTTAATGCTGTAACCAAAACTGGTTAAAACAAAATAGCAATATCATGTATTCCTGCAAATCAGGTAAAATAATGGACTATTTGCCTAAACACTACAGTTTTGTTTGGCAAACTATTAACCTTTGGCTAACTTGGGCCTACCAGACAAAATAAACTAATAATCAACTTCTTCTGGATACTCCTCTTCTGGATGGTCTATCCCTAACTTATTTCTCCTAGGTTCAGCTAATCCTAATAGTTTTGCGGGCACACCAATAACCTATCTCTTCTCTATAGATTCCTTTCTATTTGTAACTTTATTTTATTCTTACCTATGACAAAGTCTTACACACTGGAATTTTAAACTTATATTATCTAGGGGCCACTAGCTAAAGTATGGGTTGCGTCCCTATACCAGTCTCATTTGGTATTCTAATATCTAAGTCATTTTCTTAGGGTCATTTACCCTTAAAAATTTTCTTGAAAACATTTTCTGTCAAATTGGTCTAAACCTTTAAATCATACTAAATAAGGAAAATATACTTAAATCACTTTTCCATGGTATATATACTTTACACAAAACGTTTTTGATGAAAACATTTAAAGATTTGAAAGTAACACTTTCGAAACCCTTGAAAGTACCCCTTTCGAAACCAAGTGTCTACTTTGCTTTATAATCTAGGGCCCAAAGGCCAAATTATACCTTTCGAAACTATTTTTAATAAACCTTTCGACGAAATCTTTCTTTTGAAAGCCTATGAAAACCTTGGACATCCTCTTATCAGAGCACTATAAACATATCTTTCGAAAACATTGGAACCTTCTATTTAAAACCTTTCAAAATCATTAAGGAACCACCTTTTCAGAACCTTTCTGTTAAACCTTTCGAGAGCATTAAATTCATCAAACCTTTAGAAACATTTGGATTCAAGTAAAATATGCGGAATAACCTTTCGAAATCATTTAAACTGTACCTTTCGAAACCTTTGGGGTTGTCTTTTAAAATCTCAAAACGGTCTTAAAAGAAGAAAGTCGAAAGCAACACTTTCAAAAGCTATTTCCTAAGCAAAAGAAGTGGATGCTGTTAAAACCAATCCTTTGAAAGCATTGGAGAAGCAGCCAGGGTTTTAAAACAAAGAAACCCTTTTGAAGGCATTATTCGAAAGGTAAGATGTGGCAACAAGGGGTTTCAATCCTGTCAAAAGCTTCTTTATAAAACAAAAGGCGCAACCTCTTTCGAAACCATTCCTTAAAACCATTTAGCTAAATCGAAAGCTAACTAAATCGAAAGCACTCCTTTCAAAAGAAAAGCGGGTGCATTTTCTTTTAAAACAAAGAAAAGCATCGATTCCTTTTGAACCCCTTGTTTCGGCCTAGTTGCTTTCTCCTATGTCCAATTCGCTATGTACCAAGTCTTTTATACCAGACGCATTGGTTTCGATGGTGATGTAAGGGAAGGAACTTAGTCGAAAGGTGGGCGTCGAAAGTGGCGAAACAGGTAAAGTAAGGTAAAACTGCAATTCTAATTTAAAAAGTAATTCTTTTCAACTAACTTACCTTATTTGTCAACGAATGATTGGTTGCTATTTTCTTTTCCACATTATTTTCTAAAAGTGATGTCGAAATTTCAGAAGTAACCATTTAAAACATCTATAAAATACCCCTTCTCCTTTTATAAATATATAAAACATTTAATCGCATGCCTTAAATAATTTTATATATCTATTAAACATTTAGGAAAATTTTGTAAAAATTTCCAAAAATCACTTTTAATATGTTTTCTAATGTATATTAATTTCTGGCCCGAAATCATCATAAATAGACGTAATTAATTTAAACCCAATTCACTATAAAATTCATAATCAATCCACATTAACTCGGAAAATTATAAAATTTGAAACTCATTTCCAAATTATTATTTCCGACCTTATCTTAAAATCGCAAGGTCATTTGGATGTCATTTAATTGGTTTTTCAATTATAACTCGCCCTAAAACCTGTATGAATTAGCATAAATCATCAACAAGCATATGTGTCCATTTTAGTTAAAAAACATGGAAATATACTTTGCAAAATATTCGGATCTGATCTGGAAACCAAAAACATCAAAAATATGAGATGTAACCTATTATTCACCTTTTGCATGTGATTAAGGAGTTGAGATTTGATCTTTAATTAAGTTGATTAAGCTTCCTCTTGATTCTTGCTTTATCTTCTACTTGCTCTTCCTTAATGTTGGCTGACCTCCCTAGCTTAATATTTTGATACTGAACGTATGAAATGAATGTGGCCTAAGGTTTAGGGTATAAGAATATACTTATTCGTATTTTTCCCTCACCTATTACCCTTTTCTATTATACTTTAAGTCATTTTAGTTCATTATTTATATGGCATGGCTACCTTTCTATTAAGAAAAATCTCAATCCCCTAACTTTGTCTCTAACGCCTTCTGTAAGCTCTTCCAAAACCCCCTTCTGCACAACGGGTCTCCATCACTTAGAATGCACTTCTACACATCGTGGAATCGTACTATCCAATTCACATACAAGTCAGCCAGTTTAGTTGTCGTTCTCCTTGACTTGATGGGTATAAATCTGGCACTCTTGGTCAATTGATCGACTATAAAACAAATGTTGCCATAGCCTGCTCAAGTCCTTGGCAGTCCATTGATGAAATCCATCCGTTGTTGTTCCTATTTCCACTCGAGAACTTCTAGCGATTACATCACATTAAGCTTCTTTAGCTCCACCTTAACCAATTGGCAGTTCATGCATTTTAAGATGAATGTTACAAAGTCTTTCTTTATCACTTCCCAACAGTAGATCTACCTCATATCACGCTACATCTTATTTCCGTCAGATATATGTCAATCATGAATGCTGGCACTCTCTGAGCACCTCACTCTTAATCCATTGACGCCAGGAATAAATAATCTCCCATCTTTACGGAGCCAACCATCTCTATTAGGTCTGTACTGTTTTTTATCCCCAGAATCTACTCCTCCTTCAATCTTAGAAATGATCTCACCTAATATGGCATCACACTTCAACCTAGTACCAATTCGTTCAATAAGAGTAGGTCTGATAGTCAAGCTCGCCAACATCTCTGGCTCTAGCTTGCATCTCGGTCAAAATCATAACCAGCGGTATACTCTAACTATGTCCACTATAGGAACATAGCTCACACGCTAGCATGTCTCATACTCAAGGCATCCACAACTGTATTACCTTTACCTAGTGTATATGCAATATCAAAGTCATAGGGAACTAGGAACTCTAACAAAAGTTGAGATCCTTCTGTGGAATGAGGTACTTCAATGATTTATGGTCTGTAAACAGCTCAAACCTCTCTCTTAGAAGATAGTGCCTCTAAATCTTCACTGCAAACACAATTGCTGCTAACTCTAAATCATGGATCAAATATTTTTTCTTATGTGGCTTCAATGGCCGATTAGCATATGCAACAACCTTGCCTCTCTACATTAATACCATGCCCAGTTCGGTACCACATGCATCAGTGTATACCGTTATTTCCTCGTTCCCACTCAGAATAGACAATACTAGTCGTCAGCTTCTCCTTTAGACTCACATATGTTTGCTCACATCTTGCATCCTATTTAAATGTCTGATTCTTTTTCGTCAAGTGAGTCAATGGTGCTGCTACCTTAGAGAAGTCCTAGATAAATCATCTATAATATCCAATTAACCCCAAGAAGCAGCTTATGTCTATAGCATTTTTGGGTCTAATCCAATCTTGGATTGCTGCAACTTTTGCAAGATCAACGACAAAGCTCTACTAGGAAAAAACATGACCTAAAAATCTCACTTCACTCTTCCAGAAGTGACATTTAGAAAAATTTGCTTTAAGTCGGTGCTCCATCAATACCTCTAATACAATCCTCAAATGTGTCTTATGTTCTTCCTCTATCCGTGAATAGACAAGAATATCATCAATGAATACAAGCATGAATTTATTTAGTTGACCTTTGAAGACACAATTCATGAGATCAACAAAGTATGCTTGTGCGTTGGTTAGCCCAAACGGTATAACCAACTGCTCTAAGAAATTGAACGATGTACGAAACATAGTACTCAGCACACTCTCCTTCACTACTCTCATTGTGAAATCCAATTGAGAAAATACTCTGAAACCATGAAGTTGATCGAATAAGTCATCAATGCGTGGGAGTGGATACTTGCTCTTCTTTATTACTTTATTTATCTCACGGTAATCAACACCTAACCTAAGGGAATCGTCCACCATAGTGGAGAATACTACTGGTGCTCTCCACTCATATATACTCCTGCGAAAGGACCCTTTTTGCAAAAGGTTATTCACTTGCACCTCAAGCTCTCTAGGTGCCATCCTCCTTAAAGGCATCACTATTGTTTTGGCATCTTTAACTAAATTAATAAGGAACTCGATCTCTGTGTATGGAGGAAGTCCAATCACCCCGTCAAATATGTTGGGTACTCCTAGGCGATAGGTACAAATGGCAACTCATTTAGGCGGGGTGTTGTGCGAATATAAAAAATTAACCATCACTTTATCATCTAGAAGGCAGCCTAACACTACCGTCTACTCATCATCTACCTAGACCGTCTCCACTGACTTCTAATAATCCACTATCACCTATTAACTACGGAGCCAATCCATCTGTAGAATGAAACCAAACCCAACAAAATCGAAAATAAAACAATCACAATCAAAAGAGCATCCATGATTCGATAAGACCAAACCACGACTAACCATATACAGGCTAGTGGAGCCTCTAACAAGGTTCATCACTATCAAAGATCGATAAACTATTTCGGATCTCAAACCCAATTTATCTACTAAATCACTAGATATGAAGGAATATGAAACCCCGATATCAAATAAAACTCATATAAGAACATCATAAATGGAAAGCATACCTTGAATGATGATGCATTTCTCCTTCATTTTCGTTGATGGAGCATTCGACGAAATTGGAACGATGTTGATAGCACATGTTAGCGCTACCAGCTTCTTCTTAGCCAACTCCTGACAGTCCTTTTTGATATATCCAAACTTGTTATAGTTGTAACATTTCTTCCTCTCATCTTTGCAGTCTGTAACATAGTGACCCTTCTATCTGCAATTATAGCAAGTAGGCCCTGGGTTGACCTTCTTCCTTTGGCCATCTTTGTTCTAAAAGTGCTTCCTCTTGTTGTTCCTTATTTTCTTGCCTCCCTTACCTAATTGCGGATTTGTCTCTTCTTTAGGGATGATAGCTTTCAGTTTCAAATACATACATTCTTGCCTCAGGGCTTTCTCGACTATCATCTCAAAAGTCTTATCAATATGGCCCATGAGACTCTTCTCCAAGTTTTCTTCCAAGCCAATGATAAATTTCTCAATCTTCTTTAACGAAATGTCGTTTATGTTAATACCTCAGTTATTAATTTTAATGATAACAACCTTAGTAACAATAATTCATTCATATAAAACATGTATACTAATGTTTTTGTCAAGCTATGTAGAATATAGTGTAGAATATTATATAGGTATTAATTCTAAAGACTGTATAGTATAGACTCAAGAAGCGGTCATGAAGACTCATGAGTACAAAGATCAAGATATGAAGGTCTCAAGACTACGCTATAGTATATATAACATAGAATATTATTTAAATCTCTAGTAGCAACCTTTGATCTCTATCTTCTCATTTTCTTATTCATTATTTTTAAAATAAAATGTAGTTAAAATGTTTTATAAAAGTTTTTTAAAGTTCAAATTGTTTATAAACTATGTTTAAATTATTTTACAAAGCATAAGACTTTCAAAAAAATTTAAAACAAACAAGTTTTCAAAAAAACACAAGCCTATGTCGACATATAGGCAGATCATATATCGACATACATGTTGCAAATCTGAAATTCAAATTTTGAAATGAAGTATCTATTCATCATAATTCTTCATGAATGGACATGTCTATTTATTCCCTAATTGTAGGGACTTTCAAATGAAGTTTTTAACAATTACTTTCTTATTATCATCTCTCCTCTTACTCTATCAAAATTTCTAGTAAAAAAATTATTCAAAACTTCTCAAATTCAAACTAGAATCAATTCAATATTCATCGTCTTGATTCTCTACTGTTTAGTCTTTGATTTCAATCGTCTATGTCTCTTAATCAAAAGTCAATGTGCCATCCAAGAGGCTATAAGAACAATTATAACCAAAGGTCAAGAAACTATCTATGGAAAAACCATCAAACTCAATTGTATTTGTGTGGGAGTGATTGTAGCCCGTTCAAATCAACCGGTGTGCTTGATGACCAAAAAACTAAGTGGGTTCACTTGGGTCCCGTCTAAATCAAGTGAGTGTACACAATGCTCAAAAAATTTAGAAGGAGTTTCTCGTAGTCTTGAAATCAAGATTGCATTGGGTTTTTCTTCTACCCATTTAAAGAATGGCATTTGAAATAAATCTATACAAGCAATTGTACGAGACTGAATGTTAGGTAACTCCGTACCAATATAAAAATATCTGGTGTGATCTCTCTAATTCTCTACTTTTTACTTTACTACATTTATACTTATCTATGTTTGCATCTGTGATTGTTCATTCTGTATTGATTGATAATAATCTTGAAATAATTTTAAAAAGATTCATAAAAAATAGAAAATACAATTCACCCCTTCTCTATTGTTTAATTAGGCTTAAGATTTATAATTTTGCAACCCACACTTGGCATCAGAGCACTAGGTTTTCAAAAAAATCATAATTTGACTTTTGAAGAGGTTTAATGGCTAACAATACTGTTAGTACATTTGTTAACACTTTGTCAAAGGAAAATCTACTGCTAGACCCTCACTTTTTAGTGGCAGTAATTACACTTATCGGTCATGTAGGATGAATATCTATTTACAATCTAAGGTTTAGATATTTGAAAAGTTACACAAAATGAGTACATTAAACCATAAAATAATTTTGCACAATAGGATATTGATCAAAAGCCAATTGGACAAAATAATTATAAAGCCATGAATATTCTATTTTGTTCACTAAATAAAAATAAATTCAACAGAGTGTCTATTTGTTAGTCTGCATATGAAATTTGAATAATACTACAAGTTACACATATGGGCACTAGTAAAGTAAAACATACTAAAATTTATATGTTTATTAATCAATTTCAATCATTTAAAATGAACCCAAATGAGTCCATTTTTGACATGTATTGTAGGTTTCAAGATATAATGAATTCATTAATTGCATTAGGGTTTTTGAAGAGGATGAAGTTAGAAAAATCCTCAATTCACTTTCTTGAGAGTGGGATTAAAAAACACTTGCAATTGAAGAGGCTGATGATATTAGTACTCTAAAAATTAAGGAGTTAATAAGTAATTTAATGTCTTATGAAGCATAAATGCTGGATAAAAGGGAAAGGAAGGCAATCGATAAAAAATCCATTGCTTTTAATACAATAAATGACGATTATTATTATGACGATGACAATGAAAAGAACTTGCTTTCATGACTAGCAATTTCAAAAAATTTACAAAGTATTAAAAAATAAACAACTTTTAGAAACCAGAAATCAAGACTAATGGAATTGGACATACGGTTAAATGTTTCAACCGTGATGAACTTGGTTATTTTCAGAGAGATTTCTCGCATTTGAACAAATCAAAGATCTCACTAGAAAATAATACATCCAAAAAAAGAAAAAGGGCCTATATAGGAACTTTGGATGATTCCAACACTTCCTCTAGCGACAGTGTACCTGATACTGAAAATGTGAATATGTGCTTTATGGAAACAACAGACAAATCAAAATTGATCAACAAAAAGCAGCAAAAGTTGGTACGCTTTAACTAAAAAGAATTCAATTTAGATTTAGGATACCTATCCAGATGTTTTTGCATGTCAATCACGTATGATGGAATAATCAAAGATTATATCTTTCTAATTCTTTGTGTAACTCACTAGAGACTTGCAAAAAAAATGAGAAGATGGATACGAACGAGATGTCTAGCAATAATAAAAAGGAAAAGGAGTAACCTATATATTAATAATATCAAGAAAATTAGAAATATATATAGATATATAAGTAAATAGAAATATTTTATTCATAGTTTTGATAATTAAGGGCTATATGTCGATAAGATGGTTTACATGATCTCTGTTTTGAAAATAATATTCTTAGTTTGATCGAATCTTCTCAAAATGATTTTTTTTATTACCTGATTGGTCAAAAAGTTATATGCTAATTTAAATATAAAATTTTATCAAGGAGAAGAAGTTCAAATTTGGAGTAGCATTAATGGCACCCAAATAGTTTTAAATTCTAAACTTTTGGGTCATATTTTTGATTGTAAGTCTAGTGGAATTGACCTCTCTACTTTTCAAATTGATCTTCAAAACCATAAAGCATTTCATGATATTTTGAAAATGATGATAATTTTGAGTTTTAAACACAAAAATCTTCATCCAAAATCGAGACTTATGACTCTCATTTTACAACAAAACATAATTCCGAGGGCGAGTAATTATAATAACAATGCTTAAAATGTTTCCAAAGCACTTTTCGCTATTTATGGTCGCTAGAACATAAATTGAGCACAAGAAATTTTAGATTTGTTCAAAAGAACATTTATAAACATGAGAACACACTTTTCATGGTGTGCATCTTACTAGAATTTTCTTATATTTTGGTGTGGACTTAAGAGGAGAAAAATTGATGAATTTTCTTATATTTTGGTACGGATTGAAGAGGAGAAAAATCGGTTCCTCGCGACAAAGCCAATATCTCACTTATGCATATTCAACCATTTTTTGACCCTTGTGAAACTCTTCCCAAAAAGGAGAAAAGGCTGGCATGGGAAGAAGAGAAAGAAACACAACAAGAAGAGAAAGAAGAAGGGGATGACATGGAAGTGGCAGAAGAAGAGAAGGAGGAGGAAGAAATGGATTTCTCTTTGGAAAGTTTCAAAAAACCATCCAACCCTACCAATAAAGAGATACTACAGAACTAAGAGAAGATACTTAAAAACCAAAAGAAGCTTAAGCGTTCTTTTAGTAAAACATTCACTTCTCTTTCCAAAAAAATAGACAAATTCTTTTGAAATGTCATTGCAAGCTTGGTGGCTCTTCATTATCATCATCTACATCCTTCTAGACTTATCTGTTTGTTTACGTAGTTTATCTAGCTCTGTATTATGTGTTTCTAGTTTGAAATTTATGTTGTTCGTGTGTAGTTTCCTTTATATTGAATGAAATCCATGTATCCTTCAAATTCAAAGTAATGAAAAATATCTATTAATGTTCTATAATGTTTATTAGTATTTGGAAGTAATAAATGTATAATAGTCTAGGATAAAAACAAAAACCAGAACAAATACTTTAATTTTGAAAATTTTGGTATGTATGTCGACATACATACTTATGATATGTTGACATATAAAGACCAGAAAGTAAATTTTTAAGTCTCAAAAATAAAAATAACTACCATCCATCCATTCCAAATGACGTTCCACTCTTATATAAGTATATTTCTTCCAAAAAACTCATTCATCATTTTATTCCATACTCTATTTTCATTTTTCAAACATATTTTTACAAATATGTCTTCTCCACATCAAAATTTATGTGAAAATCTTGAATACTCTCTTTAATCATTCAGTGATATTCTCACTTTTGTCTTACGAAATCAAATATACTTACAATTAGGTCAAAATTAGATGATAAAGGAACAAAAATGCATTTTGATGCGATTCAATGAATGATTTCTTATTTAATCATAGATAAACCAACCAATAATCCCAAATGTACTATTAAGTATAATAAAGATTGGAATGCCATCAAAGAAGATCCAATCTTGGGGTCTGATTGCTGGGTGAAGTTCCACGAAACATCTAGTTATTAGGTTTGGATTTAATATGTAAATATATATAAACATGCTTAGGATTTGATTTGAATGACTTGGTGTTTGTTTGGATTGAATTTGATAGGTTTTGATTGTTTGTATTAATGATTTGATTTGATTGACTTGAATGTATTGAAATTGTAGAGTTTCAGGGCTGTACTGGTGCAGCCTAGGCAGGCTGCACAGTTACAGCCCAAGTTGGAGCTGCACCAAAGTTGAAAAAAAAAAATTTTGAAAAAAAAATAATAACAATAAATTTCATTAGAATTAATTTAAATGATTGAATTAAATTTATTTTGGTTAAAGAAGAAAAGTATTGTATTATTGATAAATATGTGTTTGAAAAAATAATAATAATAACAATATGTAAATAGAACATTTTAGGATTTTGATTACGTTTTTGAGTACTAAACTTGTCTTTTTAATTAAATCAATTGTTATCAAATTTTTTTAACTTAACGAATATTTTCCAATAAATGAGGTTTTTGCGTTTCGCCTTAATACATAAGTATTATGGGGTACTTGTGTGTTAATGCGAAACGGAGATGTAATTATTTTCTTTTATACACACAATTATTTGCTAAATTTTATTTGCTTTTGAATATTATACTGGGTTTATTAATGGAATTTTTGGAAGGCGATTGTTATCGTTGACTTTTATTTTTAAGAAGTGTTTCAAAATTATAAACACTTTGATTTTTGGGTCGGGATAGATTGGACTCTGTTGTACCAATGGGCCAAAACTCCACCTTGGCCGACCTGATTCAGGATCGCTACCTGAATCGGTGGTATATCATATGCCCTTTTACCACCAATGGTCAACGGTCTGCTACATAGGGCTAATCTTATTTTTGATCGGGATCTCCGATCGGCGGGTCATGGACTATGATGGTTGGAGGCGTGGGGGTCCCACGTGTAGATCCGTGAACGGGTAGCATACGGCCTTTGCCTTAGACCGTCTTGGTTATCCTGGGTTGATCGCCAGGTGTATTATGGCGTTATGAGTAGGTTACGGGGTTGATGTCTCCGCGCGCGCTCGAGCTCTACCACTGTGATTTTACAATACTAGCGTCTGTTTATTTGGTATATTTTATGAGTCATGTTATATTTATCCCATAATTCCCATAATGCAATTTTCTTTACTTTATGATTTTTGGGAAGTATTGAAGTTGATTTTGAAAACCCAGTACCTTTGGAGAATGTGTTTTTGAACTTATTCTTTGTGTTACAAATGATAATTGGGTTAGTATCGTATTGGATTACATACGATAGGTTTGGCCTAAAACAATTGTCTAATTGAAGAAATTGTTTATGAAACCAAGTTTGCATGTTAGTTCTCACACACATAAATGCCTCATGTTGGTCTATACATGCGGCGCTTTCTTTTCCTTTTGTTGATTGAGACAATTATTGTTCATAGATCTTACTTCACTCACACTAGAAATAGTCTGACCCGTGAGATTTGTTTTATAATCCTCGGGTCAGTCTGAGGATTATGGTTGCAGGTTAGGTTGCGTGGACTGTAATAGCACTCATATTATTTTCCACGTTTTGGGGTTTTGGACTTTTCAGCTTGGACTTAGAAGTAGTTAATATGTATTATGGTATGTATGTCATTATGTATTTTGGAAGTGATATGTACTATGGACTATGTATTGTGGATATTATTATTACGATATGTATTATGCATTATGCTGTTATTGTGCTGAATTGTACATTCTATTATATCCTATACTATATAACCTAGAATTTTTTTTATCTTGTACCATTGCTTTGAACCAACACTGCGCACAAATGGTAAGTAGAAGGAAAAATAAATCGAAAAATTTTGTCGTGCCTGTGTTAGTTCAAGGGAATGAGTACAACATTTAGCCCTATCGAGTCCCATTCTCCGTGCTTTCCGACAGTAATACTTAGTATTGCTCTTGGTTGACATGGGTATAGGGGCCGGGCGTTACATTTTTGGTATCAGAGCCAGGTTTCGATCCTGGGATATTGATTTTGAATCGTATATCATCATATATTTTAGTTTAGTGGTGTTTTTCTTAATTTTCACCCTTTTTTTTTTTAATGACAATGGGCAAGAAAAATAAAAAAAATACAAATACACAAATTTAGGGGGAGTTATCTAACTGAGGGGGAGTTATATCATATTTTATGTATAGAAGATATTAATGGTTGTCATCATCAAAAGAGGGGAGATTTTTATTACCTTAGTTATTGATTTTGCCGATAACAATCTTATAACAATAATACATTCATATAAAATAAGGATACTAATGTTTTTGTCAAATTATATAGAATACAGTGCATGGTAGTATATAGGTATTAATTTGAAGACTATACTGTATCCATGTCTAGCGTCGACAATTTGGTTGTTGGTCGAAACCCACCTAGGGTTGACCATTTGGTTGTTAGTATCCATGCACCTAGGTCGACTATTCAGTTGTTGTTGGTCGCCCGGCTGTCACCAGCCTAGTATCGATTTTTATAAAGGATCCATCGGTCACTCATAAACTCGTGTTCTCGGCTTGGCCGAAAGTAGCAGATTATAATAGCAACTCACCGTTTATAGTTCTATGCTTAGAAATCCCATAAGATTAGCAATAGCATTAGCCTTGAGCCGCTACTTTCATCTTGTTGTATCTCTTGTTATTCCTTGTAATTGTAAAGGAGCCATATAATACGAAAATTTACAATGGACGTAGGTAGATCTGTGCAGTTAATGCGCTCGGTAGATTTAAAGCGGTGGAGGTGCAAAAAGTCATAGCGGGGATACAGCAAGGATATAGCGGGATATAGCGGATGACTCTAAAATAGCATATAAAACTCATACTTAATGTTTTTACAAATATATGAATGGTAATTAAATGAAAAATTATCATTCAATTGAATTATAAATAATACATAAATAATTTTAAATAAAAACATGTGCGAATATACTTTAAATAAACGAAAACTATTATATAACATAATTGAATTTGGTAGAATATTAGAGTATTTTCATTTCTGAAAATATAATAAAAATTAAGTCAAATTAATTAGGTTCATAATTTTATAATGTATAAATGCAATTTTTCAATTCATTTTATTAAAAAAGATATAGCAGGAATAGCGGAATATAGCAGAAATAACGGGATCAGCGGAAATAGCGGGGATTAAAGCGGAAAGGCTGTATTCTGGGGCTCTATGGAAAAATCGCAGCGGTAGAAATCCGCTATGAGATATAGTGGGGTTGTAGCAGGGTAATAGCGGGGCATTAACTACACAAAGGTAGATCTACCGAATAACTCTATATATTATGTCATTTACCCATTGAGTGCTCATTTAGCTCTTAAACTGGATGATTACCAAGTTACCATTTCTTTACGTGGTTCAATTCTATGATTAACAAAAAATATAGTCAAGATTCTAGCATTAGAAGGAGCACCCGATTCTTCGGTCTTGTGGTTGTAGCCTCCTGAGCAAGCTTTTTCACACTTGGTATCTCACATCCAATATCAAATATGTCTATTATAGGTGCAATTATTTTCTCCTCCTACGGAAGTCCCTTATATCCAGCATTGATGTCAATAACCAGGGTAGCCCCCCACTATATAGATTGATAACTGAATTCTTCCTCCATCTTTACCCTCAAAGTTTCCCAATAGTAACCTATCTCATATGCATGCCTGGAGTCATCCGAGATCAACAATCAATGATGCTGTCAAGCTTTCTCCCAAGCCCATGACCTTCTGTGTAGAGAGCAATGAAGTCTTCAAAACCTACATTGTTCGATACTACTGCCCAGGCTATCTAATAAGGATGAGTTTCCATATGCTCATTACCTTAATTGGGGACCATCACCCTTCTCCACCCAGGACCGCGTGATCCATCGCTCCACTTCTAGTTGACAGGTTATCCACAAGGATAAATTATAGAAAACTCATTTCATTGTCAGGTAATGCTTAGGCTTCCAACAAGGATGAGTTTTCATATGCTCATTACCTTATTTGGAGACCACCGTCCTTCACCATCCAGAACTGCATGATCCGTTGCTCCCCTCCTGTGCGGTAGGCTATCGATGAGGATGAATTACGGAGAATTCATTTTCTTTTTGAGGAATTCCTAGGCTATACAACGAGGATGAGTTTTCATATGCTCATTACCTTGTTTGAAAAATGCCACCCTTCCCTGCCTAAGACCGCATGAGTCATTGCTACCCTCTTGGCTAGTAGGCTATCCATAAGGATGAATTAATGATAATTTGTTTCGTTGTCGAGGAAACCCCAGAATATCCAATAAGGATGAGTTTTCATGGGCTCGTTACCTTATTTGGGGACCATTATCCTTCATTACCTAGGCACAGCGTAAGCCGTTGCTCCCCTCCTGGCCGACAGGCTATCCACAAAGATGAATTACCAAGAATTCATTTCATTATTAGGGATCCCTAGGCTATCCAACCAGAATGAGTTTTCATATGCTCATTACATTATTTAGAGACAACCGTCAAGGACCGTTTGAGCCACTTTCCCTTTCTTGTTGGTAGGCTATCCACAAGGATGAATTAAGGAGAATTCATTTTCTTGTCGATTAAAGCCCAGGCTATCCAATGAGGATGAGTTTTCATGCGATCTTTACTTTATTTAGGGACCGTCACTGTTCATTGCCTAGCACATGCGAGCCGTCACTCCTCTCCTAGCCAGTACGCATCCACCAGGATAAATGTGACATCCCCCATTTTGTGGCCCGAAACTAACTACTATAGATGTTGCTGTCATCTATAGCATTAATTTCTGATGACAAAATGCAATCATGTTAGTTGTATCATAACATCAGAAACATGGTAATATGAAATTTTATTAAACATGATTTTAAAAGAAGTTTTCACATTCCATTAAAATGACAATATTTCATATTTATTTATATAATCCCAAACGTTGCCTAGATTTTGATAAATATAAATATTACAAAATACTCCAAAAGCAATATATGAAGATGCCTTCTTGGTTGAACAGAGTTACTAATTGACATATATAATTTATGTTAGTACATACATATACAAATGACATAACATAGCAAACATAATAGCAATAGACTCTTATACAACTAGCTTTGCCCATACACGTCATTGGAGATTTATTTGCCAAAACCTACTTGACCTGTATACCTTACCCTCGAACTACTCAAATGAGTACTTAAAGGTTAAAGGGGAAAATAAAATAAAAACTTCAGGTCACAAAAAAGTCTGGTATGAATAATAATATCCCTCTCGGTTAATAGATATTTAGTGAGACTATGCTACTGAGCGAAATAGGTTTTCCCCTCGCTACTATCCTATAAATATGTCTTTCATAAATCATGCACCTGGAACCATAGTGGTTAAACTGCACAATATAAATAAAAAAATATGCATGTATGCAACATGGGTAATCATGACTAATCTGTCTAAATTAATGGACTATATGTCTAAATTTTTATAATTTCTCTAGGTGATTACAAATCTATATGGCTGACTCGGGCCTACCAAATATAGCGAATTTTCTAACTTACTGTTAGAATAAAACTGGACTGTTTGTTGGAAACTTGTTATCCCTAGGGTCACTCTGATCCTAATTATTTTGCGGGCAAATCAATAACCTACCTTATCTTTGTGTATTCCTTTTTATGCTTAAACTATTTTTAGTCTTACCTGCGAAAAATCCCTATGCACTGGAATTTTGGACTTATATCAGCTATGGGCTAACCGTTGAAGTATAGGGCCTTATCCTACATCAGTCCCATCCGGTTTTACAATTTTTGAGTCATTGATCATATCATAATTTATCTAACGGTGATAGGAACAATAATCTCTTTAGTAAAATTCTACGCTAAGTACCCTTTTTATTTACTTTAAAACAAGAAAAGTATATCCCTTGCTTTATCTAAAATATCTATGCCATGATATATGCTTTTATAAAATAATATTGATGAAATTAGATGTTACTTTGAGGTAGTTGCTGCTCAAAACTATAGGTTACTAAGCCAAAACACTAAAACTCTTAAACTGATAAAGTGCAACATGATTATCATCGACATAGGTCTTCATACCCTTCTTATTGTCAAAAAGTATGGTAAAGAACTTGATTCAATAAAGCAGAAGACCATAGGGTCGATATAAATCTTCATCGCCTACATAGTATTGATTTTCATAGGTTTGCATAATATGAAGTTAAAAAGCTTAACAATATAGGAATGCCGACATTGATGATTGGCAACATCAATGCCTTAAAGAGAAATGCGATGTCATTATCAGCATTATATATCAACTTCGAAAGTAATGGTGTCGGAAGTCACTGCCTAAAGGAGTTGGCATAGTAAAAATAGCGACATAACTATCTTAATGGGTCGGCGTCGACATAGATGATTTGCAGTGTCATAGTACAAGAGGTTTAATATAGTAAACTAGTGGCATCACTGTTTTACGGAGTCGGCGTCATCGTTGAAATCATGCAGCATTACTCACGTCGAAGTTATTGATGTCAACTTTGATACTTTCCTTCATTCTTCAACCAAGGCCGATCCATTCCTTATCACCGAAGTTAATATCCTATGCACTGTGCTTGATTGATGTCAAAGGTCATAGAGGCAGTGCTATGAACTGCAACTTCAATAGCTTTAGCATGGCAATGTCATAATTAATATAAAAACTGCAAATTTTCTCTTTATAGCAATATTTTTTTATCAACTCTAAATTTTTGTCAAAATCTCATTGGGTAATAATTTTCTCTACCCAAATCTTTTTAGGAAACTACTATAGAGCAGATTTATCATTACCAAAACATTTTTGCAAACCTATTATTTTATATTAATACTTTAATATAATTAATAAGCTTTTCTAGCCTGATAAATTCGTAATAAATTATAAAAGTATGGGAAAAATTCGTAAACATCACAGTAATTTAGATTTATACATTCTTTAACATACAAAAATTTCATGGCCAAAAACATTATTTAATTATTCTTAATAATTAAAACCCGAAATAAACCAATTTCTCCACTTAGAAAATTTCTAATAAATTCATACTTGCTTAGAAAATTGTGAAATAAAAAATCCACTTCTAAAATAATGTTTTTAACATCATGTCAAATATTATAGTTGATTGGGTGTCAAAAACTATGTTTTCACACTTTAAACCTATTACATAATTCTATAATAAATCTTACAATTCATCATCTAAGTATACAATCATCCAAACAATTAAAGCATGGCATAATACAAGCAAAAGATTCTGGTTCATACTTAAAACATAAAATAGTAGATAAAACTTCAGACACATAACTATTATGAACCTTAGTTTGATGAAGGAACTTGAGATTTGAGTTTAGATTCGATGTCCCCTAAGCTTTTCCTTATTTCCTAATGTTGACCCAATTTTTCATCACAAGTACAAAAACCTAGACGAACCTCAAAATGCGATGGCATCAGCAAGGATACCGTCGCTTCAGCGCTTAGACTTACTTTTTAGGATGAATCAACTCCAAAGGGACGGCGCGTCGTTGGTGGATGGCATGAACCTATTTGAGCCACAAGGTTGGTTATGAGCCAACCATCCTAGGCGGAGGGCGGTCGGATGGGCCATTTGCTGTTTGGTTGTTGCTTGAGGGGAGTGTGAATTGAGATGAGCAGGAGCAAAAGGAGGCGCTTGCCCATGGTAGGGATTATGTAGGCAGGAGCGGACAAGGAGACTTACCCGTGGCGGGAAATGGTAGAGAATGACCCTAGGGAGAACAAAGTACAGAAAATAAATACAAAACGATATATAGTGGTTCAAAATGTCTACTGTGATGTTCCTTTACTATATCGACCTATCATAATTTATAAGACATTGCAAG
Organism: Allium cepa; assembly: GCA_030765085.1. Taxonomy (NCBI): domain Eukaryota; kingdom Viridiplantae; phylum Streptophyta; class Magnoliopsida; order Asparagales; family Amaryllidaceae; genus Allium; species Allium cepa. The sequence continues at coordinate 276,656,824 of CM060928.1, forward strand.
AGAATAATAAAGGAGACTTGACTAATATTACAAGAGTATAATATCCCAATATAAGGATCTCGTGGGGAGGAGACCCGAGGGAAGACCCTTCGAGAGGGTCGTCCCTTAAGGAGGAGTCTCGGAGATAAAAGAGCTCTTGAAGGAGGGGTTGCTAGCAGTGGTTGGAAGGTAAGGGCTAGAAGGAGGTGCCGCTGGCAGGAGTGATAGGCTTGTTGTTGGATGCGATGATGGTGGTAGATCTTAGTGGGTAGAGCATGATGGGTTGAGTGGTAGAGCTTGATGGAGGCTCTTTCTAATGGAAGTCGATCGAAGTAGCCGCTAGAGAGGCTTTAGAGGAGGAGAGGGGTGGTGAGGGAGATGGGTTAGAGAAGTCGTTCTCTCACTCCATCCTTCTGTCTCTCTTCATCTATATGTTCTCGTCCATCCCTTTGCCATATTATATGGCATTGGGTATATATAGAGGATGCGGGGTGTGAATAGATGGTTGTGATTGTAGAATAATAGTACAGGAGAGACTCTGGGCCTTGGATTAGAGGGGATGTAGGATGGGAGCCAGCTGGAAAGCAGATTCAAGCCCATGGCTCGGATTGCTTACCAACTGGAAAGAAGGGTCTATAGCAAACCTGGGAAAGGAAGTAGGCTTTAGTAGTTAGAGCTGTAGGCATTTTGATTAGCTGTTGGAAAGTAGGAGAGAGGAAAGGGCTATGCATGGAGTACTGTTGGTAGAGGAACAATACTTTTCTCTAATGACATTTACTTTGGAGCAGTTGGACTGGGACTAGCTAGGGTACTTCGTGGTAAGTTAATTCAAGTTAAGCAGGCAGTCCTAACTGGTAGGTTTAGGATTGATAAGGACATAAGACGGTCGATTCTCCACGGTTGGGAAGATCCCTATGTAAGAGTAGTTGGGCCACACGAGATAGCCAATTCAATGCCGGCTCTGAATGACCTGGACATTCAGTGGAGGGCTGACATATAGGGCCCGGTTGTAGCTGTATGGAGAGCAAAGTCGATGGATGGTCACATAAGAGCAGAGCTACTTTTGATAATAGGATCATGTCGAGGGCGGACCCGAGCCTTAGAGGAGAGGAAGGCCGCTAAGGAATGGTTTTGCACGGGAGGTGTATTGGCGCATGGATTAGGATGAAGGACCGAACCGGGCGGGTGCCGAAGAAGCCAAGTGAGGCTTTGGCTGCTAGGGGAAAGGATGCCAAGGATGGCTCAGGGACACGGCCTTAGGCTTATGCCTCTAGGAGCACTCGGTGCCTTATTGAGGAAGGCGGCCATTCCGCATGTGAGAGGAGGACACATCTAAGAAGACGGTCGTCCTGGTATGCGGGAATGACATTGGAGGAGCCGTGCATGGGGACTTTTGGAGAGGATGGCAAGAGGTCGTGTTAAATCGGATAGAAGTGATTCGGGGCCTACCGTTCTTTTGGAATCCTGAAGGAAGTGATGATGTCTAAGGGCTGAGCTTCCATCCGTGTGTCTTTGGATGCGGAGTAGGCGTGGTTGTCCGCTAAAGATGACGGACTAGTCAATGTCTGGCGAGGGTAACCAGCTGGCTGAGCGAGGATTCGATGGATGACTGACTTTAGGAGCCTCTCCAGGATGTTTTTTATTTACCCAAAATTTTGGGCAACATTTCACCCCTGAAGTTTATCCTTGCTTACAAGGGTGGATTAGAATGCTTATTGTTGATCCATATCCAAGGTAAGACCCACCGAGAAGGAAGTACTTAGAAGAGGCTTTGACGAGAGCTCATGCAAAAGGCGGTGCTATGCAGCCGCAATTGGTACATAGTCGCTGGAGACGACGCTGTCTACTTCTGGCTAGATCTTGGGATGATGAGGAAGGATGACCATGGCTTGATGATGAATTGAGCAGTTGAGAACTGGAGGATAGACTCGGGGTGCTTTCTTTGCAGCTTTTTGGATTTCAAAGACAGGATGCCTCCGAGCCGCGGGCATGTTGATTGAGAGACTAGCTGGTGTTTCCTCCTTCTTGTTAACTAGAGATTGGAGGCACACACCAGGAGGGCATCCCTTGCCTGGTCCGGAGTGGTTAGGCATTTCTCAATTCGAGGTCTGTAAACAATATAGTCCGTTAAAGTCTCTGGTTTCTCTAGGTGGGTTTGGGTGTCATGGTGCTGCGACATTTAGAAAGCTGGTGGAGGACGGCCGTAGATAGAGACAGTTGTAGGAGTACTGGAGGAGGACCTATCTAGGGGGATCCATGTCATGTTGGCTTCAAGAAACCATCAGGTAGTAGTTGGAATGCGCGTTGCAGGTGCCTCACTGGTTCAGAGCTTCTTGGCGTAAGTTGAAGCACGTGGCCACCTCTGAGATCTGCAATGGGGACGCATCGTCGATTGAACGAAGAACTTTTCCTAAGCCTAAGTCTAACTCGAGCCGGACTGGAGCGTTGTGGCCCGCTTACTGTTCTACGTGAATAGGATGGGCATGATTGGATGCATTCCATAATCTTTGGTGGTCCTCCTAAGGCTCAAATGCGCTGTGGCTTACTTTCATCGGACTCTCCTAGGTAGTGGTGGATTCCCCCGGGACTAAGGTGGGCATTGACGCGGGGTGCAAGAATGTTGGTGCTGCTTGAGTTGCTTAGATGAAATTACGGAAGATGCGACTCTGCTTCAAGACTGTAGCTCTGAACAAACTAGGATATGCGGCTGCGGATGCCAAAATGTTGCGAGTTACATAGGGCATGCAGGCCAGCCTTGGAGGGAGGCCATAGTGGCCCAAAGCTATGCTTACCATACCGCTCATGGGGAGTGCCATGTGAGACCGAGGAGGAGATGCTTGGAAATCCGAGGGATTTTCTAGGATTTCTATTCGATGCTCGAATCTGTTACTAATGGTCTCTAGAGGAGGCCAAGGGTTGGAATTCGAGGTTGCTGCTGGTGGTGTAGGGAAGATGCCCCTCAGCTTTGGAGTCCATGTTCCATCCCTCATGTCGAGAGAGCAAGAAGGAGAGCGGGGAGTGCTCCACCAACTAACGCAGTACCTAGAGGTCCACGGAGCGCATTGTGAAAATGCGAGATGGCTGGAGGATCCGAATAGGAACATATCTCGATGGAAAATGAGAGTAAGGCTGCTTCTCTAGTGGGAACATAGGACTGTAGAACAGGAATCCGAACTCCTCTCACTTCTTGCCGGTCTTCCTTTTTGTTGGTTGGAGGAAGGAAGAGGACCATGAGACTTTTGCGACTGAAGTTGGGACGTCGATCGATGCGGGACGAGGTCATTGTTGTGAGGCTTTTAGCCTTATGATCGTGGGACTGTTCCCTACGGTGGGCGCCGGAATGTTAACCACAAGGTCAAAGGTTCGGGCCTTCTTTCTAGTGCAAGAATGCTGACTCAATTTTTTATCAGGAGTATAGAAAACCCGGCCGAACCTTGTAATACGATCGCATCGGCGAAGATTCCACCGCGCCACGCTAGGCTTACTTTTCAGAGGAGTCGACCCCAAAGGGAAGACTCGCCATTGGTGGACGGCGTGAACCTATTTGAGCCCACTGGTTGGTCATGGGCTGACCAACCCAGGCCGAGGGTGATCAGATGGCCCTTTTCTGTTGGACCGGGTCTTTGGGAGAGTGTGAATTGAGATGGGCTGGAGCGAACGCAGGCGCTTGCCCATGGTTGGGATTATGGTGGGCTGGAGCAGATATGGAGACTTGCCCATGGCCGGAGACAGTAGAGAACGACCCTAGGGAGAACTAAGTATATAAGTAAATACACAATGATATATAGTGGTTCGGCTTAGTGCAGCCTACGTCCACTGTGATGTTCCTTTACTTTATCGACCTCTTACAATTTACAGACTATTACAAGAGATAATAAAGAAGACTAGATTAAATATCAAGAGTACAATATTCTAGTCTAAGTGTCTCATGGGAAGGACACCTGAGGGAAGACCCACCGGGTTGGCTGTCCCTTGAGGAGGAGTCTTGGAGATGGAAGAACTCCTGAAGGAACGACTGCTGGCAGTGGTTGAAAGGTAGACACTAGAAGGATGTGCCGCTAGTTGGAGTGATAAGCTTGATGTTGGAGGCAATGATCATGGTAGATCTTGGTGGGTAGAGCATGGTGGGTTGAGTGGTAGATCTGGATGGAGGCTCTCCTTAACGAAAGTCGGGTGAAGCCGGCACTAGAGAGGCTTTGGAGGATGAGAGAGTTGGTGGGGGAGATGAGTTGGAGAAATCATTCTCTCCCTTCTACCTCTCTTCGTCTATCTGTCCTCGTTTATCCCTTTGCCATATGGTATGGCATTGGGTATACATAGAGGATGTGGGGTGTGATGGATAGTAGAGATTGTAGAACAGCAGTGCAGGAGTTGCTCTGGGCCGTGGATTGGAGGGGACTTAGGATGGGAGCTAGTTGGAAAACAGATTCGAGCCCACGGCTCAGATTGGTTACCAGTTGGAAAGAAGGGTCTATGGCAACCGGGCGGTAGGCTTTAGTAGGTAGGGGTGTAAGTGTTCTGATTGGCTATTGGAAAGGTGAGAGAGAGGAAAGGGCTGCACTTGGAGTGTTGTTGGCAAAGGAACAGTACCTTTCTCAGTTGGCATGTACTTCAGAGTAGTTGGACTTGGAATGGCTAGAGTACTTGGTAGTAAGTTGTTTCAGGTTAAGCGGGCTGTCCTGGCTAGTAGGTTTAGGATTGCTAAGGACATAAGGCGGTCAGTCCACTACGGTCGGCGTATCTGTGTAGGATTAGTTGGGCCACATGAGATAGCCAATCCGGTGTCAGCTCTAAATGGCCCGAGCGTCTGAAGGAGGCAAACATGCAGGGTCCAGTTGCAGCCATGTGGAGTGCAAAGTTGACGAATGGTTATGTGAGAGTGGAGCAACTTCTGACACTAGGATCGTGCCGAGGGAAGACCCAGGCCTTAGAGGGGGGAGGAAGGCCGCTGAAGCATCGCGTTTCATAAAAGGTGTGGTACTTGGCCCATGGATTGGTATGAAGAACCGAATTAGGCAGGTGCCGAAGAGGCCGAGGGCGGCTCTGGCTGCTAAGGGAAAGGATCCAAGGAAGGCCATAGGGTTGACTTGGGCTTATGCCTCTAGTAGAGATTGGCTAACCGGCTTTAGAGGATCACCAGAATGTTAGGAGCGCTCCATGCCTTATTGAGGAAGGCAGATCGCTTGAGGGCTTCGTCCAGCCGTTCCGCATGGAGGAGGCGACATCCGAGGTAATGGTCATGCTAGTATGGAGTAATGACATCGGAGGAGCTCTATGTGCGAATTCTCGAGAGGATGCGGCAGGAAGACTTGATGAATTGAGCAGACGTGCTTCTGGGCCTGCCATTCTTTCTAGATCCTAAATGAAGTTGTGATGACTAAGGGTTGATCTTCCATCTGTGGTGTCTCCGAATGTGGAAAAGGCACGGTTGGCCGTTAAACATGACAAACTGGTCGCCTGCTAACATGAGTAACCAGCTAGCTGAGCGAGGATCCTGGTGACGGACCGACTTTGGGAGCTTCTCCAGGAAGTTTTTGGTCTGTTCCAATTTTGCCCTTATCATATATTTCTCCTTCTTATCTAAGTTTTTAAACCATTCTTATTAACTTATTCATTAAGGCATGACCCATTTTACTATTAAATATCAATCTCCTTGTCATCTTACATTATTTCATTAAATTTAACTAAATAAATATCCTAAATAATGTTTACCAAAATTATGTGTGCCATCGACTCCCCTCTTTAAAGAATTTCGTCCTCGAAATTATAACATGGTACATAACAAACATATAGAAAAGACATAAAAATACCATCAAAACAAATCAGGATAAGTGCATAGAATCCTGTCCTATGGCTTCCAAGTACAATCTTTCTCATTTTCACCCCAATGGACATTTACTAACCCGGCTGTTTTATTCCTGAGCTTCTTCTCACCCTTAGCTACAATACGAACTGGTTGTCTAATAATTGTCATGTACGATTTCACTATTTGGTCTTCCAATGCAATCAGAGTAATAGTAGTCTCTGGATCTCAAATACACTTCCTAAGATGAGAAATATGGAAAAAATTGTCGAACTCTACCAAACTATTTGGTAACTAAATTCTGTAAGCAAGTGTCCCAATTTTTTCTACAATAGAAAATGGCCCAACAAACCTAGGTGCTAATTCCTTGACTTTAGAAACCTTACTACAACCTTCATTGGTGATATTTTGATGAAAAGATGATCTCCAAATAAGATCTCTAAGCCTTTGTTTGTTTTATCTTCATAATTCTTCTAACTGGGTGGAGCTTCCCTCGTTCTAATTTGGACCAACTCAATATTTTCGGTGGCTTCTCTTACTAAATCAGGACTAAGAATCAATCTATCTTCGGCCTTTAACTAACATATGGGGGATTTACATGGTCTTCCATATAAAGCTTCAAAAGGTTCCATCCCTATACTCGTCTAATAAATATTATTATACAAGAATTCAACTGAGTGTATATGGTCTTCCCATGATCCTCCAAAGTCTAGCATACAAGCTCTTAACAAATCTTTCAAGGCTTTATTAACTCTTTTTGTTTTCCTATCCATCTGTGGATGGTATGCGGTACTCATCTTTAGCTTGCTACCTAAAACCTCTTGACACTCTTCTAGAATTTGCTATTGAATATTGAATCTTTGTCATTAACTATACTAATAGGAATCACATGCAGATATACTATATTGTTTTAAACAGCTTAGTTAAAACAGGTGTCGTCCTTGTTGACTTAATGAGTATAAAGTGCACTCTTAGTTATTTAATCCACTATAACCCATATACTTTCATTTCCTCTTTTCGATCTTAGAAATCCGTCTATAAAATCCATAGATATAAAATCTCATTTCCATACCGGTATATCTAAAGGCTGGAACAAACTACACCACTTATGATGTTAGGCTTCCACTTGCTAATTACTCAAACACTGCTTTATACATAAGGCTATGTCCCTTTTCATACCCTTCTAGAAGAATCTTCTTTTCATATCAACATACATCTTAGTTCCTCTAGGATGAATTGTGAACTTCGAGCGATAACATTCTCTAAGTACTTCTTTCCTTAGATCTCCCACATTTGGGACACATATCCATCCTTTCTTCCTTAAACGTCCATTAAGATCTAGATAAAAGTATTTCATATCATCAATCTTAGTTCAACGTTTCAATCTACTAATTCTTTTAGCTAATAATGGATCATATTTTTTCTCAGAAGCAACTTTTTCAATCAGTACCGGTCAGACTAGTAAACAAGATAACACCGCAATACTCTGATTAGAACTAGTTGTTGATCTTAATTGCACCCGACATGTAGTCAGTGCTTCCAAGTCCTTCCATTCGGCTAACATCGCCAATACTGCATTCTGATGTTTCCTACAAAGTGCATCAACTACTTTATTCCCTTTCTCTTGTGTATACTCAATTCCAAAATCGTAAGCAGCTATAAACTCTAACCACCTCTGTTGTCTCATATTTAACTCTTTTTGAGAGAATAGAGATCTTAATACCTATGATCCATGAACAACTTGAATCTCTCTCTCAAAAGATAATGTTCCACGCCTTCAAAGCAAAAATTACAATAACTCTAAGTCATTGGTGGGATACCTAACTTCATGCAGTTTGAGCTGTCGAGAAGCACAGACAATTACTTTACCCCTTTAAATTAACACATCCCCTAATCTTATTTCGCATGCGTTGGTATACACCACCAAATCTTGATTTCCATCCGAAATAACTGACACAAGCGCTTTGGTCAAAAAATGTTTCTACTTTGGAATGCCTCCTCACATTTACCCGTCCAAACATACTTCATGTCCTTCCTTGTTAGTTTAGTCATTGTTGCTGCTATACGAGAGAAATCCTTGATGAATCTCCAAGAATAGCTAGTAGTCCAAGAAAACTCTTTATTTCAGCCACTGTCTTGGGTCTCTTCCAATTATTAATAGCTTCTATCTTGGATGAATCTATTAATAACCCTTCTTCTGTGACTGCATAACCAAGGAACTTCACCTCCTTCTTTCAAAAATGACATTTTGAGAACTTTTCTTTTAACTAATGTTGCCTCAGTGTCTCAAGCATTATTCTAAGATGAATCTCATGATCTCTTTCGTCCTTAGAACATATCAAAATGTCGTCAATGAATACTAGCATGAATCTATATAAATGCTCATGGAATATTCGATTCATTAAATCTACGAAGAAAGCAGGCACATTAGTTAGTCCGAATGGCATTACTAACAACACATGCGAACCATATCTTAATTGAAAATGCCGTCAAAGGAGTACGGTCCTCCGCCACTCTTAATTGACGGAAGCCTATCGCTAAATCCATGTGGAAAAACACTTTAGCGTCACTCAATTGATCAAATAAGTCACTGATTCTCGACAATAATATCGGTTCTTTATCCTCTTCTTATTCAACTTACGATAATTAATGCACAATCTTAACGATCTGTCCAATTTCTTCATCAACGTCGCGGTCGCTCCCCAACGTGAACTGTTAGATCTAATAAAACTTTTCCTAGCTGCACCTTTAACTCATTCATCTCTATAGGTGTCATTCTACTAGGTGATCTACTTATGGGTTCAGCTCTGGGTACAAGATCTATTCGAAACTCAATACTCGTTCGATGATATCGCTGTCACTGGTTCAAAGACATCACCAAACTCTCTTATGACCAAAACTCGATTCAGCTTGTCTTCCTCCTTCATTAGACCCAACAAAGTACAAACATTACTATTAGGATGTCCTAGTGATATTTTTTCTATCTTGACAAAATATCCTAGCATTATAACTACTTAACCAGTCTATACCCAAAATAATCCCAAAGCCCATGAAATCAAACATATGCAAACTGCAGGCAGATTATGACCCAACGGTTCACATTCTAAATGGTCACATCTCATCTCAAGAGTTGCATACCTTCCTATCAGATTCGCTACCTGTAAGAAAGTAACTAGGTATGAGGGTTCTAGACTAAGCTTCTCTACCAAATAATGAGAAAGAAAAGAATGTGATGCACCAGTATCGAACGGTACTCTAACAGGTATGCCATGAATCAAAAGGGTACCTCTCATCACAACCTTTTCTTTCTCCTTTGCTATGGGTCTTGAGACAGATGGTTCTAAAGCAAACACTCTCCCTTTCTCTCCCTTGGCTGGTTCCTTGCTCTGATTCTTATAATGCCTAATTTGATCATAGTTGAAGCACTTAATATTCTTTTTCCCAATAACCTTCTTTCCATCATCGGAATGACATTCTTATGCGAAATTCTCTTTTTATCACACTTGTAACACACAACTTTTTCCTTTCTTTTCTTAGCAGCTCCACGCTTTTATGCTCCTTTTTATGGAAGAACTTCCTTTTCTAATTCTACCCACTCTGAGTCTCCACTGCCTTGTTGCCGCTAAAGAAAGTAAGAATATCTTTATTCCTCCATGCCATCTCCACTGCCATGTCACATGAATCCCTAAGATGTGGCAAGGTTGCCCTAACAAGCTTAGGTCTTAACCCATGAAAAACTTCTCATTCCTCTTTATCACCATACCAACCGTAGCATATGATAACTCCTCAAATCCTGTTGCATATTCCAACATAGTCATGTATCCTTGCACCAACTCGGCAAACCTCCTTAGCAAGGTTGACTTGGTAACTTCAAACGTAAACGTCTCCTCGAACCTTCTTCTGAACTCTACCTAAGTCAAAGTTTCCTCCGCTACTCCCATAGTTACACTATTTCACCAGTACAGTGCATCTCTTTGCAATTTCTTGGACACCAATCTCCTCTTCTGCTCATCATTTAAACCAAGGTCAGCGAAAATCCTTTCATAATGAAGTAACCATTCTCCACTTCAATTGCATCCTCAGTTCTAATAAAGGGATTCCCTCAAAGTTTTGCACAATCTCTGCTCAAAACACATAATTGTTGACAACATGAACTTTAGGATTTGCTCCTCGAGAATTTCCACCAACTATCCCAGTAGCCACTTCTACTTGCATTATGTTAATGAAGAATTGATACACCATATCCATCTGCGGTATTCCAACACCCATATTGACAATTTACATTTTGATTAGCATTTTCCTATCGACCCAAATTCCTTCTAGTAGAGGATCAAGCATTTCAATTGATTATGGTGCTTCCTCCACCGAGATTCACTCTTCCATTTCCTGCCTTAATATCTTACGTTCTATAAATCTGCATTTGAACCTTAGTAAGATAAAGAAGAACGGTTAAATTGATATGGGAACAGAGATAAAGTATATATAATTATATATAGTAAATACAAGTATGTTACTATAGTGTTATCCCATACCCCAATCTTTTTCTTTGATTCATTGGATTATGTTTTCAAAACTCTTTTTAAAGTTCAAAAGTCTTTTAATTACATAAACCTATGCTCTGATACTAAGGTATAACATCCTCCATATTAAGGCTCGAAACAAACTACTTCAGCTGCCGTAGTCATTTATAGTATTAATTTCCAGTAACAAAATACGGTCATGTTATTTGTATAATAACATCAGAAACGCAAGAATATGAAAAAAAATTAAACAAAATTTTCAAAAATCTTTCACATTTCATTAAAATGATAATATTTCATACTCATTCATGTAATCCTATACCTTGCCTAGGTTCAAATAAATATAAATATTACAAAATACTCCAAAAGCGACATATGAAGATACCCTCTTGGTTGGTCAGAGTAACCAATAGGAAGATACAATTTCTATCATTACATTCATATAAAAAACGACATGAAACATCGATTATAATAGTAATAGACTCCTACATAGCTAGCTTTTTCTCTGCATGTCTTCGAAAGCCCTATTCGCTAAAACATACTTAACTTATAAATGTTATTCTCGAACTATTCAAATTAGTACCCAATAGTCAAAAGGGAAAAACAAAAACTTCGGGTGAGACAAAAAGACTGGTGTGAATAATCATATGTCATCTCCGTTAATGGATATTTGGCAAGACCATGTCATTGGGCGGAATGGGTTTTTCCCTCAGTAGTATCCTTTAAATAGGTCATTTATAAATCATGCACCTGCAACCACAATGGTTAAACTAAATAATATAACAATCATATACATGCATTCAACATGGGTAATCATGACCGATCTGTCTAAATTAATGAACTATCGGTCCCAATATAATTGTTTTCGTGGGGTGACTACAAACTTGTATGGCTGACTCGGGCCTACCAGATATATCACATTTCTAACTTTCTGTTCGAAGGGAAATGGATTGCCTATCCAAAATTTTCTATTCCTAGGGTCGCTCTAATCCTAACCGTTTTATAGGCTAACCATAACCTACCTCATCTTTGTGTATTCCTTTTATGCGTAAATCTACTTTTAGCCTTACCCTGACAAAGCCCAATGCACTAGAATTTTAGACTTATATCAGTAGGGGCTAACTGCTGAAGTATAAGGTGCTACCCTACACCAGTCCCATCTGGTTTTTTGATCTCTGATTCAATTCATCCTATCATAATTTATCTACCGGTGATTAAATAATAATCTCTTTAGAAAAATTCTAGGTTAAGTACCCTTTTTATTTTCTTGAAAACATAATTCTTTATAAATGATTTTACCCTTAAAATCATATTTTAAAATAAGGAAAGTACATCCCTTTATTTTATCCAAAATATTTATGTCACGGTGTATGATTTTATAAAATAATATTGAAGAAATTCAATATCACTTTGAGGTAGTTGCTCCTCAAAACTATAGGCTACTAAGCCAAAACACTAAAACTCTTAAATTGATAAAGTGTGGCATGATTATCACTGACATAGGTCTTCTCACCCTTCTTATTATCGAAAACTATGGTAAAGAACTTGATTTAATAAAGCATAAGTCCATAGAGTCGATATAAATCTAAGTTGCCTATCATGGTATCGAGCTTCGTGGGTTTGCATAGTATAAAGTTATAAAGCATAAAAATATGTGAATTATGACATTGATGACTGGCGGCATTAATGCCTTAAAGAGAAATGTGGCGTCATTGTCGCTATCATAGATCAACTTTGAAAGTAATGGGGTCGATGTCACCGCCTCAAGGAGTTAACATAGTAAAAATAGTGGCATCATTACCTTATAGTGCCGACGTGACATTGAAAACCTTTGACATCATTAGCGCTGACATGAATGGTTTGGCATCATAGTACAAGAGATTTAATATAGTAAACTAGCAGCATTACTGCCTTACGGAGTCAGCATCGTCATTGGAACCATGTGGCATTACTCACATTGAAGTTATTGGTGTCAACTTTGATACTTTCCTTCATACTTCAACCAAGGCAAATCCATTCCATATAAATCGAAGTTGATATCCTATGCATTATGCTTTATTGACCTCGAAGATCATAGGGGCAGTGCTATGAACTTTGGTATCGATAGCTTTGGCATGACAATGTCGTAATTAACATAAAAACTGCAATTTTTCTTTTTAAAGCAATATCTTTTTACCAACTCCAAATTCTTGTCAAACTTTCATTAGATAATAATTTTCTTTACTAAAATCATTTCAGAAAACTACTATAGAGAAATTTTATCATTCCTTAAAACATTTGCAAACCTATTATTTTATATTAATATTTTAATATAATTATAAAGCCTTTCTAGTCTAATAAATTCATAATGAATCATGAAAGCATGGGAAAAATTCCTAAAAATCATAATAATTCAGATTTTATATATTCTTTAACATATAAAAATTTCGAAGCCAAAAATATTATTTAACTATTTTTAATAATTAAAACCCGAAATAAACTATTTTCTTCACTTAGAATTTCATAATAAATTCATACTTGCTTAGAAAATTATGAAATAAAAATCCACCTCTAAAGAAATGTTTTGAACAGCAAATCGATAACTCAAGTCGATTGGGTATCAAAAACTAGGTTTCTGCACTTTAAAATCTATTAAATAATTCCATAATAAATCCTATAATTCATCATTAAAGCATATAGTCATCCAAAAAAAAATTAAAACATGGCATAATACAAGCAAAAGATTCAGGTTCGTACTTAAAACCAAAAATAGTAGATAAAGTTTGAGATGCAACTATTACGCACCTTCGTTTGATGAAGGAAATTGGGATTTGAGTTTAGCTTTGATTTACCCAAAGCTATTCCTTGTTTCCTAGCATTTTCTTCCTCTTAATGCTCTTAGTGATGGCCTACTTTAGTTTAATTTAAGTTTGTTTGAATGAAAGTGAGAGGGGAAATAAGAGAATAAGGGTTTATGTTTAGGAATTTTAGTCTATTCCTATTTTTTTCTTATCATATAATCCTTCTTCTTGTCTAAGTTTTTAAAATATTCTTACTAACTCATTCATTAAGGCACAACCCATATTACTATCAAATTTCAATCACCTTATTGTATTACATTATTTTATTTTATTTAGCTAATTAAATATCCTAAATAATGTTAACCAAAATTAAGGATGTTACAATGAATTATGGAGAATTCATTTCCTTATCTGGGAATGTCCAGACTATCCAACGAGGATGAATTTTCAAGCGCTCATTACCTTTTTTGGGGACTGCCCCTTTTCCATCCAGGACGGTGTGATTCGTCGCTCTGTCCTGGACGACAGGCTATCCCCGAGGATGACTTGCTGAGAATTCATTTCCTTATCTAGGACTGCTAGGCTATCCAGAAAAGTTGAATTGTCATGCATTCTCTTCTTTGTTTGGGAACTGCCCCACCCTTTACCCAAGGGTTTTGGGTGAGATGTCTCTCCGCTATGCATAGTAGCACATAGAAAATTAGATGCACATTTGCAATGATTTGTACCCGTCGTCCATGATGCCACTCATCCTGAACATGATGGAACATTATTGTCTAGATCAACATTGTTACCCAAAGTGATGCCGAAGTCTGACATTCATAGTGCACCAATGTAAGAATAAGCTAGGAATGCCTCCACTTGCAGCATATCACCCAGGGGAACTTTCAAGCCGCTTAACGCTTAGGTTCGAATAGGAATCACTTACCATTAAAGCAATGCACATATATGTTCACTTTTAGCAATTTCTATCTACTAAGTTCTTGTAAATGACAGCGCCAGCTGCCCATCTCACCACTATCACTCCATCACACAAGAGTGCTCGAGCAAACCATGCACCCCCGATTGCGCCAGGCCCTGCAGTCCTTTAAGAACACGAGACGTATCACCCTAGAGAATTCTCTAGCCCCATGTGCTCTGGTTCAAGCCAGGGCCCAATTGTTGCTATACATGTGACTACTGTCAACTAGGAGAACCCATGGGAAAGCATGACTCCCACTCTATGCTAGAGACACTCATTGCTCGATGCTTGGCAGGCACTTGGCCAATATGAGTAAACAACTGGGCTTAGCCCGTCGCATGAAAATCTTACTACTTAGCACATTTTAAAAAGTTTTTCTTTTTTACTAAAAATTATACAGAAACGCCTTGAGTAACATGTCACCCAGGATAACTCCAAGCCCCCTAGGGTTTTAATTTGAACTAGGACTGCCTATTGATAGAGCAGCATAGAGAGGCTCAATTGCCACACACCGGCCTTAGCATTTAACAAGCAATCGAGAGGCATGGTCGACACTTTCTTTCAAGTCCATCAACTTGCCTGATTAGGAAACTATAGAAATTTGGTAAGGCCAATGAAAGAGCCTCCTAGCTATCCAAAATATGCTACCCTACAAGTCAAAGGCGAAATCAAACTGCCATAGTTAGTTTCTCAAGCAACAAGTTTACAACAGTTTTCAATCGCTAATTGGTTTAAAAGAAGAAAAACGGAAAGGGAAGAAGAAGCACTTCATCAGCGCTCTTCCAAGGCCAGTAGGCCCGCACTCTTATCACCTCCTAGAAAACACCTAGTAGAGGAAATGATCAAGGACTTACTGAAGAAAACCAAGCAATCTCCCATCGTCGAAGCACTTTAGATGCTTCGATTGATCCAAACTTGTTGAGGAAGGAGTGTGCTGACACCATCAATGCGTTTAACACTGATCCTCACAAGATATGGAGAAGAGCACCCTAGAAACCTTGTCAAGGAGTAGACCAAGACCTCAACGGTAACATTCGAATTAGAGGCATATGCCCTTATTTCTTCCAAAGGGGTGCAGAAGCTTCCAAATTGATGTGAGATTGAGAAAATAGGATCATTAAAGCATGGAAGAACTCAAGCCCCACACGGATCCATAGCTCAGGATTGGCGTTCGATCAACATTAGAATTTTGGCTAAGGGACCTTGGTCCCAACCAAAGGCTAGTTCCTCTTAAGGTGACAAAATCTAAGAGTAGTAATTTGATTGCCATCGACAAGCACATTCAGAATCCTAGAACGCTACCTCATCTTTATATCCCACTAAATCCGAGAAAAATCAGTAAATAGTTCGGCAAAAAGCCAAATGCTCAAGAGCAATGAGAAAGGAAGAGAAAGATAAAACCATCATTTTTTACAAAGAAATAACTATGCTGAGTTCAAATCTGCAGAAGATATCACTTGGCCGAAGCTCCATTGATTTGAAGTAAAAGGGGAAATGGGTATTTGTATACTTATCCCTTCGATCACTACTGTTGTAATCGAATGGGCAAAAGGAATTTTGACTATTCAAAGATGATAAGTGCTATGTCACACCACAAATATAGGGATGAGACACCATTCTGCCTTATCTCGAGAAGCACAATCATCACGGTTAGTGATGCAAGGCCATGTGTATAGTTCATTAATTTAGCAACGGAACCGTCAACCGATGGAACTCTTCAAGATTATACAAGCGCGCCCTAGCTCACTGGCACAGGCTTCGGGGGAAAATGTTGCATATATTTTTTATAAGTAAGAAGATAGGAAAATGGAGGTTGCTAGGCTTGATCTACTTCTGCCTAGGCAAGCCTAGGCTTAGAGTAGCCTTCCTCAAGCTACTTGAGAATCAGGAACATTCCAGCAAGTCTTCCATGACATCCATCTAGGTTGGACCCAATCAACTCATCCTCTCCATGGAACTTTAGGCAGGAAACCCGGCCAGTGCACCATGAGTAAGTAACCAACCATCAGCTCAACAAGAAAAGTAGGGGATTCGTGCTACTTGGCTTAGTCCCCATCATTCGTACCCTTTTTACTAGATAGCACCCAGACATCTCATCAACTTGAGCACCTTCCTCGACCGATCCATCGATCAATGTATCTTTATATTTCATCAGGCATGGCCTGCCAACCCGAATTTGATAGGGCCCCGCATGCAACTTTACAACTGGTTCATTCTAGCTCGGTCCATTTATTCAATACAGCCTCTAGAGGATTCCTACCTAATTCCATATCCTTGAGAAATGCGGATATGCCTGGCCCGCCTCGCTACATCAACACACAGACAAGGCCGATAAAGAAGTATAACCAAGTGTGTCCTCTTCTGGCATGCACAGAGCATGCTGTGCAACATGTTATTGATGTTCATGAAATTTACCTGACAATGAGGGTAGGGCATGGTTTTCCCTGTTGATGTTGACCACTATACCATTGATTCCCTTCCTTTTTCTAGCTAACCCTCGTTAATTAGATCTACGGCAAACCTCCTTTACATTCGATTTTACGACATCATCCTAACCGTCTCAACATAAACTTGAACCATTATAAATACTCTATGCATGGAAACTTTAAAGTGATGTTTTGTCCCCACCCTCCTAAGGTCAACCGTTCAATTATTGGTTGCCACTCTTCTAGGGTTGACCATTCGATTATTGGTTGCCACCCGGCTAGGGTTGACAAATCAGTTTTTGTTGGTCAACTCCCACCTAGGTTGACCATTTGGTTGTTGATTTCCACTCACCTAGTGTTGACCACTTGATTGTTGGTCGCCACTTGCCTAGGGCTGACCATTTGGTTAGTGTTGGTTGCGTCCCACCTAGGGTTGATTTATTCAAAAGATCCATCGACCGCTCATGATTTCATGTCCTTAACTTGACCTCAAGTAGCAGATTCTCATAATGGCTCATTTTTTAAAGTCCTATGTTCAAAAAGCCCTTAAGATTAGTAGCAGCATTAATCCCGAGCCATCCTTTTATCTTGTTGTATATATTGTAATTCCTTGTAATTGTAAGAAGGCAATATAATAAGAGGATTTCCTAGTGATGTAGTTAGCATAGTCAAACCACTCTATATCTTGTGTCCTCAACTCATTGAATGCTCATTTTAGCTCTTAAAATTGACGACTAGCAAGTGACCATTGCTTTTCATGGTACAATTTCCAGATTGATAAAATAATACAGTCAACAAATTGTAACAATTGAATATTGATACATAGCTAAATTTGTGATATGTATTAACAACTACGTTTGAATGATGTGGAATTAACTACATTTGAGCAATGCAATTACAATTGCATCTGAGAGATGCAATTATAACTGCGCCTTTTTGATATAGTTCTTACTACATCTGAAAGATGCAGTTATAACTATGTGTCACTTGGATGTAGTTTTAATGCATTAAAATGATACGGTTAAAACAACATCACTCGGATGTAGTAAAAATTCATTACTGACATTATGTTGAATTATGGACCTAACATAATACAAATTTATCTATATTACGCTAATGTAGTTTTAACTATTGTGTAGTTCGTAGGATCATGAATATACCCTAGAGGTGTGTGAATATTTAAAAATAATTCTCAGAAAAATAGAAAAAATGAAGCGCGGAAGCAAAAAATGCAAACACTAAAGAGCATACATATACACCAACTTTGGTCACTAACCCATAACACCAATAATCAAAACCGTGGTCTCTTCGAAACGCTAATCAAATCCATGACTTTTCAGGGCTAATAATCAAATCCCTGGTCTTTCTGGTTGGTTAATCAAATCCATAGCCGTTCGGGACTGATAATCAGGCTATGGACTCTTCAAAGCCTTGCTGAGCCCGATCCGCTCGTTCTTCAGCGAGCAGACTCAACGACACGCAAATTCAACCACTCACTCTTTGGTGAGGGGACGTTCTTCTTGCACTTTAGTCCCATCTTTTCAGATGGGACTTAAAGCGATTAATATCATTCATCACAATTAGTGTGGAATTTAATAAGTAGATTCAAATATCAAAAACAACATAAAGTCAAACATCAAAATAACTGCCCCATCGGGCGCTATAGTCTAACATCCATCTCATAGCATCCCTAGGGATCCATCAAGATCCCATACATGAGTAAGTGGCTAGACTGCAGTACTACAATGTTTATTGAAAAGTGGAGAAAGAGTAAGAGAACCGAACCTAATTCGCTACCATCCCGATTAAGAGATGACTATCCTTGGCCTTGATCTAGGGCTATTTCCATTCGCTGCGGTTGATGGTTGCTCTTCTTCCACCACCGCAGTTTGACTCTTACATATTGTTGTAGTTGGTTATTTCTGACTTGTTCTTCGATCAGTTCATGCAAGCGCCTATAGTTTTTTGGGTTATGCCCATCCAGCTTATAAAATAGGCAATATTTTTCGAATGTGCTTTCTCTATCCATGGGCTTTCTGCTTACCAGCTTCCAACAGGTGATATGTCCCCTATTATCTAGATAATCCACTATGTGTTTCATTCAGATACGTGTAAGAAGGTAATTATGGTTCCTTCCTTTGTTGCTTTGATCCTTCAAAGCCGTCATCGATCTTTCTTTTTCCCTTTTTTTTGGCTAGATCCTTCTCTCGGTGGCCCTCTGCCATCCACAGCATTGATTTCTTATTGATCCTCAGTGTCCTCCTAATGTAGGTATCTTTCAGCTTCATGATAAAATTCTACAAGTTCCCATGGAGAACCCTATTCCAAAGCAACCTTAAAATTCAATTTTAGCGGCTATTTATAAAACCGCCGCCATCAAAACCATCGAAGGGTCTGGCTAATTGACCATGGCGGCTGCTACATTAAATCTTGTCAAAAAAATCCTAATAGTCTCTCTATCCCTTTGCTTCATGCTTGCTAATGTCATTACATTCTTGGATCATGAGATATGAACCTGCAACTCCTTCATAAACCTATTTACTAATTCAGCCCATGTGCAATGGATCCATTTTCCAATTGTATAAACCATAGCACCACCAAATCTATCAAATATAAATGGAAGCACCATCCCATGACTCTTTAAAAATGCCCAGCACCCCCATGTCCTGGGTGTATCTCATCAAGTGAACCGTTGAATCCATCTTTCCATCGTATGTTTCCAACGTGGGTAACTAGAAATCAGGCGGATTCTTAGCGTACCAAATATATGGAGTGAATGGACTCCTATTCACATCCTTCAACCTCTGCTTAGGTAGTCCACCCCTCATAGCTCGTCTCACTATCTCAACAACTTTTCCATTGCATTTAATGGAATTCCCAAGTTTACATTCTCGGCCCTCTCCTAACTCTGCAAGGGAATTATCGTACATACTCCTCTGGTTTGTGCTTCTACATTCGAATTCACATTCTTATGCTCCGCATCATCTCCAAGATGTACATTGTTCCTTCCTAGACCAACACAAGCCGTGCCTACGAGTCTTTGTGGATCGATATCGATCCATGCTTGGAGGTCGGTACCAATCCATGCTTGGAGGTCGGTACCGACCCATATGTTTGGCTTAAGGTTTGTTTTGGGTCATTCTACTCCGCTTCCAACTGCCCATACTCTCGCTTTTAGTGTTTGATTCTGATTTGTAGCAAATTCGGTTGTTCCCATCTATCCCATTCTCTTAAATAAATTCTCCATTATCTCTTTATGGTGAGAAATCATCCTATCATGCAATAAATTCATCAAGGTTTCCATCTCATCCCTAATTATGTAGAAAGATGGGGGTTAGCTCCTGCAGATGCCTCTTAGCAATCCCTTGTTGATTTCCTATAACAGCAGTCCTCCTAATTGATTTTCTTGTCATTTTGAATCTTTCCAAGTTTCAAATTAATGAATTCAAGTGGTTCTCAGTGAAAGCACCAAAATGTTTGAAACAAAAACGGCACAACCATCCAATAGATTAAGTAGAGAATAAAAAATAAAGAAAATAAATAAAATACGAGTTAGAAAGAACACACGGAGTTTATAATGGTTCGACTAATCATGGCTTACGCCCACTTAGTGATTTTTATTACTTATATTCGTACTTGGAGGCAAAAGTTTTTACAGGTTGGTATATCTTTGATAGCGATTATAAAAAATAAGAGTAAGAAGATCAAGAGTCAAAACATTCTTAAAAATTAGTCCTATCCTCATATTTTATAGAGGAGGAAAGCCTAAAATCTTACATTTACGATCTCATCTCGATTTCCATACCAAGATCAACTCCCTTGAAGAAAATGGCTGCCACGTAATCACTTTACATGGATCGACACTGATCCGTAAGATAACCAAAATCGTTGCCATTAACTCTTTTCTTTGCTCAATTCTTGGTTAGCTTCATGCTTCTAAACTTGTTTTCACTATTGTTAGCTTGTTTCTGGGTCCAAATGATGGATACATGGAAGAATGGTGTTGTTGATTCTAGTGCTTGTGGAAATCGATAGGAAATTGCATTGGATCAACAAAACAACACTTGAAATAGGGTTCTAGCATCAAGTAGAGAAGGTAGGCAGAAAATAAGCTCCCTTGGTGGAGTATTTATGGGTCGGTATCGATCCACGGTGTTGGGTCGATATCAATCCAACACTTGAGTGGATGCCGAGTCGTGAATTCTTGGGATGGCTTTGCATTTGCCTTGTAATCTTGAATGTATTTGGTTTTTGGGCTTTACAATCATCTTTCTAGACGTCTTACTTTGATAACTTTGAAGTTATCATGGCATGAAATACTTGAGGCCATCATTAGGAATTTATAAAGAGTTATCATGATATAAGATCACTAGGAGCCATCGTGAGATGTTTCCATGAAGGCATCGCGAAATAAGAAGTTAAAGTCGTTACATGATGACTCTGAGGACCTCGTGGAAAGCTTGAATAAAGCCACCATGTGAAGTAAATTAGTTCACGAAGCCAAGGAAAGAGGTGCCAAATATTGGTTCGATTATGTGCCAAAGTAGGAGATTACAACCATCTTTTCTCAACGCGGTGCCACATGTCAAGAATCCCATAGCTCGAATTCTCTATAAATAAGTATGTACCCTAACTAAATGGGGGCAGATATTTTGAATTCTCCTTCTTCTTTATTTATCATTTTTGTTTTCACATTGTAAAAAAAGCTCCCATTTAGGGATTCATGGCCATTAGCGCAACTTGAATCGAAAACTTTCTAATCAAGGACTAGCACTTTGGACTATTTACATAATCAGCTACTTTGGACTTTTGACTTGTGTCCATGATTACTTCTCTACTATGAATATATGACTTATGGTTTGAACAAGCATCTTGACTACTCGCCTTATATTTCATTTAGTTCAATAGCTTAAAATATATAAACCCAATTTTTTCCCCAGCATTTAGTGGTGCTTTCATTAAGAGTTGAATTCAAGGACTTTCTCTTTTCTTAAGCTTGGCTATTCCACTTGAATTTCCACCATGATAACTAGATCTTAAAAAAGATCCAATGAGACACAACCAAACCCTTTATCTTATCTACCAATCGATTAGGAGATTAGGAGAGAATAAGAGATAAACATGAGAAGGTTAGCTTTACAAATTTTAGAGGAAAAGAAGAGGGTGGCTCGGTATAATCCGACCAAATGGGGCCTAAATGACTTTCATGTAGGAAAAGAAACAATCCAAGATTTGGGCAATAGATTATGGAAAAATCAAACCCAAAGTATAGAATAATGCGAGACTAGGAAAAGATGCATCTCATGGGCCAAGTAAAGCATTCAATCACAACCATGAGGATTTTTTTCCGAAATCAAATTGGACCATGATTTCGAGGAATTTTCTCAAAAATAGAGAGGATAGGTCGATTTAGCCTTCAAAGGGAGGGGATTTTTGGTTGAGGAAATGGAAATATTAAGAGGACATAGGTTTTTGGAATGTTTAAAAAAAGTATAGAGATAAACGAGGAAATCCTATAATAAAGGGCCAAAAGCAAAATCATACTGCCCTTCTTGGTTCTCATAAAGAAGTGTATTTTCATATCAAGGAAAGATTAAACTATTATATCTTCCACATCACTTCCAAAAAGGAAGAAAGACTTAAAGGGGGATTATATCGCGACTATCATAAAGCTAATGGGTACTAAACTATCGATTGTTGAGCCTTATTTGGGGTTATCGAGTATTATGCAAGGAAGGGAGAACTACATGAGTTTATACAACCACGATGTTCGACGAGTTAGAGAAAAATGCAAACTAGGCTATGTGTAAACGACAATGTGTCAACTGGGTTCTTATCCAAGCAGAAATCAATAGAAGTAAGAACGTCGAGACGAATACAAAATGACTTGTAATCCTAGAGGTACCTCTAAATATGGAAAAGGAATGGCTTAGAAAAGTTTCACCCCAAAACAAGCCAAGCATAGAGATCGGTACCGACTTCATCATGTCGATGGGGACTTCATGTAGCCTCATGTTTTCCACTCAATCTTTACAGGAGTCATTCTATACTTTTTTTATGCTTGCTCAAGAGATTTCCAAGTGTTTTAAGCAACCAATAATCAGAGTTAAAGAGTTAGCAGCTAGAACAGCAGAACAAGCTAAGTGACGAAGGAACTATCACCAGTATCAACTGACTACCTATGGAAACAACATAGGACACCTCAAAATGGAGTAGGAAGCACAACACAAAAGAGCTCAAGGCATTTGGAGTTAACTATACATGTTGGCACTGCCATGAAAGGTTGGTACCGACATGTCATGTTAACTCGGTAGCACATGCGACTTTGCATACAACTTCGGGCCTTCATCTAGACTCTGTGCCAACTCCCCTTTTGGACTAATACAGCTACTACCCTTATAAATGCAGACCATAGAGCAACCAAGAAAGGGTCAAGTTTATGCCGTTACTTTGCAGAAGCTATGTTTCTTCTTCTTTTTCTTCTACATAGTAGTCACTAAGGCAGCTACTTTAGGCAATTTTAGGACTTAGAATTGGTTTAACCCTTGTACTTGTGAATTATTCAACCTTAAACTGTTCGTAATCTCAATCAAATCTATAAGCAACAAATCTATTAAGTGTATGTAGGCCAAAGGTCGAACCACTATAAAATCTTGTATCTCTCTTTCCTTTTGTTGTTTATTTTTGTTTACTATTATTATCATCTGCTAAATTTAAGTCCTATGGGTTTCCTACAACCTATTCTTAGGTGTCAATCCATTTTTAACGTTAACATAATGATAATCAGAATTTTATCTTCAAATAAAAAGAGACTTTAATGGATTCTAAAAGCCTTCAGTTTCACTACAAGACCTGATTAAAGCACCCATCTAAAGATTAATGGTCAATTAAGCCTTTGGTCCTACTAATGGGCTTGGCTAAAGCACTCATCCAATAAAGATAGATGAAAAGCCTTCAGTCTTGCTGCAAGTCCTAAATGGAGAACCCATCCAAAGAGTGATGGTCAATTAAGCCTTTGGTCCTCCTGATGGACCTGGCTAAAGCACCCAATTAATGAAGATGGATGAAAAGGCTCCGGTCTTGCCGTAAGGCTGACCAAAGCAAACATTCAAAGAGTGATTATTAATCAAGCTTTAGTCCCCCCATTAGGCCTAGCTAAAGCACCCATCTAAGGAAGGTGGATGAAAAGCCTTTGGTCCTATTACAAGACCTAGCTGGAGCACCCATCCAAAGAGCGATGGTCAACTAAGACTTTCATAACGCCGTTGAGCTTGACCAAAGCACCCATCCAAGGGAGATGGATGGAAAGTCTTCTATCCCTCTACAAGGCCTTACCAAAGCACCCATCCAAAGATAGATGATAAATTAAGCCTTTGTTCCTGCCATCGGGCCTAGCCAAAGCACGCATCTAAGACTAGAAGTGTAAAAAGCCTTCGGGCCAAGGCATTTGTCCAAGAAGTGGCAATCAAAGCAGGCCTTCAACTCCGAAAATTAACTATCTAAAAGTATTTATAAAATGCCGGAAGTAAATGATGAGAAAATTGAAGCAATTTAAGTTAATTTTCCATGAAAAGTCAGGTACACAAGACTTTATCTAATACAACAAATATACTATGCCTTGCCATATGACAGTTCACAATTTCGTTAAACAAAATTTCATACTGTTTTACATTGCGAAATAAGATTACATAGTAATTTCCTTTTTACGAAAAAATACTTCACTAATGGCCCTAAAAGATGAGGAAGAGGGTAATGTTGGTAAACCAACATTTTCCAATAGCATTAAAGAACAAAAATACTATTCACTGGTCGAGCATGCATCCTTATATAAAATCAAAGGTCTCACAATATCTTTTAAAGCATCATAACATCCATACAAGAAGAAGTATTAATATTTTTGGTAACTAGAAACAACCGCCTTCCTTAATCTGCAATTTCTCG
Source organism: Allium cepa (assembly GCA_030765085.1). Taxonomy (NCBI): domain Eukaryota; kingdom Viridiplantae; phylum Streptophyta; class Magnoliopsida; order Asparagales; family Amaryllidaceae; genus Allium; species Allium cepa. Next base: position 276,681,234 of record CM060928.1, read on the forward strand.
CCATGCCTAAGAATGTAAAATAAACTTTCAAATCGAAAGCCACTATAACTTCAATTAAGTAATCAATAAGAGAGTCAAGTTAGGATGCCCTAGTTTAATAAAACTGCATTAATTCTAGTTAAGCTCTTTTACCATGTTCATTAATGTTTCTAGCACAACGTGGAGGACAATGAAATGCTGAATAACTACAAGAAGATATCTCTTCAACTTCTTCACTTTATAACAGATGACGTTGAGGGAATCAGTAGAGTCGATCTAAACTAATAGCACTTTCTTATAAGTCTTGTTAGAATTTTTTAATTGGGAAGCCTATTAGATAATTTACTTTTATCGTCTTCAAGTATTTTAATCATTAACGAAAGTTCATTGCATTGATGCTCCAGTGTTTTGACTTCCAATTTGAGTTCTAAAAAAGTGTTAGTAAAATTCTTGTTCCAATAGTCCTTTACCTTTTGATTGCACTCTAACTTGAAGGACCTACTTAACCTGGCAAGTTCACAAGACCACTTTACATGATAAGTCGGATACACAACTAGCATGTGCCAAAAGCCCTCGAGGCGATGAAGAAGAGCTATGTAAAGATGCTTTCCTAGGAGATTCAGTTAGAACAGGAGTGGGTAGTACTTGCTCACCCTTGTTTAATACGAATTCATATAACTGACGTTCATTCTTATATTTCATCACGTTAATTTCCAAATAAAAAACACATTAGTCTAACTAAGAAATTCTTGCATCATCATCTAATTGTTATTGGGATTGGAGAATGAGTTGAACCTATCTGTTAGTCTTGCAATTTGTTCATCCTTTGGTGAGACTTTCTTTTGAAGATCCTCAACCATCTCATGAGAAGTCTTTAAAATAGATTTCACATAAAGATACTTTTCATACCTTTTATTAGCCTCTATCTCATCAATAGATTGTGAGCCAACGAGAGAATGCAAAGTTAGATCTTTACAAGTTGTCATTGGTTTAGCTTGAATGTTTTTGAGATGTTGGTTAAGATTAGGTTCATCCAGAGATAGAGATAATTCTTCACCCTAACTAGAAAGTGCATAATAATGAACTTTCAATAATAAAAAAGAAATATCAAAGATTGCAAGCTTTTTCTTAATAACCAAGAAATAATTACATTCATAATAACAACAGTCTTAAGAGATACAACACAGCTAATTCCTAGTTTTAGAAAGGACATCTTGAATCTTCTGAAAGGAAGAAGATGAGATGGGGAATGTAGTGCTAAAAAGAGCCTAGATGCCATGAGGAGTGCAACCGAGAGGAACCCACAATAGTCCCATTCTCTTGGAGGAGGGCTAAGTCTGCTACATAATAACTGGGCATAGTTGGTTCAAATGTCATGCAAGAATTGGTCTTTGCGGTCCTCTAAGTAAGAGAAATCCAAATTTGGGAACTGCTTTTACATGTGGTAGAGATCCCAAAGAAAGTAGCATTTTGGAAGGTAAGATTTGTTAATCAAGGAGAAATTTTCTTTCGAAGTCCTCTTTAATCTGACTAATTTGCTTAAATTATCTATTAACATGGGAGATGATTAATAAACAGGAATAAATTTAGAAGCCTGCACATTGTAATAAGTATATTAAAACAAAAATTCTACCAAATCATTACAATTTTAGCTTTAAAACTAAAGATAATTGGTTTATAGAATTACAAGGCTTACAAAGAACAAATTCTTTGTAATACTCTGTATCAAATCTATCCTTGTTAAATTAACCTTACCAGGAAGTAGGATATCAATAGTTAAAGGTGTGGTAGGAGCCCTGGACAATTCCAACACTTCCCGAGGTAAGGATAAGATCTATGTAAATCCAAAGAAGGCGTCAAATCAATCCCCTGCAAACATCAACCAAAAATGAGAAACTGGTTATAGAAAATCAGGCACCTACAAGATATGTGCACTCCATAAGTTTAGCTCTATCCTCAATCAGCATCTCAAACAACATGGTCAATTCTTCATTTTCCTTATGAAAATTTTCCTAGCGAAAGCGTGATTTCTGAAGGAGATGCATAGATTTTTATTCTTGAAATACTCAAGACACTTGAGAGATTTTGGAATTCTCATATATCTCTCATTTAATTCATTCAGGACTCTGCATAGCATTTCTCCTTCTCGAAATTTCCTCTTTCTTTTTATCCAATATAAACCCTACATAATTTCTATTAGCCCATCTACACTGATAATTGATATAACTTTTTGTGTGTGTGTGTGTATAAACTAACTATCGATTGTACCTCCACACACACTCACACACACACACACATACACACACACACATATATATATATATATAAGAAATGAATATTAAGAAAGCTAATACAAGATACCTGTAGAGGAATCACTGTGGCTTTTGGCCTAAAGGATCGAACATGCAGAATGTGAAAAGAAGACTTGTCAAAACTACTTGATTTAGCATGCATTGGCTTGTCAAGTGGAGATGTAAAATAAGACTCTTTGTTAAGTTCCTTATAAGTACTAGAAGAGGGAAGATCAAGAGTATGGCTTTGACCTGGAAAGGTTTCGGTTCAGCCTTGGCTTGAACCATTATTTCCACCTCCTCTCAATGAATCACCTCAAGTAAGGCCTGTAGTGCCACCATCACCATCGTTGTTATCATTGTCATCATCATCGTCATTTTCGTCATTTTCTTGTCCGCGTTGTCATTTTTTGATTCTTCGTCATTGTTATTTGATGTTATATCATCGAGAGCCAAAGGCTTAGTAGGATCGATAATATCTTTATCATTGCCTTCAGAATAATCTCCAGGGATGCAATCTAAGAGAATGTCGGACTTCCTTTTTAAATCCCTTTCTACAGTGCTAAGTGAAGGGAAGTCCAAATTCGGGTATTATTCATCATTATTCTTATAAACAGTGAATAGAGCTGCTTTAGCACACGGCTTCTTCCACCATTTAAGAGTATCATTTAGGAAAGAAGAAACCTTAGACTTTATAGCATGCAGGGAGGACCTTAGTTTGTCGATATTAAGATTTTTCTCATCTAAGCTCTCCTCCAAGGAGGAACTTGGGCCGAGGTCATTCGAAGCTCGAAGATATCTTGTTGAACTCGGGAAAGATTATCTTGTAAGGTTTTACCTGATCCACTAGCTCATGAGATCTTTTCTTTTTAGACTCCTTCTAAGAAGAAAGTAACTCCTTCTCAGAAGAAAGTAATGTGTTGTTAGATTAGAGATCATGAAGCTGGGTTTTAAGAGTCACTACCTTCGTAGACGGTGAGGAGTTCATTTCCTGTAGGGAAGACATACTTTGAGAAGAAAGCAAGGATGATCTCTGGAGGTTAGATAACTGTTGCCGAATCTGAAAAGAATTGTGTTATAAGATTAATAAATGAAGGGAGTCTTTTAGTATACATGTTTAAGGAAAAAGGATTCATACCTAAATAAAAGGTCATAGGAGGCATACCCACATTTCTTCGGAAAGGGGAGAAAAAAGGATTCTAATGGCCTTGGCAAAGTGGAAATAGGGGAATGAAGAATGCTTGCTATCCACCCTGTGAAACTGATATTAAAAGGGGATCCTACCCCAAGATGAGGTGGAGGAGGAATATCGTCAAAAGACAGAGAGTTAATCCCCAAGGCTGGTTGTAAGGATGCTATAAACTTAAGGAGATAAGGACAGGAAGTTTCAATATGAGGATCCTGAGTCGGAAGAGTGTTCACAGTGGTGATGACGATGGAAGTTGGGACTATAGGTAGAGGTGTAGTGAGCTCAACTTCTTTGGATTTTTAAAGGGAATCACAGTGGAAACAGGTTTATTAGAATGTGATGACCCGAAATATTTGGGCAATGTATATTTAATAATCTGCATTAAATTTATATTGACTTGATAATTTGTGTTAATAAAGATTGAATTGATTTAATAATCTTCTTTTAATAAATATTTAATCGATGAATTTTATCTTTCAAAAAAAAATTTAATAGGTTGTTTTCTACTTATAATGTATATATTTGTCTACATTATAAATAGATAATCTTTGGTTTGAATTTGATTAATAAATAAATCATGTTTTCAAATTCTATTATACATCTTGGTAATTTGGAAATTTTGATTTGAATTTAATATAAAGCTTTTCAACGATATTAATAAATAACTATATAGTTTTAAAATACTTAAGATAAATGTTTATAAGGTTTGTTTTATTTTCATTTTAATATTTCTTGATAAATATGATTTGAAATATAATAATAAGATAATCTCTTTTATAAATTGTTATTTTAACCAATATTAATAATGAATTGTTCATATATATAAATATATAAGGATTTTAATATAAATGAAATTTGTTATTTTCAAAATTTAATATGCAGTTATATATATACATATATAACTTGATTTTTTTAAAGGTGGACTTTTGAATATGATTTGAATTTGAATTTAATTTTGAAATTCAAAATGGTAGATATTTAAAATGTTTGGATTTTAAAACATATATATATGCTTAAAAAGGAAATTGATATGCAACTAAATAAGTATTTGTAAATTTATAAATTAAGTTAAAAAGCTTTTATTAACATTTAAAATAAAACAAGAAAATATTTAATGGGCAAGTGTAATTAGCTTAAGTAATCTAATAACATGTGGTAAGTAATGAATAAAACAAGATGACAAATGTTAATGCATTAAGGCAAGTGCCCTATTTGATTTTCATCTTTCTTTTAATGAAAATCAAAAAAATTCACTTATATAAACACGGTTTCTTCTCATCCTCATTTTTTTCCAATTCTATTTCAAAGCTTAAAAAAAAGAGAAACTTCATCTGCAAAAATCTTTCAACAAAACACAAATCAGTAATCAAAACATCTTCCTCAAACTAAAAATGTAATTCACCTCCAAAATCAATCCAAAGTCTGCAAATTTCCTCAAAATCTCAATCAGTAATTCCCTCCTCAAACCAGAAACAAGATCTATAATTCTTTTTCTGGGATAAAAAAACAAGCTGTAAATCAACTCCTCAAAAACAGATAGAAAATCAAAGCATTTCAGTTTCAATAACAAGGTTCCTCAGCATTCAAGTCTAAAGTTTGAAAGGAAATGGCAATACAAGTTTCCAGTTTTAAAGACAATTCAAGCTTTCATAATTTAATTGCTCTATTCTTCATCTTAAAACAGGTGAGTAATTCTTTATAAAAAATAAACTAAGTAAATATGAGTGTATGTTAACTTCTGAGGTAATTTTGTTTGTGTTCATATGTAGACGTTCTGTGTGTATATGGATGTATTCAGTTGTGTGTGCATGTTGCTGTACTTCTCTGTTTTGAATTCCAGGCTTCAGTTTTGATTCAAAATCATTTTCCTTTAATCCAATCTTTGTTTGGATTCAAGTTTAAAATAAAACTTATTTGTTTTGTCATAGAGAAGGGTTGAAAATTTGTTTAAGTCAAATTTAAATTGAAATATCACTGGAAATCAAAATTGTGATGTCCCGGAAATTTAGGCAATATTTATTTAATAATTTCATTGATAATTATTTTATAATGTGAAATATTGATTTAATAAATTAATTCAAGCTGGAATTTTATTTTGAAAATTAATAATTATTTAGTTTTTAATGGTATTCTTTTCAAAGTTAAAAATATTTAAGCAATAAATTTATCTTTCTAAACTAAAGTTAAAATATTTTATTTATAATGTATAATTGTTTATACATTGTAAATAGAGGATTTGGTTTTAATTTTAATTTATATTAAATAAGGATATTTTCTAATTATTATATATTAATGTAAATTTGTAAATTAATTTAAATTAGTATTGTATACTTTTCTAAAGTCTGTTTTAAAAATCTTTCTTATAATTTTCATAAAATGTAAGTAAGAATTTGTTTAGTTTAAAAATTTGTTTTATAATAAAAATTTGTTTTGTTTTGTTTTAAAATTGCTTTTCTTTTGAAATTTGGTTTATAAAGAATATTATTTTAAAAATAATCAAGTAAACATTAAAATGTAAGTATATAGTTTTATAAAAAAAAGTTTATATGTATTTATTTATAGACTAGATGTTAATAAACATTTGTAACATGCTAAATTAAGTTTGAAATGGTTTAAGATAATTTAAATACATTTATAAATTTAGAAATGGCTTTTAAATATTAACATGCATATGTGTTAATCATTTAACTAATACAAGAGACACTTGTAAATCATTTATCTTACTTAACATAACAAGTGGCATTTGTTTTAAATATCATTGTTTAAATTATATTGATAAAGAAACATAACATAGCAAATGCATTTGTATTAAAACACATTCTCTTCAAAATTGTAAACCTGAAAATTCAAATTTCAGTAAGATCAAAATCTCAAACTTCATATCTGCGGTCTAAAATCTACATATAACTTCAAATTCCTGCAATCAAAATACAAATTAATTTCTACAAAACATGTTAAAATCTTCAATCAAATTCCTCATGTAACGTACGCGATTTTTCGTTGCCGAAAAACTGAATAGTTAGGGTTTTAAGAAAAAGAGAAAGGTAGAAGAGAGAAGAAGAAGATAGAAAATAGAGAGACAAGAAAATAGAACGGAACAGAAAACAACAGAACAATATCAGAATCTCACAATCGCAGCGGAACAACATATAATAAATAAATAAATAATCTTTAAACAAAGAACTATATCAGTTATTACATTTTATACATTACATTACATTACATCATCATTAGAGTGTACAACAACAACAACAACAAATAGCGGAAAAGAAATACTATATACTAGTAATACGCCATGCCATCCAGCTTGCCTCCAGTAACTCCAGAATATCCAGAATATCCTGATAAACCTAACTCTTAACTGCCCGTGTGGAAATTGGTGGGCACGCAGAGTTTAGGAAGGAAAACAATAAACTCCGAGTCAGTCATGTGACTGGTGTGAGAACTCAAAACAGTTTATTTATCTTTTAAATCAAAATAGAGGAATATTTTTAAAGTTAATTCGCAATGCTTTTAAAAATGAGACTACCATAAGGCCTCCCGCATACACACACATGCAAACGCAGAATCGGAGGAGATTTCTCCTTATGATAGTCAAAGATGCTTGATACGCATTAAAAAGGAACATTTGATATTATTATTAGTGCATAGTGTAGAAAAAATTCATTTCGAAAATAAAGATATAAATCTTAGCCAACATAGACATTCCGAACTATGCCTACTATAGCTACCATCCAAACAGTGGGGCGCCACCATAAGTGAATGATAGGTTCTACAACTAATACCGTACAAGATCGTATTGTTTCTTTGGATTTCCAACGAATGGTCAGGCCAAGGAACTTCCCATTGCCACATGAGAACGCCTCTGGAAGGACGTCCCCGAGAACCTAACCGGATCTCTGCCAACACAAGGCCGGGTTACCTTTCAAACTAGGTAACAACTGACACGAGTATGCCATCCCCCGGTCCTTTGGGACCTTTAATCGAGCGCTCGTCACCATCATCACACAATCATAAATAAAGTGTTTCAACATGAGTAAGCATCTGGGCTCCATACCATGATACCACCCTTTCCAGAAGGAAATGCACATACCCTAAAGGGAGCTACCCCTCATAACCTTGCTGCATCTTTCCTGTTTTGACCATTCTGGGGTGTGAGGCTCGACGAAGTCACGTCCACAAAACATACTTTATACAAAAGCCATGATTTGGGTCAACAAATGATCACAGAAATGATCACAAAGATAAACGATCAAACAAATGATCCTATCACAAATGATCATTTCACAGCAACACTCAGCATGTCACATTACCAAATTGGGAATATATTGCTAAAAACCTTCAATTACATAACCTCTGAGCTCGTACGTCTCAGAGAAGGGTGTTAAGCTAAGAGAATAAATTCTCCGCCACCAACAGAAATATATTGGAAAGAAATCGGCTTTATATCTCAATTTGTAATGTCAGACATACAATCCATACAAGTCTGTTCCGTGCTCGAACAGAACCGAAGGCACTTACAAAGAAGTCCTTGCAATCCGGATAATCTCTAATCACGTCCGGACTTCCCATCACATAGGGAGTCTCTATACCGTAGCTACTCGGTGCCAAGACAATCGACGAGTTGTCCTTTCGCTTTCAAAAATATCCGGTCTTCAACACCGGTCATCAATGCTATCCATTACGTCGTATCACTATTCGGAATGGGTAATCCGAATAACGAGCGCAATAATTTGAAAATAAGTGTGGCATTCCAATTCAAACAAATCACAACAAATACCTTTCAAAGGTAAATATTGATAGTCGGTTATTGAACTATCAATGGATATGCACAACATCACCAGATTCCAAATAATTTTCCAAATTATTTATTTCCCAAAATTCATATCTTTACAAGATAAATAATTTTCACACTTCAAAAATAAATCAATATTTATTTTTAAACAAATTCCACTTCCTTTTATAAATTCCATAGTGAATTTATATTCCAAAATATCTATGAATATACGATTTCAATTATTCATTTCAATTTATCTTCAAAAAGATAAATCATCAAAATATTCACTTTATATTGGAAAACATTTCCATACTTACTTAATAAGTACTTCTCAGATCCATTTATTTTCAACACTTGAAAAATATTCAATATACTTAAATCGAGATTAAGTATATATTTCATTCTTTAAGGAAATCATTCTCTTAAACATATTTATTTGGGCCAAAACGAATGTTGCGTAAAACATCGTTACGACGTCCCAAAATCACTAGTATAGGGATTCGAAATTAAAATAAATATATAAATCCCAATACTATACAAAACATTTCCTTTCGGAAATCATTTACTATAACAACAGTGTTATAGTCCACCATTTCCTTTTATTTCTCGAAAACGTCTATTTCAACAATGAATGTTGAAATCTATGGTTTCGAATCTCAACACATTTAAAACATCGTTAGATCGTTTTAATTCTGTTTAAAACATCAAATCCAAAACATTTTCTTTAACATATTATTCACTATTCAAAAACGTGAATATACTACGTTAACAATTTCATCTTTTCTATGCATTTTATTTCAAAGGATTATTCACGGTCTAAAATGTGAATATAACTCCATAAATAGGTTACCACAATTTACTTATCAAAATAAGTCGTTGCGAATTTATAAAACAACGTTTATAAATTCCATTTCTATTTATTTTATAACTACTTCCTTTTATAAACCTCCTTCATTAACCTATTCACTTTATAACTCAATTATAAACCAAAGGTTCATATTATAAGTTAAATACTTATAATTTATTTGTTTGCAAAAATCGTTCCTTTAAACTTCACAATTATAAATCTTATAACTTATAAGATTCATTTATTTATCCAAAATCATTATTTTAATAACTTTACAAATTTTATAAACCTACTGCTTATAAAATTCCCTTTATAACTTCACCGTTTATAATTCTATAAATTTCATTCATTAATGAAATTCATTCACAATTCATTCTAACACCTATAAAAACTCGTTTTATAAATCAAATATTTTTAATTTATAAATATCAATTTATAAACCAAAAGTCCTATTCAAAAATCGTTCTTTGAAACTTCCCAAATTATAAATCTTATAACTTATAAGATTCATTTATTTATCCAGAAATCTATTCCTTTAATAACTTTACAAATTTTATAAACCTACTGCTTATAAAATTCCATTCACTTATGCAATTCATTTTCACTTCATTCAAACACTTATAAAAACTCGTTTTATAATTTCAATATTTCAATTTATAAATATCCATTTATAAATCTCTTATATAAATCAATTTATATTATTCTTTTAAAACATCTTTAAACTCCTTTATAATTTTATCATTTTGATTTATAAAATAATCAAGTTTTATAAATCCTATATTTTTAACTTTTTATAATAAATTCAAAAATCCCAATTTAAACTATTTTATAAAATCATTAACCTTTATTTTCAATAATCAACTTTTAACTATTTTTCTCAAAAATCATAATTTTTATAACATTAAAATTTATAACGTTTATTTATTTAAAAGGAATCGATTCCAAAAATATTTTATAACGTGTACTTTCAAAAATCACTTTAAAAATCATTTTTAAAGTTCCAAATTTGGTCCAATGATGCTACATACCAAATAGTCAATCACGACAACAACGATATCATATATCGATATGATAATCCATCAAATATCAAAATATCTGAAATCAAATAAATACTGTTGAGGAATCCAGTTGGATCCCTCCAACATGTTTTCCTGCATCCACAAACATTAGCACAATACCAATTCCGCTCCAGTACGAAATTATCGCGGTATATGGGATTTAAAATATTATCCGCTTAATAGACGGCGCAATAGGGTCTCATCCGCTATACAAATGCGGGAAATCAATAACTGCAATATATACATATGCCAATATATATATTGCTACTATATATAATACCAATTTCACTGTTTATGAAATATTCACGGTATATGTTTTTAATAAATAACATCCGCTTACTAACGGCGCATAATGTCTATTTTAATAATCAATGTTAACAATCATCATTCAAACATGCATTCAAGAATTTTAAATCTAATTATTTAAAATTAAAATCGAAACTGATTCGATTGAGTGAGAAGTTCTCACCTTGATTTCAATTTCGTTTTAGCGATTTATTTCGAATATACCCGAAATTTTCACTAACTCCAAACGACTCCAATCCAATTCCATAGCGTAGTGGTCGTCCATACGATTCCAATGCAACTGGTTTCGTGCATTTTCGACCTCGTATGAAAAAGATATGATTTTTACAAGTTTCACGATTTTATAAATATAAATTTACAACAATATTATAATTTTTATAAACCTAAGCTATCCAGAGCCATTGGATCCACTGCCCCCTCATCAAGACCGTGCGCACCCCCCTTCTCCCTCTCGTTCTCTTCTACAGGAAACTTATACGCATATGAACCCATTGCTTCAAAATTAGGTTTTGATTTTGCAACTTCCTTACTCGATAAAAATTTGATCTGGCACCTCCATCTTGACCCCCTTCGCGAGAACCATGCTCGGCTGGAAGGACCTTGAGCTCGGCCCCCCCATGGCCTCGGCATTCGAGCATGAACGCACCGTAGTTACACGCGATTTGCTGATGCTTCTCTCCACTATAATCGATCATATCCGTTGGTTTTAAAGATCTCGAGGAGATCTATAACTTTGCAGTTGAACACGAAGCTTGAAAGTGAATGGATCGAGAGATAATCGAGAAAGAAAACAGGAATTTTCTGGCCGTTCATATGAGGGGTGGCGGCTGCATTAGGTTTAGGGTTTTATTATTATTTTTTTATTTGTGTGAAGAGGGGGTTATTTATAGGGAATCGAACGACACTATTCATCCCGGATTTTCCAAACTCCGATTCACGCACGGTGACCAGTGTTTCTAGGGTTTACCCCGCGTTTAGGACACAATGGAACAGGTTTCGGAAGCTAACTCGGTCATCTGTGCGAGTTATGGCAATAAATGTTCAATTTAAAATTAAACCGATTAAACGATTTTCTAGGCGTTTTAGCTTGCACCGGACAAACGGTAAATCCGATTGACACGAAATTTGAAACCATACAATAATATCACATTACGGATCCGATGAAACTGGTTTCGTCCAATTCTGAGACTGTTCAAAAATTGGCTATTTTCACTAGTCGATTAAATATTAAAATATTCAATTTTCACAAATTAACTCTTAATTCAATTTTAAAAGTTCTAAAATATCATTCTAACTTCAATATGATAAAATAAAATTTTACAAATCATTTTTAATCATATTTAATCCAATTTTCAATTATTTCTGTATTTTCACATATTAAATTATTGATTTAATTATTCAATTAAATCCAATTATTCGAAATAAAATTTATTTGACTTATAAATTTCACTTATTAATATTTAAAATTAATTAAATATTCAAATTTTAAATTAAATAAAATTCTGGGTCGTTACACCTCATTTCTACATGCTAAGTTCAACATCAAATCTGGAGCTCAACTTCAATTTAAAATCTGAGCAAGGAATAGGTCTGCATGCATACAAATACAAGATAAAAGCAATCAACAATCAAGACAGAAGAGCAATTTCTATAATCAAATGCACCCAGGTTCAACATACAGTTTCAACAAGTTTCTGGATTGAGTCTGCACTTAAGATTTGTTTCTACATTCTTCTAAAAGGTGAGTAAACCTTTATTTAAAAAAAAAAAACAGTTTCTCTTTTAAATAGATGCTTAAGTAAGAATAAGAAATGAAGACTAGTGCATACTGTTCTAAGAAAATTAAACTGCAGTACCTTTATTTGGTGGATAACTTCACAATTTTAAGGTTTAAGTTGTTGTGCATGTGAAATGGGTAGAAATATGTATGTTGTGTGATTTCATATTGATAAGTATTCTGTGTATACATATATATAAATATGTATATTTATGGTTTGCTGTTACAGGTATCTTTTTACCTGACCCTGATTTTAGGAACTAAACCTTTAAATGGACATAAAAATATGATTCCTTGAATTAATTCTCTGTTGTATTGGTTATGGAAATGAGGGATGTTTGTTTAGGATAGATTAAATTTATAAATCATAATTAAGGTTAAATTTGAAATCTGTTTTTACTGTAACTATAAGGGACAGTTAAAATAAAATTTCAAAACAAGAACCTTAAACTATTAAAACAGGTTGATCACAAGAATGCATGTTTAAAAATGAATTATAAAACAAATATCAAACATCATAAATTATTAGAGCAAGTGAATAAATTAGAATACATGTTTGGAATTTAGGAATTTAAAGAAAAAATTTATATTACAGTTTTAAATAAACTGTTAGGGAAGGCATTTCTGTTTAAAAACAGAAATAGAAAATTTGATGAATTTGTGGGCTAGTGAATTTGGGGGGGAGGGGGGGTTAAGATGCATACTGTAGTGGAGTTTTGGATGTAAGAATGAAGGGAAAATGGGTGAGAGATGATCAGAGAAGAGAGGAATTGGGAATTGAGGTTTCCAGGTTTTCAAAAACCTGATTTTAAGTGTGCAGTTCTAAGCTTTTGCATATGCTCTATGTTGCATCGAGTAGGAGGGGAATTTGGGAGGTTGCAGAAGGGTTGTAGATGGAGCTATAGCCGGAGTTGTAAGTGGTCTGGTGATCGGTGATTGGGTTGCAAGTTGTTGACAGGTTGGTCTTGGTTGCAGTGGTAACTTAGGTGAACTTTTGGGGTGTGCAGGGTTTTGACCCGAAGTAGAACTCGGGTAGTTTTGCTTCTGACTCGAAGCAATGGGTGTAGTAACCCGAAGTAAAATAATGAGTGTCTCGAGTTTATGGCCACAGGTTTTATATCAGAGGCATTTGCAGCTTTTTAAAAAAAATGTTGATTGAGATTCAATACTTTAGTGCAGTTTTGATTTAAGTGAGAGTTAAATCTGAATTCAAATGGAGTTTGAGTTCAAGGTTTGAAAAACGGAATTTTTAGATTTTAAATAAGTTTTAATTCTGTTTTAAATCAAAATTTAAAACAGTTTTCAGGTTTAAACCTGAGAGATTTGCAGTTTTAAATTTTTGAATAAATTCATATTTTAAGTTGAAACTTGATTCAGGTAATACTTGAATCTGAATTCAAATATAGTTTTGAGTTCAAAATTTTTTAAAAATGAAATCTCAAAATTAAATTCAGTTTTAAATCAAAATTAAAACAGTTTACAGGTTTTAAACCAGAGGATTATGCAGTTTTAATTTTTGAATGAATCCATCTTTCTAAAGTTGGATTTTGATTCAAGCATAAGTTGTAACTGAATTCAAATGTAGTTGTGAATTCAAAGTTTTTAAAAAAAATGAAAATCTAAATTTAAACAAGTTTTAAATTCAGATTTGAAGACAAGTCTAAAACAGTTTCAGGTTGTCTTTTTAAACCAGAATTAGATTTAAAAACAGATTTGTAAGTTTTAAAGTTATGAACAGATTTAAATGTTGAAGTAAAACTTAAATTTGTTTTTGAATTCAGATTAAAAACTGTTTATAAGTTTCTTTGAAAACCAGTTTTGAATTCAATAGTTTGTAAATCTAAAAATGAATGAACATGTTCATATGTTTAAAAGTGAATTTGAAAATGAAATTTGATTTCAAATAAGTTTTAAAACTTGAAAGAATTTAGTTTCCATTAGTATTGAATTAAAATATGAAGTGCTAATTTAAATTTGAATTGAAATAATTAATTTATTTTCAAGGCTTAATTTATTTTAATCAAGTAATTTATTTTAAATCTTTCTTTATAGTTAGGTAATGAATGTTCTTAACATTCATTTTATTGTAAGGTTTTATAATTATTTAATTTGGATTAATGTTTAAATAATTAAACATTTCAATCTTTAAATAAATTGGAATTTGAATTTAATTTTTAGAAATGTATTGTTTTAATACATTTTGAATTTAAATGAGTCATTTGATTAGTAATTAAATTATTTTGAAAATCTTTAAGATAATTAAGGATTTACTTAATTATTTGATTCTTAAATAATGATTTAGATTAATATTAATTAGAAATGTTTTATTAATCTAATTTAAACTTCCTTAAGTATATAATTAATGAAATATGTTAATTAATAAATAATGATAATTATCTAAGGATAATTTAGTAATTAATTAAGGAAATTAATTTTGGATAATTAACTAGATTAATTAATTGAATCTAATTAATTGTAATTTGTTAAGTAATTAAGAAATTAATTACTTATTGTAATAAATTTTAATATGTGATTTAATTAAGTTAATTAATTTAGTTTAATTAATTTAAATAAATCATTTGATGATTTTAAGAGTGTAATTACTTATTGTAATTAGTGGAGCATGACTACTTTATAATTACTGTAATGTAATTAGTAATTTGGATAATTACTTTTGTAATTAATTAAGAAATTAATTAATGATTAATTATTGGGTAATTAATTTGATTAATGAGTAATTAAAGATAGTTAATTTCTTAATTAAATATTAATCAAGGTGATTAATAATTGGATTAATTACTAAATGCAATTAATTTTAATTAAGTAATTTATTTAAATATTAGAGATCATTAATTATCATAATTACTGATGTAATTAAAGATTGTTTAATTAAGTAATAATTAGTTAATTAAATGATTAATTAATTGTAATTAATTAAGGATAAATATAATTAATTATAATTAATTAATAAATGAGTAATTAAGTGTTAATTACTTATGATTAAGGTTAATTAATTTATAAAATTAATTAAAGACTAATTACTTATTGTAATTAGTGAATGATTAATCAAGATTTTTTAATCAAGATTAATACTTAGTGGATAATTAATTATCTGGGTTAATTAATTAATGGATGTTAAGCAGGATTTATATATGTTAATTAATTTAATTTATTTTAAATCAATTAGAGATGGTTGTAATTAATTTAATTCATTTTAAATTAATTATAATTATTGGTTAATAAATCATTGCTTGTGGATGTTATCGATTGAATGGTTGTGATCTCAGTAATGAGATTAGTTGTATCTGTATGATATGGATGATTGGTTTATGTATGATGGTTTGTGATGGATTATTTGGTTGAATGATTATCTGTTTATGGATGATACAGATTATCTATTTATGATATGAATGTGCTTATCAATTGCGATATGTAGTTTATCTATCTGTGTGAATTAGATAACAATGAAATGAGTTAATTACTTAAAACCCTTAAGTACAATTTGGACATTAAGATGGCGTTTGGTTTCGGTGAGACCGGGATCGGGTTTCCATATTTGGATATTCGAAAACCACATCGATTCCAATTAAACGTTAGGTCGTTAATCCAAGTGGAGCAAGTGAAGACTCGAGGTGTAAGGGCTATACGTCAGTATAACTCTGTGGGTGATTCCGTAATGAGTTGACGAAATAGTACTTATAGATTCGAGATGAAGATTTAGAGTGCAAGGGTTATCGTCGTTAACTCTGAGGGTGATTCCAATACGAGTGTAACGAGATAATGCCTTCGGTTTCGTTCGAACCCAGAACGAACTTGTATGGATTGAATGCTTTCAGAACATCGTCAGGTGGACGATGAGCATTCTAAGATTGATATGTCCTAAAAAGGTAATCGTAGCCTCAAGCCTCATCAACCGGGAATGGCTAAAACAGGGGAGGTGCAGCAAAGCTTCATGGGTAGCTCCCACTGGAGAGCAAGATTTACTCCTGTCTAGAGGTCTCTTTATATTTCGGCTGTGTGGCAGTTGGTGACGACCAATCTGCGGGGTGGTCTTGTTCGGAACTGTTCAGTAAGGAACGGGTCCGGCTTTGTGTTGCAGGGGAGTGGGAGTACTCCTCGGTACGGTGATCTAGGCCACGTACTGTGACGGGCGGTACCCCAGTAGCCCTGCCATTGATGGAATCCATAATCCAATAAGTGTCTATACGGTTTTGATTGTGCCCAACTATGTTGGAACGTGAGATGTAAGCATTCCAGCTATTTCTGTATTTTATTTTGAAAACCCTAGACACTATTATAATATCACTGGATTTCCTATCAAATGTTTTGGTTAGCGTAAGGTAAAAACTTTCCCATGTTTATGTGTGGGAAGTCTTACGTGATACCTTTTGTTTTCAAAGGATTTTCTAAAGTCAAGCAACTTTTATCCCTGTTTACTCACACCAGACCCCTGTCTGCCCTGAGTGTTTATTTTCGATTTCATTAAATTCTTAGGTACTCATATTATGTATGAGTAGTCAAGTGTTTCAGGATTGCTTTAACAAGTTCTGGAGTAGATAATGGAGCAGGAGGCTTCAGCGTGTAGATATATTTAGTGGTTCCGCTGTGTTTGAGTTGTATCTATTTTCTCTGATATACTTGGATTGTAATCGCTAGACGGATGTTTATAACTGTCTAGTTGTGTTGTATTAGCTGTTTAACTCTGATGTATATGATACTATGTAAAGTATTATGTGATATATTATAATTTATTCGATTCCGCTGTGAGATTCTGATGTTGTCTGTTCTTTCTTTCCTTTCTTTTCTCTTTTCTATCCCTTTCTTTCTTCTTAACGATGAAACTTCCTGGAGTTTGGAAGTTGGGCCGTTACAACATGGTATCAGAGCATTAGGTTGAGCGAATACCTAGGCTCTGTAGTGGTGTCCTTCTTGAGAGAGCGTATTTGTAATTTTGTATATATATAAATATATATTTGTTTATTTATTTCTACCTATTTGTTGGGTTACCTGTTCAGGTTTTCCAATATAAGTAATAAAGGTAGATAGGGTAGTGGTGTGTGTAACACAACTACCAATGGTTGGAGTTCGAGTGTTTGAAGTTGGAAGTGATCTGCTAGGGCAGTGTTGGGCATCTTGAGTAGTTTTGCAGTTTGGTGTGAAAGATTTCACCAATCTCTGAAGGAAATCTTTTCAAGATTCGGAGTTTATTTTTGGATTGTAAGCTGGATTTCACTCGTGTGAGTGGACTCTCTTGAGTTTGGATTAGTTGGAAGGTATGAAGCCAGTAATGGTATCTTGGTAACCTTAGGAAGGAGTTCTGTCTATATTTGAGTTTGAGACTCAGTTTAGCAGAGTTTGAGCTTGGTTTGGGAGCAAGTTTTCTGAGAGATATCTGTCTATCTGGAAGGCTCTATTGTGAAGAGGTTGGTGTGGCTTTGGGGCTCGATGAACTTTTGGATAAGGAAGTTTTGGCAGTAGTAGCAGAAGTAAGTGGCCTGTTCTTCGGTGGGTCAGAAATCTTTGTGATTCTTCTGTCAGTAAGCCAGGCAGATGGTGGAGCTTGTCCTTTTCTTCTGGAGCTCAGTTGGGGGTGATGTTAGTGGTTAAGAGGTGGACCACTAGTTCTTCTTTTGGGTAGAAGGTTTTGGCTGTTCTGTTTGTTGAAGTGAGAACGATTTCTTGGGATCTGAACTGAATGGAATTGCAAAAGTGACTTGCGATGGTTCGAAGGTTCTCTAAGTGATCTTTGTTTGGATTGAAGCATCTCTAGAGGATGTTTGAGTTATCGAAGTGGTATTTTCTGGATGTCTTCGAAGGAGTTAAGATTTGCATCTCCATCGAGAGTTTGAGTTCTGTTTCGACCTGGTTCTTGGAGTTTTACCGGTGGTTCAGCATTGTAGGAGATTCTTTGAGTATGTGATCTGTTTAAGTTGGCAGGATTTATTGGATCCAGTTTTCTGGTTGAATTTTTGTTGTGTGTTGTGACCGAATCGGATAGGTCACCGAGATTTTATGGAATTTGATGAACAGTGTTTCCGGGATAAGTTGATCAAATTTGTACTTGTGTTCATCAACAGCATTCTCGAATCAGAATTGCACTGTGGAAGCATGGTGGCAGCTATTCCAGAATTGAAGAAGCACCCGATTTTTTTTGGGAATCTGAGTTTTGTCTTGAATCGGAGGATTTCTACAGGAAATTTATTTTGGATCTGGAGACTTGATTGTTTTGTATCTGTTTGTTTCTAGATAGAGTAGTTTGTTTTGAAGTTTTCTGATGTTTGTGTAATTGAGTTTGTGTGGTGGATTTTGTTTGATCTAGAAGGTTGGAGGCAGCTCAGGATCGATATGAGAGATTTGGGAGCTGATCAGGACTTGTCTGTAGTTCTGTATTCTGTTTAGATTTGTAGATCTAGATATATAGGAGCTCTAGATTTGAGTGGTGTAGTTAGTTTAGATTCTGTAGGGAGAGTGTCCCGGTGTTTATATCTGGCAAAATCTAGGGAATTCTATCCAGAATTTTGTCTGGATAATTAGAATTGTTTGTTTTGAATTGGTTGCTATGGTTGCTAGTATTTTGGCTGATAGCATATGTTTGCTCTTTTTAAATTTAAAATATGTATGGGATTATTAAATTACCTTTGCTTTTAAATTTCGGGGACGAAATTCCTTTAAGGGGGGAGGAATGTGATGTCTCAGAAATTTAGGCAATATTTATTTAATAATTTCATTGATAATTATTTTATAATGTGAAATATTGATTTAATAAATTAATTCAAGCTGGAATTTTATTTTGAAAATTAATAATTATTTAGTTTTAATGGTATTCTTTTCAAAGTTAAAAATATTTAAGCAATAAATTTATCTTTCTAAACTAAAGTTAAAATATTTTATTTATAATGTATAATTGTTTATACATTGTAAATAGAGGATTTGGTTTTAATTTTAATTTATATTAAATAAAGGATATTTTCTAATTATTATATATTAATGTAAATTTGTAAATTAATTTAAATTAGTATTGTATACTTTTCTAAAGTCTGTTTTAAAAATCTTTCTTATAATTTTCATAAAATGTAAGTAAGAATTTGTTTAGTTTAAAATTTTGTTTTATAATAAAAATTTGTTTTGTTTTATTTTAAAATTGCTTTTCTTTTGAAATTTGGTTTATAAAGAATATTATTTTAAAAATAATCAAGTAAACATTAAAATGTAAGTTTATAGTTTTATAAAAAAAAGTTTATATGTATTTATTTATAGACTAGATGTCAATAAACATTTGTAACATGCTAAATTAAGTTTGAAATGGTTTAAGATAGTTTAAATACATTTATAAATTTAGAAATGGCTTTTAAATATTAACATGCATATGTGTTAATCATTTAACTAATAGAAGAGACACTTGTAAATCATTTATCTTACTTAACATAACAAGTGGCATTTGTTTTAAATCTCATTGTTTAAATTATATTGATAAAGAAACATAACATAGAAAGTGCATTTGGATTAAAACACATTCTCTTCAAAATTGAAAACCTGAAAATTCAAATTTCAGTAAGATCAAAATCTCAAACTTCATATCTGCAGTCTAAAATCTGCATACAACTTCAAATTCCTGCAATCAACATACAAATTAATTTCTACAAAGCATGTTAAAATCTTCAATCAAATTCCTCATTTCTACATTCTAAGTTCAACATCAAATCTGGAGCTCAACTCCAATTTAAAATCTGAGCAAGGAATAGGTCTGCATGCATACAAATACAAGATAAAAGCAATCAACAATCAAGACAGAAGAGCAATTTCTGTAATCAAATGCACCCAGGTTCAACATACAGTTTCAACAAGTTTCTGGATTGAGTTTGCACTTAAGATTTGTTTCTGCATTCTTCTAAAAGGTGAGTAAACCTTTATTTATTTTTAAAAAACAGTTTCTCTTTTAAATAGATGCTTAAGTAAGAATAAGAAATGAAGACTAGTGCATACTGTTCTAAGAAAATTAAACTGCAGTACCTTTATTTGGTGGATAACTTCACAATTTTAAGGTTTAAGTTGTTGTGCATGTGAAATGGGTAGAAATATATATGTTGTGTGATTTCATATTGATAAGTATTCTGTGTATACATATATATAAATATGTATATTTATGGTTTGCTGTTACAGGTATCTTTTTACCTGACTCTGATTTTAGGAACTAAACCTTTAAATGGACATAAAAATATGATTCCTTGAATTAATTCTCTGTTGTATTGGTTATGGAAATGAGGGATGTTTGTTTAGGATAGATTAAATTTATAAATCATAATTAAGGTTAAATTTGAAATCTGTTTTTACTGTAACTATAAGGGACAGTTAAAATAGAAATTTCAAAACAAGAACCTTAAACTATTAAAACAGGTTTATCACAAGAATGCATGTTTAAACATGAATTATAAAACAAATATCAAACATCATAAATTATTAGAGCAAGTGAATAAATTAGAATACATGTTTGGAATTTAGGAATTTAAAGAAAAAATTTATATTACAGTTTTAAATAAACTGTTAGGGAAGGCATTTCTGTTTAAAAACAGAAATAGAAAATTTGATGAATTTGTGGGCTAGTGAATTGGGGGGGGGGGGGGTTAAGATGCATACTGTAGTGGAGTTTTGGATGTAAGAATGAAGGGAAAATGGGTGAGAGATGATAAGAGAAGAGAGGAATTGGGAATTGAGGTTTCCAGGTTTTCAAAAACCTGATTTTAAGTGTGCAGTTCTTAGCTTTTGCATATGCTCTATGTTGCATCGAGTAGGAGGGGAATTTGGGAGGTTGCAGAAGGGTTGTAGATGGAGCTATAGCCGGAGTTGTAAGTGGTCTGGTGATCGGTGATTGGGTTGCAAGTTGTTGACAGGTTGGTCTTGGTTGCAGTGGTAACTCAGGTGAACTTTTGGGGTGTGCAGGGTTTTGACCCGAAGTAGAACTCGGGTAGTTTTGCTTCTGACTCGAAGCAATGGGTGTAGTAACCCGAAGTAAAATAATGAGTGTCTCAGGTTTATGGCTACAGGTTTTATATCAGAGGCATTTGCATTTTTTTAAAATGTTGATTGAGATTCAATACTTTAGTGCAGTTTTGATTTAAGTGAGAGTTAAATCTGAATTCAAATGGAGTTTGAGTTCAAGGTTTTAAAAATGGAATTTTTAGATTTTGAATAAGTTTTAATTCTATTTTAAATCAAAATTTAAAACAGTTTTCAGGTTTAAACCTGGGAGATTTGGAGTTTTAAATTTTTTAATAAATTCATATTTTAAGTTGAAACTTGATTCAGGTAATACTTGAATCTGAATTCAAATATAGTTTTGAGTTCAAAAGTTTTTAAAAATGAAATCTTAAAATTAAATTCAGTTTTAAATCAAAATTAAAACAGTTTACAGGTTTTAAACCAGAGGATTATGCAGTTTTAATTTTTGAATGAATCCATCTTTTTAAAGTTGGATTTTGATTCAAGCATAAGTTGTAACTGAATTCGAATGTAGTTGTGAATTCAAAGTTTTAAAAAAAAATGAAAATCTAAATTTAAACAAGTTTTAAATTCAGATTTGAAGACAAGTCTAAAACAGTTTCAGGTTGTCTTTTTAAACCAGAATTAGATTTAAAAATAGATTTGCAAGTTTTAAAGTTATGAACAGATTTAAATGTTGAAGTAAAACTTAAATTTGTTTTTGAATTCAGATTAAAAACTGTTTTTAAGTTTCTTTGAAAACCAGTTTTGAATTCAACAGTTTGTAAATCTAAAAATGAATGAACATGTTTATATGTTTAAAAGTGAATTTGAAAATGAAATTTGATTTCAAATAAGTTTTAAAACTTGAAAGAATTTAGTTTCCATTAGTATTGAATTAAAATATGAAGTGTTAATTTAAATTTGAATTGAAATGATTAATTTATTTTCAAGGCTTAATTTATTTTAATCAAGTAATTTATTTTAAATCTTTCTTTATAGTTAGGTAATGAATGTTCTTAACATTCATTTTATTGTAAGGTTTTATAATTATTTAATTTGGATTAATGTTTAAATAATTAAACATTTCAATCTTTAAATAAATTGGAATTTGAATTTAATTTTTAGAAATGTATTGTTTTAATACATTTTGAATTTAAATGAGTCATTTGATTAGTAATTAAATTATTTTGAAAATCTTTAAGATAATTAAGGATTTACTTAATTATTTGATTCTTAAATAATGATTTAGATTAATATTAATTAGAAATGTTTTATTAATCTAATTTAAACTTCCTTAAGTATATAATTAATGAAATATGTTAATTAATAAATAATGATAATTATCTAAGGATAATTTAGTAATTAATTAAGGAAATTAATTTTGGATAATTAACTAGATTAATTAATTGAATCTAATTAATTGTAATTTGTTAAGTAATTAAGAAATTAATTACTTATTGTAATAAATTTTAATATGTGATTTAATTAAGTTAATTAATTTAGTTTAATTAATTTAAATAAATCATTTGATGATTTTAAGAGTGTAATTACTTATTGTAATTAGTGGAGCATGACTACTTTATAATTACTGTAATGTAATTAGTAATTTGGATAATTACTTTTGTAATTAATTAAGAAATTAATTAATGATTAATTATTGGGTAATTAATTTGATTAATGAGTAATTAAAGATAGTTAATTTCTTAATTAAATATTAATCAAGGTGATTAATAATTGGATTAATTACTAAATGCAATTAATTTTAATTAAGTAATTTATTTAAATATTAGAGATCATTAATTATCATAATTACTGATGTAATTAAAGATTGTTTAATTAAGTAATAATTAGTTAATTAAATGATTAATTAATTGTAATTAATTAAGGATAAATATAATTAATTAATAAATGAGTAATTAAGTGTTAATTACTTATGATTAAGGTTAATTAATTTATAAAATTAATTAAAGACTAATTACTTATTGTAAGTAGTGAATGATTAATCAAGATTTTTTAATCAAGATTAATACTTAGTGGATAATTAATTATCTGGGTTAATTAATTAATGGATGTTAATCAGGATTTAAATATGTTAATTAATTTAATTTATTTTAAATTAATTAGAGATGGTTGTAATTAATTTAATTCATTTTAAATTAATTATAATTGTTGGTTAATAAATCATTGCTTGTGGATGTTATCGATTGAATGGTTGTGATCTCAGTAATGAGATTAGTTGTATCTGTTGATATGGATGATTGGTTTATGTATGATGGTTTGTGATGGATTATTTGGTTGAATGATTATCTTTTTATGGATGATACAGATTAGCTATTTATGATATGAATGTGCTTATCTATTGCGATATGTAGTTTATCTATCTGTGTGAATTAGATAACAATGAAATGAGTTAATTACTTAAAACCCTTAAGTACAACTTGGACATTAAGATGGCGTTTGGTTTCGGTGAGACCGGGATCGGGTTTCCATATTTGGATATCCGAAAACCACATCGATTCCAATTAAACGTTAGGTCGTTAATCCAAGTGGAGCAAGTGAAGACTCGAGGTGTAAGGGCTATACGTCAGTATAACTCTGTGGGTGATTCCGTAATGAGTTGACGGAATAGTACTTATAGATTCGAGATGAAGATTTAGAGTGCAAGGGTTATCGTCGTTAACTCTGAGGGTGATTCCAATACGAGTGTAACGAGATAATGCCTTCGGTTTCGTTCGAACCCAGAACGAACTTGTATGGATTGAATGCTTTCAGAACATCGTCAGGTGGACGATGAGCATTTTAAGATTGATATGTCCTATAAAGGTAATCGTAGCCTCAAGCCTCATCAACCGGGAATGGCTAAAACAGGGGAGGTGCAGCAAAGCTTCGTGGGTAGCTCCCACTGGAGAGCAAGATTTACTCCTGTCTAGAGGTCCCTTTATATTTCGGCTGTGTGGCAGTTGGTGTCGACCAATCTGCGGGGTGGTCTTGTTCGGAACTGTTCAGTAAGGAAAGGGTCCGGCTTTGTGTTGCAGGGGAGTGGGAGTACTCCTCGGTACGATGATCTAGGCCACGTACTGTGACGGGTGGTACCCCAGAAGCCCTGCCATTGATGGAATCCATAATCCAATAAGTGCCTGTACGGTTTTGATTGTGCCCAACTATGTTGGAACGTGAAATGTAAGCATTCCAGCTATTTCTGTATTTTATTTTGAAAACCCCAGACACTATTATAATTTCACTGGATTTCCTATCAAATGTTTTGGTTAGCGTAAGGTAAAAACTTTCCCATGTTTATGTGTGGGAAGTCTTACGTGATACCTTTTGTTTTCAAAGGATTTTCTAAAGTTAAGCAACTTTTATCCCTGTTTACTCACACCAGACCTCTGTCTGACCTGAGTGTTTATTTTCTGTTTTATTAAACTCTTGGGTACTCATATTATGTATGAGTAGTCAAGTGTTTCAGGATTGCTTTGACAAGTTCTGGAGAAGATAATGGAGCAGGAGGCTTCAGCGTGTAGATATATTTAGTGGTTCCGCTGTGTTTGAGTTGTATCTATTTTCTCTGATATACTTGGATTGTAATCGCTAGACGGATGTTTATAACTGTCTAGTTGTGTTGTATTAGCTGTTTAACTCTGATGTACATGACACTATGTAAAGTATTATGTGATATATTATAATTTATTCGGTTCCGCTGTGAGATTCTGATGTTGTCTGTTCTTTCTTTCCTTTCTTTTCTCTTTTCTATCCCTTTCTTTCTTCTTAACGATGAAACTTCCTGGAGTTTGGAAGTTGGGTCATTACAACGTGGTATCAGAGCATTAGGTTGAGCGAATACCTAGGCTCTGTAGTGGTGTCCTTCTTGAGACAGCGTATTTGTAATTTTGTATATATATAAATATATATTTGTTTATTTATTTCTACCTATTTGTTGGGTTACCTGTTCAGGTTTTCCAATATAAGTAATAAAAGTAGATAGGGTAGTGGTGTGTGTAACACAACTACCAATGGTTGGAGTTCGAGTGTTTGAAGTTGGAAGTGATCTGCTAGGGCAGTGCTGGGCATCTTGAGTAGTTTTGCAGTTTGGTGTGAAAGATTTCACCAATCTCTGAAGGAAATCTTTTCAAGATTCGGAGTTTATTTTTGGATTGTAAGCTGGATTTCACTCGTGTGAGTGGACTCTCTTGAGTTTGGATTAGTTGGAAGGTATGAAGCCAGTAATAGTATCTTGGTAACCTTAGGAAGGAGTTCTGTCTATATTTGAGTTTGAGACTCAGTTTAGCAGAGTTTGAGCTTGGTTTGGGAGCAAGTTTTCTAAGAGATATCTGTCTATCTGGAAGGCTCTATTGTGAAGAGGTTGGTGTAGCTTTGAGGCTCGATGAACTTCTGGATAAGGAAGTTTTGGCAGTAGTAGCAGAAGTGAGTGGCCTGTTCTTCGGTGGGTCAGAAATCTTTGTGATTCTTCTGTCAGTAAGCCAAGCAGATGGTGGAGCTTGTCCTTTTCTTCTGGAGCTCAGTTGGGGGTGATGTTAGTGGTTAAGAGGTGGACCACTAGTTCTTCTTTTGGGTAGAAGGTTTTGGCTGTTCTATTTGTTGAAGTGAGAACGATTTCTTGGGATCTGAACTGAATGGAATTGCAAAAGTGACTTGCGATGGTTCGAAGGTTCTCTAAGTGATCTTTGTTTGGATTGAAGCATCTCTAGAGGATGTTTGAGTTATCGAAGTGGTATTTTCTGGATGTCTTCGAAGGAGTTAAGATTTGCATCTCCATCGAGAGTTTGAGTTCTGTTTCGACCTGGTTCTTGGAGTTTTACCGGTGGTTCAGCATTGTAGGAGATTCTTTGAGTATGTGATCTGTTTAGGTTGGCAGGATTTATTGGATCCAGTTTTCTGGTTGAATTTTTGTTGTGTGTTGTGACCGAATCAGATAGGTCACTAAGATTTTATGGAATTTGATGAACAGTGTTTCCGGGATAAATTGATCAAATTTGTACTTGTGTTCATCAACAGCATTCTCGAATCAAAATTGCGCAGTGGAAGCATGGTGGCAGCTATTCCAGAATTGAAGAAGCACCCGATTTTTTTTGGGAATTTGAGTTTTGTCTTGAATCGGAGGATTTCTACAAGAAATTTATTTTGGATCTGGAGACTTGATTGTTTTGTATCTGTTTGTTTCCAGATAGAGTAGTTTGTTTGAAGTTTTCTGATGTTTGTCTAATTGAGTTTGTGTGGTGGATTTTGTTTGATCTAGAAGGTTGGAGGCAGCTCAGGATCGATATGAGAGATTTGGGAGCTGATCAGGACTTGTTTCGTTCGAACCCGGAACGAACTTGTATGGATTGAATGCTTTCAGAACATCGTCAGGTGGACGATGAGCATTCTAAGTTTGATATGTCCTATAAAGGTAATCGTAGCCTCAAGCCTCATCAACCGGGAATGGCTAAAACAGGGGAGGTGCAGCAAAGCTTCGTGGGTAGCTCCCACTGGAGAGCAAGATTTACTCCTGTCTAGAGTTCCCTTTATATTTCGGCTGTGTGGCAGTTGGTGACGACCAATCTGCGGGGTGGTCTTGTTCGGAACTGTTCAGTAAGGAACGGGTCCGGCTTTGTGTTGCAGGGGAGTGGGAGTACTCCTTGGTACGGTGATCTAGGCCACGTACTGCGACAGTCGGTACCCCAGTAGCCCTGCCATTGATGGAATCCATAATCCAATAAGTGCATGTACGGTTTTGATTGTGCCCAACTATATTGGAACGTGAGATGTAAGCATTCCAGCTATTTCTGTATTTTATTTTGAAAACCCCAGACACTATTATAATATCACTGGATTTCCTATCAAATGTTTTGGTTAGCGTAAGGTAAAAACTTTCCCATGTTTATGTGTGGGAAGTCTTACGTGATACCTTTTGTTTTCAAAGGATTTTCTAAAGTTAAGCAACTTTTATCCCTGTTTACTCACACCAGACCCCTGTCTGACCTGAGTGTTTATTTTCTATTTTATTAAACTCTTGGGTACTCATATTATGTATGAGTAGTCAAGTGTTTCAGGATTGCTTTGACAAGTTCCGGAGAAGATAATGGAGCAGGAGGCTTTAGCGTGTAGATATATTTAGTGGTTCCGTTGTGTTTGAGTTGTATCTATTTTCTCTGATATACTTGGATTGTAATCGCTAGACGGATGTTTATAACTGTCTAGTTGTGTTTTATTAGCTGTTTAACTCTGATGTATATGATACTATGTAAAGTATTATGTGATATTTTATAATTTATTCGATTCCGCTGTAAGATTCTGATGTTGTCTGTTCTTTCTTTCCTTTCTTTTCTCTTTTCTATCCCTTTCTTTCTTCTTAACAATGAAACTTCCTGGAGTTTGGAAGTTGGGTCGTTACAAAAATTAACAGTATAAGCTTAAGATAAGTAAAAATTTCAACTTTCCTGATTCATGAATTCCGAAACATAAATTGAATTCTTATTCGAAAACATGATTTTTAAAGCTGAAATCTCAATTTTTAGAGAAGGATCGAATGAGCGGTTCGAATATGTTCTGTGTTTGTGTTCAGAGGGAATTCAGATGATCTAGGGGATCGGAGATGGCGTGGTCTTCACTGATGGTAGTAGAGTGATACGGGAGTTTGGGAAAATTGTCAGATATGCGAATTGATCATCGTGGAAGCGGCGGTGGAGAATTGTGGCCTGTAAACCTAGTTTTGGTATGTTCTTAAATTT
The DNA here is from genome assembly GCA_030765085.1 of Allium cepa. Classification (NCBI taxonomy): domain Eukaryota; kingdom Viridiplantae; phylum Streptophyta; class Magnoliopsida; order Asparagales; family Amaryllidaceae; genus Allium; species Allium cepa. The sequence continues at coordinate 276,709,165 of CM060928.1, forward strand.
TGATCGGCATTTCTTCACTGGTTGATCGAGTTCAACATAATCCAAGGGAATGATAGTTAGGGCATGGACGGAGTCATGGCCGGAGGTGAAGGCATTCCGGTGGTCGGAGGTGCGAGAACGAAGAGGTTCTAGGTTAGGGTGTTTGTTCCAGTTTTTGGGTTCGACTGTTCGATTTTGATTCGATCGAATAATGAAGTTCTAATGATCGTGGTGGTGCGTGAGGGTGTTCACTGGCGTGTTGATGATATTGGGGTTGACCGGTGAGGGTCAGAGCTACCGTGCATGTGCACGGTGCTCTTGGTTTCTGATGATCTGAGTTTTGTTTAGCTTGTATGTCATTAATTGCATTAGGGTTTTTGAAGAGGATGAAGTTAGAAAAATCCTCAATTCACTTTCTTGAGAGTGGGATTAAAAAACACTTGCAATTGAAGAGGCTGATGATATTAGTACTCTAAAAATTAAGGAGTTAATAAGTAATTTAATGTCTTATGAAGCATAAATGCTGGATAAAAGGGAAAGGAAGGCAATCGATAAAAAATCCATTGCTTTTAATACAATAAATGACGATTATTATTATGACGATGACAATGAAAAGAACTTGCTTTCATGACTAGCAATTTCAAAAAATTTACAAAGTATTAAAAAATAAACAACTTTTAGAAACCAGAAATCAAGACTAATGGAATTGGACATACGGTTAAATGTTTCAACCGTGATGAACTTGGTTATTTTCAGAGAGATTTCTCGCATTTGAACAAATCAAAGATCTCACTAGAAAATAATACATCCAAAAAAAGAAAAAGGGCCTATATAGGAACTTTGGATGATTCCAACACTTCCTCTAGCGACAGTGTACCTGATACTGAAAATGTGAATATGTGCTTTATGGAAACAACAGACAAATCAAAATTGATCAACAAAAAGCAGCAAAAGTTGGTACGCTTTAACTAAAAAGAATTCAATTTAGATTTAGGATACCTATCCAGATGTTTTTGCATGTCAATCACGTATGATGGAATAATCAAAGATTATATCTTTCTAATTCTTTGTGTAACTCACTAGAGACTTGCAAAAAAAATGAGAAGATGGATACGAACGAGATGTCTAGCAATAATAAAAAGGAAAAGGAGTAACCTATATATTAATAATATCAAGAAAATTAGAAATATATATAGATATATAAGTAAATAGAAATATTTTATTCATAGTTTTGATAATTAAGGGCTATATGTCGATAAGATGGTTTACATGATCTCTGTTTTGAAAATAATATTCTTAGTTTGATCGAATCTTCTCAAAATGATTTTTTTTATTACCTGATTGGTCAAAAAGTTATATGCTAATTTAAATATAAAATTTTATCAAGGAGAAGAAGTTCAAATTTGGAGTAGCATTAATGGCACCCAAATAGTTTTAAATTCTAAACTTTTGGGTCATATTTTTGATTGTAAGTCTAGTGGAATTGACCTCTCTACTTTTCAAATTGATCTTCAAAACCATAAAGCATTTCATGATATTTTGAAAATGATGATAATTTTGAGTTTTAAACACAAAAATCTTCATCCAAAATCGAGACTTATGACTCTCATTTTACAACAAAACATAATTCCGAGGGCGAGTAATTATAATAACAATGCTTAAAATGTTTCCAAAGCACTTTTCGCTATTTATGGTCGCTAGAACATAAATTGAGCACAAGAAATTTTAGATTTGTTCAAAAGAACATTTATAAACATGAGAACACACTTTTCATGGTGTGCATCTTACTAGAATTTTCTTATATTTTGGTGTGGACTTAAGAGGAGAAAAATTGATGAATTTTCTTATATTTTGGTACCGATTGAAGAGGAGAAAAATCGGTTCCTCGCGACAAAGCCAATATCTCACTTATGCATATTCAACCATTTTTTGACCCTTGTGAAACTCTTCCCAAAAAGGAGAAAAGGCTGGCATGGGAAGAAGAGAAAGAAACACAACAAGAAGAGAAAGAAGAAGGGGATGACATGGAAGTGGCAGAAGAAGAGAAGGAGGAGGAAGAAATGGATTTCTCTTTGGAAAGTTTCAAAAAACCATCCAACCCTACCAATAAAGAGATACTACAGAACTAAGAGAAGATACTTAAAAACCAAAAGAAGCTTAAGCGTTCTTTTAGTAAAACATTCACTTCTCTTTCCAAAAAAATAGACAAATTCTTTTGAAATGTCATTGCAAGCTTGGTGGCTCTTCATTATCATCATCTACATCCTTCTAGACTTATCTGTTTGTTTACGTAGTTTATCTAGCTCTGTATTATGTGTTTCTAGTTTGAAATTTATGTTGTTCGTGTGTAGTTTCCTTTATATTGAATGAAATCCATGTATCCTTCAAATTCAAAGTAATGAAAAATATCTATTAATGTTCTATAATGTTTATTAGTATTTGGAAGTAATAAATGTATAATAGTCTAGGATAAAAACAAAAACCAGAACAAATACTTTAATTTTGAAAATTTTGGTATGTATGTCGACATACATACTTATGATATGTTGACATATAAAGACCAGAAAGTAAATTTTTAAGTCTCAAAAATAAAAATAACTACCATCCATCCATTCCAAATGACGTTCCACTCTTATATAAGTATATTTCTTCCAAAAAACTCATTCATCATTTTATTCCATACTCTATTTTCATTTTTCAAACATATTTTTACAAATATGTCTTCTCCACATCAAAATTTATGTGAAAATCTTGAATACTCTCTTTAATCATTCAGTGATATTCTCACTTTTGTCTTACGAAATCAAATATACTTACAATTAGGTCAAAATTAGATGATAAAGGAACAAAAATGCATTTTGATGCGATTCAATGAATGATTTCTTATTTAATCATAGATAAACCAACCAATAATCCCAAATGTACTATTAAGTATAATAAAGATTGGAATGCCATCAAAGAAGATCCAATCTTGGGGTCTGATTGCTGGGTGAAGTTCCACGAAACATCTAGTTATTAGGTTTGGATTTAATATGTAAATATATATAAACATGCTTAGGATTTGATTTGAATGACTTGGTGTTTGTTTGGATTGAATTTGATAGGTTTTGATTGTTTGTATTAATGATTTGATTTGATTGACTTGAATGTATTGAAATTGTAGAGTTTCAGGGCTGTACTGGTGCAGCCTAGGCAGGCTGCACAGTTACAGCCCAAGTTGGAGCTGCACCAAAGTTGAAAAAAAAAAATTTTGAAAAAAAAATAATAACAATAAATTTCATTAGAATTAATTTAAATGATTGAATTAAATTTATTTTGGTTAAAGAAGAAAAGTATTGTATTATTGATAAATATGTGTTTGAAAAAATAATAATAATAACAATATGTAAATAGAACATTTTAGGATTTTGATTACGTTTTTGAGTACTAAACTTGTCTTTTTAATTAAATCAATTGTTATCAAATTTTTTTAACTTAACGAATATTTTCCAATAAATGAGGTTTTTGCGTTTCGCCTTAATACATAAGTATTATGGGGTACTTGTGTGTTAATGCGAAACGGAGATGTAATTATTTTCTTTTATACACACAATTATTTGCTAAATTTTATTTGCTTTTGAATATTATACTGGGTTTATTAATGGAATTTTTGGAAGGCGATTGTTATCGTTGACTTTTATTTTTAAGAAGTGTTTTAAAATTATAAACACTTTGATTTTTGGGTCGGGATAGATTGGACTCTGTTGTACCAATGGGCCAAAACTCCACCTTGGCCGACCTGATTCAGGATCGCTACCTGAATCGGTGGTATATCACATGCCCTTTTACCACCAATGGTCAACGGTCTGCTACATAGGGCTAATCTTATTTTTGATCGGGATCTCCGATCGGCGGGTCATGGACTATGATGGTTGGAGGCGTGGGGGTCCCACGTGTAGATCCGTGAACGGGTAGCATACGGCCTTTGCCTTAGACCGTCTTGGTTATCCTGGGTTGATCGCCAGGTGTATTATGGCGTTATGAGTAGGTTACGGGGTTGATGTCTCCGCGCGCGCTCGAGCTCTACCACTGTGATTTTACAATACTAGCGTCTGTTTATTTGGTATATTTTATGAGTCATGTTATATTTATCCCATAATTCCCATAATGCAATTTTCTTTACTTTATGATTTTTGGGAAGTATTGAAGTTGATTTTGAAAACCCAGTACCTTTGGAGAATGTGTTTTTGAACTTATTCTTTGTGTTACAAATGATAATTGGGTTAGTATCGTATTGGATTACATACGATAGGTTTGGCCTAAAACAATTGTCTAATTGAAGAAATTGTTTATGAAACCAAGTTTGCATGTTAGTTCTCACACACATAAATGCCTCATGTTGGTATATACATGCGGCGCTTTCTTTTCCTTTTGTTGATTGAGACAATTATTGTTCATAGATCTTACTTCACTCACACTAGAAATAGTCTGACCCGTGAGATTTGTTTTATAATCCTCGGGTCAGTCTGAGGATTATGGTTGCAGGTTAGGTTGCGTGGACTGTAATAGCACTCATATTATTTTCCACGTTTTGGGGTTTTGGACTTTTCAGCTTGGACTTAGAAGTAGTTAATATGTATTATGGTATGTATGTCATTATGTATTTTGGAAGTGATATGTACTATGGACTATGTATTGTGGATATTATTATTACGATATGTATTATGCATTATGCTGTTATTGTGCTGAATTGTACATTCTATTATATCCTATACTATATAACCTAGAATTTTTTTTATCTTGTACCATTGCTTTGAACCAACACTGCGCACAAATGGTAAGTAGAAGGAAAAATAAATCGAAAAATTTTGTCGTGCCTGTGTTAGTTCAAGGGAATGAGTACAACATTTAGCCCTATCGAGTCCCATTCTCCGTGCTTTCCGACAGTAATACTTAGTATTGCTCTTGGTTGACATGGGTATAGGGGCCGGGCGTTACATTTTTGGTATCAGAGCCAGGTTTCGATCCTGGGATATTGATTTTGAATCGTATATCATCATATATTTTAGTTTAGTGGTGTTTTTCTTAATTTTCACCCTTTTTTTTTTAATGACAATGGGCAAGAAAAATAAAAAAAATACAAATACACAAATTTAGGGGGAGTTATCTAACTGAGGGGGAGTTATATCATATTTTATGTATAGAAGATATTAATGGTTGTCATCATCAAAAGAGGGGAGATTTTTATTACCTTAGTTATTGATTTTGCCGATAACAATCTTATAACAATAATACATTCATATAAAATAAGGATACTAATGTTTTTGTCAAATTATATAGAATACAGTGCATGGTAGTATATAGGTATTAATTTGAAGACTATACTGTATCCATGTCTAGCGTCGACAATTTGGTTGTTGGTCGAAACCCACCTAGGGTTGACCATTTGGTTGTTAGTATCCATGCACCTAGGTCGACTATTCAGTTGTTGTTGGTCGCCCGGCTGTCACCAGCCTAGTATCGATTTTTATAAAGGATCCATCGGTCACTCATAAACTCGTGTTCTCGGCTTGGCCGAAAGTAGCAGATTATAATAGCAACTCACCGTTTATAGTTCTATGCTTAGAAATCCCATAAGATTAGCAATAGCATTAGCCTTGAGCCGCTACTTTCATCTTGTTGTATCTCTTGTTATTCCTTGTAATTGTAAAGGAGCCATATAATACGAAAATTTACAATGGACGTAGGTAGATCTGTGCAGTTAATGCGCTCGGTAGATTTAAAGCGGTGGAGGTGCAAAAAGTCATAGCGGGGATACGGCAAGGATATAGCGGGATATAGCGGATGGCTCTAAAATAGCATATAAAACTCGTACTTAATGTTTTTACAAATATATGAATGGTAATTAAATGAAAAATTATCATTCAATTGAATTATAAATAATACATAAATAATTTTAAATAAAAACATGTGCGAATATACTTTAAATAAACGAAAACTATTATATAACATAATTGAATTTGGTAGAATATTAGAGTATTTTCATTTCTGAAAATATAATAAAAATTAAGTCAAATTAATTAGGTTCATAATTTTATAATGTATAAATGCAATTTTTCAATTCATTTTATTAAAAAAGATATAGCAGGAATAGCGGAATATAGCAGAAATAACGGGATCAGCGGAAATAGCGGGGATTAAAGCGGAAAGGCTGTATTCTGGGGCTCTATGGAAAAATCGCAGCGGTAGAAATCCGCTATGAGATATAGTGGGGTTGTAGCAGGGTAATAGCGGGGCATTAACTACACAAAGGTAGATCTACCGAATAACTCTATATATTATGTCATTTACCCATTGAGTGCTCATTTAGCTCTTAAACTGGATGATTACCAAGTTACCATTTCTTTACGTGGTTCAATTCTATGATTAACAAAAAATATAGTCAAGATTCTAGCATTAGAAGGAGCACCCGATTCTTCGGTCTTGTGGTTGTAGCCTCCTGAGCAAGCTTTTTCACACTTGGTATCTCACATCCAATATCAAATATGTCTATTATAGGTGCAATTATTTTCTCCTCCTAAGGAAGTCCCTTATATCCAGCATTGATGTCAATAACCAGGGTAGCCCCCCACTATATAGATTGATAACTGAATTCTTCCTCCATCTTTACCCTCAAAGTTTCCCAATAGTAACCTATCTCATATGCATGCCTGGAGTCATCCGAGATCAACAATCAATGATGCTGTCAATCTTTCTCCCAAGCCCATGACCTTCTGTGTAGAGAGCAATGAAGTCTTCAAAACCTACATTGTTCGATACTACTGCCCAGGCTATCTAATAAGGATGAGTTTCCATATGCTCATTACCTTAATTGGGGACCATCACCCTTCTCCACCCAGGACCGCGTGATCCATCGCTCCACTTCTAGTTGACAGGTTATCCACAAGGATAAATTATAGAAAACTCATTTCATTGTCAGGTAATGCTTAGGCTTCCAACAAGGATGAGTTTTCATATGCTCATTACCTTATTTGGAGACCACCGTCCTTCACCATCCAGAACTGCATGATCCGTTGCTCCCCTCCTGTGCGGTAGGCTATCGATGAGGATGAATTACGGAGAATTCATTTTCTTTTTGAGGAATTCCTAGGCTATACAACGAGGATGAGTTTTCATATGCTCATTACCTTGTTTGAAAAACGCCACCCTTCCCTGCCTAAGACCGCATGAGTCATTGCTACCCTCTTGGCTAGTAGGCTATCCATAAGGATGAATTACTGATAATTTGTTTCGTTGTCGAGGAAACCCCAGAATATCCAATAAGGATGAGTTTTCATGGGCTCGTTACCTTATTTGGGGACCATTATCCTTCATTACCTAGGCACAGCGTAAGCCGTTGCTCCCCTCCTGGCCGACAGGCTATCCACAAAGATGAATTACCAAGAATTCATTTCATTATTAGGGATCCCTAGGCTATCCAACCAGAATGAGTTTTCATATGCTCATTACATTATTTAGAGACAACCGTCAAGGACCGTTTGAGCCACTTTCCCTTTCTTGTTGGTAGGCTATCCACAAGGATGAATTAAGGAGAATTCATTTTCTTGTCGATTAAAGCCCAGGCTATCCAATGAGGATGAGTTTTCATGCGATCTTTACTTTATTTAGGGACCGTCACTGTTCATTGCCTAGCACATGCGAGCCGTCACTCCTCTCCTAGCCAGTACGCATCCACCAGGATAAATGTGACATCCCCCATTTTGTGGCCCGAAACTAACTACTATAGATGTTGCTGTCATCTATAGCATTAATTTCTGATGACAAAATGCAATCATGTTAGTTGTATCATAACATCAGAAACACGGTAATATGAAATTTTATTAAACATGATTTCAAAAGAAGTTTTCACATTCCATTAAAATGACAATATTTCATATTTATTTATATAATCCCAAACGTTGCCTAGATTTTGATAAATATAAATATTACAAAATACTCCAAAAGCAATATATGAAGATGCCTTCTTGGTTGAACCGAGTTACTAATTGACATATATAATTTATGTTAGTACATACATATACAAATGACATAACATAGCAAACATAATAGCAATAGACTCTTATACAACTAGCTTTGCCCATACACGTCATTGGAGATTTATTTGCCAAAACCTACTTGACCTGTATACCTTACCCTCGAACTACTCAAATGAGTACTTAAAGGTTAAAGGGGAAAATAAAATAAAAACTTCAGGTCACAAAAAAGTCTGGTATGAATAATAATATCCCTCTCGGTTAATAGATATTTAGTGAGACTATGCTACTGAGCGAAATAGGTTTTCCCCTCGCTACTATCCTATAAATATGTCTTTCATAAATCATGCACCTGGAACCATAGTGGTTAAACTGCACAATATAAATAAAAAAATATGCATGTATGCAACATGGGTAATCATGACTAATCTGTCTAAATTAATGGACTATATGTCTAAATTTTTATAATTTCTCTAGGTGATTACAAATCTATATGGCTGACTCGGGCCTACCAAATATAGCGAATTTTCTAACTTACTGTTAGAATAAAACTGGACTGTTTGTTGGAAACTTGTTATCCCTAGGGTCACTCTGATCCTAATTATTTTGCGGGCAAATCAATAACCTACCTTATCTTTGTGTATTCCTTTTTATGCTTAAACTATTTTTAGTCTTACCTGCGAAAAATCCCTATGCACTGGAATTTTGGACTTATATCAGCTATGGGCTAACCGTTGAAGTATAGGGCCTTATCCTACATCAGTCCCATCCGGTTTTACAATTTTTGAGTCATTGATCATATCATAATTTATCTAACGGTGATAGGAACAATAATCTCTTTAGTAAAATTCTACGCTAAGTACCCTTTTTATTTACTTTAAAACAAGAAAAGTATATCCCTTGCTTTATCTAAAATATCTATGCCATGATATATTCTTTTATAAAATAATATTGATGAAATTAGATGTTACTTTGAGGTAGTTGCTGCTCAAAACTATAGGTTACTAAGCCAAAACACTAAAACTCTTAAACTGATAAAGTGCAACATGATTATCATCGACATAGGTCTTCATACCCTTCTTATTGTCAAAAAGTATGGTAAAGAACTTGATTCAATAAAGCAGAAGACCATAGGGTCGATATAAATCTTCATCGCCTACATAGTATTGATTTTCATAAGTTTGCATAATATGAAGTTAAAAAGCTTAACAATATAGGAATGCCGACATTGATGATTGGCAACATCAATGCCTTAAAGAGAAATGCGATGTCATTATCAGCATTATATATCAACTTCGAAAGTAATGGTGTCGGAAGTCACTGCCTAAAGGAGTTGGCATAGTAAAAATAGCGACATAACTATCTTAATGGGTCGGCGTCGACATAGATGATTTGCAGTGTCATAGTACAAGAGGTTTAATATAGTAAACTAGTGGCATCACTGTTTTACGGAGTCGGCGTCATCGTTGAAATCATGCAGCATTACTCACGTCGAAGTTATTGATGTCAACTTTGATACTTTCCTTCATTCTTCAACCAAGGCCGATCCATTCCTTATCACCGAAGTTAATATCCTATGCACTGTGCTTGATTGATGTCAAAGGTCATAGAGGCAGTGCTATGAACTGCAACTTCAATAGCTTTAGCATGGCAATGTCATAATTAATATAAAAACTGCAAATTTTCTCTTTATAGCAATATTTTTTTATCAACTCTAAATTTTTGTCAAAATCTCATTGGGTAATAATTTTCTCTACCCAAATCTTTTTAGGAAACTACTATAGAGCAGATTTATCATTACCAAAACATTTTTGCAAACCTATTATTTTATATTAATACTTTAATATAATTAATAAGCTTTTCTAGCCTGATAAATTCGTAATAAATTATAAAAGTATGGGAAAAATTCGTAAACATCACAGTAATTTAGATTTATACATTCTTTAACATACAAAAATTTCATGGCCAAAAACATTATTTAATTATTCTTAATAATTAAAACCCGAAATAAACCAATTTCTCCACTTAGAAAATTTCTAATAAATTCATACTTGCTTAGAAAATTGTGAAATAAAAAATCCACTTCTAAAATAATGTTTTTAACATCATGTCAAATATTATAGTTGATTGGGTGTCAAAAACTATGTTTTCACACTTTAAACCTATTACATAATTCTATAATAAATCTTACAATTCATCATCTAAGTATACAATCATCCAAACAATTAAAGCATGGCATAATACAAGCAAAAGATTCTGGTTCATACTTAAAACATAAAATAGTAGATAAAACTTCAGACACATAACTATTATGAACCTTAGTTTGATGAAGGAACTTGAGATTTGAGTTTAGATTCGATGTCCCCTAAGCTTTTCCTTATTTCCTAATGTTGACCCAATTTTTCATCACAAGTACAAAAACCTAGACGAACCTCAAAATGCGATGGCATCAGCAAGGATACCGTCGCTTCAGCGCTTAGACTTACTTTTTAGGATGAATCAACTCCAAAGGGACGGCGCGTCGTTGGTGGATGGCATGAACCTATTTGAGCCACAAGGTTGGTTATGAGCCAACCATCCTAGGCGGAGGGCGGTCGGATGGGCCATTTGCTGTTTGGTTGTTGCTTGAGGGGAGTGTGAATTGAGATGAGCAGGAGCAAAAGGAGGCGCTTGCCCATGGTAGGGATTATGTAGGCAGGAGCGGACAAGGAGACTTACCCGTGGCGGGAAATGGTAGAGAATGACCCTAGGGAGAACAAAGTACAGAAAATAAATACAAAACGATATATAGTGGTTCAAAATGTCTACTGTGATGTTCCTTTACTATATCGACCTATCATAATTTATAAGACATTGCAAGAGAATAATAAAGGAGACTTGACTAATATTACAAGAGTATAATATCCCAATATAAGGATCTCGTGGGGAGGAGACCCGAGGGAAGACCCTTCGAGAGGGTCGTCCCTTAAGGAGGAGTCTCGGAGATAAAAGAGCTCTTGAAGGAGGGGTTGCTAGCAGTGGTTGGAAGGTAAGGGCTAGAAGGAGGTGCCGCTGGCAGGAGTGATAGGCTTGTTGTTGGATGCGATGATGGTGGTAGATCTTAGTGGGTAGAGCATGATGGGTTGAGTGGTAGAGCTTGATGGAGGCTCTTTCTAATGGAAGTCGATCGAAGTAGCCGCTAGAGAGGCTTTAGAGGAGGAGAGGGGTGGTGAGGGAGATGGGTTAGAGAAGTCGTTCTCTCACTCCATCCTTCTGTCTCTCTTCATCTATATGTTCTCGTCCATCCCTTTGCCATATTATATGGCATTGGGTATATATAGAGGATGCGGGGTGTGAATAGATGGTTGTGATTGTAGAATAATAGTACAGGAGAGACTCTGGGCCTTGGATTAGAGGGGATGTAGGATGGGAGCCAGCTGGAAAGCAGATTCAAGCCCATGGCTCGGATTGCTTACCAACTGGAAAGAAGGGTCTATAGCAAACCTGGGAAAGGAAGTAGGCTTTAGTAGTTAGAGCTGTAGGCATTTTGATTAGCTGTTGGAAAGTAGGAGAGAGGAAAGGGCTATGCATGGAGTACTGTTGGTAGAGGAACAATACTTTTCTCTAATGACATTTACTTTGGAGCAGTTGGACTGGGACTAGCTAGGGTACTTCGTGGTAAGTTAATTCAAGTTAAGCAGGCAGTCCTAACTGGTAGGTTTAGGATTGATAAGGACATAAGACGGTCGATTCTCCACGGTTGGGAAGATCCCTATGTAAGAGTAGTTGGGCCACACGAGATAGCCAATTCAATGTCGGCTCTGAATGACCTGGACATTCAGTGGAGGGCTGACATATAGGGCCCGGTTGTAGCTGTATGGAGAGCAAAGTCGATGGATGGTCACATAAGAGCAGAGCTACTTTTGATAATAGGATCATGTCGAGGGCGGACCCGAGCCTTAGAGGAGAGGAAGGCCGCTAAGGAATGGTTTTGCACGGGAGGTGTATTGGCGCATGGATTAGGATGAAGGACCGAACCGGGCGGGTGCCGAAGAAGCCAAGTGAGGCTTTGGCTGCTAGGGGAAAGGATGCCAAGGATGGCTCAGGGACACGGCCTTAGGCTTATGCCTCTAGGAGCACTCGGTGCCTTATTGAGGAAGGCGGCCATTCCGCATGTGAGAGGAGGACACATCTAAGAAGACGGTCGTCCTGGTATGCGGGAATGACATTGGAGGAGCCGTGCATGGGGACTTTTGGAGAGGATGGCAAGAGGTCGTGTTAAATCGGATAGAAGTGATTCGGGGCCTACCGTTCTTTTGGAATCCTGAAGGAAGTGATGATGTCTAAGGGCTGAGCTTCCATCCGTGTGTCTTTGGATGCGGAGTAGGCGTGGTTGTCCACTAAAGATGACGGACTAGTCAATGTCTGGCGAGGGTAACCAGCTGGCTGAGCGAGGATTCGATGGATGACTGACTTTAGGAGCCTCTCCAGGATGTTTTTTATTTACCCAAAATTTTGGGCAACATTTCACCCCTGAAGTTTATCCTTGCTTACAAGGGTGGATTAGAATGCTTATTGTTGATCCATATCCAAGGTAAGACCCACCGAGAAGGAAGTACTTAGAAGAGGCTTTGACGAGAGCTCATGCAAAAGGCGGTGCTATGCAGCCGCAATTGGTACATAGTCGCTGGAGACGACGCTGTCTACTTCTGGCTAGATCTTGGGATGATGAGGAAGGATGACCATGGCTTGATGATGAATTGAGCAGTTGAGAACTGGAGGATAGACTCGGGGTGCTTTCTTTGCAGCTTTTTGGATTTCAAAGACAGGATGCCTCCGAGCCGCGGGCATGTTGATTGAGAGACTAGCTGGTGTTTCCTCCTTCTTGTTAACTAGAGATTGGAGGCACACACCAGGAGGGCATCCCTTGCCTGGTCCGGAGTGGTTAGGCATTTCTCAATTCGAGGTCTGTAAACAATATAGTCCGTTAAAGTCTCTGGTTTCTCTAGGTGGGTTTGGGTGTCATGGTGCTGCGACATTTAGAAAGCTGGTGGAGGACGGCCGTAGATAGAGACAGTTGTAGGAGTACTGGAGGAGGACCTATCTAGGGGGATCCATGTCATGTTGGCTTCAAGAAACCATCAGGTAGTAGTTGGAATGCGCGTTGCAGGTGCCTCACTGGTTCAGAGCTTCTTGGCGTAAGTTGAAGCACGTGGCCACCTCTGAGATCTGCAATGGGGACGCATCGTCGATTGAACGAAGAACTTTTCCTAAGCCTAAGTCGAACTCGAGCCGGACTGGAGCGTTGTGGCCCGCTTACTGTTCTACGTGAATAGGATGGGCATGATTGGATGCATTCCATAATCTTTGGTGGTCCTCCTAAGGCTCAAATGCGCTGTGGCTTACTTTCATCGGATCTCCTAGGTAGTGGTGGATTCCCCCGGGACTAAGGTGGGCATTGACGCGGGGTGCAAGAATGTTGGTGCTGCTTGAGTTGCTTAGATGAAATTGCGGAAGATGCGACTCTGCTTCAAGACTGTAGCTCTGAACAAACTAGGATATGCGGCTGCGGATGCCAAAATGTTGCGAGTTACATAGGGCATGCAGGCCAGCCTTGGAGGGAGGCCATAGTGGCCCAAAGCTATGCTTACCATACCGCTCATGGGGAGTGCCATGTGAGACCGAGGAGGAGATGCTTGGAAATCCGAGGGATTTTCTAGGATTTCTATTCGATGCTCGAATCTGTTACTAATGGTCTCTAGAGGAGGCCAAGGGTTGGAATTCGAGGTTGCTGCTGGTGGTGTAGGGAAGATGCCCCTCAGCTTTGGAGTCCATGTTCCATCCCTCATGTCGAGAGAGCAAGAAGGAGAGCGGGGAGTGCTCCACCAACTAACGCAGTACCTAGAGGTCCACGGAGCGCATTGTGAAAATGCGAGATGGCTGGAGGATCCGAATAGGAACATATCTCGATGGAAAATGAGAGTAAGGCTGCTTCTCTAGTGGGAACATAGGACTGTAGAACAGGAATCCGAACTCCTCTCACTTCTTGCCGGTCTTCCTTTTTGTTGGTTGGAGGAAGGAAGAGGACCATGAGACTTTTGCGACTGAAGTTGGGACGTCGATCGATGCGGGACGAGGTCATTGTTGTGAGGCTTTTAGCCTTATGATCGTGGGACTGTTCCCTACGGTGGGCGCCGGAATGTTAACCACAAGGTCAAAGGTTCGGGCCTTCTTTCTAGTGCAAGAATGCTGACTCAATTTTTTATCAGGAGTATAGAAAACCCGGCCGAACCTTGTAATACGATCGCATCGGCGAAGATTCCACCGCGCCACGCTAGGCTTACTTTTCAGAGGAGTCGACCCCAAAGGGAAGACTCGCCATTGGTGGACGGCGTGAACCTATTTGAGCCCACTGGTTGGTCATGGGCTGACCAACCCAGGCCGAGGGTGATCAGATGGCCCTTTTCTGTTGGACCGGGTCTTTGGGAGAGTGTGAATTGAGATGGGCTGGAGCGAACGCAGGCGCTTGCCCATGGTTGGGATTATGGTGGGCTGGAGCAGATATGGAGACTTGCCCATGGCCGGAGACAGTAGAGAACGACCCTAGGGAGAACTAAGTATATAAGTAAATACACAATGATATATAGTGGTTCGGCTTAGTGCAGCCTACGTCCACTGTGATGTTCCTTTACTTTATCGACCTCTTACAATTTACAGACTATTACAAGAGATAATAAAGAAGACTAGCTTAAATATCAAGAGTACAATATTCTAGTCTAAGTGTCTCATGGGAAGGACACCTGAGGGAAGACCCACCGGGTTGGCTGTCCCTTGAGGAGGAGTCTTGGAGATGGAAGAACTCCTGAAGGAACGACTGCTGGCAGTGGTTGAAAGGTAGACACTAGAAGGATGTGCCGCTAGTTGGAGTGATAAGCTTGATGTTGGAGGCAATGATCATGGTAGATCTTGGTGGGTAGAGCATGGTGGGTTGAGTGGTAGATCTGGATGGAGGCTCTCCTTAACGAAAGTCGGGTGAAGCCGGCACTAGAGAGGCTTTGGAGGATGAGAGAGTTGGTGGGGGAGATGAGTTGGAGAAATCATTCTCTCCCTTCTACCTCTCTTCGTCTATCTGTCCTCGTTTATCCCTTTGCCATATGGTATGGCATTGGGTATACATAGAGGATGTGGGGTGTGATGGATAGTAGAGATTGTAGAACAGCAGTGCAGGAGTTGCTCTGGGCCGTGGATTGGAGGGGACTTAGGATGGGAGCTAGTTGGAAAACAGATTCGAGCCCACGGCTCAGATTGGTTACCAGTTGGAAAGAAGGGTCTATGGCAACCGGGCGGTAGGCTTTAGTAGGTAGGGGTGTAAGTGTTCTGATTGGCTATTGGAAAGGTGAGAGAGAGGAAAGGGCTGCACTTGGAGTGTTGTTGGCAAAGGAACAGTACCTTTCTTAGTTGGCATGTACTTCAGAGTAGTTGGACTTGGAATGGCTAGAGTACTTGGTAGTAAGTTGTTTCAGGTTAAGCGGGCTGTCCTGGCTAGTAGGTTTAGGATTGCTAAGGACATAAGGCGGTCAGTCCACTACGGTCGGCGTATCTGTGTAGGATTAGTTGGGCCACATGAGATAGCCAATCCGGTGTCAGCTCTAAATGGCCCGAGCGTCTGAAGGAGGCAAACATGCAGGGTCCAGTTGCAGCCATGTGGAGTGCAAAGTTGACGAATGGTTATGTGAGAGTGGAGCAACTTCTGACACTAGGATCGTGCCGAGGGAAGACCCAGGCCTTAGAGGGGGGAGGAAGGCCGCTGAAGCATCGCGTTTCATAAAAGGTGTGGTACTTGGCCCATGGATTGGTATGAAGAACCGAATTAGGCAGGTGCCGAAGAGGCCGAGGGCGGCTCTGGCTGCTAAGGGAAAGGATCCAAGGAAGGCCATAGGGTTGACTTGGGCTTATGCCTCTAGTAGAGATTGGCTAACCGGCTTTAGAGGATCACCAGAATGTTAGGAGCGCTCCATGCCTTATTGAGGAAGGCAGATCGCTTGAGGGCTTCGTCCAGCCGTTCCGCATGGAGGAGGCGACATCCGAGGTAATGGTCATGCTAGTATGGAGTAATGACATCGGAGGAGCTCTATGTGCGAATTCTCGAGAGGATGCGGCAGGAAGACTTGATGAATTGAGCAGACGTGCTTCTGGGCCTGCCATTCTTTCTAGATCCTAAATGAAGTTGTGATGACTAAGGGTTGATCTTCCATCTGTGGTGTCTCCGAATGTGGAAAAGGCACGGTTGGCCGTTAAACATGACAAACTGGTCGCCTGCTAACATGAGTAACCAGCTAGCTGAGCGAGGATCCTGGTGACGGACCGACTTTGGGAGCTTCTCCAGGAAGTTTTTGGTCTGTTCCAATTTTCCCCTTATCATATATTTCTCCTTCTTATCTAAGTTTTTAAACCATTCTTATTAACTTATTCATTAAGGCATGACCCATTTTACTATTAAATATCAATCTCCTTGTCATCTTACATTATTTCATTAAATTTAACTAAATAAATATCCTAAATAATGTTTACCAAAATTATGTGTGCCATCGACTCCCCTCTTTAAAGAATTTCGTCCTCGAAATTATAACATGGTACATAACAAACATATAGAAAAGACATAAAAATACCATCAAAACAAATCAGGATAAGTGCATAGAATCCTGTCCTATGGCTTCCAAGTACAATCTTTCTCATTGTCACCCCAATGGACATTTACTAACCCGGCTGTTTTATTCCTGAGCTTCTTCTCACCCTTAGCTACAATACGAACTGGTTGTCTAATAATTGTCATGTACGATTTCACTATTTGGTCTTCCAATGCAATCAGAGTAATAGTAGTCTCTGGATCTCAAATACACTTCCTAAGATGAGAAATATGGAAAAAATTGTCGAACTCTACCAAACTATTTGGTAACTAAATTATGTAAGCAAGTGTCCCAATTTTTTCTACAATAGAAAATGGCCCAACAAACCTAGGTGCTAATTCCTTGACTTTAGAAACCTTACTACAACCTTCATTGGTGATATTTTGATGAAAAGATGATCTCCAAATAAGATCTCTAAGCCTTTGTTTGTTTTATCTTCATAATTCTTCTAACTGGGTGGAGCTTCCCTCGTTCTAATTTGGACCAACTCAATATTTTCGGTGGCTTCTCTTACTAAATCAGGACTAAGAATCAATCTATCTTCGGTCTTTAACTAACATATGGGGGATTTACATGGTCTTCCATATAAAGCTTCAAAAGGTTCCATCCCTATACTCGTCTAACAAATATTATTATACAAGAATTCAACTGAGTGTATATGGTCTTCCCATGATCCTCCAAAGTCTAGCATACAAGCTCTTAACAAATCTTTCAAGGCTTTATTAACTCTTTTTGTTTTCCTATCCATCTGTGGATGGTATGCGGTACTCATCTTTAGCTTGCTACCTAAAACCTCTTGACACTCTTCTAGAATTTGCTATTGAATATTGAATCTTTGTCATTAACTATACTAATAGGAATCACATGCAGATATACTATATTGTTTTAAACAGCTTAGTTAAAACGGGTGTCGTCCTTGTTGACTTAATGAGTATAAAGTGCACTCTTAGTTATTTAATCCACTATAACCCATATACTTTCATTTCCTCTTTTCGATCTTAGAAATCCGTCTATAAAATCCATAGATATAAAATCTCATTTCCATACCGGTATATCTAAAGGCTGGAACAAACTACACCACTTATGATGTTAGGCTTCCACTTGCTAATTACTCAAACACTGCTTTATACATAAGGCTATGTCCCTTTTCATACCCTTCTAGAAGAATCTTCTTTTCATATCAACATACATCTTAGTTCCTCTAGGATGAATTGTGAACTTCGAGCGATAACATTCTCTAAGTACTTCTTTCCTTAGATCTCCCACATTTGGGACACATATCCATCCTTTCTTCCTTAAACGTCCATTAAGATCTAGATAAAAGTATTTCATATCATCAATCTTAGTTCAACGTTTCAATCTACTAATTCTTTTAGCTAATAATGGATCATATTTTTTCTCAGAAGCAACTTTTTCAATCAGTACCGGTCAGACTAGTAAACAAGATAACACCGCAATACTCTGATTAGAACTAGTTGTTGATCTTAATTGCACCCGACATGTAGTCAGTGCTTCCAAGTCCTTCCATTCGGCTAACATCGCCAATACTGCATTCTGATGTTTCCTACAAAGTGCATCAACTACTTTATTCCCTTTCTCTTGTGTATACTCAATTCCAAAATCGTAAGCAGCTATAAACTCTAACCACCTCTGTTGTCTCATATTTAACTCTTTTTGAGAGAATAGAGATCTTAATACCTATGATCCATGAACAACTTGAATCTCTCTCTCAAAAGATAATGTTCCACGCCTTCAAAGCAAAAATTACAATAACTCTAAGTCATTGGTGGGATACCTAACTTCATGCAGTTTGAGCTGTCGAGAAGCACAGACAATTACTTTACCCCTTTAAATTAACACATCCCCTAATCTTATTTCGCATGCGTTGGTATACACCACCAAATCTTGATTTCCATCCGAAATAACTGACACAAGCGCTTTGGTCAAAAAATGTTTCTACTTTGGAATGCCTCCTCACATTTACCCGTCCAAACATACTTCATGTCCTTCCTTGTTAGTTTAGTCATTGTTGCTGCTATACGAGAGAAATCCTTGATGAATCTCCAAGAATAGCTAGTAGTCCAAGAAAACTCTTTATTTCAGCCACTGTCTTGGGTCTCTTCCAATTATTAATAGCTTCTATCTTGGATGAATCTATTAATAACCCTTCTTCTGTGACTGCATAACCAAGGAACTTCACCTCCTTCTTTCAAAAATGACATTTTGAGAACTTTTCTTTTAACTAATGTTGCCTCAGTGTCTCAAGCATTATTCTAAGATGAATCTCATGATCTCTTTCGTCCTTAGAACATATCAAAATGTCGTCAATGAATACTAGCATGAATCTATATAAATGCTCATGGAATATTCGATTCATTAAATCTACGAAGAAAGCAGGCACATTAGTTAGTCCGAATGGCATTACTAACAACACATGCGAACCATATCTTAATTGAAAATGCCATCAAAGGAGTACGGTCCTCCGCCACTCTTAATTGACGGAAGCCTATCGCTAAATCCATGTGGAAAAACACTTTAGCATCACTCAATTGATCAAATAAGTCACTGATTCTCGACAATAATATCGGTTCTTTATCCTCTTCTTATTCAACTTACGATAATTAATGCACAATCTTAACGATCTGTCCAATTTCTTCATCAACGTCGCGGTCGCTCCCCAACGTGAACTGTTAGATCTAATAAAACTTTTCCTAGCTGCACCTTTAACTCATTCATCTCTATAGGTGTCATTCTACTAGGTGATCTACTTATGGGTTCAGCTCTGGGTACAAGATCTATTCGAAACTCAATACTCGTTCGATGATATCGCTGTCACTGGTTCAAAGACATCACCAAACTCTCTTATGACCAAAACTCGATTCAGCTTGTCTTCCTCCTTCATTAGACCCAACAAAGTACAAACATCACTATTAGGATGTCCTAGTGATATTTTTTCTATCTTGACAAAATATCCTAGCATTATAACTACTTAACCAGTCTATACCCAAAATAATCCCAAAGCCCATGAAATCAAACATATGCAAACTGCAGGCAGATTATGACCCAACGGTTCACATTCTAAATGGTCACATCTCATCTCAAGAGTTGCATACCTTCCTATCAGATTCGCTACCTGTAAGAAAGTAACTAGGTATGAGGGTTCTAGACTAAGCTTCTCTACCAAATAATGAGAAAGAAAAGAATGTGATGCACCAGTATCGAACGGTACTCTAACAGGTATGCCATGAATCAAAAGGGTACCTCTCATCACAACCTTTTCTTTCTCCTTTGCTATGGGTCTTGAGACAGATGGTTCTAAAGCAAACACTCTCCCTTTCTCTCCCTTGGCTGGTTCCTTGCTCTGATTCTTATAATGCCTAATTTGATCATAGTTGAAGCACTTAATATTCTTTTTCCCAATAACCTTCTTTCCATCATCGGAATGACATTCTTATGCGAAATTCTCTTTTTATCACACTTGTAACACACAACTTTTTCCTTTCTTTTCTTAGCAGCTCCACGCTTTTATGCTCCTTTTTATGGAAGAACTTCCTTTTCTAATTCTACCCACTCTGAGTCTCCACTGCCTTGTTGCCGCTAAAGAAAGTAAGAATATCTTTATTCCTCCATGCCATCTCCACTGCCATGTCACATGAATCCCTAAGATGTGGCAAGGTTGCCCTAACAAGCTTAGGTCTTAACCCATGAAAAACTTCTCATTCCTCTTTATCACCATACCAACCGTAGCATATGATAACTCCTCAAATCCTGTTGCATATTCCAACATAGTCATGTATCCTTGCACCAACTCGGCAAACCTCCTTAGCAAGGTTGACTTGGTAACTTCAAACGTAAACGTCTCCTCGAACCTTCTTCTGAACTCTACCTAAGTCAAAGTTTCCTCCGCTACTCCCATAGTTACACTATTTCACCAGTACAGTGCATCTCTTTGCAATTTCTTGGACACCAATCTCCTCTTCTGCTCATCATTTAAACCAAGGTCAGCGAAAATCCTTTCATAATGAAGTAACCATTCTCCACTTCAATTGCATCCTCAGTTCTAATAAAGGGATTCCCTCAAAGTTTTGCACAATCTCTGCTCAAAACACATAATTGTTGACAACATGAACTTTAGGATTTGCTCCTCGAGAATTTCCACCAACTATCCCAGTAGCCACTTCTACTTGCATTATGTTAATGAAGAATTGATACACCATATCCATCTGCGGTATTCCAACACCCATATTGACAATTTACATTTTGATTAGCATTTTCCTATCGACCCAAATTCCTTCTAGTAGAGGATCAAGCATTTCAATTGATTATGGTGCTTCCTCCACCGAGATTCACTCTTCCATTTCCTGCCTTAATATCTTACGTTCTATAAATCTGCATTTGAACCTTAGTAAGATAAAGAAGAACGGTTAAATTGATATGGGAACAGAGATAAAGTATATATAATTATATATAGTAAATACAAGTATGTTACTATAGTGTTATCCCATACCCCAATCTTTTTCTTTGATTCATTGGATTATGTTTTCAAAACTCTTTTTAAAGTTCAAAAGTCTTTTAATTACATAAACCTATGCTCTGATACTAAGGTATAACATCCTCCATATTAAGGCTCGAAACAAACTACTTCAGCTGCCGCAGTCATTTATAGTATTAATTTCCAGTAACAAAATACGGTCATGTTATTTGTATAATAACATCAGAAACGCAAGAATATGAAAAAAAATTAAACAAAATTTTCAAAAATCTTTCACATTTCATTAAAATGATAATATTTCATACTCATTCATGTAATCCTATACCTTGCCTAGGTTCAAATAAATATAAATATTACAAAATACTCCAAAAGCGACATATGAAGATACCCTCTTGGTTGGTCAGAGTAACCAATAGGAAGATACAATTTCTATCATTACATTCATATAAAAAACGACATGAAACATCGATTATAATAGTAATAGACTCCTACATAGCTAGCTTTTTCTCTGCATGTCTTCGAAAGCCCTATTCGCTAAAACATACTTAACTTATAAATGTTATTCTCGAACTATTCAAATTAGTACCCAATAGTCAAAAGGGAAAAACAAAAACTTCGGGTGAGACAAAAAGACTGGTGTGAATAATCATATGTCATCTCCGTTAATAGATATTTGGCAAGACCATGTCATTGGGCGGAATGGGTTTTTCCCTCAGTAGTATCCTTTAAATAGGTCATTTATAAATCATGCACCTGCAACCACAATGGTTAAACTAAATAATATAACAATCATATACATGCATTCAACATGGGTAATCATGACCGATCTGTCTAAATTAATGAACTATCGGTCCCAATATAATTGTTTTCGTGGGGTGACTACAAACTTGTATGGCTGACTCGGGCCTACCAGATATATCACATTTCTAACTTTCTGTTCGAAGGGAAATGGATTGCCTATCCAAAATTTTCTATTCCAAGGGTCGCTCTAATCCTAACCGTTTTATAGGCTAACCATAACCTACCTCATCTTTGTGTATTCCTTTTATGCGTAAATCTACTTTTAGCCTTACCCTGACAAAGCCCAATGCACTAGAATTTTAGACTTATATCAGTAGGGGCTAACTGCTGAAGTATAAGGTGCTACCCTACACCAGTCCCATCTGGTTTTTTGATCTCTGATTCAATTCATCCTATCATAATTTATCTACCGGTGATTAAATAATAATCTCTTTAGAAAAATTCTAGGTTAAGTACCCTTTTTATTTTCTTGAAAACATAATTCTTTATAAATGATTTTACCCTTAAAATCATATTTTAAAATAAGGAAAGTACATCCCTTTATTTTATCCAAAATATTTATGTCACGGTGTATGATTTTATAAAATAATATTGAAGAAATTCAATATCACTTTGAGGTAGTTGCTCCTCAAAACTATAGGCTACTAAGCCAAAACACTAAAACTCTTAAATTGATAAAGTGTGGCATGATTATCACTGACATAGGTCTTCTCACCCTTCTTATTATCGAAAACTATGGTAAAGAACTTGATTTAATAAAGCATAAGTCCATAGAGTCGATATAAATCTAAGTTGCCTATCATGGTATCGAGCTTCGTGGGTTTGCATAGTATAAAGTTATAAAGCATAAAAATATGTGAATTATGACATTGATGACTGGCGGCATTAATGCCTTAAAGAGAAATGTGGCGTCATTGTCGCTATCATAGATCAACTTTGAAAGTAATGGGGTCGATGTCACCGCCTCAAGGAGTTAACATAGTAAAAATAGTGGCATCATTACCTTATAGTGCCGACGTGACATTGAAAACCTTTGACATCATTAGCGCTGACATGAATGGTTTGGCATCATAGTACAAGAGATTTAATATAGTAAACTAGCAGCATTACTGCCTTACGGAGTCAGCATCGTCATTGGAACCATGTGGCATTACTCACATTGAAGTTATTGGTGTCAACTTTGATACTTTCCTTCATACTTCAACCAAGGCAAATCCATTCCATATAAATCGAAGTTGATATCCTATGCATTATGCTTTATTGACCTCGAAGATCATAGGGGCAGTGCTATGAACTTTGGTATCGATAGCTTTGGCATGACAATGTCGTAATTAACATAAAAACTGCAATTTTTCTTTTTAAAGCAATATCTTTTTACCAACTCCAAATTCTTGTCAAACTTTCATTAGATAATAATTTTCTTTACTAAAATCATTTCAGAAAACTACTATAGAGAAATTTTATCATTCCTTAAAACATTTGCAAACCTATTATTTTATATTAATATTTTAATATAATTATAAAGCCTTTCTAGTCTAATAAATTCATAATGAATCATGAAAGCATGGGAAAAATTCCTAAAAATCATAATAATTCAGATTTTATATATTCTTTAACATATAAAAATTTCGAAGCCAAAAATATTATTTAACTATTTTTAATAATTAAAACCCGAAATAAACTATTTTCTTCACTTAGAATTTCATAATAAATTCATACTTGCTTAGAAAATTATGAAATAAAAATCCACCTCTAAAGAAATGTTTTGAACAGCAAATCGATAACTCAAGTCGATTGGGTATCAAAAACTAGGTTTCTGCACTTTAAAATCTATTAAATAATTCCATAATAAATCCTATAATTCATCATTAAAGCATATAGTCATCCAAAAAAAAATTAAAACATGGCATAATACAAGCAAAAGATTCAGGTTCGTACTTAAAACCAAAAATAGTAGATAAAGTTTGAGATGCAACTATTACGCACCTTCGTTTGATGAAGGAAATTGGGATTTGAGTTTAGCTTTGATTTACCCAAAGCTATTCCTTGTTTCCTAGCATTTTCTTCCTCTTAATGCTCTTAGTGATGGCCTACTTTAGTTTAATTTAAGTTTGTTTGAATGAAAGTGAGAGGGGAAATAAGAGAATAAGGGTTTATGTTTAGGAATTTTAGTCTATTCCTATTTTTTTCTTATCATATAATCCTTCTTCTTGTCTAAGTTTTTAAAATATTCTTACTAACTCATTCATTAAGGCACAACCCATATTACTATCAAATTTCAATCACCTTATTGTATTACATTATTTTATTTTATTTAGCTAATTAAATATCCTAAATAATGTTAACCAAAATTAAGGATGTTACAATGAATTATGGAGAATTCATTTCCTTATCTGGGAATGT
The DNA here is from genome assembly GCA_030765085.1 of Allium cepa. NCBI lineage: Eukaryota > Viridiplantae > Streptophyta > Magnoliopsida > Asparagales > Amaryllidaceae > Allium > Allium cepa. The sequence continues at coordinate 276,733,518 of CM060928.1, forward strand.
CCAGACTATCCAACGAGGATGAATTTTCAAGCGCTCATTACCTTTTTTGGGGACTGCCCCTTTTCCATCCAGGACGGTGTGATTCGTCGCTCTGTCCTGGACGACAGGCTATCCCCGAGGATGACTTGCTGAGAATTCATTTCCTTATCTAGGACTGCTAGGCTATCCAGAAAAGTTGAATTGTCATGCATTCTCTTCTTTGTTTGGGAACTGCCCCACCCTTTACCCAAGGGTTTTGGGTGAGATGTCTCTCCGCTATGCATAGTAGCACATAGAAAATTAGATGCACATTTGCAATGATTTGTACCCGTCGTCCATGATGCCACTCATCCTGAACATGATGGAACATTATTGTCTAGATCAACATTGTTACCCAAAGTGATGCCGAAGTCTGACATTCATAGTGCACCAATGTAAGAATAAGCTAGGAATGCCTCCACTTGCAGCATATCACCCAGGGGAACTTTCAAGCCGCTTAACGCTTAGGTTCGAATAGGAATCACTTACCATTAAAGCAATGCACATATATGTTCACTTTTAGCAATTTCTATCTACTAAGTTCTTGTAAATGACAGCGCCAGCTGCCCATCTCACCACTATCACTCCATCACACAAGAGTGCTCGAGCAAACCATGCACCCCCGATTGCGCCAGGCCCTGCAGTCCTTTAAGAACACGAGACGTATCACCCTAGAGAATTCTCTAGCCCCATGTGCTCTGGTTCAAGCCAGGGCCCAATTGTTGCTATACATGTGACTACTGTCAACTAGGAGAACCCATGGGAAAGCATGACTCCCACTCTATGCTAGAGACACTCATTGCTCGATGCTTGGCAGGCACTTGGCCAATATGAGTAAACAACTGGGCTTAGCCCGTCGCATGAAAATCTTACTACTTAGCACATTTTAAAAAGTTTTTCTTTTTTACTAAAAATTATACAGAAACGCCTTGAGTAACATGTCACCCAGGATAACTCCAAGCCCCCTAGGGTTTTAATTTGAACTAGGACTGCCTATTGATAGAGCAGCATAGAGAGGCTCAATTGCCACACACCGGCCTTAGCATTTAACAAGCAATCGAGAGGCATGGTCGACACTTTCTTTCAAGTCCATCAACTTGCCTGATTAGGAAACTATAGAAATTTGGTAAGGCCAATGAAAGAGCCTCCTAGCTATCCAAAATATGCTACCCTACAAGTCAAAGGCGAAATCAAACTGCCATAGTTAGTTTCTCAAGCAACAAGTTTACAACAGTTTTCAATCGCTAATTGGTTTAAAAGAAGAAAAACGGAAAGGGAAGAAGAAGCACTTCATCAGCGCTCTTCCAAGGCCAGTAGGCCCGCACTCTTATCACCTCCTAGAAAACACCTAGTAGAGGAAATGATCAAGGACTTACTGAAGAAAACCAAGCAATCTCCCATCGTCGAAGCACTTTAGATGCTTCGATTGATCCAAACTTGTTGAGGAAGGAGTGTGCTGACACCATCAATGCGTTTAACACTGATCCTCACAAGATATGGAGAAGAGCACCCTAGAAACCTTGTCAAGGAGTAGACCAAGACCTCAACGGTAACATTCGAATTAGAGGCATATGCCCTTATTTCTTCCAAAGGGGTGCAGAAGCTTCCAAATTGATGTGAGATTGAGAAAATAGGATCATTAAAGCATGGAAGAACTCAAGCCCCACACGGATCCATAGCTCAGGATTGGCGTTCGATCAACATTAGAATTTTGGCTAAGGGACCTTGGTCCCAACCAAAGGCTAGTTCCTCTTAAGGTGACAAAATCTAAGAGTAGTAATTTGATTGCCATCGACAAGCACATTCAGAATCCTAGAACGCTACCTCATCTTTATATCCCACTAAATCCGAGAAAAATCAGTAAATAGTTCGGCAAAAAGCCAAATGCTCAAGAGCAATGAGAAAGGAAGAGAAAGATAAAACCATCATTTTTTACAAAGAAATAACTATGCTGAGTTCAAATCTGCAGAAGATATCACTTGGCCGAAGCTCCATTGATTTGAAGTAAAAGGGGAAATGGGTATTTGTATACTTATCCCTTCGATCACTACTGTTGTAATCGAATGGGCAAAAGGAATTTTGACTATTCAAAGATGATAAGTGCTATGTCACACCACAAATATAGGGATGAGACACCATTCTGCCTTATCTCGAGAAGCACAATCATCACGGTTAGTGATGCAAGGCCATGTGTATAGTTCATTAATTTAGCAACGGAACCGTCAACCGATGGAACTCTTCAAGATTATACAAGCGCGCCCTAGCTCACTGGCACAGGCTTCGGGGGAAAATGTTGCATATATTTTTTATAAGTAAGAAGATAGGATAATGGAGGTTGCTAGGCTTGATCTACTTCTGCCTAGGAAAGCCTAGGCTTAGAGTAGCCTTCCTCAAGCTACTTGAGAATCAGGAACATTCCAGCAAGTCTTCCATGACATCCATCTAGGTTGGACCCAATCAACTCATCCTCTCCATGGAACTTTAGGCAGGAAACCCGGCCAGTGCACCATGAGTAAGTAACCAACCATCAGCTCAACAAGAAAAGTAGGGGATTCGTGCTACTTGGCTTAGTCCCCATCATTCGTACCCTTTTTACTAGATAGCACCCAGACATCTCATCAACTTGAGCACCTTCCTCGACCGATCCATCGATCAATGCATCTTTATATTTCATCAGGCATGGCCTGCCAACCCGAATTTGATAGGGCCCCGCATGCAACTTTACAACTGGTTCATTCTAGCTCGGTCCATTTATTCAATACAGCCTCTAGAGGATTCCTACCTAATTCCATATCCTTGAGAAATGCGGATATGCCTGGCCCGCCTCGCTACATCAACACACAGACAAGGCCGATAAAGAAGTATAACCAAGTGTGTCCTCTTCTGGCATGCACAGAGCATGCTGTGCAACAAGTTATTGATGTTCATGAAATTTACCTGACAATGAGGGTAGGGCATGGTTTTCCCTGTTGATGTTGACCACTATACCATTGATTCCCTTCCTTTTTCTAGCTAACCCTCGTTAATTAGATCTACGGCAAACCTCCTTTACATTCGATTTTACGACATCATCCTAACCGTCTCAACATAAACTTGAACCATTATAAATACTCTATGCATGGAAACTTTAAAGTGATGTTTTGTCCCCACCCTCCTAAGGTCAACCGTTCAATTATTGGTTGCCACTCTTCTAGGGTTGACCATTCGATTATTGGTTGCCACCCGGCTAGGGTTGACAAATCAGTTTTTGTTGGTCAACTCCCACCTAGGTTGACCATTTGGTTGTTGATTTCCACTCACCTAGTGTTGACCACTTGATTGTTGGTCGCCACTTGCCTAGGGCTGACCATTTGGTTAGTGTTGGTTGCGTCCCACCTAGGGTTGATTTATTCAAAAGATCCATCGACCGCTCATGATTTCATGTCCTTAACTTGACCTCAAGTAGCAGATTCTCATAATGGCTCATTTTTTAAAGTCCTATGTTCAAAAAGCCCTTAAGATTAGTAGCAGCATTAATCCCGAGCCATCCTTTTATCTTGTTGTATATATTGTAATTCCTTGTAATTGTAAGAAGGCAATATAATAAGAGGATTTCCTAGTGATGTAGTTAGCATAGTCAAACCACTCTATATCTTGTGTCCTCAACTCATTGAATGCTCATTTTAGCTCTTAAAATTGACGACTAGCAAGTGACCATTGCTTTTCATAGTGCAATTTCCAGATTGATAAAATAATACAGTCAACAAATTGTAACAATTGAATATTGATACATAGCTAAATTTGTGATATGTATTAACAACTACGTTTGAATGATGTGGAATTAACTACATTTGAGCAATGCAATTACAATTGCATCTGAGAGATGCAATTATAACTGCGCCTTTTTGATATAGTTCTTACTACATCTGAAAGATGCAGTTATAACTATGTGTCACTTGGATGTAGTTTTAATGCATTAAAATGATACGGTTAAAACAACATCACTCGGATGTAGTAAAAATTCATTACTGACATTATGTTGAATTATGGACCTAACATAATACAAATTTATCTATATTACGCTAATGTAGTTTTAACTATTGTGTAGTTCGTAGGATCATGAATATACCCTAGAGGTGTGTGAATATTTAAAAATAATTCTCAGAAAAATAGAAAAAATGAAGCGCGGAAGCAAAAAATGCAAACACTAAAGAGCATACATATACACCAACTTTGGTCACTAACCCATAACACCAATAATCAAAACCGTGGTCTCTTCGAAACGCTAATCAAATCCATGACTTTTCAGGGCTAATAATCAAATCCCTGGTCTTTCTGGTTGGTTAATCAAATCCATAGCCGTTCGGGACTGATAATCAGGCTATGGACTGTTCAAAGCCTTGTTGAGCCCGATCCGCTCGTTCTTCAGCGAGCAGACTCAACGACACGCAAATTCAACCACTCACTCTTTGGTGAGGGGACGTTCTTCTTGCACTTTAGTCCCATCTTTTCAGATGGGACTTAAAGCGATTAATATCATTCATCACAATTAGTGTGGAATTTAATAAGTAGATTCAAATATCAAAAACAACATAAAGTCAAACATCAAAATAACTGCCCCATCGGGCGCTATAGTCTAACATCCATCTCATAGCATCCCTAGGGATCCATCAAGATCCCATACATGAGTAAGTGGCTAGACTGCAGTACTACAATGTTTATTGAAAAGTGGAGAAAGAGTAAGAGAACCGAACCTAATTCGCTACCATCCCGATTAAGAGATGACTATCCTTGGCCTTGATCTAGGGCTATTTCCATTCGCTGCGGTTGATGGTTGCTCTTCTTCCACCACCGCAGTTTGACTCTTACATATTGTTGTAGTTGGTTATTTCTGACTTGTTCTTCGATCAGTTCATGCAAGCGCCTATAGTTTTTTGGGTTATGCCCATCCAGCTTATAAAATAGGCAATATTTTTCGAATGTGCTTTCTCTATCCATGGGCTTTCTGCTTACCAGCTTCCAACAGGTGATATGTCCCCTATTATCTAGATAATCCACTATGTGTTTCATTCAGATACGTGTAAGAAGGTAATTATGGTTCCTTCCTTTGTTGCTTTGATCCTTCAAAGCCGTCATCGATCTTTCTTTTTCCCTTTTTTTTGGCTAGATCCTTCTCTCGGCGGCCCTCTGCCATCCACAGCATTGATTTCTTATTGATCCTCAGTGTCCTCCTAATGTAGGTATCTTTCAGCTTCATGATAAAATTCTACAAGTTCCCATGGAGAACCCTATTCCAAAGCAACCTTAAAATTCAATTTTAGCGGCTATTTATAAAACCGCCGCCATCAAAACCATCGAAGGGTCTGGCTAATTGACCATGGCGGCTGCTACATTAAATCTTGTCAAAAAAATCCTAATAGTCTCTCTATCCCTTTGCTTCATGCTTGCTAATGTCATTACATTCTTGGATCATGAGATATGAACCTGCAACTCCTTCATAAACCTATTTACTAATTCAGCCCATGTGCAATGGATCCATTTTCCAATTGTATAAACCATAGCACCACCAAATCTATCAAATATAAATGGAAGCACCATCCCATGACTCTTTAGAAATGCCCAGCACCCCCATGTCCTGGGTGTATCTCATCAAGTGAACCGTTGAATCCATCTTTCCATCGTATGTTTCCAACGTGGGTAACTAGAAATCAGGCGGATTCTTAGCGTACCAAATATATGGAGTGAATGGACTCCTATTCACATCCTTCAACCTCTGCTTAGGTAGTCCACCCCTCATAGCTCGTCTCACTATCTCAACAACTTTTCCATTGCATTTAATGGAATTCCCAAGTTTACATTCTCGGCCCGCTCCTAACTCTGCAAGGGAATTATCGTACATACTCCTCTGGTTTGTGCTTCTACATTCGAATTCACATTCTTATGCTCCGCATCATCTCCAAGATGTACATTGTTCCTTCCTAGACCAACACAAGCCGTGCCTACGAGTCTTTGTGGATCGATATCGATCCATGCTTGGAGGTCGGTACCAATCCATGCTTGGAGGTCGGTACCGACCCATATGTTTGGCTTAAGGTTTGTTTTGGGTCATTCTACTCCGCTTCCAACTGCCCATACTCTCGCTTTTAGTGTTTGATTCTGATTTGTAGCAAATTCGGTTGTTCCCATCTATCCCATTCTCTTAAATAAATTCTCCATTATCTCTTTATGGTGAGAAATCATCCTATCATGCAATAAATTCATCAAGGTTTCCATCTCATCCCTAATTATGTAGAAAGATGGGGGTTATCTCCTGCAGATGCCTCATAGCAATCCCTTGTTGATTTCCTATAACAGCAGTCCTCCTAATTGATTTTCTTGTCATTTTGAATCTTTCCAAGTTTCAAATTAATGAATTCAAGTGGTTCTCAGTGAAAGCACCAAAATGTTTGAAACAAAAACGGCACAACCATCCAATAGATTAAGTAGAGAATAAAAAATAAAGAAAATAAATAAAATACGAGTTAGAAAGAACACACGGAGTTTATAATGGTTCGACTAATCATGGCTTACGCCCACTTAGTGATTTTTATTACTTATATTCGTACTTGGAGGCAAAAGTTTTTACAGGTTGGTATATCTTTGATAGCGATTATAAAAAATAAGAGTAAGAAGATCAAGAGTCAAAACATTCTTAAAAATTAGTCCTATCCTCATATTTTATAGAGGAGGAAAGCCTAAAATCTTACATTTACGATCTCATCTCGATTTCCATACCAAGATCAACTCCCTTGAAGAAAATGGCTGCCACGTAATCACTTTACATGGATCGACACTGATCCGTAAGATAACCAAAATCGTTGCCATTAACTCTTTTCTTTGCTCAATTCTTGGTTAGCTTCATGCTTCTAAACTTGTTTTCACTATTGTTAGCTTGTTTCTGGGTCCAAATGATGGATACATGGAAGAATGGTGTTGTTGATTCTAGTGCTTGTGGAAATCGATAGGAAATTGCATTGGATCAACAAAACAACACTTGAAATAGGGTTCTAGCATCAAGTAGAGAAGGTAGGAAGAAAATAAGCTCCCTTGGTGGAGTATTTATGGGTCGGTATCGATCCACGGTGTTGGGTCGATATCAATCCAACACTTGAGTGGATGCCGAGTCGTGAATTCTTGGGATGGCTTTGCATTTGCCTTGTAATCTTGAATGTATTTGGTTTTTGGGCTTTACAATCATCTTTCTAGACGTCTTACTTTGATAACTTTGAAGTTATCATGGCATGAAATACTTGAGGCCATCATTAGGAATTTATAAAGAGTTATCATGATATAAGATCACTAGGAGCCATCGTGAGATGTTTCCATGAAGGCATCGCGAAATAAGAAGTTAAAGTCGTTACATGATGACTCTGAGGACCTCGTGGAAAGCTTGAATAAAGCCACCATGTGAAGTAAATTAGTTCACGAAGCCAAGGAAAGAGGTGCCAAATATTGGTTCGATTATGTGCCAAAGTAGGAGATTACAACCATCTTTTCTCAACGCGGTGCCACATGTCAAGAATCCCATAGCTCGAATTCTCTATAAATAAGTATGTACCCTAACTAAATGGGGGCAGATATTTTGAATTCTCCTTCTTCTTTATTTATCATTTTTGTTTTCACATTGTAAAAAAAGCTCCCATTTAGGGATTCATGGCCATTAGCGCAACTTGAATCGAAAACTTTCTAATCAAGGACTAGCACTTTGGACTATTTACATAATCAGCTACTTTGGACTTTTGACTTGTGTCCATGATTACTTCTCTACTATGAATATATGACTTATGGTTTGAACAAGCATCTTGATTACTCGCCTTATATTTCATTTAGTTCAATAGCCTAAAATATATAAAGCCCAATTTTTTCCCCAGCATTTAGTGGTGCTTTCATTAAGAGTTGAATTCAAGGACTTTCTCTTTTCTTAAGCTTGGCTATTCCACTTGAATTTCCACCATGATAACTAGATCTTAAAAAAGATCCAATGAGACACAACCAAACCCTTTATCTTATCTACCAATCGATTAGGAGATTAGGAGAGAATAAGAGATAAACATGAGAAGGTTAGCTTTACAAATTTTAGAGGAAAAGAAGAGGGTGGCTCGGTATAATCCGACCAAATGGGGCCTAAATGACTTTCATGTAGGAAAAGAAACAATCCAAGATTTGGGCAATAGATTATGGAAAAATCAGACCCAAAGTATAGAATAATGCGAGACTAGGAAAAGATGCATCTCATGGGCCAAGTAAAGCATTCAATCACAACCATGAGGATTTTTTTTCGAAATCAAATTGGACCATGATTTCGAGGAATTTTCTCAAAAATAGAGAGGATAGGTCGATTTAGCCTTCAAAGGGAGGGGATTTTTGGTTGAGGAAATGGAAATATTAAGAGGACATAGGTTTTTGGAATGTTTAAAAAAAGTATAGAGATAAACGAGGAAATCCTATAATAAAGGGCCAAAAGCAAAATCATACTGCCCTTCTTGGTTCTCATAAAGAAGTGTATTTTCATATCAAGGAAAGATTAAACTATTATATCTCCCACATCACTTCCAAAAAGGAAGAAAGACTTAAAGGGGGATTATATCGCGACTATCATAAAGCTAATGGGTACTAAACTATCGATTGTTGAGCCTTATTTGGGGTTATCGAGTATTATGCAAGGAAGGGAGAACTACATGAGTTTATACAACCACGATGTTCGACGAGTTAGAGAAAAATGCAAACTAGGCTATGTGTAAACGACAATGTGTCAACTGGGTTCTTATCCAAGCAGAAATCAATAGAAGTAAGAACGTCGAGACGAATACAAAATGACTTGTAATCCTAGAGGTACCTCTAAATATGGAAAAGGAATGGCTTAGAAAAGTTTCACCCCAAAACAAGCCAAGCATAGAGATCGGTACCGACTTCATCATGTCGATAGGGACTTCATGTAGCCTCATGTTTTCCACTCAATCTTTACAGGAGTCATTCTATACTTTTTTTATGCTTGCTCAAGAGATTTCCAAGTGTTTTAAGCAACCAATAATCAGAGTTAAAGAGTTAGCAGCTAGAACAGCAGAACAAGCTAAGTGACGAAGGAACTATCACCAGTATCAACTGACTACCTATGGAAACAACATAGGACACCTCAAAATGGAGTAGGAAGCACAACACAAAAGAGCTCAAGGCATTTGGAGTTAACTATACATGTTGGCACTGCCATGAAAGGTTGGTACCGACATGTCATGTTAACTCGGTAGCACATGCGACTTTGCATACAACTTCGGGCCTTCATCTAGACTCTGTGCCAACTCCCCTTTTGGACTAATACAGCTACTACCCTTATAAATGCAGACCATAGAGCAACCAAGAAAGGGTCAAGTTTATGCCGTTACTTTGCAGAAGCTATGTTTCTTCTTCTTTTTCTTCTACATAGTAGTCACTAAGGCAGCTACTTTAGGCAATTTTAGGACTTAGAATTGGTTTAACCCTTGTACTTGTGAATTATTCAACCTTAAACTGTTCGTAATCTCAATCAAATCTATAAGCAACAAATCTATTAAGTGTATGTAGGCCAAAGGTCGAACCACTATAAAATCTTGTATCTCTCTTTCCTTTTGTTGTTTATTTTTGTTTACTATTATTATCATCTGCTAAATTTAAGTCCTATGGGTTTCCTACAACCTATTCTTAGGTGTCAATCCATTTTTAACGTTAACATAATGATAATCAGAATTTTACCTTCAAATAAAAAGAGACTTTAATGGATTCTAAAAGCCTTCAGTTTCACTACAAGACCTGATTAAAGCACCCATCTAAAGATTAATGGTCAATTAAGCCTTTGGTCCTACTAATGGGCTTGGCTAAAGCACTCATCCAATAAAGATAGATGAAAAGCCTTCAGTCTTGCTGCAAGTCCTAAATGGAGAACCCATCCAAAGAGTGATGGTCAATTAAGCCTTTGGTCCTCCTGATGGACCTGGCTAAAGCACCCAATTAATGAAGATGGATGAAAAGGCTCCGGTCTTGCCGTAAGGCTGACCAAAGCAAACATTCAAAGAGTGATTATTAATCAAGCTTTAGTCCCCCCATTAGGCCTAGCTAAAGCACCCATCTAAGGAAGGTGGATGAAAAGCCTTTGGTCCTATTACAAGACCTAGCTGGAGCACCCATCCAAAGAGCGATGGTCAACTAAGACTTTCATAACGCCGTTGAGCTTGACCAAAGCACCCATCCAAGGGAGATGGATGGAAAGTCTTCTATCCCTCTACAAGGCCTTACCAAAGCACCCATCCAAAGACAGATGATAAATTAAGCCTTTGTTCCTGCCATCGGGCCTAGCCAAAGCACGCATCTAAGACTAGAAGTGTAAAAAGCCTTCGGGCCAAGGCATTTGTCCAAGAAGTGGCAATCAAAGCAGGCCTTCAACTCCGAAAATTAACTATCTAAAAGTATTTATAAAATGCCGGAAGTAAATGATGAGAAAATTGAAGCAATTTAAGTTAATTTTCCATGAAAAGTCAGGTACACAAGACTTTATCTAATACAACAAATATACTATGCCTTGCCATATGACAGTTCACAATTTCGTTAAACAAAATTTCATACTGTTTTACATTGCGAAATAAGATTACATAGTAATTTCCTTTTTACGAAAAAATACTTCACTAATGGCCCAAAAAGATGAGGAAGAGGGTAATGTTGGTAAACCAACATTTTCCAATAGCATTAAAGAACAAAAATACTATTCACTGGTCGAGCATGCATCCTTATATAAAATCAAAGGTCTCACAATATCTTTTAAAGCATCATAACATCCATACAAGAAGAAGTATTAATATTTTTGGTAACTAGAAACAACCGCCTTCCTTAATCTGCAATTTCTCGCCATGCCTAAGAATGTAAAATAAACTTTCAAATCGAAAGCCACTATAACTTCAATTAAGTAATCAATAAGAGAGTCAAGTTAGGATGCCCTAGTTTAATAAAACTGCATTAATTCTAGTTAAGCTCTTTTACCATGTTCATTAATGTTTCTAGCACAACGTGGAGGACAATGAAATGCTGAATAACTACAAGAAGATATCTCTTCAACTTCTTCACTTTATAACAGATGACGTTGAGGGAATCAGTAGAGTCGATCTAAACTAATAGCACTTTCTTATAAGTCTTGTTAGAATTTTTTAATTGGGAAGCCTATTAGATAATTTACTTTTATCGTCTTCAAGTATTTTAATCATTAACGAAAGTTCATTGCATTGATGCTCCAGTGTTTTGACTTCCAATTTGAGTTCTAAAAAAGTGTTAGTAAAATTCTTGTTCCAATAGTCCTTTACCTTTTGATTGCACTCTAACTTGAAGGACCTACTTAACCTGGCAAGTTCACAAGACCACTTTACATGATAAGTCGGATACACAACTAGCATGTGCCAAAAGCCCTCGAGGCGATGAAGAAGAGCTATGTAAAGATGCTTTCCTAGGAGATTCAGTTAGAACAGGAGTGGGTAGTACTTGCTCACCCTTGTTTAATACGAATTCATATAACTGACGTTCATTCTTATATTTCATCACGTTAATTTCCAAATAAAAAACACATTAGTCTAACTAAGAAATTCTTGCATCATCATCTAATTGTTATTGGGATTGGAGAATGAGTTGAACCTATCTGTTAGTCTTGCAATTTGTTCATCCTTTGGTGAGACTTTCTTTTGAAGATCCTCAACCATCTCATGAGAAGTCTTTAAAATAGATTTCACATAAAGATACTTTTCATACCTTTTATTAGCCTCTATCTCATCAATAGATTGTGAGCCAACGAGAGAATGCAAAGTTAGATCTTTACAAGTTGTCATTGGTTTAGCTTGAATGTTTTTGAGATGTTGGTTAAGATTAGGTTCATCCAGAGATAGAGATAATTCTTCACCCTAACTAGAAAGTGCATAATAATGAACTTTCAATAATAAAAAAGAAATATCAAAGATTGCAAGCTTTTTCTTAATAACCAAGAAATAATTACATTCATAATAACAACAGTCTTAAGAGATACAACACAGCTAATTCCTAGTTTTAGAAAGGACATCTTGAATCTTCTGAAAGGAAGAAGATGAGATGGGGAATGTAGTGCTAAAAAGAGCCTAGATGCCATGAGGAGTGCAACCGAGAGGAACCCACAATAGTCCCATTCTCTTGGAGGAGGGCTAAGTCTGCTACATAATAACTGGGCATAGTTGGTTCAAATGTCATGCAAGAATTGGTCTTTGCGGTCCTCTAAGTAAGAGAAATCCAAATTTGGGAACTGCTTTTACATGTGGTAGAGATCCCAAAGAAAGTAGCATTTTGGAAGGTAAGATTTGTTAATCAAGGAGAAATTTTCTTTGGAAGTCCTCTTTAATCTGAATAATTTGCTTAAATTATCTATTAACATGGGAGATGATTAATAAACAGGAATAAATTTAGAAGCCTGCACATTGTAATAAGTATATTAAAACAAAAATTCTACCAAATCATTACAATTTTAGCTTTAAAACTAAAGATAATTGGTTTATAGAATTACAAGGCTTACAAAGAACAAATTCTTTGTAATACTCTGTATCAAATCTATCCTTGTTAAATTAACCTTACCAGGAAGTAGGATATCAATAGTTAAAGGTGTGGTAGGAGCCCTGGACAATTCCAACACTTCCCGAGGTAAGGATAAGATCTATGTAAATCCAAAGAAGGCGTCAAATCAATCCCCTGCAAACATCAACCAAAAATGAGAAACTGGTTATAGAAAATCAGGCACCTACAAGATATGTGCACTCCATAAGTTTAGCTCTATCCTCAATCAGCATCTCAAACAACATGGTCAATTCTTCATTTTCCTTATGAAAATTTTCCTAGCGAAAGCGTGATTTCTGAAGGAGATGCATAGATTTTTATTCTTGAAATACTCAAGACACTTGAGAGATTTTGGAATTCTCATATATCTCTCATTTAATTCATTCAGGACTCTGCATAGCATTTCTCCTTCTCGAAATTTCCTCTTTCTTTTTATCCAATATAAACCCTACATAATTTCTATTAGCCCATCTACACTGATAATTGATATAACTTTTTGTGTGTGTGTGTGTATAAACTAACTATCGATTGTACCTCCACACACACTCACACACACACACACATACACACACATATATATATATAAGAAATGAATATTAAGAAAGCTAATACAAGATACCTGTAGAGGAATCACTGTGGCTTTTGGCCTAAAGGATCGAACATGCAGAATGTGAAAAGAAGACTTGTCAAAACTACTTGATTTAGCATGCATTGGCTTGTCAAGTGGAGATGTAAAATAAGAATCTTTGTTAAGTTCCTTATTAGTACTAGAAGAGGGAAGATCAAGAGTATGGCTTTGACCTGGAAAGGTTTCGGTTCAGCCTTGGCTTGAACCATTATTTCCACCTCCTCTCAATGAATCACCTCAAGTAAGGCCTGTAGTGCCACCATCACCATCGTTGTTATCATTGTCATCATCATCGTCATTTTCGTCATTTTCTTGTCCGCGTTGTCATTTTTTGATTCTTCGTCATTGTTATTTGATGTTATATCATCGAGAGCCAAAGGCTTAGTAGGATCGATAATATCTTTATCATTGCCTTCAGAATAATCTCCAGGGATGCAATCTAAGAGAATGTCGGACTTCCTTTTTAAATCCCTTTCTACAGTGCTAAGTGAAGGGAAGTCCAAATTCGGGTATTATTCATCATTATTCTTATAAACAGTGAATAGAGCTGCTTTAGCACACGGCTTCTTCCACCATTTAAGAGTATCATTTAGGAAAGAAGAAACCTTAGACTTTATAGCATGCAGGGAGGACCTTAGTTTGTCGATATTAAGATTTTTCTCATCTAAGCTCTCCTCCAAGGAGGAACTTGGGCCGAGGTCATTCGAAGCTCGAAGATATCTTGTTGAACTCGGGAAAGATTATCTTGTAAGGTTTTACCTGATCCACTAGCTCATGAGATCTTTTCTTTTTAGACTCCTTCTAAGAAGAAAGTAACTCCTTCTCAGAAGAAAGTAATGTGTTGTTAGATTAGAGATCATGAAGCTGGGTTTTAAGAGTCACTACCTTCGTAGACGGTGAGGAGTTCATTTCCTGTAGGGAAGACATACTTTGAGAAGAAAGCAAGGATGATCTCTGGAGGTTAGATAACTGTTGCCGAATCTGAAAAGAATTGTGTTATAAGATTAATAAATGAAGGGAGTCTTTTAGTATACATGTTTAAGGAAAAAGGATTCATACCTAAATAAAAGGTCATAGGAGGCATACCCACATTTCTTCGGAAAGGGGAGAAAAAAGAATTCTAATGGCCTTGGCAAAGTGGAAATAGGGGAATGAAGAATGCTTGCTATCCACCCTGTGAAACTGATATTAAAAGGGGATCCTACCCCAAGATGAGGTGGAGGAGGAATATCGTCAAAAGACAGAGAGTTAATCCCCAAGGCTGGTTGTAAGGATGCTATAAACTTAAGGAGATAAGGACAGGAAGTTTCAATATGAGGATCCTGAGTCGGAAGAGTGTTCACAGTGGTGATGACGATGGAAGTTGGGACTATAGGTAGAGGTGTAGTGAGCTCAACTTCTTTGGATTTTTAAAGGGAATCACAGTGGAAACAGGTTTATTAGAATGTGATGACCCGAAATATTTGGGCAATGTATATTTAATAATCTGCATTAAATTTATATTGACTTGATAATTTGTGTTAATAAAGATTGAATTGATTTAATAATCTTCTTTTAATAAATATTTAATCGATGAATTTTATCTTTCAAAAAAAAATTTAATAGGTTGTTTTCTACTTATAATGTATATATTTGTCTACATTATAAATAGATAATCTTTGGTTTGAATTTGATTAATAAATAAATCATGTTTTCAAATTCTATTATACATCTTGGTAATTTGGAAATTTTGATTTGAATTTAATATAAAGCTTTTCAACGATATTAATAAATAACTATATAGTTTTAAAATACTTAAGATAAATGTTTATAAGGTTTGTTTTATTTTCATTTTAATATTTCTTGATAAATATGATTTGAAATATAATAATAAGATAATCTCTTTTATAAATTGTTATTTTAACCAATATTAATAATGAATTGTTCATATATATAAATATATAAGGATTTTAATATAAATGAAATTTGTTATTTTCAAAATTTAATATGCAGTTATATATATACATATATAACTTGATTTTTTTAAAGGTGGACTTTTGAATATGATTTGAATTTGAATTTAATTTTGAAATTCAAAATGGTAGATATTTAAAATGTTTGGATTTTAAAACATATATATATGCTTAAAAAGGAAATTGATATGCAACTAAATAAGTATTTGTAAATTTATAAATTAAGTTAAAAAGCTTTTATTAACATTTAAAATAAAACAAGAAAATATTTAATGGGCAAGTGTAATTAGCTTAAGTAATCTAATAACATGTGGTAAGTAATGAATAAAACAAGATGACAAATGTTAATGCATTAAGGCAAGTGCCCTATTTGATTTTCATCTTTCTTTTAATGAAAATCAAAAAAATTCACTTATATAAACACGGTTTCTTCTCATCCTCATTTTTTTCCAATTCTTTTTCAAAGCTTAAAAAAAAGAGAAACTTCATCTGCAAAAATCTTTCAACAAAACACAAATCAGTAATCAAAACATCTTCCTCAAACTAAAAATGTAATTCACCTCCAAAATCAATCCAAAGTCTGCAAATTTCCTCAAAATCTCAATCAGTAATTCCCTCCTCAAACCAGAAACAAGATCTATAATTCTTTTTCTGGGATAAAAAAACAAGCTGTAAATCAACTCCTCAAAAACAGATAGAAAATCAAAGCATTTCAGTTTCAATAACAAGGTTCCTCAGCATTCAAGTCTAAAGTTTGAAAGGAAATGGCAATACAAGTTTCCAGTTTTAAAGACAATTCAAGCTTTCATAATTTAATTGCTCTATTCTTCATCTTAAAACAGGTGAGTAATTCTTTATAAAAAATAAACTAAGTAAATATGAGTGTATGTTAACTTCTGAGGTAATTTTGTTTGTGTTCATATGTAGATGTTCTGTGTGTATATGGATGTATTCAGTTGTGTGTGCATGTTGCTGTACTTCTCTGTTTTGAATTCCAGGCTTCAGTTTTGATTCAAAATCATTTTCCTTTAATCCAATCTTTGTTTGGATTCAAGTTTAAAATAAAACTTATTTGTTTTGTCATAGAGAAGGGTTGAAAATTTGTTTAAGTCAAATTTAAATTGAAATATCACTGGAAATCAAAATTGTGATGTCCCGGAAATTTAGGCAATATTTATTTAATAATTTCATTGATAATTATTTTATAATGTGAAATATTGATTTAATAAATTAATTCAAGCTGGAATTTTATTTTGAAAATTAATAATTATTTAGTTTTTAATGGTATTCTTTTCAAAGTTAAAAATATTTAAGCAATAAATTTATCTTTCTAAACTAAAGTTAAAATATTTTATTTATAATGTATAATTGTTTATACATTGTAAATAGAGGATTTGGTTTTAATTTTAATTTATATTAAATAAGGATATTTTCTAATTATTATATATTAATGTAAATTTGTAAATTAATTTAAATTAGTATTGTATACTTTTCTAAAGTCTGTTTTAAAAATCTTTCTTATAATTTTCATAAAATGTAAGTAAGAATTTGTTTAGTTTAAAAATTTGTTTTATAATAAAAATTTGTTTTGTTTTGTTTTAAAATTGCTTTTCTTTTGAAATTTGGTTTATAAAGAATATTATTTTAAAAATAATCAAGTAAACATTAAAATGTAAGTATATAGTTTTATAAAAAAAAGTTTATATGTATTTATTTATAGACTAGATGTTAATAAACATTTGTAACATGCTAAATTAAGTTTGAAATGGTTTAAGATAATTTAAATACATTTATAAATTTAGAAATGGCTTTTAAATATTAACATGCATATGTGTTAATCATTTAACTAATACAAGAGACACTTGTAAATCATTTATCTTACTTAACATAACAAGTGGCATTTGTTTTAAATATCATTGTTTAAATTATATTGATAAAGAAACATAACATAGCAAATGCATTTGGATTAAAACACATTCTCTTCAAAATTGTAAACCTGAAAATTCAAATTTCAGTAAGATCAAAATCTCAAACTTCATATCTGCGGTCTAAAATCTACATATAACTTCAAATTCCTGCAATCAAAATACAAATTAATTTCTACAAAACATGTTAAAATCTTCAATCAAATTCCTCATGTAACGTACGCGATTTTTCGTTGCCGAAAAACTGAATAGTTAGGGTTTTAAGAAAAAGAGAAAGGTAGAAGAGAGAAGAAGAAGATAGAAAATAGAGAGACAAGAAAATAGAACGGAACAGAAAACAACAGAACAATATCAGAATCTCACAATCGCAGCGGAACAACATATAATAAATAAATAAATAATCTTTAAACAAAGAACTATATCAGTTATTACATTTTATACATTACATTACATTACATCATCATTAGAGTGTACAACAACAACAACAACAAAAGAAATACTATATACTAGTAATACGCCATGCCATCCAGCTTGCCTCCAGTAACTCCAGAATATCCAGAATATCCTGATAAACCTAACTCTTAACTGCCCGTGTGGAAATTGGTGGGCACGCAGAGTTTAGGAAGGAAAACAATAAACTCCGAGTCAGTCATGTGACTGGTGTGAGAACTCAAAACAGTTTATTTATCTTTTAAATCAAAATAGAGGAATATTTTTAAAGTTAATTCGCAATGCTTTTAAAAATGAGACTACCATAAGGCCTCCCGCATACACACACATGCAAACGCAGAATCGGAGGAGATTTCTCCTTATGATAGTCAAAGATGCTTGATACGCATTAAAAAGGAACATTTGATATTATTATTAGTGCATAGTGTAGAAAAAATTCATTTCGAAAATAAAGATATAAATCTTAGCCAACATAGACATTCCGAACTATGCCTACTATAGCTACCATCCAAACAGTGGGGCGCCACCATAAGTGAATGATAGGTTCTACAACTAATACCGTACAAGATCGTATTGTTTCTTTGGATTTCCAACGAATGGTCAGGCCAAGGAACTTCCCATTGCCACATGAGAACGCCTCTGGAAGGACGTCCCCGAGAACCTAACCGGATCTCTGCCAACACAAGGCCGGGTTACCTTTCAAACTAGGTAACAACTGACACGAGTATGCCATCCCCCGGTCCTTTGGGACCTTTAATCGAGCGCTCGTCACCATCATCACACAATCATAAATAAAGTGTTTCAACATGAGTAAGCATCTGGGCTCCATACCATGATACCACCCTTTCCAGAAGGAAATGCACATACCCTAAAGGGAGCTACCCCTCATAACCTTGCTGCATCTTTCCTGTTTTGACCATTCTGGGGTGTGAGGCTCGACGAAGTCACGTCCACAAAACATACTTTATACAAAAGCCATGATTTGGGTCAACAAATGATCACAGAAATGATCACAAAGATAAACGATCAAGCAAATGATCCTATCACAAATGATCATTTCACAGCAACACTCAGCATGTCACATTACCAAATTGGGAATATATTGCTAAAAACCTTCAATTACATAACCTCTGAGCTCGTACGTCTCAGAGAAAGGTGTTAAGCTAAGAGAATAAATTCTCCGCCACCAACAGAAATATATTGGAAAGAAATCGGCTTTATATCTCAATTTGTAATGTCAGACATACAATCCATACAAGTCTGTTCCGTGCTCGAACAGAACCGAAGGCACTTACAAAGAAGTCCTTGCAATCCGGATAATCTCTAATCACGTCCGGACTTCCCATCACATAGGGAGTCTCTATACCGTAGCTACTCGGTGCCAAGACAATCGACGAGTTGTCCTTTCGCTTTCAAAAATATCCGGTCTTCAACACCGGTCATCAATGCTATCCATTACGTCGTATCACTATTCGGAATGGGTAATCCGAATAACGAGCGCAATAATTTGAAAATAAGTGTGGCATTCCAATTCAAACAAATCACAACAAATACCTTTCAAAGGTAAATATTGAGAGTCGGTTATTGAACTATCAATGGATATGCACAACATCACCAGATTCCAAATAATTTTCCAAATTATTTATTTCCCAAAATTCATATCTTTACAAGATAAATAATTTTCACACTTCAAAAATAAATCAATATTTATTTTTAAACAAATTCCACTTCCTTTTATAAATTCCATAGTGAATTTATATTCCAAAATATCTATGAATATACGATTTCAATTATTCATTTCAATTTATCTTCAAAAAGATAAATCATCAAAATATTCACTTTATATTGGAAAACATTTCCATACTTACTTAATAAGTACTTCTCAGATCCATTTATTTTCAACACTTGAAAAATATTCAATATACTTAAATCGAGATTAAGTATATATTTCATTCTTTAAGGAAATCATTCTCTTAAACATATTTATTTGGGCCAAAACGAATGTTGCGTAAAACATCGTTACGACGTCCCAAAATCACTAGTATAGGGATTCGAAATTAAAATAAATATATAAATCCCAATACTATACAAAACATTTCCTTTCGGAAATCATTTACTATAACAACAGTGTTATAGTCCACCATTTCCTTTTATTTCTCGAAAACGTCTATTTCAACAATGAATGTTGAAATCTATGGTTTCGAATCTCAACACATTTAAAACATCGTTAGATCGTTTTAATTCTGTTTAAAACATCAAATCCAAAACATTTTCTTTAACATATTATTCACTATTCAAAAACGTGAATATACTACGTTAACAATTTCATCTTTTCTATGCATTTTATTTCAAAGGATTATTCACGGTCTAAAATGTGAATATAACTCCATAAATAGGTTACCACAATTTACTTATCAAAATAAGTCGTTGCGAATTTATAAAACAACGTTTATAAATTCCATTTCTATTTATTTTATAACTACTTCCTTTTATAAACCTCCTTCATTAACCTATTCACTTTATAACTCAATTATAAACCAAAGGTTCATATTATAAGTTAAATACTTATAATTTATTTGTTTGCAAAAATCGTTCCTTTAAACTTCACAATTATAAATCTTATAACTTATAAGATTCATTTATTTATCCAAAATCATTATTTTAATAACTTTACAAATTTTATAAACCTACTGCTTATAAAATTCCCTTTATAACTTCACCGTTTATAATTCTATAAATTTCATTCATTAATGAAATTCATTCACAATTCATTCTAACACCTATAAAAACTCGTTTTATAAATCAAATATTTTTAATTTATAAATATCAATTTATAAACCAAAAGTCCTATTCAAAAATCGTTCTTTGAAACTTCCCAAATTATAAATCTTATAACTTATAAGATTCATTTATTTATCCAGAAATCTATTCCTTTAATAACTTTACAAATTTTATAAACCTACTGCTTATAAAATTCCATTCACTTATGCAATTCATTTTCACTTCATTCAAACACTTATAAAAACTCGTTTTATAATTTCAATATTTCAATTTATAAATATCCATTTATAAATCTCTTATATAAATCAATTTATATTATTCTTTTAAAACATCTTTAAACTCCTTTATAATTTTATCATTTTGATTTATAAAATAATCAAGTTTTATAAATCCTATATTTTTAACTTTTTATAATAAATTCAAAAATCCCAATTTAAACTATTTTATAAAATCATTAACCTTTATTTTCAATAATCAACTTTTAACTATTTTTCTCAAAAATCATAATTTTTATAACATTAAAATTTATAACGTTTATTTATTTAAAAGGAATCGATTCCAAAAATATTTTATAACGTGTACTTTCAAAAATCACTTTAAAAATCATTTTTAAAGTTCCAAATTTGGTCCAATGATGCTACATACCAAATAGTCAATCACGACAACAACGATATCATATATCGATATGATAATCCATCAAATATCAAAATATCTGAAATCAAATAAATACTGTTGAGGAATCCAGTTGGATCCCTCCAACATGTTTTCCTGCATCCACAAACATTAGCACAATACCAATTCCGCTCCAGTACGAAATTATCGCGGTATATGGGATTTAAAATATTATCCGCTTAATAGACGGCGCAATAGGGTCTCATCCGCTATACAAATGCGGGAAATCAATAACTGCAATATATACATATGCCAATATATATTGCTACTATATATAATACCAATTTCACTGTTTATGAAATATTCACGGTATATGTTTTTAATAAATAACATCCGCTTACTAACGGCGCATAATGTCTATTTTAATAATCAATGTTAACAATCATCATTCAAACATGCATTCAAGAATTTTAAATCTAATTATTTAAAATTAAAATCGAAACTGATTCGATTGAGTGAGAAGTTCTCACCTTGATTTCAATTTCGTTTTAGCGATTTATTTCGAATATACCCGAAATTTTTACTAACTCCAAACGACTCCAATCCAATTCCATAGCGTAGTGGTCGTCCATACGATTCCAATGCAACTGGTTTCGTGCGTTTTCGACCTCGTATGAAAAAGATATGATTTTTACAAGTTTCACGATTTTATAAATATAAATTTACAACAATATTATAATTTTTATAAACCTAAGCTATCCAGAGCCATTGGATCCACTGCCCCCTCATCAAGACCGTGCGCACCCCCCCTTCTCCCTCTCGTTCTCTTCAACAGGAAACTTATACGCATATGAACCCATTGCTTCAAAATTAGGTTTTGATTTTGCAACTTCCTTACTCGATAAAAATTTGATCTGGCACCTCCATCTTGACCCCCTTCGCGAGAACCATGCTCGGCTGGAAGGACCTTGAGCTCGGCCCCCCCATGGCCTCGGCATTCGAGCATGAACGCACCGTAGTTACACGCGATTTGCTGATGCTTCTCTCCACTATAATCGATCATATCCGTTGGTTTTAAAGATCTCGAGGAGATCTATAACTTTGCAGTTGAACACGAAGCTTGAAAGTGAATGGATCGAGAGATAATCGAGAAAGAAAACAGGAATTTTCTGGCCGTTCATATGAGGGGTGGCGGCTGCATTAGGTTTAGGGTTTTATTATTATTTTTTTATTTGTGTGAAGAGGGGGTTATTTATAGGGAATCGAACGACACTATTCATCCCGGATTTTCCAAACTCCGATTCACGCACGGTGACCAGTGTTTCTAGGGTTTACCCCGCGTTTAGGACACAATGGAACAGGTTTCGGAAGCTAACTCGGTCATCTGTGCGAGTTATGGCAATAAACGTTCAATTTAAAATTAAACCGATTAAACGATTTTCTAGGCGTTTTAGCTTGCACCGGACAAACGGTAAATCCGATTGACACGAAATTTGAAACCATACAATAATATCACATTACGGATCCGATGAAACTGGTTTCGTCCAATTCTGAGACTGTTCAAAAATTGGCTATTTTCACTAGTCGATTAAATATTAAAATATTCAATTTTCACAAATTAACTCTTAATTCAATTTTAAAAGTTCTAAAATATCATTCTAACTTCAATATGATAAAATAAAATTTTACAAATCATTTTTAATCATATTTAATCCAATTTTCAATTATTTCTGTATTTTCACATATTAAATTATTGATTTAATTATTCAATTAAATCCAATTATTCGAAATAAAATTTATTTGACTTATAAATTTCACTTATTAATATTTAAAATTAATTAAATATTCAAATTTTAAATTAAATAAAATTCTGGGTCGTTACACCTCATTTCTACATGCTAAGTTCAACATCAAATCTGGAGCTCAACTTCAATTTAAAATCTGAGCAAGGAATAGGTCTGCATGCATACAAATACAAGATAAAAGCAATCAACAATCAAGACAGAAGAGCAATTTCTGTAATCAAATGCACCCAGGTTCAACATACAGTTTCAACAAGTTTCTGGATTGAGTCTGCACTTAAGATTTGTTTCTACATTCTTCTAAAAGGTGAGTAAACCTTTATTTAAAAAAAAACAGTTTCTCTTTTAAATAGATGCTTAAGTAAGAATAAGAAATGAAGACTAGTGCATACTGTTCTAAGAAAATTAAACTGCAGTACCTTTATTTGGTGGATAACTTCACAATTTTAAGGTTTAAGTTGTTGTGCATGTGAAATGGGTAGAAATATGTATGTTGTGTGATTTCATATTGATAAGTATTCTGTGTATACATATATATAAATATGTATATTTATGGTTTGCTGTTACAGGTATCTTTTTACCTGACCCTGATTTTAGGAACTAAACCTTTAAATGGACATAAAAATATGATTCCTTGAATTAATTCTCTGTTGTATTGGTTATGGAAATGAGGGATGTTTGTTTAGGATAGATTAAATTTATAAATCATAATTAAGGTTAAATTTGAAATCTGTTTTTACTGTAACTATAAGGGACAGTTAAAATAAAATTTCAAAACAAGAACCTTAAACTATTAAAACAGGTTGATCACAAGAATGCATGTTTAAAAATGAATTATAAAACAAATATCAAACATCATAAATTATTAGAGCAAGTGAATAAATTAGAATACATGTTTGGAATTTAGGAATTTAAAGAAAAAATTTATATTACAGTTTTAAATAAACTGTTAGGGAAGGCATTTCTGTTTAAAAACAGAAATAGAAAATTTGATGAATTTGTGGGCTAGTGAATTTGGGGGGGAGGGGGGGTTAAGATGCATACTGTAGTGGAGTTTTGGATGTAAGAATGAAGGGAAAATGGGTGAGAGATGATCAGAGAAGAGAGGAATTGGGAATTGAGGTTTCCAGGTTTTCAAAAACCTGATTTTAAGTGTGCAGTTCTAAGCTTTTGCATATGCTCTATGTTGCATCGAGTAGGAGGGGAATTTGGGAGGTTGCAGAAGGGTTGTAGATGGAGCTATAGCCGGAGTTGTAAGTGGTCTGGTGATCGGTGATTGGGTTGCAAGTTGTTGACAGGTTGGTCTTGGTTGCAGTCGTAACTTAGGTGAACTTTTGGGGTGTGCAGGGTTTTGACCCGAAGTAGAACTCGGGTAGTTTTGCTTCTGACTCGAAGCAATGGGTGTAGTAACCCGAAGTAAAATAATGAGTGTCTCGAGTTTATGGCTACAGGTTTTATATCAGAGGCATTTGCAGCTTTTAAAAAAAATGTTGATTGAGATTCAATACTTTAGTGCAGTTTTGATTTAAGTGAGAGTTAAATCTGAATTCAAATGGAGTTTGAGTTCAAGGTTTGAAAAACGGAATTTTTAGATTTTAAATAAGTTTTAATTCTGTTTTAAATCAAAATTTAAAACAGTTTTCAGGTTTAAACCTGAGAGATTTGCAGTTTTAAATTTTTGAATAAATTCATATTTTAAGTTGAAACTTGATTCAGGTAATACTTGAATCTGAATTCAAATATAGTTTTGAGTTCAAAATTTTTTAAAAATGAAATCTCAAAATTAAATTCAGTTTTAAATCAAAATTAAAACAGTTTACAGGTTTTAAACCAGAGGATTATGCAGTTTTAATTTTTGAATGAATCCATCTTTCTAAAGTTGGATTTTGATTCAAGCATAAGTTGTAACTGAATTCAAATGTAGTTGTGAATTCAAAGTTTTTAAAAAAAATGAAAATCTAAATTTAAACAAGTTTTAAATTCAGATTTGAAGACAAGTCTAAAACAGTTTCAGGTTGTCTTTTTAAACCAGAATTAGATTTAAAAACAGATTTGTAAGTTTTAAAGTTATGAACAGATTTAAATGTTGAAGTAAAACTTAAATTTGTTTTTGAATTCAGATTAAAAACTGTTTATAAGTTTCTTTGAAAACCAGTTTTGAATTCAATAGTTTGTAAATCTAAAAATGAATGAACATGTTCATATGTTTAAAAGTGAATTTGAAAATGAAATTTGATTTCAAATAAGTTTTAAAACTTGAAAGAATTTAGTTTCCATTAGTATTGAATTAAAATATGAAGTGCTAATTTAAATTTGAATTGAAATAATTAATTTATTTTCAAGGCTTAATTTATTTTAATCAAGTAATTTATTTTAAATCTTTCTTTATAGTTAGGTAATGAATGTTCTTAACATTCATTTTATTGTAAGGTTTTATAATTATTTAATTTGGATTAATGTTTAAATAATTAAACATTTCAATCTTTAAATAAATTGGAATTTGAATTTAATTTTTAGAAATGTATTGTTTTAATACATTTTGAATTTAAATGAGTCATTTGATTAGTAATTAAATTATTTTGAAAATCTTTAAGATAATTAAGGATTTACTTAATTATTTGATTCTTAAATAATGATTTAGATTAATATTAATTAGAAATGTTTTATTAATCTAATTTAAACTTCCTTAAGTATATAATTAATGAAATATGTTAATTAATAAATAATGATAATTATCTAAGGATAATTTAGTAATTAATTAAGGAAATTAATTTTGGATAATTAACTAGATTAATTAATTGAATCTAATTAATTGTAATTTGTTAAGTAATTAAGAAATTAATTACTTATTGTAATAAATTTTAATATGTGATTTAATTAAGTTAATTAATTTAGTTTAATTAATTTAAATAAATCATTTGATGATTTTAAGAGTGTAATTACTTATTGTAATTAGTGGAGCATGACTACTTTATAATTACTGTAATGTAATTAGTAATTTGGATAATTACTTTTGTAATTAATTAAGAAATTAATTAATGATTAATTATTGGGTAATTAATTTGATTAATGAGTAATTCAAGATAGTTAATTTCTTAATTAAATATTAATCAAGGTGATTAATAATTGGATTAATTACTAAATGCAATTAATTTTAATTAAGTAATTTATTTAAATATTAGAGATCATTAATTATCATAATTACTGATGTAATTAAAGATTGTTTAATTAAGTAATAATTAGTTAATTAAATGATTAATTAATTGTAATTAATTAAGGATAAATATAATTAATTATAATTAATTAATAAATGAGTAATTAAGTGTTAATTACTTATGATTAAGGTTAATTAATTTATAAAATTAATTAAAGACTAATTACTTATTGTAATTAGTGAATGATTAATCAAGATTTTTTAATCAAGATTAATACTTAGTGGATAATTAATTATCTGGGTTAATTAATTAATGGATGTTAAGCAGGATTTATATATGTTAATTAATTTAATTTATTTTAAATTAATTAGAGATGGTTGTAATTAATTTAATTCATTTTAAATTAATTATAATTATTGGTTAATAAATCATTGCTTGTGGATGTTATCGATTGAATGGTTGTGATCTCAGTAATGAGATTAGTTGTATCTGTATGATATGGATGATTGGTTTATGTATGATAGTTTGTGATGGATTATTTGGTTGAATGATTATCTGTTTATGGATGATACAGATTATCTATTTATGATATGAATGTGCTTATCAATTGCGATATGTAGTTT
Organism: Allium cepa; assembly: GCA_030765085.1. NCBI lineage: Eukaryota > Viridiplantae > Streptophyta > Magnoliopsida > Asparagales > Amaryllidaceae > Allium > Allium cepa. The sequence goes on from CM060928.1 coordinate 276,760,067, forward strand.
ATCTATCTGTGTGAATTAGATAACAATGAAATGAGTTAATTACTTAAAACCCTTAAGTACAATTTGGACATTAAGATGGCGTTTGGTTTCGGTGAGACCGGGATCGGGTTTCCATATTTGGATATTCGAAAACCACATCGATTCCAATTAAACGTTAGGTCGTTAATCCAAGTGGAGCAAGTGAAGACTCGAGGTGTAAGGGCTATACGTCAGTATAACTCTGTGGGTGATTCCGTAATGAGTTGACGAAATAGTACTTATAGATTCGAGATGAAGATTTAGAGTGCAAGGGTTATCGTCGTTAACTTTGAGGGTGATTCCAATACGAGTGTAACGAGATAATGCCTTCGGTTTCGTTCGAACCCAGAACGAACTTGTATGGATTGAATGCTTTCAGAACATCGTCAGGTGGACGATGAGCATTCTAAGATTGATATGTCCTAAAAAGGTAATCGTAGCCTCAAGCCTCATCAACCGGGAATGGCTAAAACAGGGGAGGTGCAGCAAAGCTTCATGGGTAGCTCCCACTGGAGAGCAAGATTTACTCCTGTCTAGAGGTCTCTTTATATTTCGGCTGTGTGGCAGTTGGTGACGACCAATCTGCGGGGTGGTCTTGTTCGGAACTGTTCAGTAAGGAACGGGTCCGGCTTTGTGTTGCAGGGGAGTGGGAGTACTCCTCGGTACGGTGATCTAGGCCACGTACTGTGACGGGCGGTACCCCAGTAGCCCTGCCATTGATGGAATCCATAATCCAATAAGTGTCTATACGGTTTTGATTGTGCCCAACTATGTTGGAACGTGAGATGTAAGCATTCCAGCTATTTCTGTATTTTATTTTGAAAACCCTAGACACTATTATAATATCACTGGATTTCCTATCAAATGTTTTGGTTAGCGTAAGGTAAAAACTTTCCCATGTTTATGTGTGGGAAGTCTTACGTGATACCTTTTGTTTTCAAAGGATTTTCTAAAGTTAAGCAACTTTTATCCCTGTTTACTCACACCAGACCCCTGTCTGCCCTGAGTGTTTATTTTCGATTTCATTAAACTCTTAGGTACTCATATTATGTATGAGTAGTCAAGTGTTTCAGGATTTCTTTAACAAGTTCTGGAGTAGATAATGGAGCAGGAGGCTTCAGCGTGTAGATATATTTAGTGGTTCCGCTGTGTTTGAGTTGTATCTATTTTCTCTGATATACTTGGATTGTAATCGCTAGATGGATGTTTATAACTGTCTAGTTGTGTTGTATTAGCTGTTTAACTCTGATGTATATGATACTATGTAAAGTATTATGTGATATATTATAATTTATTCGATTCCGCTGTGAGATTCTGATGTTGTCTGTTCTTTCTTTCCTTTCTTTTCTCTTTTCTATCCCTTTCTTTCTTCTTAACGATGAAACTTCCTGGAGTTTGGAAGTTGGGTCGTTACAACATGGTATCAGAGCATTAGGTTGAGCGAATACCTAGGCTCTGTAGTGGTGTCCTTCTTGAGAGAGCGTATTTGTAATTTTGTATATATATAAATATATATTTGTTTATTTATTTCTACCTATTTGTTGGGTTACCTGTTCAGGTTTTCCAATATAAGTAATAAAGGTAGATAGGGTAGTGGTGTGTGTAACACAACTACCAATGGTTGGAGTTCGAGTGTTTGAAGTTGGAAGTGATCTGCTAGGGCAGTGTTGGGCATCTTGAGTAGTTTTGCAGTTTGGTGTGAAAGATTTCACCAATCTCTGAAGGAAATCTTTTCAAGATTCGGAGTTTATTTTTGGATTGTAAGCTGGATTTCACTCGTGTGAGTGGACTCTCTTGAGTTTGGATTAGTTGGAAGGTATGAAGCCAGTAATGGTATCTTGGTAACCTTAGAAAGGAGTTCTGTCTATATTTGAGTTTGAGACTCAGTTTAGCAGAGTTTGAGCTTGGTTTGGGAGCAAGTTTTCTGAGAGATATCTGTCTATCTGGAAGGCTCTATTGTGAAGAGGTTGGTGTGGCTTTGGGGCTCGATGAACTTTTGGATAAGGAAGTTTTGGCAGTAGTAGCAGAAGTGAGTGGCCTGTTCTTCGGTGGGTCAGAAATCTTTGTGATTCTTCTGTCAGTAAGCCAGGCAGATGGTGGAGCTTGTCCTTTTCTTCTGGAGCTCAGTTGGGGGTGATGTTAGTGGTTAAGAGGTGGACCACTAGTTCTTCTTTTGGGTAGAAGGTTTTGGCTGTTCTGTTTGTTGAAGTGAGAACGATTTCTTGGGATCTGAACTGAATGGAATTGCAAAAGTGACTTGCGATGGTTCGAAGGTTCTCTAAGTGATCTTTGTTTGGATTGAAGCATCTCTAGAGGATGTTTGAGTTATCGAAGTGGTATTTTCTGGATGTCTTCGAAGGAGTTAAGATTTGCATCTCCATCGAGAGTTTGAGTTCTGTTTCGACCTGGTTCTTGGAGTTTTACCGGTGGTTCAGCATTGTAGGAGATTCTTTGAGTATGTGATCTGTTTAAGTTGGCAGGATTTATTGGATCCAGTTTTCTGGTTGAATTTTTGTTGTGTGTTGTGACCGAATCGGATAGGTCACCGAGATTTTATGGAATTTGATGAACAGTGTTTCCGGGATAAGTTGATCAAATTTGTACTTGTGTTCATCAACAGCATTCTCGAATCAGAATTGCACTGTGGAAGCATGGTGGCAGCTATTCCAGAATTGAAGAAGCACCCGATTTTTTTTGGGAATCTGAGTTTTGTCTTGAATTGGAGGATTTCTACAGGAAATTTATTTTGGATCTGGAGACTTGATTGTTTTGTATCTGTTTGTTTCTAGATAGAGTAGTTTGTTTTGAAGTTTTCTGATGTTTGTGTAATTGAGTTTGTGTGGTGGATTTTGTTTGATCTAGAAGGTTGGAGGCAGCTCAGGATCGATATGAGAGATTTGGGAGCTGATCAGGACTTGTCTGTAGTTCTGTATTCTGTTTAGATTTGTAGATCTAGATATATAGGAGCTCTAGATTTGAGTGGTGTAGTTAGTTTAGATTCTGTAGGGAGAGTGTCCCGGTGTTTATATCTGGCAAAATCTAGGGAATTCTATCCAGAATTTTGTCTGGATAATTAGAATTGTTTGTTTTGAATTGGTTGCTATGGTTGCTAGTATTTTGGCTGATAGCATATGTTTGCTCTTTTTAAATTTAAAATATGTATGGGATTATTAAATTACCTTTGCTTTTAAATTTCGGGGACGAAATTCCTTTAAGGGGGGAGGAATGTGATGTCTCAGAAATTTAGGCAATATTTATTTAATAATTTCATTGATAATTATTTTATAATGTGAAATATTGATTTAATAAATTAATTCAAGCTGGAATTTTATTTTGAAAATTAATAATTAATTAGTTTTAATGGTATTCTTTTCAAAGTTAAAAATATTTAAGCAATAAATTTATCTTTCTAAACTAAAGTTAAAATATTTTATTTATAATGTATAATTGTTTATACATTGTAAATAGAGGATTTGGTTTTAATTTTAATTTATATTAAATAAAGGATATTTTCTAATTATTATATATTAATGTAAATTTGTAAATTAATTTAAATTAGTATTGTATACTTTTCTAAAGTCTGTTTTAAAAATCTTTCTTATAATTTTCATAAAATGTAAGTAAGAATTTGTTTAGTTTAAAATTTTGTTTTATAATAAAAATTTGTTTTGTTTTATTTTAAAATTGCTTTTCTTTTGAAATTTGGTTTATAAAGAATATTATTTTAAAAATAATCAAGTAAACATTAAAATGTAAGTTTATAGTTTTATAAAAAAAAGTTTATATGTATTTATTTATAGACTAGATGTCAATAAACATTTGTAACATGCTAAATTAAGTTTGAAATGGTTTAAGATAGTTTAAATACATTTATAAATTTAGAAATGGCTTTTAAATATTAACATGCATATGTGTTAATCATTTAACTAATAGAAGAGACACTTGTAAATCATTTATCTTACTTAACATAACAAGTGGCATTTGTTTTAAATCTCATTGTTTAAATTATATTGATAAAGAAACATAACATAGAAAGTGCATTTGGATTAAAACACATTCTCTTCAAAATTGAAAACCTGAAAATTCAAATTTCAGTAAGATCAAAATCTCAAACTTCATATCTGCAGTCTAAAATCTGCATACAACTTCAAATTCCTGCAATCAACATACAAATTAATTTCTACAAAGCATGTTAAAATCTTCAATCAAATTCCTCATTTCTACATTCTAAGTTCAACATCAAATCTGGAGCTCAACTCCAATTTAAAATCTGAGCAAGGAATAGGTCTGCATGCATACAAATACAAGATAAAAGCAATCAACAATCAAGACAGAAGAGCAATTTCTGTAATCAAATGCACCCAGGTTCAACATACAGTTTCAACAAGTTTCTGGATTGAGTTTGCACTTAAGATTTGTTTCTGCATTCTTCTAAAAGGTGAGTAAACCTTTATTTATTTTTAAAAAACAGTTTCTCTTTTAAATAGATGCTTAAGTAAGAATAAGAAATGAAGACTAGTGCATACTGTTCTAAGAAAATTAAACTGCAGTACCTTTATTTGGTGGATAACTTCACAATTTTAAGGTTTAAGTTGTTGTGCATGTGAAATGGGTAGAAATATATATGTTGTGTGATTTCATATTGATAAGTATTCTGTGTATACATATATATAAATATGTATATTTATGGTTTGCTGTTACAGGTATCTTTTTACCTGACTCTGATTTTAGGAACTAAACCTTTAAATGGACATAAAAATATGATTCCTTGAATTAATTCTCTGTTGTATTGGTTATGGAAATGAGGGATGTTTGTTTAGGATAGATTAAATTTATAAATCATAATTAAGGTTAAATTTGAAATCTGTTTTTACTGTAACTATAAGGGACAGTTAAAATAGAAATTTCAAAACAAGAACCTTAAACTATTAAAACAGGTTTATCACAAGAATGCATGTTTAAACATGAATTATAAAACAAATATCAAACATCATAAATTATTAGAGCAAGTGAATAAATTATAATACATGTTTGGAATTTAGGAATTTAAAGAAAAAATTTATATTACAGTTTTAAATAAACTGTTAGGGAAGGCATTTCTGTTTAAAAACAGAAATAGAAAATTTGATGAATTTGTGGGCTAGTGAATTGGGGGGGGGGTTAAGATGCATACTGTAGTGGAGTTTTGGATGTAAGAATGAAGGGAAAATGGGTGAGAGATGATAAGAGAAGAGAGGAATTGGGAATTGAGGTTTCCAGGTTTTCAAAAACCTGATTTTAAGTGTGCAGTTCTTAGCTTTTGCATATGCTCTATGTTGCATCGAGTAGGAGGGGAATTTGGGAGGTTGCAGAAGGGTTGTAGATGGAGCTATAGCCGGAGTTGTAAGTGGTCTGGTGATCGGTGATTGGGTTGCAAGTTGTTGACAGGTTGGTCTTGGTTGCAGTGGTAACTCAGGTGAACTTTTGGGGTGTGCAGGGTTTTGACCCGAAGTAGAACTCGGGTAGTTTTGCTTCTGACTCGAAGCAATGGGTGTAGTAACCCGAAGTAAAATAATGAGTGTCTCAGGTTTATGGCTACAGGTTTTATATCAGAGGCATTTGCATTTTTTTTAAATGTTGATTGAGATTCAATACTTTAGTGCAGTTTTGATTTAAGTGAGAGTTAAATCTGAATTCAAATGGAGTTTGAGTTCAAGGTTTTAAAAATGGAATTTTTAGATTTTGAATAAGTTTTAATTCTATTTTAAATCAAAATTTAAAACAGTTTTCAGGTTTAAACCTGGGAGATTTGGAGTTTCAAATTTTTTAATAAATTCATATTTTAAGTTGAAACTTGATTCAGGTAATACTTGAATCTGAATTCAAATATAGTTTTGAGTTCAAAAGTTTTTAAAAATGAAATCTTAAAATTAAATTCAGTTTTAAATCAAAATTAAAACAGTTTACAGGTTTTAAACCAGAGGATTATGCAGTTTTAATTTTTGAATGAATCCATCTTTTTAAAGTTGGATTTTGATTCAAGCATAAGTTGTAACTAAATTCGAATGTAGTTGTGAATTCAAAGTTTTAAAAAAAAATGAAAATCTAAATTTAAACAAGTTTTAAATTCAGATTTGAAGACAAGTCTAAAACAGTTTCAGGTTGTCTTTTTAAACCAGAATTAGATTTAAAAATAGATTTGCAAGTTTTAAAGTTATGAACAGATTTAAATGTTGAAGTAAAACTTAAATTTGTTTTTGAATTCAGATTAAAAACTGTTTTTAAGTTTCTTTGAAAACCAGTTTTGAATTCAACAGTTTGTAAATCTAAAAATGAATGAACATGTTTATATGTTTAAAAGTGAATTTGAAAATGAAATTTGATTTCAAATAAGTTTTAAAACTTGAAAGAATTTAGTTTCCATTAGTATTGAATTAAAATATGAAGTGTTAATTTAAATTTGAATTGAAATGATTAATTTATTTTCAAGGCTTAATTTATTTTAATCAAGTAATTTATTTTAAATCTTTCTTTATAGTTAGGTAATGAATGTTCTTAACATTCATTTTATTGTAAGGTTTTATAATTATTTAATTTGGATTAATGTTTAAATAATTAAACATTTCAATCTTTAAATAAATTGGAATTTGAATTTAATTTTTAGAAATGTATTGTTTTAATACATTTTGAATTTAAATGAGTCATTTGATTAGTAATTAAATTATTTTGAAAATCTTTAAGATAATTAAGGATTTACTTAATTATTTGATTCTTAAATAATGATTTAGATTAATATTAATTAGAAATGTTTTATTAATCTAATTTAAACTTCCTTAAGTATATAATTAATGAAATATGTTAATTAATAAATAATGATAATTATCTAAGGATAATTTAGTAATTAATTAAGGAAATTAATTTTGGATAATTAACTAGATTAATTAATTGAATCTAATTAATTGTAATTTGTTAAGTAATTAAGAAATTAATTACTTATTGTAATAAATTTTAATATGTGATTTAATTAAGTTAATTAATTTAGTTTAATTAATTTAAATAAATCATTTGATGATTTTAAGAGTGTAATTACTTATTGTAATTAGTGGAGCATGACTACTTTATAATTACTGTAATGTAATTAGTAATTTGGATAATTACTTTTGTAATTAATTAAGAAATTAATTAATGATTAATTATTGGGTAATTAATTTGATTAATGAGTAATTAAAGATAGTTAATTTCTTAATTAAATATTAATCAAGGTGATTAATAATTGGATTAATTACTAAATGCAATTAATTTTAATTAAGAAATTTATTTAAATATTAGAGATCATTAATTATCATAATTACTGATGTAATTAAAGATTGTTTAATTAAGTAATAATTAGTTAATTAAATGATTAATTAATTGTAATTAATTAAGGATAAATATAATTAATTAATAAATGAGTAATTAAGTGTTAATTACTTATGATTAAGGTTAATTAATTTATAAAATTAATTAAAGACTAATTACTTATTGTAAGTAGTGAATGATTAATCAAGATTTTTTAATCAAGATTAATACTTAGTGGATAATTAATTATCTGGGTTAATTAATTAATGGATGTTAATCAGGATTTAAATATGTTAATTAATTTAATTTATTTTAAATTAATTAGAGATGGTTGTAATTAATTTAATTCATTTTAAATTAATTATAATTGTTGGTTAATAAATCATTGCTTGTGGATGTTATCGATTGAATGGTTGTGATCTCAGTAATGAGATTAGTTGTATCTGTTGATATGGATGATTGGTTTATGTATGATGGTTTGTGATGGATTATTTGGTTGAATGATTATCTTTTTATGGATGATACAGATTAGCTATTTATGATATGAATGTGCTTATCTATTGCGATATGTAGTTTATCTATCTGTGTGAATTAGATAACAATGAAATGAGTTAATTACTTAAAACCCTTAAGTACAACTTGGACATTAAGATGGCGTTTGGTTTCGGTGAGACCGGGATCGGGTTTCCATATTTGGATATCCGAAAACCACATCGATTCCAATTAAACGTTAGGTCGTTAATCCAAGTGGAGCAAGTGAAGACTCGAGGTGTAAGGGCTATACGTCAGTATAACTCTGTGGGTGATTCCGTAATGAGTTGACGGAATAGTACTTATAGATTCGAGATGAAGATTTAGAGTGCAAGGGTTATCGTCGTTAACTCTGAGGGTGATTCCAATACGAGTGTAACGAGATAATGCCTTCGGTTTCGTTCGAACCCAGAACAAACTTGTATGGATTGAATGCTTTCAGAACATCGTCAGGTGGACGATGAGCATTTTAAGATTGATATGTCCTATAAAGGTAATCGTAGCCTCAAGCCTCATCAACCGGGAATGGCTAAAACAGGGGAGGTGCAGCAAAGCTTCGTGGGTAGCTCCCACTGGAGAGCAAGATTTACTCCTGTCTAGAGGTCCCTTTATATTTCGGCTGTGTGGCAGTTGGTGTCGACCAATCTGCGGGGTGGTCTTGTTCGGAACTGTTCAGTAAGGAACGGGTCCGGCTTTGTGTTGCAGGGGAGTGGGAGTACTCCTCGGTACGATGATCTAGGCCACGTACTGTGACGGGTGGTACCCCAGAAGCCCTGCCATTGATGGAATCCATAATCCAATAAGTGCCTGTACGGTTTTGATTGTGCCCAACTATGTTGGAACGTGAAATGTAAGCATTCCAGCTATTTCTGTATTTTATTTTGAAAACCCCAGACACTATTATAATATCACTGGATTTCCTATCAAATGTTTTGGTTAGCGTAAGGTAAAAACTTTCCCATGTTTATGTGTGGGAAGTCTTACGTGATACCTTTTGTTTTCAAAGGATTTTCTAAAGTTAAGCAACTTTTATCCCTGTTTACTCACACCAGACCTCTGTCTGACCTGAGTGTTTATTTTCTGTTTTATTAAACTCTTGGGTACTCATATTATGTATGAGTAGTCAAGTGTTTCAGGATTGCTTTGACAAGTTCTGGAGAAGATAATGGAGCAGGAGGCTTCAGCGTGTAGATATATTTAGTGGTTCCGCTGTGTTTGAGTTGTATCTATTTTCTCTGATATACTTGGATTGTAATCGCTAGACGGATGTTTATAACTGTCTAGTTGTGTTGTATTAGCTGTTTAACTCTGATGTACATGACACTATGTAAAGTATTATGTGATATATTATAATTTATTCGGTTCCGCTGTGAGATTCTGATGTTGTCTGTTCTTTCTTTCCTTTCTTTTCTCTTTTCTATCCCTTTCTTTCTTCTTAACGATGAAACTTCCTGGAGTTTGGAAGTTGGGTCGTTACAACGTGGTATCAGAGCATTAGGTTGAGCGAATACCTAGGCTCTGTAGTGGTGTCCTTCTTGAGACAGCGTATTTGTAATTTTGTATATATATAAATATATATTTGTTTATTTATTTCTACCTATTTGTTGGGTTACCTGTTCAGGTTTTCCAATATAAGTAATAAAAGTAGATAGGGTAGTGGTGTGTGTAACACAACTACCAATGGTTGGAGTTCGAGTGTTTGAAGTTGGAAGTGATCTGCTAGGGCAGTGCTGGGCATCTTGAGTAGTTTTGCAGTTTGGTGTGAAAGATTTCACCAATCTCTGAAGGAAATCTTTTCAAGATTCGGAGTTTATTTTTGGATTGTAAGCTGGATTTCACTCGTGTGAGTGGACTCTCTTGAGTTTGGATTAGTTGGAAGGTATGAAGCCAGTAATAGTATCTTGGTAACCTTAGGAAGGAGTTCTGTCTATATTTGAGTTTGAGACTCAGTTTAGCAGAGTTTGAGCTTGGTTTGGGAGCAAGTTTTCTAAGAGATATCTGTCTATCTGGAAGGCTCTATTGTGAAGAGGTTGGTGTAGCTTTGAGGCTCGATGAACTTTTGGATAAGGAAGTTTTGGCAGTAGTAGCAGAAGTGAGTGGCCTGTTCTTCGGTGGGTCAGAAATCTTTGTGATTCTTCTGTCAGTAAGCCAAGCAGATGGTGGAGCTTGTCCTTTTCTTCTGGAGCTCAGTTGGGGGTGATGTTAGTGGTTAAGAGGTGGACCACTAGTTCTTCTTTTGGGTAGAAGGTTTTGGCTGTTCTATTTGTTGAAGTGAGAACGATTTCTTGGGATCTGAACTGAATGGAATTGCAAAAGTGACTTGCGATGGTTCGAAGGTTCTCTAAGTGATCTTTGTTTGGATTGAAGCATCTCTAGAGGATGTTTGAGTTATCGAAGTGGTATTTTCTGGATGTCTTCGAAGGAGTTAAGATTTGCATCTCCATCGAGAGTTTGAGTTCTGTTTCGACCTGGTTCTTGGAGTTTTACCGGTGGTTCAGCATTGTAGGAGATTCTTTGAGTATGTGATCTGTTTAGGTTGGCAGGATTTATTGGATCCAGTTTTCTGGTTGAATTTTTGTTGTGTGTTGTGACCGAATCAGATAGGTCACTAAGATTTTATGGAATTTGATGAACAGTGTTTCCGGGATAAATTGATCAAATTTGTACTTGTGTTCATCAACAGCATTCTCGAATCAAAATTGCGCAGTGGAAGCATGGTGGCAGCTATTCCAGAATTGAAGAAGCACCCGATTTTTTTTGGGAATTTGAGTTTTGTCTTGAATCGGAGGATTTCTACAAGAAATTTATTTTGGATCTGGAGACTTGATTGTTTTGTATCTGTTTGTTTCCAGATAGAGTAGTTTGTTTGAAGTTTTCTGATGTTTGTCTAATTGAGTTTGTGTGGTGGATTTTGTTTGATCTAGAAGGTTGGAGGCAGCTCAGGATCGATATGAGAGATTTGGGAGCTGATCAGGACTTGTTTCGTTCGAACCCGGAACGAACTTGTATGGATTGAATGCTTTCAGAACATCGTCAGGTGGACGATGAGCATTCTAAGTTTGATATGTCCTATAAAGGTAATCGTAGCCTCAAGCCTCATCAACCGGGAATGGCTAAAACAGGGGAGGTGCAGCAAAGCTTCGTGGGTAGCTCCCACTGGAGAGCAAGATTTACTCCTGTCTAGAGTTCCCTTTATATTTCGGCTGTGTGGCAGTTGGTGACGACCAATCTGCGGGGTGGTCTTGTTCGGAACTGTTCAGTAAGGAACGGGTCCGGCTTTGTGTTGCAGGGGAGTGGGAGTACTCCTTGGTACGGTGATCTAGGCCACGTACTGCGACAGTCGGTACCCCAGTAGCCCTGCCATTGATGGAATCCATAATCCAATAAGTGCATGTACGGTTTTGATTGTGCCCAACTATATTGGAACGTGAGATGTAAGCATTCCAGCTATTTCTGTATTTTATTTTGAAAACCCCAGACACTATTATAATATCACTGGATTTCCTATCAAATGTTTTGGTTAGCGTAAGGTAAAAACTTTCCCATGTTTATGTGTGGGAAGTCTTACGTGATACCTTTTGTTTTCAAAGGATTTTCTAAAGTTAAGCAACTTTTATCCCTGTTTACTCACACCAGACCCCTGTCTGACCTGAGTGTTTATTTTCTATTTTATTAAACTCTTGGGTACTCATATTATGTATGAGTAGTCAAGTGTTTCAGGATTGCTTTGTCAAGTTCCGGAGAAGATAATGGAGCAGGAGGCTTTAGCGTGTAGATATATTTAGTGGTTCCGTTGTGTTTGAGTTGTATCTATTTTCTCTGATATACTTGGATTGTAATCGCTAGACGGATGTTTATAACTGTCTAGTTGTGTTTTATTAGCTGTTTAACTCTGATGTATATGATACTATGTAAAGTATTATGTGATATTTTATAATTTATTCGATTCCGCTGTAAGATTCTGATGTTGTCTGTTCTTTCTTTCCTTTCTTTTCTCTTTTCTATCCCTTTCTTTCTTCTTAACAATGAAACTTCCTGGAGTTTGGAAGTTGGGTCGTTACAAAAATTAACAGTATAAGCTTAAGATAAGTAAAAATTTCAACTTTCCTGATTCATGAATTCCGAAACATAAATTGAATTCTTATTCGAAAACATGATTTTTAAAGCTGAAATCTCAATTTTTAGAGAAGGATCGAATGAGCGGTTCGAATATGTTCTGTGTTTGTGTTCAGAGGGAATTCAGATGATCTAGGGGATCGGAGATGGCGTGGTCTTCACTGATGGTAGTAGAGTGATACGGGAGTTTGGGAAAATTGTCAGATATGCGAATTGATCATCGTGGAAGCGGCGGTGGAGAATTGTGGCCTGTAAACCTAGTTTTGGTATGTTCTTAAATTTTGATCGGCATTTCTTCACTGGTTGATCGAGTTCAACATAATCCAAGGGAATGATAGTTAGGGCATGGACGGAGTCATGGCCGGAGGTGAAGGCATTCCGGTGGTCGGAGGTGCGAGAACGAAGAGGTTCTAGGTTAGGGTGTTTGTTCCAGTTTTTGGGTTCGACCGTTCGATTTTGATTCGATCGAATAATGAAGTTCTAATGATCGTGGTGGTGCGTGAGGGTGTTCACTGGCGTGTTGATGATATTGGGGTTGACCGGTGAGGGTCAGAGCTACCGTGCATGTGCACGGTGCTCTTGGTTTCTGATGATCTGAGTTTTGTTTAGCTTGTATGTAGAATGGATTTTTATTCGAGTTTTACTCGAAGTTGATTAAGGAATAGATCGAAGCACTGGGGTAATTGACTCGAAGTCAATTAGTCTGGCTCGAGTTATTTAGATTACAGATTTTAAAGAAAACCTGACAGTGTCTAGATTTTGAATTTAAACTAAATTTAAATATGAAAAGCAGGTTTTTAGTCTAAGTTTGAAGCAGATTAAAGTATGGATTCAAAAGGAATTTGAATCCTAGTTTTTTTAAAATGATTTGTTTTAAAGAAAAATGAATAAATGAAATGTTTTAACAACTTAAAATTTGTTAAAGCATATTTCATATAAGGTTTGAATTTAAAAATAAACTGTGTTTTAAAAAAATTCTGTTAAATTTATTGTATAATACAAAGTATTATTTTAACATGTAATAAAAAAGGTTTTTGAATTAGTTTTTTTAAAAATTGTATTCATTTTAAATCTTAAAATTTAAATGGAATTTGAAAGTAGGTGGATTAATTAGAGTTTAAGCTAATTAATTAGAGGAATCAATTACTCAAGATAGTTAGTTAAATTAATGTGATTAGTTTAAGTTGATTAATTGGTTTAATCAATTTAAATAATCATTGGATGAGGGGTAAATAAAATTGCTTAGTGTAATTTATAAAGTAAATTATTTAGTGAAGTAATTAGTGAATAATTGCAAGATGTAATTAATTGGAGATTTGAAAATAGTTTGTGTTTAATTAGCTTGTGTAATTAATATGAAGGATAATTACTTAGTAAAAGTAATTAATAAACTTACTTAGTGTGATTAATTTAAAAATTGATCAATAATGTTTATTTTTAGATAATTAAGTGAAAAAATAATAATTAGGGGTAATTAATTACTGAGTGGGATTAAAGGGGGATTAAATAATTAATTTAAGATTACTTATTAATTAATTAAGAAGAAATTAAGGGATCATTAATTAATGATGTAATTAAGGGATGATTAATTAAAATTTATTAATCTATAATAAGTGATTATGAGGTAATTAATTAGTGCAATTAATTTAGGATTAACGTAATTAATTATAAGTTAATTAATTAATGAGAGTAATTAAAGGTTAATTACTGTAAGGTTTAAGGATAATTAATTTGTGAAATTAATTGAAGGATAATTACTTAGTGTAATTAAAGATAACTATTCAAGGAGATTAATTAAGATGGATATTTGAAGAATGATTGAAAATAAAGGTTGAAATTAATTAATGGGTGATTAAACAAACTTAGGTGATTAATCCTTTAGTAATTGAATTAATTTAAGTCAATTAAATCAATTATAACAGGGATTAACATTGGTTGCTTATGAAAGATTGTTTGAGTAGAATATCTGAATTCATTGATATCTATTGGATGATATGATGTAATATTCTATGATAAGTAATGTTTTGTGATATGATATGTTTGGGTGGACATTTATAATATGGTTATTTAATGATGATGAATTTCTGGTAGAAAAATGGCATCTTGTATTTAAAGTTGTATTGTGTCTCACTTGAATAACTTGGGTTAAGATGATATTGAATTCGAAGAGACTGGAGTCTGGTGTTAGTAAATATCCGAAACCACTTCGATTCTTATAGATGGATATATAAAATCAATAGACTGAAATGGAATGATTTAAGTAAATTGGGCCACTTAATCTAAGTTTGGGTACTTAGAAATAGATGTATGAAATAAGTGATGTCTATAACGAATTGTGAATTTGTAAATTGTTACGAGTTACCCTGGGCTTTAAATAAGTTCTATGGATTGAAATTTCATGTTAGATGAGTTTACTCACACTGGTTTCTAGCCTGACCCGGGTGTTACTTTGATGTAATGCTCGGGTCAGACCGAGTATTACAGATTTTCAGGTAAGGACGTTCTAGAGCTCAGGAGATGAGCTGGATGGCTGGAACGTATGGAGTGTTTACCGCTGTGATATATTATTGTATAATTAGGACATGTTGTTTAAAACTGTCCAGTGATTAGTAATGGTTGTAACTCTGATGTATAAATATAAGTGTATTGATACAGTTCTTCTTTTGTAAACTGTTATTATGTGATATTATATTTTGATCCGCTACGAACGTGAGGTTTATGTGACTTGTTCCTGTTTCTTCTTCTTTCTTTTCTTTTCCTTTTCTAACTATATCGAATTTTCGAGATCGAAATTTCTGGGTCGTTACATTTGGTATCAAAGTAGAAGGTTAAGCAAGAACCTTGGCTCTGGTGGGATTACTCATTATGGATAGGGTAAGTGGTACCCTAGGATGAGTTGAGCGTGTGTGTGTGTGTATGTGTGTGTGTGTGTATAAGAGAGTGTACTTGTTATTTTCTTATATAAAGGTTTTTAAATGATTTTAAAGGTAAATGATTTTATATAAGATTATATTTTGATATATAAAGCAATATTTCTTTCTAATAAATGTAAAGGTAAATGGGTTGTTAAATCGTTAGAACTAAATAAAATAATGAGAATTAAATAGTAATAGAAATAAACTGAAATTGAATAAAGATAAGTCTGAAATGAATTCAAACTGAAATTAAAATCTTGAAGTTGAGGAAGAGTTTCAAAATAAGAGGAATCGGGATTGGTTTTAAACCGGAGGAATTGAATGGTTATTGTGTTTAATAATAGGATGATTGTTTTCCAATGAATAATAAAATGTTTTAAGGAAGTAACCATTTAAAGAGAATAACTTGTAAATTAGAAAGGATGTAAATTAAAGTGGGTTTCAAATTGTGAAGTTCTGTATTCTAAATTTAAACATTTGAATTGGTTTGAAAATGTTAAAGGAAATAATATTATCCAAGCTATTTTGAATATGATCTTATTTTAAAATAAGAGATGTTATTTAATATATTCGAATGAAAAGGTCCTATTTCAAACAAGGATTGTTTGAAATTTTAAAGGGATTTGTTTGAATTTAAAACCAAGGGTGGTTTAAAATTTTAAAGTAACCAAGTGTGTAAAGGAAATAAACTCTAAGGTTGAGTTTTAAATTTTCCTTGGAATATGATGCAAAACACAAAGTGAAGTAGGTTTTAAAAATAAGTGGGAAGATAATTTATGAGAAGTTTTAAAATTTGAAATGGAAGTTCAAATTGGGTAAGGTTGACTGGATTAAGTGAATTGAGTTTAACTTGGGGAAAAGTTAAATAAGTTGGAATGATCAACCTGATTTAAAATTTTGAAGATGAAATTAAGATTTAACTTGGGAAGTTAAATGGTTGATTGGAATTGAGAGTTTGAGTTATCTCAAATTGGGTTTGAGATCCAAAAATTTGAAATGGATGGATGTTTTAAAATAATTAGATGATATTACCCTATTGTTATTAATAATCTTTAAACTGTGAATTGGATTTGTTTAAAGAAATGGGGTGTGGTAATATATCCATTATTAAGGTAAAGTGGAATCATTTTGGACTTAAGATTTCAATGTTTAAGGTAAAACTTCAAAGGTTTGGTTTCAAAATTGAAATTTGATGATAAATTGAATTTCAAAGATTTAGTTGTTTAGAAAGATTCGAATTATTATTTGAACTTTGAAATGAAATTTGGATTCAGAATTAAATGGTTTAAGATATATGTTGATTTGATTTGATTTAAAGGATTAAATCAAGATTTAAAAATTTAACTCGAATTTATATAATTCGGGATGGTTTAAATTTGGAATTTGAATTGAATTAGTTCAAATTGAATTGATTTGAATTTAGGATAGAAATTGAGGATTAATTCAAATTGAATTGGGGATAAATTAATTTCAATGGAAATTGAAGTTATTTAAATTAGAATTGAGTCAATTTAAATGGAAATGGAAATTTAAATTGAATTGAATGGAAATGGAGGTTGAGAATTGAATAGTTTGACTCTGGAATATTTTCAAAATGAATTGTTTTAATATAAATCTATTTTTCTAAATTATTTACTATACAACTTTTCTTTTTTAAAAAAAACTAAGACTATCTTATATGTGTTTTACAACTATTTTTGGAACTATTTTTCAACTGTTTTACAAATTAATTACTATTTTACAACTATTTTGCAATTATTTAAAATTTCTATAATTATTTATCTATTTTCCAACTATTTAACAATTTCTTAACTATTTTGCAGCTATTTTACAAACTAATAATTATTTTTCAATTACTTATATATTTTTAACTTTTCAAGCTATTTTCTAAATTTAAACTGGACAGAGTTTAAACTATTTATGATTGAATACCCAATTGAGATGAGAATAGAGGTGATAATCCAAATGGATTGAAGCAATTGTGAATAAGCGAATGAAAATCAAAGTGAATGTGAATAGAAAGGATTGATTTGGTTAATAATCAATAAAGATAAATACGTAGTATGTACCTATATTATTCTATTCGCATAATGATTTGATCCAGATTCGAGCACAGAATTTCGAGATAATTATATCGATCCGAATTGGGATTTTTCACTCGATTTTCGACGGCGAACCTGGATATGGATTGTTGATTGGTTCTGGATATTCTCTATCATAGCTATAGCAATTCAAGGAGAATGACGGTTTCTGATCAAGAAACCAGATCTGTGTCCGCACAAGTGAAATTGTGTGATCGAGTGAGCGATCCGATTGGTATAGCGTACGGACGATATGTGTACATCGTACGGATTTGAATGAAAATGATATTTAAAAGAGTAATCAAATTTGAATGTTTGATTTGGAATAAACAAAGTTATATGTCTTTGTTATATGAGATAAATCTTCCCTTGTTGAATCTTTTGCCAGAAGGAAATGATTTTTGAAATTGTTTGAAGTATTAAAAGGGTTTTATACAAGTTTAAAATGATCCAAATTTTTTTCAAAATTATATATATATATATATATATATATATATATATATATAAAGGATCCTATGAGAATGATTTTGGAGGAAAGGTTTTTGAAACTTTTGGATTTGGAAAGGCTTTTGATTTTTGGGTAAAATCAATATTGGATTTGAAAGCCTAGTTGAGAATTATCGATTTTGGGATAATCGATTTTGTGTAAAGGAGCTTTGCATGAGATCATACTAGGTGTATGATTTGAAAGATACTATATATGTATAGTATAAAGTGCTTTGATGATAGCTCTGGGGAAAAGGCGCTCCCTTAAAATGAACTTCTCAGGAGTGCCACCGGGTGGTGCTGCCTTGAGCCCCAAGGGGGGGTTCTAAAGTTGATCCTGTGAGGAGTCCGGACAAGACTAGTTCCTGAGGATTGGGAGTAGTGTGTACCGTAGCGAAAGTCGTGTGTGCCGCTGAAACCAACAGTCTACGTTTGATTTTATATCAGTAGACTACAACCGATGGTAACATAGCGAAAGTCGTGTGTGCCGTTGAGAGCCAACAGTCTGCGTTTGATTTTATATCAGTAGACTGCGACCTGTGTAAGAGTGGAGAAGTTTCATTTTGACAGCAAAAATCGTGTGTGCTGCTGAGAGCCAACAGTTACATGGACTTTTGCTACGGTGGCAACGTAACCCTGGAATGTAACTGTGATCTGCTGTGGGTTCCATGGCGTAATCGAGAGGCCGCGGAGAGCCTACAGTTACATGGACTTTTGATGCGATGGCAACATAACCCAGGATGTAACTACGACCATGGATGGGAGTGATGATTTCCAGAGCATTCTCACCAAAGATATTTCCTCTATTTTCAAAATATTTTCTATATGTTCAATAAAATTATTTTTCCAAGTATTTTCACTGGGTGTTGGAAATGGGACTCCTAAGTATTTATAGATTTTCAGTCTTACGCCTGATCAACGTATGACCGAATTTCTATGAGAACGAGGATGGACTTGTTGAGACATCGAGTTATAAAAAGGATTTTTTTTTTGCAGAGTAAGCGGGGTTGAAAACTAGGCCCCTACCAGATTTATTAATAAAAAAGAGGAGAGACTACAACTAAACGAAAAGAAAGACAGACAAAAAAAAAGAAGCAGAAATGGAACTAAGGAATCCATGGTTCAATCTGATGGTCTAAGAATTCATGCTTACTAGTTCTCATACCACTTAATATTTCATGCTTAAGGACTGCCCACAGCACAAGCACACTCCTGCAATTTCCTTCAAACACCCTTTTATTCCTTTCACTCCACACAAGTTTCATCAATTTTTTGACTATGAAGAAAAAATATGATCTTCTCGTTTTGTTCCACTTGGTAGCAGTTCTAATCAGAGACCACTGCTGAGAGCTTACAACAGTAACAGTAACATTCCCAAACTTGCTCATCATATCATTCCATATCTCAAGACTAGAGGACATTCAAAGTTTATGTGTTGAGCAGTTTCATTACTGGCATTGCACAAGATACATAAAGTGGGCACATCCATACCATACTCAACAAGCTTCATCCTTGTGAGCAGGGCATTATTCACAACCTTCTAGAAGTGCAAATTATCACTAGTTGGTGAAATTTCATTGCAAGTTGCTCTGAACCAAATGCAACCAGGCATGTTGTCAATACCATGTAGAGATTCATACATACTGCTAATAGAGTGAGGTATGTCATTCCAAAGCACGGTTTCATGCTCTTGAAAGTCAAACTTATTACAAGCATGATGGTTCCAATAGGACCTAACTTTTTGATTGCTGCAATAAGGAAGGCACAACTCGCCATCCACAATATGATCAACAGCTTTGGCATTTAAGCTAACTCCTGATTGAAACTTTTCATGGGAATTGAAAATGCAATCAAGTATGACGCCCTTGCAAATCCATGGGTCATACCAGAAACTCCAAACACTCAAGGCAGAGAGTTTACTTTGGAGAAGAGGCTTAAATAAATCTCTCAAATTCAAAATGCTCCTCCATATCCAGCTGCAAGACTGTGGCACATCCATTTTCCAAAAATTTTAGAACCAATATTATGTGCAAGACACCAACAAACCCAAAGAGAGTCCTTCCTATGCAAGAGAGCGTTGAAGTGAGCACTGTAAGCAGCCCTATTCCAAACAAAAAGGTTGATGATGCCAAGGCCACCTTTGCTATATGGCTTCTCAAAAGCTTTAAATGAACATGGAAAAATCTTCCTAGCATGAATGGAACAAAACCAGAAGAATCAATACATTGTAGTTCTGACCATATTTAAAAGTTTAGTTGGAAGAATGAAGGCCCTTGCCCAGTAGATCATCATTGAATGACAAACAGATTTAATGAGAATGAGCTTGCCAGCTTGTGACAGAAATCTAGTGGACCACCTCCCCATGGTTGAAGTGATTTTTAGATATAAAGGTTGGCAGTCAGATATGGTCACCCTAGATGAACATAGAGGCAAACCAAGGTACATCATGCCATGGTGCATGATTTGCATCCCAGCTGATGAGGATAGAACTTGTCTTTGATCAGGCGATACTCCAGAAAATAATATGCTCGACTTTTGAGCATTTAACTCAAGACCAGTCATCAAAAAGAAGCTATGAAGGGCACGTCTTATGGTTTCAAGAGACTGATGGTTGGGCTTGGTGAATAACATGATGTCATCAGCGAAGAGAAGAGATGTTAACTGGGTGTCTTTGCACTTGGAATGGTAAAGGATTTGCCTGGTCAGGTACAGAGGTCTAATGAAGCATGTAAAGACTTCCATACCAATATGAACACATAGGAAGAGAGTGGGTCTCCCTATATAATCCCTTGCTTGGAGACAAAAAAACCAAAGTTAGCTCCATTCAAAATCAGAGAGAAAGATGGTGTGGAGATGCATTCATAGATCCATGCTACAAACACTTTTGGGAACCGCATAAGTGACATAACTCTGACCATCGCTGTCCACTGCAGGCTATCATACGCTTTCTTGAGATCAAGCTTGAGCATGGCTCCTTGAGTGGCTTAGCACTGCCATAACCTTTTAGAAGCTCATGAGCAAGCATGACATTGTCCATGATGTTCCTATTAGGCAAAAATGCAACTTGATTCTTTGAGATGATTCTCACAAGGAAAGCAACAAGGCGCTTTGCAATGATCTTTGAAATACACTTGTAAATTACGTTGCAACAGGAAATAGGTCTGAAGGAAGACACAGAAGAAGGTTGCAAGCATTTGGGAATTAAAATAAGATTCGTAGCATTGACAGACTTAAGAAGCTTGAATTTGTCAAAAAAGTTGTGGACAGCCTTGCAGAAATTCCCACCTACAATATTCCAAGAAGATATGAAAAAATGTACGTTGAAACCATCATGACCACCACTCGAGTTCTTGTTCATAGAATAGAGAGTATTCTTTATTTCAAGGTCAGTCACTTTTTCCACAAGCCTAGCAGCTTCATCCCCACTCACTTGAGGCAAGGCAATAGACGAAAGTTCATCCAAATTAGGAATAAAGTTTTTATCATTCCCCAACAGACCATAAAAATGCTTATGAAAGGCTTTGATCACAGACTCAGGATTGGTTTGCAGGTTCCCTTCATCATCATTTATCGAGAATATATTACTATTTGATTGCTTTGCTTTGAGGGAAGCATGGAAATAACTAGTGTTCCTATCTCCATCCGAAGCCCATTTAATGCTTGACTATAAATTTTTCATATCATTTTCAATATCCAAAGCATGACTAAGCTCATGAAAAAGATCAGCTTCCTTGGTAGCATACTCAGCAGAATCTGGATGAGCCATCATCATTTCTTGAGCAACTCTGTGATGTTCCTTGAGATTGGTAGATTTGAGGTTGCCATTACCAAACTTATGTTTAGCCCAATTTCTTAATGCTTCCTTAATTGCCCTTAGTTTCGTGCAAAAAATATACATTGGGTTTCCAAAGAAATGATTAGCCCAGACAGTTGTAATTATAGAAATAAATTCAGGATCATGGGTCCATGAATTATAAAATTTAAATCCTCTTTTAACATCATGGTGCTTCCTTCCAGAGGATATGATCAGAGGAGAGTGGTCAGAAAGGATAGAAGGAGGAAGAAAGGTGGTTAGGTCAGGCCAGGTAGTTAAGGCTTTGAAATTAGAGAATGAGTGATCAATGTTTGTAAAAGTTCTAACACCACTTCTGGAACGATTGTTCCAAGAAAAAATGGCACCTTCCCTATGAATTGGAATGAGAGTAGAATCATATACAGCTGATTTTAAGGGAAAAATATCTTTTTGCATGAGAGGACGACCACCTTGCTTGTCAGACAAGGCAAGACAGCAGTTGAAATCGCCAACTACTATCCACGGGTGAGATTCCTGCCTTAGAGCAGGTAAGAAGTTGAGGAGATATTGTCTTGTGGCTAGAGAGTTTGAGGCATATACAAAGGAAATATAAAAGGAAGTAGGGGGATGATGATACTTGGCATGAAAATGCATAATTTGGGCAGTGGAGTGTATTAGGTCAAGAGATAGGACAGATGGGTTATGAAGAATCATGATGCGACCATAGTTAGCTTCGAGAAGGTTATGTGTCAAAGACCAGGATGGGTTGACATAATTAGCAGCTGAAATTGTAAGGGGAAGGTTAAGTTTTGTTTCAAGAATTGCAAAAATCGACAATTGATGCGAGGTGATTAATTGTTTGACGTGGTCCAACTTCACAAAGTTATGACAGCCTCTAATATTCCATGTTCCAATACTGTGCAGCATTATTATACTAGTGATTGATGAGAAAGTTCTCTCATGCTCCTTGTAACAGGAGATTCAGATCTGGATGAGACAAGATTCTGCTTCAATAGTTTTCTTTTGATCCTATAGCTGGCATTAGAGCAAGTAGCACTATCAATTTCGACATCTTCATTTGCAGTCAAGGGAGGAGATTTCCAACCTGGAATTGATCCAGTGAAAACATATGGTTGGCTTGAAGTGGTTAGTTTTGTATTCAAAGATGGTGAAAGGTGTGGTTTTGGAAGAGGTTGAGAAGAAGAATACATTGAGATTACCATTTCAGTTTTGGAAAGGTGTGGTGAAAGGATTTTTATTTTATAATATAAAATAGATTTTAAGTATTTTAAAAACGATCAAAGAAAATTTATATGATTTTAAGCATTCTAATAAATTTTGGCTTCGCTCCTTTTCGAGGATGAAAAGATTCAAAGGGGGGAATGACCCAAAATTTTTGGGCAAAATTTTTTAATAATCTACACTAAATTTAAATTGACTTGATAATTTATGTTAATAAAGATTGAATTGATTTAATAATCTTCTTTTAATAAATATTTAATCGATAAATTTTATCTTTAAAAAAAAGGAAGTTAATAAATTGTTTTCTATTTATAATGTATTTATTTGTCTACATTATAAATAGATAATCTTTGGTTTGAATTTGATTAATAAATAAATCTTATTTTCAAATTCTATTATACATCTTGGTAATTTGGAAATTTTGATTTGAATTTAATATAAAGTTTTTCAAAGATATTAATAAATAACTATATAGTTTTAAAATACTTAAGATAAATGTTCATAAGGTTTTTTTTATTTTCATTTTAAATATCTTTTGATAAATATGATTTGAAATATGATAATAAGATAATCTCTTTTATAAATTGTTATTTTAACCAATATTAATAATTTATTGTTCATATATATAAATATATATGGATTTTAATATAAATGAAATTTGTTATTTTCAAAATTTAATATGCAGTTATATATATACATATATAACTTGGTTTTTTTAAAGTTGGACTTTTGAATATGATTTGAATTTGAATTTAATTTTGAAATTCAAAAAGGTAGATATTTAAAATGTTTGGATTTTAAAACATATATATATATATGCTTTTCATCTTAAAGGAAATTGATATGCAACTAAATAAGTATTGTAAATTTATAAATTAAGTTAAAAAGCTTTTATTAACATTTAAAATAAAAAGAGAAAATAGTTAATGGGCAAGTGTAATTACCTTAAGTAATCTAATAACACGTGGTAAGTAATGAATAAAGCAAGATGACAAATGTTAATGCGTTAAGACAAGCGTCCTATTTGATCTTCATTTTTCTTTTAATGAAAATCAAAAAAATTCACTTATGAAAACACATTTTCTTCTCATCCTCATTTTTTCCAATTCTTTTTCAAAGCTTAAAAAAAAGAAACTTCCGCTGCAAAAATCTTTTAATAAAACACAAATCAGTAATCAAAACATCTTCCTCAAACTAAAAATGTAAATCACCTCCAAAATCAATTCAAAGTCTGCAAATTTCCTCAAAATCTCAATCAGTAATTCCCTCCTCAAACCAGAAACAAGATCTATAATTCATTTTCTGGGGTCAAAAACAAGATGTAAATCAACTCCTCAAAAACAGATAGAAAACCAAAACATTTCAGTTTCGATAACAAGTTTCCTCAGCATTCAAGTCCAAAGTTTGAAAGGAAATGGCAATACAAGTTTCTAATTTTAAAGACAATTCAAGCTTTCATAATTTAATTGCTCTGTTCTTCATCCTAAAACAGGTGAGTAATTCTTTATAAAAAAATAAACTAAGTAAATATGATTGCATGTTAACTTCTAAGGTAATTTTGTTTGTGTGAATATGTAGATGTTCTGTGTGTATATGGATGTATTCAGTTGTGTGTGCATGTTGTTGTACTTCTCTGTTTTGAATTCCAGGCTTCAGTTTTGATTCAAAATCATTTTCCTTTAATCCAATCTTTGTTTGGATTCAAGTTTAAAATAAAACTTATTTGTTTTGTCATAGAGAAGGGTTGTAAATTTGTTTAAGTCAAATTTAAATTGAAATATCACTGGAAATCCAAATTAACAATATAAGCTTAAGATAAGTAAAAATTTCAACTTTCCTGATTCATGAATTCCGAAACATAAATCGAATCCTTATTCGAAAACATGATTTTTAAAACTGAAATCTCAATTTTTAGCGAAGGATCGAACGAGCAATTCGAATATGTTCTGTGTTTGTGTTCAGAGGGAATTCTGATGATCTAGGGGATCGGAGATGGCGTGGTCTTCACCGATGGTAGTAGAGTGATAGGGGAGTTTGGGAAAATTGTCAGATATGCGAATTGATCATCGTGGAAGCGGCGGTGGAGGATTGTGGCCTGTAAACCTAGTTTTGGTATGTTCTTAAATTTTGATCGGCATTTCTTCACTGGTTGATCGAGTTCAACATAATCCAAAGGAATGATAGCTAGGGCATGGACGGAGTCATGGCCGGAGGTGAAGGCATTCCGGTGGTCGAAGGCGCGAGAATGAAGAGGTTCCAAGTAGGGCGTTTGTTCCAGTTTTTGGGTTCGACCGTTCGATTTTGATTCCGATCGAATAATGAAGTTCTGATGATCGTGGTGGTGTACGAGGGTGTTTACTGACGTGTTGAAGATATTGGGGTTAACCGGTGAGGGTCAGAGTCACCGTGCATGTCCACGGTACTCTTGGTTTCTGATGATCTGAGTTTTGTTTAGCTTGGTTGTAGAATGGATTTGTATTCGAGTTTTACTCGAAGTTGATTAAGGAATAGATCGAAGCACTGGGGTAATTGAATCGAAGTCAATTTAGTCTGGCTCGAGTTATTTAGATTACAGGTTTTAAAGAAAACCTGACAATGTTTAGATTTTGAATTTAAACTAAATTTAAATATGAAAAGCAGGTTTCTAGTCTAAGTTTGAAGCAGAATTAAAGTATGGATTAAAAAGGAATTTGAATCCTAGTTTTTTTAAAAATAAATTGTTTTAAAGAAAAATGAATAAATGAAATGTTTTTACAACTTAAAATTTGTTAAAGCATATTTCATATATGGTTTGAATTTAAAAATAAACTGTGTTTTAAAAAATTTCTGTTAAATTTATTGTATAATACAAAGTATTATTTTAACATGTAATACAAAAGGTTTTTGAATTAGTTTTTTTTAATTGTATTCATTTTAAATCTTAAAATTTAAATGGAATTTGAAAGTAGGTGGATTAATTAGAGTTTAAGCTAATTAATTAGAGGAATCAATTACTCAAGATAGTTAGTTAAATTAATGTGATAAGTTTAAGTTGATTAATTGGTTTAATCAATTTAAATAATCATTGGATGAGGGGTAAATAAAATTACTTAGTGTAATTTATAAAGTAAATTATTTAGTGAAGTAATTAGTGAATAATTACTGGATGTAATTAATTGGAGATTTGAAAATAGTTTGTGTTTAATTAGCCTGTGTAATTAATATGAAGGATAATTGCTTAGTAAAAGTAATTAATAAAATTACTTAATGTAATTAATTTAAAAATTGATTAATAATGTTTTTTAGATAATTAAGTGAAAAAAAATTAATTAGGGGTAATTAATTACTGAGTGGGATCAATCAAGGGGGATTAAATAATTAATTAAAGATTAATTATTAATTAATTAAGAAGAAATTAAGGGATCATTAATTAATGATGTAATTAAGGGATGATTAATTAAAATTTATTAATCTATAATAAGTGATTATGAGGTAATTAATTAGTGTAATTAATTTAGGATTAACGTAATTAATTATAAGTTAATTAATTAATGAGAGTAATTAAAGGTTAATTACTGTAAGGGTTAAGGATAATTAATTTGTGAAATTAATTGAAGGATAATTATTCTATGTAATTAAAGATAACTATTCAAGGAGATTAATTAAGATGGATATTTGAAGAATGATTGGAAATAAAGGTTGAAATTACTTAATGGGTGATTAAACAAAGTTAGGTGATTAATCCTTTTGTAATTGATTTAATTTAAGTCAATTAAATCAATTATAATAGGGATTAACATTGGTTGCTTATGAATGATTGTTTGAGTAGAATATCTGAATTCATTGATATCTATTGGATGATATGCTGTAATATTCTATGATAAGTAATGTTTTGTGATATGATATGTTTGGGTGGACATTTATAATATGGTTATTTAATGATGATGAATTTCTAGTAAAAAAATGACATCTTGTATTTAAAGTTGTATTGTGTCTCACTTGAATAACTTGGGTTAAGATGATATTGAATTCGAAGAGACTGGAGCCGGGTGTTAGTAAATATCCGAAACCACTTCGATTCTTGTAGATGGATATGTAAAATCAATAGACTGAAATAGAATGATTTAAGTAAATTAGGCCACTTAATCTAAGTTTGGGTACTTAGAAATAGATGTATGAAATAAGTGATGTCAATAACGAATTGTGAATTTGTAAATTGTTACGAGTTACCCCTGGCTTTAAATAAGTTATATGGATTGAAATTTCGTGTTAGATGAGTTTACTTACGCTGGTTTCCAGCCTAACCCGGGTGTTACTTTGATGTAATGCTCAGGTCAGACCGAGTATTAAAGATTTTCAGGTAAGGACGTTCTGGAGCTCAGGAGACGAGCTGGATGGCTGGAACGTATGGAGTGTTTACCACTGTGATATATTATTGTATAATTTGGACATGTTGTTTAAAACTGTCCAGTGATTAGTAATGGTTGTAACTCTGATGTATAAATATAAGTGTACTGATATAGTTCTTCTTTTGTAAACTGTTATTATGTGATATTATATTTTGATCCGCTGTGAATGTGAGGTTTCTGTGACTTTTTCCTGTTTCTTCTTCTTTCTTTTCTTTTCCTTTTCTAACTATTTGGAATTTTCGGGATCGAAATTTCTGAGTCGTTACAAAGAACCTTTTTGTTTCTTTGATCTAGCCAATGCTAAAGCATCTTCTACCTTGGAAGCAATAGACGATGACAAGGCTTTGGGTGGAATAGATTCTTAATGACTTTAGAAGAAGAAGGCAAATCAATGGGACCCTTGTCATATGATAAAGCAATTGTGCCGGCTAAAGGAACTTTAGGAAGATCTATTCATAAAATAAGAAGTCTTAGAGAATTTCATCTATTCTCATATAATGAAAGGAAAAGGTAAGAGACGAGACCTCGAGAGTATCAGGGACTGTCAACAGTTGAGTGCCGTATCGGAGAATTCATAGAGAAAACTCAAATTTGATTGCGATAAGGATCGGAGGGGGGTAAATTTTCTTTTCCTTCATCATAGAAGGTTTACTTAGAACACGATGATAAGGTTGAATCAGAGAGTACTTTCTTAGTTTCTCTTAGTAAGGAGTCTCAGTTGACTCCTAGAAAACTCCAAGGCATTGCTAAAGCGGTTAACCATAGCCCAAAATTTTGGATTTTTGTTCATTGACTCGGCGGCTAACAATTGTCATCAAAGGCAACTCAGTAAAAATAAAAAAGACGAATATAATCAACAGTTTAGAAAATATAATTAGACATAAAGTAATTTACTAGGAAAAGAAAAATATTCCAGCAATACCTGGATAATAACATCTAACGAAGAAAAATTGACGGCTCCGGTCTTTAGGTCATTTAATGAAACCAGAACCACCCCACTACCGACTGAGGTAAGATAATAAATGGAACCTTCAGGTTGTTGCTTCATCTATTGAAGTGTGACCAGAGAGCATTGGGTAGATGGAAATAGATTTTCAACAAAAGTACTCTAAATAAAATAAATGGAGAGTTGACATAGCTATAGGAGTTGGGATTCAGCTGGAGAGGAGCAATTTTGTGATAGGAAGGTTGTTGTACATTATTGGGATGAAGGATAGGTAGCAGGAATGGTAGATATAAAGAGGGGTGGAAGAAAAAAACCTTCTGGCGGAGAGTTTGTTCTATTATCTAGGCCCGAAGCCCTAGCCTTGATCTTTGCTACGCTACAATGACGTAGAACAGAATCAACTTCCTCTTAAGTTGTGAAATAGAATTGGTGAGAAGTGTTGATCTTTTCCTCGGAAGAATCTTTAACTCTGGTACATTTGGGAGATTTGGTTGATCCTTTGGGAGCCTGTTTTTTACCTTTGGCCAAGATACCTATAATGATTAGATTTCAAGTATGAGATTAGGCTTTATTGATAAGGAAAGAGCACTATATATAAAACTTTCAAAGAGATAATTTTTAAATTATAAAGTGGAATAAAGTAAACATTAGACCCTAAGGTATGAAATTAATGGTACTTGAGCAATAAGGTATTATGCACTATTAATATTAGAGAAATTGATTTTCCAAAATGTAGACACATAGAATGATAAATGACTATGGATTGATAGAAGTAAATTTTGAACCACTATACATTTAAGTTAAGTAACCGTGTGGAAACAATATTGAACTAAGAAGTATAACTATAAAATGCAGTCATCGCATGGAAACATAAAGTTAGAATTTGATGGATC
This sequence comes from Allium cepa, assembly GCA_030765085.1. NCBI lineage: Eukaryota > Viridiplantae > Streptophyta > Magnoliopsida > Asparagales > Amaryllidaceae > Allium > Allium cepa. The sequence continues at coordinate 276,788,793 of CM060928.1, forward strand.
ATCATAAATCAATGAGATTAATTCTCAAATGTAAAGTCATAAAGTAAAAGCTTCCGTAAGAATGTTTACCAGTTGAAAGTTAGATATTGTAAGAACATTAGTAATATATAGGTACTTTGTGTGTTGAATTTAGGCATGACTTCTGTGTGTATGGTTTGTATGAAAAATGTAAACAATAATTTCACATGAGAATGAAAACTTGGGTTCCATGGTTAAAGAAGGAAGAAGAACTTTCATGCATCAAACTTAAACGTAGCTTTTGCATGTTGATTTTGAAACAAGGGCTTTCACGTATTAAAGCCCAAACAAGGTTTCATGCATAAAGTTTAAAATATGAGCTTTTGTGTCTTAAGCCTAAATATAGCTTTCATGCAATATTTAAAGTAAGAACACTCATATGCTAAACCTAAAACATAGCCCTTATAAGTAAAATATAAAATAGAGCTTTCACAAAACAAATTTAATCATAGCCTTCATATGTAAAGCTTAGAACAGAGCCTCCTCTAATTATGTTTGCACATGGTTTTTATGTGAAGAGTTCAGAACATAAATTTTCGAATGTGAAGCCTAAGCATGGTATTCGTGTGAAAAATTAAAAACATGGCTCTCTGTAACGACCCGCCTTTTTGGACAGTTTAAACCGATGATCAAATACACATGCCGATTCCAAACCATTCAAAAGGGCAGATGGTTATTGGGGTAAATAAGAAAAGAAAAGAAAGAGAAATAAAGGAAATGAAACAACACAGAATCTCGCAGCGGAACGATAAAATATAATAGTCAAATAAACAGTTCATGAAGCTGTTTACTATACTTTGACAATTATTTATACAACATTTATCAGAGTTATACATATACAACAGATCAATTAAAATAATGCAGCAGATAACATGATGCAAGGGTAATAATAGTAATAGTATACCAAATCTTCGTCTTCATCCTCCAGAATAGATCTTCAAAAATCTAAAAAACTCAGGACTAACCCGAGCGTAATGAAAAGACAAAACACTCGAGTCAGGATTAAAATATCCTTATGAAAGTTAAATCAATCGTAAATAAATATGAGTGTAACGGCGTCAGAGATGTTTACGGGGTTTGACATCTCATATCCAGTGTCAACGTGCGTGTAATAACTTAAGAGATGTTATGGGATTTTCCATCTCTTAAGGATCCGTTAAACTATCTACTATGTAGTAATATACACTAAGTAGATAATGCCTATCAGTAATATAAAGTATCAAAATAGCGTTAAGGCGTTACCATAATCCCCCTTAACACATTTTATAATGCCATAGTCTATACAGCACCGTAAGCCCCACCGTAAACTGGTGGTTATCAGAGGGTACCCCATAGGTATAACACAAAACCAAACGTAGTGGTCGCGAATAGGATAATCAGTATGACAAGGTACATGAGGCGATACCAAATAGGATATTAGTAGTTGCGTGATCCGGACTGATGTTGAGCATAGCCAGCAGCTACTCCAACACCGCGAAACAACACTCCCAAATCAAGGGGTGCACCCAAATCGCATCACAAATGTAATAGATATGGTATCGAAGAAGTGTGTCCGCTAGAGGTGGCGAACCTCAATGGCCCGGCGCGGCTTTTGTTTTAGTCATGTCAGGGGTCATCCAATATCGTTCTCTTTCTTCAATCAACGCGTTCACCAAACCATCCACTTCATTCTGGATCAACACTACGTGTATAATAGTTATTAAAGTGGTGTTCGGTATCGACAGAGAGTATGCCCATATCCGATCCCGGTCTCTTTAATAACTACGTATTATTACACCGTTGGCTCTTTTGCATTTCAAATCGATTCATAATTGATATTAAAATATCATATACGCTTAAAAATCAAATCCATTTCAAATATCATTGTATCTATTCAAAATGTAAGATTCTATTTCAAAAATCATTTTTCGTCTCAATATCTCATTTCGATTTCAAAATCATTTCGAATTTCGATTTATGTTACAACTTCATTTAACCCAATTCGTATTTAAATTCAAGATTTAAACATAAACATTTCACCTTATTGACCAGCTTAGAATTTTAGAAAATAGTTTTAAGTAGTTTAAAAGTAGTCTTAAATAATTAAAATACTTAAAATACTTAAAATCTGAAAATGGATTTGAAATAGATAAATTAGTTTAAAATAATTTAAATTGGGTTAAGTAGATTTAAAATAGATTAAAATAGTTTAAGTACTCAAAAATGGTTTATATAGCAGAGTAATTTGGAAAACAAAATAAAACAGCTTCAAAACCAATCCATTTCAATTTATAACTTCCCAATTCAAATCAATTTCAATTTCCATTCTGCCGATTCAATTTCGATTTCAATTCAAATCAATGTCAACTTTGACTTCAAATTTATTCAATTTTATATTCACTTCCAATTAATTCAATTCCAATGTATACCGATTTTTAGCTTGATTTTTCAAAATATCAAACTTTAACACTTAACAAAAATTTCCTTCAATATTCAAATTTAAATCCCACTTACAAATATGATTCAATTTCAAGCTCAATTTCAAATATCATTTTATATCACTTTTACTTAGTAATATTCAAAGCTCGAATTAAGGTTCAATCTTTTAAAACAAATACATTTTCAAAATTCAATCATAACCCAATTTTAAATTCCAAGTCTCAACTTAAATCATTTAACAACTTCTTTTAACCAAAATCTATTTCAACATTCCAAACTCAATTTTTCGATAAATTCGATTTCTATCAATTAGTTTCTATTTATAACTTTTAAATCAAAACATTTAACTAAATTTCGAATCGACGATTTTAAAAATTATTAATTTAGCCAATTCAGTGTCCTTATATAATTTTCTATCCTATGGCCAAGTGATTATTTATTTCAATTTATTGTCAGGGATGAATATATATCACATAAATCAAATCACAGTTTCATATGTATGCATAACAGGATATATAAGCAATTAAACATCCAAACATTCAATATCAACCAATAGCATCCATCGAAATACATCATCAAATAGACAATACAATTCATGGCAATTTCATAGTTATCAATGTCAGGTAATTTAATCGCAATCCAATTTCAATTTCAATTTTAACTGTCAATTTAATTTTCAATGGTTAATTCAAATGACAATCTATATGACAATTAAATTCTATCAAACAACGACACATAAAATTCATATCACTTCATAATATCAGATTTAACTAGCATAAAGATATTCAGTACATTGTGACGTTATAAAACACTCACCTTGATTTCCTGTTGTTCTAGCGTTTTATTTCGAATAAAATTAAACGAGCGTTTAATTTTACCCGAAATTTTCACTAGCTCCAAACGATTCCAATCCAGCTCCATAGCGTAGTGCTCGACGAAACGAAGACAACGCAACCTGTTTCGTCCAAAACGGACCTCGTATGAAAGAGTTATCACATGTTAAACTTTAAACGAATTTATATAAAATTTAAATCACAATTTTTTTTATATGCATAACTTTACATCAGCCGTTCGATCACGCTCTAGGTAAGAGCCTGCACGCGCGCGCATTCTCTTCTCCTCCCCCTTCTTTCGTTCACGAGATGACCCAAACCGTGCTTCCACTTCGAATTTTCGCACTAAAATCGAGCACTTCCACATCGATCTAGTGTTGCCGTTTCGAAGCCCCACTCCATCACGACTTCCGTGCCAAACGCCATGAATTCCGGTCGACCCTAGGCCGTGCAATCGGCCCTCGAACGCGCGCACTTTGCCTTGAGATTCACGTCGATCCACGCCACGAAACCCGATCATAGCCGTTGATTTTGAACAGCATGACGAGCTCTTCATTTCCGTAGTTGGAAGTTTTGAAAATTATCGACTACACGGAGAGATAAGTGATGAAAAGTGAGGGAGTGTTTCAGCCATTCATCTAAAGGAGGCGGCTGCGTTGTTAAAACCCCAGCTATTTTTTTTTTATAAAGGGGCTATTTATAGAAATTTCTCGAACCACTATTTATCCCGGGTTTCCGAACTTCGATTTACGCACGGTGACCGGCTTTTCTAGGGTTTATCCCGCGTTCCGGACACAATGGAGCAGGTTTCAGAAGCTAATTCGATCATCTGTGAGAGTTACAGCGATAAACGATCAATTTAAATTAAATCGATTTAAACTAATTTCTGTGCGTTTTTGCTTGCTTCGGACAAACGGTAAATCCGATTGACACGAAATTTGAAATCTTACAATAATATCACATTACGGATCCGATGAAACTAGTTTTGTAGAAATCCGAGACTGTTTGAAAAATGACTATTTTAACTCGTCAAATTAATATTAAAACAATTTCAACGCGTTTCAAGCTGCCACGGTCAAACGACAACTCCGATTGCTACGAAAATTGAAATCCGATAATAACTAACTATTACGGATCCAATGGAACTAGTTTCGTTCAATTCTGAGACTGTTCAAAAATTGGCTATTTTTCAGTCGATAATTAAATATTAAAATTTTCAATTTTCACAAATTTACTTTTAATTCAATTTTAAAAGTTCTACAACATCATTCTTACTTTAATATGATAAAATATAATTTTACAAATCATTTTTAATCATATTAAACCCGTTATTCAATTATCCAATAAATTCCAATTTTAAAATCTTATTAACTCTATTATAATCCCAATATAACTTACATTCACTTTGAAAACCAATTTGAATCATATTAAATCAAATTTCAATTATTTACTCTATTTTTATATATTAAATTTCAATATCAAATTAATCATATCAAATTCGAAATTTAATTATTCAAACATTTGTAATATTAAATTTAAACAATTTGATTATTCTTAAATCACTATCTTTTGAAATATTCGAAACGAACTGATAAAATTTAACAAATTCAAATTATAGAACAACCATTTTCATTAAAATAGTTATTCAACTCCCGTTATTCAATTAATTCAATAAATTCCAAATATTAAATTTAAACAATTTAATTGTTCAATATTTGACGGATTTCAATATTGAATTTTTAAATAAAAATTTCATTATCAGTCGATTTACTATATTACATCAAATGAACTCTACATTATTATTTCACTACAGTTAGAGATAATACACTCAACTAATATATAAACTTCCATTTCAATTGTAATTGGTTCACAAATTTAATTCGACTAACTAAATGAATAGGTAACTTAAATAATTATCACCGTTAACTTTTAATTACTTATAAGCTTATTATTCACAAACGAGTGTCACAATTTCCTATACAATACAAATTCATTCAATCACCTTTGACTACATATTCTTTCGATTGATTTGGGATTTCATTCAATTCATAAATAATTAACTTAGATAAAATTTGTTGCATTTCATTCTAGTTATTATTATTCCAAACGAATTACAAATTTTTTTTCTAACACTAAATCACAAAATCTTATTAAATTAGCTATTTTAATTATCTAAAATTTACGGGCCGTTACACTCTCCCCTACTCAAAACTTTTCGTCCCCGAAAAGAAAAAAGACGGAAAAAGGAACTAAGTATAGAATTCAACATTAGATATATTTTTATTCAAAGTTACCAACTTATAAAACAATGTAATTCCACTTATAAAGTCATTACTACGCTTCCACTAAGTTACTCCGAACAGCTTTCTAACTTTAAAAGTTAGTTATCAAAACAAAAACAAAAAAATTTAAAACTTGAAAATTTTTCTAACACCCGGATTTTACGGAAAATTTCGGCAGAGTCTCCTTTGCGCGGCTCGATCGGTACAGCTACAAAACGCCTCTACAGGCCCCAAACCAACAAAAGAAAATCAAAAGCCTAGTGGCTCATCCAAAAATCACCAAATCCAATGACAAAATAAACATGTACCTTATATTTTATTAGCGAGCATATATGACTAACATAGCGCGAAAGCGAGCTCCAAATGCGAAGCAAACGCAATCCGCACCTACTAAACACTCAACAAACCATGAGAAACATGCATATATGAAAATAATATCAATATACATCATATAGTAACATAACAACTACATATGCCAACATAGCAAATGCAACAAAAGCAACAAATGCAACCATCAATCAACTATCATCCAACGAATCCATAACCAATCAATATAAATTCACTTCTCATTAATATTTATTAACTTGGTTTCAGTTTTAATCACAGTTGATTCATTTACGTTGGATTTTACTAACATTCAGTCTTAATTCAATTAGTTAACATTCATCAATTTATGTTTAAATTAGTTTACTTCCAATTTGAATCAAATTAAATTCTATTTAAATTCATTTAGCTTCCAATTTGATTTCAATAATTTGTAGCTTTCAATTTCTTTAACACTTAATGAATTATATACAATCAACTAACAATCATATAACAACCAAATCATACCCAACATAACCAAATTATTAATTTTACATTTAATTTGGTTTATCTCTTTTATATATATATCCTGTTATATAATTTTAAAAGAATCAATTTATATTCGGCATCTTAAATTTCCAATATTAACTTTAATTAAGTTCGTAAGTCGTACATATATCATCCGTGAGCAATATCAAATCTAATCGCTTATTCGATCACACAATTTCACTTCCAAACTAGTATCGTTCACCCGACTCTCTAGTGCAGACTCAGATTTAGTTCCTTGATTGGAAACTGTTACTCTCCTTGCATAGCCATATACTATGATAGAGAATTCCAGAATCAAATTAAAAATCCATATCTAGGGTTCGCCGTCGAAAATCGAGTGAAAAATCCTAACTTGGATCGATATAAATCATCTCGAAATTTTGTGCTCGAATTTGGATCAAATCGTTATGCGAATAAAATAATATACGTACAATCTCACGTATTACCTTCCAATGGATTTTCTATCCAATTTATCTATACTAAATTATTTTATTGACTTCTATTTATTTTTCACTTAATTACTCACAATCCATTATTCAGTTAGTATATTCATTTCTTTACCTAGCATATTCTTTAACATTATCTTTTCTCAAACATCATATCGAAGAATTTGCTTACTCAAGTTCATTTAAACATTCTATATAATTTAATTAAACTCAATTTCCTTTCCCAATTGATTCTTAGCTATACCTAATTCTTTGGTTTACATTTACTCCATATTCATAGTTTCAGTTAATACAAATTTATTTGTGGAACATTTTATTAATCATCACTTTAGTTTATAGTCATTCCATAAAAGTCTAACTTCTCATATATGACTTTTCTTAGTTTACAGTTATCTTAAAGGTTACAAATTCAATTATTTTTTTCTATGCAATTTATATTTATTTTCTATAACCAATTTACAAAAGATATTATACAATTCATTTGTCTTCTTTCTTAAGTTCACTTACTTGTTCCATTTATCCATTCATCATTTCATGTTATTATTTAAGTATATAACCTTTTTATCACAACCAAATTTTCATTTATATACATTTTAATTCCTTTTTGAGTTTTCCTTACTTGTATACTTCAATTATTTTCAGGTTCTGTTTATTTGTACAATATCTCATTACATATCCAAAACATTATTTCAACTTCTTAATATTTGGTAAGTCATATTATATGTTATTAGAATGCAAATTCGGTATTATACAAATTTATAGAATTTCATTTTTCTTGATTAGAATGTACACAAATTTGATTTATTTAAATCCTCTTTACCTTTCAACTTTAAAGTTTTCCCAAACAATAAGCTTAGATATCTTAATCATCTTATTTTATAAATTTTGGTTATCCACATTTCATTCAAATAATTTGAAAATTATTAATTAACAGAACTTAGAAATTTAAATGCCCGGTTCTTTTCAATCGTTTGAAATAAATATATACACTTATATCTTTTTAAATATATCAAATCATACCTTTGGAGTTTAAACCAAAACCCATTTACCCAAAATAATTTCGATAAAAGCAAAGCTTCTTAGAAGTCTCCCCCCACTTTGAGACCCAAAAATGAACGTCGATGATGCTGCGCAGTCATCACCGAAATTATTTTCCAGCGACATAAGAGAGGAGTACTGAATTCATTCTTTCCTTTAAAAATCCTTTCAAAATATTTCCATAAACAATTTTCAACAAATATTACTATATATTTCTTCAAAACTTTGAGAACCATTTTTCAAAACCTCTGGGTCTTTAAATTCAATATTTTCCAATTTAAATCTATTTTAAATTTATAAGTCACCTTTATAAAATATCTTATAGGATTTTTTTTTCTTAAAAGATTCCACAAGTTGTTTTATTACTGTTCATTTTGTAATTCATCTTATTTATTAAATTACAATATCCAATTTATGATAATAACTAATATTTTAATTCCTAACAACCAGGTAAGCTAGATAAGTCACAATAAATTTCTGAAATTTTTACTTTATATACAAAATATACTTAGAGCAAAATTATTTCATTTACCCAATTTAAAACAATACTAATTCGAATTGTTCTGTTTAAGTGTTTAGAGATCCCTATCAATAACGTTAATTACTCGTATTGACTAGAATCCATAAGCCACTCAACAAATCAACCGACACAATATAAAACATTTTATATCACTAACAAATACGCTCTCTCATATATATACACTCATCGACTCATCATAGGGTATAACTACCCTATTTATAAAGAGTCAAACCCCACAAAGCTAAGGTTATCGCTAAACCAAAGCTCTGATACCAACTGTAACGACCCGCCTTTTTGGACAGTTTAAACCGACGATCAAATACACATGCCGATTCCAAACCATTCAAAAGGGCAGATGGTTATTGGGGTAAATAAGAAAAGAAAAGAAAGAGAAATAAAGGAAATGAAACAACACAGAATCTCGCAGCGGAACGATAAAATATAATAGTCAAATAAACAGTTCATGAAGCTGTTTACTATACTTTGACAATTATTTATACAACATTTATCAGAGTTATACATATACAACAGATCAATTAAAATAATGCAGCAGATAGCATGATGCAAGGGTAATAATAGTAATAGTAAACCAAATCTTCGTCTTCATCCTCCAGAATAGATCTTCAAAAATCTGAAAAACTCAGGACTGACCCGAGCGTAATGAAAAGACAAAACACTCTAGTCAGGATTAAAATATCCTTATGAAAGTTAAATCAATCGTAAATAAATATGAGTGTAACGGCGTCAAAGATGTTTACGGGGTTTGACATCTCATATCCATTGTCAACGTGCGTGCAATAACTTAAGAGATGTTACGGGATTTTCCATCTCTTAAGGATCCGTTAAACTATCTACTATGTAGTAATATACGCTAAGTAGATAATTCCTATCAGTAATATAAAGTATCAAAATAGCGTTAAGGCGTTACCATAATCCTCCTTAACACATTTTATAATGCCATAGTCTATACAGCACCGTAAGCCCCACCGTAAACTGGTGGTTATCAGAGGGTACCCCATAGGTATAACACAAAACCAAACGTAGTGGTCGCGAATAGGATAATCAGTATGACAAGGTACATGAGGCGATACCAACTAGGATACTAGTAGTTGCGTGATTCGGACTGATGTTGAGCATAGCCAGCAGCTACCCCAACGCCGCGAAACAACACTCCAAAATCAAGGGGTGCACCCAAATCGCATCACAAATGTAATAGATATGGTATCGAAGAAGTGTGTCCGCTAGAGGTGGCGAACCTCAATGGCCCGGCGCGGCTCCTGTTTTAGTCATGTCAGGGGTCATCCAATATCGTTCTCTTTCTTCAGTCAACGCGTTTACCAAACCATACACTTCATTCTGGATCAACACTCCGCGTATAATAGTTATTAAAGTGGTGTTCGGTATCGATAGAGAGTATGTCCATATCCGATCCCGGTCTCTTTAATAACTACGTATTATTACACCGTTGGCTCTTTTTCATTTCAAATCGATTCATAATTGATATTAAAATATCATATACGCTTAAAAATCAAATCCATTTCAAATATCATCGTATCTATTCAAAATGTAAGATTCTGTTTCAAAAATCATTTTTCGTCTCAATACCTCATTTCGATTTCAAAATCATTATGAATTTCGATTTATGTTGCAACTTCATTTAACCCAATTCGTATTTAAATTCAAGATTTAAACATAAACACTTCACCTTATTGACCGGCTTAGAATTTTAGAAAATAGTTTTAAGTAGTTTAAAAGTAGTTTTAAATAATTAAAATACTTAAAATCTTAAAATGGATTTGAAATAGATAAATTAGTTTAAAATAATTTAAATTGGGTTAAGTAGATTTAAAATAGATTAAAATAGTTTAAGTACTCAAAAATGATTTATATAGCAGAGTAATTTGGAAAACAAAATAAAACAGCTTCAAAACCAATCCATTTCAATTTATAACTTCCCAATTCAAATCAATTTCAATTTCTATTCTACCGATTCAATTTCGATTTCAATTCAAATCAATGTCAACTTTGACTTCAAATTTATTCAATTTTATATTCACTTCCAATTAATTCAATTCCAATGTATACCGATTTTTAGCTTGATTTTTCAAAATATCAATTTTTAACACTTAACAAAAATTTCCTTCAATATTCAAATTTAAATCCCACTTACGAATATGATTCAATTTCAAGCTCAATTTCAAATATAATTTTATATCGCTTTTACTTAGTAATATTCAAAGCTCGAATTAAGGTTCAATCTTTTAAAACGAATACATTTTCGAAATTCAATCATAACCTAATTTTAAATTTCAAGTCTCAACTTAAATCATTTAACAACTTCTTTTAACCAAAATCTATTTCAACATTCCAAACTCAATTTTTCGATAAATTCAATTTCTATCAATTGATTTCTATTTATAACTTTTAAATCAAAACATTTAACTAAATTTCGAATTGGCGATTTTAAAAATTATTAATTTAGCCAATTCGGTGTACGTATATAATTTTCTATCCTATGACCAAGTGATTATTTATTTCAATTTAATGTCAGGGATGAATATATATCACATAAATCAAATCACAGTTTCATATGTATGCATAACAAGATATATAAGCAATTAAACATCCAAACATTCAATATCAACCAATAGCATCCATCGAAATACATCATCCAATAGACAATACAATTCATGGCAATTTCATAGTTATCAATGTCAAGGTAATTTAATCGCAATCCAATTTCAATTTCAATTTTAACTGTCAATTTAATTTTCAACGGTTAATTCAAATGACAATCTATATGACAATTAAATTCTATCAAACAATGACACATAAAATTCATATCACTTCATAATATCAGATTTAACTAGCATAAAGATATTCAGTACGTTGTGAGCGTTATAAAACACTCACCTTGATTTCCTGTTGTTCCAGCGTTTTATTTCGAATAAAATTAAACGAGCGTTTAATTTTATACGAAATTTTCACTAGCTCCAAACGATTCCAATCCAGCTCCATAGTGTAGTGCTCGACGAAACGAAGACAACACAACCTGTTTCGTCCAAAACGGACCTCGTATGAAAGAGTTATCACATGTTAAACTTTAAACTAATTTATATAAAATTTAAATCACAATTTTTTTTATATGCATAACTTTACATCAGCCGTTCGATCACGCTCCAGGTAAGAGCCTGCACGCGCGCGCATTCTCTTCTCCTCCCCCTTCTTTCGTTCACGAGATGACCCAAACCGTGCTTCCACTTCGAATTTTCGCACTAAAATCGAGCACTTCCACATCGATCTAGTGTTGCTGTTTCGAAGCCCCACTCCATCACGACTTCCGTGCCAAACGCCATGAATTCCGGTCGACCCTAGGCCGTGCAATCGGCCCTCGGACGCGCGCACTTTGCCTTGAGATTCACGTCGATCCACGCCACGAAACCCGATCATAGCCGTTGATTTTGAAGAGCATGACGAGCTCTTCATTTCCGTAGTTGGAAGTTTTGAAAATTATCGACTACACGGAGAGATAAGTGATGAAAAGTGAGGGAGTGTTTCAGCCATTCATCTAAAGGAGGCGGCTGCGTTTTTAAAACCCTAGCTATTTTTTTTATAAAGGGGCTATTTATAGAAATTTCTCGAACCACTATTTATCCCGGGTTTCCGAACTCCGATTTACGTGCGGTGACCGGCTTTTCTAGGGTTTATGCCGCGTTCCGGACACAATGGAACAGGTTTCGGAAGCTAATTCGATCATTTGTGAGAGTTACAGCGATAAACGATCAATTTAAATTAAATCGATTTAAACTAATTTTTGTGCGTTTTTTCTTGCTCCGGACAAACGGTAAATCTGATTGACACGAAATTTGAAATCTTACAATAATTTCACATTAAGGATCCGATGAAACTGGTTTCATCGAAATCCGAGACTGTTTGAAAAATGACTATTTTAACTCGTCAAATTAATATTAAAACAATTTCAACGCGTTTCAAGCTGCCACGGTCAAACGACAACTCCGATTGCTACGAAAATTGAAATCCGATAATAACTAACTATTACGGATCCAATGGAGCTAGTTTCGTCCAATTCAGAGACTGTTCAAAAATTGGCTATTTTTCAATCGATAATTAAATATTAAAATATTCAATTTTCACAAATTTACTTTTAATTCAATTTAAAAGTTCTACAACATCATTCTTACTTTAATATGATAAAATATAATTTTACAAATCATTTTTAATCATATTAAACCCGTTATTCAATTATCCAATAAATTCCAATTTTAAAATCTTATTAACTCTATTATAATCCCAATATAACTTACATTCACTTTGAAAACCAATTTGAATCATATTAAATCAAATTTCAATTATTCACTCTATTTTCATATATTAAATTTCAATATCAAATTAATCATATCAAATTCGGAATTTAATTATTCAAACATTTGTAATATTAAATTTAAACAATTTGATTATTCTTAAATCACTATCTTTTGAAATATTCGAAACGAACTGATAAAATTTAACAAATTCAAATTATAGAACAACCATTTTCATTAAAACAGTTGTTCAATTCCCGTTATTCAATTAATTCAATAAATTCCTAATATTAAATTTAAACAATTTAATTGTTCAATATTTGACGGATTTCAATATTGAATTTTTAAATAAAAATTTCATTATCAGTCGATTTACTATATTAGATCAAATGAACTCTACATTATTATTTAACTACAGTTAGAGATAATACACTCAACTAATATATAAACTTCCATTTCAATTGCAACTGGTTCATAAATTTAATTCGACTAACTAAATGAATAGGTAACTTAAATAATTATCACCGTTAACTTTTAATTACTTATAAGCTTATTATTTACAAACGAGTGTCATAATTTCCTATACAATACAAATTCATTCAATTACCTTTGACTACATATTCTTTCGATTGATTTGGGATTTCATTCAATTCATAAATAATTAACTTAGATAAAATTTGTTGCATTTCATTCTAGTTATTATTATTCCAAACGAATTACAATTTTTTTTTCTGACACTAAATCGCAAAATCTTATTAAATTAGCTATTTTAATTATCGAAAATTTACGGGTCGTTACACTCTCGTACATTAAATCTTTGAATCATCACATGACACATAATAATAAGATAAACTAACCAGAAATGGATACTAGAGTAATGAATCCAAAACCCAAAGATAAAAATTTATGACCTAGGTTAATGAATTCATATCAAATGGCAATTTTCTAAGAAGACCACAAAACAAACAACCAAACCCTAATTAACTTCAAAATCCAAAGAAGGTAATTCTAATAAAAAATAGTGACAACAAAATGAGAAATGAGAAAATTAATGAAGATTAAAATCGCAACCGATTAAAAGACTGAAGAGAATCGGAATTCAGATAATAAGAGCAAGATCGATTCTTCTTAAGTAAAACTATAAAAATGAAGTAAGAGGAGAACACATATTATTTATAATAGTGGAGGAAATAGTGATGGATATTAGATCAGGAACGATACACATGAACGGTTAAGCAAACCAGCGAAGAGAGATGGTCGTTTTATACTAAAGTATAAATAAATATTACAAAATGGGAGAGGGGGTGTTATACCCCAAATATAATAGTGATTGTAGTTTAATAGAATTGGGAGCTTCCAAGAAGAATATTAGAGCTCTTGTGGATAACAATACTAAGAAGGATTCTCATGGGAAATGCATAAAAGCTATAGTGGAATATGTTGTAAAGCCATCATCGAATATGGAGGCTGGCGTAATGTGAAGCTTTAGAGCCATATTGGGGTATGTTGTTGTAGCAATCATTAAATATTAGTGCCATTATTAGAGACTTTATGGACCAATATATTTAAGCCTTCATAAAGCGTTCCTTGGGATCATTATAAAAAGAGGTATGTGAGACAATCTATTAAAATAGCCATCTCGACGAAGCCTTCAAAGTTGTTGTGAAGAGTCTTCCAAGACCATCGTGAAGTGTTTGTAAGGGACAAATAACATAAATCCTGAAATTATCGTGATGTATCATATAAAGTTATCGTGGCATGAAATACCCAAAGCCACCATGAGGAATTTATAAAGAGCTATCATGATAAAAACACAGCCATTATGAGATGTTTAATGAAGCCATCTCAAAATAAAAGGTTAAAGTCATCAAATGATGACTCTAAAGGACCTTGTAGGAAGCAAGAATAAAACCATCATGTGATGTAAATTGGTTAATTAAGCCAAGAAAAGATGATTCCATAAATTGGCTCAATTATATGCCACACCAGCAGATCACAACCGTCTATTATCGAAAAGGTGTCATGTGTCAAGAATCCCAAAGCTCGAATTCTCTATATATAATCATCTACCCCAACAAACGAAGGCTCATTTTTTGAATTCTCCTTTTTCCTCATTTAACATTTTCTCTTGTAAAGAAAGCCGCAGTTCAGGGATTCAGGGCATTAGGCCAACTAAAATTGAAAACTTTGTAATCAAGGACTAGTGCTTTGGATAATTTTCATAATCAACTACTTTGGACTTTTGACTTGTGTGCATGATTATTTATCTACTATGAACATATGACTTATGGTTTGAACAGGCATATTGAGTACTCACCTTATATTCCATTTGGTGCAATAGTTCAAAAAATATAAAGCCTAACTTTTGCCCCAACACAAATGAATATATAGATATGCAGTTTTATAATCTTAAAGGATTTAAAGAAAAAATTCTCTTTTCTTCAATCAACTCAGAGCCGCTTATTAAGTTGTTCACTCTTCTTCCTTCTATCTTGATTATGTTTGAACAAATTGCCCGATGTGTGTCGGTTGATTGATTCCTTTGCCACTACTAAATCAAATAAAGTTTGCATTTACTCATATGGTCAATATGTAGTCCAAACTCGCCTCCTGAAAGTCATGGCCTTGCTTGCAGTGGTTTAAAGTTGTTGATTATGTGGAGATGTAACTTGCTAATGATTTTGATTATTGTTAAGGTTGTTCGTTTGTGTTTGATAGAGGTGTTGGCATCATATGTTTGTTCGCGTGAGGAGGACGTTGGAGTTTGAAACGTTGTTTTCAATTGCCATTGGTTTCTTAGCCGACTCGCACCGGCGATGTTGGGAGGCGATGTTGTTCTATTACCTAAATATGATGCAATGCTGCTCAAGTTGCCTAAAACTAGTTTTTGATGTTAGCATTGATCTACATTGTTGATGATTGAATTTTGTCAAGTTTGAGCATACTGATATAATACTACTTCTAATTGCAAAGATAATAAAATTCCTTAAATAATTATCGGATAAGAAAGTGTTTAGCTAGATGTTTAGTTGAGCGATTTGTGGTTGATGTTAAGTGGATTGAGCTTTGGAGTTGTTGAAATTGTGTAGAAGTTTGGAATTGAGAGGAATTTTTAACTTAAATATTTGATATACGACATGTTGGATCAGATCCATTTGGCGGGGGTATAATAGGGTTAATTTTAAAAGATTTCTCAAAGAAGATCTTAGTTGAACTTATATAAGCATTTAGTCAGCTTTAATCATATCCACGTTTTAAAATATTGTCATGTTTTAGTTAGGTGTTTTTATGTTTTTATCATTTTAAGTATATGAAAGGTCACAATGACATATGGCATGATAAATTAATAAAGTATAAATATAACAAGTGTGTAATTTAATTAGGTGTTTTATGTTTTATCAGTTTAGATATATGAAAAATCACATTGACATAAATAGCATGAAAAGTTAGAAAAGTATATATCTAACATGTGTATAATATATATATATATGTATGTATGTATGTATGTATGTATGTATGTATGTATATATGTATGTATATATACGAATACATATGGATTTTGGGATTTATATCCATTCATATATAATTGTAGATGTTTTGAATAAATTAAATTTACATATAAGTCCAAAATTTCATAGTTTTTTTGACAAAATCTTATTTACATATAAGTCCAAATTTTTTTAGATGTTTTTGACTAAACGTAATTCACTGATAAGACCAAAATTCAAAATCCAATACTTACATACCTATAAAATAATCATGATACACACACGTACACATATATACATATCTATAAAACAAACATGTATAAGGTCTTCATTGCATGCAACTCAAATCCAATCATGTGATACAATTTTCAAAATCCAATCGTTTTATATTTATTTATATTAATATAGTATAGATGAAATAATAACTAAATGAGGCCAAGGAATTTAATATAATTAAATTTATATAAACTAAAATTTTAGTGATAATAAGTTGAATTTTCTATTTGTACGATTTGCATATAAACTCTGAATATTATGATATATTTTTCATTAGAGTTTAATTTTTACAGCAAATCAATTTATGTACACAAATTATACTCGATCAACTATTAATTTCGACAACTATACAACAAACATATTAACATAGCTAATCATTATGAACTAGGTTTAGGCATCATGAAACCAAATAAAACATAATGTCACCAATTTGTGATCCTCTTGTATGTAGCACCTAAATTTGTGTATGCCTCTTAGGAATCTGATTCCCTATTCTTGATGTTGCAAGGATCAAAGAACTATCAACTATGGAGTTGGTTTTATTTTAAAAGGGGAGAACAAAGGGGGTGACCATTGATGGCGTTGAGGGAGTGGTTTTTTTATCCAAAAATATAAAGGAGTTTGAGATGCTATTTATAGAAGAGTCTAAGGAGAAAATATGTACCACTAATTACTCGTTCTTAAAAGCCAATGTAAAACTCTCCACCATCCATATGTATGGCCTTCTCCCTTTGTTTGTGTACTTATTTGTATATTTAAAACCATTTAAATATGTATTAATATGGTATATTAATATGTAAACATATAAGCATATACACATCCCCGAATAATTACTAAAGGCTTCCAGAGAATTCTCATGAGCTACCAAAATTACTAGTAGCACCCTAATTACTAAAAGCAATAGTAATCAAAATATCCTATATATTAATTAATTTAAGTTATAATATATTATAAATTGATTAAATTGAGTCATATTTTGGAGACTACATAGAATCAGTTATGCAACTCATAAGTGTGAATTCAGACAACGATCAATATTGAATAATTCAGATATTAATGTCCACACGTCATCTTAGTTGATGGTGTGAAGGTTTGGCAAAATTCCTAGCTTATAGATTTGATAAAATCATGTTTTTTAATCTGTTTAAGAAACACCTTTAAGCAACGATATATTATATGCATGTTCTCTTCGTCACCATCTGGAGTATGGTCAGGGTTAAATATTTAACAGTATTTATATATAACTATTTGTCCATTTCCAAAATATTTAATTCAATAATAGCATTTATTATAAACGACATGCCTCAGCCAAATTTTTTTGACTTTGAGTTGAGCACAGTTAACTATGATAATAACCACTTATTACAAATGAGATAAATTTCCAATTAAGTAGTGTTTTACGTCCTATGCTTCCACTCGGATACAACCTGTAATTGTTTGTTGATTGTCATGCCATGATTTAACTATAATCAAAGTGTGGTGTTCACATCGAAGTTCCATAGTATTCTCAAGTCAAAATAATTGTGTACCACATAGAGATTTTCTATATGACCTTAATTATCAACCAATAGGAAACTCTTAGTCGAGTTCTTCTATAGTCATCTAATAACTGAAGCACATAAACCATGGTCCCCCAACATCCATGAGCAATACAATGCCCATTATTTAGAGAGTGTTACTTACTCTGGTCTCAATGGATGTATCGATATCATTTTATCAAAACATCTTGACCTGGAATATTCAAAACAAAGTTTTTTTGACTTATGATTTGATACTCATGGTTACGACATTTGTATTTAATACTTTTAAGGATTTTCTATTTATTAAATGATTATTCACTCATTAATTTATATCATAATATAACATTATATATAATGGAAAACATACACCAAAAGCATATTTATTTCGAGTGAGATTGGTTTTAAAGTTGGGATATGTAATAAATTACATAATTTCCCCTAAGGTATACACATTTAATTTTAGATCTCCCACTTACACATGGGTAGTTTTGGACCTACAATCCATTAACTTCTGGATTAGCATTCCTAGATCTGACTGAGAGATGGGCCTTAATGAATGAATACATATTATTATATTAAACCTACTATACTGGTTTTGGTTTATTCATAAGCTATTTATCATATGGAAGTCACCAACAATGCATCCTATCTTTTCATGAGTTCTTGATTCTTTTTGCAATCCCTGCTACATAATTGGTGTCACGATATGTCATTGGACACTTAATCAAGTAAGCCATCTGTATCTCATCTATAAATTTGCATATATTATTGCAATATCGTTTCAGGTGATACAATCATTCAACTAGAACATCTAAAACTTTCTCATTTGGAACTCTTTCATCATAATAACTTACTTTGGGTTGAACCTTTATAGTTAAGATTTCTTACAACACTCAGTATTTCCAAAGTAGTTTTAGCTTGAACATCCTTCATAAGAATTTCATTATTTTATAAACAGTTCTCAGTATTTTCCATAAATAAACGAGAATGCTTCACTTGTAAATTTTCATACTTGATTTCATTTTCCTATTTTACAAAATACATAGGCAAATCTAATTCTACAAAACATATGCCATGGAATGTACTTCTAAAGCATAAGGTGTCCCATATACCTGATTCAACGACAACATTTCTACTCTGTAATTCATATTAAAAAAAATTTAATACAAGTATCATGTACTATGTTTTGGATAATTCTAAAAGTGGACATTGTGCTAATCCTTTTATCATGAATGGTCATGTTTTTTATTTATAGTATTATAAATGAATTAATAATTTTTTTAATCTTTTTATATTATAGGGATACTTTTCCTCTGCATTTTGACTCTTATCAAACATTTCTTATTTTTCAGTCAAAATACATGTTAAGTGTCTATATATTTGATTTAAGATTTCAACTTAATCTCAAATTCATAAGGTCCTTACTGCTCCTACTGATCTTGAGGCATTTAACATTCGCATTAATAAGGTTCAACAACTTATGGGTGAATTCCAAACAGAATTAAGAAAGTCGATTGAGAAATTCGAATTTAAATTCAAACTTTGAATTGACCAAATCATTTCCCAAATTTTTTTTCTTAATAAGTGTATAATTTTTAATTACAATTATTTTCATCCATTGGATCATATCAAATCAGATATACCTTAAAATTTATATTTTGTTAGTATAATTTGATTTCATTTCAAACCTTATCTAAATCTTGACAAGTGGCAAACTCTATACTTTCATAATTTGCTTGCAACAGAGTAGGTCGGCATTCAATATTCTATTCTCGTATTAAGAAAATCAGATTCACTCTGCAACATACAAGACCTTTTATCAATTGATCTAATTGCTATCTCCTTATTTGGCTAGATTAATTCTGTGTTATATTTTCATTTCGTTATCTTGGACCTTATCCAAGTCAACCACATTGCCACTAATTTCATTTGGACTGAAATTTCATGTTTAGAAGGTAGCATTTCGTGAAACAACATTTCATTTCCTAATGTGACTAAACAAGCTTCCAAAATTATATAATTTTTATGTTAATAAACCTAGCTGTGAATTTACATAATTCACGCACTAAACATATACTGGATAATTTATATCTTAACATTTTAAATTCTACTTATAATGTATCATATCATATATGAAATTGTAAACTCACCTCTAGATATGCCATATTAATATACATATGTACTAATGGTTACAAATCCTTTAAGAAATATTTAACTCAACTTTATTCATGTAAATCAAATTTGATTACTCCGTATACATGACAATATAACAAAGGAGGAGAACCATTTAAGATAAAACCATATTTTACTTTAGATATTTATTGGAACTCTATATCCAATATATTCACCTTATTCGATCATCTCGAAGTGTTTTTAGCTAATTCAATTTTACTTCTTAGTACACTATAGAAATTTATTTAGCAAAGCTAGCCGGCTTTATAGTGGGTCGTGCCACTGAATAAATAATGGGAAAACAAGTACTCTGCACATGCATAGAGCAACTAAAAGGGTAAAATTTGATAGCATAAGAGCTAGACAAATGAGCCTAAACTACTAAAATAGCATAACTAGTATTCAACAGAAGAGGAAGAACAATCACGGCCAACAACCGAAGAAGGTCCAATAACATAAGAAAACCCTAAGAAGAGAGAAGCCAGACGAGGATCATAACCAACAGAGTCGGGAGAGTAAAGAAATTTCCTATCTCATGTGACATCATAAAACTTACTTTTATTTTCCTCACCAATCTCACCAACCCTAATGAGGCACAAACCATCTTCCTCAATATGGTAGATAAGATAACGACTCTCGCCATCAATCTCACTGATAAATGCATAAAATGTGTCTTTCTCTGGCGAGTATCTCATATCATAAGGGGCGTGAACCCAAGCACGTTCATCAGAATTCCAGGTAATGATATCAGGTGTGGAAGCAGAAAGATCCACCTCAAGGGGCGAAGGAGGAGGACCAAAAGATGAGGCTATATCAAGCACCGAAATAGAAGGAACAACGCTAACCGGTGCATCAGCTGGAGGGACCACATTGGGGGGGAACTACAATGGGAGCAATCGAGGCAACAACTAATGGAACAGGAGGAGCAACCTTCTTAACCCACTTTCGGACAGACGGGCAAGGGAGAGGAATTCGGTCAACAAGGGGAACAGCCGGTCTAGAACAAACATCAGCAGAATGGCCAAAGGTCTGACAAGACTAGCAAATCTCAGGTTTCCAACTATAGCAAACTTTGACCTCAGCTACATGGCTCTCATCTAACCTGACCTATAAGACCGAAGGAAAAGGCTTGTCGGGAGTAATCTCAATGAGCGCTTTGGCATAAACTAGATTCTTTCTGGCCACAGTATTTGCATCATAACATATCACCTTACCAACTAGACTAGATAGCCAATCAATTCCAATAAGAGGTTGGAGAACAGAAGGAATATGAGAAAAATGGGCCCAGACAGGAATGGATGAAACTTGTTGTTGCGCACGATCCATAGAAGGACTCCACGTTGTGATAATGAATGGTTTTCCATCAATTAGAATTGGGTTAGCCTCCAGAATATGTTTCCTTTCATCACTACGTGTGAACTTAAAAAAGAACATTTCATTATCAAAGTGAACAATCAAACCACCTCTAGGCCTCCACGCCTGGTTGCACCTCGACTTAACTAGATGATAGAGGGATTGGAGTCAAGAAAGAAACCAACCAAGTGATCTTTCCAAAAATACACACCTGCCTCAATCACTTCCATGGGCGGAATCATCACACCCTCATTCTCGACTATATCAAAGCGTCGGGGCAAATGCATACTGGCATTACTAGACAACTTAATAAACATAGATGACCACCATGAAGCAGGCCGAGGCAAGGGAGGTGCCAAAGGATTAGCAAGGGAACCAACAGACTGGGGATTATTTTCAACGGCAATACAACAAGCATCAGAAGTGCCACCCAAAGAATCGCCAGATTTAGCCGTGAAGAGCTCGTCAGTGACAACACGGCCAACATATTCTACAACACAATCAGACACGGGATTAAGAACAGACCGCACAGCCACGGAATTGCCAACTCCAGGTCGAGAGTTCAACCCAACCAATGACTGACCAATTGGAACCACTCGAGTACAATTATCATTCCTATTTTCATTGGCTGAGGCAACCAACTGGACAGCCAAACCCCCGTTACTAAAATCAGTAATCACAGAGCTATCATCAACCAATTTAGATTCAATAGGAAGACCCACCTCCAAAATCGACCAAGCATTATCAGAAGAAGATGCAAGGAAAGGCGTCCGAGGGGACATACCAGAATTCGAAGTGCTTCCATGAACGAATGAAGCAGTAGCAGCAAGGGTTAATAAGTCAGACAAGATACCAGTCATCGGGCAACCTAGCTTCACCGAAGCCAAGACGCAGTCGCCGGTCACCGGTAGCACACGAGACATACAGGAAGTCACAGGAGCATAAACGCTCGTTGAAGCCAAAGGATCGTAGGAAACGCGATCCAGATCTAAAACCGATTTCATCCACAAGCGCAACGGGAGGGGAGATGTGAAAAGAAGGACGGGGAGGGCGAAAAAGAAGGGGCAGGCGAAGGACGAACCAGAAATGAGAAAATCTAGAGGAATCGCCAAATCTCCAGGAAGGCGAAAATCGCCAGATCGTCGGTCACCATTGAATCCACAATAGCTAAAATTTCTATTTAATTGGTTTTTGATTATGAAGAGGAGTTGGGTTTGCAAACTATAGAAATTTAACTAGATGTATAAATATAAGTAAGTGTATATCTCATTCATTTCAATAGTAAAAATAAAGGTATATGTTTTGGTATTTTAGACTATTATATTTTTGTTGGTTTATACCAGAGATAATGGCTGCATGGGCCCAAAATCATTTAGGATGACACATTAAGATCATAATGATTTGAACTAAGGTGTATCAACTCTTTTCATACACCTACTGAATATGAGCACTGATATCAATCACCGAGAAATACTTTATAATGATTCAAAATCACAAAAATACAAAGACCTTCTTCATATAATACATCTCAATGATCAGTAGCACACGATCAAATTTTCAAAAATTAATTATACTTAATATTCAGACGCTTATATAGTATTTTAAGCCAACACGCATTTAGTCAATAAACGAATATTATCAAGACATATCTTCATAAGTTTATCATATGCAAATAAACTATGTTTTTTTGACCATATAGAAAATAGTTATTATTTAACAAAATAATATTTTTTTTCATTAAAATATATATTCTAACTTAAATGTGTCCATCGACAGTACTTACGTGATGAGTTCCTTCTATTCCTGCTAATACTATAACAACATGGACAATGCAAAGTTCTATCACATTTTGCAATGGGCTTTTTATCTCATGTATTATGGCTAGTTTACAATTGAGATTTCAGAGCTAATATCCAAAAGCTCCATGAAATAGAACTCATAAAAGACAATCTTTACAAAATTATACTAGAATATGAAACCTTATTTAATGTTCCTTCTTTAAGCATCTCCTAGATTTAGTATAGCTCCAGTTCTAGTGCTCTCCATGAATCCAAGGAGACGTTCACCATCTATTCACCCACATAATACCAACTTATTAGTATCATCTTATATTTCCTTTTTTGTTCCTCAAAGGTCGTACCTTTAAGAGAAAATTTATCACGAGATTATGGTCTAATTTCATTGCTCAATTGCTATCGTTCAACCTTAACAAGATATTGCTTGCAACTAATTAATCAGACCAAACTAACGTTTCAGTTAATTGGGCTGCTCTTTAGTTCTTGTTCTAGAATTATTTCCAGTGAGCAAAATACACTTAATCATATTAAGTATATGATTTCATACTAATTTTTATTTGCTACGTTCAAAGAAAAACATTCAGAATCTGCGTATTATAAATAATATTGTTCGCCATACAAGTGTTTTATGTGACCAAATATCCATGCTCTCTTGTTATCTATCGAGTCCACACTCATATGGGTAATAAGAGATGTTAGGCATGTTATATAAGTAGACCTGGACTTGGAAATTCTAATTTATTTTATGCTTGTCCTGCTATCGTAGGTTTTGAAATGACTACATGCTAAACGAATCATTATTAGGTGAATACACATTTCTTTTACAATCTTTAATTTTATTTCACTATGTATACCTTAATCAATAAATATTTTAGCTATCATTTTATTCAAAGTTATACCTGTAGATGCTATAACATTACATGCGTTCTTATGCATATTAGACTAGTTAAAGAGATTCATTTCATTTATCTAACAAGTTCCCATCAAATTTTACATTTATTGAAACTTTAAGAGAAGAATACAGACTATTTGATTTCTCTAATAGGTGTTATGACCCACTTGTCTTGGAGATATGATCTTAAGTTTTCTCAATAAGCCATAGCCCAACATGTGGTAGATAACACTTTATTAGTTATATCCTATATTACTCCTAACCATGTTCTTTGCCATAATCTCAACCTTGACCTTGAGATTGCTTAAGCAACCAAGGGAAATTAGTCACTTTGACCTATTATTTCATGAAGGCCTAACTGTAGATGCTCATATCTTGAGTTTGCTTAACAAATACAAGCATTTATCATACCCGTTTAGAGATATACAAAATAGTATTACACATAGCAGCCCCATGTATGCAATTAATCTATCTAATATATAAATGAAAGATAGAAACATTATTAAAATTCACATTTAAACAATTTTAAAATTTTATACATACATATATACAAATATACATATATGCATATACACACTATACATGTATATTGTAACCTTTAAACACACATGTTTAATATTTATATTTAAAACTTATTTGAATTTAGGAAGTTTCGTATTTTAAATTTAACTTTAAAAATCAAAATATTTTATAATATTCAAATATGCTTATTTGGATTAGCCTTAGGCCTCAACAAAAACTAGACCTTGCACTTGGGCAAACTTGAAAACTTCCACAATCCATTTGGTCGGGTTTGAAGCTAGGAAGAGGAGGGCACTGGTTACTCCAACCCCAAGCCTTAGATATTCCATCCTAGACATCTATAAGATATTTAAGCCTAGTAGTTGGCATATATGCTGATTAATTTATTAATATAAACCAATTGATCTCTTATTCCATTGTTGTTTGGGCCCCAATTTGACGAGTAAAATTGAGGTAAATTTCAATAAATTCCCAAAGATGATCTTAGATTGGCTAGTATAAACAATTAGTTAGCATTTAACCCTTTCCAGAGTTTTAAAATATTGTCATATTTTAGTTAGGTGTTTATATGTTTCTATCATTTTAAGTATGTGAAAGGCCACATTGATATATGTATGTATGTATGTATGATAAGTTAATAAAGTATAAATATCACATCTCTGTTATTTAATTAGTGTTTTTTGTTTTATTATGTTAGGTATATGAAAAGTCATATTTCCATGATAAGTTAACAGAGTATGGATACAACGTGTGTATAAAAAATCAATCAATAATTTAAAAAAGGCGATTCTTCTAGCGAATTCCTATTCACTTGTCCAGCCTTAAACCTTTTCATGTTCATCTTTTCTAATGCCTAAAAAGAAAAAGCCTCATCGTCCCAATCCCCTATCTCTTGATCTAGATCTGGCTATGTCTCACATGGCTCATTGACGCGTTATGGTTGCTCCTTCAACGTTCAATCTCATGTACCTTCTATCCACATGGATTTTCCATCTTCCGACGCTAATAAAGCTCCTCTTGAGAATGTTCTCCATGTTAATGCTTGTCCTACCTCACTATTTCAATTAAAATTGAATCTTACTTCAAGTGAGACAATTTCTCCCTTGACCGAGATTTCGATGTCTAGAATCGTGATTTCACCATATATTCTGCCTGACTCTTTTCTAGCACATAGTGTTTTCATGAAAATGTATCTTTGGACCTCCTTCTTTCTGCAAATGATTACTACTCTACTTCAAAACCATGTATTGTTTTGGGAAATATTAATGTTTCGAATAGTAGATTTGGTATTGGGTTTGGTAATGAAGAGTGCATGTTGTCAGCCCAATTAATGAGGGAAGACATGTTATGACCGTTTTTTCAGAAAGCATGCCAAGTGCCTGGGTAATCCTTCTACTCTTATTTTTGTCACTAATAGTGCTTATAACATCCCAAATGCTGATCCTCTTCCTCTTGTTGCTAAGTGGTCTTTGCTATTCACTACATTGCTACTTAATGCGGGCGTGTATGCTCCTTGATTATTAGAAATATTTTGCCTCTGGATGAGGAATTGTAGGTGTGGATTGATTATTAGTCGGATTACTTGGTTCGCTTCTTTCTTGACTCTTACCTATCATAATACTTTGTTAGAGAACATTGTTATCATGTCTAGAAAATTAGAGGGGGTCTTCATGTTCACTGTGATGATTCTATGTTTTAATCTCAAGTTCTCTAGTAATGAAGAATGACTTCCTACTCTTGAAGAGCTTCATTGATGTGAAGCCTTTTATTATAACAACATGAAATCCATCGGTAGACAATGCTAGGGAATATGTATCATTTGTTCGTGTATATTTTCATTTTACTTATATACCTCTGTATTGCAACCCATGATCGGGTTAGATTGGTTAGCTAGAATTGTTGGCAAGCTCAAATGCTTTGATGCGAATACTATAGCTTGAAAGAGGCTAGTGTGTGTCAAAGCTTTAATTGAAACTACAGCTGGAAAGCTATTACCTTTCGAGCTTAGGTTTCATATTGACGAGGGGAATGAAGCAGTTGTGGATGTGAAGTATAATTGGAAACCTAATATCTGCTTCACTCACCACTCTTTTGGCCATATGACGGAAGCCTGTTGTTTGCACCAAAATTGGTAACAAACCCCAAATATCGTGAAAGCACCAAAATATGAATATAAATCAGCAATATCCCAAACACAAATCACAGATCACAGCAAATTACAAGCAACAATCCAAAAGTAATGAACAGAGACACGAGATTTATAGTGGTTCGGCTATCTCCGGCCTACGTCCACTTCAAAGTTTTATCCTTTATTGATTATCCTTGCTGGTTACAGATGATTACAGCAGTAGAAACTATGAATTTCGAGTACAATAGTAATATTGAAGTGTAGAAATGAGTCCGGCAGAGTCTGGGCGTTGAGCAAGCAAAAAAAAAGATCCTCTTTCTGTAGGCTTAAGGTGGCTATTTATAAGCGTTGGAGGCTCAGATCTTGCTCAAACTTCGGGAGACTTTTTCTGGCACGTGAGTGCGCCCACGCGACCGACCCCACCAAGTTTCGACTCGATCTGCGATCGATACGAATCCATTTCGTATCCATCAAAAAATGATCCAATCGAGATGAAACTTGGCAGGATTGTTCTTTACCTTATATGCAAGCTACTGTGAAAATTTCATTGCATTTGGATCAGCGGTTTGGGAGATATGATCGATACGAAATTGCAATCTTCGTATGTCGTTGCGTTCGTATCCACTGGATCGAATCCATCATATTCGACTTGATCAAATGCACGCACGCGCGATGACGTGGCACTAATTTCCTGGATCGATCCGATCTCTATGCCGTGTTGACTGGGTTGATCCACTTTGTGCACCGAGTTGAACACTTCTTTCCTGGATGCATGCACGTATCCACGCTTCACACTTGTACGTGTCCATCATTTCTCCAGAACGTTTGTACTCAACTGTTTGCATCGCATGTTCTTTCATATCGATTGCAGGAGTGTATTTCGTATCGATCCGATCGATATGAAATGGTGAATTTGATCGATACGACAGAAAGGCCAACAGATGAGTACGAAACTAAACTCAATGATGGATACGAATGAAGCCTTACCTGATGGATACGAGCGAGATTTTACCCGATGGAGTCGAACTGAGCTCCGGTGATCGTTACGAGACCATGGACTAGAAGTGTACCACCTGTCCCCATCCTGATCGATACGAAACGTATCGATTCGAACAAATCTCCGCATGCTTGCCTACCAATCAGGGTGTGTTGCCATCAAGTCAAAATCCACCTAGCCTTCTTATCTGATCGATACGAAATCATTGATTCGCGTCCATGCTGATCGATACGAACAATATCGATTCGAAGTCCTTCACCATGCTCTGCCTTTGATCGATATGAACACTATCGATTCAAAACACCATCTACTGATCGATACGAAATTGTATTGATATGAACCATCCCTGTGCGCCGATGGATACGAACAGCTTGCTCTTCCTACCTTGCATCAATCATACCTCCTTCATACGAATTCCGATTAACCTGAAATTTGAAACATAGCCTCTCCTAGTCCTCATCATCATCTTCAATCGATTCCATCTCGATCGGACCTCAACCAAATTTTGACGACATCGATTGCAGCCTTGATTCCAATCGATCTCCAATCCCAATATCCATCATTCCTTGCCAATTTGTTGATATTCCGGCCTTGACCAAAAGGTGGGATAACATTTGCCCCCTCAAAACATGCCTTGTGACAAGAAGGCGTGTTTTGAATAGTTCTGAATTTGATATCTGAAGTCCATTGCCAATTCCATGTCCATTCGAACTTGACAACCAAGTCCTAATCCATCCTTATCTAATAGCCAATAACCGAATCCAGGACCTCTTTGGGTCGATATCCAAACCCAAAACCTCTCCGGGCTCTTGCCAAGCGCAATCCGCACCCGACGATCGTGGTCCAGTGTCCCTGGACGATGAGCTAACCTCTCCGGGTTCTTGCCAAGCGTAATCCACACTTGACGACCTGGTCCAGTGTCCCTAGACGTTGAGCTAACCTCTCCGGGTTCTTGCCAAGCGTAATCCACACTTGACGACCGTGGTCCAGTGTCCTTGGACGTTGTACAATGCCATGGCTTAAGTCCTAAGCCGAATCCTGGTCTCTCCGGACCCTTGTCAAGCATAGTCCATACTCGACGACCTGAAACAATAATCGATAATACGGGGCCTAAGTCCTAGGCCGAATCCTGGTCACTCTGGACCCTTGCTGAGCATAATCCATACTCAGCGACCTGAAAATAATAACTGATAGTATAGGGCCTAAGTCCTAGGCCGAATCCTAGTCACTCCGGACCCTTGTTGAGCATAGTCTATACTCAACGACCTAAATGAGTCAATTTACCACGTTCGGGCAAAGCGACTCACCCCTTGCCAGGCATAATCCATACCCAACGACCTTTTATCAAAAACCAAATAAAAATCCAATAAAAATTCAATCCAAAATCCAATCCAAAATCCAAATCAAAACCATAAAATCAGAAATCCAAACCAACATCCAAAACAGAAAACAATCATCCAAGCGAAAATCCAAATCAAAAAACAAACAAAACCAGGAGTTCAATCCAAACTCCAAAACCAAACCAGAAAAATCAGTGTCCAATCCGAAAGCAAAAGACAAATTTCATAAACCATGGCATCGCAGTTTATCATCATTCAGAGCATGCCTAGGGGCTATCTCTGTCCCCATACATGTGTAAATGACTTTGCCGTTTGCCAGTAGCTTGTTACTTATTTCACATTATCCCGGTCAATTGATAATCAATCGACCATCATTCCTGGGCCTTACATCATCATGGTGTGAGGTAGACGATGGCTGCTTCTGCTCCCTCGCTGCATTCCGTGTCCCAACATACTTCCTAAATTGTCCATTCCTTACATGCTCCTCAATTATGTCCTTTAAATGCCTGCAGCTATTGGTATCATGTCTATCCAAATCATGGAAGCGACAGTGCCTTCCTGATGCCCTCTCCCGCTCTGATGGTTCTCTCCTAGCCGGCCTTCGGTAGGGAAGGCGATTTCGAGTATCCAGGTATATCCGCTCCCGCATCTCATTCAATCATGTGTATATAGAAAACTTTGGATCCTTCCATCGCTTCCTAGCTTTTCCAAAATTATCGTCCAACTTCCTTTTTTCTTTATTTTTATCCGAACCTTTGCTGGATGGTCCTCCACCCTCAGTTGCGTTCACCTCCTTCAACTTTAAATCTGCACATGCATCCTCTTGTCGGAGGAACCTCTCAGCTTCGTGAAAGAATTCCCCGAGATCCAATGGTGGGTCTCATATTAAAGATACCTTGAAATCTGAATCCTCCCTAACTCCTAACACTGCCGCCATTAAAACCATTGATGGATCCGGCCGATCCACCGAAGCAACTGCCGCATTGAATCGAGTTAGAAAAGCTCTAAGTGATTCATCCGTCCTTTATTTCACCGACGTTAGCGTCATCACGTTCTTTGGTCTCTTAATATGGACCCGAAACTATCCCAAAAACCTATCCACCAATTCCCTCCAAGTCCTGATAGATACTTCCTCCAACTGCCTAAACCACATTGCAGCTAAGTCCGTCGCACAAAGGGAAACATCTGGCCATTACTTCCTCCGATGCCCCCAGCACTTCCATGTGTCTGGTGTATCTCATCAAGTGATCAGTTGGGTCTGCCTTGCCATCATATACTTCCACACTAGGTAGCTTGAACTTAGATGGATTCTTAGCTATCCTGATTTCCCGAGCGAACGGACTCTTGTTCACTCCTTCCAAATCTTTATTGGTCAAGCCTCCACGCATGGTTTTTCTAATGATCTCCATTAATCCAGTATTGTCTGTCAGGGGTTGCCCCCATGCCCCCGAGGGAACTCCGGCACATATTCTTCATGTGGCTCATTAGCAGCAACGTTGGCTCTAGCCTGTTGAACTCCTTCCAAAGGTCCTCCTGCGTTAGATCCTGTGGGCCTGCCCCCAAGCCCTCGTTGATCGCCTTCCGGTTCTATATTCTGTCCTCCATTGGGTACCATAACCCTAGCTCCTTGTTCCACATTTACAGCCGCTGTGGCTGGTCCTAAGTTCTGCATCCCTGCAACTCTCATATGTTTGAAGAAAGTCTGCATCATATCTCGTTGACTCTTCAACAACCTCTCATGCAATGAATTCGCCATAGCTTCCATTTCATCCCTGGTGTTGTAGATGGAAGCTTGTCCTTCTCCAGCTCCGGAGGAAGCTTCTTGACTTCCTTCCTATTGGCTTCTCTCAGCCCTTTGCCTTCTGCTGTTTTGCCTAGTCATTTCTCTAAGTCTGAATTCTTCAAGCTTTTCAAATCAGAACTTCAATCCGATGTAGCGGGTGCTAGTCCTTCTCAGTGAAAGCACCAAAGTGTTTGCGCCAAAATTGGTCACAAACCCCAAATATCGTGAAAGCACCATAATATGAATATAAATCAGCAATATTCCAAACACAAATCACATATCACAGCAAATTACAAGCAACAATCCAAAAGTAATGAACAGAGACACGAGATTTATATTGGTTCGGCTATCTCCGACCTACGTCCACTTCAAAGTTTTATCCTTTATTGATTATCCTTGCTGGTTACAGATGATTACAGCAATGGCAATGATGAATTTCGAGTACAATAGTAATATTGAAGTGTAGAAATGAATCCGGCAGAGTCTGGGCGTTGAGCAAGCAAAAAAAAGATCCTCTTTCTGTAGGCTTCAGGAGGCTATTTATAGGCGTTGTAGGCTCAGATCTCGCTCAAACTTCGGGAGACTTTTTCTGGCACGTGAGTGGGCCCACGCGACCGACCCCGCCAAGTTTCGACTCGATCTGCGATCGATACGAATCCATTTCGTATCCATCAAAAATGATCCAATCGAGATGAAACTTGGCAGGATTGTTCTTTACCTTGTATGCAAGCTACTGTGAAAATTTCGTTGCATTTGGATCAGCGGTTTGGGAGATATGATCGATACGAAATTGCAATCTTCGTATGTTGTTGCGTTCGTATCCACTGGTTTGAATCCATCCTATTCGACTCGATCAGATGCACGCGCGCGCGATGACGTGGCGCTAATTTCCTGGATCGATCCGATCTCTGTGGCGTGTTGACTGGGTTGATCCACTTTGTGCGCCGAGTTGAACACTTCTTCCCTGGATCCATGCACGTATCCACGCTTCACACTTGCACGTGTCCATCACTTCTCCAGAACGTTTGTACTCAACCGTTTGCATCGCATGTTCTTTGGTATAGATTGCAGGAATGTATTTCGTATCGATCCGACCGATTCGAAATGATGAATTTGATCGATACGACAGAAAGGCCAACAGATGAGTATGAAACTAAACTCAATGATGGATACGAACAAAGCCATAACTGATGGATACGAGCGAGATTTTACCTAATGGAGTCGAACTGAGCTCCGTTGATCGATACGAGACCATGGACTAGAAGTGTACCACCTGTCCCCATCCTGATAGATACGAAACGCATCGATTCGAACAAATCTCCGCATGCTTGCCTACCAATCAGGGTGTGTTGCCATTGAGTCGAAATCCATCTAGCCTTCTTATCTGATCGATACGAAATCATTAAGTCATGTCTATGTTGATCGATGCGAACAGTATCGATTCGAAGTCCTTCACCATGCTCTGCCTTTGATCGATACGAACACTATCGATTCGAAACACCATCTACCCGATCGATACGAAATGTATCAATACGAACCATCCCTGTGCGCCGATGGATACGAACAGCATGCTCTTCCTACCTTGCATCGATCATATCTCCTTCATACGAACTCCGATTAACCTGAAATTTGAAACATAGCCTCTCCTTGTCCTCATCATCATCTTCAATCGATTCCGTCCTGATCGAAGCTCAAACAAATTTTGACGACATCGATTGCAGCCTTGATTCCAATCGATCTCCAATCCCAATATCCATCATTCCTTGCCAATTTGTTGATATTCCGGCCTTGACCAAAAGGTGGAATAACACCTGTAAACATGGGATTGTTGATTCCCGAAAGCCAATTCCAGTTAAGATCCCATTTCCTCGTCCTCTTGTTAGGAAGTGGGTTCCTAAACGTGGGATCCCTATCCCACTTATAGTTGCTAATGCCGATATTATGCCTTTATGCATTGATCTAGATATTCCTCCTTCTGTTATTTTTCTTACATATGTGCCCTCTACTACAACTACTGAAGTTTGCACTTCAGTTAGACTTGTAGTGACCCCTCTATCCAGATATGTAATATCATGGAAATCCTATGAGAAAGCTTAGGTTCATGAAAAATATGAAATGAGATATAACCCGGTTGAGACGACCCGACTTTCTCACCACAGAAAATCGTATCATCTTGAAGAAAGAAAGGGATAGAAAAGAGAAAGGAAAGGAGAGAAAGAAGAAACAACATCAGAATCTCAACAGCGGAACAAACAAATTATATTAATAACATAAATGTTACATAGTTTACCATCATTATCAGAGTTACACAGATCATTCATCACATACTAGACAGTTATAAACACCTGTCTAGTTATACAACTCAATACAATCCAAGGAACTACTCAGAGAAACCAACACAGCGGAAAACTATATATCTACAGAGCGCAGAAGCCTCCTACTCCATTGCTCCTCCACAATTCGTCAAAGCTAACCTGAATCCCTTGGCTATTCCTAAAAAATTGAGTACCCAAGAGTTTAAGAAAACAGAAGATAAACATCGGGTCAGACACAGGTCTGGTGTGAGTAACAGGTTAAGGTTGCTTAACTTTTAGAAACCTTTTGAAAAGAAAGGTATCACGTAAGACTTCCCACACATAAACATGGAAAAGTTTTTACCTTACGCTAACCAAAACATTTGATAAGAAATCCAGCGATATTATAATAGGTCTAGGGTTTTCAAATAAATATAAAATAGCCGAAATTGTTACATTATTAAATTACAGCTACTAGCCACAAAAGTGGGTAATACAATCAAAACCGTTGGCACTTATTGGATTTTGGATTCCATACAATGGCAGGGCTACTGGGGTACCACCCGTCACAGTTCGTGGCCTAGATCAGCGTACCGAGAATCACTCCAATCCCCTGCAACACAAGGATGGAACCATCCCTTACTGGACAGTCTTGAACAAGACAACCCCGACAGCTGGAGCTCACAACCGTCCACACAGCCGAAATAAAAGGGACCTCTAGACAGGGGAAAATCTCGTCCTACTTGGGCATGACCCACTTAACCTTGCCGCACCTCCTCTGTTTTAGCCATTTCCCGTTGATGAGGCTTTAGGCCACGATTACCTTTATAGGACACATCATTTAGAATGCTCATCGTCCACTTGACAATGTTCTGAAAGCATTCAATCCATACAATTTCGAGTTCGAACGAAATCGAAGGCATTATCTCGTTACACTCATTTTGGAATCACCCTCAGAGTTAACGACGATAACCCTTGCACTCTAAATCTTCATCTTCACTTGAGATTCACGACCTACCGTTAATTTGGATCGATGTGGTTTTCGGATATCCAAATATGGAAACCTGATCCTGGTCTCATCGAAATCCAAAACGTGTCTTTTATGTCCAAGTTGTTTAAGGTTAAACAATTCAATTTTCTATATACACACAGATAGATAACTTATAAATCACAATTGATAATCAACATTATCATAATAAACAGATGATCCATATTATCATCAAAATAGGTAATCCATATCATCATCACAATAGATAATCTATATTATAATCACAATGCAACCAAAGCATTCATACCACACAACATTACTTATCTCATTTCTGAGATCACATCCATTCAAGGAAGTCAATACCATCCATTCATATATAAGCAATGATTTACTTCATCACAAAATCTGTAATTAATTTAAAATAAATTAAATTAATTACTTTAATCTCTAATTAACTTAAAGTGAATTAAATTAATTACTTCATCTTTAAATCTTGCTTACATAACCATTTAATTAAATAAAATCAATTAATTATTCATTCAAATTAATCACCTTAATTAATCACCCTTGATTAATTGTCCTTTAATTACATTCATGTAATTATCCTAAATTAATTTCTTAAGTTAATTATTCTTAACCAAAAACAGTAATCCACCTTCAATTACTTCAATTAATTAATTATAATTAATTACATTAATCCTTAATTAATTACATTAATCAATCACCTTTAATTACTTGCCGTTGATCATAATTAATCAACTTTAATTACATAATTAATTGTATTAATTACTGATTCTTAATTATATTTAATTAATTATGCTCTAAATTAATTACCTTAATTAATCCATAATTATTAATCCCTCTTGATTGACCATATTCAGTAATTAACTAACTTAATCACTTCATTAAAATAAATTAATTATTTCTTGATTAATTTCTTATTTAATCCCTTGATTAATTATTAAGTAATTTAATCCAAATTACTTACATTATCAAAACAACTTCCATTAATTACATCCTATAATTACCAATCAATTACTTCACTAAGTAATTTCCAATCCATTAATTACATTAAGTAATTATTATTAAATCATCAGGTGTTTAAAATTAATTAAACTTAATTGATCAATTTAAACAATCACATTAAACTCAATTAATTACCTTAAGTAATTAATTCCTTAACTACTTCATTAAGTAATAACACTTAAACAATTCACAAATGATTATCATTAAATTAATTAATCTAATTAAATATTAAAATTAACCACATTAATTAATAATTAAATAATCTTGGTTAATGACCTTCATTAACCGTTCTCTAATTACTTCATTAAGTAATTAGCTTAGATTAACCATTGTTAATCATAATTTAATTTATCTTTAATTATTCATTAATTAATCCCTAAATATTTAATTGATTAAGTGCTAACTGTAACTTAGTTAATCTTTAATTATTTAATTAATTAACCATGATAATAACTTAATTACTTAATTTAATAATTCTTTAATCATTAATTTAATAATCTAATTAATGATCTTTAATTACAAATTGATTAGCCTTAATCAAATATTTATAAATCCCAAATAAATTAATTAATTAAATTAACTAATTACTTCTTAATTACCTTATTAATTAAATTAATTTCAAAACATTAAATCTTAACTTAATTTTAAGATAAAACATTTCTTAATTGTTCCCCTGGCATTCAAGGATTTGGAAGATTGGTGGAAATGCAAAGGAAAATTTATTGCTGTGGAAGGTGATGGCAAATGCTCTAATCACTAAGGAAAGGCTTTGTACAATTGGAGTTATTCCAGAGGACTTATGTGTTTTGTGTAACTGTGAAACTGAAACTAATACTCATTTATTTTTTGAGTGTTCTTATGTTTATCAAATTTGGTGTAGACTTCTATCAAATGGAGGTTTTTATAAGCCATCACCTCTCAGTTCAATTGAATGGTTCAATGTGTTTAAAGCAACAAGATGGAAGAATAATAAGACAAAGTTGCTGTTAAAGCTTCTTAAAAGGATGATTCAAAAAGTGTGGACAGAGAGGAATAGTAGAATCTTTGGTAATGGCAGCAAGAATCCAATGCAACTGTATAATTTGATTCATGGTAGTATTCTTAGAGATCTAAGGAATGAGTAAAGATAATGTTTGTATGGATTATTCTCATAATGCAGATGGATATTTTCTGAAGGATTGCACTACTTACTGAAGAACCATTTCTGAACACTGATTTTGGCTTGGAGTTGTTCAAAATGGATATCTTACTGAAGGATAGTACTAGTTACTGAAGCACCATTTCTGGAACCTTGCATATAGCTCGGGGTTGCTGTTTTCATGGTAGTTTTTTTAGAGAAGTCTGGGATATAAATTTGGTTTTTGCTGAATGTAGTTTTTTGTTTTGTTATTAATTTGTTTGTTTTTGTTATGATGATTGTAATAGGTTATAGTGTTATGTTTGGAACTTTTGTAATTTGGATTAAGTCAATATATGAGATTCACTCTTGCCTTTCAAAAAAAAAAACATTTCTTAATTATGTTTAAATTTTCATTAACAAATACATTTGAAATCAATCTACTTTAAACTTTTCTTCAAATTTCATTTAAATTTAAGATTTAAAAATGAATGCAAATTGATTTTAAACAAAGCTTAAAGAAAATATAAAACCTTTAATTCACATGTTAAGGTAATATTCATTTCATAAAGAAGATCAAAATAAATTTAAAACTAAATTTATGTTTAAATTCAAATCACAGTTAAAAATTCACTTTAATATTTAAATTTGAAAACTTCCTATTATTTCAAAATTGAAATGCATATTAAATTTTTGATTCCAGATAAAAATTTTAGATTTAGAAACCTATTTACAATTTAAAACTTCATTTTAAAATACAAACTACTTATCCCTTTTTAAAGTAGTTAATTCAATTCAAATTTTAAAAAAACTTAACTTTATTTAAAAACTGAGATTTTAAACTTATTCTAGATTGAAGAACTAGATTTAAATCTTATTTTAAAACTTATGTTTCATTTTAAACCCAGCTCTTAAATTTTATTTTAAAATTAAAAAATGAACACCAGGTTTCTGTTGAAACTTGTTAAATTAACTAACCCGAGACACATACGATATGCTTCGAGTCTAATTCATTCTTACCCGAGCAAATCAATAGGCTACTTCGAGTAAACTTGACAACATCACGAAGCAATAGAAATCCAACTTCACCAGACCAAACACAACACCGTGCATATGCACGGTGGCTCCGGCCACCATAGATCGTCAGCGATGATCTCAACAAACCAGAAGACGTCTCAGCAACACACCACAATCATTGATTCATGCTTCAACTCTCGAATTCGAGCTTGAGATCCTTAAACCCAAATCTGGAAAACAAAAACCAAGTCCTCCTTTAAACCTGTCAACACCACCATCTCGCCGCTCCGACCACCTGAAGATCAGCCACTCCGGCCTTGACTTCAACTACGGCCATGCTATCAATCCTCAAAATATCCTAACACTCGATCAACTCTACCAACCGAAATGATCGATTGTTCAAACCATTAAAAACTAGGGTTGTAAAAAGAAAAACACTACCGCAACATCCACACCGAATTCCATCACCAACTATGATTTTTCCTAGCTTCTCCGAACCCTCTTCCATCACCTGGAAGAACCCCGGGACTCCATAATTCATAGATCACCAGCAAATCCAAATAAACCCATTCCAGTTCATCACAATACTGTGCCTTAAACTTAATTCTAAAAACTTTAGTTCTAGTTTTAAAAATCATATTTTTGATTATGTATTCCGTTTGTGATACTGAATTTGTAAATCACGATGTTTGAGTTTTTACTTAACTCAACATGCACAGAGAATTTTTGATTTACAGAGACAACAAGCTTATTTCTTTTAACTTCTTAAATTTTTAAAACTTAACCTATGTTAGAACAAACAATATTTGTTTGTGAATTAGATCCTATCATAACTAGATCAAAGGTAAGGATTTTATAAAAAAAAATTGAACCTGGTAACAAGACAGACATAATACAGCATGCATTCAAATTTATCTACTTCAGACATTTACCTATAAACACATACAATGTTTATTCATTTCAACATATAAGCATGCAACCAATTTTAGATTTTAAAATTTAAAAAGTTACTCACAAATTTTTTAGAGATGCAGAACAGAGCTTCCATAACAAAAAAGAATGCTTTTGAAACTTTGCTGAAGACATTTGCAGGAAGACTTGATTTCCAGATTTCAACTTGTTTTTGAAATTTAAAACTTGGGTTGCAGACTTCCTTTTGATACTCAAGTTGAAAAATGAATGAAGGCGGCTTTGTTTGCAGAACATTTTTCCAGATTAAGAAAGAAAAATGATGCAGATATGCTTTTGATACGAGGAGTTTAAAAATGGTAAGTGCATTGATTTTGAAGAGGTACAGATACTTTTGTTTGAAAATAGCAAGTGCAGGATTTTGAAGCTACATGCTATAGATTTTGAAGAGGAGTTTGATTTTCAGCTAAATGTTTGAAGGTGTTTACTAAAAATTTGGTTTTTGATCTGAAAAGAATTTACTTATGTATGAGAAAGGTTGAAGTTTCTTTTGATTAGGAAAATAAGAAAAAGGATAGGAATGAAAGATGATTACTTATATAGGTTTATTTTAAGATTTTATTAAATGAAAGAAAACAGATTTTAAAAGAGGCCACTTGTACAAACTTTTAACATTTGTCACATTTGAGAGTTTATTTCTTAACATTTGTTATAAGAGGCTTTAAGAAATCAACACATGTCCTAAGTAAAGTAATTTGTATTAAATTTAAATGTTAATAAAATAGTTATTCCTAATTTAATTTGTTAATTAAGATTTTATATGCATATAAATTGATAAAAGAAATAAAAACAAATTATTCTTATAAATAAAAGCTTATAAAAAAAATCAAAACAACTAAAAAACCTATACTTTGGATTTTAAAACTTAATATTCAAATTCAAATTAAATTCAAAAATCAAATATTTAAAAATCATGTTATGAATACAAATTAAATTTGAAATAACAATTTCAATTTTTATTAAGAATCTAATTGTAAAACAATTCACTATTAATATTATTTTTAGAAACGACTCATTATTAAAATTAAAATAATTATAAAAGAAATTATTTCTTTATAAATAAATTACCTATTTTATTAAGCTATAAAACTTTTTGTTAATTCAATTAAATTTAAAACTCAAGCCAAAATCATTTTAAACATTTAAACATCTATCTTGCGAATTTTAAAATCATATATTTATTTATTACATAGCTTTGAAAAATTAACATTAAATTAAATCAAAATTTCCAAATTATTAATGTATATATTAGAATTTTAAATCAAGATTCATTTATTAAACTTAAACCAAGATTATTTATTTAATAACTTTGAGAAGCTTTATATTAAATAAAAACTAATTTTCCAAATTACTAAAATATTAGAATAAGAAAATATGCTTTATTTATTAAATTTAGAACAATGCTAATCTATTTACAATATAAACTATATATTTATATTATAAATAGAAACCAATTTATTATTTTTAGAAGATAAAATAACCAATTAAATATTTATTGAAGAAGATTATTAAATCAATTTGAATTATTATTAACAAAATTATCAATTCAATTTAATTTTTAAAATAGATTATTAAATTGATATTGTTAAAAATTGCAGGATGTTACAACCCTTCCCCCTTAAAAGAATTTCGTACGAAATTTAAAACAAAGTTAATTTAATAATCTCATTAAATATTTTAATTTTAAAACACAAGCATATATCGAACACATGCTAACAACCATAGCAACCAATTCAACCAATCAAACAAATCTCACTATCCGGACAAAATTCTGGATAGAATTTCCTCGAGTTTCCCCAAGTATAAACACCGGGATACTCACTCTAGAGTATCCAAACAATCAATATCACTAAGGTACAGAGCTCCTACTCAACTATATCTACAACACTAGATAGGATATCAGACTACAGACGAGTCTGACTCAACAATCAAAACTCCAGAACTGCTGGTTCCACAACTAGAGGTAAATCATACACGTACTCCCTCAGAGATACGTGAAACTCATCGAATCTCAGTTATCCAAACTGGCAATCCAATCCTGTAGATCAATCACTTATACATAGAAAAGATCCAAAACACTTCAGAGCTAACTTCCCAGACTTACCCAATCTTATAGCTCACTTTTTTATCGGAGAAAACTTATCCAAGATCAAATCTCCGACTTCGGAAATCCAAATTCCTTCGTTCTCTAATCCACAAAAATCTCCATACGATCCTGGGCTGCCTACACCTTTCCTGATCAGCTCAACCTTCGCTGATGTCTCTAGAAACAAATAAAACCAATTAACTCAACAAAATGATCTCCTCAAGACCAACCAAGATCAAACCCTATTCCTCAAACATCATAAGACAACTTCTTCTCCTATCCGGAAAAGAAAAGCAGATGCACTCCCAAACTGCTTCCGCTACACAACTCTGATCCGAAGTAGAAGAAAATGCTGAAGAAGAACACGATCACAAATTGGACAACACATCCCAGAAATATGGTTCAACAGATCCATAAGAAAAATCTCAGAAATTTCTCCAAAACCCTGAGCTGCTATACCAACTCAATCTCTAAGAACCATCCTTCTACTAAACTGAACCACTGGTAGTACTCCTGGAATCCCAGTCGATAAGGAAACTCAATCTCCAGATGCGAACAAACCTCTGACTTCCTTGAAGATATCCAGAAAAACTCTGATAACCCAAGAGAACACTCAAACAATCGCAAGTCACTTTTGCGATCAATCCAAACAGAACAGAACAACTTACTCTTAACTAGCCAATCCATCGAAGAAACGGGTCACTCTGCTGCTTCCGAACTCCTTCTTCAGAAAACTACTAAGCCAGAAGATCTCCTGCCAACACTGAGAACACTCCAAGCTGCACTGCAGACACAGATGCCAAAGAATTCTTAATCCAAAGCTCTTCGAGAAACTCGAACTTCAAATTAAACAGAAACACCAGCTAAACCCAGCCACAACACCGATGCAGACTCACTTCCTTAAACTTGTTCCAAACAAAACATCCTCGGGAACATCCATAGTCACTGCATCTCATCACGCAGCTATTATTTCCTGAGGTAACTAAAATACCATCACACACTTCTGCCAACTAATGGATCCCAACTCTACTCGTCTAAACTTAAAAAATAGACTCCGAACCTTAACAGGTTTCCTTCAAAGATCGATGAAATCCTTCATCACTAGAGAACTCACTCAAGACAGTATTGGGTCTACAGTCTCGACAGTACACTTCCAACCTCAAACGTTCAAACTCTAAGCAATGGCAGTCGTGTTACACACACTACTACCCCATCTACCTGTAACGACCTAGAATTTATATTAATTAAAATTCATATATTTAATTAATTTTAAATATTAATAAGTGAAATTTATAAGTCGAATAATTTATATTTCGAATAATTGGATTTAATTGGATAATTAATCGATAAATTAATAGTTGAAATTTCAGAAATAATTGAAATTTGGGTTTAATATGATTAAAAATGATTTGCAAAATTTTATTTAATCATATTGGAGTTAGAACGATATTTTAGAACTTTTAAAATTGAATTAAAAGTTAAATTGTGAAAATTGAATATTTTAATATTTAATTGACGAGTTAAAATAGCCATTTTTCAAACAGTCTCGGATTTCGACGAAACCAGTTTCATCGGATCCGTAATGTTATATTATTGTAGGATTTCAAATTTCAAGTCAATCCGATTTATCGTTTCTCCGGGGCAAGCCAAAATGCCTAGAAAATTGATTAACCGATTTAATTTTAAATCGATCGTTTATTGCCATAACTCTCACATATGATCGAATTAGCTTCCGAAACATGTTCCATTGTGTCCGGAATATGGGGTAAACCCTAGAAACGCCGGTCACTGCGCGAGATTTGGAGTTCGAAAAATTAGAAATGAATAGTGTCTTTGGTAGAATTTCTATAAAAGGACCCATCATCTTCATAATTTCAGAAACCCTAACATCTAAACCCTAGCCGCCACCATAGAAATGCATGGCCAGAAACTTCACAAATTCTTTCTCGATTATCTTTCGATCGAAACCCTTTTAGCTTTCGATTCCTAAATGAAAGTTGAAGAGCTTCGCCAGCTCTACGATGTGAACGGTTATGATTGAAAAATTCGCAAAGAATCAACGGCAAACTGCTTGAAAACGAAAAATGTTCATGCATGAATTTCAAGATAGAGGAGGGGCTGAGTGTCACAAGGCTCTGGCCGAGCATCAGGTTGGAGATGGCGCTTCAAATGGTGGTGGAGTGATGGACTCTCGATGTCGTATGGTGGGTGCGTTCGTAACCCTAGATGGGCGGCTAATGGGTTCTTGCGTTCGAGCATCACCTGGAGAAGAAACAGTACTCGGCCGTGATTTGCAGGAAGAAAACGTGCGGCCCAGATCTATTAGGGTATAAAAGTTTAAAATAAATTTGTAGAATTAGTTATATTTAAAATTGTATAATCTTTAAACTATCATAACTTTGTCGTACGAGGTCGAAAAATTTCGAAACGACTTGCGTCAGGTTCGTTTTGTCGAGCACTACGCGATGGAACTGGATTGGAATCGTTTGGAGCTAGTGGAAATTTCGGGTAAAATTAAACGTCCGTTTAATTTTATTCGAAATAAAACGCTGAAACCGGAATTGAAAGCGAGGTGAGAACTTCTCACTCAATCAAATCAGTTTCGATTCAAATTTTAAATAGTTAGATTTAAAATTTGCTTGAATGTATGTTTGAATGATGATTGTTATGTATTGATTGTTAAAATAGACATTATACGTCGTTAGTAAGCTGAGGTTATTTATTCAAAACATATACCGCGAATATTTCACTGCGAAGTGAAATTGGTATTATTTATGTACTTGGAGATGATTTTCC
Source organism: Allium cepa (assembly GCA_030765085.1). Classification (NCBI taxonomy): domain Eukaryota; kingdom Viridiplantae; phylum Streptophyta; class Magnoliopsida; order Asparagales; family Amaryllidaceae; genus Allium; species Allium cepa. The sequence goes on from CM060928.1 coordinate 276,832,082, forward strand.
CGCATTATATAGCAGATGAGACCCTATTGCGCCGCATAATAGCGGATAGTATTTTATAAATCCCATATACCACGATAATTCCGTATTGGAACGGAATTGGTATTGTGCTAACATCTTTGGATGCAGGGAAACAGGTTGGAGGGATCCTACTGGATTCCTCAAACATTTGAATTGGTTTCAATGTTGTGTGTTGATCTATTTGTTGATCTATTTGATTATCTTTGAGATTGTTAAAGGCTAAATTTTAGCCGAATATATTTTGGTATCGTTAGATACCGAAAATAAATAAAATTTGATTTTTGAAAATTTAAGTTGAGAACTCATAATAAAATTTAATTTTGGAATTTATTCATTTTAAATAAATAAACGTTATAATTTTTATTATTATAAAAATGACATTTTTGGAAAATAATACCTAAGTATGATTTTGGAGTTATATAAGCTTTAATAACGATTTGTAAATTATTAAAAGGATTGGTTTATTTAAATTGGGATTTTTGAATTATTATAAATGATTTATATAAAATATTTATAAAATTAATATTTATAAATTAAAAATATTGGAATTATAAAACAAATTTTATAAGTGTTAAAATGGAATATAAATGGATTTTATAAGTGAATGAAATCTATATATTTATAAATTGTGGAATTACAAAATGAATAGATTTTATAAAATAAAAGATTTATAAGTAATTAACTTATAAATTGGATTTTTTGCGTGTAAATGGAATATGGATAGAATTTGTTAATAAAGTGATTTTATAAGTTGAAGTGGCCATAAAATATAAATGGAATTTATAAACATTGTTTTATAAATCCGAAAACGACTTATTTTGATAAGTTAATTATTATAGCTTATTAAAGGAAATATTTCCACGATTTTGGACAGTGGATAATCCTTTAAATAAAATATGTAGAAATGTTGAATTTGGATAAGGAAATATATTCACGATTTTGGACAGTGATTAATATATTAAAGAAATGTTTTGGGAAAGTGATTTTAAATAGAATTAAAATGATTTGAAGATGTTTTAAAATGTATAAAGTATCGAAACCATAGATTTCAACATTCATTGTTGAAATAGACGTTTTCGAGAAATAGAAGGAAATGGTGGACTATAACACTGTTGTTATAGTAAATGATTTCCGAAAGGAAATGTTTTATATTGTATTGGGATTTATATATCTATTTTAAGTTCGAATCCCTATACTAGTGATTTTGGGTTGTCGTAACGATGTTTACGTAACATTCGTTTTGACCCAAATAAATGTGTTTAAGAGAATGTTTTCCTTATGAAATAAAATATATACTTAATTTGGATTTAAGTATATTGAATATTTTCAAAATGTTGAAAATAAATAGATTGGTGGATTACTTATTATTAAATAAGTATGGAAATGTTTTTCTAATTGAAGTGAATGTTTGAGATTTTATCTTTTAAAGATAAATTGAAAATGAATATTAGAAATCGATTTAAAAATCGTATATTCATATATATTTTGAAAAAGTAAATTCACTATGGAATTTATAAAAGAAAGGGAAATTTGTTAAAAATAAACATTGATTTATTTTGAAGTGTGGAAATAAATTTACGAATTTGGAACGTAAATTTAAATAAATCGGTAAGGATTTATTTAAATTGGTTTAGATGAACCATTTTGAAATGGAAGTTGTAAAGGTGAAAATTGTTTTCAAATGGTTAAAGTGTGGAAATTATATCTTGTAAAGATATTCTTGAAAATAAATAATTTGGGAAATTATTTGAAATCGGGTGATGTTGTGAATATTGATAGATAGTTAAATAACCGACAATCAATATTGACCTTTAAATAGGTATTTGTTGTGAATTGGTTGAAATTGAATGCTACACTTCTTTTTAAATTATTGCGCTCGTTATTCGGATTACCCATTCCTAATAGTGATACGACGTAATGGATAGCATTAAAGACCGGTGGTGAAGACCGGGTATTTGTGAAAACGATAGGATGGCCTATCGATTGTCTCTGCACCGTTAGCTACGGTATGGAGATTTGCTTTGTGATGGGAAATTCGATCAGGATTGTGAATACCCGGATTGCAAGGGCTTCTTTTGAAGTGCCTCGGTTCTGTTCGAACCCGGAAGAGACTTGTATGATTACGTGTCTCACATTACATTTTGAGATATAAAGCAGATTTCTTTCAAATACATTTCTGTTGGTGGCGGAGAATTTATTCTCTAGCTTAACACCCTTCTCTGAGAAGTACGCGCTTAGAGGTTATGTAGTTGAAGGTTATCAGCGATATATTCCCAATTTGGTAATGTGGCATGCTTAGTGTTGCTGTATGATGATTATTTATTGATCATTTGTTGATCAAAGCGTGGCTTTGTGCCTAAATTTGTGGACGAGACTTCGTCAGACCTCGCTCCCCGGAAATGGTCAAAACAGGAATATGCGGCAAGGTTATGAGGGTCGTGCCCTTTAGGGTATGTCATTTCCTTCTGGAAAGGGTGGTATCATGGTATGGAGCCCAGATACTTACTCATGTTGACACACTATATTTATTACTGTGTGATGTTGGTTATCGAGCGCTCGGATAAAGGTCCAAAGGGACCGGGGGATGGCATATTCGTGTAGTAGTTACCTAGTGACAAAGGTAACCCGGCCTTGTGTTGGCAGAGAGCTGGTTAATTTCTCGGGACGTCTCGCCAGAGGCGATCCCATGTGGCAGTAGGAAGTTCCTTAGCCTGACCATTTGTTGGAAATCCAAATAAAAAAATACGCACCTTGTACGGTTTTAGTTGTAGAACTTGCCATTCACTTATGGTGGCTCCCCACTGTTTGGATGGTAGCTATAGTAGGCATACGATAATGGTCGTATGTTGGCTAAGATTTATATCTTTACTTTCGAAATGATTTTACCTATACTATGCACTAGTAATAATATCGAATGTTTCTTTTAATGCGTATCAAGCATCTTTGACTATCATAAGAAGAAATCTCTTCCAATTCTGCGTTTGCATTGTGTGTATGGCGGGAGGTCTTATGGTAGTCTCATTTTCCAAAAGCATTGCGAATTGAATTATCTTTGTTGTTGTTGTTTTAAAAGATAATAACTGTTTTAAGTTCTCACACCAGTCCCATGACTGACCTGGAGTTTATTGTTCTCTTCCTAAACTCTAGATGCCCATAATTTTCCACACGGGCAGTCTAGATTCAGGTTATCAGGTCATTCTGGATTCAGAAGTGCTTTGGAGCCCAAGTGGCGAGCTGGATGGCGAGACGTATTACTTGTATATGATATTATCTTTCCGCTGTAAATTCACTTGTAAGGACATGTTGTATAATTGTCCATTGCCCAGTTGTGTGTAGATTGTTGTTGTATACTCTGATGTAATGAAATGTATTAACTGAGATAGTTCTTTGTTTTAAAGATTATTCATTTATCTATTATATGTTGTTCCGCTGCGACTGTGAGATTCTGATATTGTTTCTGTTCTGTTTTACTTCTTCTATCTTTTTCTTCTACCTCTTCTTCTTTAACCCTAACAATTCGGTTTTCCGGCATTCGATTGCTCGGCATTTGATACAGTGGACGTATTGATATCGGTTTTCGAGAGTTGAAAAAATCATAATGTTAAATTTGGTATCAGAGCATTTGGTTAAGCGACAACCATGGCTCTGTTGGGTGTTGCTCGTTAGAGATAGAGTCAGCAGTATTCTAGAATGAGTGTAAGTGTAATAATAGATATGAGCGCGTATTTGTTAGTGAATATAAAATTATTTTATGTTGTGATGATTGGTTTGTTGAGTGATATATGGATTCTGGTCGGTATAGTCCGTACAACTCTATCGATAGGAATCTCTAAACACTTGTACAGAACAAATTCGACACGATATTGTTTTAAATTGGATAAATGAAATAATTTTACCTTGAGTATATTTTATATATAAAGGAATAATTTTTCAGAATTATTAAAGTGTATATGAATTGATTGTGTGGTTGTTGAATAAGTTAAATAAAAACAACAATTGTAAAAAGAATAATTGTATAAGGAAATGAATTATAAAGTATGGAATTATAATTAATATGATCTACAATTGTAAAATAATCTTATATATAAATAGTGAAATTGTATGAGGAAAAAAATTTATGTGATTTATAAATAAGATAAAAGGAATATGTTTGAAAGAATTTAAAGCACTGAATTCACTATTGTTACCAGAAAATAATAAGGGTGATGACTGCAGCATCATCAGTATCATTTTCGAGTTTCTGTGTGATGGATTTGCTACCATACTAAATTGAATTTGAAGTTTTGTTGTGATAAAAAAATTTGAAAATTAAAAATTCAAGTTGAAATTGATGAACATAAGTGAAATGAATTGAACTTATAGTATAAGATAATAAATTTAGCTTTGGATAAGTAAATGGATTTGGAAGTTTAAGTATATAAGTTGTATAACTTAGAAAATGAGAAAATGTAAGTGAAACCAATAGTTAAAATGGTTAAACAATTTTGTTAAGTAAAATGAAATATGAATTTGATAGTGATATGAAAATTTGACTTTGGTAAAAGTTAATTAAAATTGAAATCTGAATTGAACTTATAAGTGGAAATTTAAGTGAAGTTAAACAAATGATGTTTAAAGGAAATATAACTTAAGTAAAATTGAATAAAGTTGATTTTGGTGTCAAAGTAAAATAATAAAGTTAATTGAATGAATGTAAACTTGAGTTATATAACTGAAATTCAACCTTATATTGTTAAAGGAATTGGCAATTAAATTAATAAATGGATTGAATGTTAATCAGTCGAATCTAAATAAGTTAATATGAAATAATGAATGAAGTGTTAGTTCATTGAAAGCCAATGTAATTAGAAGTTGAATAATTGAATGAAAATCAATTAAATGTTAAACCAATTGGAATTAGAACTGTTGAACCAAATTGAATGTTGAATGTAAATTTAATAATTTGGTTATGTTAAATATACATTGGTTGTCATATGGATGTTAGTTGATTGTATATAAATTCATTAAGTGTTAATGAAATCGAATTAGCAAAATTTGAAAGCTAAAGTAATTGAATCCAAATTGAAAGTAAATGAATATGAACTGAATTTGATTCAATTTGGAAGTAAACTAATGTGAATGTAAATTAGTGAATATGAACTAATTGAAAAAAAATGAATGAATGGATATTTATAAAATCCAATGTCAACAAATCAAATGTGATTTAAATGAAAAACCAATTCATTGAATATTAATGAGAAAATGAAAGAATATTGATTTGGTTTTCGATTTTTTGGATGTTAGTTGGATGATATTTGTTTGGTGGTTGCATTTATTGTTTTTGTTGCATTTGCTATATTGGCATATGTAGTTGTTATGTTGCTATATATTGTATATTGATATTACTTTCATATAAGCATGTTTCTCATGGTTTGTTGAGTGTTTAGTAGGTGCGGATTGCGCTTTCTTCGCATTTGGAGCTTGCTTTCGCGCTATATTAGCCGTATATGCTCGCTAATAATAAATAAGGTACATATCTCGGATTACATACCGTACTTTTACACTTTTCCCAGCGGGATGCCTCATCACTTGATGAAATGTATATTTGTGATATATATACTATCATTTTTTTCGGATCGAGCCGCGCAAAAGAGACTATGGCGAATTTTTTTGAAAATTTAAGGCGTTAGAATTTTTTTGGGAATTTTGGAAAATTTTGAAAACTATAATCTTGATTTGGAATTGAAAGTTAAACAATAGTAGTTGATTTTGAAAAGATAGCTAAGTATGATTTGAAAACTTAGTAAAGTTATTGTATGAAGTTTAACTATGAGTTTTGGGAAAGTTAAACACTTAAGAGATTTGTAAATCAAACTTAAACGGTTTGTTTTGAAAAGTTAATGGATTTCGAAACTTTTTCTTACTTGGTAATTTCGAGGACGAAATTCTTTTAAGGGGGGAAGTCTGGAACGACCCAGAATTTGTATTGATTAAAATTCATATATTTAATTGATTTTAAATATTAATAAGTGAAATTTATAAGTCGAATAATTTATATTTCGAATAATTGGATTTAATTGGATAATTAATCGATAAATTAATAGTTGAAATTTCAGAAATAATTGACATTTGGGTTTAATATGATTAAAAATGATTTGCAAAATTTTATTTAATCATATTGGAGTTAGAACGATATTTTAGAACTTCTAAAATTGAATTAAAAGTTAAATTGTGAAAATTGAATATTTTAATATTTAATTGACGAGTTAAAATAGTCATTTTTCAAACAGTCTCGGATTTCGACGAAACTAGTTTCATCGGATCTGTAATGTTATATTATTGTAGGATTTCAAATTTCAAGTCAATCAGATTTATCGTTTGTCCGGGGCAAGCCAAAACGCTAGAAAATTGATTAACCGATTTAATTTTAAATCGATCGTTTATTGCCGTAACTCTCACATATTATTGAATTAGCTTCCGAAACATGTTCCATTGTGTCCGGAACGTGGGGTAAACCCTAGAAACGGCGGTCACTGCGTGAGATTTGGAGTTCGAAAAATTAGAAATGAATAGTGTTTTTGGTAGAATTTCTATAAAAGGACCCATCATCTTCATAATTTCAGAACCCTAACATCTAAACCCTAGCCGCCACCATAGAAATGCACGGCCAGAAACTTCACAAATTCTTTCTCGATTATCTCTCGATCCAAACCTTTTTAGCTTTCGATTCCTAAATGAAAGTTGAAGAGCTTCGCGAGCTCTACGATGTGAACGGTTATGATTGAAAAATTCGCAGAGAATCAACGGCAAACTGCTTGAGAACGGAAAATGCTCGTGCACGGATTTCGAGATAGAGGAGGGGCCGAGTGTCACAAGGCTCTGGCCGAGCATCAGGTTGGAGATGGCGCTTCAAATGGTGGTGGAGTGATGGACTCTCGACGTCGTATGGTGGGTGCGTTCGAAACCCTAGATGGGCGGCTAATGGGTTCTTGCGTTCGAACATCACCTGGAGAAGAAACAGTACTCGGCCGTGATTTGTAGGAAGAAAACGTGCGGCCCAGATCTATTAGGGTACACAAGTTTAAAATAAATTTGTAAAATTAGTTATATTTAAATTTGTATAATCTTTAAACTATCATAACTTTGTCGTACGAGGTCGAAAAATTTCGAAACGGCTTCCGTCGGGTTCGTTTTGTCGAGCACTACGCGATGGAGCTGGATTAGAATCGTTTGTAGCTAGTGGAAATTTCGGGTAAAATTAAACGTCCGTTTAATTTTATTCGAAATAAAACGCTGAAACCGGAATTGAAAGCGAGGTGAGAACTTCTCATTCAATCGAATCGGTTTCGATTCAAATTTTAGATAGTTGGATTTAAAATTTGCTTGAATGTATGTTTGAATGATGATTTTTATCTATTGATTATTAAAATAGACATTATATGCCGTTAGTAAACGGAGGTAATTTATTAAAAACATATACCGCGAATATTTCACTGCGAAGTGAAATTGGTATTATTTATGTACTTGGAGTTGATTTTTCCGCATTATATAGCGGATGAGACCCTATTGCGCCGCATAATAGTGAATAGTATTTTATAAATCCTATATACCACGATAATTCCGTATTGGAACGGAATTGGTATTGTGCTAACATCTTTGGATGCAGAGAAACAGGTTGGAGGGATCCAACTGGATTCCTCAAACATTTTAATTGGTTTCAATATTGTGTGTTGATCTATTTGTTGATCTATTTATAATGTGCGTGATTATCTTTGTGATTGAGATTGTTAAAGGCTAAATTTTAGCCGAATATATTTTGGTATCGTTAGATGCCGAAAATAAATAAAATTTGATTTTTGAAAATTTAAGTTGAGAATTCATAATAAAATTTAATTTTGGAATTTATCCATTTTAAATAAATAAGCGTTATAATTTTTATTATTATAAAAATTATATTTTTGGAAAATAGTACTTAATTATGATTTTGGAGTTATATAAGCTTTAATAACGATTTGTAAATTATTAAAAGGATTGGTTTATTTAAATTGGGATTTTTGAATTATTATAAATGATTTATATAATTTTTTTTATAAAATTGATATTTATAAATTAAAAATATTGGAATTATAAAACAAGTTTTTATAAGTGTTAAAATGGAATATAAATGGATTTTATAAGTGAATGAAATCTATATATTTATAAATTGTGGAATTATAAAATGAATAGATTTTATAAAATAAAAGATTTATAAGTAACTAACTTATAAATTGGATTTTTTGCGTGTAAATGGAATATAGATAGAATTTGTTAATAAAGTGATTTTATAAGTTGAAGTGGCCAAAATATATAAATGGAATTTATAAACATTGTTTTATAAATCCAAAAACGACTTATTTTGATAAGTTAATTATTATGGCTTATTAAAGGAAATATATCCACGATTTTGGACAGTGGATAATCCTTTAAATAAAATATGTAGAAATGTTGAATTTGGATAAGGAAATATATTCACGATTTTGGACAGTGAATAATATATTAAAGAAATGTTTTGGGAAAGTGATTTTAAATAGAATTAAAATGATTTTAAGATGTTTTAAAATGTATAAAGTATCGAAACCATAGATTTCAACATTCATTGTTGAAATAGACGTTTTCGAGAAATAGAAGGAAATGGTGGACTATAACACTGTTGTTATAGTAAATGATTATTGAAGGAAATGTTTTATATTGTATTGGGATTTATATATCTATTTTAAGTTCGAATCCCTATACTAGTGATTTTGGGTTGTCGTAACGATGTTAACGTAACATTCGTTTTGACCCAAATAAATGTGTTTAAGAGAATGTTTTCCTTATGAAATAAAATATATATTTAATTTGGATTTAAGTATATTGAATATGTTCAAAAAGTTGAAAATAAATAGATTGGTGGATTACTTATTACTAAATAAGTATGGAAATGTTTTTCCAATTGAAGTGAATGTTTGAGATTTTATCTTTTAAAGATAAATTGAAAATGAATATTAGAAATCGATTTAAAAATCGTATATTCATAGATATTTTGGAAAAGTAAATTCACTATGGAATTTATAAAAGAAAGGGAAATTTGTTAAAAATAAACATTGATTTATTTTGAAGTGTGGAAATAAATTTACGAATTAATAACGTAAATTTAAATAAATCTGTAAGGATTTATTTAAATTGGTTTAGATGAACCATTTTGAAATGGAAGTTGTAAAGGTGAAAATTGTTTTCAAATGGTTAAAGTGTGGAAATTATATCTTGTAAAGATATTCGTGAAAATAAATAATTTGGGAAATTATTTGAAATCGGGTGATGTTGTGAATATTGATAGATAGTTAAATAACCGACTATCAATATTGACTTTTAAATATGTATTTGTTGTGAATTGGTTGAAATTGAATGCTACACTTCTTTTTAAATTATTGCGCTCGTTATTCGGATTACCCATTCCGAATAGTGATACGACGTAATGGATAGCATTGAAGACCGGTGGTGAAGACCGGTGGTGAAGACCGGGTATTTGTGAAAACGATAGGATGCCCTATCGATTGTCTTTGCACCGTTAGCTACGGTATGGAGATTTGCTTTGTGATGGGAAATTCGATCGGGATTGTGAATACCCGGATTGCAAGGGGTTCTTTTGAAGTGCCTTCGATTCTGCTCGAACCCAGAACAGACTTGTACGGTTACGTGTCTGACATTACATTTTGAGATATAAAGCAGATTTCTTTAAAATACATTTCTGTTGGTGGCGGAGAATTTATTCTCTAGCTTAACACCCTTCTCTGAGACGTACGCGCTTAGAGGTTATGTAGTTGAAGGTTATCAGCGATATATTCCCAATTTGGTAATGTGGCATGCTTATTGTTGCTGTATGATGATTATTTATTGATCATTTGTTGATCAAAGCGTGGCTTTGTGGACGAGACTTCGTCAGACCTCGCTCCTCGGAAATGGTCAAAACAGGAATATGCGGCAAGGTTACGAGGCTCGCGCCCTTTAGGGTATGTCATTTCCTTCTAGAAAGGGTGGTGTCATAGTATGAAGCCCAGATACTTCCTCATGTTGGCACACTATATTTATTACTGTGTGATGTTGGTTATCGAGTGCTCGGATAAAGGTCCAAAGGGACCGGGGGATGGCATATTCGTGTAGTAGTTACCTAGTGACAAAGGTAACCCGGCCTTGTGTTGGCAGAGAGATGGTTAAGTTCTCAGGACGTCCCGCCAGAGGCGATCCCATGTGGCAGTAGGAAATTCCTTAGCCTGACCATTTGTTGAAAATCCAAATAAAACAATACGCACCTTTTATGGTTTTAGTTGTAGAACCTGCCATTCACTTATTGTGGCGCCCCACTGTTTGGATGGTAGCTATAGTAGGCATACGATAATGGTCGTATGTTGGCTAAGATTTATATCTTTACTTTCGAAATGATTTTTCCTACACTATGCACTAGTAATAATATTGAATGTTTCTTTTAATGCGTATCAAGCATCTTTGACTATCATAAGAAGAAATCTCCTCCAATTCTGCGTTTGCATTGTGTGTGTAGCGGAAGGTCTTATGGTAGTCTCATTTTCCAAAAGCATTGCCAATTGACTTTAAAATTATCTTTGTTGTTGTTGTTTTAAAAGATAATAACTGTTTTAAGTTCTCACACCAGTCCCATGACTGACCTGGTGTTTATTGTTCTCTTCTTTAACTCTGGGTGCCCATAATTTTCCACACGGGCGGTCTAGATTCAGGTTATCAAGTCATTGTGGATTCAAAAGTGCTTTGGAGCCAAGTGGTGAGCTGGATGGCGAGACGTATTACTTGTATATGATATTATCTTTCCGCTGTAAATTCACTTGTAAGGACATGTTGTATAATTGTCCATTGCCCAGTTGTGTGTAGATTGTTGTTGTATACTCTGATGTAATGAAATGTATTAACTGAGATAGTTCTTTGTTTTAAAGATTATTCATTTATCTATTATCTGTTGTTCGCTGCGACTGTGAGATTCTGATATTGTTTCTGTTCTGTTTTACTTCTTTTATCTTTTTCTTCTACCTCTTCTTCTTTAACCCTAACAATTCGATTTTTCGGCATTCGATTACTCGGCATTCGATACAGTGGATGTATTGATGTCGGTTTTCGAGCATCGAAAAAATCATAATGTAACACTACCTTTATAACTTATATTGGAAAACCTGAACAGGTAACCCACCAAGTAGGTAGAAATAAATATATGTATATTTAAAATTACAAATACGCTCTCTAAAGAATGACAGCACTACAGAGCCTAGGTATTCACTGAACCTAATGCTTTGATACCAACTGAGACGACCCGACTTTCTCATCACAGAAAATCGTATCATCTTAAAGAAAGAAAGGGATAGAAAAGAGAAAGGAAAGAAGAGAAAGAAGAAACAACATCAGAATCTCAACAGCGGAATGAACAAATTATATTAATAACATAAATATTACATAGTTTACAATCATTATCAAAGTTACATAGATCATTCATCACATACTAGACAGTTATGAACACCTGTCTAGTTATACAACTCAATACAATACAAGGAACTACTCGGAGAAACCAACACAGCGGAAAACTATATATGCGTAGATGCCTCCTTCTCCATTGCTCCTCCACAATTCGTCAAAGCTAACCTGAATCCCTTGGCTACTCGTACAAATTTGAGTACCCAAGAGTTTAAGAAAACAGAAGATAAACTCTGGGTCAGACAAGGGTCTGGTGTGAGTAACAGGTTAAGGTTGCTTAACTTTTAAAAACCTTTTGAAAAGAAAGGTATCACGTAAGACTTCCCACACATAAACATGGAAAAGTTTTTACCTTACGCTAACCAAAACATTTGATAGGAAATCCAACGATATTATAATAGGTCTAGGGTTTTCAAATGAATATAAAATAGCCGAAATTGCTACATTTATTAAATTCCATCTACTAGCCATAAAAGTGGGTAATACAATCAAAATCGTTGGCACTTATTGGATTTTGGATTCCATACAATGGCAGGGCTATCGGGGTACCGCCCGTCACAGTACGTGGCCTAGATCAGCGTACCGAGGATCACTCCCAATCCCCTACAATACAAGGCCAGAGCCATCCCTTACTGGACAGTCCCGAACAAGACAACCCCGATAGTTGGAGCTCGCAACCGTCCACACGGCCAAAATAAAAGGGACCTCTAGACGGGGGAAAATCTCGTCCTACTTGGGCATGACCCACTTAACCTTGCTGCACCTCCCCTATTTTAGCCATTCCCAATTGATGAGGCTTGAGGCCATGATTACCTTCATAGGACACATCATTTAGAATGCTCATCGTCTACCTGACGATGTTCTAAAAGCATTCAATCCATACAAGTTCGTTCCGGGCTCTAACGAAACCGAAGGCATTATCTCGTTACACTCATTTTGGAATCACCCTCAGAGTTAATGACGATAAACCTTGCACTCTGAATCTTCATCTTCACTTGAGATTCACGACCTACCATTAATTTGGATCGATGTGGTTTTTGGATATCCAAATATGGAAACCCGATCCCATCCATATACCATCCATTCATATATAAGCAATGATTTACTTCATCACACCATTTATAAATAATTTAAAATGAATTAAATTAATCACTTTCATCTCTAATTAATTTAAAGTGAATTAAATTAATTACTTCATCTTTAAATCTTGCTTACATAACCATTTAATTAATTAAAATCAATTAATTATTCGTTCAAATTAATCACCTTAATTAATCACCCTTGATTAACTGTCCTTTAATTACATTCATGTAATTATCCTTAATTAATTTCTCAAATTAATTATTCTTAACCAAAAACAGTAATCAACCTTTAATTACTTCAATTAATTAATTATAATTAATTACATTAATCCTTAATTAATTACATTAATTAATTACCTTTAATTACTTGTCATTGATCATAATTAATCAACTTTAATTACATCATTAATTGTATTAATTAACGATTCTTAATTATATTTAATTAATTATCCTCTTAAATTAATTATCCTCTTAAATTAATTACCTTAATTAATTAATCCATAATTATTAATCCCTCTTGATTAACCATATTCGGTCATTAACTAACTTAATAACTTCATTAAAATAAATTAATCATTTCTTGGTTAATTTCTTAATTAATCCCTTGATTAATTACTAAGTAATTTAATCCAAATTACTTACATTATCAAAAAATATTCCATTAATTACATCCTGTAATTACCAATCAATTACTTCGCTAAGTAATTTCCAATCCATTAATTACAGTAAGTAATTATTATTAAATCATTAGATGTTTAAAATTAATTAAACTTAATTGATCAATTTAAACAATCACATTTAACTCAATTAATTACCTTAAGTAATTAATTCCTTAACTACTTCATTAAGTAATTACACTTAAACAATTCACAAATGATTATCATTAAATTAATTAATCTAATTAAATATTAAAATTAACCACATTAATTAATAATTAAATAATCCTGGTTAATGACCTTCATTAACCGTTCTCTAATTACTTCATTAAGTACTTAACTTAGATTAACCATTGTTAATCATAATTTAATTTATCTTTAATTATTCATTAATTAAGCCCTAATTATTTAATTAATTAAGTGTTAACTGTAACTTAATTAATCTTTAATTATTTAATTAATTAACCATGATTATAACTTAATTACTTAATTTAATAATTCTTTAATCATTAATTTAATAAACTAATTAATGATCTTTAACTACAAATTGATTAGCCTTAATCAAATATTTATAAATCCCTAATCAATTAATTAATTAAATTAACTAATTACTTCTTAATTTACTTATTAATTAAATTAATTTCAAAACATTAAATCTTAACTTAATTTTAAGATAAAACTTTCTTAATTATGTTTAAATTGCCATTAACAAATACATTTGAAATCAATCTACTTTAAACTTTTCTTCAAATTTCATTTAAATTTAAGATTTAAAAATGAATGCAAATTAACTTTAAACAAAGCTTAATAAAATTCAAAACCTTTAATTCACATGTTAAGGTAATATTCATTTCATAAAGAAGATCAAAAGAAATTTAAAACCAAGTTTATGTTTAAATTCAAATCACAGTTAAAAATTCACTTTAATATTTAAATTTGAAAACTTCCTATTATTTCAAAATTGAAATGCATATTAAATTTTTGATTCCAGATAAAAATTTAAGATTTAAAAACCTATTTACAATTTAAAACTTCATTTTAGAATACAAACTACTTATCCCTTTTTAAAGTAGTTAATTCAATTCAAATTTAAAAAAAAACTTAACATTATTTAAAAACTGAGATTTTAAACTTACTCCAGATTTAAGAACCAGATTTAAATCTTATTTTAAAACTTGCCTTTCATTTTAAACCCGGCTCCTAAATTTTATTTTAAAATTTAAAACAGAACACCAGGTTTCTGTTGAAACTTGTTAAATTAACTTACCCGAGACACATACTATATGCTTCGAGTCTAAATTCATTCTTACCCGAGCAAATCAATTGGCTACTTCGAGTAAACTTGACAACATCACGAAGCAACAGAAATCCAACTTCACCAGACCAAACACAACACCGTGCATATGCACGGTGGCTCCGGCCACCATAGATCGTCAGCGATGATATCAACAAACCAGAAGACGTCTCAGCAACCCACCACAATCATTGATTCATGCTTCAACTCTCGAATTCGAGTTCGAGATCCTTAAACCCAAACCTGGAAAACAAAAATCAGGTCCTCCTTCAAACCTGTCAACACCACCATCTCGCCGCTCCGACCACCTGAAGATCAGCCACTCCGGCCTCAACTTCAACTATGGCCATGCTATCAATCCCCAAAATATCCTAACACTCGATCAATTCTACCAACCGAAATGATCGATTGTCCAAACCATTAAAAACTAGGGTTTTAAAAAAGAAAAACACTACCGCAACATCCACACTGAATTCCATCGCCAACTATGATTTTTCCTAGCTTCTCCTAACCCTCTTCCATCACCTGAAAGAACCCCGAGACTCCACAATTCATAGATCACTAGCAAATCCAAGTAAACCCATTCCAGTTCATCACAATACTGTGCCTTAAACTTAATTCTAAAAACTTTAATTCTAGTTTTAAAAATCATATTTTTGATTATGTATTTCGTTTTTGATACTGAATTTGTAAATCACGATGTTTGAGTTTTTACATAATTCAACATGCACAGAGAATTTTTGATTTATAGAGACAACAAGCTTATTTCTTTTAACTTCTTAAATTTTTAAAACTTAACCTATGTTAAAACAAACAATATTTGTTTGTGAATTAGGTCCTATCATAACTAGATCAAAGGTAAGGATTTTATAAAAAAAATTGAACCTCGTAACAAGACAGACAGAATACAGCATGCATTCAAATATTATCTACTTCAGACATTTACCTATAAACACATACAATGTTTATTCATTTCAACATATAAGCATGCAACCAATTTTAGATTTTAAAATTTAAAAAGTTACTCACAAATTTGTTAGAGATGCAGAACAGAGCTTCCATAAAAAAAATGCTTTTGAAACTTTGCTGAAGACATTTGCAGGAAGACTTGATTTCCAGATTTCAACTTGTTTTTGAATTTTAAAACTTGGGTTGCAGACTTCCTTTTGATACTCAAGTTGAAAAATGAATGAAGGCAGGTTTGTTTGCAGAACAATTTTCCAGATTACAGAAAGAAAAATGATGCAGACTTGCTTTTGATATGAGGAGTTTAAAAATGGTAAGTGCATTGATTTTGAAGAGGTGCAAATAATTTTGTTTGAAAATAGCAAGTGTAGGTTTTTGAAGCTACAGGCTATAGATTTTGAAGAGGAGTTTGGTTTTCAGGTAAATGTTTGAAGGTGTTTACTGGAAATTTTGTTTTTGATCTGAAAAGAATTTACTTATGTATGAGAAAGGTTGAAGTTTCTTTTGATTACGAAAATAAGAAAAAGAATAGGAATGAAAGATGATTACTTATATAGGTTTATTTTCAGATTTTATTAAATGAAAGAAAATTGATTTTAAAAGAGGCCACTTGTACAAACTTTTAACATTTGTCACATTTGAGAGTTTATTTCTTAACATTTGTTAAAAGAGGCTTTAAGAAATCAACACATGTCCTAAGTAAAGTAATTTGTATTAAATTTAAATGTTAATAATGTATTTATGCCTAATTTAATTTGTTAATTAAGATTTTATATGCATATAAATTGATTAAAGAAATAAAAACAAATTATGCTTACAAATAAAAGCTTATAAAAAATCAAAAGAATTAAAAAATCTATACTTTGGATTTTAAAACTTAATATTCATATTCAAATTAAATTCAAAAATCTAATATTTAAAAATCAAGTTATGAATACAAATTAAATTTGAAATAACAATTGCAATTTTTATTAATAATCTAATTGTAAAACAATTCACTATTAATATTATTTTTAGAAATGACTCATTATTAAAATTAAAATAATTATAAAAGAAATTATTTCTTTATAAATAAATTACCTATTTTATTAAGCTATAAAACTTTTTGCTAATTCAATTAAACTCAAGCCAAAATTATTTTAATCATTTAAACATCTATCTTATCAATTTTAAAATCATATATTTATTTATTACATAGCTTTGAAAACTTAATATTAAATTAAATCAAAATTTCCAAATTATTAATGCATATATTAGAATTTTAAATCAAGATTCATTTATTAAACTTAAACCAAAATTATTTATTTAATGACTTTAAAAAGCTTTATATTAAATAAAAACTAATTTTCCAAATTACTAAAATATTAGAATTAGAAAATATGCTTTATTTATTAAATTTAGAACAATGCTAATCTATTTACAATATAAACTGTATATTTATATTATAAATAGAAACCAATTTATTATTTTTAAAAGATAAAATAACCAATTAAATATTTATTAAAGAAGATTATTAAATCAATTGAATTATTATTAACAAAATTATCAATATCAATTTAATTTTTAATACAGATTATTAAATTGATATTGTTAAAAATTCCGGGATGTTACAACGGTATATGATAGTTACCATATGTTTGTTGGAGGTGATGGTGAGGAACCTCAAATATGTTATCAAGTTTCGAATGGTCT
The DNA here is from genome assembly GCA_030765085.1 of Allium cepa. NCBI lineage: Eukaryota > Viridiplantae > Streptophyta > Magnoliopsida > Asparagales > Amaryllidaceae > Allium > Allium cepa. Next base: position 276,849,280 of record CM060928.1, read on the forward strand.
TGTTCTTTCCACTAATAGTGAAGATAGTGAAAGCAATATGATTGTTATAGACGAAGACACATGGGACTGGAAATATTTGTACACCATGAGTCAGTACATTATGTTCTAATCTTGGTCGCACTCTTTTCTGGGTATTATCACATTACTGGGCCTGATTTTGAGGATGAGGGCAGTGGCTCATCCACATTGGAAGGGGACTAGTCTCCGTTGCGGTAGTAGTCAAGGTCCCTTTTCCTAGCTAGTGTTACTTATTTTAGCTATTCTGGTGCATGTGCCAATACTTGTTTTAATGCACTTACTTAAGTAGACGGCCCACTATAAAGCCGGCTATAGTTTCTGAGGCGTCTCTGCCTCATACCCATATTAATTGTTGCATAAGTGGAACAACCACTGTAATCTGGCTTGCTAGTACAAAATAATAATAATACTTTATTTTTCCTGGAAAAAAAACATCTGTATAAAATATATATCATACATATGGATATTAAGATTTATATCCATTCACATACAACTGTAAACGTTATTGCTAAATTTGATTTAGATATAAGTCCAATATATTTGTTTATGTTATTGACTTAATTTATTTTACATATATTCCCAAAATTTTGTAGATGATTTTGACTTAATCTAATTTACATATAAGTCCAGAATTTATTAGATGTTTTTGATTGAATCTAATTTACGTATAAGTCCAAAATTCAAAATCCAATATTTATATATGTATAAAATAATCATGGTACACACATATACATATATATCTATGAAACAAACATGTATAAGTTCTTCATCACATGCAATTCAAATCCAATTATGTTATACAATTTTGAAAATTCAATTGTGTAACATTCATTTATATTGAAATATACAAATGAAATAACGATTAAATTGGGCCATGAATTTTAATGTAGTTGAAGTTATAAAAACTAAAATTCTTATGATGAAAAGTTGAATTTTATGTATCTGATTTGAATAATAAACTATGAATAATATGACGTAGTTTTCAATAGGGTTTAATTTTTATAATAAATCAATTTATATACACAAGTTAATCAATTATCGATTTTATCAATTATACAAAAAATATAAATATGGAAATCATTATATATTAGGTAAAGCATCATGAAATCAAATAAAATATAATGTTTATCAATTTGTGATCTTGCTGCTTGTATCACCTTAATCGGTGCATTCTTCCTAGGAATCTGATTCTACCTCTTGATCTTGCAAGGGTTTTTTCATCAAAAAAACAAAGGTGTTTGAGATGCTATTTATAAAAGAGTTCTAGGAGAAAATATCTATCACTAATTACTCATTTTTTAATGCCAAGCACAAACCCTTCACCTTCCCTAAGCGTGGTCGGCCCCCTTTATTTATGCATATATTTGTATACTTAACCCATTTAAATATGCATTAAAATCGTGTATTAATACATGTATGCATAACTTTGATACATGCACCAAAATAATTACTAATGACATCTAGAGAATTTCCAAGAACTAACAAAATTACAAACGGAACCTAAATTACAACAAGCACTATAATCAATATATATTATATTATGTTATATAATAAAGAAAAATAGAAGCCATTGGAGAGAGAGACAAAAGATATATTATTCACTTCTGAGAATAGATATCTATTTACATTACATGGCCTACTTTATATAAGGGCTTCATAGGTAAGGACTGAACTTATCCCACGATGTGGGACTAAACAAAATAGTGTACAAGCATATTCACTTCATAATATACATATATTATAACACTCCCCCTTGAATATGCGTCTTCAAAATCTTGAATGCTCAGATAATTTGGAAATTTCCGTTTCGAAACGTGTATGATGATTGCTCCCCCTCATTATTATCTTGTTTTCATTTATCGATTCAATCGATATAGATTTGCCTCATTAAAAACCTCCATTAGAAAAATCCAGTGGGAAAAAAACCTTGAATGAGGAAAAAAGTGCAACTTGTGAAATCATAAATATCATACTAAAAATGATATTTCTTATAAGAGTTTGATACTTCAGGATCAAAATAATGCCTCATTAAAACCTTACTAAGAAAAACCCAATAGGAAAAATCTTAGTGAAGGAAAAAGAGTACAATGACATATTTTATTTTCTTATTTCTTTAAATAAAGCTTGATACTTCTGGATCAAACTAATGCCTCATTAAAACCTTACTAAGTAAAACCATATGGAAATAATCTTAGTGAAGGAAAAAGAGTACAATACACTATGTCATATTTCATTAATTTACTGCATCAGATAGAGTTTGATACTTCTGGATCAATTTAATACGTCAGTAAAAACCTTACAAAGGAAAACCCGATGGGAAAAACCTTAGTCAAGGATAAAAATATAATTTAACTTAAATAACATATTTGAGATGTTATTTCTTGAAAAGACGTTTGATTCTTCTAGATCAAGATAATGCCTCATTAAAACCTTAATAAGAAAAACCCAGTGGGAAAAATCTTAAATAAGGAAAAAGAGTACATTATAGCTTATTTCAAATGTCACAGGGAGTTGATACTTCTGGATCAAGATAATGCCTCGTTAAAACCTTACTAATAAAAACCTCATGGGAAAAATCTTAGTTAAGGAAAAAGAGTGCATTATAAAATACTTATGGATGCTCCTCCTGATTTAAAATTTTCCTCTGAATTCATATTCGTCTTTCGATAACTCAAATTGGTTATAGATACTTCTGGATCTATAAATATGAATCTCATTAATAATACAATTTATTAATAGCTTCATTCGATACAATCAAATTTTCTAAGATTGTTTCTTCCAAATATGATTTGCATTTTATGCATTTGTATGCTACTTTTATGAAACACACTTCATGTGCTTTCATTAAATATTTTTTTGCTTCAAATTAGTTTTGCGCATTGCAACTATACATCTTTCATGAATATTAAAAATTTCATTACAACATTACTAGAAAGCAGGAAGTAATCTACTCATCTTGATGTATCAAGATTTTCATTACAACAATACTTAGAAGAAATTTGTAATCTACACTTAATGTCTTTTTCATTCTTTATAACTACAAAAGTTATATATATTCTTCAGAAATTTGTATACTTTAGTTTGCATATCGCAACTATCACTTCAATGGATATTAAGAGTTTCATTACAACGTACTTAAAAATAGGAAGTAATCTACTCATCATGAATTATATCAAGATTTTCATTACAACAATACTTAAAAGTAGGTTGAAATTTACTCTCCTTGTTCTTTGCGTTCTTTATAACAATGAAAGTTATTTATATTCTTTAGGAATTTGTACACTTTCATTATTTAATATGATTTTAAACCATATTTATACCTTCGGGGTATATTAAGCATTTCAAGTACTTTTGGTACTTTGCGGACTACAACTTCAGATTTCTTATTAAAGAGAATTTCATGATGGCCAATCATGTTTTTCTCTAATCCAGGATCTTTAATCCGTTTATAAACATAAGCGCTTTATTATTTATAAATTTATCATCAATGATTATTTCTTGTCAGTTCTAGACATGATTTATTGAGATCTCTTTAATTATCATGTTTTAGGTACCTAACCCACCTCTAGGGTTATTTGAGAATCATGTCATGGATCTCTTTCAGAGCATCCTTATGTGTTTCTTCAAGAACACTCACCTCCTTTATTTGGCATCTTTATTATTTACTCCAAAAATATTTTGAATTGACTTTTGAACCATATTTCAAATGTGGTTTACAAATTTTGATCCTTCAGGGATTCAAATCTATATTGGAGAAAGTCTACTAGGGATATTACTGATAATTTATTCAAGTTACTTAATATTTTGTATCATTGTATATTTTAACAAATATTTAACATTGATGATCAAAATGAGCTTGTATCCCTTTATCCTCCCCCTCAATGTTGACAAACATTGTCACATTAAATAATAATCATCTTTGAATTCTCATTTTGATCCATTATGATATTGCTACTAGCAAATACACCATACATATTAATAATAGGAGGATAATTCTTTTATTCATTGATAAGATGCATTCAATTGATATTGATTATTAGAGTTTGTTCTCATTCATTGATCTAAGCTATTGGAGGAAGATCATTTCAATACATACATGACTTCAGGTCATTCAGCATTTATGTTGATTGAATTTTAAACTACTAAATAATATTTATGCATAATCACTAAATAATAGCTTATAACAAACTTCATGTTGTTAGCTAAATATTTACATATATGGATGTATACGTGCGTCCACGTATCACATGTATATTGTAAAATTTTCATATTCTTTCTCATTTGAATTAGTGATTTTTGGAACAAACTATTACAAGGATCAAAACTATTAATTTCTATTTATAAATCAATGTCAATTCAAACCTGTCAAAACCCCATGATAATGTTCAAAACATTTGGTTTGAAACCATATCGAACTTCTGGTTCGAACAAAATATACACACAACTTCAAGTTGTTAAGTTTTATTCCTCAATTATATATCAAATATCAGTTTTGAACACTAATTATGATTACTTATCAAGGAGTAATTTTTAATTGCATATAGACATTTCTACACATCTCTATTGAGAGTTCTGTAAAAAAAATACAGCAAAAATAATAATAGTATCTTCTAGATACTTGGAATGTTACAGATACAGATTTCCTCTTAGCTCTCAAACTTTTAGGATCTAATCTAAGCTAAATTAGGATCCTTTATAATCGAATTTATGTACACTTATTTGGTTTAATAAAATTACCAAATATATAAATAAATCTCTTCTAGAGATATGTTATCATTTTCAAATTTATAAATCTCTTCTAGAGATATATTAGTATCGCCACTTCCGGAGTGAACTTTCTCTTCTATATATATATATATATATATATATATATATATATATATATATATGCACTATTTGAATGCCATATCAATATACATTGTTTATTTTATACATATTACATAATTACTACTTTTACAGTAGCATAAAATATCCATGCTGGAGATTTTTGTTGTAATTGCTTTTAAAATGGCATATAAAACTTTAAATACAGTGACAAAATTAGATTCACCGACTGAAAGTAAGATGCAAGAGATAAAACCACTACTTCTGGAGTGTAACATTGGTATACAATATCATTATTCTTTTTTTTTTGGGATAAATTATTGTTATTACTAAAAAAATATTATATCATTATTCCTTGATTATATCTTTAATATTACTATTGAACATTAATTATGATTGTTTATTAGAATATATATACTAACTTATAATTATATATAAACATCTCCTTTAGAGAGTTCAGTAAAATAGATATATTTACAACATAAATAAGAGTATCTTCTGGACCCTTGAAATGTTATAAAAATAAGAAATTATAATGGTTGCACATACTGATTTGTTCAAGACCGTATTTATATAGCTTTAGTGAAAATTATGATACGACATATAGATTATCTCTTCAGGAGCATATCTAAAGATATTTCTTCAAGAATAGTTGTGCATATAATATTTGATTCATCGTAAGTTCTGAAAAGTAAAAGGTTACATATCACTATTTGTCTAATGGAGCTACGGGTCTATGACAATAGACGATTGGATTTTGGATAATTTATTATCACATTTGACAATATTTTATAGGCAATTCTTTTATAGTGCTATACGATGATATAATATCACTTCTGGGGATATTTCATAAACACCGCTTCTAGAGTGGTACATATCACTTTCTAAAGATACTTTATATGCATTGTTTTTGGGATGTCATCAATAATCAATATCTTTTTCTACATAATTGACATAATTATACAACATCTCTTCTAGGATGTTTGGATTTTGAAGTATAAAAATCATAAAACATCTCTTCAAGAGTATGTCATATGGATTATCTCTTCTGGAGAATATTAAAATGTACTTCTTCAAATATATAGTTTGGCAAACACACCCAAAGATTATCAAAACTTGGGTTTTACCAACTTCAAACTGATTTATTGAACTGAAATAAAATAAAATCCACACAGCAGACTTCAGGCTGCTATTATTGATCAATTCAATTTTCTTTTGTTGCTTTTTAAAGTTGGTGGTTTTGTTACCTTTAAAACCATCATAACATCCTCTGCTAGAGTTATATCCACGTCCACGACCATGTACTCTACCTCGACATCGACCCCTACCTCTTCCAGAGTGGGCAAAATTATCATTAACTTCAAGTAATGCAGTCGAACCAGTTGGTCTTGAGGAGTGATTTTTTACAAGCAATTCATTATTTTGTTCAGCAATTAGTAAGCATTCTATGAGTTCAGAATATTTTGTAAAATGACGCTCTCGATATTGCTGCTGCAGGAGTATATACGAGGCATGAAATGTTGAGTAAGTCTTTTCAAGCATTTGTGCGTCATGCACCTTTTCTCCACATAATTTCAGTTTAGAAGTGATTCTAAATATTGCAGAATTATATTTTCTTACAGACTTAAAGTCCTGAAACCTCAGGTTCAACCACTCTTGCCTAGTGTTTGGAAGTATGACCGTCTTCTGGTGGTCATAACGCTCCTTCAGGGAGTTCCATAAGTGGAGAGGGTCTTTTTCAGTCAAATATTCTGTTTTTAGATCGTCATGGATATGTCATCTTAAAAATATTAGAGCCTTTGTCTTGTCCTGCTGGGACATAGTATTGCCATTTTTAATGGCATTTTCTAAGCATTGAGATTGCAAATGAATCTCAGCATCCAGTATCCATGATAAGTAGTTGTCTCCAGATACATCCAAAGCTTTAAATTCAAGCTTGGCGATGTTTGCCATTTTGTGAACTGTTCATAAAATAAATTGCATAAGGTGAAAATATTCGCCACAACAGCATTCACTATTTGTTTGTTTCCAGCTAAAAAGTAAAAAAAATGGAAAGTCTTCATTCATGGTATCAAACAACTATACCCCAAAAAAAAAGGTATCAACAAAACCAAACATTTGTATTTTGCAACTGTCATGTATTTATCATATAAGAAAGGAAAGTCAGCTTTTGTGTATATTCCATTGCAAACTTCTGAATTTTATTTGGCAACATATCCGCAAAGAAAAAAAAGAAATATTGAATTTGGAAGCCAAAGAATTAAAATAAGAGTGATATAAGAAAAGACATGAAAAATATAGAAGCGAACCCCAAACTAGATAGCTTTATCAAAAAAAACATGATATTGACAATTACCTTTTTGTAGAGAGGAAAAGTAACGAGTTTATAAAGAAATGCAAGAACAATTCCTTTACCTGCTTGCTGTTTTAAAGGAAATAAGAAATAGAATGTATGTAGATATATTATAAAAGACTTGTTTTCTCCAATATATAATAGGATTTTGAATATGAATAGCCTTAGAATTGGAATGGTCAGAAGTGGAACAGTCAGAGTAATTAATATATAATTACTTGTTGAGAAGTTAGAAAGTTTGAAGGTGAACAGGTTGAGAACAATAATTGATTCGCATTCCTATGCAGAATATTGAGAATGCAGTATATAGAAAGTTCGTGCTGATAACGTGTTATATAATAAAGAAAAATAGAAGCCATTGGAGAGAGAGACAAAAGATATATTATTCACTTCTGAGAATAGAATTCTATTTACATTACATGGCCTACTTTATATAAGGGCTTCAGAGGTAAGGACTGAACTTATCCCACGATGTGGGACTAAACAAAAACGTGTACAAGCATATTCACTTCATAATATACATATATTATAACATATTAACTAATTTATAATACATTATAATCCAATTAAATCGCGTGAAATTTCAGAAGCTACACAAATTCGATTGTACAACTCACATGTGTGAATTCAGTTAGTTATGAATATTGAATAATTCGAATATTAATATTTACATGTCATCTTAGCAGATGATGTGACATTTTAGTCGAAACCATCAGTTATAGGTCTTTTTGGTAAAATTGTGTTTTATATCAATTTAAGATGCACCTTTGAGCAACGTTATATTTCACTCATATTCCCTTGGTACGACAATAGCATTCCTTATATCAGGAGCTTGGTCATGGTCAAAACTCTAATGATATCCATATACAACTATTTAGTCTATCTCCAAACCATAGTTGCCCATGATACGAACCTCACGTACCAAAGGAAATAAATTCTTTAACAAATAGTGTTATTTCCTATGCTTGAACTCAAATCCAAACAATAGTTGTTTGATTCTTGCCATGTAATAATTTAATCATAATCAAAATGGACTGTTTCCATTAAAGTCCATGGTATTATCAAGTCGAATGAATTGTGTAATATTATCACATCAAGATTTCCTATTTGACCATAGTTATTATGAACTAATAGGAAATTCTAGATCGAATCATCTAATAACTACAAGTACGCAACCCCATAGTGCCCTCAAGCAGCCCTGAGTAATACAGTCTCAAACTTTTGGAGAGTGTTATGTACTCTAGTCTCAACAGTTGTATCGAATATCGGTATCCTTTTCTCGAAAAATAATGACCAGTAATATTAAAACAAAGTATTTTGACTTACGATTCAATACTCATGGTTACAACATTTGTAATTACAATCATATAATACTTTACTTAAGTATTTTCTATTTATTAAATTATTATTTAATCATTTATTCATGTCATAATATAACATTATATATAATAATAACAAACACCCAAAGCATACTTTAGTGCAAATGAGATTGGTTTCAAAGTTAGGATACATAACAAAATTCATATTTCCCCCTAGGGCATACGCCCTGAACATTCATGCCAATGGACATACATTTGTATATTATAGCCTCGTGGTTCGTCTTCAAGTGGTGTTGTGAGTTTTTTAAATATATTAAGTCTTCTAAAGTACATATCTTCACTCTATTAGTTCATCTGAGATATTCTTCATACAAATGACTCTGTTTATCTTATACATGTTGCCATCGTATCATCACTTTTATATAAGTGCTAGCTATGCTTTCAAGGGCGCCGTAGAGTGCCACATAATCGCTATTTAGCAATTCTACCACTCTATTTTTTCCCTTAGTCCTTTATTCCGTCCCTTATCTAGTGCGCCATTAAAGAACTAAGTTTTTCTTAAGGCGCTAAAAATAGGCGTTTTTATTGTAACTTTTCTTTTAGCTTCGACTAAATTATATCACCAAATGACTCGATTATTTTGTTTGTTTATTGAAGTTCTTCATCTAAAAATATAACTTAACATGAACGTGTAATTTTCATGTTTCCCGAAGCTTACATAATTGATTTTCCACCATAAACGAAATATATATATATATATATATATATATATATATATATATTAGTAATTACTTATTAACTTTTCACTTTTTGAAAATATGATTTTAATGGTTCTTCCTTTCACTTTCTTAAACAATTAATTTTTATATTCCATTTTACATATTTTACAATATAACCTTTAGTATTCTACTACAATTAAAAAAAATTAAATTATTCATAATTATCATGTTTTATGAAGTCATGATTATTAAGCACATAAATATTTAGTTATGCCATGAATTTCATTATGTATAACCTTTATTATTTATAATTTTTATTACTATTTAAAACCATAAGAGGAGTTTGATAATTTTTTAATTTATATACAATAAACTTTATTCTTATCTATATATATCACCCATATATCAATAATGAATAGTGATGATCTTTTCTTCACTAAATGAGTTTCTCATTATATGTAGTTACTGTTTTTATTGCTACTCAATGAAAAATTAACTAGTATCAAATTACACTATTAGCGCTTATTTTCGTCCAGGCTCCACTTAGACTCCAAAAACATTCTTAGCGCCTGGTGCTTCGACTCGAACAACATAAAGTGCTAGCATACTTGAAATAGCTTGATAAATTCATAAATAGCATTGTCATATAATTGTTAACATCAAAACACTAGAATTGTGTTCCGAATAAGAGGTTCCACCTAAACTCATAGAGTGAAATAATCAATTGCTACATTCACGTACTTGACACCTCCTATTGGTAACTCCCAAATCAAGTCAATTCCTTATAACGTGTCTGAAAATGGGTTAATCGTTTGTTGAATTTAATTAGACGCGATTCTCGAGATCTTAACAAACCTCTAACTCCTATTGTATTTCCTGACGTACTCTAGCATATCTCTCTTAATTTTCAGGATATAAGTACCGGCATAAGATTATGTTACTAGCTAGATTTTACCACCGGTGAGATCCCTAAAACTTCCTTGTTGCAAATTACCAAGCACACCATTCACCTCATATTTACCCACAAATGTCAACAAGGGAGTCAAGAATCCTAATCAACATAAGGTCCCATCCTATATAATGAGCGTGAATAAGTGGGCCTAGCCTAATATTTAGGCTTAAGATAATTCGTTTGGTTTAAAAGGGCTTGCGATGCGAGATCAGTAGAATTACATAACAGAAGTCTTCCCTTCACCTAGAGGCTACCGATAGTTGTATATACTTACTACTGATGTGGAACATATCCAACCATAGGATCGATGGTGAAGGGATATACATTTGTGTATAGGTAGAGGAAAATATACCAAAGGTTCACCTCGGATTTGAAGTAGTAAATGACTCGGTAACTTTAGGCATGTTAAGGGGTTTACTTCAAGGTGGAAGGTATTAAATGGCCATCCTCCCTATTTAAGATATCTTAAATATTGTAGGATATAAAAGTGGGGTCTTCTTTACTTTTGATAAGAGGTATTAAGTAACTCAATAGGAAGTTTCCTTGAATTACATTAGGTTAGTCAAAACATGATTTCGACGGTGGGAGGTTAGTAGGCTATGTCAGTATTATTGTTGTACTGGTATTTAGTAGTAGAGCTGCATATATGCTATGACCATCAGCAGTCCCTAGCGATCCATGGAAAAGACTTGGCTTATGCCCTGATGGATTTTAATTCATGTTGGTGTAGAATCCGCATGGAATATGCAAAGATCTATTTATTTAATTAGTTGTTTTCTTGTTGGATGTGAGCTAGTTAACCCTTATATAAGTCTTTAAGATGCGTTAGTAATACAACAATTAAGCTATAAAGTTGTATTTAGGGGTCATCGTCTTTGTTGCTTGAGCCGATGGACTAACGATTACATTATGGAGGGCACACTTTAGGGTTGAGGTATTAAACGGCCATTGGGTCTATCTCCTCCCTATTTAAGAAGTATTAAGTGGTCGGAATTTTCTTTTAGGTAGTACAACATTTAGGTATATGTGTATGTAGGTATATCTATATATGTAGTTTTACCTCGAAGAAGGTTATAAATACTACACATGTATATGTAATTACATGGAATAACCATGATAATGGACATAACACTTAAATAGAATTCAATCAATGTAAATTAGTGTTAAGAATAAAGTATGTATTTTCTAGTCACTAGAACATTGTTCTTACTCCCTCCTCATTATAACCCATTGGATAAATTTAGAGGGATAGGCTACTGATGCATGACGGATGGTGCAGTCTTCTCATTCATGCTTGGCACCAGTATGTCTTCTCATTCATGCTTTGTAAGTTTCTCATGCAAGACGAGAACTACAGATGGTGAAGTCTTCTCATTTATACTTGGCGGTGGTAAGGCAATCATATACTAAAGGAATAATATTGGTTCCAAGATAGTATCCTTGGTCAGCATATATATATATATATATATATATATATATATATATATATATTATATTTCTATTTCGCTGTAAGTTTATGTGATAGCTCTCTGATATACTTACGTTTATTATAGGTTACCAAAACCAACGATCCATATCCAAATAGACTTGGGATCCAATTTATTTAAAATTCACGACCATCAAGTTTCAAGATGTTGCATCTGGTATCAGTATCAGAGCCTAGGCTAGTCGATCATAGAATTAGGATATGCTAAGAGAACGTATTTGTATTGTTGTACATATATATATTATATGTGTGTTTTTTTTTGTGTGTGTGTGTGTATGTGTATGTGTATGTATATGTGTATGTATATGTATATTATACGCCAAACTCTATAAATTCCGACTATAGCAGTAGTTGTTACCATCTTGTGAAAAGATGGACGAGGCAACAATGAGTTGGAACAATGAACGAAGTTAAATTTATGCAACTACCTTGATTACCCCATGGAGTGTAGGCCATACCGCAAGACACTGACCATGAAAAGAATGAGCACAATTTTCAAATGGACCCTGGAAGTTAGAAGATAATTGACTTCTTTGTTAGGCCAAGGCAGCCTTATGACTGTGGATTTTGATGGATTATTAAATGAAGACATACACATCTAGTGAAGGCATACATATCCAAGTACAAATGGGAAGAAAGAATCTATAACTTGCAAGCATCCGAAAGTAAGATGTGAAAATGGATTGAGCAAGTTCCTGCAAGAAGTTATGCATTAATCATCACAAGAGGATAACTAAAATTTTAATATATACTCTTAATAAGTAGAGGTTAAGAGCATAGGAAAAAGGAAAAAAGTCCAAAATAAAAGGTAATTAAAGTCCATATATGAGTCAAATCCTATGTGAATGAATTTAACAATTTTTTTGAAAGTTTCTTAAAATGTTTGAATGATTTTTCAATGGCTTTATTTTGGTAGATAGACCCTACCATTGAAAAGTCATTGTTTTGAAAAAGCATGGAAATTTTAAAGGGATATTTAGAGATTTCTAGTGAAGTTTAAAAATTAGTTGGGTCAAAAAGTTTTGATTTAAAGGTTTCTGATAAGGAGATTTTTCTTTTTTTATAAATGGAAGATAGAGTGTAGGTTTGGTTCGATGATTTTTCCGGTTTTTTGTAATTATGGAAGTTCCTTTAAAATTCTTTCTAAGATGTGGATAAATGAAAATGGTACTTGATTGAAATGAGATAAAGAGAATAGAATGGTAAGAATGCCCGATAATGAAGATATGAGGAATATTCTCGCATAAGGAAAATAGAAGAAAAATAGTTAAAATAGATTTATACATATCTCTTTCCATGTCAATGAAGAAAAGATCCATGACTAAAGCAGTTGGTGAACGCTCTATAATGAGTCAATAAGGGAATCAATAAAAGCAGTAAAAGGCTATGTAAGGAGAAGCCACTTGGAGGCAATTTAGATAATAGGATTAAAAATAGCAGCGACGCTAGGAAATATAAATAGGAGCAATGTTAGGAATTTGTAGTAGAATAGTGTAAATAATCTAGTTAGGAACGATGCAAGGAATTTAAGGCAAAGCGTAGGAAAGTGGATAATTTCCATAAATATATGCAATAATTATGCATTTCTTTTATAAGTCTCCTCACGTGTTATTAGAATACCTACTAAAATTGAAAGCGGAAATAACATGCGTAGTAGGAAGATAATAGGATGGAAGTTTTTATATTCTACTCCAGTTTTCATTGGTTAAAGTTTAAAAGATGTTTTTGAAAAATGGTTTGGTACGACGATTGATTTTTTTAATGAAAATAAATGTTTTTGAGTTAAAAATCCTACTTTTAAAGAAGTAGGTATTTGTTGTAGGAAGTCTTTGAAAAGGCAAAGTTGGTTAGAACAAGAATTTTTTCATGGCACCTTTTGGAAACCAAGCAATGTCTGAAAAAGGTTTCTAAGATTATATTTTCGAAGACGAAAGTTTTGGATGTAGTAATTTTTGGTTGTAAAGTTTTAATTTTATAAAGAGTGGTGAAAACTAAACCAAGTTTTGATATGGAGTTCATAGATGACTAAGCCAAGGTAAGACAGGGTAAAGGTTTAGGTTGTGAATAAAATAGCTAGGCTTATAAGGTAGCATCAAAAAATCCCCATTGAATATAAGGAATATTGGTAAGAACCTAAGAATATTTTATTAGACATGTGTGGAAGCCATAAGAAGAACCCTCAAACGAATGGGGAATGGTATCAAAGTACAATTTTGCAAGTCCAAGGATATACTTCCATGGAAGATCAAAGATAAAGAAATTAAATACTAAAGTATTGAATACAATCAAGAGATTTTGGTTGAAAGAATATAGTAGTATGATTGGAAAAGAGGGTAATGAAATGGCAAACACACATAAAGGATGTTGGTTGACTCGGGGTTAAAGAAGGCATGATAGGCGGTAGGAAAGTTATTCCAACAAGCCAATTTTCTAATGAGTTATTATAAATTTGCATGGTTTATATTTCTTATTCACAGCACTATGAGAATTTATAATTTATCCCATAATTGTATGTAATGATTGGAGTAATGTATGAACCTTATTTATTGGAAGCAAGGAGGTAAGTTAAGACATGTGGATTATAGTTGAATGACATGCTAGAAATATCCATCTTAATTGAGTAAGAAGCGATTAGGCCACAACATCATTAACACCAATTGATGATGAGGCAACTTCCAGTAATTGTTTCTTTTAGGATACTTTAGTTGTAATCGCCAGTTGTCTCTTTCGGGTATTGAAAATGCATACGATATGATGTGAAATATGTTCCTATTTTATCATTATGTTGAGATGAATTTTGACCACTGTATATATTGGAAAATAGTTAAAATATGAAAATCTCACAAGGACACTTAACTAGCAATGAATTTTATTAAAGATGGAAGTTTATAAAATGAATTAGGAAACTAAGTTACTAACTAGAAATTGAGAATGCTTGAATCTCAAAAACTTTAGAATTTCGGGAAAAATAAATTTTAGCAAGCATAGGACTTGGAAAGCTTATTGCAAAATCACAAGTCATTATCCTTATGCCTTAAAATCTAAGATATATAAATAGGCTAATGTGTTGTTTTATGTTTTGAAGTAAACGAAAAGGGTCTCCAAATCTAGAATTAAAGACACAATGCTAGGGTCAATCATATGCATTAACTCTTTAACTGAGCCACGATTACATTAAGATGTGCTTGATTTGTTTGTAAGGATGGAGCAGCAAATGTTTTGAAAAATTATGTTCGAATGCTTTTGAAAATTTTTGTTTAAATGTTTTTTAAAAGTTGAGCTTTAATGCTTTTGTATATTTTTGTTTAAGCGCTTTTGAAAAAAATGGCGTTTAAATGATTTTGTGAATTCGATTTTTCAAACTATTTTACAAGTTTGATTAAACGAGGGAAAAATATTTTAATAGAAAATGAAAATTTCTAGTTTTTTAGTGCCACATGCTTAGCGTAAGGAGGATCGATGTGTTAATGAATATGAATTTTACTATTTGACAAGGGTGACAATATACAAAACATAGGGGATAAAAGGGAAAAACTATTTTTGCTTTTGAATTTCTATTTCCATATCTAGTTGATAATGAAAAAAACTAGCATTTAGGATAATTCTGTTTTAACATCCAAAAATAAACTTCCTTATGCAAACTGTACTTGGAAAAGTTGAACAAAATTAGGGGCAAAAGAGAAAGTTCCAAGATACAATGGAATGATTATCCAAAAGAAGGGTGGAAATGTTTGCATCATATTTTCAAAATGTTTGCATACATATAGAATTGTAGGTATATATAAGTTGTTTGCATCATATTTTCAGAATGTTTTCAAAAGAATGCGTTCATATAGGAGGCGTTGATTTAGAATTATTCAGCATGCATATCATTTATGTCTTGATACACCATGCAGTTGTACACGTTTTGCTGCAAAATTAGTTGTAAACTAATTGGTTGGATATTTTAGAATTGTAGTTCACTATATTACATGATTAAACACTTAAGGAAATTTGAGGACGAAATTCTTTTAAGGTGGAGAGTGTAATACCCCTAGAATAAATAGTAATTAATAAATAAATAATTAAGGCATATAAAGGGAATTTGATCAAACGTCAAAATTTGGCTACGAAACTTGTACGATGAAATTTTTTGAGCAACTTTCATATATAAAATTTTACGATCGGGATTCAAGTAAAGAAGTTATCAACATTTAAAGTTTTTGAAAAATAATAATTATATAAGGATTAAAAGCTGATATTTTTTAAACGCGTGGATCCCCACCGGTCGAGCCTCTATGTGATACCCCACTTCTCTTGATACACCAATCCAAAGTCTAGGATGACTTTCGGACTCGTGTCGGTGCCAAGAAGTACGAGCTATCTAGTTTTATAACATTACATAAACTAAAAATAAACAGAAATGATCCAAGATAAACTACATTTTCAAAAATCACATCAGAATGAACAAAATATAAATATATAAAAAATATCCATCTTAGAAAATATCTCAATAACGTAGTCTCAAAAAATAGTACATAGTCAAATACAGAGTATGCAAAAATACTGCTTATAGTCTGATAAAAGAAATAATAAGTACTGATAGATAGACAGTTACATAGAGAGTAAATAAAGAATAAGCAACTAATATGATGAGCTTGCCTGTCCACGTATTGAAATTAGGCCAAATCACTTGATGCCCTGTCCTTGTATTGTAGAGAAAGAAAGAAAAAAGGGTGGGTCGGACAAAAATCAGGTGAATGGGTACATGTTTAATATATAGAGATCATGTGTAGTTGACTTTAATTCTACTTTATCTGACCTAAGGTGTCCAACAAGTGTTCGTGCATTTTTAGGGTTCTTTACTTAAGGATTTTGATTTAACACGCACATCTACACTAACAATGTATGCAGGCACCTACAAGGATAGAACTATGTATCAAAACTTAATAACTAACGATCGACCACCACTACTACAACTACTCAACATAAGATCATCCAACAACTTACCTGTATGAGACTGCATCTCACATTACGTCTACGCATAACTATCTCATGTAATCTTTCCTACAATTACCACAAGGGAACAAAATTTCCCAAAACTGCAACTACATGTACCCCAACTGTGCATTGAGGGGGAGGCCACAATGTTGATTCATCGGTGTGTCCCATTGTCTGCATCCATATCCACGTCTCGAATTGTAGTATACACCTCTTATTGCACGTACCGGGATCTATCAACAACACAATATCATGCTGTATCAATATCGTGAATACAAAGAAGTTCAATTATGCCGGGCCTACACACTTCATTAGGTATCAGTTAGTGTTGTGCATCCACCGTTGAACCTCCTGTGAATGCCATTAGCGATAGGATCGCCTCCAGTCGAATAATCGACCCACATTGGGTAAAGTACATTTGCCCAACCCCACAATGTCATAGCGTCATCTCATAGGGAACTAGAATCCCTACAATCGTTGAAAGCCACATATATGTATACAACACAGTTATACATACTATTGTTATTTTTACTTCCAACCCAAGCCTTAGGTCGAGGTTTAGATTATGCATCTGGGCTATCAACCAATCGATCGCTACGCCTTATCGGTCGAGTGCTTAAGATAAACGATCAACCGATCACAGTGTAAATTTTAAGGTCTTCTAGTTTTGTTAATTTGATTTTAATAATTTATCAGGTTCATCAATTCTGGCTTACATAGTGCCCCTACGCATCAATTTATAGTGACCATTCCTATGACGACCCGGATTTTCACGTTCGAAAATCGACATCCATACTTCATCCGTATTTGAATTCCGTAGATTCAACCATAAAAATCCTATTCACCGAAGCTTATAACACATTAAGTACAACAACATAGTGGAAGGAAATGAATATATCATTGGTACACAACAGTTGATTACAACAATGATACAATTGAGATATAATAGATATAAAAAATAACAGCGGAAGAAAATCTTCGACAGAGGAACACCAACATTAACTTTAGTAGAAAGAGAGGGAGCTTGAGAATCCAATATTGCATCTCCACCTCCAATGCTCCAAGGACTCCAATCCAAAAGCAGTTATATCCAAACCACAAGCTTGAACCACCATCATTGTTGTATTAAGCAAGTCATCCCTGAATGCGATTGCCGAAATCCAATGACTTCGAAAGCTATCGAATCTACATCTACTATTTGATTATCTGAAAAATCCAACTCTAGACTGCCCGTGTGGAAAATTTTGGGCACCCAGAGTTTAAATAGGGAACAACAAACTCCAGGTCAGTCATGAGACTGGTTTGAGCAAAAGAAATAGTTTTATCTTTTAAATAACAAACAAAAAGAATTTAAAAGAAATCTGCAATGCTTTTTGAAAATGAAACTACCATAAGGCCTCCCGGCACACAACAATGCAATCGCACACTTGGGGGAGATTTCTCCTTATGATAGTCAAACATATTTGATATGCAAAATCCTTTGATATTATTATTAGTGCATAATCGAAAACATTTGCAAGTATAATATTAATCTTAGCCAGCATACGTACCATTATAGTATGCCTACTATAGCTACCATGTTAAATGAAAGGTTATACAACTAAAACCGTACAAGGGGCGTACTGGTTGATTGGATTTCCAATAAATGGTTAGGCTAAGGAACTTATATTGCCACATGGGTACACTTCTGGAGGGACGCCTTGAGAACCTACCCGGATCTTTGCCAACGCAAGGTCGAGTTACCTATGCCTGAAAGTAACACCTACAAGTATGCCATCCCCAGTCGTAACCAACCTTTATCCGAGCGCTCGACACCAACAACCACAAAGTAACAATTTTGCAGTAACCACATAGGTTAAATATCCGGGATCCATACCATGATACCACCTCTATCCAGAAGAAATGGACATACCTTAAAGGCATGACCCCTAAGTAACCTTGCTGCATTCTTCCTGTTTCGACCATTTACGGGTTGTGAGGTCCTGATGCAGTCTCGTCCACAAAGCTATGCTTTACACAAAAGTCATTTTTTGATCAACAAATGATTGGCGGCACTTCGTATGCCACATTACTAAATTGGAAATGTATCACTAGTAACCATCAACTACATAACCTCTGAGCTCGTACGTCTCAGAGAAGGGTATGAAGCTAAGAGAATAAATTCTCCACCACCAGACAGAAATGTATTTGATAGAAACCAGCTTTACATCTCGAAGTGTAATGTCAGGCACATATCTATACAAGTCTGTTCCGGGTTCGAACAGAACCGAAGGCACTTCACAAAGAAGCCCTTGCAAATTCGAAGAATTCGTAATCACGTCCGGACTCCCCATCACAAGGGGTGATCAAATATCTATACCAGGGATCAGCCGGTGCAGATACATTCGACGAGTTATCCTTTCGCTTTCGAAAATATCCGGTCTTCACCACCGGTCTTCAAATACAATCCATAACGTCGTATCAATATTCGGAATGGGTTTTATGACACAGAATCCTCTCCCGGCTAAAGCGAATAATGAGCGCAATATTTAAAAACATATGGATATTAGGATCTCAGTTAAGTCACAACATATTACCCAAAACCTTTCTTCAAATGGTTTAAACAAATGACTATTTCAAATCTTTAAACAAAAAGATTCACTTCACAAAGTTCACCAATCTTCCACAAAGATTCATTCATAGTTTTCAAAAATATTTCAATTCCAAATCTTTTATACAGAAGATATACCTTTATCCTCTTGATTTCAAAACAAAGTTCAATAATCTTTCATAAAGATTCATTCATAGCTTTCAAACTATTTTCATTTCAAAAACTTGAAATCCTTTCAAATTGGAAATCCTTTCTTCATATGAAAGCTATTATTATTTGAAAACATATAATTTTCGTTTCGAAAAAAAATCCGATTATATTTGCACAAGTTAAAGCCCTTCAAGCATAAAATTTGGGTTAAATTCAAATTCCCAAAACAATACCTTTAAAATGGTTTAAAACCCATATGAACATATTTATAACTTGTACAACCTTTTTAAACCATAATTTCCAAACATAGAATTCAATTTCAAATCTTGAATTCAAATTCAAATCAAATTATTTAAATTTCAAAACTTTATCAAGTTATTCAAAATAACCTTTATCTTCAAAACTCCTTTTCAAAAGCTTTTCATATTTAACCCAATTCCATTTTCAACTATTTTGGATTCAAAATTCAATCTTTAAAACCATTTCAAAAATCTATGACTTAACCAATCTTCTCATGCAATCCATATTTGTGTGTGTATGGTGTAGTCTAGGGATTTTACACAATAGTGCAACATCATCAATCATCACAAATTCAAGCACAACAATATCGATAAGCGGTATATTCTGTAACGTTATCTTCATTTACAGATTCACAGGTTGATAATATAAATTTATCACAGATAAATAAATTACATTCATCACAGATAAATAAATTACATTCATCACAGCTCAAATCAAAACAAAGCATCACACATAAGAGATATCAAACAATTCAACATCCAATAGAATCCAAACATCCATAACTAAGATTAATTAATCATCTGATTAAATTCAGATTAATTACTTATGAATAAATTTCTAATCCCGGTTAATTAGTATTAATTAATACAAACCATTTTGATTAATTATCCTTTAATCATCTATTAATTAACATTAATTAATAAGTTAATTAATCCTTTATTAATTAATCAACCTTAATTAATAAATCAATTAACCTTAACCTTTAAATTAATTACCCTTATTAATTAATTAATTAATTAACCCATAACTATTTACTATTTAATTAATTATCCTTACTTAATTACAGTAGGCGATTATTCCTAATCACTTTCATTAAATAAATCTTTAGTTAATTAATTATCGTCAAATTAATTAATTAATAACACAAATTAATTATACTTAATTAATTATAATAAGTAATTACCCCTAATTACTTAATTAACTTTAATCATTAATTAATTACTTTTAACTAAGTAATTATCTTTAAGTAATTAATTACCTCTAATTACTCATATTAATTAATCTTCTAATTTACCACATTAATTAATTATTCTTGATTTCTCAAACCTTAAATAATTTTAAAGATAAACCATTTAGTTTTAATTATCTTTTAAACCTTGTTTAATAAATCTTGTAGTTAATTATCATTGACCACTTACACTTTTAAGTTAAATTAACCTTTAAAATCATTTCATTTCTTAATTACCCACTTAATTTACTTATAAAGTTTATTTAAAATAACTTTTAAAATAAGGTTATATATATATATATATTAAACATCTTAAACTTAAAATAATTTGTTTTAAAATCTTAATTAATCCCATCTTAAATCAACATTTTTCTTTTTGTTCAAAAAGAAACGGATTACAACTGTTTAAAACTTGTTCAAGGTTCAGGATTTAAAACTGGTTATTACCTATAATTCCCAGACCCAAGCTTTCCCCTTATTTTTCTTGAGCCAACCTCCAAGTTACCCTACATCATATCGACTTCGAGTCACACATTCAACTAACCTGAGAATATCTTCATCTTCCTCCACCACACGAACCACCAAGATATATAGATGATACGTATGCACGTGTACCATCGATCGGAGCGACTTCGATCATCGTCGCCGACACCAACCATTTGTTGAAGATCCACTCACCTTGCCTGAGCACCCAGATCACTCAAACTCGTTGTCGATCAAGATCGAGCCTCTCGACCAAATACTGGAAGCCATCACCGATGAAAAACCCCTCGCTGACGACGCTTCCGTTCACCATCCACCTAGCCATCATATCCAAAGATGCGTCAGACTTCCATGCACAATTTCCCCCATGTGCGATCGGCTACTATCTACAATTGATGACGATATTTCTTTTTGTTCATCGTCCATCAAAACGGGTTGCTAAATCCTAAATCCATGTCGCGACACTTCTACGATCATCTAAAAAATATCCGACCATTTTTTCTTCAATGTACATCACATCATCTTCCTCTAAATTCAAACTCAAAGATCAATTTCCACTTTGATCATCGGGAATTGATGATTTCAACAATTCCAGTCAATCCAACTTGACAATCACATTCTTAAAAATCAAGATTTTCGTACCAAAATTCATCATTTGTTAACATTAATCGATATGAGACCCAAACACAAAATTAAGTTTATTGATTTCTTGACTTACAAATGATTTTATTGTAAATTCAATATTTTTAAAATGATTATTCAATGTTACTCTTTAAAATCATTTTTAAAATTTGTGTTACCTTGTTACAATCATCTTCCGTTTGGGGATTATAGCTTAAATTTGATCAATGGAAGAGATACTAATTTTTTTAAATCTTAATTTTGAACCCTGTAAACTGAGAGCAGATATGAATATACCTGTTCACATTCAACATTTGCCTATTTATATGTATACACAAACATATTTGCACCCATTCAAACATCATTCACCACTTCACTTCAATTTCAATCACATGCAAACCAGATTTATATACAGCTCACCTATTTGAACAGAGACCAGGTTTTGAATTTCTGGAAATTTATTATACTTTGATTGATCTGGAATTTTTGAATCTGATCTGAAACGGATGATTGTTGAAGTTGATCTTTGTATTTGGTCTATTGTTTGATTTCCAGGTTGAAGTTTTGATTTTTAGTCCTAAGTTGAAGTTGAAACCTTGAATTGCTTTCCAGGTTTTTTTACTCTCAGATTCATAATTTTTCCTTGATATTTGTTTTGATTAAATTTTCTCAGATTTTGATCTGAACTTCCTCTCAGGTTTGTTTTGTAGTTTTGTTTTTCTATTTTTTTTCTTCAGAAAGTGGAGAAGAAAGAATTTTTTTTTTTACTGTAAACAACCTGGTTTCACTTTCTCAAATATATTTTTATAAAATTCAAATAAAAAGATAGAACATTTGCTTGCCACTTGTTACCATAAATTTACAGTTGTATTTTGCATATGTTTATTTAGCTACAATGTTTAAATGTGTGTTTCAATCTTTTACACTTGTTAACATATAGGTATTTTGTGTTTAAATCCTTAATTAGGTTTATATTTATATGGTCCTTATATTTCTAAATGTTTTTAAACCCTTAAGTATTTATATTTTATATCCTAACATATGTTTATGTTTATTAATATTTATTAATATTTTATTTTTAATTAAAATATTTATCTATATATATTTACTTTTGTAACTATTTATATTTACACAACTTAATAAGAAAATGATTTGAAATTCAAATTATACGTTACTAATTCATATACATTAATTCCTTGGAAATATAAAGTAAATAAATTCAATGCATTTATAAAAATTTTGAATTTCCAATTAAAATTCTATTTATAATCATATTTATATACATTTATATTAATAACCAAATAATTATCTTATTTAATATGGAAATTATCAAATTAATTCACCTATTAATTCAAAATTTTATCTAATTGACAAATTAAATTTGATTCAAAAATCGGGATCATTACAGATTCCTCCCTTTAAGAAAATTTCGTCCTTGAAATTTGCTAGACAGGGAGACAACAAAGAACAGATGGAGAATGTTTTACCAGATCGAATTGAGTATCTATTCTGCATTTTGCTCACCAAATTAGAATATCAATAAATATGAGAACGAACTCAATCAAATATCTCATGAAGTATTCGGGTCATCCGATCTACGAAATATGCAGGGGCACTAGTTAATTCGAAGGAATAACTAACCATTCGTAGAACATCTAGACCCAATAGAACAAACGATGGATACTCAATCCAGGTTGGAATATCCCAAAGTATGTATTAACCCGTCCCTTTTTGGACTTTGATCCTCACAAGAAATTACAATAGAATTTCAAATTTTGTTTTAATCGAAATCATTTTATCGATACAAGTCTTCATATTTTATTCATCTATTTATATTAAATAGAATTTTAAATTCATTAATTTTAAAAATGGTAAGCTGATAGAAACTGATGAAATAGGAACTTATCTACAATAATACGCAGGGCCATCATCACACCGAAGCTCCTTCTTGTAGTTGTGGCGAAGCCATCAAAGAATTTGAAATTAGATGATCAACAAAGGAGATTGATAGGAAAAGATTGTTTCCGTTGTTGTAGGGTATTTGACCATTTGTAGCGGTACTCCCCTGTCCCCCATCTCGTCCTCTTCTTGCACTCATACTCACTATCAGTGGATAGTAAGAGAATTTACTGAGGCATACAGACGGATATCTTAGGAATATACTCATTATAAGGCAGTTGTAACCCTATCTCTAATGAGTTACCTAATGTGTTATACTCCTGAGATAAAGTTTCAACCTTCAGCTCTGATGCCAAATGTGATGACCTTGATTTTCGCATTCAAAAATCGACATTCATACTTCACCCGTATTCGAATGTCGCAGATTCAACCATAAAAATCCGATTCGTCGGAGCTTATAAGAAATTAAGTACAACAACACAGCAGAAGCAAATGAATATGCCATTAATACATAACAGTTGACTACAACAATGATACCTATTGAGATATCAGAGATATAAAAAATAACCGCGGAAGAAAATCTTCGACAGAGGAACACCAACATTAACTTCAATGAAATAGAGGGAGCTTGAGAATCCAATATTGTATCTCCACCTCCAATGCTCCAAGGAATCCAATCCAAAAGCAATTATATCCAAACCACAAGCTCGAACCACCATCATTGTTGTATTAAGCAAGCTCAGCCCTGAATGCGATCGTCAAATTTCAACGACTTCGAAAGCTCTCGAATCTACATCTACTATTTGATTATCGAGAACGCTGGTGGTTGGAGTCGTCTGGACGAGGCAATTTTTGGTCGGGACGTTTTGTTCTAGTGGGTTCGATCTAGTCGAATCTCGATTTGGTTATCAATTGAGAGTTTGGGTGGTTGGGTTCGAGGGTGGAGATGGTCGATGACTGGTTGGTGGTGGTCATGGATGTCGGAGCATCACCGGCAATCGGTGCATGTGCACCAGATTTTCTGTGCACCTGAGATTTGTTTTGGGGATGATGTTTTTGTCTCAAAGATGAACTCGGGGGAAAAGAGAAGATTTCTTGGGTTGTCTTCGGGAACGTGAGTGTAACATGTTTCCAGGTTTAGACTTTAAAACTAAACTAAGTTTTTTCTTAAAAAAGTAAAGAGAAGGGAAGTACTCGGAGTAGATCTCGGGTGAGGCGGGTCGAACCCAAAGCAATACTTAATAGTTTTAAATTTAAAAGAGAGCAAGTTTTAAAATCTAAAATAAATCAAGTCTAAGTCTATTTCTTAAATTTATTTCTTTATATAATAAATGTTTATTTAACATTTGATTTAAGAAGTGATATGATTTGTTTAACTTAAATTTGTAAGTTATTTTGAACTTAATTTTGAAATGGAATCAAGTGTTAATTAAAAAGATAATGTTTAAAATTTATATGTGATTGATAATTAAGTATAATAAGATAAATGGTTTATCTTAGGATAATTAGTGCTTTGATGATTTAATATTAATTAAGTTAATAAGGTAATTAAAGAGTAATTAATAAATTTAATTAATTAATAGTTAAGGATTAATTAATTAATTAATTAGAGATTAATTAATTGGTAATTAGAAATTGATTAATTGGTGATTAGAGATTATTAATGTAAGTAATTGGAGATTAATTACTTAAATGATAATTACCTACTGTAAGTAATTAAAGGGAATTACTTATTGGATGTAATTAAGGGTTAATTACTTAGTGTGGTTAATTAAAGGATGGATTAATTAAGGGAATTAATTAAAGGGTTAGTTAATTAATGAATGTGATTAATTAAAGGACAATTAATCAATGTAAGTGATTATAGAATAATTAATTTGACTAATTAATTAAGAATCAATGTAATAAATTATTGTTAATTAATTCATGAGAGTAATTAAAGGTTAATTAATGTGAATAGCTGAAGGTTAATTAATTTGTGTAATTAATTAAAGGCTGATTACTTAATGTAATTAAGATGATAATTAAGGATGATTAATTAATTGGTTTATAATTAATTAATGTTAAGTCCCAGGATTAAAAGTGATGGAAGAAATTAATTTAATTTATTTAAATTAATTAGAAATGGCATGACTAATTTATCTTGCTTATGGATGATTGAATGATATTGAATGCCTTGGATTATTACATATCTCTGATATGTGATTTGTGATGCTATGTAAAATGATATGTTTGAGATGAACTGTGTTAATATGGATTATCTATTTGTAATGGAATCGCTATGTGAATATGTTACTCTGAATATGAATTGAATTGCTTTCACTTAAACAACTTGGATTAATAATAACATTGGATTCGAAGAGATTGGGATCGGGTATCGGTAAACACCCGAAACCACTTCGATTTGTAATCTACAATAATTCTTTATTGATTTGACATGTGAAATCAATAAGCTGGAATGGAATAATATGGACCATTGAAACTAAGTAAAGGTACTTAGGGTTTGATTTGTGAAAATAAGTGTTGACTATAACAAGTTATGAACTTGTAGTGAAGTACGAGTTACCCTAAAATTTCAACAAAGATTTATAATTTAGTACTTCAATTTAAATGGGTTTACTCACGCTGGTTTTCAGCCAGACCCGGGTGTTACTTTGATGTAATGCTCGGGTCAGATCAAGTATTACTGATTTTTCAGATTAGGACGTTCTGGAGCTCAGAAGGCGAGGTAGATGGCAGGAGCGAATGGAGTTGACCGCTGTGTATTAGAGTTGTATTGATAGTAGTCTGGGCAGGTTTATACAACTGTCTAGTCTATTTGTGAATGGTTGCACTCTGATATGTTGAATGTAAAATAACAATTACAGCTTTCTTTGTAAATGCTATTATTTGATATTATATTTTGATCCGCTGCGAATGTGAGATGCTATTGTTTTCTGCTCTTCTTCTTTTTCTTTTCTTTAACAATCTGAGATTTCCGACCTTCGATTGCTCGGCACTTCTACAGTGAATGTATGAATGTCGAATCTTCAAGGTCGAATATTTCAGATTGTTACACATGCACATCGGTTACTTAGCACCGAAAAAAATATTTTTTTCAATCTGAATCGTCCAATTGTAGCACCAGACCGCCAAAAATATACGTCAATCGGTCGACCATTAGGGTAGACCGATCATAGACCAATCAATCGCTTCATATCGATCGGCATAAGTAGGGTGTCGACTAATGCCTTTATTTTATTTAGGAAGTTTTATTTATTTATTTTTTTGTTTTCAAACTTTTCAAATGTTTGTAACTTCTCCGTACTAACTCTATTTCAAAGTGTTACAAATGAAAAGTATTTAGAAAATCACTACGAAAGCACTGGTGTAGGTTCTGTTGCATAATTCGAAAGTTTGTCAAAACTTCATTTTAGTCCTTGTTATATTTAATTCAGTTTTCTTATTTAATTATCAACAAATTTTCAAGGTGTCACATTCTCCCCTTAAAAGGATTTTGTCCTCGAAATCTCAATGGATTGGAAAACATAACTCTTACACATAACAATCGATTGCTACAACCATCTTCTCATCCATCATCCATGGACAATCAATGTCCTTGGTAAATTTTACTAATGTAACATAAGTTTATGCAAGCATGAAATGCACCTGAACCTATACTAAAGCAAAGAGTAGGTGGTCTCCTAATCTAGTTGACCTCCTGCCATGCAAGTGCTTACGCCATGAATCCAAAATATATGCAAGTGCTCTTATTATGAATCCAATACACATACATACACGCATACATACATACGTACATACATACATATATAGTTTTACCTTGGAGAAGGTTAGGCATACCGTACGTGTATATGGAACATCACAGAATAGCCATAAATAAATGGACATAACACTTAAATAGAAATCAATTGGCATAAATTAGTGTCATACATAAAGTATGTAATTTTCCAGTCCCCGGAACGTTGTTCTGACCCCCTCCTCATTACAGCCCACAAGATAGATTTAGAGGGACATGCTGCTGGTGTTAGACGAGAACTGCATATGGTGAAGTCTTCTCATTCATGCGGGACGCTTGCAAGGCAATCAAAAAATATTTACTTCAAGGTAGTTGCCTTGGTCAACATATTTGTTCTATTATATTTTTCTATTCTGCTGTGAGTTTTTATAAATAGCTCTTTGATAAACTTATCTTCATTATAGGTTACCCAAACCAACGATCCATATCCTAGTGGATTTGGGTTTCGATTTAGTCGGAATTCAGTTCAATTGAGGTACATGTTGTTACATCGTGGTGCATCAAGTGAAAATTTAGTTCATTTAAAAATTCCACAACCTTTACCATGAAGGATGCTAATCAGACGATTTTGTCCTCAAACACCCCTAAAGTATGGTTTACCATATGCTAGGAATCATTTTAGGTTCATATTAATCTAATTCCCAATTTCGTCGCTAATTTGAGTTCAATAGTCAATGCTTTGTACTCAACTTCGTTGTTAGTAGCATGGAACCCCAAATTCAATGCAAAGCATATCTATCGACCCTTCGAATCTATCAAGACAATTTCTACCCAAGAATCATGATTTTTATATTCACGATCAACAACAACATATAAATGCTAATTTTTTTGGCTCAACCATCATGTAACATCCTCCATTTTGATTCAAAAATATATAATAATGATGCTACAGTCTTCCTTAGCATATTTTACAGTGATAAAATGAGATCACTTATTGTACAAAGACATCGAGAGCACAAGAATTTATAAATTTTAACCAAACACTTTCTTTCATTAGTTTGTAAATTCATTACATTCCTGTTTCATCAAATAAATCAATAATTATATGGTTTAGAAAGAATATAATAATTAAAAATATAGTTCCAAGAGCGACATATGAAGATGCCCTTTGGATGATCAGAGTCTGAACTACTATATGGTTATAATGCTTGACGTTACATACATTCAAACATAACAGAAGAAGTCAAACTGCATAGCAGAAAATAAATGCTAAATAACAGCTTGTCTCCTTCACATCTTCGGAAGCTTATTTGTCTAAACCTGAAATATTCTACTCTCATATTACTGATTTCAAATTGACTACCCAAGAGTTTAGGAGTAAATCAAAAACTTTAGGCTAAGAAGAAGTTTGATGCAAACAATATTAGTCCATTTTAAACCAAAATATAGATACTTAGTGAGACCACGCTATTTTTTAGAACGAGTTTCCTCTCACTAGTATCCTTATCATCAATATATCATCATAACATATGCCTACAACCATATTGATTAGACCATAATCATAATATCCATATTATTATCATGCATGAGTGGGTCAAAATGAATAGTCTACCATTCGCTAGGGTCAAAGGGTTATACATTCCTATACTTACCCAGTTACATAAAATAGTCCATGGCATTGTTTTTCCAAGGTCGATGTGAACCTAACTTAGTTTTCAAATGTAAAAAAACTGATCAAGTTGACTCGGATCAAAAATATAACCAGATAGTTCAAAATCTCTTGTCCAACAAGAGTAAATTACCTTGGCTTCTGTCTAAAAAAATGGTGAGCGCCTCTGCTACATGTTCTTTTTATGCATAACTCCAGAAATTTTAACCTTAATATCGGCAAAGCCTCACGAACCTGACCAACCGAGGGCGTAAAGGTTTGAGGATAGGGCGCGACCCTACTATAATCTCCATCTTAAAGTCTAATTTGAAAAATATCCATGAACCAAATCTTTTGATCAGTTTGATGCATACCAACGAAGTGTAATCTTCCCGATCTCATGGATGCAATTCTACTCATATAAAAGTTTAAGTCTGATGATACCCTCTGTTGAAACAAACTCGAATCGATTCAGTGCCCAAATCCCAAAAGTCATAATGTTGGGCGATAACATATAAATATGTAAACAATTTAGCGTAAGAAAATATGGCTGATCAAGATACAACATAGAATACAAAACACATCTGCATCCAGTCAAATGTTCATATGATATGTATTTTGTACAAAAAAGTTACTTCTACATAAGTCATAATCACCTTCATAAAAATCTTTAAAAATAGGCTTAAACATCTTTTCTTCCCTTTGAAAATTTGTTAAAATATTTTACAAAAACGATACTTTTGTTTATGGAAAACTTAGCAGAATTATAAAATTAAAAACTATCAACATGTCATAAAAATTTATCTTCCTTTTCAGAAGCTTGTGCTATCGAAAATTGAAACATATCATGCTATCGCATATTAAATACATAAGCTATGGCACGTCAAGTACATCGTAGCTATCGTTGTTCACACTACATGAAGCTATAGCATTTTAAGATAAATAGCCATCAAAAGTTGAAAGAAATCCATAGCTATCACAAGTTGACAAACATTAGCTATCGCAAGTTGAAAACCACATGCCTCTTATAGGTTGAAAATTCAAAGCAGTTGAAAAACAAGATGATACCTAAGTTGATAAAAATTATAGCTATTACATGTTAATAAGACATATTGCTATCGCAGGTTAATAAAATATGGTTGTCGCATGTTGAAAAATATGAGCTATCGCAAGTTGATAAGACATACTTCTGTCATAGGTTGATAAAACATAGTTATTACATGTTGAAAATTATAGGATATCACAAATTGATAATGTTATTTTTTAAATAATTCTGTTATATTTTTTTAAAATTAATAACTTTTTACCTGACTAGTTTCTTGTCAAATTTTCATTGGTTAATCAAAATCTTTTAGGAAATTTGCAGCAAAACAAAGAGAGAGAAATTCCCTTCCTTCCCAAAACATTAATTTTCTATTAATATAACATAAGTTATCTTTTTGAAATTAAAACCCTCTTCCCAAAATAATTTATATTAAATTGTAGATATTTGCGAAAAAACCCTAAACGCTTCCAAAAATCTGAATGTTCCTCTTCAACATCGTATAAAATTTTGAAGCAAACAATTCATCTTCATATTTCAAATAATTAAACTTGAAATTATCCATTTTCTCAACTTAGAAAATTTATATTAAATTCTTAATAATCCAAAAATCATGAAATTAAAAACCATCTCTAAATTATTATTCTAAACAACATACTAAAAATTCAAAGCATTAGGAGATCAAAATATAGTTGTTTCACCAAAAACCCCTTAAGAAAATACAAATGATTATCTACTTCACATGCATGATAAAACATCAACAAAAAATCTGATTTACCCTTGCATCCAAATTAAACACATCCAAAATCAAAGAGGTGAAAATATTCGCCTTTGATTAGCTGTATGTGGAAATAATTGCCTTACTTTCCTTTCTTAGCTTTATCTTTCTCTTCTTCTTCTTCTTTGTTGCACCTGTTTTAATGGAGTGGTATTGGTAATGGAGAGGGAGGGGTTGTACATTAGGGAAATAATTTATTTGGTTA
Source organism: Allium cepa (assembly GCA_030765085.1). Lineage (NCBI taxonomy): Eukaryota > Viridiplantae > Streptophyta > Magnoliopsida > Asparagales > Amaryllidaceae > Allium > Allium cepa. The sequence goes on from CM060928.1 coordinate 276,880,332, forward strand.
TCATTCTTTCATTATCTCTCTCCTAAATATAATTAAAGCCTTTAATTTCTTTTCCTGTAACTATTTCTACATTTAAAAATTTAAATTCAAAATCATATTTATATGGCAATTATCCACACTATTTATACATTTATATTCTCCCATAATATTTATTTGATTATTTCCTAATTAATTATCTAGAATAATGTGCAATCAAAATTAAGGTTGTTATAAGCTCCCATCCTTAAAGAATTTGGTCATCGAAATTCTGGTAAGGAAATAACTATCAAGCGTATCAACCATGCAAATATATGTCATAAGAACTTAAGCTTAGCGATATTAGGATAACTACTAGTCAAAAGTCTATATAGCAGTATAGAGCATACAATCAAACAACTCAGGATAAGCCTCTATAATCCTATCCTCTGTCTCCCAAGTATAGTCTTGTTTATCATCACTCCACTAGACCTTTACTAACTTGACTGTTTTATTTTTAGGCTCTTTCATATCTCTATTAACTATACAAAAAGATCACCTAATGATAGTCATATCAGGCTCCACCACTAAATCTTTCAAAACCATTGGCTTGATAGTAGGCTCTTGATCGTTCATGTACTTCCTTAGATGAGATACGTGAAAACCATTATAGACTTCTACCAAAGCATTTGGTAACTTAATGAGCTTACCAATCCTCTCAATAATAAGAAATACACCAAATATCTAGGTTCTAGCTTTCCAGTCTTCCCAAATCATATGACACCCTTCATCATTAATACGTTCACAAAAATAATCTCTAATTGAGAATCAAATTACAAGTCTTTATGCCTTCTATCTACGTAACTTTTCTATCTTGATTGAGCTTCCTTCATCTTTCCACGGATTAACTCAATCTTTTTATCGCTTCTTTCACCAAATCTGAATCAAGTATCAATCTATCATCTATTTCCAACCAGGACACAAGCTATTTGCATGGTCTTCCGTAAAGTGCTTTAAAAGGTTTCATTCCTATACTACCATGACAACTGTTATTATAGGAGAACTCAACTAAGTGCAAATGGTCTTCTCATGACCCTCCAAAGTCTAATACACATGCTCTTAATAAATCTTCAAGGAACTTATTAACTCGTTTCTATTTGCCCATCAATTTATGGATGGTAATAGTACTCATCTTCAGCTTGGTACCCAATAACTTTCGTAAGCTCTTCGAGAATTCACTTGTAAATAAAGGATCTCTATTACTTACAATTCTATTCAATATTCCATGAAGTCTCACAATATACTTTATGAATAACTTAGCCAAACTAAGTGTAACGACCCGCAAATCCGTACCTCTAGATTCGACACTAATCTCCCTCAATCAACTCAAGATGTACGGAAATACGAACCATTTGGGTTAAAGAAGAAGAGGTAGAAGAAGAAAATAGAAAACAACATCAGAACCTAACAATCGCAGCGGAATAAAATATAATAGATAATAAATGATCTTTACACAAAAATAAACAAATATGTTTATACATTACATCATCAGAGTATATATAACACACAAATGGACAGTAATCATAACCTGTCCTCACAATCTGAATACATAATAGAATATTTCACACAAATACGGAAGTGTGTATCGCCATCCAGCTCGTCTCATGAGCTCCACAACATCCTTTCCTATATCCTATAATACTCGGTCTGACCCAAGCATTATAGTGAAGTAACATCCGAGTCAGTCTGGAATACCATCGTGAGAAAAGCACACTCAAATTGATTATTAAAGTTTCAAAATTCTTTTGAAAACAAATGCATCTCGTAAGACCATGCCATAAATAAACAAGTCGGGTTTTTACCTTACGATAGCTAAAACACTTTTTATCAAAATCCTATGATATTATAATAGTGTCTATATAAAAATACTTATTCAAATAGCCGAAATTGTTACATTTATTAAATTCCAGCCAATAGGTATGCAAACAAAACCGTAAAGGCACGTAGGGAGAATGGATTTCCAACTAACGACTAGGCACTGGGGTACCATCTGTCACAGTATGTGGCCTAAATCACCGTACCGAGGATTACTCCCAATCCTCTGCAATTCAAGACCAGGACTACCCCTTACTGGATAATCCCGAGTAAGATCACCCCACGGTCGGGATCAGCAACCGCACCACTAAGCCGAAAAAAGGGACATCTAAACAGGGATGACCTCACCCTAATGGGTGCTACCCATTTAGCCTTGCTGCATAACCCCTGATTTTCAGTCATTCCCGGTTGATGAGGCACGAGGCTAAGCGTTATCGTTTTAGAATGTTTCATTTAGAATGTCCATCGTCCACCTGACGATGCTCCGAAAGCATTCATCCATACAAGTCCGTTCCAGGTTCGAATGGAACCGAAGGCACTACTCCTTCTACATCCATTTTGGAATCATCCTCAGGATTAATAGCGACTAGCCCTTGCACTTCACTGCTCCATCTTCGACTCCGAACTCGATTTCCCCACGAAAACGTACAAATTGGATTGAAGTGATTTTCGAGAAATTAATCTCGATCCCGGTCTCTTCGAAACGATCAGCGCATTAGCCAATATTGATAGTCGGTTATTTAACTATCAATTAACATTCACAACATCCATCAAACACAAATAATTTCACCTTACCCTTAAAATATCTTCGCAAGATATATTTCCACTTTCAAACCTTTTTTGAAAACAGTTTTCAAACCACACTTTTCTCATGAAATAAATTTTCAAATATTTATTTCCACTGAAAACACCAAGCAAAAAAAATAGATTTTATTAAATAATTTAAAACACTTTATTATAAAATATCCTTTATGTAATAACCCGGATTTTCGGGTATATGATAATTGGTAATTTTCAGGGTTAAAATTTTATTTTGTAAATCAAACAGATAAAAATTCTGACAAATATCTGAATATATATATATATATATATATATATATATATATATGAACATAGGTTTAAAACTATAATACAAATGTTGAATTTTAAATCTTCCAGAATAATAAATAATATACATACATAATATTATAAATATAGTTGGAATAGGTACATATTAATATGACACATAAGTTAATATAAAAGAAATGTAAATGAACTTTAATTAAATCCTTATTTTAAACTCAAGCTAAATAATAAAAAAATTAATCAAAAGTTAGAATTAAAATAAAATTCACAAACATATAAGCATCTAATATATTTATTTGGGGCAAAACATAAATTATTTATAGACAAAGGTTACATAAATTCTCACTTGTATATTTATTAAGTTTAAACGCTTATTAATATGGAAACAAACATTTTTAACATAAATACATATATTGACTTAAAAGATTTAATAAAGAAAGAGTTAATACTTGAAAATATCATAATATTTAGGACACTTGTAAATTGCAATGTACATGTGTAACAACCCGCATATTTGTCCATTTTTATATTTAAATATTTTATTTAAATATTTTATCGATACTCGAAATTTAGTCCGAAAAGCTACTTTTTGCATACGGTCGAATTAGGACTCGGGACCACTCCCATTGAGTTTAAAATGCCTTTTGCGACCTTTTTGAGTATAAGCTTCGATATGTTTGGAGTAAGTTGATTTTTGCTGCTTTTTCACTTAGGGCTTTGGTTTGGGCTGAGCCCATTAACCCCACTTATGTATTCAGTCCCAACCCCTTCTCCTCTTCATTACTTCATTCCTCGTTTCCTTATACTCAAGCTTTATATTAATGGAGAGTGGAAGAGGAAATTAAAACTCCTAAACCCTAGTTTTCTTTTGCAAATCAAACTCTAGCTCCAAACTAAAAGAAGAACCCATTGGTAAGCTTCTCTTCTTCTTCTCCAACTCATTGTCTTATCAATTTCAAAAATTCCTAAACCTAACTTTGGGAATGTTCTTCTTTTAAAGCTTAGAATCAAGCTTCTTGAGTTGGATTTGAAGAGTGGTTGATTCTCCTTTGCTTTCGAGCTTGTTCTTCAATCGTTTGGGTTCAAAGGTGAGATTTTTATCTCACATCTTTTTCTATATCTATCTTTGTGGTTAGGCATGAATTCCTAACATTTGTGCATATTCATTTTCTTCTGATTTGAATTGAATTGGTGGATATTCCAATTTTTATGAAAATCCTTTTATGGATGTTGGATCACGATATTTGGGGGTATCGAAGAGCTTATAAGGCCGGGTTGTCATTTGACGTGAATCCTTAGTCGTCGTTGCTCGCTCGATCGCTCCCGACATCGTTTTGGCCATATGGCCTAGGCAAATTGTTGCCCTTACCAGGTTTTCAGACGTCTGAAGACCAATGCCAGACGTCTGGTTTTGCAACCTGGAGAAAAATAAAATACGGCAGAAAAATAAATAATGCAGTGCCTAATTTCAGACGTCTGAATTAGCGTTCCAGACGTCTGGAATAAGGTTAGACGTCTGATTTGTGTTTTCAGACGTCTGGTTGGTTTTCTGGAATATTTCCAGAAACCAAAACCAGACGTCTGGACTTTCCTCCAAACGTCTGAATGTTTTTCAGACGTCTGATTTTAGGTTTCAGACGTCTGGATGGTTTTCTGGGAAATTTCCACAAACCAAATCCAGACGTCTGGACAACCCCTCAGGCGTCTGGAAATCCCTAGTTTTGCCTATTTGCCTAATTTTGAGTAAAACTTACAATATTAATCGATTTTTGTCGATCCGATTAGTTGTTATCACTATTAACGTCTTTGATGACTTCTTTTTATGGATTTTTGAAAATATCCATTTCTATGGATTTGGTATCGATTTCTTTGGATTTTATTCACGTCTTCGAATGTGAATTTTGGTGATTGATTGTTCTACAATCATTTTTGTGATTAGTCACTTTAAAAATCTAATGGTTTCCATACTAGTATTAAATATCAAAACATCTTCATTAAAACGATTTCAACTACATTTTCAATATCAAACTCGTTTATAAAACCGTTTTCCAATCTACTAGTATACACAAATCTTTACCTCACTCGTATGAGAAATCTAATTAAACGGCATAGTAAAACGAGTGGTATGAAACGCTTGCGTTTACTTCGTCGGTTAATTCTTAGACTTGTTCGATTGAAACTCTTGTGACAATTTTCTAGTGGAGATCTACAATTTGTTCGTAAATATTTAAGTTAAGCTAGTGGTTATGGGACATGAAGCTAAATTTATATATTTACCAGCTTAGTGTAATTGACACTTCTCGTTGATCATGACGATCATCTTTGTGATTTAGACTAGCAATGTGCGATGTCTCTTTGTCTGCGAGGGAGACTAAACCTCGTTTTGTGGAGTTTCGACTCAAATTGGTGGGGTAGCAACCCATGGTCTTCGGGCCGTTTGTGGAGCTTTGGCTCAATTTGTGATGGTTAGCAACCATGGAATTAGCGTTCCGTTTGTGATACACGTGTTGGTGAGCTTTATGCTCCCGTTTGTGATAGGCCTCCCCCCTTTTTGTGATTTCTGGATTTCTTGAGATGATTTCTAGAATTTGTGTTTCACCAATTTTCGTGATTTCCATTGATAAGTTTTATCAATATTTGTGCATTGGTGAATTTGTGTGTCATTGACTTTTGTGATTGACATTGATATAATCGTCAATATTTATGGTTTGGTGAACGAAATAAGGAGTATGACATTTCTTTGATTCTTGTGTACATTTTGTGATATTGGTTAATCTCTTGTTGATTTTCAATTACTTATATATATCACAGCTTGGCATTGTGATTATTATGTGTTTAGTCATATCTCTTACTCTATATCGTTTCATCTGATATTTATAGTTAGACTGATCCGTTTATTATTTTCTTATTAAATAATACTCGGGTCAGACCGAGATGTTACAGGTGCTTCAGCTTGACTTCTCACTTGGGATTGATTTCTCTGACTTTTGGCTAACTACTTAGATTAATAGTTTATTTCGTTGGATACACTTGAGATATAGACTCATAGTTGTATTCTTTTTGTATAGCACGTGTTGCTATTCTTTTGTATTATTGTGGACCTTTTTGACCACTACTCTGATATACACTTTCATGTGTTAGTTGTATATTCATATCTTCTTCCGCCTTTGTGGTATGAATTATCTGTGACTGATTTGTGTTGTGTTTATTTCTATATTTGTTTCCGAAGACCTTTATAGCCACTGTGTAGTAGCTTTGAGTTTGTGTCGGTATGTCGGATTTCCTCTTGAGATGAAAAGTTATATTTTTATCTGGCATATCGGTACTCGCACAAAGCAATTATACAGATGGTCGCTCCTCAACAGCCTTATTCTCCATGCTAGTTGACAGCATTCACCGTAATGTTCTTGGCTAGCGTAGGTATAGAGGTGGGGTGTCAGAGCTTGGTATCAGAGCCAAACTTCGGAAAAATGTAGAATAATTTAACAAGGATCATCGTCCTAAGTCCTTCTTAGGAGTCGTGCCTTAGGATTTAATTCGAGTCTTCGTACCGATTCATCCTATTTTCTTTATGATTCCTTATTTAGTCCATCAAGATTGCTTGATATTCCTTTTATGAATAACCTTTTTCTTCTTCTTTATTTCTTTCTAAAGGAAGAGAAATGGTTAGACCTGGCCATCCCAGCGCCGGTCAATCTAGTGCTCCACCCCAAGATGGAGTTTTTACTTCTTGACCTTGTCACGAATGCTCAAGCAGCTGGTTCTAATTCGGAACCTACTCACCCTAAATCTGGGTTTGCACGTTTGGGTAGTGATTACACCAACCTGGGCGGGAAGCCATTTAAAGGTTCTGAAACTATTATTGAAGTCCAGGCTTGGTTAAGGACATGCGATCGAATCTTTTCTCGCATGAACCTCATTGGTCTTCACCGAGTTCAGGTAGCTTCTAGTATGCTCCAAGAAAGAGCATTGGACTGGTACGAACTTCTTATTTCTGAGATTAATGAAGCGGATCTCACCTGGGAGAAATTCCGAGAGCGCTTCGAGTTAAAATTCGTACCAGAAGCTTAGTAGGTGACTTTGGCTCGCCGTTTTATAGACCTTGTTCAAGGTGAATCTTCCGTGACAGATTATGTCGCGTCTTTTGAATCTCTCTCCAAATACGGGGTTGAATATATCAACACCCCATTGAAGATAAATCAGAGGTTTGTCCATGGCTTAAACAAAAATCTCAAGAAGCCATTACTTCTAAAATTAGAAGTTTCTTTCGACCAACTCATTGATATCGCTCTTCGTCTTGAAGAGGCGGATAGGAAGAATGATGTTGAAGTGGTGGGTTCCAAACCAAACTTCAACAACAAGAAGAGGCCAAACAAATTCAAGGGTCCTTATCCCAATAAGAAAGGGAAGCAAGCAACCCCAGTGGCAAAGATTTCTTCCTTTGGTCGTGGGGAATGCTACAATTGTGGTTCGAAGGACCATTATGCGAACAAGTGCCCAAAGTCTCTCTCTTGTCGCTACTGCAAAGTTCCCGGTCATGTTATATATTCATGCCCCAAGCTTCAGGGCAGGAAGGAGGGAAAGTTAAATGTTGCTCAATCCCCTGGCAACACATCTCGTGGCCAAGGTATTTCTCATTCTATCCTTGATGGTATTATTTTATTTCGTGATCATCCTATTCGAGTTCTTTTTGATACGGGTGCGTCCCATTCTTTTATATCGAAAGAACTTGTTGATACTTTTTCTTTGGATGTTTTGTGTTTAATGACTTCTTTGAGAAGAATCTGGTTGGTGGATCCGCAATAATCAGTTTATTGTGTAAAGATGTCGAGATTATTTTGTGTGATTTTTCTTTCCAAGCCGATTTGCTTGTCATGCGTTATTTAGGCTTTGGAATGATTTTGGGAATGGATTGGCTTAACCGTTATGAGGCTCATATCCTATGTCCTGAGCGGACTATTCATCTTCGACATCCTCAATCTGTAAAGCAGATTTCTATTAATCTTAAAGATTCGGATTCCAACTTGGTTGCATCTTTATATTCTTTAAATCCTCGTGATGACGATAATGATGATGTGGAAGATATTATTTCTCTTATTCACGTTGTTCGTGAATTTTCCGACATATTTGAGCCCGTTTTAGGATTACCACCTAAGCGAGCAATTGAGTTCAGAATTAATCTTATCCCTGGAGCTCAATCTATTACTCGTCCTCCTTATCGTATGTCCAATAAAGAAAATGAAGAGATGCGTAAACAATTATCCGATTTGGAAACGAAGCAATTTATTCGCTTTAGTTCATCGCCTTGGGGAGCTTCGGCTATTTTTGTGAAGAAATCTGATGGTAGGCTTAGGCTTTGCGTTGACTACCGCAAGCTTAATGATCTTACTATCAAAAATAAATATCTTTTACCTCGGATTGATGATTTATTCGATCAGCTTAGTGGTGCTAGAGTCTTTTCACAAATAGACTTAGCTACTGGTTTTCACCAGCTTCGTATTATAGAGGATAGTATTCCTTTGACATCGTTCCGTACTCGTTATGGATCTTATGAATGGCTTGTTATGCCATTTGGTTTAACGAATGCTCCGGCTTATTTCGTTGACCTTATGAATCGAGTTTTCAAAGACTTCCTCGACCGGTTTGTTCTCATCTTTATTGATGATATTCTTGTGTATTTAAAAACCGAGGAAGAGCATGAAAAGCATCTTCGGATTGTGTTGGAAACTCTTAGGAGTAATCAATTAAAGGCAAAGTTTTCTAAATGCCACTTTTGGCAATCTCGTGTGAAGTTTCTCGGTCATATTATTTCCGAATCCGGAATTTCCGTGGATCCTTCAAAGATTGAAGCGCAAGATTGGAAGAGACCGGAGAGTGTGATGGAGATTCGAACTTTTCTTGGATTGGCGGGTTATTACCGCCGTTTTATCAAAGACTATTCTAAGATTGCCGTGCCTCTCACTAGTTTAATGAAGAAAGGTGTTAAATACATTTGGTCGGACAAATGTGAAACTTCTTTTCAGAAATTAAAAGAACTCCTTTCTGATGCTCCTATTCTTGTTATTCCCGAGGTGAATCAAGATTTCGTTGTTTATACCGATGCCAGTCGCGTTGGTTTGGGTGCCGTTCTTATGCAAAAAGAACGTGTTATTGCTTATGCTTCTAGGAAATTAAAGCCTGCCGAGACTAGAAATGCACACATGATTTAGAGCTCGCGGCTATTGTTTTCGCCCTTCGAATTTGCCGTCATTATCATTTGGGAGAGAAATTTATTCTTTATACCGATCATAAGTCCTTGAAGTATTTATTCTCTCAGAAGGAACTTAATTTGCGTCAACAGCGTTGGCTCGAGTTCCTTGCTCCTTATGATCTTGATATTCTTTATACCCCCAGTAAGGGTAATCGTGTCGCTGATGCTCTTAGCCGTAAACAACAAGCTGTTGTTTCTATGATGATATCCGAATGGAACGATCTCGAGATCTTATCAACTTGTGAGATTCGGGACCGCGTATCCAATTTATGCTCATCATTTATTTTATATAGCCTTGAGGCTCATCCTTCTCTTTTGGACCGCATTATTGAAGCTCAGGGGCTAGATCCTGAATTGGCTCTTCTTGGCCAAAATATTAAGGATAAAATTGATATTGAAGGTTTGAAAGACTTTGATATCGATTCTCGTGGCGGCATTCGAAAATTTGATAGACTTATCATGCCAAATATTGGTGATCTTCACAAAGATATTTTGGAAGATTCCCATCGTTCTAAATTCACCATTCATCTCGGTAATAGTAAAATGTACGCGGATATGAAGCGACTTTATTATTGGGAGGGAATGAAACTTGACATCGCTAACTTCGTTAAGCGTTGCATGACTTGCCAACTCGTTAAGGCCGAACATCAAAGGCCCGGTGGGTTATTGCAACCTTTAGAAATTCCAATTTGGAAGTGGGATCAAATTTCGATGGATTTTATCGATGGCCTTCCCCGTTCCCGTTCGGGTCATGATAGCTTATGGGTGATCGTTGATAGGCTTACTAAATCCGCCCATTTTATTCCCGTTAGATCTAACCGAACCGTTCCTCTTTTGGCCAAACTCTTTATCAAAGAAATTGTTAAATTGCATGGAGTTCCTACTTCTATTGTTAGTGATCCTGATCCATTGTTTACTAGTGGATTTTGGAAGAGTCTTCAAAAAGCTTTGGGAACGAAGCTTAATTTTAGCACCGCTTATCATCCCCAGTCCGATGGACAAACTGAGCGTGTGAATCAAACTCTTGAAGATCTTCTTCGTTCTTGTGTGCTTGATTTCGGTGGAAGTTGGGAAGATCATATTTCCCTTGTTGAATTTTCCTATAATAATAGCTTCTAATCTAGTATTGGTATGGCACCTTTCGAGGCACTCTATGGAAGGCCATGCCGATCTCCTTCTTGTTGGCTTGAGGCCGGTGAGAAGCTGGTTTTAGGTCCAGATTTTATTCGGGATTCCACAGAAAAAATTGACCTTATTCGACATAGAATGAAAGAAGCCCAGAGTAGACAAAAATCCTATGCCGATAACCGGAGAAGGAGAATAGAATTTTCTGTGGGAGGTCTTGTTTTTATTCGTGTTTCACCTATGAAAGGTGTTGTACGTTTCAGCCGATTGGGAAAATTGGCGCCTCGATATATTGGGCCATTTCCTATCACTGAACGTATTGGTTCCATGGCTTATCGCCTATCATTACCGGCTCAGTTTTCTGCTATTCATGACGTGTTTCACGTTTCTCAATTGCGGAAGTGCCTTCGAGATTCCTATTCTATTCTTGAGCCCGGTGTTGTGGAAGAAATTGAAGTTTCGCCTAATTTAACTTATGAGCAGCATCCTGTTCGAATTATTGCTTCGGAGGTCAAACGCCTTCGAAATAAAGATGTCCCGCTTGTGAAAGTTCAATGGTCTTCAAATCCTAAGGATTGTTCTTGGGAATCTAGCGAGTTCATCGAGCGATCACATCCGGACTTACTTCCCGTGCTCTTTGAGGTGAACTTCTTATTTCAATTTTCTTTTGTGTTGAATATGCTTTTATGGTTGTTACTTTATATTTTCTTCTTAAATATTGCGAGGACGCAATTTCTTTAAGGAGGGGAGTCTGTAACAACCTGCATATTTGTCGATTTTTATATTTAAATATTTTATTTAAATATTTTATCGATACTCGGAATTTAGTCCGAAAACTACTTTTTGCATACGGTCGAATTAGGACTCGGGACCACTCCCATGATTTTAAAATGCCGTTTCCGACCTTTTTGAGTATAAGCTTCGATATGTTTGGAGTAAGTTGATTTTTGCTACTTTTTCACTTAGGGCTTTGGTTTGGGCTGAGCCCATTAACCCCACTTATGTATTCAGTCCCAACCCCTTCTCCTCTTCATTACTTCATTCCTCATTTCCTTATACTCAAGCTTTATATTAACGGAGAGTGGAAGAGGAAATTAAAACTCTAAAACCCTAGTTTTCTTTTGCAAATCAAACTCTAGCTCCAAACTAATAGAAGAACCCATTGGTAAGCTTCTCTTCTTCTTCTCCAACTCATTGTCTTATCAATTTCAGAAATTCCTAAACCTAACTTTCAGAATGTTCTTCTTTTAAAGCTTAGAATCAAGCTTCTTGAGTTGGATTTGAAGAGTGGTTGATTCTCCTTTGCTTTCGAGCTTCTTCTTCAATTGTATGGGTTCAAAGGTGAGATTTTTATCTCACATCTTTTTCTATATCTATCTTTATGGTTAGGTATGAATTCCTAACATTTGTGCATATTCATTTGCTTCTGATTTGAATTGAATTGGTGAATATTCCAATTTTTTTGAAAATCCTTTTATGGATGTTGGATCACGATATTTGGGGGTATCGAAGAGCTTATAAGGCCGGGTTGTCATTTGTCGTGAATCCTTAGTCGTCGTTGCTCGCTCGATCGCTCCCGACATCGTTTTGGCCATATGGCCTAGGCAAATTGTTGCCCTTACCAGGTTTTCAAACGTCTGGAGACCAATGCCAGACGTCTGGTTTTGCAACCTGGAGAAAAATAAAATACGGCAGAAAAATAAATAAGGCAGTGCCTAATTTCAGACGTCTGAATTAGCGTTCCAGACGTCTGGAATAAGGTTAGACGTCTGATTTGTGTTTTCAGACGTCTGGTTGGTTTTCTGGAACATTTCCAGAAACCAAAACCAGACGTCTGGACTTTCCTCCAAACGTCTGAATGTTTTTCAGACGTCTGATTTTAGGTTTCAGACGTCTGATTTTAGGTTTCAGACGTCTGGATGGTTTTCTGGGAAATTTCCAGAAACCAAATCCAGACGTCTGGACAACCCCTCAGGCGTCTGGAAATCCCTAGTTTTGCCTATTTGCCTAATTTTGAGTAAAACTTACAATATTAATCGATTTTTGTCGATCCAATTAGTTGTTATCACTATTAACGTCTTTGATGACTTCTTTTTATGGATTTTTGGAAATATCCATTTCTATGGATTTGGTATCGATTTCTTTGGATTTTATTCACGTCTTCGAATGTGAATTTTGGTGATTGATTGTTCTACAATCATTTTTGTGATTAGTCACTTTAAAAATCTAATGGTTTCCATACTAGTATTAAATATCAAAACCTCTTCATTAAAACGATTTCAACTACATTTTCAATATCAAACTCGTTTATAAAACCGTTTTCCAATCTACTAGTATACACAAATCTTTACCTCACTCGTATGAGAAATCTAATTAAACGGCATAGTAAAACGAGTGGTATGAAACGCTTGCGTTTACTTCGTCGGTTAATTCTTGGACTTGTTCGATTGAAACTCTTGTGACAATTTTCTAGTGGAGATCTACAATTTGTTCGTAAATATTTAAGTTAAGCTAGTGGTTATGGGACATGAAGCTAAATTTATATATTTACCAGCTTAGTGTAATTGACACTTCTCGTTGATCATGACGATCATCTTTGTGATTTAGACTAGCAATGTGCGATGTCTCTTTGTCTGCGAGGGAGACTAAACCCCGTTTTGTGGAGTTTCGACTCAAATTGGTGGGGTAGCAACCCATGGTCTTCGAGCCGTTTGTGGAGCTTCGGCTCAATTTGTGATGGTTAGCAACCATGGAATTAGCGTTCCATTTGTGATACACGTGTTGGTGAGCTTTATGCTCCCGTTTGTGACAGGCCTCCCCCCTTTTTGTGATTTCTGGATTTCTTGAGATGATTTCTAGAATTTGTGTTTCACCAATTTTCGTGATTTCCATTGATAAGTTTTATCAATATTTGTGCATTGGTGAATTTGTGTGTCATTGACTTTTGTGATTGACATTGATATAATCGTCAATATTTATGGTTTGGTGAACGAAATAAGGAGTATGACATTTCTTTGATTCTTGTGTAGATTTTGTGATATTGATTAATCTCTTGTTGATTTTCAATTACTTATATATATCACAGCTTAGCATTGTGATTATTATGTGTTTAGTCATATCTCTTACTCTATATCGTTTCATCTGATATTTATAGTTAGACTGATCTGTTTATTATTTTCTTATTAAATAATACTCGGGTCAGACCGAGATGTTACAGGTGCTTCAGCTTGACTTCTCACTTGGGATTGATTTCTCTGACTTTTGGCTAACTACTTAGATAAATAGTTTATTTCGTTGTATACACTTGAGATATAGACTCATAGTTGTATTCTTTTTGTATAGCACGTGTTGCTATTCTTTTGTATTATTGTGGACCTTTTTGACCACTACTCTGATATACACTTTCATGTGTTAGTTGTATATTTATATCTTCTTCCGCCTTTCTGATATGAATTATCTGTGATTGATTTGTGTTGTGTTTATTTCTATATTTGTTTCCTAAGACCTTTATAGCCACTGTGTAGTAGCTTTGAGTTTGTGTCGGTATGTCGGATTTCCTCTTGAGATGAAAAGTTATATTTTTATCTGGCATATCGGTACTCGCACAAAGCAATTATACAGATGGTCGCTCCTCAACAGCCTTATTCTCCGTGCTAGTTGACAGCATTCACCGTAATGTTCTTGGCTAGCGTGGGTATAGAGGTGGGGCGTCACAGCTTGGTATCAGAGCCAAACTTCGGAACAATGTAGAATAATTTAACAAGGATCATCGTCCTAAGTCCTTCTTAGGAGTCGTGCCTTAGGATTTAATTCGATTCTTCATACCGATTCATCCTATTTTCTTTATGATTCCTTATTTAGTCTATCAAGATTGCTTGATATTCCTTTTATGAATAACCTTTTTCTTCTTCTTTATTTCTTTCTAAAGGAAGAGAAATGGTTAGACCTGGCCGTCCCAGCGCCGGTCAATCTAGTGCTCCACCCCAAGATGGAGTTTTTACTTCTTGACCTTGTCACGAATGCTCAAGCAGCTGGTTCTAATCCGGAACCTACTCACCCTAAATCTGGGTTTGCACGTTTGTGCAGTGATTACACCAACCTGGGCGGGAAGCCATTTAAAGGTTCTGAAACTATTATTGAAGTCCAGGCTTGGTTAAGGACATGCGATCGAATCTTTTCTCGCATGAACCTCATTGATCTTCACCGAGTTCAGGTGGCTTCTAGTATGCTCCAAGAAAGAGCATTGGACTGGCACGAACTTCTTATTTCTGAGATTAATGAAGCGGATCTCACCTGGGAGAAATTCCGAGAGCGCTTCGAGTTAAAATTCGTACTAGAAGCTGAGTAGGTGACTTTGGCTCGCCGTTTTATAGACCTTGTTCAAGGTGAATCTTCCATGACAGATTATGTCGCGTCTTTTGAATCTCTCTCCAAATACGGGGCTGAATATATCAACACCCCATTGAAGAAAAATCAGAGGTTCGTTTATGGCTTAAACAAAAATCTCAAGAAGCCATTACTTCTAAAATTAGAAGTTTCTATCGACCAACTCATTGATATCGCTCTTCGTCTTGAAGAGGCGGATAGGGAGAATGATGTTGAAGTGGTGGGTTCCAAACCAAACTTCAACAACAAGAAGAGGCCAAACAAATTCAAGGGTCCTTATCCCAATAAGAAAGGGAAGCCAGCAACCCCAGTGGCAAAGACTTCTTCCTTTGGTCGTGGGGAATGTTATAATTGTGGTTTGAAGGATCATTATGCGAACAAGTGCCCAAAGTCTCTCTCTTGTCGCTACTGCAAAGTTCCCGGTCATGTTATATATTCATGCCCCAAGCTTCAGGGCAGGAAGGAGGGAAAGTTAAATGTTGCTCAAGCCCCTGGCAACACATCTCGTGGCCAAGGTATTTCTCATTCTATCCTTGATGGTATTATTTTATTTCGTGATCATCCTATTCGAGTTCTTTTTGATACGGGTGCGTCCCATTCTTTTATATCGAAAGAACTTGTTGATACTTTTTCTTTGGATGTTTTGTGTTTAATGACTTCTTTGAGACGAATCCGGTTGGTGGATCCGCAACAATCAGTTTATTGTGTAAAGATGTCGAGATTATTTTGGGTGATTTTTCCTTCCAAGCCGATTTGCATGTCATGCGTTATTTAGGCTTTGGAATGATTTTGGGAATGGATTGGCTTAACCGTTATGAGGCTCATATCCTATGTCCTGAGCTGACTATTCATCTTCGATATCCTCAATCTGTAAAGCGGATTTCTATTAATCTTAAAGATTCGGATTCCATCTTGGTTGCATCTTTATATTCTTTAAATCCTCGTGATGACGATAATGATGACGAGGAAGATATTATTTCTCTAATTCACGTTGTTCGTGAATTTTCCGACATATTTGAGCCCGTTTTAGGATTACCACCTAAGCGAGCAATTGAGTTCAGAATTAATCTTATCCCTGGAGCTCAACCTATTACTCGTCCTCCTTATCGTATGTCCAATAAAGAAAATGAAGAGATGCGTAAACAATTATCCGATTTGGAAACGAAGCAATTTATTCGCTCTAGTTCCTCGCCTTGGGGAGCTTCGGCTATTTTTGTGAAGAAATCTGATGGTACGCTTAGGCTTTGCGTTGACTACCGCAAGCTTTATGATCTTACTATCAAAAATAAATATCCTTTACCTCGGATTGATGATCTATTCGATCAGCTTAGTGGTGCTAGAGCTTTTCATAATTAGACTTAGCTACTGGTTTTCACCAGCTTCGTATTACAGAGGATAGTATTCCTTTAACATTGTTCCGTACTCGTTATGGATCTTATGAATGGCTTGTTATGCCATTTGGTTTAACGAATGCTCCTGCTTATTTTGTTACCTTATGAATCGAGTTTTCAAAGACATCGTCGACCAGTTCGTTCTCATCTTTATTGATGATATTCTTGTGTATTCAAAAATCGAGGAGGAGCATGAAAAGCATCTTCGGATTGTGTTGGAAACTCTTAGGAGTAATCAATTAAAGGCAAAGTTTTCTAAATGCCACTTTTGGCAATCTCGTGTGAAGTTTCTCGGTCATATTATTTCCGAATCCGGAATTTCCGTGGATCCTTCAAAGATTGAAGCGATTCAAGATTGGAAGAGACCGGAGAGTGTGACGGAAATTCGTAGTTTTCTTGGATTGGCGGGTTATTACCGCCGTTTTATCAAAGACTTTTCGAAGATTGCCGTGCCTCTCACTAGTTTAACGAAGAAAGGTGTTAAATACATTTGGTCGGACAAATGTGAAACTTCTTTTCAGAAATTAAAAGAACTCCTTTCCGATGCTCCTATTCTTGTTATTCCCGCGGTGAATCAAGATTTCGTTGTTTATAGCGATGCCAGTCGCGTTGGTTTGGGTGTCGTTCTTATGCAAAAAGAACGTGTTATTGCTTATGCTTCTAGGCAATTAAAGCCTGCCGAGACTAGATATGCCACACATGATTTAGAGCTCGCGGCTATTGTTTTCACCCTTCGAATTTGGCGTCATTATCTTTTGGGAGAGAAATTTATTCTTTATACCGATCATAAGTCCTTGAAGTATTTATTCTCTCAGAAGGAACTTAATTTGCGTCAACAGCATTGGCTCGAGTTCCTTGCTCCTTATGATCTTGATATTCTTTATACCCCCGGTAAGGGTAATCGTGTCGCCGATGCTCTTAGCCATAAACAACAAGATGTTGTTTCTATGATGATATCCGAATGGAACGATCTCGAGATCTTATCCACTTGTGAGATTCGGGACCGCGTATCCGATTTATGCTCATCATTTATTTTATGTAGCCTTGAGGCTCATCCTTCTCTTTTGGACCGCGTTATTGAAGCTCAGGGGCTAGATCCTGAATTGGCTCTTCTTGGCCAAAATATTAAGGATAAAATTGATATTGAAGGTTTGAAAGACTTTGATATCGATTCTCGTGGCGGCATTCGAAAATTTGGTAGACTAATCATGCCAAATATTGGTGATCTTCACAAAGATATTTTGGAAGATTCCCATCGTTCTAAATTCACCATTCATCCCGGTAGTAGTAAAATGTACGCGGATATGAAGCGACTTTATTATTGGGAGGGAATGAAACTTGACATCGCTAACTTCGTTAAACGTGGCATGACTTGCCAACTCGTTAAGGCCGAACATCAAAGGCCCGGTGGGTTATTGCAACCTTCAGAAATTCCAATTTGGAAGTGGGATCAAATTTCCATGGATTTTATCGATGGCCTTCCCCGTTCCCGTTCGGGTCATGATAGCTTATGGGTGATCGTTGATAGGCTTACTAAATCCGTCCATTTTATTCCCGTTAGATCTAACCGAACCGTTCCTCTTTTGGCCAAACTCTTTATCAAAGAAATTGTTAAATTGCATGGAGTTCCTGCTTCTATTGTTAGTAATCGTGATCCATTATTTACTAGTGGATTTTGGAAGAGTCTTCAAAAAGCTTTGGGAACGAAGCTTAATTTTAGCACCGCTTATCATCCCCAGTTCGATGGACAAACTGAGCGTGTGAATCAAACTCTTGAAGATCTTCTTCGTTCTTGTGTGCTTGATTTCGGTGGAAGTTGGGAAGATCATATTTCCCTTGTTGAATTTTCCTATAATAATAGCTTCCAATCTAGTATTGGTATGGCACCTTTCGAGGCACTCTATGGAAGGCCATGCCGATCTCTTTCTTGTTGTCTTGAGGCCGGTGAGAAGCTGGTTTTAGGTCCAGATTTTATTCGGGATTCCACAGAAAAAATTGACCTTATTCGACATAGAATGAAAGAAGCCCAGAGTAGACAAAAATCCTATGTCGATAATTGGAGAAGGAGATTAGAATTTTCTGTGGGAGGTCTTGTTTTTATTCGTGTTTCACCTATGAAAATGTTGTACGTTTCAGCCGATCGGGAAAATTGGCGCCTCGATATATTGGGGCATTTCCTATCACTGAACGTATTGGTTGCATGGCTTATCGCCTATCATTACAGGCTCAGTTTTCTGCTATTCATGACGTGTTTCACGTTTCTCAATTACGGAAGTGCCTTCGAGATTCCGATTCTATTCTTGAGCCCGGTGTTGTGGAAGAAATTGAAGTTTCGCCTAATTTAACTTATGAGCAGCATCCTGTTCGAATTATTGCTTCGGAGGTCAAACGCCTTCGAAATAAAGATGTCCCGCTTGTGAAAGTTCAATGGTCTTCAAATCCTAAGGATTGTTCTTGGGAATCTAGCGAGTTCATCGAGCGATCACATCCGGACTTACTTTCCCGTGCTCTTTGAGGTGAACTTCTTATTTCAAATTTCTTTTGTGTTGAATATGCTTTTATGGTTGTTACTTTATATTTTCTTCTTAAATATTGCGAGGACGCAATTTCTTTAAAGAGGGGAGTCTATAACAACCTGCATATTTTTCGATTTTTATATTTAAATATATTATCGATACTCGGAATTTAGTCCGAAAAGCTACTTTTTGCATACGGACGAATTAGGACTCGGGACCACTCCCATTGAGTTTAAAATGCCGTTTGCGACCTTTTTGAGTAAAAGCTTCGATATGTTTGAAGTAAGTTGATTTTTGCTACTTTTTCACTTAGGGCTTTGGTTTGGGCTGAGCCCATTGACCCCACTTATGTATTCAGTCCCAACCCCTTCTCCTCTTCATTACTTCATTCCTCATTTCCTTATACTCAAGCTTTATATTAATGGAGAGTGGAAGAGGAAATTAAAACTCCAAAACCCTAGTTTTCTTTTGCAAATCAAACTCTAGCTCCAAAATAATAGAAGAACCCATTGGTAAGCTTCTCTTCTTCTTCTCCAACTCATTGTCTTATCAATTTCAGAAATTCCTAAACCTAACTTTGGGAATGTTCTTCTTTTAAAGCTTAGAATCAAGCTTCTTGAGTTGGATTTGAAGAGTGGTTGATTCTCCTTTGCTTTCGAGCTTCTTCTTCAATCGTTTGGGTTCAAAGGTGATATTTTTATCTCACATCTTTTTCTATATCTATCTCTGTGGTTAGGTATGAATTCCTAACATTTGTGCATATTCATTTGCTTCTGATTTGAATTGAATTGGTGAATATTCCTATTTTTGTGAAAATCCTTTTATGGATGTTGGATCACGATATTTGGGGGTATCGAAGAGCTTATAAGGCCGGGTTGTCATTTGACGTGAATCCTTAGTCGTTGTTGCTCGCTCGATCGCTCCCGACATCGTTTTGGCCATATGGCCTAGGCAAATTGTTGCCCTTACCAGGTTTTCAGATGTCTGGAGACCAATGCCAGACGTCTGGTTTTGCAACCTGGAGAAAAATAAAATACGGCAGAAAAATAAATAAGGCAGTGCCTAATTTCAGACGTCTGAATTAGCGTTCCAGACGTCTGGAATAAGGTTAGACGTCTGATTTGTGTTTTTAGACGTCTGGTTGGTTTTCTGGAATATTTCCAGAAACCAAAACCAGACGTCTGGACTTTCCTCCAAACGTCTGAATGTTTTTCAGACGTCTGATTTTAGGTTTCAGACGTCTGGATGGTTTTCTGGGAAATTTTCAGAAACCAAATCCAAACGTCTGGACAACCCCTCAGACGTCTGGAAATCCCTAGTTTTGCCTATTTGCCTAATTTTGAGTAAAACTTACAATATTAATCGATTTTTGTCGATCCGATTAGTTGTTATCACTATTACCGTCTTTGATGACTTCTTTTTATGGATTTTTGGAAATATCCATTTCTATGGATTTGGTATCGATTTCTTTGGATTTTATTCACGTCTTCGAATGTGAATTTTGGTGATTGATTGTTCTACAATCATTTTTGTGATTTGTCACTTTAAAAATCTAAAGGTTTCCTACTAGTATTAAATATCAAAACCTCTTCATCAAAACGATTTCAACTATATTTTCAATATCAAACTCGTTTATAAAACCGTTTTCCAATCTACTAGTATACATAAACCTTTACCTCACTCGTATGAGAAATCTAATTAAACGGCATAGTAAAACGAGTGGTATGAAACGCTTGCATTTACTTCGTCGGTTAATTCTTGGACTTGTTCGATTGAAACTCTTGTGACAATTTTCTAGTGGAGATCTACAATTTGTTCGTAAATATTTAAGTTAAGCTAGTGGTTATGGGACATGAAGCTAAATTTATATATTTACTAGCTTAGTGTAATTGACACTTCTCGTTGATCATGACGATCATCTTTGTGATTTAGACTAGCAATGTGCGATGTCTCTTTGTCTGCGAGGGATACTAAACCCCGTTTTGTGGAGTTTCGACTCAAATTGGTGGGGTAGCAACCCATGGTCTTCGGGCCGTTTGTGGAGCTTCGGCTCAATTTGTGATGGTTAGCAACCATGGAATTAGCGTTCCGTTTGTGATACACGTGTTGGTGAGCTTTATGCTCCCGTTTGTGATAGGCCTCCCCCCTTTTTGTGATTTCTGGATTTCTTGAGATGATTTCTAGAATTTGTGTTTCACCAATTTTCGTGATTTCCATTGATAAGTTTTATCAATATTTGTGCATTGGTGAATTTGTGTGTCATTGACTTTTGTGATTTACATTGATATAATCATCAATATTTATGGTTTGGTGAACGAAATAAGGAGTATGACATTTCTTTGATTCTTGTGTACATTTTGTGATATTGGTTAATCTCTTGTTGATTTTCAATTACTTATATATATCACAGCTTGGCATTGTGATTATTATGTGTTTAGTCATATCTCTTACTCTATATCGTTTCATCTGATATTTATAGTTAGACTGATCCGTTTATTATTTTCTTATTAAATAATACTCGGGTCAGACCGAGATGTTACAGGTGCTTCAGCTTGACTTCTCACTTGGGATTGATTTCTCTGACTTTTGGCTAACTACTTAGATTAATAGTTTATTTCGTTGCATACACTTGAGATATAGACTCATAGTTGTATTCTTTTTGTATAGCACGTGTTGCTATTCTTTTGTATTATTGTGGACCTTTTTGACCACTACTCTGATATATACTTTCATGTGTTAGTTGTATATTCATATCTTCTTCCGCCTTTGTGATATGAATTATCTGTGACTGATTTGTGTTGTGTTTATTTCTATATTTGTTTCCGAATACCTTTATAGCCACTATGTAGTAGCTTTGAGTTTGTGTCGGTATGTCGGATTTCCTCTTGAGATGAAAAGTTATATTTTTATCTGGCATATCGGTACTCGCACAAAGCAATTATACAGATGGTCGCTCCTCAACAGCCTTATTCTCCGTGCTAGTTGACAACATTCACCGTAATGTTCTTGGCTAGCATGGGTATAGAGGTGGGGCGTCACAACATGTGTAAACCAAGCATCCTATAAGATAACAAGTGGCAAAGTTGTTCCATTTGTATTTGTAAAATAAAATAAAATAATAATAATAACCAGGCCATTTTTCTCATTTTCAAAACTGATCTGAAGAAAGTAAGGTTGGGAATTTAACAAGATCGAAGGTTCGGCGTAACAAACCAAAAAATTAAACTACAGCGATTAATTAGTGAATAATTGAAATGATAAAATAACTTTGTGAAATTACCAAAATTGAGCCACGGGATTTGCACTATTGTGTCCATGATAATTTTCTGGTCAATTTCCACATATAGAACGTAAGAAACTGAGCTAATATAACCAAGTTATAAAAGAGACAATATATATATATATATATAAATTTGTCAACAATATTCAAACCAAATAAGTATCAAACAAGTACTCGTTGTAATTAAAAAAAAACCTGAAGATAAACAATTCCAAATCCAAACTGCAGCCTAAAGCAAAATTCCAGATAAATTCAAGAACAAATTCATGACAAAGGTTCACCTCAATAATCAAAGCAAGATCAAAGAAGATCTGGTTCTATTCGAAGGATAATTAAATCGAGATGAGGATTCAAATCTTTAGAACAATACAAAGTTCCAGTTTCAGTTTTGCCAGTAGGAAACACTTCCAGATTTTTAGTCCAAGCTCTCTGATCTTCATCAACAGGTGAGTAAATCCACTTTAAAATAGTTTAATTCTGGACTCCATATTGATGTTGTGAATATAAAATTATGTTGTTAGCTGAAATACTATGATTAAGATGAATGCATGTAGTTTTAATTAGTATTAGATGGCAGTGACTATAAAAATACAGACTTTGTTGATATATCAGGGTTTGATTTCCTTCCAAAATCCAATGTTTCATCTTTGAATCATAGTTAACCTTTGATTTGTAAATAAAAAGTGTTTGAAATCATACGATAACACTATTAAAATATTTCCCTAAAATTATATTAAATAATTGTCTGGAAAATTTAAAATATACAGTGAAATTGTAATTTGGGTCAAAATTCCATCAATTCAGTTTTAAAATTTGATTTTATGTTTGAATTCGTGATGGAAATTCATGAATTTTAGTGGGTATATCTCAATTTTTAGATTGAAAATCGGTGAGCTTCCTCAAGTTGAACATTTGAGATGTTTTGAACAATTTTCGACGATCAACAATGTTCTGGTTGACGTGATTTGGCTTGAAGGTAGAGGAGAAGTCAAGGATCAGCGGAAAAATACTATGGTGATTTCTCGTTGGTCGAGATGGCCAATAATCGACGATATAGGGTTTTAAGCTTGTGCTTGTGTTCGGGTCGAAATCGAAGTGATGCATCGTCCTCAGTGGATCGTGTCAGTTCGCACCCATGGCAATTGAGAGAAGAGGAGTTGAAGTTGCTCTGACCAGAATATCATTGTCTCTGGTGGCTTGTGGACTCGGGACGAGGCGTTCCATTGAAGATTGTTTGGTTCCAGTTGGGTTGTGTTGCTCGATTTTGTATGGTTGAGTTTTTGTAATTTCTGGGTTGATGAACGGAGAAATGACAACGTCGCCGACTTGGTGATGATTACGGCGCTGGTCAGCGATGACCTGAATACTTGTGCATGTGCACTCGTGTCACCGTGTCGGTCTGCTGGAAGGTTGGGGAAAGAAGATTGATCTTGGGTTCGAACGCGAGGCAAGGTGGTTTTGGCTCGAGACAAGACTCGGGTGCATACTATTGAGTGTAGGATTGGGATGGACTCGGAATGTTTGTTTTTGCATTAGATTTTAATAGGGGTAGTAAAAGGATTATCAGGTTCAGGGCAAAGGAAACTCAAAGAAGAAAGATGGACCAGGTTTTTAAAGCAAGCAAAATTTTAAACAAAGAGTTTCAAAGTAATTTTTGTTCAAGGTTGAAATAAGATATTGATCGAATTTGTAAACAAGTTCAAAGCCTAATTTATAAGTCAAATGTGATTAATTCGATTTGAATTGAAGATATATGAATAGTCAAGAGTATTGGATGTTTATTTAATAGGAACTTAAGAGATTTTATACTCCAGCATTTAATTTACTTAAATTATAATTAGAGATCAATTACCCAATTGATAAATAAATTTATTTAAGAAATAGGAAATTATTTTGTTGGGATTAATTAAATAATAATTTAATTATTAGAGGTTGATTAATTAATTGAAATAATTAACTAATGGGATAATTACTTGATGATAGTAATTTAAGGTAAATTGTTTGAGAAAGATAATTAAGGATTAATTACTTAATGCGGTTAATTAAAGGCTAATTACTTATTGCACTTAAAAGTGATAATTAAGGATTGATTAATTAAGTATAATTAATTAAGAAATAATTAAATGATAAGTAATTTAGAGGTTAATTACTTAATATAAAAGAATTAGTATGAATAATTACTTAATGAAGTAATTAAAGAAATTAATTTTGCTGTGTAATTAATTTGACGTGGATAACTTTAGTTAATTAATTAAGTTTAATTAATTAAAGGTAATTATGCGATGTTGGTTAAGTATATGAGATATAATTACTTAGTGAAGTAATTAGTGGATTATTGCCGGATGTAATTAATTAAAAGGAAATTACTTGATGGGAGGAGATTAAAGGATAATTATTGGATAGAAGAAATTAAGTGATAATTACTCAGTATAATTAAAGGATTAATTAATAATTAATCAAGAAGTTAGTTAATTAATGGAGTAATTAAGGGAAAGTAAATTTCTGATTTTGATTAATCTAGGATAATTAATGAATGTAATTATGTTAAAGGTTAATTATTAAAGGAAATTTTAAGAATAATTAACTAATGGAAGTGACTAGATGATCATAAATTAATTAATGTTATTAATGGAAGTGATAAATCTTGTTTATGAAGGATTGAATGATGATAAGTGCTTGGGTTGGTTGATATCTCTGACAGGAATTGCTTTGTGATATGATATGTTTGGGTAGACAATTGAATGAGATGTGATTATCTATCATTTATAAATTGCTATGTGAAAGTGTTATCTAATAATTAAAGTTGAATTGTATTTAATTGAATAACTTGGGATAAGATTACATTGGACTCGAAGAGACCGGAGTCGGTATTAATAAATATCCGAAACCACTTCGATTCTTTGTAGATTGATATGTGAAATAAATAAGCTGAGTTGGAAGGATTTAAGTGAAATGGACCATTTAATCTAAGTCTTACACTTAGAAATTGAATGTGGGAAATAAGTAATGTCTCTAACGACTTGTGAAGTTGTAAATTGATAAGTTACCCCGGGTTTAATGTAAGTTTTATGCTTTTGTATTACATGTTAAATGGGTTTAATCACGCTGGTTTCCAGCCTGACCCGGGTGCTACTTTGATGTAATGCTCGGGTCAGACCGAGTATTACAGATTTTCAGGTAAGGACGTTCTGGAGCTCAGGAGGTGTGCTGGATGGCAGGGTCGTATGGAGAGTTTACTCTATGATATTGTTTATGTCTGAGACATGTTAAATTGTATCTGTCCAATGTTGTATAAATTGTTGTAACTCTGATATAACGATGTAAATTGATAAATATAGTTTTCTTCGGTATAATTATTATTATTGATATTATATTTTATCCGCTGCGAATGAGAGATTGTGTGTTTCTTTTCTGTTCTTCTTCTATCTCTTTCTTCTTTTTCATAACTATCTGGAATTCTCGGGATCGAAAATTTCGGGTCATTACATTTGGTATCAGAGCTGAAGGTTAAGCGAGAACCTTGGCTCTGTTGGAATTACTCATTTGGGATAGGGTAAGTGGTACCCTAGAATGAGTTGAGCATGTATATATATGAGAGAGCGTACTTGTTATTTTCTAATATAAAGATTTTTAAATGATTTCAAAAGTAAATGAATCTTATATAAGAAATAGATTATCTATTATATTAAGGAAATTGGTTGTAGTATTAATTAAACTAAAAGTAATAGTAAGAATTAAGTGGTAATAGAATTACAACCAAATTGGAATTAAATAAAGATAAGTTTGAAATGGATTCAAACTAAAATTGAAACCTTGAATTGGAGAAGTATTTCAGAATAAGATGAATTAGAATTGATTTCAAACCAGAAATAGAATGGATATTGTGTTTAATAATGGGATGATTGGTTTTCAATAAACAATAAAATGTTTTAAGGAAGTAACCATTTAAAAAGAAAATAGTTGTAAATGTGAAAGGATATAAATAAAAGTGGGTTTCAAATTGTGAAGTCCTGAATTCTAAGTTTAAAAATTTGAATTGGTTTCAAAATGTTAAAGGAAATAATATTATTCAAACTACTTTGAATATGATCTTATTTTAAAAATAAGAAATGATTGAAAATTTTAAAGAAAATTTGTTTGAATTGAAACCAAAGGTGGTTTAAATTTTAGAAATTGGCTTGGCAGGCCAAGAAGTAATTATGTATATGTATGGATATACTTAAATATCAAAGATGGTTTGAGATAAACTCTAAATGTTGAGTTTTAAATCTGGAATGAGATATGTTACCTAAAGTGATAAGTTTTTGAACTTAATAAGTGGGAAGATTATTTATGAGAAGATTAAAATTTGAAAGGGAATTCAAATTTGAGTAAGGTTAAACGGGATTGATTGAATTTAACTTGGGAAAGGTTAAATAAGTTGAAATGATCAACCTGATTTGGAAATTTCCAGATGAAATTAAGTTTTAACTTGGAAAGCTAAATGATTGATTATATTTGAGAGTTTAGTGATCTCAAATTGGGTTTGAGATCCGAAAATTGGAAATGGATGGATGTTTTGAAATAATTGGATGATATCATCCTATTGTTATTAATAATCTTTAAAATGTGAATTGAATTTGTTTAAATGAATGAGAAATGGAGTATGGTAATCCATTGTTGGGATAAAAAGGTAAATTGATTTAAAGGAATTAAATCAACAATTGAAGTATTAACTCGAATTTATGTAATTCGAGATAGTTCATAGTGAACTGGAATTTGAAGTTGCTTCAAATTGAATTTGATTTAAATTAATTGAAATGGTGATTGAAGATGTATGAGTATAAGATTCAAATGGAAAATTTGAATTGGATTGATTTGAATAATTTGAAATTGTAATTAAAGTTGAATAATTTTTAAATTCAAATGGAATTTGAATTGAATTTGGGAAGAAATCAAGAATAATTAAACTTGATTTGAAAATGGAGTTTGAAATTGGGATTAATTCAACCTGGGGTTGAAATGAATTGAAATTGGAACTAGTTCATTTAAAATTTATTTGAGTTAGTAAAATTTGAGATGAAGGTTGAACAAAGTTAAATTTGGTAAGAACCGAGGAATTCAACTTGAATTGGGTTAGATAGATTTCAATGGAAATTGAAGTTATTTAAATTGGAATTGGGTAAATTTAAATGGTAGAGGAAATTTAAATTGAATTGATGAGAATGGAGATTGGGAAGTGAGTAGTTTGACTCTGGACCATTTTTAATATAAATTGTTTTAATATAAACTTATTTTTCCAAGTTATTCATTATATAAACAACCTTTCTTTTAAAAGCCAAACTATCTTATACTTGTTTTACAATCATTTTTGAAACAGTTTAACAATTTTCTAACTATTTTATAAACTAATTACTATTTTCAACTACCAATTACTATTTTATAGCTATTTGCAATTATTTAAAATTTCTATGACTATTTAACTATTTTCCAATTATTTTATAATTACTGAACTATTTTACAAAATAGAAATTATTTTTCAACTACTTACCTATTTTTAAAAAAATTCAAGTTATTTTCTAAATAAACCGGTCGGAGTTCAAACTGTTATTGGTTAAATATCCAATCGAGATAAGATTAGAGGTGATAATCCAAACGGATTAAAGCAATTGTAAGTAAGTGAATGGAAATCAAAGTGAGTGTGAATAGAAATGGAATTGATTTGGCTAATAACCAATAAAGATAAATACGTAGGGTGTACGTATGTTATTCTGTTCGCATAGTGATTTGATCCAGATTCGAGCATAGAATTTCGAGATAATTAAGTCAATCCGAGTTGGGATTTTTCACTCGATTTTCGACGGCGAACCTGGATATGGATTGTTGATTAGTTCTGGATATTCTCTATCATAGTTAAGCTATGCAAGGAGAATGACGGCTTCTGATCAAGAAACCAGATCTGTGTCCACACTAGGAAGTCGGGTGGACGATACTAGTTCTGAAGTGAAATTATGTGATCGAGTAAGCGGTCAGATTGGTATAGCGTACGAATAATATGTGTACATCGTACGGATTTGAATAAAATTGATACTGGAAATTTGTGAATTAGAAATGTGAATTGGATTTTGAAATGAAAGTTTTATTTTGTGAAGTATATGATGAAGTAAAGTGGAAATTTGATATTTCTATGGTTGAAATTTTGTTTATGGAAGTAAGTGATATGGTAAGTGGTTTTGTAAAGAATAATCAAATTTGATTATTTGATTTGGAATAAATAAAGTTATATATCTTTATTATATAACATAAACCTTCCCTTGTTGAATCTTTTGCCAGAAGAAAAGGGTTTTTGAAGATGTTTTGAAGTATAAAAGGGGTTTTATACAAGTTTGAAATGATCCAAAGCTTTAAAAATTATATATAACTCTGTGTGTATATATATGTATAAAGGATCTTATGAGGATTTTGGAAAAGGTTTTGGGAACCTTTGAATTTGGAAAGGCTTTTGATTTTTGGGTAAAATCAATATGAGAATTTGGAAAGCCTAGTTTGAGAACTATCGGTTTTGGAATAATCGATTTTGAGTAAAGGAGCTTCGTATGATATCATACTAGGTATATGATTTGAAAGATACTATATATGTATAGTATAAAAAGTTTTGATGATGGCTTTGGGGAAAAAGGCGCTCCCTTGAAATGAACTTCTCAGGAGTACCACCAGGTGGTGCTGCCTTGAGCCCCAAGGGGGGTTCTAAAGTTGATCCTGTGAGGAGTCCGGACAAAACTAGTTCCTGAGGATTATGAGTAGAGTATACCATAGCGAAAGTCATGTGTGCCGCTGAGAGCCAGCAGTTACATGGACTTTTGCTGCGACGGCAACGTAACCCAGGATGTAACTGCGATCTATGGTATAACATAGTGAAAGTCGTGTGTGCCGCTGAGAGCCAACAGTCTGCGTTTGATTTTATATCGGCAGACTGCGACATATGTAGGAGTGGAGGGATTTCATTTCGACAGCGAAAATCGGAGGCCGTTGAGAGCCTGCAGTTACATGGACTTTTGCTGTGACGGCAACGTAACCCTGGATGTAACTGTGATCTGTTGTGTGGGATCCATGGCGTAATCGAGAGGCTGCGGAGAGCCTGCAGTTACATGGACTTTTGCTGCGACGGTAACGTAACCCTGGAATGTAACTGTGACCATGGATGGGGGTGATGATTTCCAGAGCATTCTCACCAAATATATGTCCTCTATTTTCAAAAAAATATTTTCTATAATTTTCAATATAAAAAAAATTATTTTCAAAAGTATTTTCACTGGATGTGGAAAACGACTCTGCCAAGCACTTGTAGATTTTCAGTCTTACGCCTGATCAACATATGACCGAATTTCTGTGAGAACAAGGATGGACTAGTTAAGACATCGAGTTATTAATATATATATATATATATATATATATATATATATATATATTGTTATAAAACTATTTTGTAATATTATATAAATTTTAAAAGTGTTTTTAAAATGGTCAAAGAATATTTTAACTGGTTTTAAATATTTAATAAATTCTGGTTTCGTTCCTTTTCGAGGACGAAAAGATTCAAAGAGGGGAGGAATGTAATAACCCGGATTTTCGGGTATATGATAATTGGTAATTTTCAGGGTTAAAATTTTATTTTGTAAATCAAACGGATAAAAATTCTGACAAATATATGAATATATATATATATATATATATATGTATATGTATGAACATAGGTTTAAAACTATAATACAAGTGTTGAATTTTAAATCTTCCAGAATAATAAATAATATACATACACAATATTATAAATATAGTTGGAATAGGTACATATTAATATGACACATAAGTTAATATAAAAGAAATGTAAATGAACTTTAATTAAATCCTTATTTTAAACTCAAGCTAAATAATAAATAAATAAATAAATAATCAAAAGTTAGAATTAAAATAAATTTCACAAACATATAAGAATCTAATATATTTATTTGGGGCAAAACATAAATTATTTATAGACAAAGGTTACATATATTCTCACTTGTATATTTATTAAGTTTAAAAGCTTATTAATATAGAAACAAACATTTTTAACATAAATACATATATTGACTTAAAAGATTTAATAAAGAAAGAGTTAGTACTTGAAAATATCATAATATTCAGGACACTTGTAACTTGCAATGTACATGTGTAAACCAAGCATCCTATAAGATAACAAGTGGCAAAGTTGTTCCATTTGTATTGGTAAAATAAAATAAAATAATAATAATAACCAGGCCATTTTTCTCATTTTCAAAACTGATCTGAAGAAGATCAAAATTTGTCAACAATATTCAAACCAAATAAGTATCAAACAAGTACTCTTTGTAATTTAAAAAAAAACTTGAAGATAAACAATTCCAAATCCAAACTGCAGCCTAAAGCAAAATTCCAGATAAATTCAAGAATAAATTCAAGACAAAGGTTCACCTCAATAATCAAAGCAAGATCAAAGAAGATCTGGTTCTATTCGAAGGATAATTAAAGCCAGACGAGGATTCAAATCTTTAGAATAATACAAAGTTCCAGTTTCAGTTTTGCCAGTAGGAAACACTTCCAGATTTTTAGTCTAAGCTCTCTGATCTTCATCTACAGGTGAGTAAATCCACTTTAAAATATTTTAATTTTGGACTCCATATTGATGTTATGAAAATAAAATTATGTTGTTAGCTGAAATACTGTGATTAAGATGAATGCATGTAGTTTTAATTAGTATTGGATGGCAGTGACTATAAAAATACAGACTTTGTTGATATATCAGGGTTTGATTTCCTTCCAAAATCCAATGTTTCATCTTTGAATCATAGTTAACCTTTGATTTGTAAATAAAAAGTGTTTGAAATCATACGATAACACTATTAAAAAATTTCCCTAAAATTATATTAAATAATAGTCTGGAAAATTTAAAATATACAGTGAAATTGTAATTTGGGTCAAAATTCCATCAATTCAATTTTAAAATTTGATTTTATGTTTGAATTCGTGATGGAAATTCATGAATTTTAGTGGGTATATCTCAATTTTTAGATTGAAAATCGGTGAGCTTCCTCGAGTTGAACATTTGAGATGTTTTGAACAATTTTCGACGATCAACAATGTTCTGGTTGACGTGATTCGGCTTGAAGGTAGAGGAGAAGTCAAGGATCAACGGAAAAATACTATGGTGATTTCTCGTTGGTCGAGATGGCCAATAATCGACGATATAGGGTTTTAAGCTTGTGCTTGTGTTCGGGTCGAAATCGAAGTGATGCGTCATCCTCAGTGGATCGTGTCAGTTCGCACCCATGGCAATTGAGAGAAGAGGAGTTGAAGGAGCTCTGACCAGAATATCATAGTCTCTGGTGGCTTGTGGACTCGGGACGAGGCGTTCCATTGAAGATTGTTTGGTTCCAGTTGGGTTGTGTTGCTCGATTTTGTATGGTTGAGTTTTTGTAATTTCTGGGTTGATGAACGGAGAAATGACAACGTCGCCGACTTGGCGATGATTACGGCACTGGTCAGCGATGACCTGAATACTTGTCCATGTGCAATCGTGTCACCGTGTCGGTCTGCTGGAAGGTTGGGGAATGAAGATTGATCTCGGGTTCGAACGCGAGGCAAGGTGGTTTTGGCTCGAGACAAGACTCGGGTGCGTACTGTTGAGTGTAGGATTGGGATGGATTCGGAATGTTTGTTTTTGCATTATATTATAATAGGGGTAGTAAAAGGATTATCAGGTTCAGGGCAAAGGAAACTCAAAGAAGAAAGATGGACCAGATTATTAAAGCAAGCAAAATTTTAAACAAAGAGTTTCAAAGTAATTTTTTTAAGGTTGAAATAAGATATTGATCGAATTTGTAAACAAGTTCAAAGCCTAATTTATAAGTCAAATGTGATTAATTCGATTTGAATTGAAGATATATGAATAGTCAAGAGTATTGGATGTTTATTTAATAGGAACTTAAGAGATTTTATACTCCAGCATTTAATTTACTTAAATTATAATTAGAGATCAATTACCCAACTGATAAATAAATTTATTTAAGAAATTGGAAATTATTTTGTTGGGATTAATTAAATAATAATTTAATTATTAGAGGTTGATTAATTAATTGAAATAATTAACTAATGGGATAATTACTTGATGATAGTAATTTAAGGTAAATTGTTTGAGAAAGATAATTAAGGATTAATTACTTAATGTGATTAATTAAAGGTTAATTACTTATTGCGCATAAAAATGATAATTAAGGATTGATTAATTAAGTATAATCAATTAAGAAATAATTAAATGATAAGTAATTTAGAGGTTAATTACTTAATATAAAAGAATTAGTATGAATAATTACTTAATGAAGTAATTAAAGAAATTATTTTCGCTTTGTAATTAATTTGACGTGGATAACTTTAGTTAATTAATTAAGTTTAATTAATTAAAGGTAATTATGCAATGTTGGGTTAAGTATATGAGATATAATTACTTAGTGAAGTAACTAGTGGATTATTACCGGATGTAATTAATTAAAAGGAAATTACTTGATGGGAGGAGATTAAAGGATAATTATTGGATAGAAGAAATTAAGTGATAATTACTCGGTATAATTAAAGGATTAATTAATAATTAATCAAGAAGTTAGTTAATTAATGGAGTAATTAAGGGAAAGTAAATTTCTGATTTTGATTAATCTAGGATAATTAATGACTGTAATTATGTTAAAGGTTAATTATTAAAGGAAATTTTAAGAATAATTAACTAATGGAAGTGACTAGATGATCATAAATTAATTAATGTAATTAATGGAAGTGATAAATCTTGTTTATGAAGGATTGAATGATGATAAGTGCTTGGGTTGGTTGATATCTCTGACAGGAATTGCTTTGTGATATGATATGTTTGGGTGGACAATTGAATGAGATGTGATTATCTATCATTTATAAATTGCTATGTGAAAGTGTTATCTAATAATTAAAGTTGAATTGTATTTAATTAAATAACTTGGGATAAGATTACATTGGACTCGAAGAGACCGAAGTCGGGTATTAATAAATATCCGAAGCCACTTCGATTCTTTGTATATTGATATGTGAAATAAATAAGCTGAGTTGGAAGGATTTAAGTGAAATGTACCATTTAGTCTAAGTCTTACACTTAGAAATTGAATGTGGGAAATAAGTAATGTCTCTAACAACTTGTGAAGTTGTAAATATCCCAGAATTTCGGAGAATTTAAAAGGAGATAATCTCTTAATTTAAATCATTTAAAATTGATAAAACTGTATCTTCAAATATAAATAACCAAAATAAAATTTATGTGATGTTTTTAAATTTAGAAATTAATTGATTTTAAATGGAATAATTATTTAATTTGTGTTATTTTATAAATTTTATTTTTGATAAGTTTGGCATTTTAATTTAATAAGTATTGTTTAAATATATGTTTATTTAAAAATTAACTTTAAAACTAGAATTTAATATTTCTTAATTTAAAAGTGTGTTTGTTTAATTTAATAAAACATATTTGATTTGAAATTTAAGTTTAAATTGAATTTGAATTTTTTTAAATTGAAATTTGAATTGGAATTTGTAATTAAAAAGAATGTATATTTTGAAATACATTTGTATATAAAAGATTTATGAATAAAGTTTTATTTTAAAAATAATATTTGTTTTTATGTTAATTTAAAACAAAAGAATTTTATTTATATAAATTTGGAAAATATTTATTTAATAGTAGATAAATACAAAAGCATTTAAATTAACTTGTAAAAATGGATTTAATAGTTTTATATTATTTTATATGGAATCTAATTAGTTTATATCTTATTTTCTTTTGAAAGTTTTATTTTTATAAGAAAAAAAAGGATTTATAAATTTATAAAAGCGTTCATAAATTAGTAAAGTATTTACAAATTAAGAAAATTGATAATAAAGTGTTTTAAAAATCATTTATAAATAATTTAAAAATAATGGACATGTGTTCATTTTTAAAACATCATAGAATACATGTGTTAAGAAATTAAGCTTGGGTTATGACAAATGTAATCAAAGATACAAGTGTCTTTTTCTTCATTTTCCTTTCTTTAAATTTTATTTAACCTTAAAATTCATTTTTATAAAATCCTATTATCTTGTTTCTTCTTTTCTTTGAATACAAACAAGAATCCATGGCCACCCTAGCATTAGAAGTTCTCAAGTCCAATCTGAAACCTGATAAACACGCGCTCAAAACTGAAGTATTTTCTTATGCAAAAAAGAAACAAAAATCTGTAGTTTTTTTTACTGATCTCCTCAAACCATTCATTACCAAAACCTGTAATGTTGCTTTTATTTAAAACCTGAAAACCCTATTCAAATCGTCATGATCAAGAAAAAAAGAAAAATCTCTAAAACTAGAAAATCAAAATCTGTAGCAAACTTCACCCAAATCCTCAAGTTCATCTTCAACAAAAATCTGCAATATTTTTACCATGCATGTAGCAAGTTTTGCCTGAGATCAAGCTTCAAAATGCAACCTGTCAATCCAGTTTTAAAGCTTCAATGCAATCTGGAAAACAACCTATTTTCAAAAACATTGAGCACCGCCATGGTTCCAGTTTTAAAGAAATCAAGTATCAAAGTTTATAGCAGAGTCTAGTATCAGTAATAATTCAGAGTTTTGGAAAATGCAACAACAGTTTTCAAAAACAAATGGGGGTTCCATTCCAGTTCAAATTTCTGTGCAAAGTCAAAAGGAGGTGAGTAAAAAAATAAATCTAAATCTTAAGTAGGATATAATTTATTGCTTAAGTGATATTGATTCTTGCATGTGTGGAAAATAGTTTAAATTCTGTAATTATGAAAGTATTTATGTTCTGCAAGTCAGTAAATTGATTTTCCTCTGTTCATTCATGTTTACAGAATTTTTATAAATAAACAAAATTCAAGCTTTCATATAAACACTTTGATGTGTTGAATCTAAAACAAGTTAGATAAGCTGTAAATTCATCTAGCTTATGAAATCATGTTTAAACAAATGAAGTTTGGAATTTACTTGTAAGCTAAAATATCATTTAAAATTATGATTTTTAGCATAAAAATCCAGATTTTTAAAATAGGATTGAGTTTGGAATTTTGGGTTTTCTTGATAATTAATTTTGGGTGATTTCTGGAAGATGGATCAATTTGGTTGATCAGGGTTGCTACTGGAGGTGGAGGAGGTCATGGAGTTTTAGGGTAAATTAGTGGTCGTGGCTATAGGGGACGGTGGCGACGGCAACGACCGGAAATGGGTTTTAAGCCCTAGTTTTTGTTGGGTTGGGTTTTGTTTTTTCCCGTAAGCACCGTTGCATCGAGTGCTTTGAAATTTTGGCTGGAGGTAGCATATGGGCTTGGCAAGAGATGGTCGGCACCATGCGACTTCTGGTGATCGAAGCTTGGTGGTTGAGGGTAGTTTGTGTGAGGTCGTTTGGGTTCTGCAGTATAACCCAATTTTGATTCGAGGTGATATTGTGTGTTTGAGTGGTCGATTTGGGATGCTGTGGTGTTGAGCAAGTTGTCGGGGACGATAACGTTGGTCGGAGGTGACCAACGGTGGCGTGCATGTGCACGAGACGGTGGTTGGGTGTCAGCTAGTTTGGCATGGGGATGTCTCGAAGACGCATTCGAGTTTTGGCATGGGAAACTCGGGTTTGTTTTTTTTTTTTTTTTTTTTTTTTTGTAAACTGACTCTTTTGTTCCTTTAGGTTTATCAAAAGCTGTCAACAGGCCTGACAGGTAACCCAAACAAGGAAGAATAAAACTATAGCCACTAAAAGAACTATACAACCACAAACAACAGATCTGAACCTACGGCAAATGTAACAGAATACAAAAAAGCGAGCACCACTAAACTGGCACCAAGGATCCAAATACCAGAGAAGATCAACCAGCATCGTCTTCGAACTCCGGCAAGGCCACCGCCCGAAGACCATGTTGGCATACAATATAGAATAAAGAATACCCTCCACCCGATACGACAATGGAAAGAAGAAGCCGATCACCCCCACCAACAGCAAAGCTACCATCCCAAACTAAACTGATATGGCAAAACGAGACAGCAATAGCACCAGGCAAAAGCAATATCAGAACGAGACAGCAATAGATGGCATAAAACCACGCCACCACAGCCTGAACCTGAAAGCAAACATCACAGACGCGCACCTTTAAAGTTTAAAAGGGGGGGGGGGGTAGGTGGCAAAAGACTAAGAAGCATGATTCTGCAAAGCAATACACACCAAACCGCAGCATCAACATCAACCAATTCCCGCTCGATCAGAAGATTGCGAGCAAGAGATAGATAAAAGGCTCACAAAGCGACTCGAGCGATGACTGACCGAACCGCGGAAAGGGCGACCACGGAAGGCCAAGTAAACATCGTTTCGAACCCGACGGATAACAGAGAAACGATCCATAGGGCAGTCTTCAAAGATTGCCTTATTCCGAGCACACCAGATGTGCCAGCAAATAAGACAAGGAATCAGACGATATAGGATAGACCGAAGAGACTTACCTGTGCTGCGAATCCACCAAGTGGACAATAAATCAATAGCCGACGAGATGTTGCCCCGAACACCCAGAAGATTGCCGAAATAATTCTAGCAAGCTCTGGCGCACCAGCCCGTAAAAAGCAAATGAGCAACAGATTCTGTATCCCCATGACCACAACATCTACAACGGGAAACAGTCGGTAAACCTATCCGCTGGAGGTTCACATCGACCGGTAGACCACCGTGGAAGGAACGCCACATGAAGAGAGAGACTTTAGGAGGAATACGCGAGTCCCAGATGCGAGAAAAAATGGGAAGAGAAGGAGAAGGAGCCCGAGTAGAATTCCAAGCCTTAAATATAGAGAACGGACCGCCATCCCAACCGGATAGGCCGTGATGAGAATCAACAAGCCCTTTCACCGATTGCATATGCTTCCAAGTCTCACTAGCGAAAGAAGGAGTGCCGGAATAACCAGCAGGAGCCAGCCTACGGTACTTAGCGTGAAGGAATTTTGCCCAGAGGGAATCGTTACTTGCAAACCGGTACCACAGTTTGCAAGCAAACGCTGAGCAGATATCCTTCGGATTGCGCAGACCTAAACCGCCCTCAACCTTAGGGCGACAGATAACATTCCAAGACACCCAATGGTGCCTTCGATCATCCCCCTTCGATCCCCAGAAGAATGACGCAGCCAAAGATTGGAAAGATCGAAAAAAAGAAGAAGTGGGGGTCATAGCTGCAAAGATATGAGTTCCCATAGAGCAAAGAACAGATTGGATGAGCACCAACCTACCTGCTTGCGAAAGAAGAGAAGCGTTCCAGCGGATAATCTTTCCCCTAACCTTGTCTGTTAGGGGATCAAAAAGGGCATTGAGTTTCCTACCCCTATAGAGGACAATGCCCAAATATGGAAGCGGAAGAGCAGACGCCCTATACCCAGAGTAGGCCTCAACCCAAGAAACACGCGAGGGGTCCATGTCTTTCGCATGAACGAAACAACTCTTAGAAGAGTTGACCAATTGACCCGAACACCTCTCGTAAAGGTGGATGAACCGAAGCAGCCGCCGGACGGAAGAACGATTACCATTAGAAAAAATAACGATGTCATCAGCAAAGGACAGAGACGAAACGAGAGGACATCCACTTGGTAGACCAAAGCGCTGAATCTGGCCGAAAACGGATAAAACATGAATACCACGGATGAAAGCCTCTGCCGCTATAACGAATAGAGTGGGAGATAGCGGATCTCCCTGACGAATACCTCTGCCTACTCTGAAATAACCTCTGGCAGATCCGTTAATGATAACAGAAAACCGACAGTTGGAGATGAGCCTCCACACCAAATCGATAAGATCCTCCGGAAAACCGAAGGCACGGAGCACCTTGATAATGAAAAACCAGGAAATACGATCGTAGGCCTTTTCCATATCGAGTTTAAAGATAACATTCGAACCCCTGACCTTACGATCGATTTGAGAAACCAGTTCTTGGGCTAAAAGGACGTTATCAGTGATTAAACGACCTTTAACAAAGCCAGCCTGGGAGGAAGAGATAATCCGATCAAGGTATGGACTCAGTCGGGAGGCCAGAACCTTGGAAATGATTTTGTTAGTGAAGTTACAAAGGCTGATAGGACGAAACTCCGAACACGACCTTGGCTTTTCACACTTGGGGATAAGAATCAAGTTTGTGGAGGACCAACTAATGGGGAGGTCACTTCCGGAGAAGAAATGCTGAATAGCTAGGCATAAGTCCGATTGGATAATATCCCAAGAAGAACGGTAAAAGGATCCGTTAAAACCATCCGGGCCACAAGCACTGTCCTTGCTGAGAGCAAATACACAAGCTCGAATCTCATCGGACGAGGGAGGGGAGCCTAAACCTACACAGTCATCCGCATGAATAAGACGAGGAATGAATGACATAATGTCCGAAGCAGGTTCATTAACAGACGGAGATCCGAGGTAAGATTGGAAGTGGGAAACTATAACCTCTATAACTTCCGAGGGGGTTGTAGCCACAGATAGGTCCGCTCTCGATATCTCACGAATAGAGAGAAGATTGGCTTTCTTTCTAATAGAGGAATGAAAGAATTTGGAGTTTGAATCTCCTTCAACCACCCACTTGATCCTTGCCTTTTGACTTAGGTAGGAGTGCTCAATACGAAGCTCAGAGGAGAAAGCCAATTGAGCGGAAGCCCAGTTCGCTTTGTTTTCGGCCGAAGGAAACTCGTCAAACAAGGATTCGGCCAAAATAAGAGACTCTTCAGCCGCCCTAACGCGGTCGAAGATATTCCGAAAAACAGTAGAATTCCACGACTTCAGACGAAACTTAAGCCGTTTCAGTTTTCGGAAAAAAGCCCCCAACGGGGCCCCTTCAATGGGTGCGGACCACGAATCCGCCACCAATTCACGGTAGGTGTGATGAGAACTCCACATACTAAGGTAACGGAACGAAGACGGACCCGTCATCGATCGCGAAGCACAGGACAAAAGCATGGGAGCATGATCAGAACATGAGCGATGAAGATGGGAAATAGAATAGGAAAAAGGAAGGTCAAACCAATCAGCCGACCCAAAAACCCTGTCCAACCTGGAAAGAATCTGATTTGGCCCTTCCTGGTTGTTAGACCAAGTGAAGGCCGAACCAACGAAAGGAATCTCAGCTAACCCGGATCGAACAACAAAAGAATTGAAATCAGAAATAGAAAGGCGGTTGACCGCAACTCCACCTACTTTCTCCGCCTGACTGGCGACCACATTGAAATCACCACCTACCACTGAGGCCGAGCAGCCAAAATCTGCCAGAGACAAAATATCATCCCAAAGAGATAATCTGTCAACCCTAACACATTTGGCAT
Source organism: Allium cepa (assembly GCA_030765085.1). NCBI lineage: Eukaryota > Viridiplantae > Streptophyta > Magnoliopsida > Asparagales > Amaryllidaceae > Allium > Allium cepa. The sequence continues at coordinate 276,919,555 of CM060928.1, forward strand.
AAACAGCGGAGAAAAGAAATGGGCGAGGGAAGGAGGAAGAAGAACAAACAACAGATAAAAGCTGCGACGAATCAAAAACAGATTGAATAACGAAACTTTTGGACCAAAGGATCCAGATCTTACCAGAAACATTCGAAAGAGCGCCTCTATACCCCAGTGACAGAACCACCTTGGTTATGTCACCCGAGTCAACAAGAGGTTCCAAAATAGCAATCAAACTGACGGAATGCTTGCGAACAATCCGTTTCAGCCTAGCAACCGATGCTTCATTTCCAATACCACGAATATTCCAAAATAGGAAGGACGACATGATGAGAAATCAACAGGAAAGAAGCCCGACTCCAAAACCCAACCCAGACAGAACTCAAATACGATACAAAGAAGATAGAGCTTCTCTCTCGAGCTGCTCAGTCGCCGCTATAGAGCGAGTGCGAATGGTGCGGAGAAGTCCCGAAGAACCGCGCGATCTACTACGGGACGACCTGCGCAAGAACGGTCGCAGAGGCTCCTCCGAGGAGTAAGAACAATAGCGCTTCTCAGGCGCGGACATGGGAAAAGAAGCACGAATCGGCACAGAATTCTCTGCCAGACGAGCAAGCCGCTCGTTAAGCAGAGAAATCTCCTCGTCGGTCATCATCGGAATGACAATCGATAACGAGCAGGATGAAGAAGGAAGAGAACAACAGGACGAACAGCTAATAGAAGAGGAAACCGACGAACAAGCTAAAAAAGGAGATAGACGCGGGAGTGTCGGGGAAATAACTAATCGTATCCCTCGATCCTGTAGGAACCTCACCCAGGCCGGAATGCCACTAGACAGACATCCCCGCGATACAGGTGGTGTTCGCAATGTGGTCCCGGCAGAGATTTCCCCCATCATGGTCGCACCTGACTGGCAATATTCTATTCTGCTTGCATATTGAACCATATAAGGGTACACTATGCAGCCAGAGCTAGGACACCGCCTGAGCCTAACGACACTGCCTGGAAAATCTGCCTGAGGAGGCCTCAGTGGAATAACGGGCATACAATAGAAACTAATAGCCAAACGCGATACTAACCAGACCTCGCTTTGGCAAACTAAAAAAAAAACACAAGAAGCATCATATTGGGTTATCCAAACGGATAACACAATGCCGGAGTGACCTGGCATGCCTTCACGGAAAACCGGAGAAGCGATGCCAGGGAGCACACGCCTAAGCGTGCCAATGCTCACACAGATAACAACCATGCAATCAAGGATGACCAGAATAATATACTCAGAACCACAAAGAAACAGCACATAACCAAAATTACCAGAAACAGAAATCTGACCAGCACGCACCCACCATCCACGGCCACTAACAACAACCCAAACAACATCGAACACCGCCCAAACTGAGAGCCTCTCACAGCAAACAAACAAACCACTGGCACAGCTCGCCCAATAAGCACGAGGCAACAACGACACATAGGGACAGTGCCGCGCTAGCCACCAAAAGAGGAAACTCGGGTTTGTGCTCGAGTATGAATAGTGCTGTTGCCTGTAAGTTTTTGCATACTTAAAATAAATCAAAGTTTTGAAGAAAAAAAAGGTGGAAGAAAGGAACTCGGGATTGACCCGAGTAAATAACGGGTTTGACCCGAAGCTGGAAAACTATCACAGTTTTTAAAGGATTTTAAAAAGGTTTAAAACTTGTTTTGAAATTTTGAAATTTCAAATTAGTTAAAAACTTTATATAAATTACTTGATGTATTTAATAAATGTTTTATTTAACATATTTTAAGAAGTTTCGAAGTTTTGTTAAATTTAAACATTGTTTAGAAATTTTGAATGATTTTGAAAACGAGTTTTGATAGTAAATTTTAATGGTTTATATAAGACAAGTTTTAAATTCAAAATTGAAATTAGTTAAACTATAAATAGATAAATATTTAAGTTATTTAAAGTTGTGTTTGATAACTTTAACTTATCAAGCTAAATGATTGTTTTGACTTACACTTAATTTAAAATTTAATTAAGTAGGGATAGTCGTATAGTAAAGATTGTAAATGTGTTAAGTCAATTAAAGCATTTATAAGGTAAATGTTTTATATTAATTAAGGTTTTAATATCTTAATTTTGATTGAGTTAATTTGAAGAAGTAAGTTTAATTAATTAGTTAAATATAAAGTATTAATTAGGAAACTAATTAAGGAAAAATAATTTACTTGGTTAATAAATGGTTAAGAATTAAAGGTGAATTAATTTAAGATTAATTAAATTGTTACTAAAAGATCATTAACTAGATTATTAATTAATGATTAAGGATTCATTAACCAAGTAATTAAGTGAAATTAAACTTAATTAATTAAGTGGTTAAGATTTATTATTTAAAGTAATTTATAAGTTGTTAATTAAGTAATAAAGGTTACTTAATTAGTATTTAAGAAATGTTTAACTTGTAATTAAATTTTATTAATTAGTAATTAAAGTTTTATTGATTAATAATTAGATAATAATTAATAGGTAATTAAGGATTGATTAAGAAATTGATAAATGGTAATTAATTGATTAATCAATTGTGATTAAGGATTAATCAAATGGTAATTAAGGATTGATTATCTATTAATTAAGGATGGGTTAACAGTTACTTAAGGGTTAATTAAATGATTACTTAATTGGTGATTAAGGAGTAAGTAATCTGTAATTAAGTTCTTAATTAATAATTGATAATTAGGTTTATTAATTAATAATTAAGAGATAATTAATTGGTTAAATAAATCATTTGTTAATTAATTAATTATAAAAGTAATTATGGATTAATTAATTTGTATTAAGAGATATTGATTAATAATTAAGATTATTAATCAATAGTTAATGGATTTTTAATCAGTTAACTAAAAGTTAATTAATTAAGTATGAAAGTAATTAAGGATTAATTACTTTGTATTAAAGGAAATTAATCATTAATTAAGGTTTATTAATTGATGATTAAAGGATAAGTAATCTGGATTAGGGATTGATTATTTGATTAAGTTAATCAAGGAGTGATAAATTAATTAAGATTAATTAATGATTGTATAAGCAAGATTTAGGGGTTGATTATTAAGGGATTAATTTAAGAAATTAAATTAATTATGATATGAATTGATAATGCTTGCTTATGGATGATTGGTTGTTGAATGTCTGAATTGGATGATATCTATTGGATTGATATCTATTGATGATATCTGTTGTGACATTCTGTGATATGATATTGGTTATATCAATGATAAATGTGTGATATTTATCTATGTTAATGCTGTGTGATTTCAAAGCATTGTATTGTATTGAATTGAATTGTTTAAACCTTTAAACAACTTGGCCTTTAAGACACGTTTGATTCGATGAGACCGGGATCGGGTATCAAATTTGATTATCCGAAAACCACATCGATCCAAATTAAACGTTAGGTCGTGAATTCAAGTGAAGATCGAGTTGAAGACTCGAAGTGTAAGAACTATATGTCGTTAGAAACTCTGAGGGTGCTTCCAATACGAATATAACGGAGATAGTACTTTCAGGTTCGAGATGGAGTTTTTAGAGTGCAAGGGTTATTGTCGTTAACTCTAAGGGTGATTCCAAAATGGGTGTAACGAGATAATGCCTTCGGTTTCGTTCGAACCCGGAACGAACTTGTATGGATTGAATGCTTTCAGAACATCGTCAGGTGGACAATGAGCATTCTAAGATAGATGTGTTCTATAAAGGTAATCGCAGCCTCAAGCCTCATCAATCAGGAATGGCTAAAACAGGGGAGGTGCAGCAAGGCTAAGTGGGTCATGCCCAAGTAGGATGAGATTTACCTTGTCTAGATGTCCCTTTTTATTTCGGCTGTGTGGAGCGATTGCTAGCTAGAATCGCCGGGGTGGTCTTGTTCGAGACTGTTCAGTAAGGAATGGTCCTGGATTTGTGTTGTAGGGGAGCGGGCGTACTCCTTGGTACGGTGATCTTGGCCACGTACTGTGATGGGCGGTACCCCAGTAGCCCTGCCATTGATGGAAACCCTTTCTTCATATGTGCCCCTACGGTTTTGATTGTATTACCCACTTTTGTGGCTAGTAGCTGAAATTTAATAGATGTAACAATTTCGGCTATTTTCTATTTACTTGAAAACCCTAGACACTATTATAATATCACTGGATTTCCTATCAAATGTTTTGGTTAGCGTAAGTTAAAAACTTACCCATGTTTATTTGTGGGAAGTCTTACGTGATACCTTTTGTTTCCAAAGGTTTTTAAAAGTTAAGCAACTTTAACCCGTTTACTCACACCAGACCCATGTCTGACCCGAAGTTTATTCTGTTTTTCTTAAACTTTTGGGTACTCAAATTTTTACGAGTAGCCAAGGGATTCAGGTTAGCTTTGACGAATACTGGAGGAGTTATGGAGCAGGAGGCTTCAGCGTTTGTAGTTATATGGTGTTTTCCGCTGTGATGTATCTCTGTGATGTATGTGTTGTATTTGAGTTGTATAATAGACAGACTTTTATAACTGTCTATCTTATGTTGTTGTATCCGAGTAACTCTGATATGTAATAGACTATGAAATAGTTATGTTATATATTATATTTTGTTTCGTTCCGCTATGAGATTTTGATTTTGATGAGTTATTTTCTTCTATCTATTCTATTTCTACCTCTTTCTTTCTTAAAAATGATGTGTCTTTCTGTGGAATGAAAGGCGGGTCATTTCACTTGGTATCAGAGCATAGGTTGAGATAATACCTAGGCTCTGGAGTGGTGTCTATTTTGAGAGCGCGTATTTGTAATTTTTTATATAACTATGTACTTATATAAATTTGTTGGGTATCTATTCGAATTTCCAACATGAGTTCTAGAGGAATTTATCTCTCTATCTTTGATTGTTTAGCCCTTCTACCTTTGAACCAAGCCCTATAGATGGATAACAGAGATAGATCAAATCTGTAGAAGCTTAAGATTTTCTTATGTTCCCCATAGTTTTTCTAAAGACCTTTTATTTGATATAAAGGGTTTTGATCTTGTTTGGATTTGGATTGGTTGGATAGTATTGGGCTGTTTGATGTAAGAAGCAAGGATTGTGTCTTTGAAAGCTAAGTTGAGAAGAATCGCAAAAGTGACTTGCGATGATGCTGGAATTCTTTTGAGTCATCTTCTGCATGGAGTGAGGTATCTCCAGGAGGAGTAGAGTCCATCGAGGTGGCCAGATATTTTCCGAATGTTCCAAAGGAGCGAAGGTTTTTCCTCATCGGGAGATGGAGATTTGGGTCGTCTTTAGTTTCGGAAGCAGTGTCTGTTGTTCAGCCTAGTTTTCCCAATGGGAGTTCAGCTGATGTCTTTGTGGCCTAGACGGATAAGTCTTTTGAGATTCTGTGTGGATTTGATGAATTGAGATTTGTAATGTGTGCTATAAGTCATTCTCGTATTCATCAATATTTTTCTTGTCTACTCCAAGTCCGAAGAGGAGAGCTAGCGACATTTGGAGTTAGTGTTAGAGGCTTTGAGGAAGCATTTTGTTTTGGTGATGGTATTTCTATAGATCCAGCCTGGATAGCTACTATTCAGGAGTAGAAGTGGACCCGAGTGTGAAGATATTTTCTCGGATTTGAAGGCAATGTTGACTAGTGTGCCTGTTCTAGCTATCTCTAATGGCAAGTATAAGTTTGAGATCTGCTCGGAAGGTTGTGTGTCTGAGATGGATGTAGTAAGTCAATGATGGTCAGTGTTCCAGTTTTGAGATGGATTGGTCTAGAGAACAATGAGGATCATCGGAAGGGATTGTGTTTCGAATTCTTGGATTTTGAAGCAAGAAGTTTTGGCAGGGAGTCATCGCTCCAGGTTGTGTCCATCCAGGGTGTTCAGAGATATATGGATATGAAGAGAACCTTCTAGTGGCCAAGTATGAAGTAGGATGTAGCAGTTTCATCTTTGGATGTGCGATCTGTTAGCAGGTGTTGGTGATCAGCAGAAGACCGTCGATTTGTTGAAATCTTTGGAGGTTCCAAAGTGAAAGTTCCGGTGGGAAGTGATTTCTTTGGATTTTTTTTTCGAAGGTTTTCCAAGGACCAAAGAGGGAATTATAGGAATTGGGTGTGCTTGTGAATTGGTTAGCCAAGAACGCCCATTTTATTCTGGTTGAGGCAGTCCGTTCTGTAGCATCTTTGGCTGAGTTTTCTTGAGAGTTTGTCTGACTGCTTGGTGTTTCATTCAGCATTGTTAGCAATTGTGATCTTATCTTCTCCAGCTAGTTTTGAAAGGCTTTGTGATCAGCTTGGGGTTCAAGATTAAATTTGGATACACCCTATCGTTCCCAAACCAACGAAAAGGCTGAACCAAATCTTAGAGTTTTGAGAGAGCTTGTGTTTTGAATTTTTGTGGATGTTAGGAGGATCATCTGCATTTATTGGAATTCTCGTATAAGTTATCAAACGAGTATCTAGATGCCACCCTATGAAGCTTTGTTTAGAAGACCTTGTAGATTTCCATTCTGTGGAGTAGAGTCGAAAAATCGTCTGGTTCTTGGTCCAGTTTTGGTCAGCGAGGTATCTGCGATGGTGGAGCTTATCAGGAGAAGATTAGTGTTGTAGTCTTCAGGTTGAATTGCCAGTTTGGATGACTGGAATTCACATTGTTTTTCACGTATCTTATTTGAGGAAATACGTGAACGATCTATTTTTTGTTGTGGAGTTAGGATTTCAGAGTTTGTCTTGGGAAACTCTGAATAATTTTAAGGAGACTTATCTGGATCTATGTCCGGATAGCTAGGATTATTTGATTGAATGAATTGGTTGTTTAAATAAACTGTCTGTTTGTATAGATTGTTGTTCGTTGATGATGGTTGGTTGATAGAAATGCTTGAATGGTTTAAACGAAATAAAAGATTTTGGATTATCTTTATTTTAAATTTCGAGGACGAAATTCTTTTAAGGGGGGAGGAATGTAATATCCCAGAATTTCGGAGAATTTAAAAGGAGATAATCTCTTAATTTAAATCGTTTAAAATTGATAAAACTGTATCTTCAAATATAAATAACCAAAATAAAATTTGTGTGATGTTTTTAAATTTAGAAATTAATTGATTTTAAATGGAACAATTATTTAATTTGTGTTATTTTATAAATTTGATTTTTGATAAGTTTGACATTTTAATTTAATAAGTATTATTTAAATATATGTTTATTTAAAAATTAACTTTAAAATTAGAATTTAATATTTCTTAATTTAAACGTGCGTTTGTTTAATTTAATAAAAACATATTTGATTTGAAATTTAAGATTAAATTGAATTTGAATTTTTTTTTAAATTGAAATTTGAATTGGAATTTTGTAATTTAAAAAGAATATATATTTTGAATTACATTTGTATATAAAAGATTCATGAATAAAGTTTTATTTTAAAAATAAGATTTGTTTTTATATTAATTTAAAACAAAAGAATTTTATTTATATAAAGTTGGAAAATATTTATTTAAATAAATTTGGAAAATATTTATTTAATAGTAGATAAATACAAAAGCATTTAAATTAACTTGTAAAAATGGATTTAACAGTTTTATATTATTTTATTTGGAATCTAATTAGTTTATATCTTATTTTTCTTTTGAAAGTTTTATTTTTATAAGAAAAGAAAAGGATTTATAAATTTATAAAATCATTCATAAATTAGTAAAGTATTTACAAATTAAGTAAATTGATAATAAAGGGTTTTAAAATTCATTTTTAAATAATTTAAAAATAATGAGTGACATGTGTTCATTTTTAAAACATCATAGAATACATGTGCTAAGAAACTAAGCTTGGGTTATGACAAATGTAATCAAAAATACAAGTGTCTTTTTCTTCATTTTCCTTTCTTTAAATTTTATTTAACCTTAAAATTCATTTTTATAAAATCCTAGTATCTTCTTTTTCTTTGAATACAAACAAGAATCCATGGCCACCCTTGTATTAAAAGTTCTCAAGTCCAATCTGAAACCTGATAAACACATGCTCAAAACTGAAGTATTTTCTTATGCAAAACAGAAACAAAAATCTGTAGTTTTTTTTACTGATCTCCTCAAACCATTCATTACCAAAACCTGTAATGTTGCTTTTATTTAAAACCTGAAAACCCTATTCAAATCCTCATGCTCAAAAAAAAATCTCTGAAACTAGAAAATCAAAATCTGTAGAAAACTTCACCCAAATCCTCAAGTTCATCTTCAACAAAAATCTACAATATTTTTACCATGTATGTAGCAAGTTTTGCCTGAGATCAAGCTTCAAAATGCGACCGGTCAATCCAGTTTTAAAGCTTCAATGCAATCTGGAAAACAACCTATTTTCAACAACTTTGAGCACCACCATGGTTCCAGTTTTAAAGAAATCAAGTATCAAAGTTTACAGCAGAGTCTAGTATCAGTAATAATTCAGAGTTCTGGAAATTGCAATAACAGTTTTCAAAAACAAATGGGGGTTTCCATTCCAGTTCAAATTTCTGTGCAAAGTCAAAAAAAGGTGAGTAAACAATTAATCTAAACAATAAGTAGGATATAATTTGTTCTTAAGTGATATTGATTCTTGCATGTGTGGAAAATAGTTTAAATTCTGTAATTATGAAAGTATTTATGTTTTGCATGTCAGTAAATTGATTTTCCTCTGTTCATTCATGTTTACAGAATTTTTATAAATAAAAAAAATTCAAGCTTTCATATAAACACTTTGAAGTTTTGAATCTAAAACAAATTAGATAAGCTATAAATTCATCTAGCTTATGAAATCATGTTCAAACAAATGAAGTTTGGAATTTACCTGTAAGCTAAAACACGCAGTGAAACTTATAAAATGTAAAAAATAAAATTTTGAATTTTATTGATTCATGTTTATATATTGAATCATCATTCAAAATTATGATTTTTAGTATAAAAATCCAGATTTTTAAAATAGGATTGAGTTTGGAATTTTGGTTTTTTTGGAGAATTTATTTTGGGTGATTTCTAGAAGATGGATCAATTTGGTTGATCGGGGTATAGGGGACGGTGGCGACGACGATGACCAGAAATGGGTTTTAAGCCCTATTTTTTGTTGGGTTGGGTTTTATTTTTTCCCTTAAGCACCGTTGCATCGAGTGCTTTGAAAATTTGGCTGGAGGTAGCATATGGGCTTGACAAGAGATGGTCGGCACCGCGCGACTTCTGGTGACCGGAGCTTGGTGGTTGAGGGTAGTTTGTGTGAGGTCGTTTGGGTTTGGGTTCTGCAGTATAACCCAATTTTGATTCGAGGTGAGATTGTGTGTTTGAGTGGTCGATTTGGGATGCTGTGGTGTTGAGCAAGTTTTCGGGGACGATAACGTTGGTCGGAGGTGACCAACGGTGGCCATGTGCACGAGACGGTGGTTGGGTGTCAGCTAGTTTGGCATGAGGATGTCTCGAAGACGCATTCGAGTTTTGGCATGGGAAACTCGGGTTTGTGCTAGAGTATGAATAGTGGTGTTGCTTGTAAGTTTTTACATACTTAAAATAAATCAAAGTTTTGAAAAAAAAAGGGTGGAAGAAAGGAACTCGGGATTGACCCGAGTAAATAACGGGTTTGACCCGAAGCTGGAAAACTAACACAGTTTTTAAAAGATTTTAAAAAGGTTTAAAACTTGTTTTGAAATTTAGAAATTTTATACTAGGTAAAACCTTTATATAAATTACTTGATGTATTTAATAAATGTTTTATTTAACACATTTTAAGAAGTTTCGAAGTTTTGTTAAATTTAAACATTGTCTAGAAATTTTGAATGATTTTGAAAACGAGTTTTGAAAGTAAATTTTAATGGTTTATATAAGACAAGTTTTAAATTCAAAATTGAAATTAGTTTAAACTATAAATAGATAAATATTTAAGTTATTTAAAGTTGTGTTTGATAGCTTTAATTTATCAAGCTAAATGAGCGTTTTGACTTACACTTAATTTAAAATTTAATTAAGTAGGGATAGTTGTATAGTAAAGATTGTAAATGTGTTAAGTCGATTAAAGCATTTATAAGGTAAATGTTTTTATCTTAATTAAGGTTTTAATATCTTAATTTTGATTGAGTTAATTTGAAGAAGTAAGTTTAATTAATTAGTTAAATATAAAGTATTAATTAGGAAACTAATTAAGGAAAAATAATTTACTTGGTTAATAAATGGTTAAGAATTAAAGGTTAATTAATTTAAGATTAATTAAATTGTTACTAAAAGATCATTAACTAGATTATTAATTAATGATTAGGGATTCATTAACCAAGTAATTAAGTGAAATTAAACTTAACTAATTAAGTGGTCAAGATTTATTATTTAAAGTAATTTATAAGTTGTTAATTAAGTAATAAAGGTTACTTAATTAGTATTTAAGAAATGTTTAACTTGTAATTAAATTTTATAATTAATAATTAAAGTTTTATTGATTAATAATTAGATAATAATTAATCTGTAATTAAGGATTGATTAAGAAGTTGTTAAATGGTAATTAATTGATTAATCAATTGTGATTAAGGATTAATCAAATGGTAATTAAGGATTGATTATCTATTAATTAAGGATGGGTTAACAGTTACTTAAGGGTTAATTAAATGATTACTTAATTGGTGATTAAGGAGTAAGTAATCTGTAATTAAGTTCTTAATTAATAATTGATAATTAGGTTTATTAATTAATAATTAAGAGATAATTAATTGGTTAAATAAATCATTTGTTAATTAATTAATTATAAAAGTAATTATGGATTAATTAATTTTTATTAAGAGATATTGATTAATAATTAAGATTATTAATCAATAGTTAATGGATTTTTAATCAGTTAACTAAAAGTTAATTAATTGAGTATGAAAGTAATTAAGGATTAATTACTTTGTATTAAAGGAAATTAATCAATAATTAAGGTTTATTAATTGATGATTGAAGGATAAGTAATCTGGATTAGGGATTGATTATTTGATTAAGTTAATCAAGGAGTGATAAATTAATTAAGATTAATTAATGATTGTATAAGCAAGATTTAGGGGTTGATTATTAAGGGATTAATTTAAGAAATTAAATTAATTATGATATGAATTGATAATGCTTGCTTATGGATGATTGGTTGTTGAATGTCTGAATTGGATGATATCTATTGGATTGATATCTATTGATGATATCTGCTGTGACATTCTGTGATATGATATTGGTTATATCAATGATAAATGTGTGATATTTATCTATGTTAATGCTGTGTGATTTCAAAGCATTGTATTGTATTGAATTGAATTGTTTAAACCTTTAAACAACTTGGCCTTTAAGACACGTTTGATTCGATGAGCCCGGGATCGGGTATCAAATTTGATTATCCGAAAACCACATCGATCCAAGTTAAACGTTAGGTCGTGAATTCAAGTGAAGATCGAGTTGAAGACTCGAAGTGTAAGAACTATATGTCGTTAGAAACTCTGAGGGTGCTTCCAATACGAATATAACAGAGATAGTACTTTCAGGTTCGAGATGGAGTTTTTAGAGTGCAAGGGTTATTGTCGTTAACTCTGAGCGTGATTCCAAAATGAGTGTAATGAGATAATGCCTTCGGTTTCTTTCGAACCCGGTACTAACTTGTATGGATTGAAAGCTTTCAAAACATCGTCTAGTGGACGATGAGCATCCTAAGATAGATGTGTTCGATAAAGGTAATCGCAACCTCAAGCCTCATCAACCGGGAATGGCTAAAACAGGGGAGGTGCAGCAAGGCTAAGTGGGTCATGCCCAAGTAGGACGAGATTTACCCCTGTCTAGATGTCCCTTTTTATTTCGGCTGTGTGGTGCGATTACTAGCTAGAATCCCCAGGGTGGTCTTTTTCGGGACTGTTCAGTAAGAAATAGTCCCGGCTTTGTGTTGCAGGGGAGCGGGCGTACTCCTCGGTACGGTGATCTAGGCCACATACTGTGACGGGCGGTACCCCAGTAGCCCTGCCATTGATGGAAACCCATTCTTCCTACGTGCCCTTACGGTTTTGATTGTATTACCCACTTTTGTGGCCAGTAGCTGGAATTTAATAGATGTAACAATTTCGGCTATTTTCTATTTACTTGAAAACCTTGGACACTATTATAATATCACCGGATTTTCTATCAAATGTTTTGGTTAGCGTAAGGTAAAAACTTACCCATGTTTATTTATGGAGAGTCTTACGTGATACCTTTTGTTTCCAAAGGTTTTTAAAAGTTAAGCAACTTTAACCTGTTTACTCACACCAGACCCATTCTGACCCGAAGTTTATTATGTTTTTCTTAAACTCTTGGGTACTCAAATTTTTACGAGTAGCCAAGGGATTCAGATTAGCTTTGACGAATATGAGAGGAGTTATGGAGTAGGAGGCTTCAGCGTTTGTAGTTATATGGTGTTTTCCGCTGTGATGTATCTCTGTGATGTATGTGTTGTATTTGAGTTGTATAATAGACAGACTTTTATAACTGTCTATCTTGTGTTGTTGTATCTGAGTAACTCTGATATGTAATAGACTATGAAATAGTTATGTTATATATTATATTTTGTTTCGTTCCGCTGTGAGATTTTTATTTTGATGAGTTCTTTTCTTCCATCTATTCTATTTCTACCTCTTTCTTTCTTAAAAATGATGCGTCTTTCTGTGGAATGAAAGGCGGGTCCTTTCATTCTGATGATCTCTAAATTATTTAAATAAGGGTTTCACGATTTTTAAACGTTCGACTTTTGTTTCAAATCATTTTGAAAAAATCATTATCTCAAAGTCACATTTCTCAAAATTTTAAACCAATCCTGGTTTTTATCCCCAACAAATTTCCTTTGAAATTTAAAAATCAAAACTAGTTCTTCTGAACAAATCTTTTGGCAGCAATCCGTCACTTAGAAACTCGAAAATGAATATCAATGATGATGTAGTCATCACCGAAATTATTTTCCAGCGACTGAAGTGAGTTCGATGTTATATCCCTTGCCAAAATTTATTTGAAACAATTTCCTTTCAGAAATACTTCTAAAATAATAATGTTATTATTTACCTTCAAAACACTTTGAAAACACTTCCAAAATCTCCGGGGTTTTAAATTTACAGATTTGATTTAAATCAAATTTAACTATAATTCATTTGTATAATTTATGCTCATACAAATTCCCATTTGATTATCCAAGTCATTCCAAATTTTTTATAATCTTATTTGTTTAAAATATTATCATCAAAACATCCAAATTATATATCAATTTAATAAAAATATTTCTTTTATAGCAAAATATATTTTTGGGTAAAATTATTTCATTCGACCTCCCTTTAAAACAATACTGTGTCAGTTTATCGTGTCAGTGTTTATAAATTCTTCTCGAATAGCGGCTAACTTACTCGATCAGAATTCATATTCCACTCAACCAATAAGTCAACACAATATTAAAACAATTTATATTCACTAACAAATACACGCTCATATCTATTAATACGCTCTAACTCATTCTAGAGTACTATGGACTCTATTTTCAATGAGTAATCCCCACCAGAGCCAAGGTTCTTGCCAACCTAAGCTCTGTTACCAACTATAACAACCCGCAAATCCGTACCCCTAGAGTCGGCAATATTCTCCCTCAATCAACTCAAGATGCTCGGAAATACGAACCATTTGGGTTAAAGAAGAAGAGGTAGAAGAAGAAAATAGAAAACAACACCAGAACCTAACCATCGTAGCGGAATAAAATATAATAGATAATAAATGATTTTTACACGAAAAAACACATCTGTTTATGCATTACATCATCAAAGTATATATAACACACAACTGGACAGTAATCATAACCTGTCCTCACAATCTGAATACACGACAGAATATTTCACACAAATACGGAAGTACGTATCGCCATCCAGCTCGTCTCCTGAGCTCCACAGCATCCTTTCCTATATCCTAGAATACTCGGTCTGACCCGAGCATTATAGTGCAATAACACCCGAGTCAGTCTGGAATACCAACATGAGAAAACCACACTCAAATTGATTATTAAAGTTCCAAAATTCTTTTGAAAACAAAAGCATCTCGTAAGACCATGCCACAAATAAACATGTTGGTTTTTTACGTTACGATAGCTAAAACACTTTTTATCAAAATCCTCTGATATTATAATAGTGTCTATATACAAATACTTATTCAAATAGCCAAAATTGTTACATTTATTAAATTCCAGCTAAGAGGTATACAAACAAAACTGTAAAGGCATGTAGGGTGAATGGATTTCCAACTAATGACTAGGCATTGGGATACCACTTGTCACAGTATGTGGCCTAAATCACCGTACCGAGGATTACTCCTAATCCCCTACAACACAAGACTGGGACTACCCCTTACTAGATAATCCCGAGTAAGATCACCCCACTGTTGGGATCAGCAACCGCACCACTAAGCCGAAAAAAGGGACATCTAGACAGGGATGACCTCACCCTAATGGGTTCTACCCACTTAGCCTTGCTGCATAACCATTGATTTTCAGTCATTCCCGGTTGATGAGGCTCGAGGCTAAGCGTTACCTTTTTAGAATGTTTCACTTAGAATGCCCATCGTCGACCTGACGATGCTCCGAAAGCATTCATCCATACAAGTCCGTTCCGGGTTCGAACGAAATCGAAGGCACTACTCCTACTACATCCATTTTGGAATCATCCTCAGGATTAGTAGCGACTAGGCCTTGCACTTCACTGCTCCATCTTCGCTCCGAACTCGTTTTCCCCATGAAAACGTACAAACCGGATCGAAGTTGTTTAAATTAATCCCGATCCCGGTCTCTTCGAAACGATCAGCGCATTGGCCAATATTGATAGTCGGTTATTAACTATCAATTAACATTCACAACATCCATCAAACATAAATAATTTCACCAAATTACTTATTACCCTCAAAATATCTTCGCAAGATATATTTCCACTTTCAAACCTTTTCTGAAAACAGTTTTCAAACCACACTTTTCTCATGAAATAAATTTACAAATATTTATTTCCACTGAAAACACCAAGCACGAAAACTTTAGATTTTTTTTAAATAATTTAAAACACTTTATTATAAAATATCCTTTAAAAAAATTAAGTTAAAAACTATTTTATTACTCAGCCCAAAATATATACTTTAAGAATATTTAAAATAAAGCTTCTTAAATAAAATATAAAACTAATTTTTTATCTTTTAAAAACAAATACCAAGTCACCTTTAAATAATTGCGACGATAATAGATTTGAAAAATACTTACGTTAGAATTTAAACATTTAGAAATAATAAATTTTCTAAAACATGCTTTTTAAAACAACATTAAAGCCTTTAACTTATATTTAAAAATTTACTTTGAAAACGTACTTGGCTATCTAGGGAAATATACTTCTCTTCACATCCTTTAAAAATAAATCATTATTTATTTTTAATTTTTTTTTCCATTCCTTTAATAAATTCCCATCATGAATTTATTCTTCCAAATATCCACTGATATATTACTTCACTTTTATAAACCCAGTTTATAAACTTCATAGTCACATTCTCCTTTAAATTTCCAATTTCAAACACCTAAATCAATTTCCAAATTGATTTCCAATTTACTCCATTTTGAAATAATTTCCTTTACTTACTCATTTATTTCAAAACCTATTGACTTCAAATTTTTATTCCTTAATTATGATTTAAAATCTTTTAACTGAAAACACCAATTTCAGATTTTTCCAAATTCCTTCTTTATCCTTTTGAATAAATTCAAACCTTGAATTTTAAAATAAATTCTTTATTTCTGGAAATAATATAACTTGAGTTTAATAATAAAATCACTTATTCCCATTTATTCAAATTCTCATTTCCCGCACTTAGAATTTTATTTATCAGAATTCAAAAATCATTTTCTATTCTTTTCCAATTCATTTTTAGTTTATTCAAATTTCTGTGATTTTTTTAATTCAAAATTCACTCTTTTATTTTCTTTTAAGAAATCCCATTTCTATAGATTTTGATAACTCAGTTCACCGAAATATTTTAAATCAACCATAGTATCCAACATTTCCAATTATTAATATAATTCATCATGGGATAGCAAATAATGATATCATAGAATATTTTAATAAATCTATATATTTTGAGGACCAGTTGGATTCCTCCAACATGTTTCCCTGCATCCACAGATGTTAGCACAATATAAAATACCAATCCACTTCAAAGTGGAATATCGCGGTATATGGGTTTATATAATATCATCCGCTATTATACGGCCGCTATATAATGCGGGAAATCAATCACTCCAATATATACTATATACTACTATATATATAATATAGCACATCAAATCAATTCAATTATTTAAATTTAACCATTCAAATTTAAATAGCAATCCAGAAGAGTGAGATTAACTCACCTTTGATTTTAATTTGCAGCCTATTCCACTCCATTTCCATTCTGACTTGTTCCCACGATTTTATACCTTGTATAAACATTATGCGATTTAATTAACATTTTTAAATAATCAAACAAATTAATTACCATTTATTAATTTAACTTAATTAATAATTTAATTTTAAACTAATTTTCCTATAATAAATATTTTTAGTAACTAAATTTAATAAGTTTATTATGTAAATTAATCATCCTAAATACATTATTTTCTTTTGAACTACATAAATATACTTATAAAAATAATCTACTATTCAAGAACTAAAAATTCCTATATTTTGCAAACCTTGTCTATATATGTATTAAACTAAAAATAGCTGATATACCTCACTGTATATTTACTTCTGGAAACATCAGAACGAAAATTTTCTTCTGCAATTTATGCTCTATCAACTAAATTTTAAAGAACTCAAAATACTTTAAAAATACTAATTAACTTAATTACTGAGCATACTTAAAGAAATACCCAAACGTTACCTACACCTGCTTCTGTCGAGCGACCATCTTTCCCTTCTTCCAGTGAGTTAGGACATCTTGCGACACAGGCCAGGTTTGACAATAGCCTCGCGATCGAATGCCTCCCCTCGAGACTCCACGACATCGAAAACCATCGCAACATCCTTCCTTAATTTCTCAACCTCGCGTGCCACCCTAACGAGCAGCTATTACCTCGCCATAGAGAATGGCTCAACAAAGTCAACGCCTCACCATAGCGACAAATCGCCATCGCTAGCGTCGATCGATATCTCTCCAGGCTCAAATTCGAGCGTTCGCTCACCCTTCTTCCTTCATCGGCGATTTGTTGTTCGATTATTCGATCGTTGTTTTCTTTATAACGAATGAAATCGATTTGATTTTAATTTGAGGTGGCAAATGAGATTTGGGAAAAACAAACAGTGACCACCCTTATATTTTTTTGAAGCACTCATTTTTTTTCATCGTATTGCTCGGCCATTACTGATATTTGAAATGCTTCTCGGACAGTTGATTTTTAAAAGGAGAGGAGGAAAGTAAAAGAGAGTGAAGCATGTACTGCACGGTAGGGGACAACGATTTGAAATAAAGGAAAAGCTGAGGGGAAGAAAAAGTTTTGACGTGAAAAGGTTTGACTGGTCAGTATAATATATATTCAAAATTTTAAATTCAAATCGTCTCGATAAATTCAACTTAAAAATTTGACCTCCTATCGGGGCATGCCGCTAGGCGTTTATAATATTATACCACTATTCCGAATGCAATAAAAAGGTTTCGAGCCCTAATTCGATCGTATGGAGAAGATAGCTTTTTGGACTCGGTTATTAAATTGAATTTTCGATATAAATTTCACCGCGTTTATATGTCGTATGCTCACACAACAACTTCAAACACTACGAAAATTGAAACCCGATAATAATAAAATATTACGCATCCAGTGAAACTTGTTTTGTTGAATTCCAAGACTGTGCCTCGAAAGGCTACTTTTAAATATCGATTTAAACGGTATATTTTCAAAACTAAACAAATCACCTTAAATTCAATTTTAACAATTTTACTATCTTCAGTATTATCAATATAAATTTTACAAGCCTTCAAATTATTTTTAACAGGCTTAAAACTGAAGATTCAACAATTTACCCAATTTCAGTTTATTAAATCTAATAACTTAATTGCTAAATAATAATAGTATTTGAATTCAAGTTAAAAATTAACTTTTAAATATTTAAAATCAATTAAATATTCCAATTTCAAACATCCAAAAATTACGGACCGTCACACTAGGTGTCGTCCTTGTCTACGTAAAAGGGATAAAGTGTACACTCTTAGTTAATATATTGATTATAATCCAAAAACTTTCATTTACCCTATTCAACCGTGGCAACCCATCGATAAAATCCATGAACATAAAATCTCATTACCATAGTGGCACGTCTAAAGGTTAATGTAGTTCACTTGGCTTTTGATGCTTGGCTTTTACTTATTGGCATGTTCATACATTGCTCACCCACAAGCGTACAACACTTTCACTCATATGCCAACATCTCTCTTCATTCCACCCTAGAAGAAAATCCTCTTCACATCTTGGTACGTCTTTCTACCTCTGAATGAATAGTAAACTTCAATCGATGACATTCTCGAAGAACTTCCTTTCTCAAATTATCACATTTGGGAAACATAACTGTCCTTTCTTTCTCAACCAACCTCTATGGTCATGTATAAAATATTTCAAATCTTCAATCTCTCTTCCCACTTCTAGTCTCTTTATCCGATCGGCCAATACCGGATATCTTTTTACATTTCCGCAATTCTTTCGATCAATATTGGTCAAACTTCAAGATAAGAGATAATTGTGATATTCTGACCAAAACTGGCTATTGACCTCATTCTAGCTCCACTTGAAGATAATGCTTCTAAATGGAACCTTCCATTTGGATAACATTGTCAGAACAACATTTTGATGTTTTCTACTAAATGCATTGGCGAATTTATTTTCTTTTCTTGATGTATATTCGATCCCAAAGTCATGCGCTACCAAAAATTCCAGCCATCTTTGCTAACTCATATTCAACTCCTTCCGAGAGAATAAATATTTCTAGTACTTATGATCTATAAACAATTTGAATCTTTCTCCCAAAGGATAGTATCTTCATACCTTCAATGCAAAGATCACTACCACCAACTCTAAATCATGAGTAGGGGTCTAACTTCATGCGGTCAAAGCTATTGAGAAGCAAAGGCAATGACTCTACCTCTATGCATTAATATGGCTACCAACCAATTCTACATGCATCAATATGTACCGCAAAGTTTTACTTCCCATCTACAACAAATAACATTGGAGGCTTTTGAAATGCTTTCTTGTTTGATCGATCCAAACAAACTTTATGCCCTTCCTTGTTAGCTTAGTCATCAGTGCTACTATGCGAGAGAAATCTTTAATAATCACCAGAAGTAGCCATCCAACCCAAAGAAACTTCTAACCTTGGTTAGAGTCATGCGTCTTTTCCAACTATTATAGATTCACTCTTTGATGGATCCATAGACAACCCTTTATCCAAAGCAACATATCTAGTAAACTTCATTTCTCTTTTATAGAAATGACATTTTAAAAACGTGGCTTTTAGTAGGTGCTACCTTGATGTATCTAGCGTTGTTCTAAGATGAAATTCATGATCACATTCTTTCTTATAATATATCAAAACATCATTAATAAACACTAGCACAAATATGTGAAATGTTTTAGGAAGATTCAGTTTATCAAGTCTAAAAAGAAAGCAGACACGTTGCACTATAGCAAAATCCACTTTTAACCGTAGTCATTCTCATCGTTCGTCCCATAAATGTGGGTAAAAGTTATTTCAATTAAATTATATTTCCGTACAAACACTGAGAATTACTAGGGTTACCGTACAAAGCATTTGTCGCCACCTCTCTCATTAAATCTTTTGTTTTCCCTAATCTTATTTTCATTCCCCTCAGATTTCCCTCTTCTTCAATTTCGTTGTGCCCTACTTCCCTCGTTTTGGTACTTCGATCGATTTAGAGATTTCTCTAATTCTTCTCTTCTTTTTAATTTTTGGATTCATTGATCACATACTAATTGTGTTTTCATCTGAATGTTGATTCTAGAAGTCTCTAGTTTTGATTCAAGCTTTGATTCAGACATGGTGTTTTAGGTTTATTCAGACTTTGATTCAGACATGGAATTTTAGGTTTGATTTGGACTTTGATCTCAGGTACTCATTACACTAGTCGAACTACTCTGATTCACACGTTGATTTTGAATTTCTAGGTTTTACTCAAAAAAGTAAATGGAATAGTACATTTAAAAAAAAATAAGATCTTTATGACGTGTATGCATAAATAATCAAAACCGAGCAAAATGAAAGAGAAAATATAAGACTTATACCAAGGGGCTAGATTAATATGACTCCCATTTACCTATAAGCTAAGAAATTCGGTATTGACTTCTAGTTAACCAAAAATACTCATATTTTTAGCGATGAGTTAACTAAAATTTGCAGATTTGATATTAGCTTGACTATACAACATAATACTTCAATATTAAGGTTGCAACATTTGGTTCGTTGAATTCATACAAAACTATCTTCTTCCATGCAATGAGCTTTTAAAATGAAGCTTTTGTTGCTGATGCTGTAGTAATATGCCAATATATGAGATGACAAATATTTATAAAAGCACAAAATGGTATCACTCTTCCTTTGTCTTCCAATAGTGTTACTGTGGTGAATCACACTGTTACTAATTTTAGGAATGTGATTGATAAATATGTTATTGAAATATACTAAAGTTATTGTGAAGCTAAAAGTTATGAAATTTAGGAAAGTGTGCGTAAAGAAATCTTTTTCGACGAGAGTGGGAACAAACAAGGGTTTGGAGGGCAACATGAAATGGATTTCGGTAGTATTATTAGTCCGCCTTTGACGGCGATTGTACTAAAAGCAATAATGAAGTTAGAGTATTTCTACATATGTTGTCATTGTCTTTCTTTTCTTTTCGTTTTTCTTTTAGGAAAGCTAATGGGGAGGAACTATCCCTACCAGATGTATAGATTGAAGAAATATTACGATAACAGGCTATCGTAATATAAGATGTACAATGAAACCAAAACAATAGAAAACCTATTGAAAAATCATTTAAATCCCATCAAGTCCAAATGATTTAACAAAACACTACACTACAAGGAGCTATTATAAATATTCCTAATGATAAAGCACTGGACCTTGCCTCATGCATAAATATCCTTTTATTTCCTTCTTCCCAGATCACATACAACATTTTCTTTAGCAGCTAAGGAGAAGATCCAAAGCATTGCAATGCCATCTCGTACGTTTGAAGATATTGAACCACTCTAGCTTGGAAAATATGAAGGCAAAAGCTTGAAAAGGTATTTTTCTAGATATAATAAGTGAAAGAACACTCAAAGAACAAATGCTCATTCGATTCAGGAGCATTATTGCAAAAAACACAACAAGAGTGATTAAGTATGCCTTTGTAATTTAAATTATCCATAGTACGAATAAAATTATTAACCATCGTCCATAAAAGAAAATTTTCCTTTGTTTTCAATTTTACTGTCCATATTCTAGAATGCAAGTGAATATATAACCAGTATTCAGAGAATTGCAAACAGTTTTGACTGAATGTGGTTTAGCATTCCAAAGACTAGAGCTGATTGTGGAAATTTTAAATGTATGCAACATACTCCATGTCTGTTTGACAAGGAAAGAACTGTAATAAGGAAGTGAAATGCGATCTTTAGAAACATATTTGAGCACTGTGTCATGATCTTGAATACCAGTCATGATTCTTAAGTTATAGTTGATGATATCAAATAACATAAAGCCTTTCCTTGCCCAACGAGAGTACCAAAAGGAGGTTCTATCAGTGATATCAGACTTGTACATTAGCGGAAACCATTTTCTTGCATTTAATAAGCTCCTCCAAAACCAAATGCAGTTGCTTGGAAGTGGCATGGTCCAAAAAATTGTTTTTCACTAGATTTTCAGTTGACCAAATCGAAAGAAAGTCATCTTTTCTTTGTTGTAATCTATCAACATGTTTAGAGACTACCACTCTATTCCACATTTTCAAATTAAGGATTCCAAGACCACCATATTTTGCTAATTTGGTAATTTTATTGTAAGCAATAGGAATAAGCTTTTTGGAATTGGGGTTCCCATGCCAAATAAAATGATTGATAGCACTGTTAATCATACCAATAAGTCTACCAAGATGAATATAAGTACTGGAATTATATATAGTCATTGAGGTGGCAATTGATTTGGCTATAACTATCCTACCAGTAGTTGAAAGTTTGTTAGCAGGCTAGGAAGTAAGTTTCGTGATAATTTTTTCAAATAGTAGCATACGTTGAGCAGTGGAAATTTTCTTGAAAGTTAAGGGGATTCTAAGATACATACTTCTGATGTCCATATAAGGGAAGGCAGCTAGAGAGATAATTTTAGATAGTTTACTAGGAGGCAATCCAGCAATCTTGATCTCAGATTTTGTATGATTAATCTTAAGCTAGTCATCAAGTAAAAAGTGTTAAGGACTTTTTTAATATTGGTTATTGATATGATATTTGGATTTCTGAAGATGATTAAGTCATCAGCAAAAAGAAGAGAGACAATTTTGGATTTCTACATCCAGGATGCACGTCAATGTCACGAGAATGTGTTCTCATGTTTAATAGCACTGTTAAACATTCCATAACAGCTATGCATAAATAAGAAGAGATTGGGTTTCCTTGTCTTACACCACGAGTTGCCTTAAAGTACCCAAAAGTGCCTCCATTGATGGATAAGCTGTGATAAGGAGTGGAGATATAAGAGTCAATCCAAGCAGCAAAAGGAAGAGGAAAATTCATTTTTTGCAATATAATGGCAATGGATGACCACTGAATTGTATCAAAAGCTTTTTGGATGTCTAGCTTAAGAGAGCATCTAGGTGATATATTTTTCCTATCATATCCTTTTATAAGTTCATGATTAAATATGACATTATCTGATATACTTCGACTAGGAAGGAAATCATTTTGGTTCTAGGAAATAATTATGTTCAAAGCATTTTTTATTCTTAAGGCTAAGATTTTTTCTATGCATTTATAAACAACATTGCAGCGTGCTATAGCTTGAAACTGATTGACATTATCTGGAAAATCAATCTTAGGAATAAGAGCAAGCATAGTAGTGCTTATTCCTTTTGGCATATGATTTTTTTTAAATTCTTAACTACAGCAACTAAATCTTTTTTAATAACATTCCAAGCATGCTTATAAAAGTGAGCATTAAATCCATCAGGGCCTGCTAAGCTATTAGAGTTCATAGAAAATATAGCATCTTTTATTTCATCTACAGTAATCTCTTGTATGCATACCTGTTGCTGTGGCAAAGAGATACCAGGCAAAGGAATTTCCAGAATCGTAGCAAAATCAGGTTGAAGAGAAGTATTAGTTGATAATGTTTCAGTGAAGTAATCTAATAAAGCAGATTTGATTCCAGAATGTGTGGTAAAAACAACACCTTTTGAGTCTTTCATAGCACGAAGGCTTCTATTTGCATTTCTGATTTTTTAAGGACTTGTGAAAAATAGCAGAATTTTTATCACCATGAGAGTCCCAAATAACCTTGTTTTTCTGCTTCAACATATTGTGTTCAGTGAGTAAGGCTTGTTCGAGGTCTTTTATAAGCTTTTTTGCAGAGATAACCATAGTATCATTTTGAGGATTATCTAACATATCTTGTTGGCAAGAAAAAAGTTCAGTACGAATTAATGTAGATTGCTTCTGACCATTTCCAAATTTTGATGATGACCAAAACTTGAGAGCCTTTTTATATTTAAGGAGTTTTCCCTGTAAAACAAACATAGGATTACCAAAAATGTTAGCGTTCCATTCATTTTCTAAAATTGTTGTCTACTCATTATGTTTTGTCCATTTATTAAAAAATGAAAAATGAGGAGAGCTTTTAACAGGAACCAAAACCCAAGAGACAAGGAAAGGAGTATGATCTGAAAGGGAGGGGGAGGAGTATGAGTAAAAAGGGTAGGCCATAAGGTTATTGCATTCATATTGTAGAAAGTTCTATCAAGATTGCAGAGGGTAAGTTTACCAGATCTACTCCAATTATTCCAGGAATATTTATTCCCAGTAGTAGGAGCTAAAAGTAGGCCTGAATTTGTGATTGGGTTATTGAGAGGAGCAAGGAGGGAGGAGTGCCACCTGATTTTTCAAAGCTGTGAAGCATACAGTTCCAATCGCCAAAATATATCTAAGGTAGAGAAGAGGAAGATAATGTAGGGATACAGTCAACGAGTAGTTGTCTAGCACTTTTTGAGTTTTCAGCATATATGTTAGTTAGAAGAAAGTTATAGGATGAAGAAATGTGAAATATTTTAGAGTGAATAAATTGTTTATGAAAAATAGAGGAGATAAGGTGTAAACTGCTGGGTTGTATAGAATTAGAATTCTCCCATAAGGAGCTTGGGAAAGATTGTACATTTTTCCATGTAGGAGCAATAAAGTTTGAGGCTTTGAGGGTAAGAGGATGATTGAGCTTAGTTACACCTATGCAAATCAGCTACAAATTATGCATAGCAATTAAGTTTTTGACTTCAAGTTTCCTGGCTATGCTATGTGCACCTCGAATGTTGCACTTACCAATTTTTTCTAACATTTTGGTTTTTTGAGTTTGCTAGCAAATAGGATAGTAACAACACCTAAAATTTTACTACTAGCAGAGGCTAGGCTTTGAATTCGTATTTGATCAAGTGAAAAGTTAATGCCTTGTCAATATCAATTGCATTGAATTTGTTGGAAGGACACAAAGAAGAATTATTGGGAGGAGGAGAAAGTTGATTGTTTAAAACAAATTGAATGGAGGGAACGATTAAGTGTTTAGGGGGTTTTAAGTGTGAATAAGGGGAAGCAAATGAGCAGGCTATATTGGACGGTGACTATGCGTCAGTGACATGCACAATAGTGTGCATATTTATCAACAAGGATTCATGAGATTGAAGAGGAAGGATGGGTTGACTATGAACTTGGTCAAAAGTTCGATTTGATTTCGAAGAGATATTAATCATATCAAAATAGTGATTAATTGCTACAGGAAAAACAACAAGCATAATTTCAGTAGGAGATTGTCTTGATGGTGATACATGTAGAGATTAGAGCTGCAGTGGGGATATATATTCACCATCTTCTAATGTAGAGAGAACATTGAATTTGTTGTCAAAATGTTCCCATTTCCTTCTTGTATACAATCATCATCATGTTGTTCAACGATTTCATTTTGAAGTGAAACATGTATAACTTGATCATTCTCTACTTCATGTTGTATTGTACCAATTTCTATATATGTATCATTTGTTATTCCAGTTTCCTCGTCTGTTTTCTTTGAAGATGATTTTTGATTGATCTTTTGCCATTTTTGAGTGAGCTAATTTTTACTAGTTTTGCATCTGTGGAGAACTCCAAGTTTCACATGCACTTTCCCGGGGTTTTAGGGGGTTCCTTCGAGTCTTTTTGGTTTTCCGTCGAGTCATTTTGGTTTTCTCTCTTCTCATTATGGTCAGATTTCTTGTCATATGAAAAAGTTGCATGACCAAAACATTTGCACGCTGTGTATATCAATGGTCTCCAAGAATACTACAGGTGAACACAGTGGCCATTGTCATCTCCCACTCTAATCATATCTGGAAATTCTTTGTCTGGACTTATTTCGACTAAACATTTTTCATATTCAAATCTTCTCATTTTCTCTGTATTTTCATCAAAACACACAAGTGATCCTGCATGGCAGGACAGCCAATTAATTCTTTATAGAGTCCATGTAAATAGAGGTATATTATACATATGTACACATAGAGGAACAGTTTCAATCTTGGATTCCATTGAGGAAAAAGTAGGGTTCCATTTTGAAATAATCATCATTTGGCCTCTAATGAATATAGGATCAGCGTTAAGCACTTTGTCTTTATCTTCCTCGCAATTGAATTTAAAGAAATATCATTTACCATCCGATAAAACTTGATAATCACGTTTAGTTTCCAAAGTTTTGTGAGATGCATGGTAACTACCATATAGTTGACCGCTCCTCTAAGGAAGAAAGCGACCACATAGTCGGACCAAACTTTTATGCCTTCATCAATAACAGACTGTGGAGGAGATAGAGTAGAGCCATTGTACTGTAGGTCAAAATTAACTGGTGAGTACTTACCAATGTTTATAGGTTTAGATTTGAAAAGACTCGACCATGAGAGAGTGGTCAAAGAATTGGAAAGAGGAGGTGGAAGAATTGTAGGTGAACAGAGCGAGGCAGGTAAGGAAGGAAAAAGAGGAAGAACAGGAAGTACAAAGGAGGAGAATGGGGGAGGGATGACTGGAACTGAAAGGGAGTGTGGATTAAGGATCTTAAGGCTAATTTAACACTAGAGGGGATGAATAGTGTTTAATGGATTTTATTACTTATATGGACTAATTTAAAAATTATGATATAAAAAATGCAAAACTTAATCGCTGATCAATCACAGAATCAAACACAAATGCAGAAAGTAAACAAAAAGCAGTAAAGGAAAGAACACAATGGATTTTATACTAGTTCGAAGTTACCCTACATCTAGTCCTCTACCAAGGCAAACACCTCATATAGATTTTTATTATACCAATAATGAGATTACAATCCTCAATTTCTAAGGCCTTAAGGTACCCTTCCGTCTCACGAGCTCGGAGCAAACTCTCTTGATTTATGGGACTCAAGATCATCTAATTGATTTTCGGGCATAACCACACCTTATAGAGAGTCTCGATAAACTTTTGATTACAAATTGATCCTATAACTTTGAATAGCACTTTGGTCTTCGAGAGAGGGCAAAGAATCAAACAAGAATGAGATTCTAATTTGATTCATTTGAGAATTTGACAGAATTTCGGCACGATCTTAAAAGTATGAAAATTTTAGAAAATGAATTTGTGGAGACGGAGTAAAGAAAATAAGAAATTAGTTAGCTAAAAAATTCGTTTGTGAAGGCTATTATAAAGCACCAACGGTCATAACCATTCGTGAGGAGATTTAAACGAATAGAAGCTTCTTTTGAAAATTAAAACTTTTGAACTCAACGGCCACCATGTCGACATGGGGTATCCCATGATGTCGACATCCCTAGTTAAAAAACAATGTAAAATTTGTTTTTGAAAATGAAATTTAAAACAAGAGTTTATTTTAAAACAAAAAATAATAATATTTTAAGGCTAAAATATTTTTTTGAAAATCATTTGAAAAGATAATTTTAAGGCTAAAATATTTTGAAAAGCAGTTTTGAAAATCATTTTGAAAAACCATTTTGAAGTAGTATTGCAAGCTTCTTCCTACAAAATATCTCATCACATCAGGACTCGAGAACTTATACAAAACCAGGATGTTCATGGGTTTGTAAGCCACTTGTCGTAAATGTGTAAGCTACTTGTCGTGGATTTATAAGCCACTAAGAAGGACAAATGGGTTCCATCCCAAATGAAATTCGGAATGATGATTTCCGTGCTATTATGAAGTTTTAACAAAAACTAGACACATTCTTGAAATCTTGATCTTGATACTTATGAGTCTTCAAACTTGATTTCTTCATTCTTGATCTTTATACTGTACAGTCTTCAATAATGAGTACATGCCTTACATATATCCTGCATAATAACATTAATATATATCTAGACAATAGTGTTAGTATATAAGTTATAATAAAATAAGTTATAAAGGTTGTCATCAAAACCACTATCGCGAGTACCTAGCAGTCTCCCCATTTTTGATGATGACAACCTAATAAAATATACTTACCACTTCAATCATAACATAACTCCCCCTTACACCAACAACCCCCCTTACTCCAAGCCTACTGTTTTATATAACTTCTCCCCCTTTGTCATCTACAAAAATTAACCTACAAACCTTGACTTAATAGAAAACAAACATATGACATAAAAATAATAACATATGAAATATGACACACTAAGTTAAATGGAACTCAAGATCTTATGCACAAAAGATTATTTTTAGAAGAACAATAATTAAGATAACAATTATTTACAAATTAAAAAACCAATATACAATGAAGAAAATGAAAAAAAAGGCTTAACGATGAACCTTAACTATTGGTGATTTATGGACCGAACAATTTGATAGTGGATACAAAAGTTTCCACGTTGTTGGACCAAGTTCCCATTAGCATCAAAAGGAACCTCTCCAACGCAAATCATGCCATCCTCTTCGTCCATATGAACATCCGGATTCGGCAAAGGATGTTCTTCTTCTTGATCTTCTTGTGGTTCTTCTAGAGGCTCTTCTTCTTTAGAAACAATGGCTTGAGATGATTTTTCGATGATAATGGGATTGGCATGGTTTTATCTGTAAGGAAGTTTTGTAAATTCCTATGGATTCTGCCGTGCCTATCTTGTTCTATTGCCATTTGCAGTTGACTCACATGAATCTCCATCATCATTTGAAGTAAATCTTTCATCATCTCTTGTAATTTGATGACTCGTATGTGTGTGGAACGTTGAAAAGGACCAGAATGAGGAGAAGTGGGTGAAGAAGGTTCACTATTAGAAATGGAAGCCATTAATTTATTGTTTAGAAGTTTATTACTAAGAATAGAACGAAGAAAAGGAGTAAAAGTTGAAATATATAAATATATAACTTAATAATTAATTTTAGAGGGAAATTTAAATTTGAAAATCTTGGCCTGTATTTCGACGTAGGGGGATGGGTCATGTCGACATGCCCAGTTCAAATTTGGAGAAATTTTTATTTATATTAATTATTAACTATACTTGTATTAATTAAAATTTATATTTCATTTAATGAACATATACCCAATTCTCTTCTAAATTTAGTAAAGTTTTGTTCATTTAATGGCTTGGTTAATATATCAGCAATTTGTTTTTCAGTATTAATATATTCAAGAGTTATGACTTCTTTACTTATATCATCTCTAAGAAAATGATGTCTAGTATCAATATGTTTTGTTCTAGCATGATGAGTTGGATTCTTAGATAGGTTCATTGCACTAGTATTATCACAATAAATTGATAATTTAGTTATACTTAATCCAATATCTTTTAAAGTTTGTTGCATATATATAACTTGAGAACAAGCCAAAGCAGCAGATATATATTCTGCTTCAGCTATTGACATGGATAGTGTTTTGCTTCTTACTAAACCAGGAAACCGGAGAATGTCCTAAAAAGTGACAAGTTCCACTTGTACTTTTTTGGTCTGATTTACAACCAGCGTAATCAGCACAGTATGAAATTAAATCAAATACATTGTTTTTAGGGTAAAATAAATCATAATCTAAAGTATTTTTTTTTTACATATTTTTAAATTCTTTTAACAGCTTTTAAATGTGTTTCTTTAAGTTAAGATTAGTATCTTGCACAGAGACGGACACTATTCATGATGTCAGGATGACTTGCTGTTATATAAAGCAGCGAATCAATCATTCCCCTGTATAATTTTTTATCAACATCTTTTGATTTATCTTCTTTACTTAAAGAAACATTAGTTGTCATTGGAGTTGATTTTCCAACAGAAGTGGTCAATCCAAATTTATTAACTAAATCCTTAGCATATTTTTCATGACTAATGAAAATTCCTTTATCTAATTGTTTGATTTGAAGTCCTAAGAAGAAACTTAGCTCTTCCATATGACTCATTTCAAATTCTTTAGTCATTATATCTAAAAATTCTTTATTCATTATGTTATTAGTTGATCCAAATATTATGTCATCTACATAGATTTTTATTAATTGAATATCATTTTTGTTTCTTTTAATAAAAAGAGTTGTATCTATTTTACCAATTTCAAAACTAGATTGTAGCAAATATTATGATTTGGAAATTTATTATCTTCAAAAACTTTAGGTTGTTCAACATAAACATCTTCTTTTACAAAACCATTTAGGCACTTTTAACAACCATTTGATATAACTTGAAATTATTGTAGTTTGTGAAAGCAAGTAGAATCCTAATAGCTTCCAGTCTTTCTACGGGTGCAAAGGTTTCGTCGTAATTAATTCCTTCTTCTTGACAATAACCTTGCGCGACTAAACGAGCTTTACTTCTCACGACCTCACCAAGTTCATTCATTTTATTTTTATAGATCCATTTTGTTCCAGTTATACTTTTATCCTCAAGTCTAGGAATAAGTTCCCAAACATCATTTCTGGTGAACTGATTCAATTCTTCTTGCATAGCAAGAATCCATGAATCATCAGATAATGCTTTCTTTGGATTTTTAGGTTCAATGGTTGATATAAAAGCTACATTACTTGTACTATTTAGATGATTTGCTGTTTTAACTATAGATTCAATATTTCCTAGTATATTTTCTACAGTATGATCTTTTAATAGCCTAATTCTATTATTAGGTCGAATGATTTCACAATTAGCTTCATTAGGTTCATTATTTAAAGTTATAAAATCTACTTCATCTTCTATTTGTATTGTATCTTTAAAATTTTTATCAAAAGATACGTGCATTGTTTCTTCAATGGTGTTAGTTTTTAAATTAAAAACTCTAAATTCTTTACTTCTGTTAGAATATCCGATAAAGATACCTTTGTCGGATATAGGTTCAAATTTATCTAAATTATCTTTTGTATTAAGAATAAAACACTTACTACCAAAAACTTTAAAATAAGCTACTATGGGTTTCTTATTGTAAAGTAATTCATATGGTGTTTTATTAGTTAATAATCTAATTAAAATCCTATTTAATATATAACACGTTGTAGCAACTACTTCAGCCCAAAAGTTTTTAAGTAAGTTACTATCAGAAAGCATTGTTCTAGCATACTCTTGAATCGTTCTATTCTAACGTTCTACCACTCCGTTTTGTTGTGGAGTTCTTGAAAAAGAGAAATTATGAGTAATTCCTTTTTTATTATAGAAATTCTTAAAATTTTCATTTTCAAATTCTCCATCATGATCACTATGAATAGTTTTTATTTTTAAAGAAAGTTGGTTTTGAATTCTTAGCAATTTTTTTAAAATAATTCAAAAGCATCACTTTTATGTTTAAGAAAATTTGTCCACGTATATCTAGAATAATCATCTACATTTACAAAAACATATTTATTGTGATTAAATGATTGAACTTGAGATGGACCAAATAAATCTAAATGAAGTAATTCTAGAGGTTTAGAAATAGAAATCATATCTTTTAATTTAAATGAACTTTTCTTAAGTTTTTCTAATTGACAAGCATTACATATACTATCTACTTTAAAGTTTAACTTAGGAAGACCTCTAACTAAGTCAAGTTTTGGTAACCTAGATAATAGTTTGAAATTTAAATGACCAAATCTTTTATGCCAAATCCAAGGGTCACTTGTATTAGACAAAAGACATAAGTTATCATTTGAAACTTTCATACTAAGGATGTAAATGTTTTTCTTCCTAATTCCTTTAAAGATAATATTTGGCTTATTATCTTCGATGTGACACTTATCTTTTCCAAATTTAATTTTAAATCTTTTATCACATAGTTGACATATACTAAGAAAATTATATTTTAAATTCCTTACTAGCAAAACATCAGAAATAAGAGGAGTTTTAGAATTGTTGACATTGCCGATGCCAATCACATATGCTTTTGCGTTATCTCCAAAGTTGACCAATCCACCATCTTGATATATAATGTCATTGAGTATCTCGGGATTTTAAGCCATATGATTTGAACAGCCACTATCAAGTATCCATTTATCTTTCTCAATTTGCTCACTTTGTCCATTGGTTGTTGATTCTTTAAAAGACATGTAACGTATCTATTCCTACATAACAAACCAATTCGGTAGATAACTTGATTTTTCATAAAAAACTATATGCAGACTTATGATACTTTGATGAAATGCATAAATTCAAACTAGTATCAAAAAATTTCCTAAAAATGCCATTTTTAACTTTTCAAGTTTCAGATTATGAAGACTACGGAAATCTATGTTCTGATACCAATTGAAAGGGAGTGTGGATTAAGGATCTTAATGCTAATTTAACACTACGGAGGGGGTGAATAGTGTTTAATGGTTTCTAAAACTTATATGGACTAATTTAAAAATTATGATATGAACAAATGCAAAACTTAATCACAGAAAAATCATTGAATCAAACACAAATGCAGAAAGTAAATATAAAACAGTAAAGGAAAGAATACACCGGATTTTATACTGATTCAGAGTTACCCTACATCCAGTCATGTACCAAGGCAAACACCTCATACAGATTTTTATTATACCAATGTCGAGATTACAATCCTCAATTTCTTAAGGCCTTGAGGTATCATCATATCTCACGAGTCTGGGGCAAACTCTCTTGATTTATGGGAATCAAGATCACCCAATTGATTTCCAGGCACAACCACACCTTATAGAGAGACTCAATAAACTTTTGATTCCAAATTGATCCTATAACTCTGAATAGCCCTTTGATCTTCGAGAGAGGGCAGAGAATCAAATAAGAATGAGATTCTAATTTGATTCACTTGAGAATTCGGCAGAATTTTGGCACGATCTTAAAAATATGAAAATTTTAGAATATGAATTTGTAGGGAAGGAGGGAAGAAAATAAGAAATTAGTTATTTAAAATTTATAAAGCACCAACGGTTATAACCATTCGTGGAGAGATTTAAACGAATAGACACTGTTTTTGAAAATTGAAACTTTTGAATTCAATGGCCACAATGTTGACATGGGGTATCCCATGCTGTCGACATCCCAAGTTTAAAAACAGTGTAAAATTTGTTTTTGAAAATGAAATTTAAAACAAATGTTTACTTTAAAACAAAAACAAATAATATTTTAAGGCTAAAACATTTTTTTGAAAATCATTTGAAAAAATAATTTTAAGGCTAAAATATTTTGAAAAGCAGTTTTGAAAATAATTTTGAAAAACCATTTTAAAGTAGTTTTGCAAGCTTCTTCCTGCAGAATATCTCATCACATCAGGATTCGAGAACTTGTACAAAACCAGGATGTTCATGGGTTTGTAAGCCACTTGTCGTAAGTTTGTAAGCTACTTGTCGTGGGTTTGTAAGCCACTAAGAAGGTAGAAATGGGTTCCATCCCAAATGAAATTCGAAATGAAGATTTCCGTGCTATTATGGAGTTTTAGCAAGAACTAGACACATATCTTGAAATCTTGATCTTGATACCCATGAGTCTTCAAACTTGATTTCTTCATTCTTGATCTTTATACCGTACAGTCTTTCATAATCAGTACCTGCCTTATATATATCCTGCATAATAACATTCATATATATATATATATATATATATCTAGACAATAGTGTTAGCATATAAGTTATAATAAAATAAGTACAAAGGTTGTTGTCATCAAAACCACAATCTTCAATTCCTAACAGGAATAGGAGTAGGTGGTGGGTCAGGAGGAAGTGGAGGAACAGGAGGAGAAGGCAGCGGTACGGGAAGGATATAAGATGCAGGACGAGGAGAAAGAGAGAGTTGTACAAAAAATATAGAAAAAATGTGCACATGCACAAAAAAATGTAGAAAATTTCAATGCATAAGCTAGAATTTTTTGAATTTGCAACTCGTTCATTGGAAAATATTAATTGAAATGTTGCTTTTGAATTGCATTATAGTCTTTCTTTCTATTCATATACTTGTATGATTCTACAAAAAATCTCTGTGTAGAAAGTAATTTGTAAATTTGTTTTTCTTCTTCTTCTTCTAAATACATGTCACTTATGTACATATACCCACTAGTTCACCCATCATACTGATCATCTTCAAGGTTGAGGATAATTTTTTACTAGAGCTTTGTGTAGTCTATGTGCATTCATGCATACTAAAATTTTCGAGTTTTTCTCTATGTGTAGCAATATGTTCACATGATGTATTTCCCCCGAAATTTTAAAATTTTAAAATTTTAATGGAATTATATGACTAAAATGACTGAATTAAGTATAATTGTTGTATCCAGTCTTATTTGGTGATTCACTTTTTACTCCTATATGATGCGATTATTTTGCGAGGTCTTATTTGAATCTGATCAAGTTTCATTGGCAATTGTGGAAAAATGTAGCTTTGAATAAGTTATAACAGCTTTATTAGCTTCTAAAATAATGTCTAATAAAGCTTTTTATCTTTAGTAAATCCAATTGTTAGTCTATACTTACTCTTATTACAGGCAGAAAAGATCTCAATATTGGTTAAAGCTACTAATATAAAAATTGATTAATCTTACTGGCCTGGATTGGTTGCTTATCTTTTTGAACAGAGCATTAATGATCTTACTTTTAGTGTTAGAAATCCTTTGCTTTCATGAACAATTTTTTGCTTAACTTTTTATAGTACATATTTAGTGGATAATAATACTATAATCAACTGTGTTTGTAGTGCTGGTCTGTTGTGTGTTATTTCTCTAGTAGCTTATAATAATATATTATCAAGAATCAAATAGGCTGCCAGACTTTATTAAAAGAAAAAACTAAATGACTATAATTTTCTGTTTACAACATTCACATTTTTCTTTACTAGTTTACGCAATATCATTATGTTCTTTAACCTATACTTCATCAATTAATGTTTATTCAATGCATTGCTTATGGGATAGCTGAAATTTTATTAATATAACAGATGAAATTTTGTTCGTACAAGAAATGAAAAGTAGTCAATTAATGAAGTTAATTTATGAACATTGAGATGTTAAACGTGCGAAATCTGATTAATATTCCTTAAACAATGATATAACTAATGCAATTAATAATACTAATTTATTGTAAACATAATTCATTTATTTGATGAATTATTACCATACATTAATAAAAAGGTACATTATATATAATCTTATGTTCTCCACGATAGTAAATCATACATGCTAACAATGTCCTCCTTCCTCAAACCATTATTCATGTATCTAACCATGCATCTTAACTTTGCTCTCATCATATTCATACTTTCACAACTCCAACCTAATGAAAGCATGAAAGCTTTATTCAATTAAAGTAGGAATTGAGAAGTTGAAGTTGTAAATTCGAGCTCATAACTGCGAAATTGAATCTACACCTTCAAAGTTCTCAATTTTCAACTCTAACTTAATGAGGCTTTCATCCTCTACCATGGTAGTTCCTCCTACTTCTCAAAAGTTGTTTTGTGATGTCTTATTAGAAATTGATTGGGTTTCACTGCACATTGTGGAAAATGCATTGTTACGCATTAGTAGCCGAGCAGGACCGGCCCGAACAAAAATGTTGCCTTAGCCGATTTAAAATAAATGATATTTAAAAATAGTTAATATGGTAGGAATTGAACTCCGATCACTTGTCACATTAAACAATGTGTAAACCACTTGAGATATAACACAATTATTGTCCAAAATATACATAGATATTATTTAATTTTAACTATTTTTAGAGAATCATATGCGCCGCCACCTTCGCCGTTGCCCCTACCCGTCCGTTGTCCTAGGCGGCTGCCTAGCTTGCCTACCCCTAGGGCCGGGCCTGTAGCCGAGTTATACCAATGTTACCAGTTTGTTAAATAATGGAAAATTGGCAACTACAAAAATGTTTTTTCCTTTTCGTACATTTGTTTGCTAAGTCTAATTTTGAGAAAAACGTTAGCATTTAATTTCTTATTAACAATGTTGTACCCGATATGTTTGTTTCTTTGCTTTTTGCATCTTGCAATAATATACAAGTAATGGGTAGTAAATGTGTGATTTTATTGTAGGCGTTTCTTCTTTGGCTATGGCAAGGCTTCTGAAGCTTCTCACTTTCTTTCTTACTTTCTCAAACAAAAAGGTTCATGGTTATGACTCTTAAATGCTAGCGTGTGTACACATGTTAATTGTACATCAGCTTACACCTTTATTGTAACATGGTACCTTGTTTAAAATTAGGTTATTATAATGGAAATTTTACTTCTAGCTTAACTGAAATCCAAAGGGTTAAATTTTAGATGGGTGAGATGTAAACCTGTATTATTTCAATATCGCAAAAGGGTTAAATTTTGGATGGATGAACTAAATATTGAGATGTAAGCTTAACTGAAACCCAAAGTACTATTTCTGCAGATCTCTTTTATATTTCTACACCATAATTTCATTGTGGTAGTGGTTTTCAATATTGTGATATTTAATAGGTTATCACACGGTCTTCTAAATTACTATTAGTATCTACTCGATCTGTAAGTAGTAACATTGAAGATTATTGTTATACTATACTACATAAGGTACATCAGTTGTCTATTTTTCCTTCAATGAAAGTTATTGGTGTCAAGGACCGGTTTATCTTAATAAATAATGAAAATTATTATCATTTTCTTTTTGATGTATGGTAGTTGGTTTATAGGATCATATGCATTAATTGAGTTGATTAAACATAACCAATTTAACACCACTTTGATGTTTACATGTTTAAAAGAAATTCTTGTTTGACATTACAGGTCGTCTTTTGTAGGAATGCCTTGTAGATGGGAACTTACTGTAAGCAGCTAAGCACACAAGTTACCATAAGCACACAAATTTAGTAAATTCCAAGCAATGATGCAATACATGTTTTCCACTGTGATCCCGCTACTCATTTTTCAATAAAGAAAGGAACATAAATCTCTCGTGGACTAGAGTAAGCACATCTTTCATTATTCCGGTATCTATTGCATAAATATATTGCATATGGTTTGAGATTTCAATATTAATCTCAAATTTTACTTAATGTGCGTTGTTAGCAATATGACTCAGATTCTTCTAATAATCGCCAGTTGCTGGCTATGGTATAATCAAAATATTGACTACTCAACTGATTAATTTTTGTCTTGGTTATTCGTCAACTGCTGCGTGTTTCATCGTACGAATTGATGAGTCGTCCTTGTTTTATCTCTTGGTTTAATCGGCACTCCTTCAAATAAACGCAACACTTAGACACGATTCATCTTTGATTTGTCGTCATCATTAAATGTTGGCCAGTGAGATAATCCAGGACTTGAAAGCTGTAATGAAAAATATAAATTAAGAGTCCTTTGATCAATTTTAAAGTAGTTGATTTTTATTTTTTTATTCCACTTTAAAACTTTCTATTGAATATTGACTAAAAGTTGCTGTTTCTCTTAATTTAACGCTTATACTAGTACGAGTACTCGTACTTCTCCACCATAAGCATGTTAAGAGTTATATATGGCGGGAAAAAGATGTAAGATATACAACCATTTAACTTAGAACAAAAAGTTTGGTTTTGTGTAAAAAATAAAGATATTGATGATTTAGTTTCGTTGTTAACTCACATAGTACAATCATACTACCTTGAAACTACAGTAGGTAGATTGGACCTAAGAAAAGTTTAAGGATTGCTCTTATTATTTTAATTTCATTGAATTGTCTATTATAGTATATTTCTGTTGAAATCTTGAATTCTTACTGTTCTTTGTTTGTAGATGTTAGAAGCATATACTTAGCTGATTTTTTTAATGCAATTCAGTACAGCACTAAATAGTAAAACTATACCATGGTGCAATAAAGAGCAGTTGTAATTTTGATCATATTGAGTAAGCAGGTGGTCAATTCCTTAATTGTCTATAATATATTTACCTAATATTCGTGTTACCCAGGTCCAATCAAATACAAATGAATCATGTTAATAACTAATTTAATTTAACTTTCTTGATAATGTTGTTTTGTGATTGTCCCAATCACTTGTTGCTCGTAGTTTGGCCTTCAATTTCTAATATGTTTTGGCCTCAATTTCTGTAAATATAAATCTCTGACAATAATTGAAGTTTGTGCAACCAGAAATGATAAATGAGGTTTTATTTATTTGTTCACATGCATGCAGGTATAGAGGCAAGCTACCATCAAAAGGCTGCATTACCTCTTGTCGAACAATAGCTGAGGCCGATAGCATAACCACTGGCCTTGCAAGTGCCCCTTCCACGGTTACGTCATTGTTTTCCATCCTTGATCGCACCACCTTCATCAACCCAAAAGATCTGAATCGGTATGTGCCCGATAAAGTTAACGGGCATATTGAGTTCCATAATATACATTTTGCATATCGAACACGCCCTTATGTGGTAATTTTTAAAGGATTTTCATTGATTATCGATGCGAGTAAGTCGACTGCATTGGTGGGGCAAAGTGGTTCGGGTAGGGGAATACGGATTCTTGCAAACATTCTTATATTTGACATGAAAGGTGAATTCAGTATATACTTATAAACATGATACAAGCTAACTTGCATCATTTTATAATACGGATAATTTTTCCGCTCAATAATGATGTATATTAATAGTATTGATATGGTGTGTTGTAATGTGAATGCAAAAAGGCTGATGTAGTATCTGAACCATGCTTAGTATATTAATTCGTAGGCAGAATACTTCAAATATCTTATAATTTTATCTGAGCTATTTGTAATTAGTTCCACACTTTCACTAATAGCCATTATATAGAAGTACCATTATGAAATGTTCTTGGATATCACTTACTAAAAGTCCATCTTTTATCTGAGAATTTGATATTTTATGATGGAAATTATCATAATTTGAAATCGGATTATATTTGTTTTTTTGACTAATTTTAGCAAAAAATAGTTGTAAAACTCCTTCATTATTATATTTATACTCCCAGCAGATGCTTAGCTTGTACAGGTACATTTTTTTTCCATTTACAGTTAAATTGTTTCACAGTGATTTATTATCTCCTATATTTATAGACTTGTATTAGATTTGAAAGGAGCAGGTAATGTTATTGCTTATGCATGTGTTATTGTCTCCATTATCCATCACCCATCATGATTATGCTATTGCTCATGCAAACATTATTGCGAAATTCATATTAGTACCTGTTCCTACAAGGGAGATTAATTGCACATTTGTGCTTGTGTGTTTTCTTTCTTTCTAGGAAAGAGTTGGGCATTCTTTTGTGCTGGATTGAAGGTAGGGTAGTAAATTAAATTATCCAGCAGAACAAAAGTGTTTAATTTTTGAAAATTTCAAGTTTTTAACTAATAGAAAAATAAAACCATTTTTCTACAAAAATGTACAAAATAAGCCTGTTAATAGTTATGTTTGAACATTTATTTGGTGAAACTTCATTCAGCTACTTGGATGAATGATAAAATTAATTTGATGTAATAGATCTTTTGTCAATAAATACTTTAAAATTAATCTTTATATCATGATTAACTGTACATATAAATTCACGAACGTTAGAAGTTAAACAAAAAAGAAATTTATGCAATATTGTATTGATTTTGATAACTTGTGCCTTGTGTAGTTTATTACACTTCTTGAAGTGATTAAGGAACACCTCTTGTAACCTTAAGCACCCATTAGTCATTGCCAAATGTCAATTGTAGCATAAGTTGATAAGAATCTAGAAATGGCAAGTCCTAATAATGGAATTGCCTTTCACGTGCTTCACTTGATTTACTTGCTTATGAATGGGCTTCAATCTTTACATACCCGCTCTGCATCTCTTATTCTTTTATTTTGGGCCTGTGTAACTTTTAGCCCAATACTTGTATTATATATACAATGGCATGTGTTATGTACTGAACTAATTCATTCAGACGAAAGTAGTAAAACATTTTTTTTCAAACTTCTTATTTGGTATCAGAGCTTCCATTGCCAAACGGCAGAATTTTATTGAAAAAAAATTGATTTTTGCAAAGGCTCCCCTCAGAATATTATCATCATAGGGGAAGATACCCTTCTCAAGATCAATATAGTAATATTGGTCATCAGTTTTTCCTTTCACTGTGTCATCCTAGAGGCAGATCAGATTCAAGATCATCACTTCCACCTCTGGTTGCACATCTTTTCCCAGACAGATCCAACTTCTTGATCAAGAAATCAGGTTTTTCAAGTTCTTGACCCTCCATGGCCCTCGAAGAAGAGGATGTCACTTCAGCCAACACTGGCAACAGACCCAATGGTAGCCAAAAATCTGAAACAACCTTGATCAGACCTAAGAATCAAGCAATAAGCACCCCATTAGATGAAGATAATTACATCACATGGAAATATCAAGTTGAAATTGCATTAAGGGGGTATGATCTACAAGATTATGTTAAAGGGACCAAGGTGATTCCATCTGTCAATATTACAGATGATAAAGGGAACACCATCAGCAATCCAGAGTATACCCTATATCAGAAACAAGATAATTTGTTAACATCTTGGCTCTTATCTTCTGTGAGTCAGACTTTATTGTCTCAACTCGTCGGATGTTACACATCATATGAAATTTGGTCATCTATTGAAAGAATCTTCAATTCTCAGTCAGCAGCGAGAATCATGCACTATAGAAGAGAATTGCAGAATACAAGAAAAAGTGATATGAGCATGAGAGATTACCTTGCCAAGATCAAGAACCTGTGTGACAGATTAAGGGCAGTTGGTCATAATGTTTCAAACAGTGAACAAATTCTCATCATCACCAATGGGTTTGATCAAGAATATGAATCTCTAGTGACTTTTATTGCCACACAACCAACCCTACCTGATCTTGATTATGTGTACTCAGCCCTTCTTGCACATGAAGGTAGAGTAGAGCAAAGGAGGCTTATGCAAGAAGATTATTCAGCAAATTATATCTTAACCACAAAGAACAAAGGCCAGAAGAATAATCAGAACAACAACAATCCAAGAGGAGGTTACAGTCAAAGGGGCAGGGGTAGAGGAAGGTTTTCAAACAACAATAGAGTGAAGTGCCAAATTTGTGAGAAATTTGGTCACATGGCAAATAAATGTTACTTCAGATTCAAGGAGGATTACAATGCATCACATCAGACACAATCAAGCAAGCAACCAACAGTAAACATGGCACAAAGCAGTCATCAATCAAGAAGCAATTCAGATAACTCAACAGATGATGCATTGAAGACTGATGACATCAACACAGATGAGTGGTTCCCAGATTCAGGAGCTACGAATCATATTACCAACAACTTACAAAATCTCAATTTGGGGAACAAAAGCTACAATGGTAAGAATTTAGTTTCCATGGGTAATGGTGAAACTGCAAATATATCTCATATTGGGACTGGCACCATACAAGGTACAAGGCTACTTTACCTTAACAACTTATTAAGAGTGCCAAGTATCAAAAAAAAACTTAATAAGTGTCTCACAATTTGCTAAAGAAAATCGAGTATATTTTGAGTTTCACCCTAAATTTTGTTTAGTCAGAGATATGCTGAGTAAAGACATATTATTACAGGGTAAACTGGAACAGGGTCTATACAAGTTCAGCAATATGAGAACAAAGAATATCTGTTATAATACTGTCTGTTGTAACAATGCTAGTTTCAACCATGATAAGTGTGACAATGTATTGCATAGGTGGCATTGCAAATTAGGACACCCTAGCTATGATGTTGTAAAACAAGCATTGAATGAAAATAAAATTCCTTTTTCAAATTTGCACAATTCATCAACATGCACACACTGTCAAATTGGCAAAAGTCACAAGTTGCCTTTTCAATATTCTGAAACTGTGTATGAAAGCCCACTTGAGCTTGTGGCAGCTGATCTGTGGGGACCATCACCATACAACTCAACAAAAGGGGACAGGTACTATCTATCTCTTGTTGATGCACACACCAGGTATACATGGATATACTTTTTAAAGGCAAAATCAGATGCATGCAGTGCTATAAAACATTTCATCACTTGTGCAGAAAAGCAACATAATAGCAGTGTGAAAATTATACTAACAGATGGTGGGGGTGAATTCAAACTTCTGAAGGAGTTTCTTGGCACAAATGGGATTGTGCATAGGACCACATGCCCCCACACATCTGAACAAAATGGTTTGGTAGAGAGAAAACATAGGCACATTGTGGAGACAGGGTTAACACTCTTGTCTCAAGCAAATCTACCAATGAGATATTGGAGAGAGGCCTTTGCCACAGCAGTATATCTCATAAATAGAATGCCTACCAAGGTGCTAAACCATGTGTGTCCTTTTAAGAAACTGTTTGGGGTTAAACCAAATTATGATTTTTTGAAGACTTTTGGGTGCCTATGTTTTCCCTGTCTCAGACCATACAATAGACATAAACTAAGCCTGAGATCTAGTCAATGCACCTTTTTAGGATATGCACACAATCAAAAAGGGTACATATGTCTAGATAATCAAGGCAGAACATATATTTCAAGGCATGTTGTTTTCAATGAAAATGTTTTTCCTTTTGCAGAAAGGGAAAATCACATGCAAGGAAATGATGCAAACAAAGCTAGCACTGGTCACATATCAGACTTGTCAGAATGGATAAATGCAGAAATTCAAATAAACAGTGAAGCAGCAAGGAATGAGCATAAAGATTGTTCAGAACAGATAACAACAAGCAGTACTCAACATGATGATCAACATGAATCAAATACACAACAAGATCTCATCAACAGAGAATTATCAAGTGAAACCTCTAATGAAAATACTATAATCCATTCTGAACCACAATCAACTATCATCCAGCATCCCATGATCACTAGGTCAAAGAGTGGCATTTTTAAACCCAAGATATTAAACACTCAACTCAATGAGGTGGAACCAACTTCTTATGAGCAGGCAGTAAAAAACAAAAAGTGGAGAAAGGCTATGGATGAAGAGTATAATACACTTGTTAAAAATAAAACACGGACACTTACTGACCTACCAAGGCACAAGAATGTAGTAGGAAGTAAATGGACATACAAAATCTAGAGAAATGCTGATGGTAATGTCACTAAATACAAGGCCAGGCTTGTGGCAAAGGGTTACACCCAACAATTTGGATTTGACTTCAGTGAAACCTTTTCTCCAGTCATTAAGCCAGCCACTGTCAGGATAATGTTAACCATTGCTTTGCATAAAAACTGGAGAATAAGGCAATTAGATGTGCACAATACATTTTTAAATGGAGAACTAATGGAGGAAGTGTATATGCAGCAGCCAAAAGGTTACAATTCTGAAGAAAATATCAATCAAGTATGCAAATTACATAAAGCAATTTATGGTTTAAAGCAAGCTTCAAGGGCTTGGTATGACAAACTGAAAAGCATTTTAGCTAAACTGGGATTCACTGCAACCAAGTCAGACAGCTCTTTGTATACAAGAAAAGTAAGTAAAGAAAGCATTTACATTCTAGTCTATGTTGACGATATACTAATTACAGGAGACAATCAGCATGAAATTGAGCTTGTCATAAAACATCTGAATAAGGAATTTGCAATAAAGGACATGGGTGAAGCAAACTACTTTCTTGGCATACATATTCAAAGAAATGCAGACTCAAGCATCATATTATCGCAAAAGCAATATATATCAGACATACTTGTCAGGTCTAGCATGGATAAAGCCAAGCCACTACCTACCCCGATGACAAGTAGCATAAAGTTATCTAAAGAAAGGGGTGAAGCCATAGAGAACATCAAACAGTACAGGAGCACTGTTGGGGCACTACAATATGCTACTATCACCAGACCAGATATTTGTTTTAGTGTGAATAAAGTTTGTCAATACATGCAAGCTCCTACAAGTGAACACTGGTCTGCCGTGAAACGCATACTTCGATACTTAAGAGGAACAATTAATCATGGATTAAAGCTCACATCAAGTAAAAGCTTAAATTTACAAGCTTACAGCGATTCTGACTGGGCAAACGATCTGGATGACAGAAGATCCATCACTGGATATTGTGTTTATCTTGGAACAAATCCCGTCTCATGGTGCACGAGAAAACAAGCTACCATCTCCAGATCGAGTACCGAAGCCGAGTACAGGGCAATAGCTAGCACCACGGCGGAAATTGTTTGGACCGAAAATCTTCTT
Organism: Allium cepa; assembly: GCA_030765085.1. Taxonomy (NCBI): domain Eukaryota; kingdom Viridiplantae; phylum Streptophyta; class Magnoliopsida; order Asparagales; family Amaryllidaceae; genus Allium; species Allium cepa. The sequence goes on from CM060928.1 coordinate 276,963,262, forward strand.
CAGGAATTAGGGATCAAGCTAAATCGAAAGCCAACAATCTGGGTTGATGACGCAGCGGATAATTCGAAATAAACTTCAATCGATGAATGTAGCAATCGGTGAGTTGAAAATACCAAAACGCCCAAGTTCGTTGATCCAAAGATACCGAACTCTAGCTATCTCAAACACGTTGATAGCGCACTATTCCGTGTTTAAAGATCTACGATTCTTCGCACGTTGATCTAGCGCACTAGATTCCGTGAATCGGCTTCTGCAATCGTTGAATCGAGCGCACTCGATTATCCGAAAAAGGAGATAGGAGATCACACTCAACTACCAATTGTATGAAAGCACAAAGCTAACAAAAGGAAATTTTATTCAATATTCAACAACTCAAAAATTTACAACACACCCGCTATTTATAGGCATTACAACTCAACACAACCTACAACACTCAACTCCTAGGTCGGCACCGACTCACCATGTACGACTCATCTCGGCCGACTCACCATAAGTCGTTACCGACTCAACACACGCAACTCCAACCCCTTACAACGGAATACAAAGTAAACGACTCAACATGACCGACTTAACAGTAAGACCTACATATAACAACTCACCCGGTTCAATACATTACCGACTCAACGTATAACGACTCAAGGATTTGCGCCTTAGCACCCAACACAAACCATAGGTCGGTAACGACCTAACATACAACAGTACACGACTCAAAAATATACTGCTTATCTCCTTGCCGACTCATCTTAGGTCGTAGCCTGTTAGCTCGGTCCCGACTCATGCCTTCCTCATTAACTCGCACCTTTCCCACACATGCTCCCTTAGGTCGGTCTCGACTCAAGGCCGCCTCAAGTTCCTGCTCAGTGACTCGTGCCGTTTCTTCCCATGTCTTGTTGAGTCGTGGACGCTTTATACTGAGTCGTAGACGACTCAAACCAAGTCGGAGACGACTCAACACCGAAGTCCATTTTACTCTACTTTTGTTATCCCGGAAACGACTTAGGGCCTCCTCCTTTGCTCGTAACCTATGTCCCTTAAGTCGGTAACGACTTAAAATCTCCGAGTTACCCAACTCCACAGCTTCCCCCACACGACCTAGAAGCATGTTAACTCGTGACCGACTTATCTCTTGGGAAATTGTAGATCGTGCTGCATCATCCTCCCCTGGTTGAGAAAAATTCGACCTCGAATTTGCAACTTCTTTCCCAACAATCTCATCTCCATGATACGGAATTAAATGTTTGACGTTAAAGACATCAGAAGTATAAACATCATCTGGTAACTTTAATCGATAAGCATTCTCATTGATTTTTTTCAAAACTTCAACTGGACCCATTTTTCGTGCTTTCAACTTGTTATAAGCACCCACCGGAAAACGATCCTTTGTCAATACGGCATAAACCAAATCACCTTTCTTAAATTCAACATTTCGACGTTTCAAATCTGCAAACTTCTTATATTTCTCATTCGATTTCTCCAATCGTTCCTGAACGATTTTATGACATTCATTCAGCTCTTCAACAAAATCAACAGCTCGTTTAACTGTTCCCTTTGACTGTGGTACTACTGCTAAATCCAACGGTCCCCTGGGTAAATTTGAATAAACAATCTGAAACGGACTGAATCCTGTGCTACGATTTACTGCATGATTATGAGCAAATTCTGCCTGGCATAGCTTCATATCCCAACTTCTCAAATTATCCTGTACAAGACAACGCAACAAATTTCCCAATGACCTGTTAACAACTTCCGTCTGCCCATCAGTTTGCGGATGATAAGCACTGCTGAAATTCAACTTCGTTCCCACCATTTTCCACAAACTCAGCCAAAAGTGACTCAGAAAACGAGTATCTCGATCAGAAACAATAGATTCTGGCAATCCATGAAGTCGATAAATCTCCTTGAAAAATAACTGCGCTACTCGAACTGCATCTGCTGTCTTCTTGCAAGCAACAAAATGTGCCATTTTTGAAAACCTGTCCACCACAACAAATATCGAATCATTTCCCCTTTGAGTTCTCGGCAAACCCAAAACGAAATCCATGCTAATATCAACCCATGGCTTGGATGGTACTGGTAATGGCATATACAACCCCGCATTCGTTGCTGTTCCTTTTGAAACTTGGCAAATATGACATCGCTCCACAAATCTCTCAACTTCTTTTCTCATCGATGGCCAAAAGTAAGATTGTGAAATCAACTGCAAAGTACGATCACGGCCCACATGTCCTTCCTCGTGCAATTCCTTCACAATTTTCATCCTCAGACTACAATCCGGAATACATAATCGATTTCCTTTAAACAGAAAACCATCAACCAACATGAATTCATCGGTACTCCCATCCTTCACTTTTTCAACATATTTCACAAAGTAAGGATCTTCTTCAAGCATCTCTGGCAACATTTCAAACCCCGTCACTTCAACCTTCATTGTCGTTAGTAAATGACTCCTCCTACTCAAAGCATCAGCTACCCGATTTGTCACCCCTGATTTGTGCTTAACGACAAAAGTAAACTGTTGTAAATAAGAAATCCATGATGCATGTCTCGCTGAAATTTTATCCTGTCCCTGTAAATGTTTCAAAGCTTCATGATCTGTGTAAAGAACAAATTCCTTCTGAAACAAATAATGCCTCCAATGCTTGATAGCCTGAACAACAGCATAAAATTCATCGTCATATGTACTGTATCTCATCTTCGCCCCTGACAATTTCTCACTGAAATATGCAACTGGCTTCCCATTCTGACTCAGAACTCCTCCAATTCCAACCTTCGAAGCATCAGTATGCAATTCAAATAACAACTGAAAATTAGGTAAAACAAGAATTGGTGCAGACGTCAGCAATTCCTTGATTCTCTCAAAGGCAACCCCCGCTTCCTCTGACCACACAAATTGTTTACCCTTCATGCAATCAGTCACTGGAGCCATCACGCTACTGAAGTGTGGAATGAATCTTCGGTAGAATGACGCTAGCCCATGAAAACTTCTCACTTCTGTAATTGTCTTTGGCTGTGGCCAATTCCTGACTGCTTCAACTTTGCTATGGTCAACTTGGATACCTTCTCCTGAAACAACATAACCCAGGAATAAAACAGTAGGTGTCATAAACACACATTTCTTTGTAGCAGCATAAAATTGTTCTTCACGAAGAATAAGCAATACTTCCCTCAGGTGAAAAACATGCTCCTCCGTACTCCTGCTATAAATCAGAATATCATCGAAGTACACCACGACGAACTTTCCAATGAATGGTCGAAAGATTTGATTCATCACCCGCATGAATGTACTAGGTGCATTAGACAAACCAAATGGCATAACCAACCATTCGTACAACCCCTCTCTAGTTTTGAAAGCTGTCTTCCATTCGTCTCCAGGTCTGATTCGGATTTGATGATAACCACTTTTCAAATCAATCTTTGAAAATATAGTTGCCCCACTCAACTGATCTAACAAATCATCCAACCTCGGCATAGGAAATCTGTAACGAACAGTGATCTTATTCAAAGCTCTACTATCAGTGCACATCCTCCAAGTTCCGTCCTTCTTTGGTACTAACAATGCAGGCACAGCACACGGACTCAAACTTTCCTGGATACGACCCTGCTCTAGTAACTCTTCCACCTGCCTTCGTAACTCCTCATGTTCTTTCGGACTCATTCTGTAATGTGGTCGGTGTGGTAACACTGCTCCTGGAACAAGATCAATCTGATGTTGAATGTCTCTAAGTGGTGGTAACTCCTTTGGTAACTCATCTGGAAAGACATCTTCAAACTCTTTCAAAACAGGCTTTACTTCTTCTGGAATCTCAACTTCGTCACTACTCTCTCTCCCAATCAACAAAAACACTTCCGGTTCTTCCTCAACTTCCTTGACAAACTCTTTCAAAGTCAACAGAGTTTTCAATTCTTCAATCTCCTCTAGCTTGTTCTCCTTCTGCTGTTGTTTCTTAGGAACCAAAGTAATTTTAGTACCCTCGAACATGAAACTGTAACTGTTGGCACGACCGTCATGCTGAACTGCTCTATCAAACTGCCATGGTCTGCCCAACAATAAGTGACAAACATCCATATCTACGACATCACACCATATTTCATCCTTATACTTCTTCCCAATCGAAAAATTCACACAAGCTCTTCGACATACTTTCACTTCACCTCCCTTCCTTAACCATGCTAGCTTGTACGGTTTCGGATGTTTCTCGGTCTTCAAGTTCAACTTTCTAACTGCCTCTGAAGAAATAATATTATCACAACTTCCCGCATCAATAACGAACTTGCAGACTTTCCCCAGAATAGTGCATGTCGACTGGAAAATATTGCTTCTCAACCAACTACATTCCTCTTCTTGTTTTGGTGTCAAACAGCTTCTCCTCAACATAAGATTACAACCTTCATCACCCGACACTTCTTCTTCCTCCTCAACATAAGGTACATTTGAATACTCTGCCTCCCCACCATCATCTGCCTCAACCTCTGCAACCATGGTTCTCTTCTTTGGCTTCGGACACTCATTGCTTTTATGCCCCAACTCCTGACAATTATAACATTTGAAAACAGTACTAGCCTTCGCCTTCTCAACCTCCTTCACCACTGGCTTCGTAATAGATTTAGGAACATTAGAACTACCACTGGCCCCCTTCACCGGATTATTAGAATTAGTAAACACACCTCCTCCACGCCTTCCTTGTTTCTCCCAAGCCAACGCTCTTTGATGTGCTTCTGCAACGGATCTAGGATCGAACATATTAACCATATCCTGGATCTGCATTCTCAGTCCCCCAATGAATCTAGCAGTCAGCTGTTCTTCTGTCTCCATGATATCATTCCTGGCAATGAGTTGGTAGAATTCATCAGCATAATCACTAACAGACTTTGTCCCCTGCCTCAGATTCTGCAACCTTTGGTACATAAGTGACTGGTAGTTGTAAGGTAAGAAAGTAGATCTCATCAACTTTTTCATCTTCTCCCAAGATTCTATCTTTGACTTCCCCATTCGTTCTCGAGTAAGTTTAGTTTGCTGCCACCATGCCAATGCTCTTCCCCTCAGCCTTGTAGCAACTAACTTCACCCTTCTATTCTCCGGCACCTCCTTGAAATCAAAGATCTCCTCCACATTAGACAACCAATCAAGAAACTCCTCAGCAACCATCCCGCCTTTAAACTCCGGAATCTCCATCTTCATACCCGATTCCCATCGTCTATCATCTTCAACATCTCGATAAGAATTTCGAATTTGGTCTCGATCTCTATAAGGAATACTTGCTCTATCACCCTCTTCAACAAAATCAAAGGTACGCCTACATCGATCTCGACTAACATCATCCCTTCTCTCATGCATGCTTCTTTGACTATGTCTCTCTTCATCTCTATATGCTTCATGGTCAAATTCTCGATGACTTCTTCTTTCTTCATGTGCATAGTCATGATGATCTCTTCGTGATGAAATTGATGTTTCTCTTCTATCTCTACAAGAATGTGGTGATACCCTCCTCGCTTCCGTAACCAATGGCGAAACTCGGATTCCTCCATGGTTCGAGTTTGGTGATCTCCTCCTTTGATTCAAATCAGTCATCAATCTCTCCAATTTACCAATGCCTTCATCAAACTTTTCATTAATACGTTGTTCCATAAGCTCGGCTTCTTCTCTACGATACAAAGCTTCAACGTTTTGATGTCGGTTAGCTCTCCTTGGTGGCATGGTTGTAAACTTCACAAGACTTCAAAAATTCAACACAAGACTTCAATCAACAAGTCACGGTTCAACAATGTCTCGGCTCCAACTGGTCTCGGCCTTGACACTTCACGGTTCAACTTAGGTCGATTTCAACAATGCACAACTCAATCACTTGGCACGGCTCAAACTAGCTCGCACCAATCTATCTCGGTTCACTTGCTTAGCTCGGCCTACAACTCCAAAACCCCTTCAAAATTTGGCGCGCAAAACTCCAATTCAAAATCCAAACAAAGTCCAACTCCTCGATCCAAAATGAAATGGATCAAACACCCCAAACTTGTTGCAACTTCAATATGAACACAATGAACAACTCCAAACTTCAAAAACTTCAAAAACTTCAAAAACTTGGCTCCAAGAATCAAACTTAGCTATGATTGGCTAAGAATGGCTCCGATACCAATAATGACGCAGCGGATAATTCGAAATAAACTTCAATCGATGAATGTAGCAATCGGTGAGTTGAAAATACCAAAACGCCCAAGTTCGTTGATCCAAAGATACCGAACTCTAGCTATCTCAAACACGTTGATAGCGCACTATTCCGTGTTTAAAGATCTACGATTCTTCGCACGTTGATCTAGCGCACTAGATTCCGTGAATCGGCTTCTGCAATCGTTGAATCGAGCGCACTCGATTATCCGAAAAAGGAGATAGGAGATCACACTCAACTACCAATTGTATGAAAGCACAAAGCTAACAAAAGGAAATTTTATTCAATATTCAACAACTCAAAAATTTACAACACACCCGCTATTTATAGGCATTACAACTCAACACAACCTACAACACTCAACTCCTAGGTCGGCACCGACTCACCATGTACGACTCATCTCGGCCGACTCACCATAAGTCGTTACCGACTCAACACACGCAACTCCAACCCCTTACAACGGAATACAAAGTAAACGACTCAACATGACCGACTTAACAGTAAGACCTACATATAACAACTCACCCGGTTCAATACATTACCGACTCAACGTATAACGACTCAAGGATTTGCGCCTTAGCACCCAACACAAACCATAGGTCGGTAACGACCTAACATACAACAGTACACGACTCAAAAATATACTGCTTATCTCCTTGCCGACTCATCTTAGGTCGTAGCCTGTTAGCTCGGTCCCGACTCATGCCTTCCTCATTAACTCGCACCTTTCCCACACATGCTCCCTTAGGTCGGTCTCGACTCAAGGCCGCCTCAAGTTCCTGCTCAGTGACTCGTGCCGTTTCTTCCCATGTCTTGTTGAGTCGTGGACGCTTTATACTGAGTCGTAGACGACTCAAACCAAGTCGGAGACGACTCAACACCGAAGTCCATTTTACTCTACTTTTGTTATCCCGGAAACGACTTAGGGCCTCCTCCTTTGCTCGTAACCTATGTCCCTTAAGTCGGTAACGACTTAAAATCTCCGAGTTACCCAACTCCACAGCTTCCCCCACACGACCTAGAAGCATGTTAACTCGTGACCGACTTATCTCTTGGGAAATTGTAGATCGTGCTGCATCAGTTGACAACATGAGTGTTATCTCCCTTTCGATGAATCCCATCCAACACTCGAGGACGAAGCACTTCGAAGTGGATCTTCATTTCGTTCGCGAACGAACGGGGAGCGGAAAACTCCAGATCCAACACATCCCCGCCTATTACCAACGCGCTGATGTTTTAACCAAAGCCATCTCAAGAAAGAACTTTGATCGGTTTAGGGAAGAACTCAGAGTTTTCTCCGCCGCCATGGAAGACGAAGGGAAACTGAAACCCTAGATTAATTTGAGGGGGCGTAATAATGGAATTGCCTTTCACGTGCTTCACTTGATTTACTTGCTTATGAATGGGCTTCAATCTTTACATACCCGCTCTGCATCTCTTATTCTTTTATTTTGGGCCTGTGTAACTTTTAGCCCAATACTTGTATTATATATACAATGGCATGTGTTATGTACTGAACTAATTCATTCAGACGAAAGTAATAAAACATTTTTTTTCAAACTTCTTATTAGTCCGCTTGATAATTGATCCATCTATCACTTGATTTGTTAAAAATAGACAATTGCAATGCTTAATCAGTTGATGGGCTCTACAATATTTAGTCAAACCTTTATTTACAAAACTGGACCTACCTTTTGTACAAATATTAAACGACATATTAATTTTTGTTAAATAATACTAAATGAACTAGCAATTTAATTGCAACTTTAGTGCATTGTTACTTAGTATGCACACTATTTATTGAGCTTTACTATTCTGTGATTTGAAACATTAGATGTAATATTGTCAAACCTATAGTATACCCTGTCAAATGGTCATTTTTTGCTTTACTCAAGTTCTTTGGAGTAGCATGATTCAATTTTATCATTTTCAGCCATAAATCTTCACTGGATTGAAAAAAATAGCAATAGCAGTATATTGCATTATTTCTTTATTTCATTTTACAGTTTTATGATTTTTTCCTTATGCATTATCATGTTCTCAGGTATACGTTGTTTTGGCTAGCGATCTCTGATCTCAGGTAAATGCCATGAAGAATAGTAAGGTTATAGACCAGATATGCGACAAAAAATGAAGATGTTAGAAGAACTGATGGCATAAAAGATTTTAATCTAGCCGAGCCTAAAAATGCCAAGGAATCCTTGAAAAGTTTAGAGAAACATCAATACCAGCATGTTTGTTGCCGATTCATTTGCCAGTAATCCCATCTAAACTTGTACTGATTTTCTTGTTTTGGCTTTTAGCATATGTTTTTTATACTGAATATATCACAATTCGGCTGACAGATTTTCCTTTTACTACTGCACAGACCCTTTCTTCAACTCATAATAAATTTCTTTTACCATTTTTTTCTTTTGCTGAATTTGGAATATTATGCTTGTCTTCTTGGTAATCATTACCATAGAGTATTACACAATTTAGTTTTTTAGCCCACTGTCATACCTGATACTTGCTCTCATACAATCATATTTAACCTTTATTCTTTCCATACTTTCTTCTACAGCCATCAATGACCATGTTTCCAAATCTTTTGCATTACCTTAATCATGCCCCCCAACTCATGGCAAAAGGAAATATTCCTTTTTTCCTTTTACTTTTCCTTTCATCAACTTCATATTTTTAAATACTTTTAATCCCTTATCAAAGAAGCCTAATATTTCAATAAATATAAAAATTAACTATAATCTAAAGCTTAAACCATTTCTATAATAAAGCATTATAATATTTCAAGAGGAAATACTAAATTTTTGAGTGAATTTGGTGTCAGTCTGCATTAAAGTATACTAACAATTTTAACTGTAACTATTGAAGGTAGAAATTGAGTCATTGCAGCTGTAAACAATAAAAATCTATTGTGCTAGTAAATGCTAATAATTTGTGCTAAATGTAACTATTGAAAGATAAGTTAATTATATAAAATTATGAAAATCAATATGTTTATATATTTGGGTGCTAACCGTAACTTTTTCTTAAATGATATATTAGTTTACTAATCGGCTAAAATTTGTCAGTCATGCAACTATGTTGATAAATAGCCTATAGCGAGCCTATTTTCTTCTTATTGATAAATTCTTACCCTGCAATTATAGGTCTTTTATTTTGGTTTCAAGATTGAATGATTATTTGTTGTATGATGCAGGTTCATTTTTTTCTTAAGAGGAGGGTCGGTAATTTGTTAGATGTTGAGTTTACAGGCTTAACTCGTGGGTGCTTGGCCTTCAAGTACTAGCTTTGTTGCCATTGCCTTCTCAACAAAAGTTCTTTGGGTTGCATGAACATCCTCATTTGATCATTGAAGTCCTGTTAATGATGAAGCAACTTCAGGATGGTGCTTTGGTTATACTATGTTTGAACTTTTACAAAGTATTCAAGTTGATCCTATTTCAAGGTTCAAATGGAACTATACTACATGACCCTTGCAATAGTCCGTTCGATTGCAACACAGTAGATTGATATAAGGTAATTTTCCATCAGTTCCAACTGCCTTTATTTAAGAACATATAAATACATTAAAGTTGTCAGTTTGCAACTGTGCAAGCTCAGGTTACGATTGAGAATTCAAACCGAGCTTAGTTTGCAACCGAGCATGCTTTTGAGTATGCAAAATGAGAATAAAACCGAACATGCAAAAGATTCTGATTTTTTTACAAGTCTCCATCACTTCTGATCATAGAACAACCCTCATTTATGATAAAAGTACTCTCGGTTTCAACTGTTCTAACTAATGCATTATATACTTGGTTATATTCTGAATGGTTAAAATGTATTTTTATAAGGCAATGTTATACATATTAGCACCCATCATTTGGAGGAGGAGGTTATAGGAGAAAAATCATTTGATCGGGCTGAAAATTTAAGTAGTTGTTCGACTAATTCTTTTAGCGACTTAATTTTAAATCCAACGAGGCACAAGTTAGGCTTTGCTAACTAGATAATGCATTTGTGAAGTTCTAGGTTTTGTTTTGGAAAAATGACAAATCCACACATATTGTAATAATAATAGCAGCAGTAATAGGAGCAGTAATAATATCCTTATAAACTTAACCAAAGCTTAAAATTATACATATTAATTAATATAAATTACATATGAATTAATATATAAAAATAATATAATAAATGTTTATAATACGCATATGAACAAATACAAATTATTATATATATAATAAGTATGATATAAACGATACATATATATTATATCATATATCTATACATATACACGCAAATCACATAAATTATATATGTAAATTACATGCGCGCGCGCACACATATATATACATATATTAAATAAGTATATGAAAAATAACTAAGTTTATGTATGAAAATATATACTATTATAAATTAGGTTACATAGAGTATACCTTTGTAAATTGTACACGTATATATTATGTAAATTATATATATGAATAAATATAAATTACATATTCATACGTAAATAATATATATTATACATTTAAATCACACATATATATTGTAAATAGTGTGCATGTGTGTATTGTAAATAGTAATAGTTGTAGGAGTAGGCGTAATAATAATATCTTGATGAACTTAACCAAAGCTTGAAAACGTGTTATAGAATTGTGTATTAATTAATATAAATTAATATAAATTACACATGAATTAATATATAACAAATAACATAATAAATGTATATAATAAGTATATGAATTAATACAAATTATATATATAATAAATAAATATTATATAAATGAAGCATATATCTCTACATATACATGCTAATCATATAAATTATATATGTAAATAGCACATACATACATGCATATATATAACATCTTATATATAAATAGTAACGGTAATATGAGTAACTAGAGATATTGGTTATAATAATAATGTCTTAATAAACGTTAAATATATGAAATAAATGTACCATAGAAATATATGTATGAAAACAATACATAATCATATATGAATTATTATATTACACACACACACATATATATATATATTAACAATAATATCACTTTTCATTTGTTCCAGACTGCGTTTCATGTTGTTGCTGCTCGCATCAACTATGTTCTAGACTATATTTATTGTATTTTCGATTTATTTTCTTAATTTTCGAACTTTTACTTTACAAGTATATTGGTAAAGTGCCGCAACAAGTTATGGATGCGAGGTTATTTTTGCTGTCAGAACTACCTTTTGGTTTTTGTGTATTACTACTCTTGGTTACTAGCTGCCACTAGTTCTACATTGTTTATGAAATATTATGGACATATTTTATATGTTTTGATGTAAGAATACTCCATATTTTGATTATATAACATTACACGTTGATTGTATGATGTGCGATTAATATAATATGTTGATTATGAAATGTGCGTGTTGATTTAACTGTGTTGGTATATAAATTATGACCGATATGTGTAGAAAAGTACAAACAAAAGGGAAAACGCAGAAATAGTAAACGATAGGACTTGTAAAATGCCGTGTAAACTTTCAACAGCGTTTAAAGTTGTGTAAACTTTTGACAGCGTCTAAAAAACGCTGTGTAAACTTTCAATAGCGTTTAAAAACTCCGTAGTACACTTTCAACAGTGTTTTACGACCGTCACAAAAGGTACTTAACAATGGAAAAACACAGTTAATGGAACACTCATACAAATATATAAAACGCTATGAATACATATCAAGTAAAAGATAATTGCTGTGAAATATATTTGATAGAAGAATTTGAATGCTAAGAAAAGTTTTTAAGCTCATCAAAATAAACGCTATAAAATGTATTAATAACATCCACTAAATGCTATTAAAAATGGACTTTTATAGCGTTTACTCTACTGCTATTTTATGTTACTGACCTATGATGCCATGTTGTTATACAACGTAGTCAAAAACGCTGTTAAAGCCTATTATAGCGTTTTCTAACGCTATTAAATGTCCATTTTGTTGTAGAGTTGGTAAGTCCGAAAGGATGGCAAACCATTCATACGAACCATAACTTTTTTGAAACGCCATCAATGGTATATTTTTGTCTGCCACTCTCATCGATGGAAACCCATTACTAAGTTTAAATGTAGGAATGCCTTGGCTGCATTCAATTGATCGAACAAATCATTCATTTAAGGCAAAGGGAACTAATTCATCATTGTCTTCTCATTTAAATTTCTATAATTGATACTTAATCTCAACAACCCATGTGGTTTCTTCACGAACATCGCTATAGCTCCCAGAGGTAATCTACTTGGTCTAATAAAATTGTTCCCTTCTAAATCCATTAGATGCACTTTTAACTCCTTTATTTTAGTAGGTGTTAGTTCGTTAGGTGGTATACTTATGGGTTTAAATCCACGTACGAAATCTATTTGAAACTCTATAACATGTTTCAATGATAGTCCTATAAAAGGCTAAAAAATATAAAGATACCCTCTTACTATGAAAACCTGATTAATTTCATCCTCCATGCCTTCCAATTCTCCCAACAATGCATACACATTGAAACTCGATTCTTCCAATGAGTATATAATTTGATCATGGCAGTTAAGGTGTCTTAAGAATATTAATCTATCTCGATAAAATATCCTAGCATCATATTGCTTAACCCATCCATACCTAAAATTATCCCAAAACCTATAAAATCAAACACATGCAAATTGTAGGCACACATATGACGTAACAAATCAAACTCTACATGTCCATGCCTCATTCCAAGAGTAGCATAACCACGTATCAGATTAACAATCCTTAGGGAAGTAATAAGGTATATCGGTTCTAAATCCAACTTACCTACCAACATTTAGGGACAAAAGAATGCGATCAACAACTTCAAAAAGTACTTTAATAGGTATGCCATGTATCAAAAGCATATCTTCCATCATAGTTTTTCCTTTTTCTTTAGTAGTGGGTCTAGAACTTATTGCTTCCAAAGCAAAAAAATTCCTCTTTCAACTTTGACCAGTTCAAGACGGTCCTCTTGAAATGTCCCATTTTATCGCGATTGAAGAAATTTTCTCCCTTCTTATCAATAACTTTCTTGTTATCTATGGAGCGACACTAATTTGCAAATTCCCCTTTTCCACATTTATAACAAACTACTTTGGACTTTCCCTTCTTAGAAGCTCCACTCTTTCGAGTTCCCTTCTTGCCAAAAAATTCTTCTTCTTGCCTTGGATACTTGTAATCATTGTAGGCTTATTATTCTCAACAAATGAAATAAAATCCTTATTCCTCAAGTCATGTCTACTAGACATTAAAAGGATCTCTACGATATGGCATAGTTATCCTTGCAATCTCTGGCTTCAGTCCATAAATGAACATTTCATTTTCTTAAGCAGAGTGTTAACCATGGCTTGCCAGTGCCTGGTAACTCATTGAACATCGTAACGCACTCCAAAACAGTCATTTTACCTTGCTCCAACTTCGAAAACTTTCTAAGCTAAGTGAATTTAGCCGCTTCAGACAAAAATTTGTCCACACACCTCTCTTTAAAGTTAGCCCAGGTAAGATACTCCTTCAAAACTCGTATGGTAACACTATTCCGCCAATACAAAGAAGCTTATTGCAATTGCCTTGAAGCCAGTTCCCTCTTCTGATCATCATTCAACCCCATATCTGCAACGATCCTCCCACAGCGAGGAGGCCAATCCTCTACCTCAATAACAGTCTTCATCCGCAAGAATAATTTTCCTCCTAAGCTAGCATAATCCTACTACGTGGTATATTTGTTACAAGCAGCCACTTCTAGTGTAGCAACTTTCGCATTACCAACGTTGCCTCATTCAATCCAGTCATTGTTTCGACTTGCATGTTATTTAACGAAAAACTAGTATATTGTCCCTATATCGACAAATGCGGCTCCACGACCCACATTAGCATTTGCATTTGCATTATAGCTGGTGGTTCAGTTAGCATTCCTGGTATTAGGACAAGCATTTCCATTGGTCATGGTGCTTCTGCTTCCCAAGTTTATTCTTCCCCTTTGAGTATCCATTTCTCATGGTCTACACACGAGTCTTCACATGATATAGAAGAATGGTCAAATATGTAAGGGAAGTATAGATAAACATACATGAAAAATAAGCTATGTTATAGGATCGAGTAATATGGATAAACTACTTGTGCGGAATAAGTAAGTGAATAGTAAAAGCGGTAAAGTAAATGACATCAGATATTTTTATACTAGTTCGAACTCTCATTCTACGTCCAGTCCCAAACTCCTTCTGGAATTTCACTAATACAATAACCCTCACTAAACCCGAAGGAACAAGCCTATACAATCCTTGAGCAGCCGAACAAGGACCTAAGCAACGGAACAGGAGTTTGCCTCAACAGCCGAAGAGGACTTCACATACCTGAGCAGCAGAACATGACTTCTTTACAAATAACAAAAGTATCTAACTGTAGTGTGTTCTTGAATAACACTGATAAGTCAATTAAGTACAATCTTCCTATAATCTTCTCCTTTGTGATATATAGTATGATGTGCTTTGAGAATTGTGGAAGATAAAGTGATCAATGATCAAAGTATGAAAGCAATTTGAATGCAATTTGAAAACTGGAGAATAGATTAAAATTGAAGAATATTAAAATTAATTTCGGTTAATTGTTTGTTGAATTCTGTAATCTATTTATAGTGTATAAAGAGTTGCAACCATATATGAAAAGTTATATTGAAAAGAACAGGCGCAACCGTTGATTTTGAAAACGTTTCTCTTCGATGAAGAGAAGCATTTGTTCATGAAAAAGCTATTGAGAAATATTCAGAAGTCTGAATAAAATAATTCAGACTTCTAAATTAAGTTGAAATGCAAAAAACAAAGATATAGGCTTTCTTGGCCTAATTCAGTCGTCTGAATAATTTCATTCAGACATCTGAATATTGTGGAACAATAATTTTGTTTCAGCATTTAGACGTCTGAATGGCATTATTAAAACGTTTGAATTTAGCCTGTAACAAAAAATTACCATAGCTCAAATGGTTATAGCACTTGCTTTCTGAACCAGTGACCAGAGTTTGAGTCTTTCTCTATGCAATTTTTGAAAACTTGATTTTTTTTTCATTTAAAGTATGAATGTATATGTGTGTATACCATTTGGAGAAGATTTTAACATTTATAAACTCTAGACACGACACTATATGACTAATAATACTTTGTTTGTCACCTTCGTCTTGTCTCTATCGGGTATATCTCTTCTTGTATCTTCATATACATACTTTCATCCTTTTTTGTACTATGTATCTTCATTTTAAATGTATTTATTTTCTTTTTGATGCTTATGTACCTGCAAATTATCTTAGAGATTCCTTGGCATAATTGTATAGTTGTTGTCATTAAAATCCAATAATTGAGGTTCTAACATTCTCCCCCCTTTTTGATGATGACAACTATACAATTTTAGGAAATATTCATTATATATATATATATATTAATATGTTTAAAGCTCCACCTAAGTATAACATCTCCCCCTAAGTATAATATCTCCCTCTACCAATATGCATATGAATTTCTCCTTCATTGTCATTATCAAAAAGAATAAGGGAATATAATAATTATAGTGGGATAAACTCAATATTAATTATGGAGAAAAAATAAAATAGATTTTACCATATTTGTTGAAGTCCATATTTCATTGTAAGCATGTAATTCTATTAAACGTATGGAACATTCTTTAAAAATTCCAAAATCTATCATTTTCCTTTTGTTACTCCGAGTACCTGCAATAAATAATAATCATTTTCGGTACCCACTTATTATGTTAGGATCTGGGGGTTAGGTCTTGGGAAGCCATACCCATTTGGGTGTGGTTGAACCTTTATAAATATAATTTTCATTATTAACTACTATATCAAAGTAATCATTAATGTATTTTTCTCTATTTTTCCAATTAACAGGAACCGAAATACTTAGATAATTTTTATTCATATTTCCAGTTAATAATTTTGTACTTCTAGAGAAATTATTAACATTATAGTTCGTCGCAGTATTTGAATTTTTATAAAAACTAGATTTAGGCTTTAATCGAAATTTAGTACCAGCATTAACATTTTTACCATACATGAAAGCGTGTCTAGTGCTATTTCTATGATTAGTTTTATTATATCCTAAACACTTTTATCATGTAAAGGTCTAGAACTTAATAAAATCATGTTTAAATCATTTTGACCTTTATTAAATTTTGTGACTTTAGTGTTAAGTTTATAAAAACTAGCTTTAAAGTCACAATTATTATTTTCAAAAGAAATATTACTGTTTTTCAAAATATCAATTTTCTTATTTAATTCGAAATTCTCCTTTTTTTTAATGTACAGTTCTCATTTTTCAGAAGAAAATTTTGAGATTCTGAATTATCTAAAGAGGATTGTAATAAATCATTTTGTCTTTTCAAATCAAACATTTCTTTTAAAAATTTCTCTCCCACTTTTTCAAATATGGTGTTTTGTACATCTAGAGAATCTTTAATAGTTATAAAATTATTCTTTAAAACACTAAGTTGATTTTCTAAATTTAACTTCTCATTTTTCAATTTCTCATTTTCAAGTTCAATAGATTTCATCTTTTCTAAAATAATAAAATCAAGTTTGAAATCTTATTGCTTATACTAACTAATTCATTATTATCTTTTATTGAAATTTGTAAATCAGAAAATACCTTTTTGTAGTCCACATTGGCGGCTTTGACATGGATTTTGCCTGTTGAATTTCGACTGGATCGTTTTCTGGCCATTATTCTACGATGTTGTGACAATCTATAGAATTCGAGGCTCTGATACCAAATGAAAAATAAGCTAGGCTATAGGATTGAGTAATATGGATAAACTACTTGTGCGGAATAAGTAAGTGAATAGTAAAAGCAGTAAAGTAAATAACACCAGATATTTTTATACTGGTTCGAACTCCCTTTCTACGTCCAGTTCCAGACTCCTTATGGAATTTCACTAATACAATAACCCTCACTTAACCTAGAGGAACAGGTCTATACAACCCCTTGAGCAGCAGAACAAGGACCTGAGCAGCGGAACAGGATTTCGCCTCAGCAGCCGAAGAGGACTTCACATGCCTGAGTAGCAGAACTAGAGTTCTTTACAAATAACAAAAGTATCTGACTGTAGTATGTTCTTGAATAACACTGATAAGTCAATTAAGTACAATTTTCCCATAATCTTCTCTTTTATGATATATAGTGTGATGTGCTATGAGAATTGTGGAAGACAAAGTGATCAATGATCAAAGTATGTAAGCAATTTGAGTGCAATTTGAAAACTGGAGAATAGATTAGAAATCAAGAATATTAAAAGTAAATTCGATTAATTGTTTGTTGAATTCTGTAATTTATTTATAATGTATAAAAAGTTGCAACCATATATGAAAAGTTATATTGAAAAGAACAGGTGCAACCGTTGATTTTGAAAACGTTTCTCTTCGAAGAAGAGAAGCGTCTATTCATGAAAAAGCTGTTGAGAAATATTCAGAAGTCTGAATAAAATAATTCAGATTTCTGAATTAAGTTGAAACGCAAACAACAAAGATATAGGCTGTTTTTGGCCTATTTAAGCCATCTGAATAATTTCATTTAAACGTCTGAATATTAGGGAACAATAATTTTGTTTCAGCATTCAAACATCTGAATGACATTATTCAGACGTCTAAATTTAGCCTATAACAAAAAATTACCATAACCCAAATGGTTAGCGCATTTGCCTTCTAAATTAGTGACCAGGGTTAGAGTCCCGCTCCATGCAATCTTTGAAAACTTGACTTTTTTTTCATTTAAAATATGAGTGTATATGTGTGTATACCATTTGGAGAAGATTTTATCATTTGTAAACTCTTGACACGTCACTATATGACTAATAATACTTTGTTTGCCACCTTCGTCTTGTCTCTATCATGCATATCTCTTCTTGTATCTCCATATACATACTTTCATCCTTTTTTGTAATGTGTGTCTTCATTTTAAACGTGTTTTTTTGTCTCTTTTTGATGCTCATGTACCCGCAAATTAGCTTAGAGATTCCTTGGCATAATTGTATAGTTGTTGTCATTAAAATCCAATAATTGAGGTTCTAACAATACGTATTTATATATTTAGAAAATAATAAGTACGATATTATAACGTTATCCCGTTGCCTAATCTTTATTTTTTCTAATTCATTTGGGTTATGTTTTTTTCTAATTCTTGTTACGTTTTATGTAAACCTATTTTGAGACTCGAAAATAGATATTATTAGTGTTGTAGTCATTCTTGGCATTATTTCCCAATTACAGAATGAGATCGGTTATTGTAGAATAACTTCAAGAGCACAATAATTAACAAATTTTAACAAAACATTTTCTTTCACTAATTTGCAAATTCATTGCATTCCATTTACATCACATAACCCCACGATAATATCATTAAGATAAAATATAATAATTACAAATATATTTCCGAGAGTGACATGTGAAGATTCCATCCTAGGTGATCAAGGTCTTAAATACAAATCAGTTATAATACTCATAATTACATAGATCCAACCATAATAAAAGTAATCAAACTACACAACAGAAATGAACTCTGAATAGTTGCTTTTCTCCTTCATTTCTACAAAAGATTATTCATCTAAATCGGAAATACCCTACATTTAGCCTACCCAATTCAAATTGAGTAAGCAAGAGTTTAAGAAGAAATAATTTTTTTTGGGTAAGATAAGAACTTAGGTGTGAATAATACTAGTCCATCTCAAACCAAAATATATTTACTTAGTGAGACCATGCCGCTTAGTGAAGTATTTCTTTTCCTTACTGGTATACAGTCAATATGTCAATCATAACATATACCTATAACCACGATGATTTAAATATAATCATAATATAAATATTATTTCATGTATGAATGGGTCAAAATGAATAGTCTATATAATGATCCTAAAATTCGAACATTTCATCTTCGAATATCGAAAAGTTTTGCAATATAATTTAATGTTATAAATATGGTTTTATAACCTTATTTGAGGTTACTTGATTAGTGAATAATGATAAGAAACTATTTTGAAACTTGTTTACAAAATTATATTCTTCGAAGAAAAAATAGATAATGTGACTGAAAATCGATTTATTGGTAAATAATTTTTCGACCGAGACTCTTTACCACTCGTTTAATCAGTAAATGAATACATTACCAAATAATTACCACGCATACCTCTTCATAAAGCATGGAACATGTAACATCCCTAATTTTTGATAATATTATTTAAGAGATTTAATTAGATAAATTAAATTAAATAATTTAAATAATTAGAGTGATAAGGGGATTGAGATTTGAATAAATGATAAGAAGGCCTTGCATAAAATAATAAATGGGCTTAAGAATGGTTTCTAAGTTAATTAATTCACATAAGGGCATATTAGGAATTAGCCGCACTTGTTTCTATAACCCTTATATATTTCCATTCCTTACACCATGTCGTTCATTTTTCTCATTTTCGCAAAACGATCAAAATGAAAACTAATAGAGGAGACGGCTATTAAAGAAAAAAAAAAGAGGAATTCAATCAAAAGCTAGGGATTCAAGCTTAGGGATAATTAATCTTAATTCAATCTCCTTATCCCAATCAAGGTGAATAATAATTTACACCATCTCTATTTTGTTTTATGATCATATGTTTTCAGATCTAAGATTAAATTTGTTTTTATGATGTTTTGGATGATGATATGCTTGAACTAGAATACGTTTGATTTAAATAAAAATATTTAAATATGAATTTAAACGCTTTTAGGGCAAAATCAATTGAAAATGATCTTTGAATGCTATGGAAAAAATTTATGTTATGTAAAATATGATTTTGGCTTGGGTTTCAATTTTGATAATTGTCCAAGCAATGGAAAGATTATTATAAATTTTCAAAGGAAAATATGGTTAATTGGGTTTAGAAATTTATTTCAAAAATTATATTGTGAATTTGGGTCTGAAATTTATATATGTTAGATAACATGTTAAATGTGAATTTCTTTGATTTTTGGGGATTTTTCCTAAGTGATTTACTATGAGAATTAAATTATTTTGAAAGGAGAACCTAAATGATTTAATTGTTTTGCTAATGGAAGGGATTATTTGTTAAACTAATCTTGGTTTAGATCCAAAATTAAGTGGCAGTTATTTTCATAAAGATTTTGAAAAGTTGAAGCAACCAATTATTTGCTTACAAGTAGGAAGGTTAGTTAGAAATTGTTTGCTCTAATTGGCATTAAATCAGATTTACCCAAAAAAGTGGGTTCCGCCTCTTTCAGAAGCCTTTCAACTCCAATGCTTCTGCTTCAACCTAGTCGAAACCAACCTTGTAACGACCTAAAATTTTTAATAATTTAATTTGAGAATATTTAATTAATTTTAAATATTTGAATGATGGTTCGAATTGAATTTCAATTTTTCATAATGAATTTGGCGATTAAATTATAGAGTTTAATCTATTTGAGAGTTGAATAAAAATTTGAATCTTCAATTTTAAGCCGATTAAAAATATTTCAAAGGCTTGTAAAATTCGTATTGATAATACTGAAGATTTTAGAAGCTTCAGAATTGAAATTGAAAGTGAATTGTTTAGTTTTGAAATTAAATCGTTTGAATCGATATTTAAAATAGTCATCCGAGGCACAGTCTCGGAATTCGACGAAACTAGTTCCATTGGGTCCGTAATATTGAATTATTGCCGGATTTCAAATTTCGTATTTTTCGGAGCTGTTATGTGAGCGTACGGGAGATAAACGCGTTGAAATCAAATTAGATTCAATTTAAATTTAAATTTAGTCAACTAACACACGTTACTCTCCTCTTCTCACGCAGAAAATCACGCCAATATCACGATGATGATCGTGTAAACCATGCCTATAATCACAAAATAAATCGTGCCAAACATACTTCGTTCGATTTTAAGTATCTCGTCTCTCCCTCATTTCCTCAGATTCAAACGCAAAATCAAAAACGAAAGGGTTTCTTGTCGAATGTCTTTGCATCGACTGGTCCCCGGTATAGAGACTCCATATGTGATGGGAAGTCCGAACGTGATTAGTGAATATCCGGATTGCAAGAACTTCTTTGTAAGTGCCTTCGGTTCTGTTCGATCCCGGAACAGACTTGTATGGATAGTATGCCTGACATTACAAATTGAGATATAAAGCCGATTTCTTTCAAATATATTTCTGTTGGTGGCGGAGAATTTATTCTTTTAGCTTAACACCCTTCTCTGAGACGTACGAGCTCAGAGGTTATATAGTTGAAGTTATCACCAATATATTCCCAATTTGGTAATGTGACATACTGAGTGTTGCTGTGAAATGATCATTGTGTTGATTATTTGTGATAGGATCATTTGTTTGATCGTCTATCTTGGTGATCATTTCTATGATCATTTGTTGACCCAAAGCATGACTTTTGTATAAAGTATGTTTTTGTGGACGTGACTTCGTCGAGCCTCACACCCCGGAATGGTCAAAACAGGAAAGAAGCAGCAAGGTTATGAGGGGTAGCGCCCTTTAGGATATGTGCATTTCCTTCTGGAAAAGGGTGGTATCATGGTATGGAGCCCAGATACTTACTCATGTTGAAAACACTTTATGATTGTGTGAATTGATTACGAGCGCTCGGTTGAAAGGTCCCAAAGGACCGGGGGATGGCATATTCGGTCAGTTGTTACTCAGTTAGGGGTAACCCGGCCTTGTGTTGGTAGAGATCCGGTTTGGTTCTCGGGGATGTCCATCCAGAGGCATTCTCATGTGGCAATGGGAAGTTCCTTGGCCTGACCATTCGTTGGAAATCCAAAGAAACAATACGATCTTGTACGGTTTTAGTTGTAGAACCTGCCATCTAATATGGTAGCTATTAGTAGGCATAATATAATGGTACCTATGCTGGCTAAGATTTATATTCTACTTTTGAAATGTTTTCTACACTATGCACTAGTAATAATATCAAATGTTTTATTTTAATGCGTATCAAGCATCTTTGACTAACATAAGAAGAAATCTCCTCCAAGTCTG
This sequence comes from Allium cepa, assembly GCA_030765085.1. Taxonomy (NCBI): domain Eukaryota; kingdom Viridiplantae; phylum Streptophyta; class Magnoliopsida; order Asparagales; family Amaryllidaceae; genus Allium; species Allium cepa. The sequence continues at coordinate 276,985,453 of CM060928.1, forward strand.
CGTTTGCATTGTGTGTGTGGCGGGAGGTCTTATGGTAGTTACATTTTTAAAAGCATTGCGAATTGATTTAAAAATATTCCTCTATTTTTGATTTTAAAGAAAATAAACTGTTTTGAGTTCTCGCACCAGTCATATGACTGACTCGGAGTTTATTGTTTTCCTTCCTAAACTCTGGGTGCCCACCAATTTCCACACGGGCAGTCAAGGGTTTAAGGTTTATCAGGATATTCTGGAATTCAGGAGTTGCAGGAGGCAAGCTGGATGGCGTATTACTAGTATATAGTATTTCTTTTCCGCTGTTTGTTGTTGTTGATGTTGTACACTCTGATGATTTGATGTAATGTAATATAATGTGATGTAATAACTGATATAGTTCTTTGTTTAAAGATTATTCATTTACTTATTATATGTTGTTCCGCTGCGAATTGTGAGATTCTGTTGTTGTTTCTTTCTGTTCTGTTTTTCTTTCTATCTTCTGTTTTCTATTCTCTCTATTTTCTTATCTTTTCTCTCTCTCTTCTCTCTTTTCCCTCTTCTTCTTTCTTTTTCTTTTCTTAAATTCTTTTTCTTAAACCCATAACTGTTCGGTTTTTCGGCAACGAAAAATCGAGTACGTTACAAACCTAGCCAAAACCAATGCACATGGTATTAGTGATATTAGTACGAAGTGGATTGGAGAAAAGAAGAAGGCATGGTGTCGAAAGTATTGCTTTCGATGGGGTTGATACCTTTACTTTGTTTTAAAATGTTAACTGTGTGCCTTTGTTTTTCTAAAGCTTTCAAAGGAGTCAAACATAAGCTTTTGAAAGGGGTTTTATAAATAGATTTCGAAGAAGGTTGCCATCTTTCATTTTTAAGTATAGGCTTTCGAACGATTTCCTTGTTTATAAAATAAATCTTTCGAAAATGGTGCTTTCGACCTAGTTGAAGCCCTGCTGCCGCTCTTTTGCCTTTCGAGTGTATTGAAGTCATCAATGCTTTTGAAGGATAGCTTTTGTTTTAAAGATGTACTAAGACACTTCCTAAATGCTTTCGAAAGGGTTCAAGGATTTTGAAGGCAATGGCTTCAAAATGGAGTTTCGATGCTAACCTTCAATATTTTATTTAAAGGTTTTGAAGCTTTCGAAAGGATGGTGCCAATGCCAGCAAACTTTTCCCAAATGATTTTACATGAAGAATTAAGGTTTTGAAAGAGATACTTTAGTATATATTCACTTTGACCCAAAAGATGTTTTCAAAGCAAAAACCAATGGTTACGAAAATGGTACTTTCTTATTTTTGGAAGCTATGTTCTAAGGATTATTTAGTAATATTTTGACTTTTTCAAAAGGTATATTTTGGTTTTGAAAGAAATGATTTAAAGAGCTTCGAAAGGTTTATATTTATGTTTTGAAAAGAAGTTTTCTACGCTTTCGGAGGAGGTTATCCAGGGGTTTTAAGGTTTTGAAAGCCTTAGTTTTTCAAAACAAATAAGTTAACCTCGTTTTAAAGGAAAACCATGTCATGAATATAGAGTTTAGAAATTATTATAAGTATGGAATTTCTGAAGAAGTTTTTGATTAATAGGTTAACGGGATTGATCAAGTTATTATATTTGCTTCTTCATATATGTATGTATTCATATTGTAATGGACCCATAACTGTATTTTGAGGAAGTGCAGAATAACCAGCTAGGTTGAACCAGTAGTGAATATAAATTAAGTTAACTCTTGAATGAATAGAATTACATCTAGGAGGTCAAGAAGACAAGAATATAGGATGCTAAAATATTAGAAAAAAGTTGTCAGGGAGACAGGTTCATAGTAAGCCTATGAAAACTATATATATGAAAAGAAGTTTTTAGAGAGACAGGTTCATAGTAAACCCATGAAAACTATGATTAGATTTGATATTAGCAGGGGTCAACAGGTTTGTAGTGAATCCATGAAAATTATATCCGAATTAAGTTATTGATAAATGTCAGTAAGTTCCTAGTCAACCCACGAAAACTAGGATAAGAGGGAAGTTATTAGAGTTACCAATAGGTTCAGGGAGAACCCGTGAAACAATGATGTTATTGGCAGGGGCCAATAGGTTCTTAGTGATCCTATGAAAACTATGAAGTATGGAACGGAGTTCATAAATTTAAACAGGTTAATAGTAAGCCCAAGAAAACTATGAAACTATATACGGAGTCCATAAACATTAAACAGGTTCATAATAAGTCCATGAAAACTAATAGGTTGATAGTGACCCCTAGAAGCTATAAATGAGACTTTTAGTCAGAATGATTGGGGAAGGGAAATCTAGAATTGATTTACTTGGTTGCATATCAACATATTGTTTTGAATTGCTTTAACCATTGTGGATGTAGAAGCGCAGTATAAGGTTTATAAAGGCTTTAGGGTACTCGTGAGGGGAAAATCCATTCTGTTAAGCAGCTTGGTTTCACTAGATATCTAAATGGTTTAAGACAATAGATTGTTATTTATACCAGGCTTATGTCTGACTCGAAGTTTATGTTTTCCCCTTACACTCTCGAGTACTCAATTGATTTTGAGTAATTTGAGAATTGAGGTTTTTAGGTACCTCTTTAGACGAATAAGCTTCTAGGGACCGCGGGAGGCATGATAGCTATTTAGAGTTCTCTTTTACTTTGGTTCCGCCGTGTTCTTATTGTAAAGGCAAGGTTGTTTAATTGCCTACATATACTCTAACCATCCATGGGCCATCTTCATATGTCGCTTTTTGGCTTACGTTGTAATAAATATATTTTCTCTAAACGTGGTTCTCGTATTAAGATTATGTAATGAATTTGAAATGTTTTGAAATGGATTGTGGAATTTGTTTGATATTTTAAAAAAATTCCATATTCATATGTTTCTATATATCAATGTATCTAACATTACCATATTTAGTCATCGAGGTTTAATAACCATGGATGATTGTAGCATTCGTAGTTGTTAGTTTTGGGCCTCCAAGTAGGGGATGTTACTGAACATTCTAGTAGCTTCCATTAGGCTAAGAGATATTATCTTGAGAGGGGTATAACGATAACTAACATAAATGGAAAGTTATGTAAAGAAGAAGTGATGGAAGGTGAGTCTTCCATGGCATGGTAAGGGGGTTGAAGGAAAACTAAAGAAACACGATCTGAAGCTTATAAAAGGAGGGGCACACCCTTCAGAATTGTTATCCACATAATTTCTAATGAGAATATGATGTCGAATTAATAGAGTTCACAATGGAGCTTCTGTCACTACCAATATTGATTCTGAAGGCAAGAGGGCATGTAAAATATAAGAGTGCCGAGATCAAAGAAACTTACATCCAAAGAAGTCATTAATGTGATATGGAATATCGAATGCCACCGGTACACAGGACATCAATATTGCACACCATTAATGCCAACTTTCTTCGACAAAGGAAAATGCGTAATGTCGCAAGACATCAAAGTGACTAACGATATTGAATGCCATTAATGACGCATACCGCAAATTACTAATGGATGACATTATATAAAGCTAATACTATGTTTCTACAAAGCAGGAATTAATGCCGTGCACCGTTGGTTTCGTATATCCACAAGGCTTTGGAATCAAATTACATCATACCATAAACGATCATGATGTATCACCCATGAAAATAGAATTGATATCGCATCAAGTTGATATCACCTCTGGTTAATGCCATATCTCTTCAATGTCGCTTCCTTCTGATGCCACTCTTGTTTAATGTTGCATCTGTTCAGTGTCGCTTCCTTCTGATGTTGCTCCTTTTTGATGCCTCTTATCACCAATTCCACCTCTTATTAATGATGCCTCTCACACAACACCGTATATTTTCAAGACCGTCTATTATTAATGCCATGCCTTAGTGATTTCGCACTTCATTAGCCTTTAAAGGATGTCGTAGATCCTCAATGTGACATTGATGTTGGATATAATCAGTGTCCATAAAGGCTATCAAGGCGAATTGGATGTTAAGAATCAACACACGATACCATGATTCACGAATACACAAAAGGAAGCTGAAGATTGTCAAAATAAAGCCTAACGATGGAAGCCATGGACATGGTTGATGCCAAAAGCCAGCTATGCCGAGAATGACATATGGCGGCTATGTAGCACCCATCTGCCCTTATAAATAAAGAACTAGATGCATAAGGGAAGGGGCGACCATTCAGTTTCTCTTATCTCAAAATTAAAAATTTGTAACCCTAAATTTAATTAGGAAAACATTTGATTTGATTGTAATCATTATGGAACTATATGAACAAGGATTTGAAAATGCATATTGCCTTGATTGTGCACTTTAGACATTATTGAACATGGATATGCATATAATAAAGCACTTGGGCCCAAAGCTTTTCATGATTTTACTTCATATAGAATTACATGAGTTTCGATCTAAACTAGTGTTTATATGCATAATCACTATCTTGCCTACTATATATAAACTTTGGACTATGAACCATAAGGATTGCCTATTTAGTTTATTAACATGGTTAATGGACTATTACACATATTGACAACCAATTCTTTCTCTCCTTTAATTATATGGCATGGGCTTTCAAATATCTTATTACAAAAGTCCATGGGCATTATGGAACCATTTCTTAATGATATCATCTTGTACTTGGTCTAAAATGCTAAGCCTATTCTTGATTCCTTAGTACTATTTGGACAACACCAACTAAGCTATGCTTAGTCGTGTCATGAAGGGTGTTAAAATCAAATTCTAGCTCATCATACTTAGCATCATGCGTATTATACCAATTTTTGTTTTAACAATTTGGCACTAGAAGGAGGGTACGAAATGGGCTTGACCCTCTGATTCTCTATAATTTTCTCCTTAAGTTGGTTATGCAAATTTCTTTTTGTTTCAAGAAAATGTTGAGATCAAGGTGAATTAACACTTCAAATGAAGAAAATACACAAAGGGTGATATTGGAAGAGTACATCATCCCCAACTTCAACTTGGAAAATGTGGAACTAGACAGTCATTGGCACCGGCAGAGCCCATCGATAGTGAAGCTAAAATCAAAAATCTAGCATAACAAGTAGCGATGATGTAAGAGCTATTGGAAAAGATCCTTGCATAAAAATCTCTCAAAACTTCCAAGCTCACCAAAGGGGAGGAAGTTGAAACTCCGAGAAGAAATTTGGATGCATCTTTTCTTAGGAATAGACGTAAAGGTAAACTCATTATAACTTCACAAAAGAGGAAAGGAGATCAAGATATTGGAGTAAAAAATCTCTCTAAAGATACGAACCCGGTAGGAGCAATTATCACAGCGACAAGGCTTATCTAAGAGACATGGCAAAGAAAATGGCAAAGGATATTCTTAATCTTAAAGGGAAAAGAACTCTTAATGATAGGGTCAATAATAACCATCGAGAAGCTCCCTTCATAGATGAGATCATGTCCACCAAGATCCCATCCCATATCAAAATTCTATCCCTAATTTACAGTTAGATTACTGACCCACATGATCACTTAATGGCACTCGAATGTCAGATGGACCTTTAAAACAATTTTAAAGCAGTGTAATGCAGACTTTTTCCTACTACCTTCCAGGGTTCAACAGCTAAATGGTACAAAAAATATTGTGACATGACCATCTACTCCTGGAACCAATTTTCTTACGAGTTCTCGGCACATTTTTGTACTTGTGAAGATCCAGTGATCGACTAGAGCGTACTAGCTGATAAATTCATCCATATGGATGAAATGTATCACCCCAAGAAGAAAGCTTAAATAAAGAAAAATATGGGAAAAATCTGGCTATAACCACAACAATAGAAAGCGGAGATGGGATAAATTGCCAAATACAAGTCATGTTGCTTTAAACAAGCCGGTATCCTACATATTCACTGCAATGAAAGAAAGTGGAAACTTTCCAGTTTCTTACAAAGCTAAGACCAACTTTGAACCAAGAAGAGGCCAAAGACTACTCTGCATATCATAATGTGAATGGATATAATACTGATGAATGTAGAGTATTCGTGGGCATAATTCAATGGATGAGTCATTCTAGACACCTGAAGGAGTTTATCAAGGAAGATCAAAAAGCTACTCATTCCGAGGATGGCAATCAAAGGCTCCCTAACAATGCGGTAAAGTTTATGGAATGTGATATTCAAACAGATTTCATCCCATCCCTGAAAAGAACTGATGTTATACACGGTGGCCCACGTCCAGCTGGAAGCAGCAAAGGAGCAAGAAATCGCTACATTAGAGAAGCAAAAGATGGAGTTTTCTCTATTCTGGAAAAGCCTCCACTCGAGAATCCCAGGTTCCAAATTCGAATGCATAACCTAACAATTACTCCGTAAGAGGTAAGAGGAGTTCGTCATCCGCATAACTATTTTCTTATGATCACTGTGCAAATTGAACTCTCTGTGGTTACTGAAATTCTAGTGGATACCGAAAGTGAAATCAATGTGATTTTTAAATATGGCTTTGACCAAATGGGAATCCTAGAGGAAAATATAGAGCCGAGCTTTGAGCCCATTTTTGGGTTCAATAACAAAGGAATATTGGACAGATAAGATTTCTACTACAGATGGAAATTCCACCACATTCTAGGACTTTCGAGACTCTCTTTGTCATCATGGATCTGCCTTCTTATTACAATGACTACTTTGGGAGGCCAACTTTGGATGAGTTTGATGCTTTTATCTCACCAAAATATCTGATGGTAAAGTTCCAAACCAATAGCAGATGGGGAACCATGAGGGGAGAGCAATTTATCTCTCGTGAAATGTACTTTGCCACTCTTGAGCAATACAAATGAGATGATCTTTCTTGCTACGATCAGAGGAAATGAATTAATCAGATTGATATTAGAAAAGCCTTTGGATGAGGGTTCTTCAATCCAATCATCCAAAACAAAAACAAATCCCATTGAGGAAACTTAGCATTCATCAAAAAGATTAGATTTTTCTAAAAAGAAAAGAAAGAGGAAAGAAGTAAACTTAGTAGAAGATGAAATAGAAGGTGAGGCGATCATAATCGAATTAGACTATAGAGGTGAACAAGATAGAATAAAACCCACAGAAGATCTTGAGGAGGTATGCTTGGATCTAGTTGATCCAATAAAGACAGTAAAAATTAGAAAATAACCGGATATCAAAATTAAGGAGAACTAATTCATCTCTTCAATCCAGCAGAGATGTATTCACTTGGACACATTCAAATATGGATGGAATATATCCAATCATAATGTATCATGCTTTGAATATAGACCCCTATATCACACCTATTTGGTAAAAGAAAGGCAGTTTGATAAGTTTAATCCATTTTTGAAAAAAGAAGTCAAGAGATTGCTTGAAAACGGGTTCATCAAAGAAGTGCTTTATTTGACATGGTCAGGCAATCCAGTACTAGTTAAGAAATCTAATGAGAAATGAAGGACACGTATGATTATACCAATCTAAATAAGGCATACCCAAAAGGCTACTACCCCTTCAAAGAATAGACCAATTAGTCGATGCAATAGAAGGGCACAAACTCTTATCTTTCATGGACGCTTATTCTGGATACAACCGGATTGTGATGTTCAAACCGGATGAGGAGAACACCTATTTTACAACAGACTAGGGAACATATTGTTGTAAAGTAATGCCTTTCAGATTAAAGAATGCGGAAGCGACATACCTGAGAATGGTAAATATAATGTTCAAAGAACAAATTGGCCAAAACATGGAAATATAGATGATATGTTAGTTAAATCTCAAGGGAAAAGAAAACATCTGAAGTATCTTGAAGAGATGTTCGAAGTATTGAAAAAGTATCAGACGAAGCTTAAACCATAGAAATGTTATTTTGGAATTCAATCTGGAAAGCTCTTGGGATATATTGTCTATGCTAGAGGAATCGAAGCCAACCCTGAGCAAATTCAGGCTATTAAGGATATAGCAAACCTAAGACAAGTAAAGATGTGATGAGCCTAAATGGAAGAGTGGCAGTGTTAAATAGATTCATCTCCAAGGCCACAGATAAATACATTCCATTCTTCGATATAATTAAGAAGAAGAAAACTTTGAACGGGGGAGGATTGTCAGAAAGCCTTTAAGGAGTTGAAAGATCATCTGGAGTAATCTCCAATTCTTTCCTGGTTCATAAATGAAGAAAGCATTTACCTTTATATGGCAACTTTTGAACATGCTGTTAGTTCTATTCTGGTACGATAGGAGAAGGGAAATCAACTTCTAGTATATTGTATGAGCAGAAGGCTCAAAGATGTAGAAACTAGATATCCAGTTATAAAAAAATTCACATATTATTTAAGAGTAACTGCACGAAAACTAAGAGCTTATTTTCAAACGCATCCGATCAAGGTCTTAACCAACTTCCTCCTCAAGAATTCTTTTTGGTAAACCCAAAATTCCAAGAAGATTGGTAAAATGGGGAATAAAGCTTACCCAATAGGATATTGAATTTACCCTAAGTGGCCATTAAAGGAAAAGCCCTAGCCGATTTTGTTAATGAATGTACAGGATTCATCAAGAATTAATTGGAAAAGGAGAAGGTTTAAACCCTAAGTGCAATTATTGTAGATGGAGCTTCAAACGAGGAAGGTGCTAGAGTAGGATTTATTACTGCCTATGGACACCGTTTATACTATGCAATGAAATTGGGATTTCCAACCAAAATTAATGTGACAGAATATGAATCAATGATGGCATGACTCACCTTGGCCCTTCAAATAAAGATTTTTAGGATTGAGGTTTTTAGAGATTCCCAATTAATGGTAAATTAGTTGTCCAAACATATCAGAAAAAGGATGCCAAGTTGGTCTTATATGTCAAAAAGGTGTTGAAAATGTTAACCTACTTGAGGATTTCTCCATACACCAAATGTCAATAGGGAAGAATTCTCAAGTTGATTCTTTATCTAAATTGGCTAGTTCACGAGGAGCATGAGAAACATAGATTATGCCCGTAGGCTACCAGCCAAATCCCAATGTAGAAGAAAAATCCCCCCTAACACATGCATAGTAGAAAAAAAAATGGAATTGAAACTCTCCAAGGGAGATCTCCCCACTCAGAGACGAACGATCAATATAAGAACAATTGGATGATTCCCATTGTTGAGTACCTGGTAAATGGAAAACTATAGATAGGGAAAAAAGAAGCAAGACGTGTAAAACATCAAGCCCCAACTTTCATTATGATGAATGGAATACTCTATAAGAAAGGATATTCTCTCCCATATTTAAGATGTGTGAGTCTAGAAAGTGGATCGAAATTTTTGAAGGAAGCTCATGAGGGGTTTTGTGGAGATCATTCTATATAAAGTTAGCAAAGACAGCTATGAGACAAGGTTTCTATTGGCCTCGGATGACTAGCCACGCCACCGCTTATTTGAAAAGGCATGAGAAGTGCTAAAATTTCTCTAACATCCCACATCTTCCACTAAGTGAATTGATTTCGATCTCAAGCCCATGGCCTTTCAATGTATGGGGAACCGACTTAGTTGGACCATTACCTATATCCAAAGGAGGAGCTAAATATGCAGTGGTAGCCACTGATTATTTCATAAAATGGGTAGAAGCAGAACTGCTTCCAAATATCACATTAGGAAAGGTGACCATGTTTAATCAAGAATATTGTCACCAGATGTGGAATTCGATATAAGATAATATCCAACAATGGGACTCAATTTGAAAGCAAAGATTTTATTCGATTCTGTAATAGAAATGGAATCATCAAGAGCTTTCCATTAGCTTACCCTAGGGCTAGTGGAGCCGTTGAAGCGGTCAGTAAAACTATTAAGACCATTCTTTAGAAATGATTGGACAAAGCTAAAGGAAATTGGGTAGAAGACCTACCTCTTGTACTATGGGCGTATAGAACTTCTACTAAAACTACAACAGGATATACCCTATGTTTCTTAACATATGGATGTGAAGTTATGCTCCCAATTGAGGTTAAAGTACCCTCTCATCAAAGGATTGCATATGCATGTAATTCAAGTCAAGAATTAAAGAAAGAATACTTGTACTTAATCAATGAGTTAAGAGATGAACCAAAAATATGGATGATTGAGTATTAGTAAAGAATATCGAAGTATTGCAATTCTAAAATAAGAAAAAGATCATTTCAAATGGGAGATTTAGCGCTCCCAAGAGTTATGGAAAATATTAAGAATCTAGTGGATGGACTGCTTGGGCCAAATTGGCAAGGACTCCTAATCATACAAAAAGTAATCCCATCCTTGACCTATAGACTATGCCGACTTGATGGCAACATAATAGCAAGAACATGAAATGTCAAACATTTGCGGCCATGAAAAGAATCTTGCAGCCAAAGGAAGTCCGAAACAAGAGTATCTACTGGATCAACCATGAAAAGAAGTAAGACTCTCCTTAAATAAAGGAAAAAGCCTTTATCCCCACCAAGTTGGCCTAGCCAAAGCACCTTCTAAAGGGAGGTCAGAGTAAGCATTTTATTTTCTATTTAAAACATTATTATTGCTAGATGGTTATCTAGTCTTCTATTTAGAATATTATTATTTCCAGATCGTTTTCTAGTCTTCTATTCAGTATATTATTATTGCGAAATGTTTTTCTAGTTTCTATTTAGAATACTATTATCACTAGATGATTTTCTAGTCTTCTATTCAGAATATTATTATTTCTAGATGGTTTTCTAATATTCTACTCAAAATATACTTATTGCCAGATAATTTTATGGGCTTCTCCTATTTAGAAAATTGATATTATTAAGTGGATTTCTATACTTTTTGGCATCTATTTGAGACATTCTTATTACCAGAATGATTTTATGGTCTTCTTTCAAGAAATTGATATTGTCAAATGGGTTTTTTGATCTTTTATTCGCGGTGCCACGAGAGGAATTTCTTATCCTTTTACCTATGATATTACCAAATAAATTTTTAAGCTTTTGTTTGAGAAGTTATAGTTATTAACTGATCTCTTAAAGAAAATTTATAATCTTGACTTATATATGTGGATAGTATGAAAGATATATACCTATGTATAGCTCAATCAAATCCGTAAAGGATTGCTTAAAATTAAAATTATCTTTAAAGTTAATAATGGAAATTGTCATTCACTTTATATTTTGCAAGAAAAGCGGGTAGAAAGAAAATTTTGCGAAGGATTGAGAAAGTAAGGAAATTCTTGGTTTTTACAATAAAGTTTAAAAAGCTTCTTTTATACAAGGAGAGGGCAAATTTTATCCACATAATTTATAAGGAAAATATGATGTTGAATTAATAAAGCTCATACTAGAGCTTCTGTTACTACCAATATTGATTTTGAAGGCATGAGGGCATGTCAAATATAAGAGTGCTGAGATCAAAGAATCTTGCAGCCAAAGGAAGTCATCAATGCGATATAGAATATCAAATGCCACTAGCACACACAACATCAATATTGTACACCATTAATGTCACCTTTCCTTAACAAAGGCAAATGGGCAATGTCACAAGACATCAAAGTGACTAACGATATTGAATGCCACCAATGCCACATCCTATATATTACTAGTGGATGACATCTTATGAAGTCAATACTATGTTTACAAAGGTAAGAATTAATGTCATGCACCATTGGTATCGTATATCCTTAAGGCATTGGAATCAAATGACATTACACCATAAACCATCATGATGTATCATCCATAAAGATAGAATGGAATTGCATCTAATTGATATTGCCTTAAGTTAATGCCTCGTCTCTTCAACGTCGCTTCCTTCTGATGCTATTCTTCTTTAATGCCACATCTCCTCAATGTCGCTTCCTTCTAATGTCACTCTTCTTTAATGTCGCATCTCTTTGATGTCGCTTCCTTCTGATGCCGCTCCACTTTGATGTCACTCATCACCAATGTCGCCTTTGATTTATGATGCCTCTTGGTCAATGTTATATCTCTGCAAGGCCACCTATTATTAGTCCCATGTCTTAGTGATGCCGTACTTCATTAACCTTTAAACAACGACTCAGATCCTTATTGCGACATTGATGCTGGATGTCATTAGTGTCCATAAAGGCTATCAAGGCGAATTGGATGCTAAGCATTAATACACGATGTCGTAGTTCACCAATACACAAAGGGAAGCCAAGATTGTCAAAGCAAAGCATTAGGTGGGCTCCATATACATTGTTGATGTCAAAAGCTAGGCATGTCGGAAGTGGAATATGGCAACCATGCAGCATCCCTCAACCTCTATAAATATGGACCTAGGGGCACAAGGTAAGGGGCAATAATTTCTTTTCTCTCCTCTCAAAATTAAACAATTGTAATCCTAAATTGAATTGGGGAAAAAATTTGATTTGATTGTAATCATTATGGAACTATATGAACAAAGATTTGGACATGCCTATTACCTTGATTGTGCATTTAGACGTTACTGAACATTGATATGCGTAAAATAAAGCTCTTTGGACCTAAAGCATGTTATGGTTTTATCTCATATAGAATCACAAGAGTTTGAGTCTAAACTTGTGCTTATATGCATAATCACTATCTTGCCTACTACGTATGAACATTGGATTATGAACCATGATAATTTCCTATTTAGTTCATTATCATGCTTAATGGACTATTACACATATTTACAATCCATTCTTTCTCTCCTTTCATCATATGGAATGGGCTTTCAAGTATCTTATTCCAAAAATCCATGAGCATCATGGAATCAATTCTTAATGATATCATCTTGCACCTGGCCTTGAATGCTAAGGCTATTCTTGATTCCTTAGCACTATTTGGTCAACACCAACTGAGACATGCTTAGTCGTGGCATCATGGGTATTAAAATAAAATTCTAGCTCATCACACTTGACATCATGTGTGTTACACTAATTTTTGGTTTAATAGGAATAAATCATAAATTTCACAAAGCTTAAAGCAAGCAACTTCCATCTCTTCTTTTTCTCTTATGTTCTAAAAGAAATTTTTGCAAAACTTGTCCAAATCATCAAAAATTTGGAGTAAAGCCTTGGTGGGATATTACAACACATCCTACCAAATTAGAAGTTGAATAAGTGGAGCCATACTCCTCCACCAAGCATAGGCTGTGAGCTTTGGGGGTCTATTTTGGGGTAGTGGCAAGGTGGAAGCAAAAGGAGGAAGGAAGTAAGTGTTATAAGATGGGGTTGGACTTTGGTAACTTAGATCTGGGTTTTTTTGGTCTTAAAAGTGAGTTTACACACCTCTTTGAAAGGAAAATATAAAATATATATTTTGTGTTCTATTGTGTTTAAGTTATTGAATTGTTATTGACATTGTTGAAAACGTTGGCTTGTTTTTGAAAAAAAGAAGTATATTTGATCCATGTCCATGGACTTGTTACAGATTTGAACGGACTTGTATGACCCATGACATGACCTTGGAACAGAGCACATAGGTTATAGATGAACTTCAGTTTAGACCAGACTCGGATTTGTAAGTGTTCTTATAGTGACGTTCGCTATAGATGCAGTTTGGAATAACCTTGTTTTTGGCGATTTATATGGAATTTTATAAAAAGATGCTTAGGGATTTTTTTCTATGTATGTTTGTTGCTATTAGAAGCTTGGATAGAAAAAAGTTGAGTAACATCTCAAAAAATGGCCAAAACTTCACTTGTGCAGAACTGCCCCGTTTAACCGTGATTTTTGGACTTTAAAGGTTTGAAAAAATATCTAAATTTAAGTATTTTGTTTCATTATTTTTGCAAGTGTTTACTAACTCATATATTAGAGTATTTCAAAAGTGGTTTTAGATATTTATAAATTTTTAAGAAGTAGTTATGAATTTTTAAAAAAGAGGATTTTATAATAAAACTAGTTTTTCTAATTTTTCAAGTAAATTATAAACCTGTAATTTTCAAGTAATATTTTAAGTAAATGTATTTAAACCTACTATAAGTATATAGCTTTTAGAAAATATGTTGACTATTTTATCTTAGGAAATAAAATATCTTTTAACTTGTTTATTTACATATCAAATTTTGCTAAACAAATTACTATACATGTATCATTTTTAAAGGGGTTTTAAAAGTATAAACTAAGGGTTTAGAAAGGGGTTTGAATTGCTTAATGGTCAAATGGTTAATTCTTTGATTTCTTATTGAAAAGTAATTAACAATGCTTAACACTAAAAGCGATGAAGTAGGCTTATCTATTTGTGAGAGTTGAAGTTGATGTTCGAGTAGAGATGGAGCAATAGAGATCTACAATACCATCTTCCCTCTTGACCGAAGAATAGTAAGTTGGAAAATGTTGAAAACGTGTTAATAATGTTGATTGTAACTTGTTTGTGGAAATCATTAATATTATACTTAACTCTAAAACTGATAATGTAGGCTTATCTATTTGTGAGAATCAAGAATAAAGTGTTTAGGCAAGGCTTATGAAACTGGTTCTCTAATGTAACGACCCGTAATTTGGCTACTTCAGGAAGGAGAGATTTCGCATGTTTTAAATTTAGAAAGGTTTAAAACTTGAATAAATAATTTATATATAATATATAATAAAAGAGAAATTATTTATTCTTATAGTCGATAATTTAAAAGGTATAAATTTGGATTTTAGAACAAATCAACAAAAGTTATGTTTTGTTAAAAATAAATAAATGCTTAAATAAATAAGTTTAAATATTCATTTAAAAATATAAATCTTATTGAAAACATTTAATAAAGATAATAAAAGTATATTAAAATATTTAAAATATGTTAATGATCATTTTACAAAAAAAACCAAATTTTATCGCATTTTGTCACTTTTACATATACTGTAAAATTAGAGATTTTGATATTATTTAAATATGATTTTAAAATATAAAGAGACATATTTTAATTTATTTGAAGAAGTAAAAAGTTCATTTTTAATTTGGTTTACATAAATAAATAGTTTAACTAAAATGTTAAAATGTGAATGTAAAACATTTTGTCGATTAAAAATTGTCGCAACTTCGTCGCACCTTTATTTTCTTATATAAGAACATATATTCAAATAGTATAAGTATTAATTAATTCACTAATCAAGTTTACTTTTACTAAACATACTTAGAAAATTCTAGAATATAATTTAGAAAGGTAAGCACAAAAGGATAAAAATGTCATTTCAAAGCATAAAGTAAACATCAAATCAAAGAAACATAATTATTACTTTCTTTACTTAATATCTAAGTGAAAATGACATAAAGTAATGATTTGAAATATGATGTTAAGTATTGAAAAAAATAAGGTTACTTAAGAAGTAAGTAAGGTTATTTTGGTAATTTGTAAAGGGATATTTTGATTACTTACCACTTAATTTCTTTTTCTATAAATATCAACCACTTTCTCACCTTTTTCACACTATTTGTACCTTCTTCTTCTTCCTCCTCGAAGTTCCATTTAATGGCTTCTTCTTCTTTTCCAAATCCTTACTAACTTTTTCAAAATCATATCAAAACGACTCCAAACACCAATAAACTTTTCCAAAGACCTTAGAATACCATTATAATATGGTTTAGCATCTAAGAAGTAAATAAATGATGGAGGAAGGAATGGGATAGGGTGTGGCTGAACCTATTAAGAAGGAGAAGCAAGTTCGTGAAGCTTCGGAGCAAGAAAAAGAGAAGGAAGTGCCGCCGATTTTATTTCAAGGAGCTATGAGAAAATTCAAGATGTTGTGGAAGCTCTATCGAATTTTCGGAAGTTTGGAAGAAGTGGTCGATAGCATAAAGCAAAAGAAATAGAGAAGAAGTTGATTAGTTGAAGTTTAAGTGTTGTTTGAAAAAGAATGTTGGCAGGAAGTGAACAATTTGGTTAAAAGGCGAGTACTCATATTTACTAATTAATCCATAATTTATTTAAAGTATAATGATTGAAAAGTTTAAATATGTTGAATGATTAAATTTTTGATAACTTAGTTGCAAAATTGGTCGATTATATGATTGTTTATGTGGTTGATAACTTGTTTGATAAATGATAAGAGAAATGATTAGGAATTAACCATAGTTTTTTCATTGGAAATTAAGTCCATATAAATGTGTGTATGAAATAACTTAGCCTCTTAATGATTTTAAAATATCTAAAAAGATTGAAAATGGCATTATAGTAATATAATATTATAATATGAAATGAAATGAAAATTGAGTTTGAAATGATGAAAATATTGTTTTAAATGAGTTAAAATAGTTTAAATATGGTTTAAAACAAATTTGAAGTGTTTCAGACAAGTTCCGAAGCAATTCACAAAATTGGTCAAACTCGAGCTTGTCGCGTAGCGGCAGTTCGTAAATTTTGACTTATAACTTCAAATTGGTGTAGAGAATGATGTATAAGTCAGATTTCTTCAAAATAAAATTTATTTGGTGCACAATGATAATAGTTTTCCAATGAAGAAAGAAAATCAAGATTTCATCAAGTAGATTTTGAAATATGTCCAAAACAATTTCCTAAACAATCGCGGTTTTGTAGTTCGGAATATAAAAATGATTTCTTTATAAATGATATTTTTAAATGATTAAAAATATGAAATAAATTTGATAAATCTATTAAAATGGTTTAAAATAGATTTGGAATAGAAAATAAGAATTTTCAAATATTAACAAGCTGTTTAAATCAAATAAGCTTATATAGCACTTTCGGTAGCACTTTTATGCTGCGAATTCTACAACCTTTTTAATATGAGTTTTAAAATTAACAATTCTATCCTAAGACTTTTGTGAAAGATTCTAAAAGTATAATAAAGTAATTTAAAGATGATTTGGATATTTTGATAAGAGTTTGAATAATGGTTAAGATGAATTGTTTATAACACTTAAACAAAAGAGAAGAATATTTAATGTAATAACAAACTGTGTATGCGGAAACAACTAGTAAATTTGTCCCACCTATGGGATCTGAAAAGATAAATCAAGGTGGGTGACAAGGTTAGGAATGGAGCAACCAGTGTCCTGAACTTACCTAGCCTATGTTTTCTCTTTTTAGGCAAGGGGTGGAATGGATCGAAAGAAAAGCCCGAATGCTCTGAAAATCATATCTAAGTTTTCGGAGACAAAAGAAAAGAAACGAGTTCTATGAATGTTAATTAACCACTTAACATCATTTTTATCGATAATTAGCATGAAGAAACCTGGATCGGATTTTTGGTGATTCCTATCCGAAGAACCAGGACCAGATTTGGGTGACTCTTATCCGAAAACCCCTTCAAACTAATTCTCGAGATAAAATATATTGAAGACAATGATTATTGATGACAAAGATCTTCATGATGTAGGATTACTTTCCATTAGTCCCTGGAGGTGATATTTACCATATTTAAAGTGGCAGCAGTGCCCTATTGTGAAAATCTTTAATTTGCAAGAATATGATTTGAAGTTAAGAAGGAAATTTTTGACTAAGATTTAATAAATTGATTTGGGAATATTTTACCTAAGTTAAAAGTTAGAGCTTGAATATAATAAATCTTTGACTAAGATTTAATGAATGATTTGAAAAGATTTCCCTAAGTAAAAGATAAAATGATTTGGAATTATTTCAGGATTTAAGAAAGGTTTAAATAAACCAAATGATTTAATAAATGAGGCTTAATGATTCCACATACTCTTGAAAAGAAAAGGGAATAAATTGAAAATAATACATCTAAGAAAGATATTTTATAAAAGATGAAGTAATTGATTGATGATTTATATCCACATATGAACTTACCATCTCTTAAAGCGATGATTGGTTTCGAAGGAACCGGAGTTGGATTTGGGTGATTACTATCCAAAAACCACAACCAATTTACGTGTTCGAAGATTGAAGATGTTTGAAGACAGAGATATTGAGACGAATAATAACAAGGGACTACTTGTTGATTAATTAGGGGTAAACTCCCGATTTACTATATTGTAGCGGTGGTCTCTTTGTTATGAAAAACTTCAAAACCACAAGGGCTTCACGCCTAGTAATGGCCGAGAAAAGTTTCTTCGGTTTCGTTCAGTCCCAGAACAAACTTGTATGAACGAATGTCTGACATTGCATTTCTTAGACACAACGTTTGACTTTACAAATGTACATATGCTTAGTGGTGGAGAAGGCAACTTTTATTAGCTAAACACCCTTCTTTGAGACATACGATCTCAGAGGTTGTATGTTTGTGGGAGTCAAATAGAAATCAAAGGAATGACAGTGTGACATTCAAAGTGAAAGAAGACGTGCTATGTGAAGAGGTAATCGTTGCCTCGAGCCTCATCAGCCGAAAATGACCGAAACAAGGTTAGATGCAGCAAGGCTAAGTGGGTCATTCCCAATTAGGGTATGACCATCCACTTCTAGATATTTTTTTTTCCGATATGACGTTTGGGATGTAAATTAATGTGGTTTGTATGCTAGAGCGGGCTCGGTTAAAGGTCGGTAATGAACGGTTGTTGATATATTCGGTACTATCTAGTTACAAAGTTAGGCAGGTCTTATGTTGGTAGAGGGCAGATGTTCTGTGCCTCGGGACATCCATCTAGAGGTGTACCCATTGGAAGGTAGTCCCTTCATCTGGTCATTTGTATGGAAATCTATTCTCCAATAAGAACCTGCGGTTTTGTTTGTAGAGCCTAGTATGCTGGAATTTAATAATGGTAATAATTTCGGCTAAGCTTAATAAGTTTATTTGCAAATGTTTTCAAAGAGATTTCATTAGAAATAATATCAAATGTTTTGGTATACAAAAGTGTTTAGTTCTCATAAGGTAAAAACCCGTCCGTGTTTATGTGTGGGCGTGGTCTTATGAGATACTCTTTATTTTCAAAGGATTTCATTCAAAGGCTCATATATATGAAACTGTCGTTTATTATTGAGTTTTCTCACACGGATTTATCATGTCTGATCTGGGTATTTTTAATACTTCGGTTAGATCCGAGGAGTTTCAGTTTTAGTTGAAGAAGGTTGGAGTTTTCAGAGGGGAGCTGGAGATATTCGTCTACGTATGACATATTCAATTATCCGCTGTTGTCTGTTTGTTTTTGTTTATTGTTTGTCACCATTTATAAGGGCAGGAGTTATAACTATCCAGCCTGAATCTAGGTTAGACTCTGATATTGTATTTTAAAAATTTCCACTGTAAAGATTATTATTGAAATAATATATGTTATTCCATTTATGTGAGATTCTGTTATGTCTTTATTTTCTTTCGACCCTGAATGATCCGTATTTTCATGTAATTTGAGTTGACATGTGTGGTTTATTATCGATTCAAAGGGTACAGAAAACGGGCTATTACATTTGGTATCAGAGCTTAGGTTGAGTGAACACCGAGGTTTTGTTGGGGTAAATCTCACCAGAGATAGGGTTAGTAATACCCTAGGATGAGTAACTCATTAGAGATAGGGTTAGTAACACCCTAGAGTGAGTTTGAGTGTATTTATATATGAGTGCGTATTTTTTATTTGATAAGAAAAATATTTTGTGTTGATTTATCTATTGCGCGGTTTAAAATTCTGCTCGATATGGGAAGTACAACTGTATTGATAGGTATTTCTAAACTCTTAACAAGGCATAACGAAACACTATTTTGAAAAGATTATATTTTGCGTATAAAGGAATGTCTTTCAAAGATATAAAATTTTGTATGATTTGAGAAATTTACAAGATACATTTCCTTAGGGAAGTCCTATGGATAAGGTCTTAATTCGTCTAGTGATGATTAAAATAATCTTCTAAGTATCAATCATATGTTGGCTTAGGCAAATGGTATTGAGCACTTGGTAAATTATTATCATTGGAGGATGAAGGCAAGCTCAAATCCAAAAAAGTTGAATTAAGGATTTGGATAGAAGATGTTTGAATAAAATGAAATGGAAATGGTATAAACAGTTCTAATCTTGGAATATCACTTAGGGATAGAATGGCTTATTATATGTCGAGTCATGTGTTTTGGATGACTCCAAAGCAAGCTCGAAGAGCAAGTGCACAAAAAGAAGCAGAAGAAAAAGAAAAACTAGTACCCTTAGCTGACATTGACTATTATTATTGAGGTAAAAAATGACATTATGCGGTTATATGTGAAACAATGTGAAGTAAGACGCAGAGGAGGGAAAATAAAAAATTCCGATCGGGATGATATAGTCTATTTCAAGTGTAAAGAGAAGAGATATTTTTTACATAAATGTCCTAAAACTAAGAAGAAACCAAGAATTAAAAAGAAGAAAATAGGCTACCACCGATGCAAGAACCTAAGACATGAAGTCGAAGATTGCCCCCAACGAACTTCTATTTGGTGCTTTCAAGGGAAACACTTAATGAAGGACCGTCCAAGAATGAAAGTGGTTAACTTAAGCCCCAAAGATAAAGCAACGTCTACCTCGAAAGGAATTCAAGAATAGTATATAGTAGTCTAAGTATCTATATAATGATAGTAAGTGATAGGCTATATTCCCTAGGAAAGTTATCTCTAAAATTTTGTATTGCCAGTTAGGGATAGAAATAGATGTATGAATATGATGTTAATTAATAAACTTCCTTCTGATTATCCTCTCGATGCACTTCTTCATTCTTATATCCGATCAAATCTAATAAGATATTTAGAAATAAAAAGTTCAAAGGAATATTACAAAGAAATAGCTTTAAAAAAAGTGTTTAGAGGTTATAAAATTATTTAAAAATATATCTTGTAAGAATATATTTAATAAAATAAAGAAAAGATGAAACTGTGGAAATTTTATCATAGTCTTTTGAAAAAGTTCAAAGAAATAAAGGAAAGTTATTTAAACTTAAGATAATTTTTGAAATAAAATCTATAATAAGATATATTAGCAAAGAAAATTCAAAAAAAATATGGAGCGAGCTTAAATAAAATTTTAATGATATTTTCCACATAAATGATAGTTGATTTCTTTAGAAAAGAAAATATAACTATTTTGCACAAATATTTTGAAAAAAAGAAATGTGTTATACTAAAAGATGGTTTTGAGGAAAAAAAAAATTGGAATGAAATGTTCCCTTTTAAAAGAATAAATATTTAGAAATTTATGAAATGGTTTCATAAAATATTTTTAAAGACAAATTATCTTTTGAAGTGAAAAATGGTTTCTTTAGAGTATTTTCCTTAATAAAAATATTTGAAAACAAATAGTTAAAGGGATTATATAAAAGCACCTTTACAAAACGTTTGAGCTTAAGATAAAGTTTTATGAAAGTTTTGAGAGTTAAATACATATGTTATATCTAAATCATTTCTTCACAAAAATGTTGATCGAATATCCGAGTACGGAACTTTGAGGTGTTTACACTTGTCCGAAAAAGGATTTATTACTCGATTCTTGATGACGAACATTGATGAGGGTTTATGTTTAGATACCGAAGTTTTCTATCATAGTTGAGAGCTATGCAAGGAAAGCAAAGGTTTTTAAACAAAGAGCCTGATCAGATTCTGCACTGGAGGATCAAGGGATCGATACTAGTTTAGAAATAAAGTTGTGTATTCAAAAAGGAGATCAAATAAGCGGTTTCATATGGATGATCTGTGTATATCATATGGAATTAATTTTGAAGATAAATGTTTTGGGCAAACTTTTGTTTAGATAATTTCGAGAACGAAATTCTTTTAAGTAAGTGAGAATGTAACGACCCGTAATTTCGCTATTTGGAAAAGAAGAGATTTCGTTTGTTTTAAATTTAGAAAGGTTTAAAACTTGAATAAATAAATTACAAATAATTGATAATAATAGAGAAATTATTTATTCTAGTTGATAATTTAAAATGTATAAATTTGGATTTGAGAACAAATCAACAAAAGTTAAGTTTTGTTAAAAAAATGTTTAAATAAATAGGTTTAAATATTTATTTAAAAGGATAAACCTTATTGAAAACATTTAATAAAGATAAAAAAAGTATATTAAAATATTTAAAAGTATGTTAACAATCGTTTTACAAAAATAACCAAATTTTGTCGCATTTTATCAATTTTACATAACTGTAAAATTAGGGATTTTGATATAGTTTAAATATGATTTCAAAATATAAAGAGACGTGTTTTAATTTATTTGAAGAAGTAAAAATTCAATTTTAAATTTGGTTTACATAAATAAATAGTTTAACTAAAATGTCAAAATGTGACCATAAAACAATTTTTCGAAAATCAACGTTTTGTTGATTAAAAGTTGTCGCAACCATCGTCGCACCTTTTATTTTCTTATATAGAAAAATATATTCAAATAGTATAAGTATTAATCAATTCACTAATCAAGTTTACTTTTACTAAACATACTACGAAAATTCTAGAATATAATTAAGAAAAGTAAGCACTAAAAGACAAAAATGTCATTTCAAAGCATAAAGTAAACATCAAATCAAAGAAACATAATTATTACTTTCTTTACTTAATATACAAGTGAAAATGACATAAAGTAATGATTTGAAATGTGATGTTAAATGCTAAAAAAAATAAGGTTACTTAAGAAGTAAGTTAGATTATTTTGGTAATTTGGTAGATGGATATTTTGGTAACTTATCACTTTATTTCTTTTTCTATAAATACCAACCACTTTTTCACTTTTTTCACACTATTTATACCTTCTTCTTCTTCTTCCTTGAAGTTCTCTTTAATGGCTTTTTCTTCTCTTCCAAATCCTTACTAACTTTTTCAAAATCATATCAAATCAACTCCAAACACCACCAAATTTTGTCAAAAACCTTAGAATACCATTAGAACATGGTTTAGCATCTAAGAAGTAAAGAAACGATGGAGGAAGGGATGGGATAGAGTGTGGCCTAACCTATCAAGATGGAGGAGCAAATTCGTGAAGCTCCGAAGCAAGAAAAGGAGAAGGAAGTGCCGCCGCATTCCAAGGAGCTATGAACAAATTCAAGATTCTGTGGTAGCTCTGTGGGATTTTCGGGAGTTTGGAAGAAGAGATCGATAGCATAAAGCAAAAGAAATGGAGTAGAAGTTGATTAGTTGAAGTTTAAGTGAAGTGTTGTTTGACAAAGAATGTTGATAGGAAGTGAACAATTTGGGTAAAATGTGAGTATTCATATTTACTAATTAATCCATAACTTATTTGAAGTATAATGATTGAAAAGTTTAAATATGTTGAATGATTAAATGTTTGATTACTTGGTTGCAAGATTGGTTGATTATATGATTGTTTATATGGTTGATAACTTGTTTGATAAATGATAAGAGAAATGATTAGGAATTAACCATAGTTTTTTCAATGGAAATTAAATCCATATAAATGTGTGTATGGATAATAATTAGTCTCTTAATGATTACAAAGTATCTAAAAAGATTAAAAACGGCATTATAGTAATATGATATTATAATATGAAATGAAATGAAAAATGAGTTTGAAATGATGAAAATATTGTTTTAAATGAGTTAAAATAGTTTAAATATGGATTAAAACAAATTTGAAGTGTTTCGTACAAGTTCCGAAGCAATTCACAAAATTGGTCAAAATCGAACTTGTCGCATAGCGGTAGTTTATAAATTTCGACCCGTAACTTCAAATTGATGTAGAGAATGATTTATAAGTCGGATTGCTTTGAAATAAAAATTCTTTGGTTCACAATGATAATAGTTTTCCAAGAAGCAAGAAAATCAAGATTTCATCAAGTAGATTTTGAAATATGTCCAAAATAATTTTCTAAAAAAATCGCAGTTTTGTAGTTCGAAATTCAAAAAGGATTTCTTTATAATGATATTTTAAATGATTAAAAATATGAAATAAATTTGATAAATCTAGAAAAAGGTTTAAAATAGATTTTGAATAGAAAGTATGAATTTTCAAAAATTAAAAAGTTGTTTAAATCAAATAGGCTTATATAGCACTTTCCGCAGCACTTTTATGTTGCGAATTCTATAACCTTTTTAATATGAGTTTTAAACTTAAAATTCTATCCTAAGTCTTTTGTGAAAGATTTTAAAAGAATAATTAAGTAATTTAAAGGTGATTTAGAAGTTTCAATAAGAGTTTGAATAAATGGTCAAGATGAGTTGTTTATACCACTTAAACAAAAAGAGAAGAATATTGAATGTAATAACAAACTGAGTATGCGGAAATGACTAGTACATTTATCCCGCTTAAGAGATCAGGAAAGAAAAACAAAGGTGTGTAACTAAGATTAGGGATGGAGTACCCAATGCCCTAAACTTACCTGGCCCATGTTTTCTCTTTTCAGGCGAGGGATGGAATAGATCGAAAGGAAAGCTAGGATGCTCTAAAAGATTATATCTAAGTTTTTACAAGATAAAAGAAAAAATAACAAATTCTTTAAATGTTAATTAAACACTTAACATCATTTTTATCAATGATTAGCATGAAGGAACCAGGATTGGTTTTGGATGATTCCTATCCGAAGAACTGGAATTGGATTTGGGTTATTCCTATCCAAAAATCCATTCAAACTAAGTTTTGAGATAAAATATGTTGAAGACATTGATTTTGATGAAAAAGATCTTCATGATGTAGGATTACTTTTCATTAGTCCCTAGAGGTGAACTTTACCATTTTTAAAGTGGCAATAGTGCTCTGTTGTGAAAATCTTCGATTTGCAAGAATATGATTTGAAGTTAAGAAGGAAATTTTTGATTAAGATTTAATAAATTGATTTGGAAATGTTTTTCCTAAGTTAAAAGTTATAGCTTGAATATAAGAAATCTTTGACTAAGATTTAATGAATGATTTGAAAAGGTTTCCCTAAGTAAAAGAGAAAATTATTTGGAATTATTCCAGGATTTAAGAAAGGTTTAAATAAACCAAATGATTTGATAAATGAGGCATAATGATTCCATATACTCTTGAAAACAAAAAGGAACAAAGTGAAAATAATATATCTAAGAAAGATATTTTGTAAAAGACGAAGTAATAGATTGAGGATTGATATCCACATACGAACTTACCATCTTTTCTAGCGATGATTTGTTTCAAAGAAACAAGAGTCAGATTTGGGAGATTCCTATCCGAAAACCACTTATAACCAATTTACGCGTTCAAAGATTGAAGATGTTTGAAGACGGAGATATTGAGACGAATAATAACGAGGGACTACTTGTTGATTAATTAGGGATAAACTTCCGATTCACTATATTGTTGCGGTGGTCTCTTTATTATGAAAAATCTCAAAACCACAAGGGCTTCTCGCCTAGTAATGGCCGAGGAATGTTCCTTCGGTTTCGTTCAGTCCCAGAATGAACTTATATGGACGAATGTCTAACATTGTATTTCTAAGACATAGCGTTTGACTTTTACAAATGTACATATACTTGGTGGTCGAGATGAAAACTTCTATTAGCTTAACACCTTTCTTTCAGACATACGAGCTCAGAGGCTGTATGCTTGTGGGAGTCAAATAGTAATCAAAGGAATGGTAGTGTGGCATTCAAAGTGAAAGAAGATGTGTTATGTGAAAAGGTAATTGTTGCCTCGAGCCTCGTCAACCGAAAATAAATGAAATAGGGTTAGATGCAGCAAGGCTAAGTGGATCATTCCCAACTAGGGTACGATCATCCCCTTCTAGATATATTTCTTTCCGTTATGACATTCGAGATGTAAATTAATGTGATTTGTATGCTAAAGCGCGCTCGGTTAAAGGTCGGTAACGACGGGGGGATGACATATTCGGTACTATCTAATTACAGAGCCAGGCCGGTCATGTGTTGGTAGAGG
This sequence comes from Allium cepa, assembly GCA_030765085.1. NCBI lineage: Eukaryota > Viridiplantae > Streptophyta > Magnoliopsida > Asparagales > Amaryllidaceae > Allium > Allium cepa. The sequence continues at coordinate 277,011,027 of CM060928.1, forward strand.
GCAGATATTCTATGCCTTAGGACATCCATCTAGAGGTGTACCCATCGGAAGGTAGTCACTTCACCTGGTCATTTGTATGGAAATCCATTCTCCAATAAGAACCTACGGTTTTATTTGTAGAGCCTAATATGATGAAATTTAATAATGGTAATAATTTCGGCTAAGATTAATAAGTTTATTTGCAAATGTTTCAAAGAGATTTCATTATAAATAATATCAAATGTTTTGATATATAAAAGTGTTTAGTTATAATAAGGTAAAAACCTGTCCGTGTTTATCTGTGGGCGTGGTCTTATGAGATACTCTTTATTCTCAAAGGATTTCATTCAAAGGCTGATATATGACACTGTCATTTATTATTGAGTTTTCTTACGCTACTTTATCAAGCCTGATCTGGGTATTTTTAATACTCGGGTCAGATCTGAGTAGTTTCAGGTTTAGTTGAAGACTGTTGGAGTTTCCAAAGGAGAGCTGCAGATATTCATATAGGTATGACATATTCTATTATCCGCTGCTGTTTGTCAGTATTTGTAAGGGCAAGAGTTATAACTATCCAATCTAAATCTATGTTAGACTCTGATATTGTATTTTAAAAAAATTCGCTGTAAAGATTATTATTGAAATAGTATATGTTATTCCATTCGTGTAAGATTCTGTTCTGTCTTTATTTTCTTTCCATCCTTAATGATCCGTCTTTTCATGCAATTTGAGTTGGACATGTATGGTTTATTATCAATTCAAAGGGTATAGAAAAACGGTCCATTACATTTGGTATCAGAGCTTAAGTTGAACAAAACCTAGGCTTTGCTGGGGTAAGTCTCATCAGAGATAGGGTTAGTAATACCCTAGGATGTGTAACTCATTAGAGATAGGGTTAGTAACACCCTAGAATGATTTTGAGTGTACTATATAAATGAGTGCGTATTTGTTATTTGATAAGAAAAATATTTTGTGTTGATTTATCGGTTGAGCGGTTTATAAATTCTAGTCGATATGGGAAGTACAGCTGTATCGATAGGTATTTCTAAAATCTTAACAAGGCATATCGATACATTATTTTGAAAAGATTATATTTTGCATATAAAGGAATGTCTTATAAAAGATATAAAATTTTGTGTGATTTATGAAATTTATAAGATACATTCCCTTAGGGAAGTCCCATGGATAAGGTCATAAGTCATCTAATGATGATTAGAATAATCTTTTAAGTATCAATCATATGTTGGCTTGGGTAAACGGTATTGAGTACTTGGTAAATTATTCTTCTTATCATTAGACGATGAAGGCAAGTTCAAATCCAAAAAAGTTGAATTAAGTATTTGGATAGAAGATGTTTGAACAAAATGAAATGGAAATGGTATAAACAGTTCTAATCTTGGAATATCACTTAGGGGAGAATGGCTTATTATATGTCGAGTCATGAGTTTTGGATGACTCCAAAGCAAGCTCGAAGAGCAAGTGCACAAAAAGAAGCAGAAGAAAAAGCAAAGCTAGGACCCTTTGTTGACATCGACTGTTATTATTGCGGTAAGAAAGGACATTATGCAATTATGTGTGAAACAAAGAGAAGTAAAATGCAGAGGAGGGAAAATAAAAAATTCTGATCGGGATGATATAGTCTGTTTCAAGTATAAAGAGAAGAGATAGTTTCTACATAAATTTCCTAAAACTAAGAAGAAACCAAGAATTAAAAAGAAGAAAATGGGCTGCTACCGATCCAAGAACCTAAGACACGAGGTCAAAGATTGCCTCGAACGAACTTGTATTTGGTGCTTTCAAGGGAAACACTTAATGAAGGACTATCCAAGAATTAAAGTGGTTAACTTAAGCCTCTAAGATAAAGCACCATCTACCTCAAAAGGAGTTCAAGAATAGTATAAAGTAGTCTAAGTATCTATATAATGGTAGTAAGTGATAGGCTATATTCCCTAGGGAAGTTATCTCTAAAAAAAATTAATGCCAGTTAGGGATAGAAATATATGTATGAATATGATGTCAATTAATAAACTTCCTTTTGATTATCCTCTCGATCACTTCTTCAATCTAATATCCGATCAAATCTAATAAGATATTTAGAAATAAAAAGTTCAATGGAATATTATAAAGAAACGGCTTTAAAAAAGTGTTTAAAGTTTAGAAAATTATTTAAAAATATATTTTGTAAGAATATATTGAATAAAATAAAGAAAATGATGAAACTATGGAAATTTTATCATAGTCTTTTGAAAAAGTTTAAAGAAATAAAGGAAAGTTATTTAAGCTTACGATAATTTTGGAAATAAAATCTATAATAAGATGTATTAGCAAAGAAAATTCAAATATATATATATATAGGGCTTAAATAAAATTTTAAAGATATTTTCCAAATAAAAGATAATTGATTTCTTAGAAAAGAAGACATAACTATTTTGCATAAATATTTTGAAAAAAGGAAATGTGTTATATTAAAAGATGGTTTTGAAAAAAAAAAGGGGAATGAAATGATCCCTTTCAAAAGGATAAATATTTGAAAATTTATGAAATGGTTTCATAAAAGATTTTTAGAGATAAATTATCTTTTGAAGTGAAAAATGGTTTTTTTAGAATATTTTTCTTTAATAAAAATATTAGGAAATAAATAATTAAAGGGATTATAGAAAATCACCTTTATAAAATGTTTGAGCTTAAGATAAAGTTTTTATGAATGTTTTGAGAATTAAATACATATATTATATGTAAATCATTTCGTCGCACAAATGTTGATCTAATATCCGAGTACAGAACTTTAAGGTGTTTACACTGGTCCGATAAAGGATTTATCACTTGATTTTTGATGAAAAACATTGATGAGGGTTTGTGGTTAGATACCTGAGTTTTCTATCGTAGTTGAGAGCAATGCAAGGAAAGCAAAGGTTCTTGAACAAACAGCCTGATCAGAGTCCGCACTAGAGGATTAGGGGATCGATACTAGTTCGAAAATAAAGTTGTGTATTAAATAGGAGATCGAATAAGTGGTTCCATACGATTGATCTATGTATATTATATGGAATTAATTTTGAAGATAAATGTTTTGGGCAAACTTTTGTTTAGGTAATTTCGAGAATGAATTCTTTTAAGTAGGCGAGAATGTAACGACCATAATTTTGCTACTACGAAAAGGAGAGATTTCATTTGTTTTAAATTTAGAAAGGTTTAAAACTTGAATAAATAAGTTATATATAATAGATAATAATAGAGAAATTATGTATTCTTATAGTTGATAATTTAAAAGGTATAAACTTGGATTTCAGAACAAATCAACAAAAGTTAAGTTTTGTTAAAAATAAATAATTACTTAAATAAATAGGTTTAAATATTTATTTAAAAAGATAAATCTTATTGAAAACATTAATAAAAGATAACAAAAATATATTAAAATATTTAAAAGTATGTTAATAATCATTTTACAAAAATAATCAAAAAAATTCGCATTTTGTCAGTTTTACATATACTGTAAAATTAGAGATTTTGATATTATTTAAATATGATTTTGAAACATAAAGAGACATGTTTTAATCTATTTGAAGAACTAAAAATTTCATTTTTAAATTTTGTTTACATAAATTAATAGTTTAACTAAAACGTCAAAATGTAACCGTAAAACATTTTGCCGAAAATCAATGTTTTGTCGGTTAAATGTTGTCGCAACGTTATCGCACCTTTCTTTTCCGATATAGGAACATATATTAAAATATTAAAAGTATTAATTAATTCACTAATCAAGTTTACTTTTACTTAACTTACTTATAAATTTCTAAAATATAATTAAGAAAAAGTAAGCACAAAAAGACAAAAATGTCATTTCAAAGCATAAAGTAAACATCAAATCAAAGAAACATAATTATTACTTTCTTTACTTAATATCTAAGTGAAAATGACATAAAGTAATGATTTGAAATGTGATGTTAAGTATTAAAAAAATAAGGTTACTTAAGAAGTAAGTAAGGCTATTTTGGTAATTTGTAAAGGTATATTTTGGTAACTTACCACTTCATTTCTTTTTCTATAAATACTAACCAGTTTCTCACTTTTTTCATACTATGTCTACCTTCTTCTTTCTTCTTGAAGTTTTCTTTAATGACTTCTTTTTCTCTCCCAAATCCCTACCATTTTTTTCAAAATCATATCAAATCAACTTCAAACGCCACCAAACTTTACCAAAGACTTTAGAATACCATTAGAACATGGTTTAGCATCTAAGAAGTAAAGAAACGATGGAGGAAGGGATGAGATAGGGTGTGGCCGAACCTATCAAGAAGGAAAAGCAAGTTCGTGAAGCTCCGTAGCAAGAAAAAGAGAAGGAAGTGCCACCGATATCATTCCAAGGAGCTATGAACATCTTCAAGATGATGCGGAAGCTCTGTCGGGTTTTCAGGTGTTTGGAAGAAGAGGTCGATAACATAAAGAAAAAGAAATGGAGTAGAAGTTGATTAGTTGAAGTTTAAGTGAAGTGTTGTTTGAAAAAGAATGTCGGTAGGAAGTGAACAATTTGGTTAAAAGGTGAGTACTCAAATTTACTAATTAATCCATAACTTATTTGAAGTATAATGATTGAAAAGTTTAAATATGTTGAATAATTAAATGTTTGATAACTTGGTTGCAAAATTGGTTGACAACTTGTTTGATAAATGATAAGAGAAATGATTAGGAACTAACCATAGTTAATTTAATGGAAATTAAATCCATATAAATGTGTGTATGGAAATTATTTAGCCTTTTAATGATTTCATAATATCTAAAAAGATTGAAAATGGTATTATAGTAATATAATATTATAATATGAAATAAAATGAAATGAAAAACGAGTTTGAAATAATGAAAATATTGTTTTAAATGAGTTAAAATAGTTTAAAACAAATTTTAAGTGTTTCTGACACGTTCTGAAGCAATTTACAAAATTGGTCAAAACCGAGCTTGTCGCGTAACGGCAGTTCGTAAATTTTGACCTTTAACTTCAAATTGATGTAGGGCATGATTTATAAGTCAGATTTCTTTGAAATAAAAATTCTTTGGTTCACAATGATAATAGTTTTCCAATGAAGAAAGAAAATCAAGATTTCATCAAGTAGATTTTGAAATATGTCCAAAACAATTTTCTAAAAAAATCGCGGTTTTGCAGTTCGAAATTCAAAAAGGATTTCTTTATAAATAATATTTTTAAATGATTAAAAATATGAAATAAATTTGATAAATCTATTAAAATGGTTTAAAATAGAGCTGGAATAGAAAATATGAATTTTCAAAATTTTAAAAGTAATTTAAATCAAATTAGCTTATATAGCACTTTCCACAGCAATTTTATGCTACGAATTCTGTAACCTTTTTAATATGAGTTTTAAACTTAACAATTCTATCCTAAGTCTTTTGTGAAAGATTTTTAAAGAATAATTAAGTAATTTAAAGGTGATTTTGAAGTTTTAATAAAGTTTGAATAAATGGTTAAGATGAATTGTTTATACCACATAAACAAAAAAGAGAAGAATATTGAATTTAATAATAAATTGAGTATGCAGAAGCGGCTAGTACATTTGTCCCGCTGTGAGATCTGAAAAGATAAATCAAGGTGTGTAACTAAGGTTTGGGATGGAGCAACCAATGCCCTAAGCTTACCTGGCCTATGTTTTCTCTTTTTTGGCGAGGCGTGGAATAGATCGAAAGGAAAGCTCGGATGCTCCAAAAGATCATATCTAAGTTTTTCCATGATAAAAGAAAAGAAACAAATTCTTTGAATGTTAATTAACCACTTAACATCATTTTTATCGGTGATTAGCACGAAGGAACTGGGATCAGATTTGGGTGATTCCTATCCGAAGAATCAGGATCGGATTTAGGTGATTCCTATCCGAAAACCCCTTCAAACTAATTTTCGAGATAAATATATTAAAGACAATGATTATTGATGGCAAAGATATTCATGACGTAAGATTGCTTTTCATTAGTCGTTGGAGGTGAAATTTACCATATTTAAAGTGGAAATAATGCTCTGATGTGAAAATCTTCGATTTGCAAGAATATGATTTGAAGTTAAGAAAGAAATTTTTGACTAAGATTTAATAAATTGATTTGGGAATATTTTTCCTAAGTTAAAAGTTATAGCTTGAATATAAAAAATATTTGACTAATTTTTAATGAATGATTTAAAAGGTTTCCCTAAGTAAAAGAGAAAATGATTTGGAATTATTCCAGGATTTAAGAAAGGTTTAAATAAACCAAATGATATGATAAATGAGGCTTAATGATTCCATATACTCTTGAAAAGAAAAAGGAATAAATTGAAAATAATATATCTAAGAAAGATATTTTATAAAAGATGATGTAATTGATTGATGATTGATATCCACAAATGAACTTACCATCTTGTAAAGTGATGATTGGTTTCGAAGGAACCAGAGTCGAATTTGGGTGATTCCTATCCGAAAACCATAACCAATTTATGTGTTCGAAGATTAAAGATGTTTGAAGACGAAGATATTGAGACGAATAATAACGAGGGACTACTTGTTGATTAATTGGAGATAAACGAAATTCCTGGGGAGTTGTACATTTGTGTATTGATAAGACCATTCACTATTTCTTGAAGCTCGATCTCCCCCCCAGATGAACCATATAGCCAGTCGAAAGATTGAAAAAGTCAGTCATTAACAACCACTGATGAAGGATTCCTCGAAAAGTTAAGGATTAGTAATCCTTTTTAGAAATCGAATGGATTCGGTCTTATACATACGCGAGGAAGGTAATCCCGATTCACTGTATTGTAGCGGTGGTCTCTTTGTTATGAAAAACCTCAAAACCATAAGGGTTTCTCGCCTAGTAATGGCCGAGAAAAGTTCCTTCGGTTTTGTTCAGTCCTAGAACAAACTTGTACGGACGAATGTCTGACATTGCATTTCTAAGACACAACGTTTGACTTTTACAAATATACATCTGCTTGATGGCGGAGAAGGCAACTTCTCTTAGCTTAACACCCTTCTCTAAGACATACCAGCTCAGAGGTTGTATGCTTGTGGGAGTCAAATAGTAATCAAGGAATGGCGGTATGACATTCAGAGTGAAGGAAGATATGTTATGTGAAAAGGTAACCGTTGCCTCGAGCCTCATCAACCGAAAATGAACGAAACTGATTTATATGCAGCAAGGCTAAGTGGATCATTACCAATTAGGGTATGATCATCTCCTTCTAAATATATTTCTTCCCGCTATGACGTTCGGGATGTAAATTAATGTAGTTTGTATGCTAGAGTGCGCTCGGTTAAAGGTCGGTAATGACAGAGTGTGAGGACCCGCCTTTCTAATCCCAGAAAGACGTATCATGAATAAGAAAGAAAGGGATAGAAATAGAAAAGAATAAAAAGAAAGAATAACAACATCAGAATCTCACAGCGGAATGGAACAAAATATAATGCATCACATAACTATTACATAGTTATACATACACCAGAGTTATACAATATCATATAACAGGACTGTCATATACATATATGTCCATACATACATCCAAAATACGGCATACTCTAACCACACAGCAGAACTACATATATAGATACATACACCTGGTCTTCTTTCCAAAAGCTTCCCCAGAAAATAGACACTCCCAAATACCTATCACTTGGCTACTCATAAAAATTTGAGTACCCAAGAGTTTATGAAAACACAAAATATAAACTCCGGGTCAGACATGGGTCTAGTATGAGTAAACGGGTTAAAATTGCTTAACTTTGAAAATCATTTGAAATAAAGGTATCACGTAAGACTTCCCACACATAAATACGGGTAAATTTTTACCTTACGCTAACCAAAACATTTTATAGGAAATCTGATGATATTATAATAGTGTCTAGGGTTTTCAAGTAAATAGAAAATAGCCGAAATTGTTACATCTATTAAATTCCAGATACTAGCCACGAAAATGGGTAATACAAATCAAAACTGTAGGGTCTCGTAGGGAAAATGGGTTTCCAACAATGGCAGGGCTACTGGGGTACCGCCCGTCACAGTACGGGGCCTAGATCACCGTACCGAGGATCACTCCCGACCCCCTACCACACAAGGCCGGAACCATTCCTTACTGAACAGTCCCGAACAAGATAACCTCGCAGTTGTGGCCAACAACTGCTCACACAGCCTAAATAAAAAGGGACATATAGACAAGGGTATACCTTGTCTTGCTTGGGCATGACCCACCTAACCTTGCTGCATCTCCCCTGTTTTAGCCATTCCCGATTGATGAGGCTTGAGGCTACGATTACCTTTATTGAACATTATTCTTAGAATGCTCATCGCCCGCCTGACGATGTGCTGAAAGCATTCAATCCATACAAGTTCGTTCCGGGTTCGAACGAAACCGAAGGCATTATCTCGTTACACTCATTTTGGAATCACCCTCAGAGTTAACGATGATAACCCTTGCATTCTGAAACACCATCTCGATCTCCAATTTACAGGTCACGACCTATTGTTTAATTTGGATCGATGTGGTTTTCGGAGAATCAAAATTGATTCTTCCAATCCCGGTCTCATCGAAATACAAACGCCATTTTAAGGGCCAAGTTGTCTATTTAACTTAACAGTTCAATTTAATATTAGAATTCATATAACAGATATAACAGGGAAATCATACACAGTTATCACAACATATCACAGAAATATTATCAAGCAGATATCAAAGTCAATCAAACAGAATTACCAATTCATACCAAAACGGTTTGGTTTACTTAACTTAATTATTTGCTTAAGAATAAACTACTTTATTATGCTTAATTAATTACTGATTAATTAACTTATTAATGATCAATTAATTACTTAGTTAATCATTAATTATCAATTTATTAATCATCTAATATTTAATTAATTATTTAATTACTCAACTTCTATTCATCAATTATTACTTAATTACTCAGTTAATTAATTGATTCTTAATTATTAATTCATAACTTTCTTATTAAAAATTAATTACTTATTTAATTATCACAAATTACTTTAATTAATCAATTATTATCAATTTATTAATCATATAATCCTTAATTAATCACCCAAGTTAATTACCATTTACGTATTAATTAATTAACTTTAAGTAATTAATTAAATTTCTTAAGTTAACTCATTAAACACAAGATTAATCTCTAATTACAAATTTAATTATAGTTATTAATTCAGTTTCAAGTAAAAATTAATTTACATTCTAATTACTTTATACCAATTAATTACCCTTTTACAAACCATACTTTTAATAATTTTAAATCAATTATTTACTTTAAACTAACTAATATTATTTACTGTTGAACTTGTTAATAACAATACTAAAAGGCATTAGGCAAATCACGGAAGTGGACCCGAGGCAGCGCCACTTCTACTCGAGACAGTCTCGAGTTTCCTCCATGCTTTTCCCTGCATCTCCCTTTTCTTCCCATCTTCTTCTTTCTCCTGTTTCTTTTCTTCCTCTCTTTTTTTTATTTAATTTTAAGTTTAAGTTATAAATGAGACAGCAGAAGCCAAACTCACGCATGCGACCCGAAGTCAAATTCGAAGCAACATCCAAATATCTCGAGCACGAGCACGCGTCAATTTCCAACAGACCAACGGACATCTACTCACCACCGTGCACGTGCACGGTGGTTCGCTTTGCCTCCAGTGACCCACGCTATCACCCACAAACTCCAATTCTACCATACACTCGAATTCAAGAGCTAACTCGATGTGAAAAGCTCGAAGTCGAAAAATACCCCTCTAGACGAACTGTAACTCGAACAACATAAGAGAAAACGCCTCTTCCTCCTAGCGCCAACCACCATTAGTGTCGCGATTTCTGCCGTGCGTCGCCGACGTCATCCCCATTCATCCCTCAAAAGCATTCCCGGCTCGATCGTACCATGATGATGAAATCATCGAGCAAACAGACCCATAAGAAAACTCGAACTAAACCCTACCTTTATCTCAAATAAAAATCTATACATTCGGAAAAAAATTGACATTTTTCTTGTGTTAAATTGTTTTCAAGCTTTCTTCATATCAAATTACAACAATTAAAACTTACCCAATCATCCAAAATTGACAAAAATCCATTTTGGCTTACTTTTAAAACTGCTCCTATTATCTTTGCTTAAAAATCATAATTTTTATGTTAAAAAACCTAACTATGTGTATGAAATCAAGATATGTTATTGAATTCCTAAATTTAAACATTCGAATTTTTGACTTTTAATTCCTTTTACCTGTATCTTGAATAAACAGTATTTATAAAATACTGTAAACTCCAAACAAGGTTGCAGGCCTTTGACTTAAGATAAACAACTTAAATTAGCAACAATACCTAATTTTTAAACGTTTATATGAAGAAATGTTTACAAATTTCTCTGCTTTACTTTGTTCAGATACTCAAAATTCTGAAGAACGGCTATATGAACTACCAGAGCAACAGGAAGTACTCAGGACAACTTTTTTAAAGCAGACATCAAAGCACATATCTTTTGTAAGTTAAATATACAAGTTTAATTGAAAATAGTAAGTTTACACACAAAAACATGATTTAACAGAGGGTAGTTTCAGATTCCAGATGAACTCAGAATTGAAACCAGATATATATAGGTCATCAGATTATCATCAACATATCATACACACATATGAACTTAAAACTTAATTAAAAGTTTGTTTACTCACCAGGTAAACTTTGAACAGAAGGTGATATGTTAAAGAAACTGCAGAAGAAACTTTCCTGAAGCTTTTCTTTAGTTTTTCTGTTTTGAATTTTATTTAAGTTTGCAAAGCAACAATGTTTATTTTCCCTCCTTCTTTGTTTCTCAGGTTTGCTTTTAGGTTTTTGTTAAGTTTTTATAAACGAACATAAAAATATGATGGATATATATATAAGTAACTGAACAGCTGTAGGTTATGTAGGTACAAGTTCACTTATATGACCCAACATGACTTGAATTAAATTACTGCAGAATGACATGATATTGTAATCTCGGCTCTTGAACAAAATGTTGTGCTAATAAATGCTTATGCTTTCATTTATGTTAACATATAATTAATGGCTTCAGATTTTTGCTATTTTTATACAAGACAATGATTTGTTTTATTTTGTTGAAGTGAAAATCATTGTTTTCTTATGCATATAAGTTTTACAGTCGCACCTATGGTTTGTTTTTATTGTTATTATTATTATTATTATTTCTGGACAAAGATCTTTTTGAACATTTTGTTGTATATATGTATGTTACAGGTTATGCCTAACCCCTATAAGCTTATGTATTGATTCTTATTTTCTGTTTATGTTTGCACAAAGATATTTTGAATGTGATGTGAATATTTGTCTTCTTTGCATACTTGTTACAACAACAACTTGATATAATCTTTATTAAAATTTATATATTGTATAAATGGGTTTCATAGGTTAATGTTTTAGGCTAACTTCCCTATATATATATTGAGTAAACTTAACATAGTCATTGTTAGTATATTAATTTTATTTTATTTATATTGTTCATGTATGATTATTATGGTTATGATTTCTAAATTTATCCTATTTGTAGTTTAATTATCAAACATTGATTCATAACATATATTTGTATTTTTATATTTCAAGTTATAATTTGTATTCGTATATTTATCTCTTTAGTTACATCTTATAATTTATAATTATGTTTTATACTTGTTTTGTATGTTTATATTTATAACAATTCATATTGTTTTATACTTATGTTTTACATTTCCATGTTTAATATTCATATGATTGTTTAATTTTAAGCATTATCATTTTAAAAACTACAATTGTATTCATATGTATATTATCAAATAATAAAAATATAGAGTCTTAGATTTTTATTGAATAAGAGAGATTCTGTTATAAATAATTTTAAAAGATTGCATTTTAAATTTTCAAATCCAAAATTTTCTTTACAGTCACATATATAACTGGTAAATGATTAAGATCTCATCAGTTTATAATTTGAGAAGTTTGTATTTAGTTTAAATTAGATTAAATATTTATTAAAATATGCTGTCAAAAATTCTAGGTTGTTACACAGAGGGATGACATATTCGATACTATCTAGTTATAGAGGTAGGCCGGTCTAGTGTTGGTAGAGGGCATATGTTCTCTGCCTCGGGACATCCATCTAGAGGTGTACCCATCAGAAGGCAGTCCCTTCACCCGGTCATTTGTATGGAAATACATTCTCCAATAAGAACCTACGGTTTTGTTTGTAGACCCTAGTATGCTGGAATTTAATAATGGTAATAATTTCGGCTAAGATTAATAAGTTTATTTGCAAATGTTTTCAAAGAGATGTCATTAGAAATAATATCAAATGTTTTGATATATAAAAGTGTTTAGTTATCATAAGTTAAAAACCTATCCATGTTTATGTGTGGGCGTGGTCTTATAAGATACTATTTATTTTCAAAGGATTTCATTTAAAGGCTGATATACGACACTGTCATTTATTATTGAGTTTTCTCATGTTGGTTTATCAAGCCTGATCCAGGTATTTTTAATACTCGGGTCAGATCCGAGTAGTTTCAAGTTTAGTTGAAGACGGTTGGAGTTTCCAAAGGAGAGCTGGAGATATTCATCTATGTATGACATATTCAATTATCCGCTACTGTCTGTTTGTTTTTATTTGTTGTTTGTCAGCATTTGTAAGGGTAAGAGTAATAACTGTCCAGGCTAAATCTAGGTTAGACTTTGATATTGTATTTTAAAATTTTCCACTATAAATATTATTATTGAAATAAGATATGTTATTCTATTCATGTGAGATTTTGTTCTATCTTTATTTTCCTTCTACCCTTAATGATGCGTCTTTTCATGCAATTTGAGTTGGACATGTGTGGTTTATTATCGATTCAAAGGTTATGTAAAAACAGGCCATTACGTCTAAGTTATCCGCCTTTACTCTTAGGTGTGGAATAGTTAAGTTGGAATGTTAGAAGCGAATTAAGTATATGAATATTGATTTGTATAACCAATTGCTTTGACTAAATAGTCAATTGGTTGATTATTGAACTTGACCTAATATTGACTTAGGTAGTTATCGAAAGACTTTGCTATTCATACCAATGAGAACCCTTGGCGAAGATATTAGTAGGAAACGTCTCTAAAGTTTGTTTACTTTTGAGAGAACCAAAATTAAGCTAATTAGAAATTCATCGATTGGTTATGGAGAGTCTGGTGGGCGAAAAAGTATATTTATACGAGATGGCACAAACCCATAATCACTTCAAAACCATATACGCGATCTATGTTCTTAAAGTAGTTGTGAAGTGGAATGTTCTAGAGTTGAACCGTCTATCCTAAGGTTAAGTCTAAGGGAGAGGTCTGTGTTAATATCAAAGGATGAAATCGCGTGGGACTGTCTATCTTGAGGAGTATTACAAGAGAGAGGACAACGTTAGCATTTTCCAAGGACTTATGTAGGAAACCTATATGGAAGTTCGAGTTCTGTTAGAGATGCTCGAATCCATGTAGTGATTCGTGATCTGTTCAAGACAATGGAATCCATTTAAGGATTCGTGTTCTATTCGAGTGATGAAGACTCGTATAATAGGTGCCGAATATAGCCTCGACATTGGAAGAAGGATAAAAAACAAAGAAGGGACATGGGCAGAGGTTCTAGTGAACCTCAAGGGTATGTCAATTCCATATCTAAAGATGCTTACTGATTGTTGCTAGCGGAGTTGATATGACCTGGATCACATACCAAGGGTGATCCAGTTATGTTTACCTTAAAGTATATCCTATCTAGAGGTATACAATGCTTGGAAGATAATTTCCGATCCTTGTCATGGAGTTCGATGCGGCCAGACCAAGGAGATCTCTGTAGAAAAATACATATGAGAACGTGCCTTAGCCGTATTAATTGTATACATATTATTCTTATGGCATTCACACAGTAGCTATTTGATATAATTTATGTGCTACGCACTAGACATTAACTATCATATCACTTTATGTTAAACTTAATGAATTGTCGGTTTCATTTGAGGGGAAAACTATTACAGTAATATGTATGGTCTCAAAATGGTGCTATTATATTTCACTCTTATTTCTTAAGTTTCTTACGCTGGTTTACCGAACTGAACCAATTGTTATTTCCTTATAATGCTCGAGGTCAGCCCCATGTATGTTTCAAGATTTAGCTACGGATATTTTGGAGCTTATGAAGAAGATTTGGATGATTCTTTCATAGTATTCCTATTTTCGTTGCATTTCTATATTGTATATATTATCATTTTGAGGACAGACATTTACAATAGTCCAGGTTGATGATAATATTTAGGTTTTAGTAACTCTAACATTTCTATATTCACAGTAACCCTTTGTACTATTCCTTTGATATTATATGTTAACATTTTGAGATTCTGATGTTGTGTTCTTCCTTTCCCATTCTATTCTTTTTTAATTTACCCAACTTTCTATCTTTCTGATACCTGGTGCTCGGCACACGAATACCATGGATGTATTTAGTATCGACATTCGAGGGTCGAAAAGTTAGGTCATTACAGTCAGTCATTCACTAGGGTGAAAGAGTTGCACAATCCCATGTTTACCCAATCCTATAAAATAGTCCATAGCATAGTTTTCCTAGGGTCACATAAACCTATTAGGTTGACTCGAACAATAAAAATATAACTAAACAGTCCAAAATCTCTTATCTTACTAGAGTAAATAACCTCGGATTCTGTCCAGTAGAAGACAAACCATGGTGAGCATCTCTGTTACAAGTTCCTTTATATTCATAACTCCAAAAAATTATCCTTAATATCAACAAAGCCTAATGCATTGGAATGCGGACCTAACCAACCGGGATCTCAATGGTTGGAGGATAGGGCATGACCCTACCACGGTCTCTACCTTAAAATCCAGTTTTAAAAATATTCATGAATCATGTCTTTTGATCAGTTTGAGACAACCGATCATAATATGATCTTTGCAATCTCCTGGATGCAATTCTACTCATTAGTAATTTGAGTTTAACCATACCCGCTATTGGAATAACCCTAACCAATCATCAGTTTCCAAATACCCAAGGACACAAATGATGGATGATAACATATAACATATAAATGAGCATGTCAACAATTTAGCTAAGCAATAATGAACGATCAAGATACAAAATAGAGCATATAACACATCATCATCCATCGTAAATATGTTTATATGATGGCTATTTTATAAACAAAAGTTACTTGTATATATGTAATAATCCCCTCGTAAAACTCTTTAAAAATAGTCTAAACTTTTTTCTTTCCTTTTAAAACTTGTCAAAATACTTAACAAAAACCATAATTTTGTTAAGGAAAAATTAGCCTAATCATAAAGTTAAAAACTGTCAAATGTAATAAAAATGGCTATTTTCCTTTTCAAAAACTTAGGCTGCCGCATATTAAAATATATCCTGCTATGCATATTGAATACACAAGATATCGCATGCCAAGTACATCAAAGCTATCGCATGTTCACACTACATAAAGCCATTGCATGTGAAAATAACTAGCTCTCGCAAGTTGAAAGAAACTCGTAGCCTTCACAAGTTGACAAACATTAGCTATCACAAGTTGAAAACCATATATTTATTGCAGGTTGAAAATTCATTGCTTATGAAACTGAAAACCAAATAGCTATCACAACTTGATAAAATGATGTTATTGGCAGTTGAAAAACATGATGCTAACGCAATTTGATAAAAATGGTTGTTATCACAAGTTGATAAGACATATTGCTATCGTGAGTTGATAAAATATGGCTATCACATGTTTAGTTATATGGGCTATCGCAAGTTGATAGAATATACTACTATCGTAGGTTGATAAAACATAACTATTACATGTTGAAAATTATGGGCCATTGCAAGTTTATAATGGCATTTCTATAAATATTTGAAAAACAAATTTATTTCCTTTAAAAGTAACCACTTTTACTAAATCAATTTCTTTGTCAAGATTTCATTGGTTAATAGAAATCTTTTTAGAAATTAGCAGCAAAACAAACAGTGAAATTCTCTTCTTTCTCAAAATACAAGTTTCTATTAACTATGTCATAGTTATCTTTTTGCAATTAAAACCCTCTTCACAAAACGATTTATACTAAGCTGTAAGTACTTTAAAAAAATACCCAAAATTCCCTAATATCTAAATTTTCCTCTTTAATCTCATACAAAACTTTCGGAGCAAAACAATTAGTTTTTATATAATTAAACCCAAAATTATCCATTTTCTCGCTTATAAAATTCATATTAAATTCATAATAATTCCTAAAATTTTGAACATAAAAACACATCTCCAAATTAGTATCCCAAACATTATATCAAAAATTCAAATCATTTATATACCGAAAACATAGTTTTTACATCAAAAACTCCTTAGGAAAATTCCATATAAATCTCAGATGGTAATCGTAACTCATATAAACGATTATCAAATCCACAAATAGGATAAACATCAATAAAAATTTGAATCTACCCATGAATCCAAATTAAACACATCTAAAAAAAGGATGGAAATATTATTTAGCTTTGATTAGTTGTATATGGAGATAACTGCCTTATATACCTTTCCTAGCTTTATCTTCCTCTTCTTCTTCTTTGTTGAACTTGTTTTGATAGAGAGCTCTTGTTTTTGTTTCGTTTTTATTAGGCTTATATTATGAGGCCGAAAATATATGAGAGGCAGGGGAAGTATTTAAGGGGAAATAGTTTATTGGGTTATCTTTCTTTATTTCTCTTCCATATATAATTAAGGCATTCAATTTCTTTCCTAATAAACCATTTCTCCATTTAAAGTTTGAGATTCAATCATATTTGTATGGAAATCATGTATGCTATTCAGACATTTATACTCTCCCACATTATTTACTATATTATTTCTTGATTAAATATTTAGAATAATGTGCAACCAAAATTATGGGCGTTGCTCCTTCGTTTCATCTCCTTAGGTTGTAAACTCGACAGTAAAATTGGCAAATTCTTTTCCTTTAACATCCATTCATAATGTTAAGTTCCCATACTTTCTTAGCTCAATACCCCATTTTTGTCATCGTCATAAAGTATTTGGGTGGTACAAGACTTGCCTTAGATGTTGATCAGTAATACTCTATTTGTATGAGTTTGAAATTATTTCGCAGCTTTCTCGAAGTAACGAGTAGGAACAAAGCTAGTTTCTTCAACTTTGGATATTGTAATTCTTCTCCGATGAATCATTTGCAAACATAGTTAGTATTATTACCTTTGATTTCTATGCAGGAGTGTAAAAATTTATGCATTAGCGGATAAATATGGTACAAATATAAATCCTCCAAGTCTAATATTTTGGATAAAATAGAGATTTCTCAAAAAGATCCAATAATTACATGAAGGTTGCACAACATTTAACTATTTACCTCAAATACCCTTGCTCCTTTTCTGAAGATTCACAAATTGTATACATTTATCTACTACCTTGAATACAAATCTACTCAACATCAAGGCCTTCCCATTCAAGCTCTATAATACTATCCTTTTATGTGATAGCCTCATATTTATCTAGGTCTCAATTTTTTGAATTGGCCTTGCCCCTTTGAGTTTTGCAATAAAACTCAAAAAAATTCTCGATGATACTCGAAAACTGCACCAATAGGTTAGCACCATCCCAGTTTTTAAGGTATCACAAACATTTCAACTTGATTGACAATGTGGTCTCTAGATTGCTTTAATTTTGGCAAGCATGTCATCCATATACAAACATCTTGTTGATAGGTCGCTAGTTGTATCTCTACCATTTTTCAAGCCGAACAACATGATTGTAACACTCATAATATTTATGTAGCATAAAATTCAAAATTTTAATTATAGGATAATTAAATGTGAAGTTAACAAATATGTGATTTGTCATGAAAATCAATTAGTTAGTTTGGCCTCTAAGAAATAAAACAAAAGGAATAATTTTAATGAAATAAGATTTAATAAACTTAAGTTTGAAAGGGTAGAAGAGGCAAGGTAAATACAAATTCATACTCTCCTTTCTCCCTCGTTCATTCTAATTCACTCTCGAAACAAAATAAAGAAAAAGAAAGGCTGGAGAGCATTAGGAAGAAAGAGAATTTAAGAGGAAAATAAGAAGTAAAGAAAGTTAAGGAAAATTCCATCATTTTTACAGGGATTAAGGTGAGTAATATGCATCCATCTCATATTTTTTCGTATTTTTAATTCGAGTTTTGTGTAGATCCAAATTTTGGATGTTAAATATCTTGCGTTTGAATTGAATAATCATAAATATGGATTTTAGATGATTTGACATTTATTATATAATTTTTAGAAATTTTTCTAAAGGGTTTTAATATGAAAAAATAATTTTTTTAATCTCCAAATGATCTAATTTTTTTCATAATGTTCTAATTATTATTTTGGAGGTGGATTTTAAATTCCACGATTTTTGGAATTAATATGAATTTATTAAGAATTTTGTAAATGAGAATATGGTTAAAATTTGAAAATTAGTTATTAAAAATACGGATAATTATTTTTTGAAATATTTGCAGGATGTAAAAAGTTATAAAAGAGACTTTTAGTGAATTTCTGAGATTTTTCCAATTAATTCTCCATTTTATATGAATTATTTAGTGAAGCAAAATATTAATTAACTATGGAGAATATTAATTAATTAATTAGTTGAGTTAATTATGAGGGTTGACATTTTATGGAAAGAGAGCCAAAAAGAAAGAAATTAGCTAACTGAAACTCAACAACAAAAAGGGCTTAGTAAAAAGAAGTTGTTTAAGAAGATAATAAATCAGTTTTTAATTTAATTTTAAAACTGCCATTAAACCACTATTGATTGAATAAACAT
Source organism: Allium cepa (assembly GCA_030765085.1). Lineage (NCBI taxonomy): Eukaryota > Viridiplantae > Streptophyta > Magnoliopsida > Asparagales > Amaryllidaceae > Allium > Allium cepa. Next base: position 277,029,864 of record CM060928.1, read on the forward strand.
AACAGACAAGGCTAAATTTTACATTGGACCCAGAAAAAATGTTCATGAAAGCAAGAAAAGCACATCGACGCTTCACAAGGACCCAATATTTTAAGTTGCTAAGGCAAGAAAATTATTCATGATGGCTCATTACAGCCTACGATGGCCTTAAATAGATATCACGAAGGTTAAATAAAATGTAAACATGATGACCTACTTCATGCCAGGTTGGATAGCATGTGATGACATTTAATAAATTAACACACGAAAGCCTAAATAGAATGATTCTTGAAAGCTTATAAATATAAATGTGCTTAAGAATGTATACACCGACTCATTATTCACGAAGGCTATAAGTATGTTGACGACTCACATTTACTCATGAACACATGGATATATCACGATGTTTTAACGATGACATGCTCACAAAAGTAAAAGAATGCATGCAAATGTGCTAGCTCACAAAAATGAATGAATGCAACAGAAACAGAATGAAAGAAATCTATTATCTATAATAGAAAATGGGAACCCACCCTTACTGACCTGGACAATCTGGTATCGCTGCATCTTACAATCTTTCCACTTTTACGTCCTCTCTCCTTTTTTTTACTATTTCTTTTTTAATCATTCCACCTTCTACTATTTCCTACAACATTTTCTCCTTCACTCTTTTTTTTAATTCCTACCACTTCTGTCACTGTACAATTTACCACCCCTTTCATGAGTTGTTGTCGATTGCATCAACTCTCTATCGGAGTTGCCCTCAGTTTCAGATATTTGGTTGCTTAAGTATTTATCCTCAAACAATGATTTACGCAACAGACGATCGACAATGAGAATACTGCTGCCTATATTTTTTTTCGAGGTACTTATTCCTTAACTACCGCTTCACAATTGATTCCACATGTTTTGTATGTAAAATGATTTATTGTTTGTGACACTATTTTCATTTAGATGTATCTGATCTCTTGAGTAGAGATTGTAAATTGAAGAAACCAACACTGGAGAACATTTCCCAATTTTGGTACTTCATCTACCCTTTTGTTCTAGACAATGTTCAAAATGTTTCAGCATCGTACAGTGATTGTTGGACTCCTTTTTTCATTGTTTGTGCAATTGCCTGTTTGTTGCTTTCTTTACTTATCGCTTGTAGCATGAGCTGCTGAGTTTTATTTTTTTGGTTTTTATCTGCATCACAAAATTAGTTGATGCAGACTGACTGAAAAAATTTGATATACTTTTTCACAATAGCACACTACTGTCATCCATTTACATTACTTGTAGTCCCTTTGTACTTGATATACTTCCACCTGTTTGATAAATCTCTATAAAATGAACAGAAATAGTAGAAAATCTGGGAGACTATCATAAGTCAACATCTGGTTTTCCTATTTTAAACATACAAATGATGAATAACATAGACACTGAAATTTATTGAAATAAATGATGATGATTGAAAACTAATACCATAAAAATAAATCCACCTTCGTATACTTGAGGCATACTTAAGCAGTTTACAAGTATAAACAAAAAAGAAACACCCATTCATTACTATGCCTCCTTAAAATCATGTCATGAATACAAAGCATATAAAAAAATCTAAAATTTTCTTTTAAAAATGTACTCACATGTCTATGGTAGTCCATTATTTCCCTACTATACTATTTTAGGTTGTTACTTATATAGGTTGCAGGCATTGCCTTTGTTTGGTTTTGGACAAGATTGGAGAAGACTTATATTGATTATGCATTATTATTTATGGAAACTAAGGTAATATAAGTTTATTTGTTTTTTGGCATGATTGTGCCTACCCTTTTTTCCTTTTCTCTTTTACGAATCATATAACATGTTTTAGACCACGACCGTGACTGGACAAAGTACACAAGTTGATAATGGTGCAACCCAACCAAACGATACCACTTCGACTAAGTCTGACTACAAAGGAAAAAAACCGGTATTAAGACATATCATTATTCTAATTATATGGTAAAATTTATGTACTTACATTGCATACATTCAATATTGTTTTCCCATGCAAATAGGTTGTTGATGGTGTTAGTAATTACAGTACTAACTGCAATCTTCCTTCTGCATCTACAAAATAAGGGAGAAAGAATAGGGATTTACATAGTTGTATGTATGCTTTACTGCTATTTGTTTAATTTTTTACTATAAAACTTCATATTAACTTTTCTTACCGTGTTACATAACCGATTTGGTCTTTACTTTTCCCTAATTAAAACTAATCATACCTTACTCTACAATGAACTAAAATAATGGTATTTTTTAAAAGGATAAAGAGGATGTTGGCAATCATGCGGATTCTACCCGTACTCAAGTAGGGGACAAGGGCAAGAAGAAATAAATATGATTATACTACCATAGCATAGACTTTCTACGCTTCTTCCTTTAATTTACATTTTGATTTTCACTTCTCTGTTACTTTGTGCTTTGGTTTTCTCTTTTAACGACATTCATGTACCTGTTGCTACTTACTATGGAATTTGATAATTTTTTTCTACTTATTTGTGCTATTTTCGTTCACTTGTAATGACTACTTTTCCTACCTGTTAATCAACCACCCCAGTTGCTCTGACGTATTCTTATCTGCTCTTTTTTGGTTTAGGTGCAATTCACACTTTTATTTATTACTACTTTTTATTCCTATTGCTGCTAGGTTTACCTTAGTTTTTTGTAGTGTTTTTTTCCACTGCCGTGCACCCTTTCGTCTTTATAAATTAATGATAGCCAACATGCACATCTACCATCAAGCTAATTCTCCTGTTTATTAATTCTTCTACACCTTCGCGATATTATATACACAGCTAGAATCATTATGGCTGTCACATGTACATTCATACTATTTGTTCACCATTCTTTATGTAGTGATTGGTATTATAGGATACAACTACTTCTCTGTTTGCCAGCTGATGTACATAAAAGTACACTGATCATACTTCTGCTCTTTACAACTTTATTATAACCAATTTCATGGTGGTGACATCTAACCAGTTCATTCCACATAGTGAAAAATAGATGTTGTTGTAACCAGTTTCCTGATGTTGGCATCATACACCTAAAACTAATTTTTTTACTTATATATGTCAATTTTGTACGGAAGTTGTTCCATTTCATAGGTTTCTTCACACAGTACGCAACTTCCATCATCCATAAATACAAAAATGGACCTCCTGTCAGTATTTTTGTTTTCAATGCGCCCATGTTTTGTATGACTGCATAGTGGAATAATTGCTACATTTTCCAATGACTTTTTACTATAATACGTAGGTTGTTCCACTTTACTATCTATACGGTTGTACTCAAATTATTCAAGGACTGTCAAATTCATATTTTGGATCTTGGAAACAAGAATCGAGCTATACCATTTGATTATGCTTACGTTGATCGATGTACAAAAACTGAAATTTTCACATTATGTTCTACGAATAATGTTAATTTTCCTTTTCACAAATATATAAACTCCGTACACTATTCTTTTATAACCTCAATAGGACATTTTGTGCCATTGATGATGATTTTTCTCCTCTTCATAATAACATCCCTTCTATTGTTTTTTTGCATTAAATAAAGTATATCACAAACTTTTATACCATGAGACCAAACGTAAAATATGTCACTTGGTTTCAAAACTGTAAAATATTTACCACTTGATCTTTACCCCCATCTGCCCATGTGCGAAGCACGGGCCTCTACCTAGTATATATGTGTGTGTGTGTGTGTGTCTATATATATATATATATATATATATATATATATATATATATATATAGTGGTGGTGGTGGGGCAACCCACGTGGCCTCAGGCCAACTAACACATGCAGGGCTATAGAAACAACTACGAAAGCTATATATATTCTTGTATATGAAAGCTATATATGTTTTGGACAAAAGCTTTTATACACGATGGCTTAATGCTGAAGTGGGATACGAAATGAAATACTTATGGTGACTTCCATTGGATTTGAACACAATGAAATTTATTTTTAGTATGCGGTGACTAAAATTTTTTTAAGGCGCGTAGGCCCTATATTTGAATGTGTGAAAGTAAGTAAATTTTTAAGGAACGATGGCCCATGATTTGGAAAAGTAGAGGACGGTTATTTTAAAAACTTGGAAGATTTTTCATTCTATCATGGGCTAAGTTTTACCTAAATAAAAAGGTGATTTTATTAAGTTTTGCTACGAAATTTTAAAAGAGAGGAAAAATTTATTAGTCTATTTTTAAAAGAGTTTCTAAGGAGGCATTATTGCTATGTTACAAGTAATTTGTGTATAAATTGACGATCACATGAACATATATTTTATGTTAGTTGATGATGTGTTGTATGTTCATTTTCATATCTTAATATGTTATTATTGCATATATTGAATTGTTGACATGCTCACTTATATGTTATATGAAATCACCTAACATTACGAGCTTTAGGATTTGGGGAAAAAATTACCAGTTAGGGTTGTTTCAATAGTGGGTATAGCCAGACTTAAACACTTGAGTGAGTAGAATTGCGTCTAGGAGATCGTATCAAAATTGTGTTAGGATGCCCAAACTGATCAGAAGACATGACTCATTAGCACTTTAAAAACAGATTTAAGACTCAAAGGTAGGGACTGATGTAGGGTCGCACCCTATGCCCCAACGTTAATCCAAGGTTGGTCAGGTCCATGAATTTTATTATGTATGGCTTTCCAACGGAAAGGTGAAATTTCGGTTACACAAAGCAGGGAATCCATAGCTTGTAGCTCACCTATGTTTTCTCCTATCGCTATTAGGAGATCATTATTCTTTTCTCCTACCGTTTTAGGACACCGTTATTCTTTTCTCCTAACCTCTTTAAAGGACCGTAGTTATCTTCTCATACCAATCATAGAAAACCATCAGACAATATTAGAAGTCCATCGAATTATCTGGTAAATTCTGGCCGAGTTAGCCAATTGGTTTTTATTTGGACAAGAAAACTAATACAGGTTCATAATGACTTTGGGAAAACTATTCCATGAACCGATTTGGGATTGGGTAAATTTGGGAATGAGTAGCCCTTTGATCTTAATGAATATCGGACTACCTATTTTATCCGTTATTACATGATTATATTATGATTATGTTCAAATCGTTTCGATTGGAGAGATGATATGATTTTATGGTACTAGCGAGGGGAAAACATGTTACGATCGGTGGCGTGGTATCACTATGTATCTATTTTGGTTTGAGATGGTATAGTATTATTCACACCACACTTTTTCTATGACCTAAATATTTTGAATTTCCCTCTAAACTCTTGGGTACTCAATTTTGAATTGAGTAGGCTAAGGGTAGGGCTTTGGAGATGTGTAGAATGCAAACTACTATATAGTAGATTATATTTTTGTTGTGCAAATGCTAGGAATGCTAATTGAACCACCAATGCTAATGCAAATGTGGATACTGGAGTCACACCAGTAGATATGTAGATGATGTATTAGTTCTTTGTTAACATGATGCAAGCTGGAGCAACGACTAGACAGACTGGAGGTAACGATGGTAATATGGAAGTTGTTGCACCAAAAGTGGCTGCCCTTAATAATTATATCATGTTAAGCTGAGATTGTACTAGCTTGAGTGGAAAGCCATTCTTAGGGATGGAGAATGCCATTGAGGTGGAGGATTGGGCAGTGGAGAGGATATTTTCTGATTTAGTGTTGAATGATAATCAAAAGAGGAGATTGGCTTCTTCGTACTAGTGGAACGGTGTTACCATGGAAGTTACGGAGGAGGAGTTAACTTGAGCTGACTTTGGAGAAAGATTTAAGGAGAAATTTCTATATGAAGCAGCCAAGTCAATGTTTTTCAGGAGGTTATCAGAACTAGAGTAGGGTAAGATGTCTATGTTGGAGTATGTGACAAAGTTTGATAAGCTATCTACGCACGGGCAAGCCCTCGGTATACATTGCTTAAGAAGAACAAGAAGTTTATCCAGGACTGAAGCCAAAGATTGCAAGCGCGACCATGCCACATCTCAAAGATCAGTTTAATGTTGTTGTTGATCTATGTGGTTAAAACCCCAGAAAATCCCTAATATAGCGCATAGTGCTCTTCGATCGCTCTGCTATTTCGATTTAGCACAATTAAATAGTAGATCCACATCAAGCCCGACATTTTCCGCAATACCCGCTAAATCAACGGTTTTAGCACCCACTTTAGCAACATTAGAATGTAATGGTTGACTTTATTAGTTCTCTCTTAAACCAAGTCAACAAAGTTAGGTTAAAGACCTATTTTTAAGACATAAGTGTCTAATGTAAGTTAGTAATCTATTATAGTCACCAAATTTAGTCTGTATAAATCATAATATTCTTCAGTTCTGTTATATAAGATTAAACAATATTTCTTTTTCCTACACAAATGATGTGAAAATGAGAATAAATTAACTTTAAGTATTTGGTTTTATTTTAATGAAACTTTTTGCTCCTTCGCTATTTTTGGCTATATCCTCGCTTTCTCCCCGCTATAACCTTTTGCACTTCCACCACTATAGAATCGCTAATCCCTTTAACTGCACATTGTGGACATGGCTCTGAAAAACGAGGTTTTGCTCTCATCTTTGGAGAGAAAAAAGCCTGGAGAGGCTAAAGGTTTCCAAGGTAAGAAGTGGAAGTTCTTTGGTAAGAGGGGATCTCAGAAGAAAAGGGTTCTAAAAAAGAGAATAACCGAAGTGACTTATTATAAGTGTCATAAGAAGGGACACTTTGCTAATTAATGTCACACCGATGAAAGCAAGAAAGTTGTTGATAAGAAGAATGTGAGGTGTTGTAATTTCAACAAGATTGGGTATTTCAAGAACGAGTATACTGAACTGGCTAGAGCTCAAAAATGAAAGGTTTTTGCTTTGGAACCTACAGCTTCTGGACTGACTGCAGAGGAGAAAGGAAAGGCTGTGTTGGGAGATACACTTCTTATTCATAGCATTCCTGTTAGTATGTTGTTCGACACTGGGGCATCACATTCTTTTCCTCTAAATTTTTAGTGGATAAGTTAAACCTAGAACCGACGTATCTTATTACTTCTCTGACGGTACAAATCGATAAGCGACTGTGTAACTCTTCAAAAGAGATGCGACCATGTAAAGTTTGATTTGTTAAGTCATATATTTACCTGCAATTTATATTTATTTTGTTTTGTTGGTTTTGGGATAATTTTGGGTATGGATTAGTTGATTCGGTACAGCGCTAAGGTATTTTTTGAGATCAAGTAATATCCTTAAATCATGATTATAGCCATGATCGAATTGTATATTCATTGGAAGGTCAAATTTTGACACTAGTTCCATATTGAGTACCATGAAAGGCTTAAAGGATGAGATCAACTGGGTTACCGTAGTAAGGGAGTATGATAATATCTTTGAACCTGTTATGGGACTACCACCGAAACATGACATAGAGTTTTGAGTAGATATCATACCTGGAGTTGAAGCTATCAGTAGACCACTTAGCAGAATGATACCTAACGAGATGAAGGAGTTAAAGGTGCATCTAGTGGGCTAGGAAGGGAAGAATTTTATTATACCAACCTGTTTGCCTTGGGCTGCAACAGTGGTGTTTGTGAAGAAATCAGATGGATCATTGAGGTTGTGTATCAACTATAGAAAGTTGAATGGAAAGACGATAAGGAATCAGTATCCTTTGCCTAGAATAGAAGACTTATTCAATCAATTAAGTGGAGCCAATGTGTTCTCATAGTTGGACAAAGCTATGGGTTTCCATCGGTTGAGAGTGGTGTAGGGAAGTATACCGTTAATGGTGTTCCGAACAAGATATGGTTCATATGAGTTGCTATTCATGCCCTTCGGATTGACCAACAAGCCTGCTTTCTTTATAGATTTGATCGACTAGATCGTTCGAGAGCATTTTGATAGATTTTTATTGGTGTTTATAGATGAAATTTTGATATATCCTAAGAACGAATAAGAGCATGAAGTTCATCTCAGAATAGTGCTAGATATATTGAGGCAGCATTAACTAAAAGCAAAGTTTTTAAAATGTCATTTCTAGAAAAGAAAGGTGAAGTTTCATGTGCATGTAGTTTCTAAGAATGGATTGTCTATAGATCCATCTAAGATCGAAGCCATTAATAATTGAAAACGATGAAATACTACTATTGAGATTAGAAGTTTCTTGGGGTTGGCTAGCTAGTACTTAAGATTTATTGAAGATTTCCCTCGTATAGCATCACCGGTGACTAAACTAATAAGGAAAGACGTAATGTTTGTTTGGACTAATAAATGTGAAGAAGCATTTCAAAAGCTAAAGCATTTATTAGCCAAAGCGTGTGTGTTAGTTATTCTGGAAGGGGGTTAAGACTTGGTGGTGTATGCTGATGCATATGGTCTAGGTTAGGAGCTACATTGATGTAGAGAGGTAAAGTTATTGTTGTTGCTTCTCAACAACTTCGAATGCATGAAGTAAGATATCCTACTCACGATTTGGAGTTGGCGATGGTGGTCTTTTCATTGAAGGTGTGAAGACACTGTTTGTAGGGAGAATGTTTCGAATTGTTTACATATCATAAGTCCTTGAAGTGTTTATTAAATCAGATAAAGTTGAACATGAGATAGCAAAGATGGCTGAAGTTCTTGGCAGCATATGGCTTTGGGATTGAGTATATGCTAGGGAAAGGAAACAAAGTGGTGGATGCACTTAGTAGAGAACATCGAAATATGGTACTAGAGTGTTATCTGAATGGAACGATTTAGAGGCATTGGCTTTGTATAGAGTAAGAATGAGGTCGATGGTCAGTTATAGTCAGAGTACCACAATGATTTTTTATCTAGAGGTTCAATAGGTATTGGTTGAAATGCAACAAAGAAAAATGATGATCCAATATTAAATGACCAAATTAGGAGACTAAAAGTGGGAAGTGAGATTGATAATGTAACACCCCTAATTTTTATAACATTATTCAGATGATTTAATTAGATAAATTAAATAGAGTAATGTAAATATTAAAATTATAAGGGGATTGAGATTTGAAAATAAATTAGAGGACGAGCTTAATTAAATAAATGGACTACTACATGTTAATTAATCAACACGAGTGCATTAGGGTAATTGTCGCACCATATTTCCATCATCACTTTATATTCTCATACATTGCCCATTCACATTCATTTTTTCAAAATAAAAAAACATAAGATAAGAGGAGTCGTCCATTACTAGAAGGAAAAAAAGAGAAATTGAATCTAAAGCTAAGGATTCACACCAGGGGAAATTAATCTCAATCCAATCTTCTTATCCTAATCAAGGTGACTAATAATCCAGATCATCTTTATTTTGTTTTTATGATCATTTGTTTTCGGGTTTAAGATTAAATCCATTTTAATGATGACATGATATGCTTAGATTATAACATGATTTATTTAAACAAGATTGTTTAAATAGGATTTTATGCAGTTTTAAAGGTAAAATCAATTAAAATTAATTTCGAATGCCATGAGAAAAATTTTATGTCATGTAAAATATGATTCTAGAGTTCGGTTTCAATTTTTGTAATTTTCCAAGCTGTGGAAAATTCATTATGAATTTTCAATAGAAAATATTAAAATTTTGGCTTATAAATTAATTTCAAAAATTATATGAAGAATTTGGATCCGAAAAATATGTCAGATAACATATTAAAATTGAATTTCGGTAATTTTTGGGGTTCCTAAGTAATTTTCTATGGTATAAAATTATTTTAGATGAAGGACTTAATTGTTTTGTCGGTTTTGTTTAATAGAAGGGCTAATTTAATAAAATTAATCCTTGTTTAGATCTAAAATTAAGTGGCAATTATTTTTGTAAAGAATTTGAAAAGATAAGGCAACCAATTATTTGTTTATAAGTAGGCAGGTTAGTTAGAAAGTATTTACATTAATTGGTATTCAATCAGTTTTACCCAAAAAAGTGGATTACGCCTCTTTCAGAAGCACCTTTCGACCTTATGCTTCCGCCTTCAATCAATTCAAAACCTACTAACGAAGACGAAACTAATACAAAGGGTATCACTAGTATGGTACGTTGTGGATTGGAAAAAGGGTGGAAGGCATGATGTCGAAACCATTGCTTTCGATAGAGTCGAAATCTTTGTTTTCCTTTCAAAAGATAAGCGCCCATCTTGTTTTAATAAAATCTTCCGAAGGAGTCAACATAAATGCCTTCGAAAGGGTTTGCCAAAATGACTTTCGAAGGGGTTGTCGCTTTTCTTTTTGGTTTAGAGTATCTTTCGAATAAGACCTTGTGTTTTGAACTAATGCTTTTGGAAAAGATGGTTCCGACCTAGTCAAGATCCTACGGCCGTTCTTTTAGTCTTTCAATGTATTAAATTCATCAATGCTTTCGAAGGGCAACCTTTTTTGTAAATATGGACCACTTCCTAAAGCTTCTAAAAGGGTTAATGGTTTCGAAGGCAATGGCTTCAGAAGGGGTTCCGAAGCTAACCTTCAAGTGTTTTACCTAAACGAAATGTGCTTTCGAAAGGATGGCTCTGAATCCATCAAGTTTTTACCCAAATACTTTTATATGAAAAAGAATGGTTTTGAAAGAGATACTTTCACTTATATTCACTTTGACCCAAAAGATATTTTAAAGATAAACCCAATGGTTTCGAAAGGGGTACTATCAATGGTATTGAAATGGGTACTTTCAAATGGTTTTGATGCTAAACTTCCACAATTAAATGGTTTCACTTTAATACATTCCAAAGGTTTCGAAAGAAATAATGTTTTAAAGTGTTTCGAAAGGCAGGTTTCTAGGGTTTTGAAAAGATGATTTTAATGCTTTCAAAAGGAATTTTTCCAATGATATCGAAAGTAATGATTAAAGGTTTCTAAAGCCTTAATTGTCAAAACAAATAATCCAATCCCAATTTTTAAAGGAAAACCATGGCATAATAAAAGAGTTTTGAGATGATTTTAAGTATGGAATTTTTGAAGAAGTTTTTCCTTGATTAATAGGTTAAAGGGATTAACAAAGATATATATAAAAAATTCAAGGATATTAAACCATTGGTGTTGGTATTATTTATACTATTATGTTCACTTCTTCATACATATATATTAACATTCTAATGTACAAACAACAGTATTTTGGGGGAAAAGGGGCGGAATAACAAGCTAGGTTGACCCAGTAGTGAATATGATTGGAATTAACTCATGAATGAGTAGAATTGCATCTAGGAGGTCAGATAGACCGAAATGTAGGATGCCTAAATAGTGAAGTTGTCAGATAAATAGGTTCATAGTAAACCCATGAAAACTATGTTTAGGAAAAGCTATTGGCAGGTGCCAATAGGTTCGTAGTAAACCCATGAAAACTATGATTAGAATGAGTTACTGTCAAGGGCCAACATATTTATAATGAACCTATCAAAACTGTATCCGGATTGAGTTATTGACAGATGTCAAAAGGTTCCTAGTCGACCCATAAAAATAAGGATAAGAGGGAAGTTATTGCAGTTACCAATAGGTTCAGGGAGAACCCATGAAACAATGAATTTATTGGCAGAGGCCAATAGTTTCTTAATGATCCTATGTAAACTATAAAACTATAAAGGGAGTCCATAAAAATTAAACCGGTTAATAGTCAGCCCATGAAAACTATTAGGTTAGTAGTGACCCTAGCAACTATAAAATGAGATAGTTAGTCAAAAATGAATGGGGATGGGAAACCCAAGATTGATTTATTTGTTTGCATATCATCATATTATTTTGAACTACTGTATTTTAACCATTGTGGATGTAGGAGCATAGTATACGGTCTTATTAAGTTTTAGGATACTGGTGAGGGGATAACCCGTTCCGCTAAGCGGCGTAGTCTCACTAGTTATCTAAATGGTTTGAGATTGTAGATTATTATTCATATCAGGCTTTATATCTGACTCGAAGTTTATGTTTTCCCCTTAAATTATTGGGTGCTCAATTGATTTTGATTAGTTTGACAATTGAGGTTTTCAGGTACAACATTAGACGAATAAGTTTCCGGTGACGTGCAAGAGGCATGATAGCTATTTAGAGTTCTTTCCTATTTGATTCTGCCATGTTTTGTTGTAAAGGCAAAGTTGTTAGTTGCCTAGTCATATACTCTGATCGTCTAAGAGGGCATCTACATATGTCGCTCTTTGCGTATATTGTAATAATTATATTTTCTTTGAACGTGGTTCCCGTATTGGGGTTATGTAATGAAGTTGAAATGCTTTGGAATGGAATGAGAAAGTTGTTTATTGATTTTAAATTTTTTTCCATATCCCTTTGTTTCTGTTATCTCAATGTATCTAACATTACCATATTTGGTCGTCGAGGATTAATACCTATGGATGATTGCAGCATCCGTGGCCATTAGATTCCGGCCTCTAATTGGAGGATGTTACAAGTTGGAATCAGAACATAGGTTTATGAAATTTAAAAGAAATGTAAACCTAAAAGAATTTCAAACATAATCCAATGAATCAGAAAATAAGATCGAGATTTGGGTTAACGCTATAGTAACGTATTTGTATTTGGTGTGTATATATATAAGTACGTATTCCCCTCTCTCTTAGACCATTCTTCTGTATCTTACTAAGGCTAGTATGTAGATTTATGAGAAAGAAAATATAGAGGCATGAAACGGAAGAGGAAATATCGATGGAGGAAGCACCACAATCAACGAAGATGTTTGACCTGCCAGGAGGAATCCAGGTCGATAGACTAATGCTAACCACAATAGAGATGCCAATGTAGGTGTTGGAAATCCACCAGTGGATGTGGGGAGATCTATCAGTTTTTCGTCTATATGATGCAAGCTGGAGCTGCGGCTGGTGTTTCTAGAAATGTTAGAGGAGCTAATCATGTGGCTTAAGTTGGAATAATTATGCTAAGCTGCATAGAGACTATACCAGACTTGGTGAGAAGATGATGCCATCGAAGTTGAGAATTGGACATCGCATTGTGAGAGAATATTTGCTGATTTAGGTTTAGATGATGAGAAAAAGAGGAGATTAGTCTCTAAGCAGTTGCAAGGGTTAGCACATCATTGGTGGAATAGTGTTACTGTCGGGGTTCCGGAGGAGGAATTGACTTAGGCCGATTTTAGAAGGAGATTTGAATAGTGGATTTTGGCCGAGGTTTCCATGTAGACATTGCTGAGGAAGTTTATGGATCTGGAGTAGGAAGAAATGTTGGTTATTGAGTATGACACTAAATTTAATGAGTTTTCCTGTTATGTGTATGCTTCTATAGACACCGTCATCAGAAGGAATGAGAATTTCGTTCGGTGATTAAGGCCTAAGATTGCTAGGGTAACCCTGCCACATGTCCATGATCCTAGTAATGTAGTTGTGGAGATGGCAATCCTCCATGAGGAGATGCTTTCTATTTGTGCTAGATAGAAGCCAGTTGAAAACCAGGGTTCTCAAGGAAAGAAGAGAAAGTTCTTTAAGAAGAAGGGAGCCCAGAAAGGAGATATTGTCAAGAAGGCAAAGGCTGATTTAGTTTATGTCAAGTGCGACAAGAAAGGTCATTATGCTCATGAGCGTCGACCAGGCAAGGGGAAGAGGGCTGTAGATAAGAAGAATGTGAAGTGCTTTAATTGTGACCAAATTGGGCATTTTAAGAATCAGTGTCCAGAACCAGTCAGGGTGGACAAGGGAAAAGTTTTTGCTATTGGACCATCATCTGCTAGGCCAACTACGGCTGATAAAGGGAAGATAGTGATGGAAGGTACGCTTTTGATTCAGAGTATGCCAATTAGGATCCTATTTGATACCGGTGCATCACATTCATTTATATCTCAGAATCTAGTTCATATGTTATGTTTAGAACCCACATACCTTCTTACTTTCTAAAGGGTTACGAATCCAATAGAAAGGTACGCAACTCTCGGGATGAGATGTGACCAGTTAGAACTAGACTTGTTAGGTCATGGGTTTTCATGCAGTTTGTATGTTTTCTATTCCTTAGATTTCGAGATCGTTTTGGGTATGGTTTGGTTGAGTAAGTATGAGGCTAGGATATTTTACCTAGATGGAGAGATATCATTAAGACATCATAATCGAATCATATTCTCTATGGAAACTCTGACTAGACTTCTTATGCTTTGTTAAGCACTATGGAAGTGGGAGAAGAGTTAAGACAGGTTCGATTAGCAAGAGAGTTTGCAGATGTCTTTGAGTCGATCATAGGACTACCACCGAAACGAGTCATTGAGTTTCAGATAGATCTTATACCAGGAGCTGAACCCGTAAGTAGACCACCTAGCAGGGTAATACCGACCAACATGAAGGAATTTGAAAGTGCAGCTAGTGGTTCTAGAAGGAAGGAATTTTATTAGACCAAGTAGTTTGCCTTAGGGAGTGGCCGTGGTATTTGTAAAGAAACCATATGGGTCGTTGAGGAGGTGTATCGACTATCGTAAGTTAAACGAGAGGACGATTAAGAATAAATATCCTTTCCCGAGAATTGATAATCTATTTGATCAGTTGTGTGGAGCCAGAGTGTTTTCGCAGTTGGATTTGGCGACAGGCTTCCATCAGTTAAGAGTGGCAGAGGACTGTATTCCATTGACAGCATTTTAGATTAGGTATGGTTCGTATGAATTGTTAGTAATGTCACCTGCTTTCTTTGTGGATTTGATGAACCGAGTTGTCTAAGAGTATTTGGATAGGTCGGAATTGGTGTTTATAGATGACATTTTAATGTACTTTAAGGATGAAAGAGAGCATGAGGATCATCTTAGAGTGGTGCTTGAGATGCTGAGGCAGAATCAGCTGAAAGTAAAGTTTTTCAAGTGTCATTTTTGAAAGAAAGAGATTAAGTTTTTTGGTCATGTGATTTCATAGAAAGGCTTGTCAGTCGATCTAGATAAGATCAAAGCTGCTAATAATTGGAAGAGACCAGGGATAGTTACTGAGATTAGAAGTTTTATTGGACTCACTGGCTATCACTGGAGATTCATCAAGTATTTCTCGTGGCTAGCAGCACCTTTGACGAAGCTAACCAGGAAGGATGTGAAGTTTGTCTAGTCCAACAAATGTGAGGAAGCATCTCTTGAATTAAAGCATTTGTACCTGTGTTAGTAGTTCTAGACAGAAATCAAGGATTGGTGGTGTATACCGATGTATGTGGAACCGAATTAGGAGCTATGTTGATGTAGAAGGGTAAAGTGATTGCTTACGCTTCACGACAGTTTAGACCGCATGAGGTAAGATATCGTACTTAGGATTTGGATTTGGAAGTGGTGATCTTCGCATTGAAGATTTGGAGGCATTATCTCTTATGGGAGAGATTTGAGATCATAAGTCCGTAAGGTACTTATTCTTTCAAATGGAGTTGAATATGAGACAACAGTGGTGGTTGGAGTTTTTAGCTGCATATGATTTCGGTATAAAGTATACACCTGGGAAAGGAAGTAAAGTAGCGGATGCATTTAGCAGGAGACATCAGAATGTGGTGTTAGATATGTTGGCCAAATGGAAATATTTAGAAACTTTGACTACTTATAGTGTGCATTTAAGATCAACTGCTGGTTCTAGTCAAAGTACCGCCATGTTGTCCTGGGAAGTTCGACCAGTGTTGACTGAGAGGATTGCTTATAAGAATATGGATGATCCATTACTAGCTGAGAGATTAGAAGGTTGGAGGTTGGAACTGGGTTCAATGATCTGAAAGATTTTAGTCTTGACCAGATGGAATAGTTGAGAAAGAAGGGACAACTGTATGTTCCGAAAGTTGAGAACTTAAGGAAAGAAGTTCTTAGAGAATGTCATTGATCCAAGTTTACAATTCATCCTGGAGGGACCAAGATGTATTAATATATAAAGAGGAGCTTCTATTGGGAAGGTATGAAGAAGGACGTTGGCTTGTGGGTTAGGCAGTATGCAAACTATCAACAAATGAAGGCCGAGCATCAGAAGCTGAGTGGGTTTCTTCAACCTTTAGAGATCTCAGTTTGAAAATGGGATTCGATATCCATGGATTTTATTGATGGATTTCCAAGGTCAAATAGAGGAATGAAAGTATAGGGTTATAGTGGACAGGTTGACCAAAAGTGCCTATTTCATTTCAGTTAAGTCAACCAAGACAACATCTGTTTTAGCTAAGTTGTTCATGAAGAACATAGTTAGACTATATGGGATTCCGAGTAGTATAGTCAGTGGAAAAGATGCTTTGTTCATTAGTGAATTCTAGAAGAGCCTATATGAAGTGTTATGTGCCAAGCTTAAGATGAGTATTTCATATCACCCTAGGACGGATGGGCAAATGGAGAGAGTCAATATGGTACTCGAGGATTTATTGAGAACTTGTATATTGGACTTTGGTGTATTTTGGAAAGATCACCTATATATGGTTGAGTTTTCCTATAATAATAGTTATTAGATTAGTATAGGGATGACGCCTTCTGAAGCTTTGTATGGAAGGCCATGCGAATCACCAGCACGTTGGCTAGAGAGTAGAGATAGATTGGTCATAGGTCTAGATCTAGTTAGAGAGGATTAGAAAGCTCGCATATAGAGTAGAGTTGTCGAGCAGTATGGCAAGTGTCGATAATATATTTTTGTGTCTCATCTTCGCAAGTATGTGCATGATCCAAAGACTACTATTGTTCTAACATGGTTGGAAGATATGATTGTAGAGCCAAATTTGACTTTTGTTAGACAACCAATTCGGGATGTGGCGAGAGATGAGAAAAGATTGAGGAACAAGACAGTCAAGCGGGTGAAAGTTCAATGGAGAGACAATGAGAAGGACCGTCTTGGGAGACAAAAGACAGGAATAGAGATACTTATCCTAATCTACTTTAAGGGTATGTATTTATTAGATTAATATAGTTAGTTTCTACTTAGATAAACTTGTATGGTTGTGTGGAGTCGTTACAGATGATTGCTATGTTTAATGTTTAGTCCTTACTAAATTTCGAGGGCGAAATTCTTTAAGGAAGGATCCTGTAACACCCTTAATTTTTAATAACATTATTTAGGAGATTTAATTAGATAAATTAAATATAATAATGCAAATATTAAAATGATAAGGGGATTGAGATTTGGAAATAAATTAGAGGCCAAGATTAAATAAATAAATGGACTGCTAATGGTTATACATGTTAAATAATTAACACGAGGATATTTGGGTAATTGTCGCACCATATTTCCATCACCCCTTTATATTCATGTTCCTTACCCATTCACTTCATTTTGACAAAATAAAAACAAATGTAAGATAAAAGGAGCCGACCATTACTAGAAGAAAAGAAGAGAAATTCAATCTAACGCTAAGGATTCAAACTAGGGGAAATTAATCTCAATCCAATCTCCTTATTCTAATCAAGGTGAATAATAATCTAGACCATCTCAATTTTGTTTTAATGGTCATTTGATTTCGATTTTAAGATTAAATCCATTTTAATGGTGATTTGGATGATGATATGCTTGGATCATAACATGTTTGGTTTAAACAAGATTGTTTAAATAGGATTTTGTGCGGTGTTAAGGGTAAAACCAATTAACATTAATTTCTAATGCCTTGAGAAAATTTTATGTCATATAAAATATAATTTTAGAGTTGGGTTTCAATTTGTGTAATTTTCCAAGCTATGGAAAATTTATTATTAATTTTTAAAGGAAAATGTGAACAATTGGGTTTATAAATTGATTTCAGAGATTATATGAAGAATTTGGGTCCAAAATTTTTATATGTTAGATACCATATGATAAGTGAATTTCTGTAATTTTGTAGATTTTTTGTAAGTAAATCCCTATGGATATAAAATTATTTTAGATGAAGGACTTAATTATTTTGTCAGTTTTGTTTAATGGAAGGGCTTATTTGTTGAAACTAATCCTTGTTTTGATCTGAAATTAACCGGTAGTTATTTTTGTAAAGAATTTTAAAAGATGAGGCAACCAATCACATGTTTACAAGTAGGCAGGTTAGTTAGAAAGTATTTACTTTAATTGGTATTAGATCAGTTTTACCCTGAAAAGTGGGTTCCACCTCTTTCAGAAGCACCTTTCGAACTTATGCTTTCGCCTTCAATCAAGTCGAAATCTACCAGCTAAGCCAAATCCAATACAAAAGATATCACTAGCATGGTGCGCAGTGGATTGGAAAAAGGGCCGAAGGCATGGTGTCAAAACTATTACTCTCAATAGAGGTCGAAATCTTTGTTTTACTTTCAAAAGATAAGCGTCTGTCTTGTTTTAATAAAAGCTTTCGCAGGAGTTGAAATACATGCTTTCAAAAGGGTTTGCTAAAATGGCTTTGGAAGAGGTTACCGCTTTTCTTTTTGGTTAAGAGTAGCTTTCCAATGAGACCTTGTGTTTTGAATTAATGTTTTCGTAAAAGATGGTTTCGACCTAGTCGACACCCTGCCGGTGTTCTTTTAGCCTTTCAAATGTATTAAAGTCATCAATGCTTTCGAAGGGTGGCCTTTGTTTTGTAAATATAAACCACTTCCTAAAGCTTCCGAAAGGGGTTAATGGTTTCAAAGGCAATGGCTCTGTATGGGGTTCCAAAGCTAACTTTTAAGTGTTTTACCTAAATGATTTGTGCTTTCGAAAGAGATACTTACATTTATATTCACTTTGGCCCAAAAGATATTTTAAAGATAAACCCAATGGTTTCAAAAAGAGGTACTTTCAATGGTGTCGAAAGGGTACTTTCATGTGCTTTTGAAGCTAAACTTCTGTGGTTGAATGGTTTCACTTTAATACATTCGAAAGGTTTTGAAAGAAAGGTTTTAAAGTCTTGAAAGGCAAGTGCCTAAGGTTTTGAAAAGAAGATTTAATGCTTTCAAAAGGAAGATTTCCAATGATTTCGAAAGAAATGACTAAAGGTTTTGAAAGCCTTAGTTTTCAAAACAAATAACCCGATCTCAATTTTTAAAGGAAAACCATGGCATAATAAAAGAATTTTGATATTAAAACGCATGTATTGATATTATTATGCTATTATGTTTACTTCTTCATACATGTATATTCACATTGTAATGTACCCATAACTGTATTTTGAGGAAAAGGGCAAAATAACCAGCTAGATTGAGCTAGTAGTGAATATAATTTGAATTAACTCCTGAATGAGTAGAATTGCATCTTGAATGTCTGATAGACCAGAATGTAGGATGCCTAAATAGTGAAGTTGTTAGATAGACGAATCATAGTAAACTCATGAAAACTATCTTTAAGAAAAGCTATTGGAAGGTGCCAGTAGGTTCATAGTTAACCTATGAAAACTATGAATAGAATGAGTTATTGGCAGGGTCCAATAGTTTTGTAGTGAACCCATGAAAACTATATTCGAATTGAGTTATTGACAGATGTCAAAAGGTTCCTAGTAAACCTATGAAAACTATGGTAAGAGGGAAGTTATTGGATTTACCAATAGGTTCAGGGTGAACGTATAAAACAATGAAGTTATTAACAGGGGCCAGTAATTTCTTAGTGATCCCATGAAAACTATGAAACTGGATAGGAAGTCCATAAATATTAAATCGGTCAATAGTCAGCCTATGAAAACTATTTGGTTAATAGTGACACCAGTAACTATAAAATGAGATAGTTAGTCAAAAATGAATGGTGATAGGAAACCCAGGATTGATTTATTTGTTTGCATATCATAATATTATTTTGAATTACTACGTTTTAACCATTGTGGATGCAGGAGCACAATATATGGTAGGATACTAGTGAGGAGAAAACCCGCTACCCTAAGGGCGTGGTCTTACTAGATATCTAAATGGTTTGAGATGGTATAATATTATTCATGCCAGACTTTATGTCTGACTCGAAGTTTATGTTTTCCCCTTAAACTCTTGGGTACTCAACTGATTTTGAGTAATTTGAGAGTTAAGGTTTTTAGGTACCCCTTTAGACGAATATGATGTTGGAGACGTGTGGGAGACATGATAGCAATTTAGAGTTCTTTCCTGTTTTGATTCCGCTGTGTTTTGCTGCAAAGGCAAAGTTGTTAATTGCCTAATCATATACTTTGATCATCCAATGGGGCATCTTCGTATGTCGCTCTTGGCGTATGTTGTAATAATTATATTTTCTTTGAACGTGGTTCTCGTATTCGGATTATGTAATGAATTTGAAATGGAATGAGAAAGTTGTTTGTTGATTCTAATTTTTTTTACATATCTATGTGTTTCTGTTATATCAATGTATCTACCATTACTGTATATGGTTATCGAGGATTAATAACAATGGATGATTGCCGTTAATTTT
The DNA here is from genome assembly GCA_030765085.1 of Allium cepa. Lineage (NCBI taxonomy): Eukaryota > Viridiplantae > Streptophyta > Magnoliopsida > Asparagales > Amaryllidaceae > Allium > Allium cepa. Next base: position 277,050,069 of record CM060928.1, read on the forward strand.
AGGCCTCCATGTGGGGGATGTTAAAGATAATTTGAAAGATTTTATACTCAACCAAAGAGGATGATTGATAAAAAAAGGGACAGTTATGTGTTCCAGATACGGATAACCTAAGGAAGGAAGTTCTTAGAGATAGTCATGGATCGAAGTTTGCTATTCATCCCGGTGGCACGAAGATGTACCAGGATATGAAGATGAGTTTCTTCTAGGAAGGCGTTAAGAAAAATGTAGGCTTGTGGGTGAACAATGTATAAATTGCCAATAATTAAAAGCCGAGCATTAGAAGCCAAGTTACTACATTAACCCTTGGAAGTACCACTATGGAAATGGGATTCTACATCAATGGATTTTATAGATGGGTTGGCAAGGTCGAATTGGGGAAATGGAAGCATTTAGGTCATGGTGGATAGACTGACCAAGAGTGCACAATTTATCCCTATTAAGTCGATAAGGTTGGCACCTAGTTTGGCAAAGTTATTCTCGAAGAATGTTGTGAGGCTTCATGGAATACCGAGTGGCATTGTAAGTGACAGAGATCTTTTATTCACGAGTGAGTTTTGAAAGAGTTTGCAAAATTAATTGGGTATCAAGCAAAAGATGAGTACTGTTTACCATCCGCAAACTGATGGAAAAACGAAAAGGGTTAATAAGATACTTGAAAATTTATTAAGAGTTTATGTATTAGATTTCAAAGGTTCATGAGAGGACCATTTGCACTTAGCCGAGCTTTTTTGTAATAATAGTTACCAGACTAGTATAGGAATGACACGTTTCGAAACACTTTATGAAAGGTTATGCAAATCACTTGCATGTTGGTTGGAAATAGGTGATAGATTGATACTTGGTCCGGATTTGGTGAAAGAAGCAACTAAAAATATTGAACTAATCCAAGCAAGGATGAGGGAAGCTCAATCATGGTAGAAAATCTATGCAGATAAAAGGAGTAAGGACTTGGTGTTCTCGGTTGGAGATTTTTTTCCCCATAAAGGTATCACCAATGAAGGATGTAGTACGATTTAGGAAGATTGAAAAAATAGCACCTAGACATATTGGTCTGTTTCCTATCAGTGAAAGAATCAAGAAACTCGCTTATTATATCGAGTTATCAAGCATTTTTGCTGGAGTACATAACGTTTTTCACGTATCTTATCTGAGAAAGTACATGCTCGATCCATAAACTACTATAGAGCCGACAGTTTTGGAAGATTTAATAGAGGAATCTGATATGACTATTGTTAGGCGACCTGTTCGTATAGTGGATGAGGATATGAAGTAGTTAAAAATATGATAGTTAAGTTTGTGAAGGTTTAGTGGAGTACTGATGGACGTGATCGAACTTGGGAAACAAAAGATATTTTCAGGGAGACGTATCCCGGTCTATTTTGATTATATGACCTATCGTTATATAGATTTTTGGCTAGTAGATATGGCCATTATTGTTGCTTTTATATGCTTGTGACATATGTTTGTATATTTGAGTGCTTGTTATTATCTTTTGCGTTATCACAATTTCGAGGACGAAATTCTTTAAAGAAAAGGTTGTAACGCTCGTTATTTTTATATAGCACAAAAATTAAATATTTAATTACAGGATAATTAAATGTGATTTTAAGAAATGTTGGATTTTCCATACAATTAATTAATAGTTTGGCCTTTAAAAAATAAAACAAAGGGAATGGTTTTAACGAAACAAGACTTAATAAACTTAAGTTTGGAAGGGTAGAAGAGGAAAGGTAAATATTACGTTTTACCCTTCCCTCTTCCTCATTCGTTTCTAATTCACTCTCTAAACCAAACAAAGCAAAAGAAAGTTCGGCCATCATTATGAGGAAAGAGAATTCAAGAGGAAAAGAAGAAGGAAATAAAGCTAAAGCAACTTCCATCATTTCAAAAAGGATTAAGGTGAAAAGTATGCATCAATCTCATGATTTTGGTGTATATTTAATTGAAATTTGGTACAGATCCGAATTTTGGGTGTTAAATACCTTGTATTTGGATTGAATAATTATGGATATGAATATTTGGATGATTGGATATTAATAATGTAATTTTTAGGGATTTTTTTAAAGGGTTTTAATACGAAAACTAAGTATTTGATCTTCCAATGATCTAAAATTTTGACATGATGTTCGAATTGTTATTTTTGAGATGTGATTCAAATTTTCATAATTTTTGGAGTAAATGTGAATTTACTATGAATTTTCAAAGTAACAAAATGATTAAAATTCGAAAAATAATTATTAAAAATAATAAAAATAAGTATTTCTATTTGAAAGTTTTACATGAGATAGAAAATGATAAAAGAGATTTTTGGGATTTTTCCATCAACTTTCCATTTTGTATTAATTATGTAGTGTAGAAAAACATTTATTAATTATGGAGAAAACTAATTAATTAATTAAGTTAATTATGGGGGTCAATATTTTCTAGGAAGAGAGATGAAAAGGAAGAAATTGGCCAATAGGAATTCAACAACAAATGGGGTTTATTAAAAAAAAGTTTTTTAAAAGGGTAATAAATTAGTTTTTAATTTAATTACACAACTGCCATTGAACCTTTATTGGCCAAGTAAACATAACTGACAAGGCTAAAATTTACATTGGATCCAGAAAAACGATACATAAAATTTAGGAACGAAAAGTGGACACCTCAGAGGGACCCAGTACTTTAAGTCACTGAGGCTAGAAAACTTTTCACGATGGCTTATTATAGCCCACGGTAGCCATAAATAGTATATCACAAACGTTAAATAAAACATGCACGTGATGACTTACTTCATGCCAGGTTGGATACACATAATGGCATTTAATAAATTAACCTATGAAGACTTGAATAGAATGATTCATGAAAGCTTGAACACACACACACACACACACACACACACACACATACATAAACAAACATGCTCACGAATGTACACGGTAGCTCATCATTCACGAAGGATTTAAGTTTTTTGATAGCTCATGTTTACTTATGAAGGTTTGGATGTATCGCGATAATTTAGTGATGAAATGCACATGAAAGTAAAAGAATGCATTCGCGACAATATCCCACGAAAATGAATGCATGCAATTGAAACAAAAATGAACGGAAAATATATATATATAATATGGTATTGGGGCAACCCATGTGGCCTCAAGCCAAGTACCACACGCATGGCTATAGAAAACAACCACGAAGCTACATATTGGATTTGGTAGTGATTACCTTTCTATTTAGCATGCGATGGTTGAATATTTTTAAGATGCGATGGCCTATATTTTAATAGGTGAAAGTAAGTAAATTTTTAAGGCACGATAGCCTATGATTTTGAAAATTGGGGGATAGCTATTTTATAACACTTGGAATATTTTTCATTCTATCTTGGACAAAGTTTTACTTAAACAAAAAAACAACAAGGGAGGAAAAATGTATTGGTCCATTATTGAAAGAGTTTTTAGGAGAAAGTTATTATTTTGTTACGAGTAATTTTGTGTATAAATTGGTACAGGTGAGGATAAAACCCTTTCCACTCAACGTCATGGTCTCACTATATATGTTTTTTGGTTCGAGATATTATAATATTATTCACAACAAACTTTTTTTCTGACCTAAAGTTTTTTATTTCCTCCTAACCTATCGAGTGCTCAATTTGGTATTAAGTAGGATGACGGTAGGGCTTTTTCAGGTTTAAATGAATAAGTTTCTGGAGATGTATAGGAGGAAAATACTGTATAATAGATTATATTTCTATTGTGCAGTAGTTTAACAGCTTTTTTGGTTGAATGTACTTAATGATGGATACTATAACCTTCTATGTAGTTACGACTCCGATCAGCCAAGGAGGCGTCTTCACATGTCTCTCTTAGAACTATATATTTTATCCGAATGATGTATTCATGGGTTTATGGAAATGAAATGTAATGAAATTTGAAATTAATGAATGAAAATGTTTTGTTATTTTTTTTTTAATTTTAGCGCTCTAAGTGTTAATAATTCAATGACAGATCTTATTTTGTCACATGGAAATAATGTCAAGGATGACTGCAGCATTAATAGTATCTATTTCCGAGCCTCAGAATAGAGGATGTTACAATGGCTTTGTAGTAATACATGGTAGAGTTAAGGGTATGCCCAAAGAGAAATTATGTAATATATTATGTAACTTAACTCTTACAAACAAATCGAATTTGGAATGATGTATGCATTTGGAATATTTTTCTTTTTTATATCTCATTGCATATAGATAAAGTTAATAAACTAAATATATTAAACATTTACATGTACAAAATCCTTTGGAGAAGTATTTTAACAATTGTAGATACAAAATGTTCAAGACCATGAGTATATAATTAATAATATGTATACAAATATAAACAAATGTTTACACATTTACTATTCCTAATCGAGATGTATCAAGAAAATGATATTGGTATATCTATTGAGGCCAGTGTACTCAACGCTCTCTACAAGATGGATGGTAATTTCTAATGACCATTGAGGGCACCAAAGAGTTATGTACTTATGGTTGTTTTAAACAATCACAGACGAATCAACAAGTCTTTTATTGGTTAATTTAACTTAGTAAAAATTGAATATCTCTGAGTAATGACGTACTGAAGCCTTCTAACTTGGGACTACCATCAATCTTGATTACGTAGCTATACTTTGTTTATGAAAAACCACATGGTAAAATGACCGTGTTACAGCCATAGTTGGGGACACACTGAACCACTCGAAGTGAAACACTACTAAAGAAAAGATTCATGTTCATCATTATAGAAGGTCGTTAGTACCGTAATTAATATGTCAAATTAAAGTCAAAGTCACTGGCTAGAGAAAAATGGTTAATCAATAAACGTTATTAGATTTGACAAAGGACTTCATAATTTACCTATGCAATAATAAGGATGTTAATAGAGTTTTTTATCATAGACCAAACTCTAGATTTTTAAGTGATATAGTGATGATGAAATGAATACGTGCACAGTTATCGGTGCTAAGTGAGCTTATATTACATCAGAAGTTGATTTCTCCAAAATAATCTACGAGCATTGAAATTGACCCTATACTATACTTCAGCCAAATCTGGCTTCGGTATTTTTTTTTAAAAAATATTGACAGTATATTGAGTTCACATCAGTAAGTTAATATGTTATCGGCAAAATTTTCACAGTCTTAGAATAGCTTCAAATAAATGAACGGAACTACAAACTCGTGAAGGAATTAATCAAAGATCTTGGAAGATGTTAGGATATAAGACATCGAAGATTTGGCCAAGTTCTAGAAATGCAAATCAGGTTGGTTCAAACATGATTTGCACAAACATGATTTACACTAACATGATTTGAAACCATCAAGAATGGTCAAAGGAAGGATTATGTCCAATTTAACTAAGTACAAGACCAAAAAATTATGTCAGTACCGACATGATTCATTCTGGTATCGACATGATTATAGATTTTGAGTTGGTCACTTTAGAGCTTTGAGACTTAAGCTATAAAGAAATAATTAAGTTACGACACAACAAATCATATCAACCTCGACATGATTCATGTTAGTATCAAAATGGTTGGCTATCTTGGGAAATATGCACAATGACCCCTTCTTCATGTTGGATTTTTGGATCTTCAAATTAAGAATTCAACCATAAATAACAAGGCTAGTGCAGGGATTTTCCTATAATTACCTAACAAACTCCAACTAGAAATGGGATTGGCACTTTGGATCTAAAGCTCTATCCTCTTTCTCCCTTAACTCATAAAATTCATATTAAGCCAAGATCTATAAAAGCTCGGATTTTGATTGTAATCACTATATTCCGAAGAGTAAACTATTAATAACAAGGATTAAGTGGACATAGGCTAGAGTATTTCCCGAACCACTTTAAAAATTGCATGTTTGTTCTTATTTCTATTATTTTCATACTTGCTAGTTTTAGATCTAGTCAACATTAGGGTGTTGTGCCAATTTATAGTGCTTGCACTGAGAACAACTTTGATATGAGATTTGGAGAAGATGAAGAAGTCTAGTATAAAAGTTATTGCTAAAGGAAGTCAATAGAGATAGCCAAGAGGTATTCTCAAGTTCAAATCCACCTTCAATCTATATTAATAAGGAGGAGATGAAAGGGACGATGACAAAGATGCAGACAAAATTGATGACCTGACAAGTGGAGATGCTTAATGGATTTTTTAAAAGAGTGGAGTAGAAAAGAACATCCGGAGCATTTCGAACTAAAAATCAGAGGTTATAAGGCAGAGCAGATGCATAAGGAATCGAATTAGAGCAAGCTGGAACCATCTTCCCACTGTACCATCATGTTGGTACCAAGATAAACCATGTCTGTACTGACATGTTTGGTCGTCATCACAGTTATCTGAACCTTAGACATAGTAGAGCATTATCGATGGATGGTCTTGAACCTAAGAACCGAGACCAGAATGAAAACGTACAACCATATGGGTTAGGACTAAAAACACCCCATAGGAATGGACGAAAAGATGAAAATCTAGGACAACTGTGCACGGAGCCCTAGAGATTTTCATTAAACGATAATGATAGGGTTGTTGATATGGTAAGACAAGTTTTAAGTGATGAACCCCCAGATCAGAGTTTGGAATGATATAAATAGAAATATGTTTACCCTAAACATTCGATACATAAGGAATCCACCTGATTTTAAGCTACCACCGCTAGAGACGTATAATGGAAGAAAGGACCTGACTATTCATTTAATGAGATCATCTAGCACATGAGAGTGTTGGGTACTTTGGAGTAAGTGATGGGATGGTGTTTCCATTGTACTTGATAAATTTAGCAGCGGTATGGTTTTTTCCAGTTGGAAATTTGGTCTATTAGCACATGGATCGACTAGTGGAAAAGATTATGAGCCAGTTCAGGGTTCATATAGTTCGACCAAAGAATGTAATGACACTATCGAGTGTGAAGCAGAGGGCTAGTGAGACCCTAGAAGTTACTTAACTAGATTCAATGCAGCAATCGCTGTAATATGTAAGTCGAATTCATCAATAGTTCTAACGGCGGTGGTATCCAGTGTCATGAATTAGATTGATTTTATGTTTGCTTTAGAGAGAGGTCCACCCATGAATCTTGTAGATTTCTATTATTAAGATGACAGATATTTATGCTAGAAGGACATTGAAATTTAGAATGTTGAAGTTAACATCATAGAGGATGGAGGACCATCCAAGGTAAGATGTAGGAAGGAAAGGGAAAATGGAAAGCCGACGATGACTTTGGAGGACCAAAGAAAAAAAGGAGAAACCCACGTTTTCCTCTTACATTGAGTTAGCGATGATATTAGAGAATATCTACTTGGATACTAAGGGATAGATTCCCAATAGAAAACCCACAAAGTGAGAACTCATGGATCGAGAGAGAAAGTCCAAAAAATATTGCATATTCCATGAGTTGGATGGGCACGAAACAAGTAAACGCGTACATTTCCATGACTTGATAGAGGAGCAGATTCAGAGTAAGTGACTTCAACAATATGTAAGAAATAAACCGCAGTAGTGTAGCATGAGCGATCGCTATTTAGGGTAGGTGCACCCGTTCACGACCGTGAATTTGAGTCGAGAATGATTATTCCATGATCATGTTGGATTGGAAACAAGTTTTATTTTTGCATTTTGCATTTTTATTTGAATAAACTATGAAGGGTTACCACCAAATTACTTACATATGTATGGGATCTCTATAGGTCCTAGGGCATGCTATGAGTTAAGATCGAAGAATAATACTTGACTATATTAGATTTCTTTTTAGTTTTGCTTGATGCATTGGATTTAAACATTATGAATACATGAGTGATGGACATTTGAATTTGAAAATCATTCAGACATGATAATAGATATTGGTGTTGCTAATGGATGCTACCAAAACATAGTCATCCCTTAAACCTGATATATAAACTGATAGAACTTGGTTCCTCCAACCAAAAGGATGGGTGACGAACTATGAATTGCAAGTTTGCTTGTCGAAGAGTGAGTCGATGGACTTGTAAAGGATAGCAACTCCACTCCCCAAAAAGTGAGTGGATGGATGCGCTTTGATACTGGGTCCCCTCACCAAATGGACGTAGGCAAGAGTATTAGCTGAAACACTATAAAAATCGTGTGTTTGTTCTTGTTTCCATCATTTTCAAACTTGTTAGATTTAGATCTAATCAACTTTGGGGCATTGCGTCAATTTTTGGCGTAACATGATATAATCGCATTGTCTTGTTTTTCGAATTTGACCAAGGATAAAATTGATTTATAACTTTAACAATTAAAGATAAAATTGGTAAAAAATGTTATATATTATTTTGTGTATATTTTAATCATTTATTTGGAGCTAAAATCAAATAGAACAATGTGTAATAGTTATACACTGGTTTGTTCGATAAATGATTGTAACATTCAAGAGTATAACTAAGTAATATTATCGGATAATATGAAGAATGATGCTATATGGGGTACATACGTGAATATTCCCTTGGGCTAGCAATGGTATGTATTTAAACATCATATAAATAACTCAACTATTTGTACACAATATCGGCACAAAGCAACAAACACGTGTGCCTACAGGATAGAACAATACATAATATACAATACATAGTAGAGAACATAGAGTCAGAATTGCAGCAATAATATATAATACAAAATATATGAAGTGTGTCCAATATACATTACATGAATGTACATACGAGGGACAATACAATAAAGGATGATAAGCTACTATAATGAATACTAGCCTCCTCTATGCCCCAACCTCAAGCTAGTCTCACTAACCCTGAACTTGGAATGTCTCGGACTGACCGAAGTATTAAATAAACAACATATAGGTCAGACTATGTCTAAATCAAAGGGTCAATATATATGTAGAACTCAGTATATGCCGGATATGATAACTCCATCAGAATAAATAGAAACAATAATCATAATGTCAATACATACATACATATATATAAAGTAATGAATGCATGGTATATAATGATAATATCTTAAAATGCCTCATAGTGTCGTATAACGTAGAATACCATGGAACCATGTATGAAGATGTCATCATCCATATAAAACTTATCAAATCAGAAATCATGAAACAACGTCAAATGGGTAAGTTATATCCAGAAATCATCATCAAAATCCAGAAATCATTAGTATATGAGATATCACCAAGGAATAATCAAGTTAGCATACAACATTGCCTAAATATATCTCTAAATCTCAAATAGTATAGTAACAATATCAATGTAAAACATATCTATATAACGCGCCTATGGATAAATCATATATAATAAAAGATATGAAATCCACTATACTCTATACATATATCACATCGCAGGTATAATCTTATCTCCTCATATAGAAATAAATAGTATAAATCGTGATGGAAGAAAAACTGTACAATAGACATGAAGTCCCAAGTAAAGTCATATCATAATATGACTACTCGCCATCTCTAGGAGCACTTGGGTTATCCACTTGGATATTCTCCAAACGTTTAGGTGAGGTGTAATACCTTATAATTTGGCGTTAGATATTTAATTAGTTAGTTAATTAATTAGGCTCCAAAGATAAAATTTGTGTAGATGATGTTTGACTGCGAAACTTGTACCATTGCGCTCGTGGCGAAATTCTAAGCGACTTTCATATTCGGAGTTTTGCGATCGGAGTTCATACGAAGAAGTTATGGACGAAAAACCAATTTGTAATGGAAATAATTCGATTAGATAAGTTAATGTTTATAAATTAATCGCTCGGGGTCATAGTTGACCTGTCATTGGGACCGGTTGACCCCTAGCGGTCGACTGATGCTCCATGGATGGTCTACCAGTCACCTTGATGACATTGTAATAAACCTAGGCTGCAACGGCCCATATATAGTATTTTAAATCGTCCGGTTTGTGGTTGATTCTAGCGCCTATAAATTCAGACCTAACCATCCCTTCTCTTCTCATATTTTTCTGAAGGCAGTAGCAAAGCTCTGCTATTACTTCTTCTCCACTATCTTTCTAAATTATAAGAATAAGATATTTATGTTTGAATTCATACAAATTGGAGAAGGATAGAAATTTAATAAGAAGGAGAAGAGAAGAGAATCAACTATACACGTATTTGAGGTAATTTATATATTTATATCTACTTTCTCTTCTAATCTCAAATCTCTTCTTGGATATGTAATTATAATATATGTATATACCTCTTCATACATATTTCTTAGATTAGAAAATATTTGGAGATGAATTTAAGATTTTACTTCAAATCTGGAGATTTGGATCGCTTTTAGAAGGTGAGCAGGAAGTTTGAATATATTGTTTATGATTTTAAATTTGTTCTGTTGGCATATGTTTGATTTTTATGCCTAAATCAATTTTATTTATGAATCATAGGCTTAAATTAGTATATAAAACTATTGCCCACATATTCTTGTTTTAGACCTAATTTGAAATATGTTTACATGTGGATCTGGAAATCAGTCCTAAATATTTTAAAATTCGAATGTTCTATACTTGATTCCAGATCTGTACTTGGGGGCAAACTAGAATTTTTAAATTATTTCCCAATTTGTGCTAGGCTGTGGATTTTTCATAGTTTAATTTGTTGGAAGAACATCCACTTGGTTTCTATAAATTTGTTTACTTTTCTACTTTTGATTCAAAAGGGCGACATTTCGATTTAACAAGCAGTACCAACTAACAAAAGGGTGAGATGTGTAAAGTATAGATTTATTCTCTGTAGTTTACACTATTTATTCCAAATAAAAAGAAATTCTCCATTCCTTATAGTTTCAAATGCAGTAAATCTTTTCTTTTGTATTAAAGCCAATTTGTTGAAATCATAGCTGAAAATCTTCCTAAGGAATTTAATTCTAGCAAATTAAATGTGGAAAACATATTCTAGTACATATTTACGACTAGAATATACTCGGATAAGAATAAGTAGTTTATACATATTTATTGCAGTAATAAAAGAGAAAAATATTTATTTGTGCGTTATTTATGTGTAACGTTTATCGGTTATTATTATATTTAAAGAAACAAATAGGTAGAATTTGGAAGTGTAAAAACTTCTATTAGTGGGCAATAAATTAGTAATTATTGTTATCCTACATTTTGCCAAGGCAGTATACAGGTGGATTTAGCCAAACAGATTTCACGATTATCGAGGCCAATGACTCTAGAGTGATGATTGTGGGACCTAAAAATCAAGTACAGATAATAAAATGAAGTCGAGATTGAATGAAATTGATAAATATGCAAGGCAGAATGTTCGAAGTATGGAATACGGTTCAACACATAGGAGCAAGTGCACGATAGAAAACAATTAAAAACTGAACAATCACAAGAGGGATCAAAGTAAAACTCTAGATGGAGGAAGAGGGAAGACTAGAAAATTCGCCCTATGGATCACACCCTAAGACATACAACTTGAAGGGATCGGTACCGATCCCTCCATAAGGATCGGTACTCATCCCTTATTGGGATCCACTATATTCAATTCTAGCAGTGATTGGTCAATATCTCAACATCTACACATCCAATTTGGAATTGAATGAAATTTGGGGAGTAAGTAGCAAACATCATGGGCACCCCTCATGGGGATCGCAGCCCATTTGGACGTATTAATAGGGATCGATATTGATCCTTATTGTGGACCCCAGTGGGCCTAGAAATTTTTGGATGGCCTTGTCTTGATCTCCCGAACCTTCTATCAGAATTTTAGCCCGGTCCATGCACGTCTTCCCTTATAAATACAGCAGGCATTGCGTCAGAAAAGCGATCTTTTTGCTTCTCTTTATCTTCAACCTAGGCCACACTCTACCGATTTTATTCTTGGATTTCAAATTGTAACTATAAACAAACTTCAGTGTAATAAAAAGGATTATTTGGGAGTGGATGTAGGCCAAAGTTAGCCGAACCATTATAAATCTTGTCTCTTTTTACTTGCTTTTTGATTATTTTAATTTTGTTCTTCATTTATTTCTCTTTATATTTCCGTGATTGAATTGGATATTAGTACTTTTACATAATTGGATGTTGGTGGCCAATTTTGACGCCTACGTTTTGGTGCTTTCATTAAGAAAGCAAGTCCCTATGGATTTGGAGCTCAGATTTGGAATCAATTAGATAGCTTGAATTAGAACAATGGTGAGACAATCCACATGGAGACAAGCAGTGGATAAGAGCCATCACGAAGGGAGTCATAAGGTTTCCATAGTAGTTGAAGCTAATCAAACATCTATCTACGTCACTAGAGATAAAATGGGAACAATGATGGATGTTATGCAGGAATAGATGCAGAAAAGACAGGAGGAGATGATGTAGAATCTGCTCCAACAGATCAGACAAGATGGAGCCATAGGAGCTGTTGGAATGCAAAACAAAGGAGTTGGAACAATATGGACTACTAGAGCTATGGATCAAGGAGTTGAGGCAGCAAGACTCGTTGGAAATCTGAACTGGAAGCATGGAGATGGAGCTATTAGACAAAGGAGTGGAACAGAGTAGCCAGGGGCAACCCACAGCCATCTTAGAGGGATTGGGTCGATCTCTCTAGAGCGATCGGCACCGATCCCCTAAGACATGGAGGCATGCCCTGGTCTGGTCGATCATGATGCTGGAGGATCTTTGGTCAATCCTATAGAGCTTGGTGCGAATAGAATTTGGACGCACGTCTAGAGGAATACGTTCCAGAATTTCCCTGTAGACTCTGGGGCAGCTTGGATATGATGATAGAAGACTACCACTGAAAGATAATGATAGGCTTGCAAAGAGGCAAACTATGCATGGAGGATTAGTGAACATGGGTATGGAGGATGTAAATAGAAGTCCGTTTGCTCCTAATATCAAGAATGGAAGGATTCCGCCAGAGTTCAAATTAAAAACACTGGAAGCTTATGATGGAATGTCAGATCCAACTATGCATATGACGAGGTATATACGGCACATGGAAGTACTAATGACTTCGGAAGAAGTCATGGCATGATGCTTCCCCTAGTACTTAACGGATGTAGCTGCGCTGTGGTCAGACAGTTGGAGAGCGATTCTATTATCACATGGATGGAATTGGTGGAAAGATTTATGAATCAATTTCGGGTTCAAATATGAGGCCCAAAAGGTGATGATATTGACATCAGTAAAATAGTTGGTAGGAGAATCATTCAAGAATTTCTTAACTAGGTTCAATATGGCAGTAGTTTCGGTGGATCGACCAGATCCATCGAAGGATTTGATGGCGACAGTGTTAGGAGTTATAGATAATTCAAATTTTAAGATATAACTGATACGGGATCCACCGATGGATCTTGAGGAATTCTATCATAAAGCGGAGAGGTTTCTACAACAAGATGATGCGAAAGCTAATAAAGAGGCAACAGAAGCTAATTTGGTATAGATTGGAGAACCGCCCGTTGGAAGCATAGGAAAGGACAAGGAAAAATGGAACATGGATAATAGCTTCGGTTGAATGAAGACAGAGGGAGGAACCTAAGTTCTCTTCTTACTCAGAATTGAATGAAACCCTAAAATGGATATATCTAGATACTCGATGGTGCCTTCCATATCAGAGGCTGGCAAGGAGGGAACCCTACGAATGCGAATGGATGTTAGGAAAGCGCTACCTATTCCATGAGCTGGATGAGCACAATACAAATGACTGTAGGCATTTAAAGGATATCATTGAGGAATACATGAGAAATGGTCAGTTACAGCAATACGCAAGACTCAGGCTATGGTGGTGGAACAAGAACAGCCACCGTCCACCTCGAGTGAAAATGGCGCTGGATCAAGGCATTATCATCAAATTTTCATTAATTGATTGGGGTGGCATGGAATAAGTAACAAACTCCACAGTAGGACAGCTAAGTCACTTACACATGTACGGTATCGAGGACGATCCCTAGTCATGCTCTAAGATGATGATAAGCTGTAATGCCCGGGTTTGTAAAATTATTTTTTCTTTTCCTTATTTTTTCTCCTTGTTTGCTTCGAACTCTTGTTTATTTGTTGTATAGACTCTTATTTTATATTTTAGCAAATGGACTTAGGAATGTTAAAATTTGGATTAATGTAATAGATAACACAGGTCGTCAGGTATGGACTACGCCTGGCAAGGGGTAGGTCACTTTGCTCGAACGCGATGGATCGGCCTACTCAGGTCATCGAGTATAGATTATGCTCGGCAAGGATCCAAAGAGATCAAGGTCGTTATGGACTATGCTTGACAAGGGGTAGGTCACTTCACTCGAATGCGATAGATTGGCCTACTTAGGTCATTGAATATGGATTGTGCTCAATAAGCATCCAGAGAGATCAAGGCCGTCAGGAATGGACTATGCCTGCCAAGAGGTAGGTTGCCTCGCTCGAACGCGATGGATTAGCCTACTCAAGTCATTGAATATAGATTGTGTTAGGATCCGATGAGATCGACGCTCTGGATTTGGAAAATGATCCAGTAAGATCATGGATTGGGCTATTGGCGTTGGAAAAATATGGATTTGGCTAAGGAAAATGTATTCGGAATTGGATATCGACTCGGAACAGTCATGGATTTCACTAACGATTCGGGGAGATCGTGGATTGGAAACGGATTGGATTCTGGATTGGAAAATATAGCTATCAATGGATCATGGATTACGGATTTTGGATTTACAACAATTCAAAACATACCTTCCTATAACAAGGCATGTTTTGGGGGGCAAAGTGTTAACCCACCATTGGCCAAGGCATTATACAGACGGATTTAACCCAATAGACTTCACGATTATCGAGGTCGATGAGTCAAAAGTGATGATGTGGGACCTGAAAATCAAGTACAGATAATAACATGAAGTTAAAATTGAATGAAATTGATAGACATGTAAGGCAGATGGTTCAAAGTATGGAATATGGTTCTACACATAGGAACAAGTGCGTATCGATAAAAAACAATTAATAACCCAACAACCATAAAAGGGATCGAAGTGAAGCGCTAGAGTAAGAAGAGGGGACGCTTGGAAGTTCACACTAGGGATCGCACCCTAAAACATACAACTTGAAGGGATTGGTGCAGACCCTTCCATAGGGATCGGTACTCTTCCCCTATAGGGAACCACTATATTCAATTCTAGTAGTGATTGGTCAATATCTCAACATCTACACATCCAATTAACATGAAACTTGGAGGACAAGCTAAATACAACATGTGGAACATCCTAGAGGTATCATACATCATTTGGAGAAAATTGGAGGGATCGACAATAATCAGCCTTCATAACATATTGCAATAAAGATTAATCAATAACTCGAGTTCTACTAATTCAATTGGCGTGAAACTTGGAGGCTAAGCATAATACAACATGGAGACGCTACCCTAGGGATCACATGGAATTTGGAAAATATCAGAGGGATCGGCAAAAATCAGAATTCAAGCAACACTACTTCATAGAAAATGTGAATCTCATAAAACATACGTCGAAATTGCACGAAATTTGAGGATTAGGGAGCTAACATCATGTTGCATCACTCATAGAGATTGTAGCCCATTTGAACATATCTAATAGGGATCGCTAGCGATCCATATTGTGGGCCGCAGTGGGCTTAGAAATTTTTGGATGGCCTCATCTTGGTCTCCCGAACCTTGTTTCAAAATTTCAGCCCGATCCATGCGCATTTTTCCTTATAAATATAGCAATAATGGCATCAGAAAAAGAATCTTCTTTCTGCTTCTCTTTATCTTCAACCTACGCTACACTCCGCCAATTTTATTCTTGGATTTCAAATTGTAACTGTAAACAAAATTCAGTATTAAAAAATGATTATTTGGGAGTGGACATATGCCGGAGTTAGCCGAACCACTATTAATCTTGTCTCTTTTTTCATGCTTTCTGATTTTTTTTAATTTGGTTTTTCATTTATTTCTCTTCATATTTTTGTGATTGGATTGGATATTGGTACTTTTACATAATTAGGTGTAGGTGGCCAATTTGGACGCCAACATTTGACTTCATGTTATTATCCGTGCTTGATTTATGCATCCCACAATCATCACTCTGGACTCATTGGCCTTAATAATTGTGAAGTCTGTTGGGTTAAATTTAAAATCTGAAATCCATGATCTATTGATAGCCATATTTCCAATTCAGAACCCAATCCATTGCCAATCCAGAATCCACGATCCCTCTGGATCATTAGTGAAATTCATGATTGTTCTGAGGCGATATCCAATTCTGAATACATTAGAAATCCTTAACCAAATCAATACCTATCTAAATAGAAAAATATGTGATCGTACCGGATCGTTTGCCAAATCCAAAGCCTCGATCTTACTGAATCCTTGCCGAAAACCATCCATAGGGATCGTACTCTTCCAATAATTAACAGGAAATAAAGGATTGCATTCCTAATTAACTGGGAACTAATGAGAAATAATGGATAGGATTAGATTAAGGTTTACAATTAGTTAGTTAAAGACTGCAACTCCAATCAATGGGCAATCAATCTGAAATGAATTTGTGAGTTGCAATTAATAAGGACAGATGGATAAAAAGGGAATGATAAAAATGGAATAAACATAAAAGGTTACAAATTTGAAATTAGTAATCATACATTAATGTCTTAGAAAATGACCATTATGATTTTATGGACAAACTGACATTTATGAGCATTAAAAAGTGGATTTATGGGTAGTTAAATATTTCTGGTAAATCTTATTGTCTTAAATAAAAAGGAAATTAGTAAGCTAAGCCCAATGCCTACATAAGATAATATATGTAAAGACTTATGATGGTTAGTTGGACTTAGTAGGTCAGTGATGCGAGGGCAGTAGAGTCACTCGATGGAAGACTGCCCTTTACTTTGAGGCTACCAGCAGTAGGGTGCACTTACTACTGATGTGATCTATCATTAATCCTAGGACTCATGATGATGTGTGAGATCGGGCTTACTTTCTTAATTGAAAAGTATTAAATGGTCCAAAATTGAAATTAGGAAAAGCGAGGGATATCTCTATAGGGGTTCGCTTCTGGTTTGCTGTATTAAGTGGTTGTCACGTCTGCATTTCCCCTAAAAGGAAATATTAAGTAACCTAGTAAGATTCCAAATAAATAATGATGTCTCAAAAAGGGTTTACTTCTGTGTTGAGGTATTAAGTAGTTATTTTAGGGCCCGCTTCCCAACCGAAGGAAGTAACCTAATGAGATTCCATATTTATAATTAAGAGTGATAGTGGATATCTCGAAAAGGGTTCGCTTTGAGTTTAAGGTATCAAGTGACTGATCTAAGGATTCGCCTCTTTCCTAAAAAGAAGTATTAAGTAACCTAGTGAGATTTTCAATGATGTCGGCTTGATAGTACCAGCGAGAAGTCCACATTGGGGTTAGGTATTAAATGACAAAGGCTTACCTATAAGTACGTATTAAATAGTCGTGGGTTTGCCTAGTCCTTGTAAATTGGGTATTAAGTGGCTTGAGTACATTCTCTCACATTAGTAAGGGCGTAATAACGATAGTACTAGTGAGGAGTCCGTATGAGGATAGGAATTAAGTGACATAGGACCTGCCTAGAAATAGGTATTAAATACTTAGAAGTCCGCTTAGTCCTTTTAAAGGTATTAAGTGGCTTGGGTGTTGTCTCTTACATGGCTATGATTTTATTGGTGATAGACACTGTACTAGTTGGAAACTAAATGTTGGATGCTTCAAATAGTAGTTAAAGGTATTTGTAGTTAGGACCCATCGACCATTGACAACATTGTTAGAAAACCACCTTAAGAATAAGTCTTAAATGACGGGGTCTACCTTTATTTAGGTCTTAAATGATAGAGTCTGCCTATTTCTCTTTTAAAAATATTTTATGATGATTATAGATTCCCGCTTCATATTTAGAAGTATTAAGTGGCAAATGTGTATGGAAGTATTGGGTGGTTGATAAGGCTTTGTCTGTATTTCGTACCTTGGGAATGGGTAAGTAAGTAATCATGTGTGCAATGCAATGTTAGGATTAAATGCTAACCTTAATAGACATTACAATTAAATGGAAACCAATTGGTATAAATTTATGTTACAGACAGTTTATAGATTTTTTTGGTCACCATAACGTTGTTTTGACCCCCTCCTCATTACAACCCAAAGGGTCGATTTAGAGGAATAGGCCATTAGAGTTGGGTGTGCCTTGTTGTTGGAGAAGTCTTCTTTCTCTCATACTCGATGCTTATGTGACAATCTACTATCCAAGGAAAACCATTAATTCTAAGGTAGTAGTCATAATCAGCATTCTTCTTATTATTGTTTTCACTATGATTAGATTTCTATCAATCTTTGATAATGCTCATGCTTATCCGCAGGTATCAAATCCAATGATTCGTGCTTTGATGGATTTGGATTTGGATTTCTATTACAATTTTGGCTCATTAAGGTATGGATTGTTACATTTAGCAAAAGAGCCTAGGTTAGTAGTCAGAGAAATTAAGATAAATTGAGAGAATATATTCGTACTTTCCTATTTAATATTATTATATTTTTACATTAGATTATAAGAATTCCAACTAAATAAACAGTTGTTCCACTCCAAAGGAATGGGCAAAGAAATTATGGATTGGAAATATCTCATAGTTAAGATTTTCACGCGACTCTAAAGTATCCCATGGAGTGCTATAAATGTGTTTAGCACTATTAATAAAGAGCACAAGCATGATATATGGCAGAATCCCAGAGATTGGAGGTGTTCGAGTTGATGATTGAGATTCTAGCTACCTTGAGATTTTGGATTTTGATAATGGATTCAATTCAAAGACACACATTTATTTCAGATGGGCAGGAAATTAGATTATGCATGCCATAATTATTTGGAAACAAGTTTTTGCTAGGGTGCGTTCATTGGTCACCTCTTTCATGGCCAACCAGATTTTTATTTGAATAATTAATGTCAATTCCTTAGTTTAAGAATTGTAAGAGAATTTTCATATAGTATATTTTCGAAATGCCTTAGATTTTGAAAAAAGGTTTTTCAAATGATTTCTTTTCCTAAGGATTATTTTGGAAATTTTGTTTAGGGAAAGTTCTGAAATTTTAATTTCAAAGAAATACGTATACCACTAAATTGGTCGTATTAAGAAATTTTTAGTTTATAAAAGATTAATTTTTGAAATCCTTAAATATTTATATATATCAGTAAAGGCTTGATTTTTTATGTTTGGCAAGAAAATAATTTTCCAATTTAGGGAAATTGTAATTTAGAAAGGGTTTTTAGAAAGACTGAAATATTTATATGTATAAGGTTGATTTTTAAATGAAGTTTTGGTATGAAATAGTTTCTATTATTTAGAAACAAGTATAAAGGATCATATATTTAGCTCCGTGATTTTGAGGTTTTTCAAATCTTCACTCTTTAAGGTAAAGACAAAATAGGAATGACATTTAATTTTATTGGGGTATGCAGTTTGAAGTGTTGTTGTACCACCAGTTATTGGAAGAAATGTTTTCATGTGAAATAGGCAGGAAATAGTAACTGGAATATTTTCAGGTTTTTAAAATTGTTGTTGGTCGTAACAGTTTTGTTGGGACAATTGTGAATTGCTGGAACATGGTTTGGGATAAGGCGGTAGGCTTTGACACAGCCATGATGAGCATAGGAATTTTTCAAATCATGTCAAATCAAATGACACGGCTCAAAATTATTATTATTATTTAATCCGACCCTAGTTTGGTCTATGTTCAATTAACGCCCAAACCTCGTCTAACGGTCGATCACCTAGTGGTAAATCTAGAATGGTCTACCAGTTAATGAGTTTTGCCACAACTTGAACCCGGAATGGGACCATAAAAGTCGCGTCTGAATTTTCCCACTTCCATCTTTCGTTTCTCATTCCTCAACAAGTCAAACCAAATCCCCATCATCCTCCTCATCCAAGTTTGAACCCTCGCTCTTCTATTCCAACCTTAAACAGCGTCGTTTTTCCTTTGGAGCAGCAGTCTTGCCTCCCGCTCGTGCAGGTTTTGCACATTAGATCTCGCCCACGGCCACTTCAGATTTAAATCTTATTCCCTCTCTCCGACCACTTCTTAGCCCAAGACACATTTCCACATTGCTGGGTTTTCCTCACACCATTACGGTCTCAACATTCAAGAGGCCACTTGGCTGGACCAGAATTAGCAGAAGCTTTCATCGCTTTTAGACTGGAAGAAATATTCGTCATGGTAGGACTTGCACCGATCCTCTAATTCGAGATTTTTGAGCGGAAATGTTACCCGTGCTACATATGAATTTTCGATGTCCTATTGGTATAGAATTTGTTGAAAGTAACAATTTGAATCATTTGGAGGTGAAGGGTGTCTTGATTGAGCTGGCTAATAATGATCTTGTTGAGATTTTAGAGGCATCCGTAAAGGACGTGGACTTGGATGATTTTGAAGTGACCGACTCAAAGATTTTTACATGGATCTTTTTCCAAGATGTCAGTGTTTGAAAGATGGATAATCTACATCCGACTGTTCGCTGATTATGCACATCACTCAGCACAACACCGTCCCTAAGACGGGAAGTTACAACTGGATTCATCTCACGGTGTGGAAGATCACCTATGCTTGTTTTTGCGGCATCGCCGTCAATTGGACCTGCACCATTATGATGCAATTTGTTGACCAAGAATTTTCCATCCATAGAGTCACTTTCCATATTCACATCTATCTACTCTCGTCTTTAGGTAATATGGGTGAACCTCCATGGAGAGGCAGTTTAGTAGATGGTCCTTCGACCATCATTAGATCCTTCTTTAGGAAGATGGCATTTTCGAAGCCGTCGGCAACACCAATGGTGCTAGCGGAATAAGATTGAGTGTATAACAACTATGCTACGACCATTCAAGGGTCGCAACAATGGATCGAGCTCCAACCTTGGAGCAAAGCAACTCGTATTCTATAGGCATTATTTATGGTGTTGTTGCCTTTTTCCTTCTAGCATTTGTTCTTTTCTTTTAGGTTTTTTTTGGTGTAACGGTCCGTAAATTTTGATAATTAAATTGGTTAATTTAATAAGATTTTTGGTAATTAAATTTAGATAGAAATAAAACTTTATAACTTATAATGAAGTGGAAGTTAGAAATGAATGTAGCATTGGTACTTAAAATTAATTATTGACAATTGAAGCGAAATCCCAATAACGAAAAGAGTGTAAATTGTTGCATTTGGTCATAAAATAGAAAACAAGTAAAAAAAGAGTAAGAATATTGAATCAACCAATGGAATAGTATATTAATCAATAGTAACTGAATGTAAATTTATGTAATAAGGTATATGCAAGTTGAATAATAACTAATTTAGTGCAATACCTATTAATTGAAACAATTGTAAGGTTATAATTGATTGAATTTTATGAATTGGGAAATAAATTCAAAAGTTATATTAATTGATGAAATAATACGTAATAAATTGCAACTGATAGAATCAATGCTAGATAAGTAATTATAATAATTGTTAGTTGATAATTAAGTATGAATGTGAGTAAATTTGACAATAGTGGTAATTATTAATTGTTTACCCATTCATTTAATTTATTGAATTAGATCTAAATCAATGGCAACATTTGTTTGTTAATAATAGCTTATAAGTGAAATTAAACGTTAATGGTAATAATTATTATAAGTTAACCATTTATTTAGTATAGTAAATTAAAATTTGTAATCAATTGTAATGAATCTCAATTCAATGTTATGTTAGTGTAAATTATGGAAATATTTGAAATAATGTTATTGTTATTCGTAATTGGACAATTTGTTGAGTCATAAGAATGGGAATAAAGATTTATCAATTTATTGGGATTTGAACCATAATAATTGGAGTAATTGCAATTAAATGAAATTAAATATCTAAATATTACGTTAATTGAAACTAGATGAAATGTGAAAATATTAATGTAATAGATTTTGAATCCAATGTTAATTTCATCGGTTTGATAATAAAGAATTGAATAATAGAGTGAAAAGTAAATTAAATAGAATTACTAGAAATTAAATTTATAATTGTGGATTTAGTGAAATTAAGGTTAATACTGAAATTGATTAATTTATCAACTCTAAATTGACATTTAAATTTGTTTAGATCATTGTAAGTGATTAAGAAATCAAAAATGATGAAATTTGTCAATTATCGAATTGAAATTGGATTTAATTATTTAATTATAATTTATTTAATTAATGTAAAAATAGCCATTTCGGCCACTGACTCGAATTTTGACGAAACCAGTTTCATCGGATCCGTAACGGTGAATTATTGTAGGGTTTCAAGTTTCGTAATGATCAGACTTGTCATTTGATCGTACGGACTCCAAACGCCTAGAAATAAGTGAAATTGAAATCAATTTGAAATAACTTGGTTTTAGCACAACTTCTTCATACGATAGAATTTGGACTTGAAACTTGTTCCATTGCGTTTAAAATATTTTAAAACATCTATTTTGATATATGGGTTGACCCAGTTTCGATCCGGAGTTGAAACGGGCTTTTCGGGCCGTTTTGTCGTTCAACGCCTATACCCAATCGATCCGGTCCATTCTAATTTCAGTTTGCCTATATATACCTTGTTATAAACCCTAGCCTATCTCTTGTATTCATTTTTCTGTGCGTACAATTCCAATTGCTCCTTTTCCTCATGGCAGACAACCGAAATTCCTAATTTCAATTTCAAAATCAAATTCAAATCAAAATTTCAAACTCCACAAACAATATCAAATTATATATGGATTTGAAGCTCTCGACGAGCGCAATTCAAATCCGTAATTCGTTTTCCAATTCAAAGCTCTGTTTATCCAGAAAGTGATGATTAATTCGCGGCCATTCATTGAGTCGCGATCAACTTCGATTGATCGTCGATTCGAGGATGCAATATCGTGGAGATAGCCAAGGGGATCGCATCCATATGGGTTTCGTGTTGAGTTAACGGCTGGATCGTCGAAAAATTTCAACTAGGGTTCCAAAATCCCAGGCAACCGTTGCAATTTTGCGTGAACGCGACTGTGTCGCGTGGTCGCGCAAGGGTCAGGGATCGAGAGGGAAGACGTCGGCAATCAACGACACGGCGTATGACGGCATGCGGCGGCGCGTTGATCGTGATTTTGGGGCGGCTCTTGTCACATGCGAAAGGAGATGTTGGATTGAAGGTTTTGGCAACGAAGAGATTGGTGCTATGACGTGGTAATTGAATTTTTATTTTGGTTTGTTTATTTATGATTTAAATTTCAATTTCAATCGCTCTCATCTATATAACTTTTACGTACAAGGTCGGTTTTACGTGCGGTTTTCTCCGCTAGGTTCGTATTGGAATTCCGGACATTTTGACTCTTGTTTGAACGAATTCTAAAGCTGTCCAAATTTTGAATTTAAATTCAATTTAAATTCAAAAGGCGAGTGTTTTAAACCACTCACAACTTCTAAAATTTCTTATGCGTGTTAAATTAATTTCTGATGCGATTGGAAATTTATTTATGGCTGTTCAATATATTTTATCATCATTCCAGTTAAATTTAATTTATTGAATTAAATTGTTATTTAATTTATTATTGCATATAAATTACCAGTTAAAGTGTTATTGAATTTATTATTAAATATAAACTGCCACTAAATACCTGTTATTTATTATCTGTTCTATATTGATGTTATTGTTTGAATTGGATGATGATTGTGATAAATGGTTGATGGTTGATATTGGATGAATGGATGTTGTATTTATATTGTTATAAACTGCAAGTTGTTATGCATTTATTTCATTCGGGATTGCGGTTTGAAATGATATATAACTGTATTTTTATTTTAAATTACGGATTGAAATGATTAATATCTGTATCACTTGACCATAGAGTAGAAAATTATATACAGACACCGTGGTCTATATATAAAAATATTTTGAAATGATTTCTACGGTTTTATAAAGAAATATATGGTTTTATGAGATATGGATTTGGATATTTTATAAATGTAATTATATATATATAGCTAAATTCTTGGTTTTAAGCTATGTATAAAATTGGTTTAAAGTGTAAAATAAGTTTAATAGTAAAGTTTGATTTTATTAAGATATAATATGGTTAAGTATTTAATTAAATTATATTTCTGGAGTTATAATGACTTAAATGAGAACAAGGTGGGAAGATAAATACGATTTTTTTTTTAAATCCTATAAAATTGAGATTTTAAAGGTATGATTTTTATAAGTGGATTTTGTTTAAGATGAATTAAACGTATATTTCAATTATAAATAAATTGAAGGAAATATTTGGTTATTTGTAATTTGAGTTTTATTTAAATGATAATGGATTTATTATGCAAATATTTCAAAACTAAATAATAGAACATTGAATTGTTGAATCGTAATTATCAACCTTAGTTTTGAAATTGTTTAATACTCAAAGTTTGAAATATATTGAAATTGAGATGGTTTATTGAAACTGAAAGTGAGTTGAAAGTTATGAATTGAGACTTAATTTAAAGTGAATAAAATTGTGAAGTCGAGGAAATTATTTTACTTTATAAAGTAAATTAAAAATTCAAACTATTTTATTTTATATATTGTTTGAATATCCAAACCATTTAAGTTTTGAAAGTTATGGTTTAGAAGCTATGAAATTCGAAGTATTATGTTTTGAAAGGTTATATTTCGAACGTTTGGTTTCGAAATGTTTTAAATTTGAAAGCGATATGATTTTGGAAAAGAGATATATTTGAAATAAAAATGATATTACATTGGTTTGGGTTTTATAACAATGATATCATATTGATTTGGTTTAAAATGGAAATGATATCGTATTTGTATGGTTTTGAAATGAACATTATATTCTGGTTTTAAAAGTATAAACTATTTTGAAAAGACCGTAGTGTTATAATAATGTTTGGTTGTTAAAGAGAATGAGATCGGAAGTTGTCATACTCTCTGCCAACTCCGAAAACCACTTTAACAACTGTGTACGCTGTGGAGATTCCAGAATGAAGTAGGATGGTGGCGGCGTTCCTTTGAGGTATATGCATGGACTCGACTCCCGTGAGTTGGCATAAGTTGGCTAAAACAGGAGCGATTGACGGGCTAATGAGGTAGCACCTTTGATCGGACACATCCCATCGATATTATACTTTGACTTTTGGATTGATTCGGTGGCCACTTTTGATTTTTTTTTGATTTGGGGGTGTGGCTCGAGGTGGGCGGTAGCTGCGGCTATGCGTTACCACCGGTCCGGAAGCGTAATTGATATATCTACCCTGGCATTGCCTAGTTGTGCCATGTCACCTACCCAAGCGCGCCTTGTATGAGTTTGGTTTTCTCCCATAGCCCGTGTGGTATCCTCTGGTGGCTTCTCGATTGGGAGGGACCATGATACTGATGGACTACTGGGACTATTACGTGGTAAGGCTATATGGGTAACCCCTTAACGCTATTTAAAGTAAGTTTATTTTATTATAGACATTATTATAATAGCGTAATATTACTACATAGTAAAGGATCATTAGGAGATGTGAATTTCGAGCATCTTTTAAGTTACTGCACTCACTTTAGACACTGGATAGGAGATGTCGAATCCCGTAAACATCTCTGATGTTGTTGCACTCATATTTATTTTTGTTGATTTAACTTACGTAAGATCTTTTAATTCTGACTCGAGTGTTTTGTCTTTTCAATTCGCTTGGATCAGTCTGAGCATTTCAGGATTCGAAGATTTTATATTTGGAGGACTAAGACGAAGATTTGGATTATTATTATTTATTATATTATTCCATTACATCACATTATCCCGTTGCATTGTTATTGATTATTCTTTGATATGTGTAACTCTGATATGTATTGTATAAGTATAATCAAAAATGTTTTTGTAAAACAGCTTCATGAACTGTTTATTTGATTATTATATTTTATCGTTTCGTTGCAAGATTCTATTTTGTTTTTTTTCTTTCTTTGCTTTTTCTTATTTACCCCATCACAATCCACCCTTCTGTATGGTTTGAGTCTGATGTGTGTAGTTTATCGTCGATTTAAAACGTGCAAAAAGGCGGGACGTTACATCTGGTATCAGAGCTTTAGTTTAGCGATGAACCTTAGCTTTGTGGGGTCTGACTCTTTACTGATAGGGTAGTTATACCCTATTGTTAGTGTTATAAAAGATTTTAATATTGTGATAATTTGTTCTGTTTTGTATTTATAAATTCTGGTTGGTGCATAGGTCGCTGTGACATCAATAGGAATTTCTAAACACTTAATGGGACAGACCGATAATATTTGTTTTGAAAATAGGTGAATGAAATAATTTTGCCGACTATATTATATATATATATAATATAAATTAAAATTTTATAAATAAGATATATATTTGGTTGCAATATATTGGTTGTTAGGTAATGAAATTTATAAATAATAGTTGAAATGAGATTGAAATAAAATAAATGAAAATTGGGAGTTTAGAACTTAAGTTTCGGGGTTTTGAAACTTTCTTCCGAATGATTTTGGAATATAATAATAATATTATTTAGTAGTATTTTCTAATATAAATATTTCAATATAATTTGAAAGAATTGTTTCAAAAAATATTTCAAAAGAAATAAGTTCTGTACTCCCCTCTCTGTCGTTGGAAAATAATTTCGGTGATGAGTGCACGCATCATCGACATTCATTTTCGAATTCTGAAGTGGGAAGGCCACTGTAGTAGTTTTACTACGAATTTATTTTGATAACCAAATATAAATTTTAAATGTTTTAAAAAATAATTGGATATATGAAGTGTAAGTGTATACATTTATCTATTATTTTTAAAACGATTTGAAATTTAACCCGGTATTTAGTTCTTAAGTTTCCGTTAATTAGTAGTTTCAATTATTGTACTGAAATGGAATGTAACTAATTAATAATTGGAACCTCTAATTAAAATAAGAGATTAAATGCTAAGTTACAAGTAAAATTTAAAAGAAAGTTGAAATATGTAACCTAGAAACAATAGATATGATTATTGAACGTTAAATTAATTAAAGGAAAGAAGAAAGACTTGTATAACTTTCAATTGCATTCTTAGAGCATATATATAACTTACCAAAGATTTAAAAGTTCTAATGTTTAATAAGAAAATGTAATGGATATTATACAAGTAATAAACTTGAGGTAATGAAAGTATGTAATGAAATTCCTTAATAAATAAGAATTTGATCTTGTAGTTGTTATAAACTTATGTTATAATTGAAATATTACTATAATAAATTGTGATAGAAAGTAAGTATTATAGGGAAGTAATTAAAACTTAAGTAGATGAATTGATATGCTAAGAAATTGAATTGAACACAAATACTATAAACAAAAGAATGTAAATAAATGAAGTTGTGCAATAATGAATGAATGAATGAATATAATGCAACGAAAAGAAACTAGCATGACCTGAATAAATGAAAATAAATAATTGCAAGTAATAAATGAAAATTTGCAAGAAATAATGTAAAATTAAAAAAGTTAAATCATTATATGAATGAAAAGGAAATCAAACAAAAAAATATGAAATGAAATTAATAAGAATGAAATCGATCTATTGTTTGAAATTGCTGTTTGTTTACTTACGGTTGTTTGGGCAAGGAAACTTTAAAAATTGTTTGGATGTATGAATAATCTATTTAGTTTCATCTAAGACAGTTGAGTAAATGATGCACTTAGTAGTTTGTTTTCATTCCGTACAATTTAAAGTTTTCAAAACCCGAACAACTATTTATTTTGTTTGATATGAATGGATAATTGATTTGTGTTGATTCTGTATGATGGTTGTATGTTGGTTGCAAATCGATTGTCGTTGTTTTATATTGACATGGCTGTTAGAAGTTGAGAACAACCTTAAATAATTCATTTTATATAATTGTTAACCCTTTTTGGATTATATAAGTGAAATACATGTTATGGAAGCAATTGCTACTGCTTTTGGTTTCATAATTTAAGCGTTGTTTGCCTGACAAATAAGTACGTTTCTCGGATTACGGTTCATAGCATTATTATATTGTTTTCCCATGTTGGGATATATATATTATTCTAGAAAATGTGTTATATATTGTTATATTTGATATTATATTTTCTCTCGAGCCTCTCCGTACAAATGAGACTCTGCTGAAATTTTCCATAAATTTTGGATTTAGAAAAATTATGAAAAATGTTTTTCAAACTTTATTAGTTTGAGTAATAAAAGATTTAATGGTTATAAATTGGTATATTTTATTTAAATTAATTAATTTTGTAAATTTATTTGTTTACAAAGTTAGTATTTTTGAATAAGATATATTGTTTACTCAATTCTTTCTTTTCCCTTCTTTTTCATTTTCGGGGACGAAAAGTTTTGAGTGGGGGAGAGTGTAACGACCCGTAAATTTCGATAATTAAATTGGTTAATTTAATAAGATTTTTGGTAATTAAATTTAGAAAGAAATAAAACTTTATAATTTATAATGAAGCGGAAGTTAGAAATGAATGTAGCATTGGTAATTAAAATTAATTATTGACAATTGAAGTTGAAATCCCAATAATAAAAAGAGTGTAAATTGTTGCACTTGGTCATAAAATAGAAAATAAATAAGTAAGAGTAAGAGTATTGAATCAACCAATGGAATAATATATTAATTAATAGTAACTGAATGTAAATTTATGTAATATGGTTTATGCAAGTTGAATAATAACTAATTTTGTGCAATACCTATTAATTGAAACAATTGTAAGCTTATACTTGATTGAAATTTGTGAATTTGAAAATAAATTCAAAAGTTATATTAATTGATGAAATAATACGTAATAAATTGCAATTGATAGAATCAATGCTAGATAAGTAATTATAATAATTGTTAGTTGATAATTAGGTATGAATGTGAGTAAATTTGACAATAGTGATAATTATTACTTGTTTACCCATTCATTTAATTTATTGAATTAGATCTAAATCAATGGCAACATTTGTTTGTTAATAATAGCTTATAAGTGAAATTAAACGTTAATGGTAACAATTATTATAAGTTAACCATTTATTTAGTATAGTAAATTAAATTTTGTAATCAATTGCAAGAATCTCAATTCAATGTTATGTTAGTGTAAATTATGGAAATACTTGGAAATAATGTTAATGTTATTCATAATTGGACAATTTGTTGAGTTATAAGAATAGGAATAAAGATTTATCAATTTATTGGGATTTGAACCATAATAATTGGAGTAATTGCAATTAAATGAAATTAAATATCTAAATATTACATTAATTGAAACTAGATGGAATGTGAGAATATTAATGTAATAGATTTTGAATCCAATGTTAATTTCATCTATTTGATAATAATGAATTGAATAATAGAGTGAAAAGTAAATTAAATAGAATTACTGGGAATTAAATTTAAAATTGTGAATTTAATGAAATTGAGGTTAATACTGAAATAGATAAATTAATCAACTCTAAATTGACATTTAAATTTATTTAGATCATTATAAGTGATTAAGAAATCAAAATGATGAAATTTGTCAATTATTATATTGAAATTGAAATTTTGATTTAGTTAATTAATTATTAATTTATTTAATTAATGTAAAAATAGCCATTTGGCCACTGACTTGGATTTCAACAAAACCAGTTTTATCAGATCTGTAACGGTGAATTATTATAGGGTTTCAAGTTTCGTAACGATCGGACTTGTCGTTTGATCGTACGGACTCGAAACGCCTAGAAATCAATGAAAATGAAATCAATTGAAATCAATTTGAAATAACTTGGTTTTAGCATGACCTCTTCATATGATAGAATTTGAACTTGAAACCTGTTACATTATGTTTAAATATTTTAAAACATCTATTTTGATATATGGGTTGACCCAATTTCGTTCCGGAGTCGAAAAGGGCTTTTCCAGCCATTTTATTGTTCAACACGTATATCCAATCGATCCGGTCCATTCTAATTTCAGTTTGCGTATACATACATTGTTATAAACCCTAGCCTATCTCTTATATTCATTTTTTTATATGTACAATTCCAATTGCACCTCTTCCTCATTTCAATGGCAGACAACCAAAATTTTATAATTTCAAAACCAAATTCAAATCTAAATTTCAAACTCCACAAACAATATCAAATTATATATGGATTTGAAGCACTCGACGAGCGCAAGTAAAATCCATAATTCGTTTTCCAATTCGAAGCTCTGTTTGTCCAGAAATTAATGATCAATTCGCGGCCATTCATTGAGTCACGATCAACTTTGATTGATCGTCGATTCGAGGAAGCAGTACCGTGGAGATAGTCGAGGGGATCGCATCCATGTGGGTTTTGTATTGAGTTAACGGCTGGATCATCGGAAAATTTCGAACTAGGGTTCCAAAATCGCTGGCGGCCGCTGCAGTTTTGGGTGAATGCGACTGTGTCACGTGGTCGCGCAAGGGTTAGGGATCGAGGGGGAGGAGGTCGGCGATTAACGGCACGGTGTATGACGGCCTGCGGTGGCTCGATCGTGATTTTGGGGCAGCTATCGTCACGTGCAAAAGGAGATGCTGGATTGAAGGTTTTGGCAATGAAGAGATTAGTGCTATGACGTGGTAATTGAATTTTTAGTTTGGTTTGTTTGTTTAAAATTTCAATTTCAATCGCTCTAATCTATATAATTTTTACGTACGAGGTTGGTTTTACTCGTGATTTTCTACGCTAGGTTCATAATGGAATTTCAGACATTTTGACGTTCGATTGGACGAATTCTGAGGCTGTCCAAATTTTGGATTTAAATTGGATTTAAATTCAATTTAAATTCAAAAGCTGAGTGTTTTAACCCACTCACAACTTCTAAAAATTCTTATGTGCGTTAAATTAATTTTTGATGTGATTGGAAATTTATTTATGGCTGTTTGATATATTTTATCATCATTCCAATTAAATTTAATTTATTGAATTAAATTGTTATTTAATTCATTATTGTATATAAACTGCCAGTTAAAGTATTATTAAATTTATTATTGAATATAAACTGTCAGTAAATACTTGTTATTTATTATCTATTTTATATTGATGTTATTGTTTGAATTGGATGATGATTGTGATAAATGGTTGATGGTTGATATTGGATGAATAGATGTTGTATTTATATTGTTATAAACTGCAAGTTGCTATGTATTTTATTTCATTCGGGATTGCGGTTTGAAATGATACATAACCGTATTTTTATTTTAAATTACGGATTGAAATGATAAATATCCGTATCACTTGACCATAGGGTAGAAAATTATATGTAGACACCGTGGTCTATATATATAAATATTTTGAAATGATTTCTATGGTTTTGTAAAGAAATATATGGTTTTATGAGATATGGATTTGGATATTTTATATATATAGCTAAATTCTTGGTTTTAAGCTATGATTAAAATTGGTTTATAGTGTAAAATAAGTTTAATGGTAAAGTTTGATTTTATTAAGATATAATACGGTTAAGTATTTAATTAAATTATATTTATGGAGTTATAATGACTTAAATGAGAATAAGGTGGGAAGACAAATATGATTTTTTTTGAAATCCTATAAAATTGAGATTTTAAAGGTATGACTTTTATAACTGGATTTTGTTTGAGATGAATCAAACGAATATTTCAATTATAAATAAATTGAAGGAAATATTTGGTTATTTGTAATTTGAGTATTATTTAAATGATAATAAATTTATCATGCAAATATCTCAAAACTAAATAATAGAACATTGAATTGTTGAATCGTAATTATCAACCTTAGTTTTGAAATTGTTTAATACTCAAAGTTTGAAATATATTGAAATTGAGATGATTTATTGAAACTGAAAGTGAGTTGAAATTTATGAATTGAGACTTAATTTAAAGTGAATAAAATTGTGAAGTGGAGGAAATTATTTTACTTTATAAAGTAAATTAAAAATTCAAACTATTTTATTTTATATATTGTTTGAATATCCAAACTATTTAAGTTTGGAAGTTATGGTTTAGAAGCTATGAAATTCGAAGTATTATGTTTTGAAAGGTTATATTTCAAGCGTTTGGTTTCGAAATATTTCAAGCGTTTGGTTTCAAAAATCACTTTCTATTCTTTTCCAATTCATTTTTAGTTTATTCAAATTTCTATGATTTTTTTATTCAAAATTCACTCTTTTATTTTCTTTTAAGAAATCCTATTTCTATAGATGTTAATAACTCAGTTCATCGAAATATTTTAAATCAACCATAGTATCCAACATTTCCAATTATCAATATAATTCATCATAGGATAGCAAATAATGATATCACAGAATATTTTAACAAATCTAAATATTTTGAGGAATCCAGTTGGATCCCTCCAACCTGTTACCCTGCATCCACAGGTGTTAGCACAATATAAAATACCAATTCTACTTCAAAGTGGAATATCGCGGTATATGAGTTTATATAATATCATCCGCTATTATGCGACCGTTATATAATGCGGGGAAATCAATCACTCCAATATATACTATATACTGTTATATATATAATATAGCACATCAAATCAATTCAATTATTCAACCAATTATTTAAATTTAACCATTCAAATTTAAATAGCAATCTAGAAGAGTGAGATTAACTCACCTTTGATTTTAATTTGCAGCCTATTCCACTCCAGTTCCATTCTGACTTGTTCCCACGATTTTATACCTTATTTAAACATTATGCGATTTAATTAACATTTTTAAATAATCAAACAAATTAACTACCATTTATTAATTTAAGTTAATTAATAATTTAATTTTAAACTAATTTTCCTATAATAAATATTTTTAGTAACTAAATTTAATAAGTTTATTATATAAATTAATCATCCTAAATACATTATTTTCTTTTGAACTACATAAATATACTTATAAAAATAATCTACTGTTCAAAAACTAAAAATCCCTATATTTTGCAAACCTTGTCTATATATGTATTAAACTAAAAATAGCTGATATACCTTACTGTATATTTCCTTCTGGAAACATCAGAACGAAAATTTTCTTCTGCAATTTATGCTTTATCAACTAAATTTTCAAGCACTCAAAATGCTTTAAAAATACTAATTAACTTAATTACTGAGGATACTTAAAGAAATACCCAAACGGTACCTCCACCCACTTCTGCCGATCGACCATCTTTCCCTTCTTCCAGTGAGTTAGGACATCTTGCGACACAGGCCAGGTCTGACAACAGCCTCGCGATCGAACGCCTCCCCTCGAGACTCCACGACATCGAAAACCATCGCGACCTCCTTTCTTAATTTATCGACCTCACCTGCCACCCTAACGAGCAGCTACTACCTCGCCATAGCGAACGGCTCAACAAAGTCACCGCCTCACCATAGCGATAAATCGTCGTCGCTAGCATCGATCGATATCTCTCCAGGCTCGAATTCGAGTGTTCGCTCACTCTCCTTCCTTCATCGGCGATTTGTTGTTCGATTATTCGATCGCCGTTTTCTTTATAACGAATGAAATCGATTTGATTTTAATTTGAGGGGGAAATGAGATTTGGGAAAAACAAACAGTGACCTCCCTTATATTTTTTTGAAGCTCTCATTTTTTTTCATCATACTACTCGGCCATTACTGATATTTGAAATGCTTCTCGCTAGTTGATTTTTAAAAGGAGAGGAGGAAAGTAAAATAGAGTGAAGCGTGTACTGCACGGTAGGGGACATCGATTTGAAATAAAGGAAAAGCTGATGGGAAGAAAAAGTTTTGACGTGAAAAGGTTTGACTGGTCAGTATAATATATATTCAAATTTTAAATTCAAATTGTCTTGATAAATTCAACTTAAAAACTTGACCTCCTATCGAGGCATGCCGCTAGGCGCTTATAATGTTATACCCCTATTTCGAATGCAATGAAAATGTTTCGAGCCCGAATTCGATCGTATGGAGAAGATAGCTTTTTGGACTCAGTTATTAAATTAAATTTTCGATATAAATTTCAGCACGTTTATATGTCATATGCTCACACAACAACTTCAAACACTACGAAAATTGAAACCCGATAATAATACAATATTACGCATCCAATGAAACTTGTTTTGTTGAATTCCGAGACTGTGCCTCGAAAGGCTATTTTTAAATATCGATTTAAACGATATATTTTCAAAACTGAACAAATCGTCTTTAAATTCAATTTTAACACTTTTACTATCTTCCGTATTATCAATATAAATTTTACAAGCCTTCAAATTATTTTTAACAGGCTTAAAACTGAAGATTCAACAATTTACCCAATTTCAGTTATTAAATCTAATAACTTAATTGCTAAATAATAATAATATTTGAATTCAAGTTAAAAATTAACTTTTAAATATTTAAAATCAATTAAATATTCCAATTTCAAACATCCAAAAATTACGGGTCGTCACACTAGGTGTCATCTTTGTCTACTTAAAAGGGATAAATTGTACACTCTTAGTTGATATATTGATTATAATCCAAAAACTTTCATTTCCCCTATTCGACCTTGGCAACCCATCGATAAAATCCATGAACATAAAATCTCATTACCGTAGTGGCGCTTCTAAAGGTTAATGTAATTCACTTGGCTTTTGATGCTTGGCTTTTACTTATTGGCATGTTCATACATTGCTCACCCATAAGCGTACAACTCTTTCACTCATATGCCAACATCTCTCTTTATTCCTCCCTAGAAGAAACTCCTCTTCACATCTTGGTACATCTTTCTACCTCTGAATGAATAGTAAACTTCAATCGATGACATTCTCTACTAACTTCCTTTCTCAAATTATCACATTTGGAAAACATAACTGTCCTTTCTTTCTCAACCAACCTCTGTGGTCATGTATAAAATCTTTCAAATCTTCAATCTCTTTTCCCACTTCTAGTCTCTTTATCCGATCGGCCAATACCAGACATCTTTTTACATTATCGCAATTCTTTTGATCAATATTGGTCAAACTTCAAGATAAGAGATCATTGTGATGTTCTGATCAAAACTGGCTATTGACCTCATTCTAGCGCCATTTGAAGCTAATGCTTCTAAATGGAACCTTCCATTTGGATAACATTGTCAGAACAACATTTTGATGTTTTCTACTAAATGCATTGGCAACTTTATTTTCTTTTCTTGATGTATATTCGATCCCAAAGTCATGCGCTATCAAAAATTCCAGCCATCTTTGCTAACTCATATTCAACTCCTTCCGAGAGAATAAATATTTCTAGTACTCATGATCTATATACAATTTGAATCTTTCTCCCAGAGGATAGTATCTCCATACCTTCAATGTAAAGATCACTACCACCAACTCTAAATCATGAGTAGGGGTCTAACTTCATGCGGTCAAAGCTCTACTGAGAAGCAAATGCAATGACTCTACCTCTATGCATTAATATGGCTACCAACCAGTCCTACATGCATCAATATGTACCGTAAAGTTTTACTTCCCATCTACAACAAATAACATTGGAGGCTTTTGAAATGCTTTCTTGTTTTATCGATCCAAATAAACTTTATGCCCTTCCTTGTTAGCTTAGTCATCAGTGTTAGTATACGAGAGAAATCTTTAGTAAATCACCGGAAGTAGTCATCCAACCCAAAGAAACTTCTAACCTTGGTTACAGTCATGCGTCTTTTCCAACTATTTATAGATTCACTCTTCGATGGATCCATAGACAATCCTTTATTCAAAACAACATATCTAATAAACTTCATTTCTCTTTTATAGAAATGACATTTTAAAAACGTGGCTTTTAGTAGGTGCTACCTTGATGTATCTAGCGTTATTCTAAGATGAAATTCATGATCACATTCTTTCTTATAATATATCAAAACATCATTAATAAACACTAGCACAAATATGTGAAATGTTCTAGGAAGATTCAGTTTATCAAGTCTAAAAAGAAAGCAGGCACGTTGCACTATAGCAAAATCACTTTTAACCATAGTCATTCTCATCGTTCGTTCATAAATGTGGGTAATAGTTATTTCAATTAAATTATATCTTCGCACAAACACTGAGAATTACTAGGGTTACCATACAAAGCATTTGCCGCCACCTCTCTCATTAAATTTTTTGTTTTCCCTCATATTATTTTCATTCCCCTCAGATTTCCCTCTTCTTCAATTTCGTTGTGCCCTACTTCCCTCGTTTTGGTACTTCGATCGATTTAGAGATTTCTCTAATTTAATTTTTGGAATCATTGATCACATACTAATTTTGTTTTCATCTGAATGTTGATTCTAGAAGTCTCTAGTTTTGATTCAAACTTTGATTCAGACATGGTGTTTTAGGTTTATTCAGACTTTGATTCAGACATGGAATTTTAGGTTTGATCTGGACTTTGATCTCAGGTACTCATTACACTAGTCGAACTACTCTGATTCACACGTTGATTTTGAATCTCTAGGTTTTACTTAAAAAAGTAAATGGAATGCTACATTTAAAAAAAAAAAAAAGATCTTTATGACGTGTATGCATAAATGACCAAAACCGAGCAAAATGAAAGAGAAAATATAAGACTTATACCAGGGGATTAGATTAATATGACTCCAATTTACCTATAAGCTAAGAAATTTGGTATTGACTTCTACTTAACCAAAAAGACTCATATTTTTAGCAATGAGTTAACTAAAATTTGCAGATTTGATATTAGCTTAACTATACAATATAATACTTCAATATTAAGGTTGCAACATTTGGGTCGTTGAATTCATACAAAACAATCTTCTTCCATGCAATGAGTTTTTAAAATGAAGCTTTTGTTGCTGATGCTGTAGTAATATGCCAATATATGAGATGACAAATATTTATAAAAACACAAAATGGTATCACTCTTCCTTTGTCTTCCAATAGTGTTACTGTGGTGAATCACACTGTTATTAATTTTAGGAATGTGATTGATAAATATGTTATTGAAATATACTATAGTTATTGTGATGCTAAAAGTTATGAAATTTAGGAAGTGTGCGTAAAGAAATCTTTTTTCGATGAGAGTGAGAACAAACAAGTGTTTGGAGGGCAACATGAAATGGATTTTGGTAGTATTATTAGTCCGCCTTTGATGGCGATTGTACTAAAAGCAACAATGAAGTTAGAGTATTTCTACATATGTTGTCGTTGTCTCTCTTTTCTTTTCGTTTTTCTTTTAGGAAAGCTAATAGGGAGGAACTGTCCCTACCAGATGTATAGATTGAAGAAATATTACAATAACAGGCTATCGTAATATAAGATGTACAATGAAACCAAAACAATAGAAAACCTATTGAAAAATCATTTAAATCCCATCAAGCCCAAATGATTTAACAAAACACTACACTACAAGGAGCTATTATAAATATTCCTAATGATAAAAGCACTGGATCTTGCCTCATGAACAAATATCCTTTTATTTCCTTCTTCCCAGATCACATACAGCATTTTCTTTAGCAGCTAAGGAGAAGATCCAAAGCATTGCAATGCCATCTCGTACGTTTGAAGATATTAAACCACTCTAGCTTGGAAATAGTATGTGCAATATGAAGGCAAAAGCCTAAAAGAGTATTTTTCCGGATATAATAAGTGAAAGAACACTCAAAGAACAAATGCTCATTCGATTCAGGAGCATTATTGCAAAAAACACAACAAGAGTGATTAAGTATGCCTTTGTAATTTAAATTATCCATAGTATGAATAACATTATTAACCACCTTCCATAAAAGAAAATTTTCCTTTGTTTTCAATTTTACTATCCATGTTCTAGAATGCAAGTGAATATAGAACCAGTATTCAGAGAAATTCAAACAGTTCTGACTGAATGTGGTTTATCATTCCAAAGACTAGAGCTGATAGTAGAAATTTTAAATGTATGCAACATACTCCATGTCTATTTGACAAGGAAAGAACTGTAATAAGGAAGTGAAATGCGATCTTTAGAAACATATTTGAGCACTGTGTCATGGTCTTGAATACCAGTCATGATTCTTAAGTTATAGTTGGTGATATCAGATTATATAAAGCCTTTCCTTGCCCATCGAGAGTGCCAAAAGGAGGTTCTATCAGTGATATCAGACTTGTACATTGGCGGAAACCATTTTCTTGCATTTAATAAGCTCCTCCAAAACCAAATGCAGTTGCTTGGAAGAGGCATGGTCCAAAAAATTGTTTTTCACTAAATTTTCAGTTGACCAAATCGAAAGAAAGTCATCTTTTCTTTGTTGTAATCTATCAACACGTTTAGAGACTACCACTCTATTCCATATTTTCAAATTAAGGATTCCAAGACCACCATATTTTGCTAATCTGGTAATTTTATTGTAAGCAATAGGGATAAGCTTTTTGGAGTTGGGTTTCCCATGCCAAATAAAATGATTGATAGCACTATTAATCATACCAATAAGTCTACCAAGATGAATATAAGTACTGGATTATATATAGTCATTGAGGTGGCAATTGATTTGGCTATAACTATCCTACCAGTAGTTGAAAGTTTGTTAGCAGGCTAGGAAGTAAGTTTCGTGATAATTTTTTCAAATAGTGGCATACGTTGAGCAGTGGAAATTTTCTTGGAAGTTAAGGGGATTCCAAGATACATGCTTCTGATGTCCATATAAGGCAAGGCAGCTAGAGAGATAATTTTAGATAGTATACTAGGAGTCAATCTAGCAATCTTGATCTCAGATTTTGTATGATTAATCTTTAAGCTAGTCATCAAATAAAAAGTGTTAAGGACTTTTTTAATATTGGTTATTGATATGATATTTGGCTTTCTGAAGATGATTAAGTCATCAGCAAAAAGAAGAGAGACAATCTTTGGTTTTCTACATCCAGGATGCAAGTCAATGTCAAGAGAATGTGTTCTCATGTTTAATCGCACTGTTAAACATTCCATAACAGCTACGAATAAATAAGGAGAGATTGGGTTTCCTTGTCTTACACCACGAGTTGCCTTAAAGTACCCAAAAGTGTCTCCATTGATGGATAAGCTGTGATAAGGAGTGGAGATATAAGAGTCAATCCAAGCAGCAAAAGGAAGAGGAAAATTCATTTTTTTGCAATATAATGGCAATGGATGACCACTGAATTGTATCAGAAGCTTTTTGGGTGTCTAGCTTAAGAGAGCATCTAGGTGATATATTTTTCCTATCATATCCTTTTATAAGTTCATGAGTAAATATGACATTATCTGATATACTTCGACTAGGAAGGAAATCATTTTGGTTCTGGGAAATAATTATGTTCAAAGCATTTTTTTATTCTCAAGGCTAAGATTTTTGCTATGCATTTATAAACAACATTGCAGCGTGCTATAGGTTAAAACTGATTGACATTATCTGGAAAATCAACCTTACGAATAAGAGCAAGCATAGTAGTGTTTATTCCTTTTGGCATATGATTTTTTTTTTAAATTCTTAACTGCAGCAACTAAATCTTTTTTAATAACATTCCAAGCATGCTTATAAAAGTGAGCATTAAATCCATCAGGGCCTGCTAAGCTATTAGAGTTCATAGAGAATATAGCATCTTTTATTTCATCTACTGTAATATCTTGTATGCATACCTGTTGCTGTGGCAAAGAGATACCAGGCAAAGGAATTTCCAGAATCGTAGCAAAATCAGGTTGAAGAGAAGTATCAGTTGATAATGTTTCAGTGAAGTAATCTAATAAAGCAGATTTGATTCCAGAATGTGTGGTAACAACAACACTTTTTGAGTCTTTCATAGCATGAAGGCTTCTATTTGCATTTCTGATTTGTTAAGGACTTGTGAAAAATAACAGAATTTTCATCACCATGAGAGTCCCAAATAACCTTGTTTTTTTTGCTTCAACATATTGTGTTCAGCGAGCAAGGCTTGTTCAAGGTCTTTTATAAGCTTTTTTGCAGAGATAACCATAATATCATTTTGAGGATTGTCTAACATATCTTGTTGGCAAGAAAAAAGTTCAGTACGAATTAATGTAGATTGCTTCTGACCATTTCCAAATTTTGATGATGACCATAACTTGAGAGCCTTTTTATATTTAAGAAGTTTTTCCTGTAAAACAAACATAGGATTACCAAAAATGTTAGCGTTCCATTCATTTTCTAAAATTGTTGTCTACTCATTATGTTTTGTCCATTTATTAAAAAATGAAAAATGAGGAAAGCTTCTAACAGGAACCAAAACCCAAGAGACAAGGAGAGGAGTATGATCTGAAAGGGAGGGGGAGGAGTATGAGTAAAAAGGGTAGACCATAAGGTTATCGCATTCATATTGTAGAAAGTTCTATCAAGATTGCAAAGGGTAAGTTTACCAGATCTACTCCAATTATTCCAGGAATATTTATTCCCAGTAGTAGGAGTTAAACATAGGTCCGAACTTGTGATTGGGTTATTGAGAGGAGATATGTCTCTCAAGGAGGGAGGAGTGCCACCTGATTTGTCAAAGCTGTGAAGCATATAGTTCCAATCGCCAAAATATATCCAAGGCAGAGAAAAGGAAGATAATGTAGGGATACAGTCAACGAGTAGCTATCTAGCACTTTTTGAGTTTTCAGCATATACATTAGTTAGAAGAAAGTCATAGGATGAAGAAATGTGAAATATTTTAGAGTGAATAAATTGTTTATGAAAAACAGAGGAGATAAGGTGTAAACTACTGGGTTGTATAGAATTAGAATTCTCCCATAAGGAGCTTGGGAAAGATTGTACATTTTTCCATGTAGGAGCAATAAAGTTTGAAGCTTTGAGGTAAGAGGATGATTGAGCTTAGTTACACCTATGCAAATCAGCTGCAAATTATGCGTAGCAATTAAGTTTTTGACTTCAAGTTTCCTGGCTATGCTATGTGCACCTCGAATGTTGCACTTACCAAATTTTTCTAACATTTTGGTTTTTTGAGTTTGCTAGCAGATAGGTTAGTAACAACACCTAAAATTTTACTATTAGCAGAGGCTAGGCGTTGAATTCGTATTTGATCAAGTGAAAAGTTAATGCCTCGTCAATATCAATTGCATTGAATTTGTTGGAAGGACACAAAGAAGAATTATTGGGAGGAGGAGAAAATTGATTGTTTAAAACAGATTGAATGGAGGGAACGATTAAGTGTTTAGGGGGTTTTAAGTGTGAATAAAGGGAAGCAAATGAGCAGGCTATATTGGACGGTGACTATGCGTCAGTGACATGCACAATATTGTGCATATTTATCAACAAGGATTCATGAGATTGAAGAGGAAGGATGGATTGACTATGAACTTGGTTAAAAGCAGAAGAAGTTCGATTTGATTTTGAAGAGATATTAATCATATCAAAATAGTGATTAACTGCTACAGGAAAAACAACTAGCATAATTTCAATAGGAGATTGTCTTGATGGTGATACAGGTAGAGATTAGAGTTGCAGTGGGGATATATATGCACCATCTTCTAATGTAGAGAGAACATTGAATTTGTTGTCAAAATGTTCCCATTTCCTTCTTGTATACAGTCATCATCATGTTGTTCAACAATTTCATTTTGAAGTGAAACATGTATAACTTGATCATTCTCTACTTCATGTTGTATAGTATCAATTTCTATATATGTATCATTTGTTATTCCAGTTTCCTCGTCTGTTTTCTTTGAAGATGATTTTTGATTGATCTTTTGCCATTTTTGAGTGAGCTAATTTTTACCAGTTTTGCATCTGTGGAGAACTCCAAGTTTCACATGCATTTTCCCGGGGTTTTAGGGGGTTCCTTCGAGTCTTTTTAGTTTTCCTTCGAGTCATTCTGATTTTCTCTCTTCTCATTATGGTCAGATTTCTTGTCACATGAAAAAGTTGCATGACCAAAACATTTGCACGCTGTGTATATCAGTGGTCTCCAAGAATACTGCAGGTGAACACAGTGGCCATTGTCATCTCCCACTCTAATCATATCTGGAAATTCTTTGTCTGGACTTATTTCGACTAAACATTTTTCATATTCAAATCTTCTCATTTTCTCTATATTTTCATCAAAACACACAAGTGATCCAGCATGGCAGGACAACCAGTTAATTCCTTATAGAGTCCATGTAAGCAGAGGTATATTATACATATGTACACATAGAGGAACAGTTTTAATCTTGGATTCCATTGAGGCAAAAGCAGGGTTCCATTTTGAAATAATCATCATTTGGCCTCTAATTAATATAGGATCAGCATTAAGCACTTTGTCTTTATCTTCCTCGCAACTGAATTTAAAGAAATATCATTTACCATCCGATAAAACTTGATAATCACCTTTAGTTTCCAAAGTTTTGCGAGATGTATGGTAACTACCATATAGTTGACCGCTCCTCTAAGGAAGAAGGCGACCACATAGTCGGACCAAACTTTTATGCCTTCATCAATAACAGACCGTGGAGGAGATAGAGGAGAGCCATTGTACTGTAGGTCAAAATTAACTGGTGAGTACTTACCAACGTTTATAGGTTTAGATTTGAAAAGACTCGACCATGAGAGAGTGGTCAAAGAATTGGAAAGAGGAGGTGGATGAATTGTAGGTGAACAGAGAGAGGCAGGTAAGGAAGGAAAAAGAGGAAGAACAAGAAGTACAAAGGAGGAGAATGGGGGAGGGATGGCTGGAACTGAAAGGGAGTGCGGATTAAGGATCTTAAAGCTAATTTAACACTAGAGGGGATGAATAGTGTTTAATGGATTTTAGTACTTATATGGACTAATTTAAAAATTATGATATAAACAAATGCAAAACTTAATCACAGAACAATCACAGAATCAAACACAAATGCATAAAGTAAACAAAAAGCAGTAAAGGAAAGAACACAATGGATTTTATACTAGTTCGAAGTTACCCTACATCTAGTCCTCTACCAAGACAAACACCTCATATAGATTTTTATTATACCAATGATGAGATTACAATCCTCAATTTCTAAAGGCCTTAAGGTACCATCCCGTCTCACGAGTTCGGAGCAACTCTCTTGATTTATGGGACTCAAGATCATCTAGTTGATTTCCAGGCATAACCACACCTTATAGAGAGACTCGATAAACTTTTGATTACAAATTGATCCTATAACTTTGAATAGCACTTTGGTCTTCGAGAGAGGGCAGAGAATCAAATAAGAATGAGATTCTAATTTGATTTATTTGAGAATTTGACAGAATTTTGGCACGATCTTAAAAATATGAAAATTTTAGAAAATGAATTTGTGGGGAAGGAGTGAAGAAAATAAGAAATTAGTTAGCTAAAAAATTCGTTTGTGAAGGCTATTATAAAGCACCAACGGTCATAACCATTTATGAAGAGATTTAAACGAATAGACGCTTCTTTTGAAAATTGAAACTTTTGAACTCAACGGCCACCATGTCAACATGGGGTATCCCATGATGTCGACATCCCTAGTTAAAAAACAATGTAAAATTTGTTTTTGAAAATGAAATTTAAAACAAGAGTTTATTTTGAAACAAAAAATAATAATATTTTAAGGCTAAAATATTTTTTTTGAAAATCATTTGAAAAGATAATTTTAAGGCTAAAATATTTTAAAAAGCAGTTTTGAAAATCATTTTGGAAAAACATTTTGAAGTAGTATTGCAAGCTTCTTCCTGCAAAATATCTCATCACATCAGGACTCGAGAACTTGTATAAAACCAGGATGTTCGTGGGTTTGTAAGCCACTTGTCATAAGTGTGTAAGCTACTTGTCGTGGATTTATAAGGCACTAAGAAGGTACAAATGAGTTCCATCCCAAATGAAATTCGGTATGATGATTTCCGTGCTATTATGAAGTTTTAACAAAAACTAGACACATTCTTGAAATCTTGATCTTGATACTTATGAGTCTTCAAACTTGATTTCTTCATTCTTGATCTTTATACTGTACAGTCTTCAATAATGAGTACCTGCCTTACATATATCCTGCATAATAACATTCATATATATCTAGACAATAGTGTTAGTATATAAGTTATAATAAAATAAGTTATAAAGGTTGTTGTCATCAAAACCACTATCTCGAGTACCTAGCAGTCTTCCCCGTTTTGAAGATGACAACCTTATAAAATATACTTACCACTTCAATCATAACATAACTCCCCCTTACACAAACAACCCCCCCTACTCCAAGCCTACTATTTTATATAACTTCTCCCACTTTGTCATCTACAAAAAATAACCTACAAACCTTGACTTAATAGAAAACAAACATATGACATAAGAATAATAACATATGAAATATAGCACCCTAAGTTAAATGAAACTCAAGATCTTATATACAAAAGATTATTTTTAGAAGAACAATAATTAAGATAACAATTATTTACAAATTAACAAACCAATATACAATGAAGAAAATGAAAAAAAGGCTTAACGATGAACCTTAACTATTGGTGATTTATGGACCGAAAAAT
The DNA here is from genome assembly GCA_030765085.1 of Allium cepa. NCBI lineage: Eukaryota > Viridiplantae > Streptophyta > Magnoliopsida > Asparagales > Amaryllidaceae > Allium > Allium cepa. The sequence continues at coordinate 277,094,351 of CM060928.1, forward strand.
TTGATAGTGGAGACAAAAGTTTCCACGTTGTTCGACCAAGTTGCCATTAGCATCAAAAGGAACCTCTCCAACGCAAATCACGCCATCCTCTTCGTCCATATGAACATCCGGATTCGGCAAAGGATGTTCTTCTTCTTGATCTTCATGTGGTTCTTCTAGAGGCTCTTCTTCTTAGAAAACCATGGGGTTTGAGATGATTCTTCGATGACAATGGGATTGGCATGGTTATCTGTAGGGAAGTTTTGTAAATTTCTATGGATTCTGCCTTGCCTATCTTGTTCTCTTGCCATTTGCAGTTGACTCACATGAATCTCCATTATCATTTGAAGCAAATCTTTCATCTTCTCTTATAATTTGATGACTCGTACGTGTGTGGAATGTTGAAAAGGACCAGATTGAGGAGTGGGTGAAGAAGGTTCACTATTAGAAATGGAAGCCATTAATTTACTGTTTTAGAAGTTTATTACTAAGAATAGAACGGGGAAAAGGAGTAAAAGTTGAAATATATAAATATATAACTTCATAATTAATTTTAGAGGGAAATTTAAATTTGAAAATCTCGGCCTGTATTTCGACGTAGGGGGATGGGTCATGTCGACATGCCCAATTCAAATTTTGAGAAATTTTTATTTTTATTAATTATTAACTATACTTGTATTAATTATAATTTATATTTCAGTTAATGAACATATACCTAATTCTCTTCTAAATTTAGTAAAGTTTTGTTCATTTAATGACTTGGTTAATATATCAGCAATTTGTTTTTCAGTATTAATATATTCAAGAGATATGACTTCTTTACTTATATTATCTCTAAGAAAATGATGTCTAATATTAATATGTTTTGTTCTAGCATGATGAGTTGGATTCTTAGATAGGTTCATTGCACTAGTATTATCACAATAAATTTGTAATTTAGTTATACTTAATCCAAAATCTTTTAAAGTTTGTTGCATATATATAACTTGAGAACAAGCCAAAGCAGCAGATATGTATTCTACTTCAGCTATTGACATGGATAGTGTTTTGCTTCTTACTAAACCAGGAAATCGGAGAATGTCCTAGAAAGTGACAAGTTCCACTTGTACTTTTTTGGTCTGATTTACAACCAGCGTAATCAGCATCACAATATGAAATTAAATCAAATACATTGTTTGTAGGGTAAAATAAATCATAATCTAAAGTATTTTTTACATATCTTTAAATTCTTTTAATAGCTTTTAAATGCGTTTCTTTGAGTTGAGATTGGTATCTTGCACAGAGACAGACACTATGCATGATGTCAGGATGACTTGCTGTTATATAAAGCAGCGAATCAATCATTTCCATGTATAATTTTTTATCAATATCTTTTGATTTATCTTCTTTACTTAAAGAAACATTAGTTGTCATTGGAGTTGATTTTCCAACAGAAGTGGTCAATCCAAATTTATTAACTAAATCCTTAGCATATTTGTGAAGACCCGCAAATCCGTACTCCTTGAATATACACTAATCTCCATAGATTAATTCAAGATGAACAGAAATACGAATTATCAATGTTTTAGAAAAAGAAAGAGAGAGAAGAAGAGAGAAAAAGGAGAGAAAATAGAGAAATAGAAAATAGAACGGAAAGAAAACAACAGAACAACATCAGAATCTCACAATTCGCAGCGGAACAACATATAATATATAAATGAATAATCTTTAAACAAAGAACTATATCAGTTATTACATTTTTTTACATTACATTACATTACATCATATCATCAGAGTGTACAACAACAACAAACAAACAGTGCAGCGGAAAAAGAAATACTATATACTAGTAATACGTCATGCCATCCATCTTGCCTCCAGCAATTCCAGAATATCCAGAATATCCTGATAAACCTTAACTCTTGACTGCCCGTGTGGAAATTGGTGGGCACCCAGAGTTTAGGAAGGAAAACAATAAACTCCGAGTCAGTCATGTGACTGGTGTGAGAACTCAAAACAGTTTATTTATCTTTAAAAATAAAAAATAGAGGAATATTTTTATTTCAATTCGCAATGCTTTTAAAAATGAGACTACCATAAGGCCTCCCGCACACACACACAATGCAAACGCAGAATCGAAGGAGATTTCTCCTTATGATAGTCAAAGATGCTTGATACGCATTAAAAAAACATTTGATATTATTATTAGTGCATAGTGTAGGAAAAATTCATTTCGAAAGTAGAATATAAATCTTAGCCAACATACGACCATTATCGTATGCCTACTATAGCTACCATCCAAACAGTGGGGCGCCACCATAAGTGAATGATAGGTTCTACAACTAATACCGTACAAGTCTCGTATTGTTTCTTTGGATTTCCAACGAATGATCAGGCCAAGGAACTTCCCATTGCCACATGAGAATGCCTCTGGATGGACATCCCCGAGAACCAAACCGGATCTCTACCAACACAATGCCGGGTTATCCCTAACTGAGTAACAACTGACCGAATATGCCATCCTCCGGTCCTTTGGGACCTTTCACCGAGCGCTCGCAATCAATTCACACAATCATAAAGTGTTTTCAACATGAGTAAGTATCTGGGCTCCATACCATGACACCACCCTTTTCCAGAAGGAAATGCACATATCCTAAAGGGCGCTACCCCTCATAACCTTGCCGCATCTTTCCTGTTTTGACCATTCACGGGGTGTGAGGCTCGACGAAGTCACGTCCACAAAAACATACTTTATACAAAAGCCATGCTTTGGGTCAACAAATGAACATAGAAATGATCACCAGGATAGACGATCAAATAAACGATCCTATCACAAATAATCAACACAATGATCATTTACAGCAACACTCAGCATGTCACATTACCAAATTGGGAATATATCGCTGATAACCTTCAACTACATAACCTCTGAGCTCGTACGTCTCAGAGAAGGGTGTTAAGCTAAAAGAATAAATTCTCCACCACCAACAGAAATATATTTGAATGAAATCGGCTTTATATCTCAATTTGTAATGTCAGACATACAATCCATACAAGTCTGTTCCGGGCTCGAACAAAACCGAAGGCACTTACAAAGAAGTTCTTGCAATCCGGATATCCACAATTCTGATCGGATTTCCCATCACATATGGAGAACTCAATACCGTAGCTACTCGGTGCAGAGTCAATCGATAGGTCATCCTATCGCTCTCGCAAATACCGGGTCTTCAACACCGATCTTCAATGCGATTCATAACGACGTATCGCATATTCGTAATGGGTTATACGACCCCATGGTCCTTTCCCGGTTAACCCGAATAGTGAGCGCTTATTCAAAAATAAGCGTGGCATTCAAATTCAAACAAATCACATCAATTACCCATTCAAAGGGAAATATTGATAGTCGGTTATTGAACTATCAATGAATATGCACACATCACCAGTTTCCAAATAATTTTCCAAATTATTTATTTTTCAAAAATATCTTTACAAGATATATTATTTCAATACCTCAAAAATAAATCAATATTTATTTTTAAACAAATTCCATTTTCTTTATAAATTCCATAGTGAATTTATAATTCCCAAATTATTTATGAATATACCTTTCAATTCGATTTCTAACATTTATTTTCAATTTATCTTCAAAAAGATAAATTCTCAAAATATTCACTTTATATTGGAAAACATTTCCATACTTATTTAATAAGTAATTCACAAATCTTTTATTTTCAACCATTGGAAAATATTCAATATACTTAAATCGAAATTAAGTATATATTTCATTCTTTAAGGAGATCATTCTTTTAACCATATTTATTTGGGCCTAAACGAATGTTGCGTAAAACATCGTTACGACGTCCCAAAATCACTAGTATAGAGATTTGAAATTAAAATAGATATATAAATCCCAATACTATACAAAATATTTCCTTTCGGAAATCATTTACTATAACAACAGTGTTATAGTCCACCATTTCCTTCCATTTCTCGAAAACGTCTATTTCAACAATCAATGTTGAAATTTATGGTTTCGAATCTCAACACATTTTAAAACATCGTTAGATCGTTTTAATTTCTATTTAAAACATCACATTCTAAACATTTTCTTTAACATATTATTCACTATTCAAAAACGTGAATATACTACGTTAACCAATTTCATCATTTCCATACATTTTATTTTAAAGGATTATTCACTGTCTAAAACGTGAATATAGCTCCATAAATAAGTTATAACAATTTACTTATCAAAATAAGTCGTTTGCGAATTTATAAAACAACGTTTATAAATTCCATTTCTATTTATTTTATAACTACTTCCTTTTATAAATTTCTTTATTAACCTATTCGATTTATAACTCAATTATAAACTAAAGGTTCTTATTATAAGTTAAACACTTATAATTTATTTGTTTGCAAAAAAAATCGTTCCTTTGAACTTCATAATTATAAATCTTATAACTTATAAGATTCAATTATTTATCCAAAAACCATTCTTTAATAATCTCACGAAATTTATAAATCTTATTATTTATAAATTTCACTTATAACTTCACCATTTATAATTTTATAAATTCCTTTCACTTATGCAATCAATTTTCACTTCATTCAAACACTTATAAAACTCGTTTTATAATGTCAATATTTCAATTTATAAATAACCATTTATAAATCTCTTAATATAAATCAATTTATATTATTCTTTTAAAACGTCTTTAAACTTCTTTAAAAACTTCATCATTTTGATTTATAAAATAATCAAATTTTATAAATCCTATATTTAAACTTTTCACAATAAATTCAAAAATTCCGATTTAACTATTTTATAAAATCATTAGCATCATATTCTCAAAAATCAGTTTTTTAACTATATTTCTCAAAAATCATAATTTTTTATAACATTAAAATTATACGTTTATTTATTTAAAATGGATCAATTCCAAACATATAGTATATTTTCAAAAATCACTTTAAAAAATCATTTTAAAACCCCAAAATTTGGCCTAGTGATGCTACACACCAAATAGTCAATCACGACAACAACGATATCATATATCGTATATGATAATCAACGAATATCAAAATATCCATAATCAAATAAATACTGTTGAGGAATCCAGTTGGATCCCTCCAACCTGTTTTCCTGCATCCACAAACATTAGCACAATACCAATTCCGCTCCAGTACGAAATTATCGCGGTATATGGGATTTAAAATATTATCCGCTTAATAGACGGCGCAATAGGGTCTCATCCGCTAAACAAAAAAAATGCGGGAAATCAATAACTCCAATGTATACATATGCCAATATATATATATTGCTATTATATATAATACCAATTTCACTGTTTATGAAATATTCGCGGTATATGTTTTTAATAAATAACATCCGCTTACTAACGGCGCATAATGTCTATTTTAACAATCAATAGATAACAGTCATCATTCAAACATGCATTCAAATATTTTAAATCTAACTATTTAAAATAAAATCGAAACTGATTCGATTGAGTGAGAAGTTCTCACCTTGATTTTAATTTCGTTTTAGCGATTTATTTCGAATAAAATTAAACGGACGTTTAATTTTACACGAAATTTTCACTAACTCCAAACGACTCCAATCCAATTTCATCGCGTAGTGCTCGTCCATACGATTCCAACGCAACTGGTTTCGCGCGTTTTCGACCTCGTATGAAAAAGTTATGATTTATCAAAGTTTATACTAATTTTTTATAAACAATTTACAACCTTTTATATAAATTTTAAACCTATCTTCATTCAGAGCCATTGGATCTGGTCTCCCCTCATCACAGCCGCATACACCTTCTTCCCAAACTCACGCAAAATGCTCCAGTACAACACACACATGCCGAACCCAACATTTGACATTTAGGGTTTAAATTTTCACCATTTATACTCGATGAAACTTCATCACGTCGCCACCACGTCGAAGCTCGTCACGAGCTTTATCTTCGGCCATAAGTATGAGAAGCTCGGCTGCCCCATGACCCTAGAAATGCGTGCGCAAGCCCTAGGGAACGCGGGCAATTTTCTCACAAATTACAACTCCATTCGCGATCTCCACCGTACACATCGTAGATCTCACTACCCTCTACCACTTTCATGTTGGAAGATTGTCGAATTAATGCTTGGATTTGAAGATTTGGAGGGATGAAGATGGACAATTTTCGGCCATCCATTATCAAGTGGCGGCTGTAGTTTATAATTAGGGTTAGGTTTAGATTTTTTTTTTCCTTGTGATTTATGGGGGTATTTATAGGAGATTTTCAATCACTATTCATCCGGGAATTCCAAACTCCGATTCACGCGCCGAAACTGACGTTCCTAGGGTTTATCCTGCGTTCCGGACACAATGGAACAGGTTTCGAAAGCTAATTCGGTCATCTGTGCGAGTTATGGCAATAAACGTTCAATTTAAATTAAACCGATTTAAATCGATTTCTAAGCGTTTTAATTTGTACCGGACAAACGGTAAATCCAATTGACACGAAATTTGAAACCTTACAATAATATCACATTACGGATCCGATGAAACTGGTTTCGTCGAAATCCGAGACTTTTTGAAAAATGGCTATTTTAACTCGCCAAATTAATATTAAATATAATTCGATGCGTTTCGAGCTGCCACGATCAAACGATAACTTCGATTGACACGAAAATTGAAATCCGGTAATAACTAACTATTACGGATCCAATGAAACTGGTTTCGTTCAATTCTGAGACTGTTCAAAAATTGACTATTTTCACTAGTCGATTTTAAATATTAAAATATTCAATTTTCACAAATTAACTTTTAATTCGATTTTAAAAGTTCTAAAATATATTTCTAACTCCAATATGATAAAATAAAATTTTACAAATCATTTTCAATCATATTTAACCCAATTTTCAATTATTTCCATAATTTAACATATTAAATTATCGATTTAATTATCCAATTAAATCCAATTATTCAAAATAAAATTTATTTGACTTATAAATCCACTTATTAATATTTAAAATTAATTAAATATTCAAATTTTAATTACTAAAAATTCTGGGTCGTTACAATATTTTTCATGACTAATGAAAATTACTTTACCTAATTGTTTGATTTGAAGTCCTAAGAAGAAACTTAGCTCTCCCATATGACTCATTTCAAATTCTTTAGTCATTATATTTAAAAATTCTTTATTCATTATGTTATTAGTTGATCCAAATATTATATCATCTACATAGATTTGAATTAATTGAATATCATTTTTGTTTCTTTTAATAAAAAAAGTTGTATATATTTTACCAATTTCAAACTACATTGTAGCAAATATTATGATTTGGAAAATTATTATCTTCAAAAAGTTGAGGTTGTTCAACATAAACATCTTCTTTTACAAAACCATTTGGGCACTTTTAACAACCATTTGATATAACTTGAAATTATTGTAGTTTGCGAAAGCAAGTAGAATCCTAATAGCTTCCAGTCTTTCTACGGGTGCAAAGGTTTCGTCGTAATTAATTCCTTCTTCTAGACAATAACCTTGCGCGACTAAACGAGCTTTATTTCTCACGACCTCACCAAGTTCATTCATTTTATTTTTATAAACCCATTTTGTTCCAATTATACTTTTATCCTCAAGTCTAGGAATAAGTTCCCAAACATCATTTCTGGTGAACTGATTCAATTCTTCTTGCATAGCAAGAATCCATGAATCATCAGATAATGCTTTGGATTTTTAGGTTTAATGGTTGATATAAAAGCTACATTACTCATACTATTTAGCTGATTTGCTGTTTTAATTATAGATTCAATATTTCCTAGTATATTTTCTACAGGATGATCTTTTAATAGCCTAATTCCTTTATTAGGTCGAATGATTTCACAATTAGCTTCATTAGGTTCATTATTTAAAGTTATAAAATCTACTTCATCTTCTATTTGTATTGTATCTTTAAAATTTTCATCAAAAGATACGTGCATTGTTTCTTCAATGGTGTTAGTTCTTAAATTAAAAACTCTAAATGCTTTGCTTCTGTTAGAATATCCGATAAAGATACCTTTGTCGGATTTAGGTTCAAATTTATCTAAATTATCTCTTGTATTAAGAATAAAACACTTACTATCAAAAACTTTAAAATAAGCTACTATGGGTTTCTTGTTGTAAAGTAATTCATATGGTGTTTTATTAGTTAATAATCTAATTAAAATCCTATTTAATATATAACACGCTGTAGCAACTGCTTCAGCCCAAAAGTTTTTAAGTAAGTTACTATCAGAAAGCATTGTTCTAGCATACTCTTGAATCATTCTATTCTTACGTTCTACCACTCCGTTTTGTTGTGGACTTCTTGAAAAAGAGAAATTATGAGTAATTCCTTTTTTATTACAGAAATTCTTAAAATTTTCATTTTCAAACTCTCCACCATGATCACTACGAATAGTTTTTATTTTTAAAGAAAGTTGATTTTGAATTCTTTTAGCAAATTTTTTAAATAATTCAAAAGCATCACTTTTATGTTTAAGAAAATTTGTCTAAGTATATCTAGAATAATCATCTACATTTACAAAAACATATTTATTGTGATTAAATGATTGAACTTGAGATGGACCAAATAAATCTAAATGAAGTAATTCTAGAGGTTTAGAAACAGAAATCATATCTTTTAATTTAAATGAACTTTTCTTAAGTTTTCCTAATTGACAAGCATTACATATACTATCTACTTTAAAGTTTAACTTAGAGAGACCTCTAACTAAGTCAAGTTTTGGTAACCTAGATAATAGTTTGAAATTTAAATGACCAAATCTTTTGTGCCAAATCCAAGGGTCACTTGTATTAGACAAAAGACATAAGTTATCATTTGAAACTTTCATACTAAAGATGTAAATGTTTTTCTTCCTAATTCCTTTAAAGATAATATTTGGCTTATTATCTTCGATGTGACACTTATCTTTTTCAAATTTAATTTTAAATCTTTTATCACATAGTTGACTTATACTAAGCAAATTATATTTTAAATTCCTAACTAGCAAAACATCAAAAATAAGAGGAGTTTTAGAATTACTGACATTGCCGATGCCAATCACATATGCTTTTGCGTTATCTCCAAAGTTGACCAATCCACCATCTTGATATATGATGTCATTGAGTATCTCGAGATTTCAAGCCATATGTTTGAACAACCACTATCAAGTATCCATTTATCTTTCTCAATTTGCTCACTTTGTCCATTGGTTGTTGATTCTTTAAAAGACATGTAACATATCTGTTCCTACATAACAAACCAATTCGGTAGATAACTTGATTTTTCATAAAAAATTATATGCAGACTTATGATACTTTGATGAAATGCATAAATTCAAACTAGTATTAAAAATTTCCTAAAAATGACATTTTTAACTTTTCAAGTTTCAGATTATGAAGACTATGGAAATCTATGCTCTGATACCAATTGAAAGGTAATGTGGATTAAGGATCTTAATGCTAATTTAACACTAAAGAGGGGGTGAATAGTGTTTAATGGTTTCTAAGACTTATATGGACTAATTTAAAAATTATGATATAAACAAATGCAAAACTCAATCACAGAACAATCATTGAATCACAGAACACCATTCGTGGAGAGATTTAAACGAATAGACACTTCTTTTGAAAATTGAAACTTTTGAATTCAATGGCCACAATGTTGACATGGGGTATTCCATGATGTCGACATCCCAAGTTAAAAAACAATGTAAAATTTGTTTTTGAAAATGAAATTTAAAACAAGTGTTTATTTTAAAACAAAAACAAATAATATTTTAAGGCTAAATCATTTTTTTGAAAATCATTTGAAAAAATAATTTTAAGGCTAAAATATTTTGAAAAGCAGTTTTGAAAAACCATTTTGAAGTAGTTTTGCAAGTTTCTTCCTGCAGAATGTCTCATCACATCAGGATTCGAGAACTTGTACAAAACCAGGATGTTCATGGGTTTGTAAGTCACTTGTCGTAAGTTTGTAAGCTACTTGTCGTGGGTTTGTAAGCCACTAAAAAGGTAGAAATGGGTTCCATCCTAAATGAAATTCGAAATGAAGATTTTCGTGCTATTATGAAGTTTTAACAAGAACTAGACACATATATTGAAATCTTGATCTTGATACCCATGAGTCTTCAAACTTGATTTCTTCATTCTTGATCTTTATACCGTACAGTCTTTCTAATCAGTACCTGCCTTATATATATCCTGCATAATAACATTCTTATATATCTAGACAATAGCGTTAGCATACAAGTTATAATAAAATAAGTACAAAGGTTGTTGTCATCAAAACCACAATCTCCAATTCCTAACAGGAATAGGAGTAGGTGGTGGGTTAGGAGGAAGTGGAGGAATAAGAGGAGAAGGCAGTGGTACGGGAAGGATAGAAGATGCAGGACGAGGAGAAAGAGAGAGTTGTACAAAAATATAGAAAAAATGTGCACATACACAAAAAAATGTAGAAAATTTCAATGCATAAGCTAGAATTTTTTGAATTTGCAACTCGTTCATTGGAAAATATTAATTGAAATGTTGCTTTTGAATTGCTTTATAGAGTCTTTCTTTCTATTCATATACTTGTATGATTCTACAAAAAATCTCTGTGTAGAAAGTTGAAACTAGAAAATAATTTGTAAATTTGTTTTTCTTCTTCTTCTAAATACATGTCATTTATGTACATATACCCACTGGTTCACCCATCATACTGATCATCTTCAAGGTTGAGGATAATTTTTTACTAGAGCTTTGTGTAGTCTATGTGCATTCATGCATACTAAAATTTTCGAGCTTTTCTCTATGTGTAGCAATATGTTCACATGATGTATTTTCCCCTTTGATCTGAAATTTTGAAATTTTAAAATTTTAATGGAATTATATGACTAAAATGACTGAATTAAGCTTAGTTGTTGTATCCAGTCTTATTTGGTGATTCACTTTTTGCTCCTATATGATGCGATTATTTTGCGAGGTCTTATTTGAATATGATCAAGTTTCATTGGTAATTGTGGAAAAATGTAGCTTTGAATAAGTTATAACAGCTTTATTAGCTTCTAAAATAATGTCTAATAAAGCTTTTTATCTTTAGTAAATTCAATTGTTAGTCTATACTTACTCTTATTACAGGCAGAAAAGATCTCAATATTGGTTAAAGCAACTAATACAAAAATTGATTAATCTTACTGGCCTGGATCGGTTGCTTATCTTTTTGAACAGAGCATTAATGATCTTACTTTCAGTGTTAGAAATCCTTTTCTTTCATGAACAATTTTTTGCTTAAATTTTTATAGTACATATTTAGTGGATAATAATACTATAATCAACTGTGTTTGTAGTGCTGGTCTGTTGTGTGTTATTTCTCTAGTAGCTTGTAATAATATATTATCAAGAATCAAATAGGCTGCCAGACTTTATTAAAAGAAAAAACTAAATGACTATAATTTTCTGTTTACAACATTCACATTTTTCTTTACTAGTTTACTCAATATCATTAAGTTCTTTAACCTATACATCATCAACTAATGTTTATTCAATGCATTGCTTATGGGAAAGCTGAAATTTTATTAATATAACAGATGAAATTTTGTTCGTACAAGAAATGAAAATTAGTGAATTAATGAAGTTAATTTATGAACATTGAGATGTTAAACGTGCGAAATCTGATTAATATTCCTTAAACAATGATATAACTAATGCAATTAATAATACTAATTTATTGTAAACATAATTCATTTATTTGATGAATTATTACCATACATTAATAAAAAGGTACATTATATATAATCTTATGTTCTCCACGATAGTAAATCATACATGCTAACAATGTCCTCCTAAAAGAGATTTCTAAAAGTAAAATGATCTAAATTTTATTAAACTAACTGATCGACTTGTACATTCAGTATTCATTATATTTATATACATAAGATACATGTGCCAAAGTAACCAAAGCATAAATGGACCGGGTCGAACAGATGAGAATACCCGGCCTCCTACTTACAAGAGAAATAAAGCATGTATAACAAGATTATGTGCATTATTATGCCCCCTCAAAAATATCTAGCGTTTTCACCCTTCTCTTGCTTCTGCGCCGCCATGAAAATTCACTTACGAAAATCAGCTGGATCTCATAAATTCCTCAGATCTGGCTTGTCTTGCTTAACTCCTTTCTGAGTTTTTTTTGCTTTGTCACCAGTGTCCCAGTCAACCACCTTTAAATCGATTTTGAGCCTCGAGAAGTTTTTGGTGGAAAGAGCCTTTGTTAAAATGTCGGCACGTTGATATCTAGAAGGGATGTGACGAACATCAAGACTTCCTTTACTGATCTGTTCTCGAACGAAGTGCAAATCGATCTCGGTGTGCTTTGTTCGGGAATGGAGAACTGAGTTGGCGGAGAGAGCTACGGTACTCAGGTTATCACACCAGATTATTGGTCTTTTTATTACTTTATTCCAATTTCGAATAGTAACTGCTCGATTCAAATTAATTCCGCAGTTGTGCTGACAACTGCTCGGTACTCAGCTTCGGTACTGGAGCATGAGACCGTGGTTTGCTTTTTGGAGCACCATGATATTGGGTTGTCACCAAGATAAATGCAAAATCCAGAGATGGATCTTTTGTCGTCTGGGTCGGTAGCCCAGTCGGCATCAGCGTAAGCATGTAAATTTAATTCTTTGCATGAATGTAATGATATTCCATGATTAATTGTTCCTCTAAGAAAACGCTGTACTCTCTTTACTGCCTTCCAATGCCCGTCCCTTGGTTGTTGCATAAATTGGCAAATTTTGTTGACGCTGTAACATATTTCTGGTCTTGTGATAGTAGCGTACTGTAGAGCACCTACTATACTTCTATATTGTCGATCATTAGAAATAAGTTCTCCTTTGTCTTTTGAGAGGCGAAGATTACTGGTCATAGGGGTAGGTAAAGGTTTAGCTAGATCCATTTTTTCTCTGACAAGAATCTCTATGATATATTTACTTTGACTCAGAACTAGCTCTGTGTTGCTTTTCTTTACAACTTCTATGCCCAAGAAATAGTTTAAATCGCCAAGTTCTTTGATAGAGAAAGTTTGATTCAACTGTTGAATAGTTTTGCTGATTTCACTGTTATCACTGCCTGTAATCAATATGTCATCTATATACCAGTAGATAGACAGTTTGCCCATGATTTGTTTTTATATACGGAGAGTTATCTGACTTGGTTGGCTTGTAACCCAATCTGATCAGAGTTGTCTGAAATTTTTCATGCCATACCCTTGGGGCCTGCTTGAGTCCATAAATAGCCTTGTGAAGTTTGCATACCAAGTTTGCATTATTACCTTGAATGTACCCTTTTGGTTGTTGCATATAAACCTCTTCTTGTAGATTCCCATTCAGGAAGGCATTGTTTACGTCTAACTGTTTATTATTCCACTGATTGTGTAGTGCTATGGTTAGAATAATTCGTATAGTGGTTGGTTTCACCACAGGAGAAAAGGTCTCATTAAAATCAAAACCAAACTGTTGTGTATATCCCTTTGCAACAAGCCTTGCTTTGTATCTTGCTATGCCACCATTTGGATTTTTTTTTCACTTTGTATGTCCATTTACTTCCAATAATATTTTTGTGACTGGGTGGATGAACTAAGCTCCATGTTTTGTTTCTTGTGAGGGCATTATATTCTTCATCCATGGTTGGTTTCCAATGATTATACTTGATAGCTTCTTCATAAGTAGTAGGTTCTTTTTGATTTAGACAAGCTGTGTATACTTTGGGTTTGAAAATACCACTTTTAGCTCTTGTAATCATATGATGATCTGTTCTTGCAGGAATGCTGGGTTGTTCATTGACACTGAAGTATTCTGAACATGGTGAATTGCTTTCATTATGTTCTGAACTTTCTTTAGAATTGGAACAGTTATGTGGTGAGATGTTGAAATGATCACTAGACTCAGTTGAACTATGACCTGGTCTGATGGATGACAAAGTGTGTTGTGGTGCTGATGTCTTATCAGCTTCTTGCCCACTGTTCCAGTCAGTAATTTCAGTTATTGGTGGTATTGATACCTTTGTGTTGTATACTTTCTGTGTGGTTTGTATTGTTTTATCTGCAAAAGGAAAAATGTTTTCATTAAATACAGCAAGTCTTGAAATATATACTTTGCCATCTTTACTGAGACATTTATAACCTTTCTGGTTACCAGCATATCCTAAGAATGTGCAAGGAACAGATCTGAGACTCAACTTGTGAGTGTTATATGGTTTAAGACATGGAAAACACAGACAACCAAAGGTTCTTAGTTCTGAATAAACCGGTTTTATATTAAATAGCACTTCATTTGGACTTTTCCAACTGAGAACCTTAGTTGGCAGTTTGTTAATTAAATAGACTGATGTAGTAAATGCATCAGGCCAGAATTTCATTGGTAAGGACCCCTGAGCCAACAGTGTCAGTCCAGTTTTAACTATATGCCTGTGTTTTCTTTCCACTAAACCATTCTATTCAGAAGTATGTGGACAAGTAACTCTATGTATAATTTCTCTATTCTGGAAATATTCTTTCAGAGGTTTAAATTCACTACCTCCATTTGATTGGATAGTTTTAATCTCACTGTTACACTGTTTTTTGCTTGACTAATAAATTGAATGACTACTTTGCATACCTTTGATTTAGCCTTGAGAAAATATATCCAAGTATACCTAGAATAAGCATCAACAAATGAAATATAGTACTTGAATCCATAGTCTGAATTTACTGGAGTGGGTCTCCAAAGATCTGTAGGTATAAGTTCAAGTGGTTTATTGTAAATAGTAGTAGAGTCTGCAAAAGGTAGTTTGTGACTTTTGCCAAGTTGACAACTTGTACATATATAAGGAACAGAAATATTATCAAAAAAAATATTATTACTCCTGTAAATAATGAACATAAGCTTGTTATACATGCTTTATTTCTCTTGTAAGTAGGAGGCCGGGTATTCTCATCTGCAGTGGATATAATCAAGAACCTGTTTCTTGATTATCAGAAATGATCTCTGATGATGATTCTTAATCTGAAGAGTAGAACTCCAGATGATGAAATCTCTCTGATGGAGTTCAATCAATAACAAGAAACTGATTAGCCAATGATGCCGTTAGGCAGAGTCTCCGATACCATAAAAGAGATTTGTAAAAGTAAAATGATCTAAATTTTATTAAACTAACTGACTGACTTGTACATTCAGTATTCATCATATTTATATACATCAGATACATGGGCCAAAGTAGCCACATAAATGGACCAGGTCGAACAGATGAGAATATCCGGCCTCCTACTTACAAGAGAAATAAAGCCTGTATAACAAGCTTATGTTCATTATTACCTCCTTCCTCAAACCATTATTCATGTATCTAACCATGCATCTTAACTTTGCTCTCATCATATTCATACTTTCACAACTCCAACCTAATGAAAGCATGAAAGCTTTATTCAATTGAAGTAGGAATTGAGAAGTTGAAGTTGTAAATTCGAGCTCATAACTGCGAACTTGAATCTACACCTTCGAAGTTCTCAATTTTCAACTCTAACTTAATGAGGCTTTCATCCTCTACTATGTTAGTTCCTCCTACTTCTCAAAAGTTGTTTTGTGATGTCTTATTAGAAATTGATTGGGTTTCACCGCACATTGTGGAAAATGCATTGTCATGCATTAGTAGCCGAGTTATACCAATGTTACCAGTTTGTTAAATAATGGAAAATTGGCAACTACAAAAATGTTTTTTCCTTTTTGTACATTTGTTTGCTAAGTCTAATTTTGAGAAAAACGTTAGCATTTAATTTCTTATTAACAATGTTGTACCCGATATGTTTGTTACTTTGCTTTTTGCATCTTGCAATAATATACAAGTAATGGGTAGTAAATGTGTGATTTTATTGTAGGTGTTTCTTCTTTGGCTATGGCAAGGCTTCAGAAGCTTCTCACTTTCTTTCTTACTTTCTCAAACAAAAAGGTTCATGGTTATGACTCTTAAATGCTAGCGTGTGTACATGTTAACTGTACATCAGCTTACACCTTTATTTTAACATGGTACTTAGTTTAAAATTAGATTATTATAATGGAAATTTTACTTCTAGCTTAACTGAAATCCAAAGGGTTAAATTTTAGATGGGTGAGCTGTAAACTTGTATTATTTCAATATCGCAAAAGGGTTAAATTTTGGATGGATGAACTAAATATTGAGATGTAAGCTTAACTGAAACCCAAAGTACTATTTCTGCAGATCTCTTTTATATTTCTACACCATAATTTCATTGTGGTAATGGTTTTCAATATTGTGATATTTAATAGGTTATCACACGGTCTTCTAAATTACTATTAGTATCTACTCGATCTGTAAGTAGTAACATTGAAGATTATTGTTATACTATACTACATAAGGTACATCAGTTGTCTATTTTTCCTTCAATGAAAGTTATTGGTGTCAAGGACCGGTTTATCTTAATAAATAATGAAAATTATCATCATTTTCTTTTTGATGTATGGTAGTTGGTTTATAGGATCATATGCATTAATTGAGTTGATTAAACATAACCAATTTAACACCACTTTGATGTTTACATGTTTAAAAGAAATTCTTGTTTGACATTACAGGTCGTCTTTTGTAGGAATGCCTTGTAGATGGGAACTTACTGTAAGCAGCTAAGCACACAAGTTTACCATAAGCACACAAATTTAGTAAATTCCAAGCAATGATGCAATACATGTTTTCCACTGTGATCCCGCTACTCATTTTTCAATAAAGAAAGGAACATAAATCTCTCGTGGACTAGAGTAAGCACATCTTTCATTATTCCGGTGTCTATTGCATAAATATATTGCATATAGTTTGAGATTTCAATATTAATCTCAAATTTTACTTAATGTGCGTTGTTAGCAATATGACTCAGATTCTTCTAATAATCGCCAGTTGCTGGCCATGGTATAATCAAAATATTGACTACTCAACTGATTAATTTTTGTCTTGGTTATTCGTCAACTGCTGCGTGTTTCATCGTATGAATTGATGAGTCGTCCTTGTTTTATCTCTTGGTTTAGTCGGCACTCCTTCAAATAAACGCAACACTTAGACACGATTCATCTTTGATTTGTCGTCATCATTAAATGTTGGCCAGTGAGATAATCCAGGACTTGAAAGCTGTAATGAAAAATATAAATTAAGAGTCCTTTGATCAATTTTAAAGTAGTTGATTTTTATTTTTTATTCCACTTTAAAACTTTCTATTGAATATTGACTAAAAGTTGCTGTTTCTCTTAATTTAATGCTTATACTAGTACGAGTACTCGTACTTCTCCACCATAAGCATGTTAAGAGTTATATATGGCGGGAAAAAGATGTAAGATATACAACCATTTAACTTAGAACAAAAAGTTTGGTTTTGTGTAAAAAATAAAGATATTGATGATTTAGTTTCGTTGTTAACTCACATAGTGCAATCATACTACCTTGAAACTACAGTAGGTAGATTGGACCTAAGAAAAGTTTAAGGATTGCTCTTATTATTTTAATTTCATTGAATTGTCTATTATAGTATATTTCTGTTGAAATCTTGAATTCTTACTGTTCTTTGTTTGTAGATGTTAGAAGCATATACTTAGCTGATTTTTTTAATGCAATTCAGTACAGGACTAAATAGTAAAACTATACCATGGTGCAATAAAGAGCAGTTGTAATTTTGATCATATTGAGTAAGCAGGTGGTCAATTCCTTAATTGTCTATAATATATTTACCTAATATTCGTGTTACCCAGGTCCAATCAAATACAAATGAATCATGTTAATAACTAATTTAATTTAACTTTCTTGATAATGTTGTTTTGTGATTGTCCCAATCACTTGTTGCTCGTAGTTTGGCCTTCAATTTCTAATATGTTTTGGCCTCAATTTCTGTAAATATAAATCTCTGACAATAATTGAAGTTTGTGCAACCAGAAATGATAAATGAGGTTTTATTTATTTGTTCACATGCATGCAGGTGTAGAGGCAAGCTACCACCAAAAGGCTACATTACCCCAAAAGCAATATTCCAAATCCTTACAATCCTCATCACCACTTGTCGAACAATAGCTGAGGCCGATAGCATAACCATTGACCTTGCAAGTGGCCCTTCCACAGTTACATCATTGTTTTCCATCCTTGATCGCTCCACCTCCATCAACCCAAAAGATCTGAATCGGTATGTACCCGATAAAGTTAACGGGCATATTGAGTTCCATAATATACATTTTGCATATCGAACACGCCCTTATGTGGTAATTTTTAAAGGATTTTCATTGATTATCGGTGCGAGTAAGTCGACTGCATTGGTGGGGCAAAGTGGTTCGGGTAGGGGAATATGGATTCTTGCAAACATTCTTATATTTGACATGAAAGGTGAATTCAGTATATACTTATAAACATGATACAAGCTAACTTGCATCATTTTATAATACGGATAATTTTTTCCACTCAATAATGATGTATATTAATAGTATTGATATGGTGTTGTTGTAATGTGAATGCAAAAAGGCTGATGTAGTATCTGAACCACGCTCAGTATACTAATTCGTAGGCAGAATACTTCAAATATCTTGTAATTTTATCTGAGCTATTTGTAATTAGTTCCACGCTTTCACTAATAGCCATTATATAGAAGTACCATTATGAAATGTTCTTGCATATCACTTACTAAAAGTCCATCTTTTATCTGAGAATTTGATATTTTATGATGGAAATTATCATAATTTGAAATCTGATATATTTGCTTTTTCTGACTAATTTTAGCAAAAAATAGTTGTAAAACTCCTTCAATATTATATTTATACTCCCAGCAGATGTTTAGCTTGTACAGGTATATTTTTTTGCCATTTACAGTTAAATTGTTTCACAGTTATTTATTGTTTCCTATATTTTTGTAGACTTGTATTTTTGTAGACTTGTATTAGATTTGAAAGGAGCAGGTAATGTTATTGCTTATGCAAGTGTTATTGTCTCCATCATCCGTCACCCATCATGATTATGCTATTGCTCATGCAAACATTATTGCGATTCATATTAGTACCAGTTCCTACAAGGGAGATTAATTGCACATTTGTGCTTGTGTGTTTTCTTTCTTTCTAGGAAAGAGTTGGGCATTCTTTTATGTTAGATTGAAGGTAGGGGTAGTAAATTAAATTATCCAGCAGAACAAAAGTGTTTAGGCCCCGTTTGGCATGTCGTTTTTAGTTTTGTATTTTCGTTCATACAAAAACGCGTCCGTTGTATGTATTGTTGAAAAACAAACAATTTTGAAAAATAAAATTAACATGTAAAATAAAAAACAAGTTTATTTTGTTTTTCGTGTTTCGAGAGATAAGAAAAGCATGGGAACAATCCAACTTTTTTGTCGTCCGTTGGTTGTCGCAACGGCTAAGAATTATAGATCTTTTCTCTTATTTCTTCATGTTTTTTAGTGTAAGTTGAAAATACAAAATGAAACCAAACACACCCTTAATTTTTGAAAATTTCAAGTTTTTAGCTAATAGAAAAATAAAACCATTTTTCTACAAAAATGTACGAATAAGCCTGTTAATAGTTATGTTTGAACATTTATTTGGTGAAACTTCATTCAGCTACTTGGATGAATGA
Source organism: Allium cepa (assembly GCA_030765085.1). Classification (NCBI taxonomy): domain Eukaryota; kingdom Viridiplantae; phylum Streptophyta; class Magnoliopsida; order Asparagales; family Amaryllidaceae; genus Allium; species Allium cepa. The sequence continues at coordinate 277,113,946 of CM060928.1, forward strand.
TAAAATTAGTTTGATGTAATCGCTCTTTTTTGTCAATAAATACTTTAAAATTAATCTTTATATCGTGATTAACTATACATATAAATTCACGAATGTTAGAAGTTAAACAAAAAAGAAATTTATGCAATATTGTGTTGATTTTGATAACTTGTGCCTTGGGTAATTTATTACACTTCTTGAAGTGATTAAGAAACACCTCTTGTAACCTTAAGCACCCATTAGTCATTGCCAAATGTCAATTGTAGCATAAATTGATAAGCATCTAGAAATGGCAAAGCAATTTATGGAGTCCGCTTGATAATTGAGCAATCTATTACTTGATTTGTTAAAAATGGACAATTGCAATGCTTAATCAGTTGATGGGCTCTGCAATATTTATTCAAACCTTTATTTATAAAACTGGACCTACCTTTCGTAATTTTTGTTAAATAATACTGAATGAACTAGCAATTTAATTGCAACTTTAGTGCATTGTTAGGTAGTATGCACACTATTTATTGAGCTTTACTATTCTGTGATTTGAAACATTATATGTAATATTGTCAAACCTACAGTATACCCTGTCAAATGGTCATTTTTTGCTTTACTCAAATTCTTTGGAGTAGCATAATTAAACTTTATCATTTTCAGCGCTAAATCTTTACCGGACTTAAAAAAATAGCAACAGCAGTATATTGCATTATTTCTTTATTTCATTTTACAGTTTTATGATTTTTTCCTTATGCATTATCATGTTCTCAGGCATACGTTGTTTTGGCTAGCGATCTCTGATGTCAGGTAAATGCCATGAAGAATAGTAAGGTTGTAGACCAGATATGTGACAAAAAATGAAGATGTTTGAAGAATTGATGGCATAAAGATTTTAATCTAGCCGAGCTTAAGAATGCCAAGGAATCCTTGAAAAGTTTAGAGAAACATCAATACCAGCATGTTTGTTGCCGATTCATTTGCCAGTAATCCCATCTAAACTTGTTCTGATTTCTTTTTTTGGCTTTTAGCACATGTTTTTTATACTGAATATATCACAATTCGGCTGACAGGTTTTCCTTTTACTACTGCACAGACCCTTTTCTTCAACTCATAATAAATTTCTTTTACCATTTTATTCTTTTGCTAAATTTGGAATATCATGCTTGTCTTCTTAGTAATCATTACCATAGAGTATTACACAATTTAGTTTTTTAGCCCACTGTCATACCTGATAGTTGCTCTCGTACAATCATATTTTACCTTTATTCTTTCCATACTTTCTTCTACAGCCATCAATGACCATGTTTCCAAACCTTTTGCACTACCTTAATCATGCCCCCCAACTCATGGCAAAGGTAAATATTCCTTTTTTCCTTTTGCTTTTCCTTTTCCTTTCATCAACTTCATATTTTTAAATACTTTTAATCCCTTATCAAAGAAGCCTAATATTTCAATAAATATGAAAATCAACTATAATCTAAAGCTTAAACCATTTCTATAATAAAGCATTATAATATTTCCAGAGGAAATACTAAATATTTAAGTGAATTTGGTGTCAGTCTGCATTAAAGTATACTAATAATTTTAACTGTAACTATTGAAGGTAGAAATTGAGTCATTGCAGCTGTAAACACTAATAATCTATTGCGTTTGTAAATGCTAATAATTTGTGCTAAATGTAACTATTGAAAGATAAGTTAATTATATAAAATTATGAAAATCAATATGTTGATATATTTGGGTGCTAACCGTAACTTTTTCTTAAATGATATATTAGTTACTGATCGGCTAAAATTTGTCAGTCAAGCAACTATGTTGATGAATAGCCTATAGCGAGCCCATTTTCTTCTTATTGATAAATTCTTACCCTGCAATTACGGGTTTTTTATTTTGGTTTCAAGATTTAATGATTATTTGTTGTATGATGCAGGTTCATTTTTTCTTAAGAGGAGGGTCGGTAATCTGTTAGATGCTGAGGTTTACAGGCTTAACTTGTGGGTGCTTGGCCTTCAAGTACTAGCTTTATTGCCATTGCCTTCTCAACAAAGGTTCTTTGTGTTGCATGAACATCCTCATTTGATCGTTGAAGTCCCGTTAATGATGAAGCAACTTCAGGCTGGTGCTTTGGTTATACTATGTTTGAACTTCTACAAAGTATTCAAGTTGATCTTATTTCAAGGTTCAAATGGAACTATACTACACGACCCTTGGAATAGTCTGTTAGATTGCAACACAATAGATTGATATAAGGCAATTTTCCCTCAGTTCCAACTGCCTTTATTTAAGAACATATAAATACATTAAAGTTGTCAGTTTGCTGTGCAAGCTCAGCTTACAATTGAGAATTCAAACCGAGCTTAGTTTGCAACCGAGCATGCTATTGAGTATGCAAAATGAGAATAAAACTGAACATGCAAAAGATTCTGATTTTTTTACAAGTCTCCATCGCTTCTAATCATAGAACCACCCTCATTTATGATAAAAGTACTCTCGGTTTCAACTGTTCTAACCAATGCATTATGTACTTGGTTATATTCTGAATGGTTAGAATGTACTTTTATAAGGCAATATTATAAATATTAGCACCCATCACTTGGAGGAGGAGATTATAGGAGAAAAATCATTTGATCGGGATGAAAATTTAAGTAGTTATTTGTCTAACTTTTTTAGCGACTTAATTTTAAATCTAACGAGACACAAGTTAGGCTTTGCTAACAAGATAATGCATTTGTGAAGTTCTAGGTTTTGTTTTGGAAAAATGACAAATCCACACATATTGTAAATAGTAATAGCAACAGTAATAGGAGCATTAATAATATCTTTATAAACTTAACCAAAGCTTGAAAACGTATTATAAAATTATACATATTAATTATTATAAATTCAATATGAATTAATATATAAAAATAATATAATAAATGTTTATAATAAGTATATGAACAAATACAAATTATATATATAATAAGCATGATATAAACGATACATATATATTATATCATATATCTATACCTATACACGCAAATCACATAAATTATATATGTAAATTGCATGCACACACACACACACATATACATATTAAATATGTATATGAAAACTAACTAAGTTTATGTATGAAAATATATACTATTATAAATTATGTTGCATAGAGTATATCTTCGTAAATTGTATGCGTATATATTATATAAATTATATATATGAATAAATAAAAATTACATATTTATATGTAAATAATATATATTATACATTTAAATCACACATACATATTGTAAATAGCATGCATGTGTGTATTGTAAATAGTAATAGTTGTAGGAGAAGGAGTAACAATAATATCTTGATGAACTTAACCAAAGCTTGAAAACGTGTTATAGAATTGTGTATTAATTAATATAAATTAATGTAAATTACATATGAATTAATATATAACAAATAACATAATAAATGTATATAATAAGTATATGAATTAATACAAATTATATATATAATAAATAAATATTATATAAACGATGCATATATCATATCATATATCTCTACATATACATGCTAATCATATAAATTATATATGTAAATAGCACATACATACATGCATATATATAACATCTTATATATAAATAGTAACGGTAATATGAGTAACTAGAGATATTGGTTATAATAATAATGTCTTAATAAACGTTAAATATATGAAATAAATGTACCATAGAAATATATGTATGAAAACAATACATAATCATATATGAATTATTATATTACACACACACGCGCGCGCACACACACACACACATATATATATTAACGATAATATCACTTTTCATTTGTTGTAGACTGCATTTCATGTTGTTGTTGCTTGCGTCAACTATGTTCTAGACTATATTTACTGTATTTTCGATTTATTTTCCTAATTTGTGAACTTTTACTTTACAGGTAGATAGGTAAAGTGTCGTAACAAGTTATGGATGCGAGGTTATTATTGTTGTCAGAACTACCTTTTGGTTTGTATGTATTACTACTCTTGGTTACTAGCTGCCACTAGTTCTACACTGTTTATGAAATATTATGAACATATTATATATGTTTTGATGTAAGAATACTGCGTATTTTGATTATGTAACATTACATGCAATTTTTGAACTTTCCTTCTGAACTAGTGACTAGGGTTCGAGTCTCGCTCCATGCAATTTTTGAAAACTTGAATTTTTTTCAGTTAAAATATGAATGTATATGTGTGTATACCATTTGGAGAAGATTTTAACACTTGTAAACTCTAGACACGACACTATATGACTAATAATACTTTGTTTGTCACCTTCATCTTGTCTCTATCGGGTATATCTCTTCTTATATCTCCATATACATACTTGCATCCTTTTTTGTACGGTGTATCTTCATTCTAAACCTATTTGTTTCTCTTTTTGATGCTCATGTACCTGCAAATTAGCTTAGAGATTTCTTGGCATACTTGTATAGTTGTTGTCATTAAAATCCAATAATTGAGGTTCTAACATTCTCCCCTTTTTTGATGATGACAACTATACAATTTTAGGAAATATTCATTCCATATATATATAAATTAATATGTTTATAACATCTCCCCTTAAGTATAATATCTTCCTCTACCAATATGCATATGAATTTCTCCCCCTTTGTCATTATAAAAAAGAATAAGGGAATATAATAATTATAGTGGGATAAACTCAATATTAATTATGGAGAAAAAATAAAATAGATTTTACCATATTTGCTGAAGTCCATACTTCATTGTAAGCATGTAATTCAATTAAACGTATGGAGCATTCTTTAAAATTCCAAAATCTATCATTTTCCTTTTGTTACTCCGAGTACCTGCAATAAATAATAATCATTTTCGATACCCACTTATTATGTTATGATCTGGGGGTTAGGTCTTAGGAAGCCATACCCATTTGGGTGTGGTTGAAGCTTTATAAATATAATTTTCATTATTAACTACTATATCAAAGTAATCATTAATGTATTTTTCTCTATTTTTTCAATTAATAGGAACCCAAATACTTAGATAATTTTTATTCATATTTTCAGTTAATAATTTTGTACTTCTAGAGAAATTATTAACATTATAGTTCGTTGCAGTATTTGAATTTTTATAAAAACTGGATTTAGGCTTTAATCGAAATTTAGTACCAGCACTAACATTTTTACCATAGATGAAAGCGTATCCAGTGCTATTTCTATGATTAGTTTTATTATATCTTTAACACTTTTATCATGTAAAGGTCTAGAACTTGATAAAATCGTGTTTAAATCGTTTTGACCTTTATTAAATTTTGTGACTTCAGTGTTAAGTTTATAAAAACAAGCTTTAAAGTCATAATTATTATTTTCAAAAGAAATATTACTATTTTTCAAAAGATCAATTTTCTTATTTAATTCGAAATTCTCCTTTTTTAATGTACAGTTCTCATTTTTTAGAAGAAATTTTTGAGATTCTAAATTATCTAAAGAGGATTGTAATAAATCATTTTGTCTTTTCAAAATAAACATTTCTTTTGAAAATTTCTCTCCCACTTTTTCAAATATGGTGTTTTGTTCATCTAGAGAATCTTTAATAGTTATAAAATTATTCTTTAAAACATTAAGTTGATTTTCTAAATTTAACTTCTCATTTTTCAATTTCTCATTTTCTAGTTCAACAGATTTCATCTTTTCTAAAATAATAAAATTAAGTTTGAAATCTTATTGCTTATACTAACTAATTCATTATTATCTTTTACTGAAATTTGTAAATCAGAAAGTACCTTTTTGTAGTCCACATTGGTGGCTTTGACATGGATTTTGCCTGTTGAATTTCGACTGGATCGTTTTCTGTCCATTATTCTACGATGTTGTGACAATAGATAGAATTCCAGGCTCTGATACCAAATGAAAAATAAGCTATGCTATAGGATTGAGTAATATGAATAAACTACTTGTGTGGAATAAGTAAGTGAATAGTAAAAGCAGTAAAGTAAATGACACCAGAGATTTTTATACTGGTTCGAACTCTCTTTCTACGTCCAGTCCCAGACTCCTTCTGGAATTTCACTAATACAATAATGCTCACTTAACCCGGAGGAACAGGTCTATCCACCCCTTGAGCAGCCGAATAAGGACCTGAGCAGCGGAACAAGATTTCGCCTCAGCAGCCGAAGAGGACTTCACATGCCTGAGTAGCAGAACTGGAGTTCTTTACAAATAACAAAAGTATTCGACTGTAGTGTGTTCTTGAATAACACTGATAAGTCGATTAAGTACAATCTTTCTATAATCTTCTCTTTTATGATATATAGTGTGATGTGCTATGAGAATTGTGGAAGATAAAGTGATCAATGATCAAAGTATGTAAGCAATTTGAGTGCAATTTGAAAATTGTAGAATAGATTAGAATTCAAGAATATTAAAAGTAAATTCGGTTAATTGTTTGTTGAATTCTGTAATTTATTTATAGTGTATAAAAAGTTGCAACCATATATGAAAAGTTATATTGAAAAGAACAGGAGCAACCGTTGATTTTGAAAACGTTTCTCTTCGTAGAAGAGAAGCGTCTATTCATGAAAAAGCTGTTGAGAAATATTCAAAAGTCTGAATAAAATAATTCAGATTTTTGAATTAAGTTGAAACGCAAACAACAAAGATATAAACTGTTTTTAGCCTATTTCAGTCGTCTAAATAATTTCATTCAGATGTCTGAATATTAGGGAACAATAATTCTGTTTCAGCATTCAAACATCTGAATGACATTATTCACACGTCTAAATTTAGTCTGTAACAAAAAATTACCATAGCTCAAATGGTTAGAGCATTTGTCCTCTGAATTAGTGACCAGGGTTCGAGTCCCGCTCCATGCAATCTTTGAAAACTTGATTTTTTTTTTCCATTTAAAATATGAATGTAAATGTGTGTATACCATTTGGAGAAGATTACAACATTTGCAATCTTGTCTCTAGCATGTATATCTCTTCTTGTATCTCCATATACATACTTTCATCCTTTTTCGTACTGTGTATCTTCATTTTGAACGTATTTTTTTGTCTCTTTTTGATGCTCATGTACCTGCAAATTAGCTTAGAGATTCATCGGCATAATTGTATAGTTGTTGTCATTAAAATCCAGTAATTGGGGTTCTAACAAGACGTATTTATATATTTAGAAAATAATAATTACGATATTATAACGTTATCCCGTTGCCTAATCTTTATTTTTTCTAATTCATTTGGGTTATGTTTTTTTTTCTAATTCTTGTTACGTTTTATGTAAACCTATTCTTTGATATCAAGTTATAGAATTCCCTATTTTGAGACTCGAAAATAGATATTATTAGTGTTGTAGTCATTCTTGGCATTATTTCCCAGCTACAGAATGAGATCAGTTACTGTAGAATAACTTCAAGAGCATAATAATTAACAAATTTTAACAAAACATTTTCTTTCATTAATTTGCAAATTCATTACATTCCATTTACATCACATAACCCCACGATAAGATCATTAAGATAAAATATAATAATTACAAATATATTTCCGATAGTGACATATGAAGATGCCCTCCTAGATGATTAAGGTCTTAAATACAAGTCGGTTATAATACTCATAATTACATAGATCCAACCATAATAAAAGCAATCAAACTATACAACAGAAATGAACTCTGAATAATAGCTTTCCTCCTTCATGTCTTCAAAAGATTATTCATCTAAATCGGAAATACCCTACATTTAGCCTGCCCTACATTTAGCCTGCCCAATTCAAATTGAGTAAGCAAGAGTTTAGGAAGAAATAAAAAAATTTGGGTCAGATAAAAACTTAGGTGTGAATAATACTAGTCCATCTCAATCCAAAATATATTTACTTAGTGAGACCATGCCGCTTAGTGAAGTATTTTTTCCTTACTGGTATACAGTCAACATGTCAATCATAACATATACCTGTAACCATGATGAATATTATTTCATGCATGAATGGGTCAAAATGAATAGTCTGTATAATGATCCTGAAATTTGAACACTTCATCTTCGAATATCGAAAAGTTTTGCAATATAATTTAATGTTATAAATATGGTTTTATAACCTTATTTGACATTACTTGATTAGTGAATAATGATAAGAAACTATTTTGAAACTTGTTTACAAAATTATATTCTTCAAAGAAAAAATAGATAATGTGACTGAAAATCGATTTATTGGTAAACAAATTTTCGACCGAGACTCTTTACCACTTGTTTATTCATTAAATGAATACATTACCAAATAATTACCACACACATGCCTCTTCATAAAGCATGGAACATGTAACATCCCTAATTTTTGATAATATTATTTAGGAGATTTAATTAGATAAATTAAATTAAATAATGTAAATAATTAGAGTGATAAGGGGATTGAGATTTGAATAAATGGTAAGAAGGTAGTGCATAAAATATTAAATGGGCTTAAGAATGGTTTCTAAGTTAATTAATTAACATAAGGGCATATTAGGAATTAGCCGCACTTGTTGCTATAACCCTTATATATTTCCGTTCCTTATACCATGTACGTTCATTTTTCTCATTTTCGCAAAACGATCAAAATGAAAACTAATAGAGGAGCCGGCTATTAAAAAAGAAAAAAAAGAGGAATTCGATCAAAAGCTAAGGATTCAAGCTTAGGGGAAATTAATCTCAGTTCAATCTCCTTATCCCAATCAAGGTGAATAATAATTTACACCATTCCTATTTTGTTTTATGATCATATGTTTTCAGATTTAAGATTAAATTTGTTTTTATGATGTTTTGGATGATGATATGCTTGAATTAGAATACGTTTGATTTAAATCAAAATATTTAAATAAGAATTTAAACGCTTTTAAGGCAAAATCAATTGAAAATGATCTTTGAATGCTATGGAAAAAATTTATGTTATATAAGACATGATTTTGGGTTGGGTTTCAATTTTGATACTTGTCCAAGCAATGAAAAGATTATTATAAATTTTCAAAGGAAAATATGGTTAATTGGGTTTAGAAATTTATTTCAAAAATTATACTGTGAATTTGGGTCTGAAATTTATATATGTTAGATAATATGTTAAAAGTGAATTTCTTTGATTTTTGGGAATTTTTCCTAAGTGATTTACTATGAGAATTAAATTATTTTGAAAGGAGAACCTAAATGATTTAATTGTTTTGCTAATGGAAAGGATTATTAGTTAAACTAATCTTGGTTTAGATTCAAAATTGAGTGGCGGTTATTTTCATAAAGATTTTGAAAAGTTGAAGCAACCAATTATTTGCTTACAAGTAGGTAGGTTAGTTAGAAATTGTTTGCTCTAATTGGTATTAAATCAAATTTACCCAAAAAAGTGGGTTCCGCCTCTTTCAGAAGCCTTTCAACTCCAATACTTCCGCTTCAACCCAGTCGAAACCAACTTAGGCCAAAACCAATGCACATGGTATTAGTGATATTAGTACGAAGTGGATTGGAGAAAAGCAGAAGGCATGGTGTCAAAAGTATTGCTTCCGATGGGGTTGATACCTTTACTTTGTTTTAAAATGTTAACCGTGTGCCTTTGTTTTTCTAAAGCTTTCAAAGGAGTCAAAACATAAGCTTTTGAAAGGGGTTTTCTAAATATATTTCGAAGAAGGTTGCCATCTTTCATTTTTAAGTATAGGCTTTCGAACGATTTCCTTGTTTATAAAATAAATCTTTCGAAAATGGTGCTTTCGACCTAGTTGAAGCCCTGCTGCCGCTCTTTTGCCTTTCGAGTGTATTGAAGTCATCAATGCTTTCGAGGATAGCTTTTGTTTTAAATATGTACTAAGCCACTTCCTAAATGCTTTCGAAAGGGTTTAAGGATTTCGAAGGCAATGGCTTCAAAAGGGAGTTTCGATGTTAACCTTCAATGTTTTACTTAAAGGTTTTGAAACTTTCGAAAGGATGGTGCCAATGCCAGCAAACTTTTCCCAAATGATTTTACATGAAGAATTAAGGTTTTGAAAGCGAATATATTTCACTTTGACCCAAAAGATGTTTTTAAAGCAAAAACCAATGGTTTCGAAAATGGTACTTTCGTTGGTTTGGAAGCTATGTTCTAAAGATTATTTAGTAATATTTTGACTCTTTCAAAAGGTATATTTTGGTTTTGAAATAGATGATTTAAAGAGCTTCGAAAGGTTTATATTTATGTTTTGAAAAGAAGTTTTCGACGCTTTCGGTGGAGGTTATCCGGGGGTTTCGAAAGTAATGTTTTAAGGTTTTGAAAGCCTTAGTTTTTCAAAACAAATAAGTTAATCTCGTTTTAAAGGAAAACCATGGCATGAATAAAGAGTTTAGAAATTATTGTAAGTATGGAATTTCTGAAGAAGTTTTCTTTGATTAATAGGTTAACGGGATTGATCAAGTTATTATATTTGCTTCTTCATATATGTATATATTCATATTGTAATGGACCCATAACTATATTTTGAGGAAGTGCAGAATAACCAACTAGGTTGAACCAGTAGTGAATATAAATTAAGTTAACTCTTGAATAATAGAATTACATCTAGGACGTAAGGAAGACCAGAATATAGGATGCTAAAATATTAAAAAAAAAAGTTGTCAGGGAGACAGGTTCATAGTAAGCCCATGAAAACTATATATAAATAAAAGTTTTTAGAGAGACAGGTTCATAGTAAACCCATGAAAACTATGATTAGATTTGATATTAGCAGGGGTCAACAGGTTTGTAGTGAACCCATGAACACTATATCCGAATTAAGTTATTGATAAATGTCAGTAAGTTCCTATTCAACTCTTGAAAACTTGGATAAGAGGGAAGTTATTAGAACTGCCAATAGGTTCTGGGAGAACCTATGAAATAATGATGTTATTGGCAGGGGCAATAGGTTCTTAGTGATCCTATGAAAACTATAAAGCACAGAACGAAGTTCATAAATTTAAACAGGTTAATAGTAAGCCCAAGAAAACTATGAAACTATATAGGGAGTCCATAAACATTAAACAGGTTCCTAGTAAGTCCATGAAAACTAATAGGTTGATAGTGACCCTAGAAGCTATAAATGAGACTTTTAGTCAGAATGATTGGGGATGGAAAATCCAGAATTGATTTACTTGGTTGCATATCAACATATTTTTTTGAATTGCTTTAGCCATTGTGGATGTAGGAGCGCAGTATAAGGTTTATAAAGGCTTTAGGGTACTCGTGAGGAGAAAATCCATTCTGTTAAGCAGCGTGGTTTCACTAGATATCTAAATGGTTTGAGATAATAGATTGTTATTTATATCAGGCTTTATGTCTGACTCGAAGTTTATGTTTTCCCCTTACACTCTCGAGTACTCAATTGATTTTGAGTAATTTGAGAATTGAGGTTTTTAGGTACCTCTTTAGACGAATAAGCTTTTAAGGACCACGGGAGGCATGATAGCTATTTAGAGTTCTCTTTTACTTTGGTTCCGCCGTGTTCTTATTGTAAAGGCAAGGTTGTTTAATTGCCTACATATACTCTAACCATCCAAGGGGCATCTTCATATGTCACTTTTTGGCTTACGTTGTAATAAATATATTTTCTCTAAACGTGGTTCTCGTATTGAGATTATGTAATGAATTTGAAATGTTTTGAAATGGAATGTGGAATTTGTTTGATATTTTAAAAAATTTCCATATTCATATGTTTATATATATCAATGTATCTAACATTACCATATTTAGTCATCGAGATTTAATAACCATGGATGATCGTAGCATTCGTAGCCGTTAGTTTTGGGCCTCCAAGTAGGGGATGTTACAGAACATTCTAGTAGCTTCCGTTAGGCTAAGAGATATTATCTTGAGAGAGGTATAATGGTAACTAACATAAATGGAAAGTTATGTAAAGGAGAAGTGTTGGAAGGTGAGTCTTCCATGGCATGGTAAGGGGGTTGAAGGAAAACTAAGGGAACACGATCTGAAGCTTATAAAAGGAGGGGCACACCCGTCAGAATTGTTATCCATATATTTCTAAGGAGAATATGATGTCGAATTAATAGAGTTAACAATGGAGCTTCTGTCACTACCAATATTGATTCGGAAGGCATGAGGGCATGTAAAATATAAGAGTGCTGAGATTAAAGAAACTTGCATCCAAAGGAAGTCATTAATGCGATATGGAATATTGAATACCACCGGTACACATGACATCAATATTGCACACCATTAGTGCCAACTTTCTTCAACAAAGGCAAATGCGCAAGGTCGCAAGTCATCAAAGTGACTAACGATATTGAATGCCATTACTGATGCATACCGTAAATTACTAATGGATGACATTGTATGAAGCCAATACTATGTTTCTACAAAGTAGGAAGTAATGCCGTGCACCGTTGGTGTCGTATATCCACAAGGCTTTGGAATCAAATGACATCATACCATAAACCATCATGATGTATCGCCCATGAAGATAGATTGATATCGCATCAAGTTGATATCACCTCAGGTTAATGCAATATCTCTTCAATGTCGCTTCCTTCTGATGTCGCTCTTCTTAAATATTGCATCTGTTCAATGCCGCTTCCTTATGATGTTGCTCCTTTTTGATGTCGCTTATCACCAATGCCATCTCTTATCAATGATGCCTCTCACACAACACCGTATATTTTCAAGACCGTCTATTATTAATGCTATGCCTTAGTGATTTCGCACTTCATTAGCCTTTAAAGGATGTCGTAGATCCTCAATGTGACATTGATGTTGGATATAATCAGTGTCCATAAAGGCTATCAAGGCGAATTGGATGTTAAGCATCAACACACGATACCATGATTCACGAACACACAAAAGGAAGCCGAAGATTGTCAAAATAAAGCATAACGATGGCGCCATAGACATTGTTGATGCCAAAAGCCAGGTATGCCGAAAATGACATATGGCGGCTATGCAGCACCCCTCAGCCCTTATAAATACAGACCTAGACGCACAGGGGAAGGGGCGATCATTTAGTTTCTCTTATCTCAAAATTAAAAATTTGTAACCCTAAATTTAATTAGGAAAACATTTGATTTGATTGTAATCATTATGGAACTATATGAATAAGGATTAGGACATGCCTATTGCCTTGATTATGCACTTTGGACATTATTGAACATGGATATGCATAGAATAAATCACTTTGGGCCCAAAGCTTTCATGATTTTACTTCATATAGAATTACATGAGTTTCGATCTAAACTAGTGTTTATATGCATAAACACTATCTTGCCTACTACATATAAACTTTGGACTATGAACCATAAGGATTGCCTATTTAGTTTATTAACATGCTTAATGGACTATTACACATACTGACAACCAATTCTTTCTCTCCTTTAATTATATGGCATGGGCATTCAAATATCTTATTCCAAAAGTCCATGGGCATTATGGAACCATTTCTTTATGATATCATCTTGTACTTGGCCTAAATTGCTAAGCCTATTCTTGATTCCTTAGTACTATTTTGACAACGCCAACTAAGCTATGCTTAGTCGTGTCATGAAGGGTGTTAAAATCAAATTCTAGCTCATCATACTTTGCATCATGCGTGTTATACCAATTTTTGTTTTAACAATTTGGCACTAGAAGGAGGGTACGAAATGGGCTTGAACCTCTGATTCTCTATAATTCTCTCCTTAAGTTGGTTATGCAAATTTCTTTTTGTTTCAAGAAAATGTTGAGATCAAGGTGAATTAACACTTCAAATGAAGAAAATACAGAATGGGTGATATTGGAAGAGTACATCATCCCCAACTTCAACTTGGAAAATGTGGAATTGGACAGTCATTGGCACCGGCAGAGCCCATCGATAGTGAAGCTAAAATCAAAAATCTTGCATAACAAGTGGCGGTGATGTAAGAGCTATTGGAAAAGATCCTTGCATAGAAATCTCTCAAAACTTTCAAGCTCACCAAAGAGGAGAAAGTTGATTCTCCGAGAAGAAATTTGGATGCATCTTTGCTTAGGAATAGACGTAAAGGTAAACTCATTATAACTCCACAAAAGAGGAAAGGAGATCATGATATTGGAGCAAAAAATCTCTCTAAATATACAAACCCGGTAGGAGCAATTATCACAGCGACAAGGCTTATCTAAGAGACATGGACAAGAAAACGGCAAAGGATATTCTTAATCTTAAAGGGAAAAGAACTCTTAATGATAGGTTCCATAATAACCATCGAGAAGCTCCCTTCATAGATGAGATCATGTCCACCAAGATCCCGTCCCATATCAAAATTCTATCCCTAATTTACAGTTAGATTACTGACCCAGATGATCACTTAATGGCACTCGAATGTCAGACGGACCTTTACAACAATTCTGAAGCAGTGCAATGCAGACTTTTTCCTACTAACTTCCAGGGTTCAACAGCTAAATGGTACAAAAAATATTGTGACATGACCATTTACTCCTGGAACCAATTTCCTTACGAGTTCTCGGCATATTTTTGTACTTATGAAAATCCAGTGATCGACTAGAGTGTACTAGCTAATAAATTCGTCCGTATGGATGAAATGTATCACCCCAAGAAGAAAGCTTAAATAAAGAAAAATATGGGGAAAATCTGGCTATAACCACAACAATAGAAAGCGGAGATGGGATAAAGTCCCAAATACAAGTCATGTTGCTTTAAACAAGCGGTATCCTACATATTCACTGCAATGAAAGAAAGTGGAAACTTTCCAGTTTCTTACAAAGCTAAGACCAACTTTGAACCAAGAAGAGGCAAAGACTACTCTGCCTATCATAAGGTGAATGGACATAATACTGATGAATGTAGAGTGTTCGTGGGCATAATTCAATGGATGAATCATTCTAGACACCTGAAGGAGTTTATCTAGGATAATCAAAAAGCTACTCATTCCGAGGATGGCAACCAAAGGCTCCCAAACAATCCTGTAAATTTTGTGGAATGTGATATTCAAACAGATTTCATTCCGCCCCTGAAAAGAACTGATGTTGTCCACGGTGGCCCACATCTAGCTGGAAGCAGCAAAGGAGCAAGAAATCGCTACATTAGAGAAGCAAAAGATGGAGTTTCCTCTATTCTGGAAAGGCCTCCACCTAAGAATCCTAGGTTCCAAATTCGAATGCATAACCTAATTATTACTCCGTAAGAGCTAAGAGGAGTTCGTCATCCGCATAACTATTTTCTTATGATCACTGTGCAAATTGAACTCTCTGTGGTTACTAAAATTCTAGTGGATACCGAAAGTGAAATCAATGTGATTATTAAATATGGCTTTAACCAAATGGGAATCCTAGAGGAAAATATAAAGCCGAGCTTTGAGCCATTTTTGGGTTCAATAACAAAGGACTATTGGACAGATAAGATTTCTGCTACAGATGGAAATTCCACCACATTCCAGGACTTTTGAGACTCTCTTTTTCATTATGGATCTGCCTTCTTATTACAATGACTACTTTGGGAGGCCAACTTTGGATGAGTTTGATGCTTTTATCTCACCAAAATATCTGATGGTAAAGTTCCTAACCAATAGCGGATGGGGAACCATGAGGGGAGAGCAATTTATCTCTCGTGAAATGTACTTTGTCACTCTTGAGCAATACAAATGAGATGGTCTTTCTTGCTACGATTAGAGGAAAATGAATTAATCAAAGTGATATTAGAAAAGCCTTTGGATGAGGTTTCTTCAATCCAGACATCCAAAACAAAAATAAAGCCCATTGAGAAAACTTAGCATTCATCAAGAAGATTAGATTTTTCTAAAAAGAAAAGAAAGAGGAAAGAAATAAACTTAGTAGAAGACGAAATAGAAGGTGAGGCGATCATCATCGAATTAGACTATAGAGGTGAACAAGATAGAATAAAACCCACAGAAGATCTTGAGGAGGTATGCTTGGATCTAGTTGATCCAATAAAGACAGTAAAAATTAGAAAATAACCGGATATCAAAATTAAAGGAGAACTAATTCATCTCTTCAATCCATCAAAGATGCATTCACTTGGACACATTCAAATATGGATGGAATATATCCAATCATAATGTATCATGCTTTGAATATAGACCCGAATATCACACCTATTTGGTAAAAGAAAGGCAGTTTGATAAAGTTTAATCAATTGCTTTGAAAAAATAAGTCAAGAGATTGCTTGAAAACGGGTTCATCGGAGAAGTGCTTTATTTGATATGGTCAGCCAATCCAGTACTATTTAAGAAATCTAATGGGAAATGAAGGACATGTATGATTATACCAATCTAAATAAGGCATACCCAAAAGACTACTACCCCTTCTAAGAATAGACCAATTAGTCGATGCAATAGATGGGCACAAACTCTTATATTTCATGGATGCTCATTCTGGATACAAACAGATTGTGATGTTCAAACCGGATGGGGAGAACACCTATTTTATAACAGATTAGGGAACATATTTATTGCAAAGTAATGCCTTTAGATTAAAGAATGCGGAAGTGACATACCTGAGAATGGTAAATATAATGTTCAAAGAACAAATTGGCCAAAACATGGAAATATAGATGATATGTTAGTTAAATCTCAAGAGAAAATACAACATCTGAAGTATCTTGAAGAGATGTTCGAGATATTGCAAAAGTATCAGACGAAGCTCAAACCATAGAATATTTTGGAATTCAATCTGGAAAGCTCTTGGGATATATTGTCTATGCTAGAGGAATCGAAGCCAACCCTGAGCAAATTCAGGCTATTAATGATATAGAAAACCTAAGACAAGTAAAGATGCGATGAGCCTAAATGGAAGAGTGGCAGTATTAAATAGATTCATCTCCAAGGCCACCGATAAATACATTCCATTCTTCGATATAATTAAGAAGAAGAAAGCTTTGAATGGGGGAGGATTGTTAGAAACCTTTAAGGAGTTGAAAGATCATCTGGAACAATTCAACCCAAAGAGGAACAAACTTACGAGTCTTTAGGGTTTAAAGAAGAAAGAGGTAGAAGAAAAAGAAGGGAAAGAAATAGAACAATAATAGAATCTCACATTTCGCAGCGGAACAAATATAATAGATAAATAAATATCTTTAAACAGAATCACTATATCAGCTATTACATTACATCATATTACATTATCAGAGTGTACAACAAAAAACAGCGGAAAGAAATATTACATATATAAGTGATACGCCCCGCCATCCAGCTCCAACTCCAATTTTCCATAGTAACTTCTTGAATTTGTTCCCGAATAATGATAACCTGACTCTAGGCTCCCCGTGTGGAAAATTGTGGGCACCTAGAGTTTAGAAAGGGAACAATAAACTCCAGGTCAGTCGTGGGACTGGTGTGAGATCTCAAAACAGTTATTTTCACAAAGAAAGGAAAAGAAATCCGCTATGCTTTTTAGAAAATGAAACTACCATAAGGCCTCTCGGCACACACACAATGCAATCGCTCACTTGGGGGAGATTTCTCCTTATGATAGTCAAACATGCTTAATACGTAAAATCTTTTTGATATTATTATTAGTGCATAGTGTAGAAAACATTTCGGAAGTATAATATTAATCTTATCCAGCATAGGTACCATTATATTATGCCTGCTATAGCTACCTCCTGAGGAGGCATGTTATACAATTACAATCGTAAAGGGCTCGTATTGTTTCTTTGGATTTCCAACAAATGGTCAGGCTAAGGAACTTTCTACTTCCATACGGGTACGCCTCTGGAGGGACGTCTCAAGAACCTACCCGGATCTCTGCCAACACAAGGCCGGTTACCCCCTTTCTGGGAAGTAAAACCTAAGATATGCCACCCACGGTCGTTTGTGACCTTTATACGAGGATCCCCTACACCAACAACCACAAAGAAAAGTATTTGCAGTAACCACAAAGGTTAATATCAGGGCTCCATACCTGACATCACCCTTTTCCAGAAGGAATGAACATACCCCAGGGGAGCTAACCCTGAAACCTTGCCGCATCTTTCCTGTTTCGACCATTTCCGGTTGTGAGGCTCGATGAGGTCTCGTCCACAAAGCTACACTTTTCACAAAGTCATTCTTTGATCAAAAAATGATCAGCAACACTTCGTATGCCACGTTACCAATTTGGGAATATATCACTAATAACCATCAACTACATAACCTCTGAGCTCGTACGTCTCAGAGAAGGGCGTTAAGCTAAGAGAATAAATTCTCCGCCACCAACAGAAATGTATTTGATAGAGACCAGCTTTACATCTCAAAGTGTAATGTCAGACACACATCCATACAAGTCCGTTCCGGGATCGAATGGAACCGAAGGCACCTCAAAAGAAGCCCTTGCAAATTTGGATATTCACTAATCACGTCCGGAATCCCCATCACAAAGGTGATAAAATCTCCATACCGGAACAACTCGGTGCAGAGACATTCGACAAGTAATCCTTTCGTTTTCGAGAATATCCGGTCTTCAACACCGTCTTCAAATGCAATCCCATTTTGTCGTATCATTATTCGGAATGGGTTTTATGACACAAGATCCTCTCCCGGCTAATCCGAATAACGAGCGCTTATTTTTAAAAATAAGCGTTCAATCAGATTTCCAACAAATCGTAACAATTTCCACCTTGATCTTTTAAATAAAAGATCCTTCACAATCAAAAAGGTTTGATGTGGGTTTCGAATATCCATTTGGAATCCGACCCCCGGTCGCATCGAAATTCAAATGCCATAAAAAAGGCCAATATTAATAGTCGGTTAATTAACTATCAATCAATAATTCACAAGAATTACCAATTTTCAAATAATTTTCCCCAATTATTTATTTTCAACATAACTTCGCAAGGTATATTTTCATATTTTAACCCTTTGAAAACAAATTTTAAATCAATTTCCACATTTTAATCCTTTGCAAACAAATTTCAGTTCATTTTCCTTATGCGGAAAATATTTCCAAACATTTATTCATTTCCACTGAAAATCTGCCGAGTTAAAATAATTCAAATCACTTATACAAACTATTCTGGGAACATTTAAAATAAAACCATCTTAAATACTTAAATATTGGTTATGAAAACGTTATACCAATTATCACATATAAGACTTCAAGTCGAAACTAATTTTAAAATAAAATTAGTAGATAGAGTATAAATATTTATATAACTATTTTCTAAATCAAATATCAATTTAAATCTTTAAAATAATCCCTTATATAATTAATTAAATAAATTTTTACTTTAAAACAATTTCCAAAACTAATTTCTCCAACAATATTATTTTAAAACCAAATCTAGAACTTTTAAATTTATTTCAAAAGCTATTTTAAAAATATACTCGGTTTTCCAGGGAAGAACTATTTTCAATTACAAAATGGTCCATTCAAATAAATTTATAAATCTTCTCGATTTATTTTAATTACATTCCAAATTTGTAAATTTCTTTCCACGTTTTTAAAAATAAACCGATATTTATTTTTAAAACAGAATTCCCTTTCCTTTATAAAATTTCCATTGTGAATTTTAAACCTTCAAATATCCAACGATATACGATTTTCAAATCGTTTTCCAAATATTCAATTTCAACACCCAAATCAACTTTTAAATTGATTTCCAAATTTATTTCAATCATCAAATCAAATTCCAAATTGATTTCTAAATTTATTTCAATCAACAAATTAATTTTCATACTATTTCCCAAGGGTTTTATTTTTAAAACACCAAATTAATCTTCAAATTTAATTTCTAAATTTATTCCAACACTAAATCGATTTTCATTCAAATACTAAATCAATTTTCCAAATTTATTAATAAAATAAATTCCTTTATCTTTTCCAAATTATTTAAAAACCATATTTTTAAAATAAATTCTTCACCTTTTGAATATTATTACTTGAAATCCATTTATTGAACCTTTTCCCATATTTTGAAATTTTATTCAATAAGATTTCACTGTAGATTTTCTACCTAAATTTAAAGATTCAATTTTATTTTATTTCTGGTATCCTAAGATACCAAAAATATATTTGGCTAATTTTAGCCTTCAATAGTTTCAATCACAAATAATCACACACAGATTATAAATAATCAACACAAAATTTTGAAAACAAATCAAAATGTTTTGAGGAATCCATTTGGATCCCTCCAACCTGTTTTCCTGCATCCACAGACATTAGCACAACAATTAAATACCAATTCCACTACGAGGTGGAATATCGCGGTATATGGGATTTATAAAATATCATCCGCTATTATGCGGCGCATAGGGTCTCATTCGCTATATAATGCGGGAAATCAACTCCAAGTGCACATATAATACCAATTCCACTTCGAGGTGGAATATCGCGGTATATGGGTTTAATATAATATCATCCGCTATTATGCGGCGCATAGGGTATATTTCAAAACAACTGATAACAATCTATTATCCAAGCACATAATCAACAATTTTAAATTTAACTATTTAAAATTTAAATCGAAACATTCGATTGAGTGAGGAGTTCTCACCTTTGCTTTTATTTTGCAATCCATTTCCAATCCAGTTTGTTTTATTCACCGTTGTAGACCTTATATAAATATTTATATAAAATTTCTTTAGTATTCGAACAATCGAATAATCAATTACTGTTTAATAATTTAACCAATAGTTTTATCTAAACCAATTTCTCCTTTAATAAATTAATTTTTAATATATTTTTTAACATTTCAAAAATTCCCATATATTTTCCCAAAGCCAGGTGTGTATATATACATTTCTGTTTTCTGCATGTATATTTTTTTAAAATTTGAAAAACCGCATATAATTTTTTTCCACTGTATATAATTTCTTTATAAATATTTTCAGCTTTATATTGAAAAGAAAAAATTGAAAATACCTCACTGCTCGTTGAACTTGAGCTACCCGATCGGCCTCACCACTCTTGCGCGACCCAGCAATCGAACGCCCAAAAGTCATCGCCTCGACCTCGCGAGCTACTGCCTCCGATAGCCCATCTCCTGTTGTCAATGACGGTCACGCAGTCGCTATACCTCAGACGTTCGAGCAGCCACCATGCAAGTGATGCAATCTATCATGCCTCACCGCTAGATCGAGCTTGCCGCCGCGATTTGATTCCCCTACCCTAGCCATCAAGCTCGCGAATCAAATCGAAATCGAATTCGATTCGAACCTTCCTGTTGCCATGTCGATTTCGAACGAAAATCGTTCGACCCTCTTTTTTTTTTAAAGGGCGGCCATGATTGCTTCGTGAAGAGGAAAATGGAGCTTCTGATGGAACGGATAAAAAAAGGGAGGCGTGCGGTTCAAATGAAGATAAAATGAGATCGATCGATTTCTTTTTTTTGTTGTTTCTGCTTTTGAAATGATTTGCGTGTGATTTGTAAAAGAAATGGGGAGACAAGGATGAGACGTTGGCGTATGGAGGAAGGTAGGGTTTGATTTTTTATAATTGATTTTTTATAATTTTATATTCAACATATCTCATATAACCTAACTCGAAATCCCGAACTCCTATCTAGGCGTGCCGCCTAGCGTTTCCAATGTTATAACCCTATTCCGAACCCAATGGAACAAATCTCGGGCTCCAATTTGATTGTATGTGGAAGATAGCTATTTAAATCGACTATTTAAATTAAATTCAATTAAATTATTTCTAGACGTTTCCAGATCGAACGACCAAACGGTGAATCCAAACACTACGAAATTTGAAATCTGATAATAATACAATATTATGGATCCCATGAAACTGGTTTTGTCGAAATCCAAGACTGTGTCTCGGAAGGCTATTTTCAAATATCTATTTAAACGATATATTTTCAAAACTGAACAAATAATTTTCAAATTAAATTCTGAAGCTTCCATTATCTTCAATATTATCAATATAAATTTTCTAAGCCTTTAAAATATTTTTAATCAGCTTAAAAATAGAAAATTCAATATTTTATCCAACTTTAATAAATTAAAGTCAATAATTAAATTGCCAAGTTCATATTTATAATAAAAATTCAAGTTAAACTAATCTCCAAATATTTAAAATCAATTAAATATTTCATTTCAAATGTTAAAAGTTTTCGGGTCGATACATCCTTCACCTTTTAAAAGAATTTCGTCCCAAAATTACTAGTTAGGAAGAATGATCCTTAACCTCATTTATTATTTTTCCCAATCCAAATAGTTTCATCGTCTTACCAAAACAAATCTTTTTATTTAAGACCCATCATTAATTCAGCTAACTTTCCAACTTCAATTATAAGTTCCAAACAACATTGTTTTCTCTCAAATTTAAACTTTAAATTCAAATTTCAAATTATCCAAAATTTCTTAAAATTTTTCTAACACCCTAAATTTTCGAAAAATTTCACCAGCGTCTCCTTTGCGCGGCTAGCTCGGTACGCCTACAAAATGGCACCACAGGCCCCTAGATTCAAAAAGAAAACAAAAAGCCAAGTGGCTAGACAAGAAAACACCAAATTTCATACTGGAATTTAAATACATACCTTTTGGTCGAGCAATTCAATTTTATCTTCAGAATCAAAATCCAATTTATCCTTCTTCTTTAACACACTTGTATATCCTGATATCCATAATGTCCAATTTCAACATTCAAAAGTCATTTTGCATATTTCTTTACAAAAGTTTGAATACTTCTTATACCATTTTTACAAGTTATATATCCATTTTCATTCAATCTTGCATTTTTAATTTCATTTAAATTCGATTTACACTTTCAATTCTATTTGGATACAATTTATCTTCTGGATATTGAATTTCATCAACTATCTCTCAATCACAGCTAATTCATATCACTAATTCGAATTAGTTTCATTTACTAATTTTTATTTAATACTTTGCTTTGTTTATCACAAATCTAATTCAATTCCAATTCCAATTCTATTTACTTACAAATTCCAATGAATTTCAACATCCAATTTCACTTTCATTTATTTTCAATTCCAAATTTATTTATTCATTCACAATTTATTTTCCACCTTAATAGATTTTATTCCAACATTTAGTCTATAAGACTTCTCAAATTCACCTTTATCCAAATTAACTCAAGTTAATTTCAGTTTAATCTGAATTTTTCTAAGTTTTCAAATTTATTATTCCATAAATATATTTTTTATAAGATTCCAGAATCTTTTTAACATTTCAAAACCATTTTTGAAATCAATTCAAATTATCCCCTTAAATTTCTAAAACCAACCCAGTTTTCCAAACAACTTCAATCAAAAACAATTTGGCAGCAATTCCTCTCTTGGAAACTCAAAAATGAACACCGATGATGTCGCGATCATCATCAAAATTATTTTCCAGCGACCGAAAAGAGTTTAGAGCTTTTTATCCCTTCAAAAACATTTTTCCAAACCCTTGAAAAATATTTCCAATCCCAAAAGGAATTTAATTTCCAAACTTCCCGAATTTCAAATATTTTCAAGAACTAAATATTTTTCTGGAATTCTAGTTCAAATTATAAATCTCATTTACAATTTATATTCTCAAATTTCATTTGTATGTGAATTTATTTCTTAACTTTGGAGTTACGATTTCAATTTCTTATTAGACAATCAATGATAATAGTTTAATATTATCACTTCTTAACAATCAAGCAATCATATACTATAATAATTTACAAAGATTATTTCCTTTATCTACGAAAATAATTTTGGGTAAAATTATTTCATTCACCCTATTTTAAAACAATATCGTGTCGAATTGTTCTGTACGAGTGTTTAGAGATCCCTATCGATGGAGTTGTACGGACTATATCGACCAGAATCCATATACCACTCAACAAACCAATCATCACAATATAAAACAATTTTTTTAATTCACTAACAAATACGCGCTCATATCTATTATTACACTCAAACTCATTTTAGAGTACCACCGACTCTATCTCTAACGAGTAACACCCAATAGAGCCAAGGTTGTCGCTTAACCAAATGCTCTGATACCAAATGTAAAGGCCCGCAAATCCGTACCCCATTTAAGCTGGCAAAATCCTATAACAATTCAGCCCAAAGAGGAACAAACTAACGAGTCTTTAGGGTTTAAAGAAGAAAGAGGTAGAAGAAGAAGAAGGAAAAGAAATAGAACAATAACGGAATCTCACATTTCACAGCAGAACAAATACAATAGATAAATAAATATCTTTAAACAGAATCACTATATCAGTTATTACATTACATCACGTTACATTATCAGAGTGTACAACAATAAACAACGGAAACAAATATGACATATATAAGTGATACGCCTCGCCATCCAGCTCCAACTCCTATTTTCCACAACAACTTCTTGACTTTGCTCCCGAATAATGATAACCTGACTCTAGGCTGCCCGTGTAGAAAATTATGGGCACCCAGAGTTTAGAAAGGGAACAATAAACTCCAGGTCATTCGTGGGACTGGTGTGAGATCTCAAAACAGTTATTTTCACAAATAAAGGAAAAGAAATCCGCTATGCTTTTTAGAAAATGAAACTACCATAAGGCCTCCCGGCACACACACAATGCAATCGCACACTTGGGGGAGATTTCTCCTTATGATAGTCAAACATGCTTAATACGTAAAATCTTTTTGATATTATTATTAGTGCATAGTGTAGAAAATATTTCAAAAGTATAATATTAATCTTAGCCAGCATAGGTACCATTATATTATGCCTGCTATAGCTACCTCCTGAGGAGGTAGGTTATACAATTGCAATCGTAAAGGGCTCGTATTGTTTCTTTGGGTTTCCAACAAATGGTCAGTGTGACAGCCCGCAAATCCGTACCCCTTGAATCAACACTATTCTACCTCTGTTAACTCAAGTGGCACAGAAATACGAACCATTTGGGTTTTTAAGAAGAAGAGATAGAAGAAGAAGAAGCTAAACAATGACAGAATCTCACAGTCGCAGCGGAGTAAAATATAATAGTAAATATAGATCTTTACACAAAATGAAATTTATACCAGTTTTATACATCACATCATCAGAGTATCTCATACATCAACATCATCAATCAGACAAAACCATACAATCATAGCAGCGGAATATATATATATATATATGTATAGATAATACGTCTCGGACTCCAGCTCCTCTTCTGCTCCATAGTATCCTGTCCTGTACATATAATACTCGGTCTGACCCGAGCATTATAATGAAATAACACCCGAGTCAGTCTGGAATACCAGCTGATAATCATGCATCCAAATTGATTATTAAAGTTTCAGAAATCCTTTTGAAAACAAAAGCATCTCGTAAGACCACGCCACAAATAAACATGCCGGGTTTTTACCTTAAGATAGCTAAAACACATTTTATAGAAATCCTCTAATATTATAATAGGGTCTATTTACAAATACTTATAAAATAGCCGAAATTGTTACATGATTAAATTCCAGCTACTAGCCACAAAGGTGGGTAATACAAACAAAACTCGTACAAGGCTCGTTGGGAGAATGGATTTCCAACAATGACTAGGCACTGGGGTACCACCTGTCACAGTACGGGGCCTAGATTACCGTACCGAGGATCACTCCCGATCCCCTGCAACACAAGGCCGGACCCATCCCTTACTGGACAGTTCCGAATGAGATCACCCCGCGGTTGGGATCAGAAACCGCCCACTAAGCCGAAATAAAAAGGGACATCTAGACAGGGATGACCTTACTCTCCAGTGGGTGCTACCCACGAAGCCTTGCTGCATATTCCCTGATTTTCAGTCATTCCCATTTGATGAGGCTTGAGGCTAAGCGTTACCTTTAGAACGTTTCTCTTGGAATGCCTATCGTCCACCTGACGATTGTTTTGAAAAGCATTCGTCCATACAAATCCGTCCCGGGTTCAAACGGAACCGAAGGCACTACTCCTACTACATCCATTTTGGAAATATCCTCAAGATTAATAGCGACTAGCCCTTGCACTTCACTGCTCCATCTTCGACTCCGAACACGTTTTTGCACGTAACGTACAAACCGGATCGAAGTGGTTTTCGAGAAATTAATCTCGATTGTGACGCCCCACCTCTATGCTCACAATAATAAAGAGTATTAAAAGAAATACTGTCTATTATTATGAAGAATAAGGCTGGATAGGAGCGGCCTTCCGTAGTTAGGCCTTACACTAGTATTGGTTATCTTGATAGGAGTGGTATGTATTTTTATTTTTCATCTCTTATTTATTTACTCCCATCGACATACCCAATTCTAGTATAAAACGAACTACGATGGTTCATAATAGTTTAGGACAATATATATAATAATAACACAGATAAAGTAAATGCGGAACACAAATATAACAGAAGGTCTCATATATATAACTGATGTCAGTTGATATACATGTGATACAATACATATGATACAACTACACTGTCGACTCTGGAAGTTACATATACAAGTACATTATCGTGAATAATATACATGAATATACAACATCCTATACAAATTCACTGACTACTAAAATAACAACGACTACTCCAAAAGATATGAAGAGACTTCATAGCTCTAGCAGCAATCCAAAGTAAGATATCAACAACCTGTAAATACTCGGTCTGACCCGAGTATTAAATTCAAAAAATAATAATACACGAGTCAGTCTAATTCAAACTCAGTTATTAGTGCATAGAAGCCATATTAATTAAATATGAATAGACGACAGTCAAAGTAAATTCACCTATCCGATCTTTTTAACAAAGAAATCGGATAACGGTAAATATAACACTTAACAGTGTTAAACAATAATCAGTAGATTCAAATTTCCAACATAGATAGATAGAAGGATTATTAATGAAAAAAAATTAGAAAACAACAAAATCGTCATTTTAATTCAAATCAATTTAAACAATTGAAATATCATTTAAAACATCAATATCGATTGGCTTCAGTGCACGCACGCGTGCACTGCCTCGCCAATACAGTGTAGAAATACACAAAAGCTCTATGAAAACTCATAGACGAACATATGGTCAAACCCAAGTTTTAAAACCGGATTCAACTCAGCTCAAAGTAAAACCAAAGTGTCAGTGACCACTCAAACCAGTTCAAACGTGAAACAAATGCAAAATTGACAAATGCAAAAACCAGTGATGCAATGCAAATCAAAACAGAGAATACAATGCCACTGCAGATCCAAATAAGTGCCGAAGTCAACAATAACAGCAGTATACAAGTACAGGCCGCAACAAAATGCAACAAAAGCAAGCCAAGGCTCAGTGGTGAAGCAGCAACAATGAACCAGAGCCAAGAATACATGTACTCGAGGCAATATGCACAAGTGAAAAACCAAAATGGCACAGCAATACCAAATGACAACAGTAAATCAGACGAAGACATGTACAAATATGCAAAGCCATATGAAGTGATGTACAATGGAATATACATGAGCAATCAAATACAACTACAAATGGCATCAGGAATTTCAAATTAAACAGAAGTCAAGCAATTTAAGCTGGGCAATACTCAAGTACAAAATCAATGCAACTCAATATCCAAACAAATGCAAATCATAAAGGCTGCAGGTGAAACAAGGTCACTACCGGAACGAACTGGCATAAACATGACAACATGAAATTGGAAATTAGCCAAGTTAAAATGCTAATGAACTCGACAGCTACATAGATGATGGAGACATGGTGATGGAAGTGCAGTGAACTTCATAACACAACAGCATTAAAAGTAGTGTTACAGAGAATATGCAACCTGAAAGGCATGATGGCAGTAAGGTGCTGACTGGGAACAAACTACAAAGACATCAAGTATGTCTAAAGTTAATGCAACTGATCCTTAAGTGAATGGTATCAAGTATATGAAATGTACTTGTAAACACTGAGTAGTGTAACCATGTGAATGCAAAGCAAATCAGACTCAAAGAGGAATAAAACTGGTTTAGGCAAGTGCATCAATAATTGTCACAGCCCCAACAATGAAGTAGTTCTAAAATAACCATATATGAATACAATCTCGACCAAAACAGCACCAGCCTCGTCGTGAAGCTAATGCAAACACAAAAGTGCAGTGCAACTCAATGATGCAGCATTTTTAATATGTACCAATATGCTAAGCAGACCAGAAAAATTAGACTCAACTACCAGGATGAATACAATGTCAAAGCACAGAGCAATCCAATGTCAACAACAATGCAACAGTGCCAAGATATATCCCAAATGCAACTGCACCACTAAATGCAAATTATATCAAACAGTGACACTGCCAATGCAAGGAGATCAAATGAGGTGTTCAATGCAACTTGGACCAACAGCACATGTATGCTGTGATAAATGGACAACTAAATAAAACTGGACATTGTAACTTATGAATGCAAAGTGCTATATAGTGCAAACACAATGGGTGCAAAATGCAACTACGACAATCAGTACTGAAGCAAAACGAAAAGGTATATTGCTTCTTCAAAACAAAATGCTGGACAATGCAAACCCATGAACCACAATATTGCAAATGAACAGAGGCAACAAGAATGGTCATAAACAGTGCAACAAGGCCGACTCCAAAATGCATCAGTGAAGCAAATGAACAATGCATTCGAACAGTAACACTCGATCATGCAGTATAATTGAGCAGACCATGCAACAACAACAAAATAAAATGTAACAGAGATGAACAGAAGTGCCACAGTGGTTAGAGAGTATGAGATGCAGACAACACCAAGTTCGAGCCAACAAGGACTCAACAATGTCAAAGAAAATAAGAACAACAAATTAAGTTCAAGTGATCAAAGACATGAAATCACAATGCAACTGTCAACTTCAGTTTGAAAATGAAACAGGTTAAGGAATGAAGTATAACAAGTGCAACAGGCTATACTGCAGAGTGAAGACTACAATACCAAAAGGTAAGTGTACAACAAAAGGAAACAAGTATCAGACTATCAAATGTACCAGAATATCTAGAGTGAATACAAGAACACAGAGCTACCAAATGCACCATGGAACTACAGAAATACGACCCAACCAGACCAACTCAAGTACAATGCAGACAATTCAACTGTCTCAACATCGACTCAAGGCAGAAAACATCAACAACGAACAAAAATCAAATCGAAGCAGAAACATCGAAAACGAACAAGCAAACGAATTCGAACAGTTCGAATAAGATGTGAGTAACATAAATTACTCACCTTTGCAAACGAAAAGCATGACTCCACAGTTCGAACGATCTCAAGTTGAAGCCGTGGCCCTCAAGAGACGAACGATCAATGCGGCAAGGGAACGTGAATCATCCTCTCGATCGAACACCAAGACGGCGTCTTTGAATTTTGGAAAACCCTAATTGCCGAAGATTGAGCGAGCGCAGCTATTATTCGATGCGAGGATAATTGGAGGAGGAGGAACGAACAACCGGACGAACGAACTAGCCCTAAGTTCAGAAAGAAGACGAGGCCGCCATTTCTGATTTTCTTCCTTCGATTAATTTTTAGGGTTGCGAAAATAAAACAAGAAAGGGGACGGGTCATCTTCTATATACGACCCATTATCAAAAACATGGCCCAAAAATTCTAAGTCCCCAAACCCTTCACCCAATTTCTTAAATGAATTTAAACCGAATTTAAAAACTTCAATTAGCAGTTAGCTAGCACAATAATTGTTTAATGATGATTATAAATTGGGCAAAACCCCGGGTTGTTACATCGATCCCGGTCTCTTCGAAACGATCAACGCATTTGTCCAATATTGATAGTCGGTGATTTAAGTATCAATTTATATTCATAAACATCCATAAGCATCCATCACACAATAAATAATTTCCACATTATTTATTTGCCTCAAATATCTTTAAAAGATATATTTCCAAATTTTCAAAGCTCATTTGAAACAATTTCCCAAAGTTCTTCCTTTATAAAGTAAATCCTTTACCATTAATTCCCATTGGAAATAACCAAGTTTAAACAATTTGGGATTAAAACAATTAAACACTTTATTCTGAAATATACTAAAAAATATATAAGTTTACTACTAGTTATTTACTCAAAACATAATTTCAAAATATTTAAAGTAAAACTATTGTATAAGATATAACTTGATTTAAAATAAGGTGTTAGTTAAGCTAAATTTAAAAAGTAGAGTTTAAAAGAGATTAATACTAATTCCATAACTTAGGTCAAAACTAGGTTTTTAAACAAATCCATTTGTAAAAATAATTACTAAGGCGTCTATAAATATTTACTATCGCTAATTTATTAATGAATACCTTAAAACAATAAGTTCCAAAACACTCTTTTAAACAAGTTTGAATTTAGACCTCCTTTTAATAAAATCTGTTTAAAACTCGAACTTGGTTTTCCCAGGGAACTCATTTCCACTTAAACATCTCAGAAAGTCCTTCTTAGAAATTCTGTAGATTTTATTCCAATTCAGATTTAGGTTTTAATATTATGAATTTACTTTCCGCGTTAAAATAACTTTTTACGAAGCTTAACTATGTTTCCGTTCCCGAAATTCACTTTCAAAGTATAGGGTTAAGAGTCCTTTAATGAAAACCATACTTAAGGAATTGCTTAATAAATACCTACTTATATTTCAATGGTTATAAATAGTATTTCTGAACATTCTAGTATGCAATTTAATGCTAATTTAATTTAAATGGTTTCTTTTGAAATCACATTAAATTCCAGGGAACATTATTATCAGATATCTCCTTCATTGTTTTAACCATTTATAACTTCTAATCCTAGTTTATCACCCAAAATTCCATACCTTCACATTTATCAACTAATAAATATTCCACTTATTTTTATTTCCAAATTTACAAATTTCCATTCTTCACTCAACCCAGATTCCAAATTGTATTCTTTAAATTCTTTATTTATCAATTTCTTGATTTCTTTTTAAAACCCAATTTATTTTCTTTATAATTAACATTCTGGGTTTATAGTTTATCCAACAACATCACAATATAATTAAATTCCAAATTTATCAATCACAATATACAAACAAGCATCATTATCAATTATAAAAATAATTACTACATTGTGAGGAATCCAGTTGGATCCCTCCAACCTGTTTTCCCTGCATCCACAAATATTAGCACAACAATATATATATCAATCCAGACTGATATAAATAAACATTTCAACCAATCACACAATTATTTAAATATCAACTATTTAAATTAGCTAGCTTCCAGATGTGAGTGAGAATAACTCACCTTGAGTTTCGGCGAGCGTTCGAAATTTAAATTAAACCGAACGACGTTTGGTTTAGCTCAAATTTCTACTTGCCCTGAATGATTCCCGGACAGCACCATTGCGTAGTATTCGTCTCTGCGATCCTGGCGTTTCCTGTTTCGTCAAATTCCGATAACGTATGTAGAAGATATTAATTTTTAAACCTTAAATAAAAATTTAAAACAAATTCTTTTTTTTATTTACTATTACCAACAACATCAGGCCGCATATGATTCTTCCTCACGCGAAAAGCTCAGCTCGAGTAACCCATAGCTTGCCGCCCCTAGGGTTTTGGAACGCAACCACTAATGACGACCGGACTCCGATCAACTTAGTCTATGACGAACCCCCATGCGACGCACACCCACTGCCCCAAACACGCTGAACTCGGTCGTCCCTAGGCGATGCAGCAGCCCTCCAAACGCGTGACAAATGCGGCGACCTCACGCCTTTCACGTTGCACGAAATTCGATCACACCCATATGGATAGGAAGCTCCCGACGTGCTCCTCGATCTTCCAGTTGATGGTTTCTCGCGATAGGCTATAGACTGAGAGAGAAAAAGGGAAGAACGAGAGACGATTTCGGCCATTGATCGATTAAGAGACGGCGGCTACTAAAAACTAGGGTTTAGCTGAAACGTGAATGTATGTATTATATTATTTAATATTATTTTAATTAATAAGATTCTCAATTTAACAATTTAACAGTTTATGCAAACGACCTCCAAACTACGCATTCCGACAAGCGATTCTAGGGTTTTTCCGCGTTCTGGACCCAATGGAACGGGTTTCGTAAGCTAATTTGATCGTACGCGCGAGTTACGGAATTAAACGATCGAGTTAAAATTAAATCGGTTAAATCGATTTCTATGCGTTTCGAGCTGCCACGGTCAAACGACAACTCCGATTGCTACGAAAATTGGAATCCGGTAATAACTAACTATTACGGATCCAATGGATCTAGTTTCGTCGAATTCCGAGACTGTGCCCCAGAAGGCTATTTTAACTCGTCTATTAAATCGAGCGATTTTCAAAATTGTCAAAAACGCTTAAAATTTCAGTTTTAAAATTTTAATAACTTAATAATAAATCATATAAAATTTATAAACACAATAAAAATCATTCCGACTCATTCCGGGCCAAAATCTGATTAAACTGCATTTTAATAATATTAAATTCTATTATTCAATTACTATAAAATCCCAAATATTAATTTATTAACTTTAAAATTCTTCCAAAATTCCCACCATACTATTTATACTCAAATAACTCAAAATAAATTTTTAAAACCATTCTTATCACTATTTACATCCAGATTTACCCTTTTATCTAAATCCTGAATATTTAATTATACTTTTCCATTATTCAAATTCTACCGGAATTACTATAATTAAATTTTTTAGCTTATTTCATTGATTGAACC
The DNA here is from genome assembly GCA_030765085.1 of Allium cepa. NCBI lineage: Eukaryota > Viridiplantae > Streptophyta > Magnoliopsida > Asparagales > Amaryllidaceae > Allium > Allium cepa. The sequence continues at coordinate 277,146,415 of CM060928.1, forward strand.
CGAATTCACCCATTACAAAATCAATTAAGAATCCACATTAACATTTAAAACGAATTAAATGTTCAAATTCACCGGCTTAAAAATCCGGGATGTTACAGTCAGGCTAAGGAACTTCCTGCTGCCATATGGGTACGCCTCTGGAGGAACGTCCCGAGAACCTACCTGGATCTCTGCCACCACAAGGCCGGTTACCCCTTCCCAGGAAGTAAAACGTAAGATATGCCACCCCCGGTCGTTTGCGACTTTTATACGAGGATCCTCTACACCAACAACCACAAAGAAAAGTATTTGCAGTAACCACAATGGTTAAATATCAGGGCTCCATACCTGACACCACCCTTTTCCAGAAGGAATGGACATACCCTAGGGGAGCTATCCCTGAAACCTTACCGCATCTTTCCTGTTTCGACCATTTTCGGGGGTGTGAGGCTCGATGAGGTCTCGTCCACAAAGCTACACTTTTCACAAAGTCATGCATTGATCAACAAATGATCAACAACACTTCGTATGCCACGTTACCAATTTGGGAATATATCACTAATAACCATCAACTACATAACCTCTGAGCTCGTACGTCTCAGAGAAGGGTGTTAAGCTAAGAGAATAAATTCTCCGCCACCAACAGAAATGTATTTGATAGAAACTAGCTTTACATCTCAAAGTGTAACGTCAGACACACATCCATACAAGTCCGTTCCGGGATCGAATGGAACCGAAGGCATTTCAAAAGAAGCCCTTGCAAATCTGGATATTCACTAGTCACCTCCGGAATCCCCATCACAAAGGAGATAAAATCTCCATATCGGAGCAACTCTTTGCAGATACATTCGACAGGTAATCCTTTCGTTTTCGAGAATATTCGGTCTTCAACACCGTCTTCAAATGCAATCACATTTCGTCGTATCATTATTCGGAATGGTTTTTATGACACAAGGTCCTCTCCCGGCTAATCCGAATGACAAGCGCTTATTTTTAAAAATAAATGTTCAATCAGATTTCCAACAAATCACAACAATTCCACGTTGATCTTTTAAATAAAAGATCCATCACAATCACAAAGGTTCGATGTGGATTTCGAATATCCATTTGGAATCCGACCCCCGGTCGCATCGAAATTCAAATGCCATAAAAAAGGCCAATATTGATAGTCGATTATTTAACTATCAATCAATATTCACAACAATCACCAATTTTTAAATAATTTTCCCCAATTATTTATTTTCAACATATCTTCGCAAGGTATATTTTCATATTTCAGTCTTTTGAAAACAAATTTTAAATTAATTTCCACATTTTAATCCTTTGAAAACAAATTTCAATTCATTTTCCTTATGTGGAAAATATTTTCAAACATTTATTCATTTCCACTGAAAATCTGCCGAGTTAAAATAATTCAGATCACTTATCCAAAATATTCTTGGAACATTTAAAATAAAACCATCTTAAATACTTACTTAAATATTGGTTATGAAAACAATATACTAAATATCACATATAAGACTTCAAGTCCAAACTAATTTTAAAATAAAATTAGTAGATAGAGTATAAATATTTGAATAACTATTTTCTAAATCAAATATCAATTTAAATCTTTAAAATAATCCCTTATATAATTAATTAAATAATTTTTTACTTTAAAAAATTTCCGGAACTAATCTTCAACAATATTATTTTAAAACCAAATCTAGAACTTTTAAATTTTATTTCAAAAGCTATTTTAAAAATATATTTATCTTTCCAGGGAAGAATTATTTTTCCATTACAAAATGGTCCATTTAAATAAATTTATAAATCTTCTCGATTTATTTTAATTTACATTCCAAATTTGTAAATTTCTTTCCACGCTTTTAAAAATAAACCGATATTTATTTTTAAAACAAAATTCCCTTTCCTTTATAAAATTTCCATTGTGAATTTTAAACCTTCAAATATCCAACGATATAAGATTTTCAAATCGTTTTCCAAATATTCACTTTCAACACCCAAATCAATTTTTTAATTGATTTCTAAATTTATTTCAATCATTAAATCAAATTCCAAATTAATTTCAATCAACAAATCAATTTTTAGATTGATTTCCCAAGGGTTTCATTTTTAAAACACCAAATTAATCTTCAAATTTAATTTCTAAATTTAAACACCAAATCGATTTTCATTCAAACACTAAATCAATTTTCTGAATTTATTTTTAAAATAAATTCCTTTTTCTTTTCCAAATTATTTAAAAACCATATTTTTAAAATATATTCTTCACATTTTGAATATTATTACTTGAAATCCATTTATTGAACTTTTCCCATATTTTGGAGTTTTATTCAATAAGATTTCACTATAGATTTTCTACCAAAATTTAAAGATTCAATTTTATTTATTTCCGGTATCCTACGATACCAAAAATATATTTCGCTAAATTTTAGCCTTCAATGGTTGATCACAAATAATCACACACAGATTATAAATAATCAACACAAAATTTTGAAAACAAATCAAAATGTTTTGAGGAATCCAGTTGGATCCCTCCAACCTATTTCCCTGCATCCACAGACGTTGCACAACAATTAAATACCAATTCTACTTCAAGGTGGAATATCGCGGTATATGTGATTTACAAAATATCATCCGCTATTATGCGGCGCATGTGGTCTCATCCGCTATATAATGTGGGAAATCAACTCCAAATACACATATAATACCAATTCCACTTCGATGTGAAATATCGCGGTATATGGGTTTAATATAATATCATCCGCTATTATGCGACACATATGGTCTATTTCAAAACAACTGATAATAATCTATTATCTAAGCACACAATCAACAATTTTAAATTTAACTATTTAAAATTTAAATCGAAACATTCGATTGAGTGAGGAGTTCTCACATTTGCTTTTATTTTGCAATGCATTTCCAATCCAGTTTGTTTTCTTTACATTGTAGACCTTGTATAAATATTTATATAAAATTTCATTAATATTCGAACAATCGAATAATCAATTGCTGTTTAATAATTTAATTAACTGATAGTGTTATCTAAACCAATTTCTCCTTTAATAGATTAAATTTTAATAACTTTTTTAACATTTTAAAAATTCCTATATATTTTCCCAAAGTTAGGTGTATATATATACATTTCTGTTTTCTACATGTATACATTTTAAAAATTTGTTAAACTGCATATAAATTTTTTTCCACTGTATATAATTTCTTTATAAATATTTTCAGATTTAAATTGAAAAGAACAAATTGAAAATACCTCATTGCTCGTCGAACTAGAGCTACCCTATCGGCCTCACCACTCTTGCGTGACCCAGCAATCGAACGCCCAAAAGTCATCGCCTCGACCTCGCAAGCTACTACCTCCGATAGCCTATCTCTTGTTGTCAACGAGGTCGCGCAGTCGCTATACCGCAGACGTTCGAGCAGCCACCATGCGAATGATGCAATCTGTCGTGGCTCACCGCTCGATCGAGCTTGTCGCCGCAATTTGATTCCCCTACCTAGCCATCAAGCTCGCGGATCAAATCGAAATTGAATTCGATTCGAACCTTCCTATTGCCATTTCGATTTCGAACGAAAATCATTCGAACCTCTTCTTTTTTCAAAGGGCGGCCATTGTTGCTTCGTGAAGAGGAAAATGGAGCTTCTGATGGAACAGATAAAAAAAGGGAGCCGTGCGATTCAAATGAAGATAAAATAAGAACGATCGATTTCTTTTCATTTTTTTTCGTTATTTCTGCTTTTTAAATAATTTGCATAAGATTTGTAAAAGAAATGAGGAGACAAGGATGAGACGTTGGCGTATGGAGGAAGGTAGGGTTTGATTTTTTAATTGATTTTTTATAATTTTATATTCAAAATATCTCGTATAACCTAACTCGAAATCTCAAACTCCTATCGAGGCATGCCGCCTAGCGTTTCTAATGTTATAATCCTATTCCGAACCAAATGGAGCAAATCTCGGGCTCTAATTTGATCGTATGTGGAAGATAGCTATTTAAATCGACTATTTAAATTAAATTCAACTAAATTATTTCTAGACGTTTCAAGATCGAACGACCAAACGGTGAATCCAAACGGTACGAAATTTGAAATCCGATTATAATACAATATTACGGATCCCATGAAACCAGTTTCGTCGAAATCCGAGGCACATCCGAGACTGTGCCTCGGAAGGCTATTTTTAAATATCTATTTAAACGATATATTTTCAAAACAGAACAAATCATTTTCAAATTAAATTCTGAAGCTTCCATTATCTTCAGTATTATCAATATAAATTTTCTAAGCCTTTGAAATATTTTTAATCAGCTTAAAAATAGAAAATTTAATATTTTATCCAACTTCAATAAATTAAATCCAGTAATTAAATTGCCAAATTCATATTTATAATAAAAATTCAAATTAAAATAATCTCCAAATATTTAAAATTAACTAAATATTTCATTTCAAATGTTAAAAATTTCCGGGTCGTCACAAAATGAATCCATGGTATTAATCAAATCTCAAGCTCTAACACATGCATAGGAGGAAAAAATGGAATTGAAACCCTCCAAGGGAGGTCTCCCCACTCAGAGATGAACGATCAATATAAGAACAATTGGATGATTCCCATTGTTGAGTACCTGGTAAATGAAAACTGTTAATAGGGGAAAAAGAAGCAAGAATAATAAAACATTAAGCCCCAACTTTCATTATGATGAATGGAATACTCTATAAGAAAGGATATTCTTTCCCATATTTGAGATGCGTGAGTCCAGAAAGTGGATCGAAATTTTTGAGGGAAGCTCATGAGGGGTTTTGTGGAGAACATTCTATATAAAGTTAGCAAAGACAGTTATGAGACAAGGCTTCGGATGACTAGCCACGCCACCGCTTATTTGAAAAGGCATGAGAAGTGCTAAAATTTCTCTAAGATCCCACATCTTCCACTAAGTGAATTGACTTCGATCTCAAGCCCATGGCCTTTCAATGTATGGGGAACCGACTTAGTTGGACCACTACCTATATCCAAAGGAGGACTAAATATGCAGTGGTAGCCACTGATTATTTCATAATATGGGTAGAAGCAGAACCTCTTGGAAAGATGATCATGTTTAATCAAGAATATTGTCACCAGATGTGGAATTCAATATAAGATAATATCCAATAATGGGACTCAATTTAAAAACAAAGATTTTATTCGATTCTGTAATAGAAATGGAATCATCAAGAGCTTTCCATTAGCTTGCCCTAGGGCTAGTGGAGCCGTTGAAGCGATCAGTAAAACTATTAAGACCATTCTTTAGAAATGATTGGACAAAGCTAAAGGAAATTGGCTAGAAGACCTACCTCTTGTACTATGGGCGTATAGAACCTCTACTAAAACTACAATAGGATATACCCTACGTTTCTTAACATATGGATGTGAAGCTATGCTCCCAATTGAGGTTAAAGTACCCTCTCATCAAAGGATTGCATATGCATGTAATCCATGTCAAGAATTAAAGAAAGAATACTTAAACTTAATCAATGAGTTAAGAGATGAACCAACCATATGGATGACTGAGTATCAATAAAGAATATCCAAGTATTACAATTCTAAAATAAGAAAACGATCATTTCAAATGGGAGATTTAGTGCTCCGAAGAGTTATGGAAAATACTAAGAATCTAGTGGATGGACTGCTTGGGCCAAATTGGCAAGGACTCCTAATCATACAAAAAGTAATCCCATCCTTGACCTATAGACTACGCCGACTTGATGGAAACATAATAGAAAGAACATGAAATGTCGAACATTTGCGGTCATATTTCCTGACAATGGATGAATAAAGAAGTTGAAACAAGAGTATCTACTAGATCAACCATGAAAAGGAGTAAGACTCTCCTTAAATAAAGGAAAAAGCCTTTGTCCCCACCAAGTTGGCCTAGCCAAAGCACCTTCTAAAGGGAGGTCAGAGTAAGCCTTTTACCTTCTATTTAAAACATTCTTATTGCTAGATGGTTATCTAGTCTTCTATTTAGAATATTATTATTTCCAGATCGTTTTCTAGTCTTCTATTAAGTATATTATTATTGCGAAATGTTTTTCTAGTTTCTATTTAGAATATTATTATCACTAGATGATTTTTTGGTCTTCTATTCAGAATATTATTATTGTTAGACGGTTTTCTAATCTTCTACTCAAAATATACGTATTGCCAGATAATTTTATGGGCTTCTCCTATTTAGAAAATTGATATTATTAAGTGGATTTCTAAACTTTTTGGCATCTATTTGAGACATTCTTATTACCATAATAATTTTTTGGTTTTCTAGTCAAGAAATTGATATTGTCAAATGGGTTTTTTGATCTTTTATTCGCGGCGCCACAAGAGGAATTTATTATCCTTTTCCCTATGATATCACCAGATAAATTTTTGAGCTTCCGTTTGAGAAGTTATAGTTATTAACTGATCTCTTAAAGAAAATTTATAATCTTGACTTATATAAATGGATAGTATAAAAGATATATACCTATTTATAGCTCAATCAAATCCAAAAAGGATTGCTTAAAATTAAAATTATCTTTAAAGTTAAAAATGGAAATTGTCATTCACTTTATATTTTACAAGAAAACGGGGCTAGAAAGAAATTTTCGCGAAGGATTGAGAAAGCAAGGAAATTCTTGGTTTTTACAATAAAGTGTAAAAAGCTTCTTTTATACAAGGAGGGGGCAAATTTTATCCACATAATTTATAAGGAAAATATGATGTTGAATTAATAAAGCTCATACTGGAGCTTCTATTACTACCAATATTGATTTTGAAGGCATGAGGGCATGTCAAATATAAGAGTGGTGAGACCAAAGAATCTTGCAGCCAAAGGAAGTCATCAATGCGATATAGAATATCAAATTCCACCAGCACACACAACATCAATATTGTACACCATTAACGTCACTTTTCCTCAACAAAGGCAAATGGGCAATGTCACAAGACATCAAAGTGACTAACGATATTTAATGCCACCAATGCCACGTCTCATATACTACTAGTGGATGACATCTTATGAAGTCAATATTTTGTTTACAAAGGTAATAATTAATGTCATGCACCATTAGTATCGTATATCCTTAAGGCATTGGATCAAATGACATTACACCATAAACCATCATGATGTATCATCCAATAGAATGGAATTGAATCTAATTGATATTGCCTCAAGTTAATGCCTCATCTCTTCAACGCCGCTTCCTTCTGATGCTACTCTTCTTTAATGCCACATCTCCTCAATGTCGCTTCCTTCTGATGTCACTCTTCTTTAATGTTGCATCTCTTTGATGTCGCTTCCTTCTGATGCCGCTCCACTTTGACATCACTCATCACCAATGACGCCTCTGATTTATGATGCCTCTCGGGCAATGTTATATCCCTTCAAGGCCACCTATTATTAGTTCCATGTCTTAGTGATGTCGTACTTCATTAACCTTTAAAGGACGACTCAGATCCTTATTGCGACATTGATGCTGGATGTCATTAGTGCCCGTGAAGGCTATCAAGGCGAACTGGATGCTAAACATTAATACGCGATGTCGTAATTCACCGATACACAAAGGGAAGCCAAGATTGTCAAAGCAAAGCATTAGGTAGGCTCCATATACATTGTTGATGTCAAAAGCTAGGCATGTCGGAAGTGAAATGTGGCAACCATGCAGCATCCCTCAACCCCTATAAATATGGACCTAGGGGCACAAGGGAAGGGGCAATAATTTCTTTTCTCTCCTCTCAAAATTAAAAAATTGTAATCCTAAATTGAATTGGGTAAAAATTTGATTTGCTTGTAATCATTGTGGAATTATATGAACAAAGATTTGGACATGCCTATTACCTTGATTGTGCATTTAGACGTTACTGAACATTGATATGCGTAAAATAAAGCTCTTTGCACCTAAAGCATGTTATGGTTTTATTTCGTATAGAATCACACGAGTTTGAGTCTAAAGTTGTGCTTATATGCATAATCACTATCTTGCCTACTACGTATGAACATTGGATTATGAACCATGATAATTGCCTATTTAGTTCATTATCATGCTTAATGGACTATTACACATATTTACAATCTATTCTTTCTCTCCTTTCATCATATGGCATGGGCTTTCAAGTATCTTATTCCCAAAATCCATGAGCATTATGGAATCAATTCTTAATGATATCATCTTGCACCTGGCCTTGAATGCTAAAGCTATTCTTGATTCCTTAGCACTATTTGGTCAACACCAACTGAGACATGCTTAGTCGTAGCATCAATGGTGTTAAAACAAAATTCTAGCTCATCATACTTGGCATCATGTGTGTTACACTAATTTTTGGTTTAATAGGAATAAATCATAAATTTACAAAGCTTAAAGCAAGCAACTTCCATCTCTTCTTTCTCTCTTATGTTCTAAAAGAAATTTTTGCAAAACTCATCCAAATCATCACAAATTTGGAGTAAAGCCTTGGAGGAATATTACAACACATCCTACCAAATTAGAAGTTGAATAAATGAAGCCATAATCCTCCACCAAGCATAGGCTGTGAGCTTTGGGGGTCTATTTTGGGCTAGTGACAAGGTGGAAGCAAGAGGAGGAAGGAAGGAAGTAAGTGTTGCAAGATGGGGTTGGATTTTGGTTACTTAGATCTTGGTTACTTAGATCTTGGTTTTTTTTGTTTTAAAGGTGAGTTTACACACATCTTTGAATAAAAAATATAACATATATATGTTGTGTTCTATTGTGTTTAAGTTATTGAATTGTTATTGACATTGTTGAAAACATTGGCTTGTTTTTGAAAAAAAGAAATATGTTTGATCCATGTCTATGGACTTGTTACAGATTTGAACGGACTTGTATGACTCGTGACAAGACCTTGGAACAAAGCACATAGGTTATTGATGAACTTTGGTTTTGACCAGCCTCGGATTTGTAAGTGTTCTTATAGTGACATTCGCTATAGATGCGGTTTGGAATAACCTTGTTTTTTGGCGATTTCTATGGAATTTTATAGAAAGATCCTTAGGGATTTTTTTCCATAATTATATTATTTTCTATGTATGTTTGTTTCTGTTAGAAGCTTGTATAGAAAAAAGTTAAGTAACATCTCGAAAAATGGCCAAAACTTCACTTGTGCAGAACTGCCGTGTTTAGCCTTGATTTTTGGACTTTAAAGGTTTGAAAAAATGTTTAAATTTAAGTATTTTGTTTCATTATTTTTGCAAGTGTTTACTAACTCATATATTAGAGTATTTCAAAAGTGGTTTTAGATATTTATAAATTTTTAAGAAGTAGTTATGAATTTTTAAAGAAGAGGATTTTATAATAAAACTAGTTTTTCTAATTTTTTAAGCAAATTATAAACCTGTAATTTTCAAGTAATATTTTAAGTAAATGTATTTAAACCTACTATAAGTATATAGTTTTTAGAAAATGTGTTGACTATTTTATCTTAAGGAATAAAATATCTTTTAACTTGTTTATTTACATATCAATTTTTCTAAACAAATTACTATACATATATCATTTTTAAAGGGGTTTTAAAAGTATAAACTAAGGGTTTAGAAAGGGGTTTGAATTGCTTAATGGTTAAATGGTTAATTCTTTGATTTCTTATTGAAAAGTAATTAACAATGCTTAACACTAAAAGCGATGAAGTAGGCTTATCTATTTGTGAGAGTTGAAGTTGATGTTCGACTAGAGATGGAGCAATAGAGATCTACCGTACCTTCTTCCCTCTTGACCGAAGAATAGTAAGTCGGAAAATGTTGAAAACGTGTTAATCATGTCGATTCTAAATTGTTTGTGGAAATCATTAATATTATACTTAACTCTAAAACTGACAATGTAGGCTTATCTATTTGTGAGATTCAAGAATAAAGTATTTAGGCAAGGCTTTGATGAAACTGGTGCTCAAATGTAACGACCCGTAACTTGACTACTTCGAGAAGGAGAGATTTCCTATGTTTTAAATTTAGAAAGGTTTAAAACTTGAATAAATAATTTACATATAATAGATAATAATAGAGAAATTATTTATTCTTATAGTTGATAATTTAAAAGGTATAAATTTGGATTTTAAAACAAATCAACAAAAGTTATGTTTTGTTAAAAATTAATAAATGCTTAAATAAATAAGTTTAAATATTCATTTAAAAAGATAAATCTTATTGAAAACATTTAATAAAGATAATAAAAGTATATTAAAATATTTAAAAGTATGTTAATAATCGTTTTACAAAAAAGAAACAAATTTTGTTACATTTTGTCAGTTTTACATATACTATAGAATTAGAGATTTTGATATTATTTAAATATGATTTTAAAATATAAAGAGACATATTTTAATTTATTTGAAGAAGAAAAAAGTTCTTTTTTAAATTTGTTTTACATAAATAAATATTTTAACTAAAATGTTAAAATGTGAATGTAAAACATTTTGTCGATTAAAATTGTCGTAATGTCGTCGCACCTTTATTTTCTTATATAAGAACATATAGTTCAAATAGTATAAGTATTAATTAATTCACTAATCAAGTTTACTTTTACTAAACATACTTAGAAAATTCTAGAATATAATTAAGAAAAGTAAGCACAAAAAGACAAAAATGTCATTTCGAAGCAAAAAGTAAACATCAAATCAAAGAAATATAATTATTACTTTCTTCACTTAATATCTAAGTGAAAATGACATAAAGTAATGATTTGAAATGTGATGTTAAGTATTGAAAAAAATAAGGTTACTTAAGAAGTAAGTAAGGTTATTTTGGTAACTTGTAAAGGGATATTTTGGTAGCTTGCCACTTAATTTCATTTTCTATAAATACCAACCATTTTCTCACTTTTTTCACACTATTCTACCTTCTTCTTCTTCCTCCTCGAAGTTCTCTTTAATGGCTTCTTCTTCTTTTCCAAATCCTTACCGTTTTCAAAATCATATCAAATCATCTCCAAACACCAATTAACTTTTCCAAAGACCTTAGAATACCATTATAATACGGTTTAGCATCTAAGAAGTGAATAAACGATGGAGGAAGGGATGGGATAGGGTATGGCTGAGCCTATCAAGAAGGAGGAGCAAGTTCGTGAAGCTTCGGAGCAAGAAAAAGAGAAGGAAATGCCGCCGATTTTATTTCAAGGAGCTATGAGCAAATTCAAGATGCCGTGGAAGCTCTACCGGATTTTTGGGAGTTTGGAAAAAGAGGTCGGTAGCATAAAGAAAAAGAAATAGAGTAAAAGTTGATTGGTTGAATTTTAAGTGTTGTTTGAAAAAGAATGTTGGCAGGAAGTGAACAATTTGGTTAAAAGCCGAGTACTCATATTTACTAATTAATCCATAACTTATTTAAAGTATAATGATTAAAAAGTTTAAATATGTTGAATGATTAAATGTTTGATAACTTGGTTGCAAAATTGATTGATTATATGATTGTTAATGTGGTTGATAACTTGTTTGATAAATGATAAGAGAAATGATTAGGAATTAACCCTCGTAAATTCATTGGAAATTAATCTATATAAATGTGTGTATGGAAATAACTTAGCCTCTTAATGATTTCAAAATATCTAAAAAGATTGAAAATGACATTATAGCAATATAATATTATAATATGAAATGAATATTGAGTTTGAAATGATGAAAATATTTTTTTAAATGAGTTAAAATAGTTTAAATATGGTCTAAAACAAATTTGAAGTGTTTCGGACTAGTTCCGAAGCAATTCACAAAATTGGTCAAACTCGAGCTTGTTGCGTAGCGGCAGTTCATAAATTTCGACCTGTAACTTCAAATTGATGTTGAGAATGATGTATAAGTCGGATTTCTTCAAAATAAAAATTATTTGGTTCACAATGATAATAGTTTTCCAATGAAGAAAGAAAATCAAGATTTCATCAAGTTGATTTTGAAATATGTCCAAAAATTTTTTCTAAACAATCGCGGTTTTGTAGTTCGGAATTCAAAAAGGATTTTTTTATGAATGATATTTTTAAATGATTAAAAATATGAAATAAATTTGATAAATCTATTAAAATGGTTTAAAATATATTTGGAATAGAAAATAAGAATTTTCAAATATTAAAAATTTGTTTAAATCAAATAAGCTTACACGGCAATTTCCGTAGCACTTTTATACTGCGAATTCTACAACCTTTTTAATATGAGTTTTTAACTTAACAATTCTATGCTAAGTCTTTTGTGAAAGATTCTAAAAGTATAATTAAGCAATTTATAGGTGATTTGGATATTTTGATAAGAGATTGAATAAGTGCTTAAGATGAATTGTTTATACCACTTAAACAATAGAGAAGAATATTTAATGTAATAACAAACTGAGTATGCGAAAAAGACTAGTAAATTTGTCCCACCTATGAGATCTAAAAAGACAAATCAAGGTGGGTGACTAAGGTTAGGGATGGAGCAACCAGTGTCCTGAACTTACTTGGCCTATGTTTTCTCTTTTTAGGCAAGGGGTGGAATGGATCGAAAGAAAATCCTGAATGCTCTAAAAATCATATCTAAGTTTTCCGAGACAAAAAAAAGAAACGAGTTCTATGAATGTTAATTAATCACTTAACATCATTTTTATCGATGATTAGCACGAAGAAACCTGGATCAGATTTTGGGTGATTCCTATCCGAAGAACCAGGATCAGATTTGGGCGACTCTTATCCGAAAACCCCTTCAAACTAATTCTCGAGATAAAATATATTGAAGACAATGATTATTGATGACAAATATCTTCATGATGTAGTATTACTTTCCATTAGTCCCTGGAGGTGATATTTACCATATTTAAAGTGGCACTAGTGCTCTATTGTGAAAATCTTCAATTTGCAAGAATACGATTTGAAGTTAAGAAGGAAGTTTTTGACTAAGATTTAATAAATTGATTTGGGAATATTTTACTTAAGTTAAAAGTTATAGCTTGAATATAAGAAATCTTTGACTAAGATTTAATGAATGATTTGAAAAGATTTCCCTAAGTAAAAGAGAAAATGATTTGGAATTATTCCAGGATTTAAGAAGGTTTAAATAAACCAAATGATTTGATAAATGAGGCTTAATGATTTCACATACTCTTGAAAAGAAAAAGGAATAAATTGAAAATAAAATATCTAAGAAAGATATTTTATAAAAGATGAAGTAATTGATTGATGATTTATATCCACATATGAACTTACCATCTCTTAAAGCGATGATTGGTTTCGAAGGAACCAGAGTTGGATTTGGGTGATTTCTATCCAAAAACCACAACCAATTTACGTGTTCGAAGATTAAAGATGTCTGAAGATGGAGATATTGAGACGAATAATAACGAGGGACTACTTGTTGATTAATTAAGGGTAAACTCGCGATTAACTATATTGTAGCGGTGGTCTCTTTGTTATGAAAAACTTCAAAACCATAAGGGCTTCACGCCTAGTAATGGCCGAGAAAAGTTTCTTCGGTTTCGTTCGGTTTCGTTCGGTCCCAGAACAAACTTGTATGGACGAATGTCTGACATTGCATTTTTGAGACACAACGTTTGACTTTACAAATGTACATATGCTTAGTGGCGGAGAATGCAACTTTTCTTAGCTAAACTCCCTTCTTTGAGACATACGAGCTCTGAGGTTGTATGCTTATGTGAGTCAAATAGCAATCAAAGGAATGGCAGTGTGGCATTCAAAGTGAAAGAATACGTGCTATGTGAAAAGGTAATCGTTGCCTCGAGCCTTATCAATTGAAAATGACCGAAACAGGGTTAGATGCAGCAAGGCTAAGTGGGTCATTCCCAATTAAGGTATGACCATCCACTTCTAGATATATTTCTTTCCGATATGACGTTCGAGATGTAAATTAATGTGGTTTGTATGCTTGAGTGGGCTCGGTTAAAGGTCAGTAATGAACGGTTGTTGACATATTCGGTACTATCTACTTACAACAGTACGCAGGTCTTATGTTGGTAGAGGGCAGATGTTCTGTGCCTCGGGGCATCCTTCTAGAGGTGTACCCATTGGAAGGTAGTCCCTTCATCTGGTCATTTGTATGGAAATCTATTCTCCAATAAGAACCTGCGGTTTTGTTTGTAGAGCCTAGTATGCTGGAATTTAATAATGGTAATAATTTCGGTTAAGATTTGTAAGTTTATTTGCAAATGTTTTCAAAGAGATATCGTTAGAAATAATATCAAATATTTTGATACATAAAAGTGTTTGGTTGTCATAAGGTAAAAACCCGTCCGTGTTTATGTGTGAGCGTGGTCTTATGAGATACTCTTTATTTTCAAAGGATTTCATTCAAAGGCTGATATATGACACTGTCGTTTATTATTGAGTTTTCTCACGTGGGTTTATCATGTCTAATCTGGGTATTTTTAACACTTGGGTTAGATCCGAGGAGTTTCAGGTTTAGTTGAAGAAGGTTGGAGTTTCCAAAGGAGAGCTGGAGATATTCATCTACGTATGACATATTCAATTATCCGCTGCTATCTGTTTGTTTTTGTTTATTGTTTGTCACCATTTGTAAGGGCAGGAGTTATAACTATCCAGGCCGAATCTAGGTTAGACTCTAAAACTGTATTTTAAAATTTTCCGTTGTAAAGATTATTATTGAAAAAATATATGTTATTCCATTCATGTGAGATTCTGTTCTATCTTTATTTTCTCTACCCTGAATGATCCGTATTTTCATGTAATTTGATTTGACATGTGTGGTATATTATCGATTAAAAGGGTACGGAAAAATGGGCCATTACATTTGGTATCAGAGCTTAGGTTGAGTGAACACTGAGGCTTTGTTGGGGGTAAATCTCATCAGAGATAGGGTTAGTAATACCCTAGGATGAGTAACTCATTAGAGATAGGGTTAGTAAAACCCTAGAGTGAGTTTGAGTGTATTATATATATGAGTGCGTATTTTTATTTGATAAGAAAAATATTTTGTGTTGATTTATCTGTTCCGCGGTTTAAAATTCCGGTCGATATGGGAAGTACAACTGTATTGATAGGTATTTCTAAACTCTTAAAAAGGCATATTGAAACACTGTTTTGAAAAGATAATATTTTGCATGTAAAGGAATGTCTTTCAAAAGATATAAATTTTTGTATGATTTGAGAAATTTATAAGATACATTTCCTTAGGGAAGTCCTATGGATAAGGTCTTAATTCGTCTAGTGATAATTAGAATAATCTTCTAAGTATCAATCATTTGTTGGCTTAGGTAAACGGTATTGAGCACTTGGTAAATTATTATCATTGGAGGATGAAGGAAAGTTCAAATCCAAAAAAGTTGAATTAAGGATTTGGATAGAAGATGTTTGAATAAAATGAAATGGAAATGGTATAAACAGTTCTAATCATGGAATATCACTTAGGGATAGAATGGCTTATCATATGTCGAGTCATGTGTTTTGGATGACTCCAAAGCAAGCTCGAAGAGAAAGTGCACAAAAAAAGCAGAAGAAAAAGAAAAACTAGGACCCTTTGCTGACATCGACTGTTATTATTGAGGTAAGAAAGGACATTATGCGGTTATATGTGGAACAATGTGAAGTAAGACGTAGAGGAGGGAAAATAAAAAATTCCGATCGAGATGATATAGTCAATTTCAAGTGTAAAGAGAAGGGATATTTTTTACATAAATGTCCTAAAACTAAGAAGAAACCAAGAATTAAAAACAAGAGAATAGGCTACCACCGATGCAAGAACCTAAGACATGAAGCCATAGATTGCCCCCAACGAACTTGTATTTGGTGCTTTCAAGGGAAACACTTAATGAAGGACCGTCCAAGAATGAAAGTGGTTAGCTAAAGCCCCAAAGATGAAGCAACGTCTACCTCAAAAGGAATTCAAGAATAGTATATAGTAGTCTAAGTATCTATATAATGATAGTAAGTAATAGGCTATATTCCCTAGGGAAGTTATCTCTAAAATTTTGTATTGCCAGTTAGGGATAGAAATAGATGTATGAATATGATGTTAATTAATAAACTTCCTTCTAATTATCCTCTCGATGCACTTCTTTATTCTTATATCCGATCAAATCTAATAAGATATTTAGAAATAAAAAGTTCAAATGAATATTACAAAGAAATAGCTTTAAAAAAGTGTTTAGAGTTTAGAAAATTATTTAAAAATATATCTTGTAAGAATATATTTAATAAAATAAAGAAAAGGATGAAACTGTGGAAATTTTATCATAATCTTTTGAAAAAGTTTAAAGAAATAAAGGAAAGTTATTTAAACTTAAGATAATTTTCGAAATAAAATCTATAATAAGATATATTAGCAAAGAAAATTCAAAAAAATATATATGGAGAGAGCTTAAATAAAATTTTAATGATATTTTCCACGTAAAAGATAGTTGATTTCTTTAGAAAAGAAAATATAACTATTTTGCATAAATATTTTGAAAAAAAGAAGTGTGTTATACTAAAAGATGGTTTTGAGAAAAAAAAATTGGAATGAAAGGTTCCCTTCTAAAAGAATAAATATATGGAAATTAATGAAATGGTTTCATAAAATATTTTTAAAGGTAAATTATCTTTTGAAGTGAAAAATGGTTTCTTTAGAGTATTTTCCTTAATAAAAATATTTGAAAACAAATAATTAAAGGGATTATATAAAAGCACCTTTATAAAATGTTCGAGCTTAAGATAAAGTTTTATGAAAGATTTGAGATTTAAGTACATATGTTATGTCTAAATCATTTCTTTACATAAATGTTGATCTAATATCCGAGTACGGAACTTTGAGGTGTTTACACTCGTCCGAAAAAGGATTTATTACTCAATTCTTGACGACGAACATTGATGAGGGTTTATGGTTAGATACCCGAGTTTTTTTATCATAGTTGAGAGCAATGCAAGGAAAGCAAAGGTTTCTGATCGAAGAGCCTGATCAGAGTCTGCACTGGAGGATCAGGGGATCGATATTAGTTCAGAAATAAAGTTGTGTATTTAAATAGGAGATCGAATAAAAGGTTTCATATGGATGATCTGTGAATATCAAATGGAATTAATTTTGAAGACAAATGTTTTGGGCAAATTTTTGTTTAGGTAATTTCGAGAACGAAATTCTTTTAAGTAGGCGAGAATGTAACGACCCGTAATTTCGCTATTTCGAAAAGAAGAGATTTCGTTTGTTTTAAATTTAGAAAGGTTTAAAACTTGAATATATAAGTTATAAATAATAGATAATAATAGAGAAATTATTTATTCTTATAGTTGACAATTTAAAAGGTATAAATTTGGATTTTAGAACAAATCAACAAAAGTTAAGTTTTGTTAAAAATAAATAAATGCTTAAATAAATAGGTTTAAATATTTATTTAAAAAGATAAATCTTATTGAAAACATTTAATAAAGATAATAAAAGTACATTAAAATATTTAAAAGTATGTTAATAATCGATTTACAAAAATAACCAAATTTTGTCGCATTTTGTCAGTTTTACATATACTGTTAAATTAGAGATTTTGATATTATTTAAATATGATTTTAAAATATAAAGAGAAATGTTTTAATTTATTTGAAGAAGTAAAAATTTCATTTTTAAATTTGGTTTACATAAATAAATGTTTAATTAAAATGTCAAAATGTGACCGTAAAACAATTTTTCGAAAATCAACGTTTTTTCCATTAAAAGTTGTCGCAACATCGTCGCACCTTTTATTTCTTATATAGAATAATATATTCAAATAATATAAGTATTAATCAATTCACTAATCAAGTTTACTTTTACTAAACATGCTTAGAAAATTCTAGAATATAATTAAGAAAAAGTAAGCACAAAAAGACAAAAATGTCATTCCAAAGCATAAAGTAAACATCAAATCAAAGAAACATAATTATTACTTTCTTTACTTAATATCTAAGGAAAATGACATAAAGTAATGATTTGAAATGTGATTTGAAATGTTGAAAAAAATAAAGTTACTTAAGAAGTAAGTTAGATTCTATTGGTAATTTGGTAAATGGATATTTTGGTAACTTATCACTTTATTTCTTTTTCTATAAATACCAACCACTTTTTTACCTTTTCACACTATTTATATCTTCTTCTTCTTCCTTGAAGTTCTCTTTAATGGCTTCTTCTTCTCTTCCAAATCCTTACTAACTCTTTCAAAATTATATCAAATCAACTCCAAACACCACCAAACTTTGTCAAAGACCTTTAAATACCATTAGAACATGGTTTAGCATCTAGAAAGTAAAGAAATGATGGAGGAAGGGATGGGATAGAGTGTGGCCGAACCTATCAAGAAGGAGGAGCAAGTTCGTGAAGCTTCGAAGCAAGAAAAGTAGAAGGAAGTGCCGCTGCATTCCAAGGAGCTATGAAAAATTCAAGATGTTGCGGAAGCTCTGCCGGATTTTCGGGAGTTTGAAAGAAGAGATCGATAGCATAAAGCAAAAGAAATGGAGTAGAAGTTGATTAGTTGAAGTTTAAGTGAAGTGTTGTTGAAAAAGAATGTTGATAGGAAGTGAACAATTTGGGTAAAAGGTGAGTATTCATATTTACTAATTAATCCATAACTTATTTGAAGTATAATGATTGAAAAGTTTAAATATGTTGAATGATTAAATGTTTGATTACTTGGTTGCAAGATTGGTTGATTATATGATTGTTTATATGGTTGATAACTTGTTTGATAAATGATAAGAGAAATGATTACGAATTAACCATAGTTTTTCAATGGAAATTAAATTTATATAAATGTGTGTATGGAAAATATTTAGTCTCTTAATGATTTCAAAATATCTAAAAAGATTAAAAATGGCATTATAGTAATATAATATTATAAAATGAAATGAAATGAAAAATGAGTTCGAAATGATGAAAATATTGTTTTAAATGAGTTAAAATAGTTTAAATATGGTTTCAAACAAATTTGAAGTGTTTCGTACAAGTTCCGAAGCAATTCACAAAATTGGTCAAAATCGAGTTTGTCGCGTAGCGGCAGTTTGTAAATTTTGACCCGTAACTTCAAATTGATGTAGAATGATTTATAAGTCGGATTTCTTTGAAATAAAAATTCTCTGGTTCACAATGATAATATTTTTCCAACGAAGCAAGAAAATCAATATTTCATCGAGTAGATTTTGAAATATGTCCAAAATAATTTTCTAAGAAAATCGTAGTTTTGCAGTTCGGAATTCAAAAAGGATTTCTTTATAAATGATATTTTTAAATGATTAAAAATATGAAATAAATTTGATAAATCTAGAAAATGGTTTAAAAGAGATTTTGAACAGAAAATATGAATTGTCAAAAATTAAAAAGTTGTTTAAATCAAGTAGGCTTATATAGCACTTTCCGCAATACTTTTGTGTTGCGAATTCTATAACCTTTTTAATATGAGTTTTAAACTTAACAATTCTGTCCTAATTCTTTTGTGAAAGATTCTAAAAGAATAATTAAGTAATTTAAAGGTGATTTAGAAGTTTAAATAAAATTTTGAATAAATGGTTAAGATGAATTGTTTATACCACTTAAACAAAAAGAGAAGAATATTGAATTTAATAACAAACTGAGTATGCGGAAATGACTAGTACATTTATCCCTCTTAAGAGATCTGGAAAGACAAACAAAGGTGTGTAACTAAGATTAAGGATGGAGTGCCCAGTGCCCTAAATTTACCTGGTTCATGTTTTCTCTTTTCAGGCGAGGGATGTAATAGATCGAAAGGAAAGCCAGGATGCTCTAAAAGATCATATCTAAGTTTTTACAAGATAAAAAAACAAATTCTTTGAATGTTAATTAACCACTTGACATCATTTTTATCAACGATTAGCATGAAGGAACCAGGATTGGTTTTGGGTGATTTCTATCCGTAGAACTGGGATCGGATTAGGGTTATTCCTATCCAAAAACCCATTCAAACTCGTTTTTGAGATAAAATATGTTGAAGACAATGATTTTGATGACAAAGATCTTCATGACGTAGGATTACTTTCCATTAGTCCCTGGAGGTGAAATTTACCATTTTTAAAGTGGCAATAGTGCTCTGTTGTGAAAATCTTCGATTTGCAAGAATATGATTTGAAGTTAAGAAGGAATTTTTTTATTAAGATTTAATAAATTGATTTGGAAATATTTTCCCTAAGTTAAAAGTTATAGCTTGAATATAAGAAATCTTTGACTAAGATTTAATGAATGATTTGAAAAGGTTTCCTTAAGTAAAAGAGAAAATTATTTGGAATTATTCCAGGATTTAAGAAAGGTTTATATAAACCAAATGATTTGATAAATGAGGCATAATGATTCCATATACTCTTGAAAACAAAAAGGAACAAACTGAAAATAATATATCTAAGAAAGATATTTTATAAAAGACGAAGTAATAGATTGATGATTGATATACACATATGAACTTACCATCTTTTAAAGCGATGATTGGTTTCGAAGGAACAAGAGTCAGATTTGGGAGATTCTTATTCGAAAACCACTTCTAACCAATTTACGTGTTCAAAGATTGAAGAGGTTTGAAGACGGAGATATTGAGATGAATAATAACGAGGGACTACTTGTTGATTAATTGGGGATAAACTTATGATTCACTATATTGTTGCGGTGGTCTCTTTGTTATGAAAAATCTCAAAACCACAAGGGCTTCTCGCCTCGTAATGGCCGAGAAAAGTTCCTTCGGTTTCGTTCAGTCCCAGAACGAACTTATATGGACGAATGTCTAACATTGCATTTCTAAGTCACATCGTTTGACTTTTACAAATGTACATCTACTTGGTGGCGAAGAAGGAAACTTCTATTAGCTTAACACCTTTCTTTGAGACATACGATCTCAGAGGCTGTATGTTTGTGGGAGTCAAATAATAATCAAAGGAATGGTAGTGTGGCATTCAAAGTGAAAGAAAATGTGTTATGCGAAAAGGTAATCGTTGCCTCGAGCCTCATCAACCGAAAATGAATGAAATAGGGTTAGATGCAGCAAGGCTAAGTGAATCATTCCCAATTAGGGTATGATCTTCCCCTTCTAGATATATTTCTTCCCGTTATGACGTTCAGGATGTAAATTAATGTGATTTGTTTTCTAGAGCGCGCTCGGTTAAAGGTCGGTAACGACCGGGGATGACATATTCGGTACTATCTAGTTATAGAGGCAGGCCGATCTTGTGTTGGTAGAGGGCAGATGTTCTGTGCCTTGGGACATCCATCTAGAGGTGTATCCATCGAAAGGTAGTCCCTTCACCTGGTCATTTGTATGAAAATCCATTTTCCAATAAGAACCTACGGTTTTATTTGTAGAGCCTAATATGCTAGAATTTAATAATGGTAATAATTTCGGCTAAGATTAATAAGTTTATTTGCAAATATTTTCAAAGAGATGTCATTATAAATAATATCAAATGTTTTGATATATAAAAGTGTTTAGTTATAATAAGGTAAAAACCTGTCCGTGTTTATGTGTGGGTGTGGTCTTATGAGATACTCTTTATTTTCAAAGGATTTCATTCAAAGGCTAATATATGACACTTTCATTTATTATTGAGTTTTCTTACGCTACTTTATCAAGCCTGATCCTGGTATTTTTAATACTCGGATCAAATCTGAGTAGGTTTAGTTGAAGACCGTTGGAGTTTCCAAAGGAGAGCTGGAGATATTCATCTAGGTATGACATATTCAATTATCCGCTGCTGTCTGTTTGTTTTTGTTTGTTGTTTGTCAGCATTTGTAAGGGCAAGAGTTATAACCGTCCAGGCTAAATCTAGGTTAGACTCTGATATTGTATTTTTAAAAAATTTGCTATAAAGATTATTATTGAAACAATATATGTTATTCCATTCGTGTAAGATTCAGTTCTGTCTTTATTTTCTTTCCACCATTAATGATCCGTCTTTTCATGCAATTTAAGTTGGACATGTATGGTTTATTATCAATTCAAAGGGTACAAAAAATGGTCCATTGCATTTGGTATCAGAACTAAGGTTGAACAAACACCTTGGCTTTGTTGGGGTAAGTCTCATCAGAGATTGGGTTAGAAATACCCTAGGATGTGTAACTCATTATAGATAGGGTTAGTAATACCCTAGAATGAGTTTGAGTGTACTATATAAATGAGTGCGTATTTGTTATTTGATAAGAAAAATATTTTGTGTTGATTTATCGGTTGAGCGGTTTATAAATTGGTCGATATGGGAAGTACAGCTGTATTGATAGGTATTTATAAAATCTTAACAAGGCATATCGGAACATTATTTTGAAAAGATTATATTTTGCATATAAAGGAATGTCTTATAAAAGATATAAAATTTTGTGTGATTTGTGAAATTTATAAGATACATTCCCCTAGGGAAGTCCCATGGATAAGGTCATAATTCATCTAGTGATGATTAGAATAATCTTTGAAGTATCAACCATATGTTGGCTTGGGTAAACGGGATTGAGTACTTGATAAATTATTTTTCTTATCATTAGACGATGAAGGCAAGTTCAAATCCAAAAAGTTAAATTAAGTATTTGGATAGAAGATGTTTGAACAAAATGAAATGGAAATGGTATAAACAGTTCTAATCTTGGAATATCACTTAGGGGCAAAATGGCTTATTATATGTCGAGTCATGAGTTTTGGATGACTCTAAAGCAAGCTCGAAGAGCAAGTGTACAAAAAGAAGTAGAAGAAAAAGCAAAACTAGGACCCTTTGCTGACATCGACTGTTATTATTGCGGTAAGAAAGGACATTATGCGATTATGTGTGAAACAAAGAGAAGTAAAAACGGAGAAGGGAAAATAAAAAATTCTGATCGGGATGATATAGTCTGTTTCAAGTGTAAAGAGAAGGGACAGTTTCTACATGAATTTCCTAAAACTAAGAAGAAACCATGAATTAAAAAGAAGAAAATGGGCTGCTACCAATCCAAGAACCTAAGACATGAGGTCAAAGATTGCCTCGAACGAACTTGTATTTGGTGCTTTCAAGGGAAACACTTAATGAAGGACTATCCAAGAATTAAAGTGGTTAACTTAAGCCCCAAAGATAAAACACCGTCTACCTCAAAAGGAATTCAAGAATAGTATATAGTTGTCTAAGTATCTATATAATGGTAGTAAGTGATAAGCTATATTCCCTTGGGAAGTTATCTCTAAAATTTTGTAATGCCAGTTAGGGATAGAAATATATGTATGAATATGATGTCAATTAATAAACTTCCTTTTCATTATCCTCTCGATGCACTTCTTCAATCTAATATCCGATCAAATCTAATAAGATATTTAGAAATAAGAAGTTCAAAGGAATATTATAAAGAAATAGCTTTAAAAAGTTTTTAAAGTTTAGAAAATTATTTAAAATTATATCTTGTAAGAATATATTGAATAAAATAAAAAAATGATGAAACTATGGAAATGTTATCATAGTCTTTTGAAAAAGTTTAAAGAAATAAAGGAAAGTTATTTAAGCTTAAGATAATTTTTGAAATAAAATCTATAATAAGATGTATTAGCAAAGAAAATTCAAATATATATATATATATATATATATATATATATAGGGCTTAAATAAAATTTTAAAGATATTTTCCAAATAAAAGATAGTTGATTTCTTTAGAAAAGAAGATATAACTATTTTGCATAAATATTTTGAAAAAAAGGAAATGTGTTATACTAAAAGATGGTTTTGAAAAAAAATTTGGAATGAAATGTTCCCTTTTAAAGGGATAAATATTTGAAAATTTATGAAATGGTTTCACAAAAGATTTTTAGAGATAAATTATCTTTTGATGTGAAAAATGGTTTCTTTAGAATATTTTTCTTTAATAAAAATATTAGAAATATTAGGAAATAAATAATTAAAGGGATTATGTAAAAGCACCTTTATAAAATGTTTGAGCTTATGATAAAGTTTTTATGAATGTTTTGAGAATTAAATACATATATTATATGTAAATCATTTCGTCGCACAAATGTTGATCTAATATCCGAGTACAAAACTTTAAGGTGTTTATACTGGTCCGATAAAGGATTTATCACTTGATTCTTGATGAAAAACATTGATGAGGGTTTGTGGTTAGATACCTGAGTTTTGTATCGTAGTTGAGAGCAATACAAGGAAAGCAAAGGTTTTCGAACAAACAGCTTAATCAGAGTCGCACAAGAGGATTAGGGGATCGATACTAGTTCGGAAATAAAGTTGTGTATTAAAATAGGAGATCGAATAAGAGGTTTCATACGATTGATCTATGTATATTATATGGAATTATTTTTGAAGATAAATGTTTTGGGCAAACTTTTGTTTAGGTAATTCGAGACGAATTCTTTTAAGTAGGCGAAAATGTAACGACCGTAATTTCACTACTTCAAAAAGGAGAGATTTCGTTTGTTTTAAATTTAGAAAGGTTTAAAACTAGAATAAATAAGTTATATATAATAGATAATAATAGAGAAATTATATATTCTTATAGTTGATAATTTAAAAGGTATAAACTTGGATTTTTAGAACAAATCAGCAAACGTTAAGTTTTGTTAAAAATAAATAATTGCTTAAATAAATAGGTTTAAATATTTATTTAAAAAGATAAATCTTATTGAAAAAATTTATTAAAGATAATAAAAGCATATTAGAATATTTAAAAGTATGTTAATAATCGTTTTACAAAAATAACCAAAAAATTTCGCATTTTGTCAGTGTTACATATAATGTAAAATTAGAGATTTTGATATTATTTAAATATGATTTTGAAACATAAAGAGACATGTTTCAATCTATTTTAAGAAATAAAAATTTCATTTTTAATTTTTTTTACATAAATTAATAGTTTAACTAAAACGTCAAAATGTGACCGTAAAACATTTTGTCCAAAATCAATGTTTTGTCGATTAAATGTTGTCGCAACGTCATCGCACATTTCTCTTCCTATATAGGAACATATATTCAAATAGTAAAAGTATTAATTAATTCACTAATCAAGTTTACTTTTACTAAACATACTTATAAATTTCTAGAATATAATTAAGAAAATGTACGCACAAAAAGACAAAATGTCATTTCAAAGCATAAAGTAAACATCAAATCAAAGAAACATAATTATTATTTTCATTACTTAATATCTAAGTGAAAATGACATAAAGTAATGATTTGAAATGTGATGTTAAGTATTGAAAAAAATAAGGTTGCTTAGAAGTAAGTAAGGTTATTTTGGTAATTTGTAAAGAGATATTTTGGTAACTTACCACTTCATTTCTTTTCTATAAATACTAACCACTTTCTCTCTTTTTTCATACTATTTCTACCTTCTTCTTATTCCTTCTTGAAGTTTTCTTTAATGGCTTCTTCTTCTCTGCCAAATCCTTACCATCTTTTTCAAAATCATATCAAATCAACTCCAAACACCACCAAACTTTATCAAAGACCTTAGGTTACCATTAGAACATGGTTTAGCATCTAAGAAGTAAAGAAACAATGGAGGAAGGGATGAGATAGGGTGTGGTCGAACCTATCAAGAAGGAAAAGCAAGTTCGTGAAGCTCTGGAGCAAGAAAAAGAGAAGGAAGTGCCACTGATTTCATTCCAAGGAGCTATAAGCATCTTCAAGATGCTGCGGAAGCTCTGTCGGATTTTCAGGAGTTTGGAAGAAGAGGTCGATAACATAAAGAAAAAGAAATGGAGTAGAAATTGATTAGTTGAAGTTTAAGTGAAGTGTCGTTTGAAAAAGAATGTTGGTAGGAAGTGAAGAATTTGGTTGAGCGGTGTGTACTCATATTTACTAATTAATCCATAACTTATTTGAAGTATAATGATTGAAAAGTTTAAATATGTTGAATGATTAAATGTTTGATAACTTGATTGCAAAATTGGTTGATTATATGATTGTTTATGTGGTTGATAACTTGTTTGGTAAATGATAAGAGAAATGATTAGGAATTAACCATAGTTAATTCAATGGAAATTAAATCCATATAAATGTGTGTATGGAAATTATTTAGCCTCTTGATGATTTCAAAATATCTAAAAAGATTGAAAATGGTATTATAGTAATATAATATTATAATATGAAATGAAATGAAAAACGAGTTTGAAATAATGAAAATATTGTTTTAAATGAGTTAAAATAGTTTAAAACAAATTTTAAGTGTTTCGGACAAGTTCCAAAGCAATTTACAAAATTGGTCTTAATCGAGCTTGTCGCGTAATGGCAGTTCCTAAATTTTGACCCGTAATTTCAAATTGATGTAGGGAATGATTTATAAGTCAGATTTCTTTGAAATAAAAATTCATTGGTTCACAATGAAAATAGTTTTCCAACAAAGAAAGAAAATCAAGATTTCATCAAGTTGATTTTAAAATATGTCCAAATCTATTTTCTAAAACAATCGCAGTTTTGCAGTTCGAAAATCAAAAAGGATTTCTTTATAAATGATATTTTTAAATGATTAAAAATATGAAATAAATTTGATGAATCTATTAAAATGGTTTAAAAGAGATTTGGAATAGAAAATATGAATTTTCAAAAAAAAATTTAAAGTCAAATAAGCTTATATAACATTTTCCGCAACAATTTTATGCTACGAATTCTATAACCTTTTTAATATGAGTTTTAAACTTAACAATTCTATCCTAAGTCTTTTGTTAAAGATTTTAAAAGAATAATTAAGTAATTTAAAGATGATTTTGAAGTTTTAATAAGAGTTTGAATAAATGGTTAAGATGAATTGTTTATACCACATAAACAAAAAGAGAAGAATATTGAATTTAATAACAAATTTTAGTATGCAGAAACAGCTAGTACATTTGTCCCGCCGTGAGTTCTGGAAAGATAAATCAAGGTGTGCAAATAAGGTTAGGGATGGAGCAACCAATGCTCTGAGCTTACCTGGCCTATGTTTTCTCTTTTTCGGCGAGGTGTGGAATAGATCGAAAGGAAAGCCCGGATGCTCCAAAAGATCATATCTAAGTTTTTCCAAAATAAAAGAAAAGAAACAAATTCTTTGAATGTTAATTAACCACTTAACATCATTTTTATTGATGATTAGCATGAAGGAACTGGGATCGGATTTGGATGATTCCTATCCGAAGAATCAGGATCGGATTTAGCTGATTCCTATCTGAAAACCCCTTCAAACTAATTTTCGAGATAAATATATTGAAGACAATGATTATTGATGACAAAGATCTTCATGATGTAAGATTACTTGCCATTAGTCCTTGTAAGTGAAATTTACCATATTTAAAGTGGCAATAATCCTCTGTTGTGAAAATCTTCGATTTGCAAGAATTTGATTTGAAGTTAAGAAGGAAATTTTTGATTAAGATTTAACAAATTGATTTGGGAATATTTTCCCTAAGTTAAAAATTATATCTTTAATATAAGAAATATTTGATTAATATTTAATGAATGATTTAAATGGTTTCCCTAAGTAAAAGAGAAAATGATTTGGAATTATTCTAGGATTTAAGAAAGGTTTAAATAAACCAAACGATGTGATAAATGAGGCTTAATGATTCCATATACTCTTGAAAAGAAAAGGGAATAAATTGAAAATAATATATCTAAGAAAAATATTTTATAAAAGATGATGTAATTGATTGATGATTGATGTCCACATATGAACTTACCATCTTGTAAAGTGATGATTGGTTTTGAAGGAACCACGGTCAGATTTGGGTGATTCCTATCCGAAAACCACAACCAATTTATGTGTTCGAAGATTAAAGTGTTTGAAGACGAATATATTGAGGCGAATAATAACGAGGGCCTACTTGTTGATTAATTGGGGATAAACACCCGATTCACTATATTGCAGCGGTGGTCTCTTTATTATGAAAACCCTCAAAACCACAAGGGCTTCTCGCCTAGTAATGGCCGAGGAAAGTTCCTTCGGTTTCGTTCAGTCCTAGAACGAACTTGTACGGATGAATGTCTGACATTGCATTTCTGAGACACAACGTTTGACTTTTATAAATGTACATCTGCTTGATGGCGGAGAAGGCAACTTCTCCTAGCTTAACACCCTTCTCTGAGACATACGAGCTTAGAGGTTGTATGCTTGTGGGAGTCAAATAGTAAGCAAAGGAATGGCGGTATGGCATTCAGAGTGAAAGACGATGTGTTATGTGAAAAGGTAATCGTTGCCTCGAGCCTCATCAACCGGAAATGAACGAAACTGATTTAGATGCAGCAAGGCTAAGTGGGTCATTACCAATTAGGGTATGATCATCTCCTTCTAAATATATTTCTTCCCGCTATGATGTTCGGGATGTAAATTAATGTGGTTTGTATGCTAGAGCACGCTTGGTTAGAGGTCGATAATGACAGAGGGATGGCATATTCGATACTATATAGCTACAGAGATAGGTCGGTCTTGTGTTGGTAGAAGGATATGTTCTCTGCCTCGGGACATCCATCTTGAGGTGTACCCATCGGAAGGTAATCCCTTCATCTGGTCATTTGTATGGAAATACATTCTCCAATAAGAACCTACGGTTTTGTTTGTAGTCCCTAGTATGCTGGAATTAAATAATGGTAAATTTCGGCTAAGATTAATAAGTTTATTTGCAAATGTTTTCAAAGAGATGTCATTAGAAATAATATCAAATGTTTTGATATATAAAAGTGTTCAGTTATCATAAGGTAAAAACCTGTCCATGTTTATGTGTGGGCGTGGTCTTATAAGATACTCTTTATTTTCTAAGAATTTCATTCAAACGCTGATATATGACACGATCATTTATTGTTGAGTTTTCTCATGCTGGTTTATCAAGCCTGATCCGGGTATTTTTAATACTCGGGTTAGATCCGAGTAGGTTCAAGTTTAGTTGAAGAGGGTTGGAGTTTTCAAAGAAGAGTTGGAGATATTCATCTACGTATGACATATTCAATTATCCGCTATTGTCTGTTTGTTTTTATTTGTTGTTTGCCAGCATTTGTAAGGGCAAGAGTAATAACTGCCCAGGCTAAATCTAGGTTAGACTTTGATATTGTATTTTAAAATTTTCCACTATAAATATTATTATTGAAATAATATATGTTATTCTATTCATGTGAGATTTTGTTCTATCTTTATTTTCCTTCTACCCTTAATGATACGTCTTTTCGTGCAATTTGAGTTGGACATGTGTGGTTTATTATCGATTCAAAGGTTACAGAAAAACTGGCCATTACGTCTAAGTTATCTGCCTTTACTCTTGGGTGTGGAATAGTTAAGTTGGAATGTCAGAAGCGAATTAAGTATATGAATATTGATTTTTATAACCAATTGCTTTGACTAAAGTCGATTGGTTGATTATCGAACTTGACCTAATATTGACTTAGGTAGTTATCGAAAGACTTTGCTATTCATACCAATGAGAACCCTTGGCGAGGATATTGGTAGGAAATGTCTCTATCATTTGTTTACTTTTGAGAGAACCAAAAATGAGCTAATTAGAAATTCATCGATTGGTTTATGGAGAGTCCGGTGGGCGAAAAAATATATTTATACGAGATGGCACAAACCCATAATCACTTCAAAACCATATACGCGATCTATGTTCTGAAAGCAGTTATGAAGTGGAATGTTATAGAGTTGTACCATCTATCATAAGGTTAAGTTTAAAGGAGAGTTCTGTGTTAATATCAAAGGATGAAATCGTGTGGGACTGTCTATCTTGAGAAGTATTACAAAAGAGAGGACAATGTTAGCATTTTTCCAAGGACTTATGTACGAAACCTATATGGAGGTTTCGAGCTCTGTTAGAGATACTCGAATCCATGTAGTGATTCGTGATCTGTTCAAGATAATGAAATCCATTTGGGGATTCGTGTTCTATTCGAATGATGAAGACTCGTGTAATAGATGCCGGATATAGCCTCGACATTGGAAGAATGATAAAAACAAAGAAGGGACATGGCAGTGGTTCTAGTGAACCTCAAGGGCATGTCAATTCCATATCTAAAGATGCTTATTGATTGATGATAACGGAGTTGATATGACCTGTATCACATACCAAGGGTGATCCGGTTATGTTTACCTTAAAGTATATCCTATCTAGAGATACCTGGAAGATAATTTCCGATCCTTGTCATGGAGTTCGATGCGGCCAGACCAAGGAGATCTCTGTGGAAAAATACATATGTGAACGTGCCTTAGCGGTATTAATTGTAAACCTATTATTCTTATGGCATTCACACAATAGCTATTTGATATGATTTACGTGCTACGCACTAGACATTATCTATCATATCACTGTATGTTAAATTTAATGAATTATTGGTTTCATTTGAGGCGAAACTGTTACAGTAATATGTATGGTCTCAAAATGGTGCTATTATATTTCACTCTTTTTTCTTAAGTTTCTTACGTTGTTTTACCAAACTGAGCCAATTGTTATTTCCTTATAATGCTCGAGGTCAGCCCTATGTATGTTTCTAGATTTAGCTACGGATACTTTGGAGCTTATGAAGAAGATTTGGATGATTACTTTCATAGTATTCCTATTTTTGTTGCATTTCTATATTGTATTTATTAGCATTGTGAGGATAGACATTTATAATAGTCCAGGCTGATGATAATATTTAGGTTTTTAGTAACTCTAACATTTTTGTATCCACAGTAACCCTTTGTACCGTTCCTTTGATATTATATATTAACATTCAATGTGAGATTTCGATGTTGTGTTCTTCCTTTCCCATTCTATTCTTTTTTTATTTTACCCAACTTTCTATCTTTTTGATACCTGGTGCTCGGCACACGAATAACATGGATGTATTTAGTATCGACATTCGAGGGTCGAAAAGTCAGGTAATTACAGTCAGTCATTGACTAGGGTCAAACAGTTGCACAATCCCATACTTACACAATCTTATAAAATAGTCCATAGCATAGTTCTTAGGGTCACATAAACCTATTGGGTTACTCGAACAAAAAAATAAAACCAAACAGTCCAAAATCTCTTATCTAACTAGAGTAAATAACCTCGGATTCTGTCCAGTAGAAGACAAACAATGGTGAGCATCTCTGCTACAAGTTCCTTTATGTTCATAACTCCAAAAGATTATCCTTAATATCAACAAAGCCTAATGCTTGGAACACGGACCTAAACAACTGGGAGCTCAACGGTTCGAGGATGGGGCATGACCCTACCACGGTCTCTACCTTAAAATCCGGTTTTAAAAATATTCATGAATCATGTCT
Source organism: Allium cepa (assembly GCA_030765085.1). Taxonomy (NCBI): domain Eukaryota; kingdom Viridiplantae; phylum Streptophyta; class Magnoliopsida; order Asparagales; family Amaryllidaceae; genus Allium; species Allium cepa. The sequence continues at coordinate 277,177,514 of CM060928.1, forward strand.
TTTGATCAGTTTGAGACAACCAATCATAATATGATCTTTGCAATCTCCTAGATGCAATTCTACTCATTGGTAATTTGAGTTTAACCATACCCACTATTGGAATAACCCTAACCAATCACCAGTTCCCAAATACCCAAGGACATAAATGATGGATGATAACATATAACATATAAATGAGCATGTCAACAATTTATCTAAGCAATAATGAATGATCAAGATACAAAATAGAGCATATAACACATCATTATCCATCGTAAATATGTTTATCTGATAGCTATTTTATAAACAAAAGTTACTTGTATATATGTAATAATCCCTTCATAAAACTCTTTAAAAATAGTCTAAACTTTTTTTCTTTCCTTTGAAAACTTGTCAAAATACTTAACAAAAACCATATTTTTGTTTGAGGAAAAATTAGCCCAATCATAAAGTTAAAAACTGTCAAATGTAATAAAAATGGCTATTTTTCTTTTCAAAAGCTTATGCTATCGCACATTAAAACATATCCTGCTATGCATATTAAATACACAAGATATCGCATGTCAAGTACATCAAAGCTATCGCATGTTTACACTACATAAAGCTATTGCATGTGAAAATAACCAGCTCTCACAAGTTGAAAGAAACTCGTAGCCTTCACAAGTTGACAAACATTAGCTGTCACAAGTTGAAAACCATATATTTATTGCAGGTTGAAAATTCATTGCTTATGAAACTGAAAACCTAATAGCTATCACAACTTGATAAAATGATGTTATTGGCAGTTAAAAAACATGATGCTAACGCAAGTTGTTAAAAATGGTTGTTATCACAAGTTGATAAGACATATTGCTATCTTGAGTTGATAAAATATGGCTATCACATGTTTAGTTATATGGGCTACCGCAAGTTGATAGAACATACTACTATGGTAGGTTAATAAAACATAAGTATTACATGTTGAAAATTATGGGCCATTGCAAGTTTATAATGGCATTTCTATAAATATTTGAAAAACAGATTTATTTCCCTTAAAAGTAATCACTTTTACCAAATCAATTTCTTTGTCAAGCTTTCATTGTTTAATAGAAATCTTTTTAGAAATTAGCAGCAAAACAAAGAGTGAAATTCTCTTCTTTCTCAAAATACAAATTTCTATTAATTATGTCATAGTTATCCTTTTGCAATTAAAACCCTCTTCACAAAACGATTTATACTAAGCAGTAAGTACTTTAAAAAAATACCCAAATTCCCTAATATCTAAATTTTCCTCTTTAACCTCATATAAAACTTTTGGACCAAAACAATTATTTTTTACATAATTAAACAAAAAATTATCCATTTTCTCGCTTATAAAATTCATATTAAATTCATAATAGTTCCTGTAACGACCCGTAAATTTTCGATAATTAAAATAGCTAATTTAATAAGATTTCGTGATTTAATGTTAGAAAAAAAATTTTGTAATTCATTTGGAATAATAACTGGAATGAATAGCAACAATAATTATCCAAGTAATTATTTATAGATTGAATGGAGTTCCAATCTAACTGAATTGACTCAAATGTTATAACTTGGTTAAAAGGGAATATATGGAAAAACAAATGTAAATAAGTGAATAAGAATTATGAATTATTTAGGTAGAAATACAAATTTTATATAGATTGGTTTCGAAGATTTGAATAGTAATTAGTATTGAAAAATAAATGCTACTTAGTGAATGCCTTTGCAATCAATAGTTGGAAAGGATAATAAATGTTGAATTCATTGGGTATAATAGAGTAATTGATTGATAAGTAAAATCTATTTAAAATCAAATAATTGAATATTGAACAGGTAAATTGTTTAAAGTAAATATTTAAAACTTATTGAATAATTGAATAACTGTAAAATGGAAATAGTGTTCTAAGATGTGAATTGGTTTTAAAAGTTTAATCTTATAAGCTCAATTTCAAATATTTCAAAGGATAATGAATTATTGGATAATCAAAATTGTTTAAATTTAGTATTTGGAATTTATTGAATAATTGAATAACGGGTTTAATATGATTAAAAATGATTTGTAAAATTTTATTTTATCATATTAAAGTTAGAATGAAGTTGTAGAACTTTTAAAATCGAATTAAAAGTAAATTTGTGAAAATTGAATATTTTAATATTTAATTGACGAGTTAAAATAGTCATTTTTCAAACAGTCTCGGATTTCGATGAAACAAGTTTCATCGGATCCGTAACGTGATATTATTGTAAGATTTCAAATTTCATGTCAATCGGATTTACCGTTTGTCCGGGGCAAGCCAAAACGCATAGAAATTTGTTTAATCGGTTTAATTTAAATTTGATCGTTTATTTCCATAACTCGTAGATATGATCGAATTAGCCTCTGAAACACGTTCCATTGTGTTCGGAACGTGGGGTAAACCTTAGAAACGCCTGCCGACATGCTTCGTTTGGAGTTCAGAAAATTTTCGGTGAATAGTGTTTTGCAATTTTCTATGTAAGGACGATTATATTCTCATTTGAAAACAAGAAAACAAACCCTAGGATTTTATTGCTTCAGCCGCAGGCTATATTCAATGGCCAGAAATTGTCGAACTTCCTCCTCTATTAGCTCCAAATCTACAAACAATTAGCAAAAGTCGCCAACTACACAGTTGTAGAGGGCATCAAGATCTAGCTATCCAACGGTGAAGATCGGAAATGGAGCCACGGATTGACGGCAAAACGAGATGGAAGCCGCTGCGTTTTTCACGGAAATTGAGGCAAGGGGGGAGCCGAGCTGGGCCGCACCCTGGCTGATGGTGGAGCTCGTGGTGGCGAACAACGTGGCACTCTCTGATCGTCTTCAAGTTGCTCGGTTTGATCGTGAAAATTGCGGGAAGAACGACGGCTAATGGGTTTGGGACGTGAGTTTGTCACGTTGAGAAAGAAGAGATGAGGGACGGTTCAGATCTGAAGATGCAGAAATCAATGGCCAGGATGCAGTTGAGGGTTTGACATTTAAAATAAAAGCCGAAATTGTATATTTAAATTCGTATAAACTTTAAAATATCATAACCTTTTCATACGAGGTCGAAACGCACGAAACTTTTTGCGTTGGAATCATATCGACGAGCACTACGCAATGGAGCTTGTTTGGAATCATTTGGTGATAGTGAAAATTTCGGGTAAAATTAAACGCTCGTTTAATTTTATTCGAAATAAAATGCTGGAACTACATTGAAATCACGGTGACTGTTTTATAACGCTCACAACGTACCGAATATCTTTATGCTAGTTAAATTTATTATTATGAAGTGATATGAATTTTATTTGTCGTTGTTTGATAAAATTTAATTGTCATATAGATTGTCATTTAAATTAACCGTTAAAAATTTAATTAACAGTTAAACTGAAATTAAAATTGAATTGCGATTAAATTACCTGACATTGATAACTATGAAATTGTCATGAATTGTATTGTCTATTGGATGATGTATTTCGATGGATGCTATTAGTTGATATTTAAATGTTTGGATGTTTATTTGCTTATATATATCCTGTTATGCATACATATGAAACTGTGATTTGATTTAAGTGATATATATTCATCCCTGACATTAAATTGAAATAAATAATTACTTGGCCATAAGATAGAAAATTATATACGGACACCGGATTGGCTAAATTAATAAATTTTAAAATCGTCGATTTGGAATTTATTTAAATGTTTTGATTTAAAAGTTATAAATATAAATCAATTTATAGAAATCGAATTTATCGAAAATTGAGTTTGGAAGGTTGAAATAAATTTTGGTTAAAATAAATTGTTAAGTAATTTAAGTTGAGACTTTGAAATTGGGATATGATTGAATTTCAAAATTTTATTTGTTTTAAAGATTGAACATTATTTCGAGCTTTGGGTATTACTAAGTAAAGGTGATATAAAAATGATATTTTGAAATTGAGCTTGAAATTGAATCATATTTGTAATTGGGATTTAAATTTGAATATTGAAGGACAATATTGTTAAGTGTTATAAATTGATATTTTGAAAAATCAAGCTCCAAATCGATATAAATTGAAATTGAATTAATTGAAGTGAATGTAGAATTGAATTAATTTGAAGTCAAAGTGGACATTGATTTGAATTGAAATCGAAATTGAATCGGTAGAATAGAAATTGAAATTGATTTGAATTGAAAAGTTATAATTGAAATGAATTGGTTTAGAAGCTGTTTCATTTTGTTTTCCAAATTACTCTGTTATATAAACCATCTTTAAATACTTAAACTATTTTAACCTATATTAACTATATTAAATTATATTTTACCCATCTTAAACCATGTTAAATTATTTTAATCTATTTTAAATCTACTTAACCCAATTTAAATTATTTTAAACTAATTTATCTATTTTAAATCCATTTTAAGGTTTTAAGTATTTTTAACTATTTTAATTATTTAAAATTGCTTTTAAACTACTTAAAACTATTTTCTAAAATTTCAAGCAGGTCAATAAGGTGAAAATGTTTATGTTTAAATCTTGAATGTAAATACGAATTGGGTTAAATGAAGTTGCAACCTAAATTGAAATTCGAAATGATTTGGAAATCGAAATGAGATATTAAGACGAAAAAATGATTTTTGAAAGGAACCTTACATTTTGAATAGATATGATGATATTTGAAATGGATTTGATTTTTGAAGCGAATATGATATTTTGATATCAATTATGAATCGATTTGAAATGTAAAAGAGCCATCGGTGTAATAAAACGTAGTTATTAAAGAGACCGGGATCGGATATGGACACACTCTCTGTCGATACCGAAAACCACTTTAATAACTATTATACGCGGAGTGTTGATCCAGAATGAAGTGGATGGTTTGGTGAACGCGTTGACTGAAGAGAGAGAACGATATTGGATGACCCCTGACATGACTAAAACAGGAGCCGCGCCGGGCCATTATGGTTCGCCACCTCTAGCGGACACACTTCTTCGATACCATATCTATTACCTTTTGTGATTCGATTTGGGTGCACCGCTCGATTTGGGAGTGTTGTTTCGCGGTGTTGAGGTAGCTGCTGGCTATGCTCAACATCAGTCCGGATCACGCAACTACTAGTATCCTAGTTGGTATCGCCTCATGTACCTTGTCATACTGATTATCCTATTCGCGACCACTACGTTTTGTTTTGTGTTATACCTATGGGGTACCCTCTGATAACCACCAGTTTACGGTAGGGTTTACGGTGCTGTATATACTATGGCATTATAAAAATGTGTTAAGGGGAATTATGGTAACGCCTTAACGCTATTTTAATACTTTTACTTTACTGTAGACATATTATAATAGCGTATTGTACTACATAGTAGATAGTTTAACGGATCCTTGAGAGATGGAAAATCCCGTAACATCTCTTGAGTTATTGCATGCACGTTGACACTGGATATGAGATGTCAAACCCCATAAACATCTCTGACGCCGTTACACTCATATTTATTTACGATTGATTTAACTTTCATAAGGATATTTTAGTCCTAACTCGAGTGTTTTGTCTTTTCATTACGCTCGGGTCAGACCTGAGTTTTTCAACTTATTGAAGATCTATTCTGGAGGATGAAGACGAAGATTTGGTATACTATTACTCTTATTATCTATGCATCATGTTGTCTGCTGCATTATTTTATTTGTTCTGTTGTATATGTATAACTCTAATAAAGGTTGTATAAATAATGATCAAAGTATTGTAAACAGCTTCATAAACTGTTTATTTGACTTATATTTTATCGTTCCGCTGCGAGATTCTGTGTTGTTTCATTTCCTCTATTTCTCTTTCTTTTCTTTTCTTATTTATTCCAATAACCATCTGCCCTTTTGAATGGTTTGGAACCGGCATGTGTATTTGATCGTCGGTTTAAAATGTCCAAACTGTCTATTGGATGATGTATTTCGATGGATGCTATTGGTTGATATTTAAATGTTTGGATGTTTATTTGCTTATATATATCCTGTTATGCATACATATGAAACTGTGATTTGATTTAAGTGATATATATTCATCCCTGACATTTAATTGAAATAAATAATTACTTGGCCATAGGATAGAAAATTATATACGGACACCGGATTGGCTAAATTAATAAATTTTAAAATCGTCGATTTGGAATTTATTTAAATGTTTTGATTTAAAAGTTATAAATAGAAATCAATTTATAGAAATCGAATTTATCAAAAATTGAGTTTGGAAGGTTGAAATAAATTTTGGTTAAAATTAATTGTTAAGTAATTTAAGTTGAGACTTTGAAATTTGAAATTGGGATATGATTGAATTTCAAAAATTTATTTGTTTTAAAGATTGAACATTATTTCGAGCTTTGAGTATTACTAAGTAAAGGTGATATAAAAATGATATTTTGAAATTGAGCTTGAAATTGAATCATATTTGTAATTGGGATTTAAATTTGAATATTGAAGGACAATTTTGTTAAGTGTTATAAATTGATATTTTGGAAAATCAAGCTCCAAATCGATATAAATTGAAATTGAGTTATTCAAAGGTGAATGTAGAATTGAATTAATTTGAAGTTAAAGTGGACATTGATTTGAATTGAAATCGAAATTGAATCGGTAGAATAGAAATTGAAATTAATTTGAATTGGAAAGTTATAATTGAAATGAATTGGTTTAGAAGCTGTTTCATTTTGTTTTCCAAATTACTCTGTTATATAAACCATCTTTAAATACTTAAACTATTTTAACCTATATTAACTATATTAAATTATATTTTACCCATCTTAAACCATGTTAAATTATTTTAATCTATTTTAAATCTACTTAACCTAATTTAAATTATTTTAAACTAATTTATCTATTTTAAATCCATTTTAAGATATTAAGTATTTTTAACTAATTTAATTATTTAAAATTACTTTTAAACTACTTAGAACTATTTTCTAAAATTTCAAGCTGGTCCATAAGGTGAAATGTTTATGTTTAAATTTTGAATGTAAATACGAATTGGGTTAAATGAACTTGCAACCTAAATTGAAATTCGAAACGATTTGGAAATCGAAATGAGATATTGAGGCGAAAAAATGATTTTGAAACGGAACCTTACATTTTGAATAGATATGATGATATTTGAAATGGATTTGATTTTTGAAGCGAATATGATATTTTGATATCAATTATGAATCGATTTGAAATGTAAAAGAGCCACCAGTGTAATAATACGTAGTTATTAAAGAGACCGGGATCGGATACGGACATTCTATCTGTCGATACCGAAAACCACTTTAATAACTATTATACGCGGAGTGTTGATCCAGAATGAAGTGGATGGTTTGGTGAATGCATTGACTGAAGAATGAGAACGATATTGGATGACCCCTGACATGACTAAAACAGGAGCCGCGCCGGACCATTGAGGTTTGCCACCTCTAGCGGACACACTTCTTCGATACCATATATATTACATTTTGTGATTCGATTTGGGTGCACCCCTCGATTTGGGAGTGTTGTTTCGCGGTGTTGAGGTAGCTGCTGGCTATGCTCAACATCAGTCCGGATCATGCAACTACTAGTATCCTAGTTGGTATCGCCTCATGTACCTTGTCATATTGATTATCCTATTCGCGACCACTACGTTTTGTTTTGTGTTATACCTATGGGGTACCCTCTGATAACCACTAGTTTACGGTGGGGTTTACGGTGCTGTATAGACTATGGCATTATAAAAATGTGTTAAGGGGAATTATGGTAACGCCTTAACGCTATTTTAATACTTTTACTTTACTGTAGACATATTATAATAGCGTATTGTACTACATAGTAGATAGTTTAACGGACCCTTGAGAGATGGAAAATCCCGTAACATCTCTTGAGTTATTGCATGCACGTTGACAGTGGATATGAGATGTCAAACCCCATAAACATCTCTGACACCGTTACACTCATATTTATTTACGATTGATTTAACTTTCATAAGGATATTTTAGTCCTAACTCGAGTGTTTTGTCTTTTCATTACGCTCGGGTCAGACCTGAGTTTTTCAGCTTATTGAAGATCTATTCTGGAGGACGAAGACGAAGATTTGGTATACTATTACTCTTATTATCTATGCATCATGTTGTCTGTTGCATTATTTTATTTGTTCTGTTGTATATGTATAACTCTAATAAATGTTGTATAAATAATGATCAAAGTATTGTAAACAGCTTCATGAATTGTTTATTTGACTACTATATTTTATCGTTCCGCTGCGAGATTCTGTGTTGTTTTATTTTTTTTATTTCTCTTTCTTTTCTTTTCTTATTTACCCCAATAACCATCTGCCCTTTTGAATGGTTTGGAACCGGCATGTGTATTTGATCGTCGGTTTAAACTGTCCAAAAAGGCGGATCGTTACAGTTGGTATCAGAGCTTTGGTTTAGCGATAACCTTAGCTTTGTGGGGTCTGACTCTTTATAAATAGCGTAGTTATACCCTATGATGAGTCGCTGAGTGTATATATATGAGAGAGCGTATTTGTTAGTGATATAAAATGTTTTATATTGTGTCGGTTGATCTGTTGAGTGGCTTATGGATTCTGGTCAATACGAGTAATTAACGTCATTGATAGGGATCTCTAAACATTTAAACAGAACAATTCGACATAGTATTGTTTTGAAATTGGGTAAATGAAATAATTTTGCTCTAATTATGTTTTATATATAAAGAAAATTTCAGAAATTATTGTCACTTATCTAGCTTACCTGTTGTTAGGAATGATAATATTGGTTATATCATTAATTGGATATTGTAATTTAATAAATAAGATGAATTACAAAATGAATAGTGATACAAAAACTTGTGGTATATTTTAAGAAAGTAAAATCCTATAAGAATATTTTATAAAGGTGACTTATAAATTAAATATATTTAAACTGGAAAATATTGAATTTACGACGCGGAGGTTTTAAAATGGTTTTCAAAGCTTTGAAGAAATATGTAGTAATATTAGTTGGAAATTGTTTATGAAAATATTTTGAAAGGATTTTTTTTAAAAAGAAGGAATGAATTCAGTACTCCTCTCTTATGTCGTTGGAAAACAATTTCGGTGATGATGCGCAACATCATCGACGTTCATTTTCGAGTCTTAAAGTGGGGGAGACTTCTAAGAAGCTTTGCTTTTCTTCGAAATTATTTTGGGTAAATGAGTTTTGGTTTAAACTCCAAAGGTATGATTTGATACATTAAAGATATAAGTGTACATGTTTATTTCAAACGATTTGAAAAGAACCGGGTATTTAAATTTCTAAGTTATGTTAATTAGTAATTTTCAAATTATTTGAATGAAATGTGAATAACCAGAATTTATAAAATAAGAGGATTAAGATATCTAAGCTATTGTTTGGGAAAACTTTAAAGTTGAAAGGTAAAGAGGATTTAAACAAATTAAATTTGTGAACAAATCTAATTAAGTAAAATGAAATTCTATAAATTTGTATAATACCAAAATTACATTCTGATAACATATAACAAAACTTACTAAATGTTAAAAGTTAAAAGTTAAAATGATGTTTTGGATATGTAATGAGATATTGTACAACTAAACAAAACCTGAAAACAATTGAAGTGTACATGTAAGGAAAACTCAAAAGGAATTAAAATGTATGTAAATGTAAAATTTGGGTTGTGATAAAAATTATAAAAACTTAAATATAGCATGAAATGATGAATGGATAAACGGAACAAGTAAGTGAACTTAAGAAAAGGCCATTGGGTCAAGCAATGTCTTTGTAAACGGGTTGTAGAATTAAATATAAATTTGCAATAAAAAGAAAAATATGTGAAGATAAATTTGTAACTTTTGAAATAACTATAAACTAAGAAAAGTCATATATAAGAAGCTAGACTTTTATGGAATGACTATAAATTAAAGTGAATATTAATAAAATGTTCCGCCAATAAATTTTTTATTAACTGAAACTGAATATGAAGTAAATGTAAAGAAAAGAATTTGGTATGGCTAAGAATCAAATTTGGAATTAAAAGAGATAAACCAAATTGAATGTAAAATTAATAATTTGGTTATGTTGGGTATGGTTTGGTTGTTATATGATTGTTAGTTGATTGTATATAATTCATTAAGTGTTAATGAAATTGAAAGCTATAAATCATTGAAATCAAATTGGAAGTTAAATGAATTTAAATAGAATTTAATTTGATTCAAATTGGAAGTGAACTAATGTAAATATAAATTAGTGAATGTTAACTAATTGAATTGAGAATGAATGTTAGTAGAATCCAACGTTAATGAATCAACTGAGATTAAAAATTGAAAATCAAGTCAATAAATATTAATGAGAAGTGAATTTATATTGATTGGTTATGGATTTGTAGGATGATTATTGGATGACAATTGATTGGTGGATGCATTTGTTGTTTTGTTGCATTTGCTATGTTGGCACATGTAGTTGTTATGTTGCTATATGATGTATATTGATATTATTTTCATATATGCATGTTTCTCATGGTTTGTTGAGTGTTTAGTAGGTGCGGATTGCGCTTGCTTCGCATTTGGAGCTCGCTTTCGTGCTATATTAGCCGTATATGCTCGCTAATAATATATAAGGTACATATCTCGAATTACATACCGTACTTTTATACTTTCTTCCCTACGGGATGCCTCATCACTTGATGAGATGTATATTTGTGATATATATACTGTCATTTTTTTTCGGATCGAGCCGCGCAAAGTAGACTCTGCCGATTTTTTTTCGTAAATTCGGATGTTAGAAAATTTTCGAGTTTTAAAATTTTATAACTTGTTTTGATAACTAACTTTTGAAATTTAGATAGCCGTTCAGAGTAACTTAGTGGAAGCGTGGTTATGACTTTATAAATGGAATTTCATTGTTTTATAAGTTGGTAACTTTGAATAATATATATCTACTGTTGAATTCTATACTTAATTCCTTTTCCCTTCTTTTTCCTTTTCGGGGACGAAAAGTTTTGGGTGGGGGAGAGCGTAACGACCCGTAAATTTTCGATAATTAAAATAGCTAATTTAATAAGATTTCATGATTTAATGTTAGAATTTGTTTTTGTAATTCGTTTGGAATAATAATAACTGGAATGAATTGCAACAATAATTATCCAAGTAATTATTTATAGATTGAATGGAGTTCCAATCTAATTGAATTGACTCAAATGTTATAACTTGGTTATAAGGGAATATATGGAAAAACAAATGTAAATAAGTGAATAAGAATTGTGAATTATTTAGGTAGAAATACAAATTTTAAATAGATTGGTTTCAAAGATTTGAATAGTAATTAGTATTGAAAAATAAATGCTACTTAGTGAATGCCTTTGCCATCAATAGTTGGATATGATAATAAATGTTGAATTCATTAGGTATAATAGAGTTATTGATTGATAAGTAAAATCTATTTAAAATCAAATAATTGAATATTGAACAGGTAAATTGTTTAAAGTAAACATTTAAAACTTATTGAATAATTGAATAACTGTAAAATGGAAATAGTGTTCTAAGATGTGAATTGGTTTTAAAAGTTGAATCTTATAAGCTCAATTTCAAATATTTCAAAGGATAATGAATTATTGGATAATCAAAATTGTTTAAATTTAATATTTGGAATTTATTGAATAATTGAATAACGGGTTTAATATGATTAAAAATGATTTGTAAAATTTTATTTTATCATATTAAAGTTAGAATGATGTTGTAGAACTTTTAAAATCGAATTAAAAGTAAATTTATGAAAATTGAATATTTTAATATTTAATTGACGAGTTAAAATAGTCATTTTTCAAACAGTCTCGGATTTCGACGAAACCAGTTTCATCGGATCCGTAACGTTATATTATTGTAAGATTTCAAATTTCATGTCAATCGGATTTACCGTTTGTCCGGAGCAAGCCAAAACGCATAGAAATTTGCTTAATCGGTTTAATTTAAATATGATCGTTTATTTCCGTAACTCGCACATATGATCGAATTAGCCTCGAAACACATTTCATTGTGTTCGGAATGTGGGGTAAACCTTAAAAAGCCTGCCGGCATGCTTCGTTTGGAGTTTGGAAAATTTTCGGTGAATAGTGTTTTTCAATTTTCTATATAAGGACGATTATATTCTCATTTGCAAACAAGAAAACAAACCCTAGGGTTTTATTGCTTCAGCCGCCGGCTATATTCAATGGCCAGAAATTGTCGAACTTCCTCCTCTATTATCTCCAAATCTACAAACAATTAGCAAAAGTCGTCAACTACAAAGTTGTAGAGGGCATCAAGATCTAGCTATCCAACGGTGGAGATCGGAAAGGGAGCCACGGATTTACGGCAAAACGAGATGGAAGCCGCTGCATTTTTCACGCAAATCGAGGCAAGGGGGAGCCGAGCTGGGCCGCACCCTGGCCGATGGTGGAGTTCGTGGTGGCGAACAACGTGGCACTCTCCGATCGTCTTCAAGTTGCTCGGTTTGATCGTGAAAATTGCGGGAAGAACGACGGCTAATGGGTTTGCGACGTGAGTTTGTCACGTTGAGGAAGAAGAGATGAGGGACGGCTCAGATCTAAAGATGCAGAAATCGATGGCCAGGATGCAGTTGAGGGTTTGATATTGTATATTTAAATTCGTATAAACTTTAAAATAGCATAACTTTTTCATACGAGGTCGAAAACGCACGAAACTTTTTGCGTTGGAATCGTATCGACGAGAACTACGCAATGGAGCTGGTTTGGAATCATTTGGTGATGGTGAAAATTTCAGGTAAAATTAAACGTTCGTTTAATTTCATTCGAAATAAAACGCTGGAACTACATTGAAATCACGGTGAGTGTTTTATAACGCTCACAACGTACTGAATATCTTTATGCTAGTTATATTTATTATTATGAAGTGATATGAATTTTATTTGTCGTTGTTTGATAAAATTTAATTGTCATATAGATTGTCATTTGAATTAACCGTTAAAAATTTAATTGACAGTTAAATTGAAATTAAAATTGAATTGCGATTAAATTACCTGACATTGATAGCTATGAAATTTTCATGAATTGTATTGTCTATTGGATGATGTATTTCGATGGATGCTATTGGTTGATATTTAAATGTTTGGATGTTTATTTGCTTATATATATATATATCCTGTTATGCATACATATGAAACTGTGATTTGATTTAAGTGATATATATTCATCCCTGACATTTAATTGAAATAAATAATTACTTGGCCATAGGATAGAAAATTATATACAGACACCGGATTGGCTAAATTAATAAATTTTAAAATTGTCGATTTGGAATTTATTTAAATGTTTTGATTTAAAAGTTATAAATAGAAATCAATTTATAGAAATCGAATTTATCGAAAATTGAGTTTGGAAGGTTGAAATAAATTTTGGTTAAAATAAATTGTTAAGTAATTTAAGTTGAGACTTTGAAATTTGAAATTGGGATATGATTGAATTTCAAAAATTTATTTGTTTTAAAGATTGAACATTATTTCGAGCTTTGAGTATTACTAATTAAAGGTGATATAAAAATGATATTTTGAAATTGAGCTTGAAATTGAATCATATTTGTAATTGGGATTTAAATTTGAATATTGAAGGACAATTTTGTTAAGTGTTATAAATTGATATTTTGAAAAATCAAGCTCCAAATCGATATAAATTGAAATTGACTTAATTGAAGGTGAATGTAGAATTGAATTAATTTGAAGGCAAAGCGGACATTGATTTGAATTGAAATCGAAATCGAATCGGTAGAATAGAAATTGAAATTGATTTGAATTGGGAAGTTATAATTGAAATGAATTGGTTTAGAAGCTGTTTCTTTTTTGTTTTCCAAATTACTCTGTTATATAAACCATCTTTAAATACTTAAACTCTTTTAACCTATATTAACTATATTAAATTATATTTTACCCATCTTAAACCATGTTAAATTATTTTAATCTATTTTAAATCTACTTAACCCAATTTAAATTATTTTAAACTAATTTATCTATTTTAAATCCATTTTAAGATTTTAAGTATTTTTAACTATTTTAATTATTTAAAATTAATTTTAAACTACTTTAAACTATTTTCTAAAATTTCAAGCTGGTCAATAAGGTGAAAATGTTTATGTTTAAATCTTGAATGTAAATACGAATTGGGTTAAATGAAGTTGCAACCTAAATTGAAATTCGAAATGATTTGGAAATCGAAATGAGATATTGAGGCGAAAAAATGATTTTTGAAAGGAACCTTACATTTTGAATAGATATGATGATATTTGAAATGGATTTGATTTTTGAAGCGAATATGATATTTTGATATCAATTATGAATCGATTTGAAATGTAAAAGAGCCACCGGTGTAATAATACGTAGTTATTAAAGAGACCGGGATCGGATATGGACATACTCTCTGTCGATACCGAAAACCACTTTAATAACTATTATACGCGGAGTGTTGATCCAGAATAAAGTGGATGGTTTGGTTAACGCGTTGACTGAAGAAAGAGAACGATATTGGATGACCCCTGACATGACTAAAACAGGAGCCGCGCCGGGCCGTTGTGGTTCGCCACCTCTAGCGGACACACTTCTTCGATACCATATCTATTACCTTTTGTGATTCGATTTGGGTGCACCCCTCGATTTGGGAGTGTTGTTTCGCGGTGTTGAGGTAGCTGCTGGCTATGCTCAACATCAGTCCGGATCACGCAACTACTAGTATCCTAGTTGGTATCGCCTCATGTACCTTGTCATACTGATTATCCTATTCGCGACCACTACGTTTTGTTTTGTGTTATACCTATGGGGTACCCTCTGATAACCACTAGTTTACGGTGGGGTTTACGGTGCTGTATAGACTATGGCATTATAAAAATGTGTTAAGGGGAATTATGGTAATGCCTTAACGCATTTTTAATACTTTTACTTTACCGTAGACATATTATAATAGCGTATTGTACTACATAGTAGATAGTTTAACGGATCCTTGAGAGATGGAAAATCCCGTAACATCTCTTGAGTTATTGCATGCACGTTGACAGTGGATATGAGAAGTCAAACCCCGTAAACATCTCTGACGCCGTTACACTCATATTTATTTACGATTGATTTAACTTTCATAAGGATATTTTAGTCCTAACTCGATTGTTTTGTTTTTTCATTACGCTCGGGTCAGACCTGAGTTTTTCAGCTTATTGAAGATCTATTCTGGAGGACGAAGACGAAGATTTGGTATACTATTACTCTTATTATCTATGCATCATGTTGTCTGCTGCATTATTTTATTTGTTCTGTTGTATATGTATAACTCTAATAAAGGTTGTATAATTAATGATCAAAGTATTGTAAACAGCTTCATGAACTGTTTATTTGACTATTATATTTTATCGTTCCGCTGCAAGATTCTGTGTTGTTTCATTTCCTTTATCTCTCTTTCTTTTCTTTTCTTATTTACCCCAATAACCATCTGCCCTTTTGAATGCTTTGGAATCGGCATGTGTATTTGAACGTCGGTTTAAACTTTCCAAAAAGGCGGGTCGTTACAGTTGGTATTAGAGCTTTGGTTTAGCAATAACCTTAGCTTTGTGGGGCCTGACTCTTTTTAAATAGGGTAGTTATACCCTATGATGAGTCCCTAAGTGTATATATATGAGAGAGCGTATTTGTTAGTGATATAAAATGTTTTATATTGTGTCGGTTGATATGTTGAGTGGCTTATGGATTCTGGTCAATACGAGTAATTAACGTCATTGATAGGGATCTCTAAACGTTTAAACAGAACAATTCGACATAGTATTGTTTTGAAATTGGGTAAGTGAAATAATTTTGCTCTAATTATATTTTATATATAAAGAAAATTTCAGAAATTATTGTGACTTATTTAGCTTACCTGTTGTTAGGAATGATAATATTGGTTATTATCATTAATTGGATATTGTAATTTAATAAATAAGATGAATTACAAAATGAACAGTGATAAAACAACTTGTGGAATATTTTAAGAAAGTAAAATCCTATAAGAATATTTTATAAAGGTGATTTATAAATTAAATAGATTTAAATTGGAAAATATTGAATTTAAGACCCGGAGGTTTTAAAATGGTTTTCAAAGCTTTGAAGAAATATATAGTAATATTAGTTGGAAATTTTTTATGGAAATATTTTGAAAGGATTTTTTTTAAAAAGAAGGAATGAATTAAGTACTCCTCTCTTATGTCCTGGAAAATAATTTCGGTGATGACTGCGCAGCATCATCGACGTTCATTTTCGAGTCTTAAAGTGAGGGAGACTTCTAAGAAGCTTTGTTTTTCTTCGAAATTATTTTGGGTAAATGAGTTTTGGTTTAAACTCCAAAGGTATTATTTGATACATTAAAGATATAAGTGTACATGTTTATTTCAAACGATTTGAAAAGAACAGGGCATTTAAATTTCTAAGTTATGTTAATTAGTAATTTTCAAATTATTTGAATGAAATGTGAATAACCAGAATTTATAAAATAAGAGGATTAAGATATCTAAGCTATTGTTTGGGAAAAAACTTAAAGTTGAAAGGTAAAGAGGATTTAAACAAATTAAATTTGTGAACAAATCTAATTAAGTAACATGAAATTTTATAAATTTGTATAATACCAAAATTACATTCTGATAACATATAACAAGACTTACCAAATGTTAAAAGTTAAAATGATGTTTTTGATATGTAATAAGATATTGTACAACTAAACATAACCTGAAAACAATTGAAGTGTACATGTAAGGAAAACTCAAAAGGAATTAAAATGTATATAAATGTAAAATTTGGGTTGTGATAAAAATTACAAAAACTTAAATATAGCATGAAATGATGAATGGATAAATGGAACAAGTAAGTGAACTTAAGAAAAGGCCATTGGGTCAAGCAATGTCTTTGTAAACTAGTTGTAGAATTAAATATAAATTTGCAATAAAAAGTAAAATATGTGAAGATAAATTTGTAACTTTTGAGATAACTATAAACTAAGAAAAGTCATATATAAGAAGTTAGACTTTTATGGAATGACTATAAATTAAAGTGAATATTAATAAAATGTTCCGCCAATAAATTTGTTATTAACTGAAACTGAATATGAAGTAAATGTAACCAAAAGAATTTGGTATGGCTAAGAATCAAATTGGAATTGAAAGAGATAAACCAAACTGAATGTAAAATTAATAATTTGGTTATGTTGGGTATGGTTTGGTTGTTATATGATTGTTAGTTGATTGTATATAATTCATTAAGTGTTAATGAAATTGAAAGCTATAAATCATTGAAATCAAATTGGAAGTTAAATGAATTTAAATAGAATTTAATTTGATTCAAATTGAAAGTGAACTAATGTAAATATAAATTAGTGAATGTTAACTAATTGAATTGAGAATGAATGTTACTAAAATCCAACGTTAATTAATCAACTGAGATTAAAAATTGAAAACCAAGTCAATAAATATTAATGAGAAGTGAATTTATATTGATTGGTTATGGATTTGTAGGATGATTATTGGATGACAATTGATTGGTGGATGCATATGTTGTTTTGTTGCATTTGCTATGTTGGCACATGTAGTTGTTATGTTGCTATATGATGTATATTGATATTATTTTCATATATGCATGTTTCTCATGGTTTGTTGAGTGTTTAGTAGGTGTGGATTGCGCTTGCTTCGCATTTGGAGCTCGCTTTCGCGCTATATTAGCCGTATATGCTCGCTAATAATATATAAGGTACATATCTCAGATTACATACCGTAATTTTACACTTTCTTCCCTACGGGATGCCTCATCACTTGATGAGATGTATATTTGTGATATATATACTGTCATTTCTTTTTCGGATGGAGCCGCGCAAAGGAGACTCTGCCGAATTTTTTCGTAAATTCGGATGTTAGAAAATTTTCGAGTTTTAAAATTTTATAACCTGTTTTGATAACTAACTTTTAAAATATAGAAAGCCGTTCGGAGTAACTTAGTGGAAGCGTGGTTATGACTTTATAAATGGAATTTCATTGTTTTATAAGTTGGTAGCTTTGAATAAAATATATCTAATGTTGAATTCTATACTTAGTTCCTTTTCCCTTCTTTTTCCTTTTCGGGGACGAAAAGTTTTGACTGGGGGAGAATATAACGACCCGTAAATTTTCGATAATTAAAATAGCTAATTTAATAAGATTTCGTGATTTAATGTTAGAATTTGTTTTTGTAATTCGTTTGGAATAATAATAACTGGAATGAATTGCAACAATAATTATCCAAGTAATTATTTATAGATTGAATGGAGTTCCAATCTAATTGAATTGACTCAAATGTTATAACTTGGTTATAAGGGGATGTATGGAAAAACAAATGTAAATAAGTGAATAAGAATTGTGAATTATTTAGGTAGAAATACAAATTTTAAATAGATTGGTTTCGAAGATTTGAATAATAATTAGTATTGAAAAATAAATGCTACTTAGTGAATGCCTTTGCAATCAATAGTTGGATATGATAATAAATGTTGAATTCATTGGGTATAATAGAGTAATTGATTGATAAGTAAAATCTATTTAAAATCAAATAATTGAATATTGAACAGGTAATTGTTTAAAGTAAATATTTAAAACTTATTGAATAATTGAATAACTGTAAAATGGAAATAGTGTTCTAAGATGTGAATTGGTTTTAAAAGTTTAATCTTATAAGCTCAATTTCAAATATTTCAAAGGATAATGAATTATTGGATAATCAAAATTGTTTAAATTTAATATTTCGAATTTATTGAATAATTGAATAACAGGTTTAATATGATTAAAAATGATTTGTAAAATTTTATTTTATTATATTAAAGTTAGAATGATGTTGTAGAACTTTTAAAATCGAATTAAAAGTAAATTTGTGAAAATTGAATATTTTAATATTTAATTGACGAGTTAAAATAGTCATTTTTCAAACAGTCTCGGATTTCGACGAAACCAGTTTCATCGGATCCGTAACGTTATATTATTGTAAGATTTCAAATTTCATGTTAATCGGATTTACCGTTTGTCCGGGGCAAGCCAAAACGCATAGAAATTTGTTTAATCGGTTTAATTTAAATTTGATCGTTTATTTCCGTAACTCGCACATATGATCGAATTAGCCTCGAAACACATTTCATTGTGTTCGGAATGTGGGGTAAACCTTAAAAAGCCTGCCGGCATGCTTCGTTTGGAGTTCGGAAAATATTCGGTGAATAGTGTTTTTCAATTTTCTATATAAGGACGATTATATTCTCATTTGCAAACAAGAAAACAAACCCTAGGGTTTTATTGCTTCAGCCGCCGGCTATATTCAATGGCCAGAAATTGTCGAACTTCCTCCTCTATTATCTCCAAATCTACAAACAATTAGCAAAAGTCGTCAACTACAAAGTTGTAGAGGGCATCAAGATCTAGCTATTCAACGGCGGAGATCGAAAATGGAGCCACGGATTGACGGCAAAACGAGATGGAAGCCGCTGCGTTTTTCATGCAAATCGAGGCAAGGGGGAGCCGAGCTGGGCCGCACCCTGGCCGATGGTGGAGCTCGTGGTGGCGAACAACGTAGCACTCTCCGATCGTCTTCAAGTTGCTCGGTTTGATCGTGAAAATTGCGGGAAGAACGGCGGCTAATGGGTTTGAGACGTGAGTTTGTCACGTTGAGGAAGAAGAGATGAGGGATGGATCAGATTTGAAGATGCAGAAATCGATGGTCGGGATGCAGTTGAGGGTTTGATATTTAAAATAAAAGCTGAAATTGTATATTTAAATTCGTATAAACTTTAAAATAGCATAACTTTTTCATACGAGGTCGAAAACGCACGAAACTTTTTGCGTTGGAATCGTATCGACGAGAACTACGCAATGGAGCTGGTTTGGAATCATTTGGTGATGGTGAAAATTTTGGGTAAAATTAAACGTTATTCGAAATAAAACGCTGGAACTACATTGAAATCACAGTGAGTGTTTTATAACGCTCAGAACGTACTGAAAATCTATATGCTAGTTAAATTTATTATTATGAAGTGATATGAATTTTATTTGTCATTGTTTGATAAAATTTAATTGTCATATAGATTGTCATTTGAATTAACCGTTAAAAATTTAATTGACAGTTAAATTGAAATTAAAATTGAATTGCGATTAAATTACCTAACATTGATAACTATGAAATTGTCATGAATTGTAGGATGATGTATTTCGATGGATGCTATTGGTTGATATTTAAATGTTTGGATGTTTATTTGCTTATATATATCCTGTTATGCATACATATGAAACTGTGATTTGATTTAAGTGATATATTCATCCCTGACATTTAATTGAAATAAATAATTACTTGGCCATAGGATAGAAAATTATATACGGACACCAGATTGGCTAAATTAATAAATTTTAAAATCATCGATTTGGAATTTATTTAAATGTTTTGATTTAAAAGTTATAAATAGAAATCAATTTGTAGAAATCGAATTTATCGAAAATTGAGTTTGGAAGGTTGAAATAAATTTTGGTTAAAATGAATTGTTAAGTAATTTAAGTTGAGACTTTGAAATTTGAAATTGGGATATGATTGAATTTCAAAAATTTATTTGATTTAAAGATTGAACATTATTTCAAGCTTTGAGTATTACTAAGTAAAGGTGATATAAAAATGATATTTTGAAATTGAGCTTGAAATTGAATCGTATTTGTAATTGGGATTTAAATTTGAATATTGAAGGACAATTTTGTTAAGTGTTATAAATTGTTATTTTGAAAAATCAAGCTCCAAATCGATATAAATTGAAATTGAATTAATTGAAGGTGAATGTAGAATTGAATTAATTTGAAGTCAAAGTGGACATTGATTTGAATTGAAATCGAAATTGAATCGGTAGAATAGAAATTGAAATTGATTTGAATTGGGAAGTTATAATTGAAATGAATTGGTTTAGAAGCTGTTTCATTTTGTTTTCCAAATTACTCTGTTACATAAACCATCTTTAAATACTTAAACTATTTTAACCTATATTAACTATATTAAATTCTATTTTACCCATCTTAAACCATGTTAAATTATTTTAATCTATTTTAAATCTACTTAACCCAATTTAAATTATTTTAAACTAATTTATCTATTTTAAATCCATTTTAAGATTTTAAGTATTTTTAACTATTTTAATTATTTAAAATTACTTTTAAACTACTTAAAACTATTTTCTAAAATTTCAAGCTGGTCAATAAGGTGAAATGTTTATGTTTAAATCTTGGATGTAAATACGAATTGGGTTAAATGAAGTTGCAACCTAAATTGAAATTCGAAATGATTTGGAAATAGAAATGAGATATTGAGGCGAACAAATGATTTTTGAAACGGAACCTTACATTTTGAATAGATATGATGATATTTGAAATGGATTTGATTTTTGAAGCGAATATGATATTTTGATATCAATTATGAATCGATTTGAAATGTAAAAGAGCCACCGGTGTAATAATACGTAGTTATTAAAGAGACCGGGATCGGATATGGACATACTCTCTGTCGATACCGAAAACCACTTTAATAACTATTATACGCGGAGTGTTGATCCAGAATGAAGTGGATGGTTTGGTGAACGCGTTGACTGAAGAAAGAGAACGATATTGGATGACCCCTGACATGACTAAAACAGGAGCCGCGTCGGGCCATTGAGGTTTGCCACCTCTAGCGGACACACTTCTTCGATTCTATATCTATTACCTTTTGTGACTGATTTGGGTGCACCCCTTGATTTGGGAGTGTTGTTTCGCGGTGTTGAGGTAGCTGTTGGCTATGCTCAACATCAGTCCAAATCACGCAACTACTAGTATCCTAGTTGGTATCGCCTCATGTACCTTGTCATACTGATTATCCTATTCGCGACCACTACGTTTTGTTTTGTGTTATACCTATGGGGTACCGTCTGATAACCACTAGTTTACGGTGGGGTTTACGGTGCTGTATAGACTATGGCATTATACAAATGTGTTAAGGGGAATTATGGTAATGCCTTAACGCTATTTTAATACTTTTACTTTACTGTAGACATATTATAATAGCGTATTGTACTACATAGTAGATAGTTTAACGGATCCTTGAGAGATGGAAAATCCCGTAACATCTCTTGAGTTATTGCATGCACGTTGACAGTGGATATGAGATGTCAAACCCCGTAAACATCTCTGACGCCGTTACACTCACATTTATTTACGATTGATTTAACTTTCATAAGGATATTTTAGTCCTGACTCGAGTGTTTTGTCTTTTCATTACGCTCGGGTCAGACCTGAGTTTTTCAGCTTATTGAAGATCTATTCTGGAGGACGAAGATGAAGATTTGGTATACTATTACTCTTATTATCTATGCATCATGTTGTCTGCTGCATTATTTTATTTGTTCTGTTGTATATGTATAACTCTAATAAAGGTTGTATAAATAATGATCAAAGTATTGTAAACAGCTTCATGAACTGTTTATTTGACTATTATATTTTATCGTTCCGCTGCGAGATTCTGTGTTGTTTCATTTCCTTTATTTCTCTTTCTTTTCTTTTCTTATTTACCCCAATAACCATCTGCCCTTTTGAATGGTTTGGAACCGGCATGTGTATTTGATCGTCGGTTTAAATTGTCCAAAAAGGCGGGTCGTTACAGCTCCTAAAATTTTGAACTTAAAAACACATCTCCAAATTAGTATCCCAAACATCATATCAAAAATTCAAATCATTTAGACATCGAAAACATAGTTTTTACATCAAAAACTCCTTAGGAAAATTCCATATCAATCTCAGATTGTAACCATAACTCATATAAAGGATTATCTAATCCACAGATAGGATAAACATCAATAAAAATTTAAATCTAACCATGAATCCAAATCAAACACATCTAAAAAAAAGGACGGAAATATTATTTAGCTTTGATTAGTTATATGTGGAGGTAACTGCCTTATTTACCTTTCCTAGCTTTATCTTCCTCTTCTTCTTCTTTGTTGAACTTTTTTTGATAGAGAGCTCTTGTTTTTGTTTCGTTTTTATTAGGCTTATATTATGAGGCCGAAAATATATGAGAGGCAGGGGAAGTATTTTAGGGGAAATAGTTTATTGGGTTATCTTTCTTTATTTCTCTCCCATATATAATTTAGGCATTCAATTTCTTTCCTAATAAACCATTCCTCCATTTAAAGTTTGAAATTCAACCATATTTATATGGAAATCATGTATGCTATTCATACATTTATACTCTCCCACATTATTTACTATATCATTTCTTGATTAAATATTTAGAATAATGTGCAACCAAAATTATGGGCGTTGCTCCTTCGGTTTCATCTTCTTAGGTTGTAAACTCGATAGTAAAATTGGCAAATTCTTTTCCTTTAATATCCATTCATAATGTTAAGTTCCCATACTTTCTTAGCTCAATACCCCATTTTTGTCATCGTCATAAAGTACTTGGGTGGTACAAGACTTGCCTTAGATGTTGATCGGTAATACTCTATTTGTATGAGTTTGAAATTATTTCGCAGCTTTCTCGAAGTAATGAGTGGGAATAAAGCTAGTTTCTTCAACTTTGAATATTGTAATTCTTCTCCGATGAACCATTTGCAAACACAATTAATATTATTATCTTTGATTTCTATGCAGGAGTGTAAAACTTACTGCATTAGCACATAAATGTGGTACAAATATAAATCCTCTAAGTCTAATATTTTGGACAAAATGGAGATTTCTTAAAAAGCTCCAATAATTACATAAAGGTTGCACAACATTCAACTATTTATCTAAACTATCCTTGCTCCTTTTCTGAAGATTCAAAAAATGTATACATTTATCTATTACCTTGAATACAAATCTACTCAACATCAAGACCTTCCCATTCAAGCTCTACAATTCTATCCCTATATGTGATGGCCTCAAATTTATCCAGGTCTCAATTTTTTGAATTGGCCTTGCCCCTTTGAGTCTTGCAATAAAACTCAAAAAAATTCTCGATGATACTCCAAAACTGCACCAATAGGTTAGCACCATCCCAGTTTTTAAGGTATCGCAAACATTTCAACTTGATTGACAATGTGGTGTTTAGATTGCTTTGATTTTGGCAAGCATGTCATCCATATACGAACATCTTGTTGATAGGTCGCTAGTTGTATCTCCACCATTTTTCAAGCCGAACAACATGATTGTAACACCCATAATATTTATGTATCATAAAATTCAAAATTTTAATTATGGGATAATTAAATGTGAAGTTAACAAATATATGATTTGCCATGAAAATCAATTAGTTAGTTTGGCCTTTAAGAAATAAAACAAAAGGAATGAGTTTAATGAAATAAGATTTAATAAACTTAAGTTTGAAAGGGTAGAAGAGGCAAGGTAAATACTAATTCATACTATCCCTTCTCCCTCGTTCATTCTAATTCACTCTCGAAACAAAATAAAGAAAAAGAAAGGCTAGAGAGCATTAGGAAGAAAGAGAATTTATGAGGAAAATAAGAAGAAAAGAAAGTTAAGCAAAACTCCATCATTTTTACAGGGATTAAGGTGAGTAATATGCATCCATCTCATATTTTTTTGTATTTTTAATTCAAATTTTGTGTAGATCCAAATTTTGTATGTTAAATATCTTGCGTTTGAATTGAATAATCATAGATATGGATTTTAGATGATTTGACATTTATTATGTAATTTATAGAAATTTTTCTAAAGGTTTTAATATGAAAAAATAAATTTTTTTGTCTCCAAATGATCTAATTTTTTCATCATGTTCTAATTATTATTTTGGAGGTGGATTTTAAATTCCACGGTTTTTGGAATTAGTATGAATTTATTAAGAATTTTGTAAACGAGGATATGGTTAAAATTTGAAAATTAGTTATTAAAAATACGGATAATTATTTTTTTGAAATATTTGCAGGACGTAAAAAATTATAAAAGAGACTTTTAGTGAATTTTTGAGATTTTTCCAATTAATTCTCCATTTTATATCAATTATTTAGTGAAGCAAAATATTATTAACTATGGAGAATATTAATTAATTAATTAGTTGAGTTAATTATGAGGTTTGACATTTTATGGAAAGAGAGCCAAAAAGAAAGAAATTAGCTAACTGAAACTCAACAACAAAGAGGGTATAGTAAAAGAAATTGTTTAAGAAGATAATAAATCGGTTTTTAATTTAATTTTAAAACTGCCATTAAACCACTATTGATTGAATAAACATAACAGACAAGGCTAAATTTTACATTAGGCCCAGAAAAAATGTTCATGAAAGCTAGAAAAGCACAGTCGACACTTCACAAGGACCCAGTATTTTAAGTCGCTAAGGCAAGAAAATTATTCATGATGGCTCATTATAGCCTACGATGGCCTTAAATATATATCATGAAGGTTAAATAAAACATAAACATGATGACCTACTTCATGCCAGGTTGGATAGCATGTGATGACATTTAATAAATTAACACATGAAAGCCTGAATAGAATGATTCTTGAAAGCTTATAAATATAAATGTGCTTAAGAATGTACACACCGGCTCATTATTCACGAAGGCTTTAAGTATGTTGACGACTCACATTTACTCATGAACGCATGGATATATCGTGATGTTTTAATGATGACATGCTCACAAAAGTAGAAGAATGCATGCAAAGGTGCTAGCTCACAAAAATGAATGAAGGCAATAGAAACAGAAACAAAATGAAAGAAATCTATTATCTATAATAGAAAATAGGAACCCACCCTTACTGACCTGGACAATCTGGTATCGCTGCATCTTACAATCTTTCCTCATTTATGTCCTCTCTCCTTTTTTTTACTATTTCGTTTTTAATCATTCCACCTTCTACTATTTCCTACAGCATTTTCTCCTTCACTCTTTTTTTAACTTTCTACCACTTCTGCCACTGTACAATTTACCACTCCTTTCATGAGTTGTTGTCGATTGCATCAAATCTCTATCGGAATTGCCTTCAGTTTCATATATTTGGTTTCTCAAGTATTTATCCTCAAACAATGATTTACGCAACAAACGATCGACGATGAGAATACTGTTGCCTATATATTTTTCGAGATACTTATTCCTTAACTACCGCTTCACAATTGATTCCACATGTTTTGTATGTAAAATGATTTGTTGTTTGTGACACTATTTTCATTAAGATGTATCCGATCTATTGAATGGAGATTGTAAATTGAAGAAACCAACACTAGAGAACATTTCCCAATTTTGGTACTTCATCTACCCTTTTGTTCTAGACTATGTACAAAATGTGTCAGCATCGTACAGTGATTGCTGGACTCCTTTTTTCATTGTTTGTGCAATTGCCTGTTTGTTGCATTTTTTACTTACCACTTGTAGCATGAGCTGCTGAGTTTTATTATTTGGTTTTTATCTACATCACAAAATCAATTGATACAGACCGATTGAAAAAAGTTGATATACTTTTTCACAATAGCACACTACTGTGATCTATTTACTATGCTTGTAGTCCCTTTGTACTTGATATACCTCCACCTGTTTGATAAATCTCTATAAATGAACAGAAATAGTTGAAAATCTGGGAGACTATCATAAGTCAACACCTGGTTTTCCTATTTTAAACATACAAATGATGAATAATATAGACATTGAAATTCATTGAAATAAATGATGATGATTGAAAACTATTACCAAAAAAAATAAACCCATCTTTATATACTTGAGGCATACTTAAGTATAAACAAAAAAGAAACACCCATTCATTACTATGCCTCCTTAAAATCATGTCATGAATACAAAGCATATAAAAAAAATCTAAAATCTTCTTTTAAAAATGTACTCACATGTCTATGGTAATGCATTATTTCCCTACTATACTACTTTAGGTTATTACTTATATAGGTTGCAGGCATTGCCTTTGTTTGGTTTTCGGCAAGATTGGAGAAGACTTATATTGATTATGCATTATTATTTATAGAAACTAAGGTAATATAAATTTTTTTTTTGGCATGATTGTGCTACCCTTTTTTATATATTCTGCTATTGAATTTCATTATTTAATAAGTCTAAGATAGCAACATATTATTGTGGGTCTTTATTCTCACATATTTTTAAATGAAGTTGATTTTCATATTCCATCTCATTTAAATCTGTCTCCTCTAATATTTATATTATACCGAGCCCAGTACACTTTTCATGACCTATCGCCTACTTTCAAGTAATCTAAACTACTTGATTTGAATCATGATATGTACTCTTGAAACTGATCATCCAATTTTTTTCACAAAGCTTTAATTTGGTAAGTTTTCATTACTGAAATTAATTAGTATTTGTAGTTGATTTCTTTTCTTCCAAGAAACAAACAGTGTATATTTTAATTGTACTATTTGTTTATTTGTTTTGTACCTACAAAAATCATGTCCAATTACTTGCTTTGTACAAAATCTCTACCTATTACTATGTGCATTATAATAAATTTCCTTCTTCTAACTACTTTGGTATTATCCTGCACTCATAAATTCATATTTTTATCTCTGCTAATGCTACGTTCTCCTGACATGTTGCGTTACCCTGTTTTTACAAGTAACTGACTGAATTTCAGTTGACTATAACTTACCACTACATGTTACAGTGAAATTACCATGAGCCATTTCACGTACATGTTCATAAACTGAGAAACAATTTTGTATGCTTTAACTACTTTCAGTGATAAACTTCGTTTCTCGCCACATGCCGAAAACCATATGCCATTATGTGAAGCAAGGGAGTGAATGTTGACTTATTGGACTATAGGTATGCTCTTCCATGTACTCAATTTGTTTCGCTTTAGTAATGTAAGCAGTAACAAATACTGAATTTTTGATTTAAATATTGTAGATTTACATCGTCCAAAGGCTATTATGTAGATGCATGAAGGAAAGCATGAAGCATCCAAGATTGATATTTTTTTATCCATGCTGTAGAAACAAATTATATACATTGGTTGTTGAATCTAAGGTATAAAATTGCATTAGGCATCTGTTAATAGAAATATACTTTAAATATTTCATGCTAGAAATCCATAGCGGTAATATCGTCTTACTTATATCCAACTAAAAACAAGAGGATATTGGAATTTGTTATGGATAGGAAGAAATTATTACGAATTTGAATAGGTAATAGACAGCCTTATTTAATTTAAACTTTGGGTGTATTTTGCTGGTGAATTATAAACTTAAATCTATACTTAAATCATGTTGAGGCTCCCTATTCAATTGAAGATGATGAAAATTTTGTGATAGAATGGGGTGAACCAGTTGCAACCAAGAAGTTCCAATGGCATGGAACACTGATGTGACTTATTCACTAGGTACTTTGACTAAATCTCTAGATGTTTATGTCAAGGTGTCCATGCATGCTTACTACAGGTAACTGAATACTTATTGTATTGAATCTGATGGTAGGATTGGAAAAATGGCCGGTTTTCTAATTACTATTACCATTAATATTATTATTGTTTAAATGACCACCAGTTATGTTTTATAGAGTTTAAAAATGGTTAGGTGTTCGCCTTGGCAACTTGGTGTGATATACAATCAGGACTCAGTTACTAAAAACAATGTCACAAAAAATTAAAAAAATGTAGGTAGATGTTTTATGTTCAACATCCATGCTTATGAGCCAGTAATATATATCTTCCACCTAGTTATTGTAATGCTAATACTTTAAGTCAATATATTTTACTTCATATTTGTCATGACAACAAGTTTATTACTATTGAATTTATTTGCATGATGCAACTGAACATTGGAAACTAATACTTCACGTTGATCAACAATGCAGAAGAAGAATTATACTACTTCCTCATGCTACGTTTACTCCTTTGCACTGCACTAGGATTGGTAGTTTGATATTAATTTCCACACTTCACTATCATATTAATGGAAGTTTTATAACACATTGATGTTTTAACATGATCACACAGATTATTAACATAATATAAATAAAAGCCAAGATAGATGGCGAAATTACAAAAATTTGATGGCACTAGGTGGGATACAAGACCAGGATGTTGACATAGTCTGGATAAGGCAGACAGTAACACCGATTAACATTATATGACAACTACACTAGGTCATTAAAGTAGCAAAAAGCACCAGGTTTGGGATTTATGCATATCAACTCACTACCTCCATTTTTGATACAAATTTACGGAAAAGACACCACATTTTATACTCCGTTTGGATCGACTTATATAAGCTACTATTTAGCTTTTAAAAAATAAAAACCTATTCATCTTGAATTTCAAAAAGCTAAAAGTAGCTTATATAAGTCGATCCAATCATGGTAGTCGTAATAAGCTAACTATAAAGTTGTGTTACATAAACATGGACAGTGGCCTACTTGCAACAAAATACATGACTACTAAATGTAAATGCTATTGGAATTACATGAATTGATTCTCTATTTGAAAAATTGGCATGTTGCCTGTCTGCATATTGCCAGGTAGTATAGTCTCTTATTTTGTATGAATGCTCACATGTCACCTACTATTTTTAATCTTTTACAAATGCTAATGTACTCTTCCATGTATTTATGGTTTGACAAATTACTCTTCTCTAATTTCTTTTGTCAATGTTTGAACCGAGTTATGCATAGTGATATTTTCAACATCAGACTCGGTCACAAAACCATTGATAGATAACAATATGTACATCAACCTTAATAAAGAATATAAGTCCACTACATTTAATCATGTAATTTATTATTTTCTTATGGGAATATGTTGTTAGCGCTACGATCAACAAATTAAGAACCTCTTCCTCTTGATTTTACATGTCATGTATAATGTGAAAAGGATTTGTACTGCTTGAAGGAACACGATATGTTTGCTCCAGATGACACCGATTGGTCAAGGAATCTCTAAATAGGTAGATATCTTCCTTAGGTATCGATTGAACATCGATGTTGTTGATAGTACTATCTCAGCAACTGTGATCGCTTCTGGCAAAGAGGCAGAGAAACTTATTGGTGTCAACATGGATAAAATGTTCCAAATCTCAAAGATGGTTATACATATTTGACATATAACTATCATCATGATTACATCATTTTCAGCATATTTCTCATTCCCATACGGTCTAAATACTAATAGTTTCTGGTGTATGCTTAAAGAAAACGTAGATAGCAAGGTGTAAAACATTTTCCAATAACCGACTGGAGTTGAGGCTGTTTTTGAATTCAGTCCAAACAACTACAAAAATGAGTAACACGCATACATTCCTCATGCCTCAAAAAATAATAAAGATGACCGTGTCCTTTTAATTATCTTCTTCAGCATCGCATGTAAACTTTTATGCATCTATATATACAATAATATGTGATGACAATTATAATATTACAACACCTACCCTCTTTTTCCTTTTCTCTTTTACGAATTATATAACATGTTTTAGACCAGGACCGTGACTGGACAAAGTACACACGTTGATAATGGTGCAACCCAACCAAGCGATACCACTTCGACTAAGTCTGACTACAAAGGAAAAAAACTGGTATTAAGACATATTGTTATTCTAATTATGTGGTAAAATTTATGTACTTACATTGCATACATTCAATATTTTTTTCCCATGCAAATAGGCTGTTGATGGTGTTAGCAATTATAGTACTAACTGCAATCTTCCTTCTGCATCTACAAAATAAGGGAGAAAGAAGAAGGATTTACATAGTTGTATGTATGCTTTACTGTTATCTGTTTAATTTCTTACTATACAACTCCATATTAACTTTTCTTACCGTGTTACATAACTGATTTGATCTTTACTTTCCCCTAATTAAAACTAATCATACCTTACTCTACAATGAACTAAAATAATGGTACTTTTTAAAAGGATAAAGAGGATGTTGGCAATCGTGTGGATTGTGCCCGTACTCAAGTAGGGGACAAGGGCAAGAAGAAATAAATATGATTATACTACCATAGCATAGACTTGCTACGCTTCTTCCTTTAATTTACATTTTGTTTTTCATTTCACTTCTCTGTTACTTTGTGCTTTGGTTTTCTCTTTTAACAACATTCATGTACCTATTGCTACTTACTATGGAATTTGATAATTTTGTTCTGCTTATTTGTGCAATTTTCATTCACTTGTAATGACTACTTTTCCTACCTGTTAATCAACTTCCCCAGTTGCTCTGACGTATTCATATATGCTCTTTTTTGGTTTAGATACAATTCACACTTTTATTTATTACTACTTTTTATTCCTGTTACTACTAGGTTTACCCTAGTCTTTTGTAGTCTTTTTTTTCCACTGTCGTGCACCCTTTCATCTTTACAAATTAATGATAGTCCACATGCACATCTACCATCAAGCTAATTCTCCTGTTTATTAATTCTTCTACACCTTCGCGATCTTATATACACGGCTAGAATCATTATGGCTATCACATGTACATTCATACTATTTGTTAGCCATTCTTTGTGTAGTGATTGGTATTATAGGATACAACTACTTCTCCGTTTGCCAGCTGATGTACATAAAAGTACACTGATCATACTTCTGCTCTTTGCAACTTTATTATAACCAATTTTATGGTGGTGACATCTAACCAGTTCATTCCACATAGTGAAAAACAGATGTTATTGTAACCAATTTCCTGATGTTGGAATCATACACCTAAAACTAATTTTTTTACTTATATATGTCAATTTTGTACGGAAGTTGTTCCATTTCATAGGTTTCTACGCACAGTACACAACTTCAATCATCCATAAATACAAAAATGGACCTCCTGTCAGTATTTTGGTTTTCAATGCGCCCGTGTTTTGTATGACTACATAGTGGAATAATTGCTACATGTGATGCCCTACCTCTATACCCACTCTAGCCAAGGACACTACGGTGTAATGCCGTCAACTAGCGCGGAGAATAAGGCTGTTGAGGAGCGACCATCCTGTAATTGCTTTGTGCGAGCAACGATATGTCAGATAGTACAACATGCATTTGGTTTCAGGAGGAAATCCGACATACCGATACAAACTCAAAGCTACTACACAATGGCTATATATAATCTTCGGAAATAATATAGAAATAAACATAACACAAATCAGTCAAAGACATCCATATCACAAAGGCAGAAATAGATATGAATATAACACTTAAAAGTGTGTATCAGAGTAGTGGTCAAACAAGATCCACAATAATACAAAAGAATAGCTACAATTGCTAGACAAAAGAATATGGATGCATCAATGAGTCTATATCTCAGATGTATACAACAAAAACTACTAATCTAAGTAGTTAGCCAAAAGTCAGGGTGATAATTCCAGATGTGAAGTCAAGCAGAAGCACCTGTAACATCTCGGTCTGACCCGAGTATTATTTAATAAGAAAATAATAAACGGATCAGTCTAGCTATAAATATCAGATAAAATGATATAGAATAAGAGATGACATAAACATATGATAAACACAAAGCCATACTGTGATATGTATGCAATTGAAAATCAACTAGGGATTAATCAATATCACAAGAATCTTCTCAAAGATCAAAAGAAATGTCATACTCTTTATTTATATTTACCAAACCATAAATATTGACAATAATATCAATGCCAATAACAAAAGTTAATGACACACAAATTCACCAATGTACAAATATTGATAAGACTTTTCAACGTAAATCACGAAAATTGGTGAAACACAAAATTCTAGAAATCATCAATGGAAATCCAGAAATCACAAAAAGGGGGGAGGCCTATCACAGAACGGGAGCATGAAAACTCACCAACATGTGTATCACAAAATGGAACTCTATTCCATGGTTGCTAACCATTAATTTTTGAGCCGAAGCTCCATAAAACGGCCCGAAGACCATGGGTCGCTACCCCACCAAATTGAGCCGAAGCTCCATAGAAACGGGGTTTAGTCTCCCTTGTAGACAAAGAGATATCGCACATTTGCTAGTCTAAATCACAAAAATGATCATCAACGATCATTAAGAAGTGTCAATTATAGTAAGCTAGTAAATATATAAGCTTAGCTTCATGTCCCATAACCACTAGCTTAACTTAAATATTTACGAACAAATTGTAGATATCCACTCGAAAATTGTCACAAGAGATTCAATCGAACAAGTCCAAGAATTAACCGACGAAGTAAATGCAATCGTTTCATACCACTTGTTTTACTAAGCTGTTTAATTAGATTTCTCGTACGAGTGAGATAAAGGTTTGTATATACTAGTAGATTGGAAAACGGTTTAAGAAACGAGCTTTGTAATAAAATTGTGTTGAAATCTTTTTAATGGAAGAGTTTTGATATTTACTACTAGTATAGAAAACCTTTATATTTTTGAAGTGACAAATCAAAAAAATGATTGCAGAAATAATAAGTCACCAAAATTCACATTAGAAGACATGAATCCAAAGAATTCGATTACAAATCCATCAAAGTGGAAATACCCTTGCGACTTAACAGCCACGACTTACGACTTAACAGCCACGACTTACGACTTAACATAAGTCAACACAAGAAATCAGCGGCTCAACGCATGCGACTCCACGGCATACGACCTAAGAGATCAGTGACTTAAGAAATAGAATGCGGCCTAACAGAGCAACTTAACATGGCACGACCTATGGCATGGCGCGACCTATAGCATGGCGCGACCTAAGTTGTTGCGACTTAAATGCAGGTGCGACCCAAGGTATGGCACGACCCATCAGCTGTGCGACTTAACAGGCCGAGCGACCTAAGGTACAGGGGCAAGTCTAGCGAACTAAGTAATGCGACTTAAGTGGTGCGACCAAGCCGAGCGACCTAAATGATGCAGGCCGAGCGACCTAAGTGATGCGACTTAAGGGGTGAGTGTAGGCCGATCGACTTAAGTAATGGAACGATCTAACACATGGCCGAGCGACCTAAGTTAAGGAACGACCTAACGGCTGAGCGACTTAAGTGGTTGCGAGATAAATCATGGCGTGACCTAAGGCGTGAGAGTAGGCTGAGCGACTTAAGTAATGGAACGACCGAACACACGGCCAAGCGACCTATGTTAAGGAACGACCGAACGGCCGAACGACTTAAGTGGTTGCGAGATAAAGCATGGCGCGACCTAAGGCGTGCGACCTAACTGCAGGCCGAGTGACTTAAATGTGCAGTCCGACTCATTAGCAAGGCGAGCGACCTAAGGAACGCGACCTAACATGGGGCGACCTAAGCCATGGCGTGACTTAAGCATGGCGCGACCTAAGCATGGCGCGACCTATATGCAGGCCGAGCGACCTAGGGGATAGAAGTGCAAAACTCCCTCAATTTGCAACCGGTCAAGCAAGGACGCTAGGGGATTATGCCCATCGGCTACCTGGTCCTATTGGCTCCTCGATGCATCACCAAAAACTTATTCAAACATCAAAGTTAGGATTTTTAAAGATTTGAACCCAAAACACTAAAAATTGGGATTTTCACCAATTCAATCCAAACCAAAAGCAAATGCACATGAATAAGTGTTAGGAATTCATACCCAACAATCAAAGATAGTTATAGACAAAGATGTGAGATAAAAATCTCACCTTTACACAAAATCAATGAAGAAGAAGCTTGAAAGCAAAGGAAGAATCAACCATACTTCAATCTCAGCACAAGCTTGAATCAATGGCTTCTCTTTGAATTTGGAGTTAGATATTGGATTTGCAAATGAACTAAGGCTTGGAGTTTTAATTTCCCATTCCTCTCTCCATTTTTGATGAAGCTTGAGTGTTAGGAAATGAAAGTGAAGTAATGAAGAGAAGAGGGGGTTAAGCTAGAGTTAATAGTTTAGGCAAATGGGCTAAACCAAACCCAAAGCCCAAAGTGAAAAAGTGGCAAAATTCCACTAACTCCAAACATATCAAAGTTTATACTAAAAAAGATCGCAAACAGCGTTTTGAAATCAATGGAAGTGGTCCCGAGTCCTAATTCGACTGTATGCAAAAAGTAACTTTTCAGACTAAAATCCGACTAACGATAAAATATTTAAATATTCAATCGTAAAATATGCGGGTTGTCACGGACTCCCCTACTTAAAGAAATTGCGTACACGTAATATTTAAGAAGAAAATATAAGGTAACAACCATGAAAGTATATCAACATAAAAGAAATTTGAAATAAGAAATTCACCTCAAAGAGCACGAGAAAGTAAGTCCTGATGTGTTCGCTCGATGAATTCCCTAGATTCCCAAGAGCAATCCTTAGGATTTGAGGACCATTGAACTTTAACAAGTGGAACATCTTTATTTCGAAGGCGTTTGACCTCCGAAGAAATAACACGAATAGGATGTTGCTCATAAGTTAAATTAGGCAAAACTTCAATTTCTTCCACAACACCGGGCTCAAGAATAGAATCGAAATCTCGAAGGCATTTCCGTAATTGAGAAACGTGAAACACGTCATGAATAGCAGAAAACTGAGCCGGTAATAAAAGGCGATAAGCCACGGAACCAATACTTTCGGTGATGGGAAATGGACCAATATATCGAGGTGCTAACTTTTCCGATCAACTGAAACGTACAACACCCTTCATAGGTGAAACACGAATAAACACAAGATCTCCCATAGAAAATTCTAATTTCCTTCTCCGGTTATCGGCATAGGATTTTTGTCTACTCTGGGCTTCTTTCATCCTATAACGAATAAGGTCAATCTTCTCTGTGGAATCACGAATAAAATCTAGACCTAAAACCAGCTTCTCACCGGCCTCAAGCCAACAGAAGGAGATCGGCATGGTCTTCCATAGAGTGACTCGAAAGGTGCTATACCAATACTAGATTGGAAGCTATTATTATAGGAAAACTCAACAAGAGAAACATGATCTTCCCAACTTCCACCAAAATCAAGAACACATGCATGAAGAAGATCTTCAAGAGTTTGATTCACACGCTCGGTTTGTCCATCGGACTGGGGATGATAAGCGGTGCTAAAATTAAGCTTCGTTCCCAAAGCTTTTTGAAGACTCTTCCAAAATCCACTAGTAAACAATGGATCACGATCACTAACAATAGAAGTAGGAACTCCATGCAATTTAACAATTTCTTTAATAAAGAGTTTGGCCAAGAGAGGAATGGTTCGATTGGACCGAACGGGAATAAAATGGGTGGATTTAGTAAGTCTATCGACTATCACCCATAAGCTATCATGATTTCCGAACGAGAACGGGGAAGGCCGTCTATAAAATCCATGGAAATTTGGTCCCACTTCCAAATTGGAATTTCTAAAGGTTGCAATAACCCATCGGGCCTTTGGTGTTCGGCCTTGCCAAGTTGGCAAGTCATGCAACACTTAACAAAGTTAGCAATATCAGATTTCATTCCCTCCCAATAATAAAGTCGCTTCATGTCCGCGTAGATTTTACTGCTACCGGGATGAATGGTAAATTTAGAATGATGAGAATCTTCTAACATGTCTTTACGAAGTTTACTAATATTTGGCACGATAAGTCTACCAAATTTTTGAATGCCGCCACGAGAATCAATATCAAAGTCTTTCAAACCTTCAATATCAATTTTATCCCTAAAATTTTGGCCAAGAAGAGCCAATTCGGGATCTAGCTTTTGAGCTTCAAGAATGCGGTCTAAAAGAGAAGGATGAGCCTCAAGACTACATAAAACAAGAGATGAACACAAATTGGATACATGATCTTGAATCTCACAAGTGGATAAAATCTCGAGATCGTTCCATTCGGATATCATTATAGAAACAACCGCTTGTTGCTTACGACTAAGTGCGTCCGCAACACGATTTCCCTTTCCGGGAGTATAAAGAATATCAAGATCATAAGCTGCAAGAAATTCGAGCCAACGTTGTTGACGCAAATTAAGTTCCTTTTGAGAAAATAGATACTTCAAAGATTTATGATCAGTGTACATAACAAATTTTTCTCCCAAAAGATAATGACGCCAAATACGAAGGGCGAAAACAATAGCCGCGAGCTCTAAATCATGAGTGGCATATCTAGTCTCGGCAGGCTTTAATTGCCTAGAAGCATAAGCAATAACACGTTCTCTTTGCATAAGAATGGCACCCAAACCAACACGACTAGCATCGGTATAAACAATAAAATCTTGGTTTCCCTCGGGAATCACAAGAATAGGAGCATCAAAAAAGAGTTCTTTTAATTTCTGAAAAGAAGCTTCACATTTATCCAACAAAATGTATTTAACACCTTTCTTTGTTAAGCTAGTAAGAGGCACGACAATTTTTGAAAAGTCTTTTATAAAACAACGGTAATAGCCCGCCAATCCGAAAAAACTACGAATCTTCGTCACACTCTCCGGTCTCTTCCAATTTTGAATCGCTTCAATCTTTGAAGGATCCACGAAAATTCCGGATTCAGAAATAATATGACCGAGAAACTTCACACGAGATTGCCAAAAGTGGCATTTAGAAAATTTCGCTTTCAATTGATTACTCCTAAAAGTTTCCAACACAATCCGAAGATGCTGTTCATGCTCCTCCTCGGTTTTAGAATACACAAGAATATCATCAATGAAGATGAGAACAAACCGATCGAGGAAGTCTTTGAAAACTCTATTCATAAGGTCAACGAAATAAGACGGAGCATTCGTTAAACCAAATGGCATAACAAGTCATTCATAAGATCCATAATGAGTACGGAAAGATGTCAAAGGATTGCTATCCTCTGCAATACGAAGCTGATGAAAACCGGTAGCTAAGTCTAATTATGAAAAGACTCTAGCACCACTAAGTTGATCGAATAGATCATCAATCCGAGGTAAAGGATATTTATTCTTGATAGTAAGATCATTAAGCTTGCGGTAGTCAACGCAAAGCCTAAGTGTACCATCGGATTTCTTCACAAAAATAGCCGAAGCTCCCCAAGGCGAGGAACTAGAGCGAATAAATTGCTTCGTCTCCAATTCGGATAATTGTTTGCGCATCTCCTCATTTTCTTTATTGGATACGATAAGGAGGACGAGTAATAGGTTGAGCTCTAGGGATGAGATTAATTCTGAACTCAATTGCTCGCTTATGTGGTAATCCTAAAACCGGCTCAAATATGTCAGAAAATTCACGAACAACGTGAATAAGAGAAATAATATCTTCCTCATCATCATTATCGTCATCATGAGGATTTAAAGAATACAAATATGCAACCAAGCTGGAATCCGAATCTTTAAGGTCAATAGAAATCTTCTTAACAGATTGAGGACGTCGAAGATGAATAGTCCACTAAGGACATAGGATTTGGGCTTCATAGCGGTTAAGCAAATCCATTCCCAAAATCATTCCAAAGCCTAAGTAGCGCATAACATGCAAATCAGATCGAAAAGAAAAATCACACAAAATAATCTCGACATCTTTACAAAGCAAACTAATTATTGCGGATCCACCAACCGGATTCGCAATTCTTAAAGAAGTCATTAAACACAAAACATCCAAAGAAAAAGTATCAACAGGTTCTTTTGAAATAAAAGAGTGGGACACACCCGTATCAAGAAGAACTCGAATAGGATGACCACGAAATAAAATAATGCTATCAAGGATAGAATGAGAAATACCTTGACCATGAGATGTGTTGCCAGGGGCTTAAGCAACATTAAGCTTTCCCTCCTTCCTATTTTGAAGTTTGGGACACGAAGATATATAACGGTCTGGGCTTTTGCAATAGCGACAAGCACGGGGCTTTGATCACTTATTCGCATAATAGTCCTTAGAACCACAGTTGTAGCATTGCCCACCACTTGAGGTAGAAGTCTTGGTTGCCGGAGAGGCTTGCTTCCCTTTCTTATTGTTGGGATAAGGACCCTTAAACTTATTAGGCCTTTTCTTGTTGGTGAAGTTCGGTTTAGCACTCCTAACCTCAACATCACTTACTCTATCAGCCTCTTCAAGTCGAAGAGCGATATCAATGAGCTGATCAAAAGAAACTTTTAATTTTAGAAGTAATGGCTTCTTGAGATTTTTATTCAAGCCATAGACAAATCTTTGGTTCTTCTTCAATGGGGTGTTTATGTACTCGACCCCGTATTTAGAAAGTGACTCGAATGATGCGACATAGTCTGCCACAAAGGATCCACCTTGAACAAGGTCAATGAAACGGCGAGCCAAAGTCACCTTCTCAGCTTCTGGCATAAATTTTAACTCGAAGCGTTTCCAGAATTTCTTCCAAGTAAGATCGGCTTCATTTATTTCAGAAATCAAAAGCTCGTACCAATCTAATGCTCTTTCTTGGAGCATACTAGAGGCCACCTGAACACGATAAAGATCAATAAGATTCATGCGAGAAAAGATTCGATCGCACGTTCTCAGCCAAGCCTGGACTTCAATAATAGTTTCAGAACCTTTGAATGGCTCCCCACCCAAATTGGTATGATCGTTGCACAAACGTGCAAATCTAGACTTAGGGTGAGTAGACTCCGAATTAGATCCGGCTGCTTGAGCATTCCTTACCAGATCAAGGAGTTGTTGGGCAGACATAAATACTCCATCTAGGGGAGTAGCCACTAGATTGACCAGCGCTGGGACGGCCAGGTCTGACCATTTCTCTTCCTTTTGAAAGAAAGAAAGAAGAAGGATAAGGTTATTCACCAAATGAATATCAAACAATCTTGATAGATAAACAAGGAATCATAAAGAAAATAGGATGAATCGGTACGAAGACTCGAATTAAATCCTAAAGCACGACTCCTAAGATGGACTTAGGACGATGATCCTTGCTAGATTATTCTACATTGTTCCGAAGTTTGGCTCTAATGCCAAGCTGTGACGCCCCACCTCTATACCCACTCTAGCAAAAGACACTACGGTGTAATGCCGTCAACTAGCACGGAGAATAAGGCTATTGAGGAGCGACCATCCGTGTAATTGCTTTATGCGATCAACGATATGTCAGATAGTACAACATGCATTTGATTTCAGGAGGAAATCCGACATACCGATACAAACTCAAAGTTACTACACAGTGGCTATATATATTCTTCGGAAACAAATATAGAAATAAACATAATACAAATCAGTCACAGACATCCATATCACAAAAGCGTAAATAGATATGAATATAATACTTAAAAGTGTGTATCAGAGTAGTGGTCAAACATGATCCACAATATCACAAAAGAATAGCTACAAGTTCTAGACAAAAGAATATGGATGCATCAATGAGTCTATTGTTATCCTGCCTTTTGGCAAGGCTGAGATATCAAAAGAATTGGTTACATGCATGAGATTGATCTTCCTAGATACTGAGCGTGCACAAGTTCGCTGAGGATATCGATGGATTTTGCCCGAGTCCGGATCAAGCTACAACTGACAAGGCATGAGAAGCAAAGCCAAGAGAACCAACCTTCCAAGTTTCAGATCAATCCGAGTTCGTATGCTCAAGTTATGATTGATTCAAAGAGAAGAAAGGAACTTTGGTTTCATATCCATCCCCCAAGCTCCAGTTCGAATCGATAGTTTTCGTATCGATCAGAAGACCAGCTGCTTTGTGTTCACCAAGGAAAGACAGTTCGTATCGATCGGGTTCGAATCCATCAGGGTACCTCGGTTCGACTCGATCGTATTCGAATCCATTGACATCTCCCTACTTCGTATCCATCAGGTCAGAGCACTTCGTATCCATCAGGCTGCCCTGCTTCGTATCCATCAAAGGGCTCCAGTTCACATGGATTGACTTTGTGTCCATCGGGAAGCTATGTGTTTCGACTCCATCGAATAAAGGCCTGTTCGTATCCACCAACCTTTATTAAATTCGTATCCATCGATGTGGTAGTTGTTCGAATCCATGAATAACGATCACTTCAAATCCACCAAGTCAACAATCTTAGATGACGTGTCGATCCTCGATGCAAATTAGGCGAGATCTAAGGAATGGATGCATTCAACTCAAAGAAAAGAC
Source organism: Allium cepa (assembly GCA_030765085.1). NCBI lineage: Eukaryota > Viridiplantae > Streptophyta > Magnoliopsida > Asparagales > Amaryllidaceae > Allium > Allium cepa. Next base: position 277,218,376 of record CM060928.1, read on the forward strand.
CGGTTCGATTCGGAGGACGCGCGCCACCTCACCATAGAGCCACGTGAGATGATGGAGTCGAAACCATCGATTCGAAGCCATCGATTCGAACTAGGCAGGAACCGGAAAATCCTATTTCGTATCGACCATATCTCTCGATCCACTGATTCAAATGCTATGAAATTTTCAGAGGAGACTACGCACAAGCTAAGGAAGCTTCCCACCAAATTTCAGATCGATTGGACGTCATTTCGATGGATACGAAATGGTTTTGTATCGATGTTAGATCGGACTGAAACTTTCAGGAAACGGTCGTGTGGGCCCCCTCACGTGCCAGACCAAGTCTCGTGAAGTTTAGGTGGAATCTCAGCTTCCTACGCCTATAAATAGAGCCCTACCGCCTACAGAAAAGGGATCTTTTGGATTCTCAAGCACCCAGACTCTGCCGGATCGAGATCTCCATCATCCTACATCATATTCTTGCTGTTGATTTCGAATTTCCAGTTGTAACTTGCTGTTGCTTGCTGTAATCACTTGTAAACGTTGAAAGAGAATCAATAAAATTGCAAAAACTTCGTAGTGGACGTAAGCAACGCGCCGAACCACTATAAATCGCTTGTCTTTGCCTTTACTTTACTGTTATTTACTGTTATTTGGAGTTTTTGTTAGATAATCCTCATTTTAAATTTACATTCTTCATTTATTATCTCTTCAAAAACTTCCGAAGAGTGTTGTGCCCAATTTTGGTACAAACACTTTGGTTCTTTCACTGAGAAAACCCAGTTTTTTTTCCTGCTTCTTGGATCTGTCGCCGATACCGGATTACGTAAACCTAAGGGAGAAATACAGATTTCAATTTTAGATTCCTTTTGTTCTATTCAGATTTGCCAAAGTCTAGGAAAGGAGTTCATTATTCAAGATGGTCAGCACAAGAACCGCTTCTACCGCTGGTCAAGAAGGCCGGGATAAACATAATCCCGCGGAACTACCTCCACCTAACCAAGATGATACCAGGCATTCCGACCCATCAGGTCCGGTTACCAAACAAGAGTTCCAGACATTGCTACAGGAACTAACTCAAAGTCGGCAACAACTAGCTGAGCAGTTGCGCGTTAACACTGAATTAGCCAATCAAATAGACCGCCAAGGGCGTAAAAGATCCAGAAGGGATCATGCGTCTCGCTCCTCCACTGAAAGTTCTGCTTCATCCGACTACAATCACAGATCCACCCGTCCCAGGCTAGAGGGAAATTATGCACAGGCCATTGACCACTAGCCAGCGTTGACCGTTGGACAGTTAAGGGTTGGCCCATCTGCTAGTTTTCATACAGGACCCTCCTCCCGAGGAGGCACTGTTCCACAACATACCATGGACAACCATGCCACCGCCACTGCAGTTGACATAGGAGTTGATACCTGAAATCACTCCTATCAGAATTACCACCAGCAGGAACGTGCTCAAGAACCATATGTCCCAGAAGACATCGAGCCAAGGAGGCGAGATACAGATCGTCGACAGCTCCCGATCCCACCTCGCACTGTGGAATCCAACCACACTTTGGTTCACCGCCCTCAGAATATTGCAACACCAGACCTCTCATCCATGGTACGCCAAATGATTTGCGAGAGTCAGGGCTTAACAAATGACGATTGGGGAATCTCCCGAAGTCATACTCCATTCACTGATGACATATTATATGCTGAACCTCCTTGGCGATTCAGGATGCCGGCGCTGCCTATGTATGAAGGAAGTTCCGACCCTAACCAGCATATTCTAAAATACGAATGGTCGATGACTGCTGCAAGAGCTGATGATGCAGTAAAGTGCCTAGTTCTTCCATTTCTTTAGGGGGAATCGCGACGATGTGGTTTACACGATTACCCCCATGATCTATCTCTTCATTTGTTCAGTTGGCTACTAAATTTGTTGAACAGTTTCGTATGCACATGCCAGGCCTAAAGACGTCAATACTTTATCTAGTGTCACTCAAGCTCCTGGGGAGACACTCAAGCGATATTTGGAAAGGTTCAATGCCGCTTGCGCGGAGATCACTAACCCCAATGATAATTCAATCTTGATGGCCTTGACTAAGGGGATTGACCCCGATTCTGAGTTTGGAAATTGGCTAGCTGGGAAGCCTCCCGCGTCGTTGGATCATTTCTATTCCAAAGCCGCTCAATTCTTAAGGCGTGAGGATGCGAAACAATCCAGGAAACACGACGATGCGAGACCCAGCAATGAAGGGATTCAGAGTAATGTTGCAGTTAAACAATCTGGTGAAAGTTCAGGAAAAGTCCAGTTAAACATTCAGAATAAACAAGTTCAACAGCCGAGAAACGGTGATAGTCAGAGCAGAAAACGAGATCAGAACCGTGGCCCATGACGTAGGGCTCCGATGTTTAATACTTATACACCGCTGAACATGTCATTGGAGAACGTGTATCTACAGACTTGGGATGCTATGCAGTATAAGAAGCCTGCTCCAAAGCCATCGTCGGAGAGGCAGATCCAAATAGGAAAATTCTGTAGATTCCATGAATGTTATGGACATAACACCAATGAGTATAGACATTTGCAGGACCTCATCGAGAAGTTGATTAGAGAGAGGAAGCTGGATCAGTTCGTTCGGGCACCGCAGTCTGCTGATGCAGGCCCATCCAATCAAAATCGTGTGCAAACTCAAGAGAGACGAGAGGAACCTGCCCATACAGGCGGGAGGTTAGTTATTAATACCGTCAGTGGTGGTCCCCACCCGGCAGACCGAAGCTGGAAGGAGATGGAGTCATATGCCAATTCGATCAGGCATGTTGATTTTGAATGTTGTAGTAGTTTTGATGAAGGGGCTCCGACCAAACTGCAGAGAACGATGGCAGACGACATCGTATTTAGAAACCGAGATGCTGATAAGGTCGAAGCCCCAACTATTGATCCACTTGTTATATCGGCCCAGGTTGGTCCTGCTTGGATGAAGAGGATCCTGGTGGACAGTGGGAGTTTGGTAAACATTTTGTTTAAAAGAGCATACGATCAAATGAAGATGGAAGCCAAAGATTTAAAACGTTGTCAATCTAGAATCCATGGCTTCGATGGAAGTGCTAATATACCCACTGGAGTGGCGGAGTTGCCAACGGAGTTAGGAGTTGGAGAACGCCGAAGGGTTCGAATGTTACAGTTTGTTGTTTTAGATATTCACTCTCCGTATAATGCCTTTTTGGGTCGACCAGCCCTTGCTGAATTCAGGGCAGCGATTGCCCCGTGGTGTTTAACATTGAAATTCCCCACTTATCGTGGGATTGGAGTCATTCAAGGAGATCAGGCTGCTGGAAGAGCCTGTTATGTTGCGGAGCTGTGCGAGGCGCAACGAAAAGAGAAAGGAAAGGGCGTAGAGGAATCTCTCTGCATCCGTCTTGCGGACAATTGACAATTGGTGCCTGGGCCTCGGCCTGGGCACCACAGCCAATTCCAAAAGGATCTTGACCTGAGAGACAATGATAACAAAGAGGAATCCACGGAGAGTCAAGCTTCTCCAGTTGAGTTAATGATTGATGTTCCAATCGACAGTGATGATGATGTTTCAAGAATGTTGAAGGTTGGGTCTCAGTTAAGCCAAGAGACGCAACAAGAATTGGTTGATTTTCTCCCGGCGAATCTCGACGTATTCGCCTGGACGCACTCTGATATGTGTGGAATCTCGCCAGACATCGCGAGCCACACCCAGAATATTGACCCGCGGTATATCTCGGTCAAACAAAAAAGGCGCGGTATGGATCCAGAGAGATCTGCCGCCCTTAAAGAAGAAGTTGATAAGCTGAAGGCGAATGGGTTTATCCAGGATGCTCTATACTCGGAGTGGGTATCCAACCCTGTACTTGTCCGAAAACCGAATGGGAAATGGAGAACGTGCATTGATTGTTCTGACTTAAATAAAGCTTGTCCGAAAGACAGCTTTCCACTTCCCCGAATTGATCAACTTGTGGATTCAACAGCGGACACGAATTACTATCTTTCATGGATGCTTACTCTGGCTACAATCAGATACCCATGCATGTGCCCAACCAAGAGCATATGAGCTTCGTAACCGATCTTGGACTATACTGCTACAAAGTCATGCCCTTCGGATTGAAGAACGCCGGAGCAACTTACCAACGCTTGGTTAACCGGATGTTCGCTAACCAGATCGGAAAAACCATGGAGGTTTATGTGGACGACATGTTGGTGAAATCACGATACTCCACTGATCACATTAAAGACTTGGATTCAATGTTCCATACCCTTCGAAGATACGGGATGAGGCTCAATCTGCTTAAGTGTCATTTTGGAGTCGCATCCGGAAGATTCCTTGGGTTCATCGTCAACGCCAGAGGAATAGAAGCCAACCCCGAATAGATCTGGGCTATCAGAAATTTACAAACTCCAAGAACTATAAAGCAAGTCCAGAGTCTCAACGGAAAGGTAGCAGCGCTGAGAAGGTTCATATCAAAGTCCACCGATAAATGCATCCCATTCTTTGATTTGATCCGAAAAGGGAAGCGGAACTTCGAATGGACTACGGAGTGCAAGGACGCATTCAAATCATTGGTTCAACATCTTTCCACACCGCCGATTCTTTCAAAGCCTATCAACCACGAACAGTTGTATCTTTACCTGGCAGTGTCAGAAAATGCGATCAGCACTGCCCTTGTTCGGGAAGAAGACCGAGTCCAGAAATCGGTCTACTATGTTAGCAAATGACCCACCGGAGCTGAGAGAAACTATCCGAAGCTAGAGAAATTAGCCTACTGCCTAGTCATTGCCTCGAGGAAGCTCCGTCCATATTTTCGGCTCATCACATCACTGTATACACCGATCAGCCGTTATGACAGGTCCTCACGCGGCCTGAGACGTCTGGTAGGTTACTCAAATGGAACATCAAACTGAGTCAATTCGATATTACTTACACCCCAAGGAGAGCTATTCACGGTCAACTCCTAGCAGATTTTATAGCCGAGTTCACTGAGACCAGCAAATCTCCTGAGTACATCTGGAAGTTACACACTGAAGTGCATCTAACGATCGGTGCTTGGGCGCTGGGGTAGTACTTGAAACCCCCGAGGGCCGATCCATATGTTATGCTTCAAAATTCGAGTTCCGTGCAACCAACAATGAAGCCGAATATGAAGCTTTACTTGCTGGGTTGAAGCTGGCCCGCGATCTGAAAATTACCGCGGTGGAAATCTATTGTGACTCCCAATTAGTCGTATGTCAGGTCCGGGGTGAATATCAGGCGAAAGATCAAAGGCTAGCTGCTTATTTAGCCAGAATCCAAAAGGTGCTTGATCAGTTTGATTATTATTCCATTTTATACGTACCCCGAGAGCATAATCAGAAAGCCGATTCGTTGGCGAAGTTAGCGAGTACGGGCGAAGCTCAGCAGTTAGGGCTCGTCCCTGTTGAAACTCTATCCTCTTCAAGCATTGATCAAATGGAGACTGACTTCACCTTTGAGACTACTTTCAGTAAGGAGTCTTGGATGACCCCTTATCGAGATTATATTGAGCATGGGACCTTGTCTGAGCGCAGAAGTGAGAAGAGACAGATTCTTCGAAAAGCCTCGCGTTCATCATTCAAAATGGAGTTATGTATCGAAGAGGATACTCTGTCCCTCTCCTCCGGTGTATCGCTCACGATGAAATCAAACGAGTATTACATGATGTGCACGAAGGAGAATGTGGCGATCACACTGGAGGGCAAGCACTTGCCAAGAAAGTACTCCGATACGGGTATTACTGGCCCACTGTTAACCGTGACGCAGCAGACTACGCCAAAAAATGTGATAAATGCCAAAAACACGCTCGGATCCCTAGAGCACCACCTACTGAGATAACCCAAATGGTCAGTCCTTGGCTATTTGCGGTATGGGGGATGGACATAATTGGTACATTGCCTTTGGCCAAAGGTGGCGCGAAGTATGCCATCATCGCAGTCGATTACTTCACCAAATGGGCGGAAGCCGAACCTCTTGCAACAATCACGACGAAGAAAGTAATCAACTTTGTAGTACGCAACATCATATGTCGGTTCGGTCTCCCACATACTATTATCACCGATAACGGAGCCCAATTCGCAGCGCTGAATTCAAGAACTTCTGTCAACGATTCCATATCCATAAGAAATTCTCCGCAGTTGCACACCCTCAAGCGAATGGCCAAGTCGAAGCTGTTAATAAGGTTATCAAATCTATTTTGAAGAAACGACTGGAAAAAGCCGGGGCAAATGGGTTGATGAACTTCCTATGGCTTTATGGGCTTATCGAACAACCCACAGGACTGCAACCTGACATACTCCATTTCTCTATCTTATGGCTCGGAAGCCGTTATTCCAATTGAGATGGAAGTGTCTTCTCATCGTGTGACGTACTATGATCCTAAAACAAACGCCGTACTACTTGCGGAATCTCTGGACCTACTCGATGAAAAGCGTAAAGAGGCTGATTTGAGGGCAGCCGCATATCGGAGTCGAGTCGCCCGAATGTACAATGCTAAGGTCCGGCCGCGAATCTTTGAACTCGGCGATCTCGTGCTAAAAAGAATCTATCTCGTTCCTTCGCACATGAAACCTAATTGGGAGGGACCATATGTGATTTCACAAAAGCTCGGAGTTGGCACATTCAAGTTATCAACCGTTGACAGTTTTACTCTACCGAGAGCCTGGAATAGCGAGAGTCTTCGTCGCTACTATACATGACAGGCTTTATTTGTTTTAGCCCATTATTTCCTTTGCATTTCATTTTAGCATTTTGAAATTTGAACTTGTAATAAGGCAGCCGACTTTACCATATTTTCTTATTTCAGCAATAAAATGCTATCTCTTCGAGCCAAAGCTGTGATTTATTGAATATGCCATAAAACATTACGATGCATGAAGAGCTAAGTTCTATCATACGGTGGGATTTATTCAAATAGGGAGTGACTGTGATACGACCGGTCACTCACTATGTGAAACCCGAGCTCGGGGGCATGTCACCACACCAATATCTAAAAGGATTGATACACGACAATCCTCCCACTAACTCCGGATTCCCAGAGTGCGAACTGGAGTATAAACATTGAAATAACTCTAAGTCCCCGCAGCGCGGACTGGAGTATAAACACTAAATCCAGATTCCCAGAGTGTGAACTGGAGTATAAACATTGAAATAACTCTAAGTCTCCGGAGCGCGGACTGGAGTATAAACACTAAGTCCAGATTCCCAGAGTGCGAACTGGAGTATAAACATTGAAATAACTCTAAGTCCTCGGAGCGCGGACTGGAGTATAAACACTATCTCCAGATTCCCAGAGTGCGAACTGGAGTATAAACATTGAAATAACTCTAAGTCCCCGGAGCGCGGACTGGAGTATAAACACTAACTCCAGATTCCCAGAGTGCGAACTGGAGTAAAAACATTAAAATAACTCTAAGTCCCCAGAGCGCGGACTGGAGTGCAAATCTTAACTCCAAATCCCCGGAGTACAAACTGGAGTATAAACACTAATTCAAAGTTCCCGGAGTGCAAACTGTATCATGAGCACCGGTAATCATCGGGCTCTCGGAGCATGAACCAAATAATGGCTCGCGATTTATTCTAAGTCCCCAGAGCGTGGATGTGCGCTCAATATTTGCAAAAAAAAGTACGGTCGTAAACCAATCATTGCAACACTTAAGCAAGAAAAACAGTTGGAATGAGAAAAGCAGTATTTTATTTCAACTAACTAAAGACAAGGACTAACATGCAAATAAGTTCTTCCAAAAAAGAATTCCTACTAACAGGGGCCGAACCTGCATCTATACATGGCCTACTAGCGGAAAACAAAGACAAGTTCCTATCTATCAAAAGATCTGCTTGAGTGGCCGATTTATTTCTTCTTTTTCGGCCTCCTTATCAGCGGTTCGTCTTCGGACTCGCTAGAAACAGAGATCCTTCGTTTGGAGTGCTTCCTCTTCGGTGGCTGCTCTTCGGCTGAGGGCATAATGTCAATGTCCTCCTCAGAGCTTGAGTTTACATGAAGGCTTCCCACCGGAGGAGTTGGAGGGACTGGATCTGCGACAGAAGGCGGGGCGGACACCCGAGTATCGACCATAGTGCCACTCCGCAATATTACATTTAGAGGTGCTGGACTATGCACCGTAGTCCTAGTTCCAGCGCTGCCTTCATGTCCCGCAGCCTCTTGTTCGGCGTTAATCTCGGCCAAGATTTCTTCGTCTCGAGCTGATTGGGCCTGGGCTGGGGGCAACCATCGTCTGCGTTATAGAACTAGAAGCCGGCGGAAGCTCACTGATGATAAACGATAGGTCTGTGAAGGGGCCACCATGCTGGCCAAGTAGCTCACTTACCATCTGCTCATCAAGCGATAGGGAGCTCCCCTGCGTCATATCAGTAATCACTGCCGCCGTCACAACGGTCGTTTCGGTGATGACGGCCTTCTGCCCCTGAGTAGACTCCTGAGCCGCGGATGCCGGCGTAATTCCAGTCACTGAACAAAGAAGGGAAGGAGTTATTAGCAATCATTTCAAAACAAACCCTCTATTTGAAACAACTTGAGATATGCTCAGAGTACCTTCCTCAGTTTGGCTTGCTGGCGGCTGAGCGGCCTCGGAAGTATGCTCCTAAATAGGAGATAGCCGCGGCTGTTCTGGGTCATAAGTTGGAACGGATTGTGAATTAACCACAGATACAGGCTCTAATGAAGGTGAAGCAGTAATTTCAAGAATAGTAGCGTGATGCTCAACACCCGATCCTTCCCCAATCTCCCGGTGCTGGCCACCAATCATCTCCTTCTCATGAGAAATTATGGCATCATGAAGGATCTTCTTTTCATCTTCGGTCAGCAACCGGTTCTCAAGCTCGAACTGGTCGATTGATGCATCCGGGTGCGCTTCTCCTTCTTCCTCAACCAATCAGACCCAAGCGTTACGAAGATGTACCGGATAATCCTGATGCCAGGCCAAATTTCTATGCCTCGGCACATTGGCATTGTAAGTAACAAGGAGATCTTCGATGTCGGCCTCCAGCCTGGCCTCTGCCCTTTGAACCTTCTCCTCAACCTCAGCCTCAGCTGCCTGAACTTTGGCCACTGCCGCATCTCTTTCAGTCCGAAGCACTACGGCTTGTTCGCATGCTTCTTGGGCTGCGTTATGCGCGTCAGCTCTGTCTTTAGTGATTTCAGCAAATTTTCCTTTGAGTGCAATAAGTTCCTTCAAGGCCGCATCCCGCTCGACAGTCATGATGGTGTTTCGGTGGCCATGTCCTCCACCGTAGCATAATGCTCACGCTTCATCCTGTCCATCGCCGCCTGGGCCTCGCCCGCTTTCTTCGTAGCATCCGTCTCCGACTTCTGAGATGACTTAGCTTCATCGGTTAGCACTTGTATGATACGAACCCGGTGAGCTAGATCAGTTTGGAGTTTCTCGATGATGGCCGCTCGCTCAAAGGCCAACGCCGATGCTTTATCAGCCACTTTCGCCCACGCTTTGTACTGGGCATAAAAATCATGCACGTAGTCATGTACTAACTGCTCGGCTTCCTCTAGGATCCTTTTTAAATGAGGAGGAAAGATATAGTTATCAAAGCAGATGTTCGGAAAATCTTTCTTTAGCTGAGCGAGCTTGATTGCTCCTTCCCCTGAAATTTCCACAGGGGGTTGTTCTGTAACAGCGGCAGTTATTGTTTCTCTTCTGGGGTGGCGGGATTCATGCCTAGAAGATTGAGAAGCCGACTTGTAGCGTGAAGATTCAGAGGGACGAGAGACATAAGCAAGAGGTTGTATGGGATCTCTAGGAGGAGGAGGAGTACGCGATCGAGATCGACGCTTATAGCCTCTATCTTTATCATATCTTTCTTTGCTAGAATACCCAGAGTGTCCTTGGTCATAATCTCTGTCCCCTTCTCATCTGCGCGGCTCATGGTATGAAGACTTGCGAGCATGTCGGAGACTCCCTAACATTGAACCTCGCCCAGACATAGTATTTGTAGAGCGAAATAAAGTATAATTAATCACCTTTCGAAACAGATAGTTTACAGTCAAAGGTTATGCAGTGTTGTGAAATATGTATGAATGTGTGACCCCCCGACCAACCGGATGTGTCTGCCACACCAGTGGGAAAAGACTCGCTTAAAACTAAGGCTTGTGAGGTTTCGTCCAATCCGAAGTCCTGCCGCAAGGACATATCGTCCGGAATTGGAAGATCGGCAAGTCCTTTATGAAGATTCTCCGTTCTAGAGGGAGACATTTTCGAAATTCTAATTCTAGAGGCGGGCCAAGACGTAACCACAGACTTCCATCTCCCTTTTTTAGATGGTTTAGAGACGATAGCCTTGCCTTTTCTCCGCTCATCAACATCCTGGTCTATATCTGCGGGTTCGCCCAAAGGTTCTTCATCAGTATGAGTCCTCTCGGAGTCAGCTTCTTCAATCACAACAACTTTGCGCTTTTTCCGCATGACTCGTTCTTTCGAGGCGGTCTTTAATGCACCATCGAGCAGTATGCTTTGTCTCCGCTCGATCAACCCAAGGATTCGAAGATTCCTGTCAGTCAAGAGCAGTTCAATGTCCCTATCTTCACTCGGGACTCCTTGAAGCACCCGAACTATCTCCTCAAAATGTCTACCCTCTGGTCGTTGAATTACGGCTGTAAAAGGGAAAAAGATATGAATTTTACTTCAACTGCAAACGCCTTAGTAAATATTTGAAAGCTCAGCTTTACTCACGTCTGAATAACCATCGCCGGGCGAACCCTGGAGGACATCGGACATAAAACCATTCTGTCCTATAGTAGCTTAGCCTAGTTTACGACCCGGTGACCACCTGACAACTCCTAACCGCTTCCAAAAATGTAAAAGATGGATTATCGTTTCGGCTTTTGAAGTTGAACAGATATCTTATCTCAGTCGGGATTGGTGGCCGATGAAGATATTGCATGAAGACGATAAACAGGCTATTAAGCGAAGCATACCCATTCGGGTGTAGTTGAGATGGAGCAATTCCCAAGAATGACAACGCTTCTCTTATGTAATCGTTAAATGGAGGAAGCGTTCCAACAGCACACGCATGAAAGTTGAATGCAGTGTATCCCTCCGGTGGATTGTGTGGCCTGTCATTTGGTCCCGGCAATAACACGTCGTCCATTGACAGACCATGCCTCAAGCATACTCTCCCCAACATATCTTTAGAGATGTGAGACGGGACAGAGTCTCGTGGATTAGGAATGAAAGATGCATTGGGAAATTCGTCCGGGGCTGGACCGATGATCTCAGGTTCAATATCCGGACCTCTAGTCTCGAAGTAACTGTACTTTGGATTTCTTGCAGGTTTTCTTGCGGCTGCGAACTTGATGGTTCCATAACTGGCTAACTTATGAGAAATTATCATTAGACGACAAAGGGCCCGTGCATTCCCCAGTGTAAAGTGTACGAGTGTGTGTTGTGCAGTGCAATGCATTACTTGAATAAATTTATGCGAAGTCAAAAAAGATGTGCAAGCAGTTAAGGTTGTTATAGTTCCATCGACGAGCTTCAAGATATGGTCAAGTGTGCAGTTTAATCAAGTCCAAACATGCAAGAATGCAGCTCATCGGAATTATGTTAAATGAATTTCAAACTTTTTGTATTCATCATAGAAGATTTCGAATCGACGACAGGGATCTCGTTCGAATCCATCTAGGTGCAACTTCGAATCGATACCGGGGGCACATCGAATCGATGGTCAAGGGACGAGTTCGTATCGATCAGAATGAGTTGGTTTCGAGTCGATCCTTAGCTACTTGGTTCGTACCGATCAGGAAGCTCTCAGCTTAATGCCGATCACGGTCGAGTCGATACTATTCGTATCGATCATAAAGATATAGTTCGTATCGATTTAAAGCCGAGATCTTCGAATCGATCGGTAACCTATGTTTCGTATCGATCATTTCATATCGATACGATCCATCCCCATAGCCATTGACACGAACCGCATCACTGCCGTTGGAGTATCCCAGGGATCGATGCGATATCTAGAGGAAAACATCGTTGCCTTCATCGATTCGAATGCAAGCCCACCAGATCGATTTACTTATGCCTTCTCCACTCTTTCTTCCCTAATCTCCAGAAACATTGCTATGGCCATTGAACTTTAGGCCAAATTTGGCTTTACCAACCACTAGAGTGGATAATCGATGAAGAAAAAGTGGATTTGGTATTGCTTGATCGCTTTTATTTCATAGTCGGTTACCTAATTTAAGATCGGGATTCGAAGAATTAAAGGTTTGTATTTGATTCGAATCGAAGTCACTGGCACTGTTGTTCTCTCTCTCGAGTCTCTGGAACGATGCAAGGGCTGGAGGCGGCAGTGAAAAGTAAAAAGTGAAAAATGGCAAAGTCTCAGCTATTTATATGAAACCTAGAAGATGACCGAGCCGTTTCGCATCCCAGTCAACTCGACCGATCAAAACCGGTCAATCCACAGATCGGTTCGAAAGCTCCCTTCGAATCCATGTACTTGAGGCTTCATTGATACGAAGCACACAACTAAGGCCATGCTGAAAACATCAGGTCACATCGATGCGAAACGAACAGTGAGTGCATCGACTCGAAGCTCCTGTCCACATTAACAAGTTCTCAGTTCCATCCAACTGCGTATCGCTACGAACGACAATTTTGTGCCCATTATGGCTTATACAGTAGGAACGATGCAACAAAAATTCATCGATACGAAAGGGAGTTCACCGAAGTTTGAGATTATCGATACGAACAGTTGTTTCGAATCCACCACAACTGAAGCATCAGCATCGATACGAACAAACATTTTGCCTCCGACGAATTTTCGATTTATCAATGCGGAGTCAATTGTTGCAACCTTCTATATCGATTCAGGAGAGGATCGATGCGAAGGGACTCCATAAAACAACTATCAAACGTTGTTGCAACTCAAATTTCACGTCGATTCAGGAGAGGATCGACACGAAATTCGTATATGACAAACAGATAATCTCCGTCAGATAGTGATCAGTTACAACAGCATGGAATACAACTTTCAGCGGAAAACACAACCTTTGGCAAAAGAGCAACGATTGTTCATAATAAAGACCGCGGCTTTTCAAAGCACATCATGTTCCCACAAGACGTACTTTGGGGGGCAAATGTTATCCCGCATTTTGGCAAGGCCGAGATATCAAAAGAATTGGTTACAGGCATGAGATTGATCTTCCTGGATACCGAGCGTGCACAGGTTCACCGAGGATATCGATGGATTTTGCCCGATTCCGGATCGAGCTACAACTGACAAGGCATGACAAGCAAAGCCAAGAGAACCAACGTTCCAAGTTTCAGATCAATCTGAGTTCGTATGCTCAAGTTATGATCGATTCAAAGAGAAGAAAGGAGCTTCGGTTTCGTATCCATCCCCCAAGCTCTAGTTCGAATCGATAGTTTTCGTATCGATCAGAAGACCAGCTGCTTCGTGTCCATCAAGGAAAGATAGTTCGTATCGATCGAGTTTGAATCCATTAGGGTACCTCGGTTTGACTAGATCGTATTCGAATCCATTGACATCTCCCTGCTTCGTATCCATCAGGTCAGAGCACTTCATACCCATCAGGCTGCCCTTCTTCGTATCCATCAAAGGGCTCCGGTTCACATGGATTGACTTTGTGTCCATCGGGAAGCTATGTGTTTCGACTCCATCGAATAAAGGCCTGTTCGTATCCACCAACCTTTATTAAATTCGTATACATCGATGTGGTAGTTGTTCGAATCCATGAATAACGATCACTTCGAATCCACCAAGTCAACAATCTTAGAGTACGTGTCGATCCTCGATGCAAATTAGGCGAGATCTAAGGAATGGATGCGTTCAACTTGGAGAAAAGACCGGTTCGATTCGGAGGACGTGCGCCACCTCACCATAGAGCCACGTGAGCTGATGGAGTCGAAGGCATCGATTCGAAGCCATCGATTAGAACCAGGCAGGAACCAAAAAATCCTATTTCGTATCGACCATATCTCTTGATCCACTGATCCAAATGCTATGAAATTTTCAGAGGAGACAACGCACAAGCTAAGGAAGCTTCCCACCAAATTTCAGATCGATTGGACGTCATCTCGATCGATATGAAATAGTTTCGTATCGATGTCAGATCGGACTAAAACTTTCAGGAAACGGTCGCGTGGGCCCCCTCACGTGCCAGACCAAGTCTCGCGAAGTTTGGGTGGAATCTCAGCTTCCTACGCCCATAAATAGAGCCCTACCGCCTACAGAAAAGGGATCTTTTGGATTCTCAAGCGCCCAGACTCTGCCGGATCGAGATCTCCATCATCCTACATCATATTCTTGCTGTTGATTTCGAATTTCCAGTTGTAACTTGCTGTTGCTTGCTGTAATCACTTGTAAACGTTGAAAGAGAATCAATAAAATTGCAAAAACTTCACAGTGGACGTAGGCAACGCGCCGAACCACTATAAATCGCTTGTCTTTGCCTTTACTTTACTGTTATTTACCGTTATTTGGAGTTTTTGTTAGATAATCCTCATTTTCAATTTACATTCTTCATTTATTATCTCTTCAAAAACTTTCGAAGTGTGTTGTGCCCAATTTTGGTACAAACATCTATATCTCAAATGTATACAACAAAAACTACTAATCTAAGTAGTTAGCCAAAAGTCAGGGTGATAATCCCAGATGTGAAGTCAAGCAGAAGCACCTGTAACATCTCGATCTTACCCGAGTATTATTTAATAAGAAAATAATAAATGGATCAGTCTAGCTATAAATATCAGATAAAATGATATAGAATAAGAGATATGACATAAACATATGATAACCATAAAGCCATACTGTGGTAAGTATGCAATTGAAAATCAACAAGGGATTAATCAATTTCACAAGAATCTTCTCAAAGATCAAAAGGAATATCATACTCTTTATTTATATTTACCAAACCATAAATATTGACAATAATATCAATGCCAATCACAAAAGTTAATGACACACAAATTCACCAATGCACAAATATTGATAAGACTTATCAATGTAAATCACGAAAATTGGTATAACGACCCTGACTCGACCTTCGAAAATCGGCACCGAATACGACACTCGTATTCAAATGCCGCAGATCCAAACGTCGAACCTGGTTCGCCGGAGCTTATAACACATTAAGTAAATAACACAGCGGAAGAAATGAATAATACATTTGATATATATAACATTTGATACAATAACTGATACAACATGAATGGTACAATGAACATCAATATATATCAGAGATACAAAGAATAGTAGCGGAAATAAAAGATAACACCAGCAGCGGAACAAAATCTCCAAAGCACCAATCCAGAATAGCTCGAACTCCCAAATCAAGATGAAGAGAAGCAACTCGATCCAAATGCGATTGCCAAATCCTAAGGCTGAAGCTATCGAATCTACACCTATTACTGATTATCTGAAAACCCCAACTCTAGACTGCCCGTGTGGGAAATAGTGGGCACCCAGAGTTTAGGAAAGGAACAATAAACTCCAGGTCAGTCGTGGGACTGGTATGAGCAAACAAAAACATTTGGTCTTTAAAACAAACTAAAGAATTTAAATTTGAAACCCGCAATGCTTTTTGGAAAATGAAACTACCATAAGGCCTCCCGGCACACACACAATGCAAACGCACACATGGGGGAGATTTCTCCTTATGATAGTCAAACATGCTTACTACGAGGAAAATTCTTTGATATTATTACTAGTGCATAGTGGAAAATCTTTCGAAAGTATAATATAAATCCTAGCCAGCATAGGTACCATGATGCTATGCCTACTATAGCTGCCATGTTAAATGGCAGGTTCTACAACTAAAACCGTACAAGGCGCGTATTGGATGAATGGATTTCCAACAAATGGTCAGGCTAAGGAACTTCCTACTGCCACATGGGATCGCCTCTGGCGGGACGTCCCGAGAACTAACGTTACAGTTAGATCTCTGCCAACACAAGGCCGGGTTACCTCTGTAACTAGGTAACTACTACACGAATATGCCATCCCCCGGTCCTTTGGGACCTTTATCCGAGCGCTCGCAACAACAACACCACACAGTAATAGGTATAGTGTATCAACATGAGTAAGTATCTGGGCTCCATACCATGATACCACCCTTTACCAGAAGGGAATGACATACCCTAAAGGGCGCGACCCTCATAACCTTGCCGCATCTTTCCTGTTTCGACCATTTCCGGGGTGTGAGGTCCTGATGCAGTCTCGTCCACAAAGCTACGCTTTGTGCAACAAAGCCATGCTTTGGGTCAACAGATGACCAAAGCAATGATCACAAAGATAAATGATCAAACAAATGATCATATCACAAATGATCAACCAATGATCATCACACAGCAGCACTCAGCATGCCACATTACCAAATTGGGAATATCACTGATAAATATCAACTACAAAACCTCTGAGTTCGTACGTCTCAGAGAAGGGTGTTAAGCTAAGAGAATAAATTCTCCGCCACCAAGCAGAAATGTATTTGATAGAAATCAGTTAACATCTCAAAGTGTAATGTCGGACATATAACCATACAAGTCTGTTCCGGGTTCGAACAGAACCGAAGGCACTTCCGAAGAAGCCCTTGCAAATCCGGGTATCCACAATCCCGATCGGACTTCCCATCACTAAGGAGAACTCTATACCGGAGCAACTCAGTGCAGAGTCAATCGATAGGTTATCCTATCGTTCTCAAAATACCCGGTCTTCACCACCGGTCTTCAAATGCTATCCATAACGTCGTATCACTATTCGGAATGGGCTATATGACACAAGGTCCTCTCCCGGCTAAACCGAATAGTGAGCGCCATATTTTAAAACATATGGATATGGGATTTTAGCTAAGTCACAACTTATAAAATCCAAAACTTTTCTTTCAAATGGTTATCAAATTACCATTTAAATTTTTTAAACAAAAAGATTTATTTCACAAAGTTTCACCCAGTTTCACAAAGATCTATTCATAGATTTCAAAACAATCCCCATTTCAATTGGATTAACCCAATTAAATCTTTAAATTAAAGATTTATAGCTTTCAAAACACATTTCCAAAGATTTATCTAAAACTTGGAAAACAATTTTTCTTTTAGACTTGAAAATCCTTTTAACACAACTTGAAAGTCCATTTCTTATGAGAAAGCAAATCTAATTTATACAAGTTGAAATCTTGAGTTGAATTTAAATTTCAAAACATCACCTTTAAAATGGTTTAAAAACCCATATAAACCCATTTATAAGTTGAATACCCTTTTTAAACAATAGTTTCCAAGTCATAGAATTCAATTTCAAATATTGAATTCAAATTTAAATTAATTTATTTACATTTCAAAACTCAATCAAGTTATTCAAATAACTTTTATTTTTGAAAACTCATTTTCAAAAGCTTCAATTCTAATTCCAAAACTATTTTGGAAAAAAAATTCAATTTTAAAACAATTTCAAAAATCTGTGACTTAACCAAATTTCCACGTGCAATCCATATTTGTGTGTGTATAAGTGTGGTTGGGGGGTTTTACACAATAGAAGTGCAACATCATCAATCAGCACAGATTAAATCATTACAATTCGATGTGGGTTCGGATAACCAAACTGAAATCCGACTTCCTGTCGCATCGAAATTCAAATGTCGTTTTACGGGTCAAAGGGTTTCATATTCATACGACAGTATATTCATCACAAATATAGCAGATTAGCACAAAGTATCACATAGCATCACATCACATATCAAATATATCAATCCATCACAGAACATCCAATAACAATCAAACACCTTTAATTAAGATGAATAAACCGTGTGGTTATGAATTTGTTATTCACATAATTACTTCTATTTATAATCTTTAAATTAATGATTAATTATCATTAACTATAATTAATTAAGTTTTAACCACCTTTATTTATTAATCATTTATTAAATCAATTATCTTAATTAATTATCCTTTAATTGTAATTAATTAATCTTGATTACCTATTCCTCAATTAATTACTTTAAATAATAAACTTTTAATTATTGGTTAATTAAATCTTAGTTAAAATTAATTGTCCTTAATAAATAGATTTATTATTCCTTAATTAATTTCAACAATTAATTATACTTAACCAATTACAATTAATTATATTCAATTAATTAATCTAGTCAATTATCAAAATTAATTGCATTAATTAATTACTAAATTATCCCTAGATAATTATCACCCATTAGTAACAACATTCAATAAATTTTATACTTAAGAAAATTTGAATTAGATTAATAAATCATTTCTAATTAATATTAATCTAAATCATTATTTAAAAATCAAATAATTAAGTGAAATCCTTAATTATTCAACTAATTTAATTACTTATTAATTGACCCATTTAAATTCAAAATGTATTAAAACAATACATTTCTAAATTTAAATTCAAATTCCATTTTAAAATTTTGATATTTTAAAATGTTTAACCATTTAAACCTAAATCTAAATTAACACTTCATATTTAATTCAATATTAATAGAACTAAATTCTTCCTAGTTTTAAAACTTATTTGAAATCAAATCTTATTTCAAATCTATGTTAAACATTGATATATGTTCATTCATTCTTCTATAAATTTATAAACTTGTTTGAAATCAAAACTGGGTTTCATAGTAAATTTGAAACTGTTTTTAATTTGATTTCAAACCAATTTAAAACTTATTTAAAAATGTTTAAATTTATTCAATGTTTAAAACTTACAAAACTTGTTTAAATCAAAATCTGGTTTTTTAAAAAGTTAAACTTGAAAACTGTTTTAATTCTTGACTTAATTCCATATTTAAAACTTGTTTAAATTTTAAGAATTTCATTTTAAAAACTTTGAATTCAAAATTACATTTGAATTCAGATTCAAGTTACACTTGAATCAATTCCTGCACAAAAGTTAAATTTCATTCAACACTTTTAAAAACTGCAAAAAAAAACTTCAGGTATAAACCTGTAACTCCTCTGACCCGAGAAACTCTCATGCTACTTCGAGTTTTCATGCTACCATCTTCGAGTCAAAAACAAAATCACCCGAGTTCTACTTCGGGTCAAAACCCTGCACACTACTAAACTGTCACCTGAGTTCCACTGCAACCAAGACCAACCTGTCATCACCTAGTAATACCACCTCCAGCCACCATCATCGACACAACCTTGGCCATATCTACCTCTACACTCCCTACTCAACCTCTCAAATTCCTAATCCACTTAATGCAACAGATGGATGTGCAGACCTGCAACCTTTAAAACCAGTTTTTTTTTTCCTTTTTTTTTTTTTTTTAGAATTCTTAAGTTAATCGTACTTAGATTTATTTTAGAAGCTTAAACATGTTCAAACAAACATTTTTTTCTTTTTTCCTAAGATTTAAACAAGAATCAGGAAGGAATATTTTTAATTCCCACACAGGTTTGAAACCTGTTTTCCAGACAGAGGCAAAATGCCTGTTACTAACATGCACATATATATCTGCATATACATACTTGGATTCATTCATATGCAAACTAATTTCTTCAGCTTACTTTAAGCATTAATCATTTCCATCAAGTCATTAAATCAGATTAAGAGTAAGTTTGCTCTCAGGGGATATTTTTCTTTTTCTTTTTTTTGGAACTGTAAAAGGTAACAGAGAATTTTTTTTTCCAATCAACACACACACTATCAAAGCATCACTCCAAGCATAAGTGGATAAAAGGGATTAGTATACCCATAAACAACAATAACAGATTCAAAGTTGAAGGTTTTGCTCACATATTTTTCAGATGACAAAAGCTTTTGACAGTTTTTCAAGCAGAGATGGAAGCATGCAACCCCTTTTTTTTTTTCTTTTACTGTATATTAATATTTCTAGGTAGTCTTGAAACAAAACGTACTCAAGCTATTTTTAAAACTTAAGTCTGGGTTGTATAAACAATTTCATTTAGATCCTAAAGTCTAAGATAAATTTGAGAAGGAGATTTTAGTTTAAGAACAGGGTTTGAGAGCCTGTAAACATAGGAGCAGATATACATATGTCTGTAAAATAGGCATGCACTAATATACTCAAGTACACAGTCATATCAACAACATTTCCAGAACAAGTTTCAAGCATCAAGCACAACATCACAGAACATAGGCCAATATAAGTGAGTTTGCTCACCTGTACTTCAGAAGACAGAGAGGAACAGAGGCAGCAGAGAACAAGCATGCACATTTTTTTCTTTCTTTAATGTTTTGAAGCTTAGATCTGCAAGAGTTTATTGATACAAAGCTTTGTTTAACTTCCTGTTGTATTTGTTCTCTTACTTTATTAATAACAAACAAAAGAATTTATTTGCTTACAGTTTGAATTTGTTCTAAAGCTTCAAATTTTGCTTTATCCTTCTAGGTAGAACTTTTGCTTGCACAGGGATTTCAGAGTTGAAGCTATGGATTTCCTTCTGTAACTGATTGATATGATTGTTTAAATCTTTTGTTTTTTTGTTACTGATTACTAACATCAAAATTTAAATAAATAAAAAGAAACTTGCCTTCATTCTTTTTTTCCTTTTTCCATAGAAACCATTTTCTCCCAGGTTTGCAGATTTAAATTTTCCCTCTTTACTTTGATTTGAACTTTTAAACTTTTAAAACTGAAACTTGTTGAAGCTTTGAACTTGCATACTTTCAGACTTGTTTGTGATTTGCCATAATACTGAAGCTTTTGAGTTTGAGGTGATCCTTCTTTTTTTTTCTTTTTCTTTTTTTTTCTGAATTTTTCTTTCTTGCTTGAGTGTTGAGATTTGAAATGTTAGATCTTTGATTATTGAACTTTTCAGAGGTTGGAGGTTTAAAAAAATCGAATTGGGGATGTGAAAGGTTTCTGAAATTTTTTTTTATTAGATTATTTTATCTAAGCAATGATGCATTCATGCCATTTGTAAAAACATATCATAAACTTTGGATTTTGTTGATTGTCTTACTCTACTCCATCTCACATGTGTATGTATGTTCACATGGGTGATTTTTTTACAAGACAAAATAAATTTATAAACTTTATTTATCATTATTTTTTTTTTGTATCATATATACTTTATAAATAAATGTATTTGTTTATTCATTTGTATATGTATGTACATGTTCAATGCTAAAAGAATTTAGTCAACATTTATATATATATACATATATTATATCTTAATAATTTTTTTAAATGCTACTCATTTTTAAAACACTCATTTTAAATTTAAATTTCAATCTTAAACTTGAAATACAACATTTGTATTTATTTTACTTTTACAAAATTTTAAAAAAAAATGAATTTATAACAATTTGTACACTCAACAAATAAATCACACATAAATATACATTTCTTAGTTTATGGTGCTTTTGTAAACTTATTTTATTACATCAATTTTATTACAATACATTTATTAAATTCCAAAAGGTAAGTATTTCATATTCATTCTTGTTTTTTTTAAAATTTTTAAACTCAAGTCATTGTACCAATCATATTTTTTTTTTATTAATTCATGAATTCTATTTTTAATCTCTAATATACAAATCATATTCAACTCCTTAGTTTAAATTATTTTATAGATTCTATTTTTAAATCTTTTAATTTAGCTCACATATTAATATAAATATAATTTATGCATCTTATTTATAAATTCAATATTTGTTTTATAAATCACTTATCCTTAAATTCCTAATATAAATTTCTATTTATAATCAAAATTATTTATTTATCCTAGAAAATTTCCTAATAATTCACAATTTATTTTCAAAAATAGATTTAATTGCCAATTTAAACTTGATGAATTTCAGGAATGTTACAGATTTCCCCCCTTAAAAGAATTTCGTCCTCGAAATTGCAAAGAAGACGACAAAGAATAGATAATAGATAAAGAAATGATTGAACAGATCAGATCGAAATATTTATTCTGCATTTGGTCTACCCAAATCAGAATATCAATAATATGAGAACGAACTCATACAATTATTACACAATATATTTGGGTCCATCGGTCTACGAATGTGCAAGGGCATTGATTAGTTCGAAGGGATAACTAATCGTTCGTAGAAATATCGGATCCCAAAGAATAAATAGATAGATTAAATCTTCATATTAGTTAACCAGTTTACTTAATTTAAAATTTCTAACTTATTTAAAATTTTCAAATTCAATTCCAAATTTATTAAAGTTTAGAACGAAAAGCTGATAAGAAACTGACGAAGATACGGGGTAAGAATTTTCTACAACGATACGTAAGGCCACCATCACACCGAAACTTCTTTCTGGAGCTGCTATGAAGTAATCAAAAGAATACGAAATCGAATCAAAGGAGATTGATAGAGAAAAGATATTTCCACTGTTGCAGGGTATTGACCATTTGTAGTGGTACTCCCCTGTCCCCTATCTCGTCCTCTTCTCGCACTCATACTCACTATCAGTGGATAGTAAGAGAATTTACTGAGGCGTTCGAACAGATATCTTAGGGATATACTCATTCTAGGGTTTACTTCACCCTATCTCTAATGAGTTACTTAATGTGTTATACTCCTGAGCTAAGGTTTTAACCATCAGCTCTGATACCACTTATAACGACCCTGACTCGACCTTCGAAAATCGGCACCGAATACGACACTCGTATTCAAATACCGCAGATCCAAACGTCGAACCTGGTTCGCCGGAGCTTATAACACATTAAGTAAATAACACAGCGGAAGAAATGAATAATACATTTGATATATATAACATTTGATACAATAACTGATACAACATGAATGGTACAATGAACATCAATATATATCAGAGATACAAAGAATAGTAGCGGAAACAAAAGATAACACCAGCAGCGGAACAAAATCTCCAAAGCACCAATCCAGAATAGCTCGAACTCCCAAATCAAGATGAAGAGAAGCAACTCGATCCAAATGCGATTGCCAAATCCTAAGGCTGAAGCTATCGAATCTACACCTATTACTGATTATCTGAAAACCCCAACTCTAGACTGCCCGTGTGGGAAATAGTGGGCACCCAGAGTTTAGGAAAGGAACAATAAACTCCAGGTCAGTCGTGGGACTGGTATGAGCAAACAAAAACATTTGGTCTTTAAAACAAACTAAAGAATTTAAATTTGAAACCCGTAATGCTTTTTGGAAAATGAAACTACCATAAGGCCTCCCGGCACACACACAATGCAAACGCACACATGGGGGAGATTTCTCCTTATGATAGTCAAACATGCTTACTACGAGGAAAATTCTTTGATATTATTACTAGTGCATAGTGGAAAATCTTTCGAAAGTATAATATAAATCCTAGCCAGCATAGGTACCATGATGCTATGCCTACTATAGCTGCCATGTTAAATGGCAGGTTCTACAACTAAAACCGTACAAGGCGCGTATTGGATGAATGGATTTCCAACAAATGGTCAGGCTAAGGAACTTCCTACTGCCACATGGGATCGCCTCTGGCGGGACGTCCCGAGAACTAACGTTACGGTTAGATCTCTGCCAACACAAGGCCGGGTTACCTCTGTAACTAGGTAACTACTACACGAATATGCCATCCCCCGGTCCTTTGGGACCTTTATCCGAGCGCTCGCAACAACAACACCACACAGTAATAGGTATAGTGTATCAACATGAGTAAGTATCTGGGCTCCATACCATGATACCACCCTTTACCAGAAGGGAATGACATACCCTAAAGGGCGCGACCCTCATAACCTTGCCGCATCTTTCCTGTTTCGACCATTTCCGGGGTGTGAGGTCCTGATGCAGTCTCGTCCACAAAGCTACGCTTTGTGCAACAAAGCCATGCTTTGGGTCAACAGATGACCAAAGCAATGATCACAAAGATAAATGATCAAACAAATGATCATATCACAAATGATCAACCAATGATCATCACACAGCAGCACTCAGCATGCCACATTACCAAATTGGGAATATCACTGATAAATATCAACTACAAAACCTCTGAGTTCGTACGTCTCAGAGAAGGGTGTTAAGCTAAGAGAATAAATTCTCCGCCACCAAGCAGAAATGTATTTGATAGAAATCAGTTAACATCTCAAAGTGTAATGTCGGACATATAACCATACAAGTCTGTTCCGGGTTCGAACAGAACCGAAGGCACTTCCGAAGAAGCCCTTGCAAATCCGGGTATCCACAATCCCGATCGGACTTCCCATCACTAAGGAGAACTCTATACCGGAGCAACTCAGTGCAGAGTCAATCGATAGGTTATCCTATCGTTCTCACAAATACCCGGTCTTCACCACCGGTCTTCAAATGCTATCCATAACGTCGTATCACTATTCGGAATGGGCTATATGACACAAGGTCCTCTCCCGGCTAAACCAAATAGTGAGCGCCATATTTTAAAACATATGGATATGGGATTTTAGCTAAGTCACAACTTATAAAATCCAAAACTTTTCTTTCAAATGGTTATCAAATTACCATTTAAATTTTTTAAACAAAAAGATTTATTTGACAAAGTTTCACCCAGTTTCACAAAGATCTATTCATAGATTTCAAAACAATCCCCATTTCAATTGGATTAACCCAATTAAATCTTTAAATTAAAGATTTATAGCTTTCAAAACACATTTCCAAAGATTTATCTAAAACTTGGAAAACAATTTTTCTTTTAGACTTGAAAATCCTTTTAACACAACTTGAAAGTCCATTTCTTATGAGAAAGCAAATCTAATTTATACAAGTTGAAATCTTGAGTTGAATTTAAATTTCAAAACATCACCTTTAAAATGGTTTAAAAACCCATATAAACCCATTTATAAGTTGAATACCCTTTTTAAACAATAGTTTCCAAGTCATAGAATTCAATTTCAAATATTGAATTCAAATTTAAATTAATTTATTTACATTTCAAAACTCAATCAAGTTATTCAAATAACTTTTATTTTTGAAAACTCATTTTCAAAAGCTTCAATTCTAATTCCAAAACTATTTTGGAAAAAAAATTCAATTTTAAAACAATTTCAAAAATCTGTGACTTAACCAAATTTCCACGTGCAATCCATATTTGTGTGTGTATAAGTGTGGTTGGGGGGTTTTACACAATAGAAGTGCAACATCATCAATCAGCACAGATTAAATCATTACAATTCGATGTGGGTTCGGATAACCAAACTGAAATCCGACTTCCTGTCGCATCGAAATTCAAATGTCGTTTTACGGGTCAAAGGGTTTCATATTCATACGACAGTATATTCATCACAAATATAGCAGATTAGCACAAAGTATCACATAGCATCACATCACATATCAAATATATCAATCCATCACAGAACATCCAATAACAATCAAACACCTTTAATTAAGATGAATAAACCGTGTGGTTATGAATTTGTTATTCACATAATTACTTCTATTTATAATCTTTAAATTAATGATTAATTATCATTAACTATAATTAATTAAGTTTTAACCACCTTTATTTATTAATCATTTATTAAATCAATTATCTTAATTAATTATCCTTTAATTGTAATTAATTAATCTTGATTACCTATTCCTCAATTAATTACTTTAAATAATAAACTTTTAATTATTGGTTAATTAAATCTTAGTTAAAATTAATTGTCCTTAATAAATAGATTTATTATTCCTTAATTAATTTCAACAATTAATTATACTTAACCAATTACAATTAATTATATTCAATTAATTAATCTAGTCAATTATCAAAATTAATTGCATTAATTAATTACTAAATTATCCCTAGATAATTATCACCCATTAGTAACAACATTCAATAAATTTTATACTTAAGAAAATTTGAATTAGATTAATAAATCATTTCTAATTAATATTAATCTAAATCATTATTTAAAAATCAAATAATTAAGTGAAATCCTTAATTATTCAACTAATTTAATTACTTATTAATTGACCCATTTAAATTCAAAATGTATTAAAACAATACATTTCTAAATTTAAATTCAAATTCCATTTTAAAATTTTGATATTTTAAAATGTTTAACCATTTAAACCTAAATCTAAATTAACACTTCATATTTAATTCAATATTAATAGAACTAAATTCTTCCTAGTTTTAAAACTTATTTGAAATCAAATCTTATTTCAAATCTATGTTAAACATTGATATATGTTCATTCATTCTTCTATAAATTTATAAACTTGTTTGAAATCAAAACTGGGTTTCATAGTAAATTTGAAACTGTTTTTAATTTGATTTCAAACCAATTTAAAACTTATTTAAAAATGTTTAAATTTATTCAATGTTTAAAACTTACAAAACTTGTTTAAATCAAAATCTGGTTTTTTAAAAAGTTAAACTTGAAAACTGTTTTAATTCTTGACTTAATTCCATATTTAAAACTTGTTTAAATTTTAAGAATTTCATTTTAAAAACTTTGAATTCAAAATTACATTTGAATTCAGATTCAAGTTACACTTGAATCAATTCCTGCACAAAAGTTAAATTTCATTCAACACTTTTAAAAACTGCAAAAAAAACTTCAGGTATAAACCTGTAACTCCTCTGACCCGAGAAACTCTCATGCTACTTCGAGTTTTCATGCTACCATCTCCGAGTCAAAAACAAAATCACCCGAGTTCTACTTCGGGTCAAAACCCTGCACACTACTAAACTGTCACCTGAGTTCCACTGCAACCAAGACCAACCTGTCATCACCTAGTAATACCACCTCCAGCCACCATCATCGACACAACCTTGGCCATATCTACCTCTACACTCCCTACTCAACCTCTCAAATTCCTAATCCACTTAATGCAACAGATGGATGTGCAGACCTGCAACCTTTAAAACCAGTTTTTTTTTTTCCTTTTTTTTTTTTTTTTAGAATTCTTAAGTTAATTGTACTTAGATTTATTTTAGAAGCTTAAACATGTTCAAACAAACATTTTTTTCTTTTTTCCTAAGATTTAAACAAGAATCAGGAAGGAATATTTTTAATTCCCACACAGGTTTGAAACCTGTTTTCCAGACAGAGGCAAAATGCCTGTTACTAACATGCACAGATATATCTGCATATACATACTTGGATTCATTCATATGCAAACTAATTTCTTCAGCTTACTTTAAGCATTAATCATTTCCATCAAGTCATTAAATCAGATTAAGAGTAAGTTTGCTCTCAGTGGATATTTTTCTTTTTCTTTTTTTTGGAACTGTAAAAGGTAACAGAGAAATTTTTTTTCCAATCAACACACACACTATCAAAGCATCACTCCAAGCATAAGTGGATAAAAGGGATTAGTATACCCATAAACAACAATAACAGATTCAAAGTTGAAGGTTTTGCTCACATATTTTTCAGATGACAAAAGCTTTTGACAGTTTTTCAAGCAGAGATGGAAGCATGCAACCCCTTTTTTTTTTCTTTTACTGTATATTAATATTTCTAGGTAGTCTTGAAACAAAACGTACTCAAGCTATTTTTAAAACTTAAGTCTGGGTTGTATAAACAATTTCATTTAGATCCTAAAGTCTAAGATAAATTTGAGAAGGAGATTTTAGTTTAAGAACAGGGTTTGAGAGCCTGTAAACATAGGAGCAGATATACATATGTCTGTAAAATAGGCATGCACTAATATACTCAAGTACACAGTCATATCAACAACATTTCCAGAACAAGTTTCAAGCATCAAGCACAACATCACAGAACATAGGCCAATATAAGTGAGTTTGCTCACCTGTACTTCAGAAGACAGAGAGGAACAGAGGCAGCAGAGAACAAGCATGCACATTTTTTTCTTTCTTTAATGTTTTGAAGCTTAGATCTGCAAGAGTTTATTGATACAAAGCTTTGTTTAACTTCCTGTTGTATTTGTTCTCTTACTTTATTAATAACAAACAAAAGAATTTATTTGCTTATAGTTTGAATTTGTTCTAAAGCTTCAAATTTTGCTTTATCCTTCTAGGTAGAACTTTTGCTTGCACAGGGATTTCAGAGTTGAAGCTATGGATTTCCTTCTGTAACTGATTGATATGATTGTTTAAATCTTTTGTTTTTTTGTTACTGATTACTAACATCAAAATTTAAATAAATAAAAAGAAACTTGCCTTCATTCTTTTTTTTCCTTTTTCCATAGAAACCATTTTCTCCCAGGTTTGCAGATTTAAATTTTCCCTCTTTACTTTGATTTGAACTTTTAAACTTTTAAAACTGAAACTTGTTGAAGCTTTGAACTTGCATACTTTCAGACTTGTTTGTGATTTGCCATAATACTGAAGCTTTTGAGTTTGAGGTGATCCTTCTTTTTTTTTCTTTTTCTTTTTTTTTCTGAATTTTTCTTTCTTGCTTGAGTGTTGAGATTTGAAATGTTAGATCTTTGATTATTGAACTTTTCAGAGGTTGGAGGTTTAAAAAAATCGAATTGGGGATGTGAAAGGTTTCTGAAATTTTTTTTTATTAGATTATTTTATCTAAGCAATGATGCATTCATGCCATTTGTAAAAACATATCATAAACTTTGGATTTTGTTGATTGTCTTACTCTACTCCATCTCACATGTGTATGTATGTTCACATGGGTGATTTTTTTACAAGACAAAATAAATTTATAAACTTTATTTATCATTATTTTTTTTTTGTATCATATATACTTTATAAATAAATGTATTTGTTTATTCATTTGTATATGTATGTACATGTTCAATGCTAAAAGAATTTAGTCAACATTTATATATATATACATATATTATATCTTAATAATTTTTTTAAATGCTACTCATTTTTAAAACACTCATTTTAAATTTAAATTTCAATCTTAAACTTGAAATACAACATTTGTATTTATTTTACTTTTACAAAATTTAAAAAAAAAATGAATTTATAACAATTTGTACACTCAACAAATAAATCACACATAAATATACATTTCTTAGTTTATGGTGCTTTTGTAAACTTATTTTATTACATCAATTTTATTACAATACATTTATTAAATTCCAAAAGGTAAGTATTTCATATTCATTCTTGTTTTTTTTAAAATTTTTAAACTCAAGTCATTGTACCAATCATATTTTTTTTTATTAATTCATGAATTCTATTTTTAATCTCTAATATACAAATCATATTCAACTCCTTAGTTTAAATTATTTTATAGATTCTATTTTTAAATCTTTTAATTTAGCTCACATATTAATATAAATATAATTTATGCATCTTATTTTTAAATTCAATATTTGTTTTATAAATCACTTATCCTTAAATTCCTAATATAAATTTCTATTTATAATCAAAATTATTTATTTATCCTAGAAAATTTCCTAATAATTCACAATTTATTTTCAAAAATAGATTTAATTGCCAATTTAAACTTGATGAATTTCAGGAATGTTACAATTGGTGAAACACAAAATTCTAGAAATCATCAATGGAAATCCAGAAATCACAAAAAGGGGGGAGGCCTATCACAAAATGGGAGCATGAAAACTCACCAACATGTGTATCACAAAATGGAACTCTATTCCATGGTTGCTAACCATTAATTTTTGAGCCGAAGCTCCACAAAACGGCTCGAAAACCATGGGTCGCTACCCCATCAAATTGAGCCGAAGCTCCACAGAAACAGGATTTAGTCTCCCTCGTAGACAAAGAGACATCACACATTTGCTAGTCTAAATCACAAAAATGATCATCAACGATCATCAAGAAGTGTCAATTACAGTAAGCTAGTAAATATATGAGCTTAGCTTCATGTACCATAACCACTAGCTTAACTTAAATTGTCACAAGAGATTCAATCGAACAAGTCCCAGAATTAACCGACGAAGTAAACGCAAGCGTTTCATACCACTTGTTTTACTAAGCCGTTTAATTAGATTTCTCGTATGAGTGAGATAAAGGTTTGTATATACTAGTAGATTGGAAAACGGTTTAAGAAACGAGCTTTGTAATAAAATAGTGTTGAAACCGTTTTAATGGAAGAGTTTTGATATTTACTACTAGTATAGAAAACCTTTATATTTTTAAAGTGACAAATCATAAAAATGATTGTAGAAAAAATAAGTCATAAAAATTCACATTCGAAGACGTGAATAAAATCCAAAGAATTCGATTCCAAATCCATCAAAGTGGAAATACCCTTGTGACTTAACAGCCACGACTTACAACTTAACAGCCACGACTTACGACTTAACATAAGTCAACACAAGAAATCAACGGCTCAACGCATGCGACTCCACGGCATACGACCAAAGAGATCAGCGACTTAAGAAATAGCATGCGGCCTAACAGAGCAACTTAACATGGCGCGACCTATGGCATGGCGTGACCTATAGCATGGCGCGACCTAAGTTGTTGCGACTTAAATGCAGGTGCGACCCAAGGTATGGCGCGACCCATCAGCTGTGCGACTTAACAGGCCGAGCGACCTAAGGTACTGGGGCAAGCCGAGCGACCTAAGTAATGCGACCTAAGTGGTGCGACCAAGCCGAGCGACCTAAATGATACAGGCCGAGCGACCTAAGTGATGCGACCTAAGGGGTGAGAGTAGGCCGAGCGACTTAAGTAATGGAATGAACTAACACATGACCGAGCGACCTAAGTTAAGGAACGACCCAACGGCTGAGCGACTTAAGTGGTTGCGAGATAAAGCATAGCGTGTCCTATGGCGTGAGAGTAGACAGAGCGACTTAAGTAATGGAACGAGCTAACACATGGCCGAGCGACCTAATTTAAGGAACGACCTAACGGCTGAGCGACTTAAGTGGTTGCGAGATAAAGCATGGCGCGACCTAAGGCGTATGACCTAACTGCAGGCCCAGTGACTTAAATGTGCAGATCGACTCATTAGCAAGGCGAGCGACCTAAGGAACGCGACCTAACATGGCGCGACCTAAGTGGTGGAACGACCTATCCCATGGCGCGACCTAAGAATGGCGCGACCTATATGCAGGCCGAGCAATTCAAATGGTGCAGGCCGAGCGACCTAGGGGATAGAAGTGCAAAACTCCCTCAATTTGAATCCGGTCAAGCACGGACGCTAGGGGATTATGCCCATCGGCTACCCGGTCCTATTGGCTCCTCGATGCATCATTAAAAACTGTTCAAACATCAAAGCTAGGATTTTTAAAGATTTGAACCCAAAACACTAAAAATTGAGATTTTCACCAATTCAATCCAAACCAGAAGCAAATGCACATGAATAAGTGTTAGGAATTCATACCCAACAATCAAAGATAGTTATAGAAAAAGATGTGAGGTAAAAATCTCACCTTTACACAAAATCAATGAAGAAGAAGCTTGAAAGCAAAGGAAGAATCAACCATACTTCAATCTCAACACAAGAAGCTTGAATCAGTGGCTTCTCTTTGAATTTGGAGTTAGATGTTGGATTTGCAAATGAACTAGGGCTTGGTGTTTTAATTTCCCATTCCTCTCCCCATTTTTGATGAAGTTTGAGTGTTAGGAAATGAAAGTGAAGTAATGAAGAGAAGAGGGGGTTGAGCTAGAGTTAATAGTTTAGGCAAATGGGCTAAACCAAACCCAAAGCCCAAAGTGAAAAAGTGGCAAAATTCCACTAACTCCAAACACATCAAAGTTTATACTCAAAAAGATCGCAAACGGCGTTTTGAACTCAATGGAAGTGGTCCCGAGTCCTAATTCGACCGTATGAAAAAAGTAACTTTTCGGACTAAAATCCGACTAACGATAAAATATTTAAATAAAATATTTAAATATTCAATCGTAAAATATGCGGGTTGTTACACTACATTTTGCTATGGCTTTTTTACTATAATACGTAGGTTGTTCCAATTTACTATCTATATGGTTGTAATCAAATTATTCAAGGACTGTTAAATTCATATTTCGGATCTTGGAAACAAGAATCGAGCTATACCATTTGGTTATGCTTACGTTGATCGGTGTACAAAAACTGAAAATTTCATATTATGTTCTACGAATAATGTTAAATTTCCTTTTCACAAATACATAAACTCCGTACACTATTCTTTTATAACCTCAATAGGACATTTTGTGCCATTGATGATGATTTTGCTCCTCTCTGTAATAACATCCCTTCTACTGGTTTTTCGCATTAAATAAAGTATATCACCAACTTTTATACCATGAGACCAAACGTAAAATATGTCACTTGGTTTCAAAACTGTAAAACATTTACCACTTGATCTTTACCCCCATCTGCGCATGTGCAAAGCACTGGCCTCCATATATATATATATATATATATATATATATATATATATATATATATAGTAGTGGTGGGGCAACGCACATGGCCTCAAGCCAACTAACACATGCAGGGCTATAGAAAACAACTAAAAAAGCTATATATATTCTTGTATATGAAAGCTATATATGTTTTGGACAAAAGCTTTTGTACACGATGGCTTAATGCTGAAGTGGGATATGAAACGAAATACTTACGGTGACTTCCATTGGATTTGAACACAATGAAATTTATTTTTAGTATGCGGTGACTAAATTTTTTTTAAGGCGCGAAGGCCCTATATTTGAATGTGTGAAAGTAAGTAAATTTTTAAGGAACGATAGCCCATGATTTGGAAAAGGCAGAGGATGGTTATTTTAAAAACTTGGAAGATTTTTCATTCTATCTTGGGCTAAGTTTTACCTAA
The DNA here is from genome assembly GCA_030765085.1 of Allium cepa. NCBI lineage: Eukaryota > Viridiplantae > Streptophyta > Magnoliopsida > Asparagales > Amaryllidaceae > Allium > Allium cepa. The sequence continues at coordinate 277,250,961 of CM060928.1, forward strand.
ATAAAAAGGTGATTTTATTAAGTTTTGTTATGAAATTTTAAAAGAGAGGAAAAATGTATTAGTCCATTTTTGAAAGAGTTTCTAAGGAGGCATTATTGCTATGTTACAAGTAATTTGTGTATAATTTGACGATCGCATGAACATATATTTTATATTAGTTAATGATGTGTTGTATGTTCATTTTTATATCTTAATATGTTATTATTGCATATATTGAATTGTTGACATGCTCACTTACATGTTATATAAAATCACCTAACATTACGAACTTCAGGATTTGGGGAAAATATGACCAGTTACGGTTGTTTCAATAGTGGGTATAGACAGACTTAAGCACTTGAGTGAGTAGAACCGCATCTAGGAGATCATATCAAAATGTGTTAGGATGCCTAAACTTATTAGAAGACATGACTCATTAGCACTTTTCAAACCAGATTTAAGATTTAAAGGTAGGGACTGATGTAGGGTCGCACCCTATGCACCAAAGTTAATCCAAGGTTGGTCAGGTCCATGAATTTTATTATGTACGGCTTTCCAATGGAAAGGCGAAATTTGGGTTACACAAAGCAGGGAATCCATAGCTTGTAGCTCACCTATGTTTTCTCCTATCATTATTAGGAGATCATTATTCTTTTCTCCTACCTTTTTTAGGACACCGTTATTCTTTTCTCCTAACCTCTTTAAAGGACCGTGGTTATCTTCTCATACCAATTATAGAAAACCATCTGGCAATATTAGAAGTTCATCGAATTATCAAGTAAATCTTGGCCGAGTTAGCCAATTGGTTTTTATTTGGACAAGAAAACTAATATAGGTTCATAATGACTTTGGGAAAACTATTCCATGAACCAATTTGGGATTGGGTAAATTTGGGAGTGAGTATCCCTTTGACCGTAATGAATATCGGACTACACATTTTATCCGCTATTGCATGATTATATTATGATTATGTCCAAATCATTTCGGCTGGAGAGATGATATGATTTTATGGTACTAGCGAGGGGAAAACATGTTACGATCGGTGGCGTGGTATCACTATGTATCTATTTTGGTTTGAGATGGTATAGTATTATTCACACCACACTTTTTCTATGATCCAAATATTTTGAATTTCCCCCTAAACCCTTGGGTACTCAATTTTGAATTGAGTAGGCTAAGGGTAGGGCTTTGGAGATGTGTAGAATGCAAACTACTATATAGTATATTATATTTTTGCTGTGCAAATGCTAGGAACGCTAACTGAACCACCAACGCTAATGCAAATGTGGATACTGGAGTCACACCAGTAGATATGTAGATAATGTATTTGTTCTTTGTTAACATAATGCAAGCTGGAGCAACGACTAGACAGATTGGAGGTAACGATGGTAATATGGAAGCTGTTGCACCTGAAGTGGCTGCCCGTAGTAATTATATCATGTTAAGCTAAGATTATAATAGCTTGAGAGGAAAGCCATTCTTGGGGATGGAGAATGCCAATGATGTGGAGGATTGGCTAGTGGAGAGGATATTTTCTGATTTAGCGCTGAATGATAATCAAAAGAGGAGATTGGCTTCTTTGTACTAGTGGAACGGTGTTACCATGGGAGTTACGGAGGAGTAGTTAACTTGAGCTGACTTTGGAGAAAGATTTAAGGAGAAATTTCCGTATGAAGCAGCCAAGTCAATGTATTTCAGGAGGTTATCATAACTAAAGTAGGGTAAGATGTCTATGTTGGAGTATGTGACAAAGTTTGATGAGCTATCTACGCATGGGCAAGCCCTCAGTATACATTGCTTAAGAAGAACAAGAAGTTTATCCAGGACTGAAGCCAAAGATTGCAAGGGCGACCACGCCACATCTCAAAGATCAGTTTAATGTTGTTGTTGATCTATGTGGTTAAAACCCCAAAAAATTCCTAATATAGCGCATAGCGCTCTTCGATCGCTCCGCTATTTCGATTTAGCACAATTAAATAGTAGATCCACTTTAAGCCCGCCATTTTCCGCAATACTCGCTAAATCAACGATTTTAGCACCACTTAGCAACATTAGAATGTAATGGTTGACTTGATTAGTTCTCTCTTAAACAAAGACAACAAAGTTAGGGTAAAGACCTATTTTTATGACATAAGTGTCTAATATAAGTTAGCGATCTATTATAGTCACCAATTTTAGTCTGTATAAATCATAATATTCTTCAATTTTGTTATATAAGATTAAACAATATTTCTTTTTCCTACACAAATGATGTGAAAATGAGAATAAATTAACTTTAAGTATTTGGTTTTATATTTAATGAAACTTTTTGCACCTTCGCTATTTTTGGCTATATCCCCGCTTTCTCCCCGCTATAACTTTTTGCACTTCCACCACTATCGAATTGCTAAGAGCTTTAACTGCACATTGTGGACATGGCTCTGAAAAACGAGGTTTTGCTTTCATCTTTGTAGAAAAACAAGCCTGGGGAGGCTAAAGGTTTCCAAGGTAAGAAGTGGAAGTTCTTTGGTAAGAAGGGATCCCAGAAGAAAAGGGTACTAAAAAAAGAGAGTAGCCGAAGTGACTTATTATAAGTGTCATAAGAAGGGACACTTTGCTAATGAATGTCACACCGATGAAAGCAAGAAAGTTGTTAATAAGAAGAACGTGAGGTGCTGTGAATGAGTGTACTGAATTGGCTAGAGCTCAAAAATGAAAAGTTTTTGCTTTAGAACCTACAGCTTGTGGACTGACTGCAGAGGAGAAAGGAAAGGTTGTGTTAGGAGATACACTTCTTATTTATAGCATTCTTATTAGTATGTTGTTCGATACTAGAGCATCACATTCTTTTCCTCTAATTTTTTAGTGGATAAGTTAAATCTAGAACCGACATATCTTATTACTTCTCTGACAGTACAAACCGATAAGCAGCTGTGTAACTCTTCAAACGAGATGCGACCATGTAAAGTTTGATTTGTTAACTCATATATTGACCTGCAATTTATATTTATTTTATTTTGTAGGTTTTGGGATAATTTTGAGTATGGATTAGTTGAGTCGGTACAACGCTAAGGTATTTTTTGAGATCAAGTAATATCCTTAAAGCATGATTATAGCCATGATCAAATTGTATATTCATTGGATGGTCGAATTTTGACACTAGTTCCATATTGAGTGCCATGAAAGGCTTGGAGGATGAGATCAACTGGGTTACCATAGTAAGGGAGTATGATAATATCTTTGAACCTGTTATGGGACTACTGCCGAAACATGACATAGAGTTTTGAGTAGATCTCATACCTGGAGCTGAAGCTATTAGTAGACCACTTAGCAGAATGATACCTACCGAGATGAAGGAGTTAAAGGTGCATCTAGTAGGCTAGGAAGGGAAGAATTTTATTATACCAACCAGTTTGCCTTGGGCTGCAACAGTGGTGTTTGTGAAGAAATCAGATGCATCGTTGAGGTTGTGTATCGACTGTAGAAAGTTGAATGGGAAGACGATAAGGAATCGGTATCCTTTGCCTAGAATAGATGACTTGTTCGATCAATTAAGTGGAACCAATGTGTTCTCATAGTTGGACAAAGCTATGGGTTTCCATCAGTTGAGAGTGGCGTAGGAAAGTATACCGTTAATGGTGTTCCGAACAAGATATGGTTCATATGAGTTGCTAGTCATGCCCTTCGGATTGACCAACAAGCCTGCTTTCTTTATGGATTTGATCGACCAGATCTTTCGAGAGCATTTTGATAGATTTTTAATGGTGTTTATAGACAAAATTTTGATATATTCTAAGAATGAATAAGAGCATGAAGTCTATATCAGAATAGTGCTAGATATGTTGAGGCAGCATTAACTAAAAGCAAAGTTTTTAAAACATCATTTCTAGAAAAGAAAGGCGAAGTTTCATGTGCATGTAGTTTCATAGAATGGATTATCTATAAATCCATCTAAGATCGAAGCCATTAATAATTAAAAACTGTAACGACCTGGGATTTTGAACATCCCGAGTTGTGAATATTATTTATATTATTCAATGATATTGTATTTTAATATACAATATTTGCATTAATCAATTATTTATCATTACACACACACACACACATATATATATAATTTTCTAAAATCAATATAACTGGGGTTTTCAAAAACTATATTAAATTATTAAGTTGATTTAAATAAAATTTCTTAAAACTTTATATTGTTTCAAAGTAAAATATGTATATATTGTTTAGATTTAATATATGTTTTGTTTCAAGGATAAATATATATATTTATTCTAAAGTTGAAATATAATAAGAATTTAAATTTATTGTGAATTCATTTTTTCATATATCGAATGATTAATTTTTATGTAATAAAATTAGATGAAAATTCTTAATGAAGTGAAAGTGTTATACTTTGATATTGTTTATATTAAATAAAATAATTTTAAGATTCTTTAATAATATATGTACTTTGAACAAGACAATTATATATATATATATATGATATGATAAGTTAAAAAGAAAATTTATAATAGTTAATTGAGAGAAATGTTATAAATTGATATGTATAAAAATCACATAAATAAATAAGAGGAACTATTTATACATAAATATTAATGAATCTTAGTTGTTTGAAGTTATATATTTTTATATTATAAAGAGGAGAGTGACTTGATTTATTTTACTATGGTATGGATTTTTATTTTTATCAAATATTCATTTGATATAAAATAATATGAAAATATAATTGTTATTTTATTTCATTTTGTTTAAAGCAACAATATATTTATCAAAAATATTAATCAAAGAGGGGTTATTTTAATTGATTTACTCCTCATCTTTATTTTGAAAACAAATAAGGATACATACCTTAAGTCTTATTTAATTAAGTTTTTATTTTTGTTTAAAATTTAAAAGTGACAATCACATTTATACCTGGTTTAACCTTAAGTATGGGCTGATTGCAATTTTAAATATAGTTGCATGTGCATTAATATTGTATGGCATGTATAAACAATAAATAATGAACCTACAAAACTTTCTACTGTTAATGTAAATGCAGAATTACAAAGAGAAGCAAATAAACTAAATTAATCTAATTTAAACTATGGGTAAAAAAGTAGGAAATTTCATCAGTAAAACAAACTTACACTTGGCATTTAAAAAAATATGAAATCCAACATAATCATGTAAGTTTCTTTTCAAATATTTTCGCTGTTTTAAAAGGATATTACTTCAGCCTCTAAAAGTTATTTCTGTTCAACATTTATATTGAAAAATTTACAACTATATAGGTTATAAAATCAGTAGCTAAAAGAACATCTCAGTTCACATTTTTAAAATATCAAAAAAAAAGGAATGGCAGCACTCTGAAAATTCTGCAAGTAAGAATTGCTCTGTAAAAAGAAAATCTGGAAGACTTTAAAAGAAGATCTTGAAGCAATCTCTTAAAGAATCTATTTTCCTAGAAGCAAGTTCAAGGATTTCAAGTTTTAAAATTCAATTTCAAGTTTTAAAAGAGCAGGAACCAGATGTTCAAGGTGAGAAAACTGTAGTTTTCAAGATAGAATTTCATGCATGCTCTGTTACAGTGAATATTATGCTTAATTTTACTTCTAAAATCCCAATCTGTTGATCTAGCTTGAATATGAATATTTTGTGAACTGGAAATATGTTCATTTACTAGAATAGCTTAAGGTAAAATTGGTTATTTAATTTTTTATGCGGTATAGTTAGTATGGGTTGGGTTTTACAGTAAAAATCAAATTTTTGAGAAATTTCGAATTGTTTGAATCAAAGATTCAAGCATGCATGTTAGTTTCTCTGATAAAAATAGGATTTTTAGAGGTTGAATCATGATTTTTAATCACCTAGTTTGTGAGAAATTTGAAGTTGACCCTTCTCTGTTCAAAAATTAAATTTCGGTGATTTCTTCGTCGATGGGTGGTGCGGCCTAGACAGGAGGGTGCTGGGTGACGTGGGGAAGGCGATGACCGTGGCGGAATTTGCGGTTTCGCTTTTGATTGTGCATGCATAGAGGTTTTAGGGTTTAAGGGAGGGTTGAAGCCCTGAGCGCGACGCGGTGGGTTTGAGAAGCGAAGGGGCGACCAGAGGTTCTGGGTTTCGGTTCATAGGTTGCTACATGTGTCAGCACTCGATAGTGGTGAATGATGTTCGTCATTTTGGATGGTTGTTTAAGCAGTAGATGGATTTGTGGGGGTGTGTGAGTTTCGTGTACTGGAAAGTTTCGGCCTGTAGTTTGAATTTTTGTTCGCTAAATGATTTTTGCTTCGACGTGTAGCTAGTTGCATTCGAGCGACGTTGTAGGGTTGTTTTGAGGCATCACGACGGCATGTTGGCCGAAGTTACGGCCGTACATGTGCACGCGTATCAGTGCACGCGTTCCTGGAGGCATGTGGCAGTGAGTGAGGTGTGCGTCGTCATGTTGAAGGGTGAGTGACGACTTGGTTTTGGCGATGTCGACGTGGTTAAGGTTGGTGTTTCAGGTGATGGTCTTTGTTTCGATTGGGTTTTGAATTCCTGAAGGTGGAATTTTTCGTTTCAGCGAGATTTGGGGAAGAAGGGATCGGAATAGGAATTGTGTTCGGGCTGTTTGGTTTTGGTTTGGGCTTCGACCCAACTGTCGTATTTTGATTTTATCGGCTTGATTTTTGGGCTTGTGTTGTAGAGCCTGGTTGCTATGGGCTGATTGATTAAGGGTTCGATTGTTTAAAATAAAGTCTATTATTTTATATAAATTGGTATTTGAAGACTTTTCAATTTATATTGTTTTTTCGCATTTAACAATTATGATATGTGAATCTTTTGAACAGCATTCTTTAATCTCAAATATTATTTAATGATTTAATTAAAAACAATGGTTTTTAATAATAACAAATTAATACTCAATCTTAGTTATTAAGTAAAATTGAGATTAGTATTAGATTTAATTTGAATAATTAAATTCCTTTACTTAGGTTTATTTGAATAAATTAAGTAAAGAAAAGATGATTTAGAAAATCATTATATTTGAGTTTTGAATTAATCAAGTGCTTAAGATTTTTAAATTTATAATAATTAATGAGGCAATTAAGGATTGATTAGTTGAGAAATAATTAATTATAACTAATTAAATGATTATCAAATAATTAATTATAATTAATTAAGGGGTGATGTAATTAGTTAAACAATTAAGGGTTAATTGCTGAAATGGTTAATATAATTAATGTGTGTAATTAATTAAAAGTTAATTACTTAATGTAATTAGAAAATAATTAATCAAGGATGATTAATTTAAAAAGTGAAATTATAATTGAAATAATAAAGTGAAATAATTACTTATACTTCGAAGTGAATTCAAGTCTTTAAGTCATATTATATTATAATTATTTCATAAATTAAATGTTATGAAATGAATGGTTTGTATGGACGAATGTTATGTCGTCATATGATCCATGGTGAAGTTGATATTTGAATTTGTATAAGCTTGTTTGGATAAGATCTAATTATAAATCGAGAATGAATGCCATTTAGTAATCTCATGGCCAAACTATTAAAATGATCCCCATTGATTAGTTGCATTTATTTAGATTGTTTAAACTAGATGACATTGGGACAGCGGGAACTGTCACCATTCCGCTGTATAATTAATCTAATTGTTGTGTAGGATGTAAGCCATTGTCCTTGTTGTGATTAAATAATTATTCTAGTAATGATAATCTCTAATCTGTTGTTATTGCATATATCTGTTATGTTCCTATTAATTATATTGAGTATATATTGTGAATCGATCTATGGGAATAGATCGATTTGAATATCTAAGATTGTGAATTGTGAAATGTGAATTGATAAGTACCGTTTGGACTGATAAGCCTTGTTCGATTTGAATTGATTTATGAAATTAGTTTTGTTTTAAAAATAAAGTAATATAATATTATTTTTAGAAATGTTTTTAAGATTGATCAATATTTGGAGTATTGAAAATAGTTATATATTCCTACCTTTGAAAGTCTTTTTAAGTTATAATTTTAAAGTTGTTTCAAGTATTAACTCATTTCTTTAAGATACTTTAAAGAACAATTTTATTAATATTTAAGTATATTTTCTTCAAATTAAAATCCCTTTAATAAAAGTAGTTTTAATAATTATAATAATCTTTATAAAGAATATTTTATCTATTTAACTAGAAATAATATTTGTAAATTTATAAGTATGATTTGGAAGGAAATAGTTTTATTTATATTTCAAATGAAATAAATTTTCTTAAATAAATGGTAATTCACTTGGATTTTAAAAGGCGGACAAGGTTTAATGGTTGAAATGGGAAAGAACTTTGTGTATTGATTGATTTCTTTGATAGTTAAATAACCGACTATCAAAAGTGGACAAAACCTGACTTTGGAAATATCTAGAGGAGACTCGAGAATTATATGGTACGGTTACTGATCGAGATGCTATACTGTACGTGTAAACTCATTTGTTCACTAGGACGAATTATAAGGAGACCCGTACAATAACGGTTAGGAGGTGACTCTGATCTTGTATTTCATTGGTGTATTTCCTAAAGAACCGGTGCAACGACCCGATATTTTCAACCATTCGCATCCGCACATGTCGGACTTGAATTGTTCAAAATACCGCGTTGTAAATAAAATTTGGCAAATCTCAAAATATACAGTAATAATTAATCACAGAATCACAGACACAAAATCAGAATACTCGCAGTGGAATTTAAAAATACTTAGTGGTTCATGAAGCCACTATAAATAGTCTCAACAAATACAAATTTCAAAGTCTTTCATCCCAAATATAGTTTAAATCATCAAATAGAAAATCCAAAAATCCCAAAGTCTTGATTTCGTAAATAAGATAACGGACAAAAAGAAGCCAGCAGCTTGAAAGGATCTACAGAAGTCCTAGCTCCGGGATGATGACTGAACTGCAACTCAGGCTGACCCGAGCGTAAAATAAAACATAAACAATCGAGTCAGGACATACATACTTATATAGTGTAAGCTAATTCAAGTGTACTGTAATATAAAGCAAGTAACTTAAAGGATGCTTGGGACCGCCCATCCTCTAAGGATCCGTTAAACTATTTACTATGTAGTAATACTTCGCTATTATAATAGTGTCTATTAGTAAAATAAACTTACTTTTAAATAGCGTTAAGGCTTTACATTTTCCACCTTAACACATAATATACTCCCATAGTCTATACAGTACCGTAATCTTCCCCGGAATGGGCGTCGTCAGAGGGCACTCCATAGGTATGGTACAAAACCAAAATCGTATAAGGCGCGCTAGGGTAGGTGACACGGCACAACTAGGCAATGCCAGGGTAGATATACCAATTACGCTTCCGGACCGATGGAAACGCGCAGCGCGCAGCTGCCGCCCACCTCGAACAACACTCCCAAATCAAAGGTGCACACCAAAAAAATCACAAAAGTAATAGAATGGCATACGAAGAAGTGCGTCCGATCAGAGGTGCTACCTCATTAATCCGTCAATCGCTCCTGTTTTAGCCACCTTATACCAACTCACGGGAGTCGGGTCCACGTATATACCTCAAAGGAAACGTCACCACCATCCTACTTCATTCTGCAATCTCCACCGCGTACACGGTTGTTAAAGTAGTTTTCGGTATCGACAGAGAGTATGCCAGATATCCGATCCCGGTCTCTTTAACAACCAAACGTTATTATAACCCGTGGTTACAACTTTTAGAAATGGTATTTATACTTTAAAAATCAAAATAAGTTTCAAATACATTTCAATACCATAATATCATTTCAACCATCATTTATTTAAACATCAGTCATTTTATTTAATATAAAATACCATTTAAATCTATTCAATTTATTTAGGAATTAATTTGCCTTTCAACTCACATTTAAAAGTTAAATTCTTCCATTTAAAACCATTTAAAGTCAATTCCTTATTTTTTATTAATTACATATTAAATTCCAAAATTTAAGCCTTTTTCCCTAAAGATTATTTCCATTTATTTTAAACAATCCGAAAATTCAGTTTCCGTAGCATTTATGAAATGCCACCTAAAGTCTGTAAGTCAAAACAGTTCATTTATAAAAGACAGCATTTAAGTGCTGTAATAAATTATTAACTTAACAATCAAATTTTAAATTCCCAAATATAACTTATTATCAATTATTTCCTTAACTAAAACTCACTTTAAACAAAATTTCAGAATTTCTCAAAATAAGTTATATTCCAAAAATTTTACTTAAACATTTATTTATTTAACATTTTGACTTATTCAAAAATCATTATAAATTTTATAAAAATCCTTTACATTCGAACCATAATATTATAAATTCCCATTTAAAATACTTTTAAACATTTCAGAAAAATATTATATAAACCACGGGTCTGTATATAGTTTTCTAGCCTAGGTCAAGTGATACGGATTTATATCATTTCAATCCGCAATTAACAAAATCCTGGGTTCTATCATTTCAAACCCGCAATCCCAAGTTAACAAATAAATAATTAAACAATTGAATAAATGAACAAATGATTATCGTTCAGGCCTATCATTTCAGCCTATAACAATCTCAAATTTACAGGGAACTTACAGTGATGATTTAATCAGTAAATAAGCATTACATAGTATAACTGCAATAATATTACAATAGATAAACAACTGATGAGGTGTCAATTTAAAATGGGGTTTAACATCATACGTTATATCACAGGCAGATAAAAATTTATAAATAATTTACAAATACACTTGTGATAAATCACAGATATATAGGTATGTTTGTCTGGTGAGAAATACTCACCTTAAAGCTGTAGAAATTTTGATTCAAAATGAAAATCCCCCGAAAAAGAATCGCACAACGGGTAACGATCAAATTTTCCCCGGATGTCACGCCTAGATTCAAGATCCAAATACCGAATACGTGACTTTAAGAATTACGGTCAAAGCAAAAATTTTGAGACAATTGGAACGAATAGAGTAAAAGAAATTTTGGTTCAGCTTTTGCTCGACTGCCTCACCCCACATCCCGACCCCAACTTCATTGGCTTGGCAATTCTATTTATTATATATATATATATATATATATATATATATATATATATATATATATTTCCAACGGCATGTCCTACTTATCTAGTTTGAAAATATGAATTTTATGCAAAACTTGCGTCTCTGCCTAGATAAACACGTCTCTGCCAAACTCCAAATCAAAACATGCACACATCATAACATCTCCATATTTTTAAAGTCCTTTCCCCTGTAGTCACGCCTCCCCTTCAGTTTTCAGATAACACGTCCAATATCTCCATGCATAGATGCAAACTATCCCACGCAACTATATGCTTCAAAGCATTGCAGGCCTTCAACTGAAACTCTTTATATTCTTTTGCCATTTTATGAACCATGCCTTGCAAAACACGTCCCATTTTGACATTCTATGTCTTCTTTCAAATTTGGAAAGCCTTCTATCAGTTCTACTCAATGATATTACAGGGTTATGCTCGTCAATGGTCTTTTTTTTCATTATGGCTATAACAACCTATATCAACTACAGGCACACACGCATGAAACCTCTACAGAATGCAACTAAGCTTGACTTCTTATATGATATGCACGGAAAAGCATGGCAACACTATCAGGGGGAAAAGAAAGGTATGTACTTAGTCAAAGATGGCAGAAATATGGAGTGATAAGTAGCCGAGCAAGGTGAAAAAGAAAAGGAAAAAAAACTGAAGAAGGAAAACAAAAATATAAGGGAGGGAGAAAGAAAACAGAGAGAATACAAAAGAAGAAGAGGAATAGAAATATTACCTGAGTGTATGCAAGCTCACGAGAAGAAACAGAGAGAAGATAGTGGAATTTTGTAACTGAGTATGGTGTATATATATAGATAAACAACTTGCGAAATTTAAGGAAGAGGCAAGCGAAAAAAATATGTGTGATTTCTTTCCAGTTTTCTTTAGTTTGATTTCTAGAAAAATATGCACGATTTATATTGCCGGATTTGAATGGATAAGGCTTGCATTTTTTGATTAGCAAGGCTTAAATGCAGAGAAGAAACGGAAAGCATTGATGGAAGATAATTTATACGTGATTAATATTGCCAATTTTCTTTCATTCGAATGGATAAGTCTGAGGGATTTTAAATGCAGAGAGGAAAGAATTTGAACCATTCCAAGTTATACGAAGATTCTTGATTTAATGCATTCATTCTGATGCGTGAATTAAAAATGAATACAGGGACATGCGTAAGAAATAATAGATAAGGAAGGTAAGAGGCAAATGCCAAAAATGTTAAAAGAATAAAATTTTATGTCATGCGCAAAGGAAGGCAAATTTGATTTTCTCTCAGATAATATATGCGTGATTTTTGCCAGATATACGAAAAATTTGATTGCAACGTTATATCTCTTTTTTCTTTTCCAATTAATAGTTGCGTGCTATTTTTATAGTCTGAGAGATTTATATACAAAGAATCAGCAAGTATTAATTTGCTTTGGATGCTACTTCAAGGACAGATTTGAATGCATGCGTTGATTTATGTCACGGAGAGAAAATAGTAAGAAATTTAATTTTCTGATTGATTGATTTTTAGAAGGCAAGCAATTATATTTGATTGAGAGGAATGAATGGCAAGTGGAATAAAATTTATTTGTGAAAGTTTTTAAATCAAATCTCTATAAAGAGGAAAATGACAAAGATGTTAAAGGAAATAAATTTCACTGATATGTCACGCGCAAGGAAAGCAAGTTTGATTTCTTTCCAGATGATGTTTGCGTGAAAGGGAAGCATGATTTTGAAAACAATATTGGTAGTGGGAATCTCCTTAATCAGTGCATGATTTTAGAGAAACGGATAGGCACGAAATCAATACGTTTTGGTTGGAAATCTCCTAACTGATTTTATTAATCCATATGGATATTGAAATATAATTTTTTAAAATACGCCAAACTGACACATTACAATACACCCAAAAATTTATACAAAAGTAACGTTTTTAATTTATACGTTTTTACGTTACTTATATCATTACAATGCGTACCCTTTTTAAATGCGAAATTTAACAGTCTGCAAAACACTGGATTTTACAAAGTTATTACTTAACTAAAATTTTAACTTGTTTACATTCTTCGTATTTAAAATATACATAGTTCATTTTGTAACGACCCAGAATTTTTATTAATTAAAATTTGAATATTTAATTAATTTTAAATATTTATAAGTGAATTTTTAAGTCAAATAAATTTTTATTTGAATTATTAAATTTTATCGAATAATTAAATCGATAATTTAATGTGTTAAATTATGGAAATAATTAAAAAATTGAGTTAAATATGATTGAAAATAATTTGTAAAATTTTATTTAATCATACTGGAGTTATAGAAATATTTTAGAACTTTTAAAATCGAATTAGAAGTTTATTTGTGAAAATTGAATATTTTAATATTTAATAATCGACGGTAAAATAGCCAATTTTTGAACAGTCTCAGAATTGAACGAAACCAGTTTCATTGGATCCGTAATAGTTAGTTATTACCGGATTTCAATTTTCGTGTCAATCGGAGTTATCGTTTGATCGTGGCAGCTCGAAACGCATCGAATTATTTTTAATTTAAATTTGGCGAGTCAAAATAGCCATTTTTCAAAAAGTCTCGGATTTCGACGAAACCAGTTTCATCGGATCCGTAATGTGATATTATTGTAAGGTTTCAAATTTCAAGTCAATTGGATTTACCGTTTGTCCGGTACAAATTAAAACGCCTAGAAATCGGTTTAAATCGGTTTAATTTAAATTGAGCGTTTTCAGCCATAACTCGCACATACTTCCGAATTAGCTTCCGAAACCTGTTCCATTGTGTCCGGAACGCGGGGTAAACCTTAGAAACGCTGGTTACGGCGTCTAAATCGGAGTTCGGAAAATCCGGGATGAATAGTGTCGCTCGTTCCTTATAAATAGCCCCTACCTCTTCATAAATTGATAAAAATATCAAAACCTAACCCTAATTCAACCCTAGCCGCCACTTTCTATTCTAAGGCCAGAAATGCTCCATCTTCATCACCAAAGATCTTCCAATCCGTCAACAATTAGAGGAAGTTGTCAACATGAAAGTTGGAGAGGGCGATGAGAGCTAGAGATTGAACGGTGGTGATCGGAAACGGAGTCGTGTGGAGGGAGCTAGAGGGGGCCGTGCGTGGGCTGTGCACTTGCGTGCGCGAGCACCTAGATGAGGCCGAGCTTCATGGTGTGGCAGGTGGAGGTAGCTCTTGTCGAGAGCTTCGTCATGGCGTTGGAGTGATCGAATTTCGTTGATTATGGAAGGAGTAATATTTAACCCTAATTTACTAATTGGGTTCGGCCTCCATCTTGTTCTATCTGGAGATGTTCGTGAGTGGGGAAGAAAAGGGGGGGGGGGCGTAGGATCAAGATCTAGTGGCTGGAAATTGTTGTAGGTGAAAAATATAAGTATGTTGTAAATTAGTTGATTTAAATACGTTCAAACTTGTAAAATGCATAACTTTTTCATACGAGGTCGAAAAAATGCAAACTCAGTTGCGTTGGAATCGTATGGACGAGCACTACGCGATGGAGTTGGTTTGGAGTCGTTTGGAGTTAGTGAGAATTTCGGATAAAATTAAACGCGCGTTTAATTTTATTCGAAATAAAAGCTAAAACGGAAATTAAAACCAAGGTGAGAATTTCTCACTCAATCGAATAGGTTTCGATTTTATTTTAAATAGTTAGATTTAAAATATTTGAATGCATGTTTGAATGATGACTGTAAATTATTGATTGTTAAAATAGACATTATGCGCCGTTAGTAAGCGGATGTTATTTATTATAAACATATACCGCGAATATTTCATAAACAGTGAAATTGGTATTATATATAATATCAATATATATATATTGGCATATGTATATATTGCAGTTGTTGATTTCCCGCATTTTTGTTTAGCGGATGAGACCCTATTACGCCGTTATTAAGCGGATAATATTTATTAAAAACATGTACCGCGATAATTTCGTACTGGAGCGAAATTGGTATTGTGCTAATGTTTTTGGATGCAGGAAACAGGTTGGAGGGATCCAACTGGATTCCTCAACAGTATTTATTTTATTTCAGATATTTTGATATTTGATGGATTATCATATCGATATATGATATCGTTGTTAGTCGTGATTGACTATTTGATGTGTAGCATCATTGGACCCAAATTTTGGGATTTTAAAATGATTTTAAAAGTGATTTTTGAGAATATACTATATTTTTGGAATTGATCCATTTTAAATAAATAAACGTTATAATTTTTAAAGTTATAAAAATTATGGTTTTTGTGAAATATAGTTAAAAAGCTGATTTTTAGAAATACGATTAAAAGTCGATTTTTGAGAAATATGAACTAATGATTTTATAAAATAATTTAGATTGGATTTTTGAATATATGATAAAAGTTTAAATATAGGATTTATAAAATTTGATTATTTTATAAATCGAAATGAGGAAATTATAAAGGAATTTAAAGACGTTTTAGAATAATAATATAAACTGATTTATATTTAGAGATTTATAAATGGATATTTATAAATTGAAATATAGACATTATAAAACGAGTTTTTATAAGTGTTTGAATGTAGTGAAAGTGAATTTCATAAATGAATGAAATTTATAGAATTATAAACTGTGAAGTTATAAATGAAATTTATAAATAGTAAGATTTATAAATTTGTGAAGTTAATTGAAGAATAGATTTGGTTAAATAAATGAATCTTATAAGTTATAAGATTTATAATTATGAAGTTTAAAGAACGATTTTATAAAATAATCGTTTTATAAGTATTTAACTTATAATATAAACATTTAGTTATAATTGAGTTATAAACTGAAATATGTTAATAAAGGAATTTATAAAAAAAGAAGTTTTTATAAATAAATAGAAATGGAATTTATAAACGTTGTTTTATAAATCCGCAAACGACTTATTTTGATAAGTTAATTGTTATAACTTATAAATGGAGTTATATTCACGTTTTAGACAGTGAATAATCCTTTAAGTTAAAGTGAATAGAAATAATGGAATTTGTGAACATAGTATATTCACGTTTTTGAATAGTGAATAACATGTTAAAGAAAATGTTTTAGAATGTGATATTTTAAACAGAATTAAAACGATCTAACGATGTTTTAAAGGTGTTGAGATTCGAAACCATAGATTTCAACATTTATTGTTGAAATAGATGTTTTCGAGAAATAAAAGGAAATGGTGGACTATAACACTGTTGTTATAGTAAATGATTTCCGAAAGGAAATGTTTTGTATAGTATTGGGATTTATATATCTATTTTAATTTCGAATCCCTATACTAGTGATTTTGGGTTGTCGTAACGATGTTTTACGTAACATTCGTTTTGGCCCAAATAAAAATGTTTAAGAGAATGATTTCCCTTAAAGAATGAAATATATACTTAATTCGATTTAAGTATATTGAATATTTTCAAAGGTTGAAATAAAAGAGTTTTGTGAATTACTTATGAATAAATAAGTATGGAAATGTTTTCCAATATGAAGTGAATAATTAGAATTTATCTTTTTGAGGATAAATTGAAATGAATTATTGAAATCGCATATGCATGGATATCTTGAAAATATAAATTCATTATGGAATTTATATGTGAAAGTGAAATTTGTTTGAAAATAAATATTGATTTATTTTTTGAAGTGTTGGAATTTTATATCTTGTAAAGATATTTTGGAAAATAAATAATTTGGAAAATTATTTGGAATCTGGTGATGTGTGCATATCCATTGATAGTTCAATAACCGACTATCAATATTTCCCTTTAAATGGGTATTTGGTGTGAATTGATTGAATTTGAATGCACACTTATTTTTGAATAAGCGCTCACTATTCGGGTTAACCGGGAAAGGACCATGGGGTCGTATAACCCATTCCGAATATGTGATACGTCGTTATGAATTGCATTTGAAGATCGGTGTTGAAGACCGAGTATTTGTGAAAGCGATAGGATGACCTATCGATTGTCTCTGCACTGGGTAGCTCCTGGTATTGAGATCTCCTAAGTGATGGGAAATTCGATCGGGATTGTGAATACCCGTATTGCAAGGGCTTCGTAAGAAGTGCCTTCGGTTCTGTTCGATCCCGGAACAGACTTGTATGGATTGTATGCCTGACATTACAATTTGAGATATAAAGCCGATTTCTTTCAAATATATTTCTGTTGGTGGCGGAGAATTTATTCTTTGCTTAACACCCTTCTTTGAGAGTACGAGCTCAAAGGTTATATAGTTGAAGTTATCAGCGATATATCCCATTTTGGTAATGTGACATGCTGAGTGATGCTGAAATGATCATTGTGTTGATTATTTGTGATAGGATCATTTATTTGATCGTCTATCTTAGTGATCATTGTGTTGATCATTTGTTGACCCAAAGCACGGCTTTTTGTACAAAGTGTGTTTTTGTGGACGTGAATTCATCGAGCCTCACATCCCGTTAATGGTCAAAACAGGAAAGATGCGGCAAGGTTATGAGGGGTAGCTCCCTTTAGGGTATGTGCATTTCCTTCTGGAAAGGGTGGTATCATGGTATGGAGCCCAGATACTTACTCATGTTGATACACTATATCTATTTCTGTGTGGTGTTGTTGGTGACGAGCGCTCGGTTAAAGGTCCAATGGGACCGGGGGATGCCATATTCGTGTAGTAGTTACCTAGTGATAAAGGTAACCCGGCCTTGTGTTGGCAGAGAGCTGGTTAAGTTCTCGGGGACGTCCAGCCAGAGGCGTTTCCATGTGGCAGTAGGAAGTTCCTTAGCCTGACCATTCGTTGGAAATCCAAAGAAACAATACGAGACTTGTACGGTTTTAGTTGTAGAACCTGCTTCCTCAGGAGGTAGCTATAGTAGGCATAATATAATGGTACCTATGCTGGCTATGATTTATATCTTTACTTTCGAAAGGATTTGTTCTACACTATGCACTAATAATAATATCAAAATTGATTTGATTTTTGCGTAGAAGCATCTTTGACTAACATAAGAAGAAATCTCCTCCAAGTCTGCGTTTGCATTGTGTGTGTGGTGGGAGGTCTTATGGTAGTTACATTTTTAAAAGCATTGCGAATTGAATTTTAAAAATATTCCTCCATTTTGATTTTAAAGATAAATAAACTGTTTTGAGTTCTCACACCAGTCTTGTTAAGCTATTGGGCTATGTGATGGGGGGTTCTCGCTTCGCGGTTTGGTGGCGAACGGGAGACTCTTACTCCCACACATCCTCTTTTAGGGGGTTGGTTAGGCGTAAGCTGTGACAGTCGAAAGGCTGGCCGTAAAAGCAAGTTTGGGATATCAGTGTAAGCCACGGTGGGGCTGGGATGGTTGAAAAGCCTACCGGTTGTGACCGCTTCCTCCGCGACGTTACATTTGGTATCAGAGCTCTGATGGTTAAGCGACAACCATGGTTCTGTAGGTTATTACTCATTAGAGATAGAGTCAGCAGTACTCTAGAATGAGTTTGAGTGTAATAATAGATATGAGAGCGTATTTGTTAGTGAATATGAAATTGTTTTATATTGTGATGGTTGGTTTATTGAGTGGTATATAGATTCTGGTTAATACGAGTAATTAACGTTGTTGATAGGGATCTATAAACACTTGAATAGAACAATTCGGCACAATATTGTTTTAAAATGGGGTAAATGAAATAATTTTACCTTGATTATATTTTTATATATAAAGGAATAATTTTTCAGAATTATTAAAGGGTATATAAGTTGATTGTTAGGTTGTTTGAATAATCTAAAATAAAAGAATAATTGTATAAGCAAAAGAATTATAAGAATTGAATTATAATTAAAGTGATTTACAATTGTGAAATAAACTTATATATATAAGAAGTGAAACTATATGAATATGAGTTGTAAATAAAAATGAATTTAAAGTTAAATGGAATATAACTTAAGTGTTGTTGAATGGAATTGATTTTAGTATCGAAGTAAATAATCAAGTGGATTAAATGGATATGAACTTGAGTATATAAATAAAAATTCAACTTTAGAAATTGAATTGAATGAATGAATTGAATGTTAATCAATTGAATGTGAATAATTGATATGAAATAATGAATAAAAGTGTTAATTCATTAAAATCTAATGTTATTAGAAGTTGAATAAATTGAATGAAATCAATTTAATAAAACCAATTGGAAAGTAAAGATGTTAAACCAAAATGAATGTAAGTGAAGCAAGGAAATTTGGTTGTAATTGATATACATTGGTTGTTATTTGATTGTTAGTTGATTGTATAAAATTCATTAAGTATTAATGAAATTGAAAGCTATGAAATTAAATTCAAATTGAAAGTAAATAAATTTGAATAGAATTGAATGTGAATTAGATTTAATTAGTAAATGTAAACTAATTGAATTGAGAATGAATGTTAGTAAATCCAATGTAAATGAATCAAATGTAATTTAAAGTGAAAACCAATTCATTAAATATGAATGAGAATATGAATGAATGTTTATTGGATATGGATGTTAGTTGGTTGATGGTTGAATGTATATTGCTATTGTTGCATTTGCTATGTGACATATATAGTTATTATGTTGCTATATGTTGTATATTGAGATTATTTGCATATGTGCATGTTCTCATGTTGTTTGTTGAGTTTAGTAGGTGCGGATCGCGTTGCTTCGCATTTGGAGTTCGCTTTAGCGCTATATTAGCCGTATATGCTTGCTAATAAAATATAAGGTACATATCTCGGATTAAATATCGTACTTTTACACTTTTTTCCCTTCGGGATGCCTCATTACTTGATGAGATGTATATTTGTGATATATATACTGTCATTTTTTTTTCGGATCGAGCCGCGCAAAGGAGACATGGCGAATTTTTCCGGAAATTTAAGGCGTTAGAAAAAATTTGAGAAAATTGGGAAATTTTTTGAAAACTTTAACTTTGAATTTGGAATTGAAAGTTAAACAATAGCAATTGTTTTTGAAAGGATAACTAAGTATGATTTGAAAACTTAGTAAAGTATTATGAGAAATTTAATTATAAATTTTGAAAAGTTAATAGATTCTGTAACTTTTCTTACTTATAATTTCGAGGACGAAATTCTTTTAAGGGGGAAAGATTGTAACGACCCAGAATTTTTATTAATTAAAATTTGAATATTTAATTAATTTTAAATATTTATAAGTGAATTTTTAAGTCAAATAAATTTTTATTTGAATTATTAAATTTTATCGAATAATTAAATCGATAATTTAATGTGTTAAATTATGGAAATAATTAAAAAATTGAGTTAAATATGATTGAAAATAATTTGTAAAATTTTATTTAATCATACTGGAGTTATAGAAATATTTTAGAACTTTTAAAATCGAATTAGAAGTTTATTTGTGAAAATTGAATATTTTAATATTTAATAATCGACGGTAAAATAGCCAATTTTTGAACAGTCTCAGAATTGAACGAAACCAGTTTCATTGGATCCGTAATAGTTAGTTATTACCGGATTTCAATTTTCGTGTCAATCGGAGTTATCGTTTGATCGTGGCAGCTCGAAACGCATCGAATTATTTTTAATTTAAATTTGGCGAGTCAAAATAGCCATTTTTCAAAAAGTCTCGGATTTCGACGAAACCAGTTTCATCGGATCCGTAATGTGATATTATTGTAAGGTTTCAAATTTCAAGTCAATTGGATTTACCGTTTGTCCGGTACAAATTAAAACGCCTAGAAATCGGTTTAAATCGGTTTAATTTAAATTGAGCGTTTTCAGCCATAACTCGCACATACTTCCGAATTAGCTTCCGAAACCTGTTCCATTGTGTCCGGAACGCGGGGTAAACCTTAGAAACGCTGGTTACGGCGTCTAAATCGGAGTTCGGAAAATCCGGGATGAATAGTGTCGCTCGTTCCTTATAAATAGCCCCTACCTCTTCATAAATTGATAAAAATATCAAAACCTAACCCTAATTCAACCCTAGCCGCCACTTTCTATTCTAAGGCCAGAAATGCTCCATCTTCATCACCAAAGATCTTCCAATCCGTCAACAATTAGAGGAAGTTGTCAACATGAAAGTTGGAGAGGGCGATGAGAGCTAGAGATTGAACGGTGGTGATCGGAAACGGAGTCGTGTGGAGGGAGCTAGAGGGGGCCGTGCGTGGGCTGTGCACTTGCGTGCGCGGGCACCTAGATGAGGCCGAGCTTCATGGTGTGGCAGGTGGAGGTAGCTCTTGTCGAGAGCTTCGTCATGGCGTTGGAGTGATCGAATTTCGTTGATTATGGAAGGAGTAATATTTAACCCTAATTTACTAATTGGGTTCGGCCTCCATCTTGTTCTATCTGGAGATGTTCGTGAGTGGGGAAGAAAAGGGGGGGGGGGGCGTAGGATCAAGATCTAGTGGCTGGAAATTGTTGTAGGTGAAAAATATAAGTATGTTGTAAATTAGTTGATTTAAATACGTTCAAACTTGTAAAATGCATAACGTTTTCATACGAGGTCGAAAAAATGCAAACTCAGTTGCGTTGGAATCGTATGGACGAGCACTACGCGATGGAGTTGGTTTGGAGTCGTTTGGAGTTAGTGAGAATTTCGGGTAAAATTAAACGCGCGTTTAATTTTATTCGAAATAAAAGCTAAAACGGAAATTAAAACCAAGGTGAGAATTTCTCACTCAATCGAATAGGTTTCGATTTTATTTTAAATAGTTAGATTTAAAATATTTGAATGCATGTTTGAATGATGACTGTAAATTATTGATTGTTAAAATAGACATTATGCGCCGTTAGTAAGCGGATGTTATTTATTATAAACATATACCGCGAATATTTCATAAACAGTGAAATTGGTATTATATATAATATCAATATATATATATTGGCATATGTATATATTGCAGTTGTTGATTTCCCGCATTTTTGTTTAGCGGATGAGACCCTATTACGCCGTTATTAAGCGGATAATATTTATTAAAAACATGTACCGCGATAATTTCGTACTGGAGCGAAATTGGTATTGTGCTAATGTTTTTGGATGCAGGAAACAGGTTGGAGGGATCCAACTGGATTCCTCAACAGTATTTATTTTATTTCAGATATTTTGATATTTGATGGATTATCATATCGATATATGATATCGTTGTTAGTCGTGATTGACTATTTGATGTGTAGCATCATTGGACCCAAATTTTGGGATTTTAAAATGATTTTAAAAGTGATTTTTGAGAATATACTATATTTTTGGAATTGATCCATTTTAAATAAATAAACGTTATAATTTTTAAAGTTATAAAAATTATGGTTTTTGTGAAATATAGTTAAAAAGCTGATTTTTAGAAATACGATTAAAAGTCGATTTTTGAGAAATATGAACTAATGATTTTATAAAATAATTTAGATTGGATTTTTGAATATATGATAAAAGTTTAAATATAGGATTTATAAAATTTGATTATTTTATAAATCGAAATGAGGAAATTATAAAGGAATTTAAAGACGTTTTAGAATAATAATATAAACTGATTTATATTTAGAGATTTATAAATGGATATTTATAAATTGAAATATAGACATTATAAAACGAGTTTTTATAAGTGTTTGAATGTAGTGAAAGTGAATTTCATAAATGAATGAAATTTATAGAATTATAAACTGTGAAGTTATAAATGAAATTTATAAATAGTAAGATTTATAAATTTGTGAAGTTAATTGAAGAATAGATTTGGTTAAATAAATGAATCTTATAAGTTATAAGATTTATAATTATGAAGTTTAAAGAACGATTTTATAAAATAATCGTTTTATAAGTATTTAACTTATAATATAAACATTTAGTTTATAATTGAGTTATAAACTGAAATATGTTAATAAAGGAATTTATAAAAAAAGAAGTTTTTATAAATAAATAGAAATGGAATTTATAAACGTTGTTTTATAAATCCGCAAACGACTTATTTTGATAAGTTAATTGTTATAACTTATAAATGGAGTTATATTCACGTTTTAGACAGTGAATAATCCTTTAAGTTAAAGTGAATAGAAATAATGGAATTTGTGAACATAGTATATTCACGTTTTTGAATAGTGAATAACATGTTAAAGAAAATGTTTTAGAATGTGATATTTTAAACAGAATTAAAACGATCTAACGATGTTTTAAAGGTGTTGAGATTCGAAACCATAGATTTCAACATTTATTGTTGAAATAGATGTTTTCGAGAAATAAAAGGAAATGGTGGACTATAACACTGTTGTTATAGTAAATGATTTCCGAAAGGAAATGTTTTGTATAGTATTGGGATTTATATATCTATTTTAATTTCGAATCCCTATACTAGTGATTTTGGGTTGTCGTAACGATGTTTTACGTAACATTCGTTTTGGCCCAAATAAAAATGTTTAAGAGAATGATTTCCCTTAAAGAATGAAATATATACTTAATTCGATTTAAGTATATTGAATATTTTCAAAGGTTGAAATAAAAGAGTTTTGTGAATTACTTATGAATAAATAAGTATGGAAATGTTTTCCAATATGAAGTGAATAATTAGAATTTATCTTTTTGAGGATAAATTGAAATGAATTATTGAAATCGCATATGCATGGATATCTTGAAAATATAAATTCATTATGGAATTTATATGTGAAAGTGAAATTTGTTTGAAAATAAATATTGATTTATTTTTTGAAGTGTTGGAATTTTATATCTTGTAAAGATATTTTGGAAAATAAATAATTTGGAAAATTATTTGGAATCTGGTGATGTGTGCATATCCATTGATAGTTCAATAACCGACTATCAATATTTCCCTTTAAATGGGTATTTGGTGTGAATTGATTGAATTTGAATGCACACTTATTTTTGAATAAGCGCTCACTATTCGGGTTAACCGGGAAAGGACCATGGGGTCGTATAACCCATTCCGAATATGTGATACGTCGTTATGAATTGCATTTGAAGATCGGTGTTGAAGACCGAGTATTTGTGAAAGCGATAGGATGACCTATCGATTGTCTCTGCACTGGGTAGCTCCTGGTATTGAGATCTCCTAAGTGATGGGAAATTCGATCGGGATTGTGAATACCCGTATTGCAAGGGCTTCGTAAGAAGTGCCTTCGGTTCTGTTCGATCCCGGAACAGACTTGTATGGATTGTATGCCTGACATTACAATTTGAGATATAAAGCCGATTTCTTTCAAATATATTTCTGTTGGTGGCGGAGAATTTATTCTTTGCTTAACACCCTTCTTTGAGAGTACGAGCTCAAAGGTTATATAGTTGAAGTTATCAGCGATATATCCCATTTTGGTAATGTGACATGCTGAGTGATGCTGAAATGATCATTGTGTTGATTATTTGTGATAGGATCATTTATTTGATCGTCTATCTTAGTGATCATTGTGTTGATCATTTGTTGACCCAAAGCACGGCTTTTTGTACAAAGTGTGTTTTTGTGGACGTGAATTCATCGAGCCTCACATCCCGTTAATGGTCAAAACAGGAAAGATGCGGCAAGGTTATGAGGGGTAGCTCCCTTTAGGGTATGTGCATTTCCTTCTGGAAAGGGTGGTATCATGGTATGGAGCCCAGATACTTACTCATGTTGATACACTATATCTATTTCTGTGTGGTGTTGTTGGTGACGAGCGCTCGGTTAAAGGTCCAATGGGACCGGGGGATGCCATATTCGTGTAGTAGTTACCTAGTGATAAAGGTAACCCGGCCTTGTGTTGGCAGAGAGCTGGTTAAGTTCTCGGGGACGTCCAGCCAGAGGCGTTTCCATGTGGCAGTAGGAAGTTCCTTAGCCTGACCATTCGTTGGAAATCCAAAGAAACAATACGAGACTTGTACGGTTTTAGTTGTAGAACCTGCTTCCTCAGGAGGTAGCTATAGTAGGCATAATATAATGGTACCTATGCTGGCTATGATTTATATCTTTACTTTCGAAAGGATTTGTTCTACACTATGCACTAATAATAATATCAAAATTGATTTGATTTTTGCGTAGAAGCATCTTTGACTAACATAAGAAGAAATCTCCTCCAAGTCTGCGTTTGCATTGTGTGTGTGGTGGGAGGTCTTATGGTAGTTACATTTTTAAAAGCATTGCGAATTGAATTTTAAAAATATTCCTCCATTTTGATTTTAAAGATAAATAAACTGTTTTGAGTTCTCACACCAGTCTTGTTAAGCTATTGGGCTATGTGATGGGGGGTTCTCGCTTCGCGGTTTGGTGGCGAACGGGAGACTCTTACTCCCACACATCCTCTTTTAGGGGGTTGGTTAGGCGTAAGCTGTGACAGTCGAAAGGCTGGCCGTAAAAGCAAGTTTGGGATATCAGTGTAAGCCACGGTGGGGCTGGGATGGTTCAATTATTTACTTTCCAATAACTACCATGCTTTAATCCTACTTTTTTATTAGATCTGTTATCACTTTATAAACCTAGTTATTATTTGTTTATCTTTCCTTACAAAAATATATATTCCAATTTTCATCTTTCTTTTGTAATAACTTGTTATTTTCAATTATATTGAATTCCCCAAATATATACATTTATCATAAATAAAACCTAAATTAATTTATTCAACTTGGTTTCATTCCTTTATTTCATCTTATGAATAAAATATAAATTTCCATTTATGTCATTTCATTTACATTCACACATTACAGTTACAGTCCTATCTCACATTAATGAACATTTACCTACATTTAAATGTAATTGACTTCCTACTCTGAATTTAGCAGCCCTAAATAAAAAGGTGACTTGCATAAATGTTGTCACTAACTTTATATTACACTCAAGTTTATTATTTCCACTAATTATCAGAATTGCTTATATAATGTTGAATTGCTTATATAATGTTGAATTGCTTTTATAATGTTGAATTCACTCCATTACCATACGTTTATTTGCATATATTCAATTTAATACCCAAATGTAACAGTTGAAACTACATTAATAGACCAATTAAATAATAACTTACAACCGTTACTATATCCCTATTATTTTCATTTCATTTTAAACACTCACTTCATTATAAATTATAAAGGTTTTTTTTTTCTTCTTAAATTTAATTACAAAAATCTTATTAAATTAACCAGTTTAATTATCAAAATTTACAGGTCATTACTCTCTCCCCCACTCAAAACTTTTCGTCCCCGAAAAGGAAGGAGGTAGGAGAATAGAACACCCTGAAAGAAAACTAAATTGAAACTCAAAATGGAATCATTTATTTAAACCATATAAATTCAATTTAAATTAATTAATATTCAATAATTGGTTTAATTCATTTAATTTTTACTGAAGTTAAATCAATCTTAACTATTTCCAAATTAATTATCTTATTATCCAATTATTTTCTAAAATCAGAAATTTGTATAATCATTTATAATAATCATCTTTTATTCAACAAATTTAATTCTTCTTTATTCCAGATTATTATTAAATATATTCTACTTAATATATCTTATCGCACATATTAAGTAGATTATATTTAATATAACTATTCCAATATATTTCTAAATTTCCTTTAACACCATTTGATATTGTATATTATTCAATTATTATTTTATTTCTATTTACCTCTATTTGTCCTTTTGTAACTGAAACTTTCAGTGTATAACATTTATTATAACCACTCAAATTTTATTTATAAAATCCTTTTATATTGTACATTATCCAATTACATAGTTAATTTCTGAATGATTTAGGTAAGTTATATTGGCATGCAATTATACAAATAAAATTTTCCAATTCTTATTATTCAAGTTTAAATATTCATTCAAAATTTGACTTTATTTTATCATTAGAATCACCTTTTAACATAAATTTATGAATTAAATTTCCAATTAACTTCAAACCCTTTAGAGATAAATAAATACATACATATAGCATATGTCAAATCAAATTTAAATCATATATATATATATATATATATTATAAATTAAGTCATATTTAGAAATTCAAATCAATTAAATTTTTGAAGCAAAACTACAACGTGGTCTCTTTACTTCGATACTTGAAAATGAATGTCGATGATGTTGTAGTCATCACCGAAATTATTTTCCAGCGACAAAGAGAAGAGCACTAATTTTTAGAACTTTAAAATTCTTTGGAAACAAATTTATATTCGAAAATAATTTAAATAATAATATATCCTTTTAAGACTTTAAACACAAGGTTTGAAACTATCAGAAATTAAATTCTTAAATTCTTGTTTTAAATCCATTTCTGTTTCCAAATAAATTTATGACCATGTTTTATAGTTCAATTATTTATATAAGACAAAACCAATGGTAGAACCATAAATAAAATCAAACACTATTATCTCTTGACAACTAGTTAAATTAATTATAAAATTCTGAAAATTATACTTATATATAATATTAGATTTTTCCCAAATATAGGAATAAATTTTTCAAAACAAGGATAGAGATTCAAGTTTGATGGATTCAAATAAAAGAGAATTTTGATTTAAAGATAAATTGGAATCAGAAGATCCGATGATTACATAACAGAACAAGGAACTAGATAAGTTTATATAAATCGGGGCAACCTTAACCTGGTTAACCGTGACTTAAAGAGTCAGATCGAATGTAGATTTACCATTCGATTCGAAGAGATAGAGTTCGGAATAACCAAAGATACTAGCATCTAAACCGAGGTTAAATATAAATCTCTGGTGAATCAATGCTAATTGTAAAGGAGTTTCACCCCTTTATTAGAATATTGGCGAGACCGCCAATTCACTATAAAGATCATCCGAAGTGGAGTTATGGGATACTCCAGAATCGAAAGAAAATGAATAGTGAGGGACACGAATGAACTTCGGAACCGCAGGGAATGTTCCAAAATTCAAAGGAAATCGAATCAAAAGGAAGAGATTCAAGCTCGAATGAAAGTGATTCTGTAAATCAAATTTACCATACATTCTAAGTTTTGCCTAGAGCCAAAGCTCTGATACCAAATGTAACGACCCGATATTTTCAACCATTCGCATCCGCACATGTCGGACTTGAATTGTTTAAAATACCGCGTTGTAAATAAAATTTGGCAAATCTCAAAATATACAGTAATAATTAATCACAGAATCACAGACACAAAATCAGAATACTCGCAGCGGAATTTAAAAATACTTAGTGGTTCATGAAGCCACTATAAATAGTCTCAACAAATACAAATTTCAAAGTCTTGCATCCCAAATATAGTTTAAATCATCAAATAGAAAATCCAAAAATCCCAAAGTCTTGATTTCGTAAATAAGATAACGGACAGAAAGAAGCCAGCAGCTTGAAAGGATCTACAGAAGTCCTAGCTCTGGGATGATGACTGAACTGCAACTCAGGCTGACCCGAGCGTAAAATAAAACATAAACAATCGAGTCAGAACATACATACATATATAGTGTAAGCTAATTCAAGTGTACTGTAATATAAAGTAAGTAACTTAAAGGATGCTTGGGACCGCCCATCCTCTAAGGATCCGTTAAACTATTTACTATGTAGTAATACTTCGCTATTATAATAGTGTCTATTAGTAAAATAAACTTACTTTTAAATAGCGTTAAGGCTTTACATTTTCCACCTTAACAAATAATATATTCCCATAGTCTATACAATACCGTAATCTCCCCCGGAATGGGCGTCGTCAGAGGGCACTCCATAGGTATGGTACAAAACCAAAATCGTATAAGGCGCGCTAGGGTAGGTGACACGGCACAACTAGGCAATGCCAGGGTAGATATACCAATTACGCTTCCGGACCGATGGAAACGCGCAGCGCGCAGCTGCCGCCCACCTCGAACAACACTCCCAAATCAAAGGTGCGCACCAAAACAATCACAAAAGTAATAGAATGGCATACAAAGAAGTGCGTCCGATCAGAGGTGCTACCTCATTAATCCGTCAATCGCTCCTGTTTTAGCCACCTTATGCCAAATCACGGGAGTCGGGTCCACGTATATACCTCAAAGGAAACGTCACCACCATCCTACTTCATTCTGCAATCTCCACCGCGTACACGGTTGTTAAAGTGGTTTTCGGTATCGACAGAGAGTATGCCAGATATCCGATCCCGGTCTCTTTAACAACCAAACGTTATTATAACCCGTGGTTACAACTTTTAGAAATGGTATTTATACTTTAAAAATCAAAATAAGTTTCAAATACATTTCAATACCATAATATCATTTCAACCATCATTTATTTAAACATCAGTCATTTTATTTAATATAAAATACCATTTAAATCTATTCAATTTATTTAGGAATTAATTTGCCTTTCAACTCACATTTAAAAGTTAAATTCTTCCATTTAAAACCATTTAAAGTCAATTCCTTATTTTTTATTAATTACATATTAAATTCCAAAATTTAAGCCTTTTTCCCTAAAGATTATTTCCATTTATTTTAAACAATCCGAAAATTCAGTTTCCGTAGCATTTATGAAATGCCACCTAAAGTCTGTAAGTCAAAACAGTTCATTTATAAAAGACAACATTTAAGTGCTGTAATAAATTATTAACTTAACAATCAAATTTTAAATTCCCAAATATAACTTATCATCAATTATTTCCTTAACTAAAACTCACTTTTAACAAAATTTCAGAATTTCCCAAAATAAGTTATATTCCAAAAATTTTACTTAAACATTTATTTATTTAACATTTTGACTTATTCAAAAATCATTATAAATTTTATAAAAATCCTCTACATTTGAACCATAATATTATAAATTCCCATTTAAAATACTTTTAAACATTTCAGAAAAATATTATATAAACCACGGGTCTGTATATAGTTTTCTAGCCTAGGTCAAGTGATACGGATTTATATCATTTCAATCCGCAATTTACAAAATCCTGGGTTCTATCATTTCAAACCCGCAATCCCAAGTTAACAAATAAATAATTAAACAATTGAATAAATGAACAAATGATTATCATTCAGGCCTATCATTTCAGCCTATAACGATCTCAAATTTACAAGGAACTTACAGTGATGATTTAATCAGTAAATAAGCATTACATAGTATAACTGCAATAATATTACAATAGATAAACAACTGATGCGGTGTCAATTTAAAATGGGGTTTAACATCATACGTTATATCATAGGCAGATAAAATTTTATAAATAATTTACAAATACACTTGTGATAAATCACGGATATATAGGTATGTTTGTCTGGTGAGAAATACTCACCTTAAAGCTGCAGAAATTTTGATTCAAAATGAAAATCCCCCGAAAAAGAATCACACAGCGGGTAACGATCAAATTTTCCCTGGATGTCACGCCTAGATTCAAGATCCAAATATCGAATACGTGACTTTAAGAATTACGGTCAAAGCAAAATTTTTGAGACAATTGGAACGAATAGATTAAAAGAAATTTTGGTTCAGCTTTTGCTCGACTGCCTCACCCCACATCCCGACCCCAACTTCATAGGCTTTGCAATGCTATTTATTATTATATATATATATATATAAATTTTTCCAACGGCATGTCCTACTTATCTAGTTTGAAAATATGAATTTTATGCAAAACTTGCGTTTCTGCCTAGATAAACACGTCTCTGCCAAACTCCAAATCAAAACATGCACACATCATAACATCTCCATATTTTTAAAGTCCTTTCCCCTGTAGTCACGCCTCCCCTTCAGTTTTCAGATAACACGTCCAATATCTCCATGCATAGATGCAAACTATCCCACGCAACTATATGCTTCAAAGCATTGCAGGCCTTCAACTGAAACTCTTTATATTCTTTTGCCATTTTATGAACCATGCCTTGCAAAACACGTCCCATTTTGACATTCTATGTCTTCTTTCAAATTTGGAAAGCCTTCTATCAGTTCTACTCAATGATATTACAGGGTTATGCTCGTCAATGGTCTTTTTTTTTCATTATGGCTATAACAACCTATATCAACTACAGGCACACACGCAAACTAAGCTTGACTTCCTATATGATTTGCACGGCAAAACATGGCAACACTATCAGGGGGAAAAGAAAGGCATGTACTTAGTCAAAGACGGCAGAAATATGGAGTGAGAAGTAGCCGAGCAAGGTGAAAAAGAAAAGGAAAAAAAACTGAAGAAGGAAAACAAAAATATAAGGGAGGGAGAAAGAAAACAGAGAGAATACAAAAGAAGAAGAGGAATAGAAATATTACCTGATTGTATGCAAGCTCACGAGAAGAAACAGAGAAAAGATAGTGGAATTTTGTAACTGAGTATGGTGTATATATATAGATAAACAACTTGCGAAAATTAAGGAAGAGGCAAGCGAAAAAAATATGTGTGATTTCTTTCCAGTTTTCTTTAGTTTGATTTATAGAAAAATATGCGTGATTTATATTGCCAGATTTGAATGGATAAGGCTTGCATTGTTTGATTAGCAAGGTTTAAATGCAGAGAAGAAACGACAAGCATTGATGGAAGATAATTTATACGTGATTAATATTGCCAATTTTCTTTCATTCGAATGGATAAGTCTGAGTGATTTTAAATGTAGAGAGGAAAGAATTTGAACCGTTCCAAGTTATACGAAAATTCTTGATTTAATGCATTCATTATGATGCGTGAATTAAAAATGAATATAGGGACATGCGCAAGAAATAATAGATAAGGAAGGTAAGAGGCAAATGCCAAAAATGTTAAAAGAATAAAATTTTATGTCATGCGCAAAGGAAGGCAAATTTGATTTTTTCTCAGATAATATATGCATGATTTTTGCCAGATATACGAAAAATTTGATTGCAACGTTATATCTCTTTTTTCTTTTCCAATTAATAGTTGCATGCTATTTTTATAGTCTGAGAGATTTATATACAAATAATCAGCAATTATTAATTTGCTTTGGATGCTACTTCAAGGACAGATTTGAATGCATGCGTTGATTTATGTCATGGAGAGAAAATGGTAAGAAATTTAATTTTCTGATTGATTGATTTTTAGAAGGCAAGCAATTATATTTGATTGAGAGGAATGAATGGCAAGTGGAATAAAATTTATTTGTGAAAGTTTTTAAATCAAATCTCTATAAAGAGGCAAATGACAAAGATGTTAAAGGAAATAAATTTCACTGATATGTCACGCGCAAGGAAAGCAAGTTTGATTTCTTTCCAGATGATATTTGAGTGAAAGGGAAGCACGATTTTGAAAACAATATTGGTAGTGGGAATCTCCTTAATCAGTGCATGATTTTAGAGAAACGGATAGGCACGAAATTAATACGTTTTGGTTGGAAATCTCCTAACTGATTTTATTAATCCATATAGATATTGAAATATAATTTTTTAAAATACGCCAAACTGACGCATTACAATACACCCAAAAATTTATACAAAAGTAACGTTTTTAATTTATACGTTTTTACGTTACTTATATCATTACAATGCGTACCCTTTTTAAATGCGAAATTTAACAGTCTGCAAAACACTGGATTTTACAAAGTTATTACTTAACTAAAATTTTAACTTGTTTACATTCTTCGTATTTAAAATATACATAGTTCATTTTTATTAAAATTCCAATTGGAGTTGTCTTTTAACAAAGTAAAAATTTCAAAACTTCCAATTTTATATTTAGACTTTTAGGAAATGATTAAATCAAGTTAAAATTTATATTAAATTTCAAGGTTTTATAAATAAAAAGAAATAAAGAGTAGGCAATTAAAACGGCAAGCAATTAAGACAATATAACGCATACCCTTTTAGTTTCTTCCTAGCCATAAATAAAAGATATAAACAAGCAATAATCTAATAAATAAACATGACTGCCAAAAATAAAAATAGAAAGATAAAATAGAGGTGGATATATGAAATAATAATAATAAGAACATATATATATAATATGTAATAAAAGTAGAAAAATTTATTGCGTGTAAAACGCTGTATTTTATCAAAAAAAAGTATAAGTTTTAAATTCCTAATAAATCCATATATTTGATTTCTCAATCATGTTATTGAATTGATTATTAACTTATTTTCTTATGGGTAATATTAAAATGGTTTTTATACTAATACATAAAAAAAATCCCAATTCATCCAAATTTCAATTATTTACTTTCCAATAACTACCATGCTTTAATCCTACTTTTTTATTAGATCTGTTATCACTTTATAAACCTAGTTATTATTTGTTTATCTTTCCTTACAAAAATATATATTCCAATTTTCATCTTTCTTTTGTAATAACTTGTTATTTTCAATTATATTGAATTCCCCAAATATATACATTTATCATAAATAAAACCTAAATTAATTTATTCAACTTGGTTTCATTCCTTTATTTCATCTTATGAATAAAATATAAATTTCCATTTATGTCATTTCATTTACATTCACACATTACAGTTACAGTCCTATCTCACATTAATGAACATTTACCTACATTTAAATGTAATTGACTTCCTACTCTGAATTTAGCAGCCCTAAATAAAAAGGTGACTTGCATAAATGTTGTCACTAACTTTATATTACACTCAAGTTTATTATTTCCACTAATTATCAGAATTGCTTATATAATGTTGAATTGCTTATATAATGTTGAATTCACTCCATTACCATATGTTTATTTGCATATATTCAATTTAATACCCAAATGTAACAGTTGAAACTACATTAATAGACCAATTAAATAGTAACTTACAACCGTTACTATATCCCTATTATTTTCATTTCATTTTAAACACTCACTTCATTATAAATTATAAAGGTTTTTTTTTCTTCTTAAATTTAATTACAAAAATCTTATTAAATTAACCAGTTTAATTATCGAAATTTGCAGGTCATTACAACCGGGGTTGAGTTTACCGGGAAATAGCGAACATTGTTTCGAAGAGACCGGGATCAGATTTGAAATCCGAAAATCACTTCGATCCAACAATACGTTTTCGGGATGAAGACAAGAGTTTGGAGTCGAAGATGGAGCAGTGAAGTGCAAGGGTTACTCGCTACTAATCCTGAGGGTGATTCCAAAATGGTTGTACTAGGAATAGTGCCTTTAGTTCTGTTCAAACCCGGAATGGACATGTATGGACGAATGCTTTCAGAACGTCGTCAGGTGGACGATGAGCATTCTAAGGGATATGTTCTAAAAAGGTAACGCTTAGCCTCGAGCCTCATCAATCGGGAATGACTGAAAATCAGGGGTTATGCAGCAAGGCTTCATGGGTAGCCCCCACTTGAGAGTAAGATCATCCCTGTCTAGATGTCCCTTTTTATTTCTGCATAGTGGTGCGGTTGCTGATCCCAACCGCGGGGCGATCTTATTCAAAACTGTCCAGCAAGGGATGGTTCCGGTCTTGTGTTGCAGGGGAGCGGGCGTACTCCTCGGTACTATGATCTAGGCCACGTACTGTAACGGGTGGTACCCCAGTGCCTAGTCATTAGTTGGAAATCCATTCTTCTTACGCGCCTTGTACGAGTTTTGTTTGTATTACCCACTCTATGCCTAGTAGCTAGAATTTAATAATGTAACAATTTCGGCTATTTTAATAAGTATTTGTATATAGACCCTATTATAATATTAGAGGATTTCATAAAAATGTTTTAGCTACCGTAAGGTAAAAACCGACATGTTTATTTGTGGCGTGGTCTTACAAGATGCTTTTGTTTTCAAAAGGAATTTTTAAAAATTTAATAATCAAGTTGATTGTGTTTTCTCACACTGGTATACCAGACTGACCCGGGCTTTGGTGTTTTTCCTATATGCTCGGGTCAGACTGAGCATATTTCCAGGTTTAACTGGAAGAGTGGAAGTTTCAGAAGGAAGAGATGGATCATGAGACGTATTCTCGTAATTGTTTATATGTAATCCTTGGTCGTGTGGTTATGATTGTAAGGACAGAATTGATATAACTGTCTGAGTTATATGGTTGTAACTCTGATGTAAAACCTGTATATGTTATATGTAAAGGTAACTGTTTTGGTTTCATGTAAAGATTTGTTTATATTATAATTTATTCGTTCCGCTGTGAGATTCTGATTTGTTCTCTTTTCTTTTATCTTCTTTCTAATTCGATCTTCTTTCTTTCATTATCCGTCTTTCTGTACGACTTATCTGACAAGAGAGTTTCAAAGTCAGTTTAAATTGGTAAGGAAAAATGGGTTGTGACAAAAACGATGAAATACTATTATTGAGATTAGAAGTTTCTTGTGGTTGGCTAGCTAGTACTTCAAATTTATTGACGATTTCCCTCGTATAGCTTCACTGGTGGCTAAATTAATAAGGAAAGACGTAATTTTTGTTTGGACTAATAAATGTGAAGAAGCATTTCAAAAGCTAAAGCATTTATTAGCCAAAGCGTGTGTGTTAGTTATTCCCGAGGGGGGTTAAGACTTGATGGTGTATGCTGATGCATATGGTCTGGGTTAGGAGCTACATTGATGTAGAGAGGTAAAGTTATTTTCGTTGCTTCTTGACAAATTCGAATGCATGAAGTAAGATATCCTACTCACGATTTGGAGTTGGCGATGGTGGTTTTTGCATTGAAGGTGTGAAGACGCTGTTTGTAGGGAGAATGTTTCGAATTGTTTACAGATCATAAGTCCTTGAAGTGTTTATTAAATCAGATAGAGTTGAACATGAGATAGCAAAAATGGCCGAAGTTCTTGGCAGCATATGGCTTTGGAATTGAGTATATGCTGGGGAAAGGAAACAAAGTGGTGGATGCACTTAGTAGAGAACATCGAAATGTGGTATTAGCACTGTTATCTGAATGGAACGATTTAGAGGCATTGGCTCTGTATGGAGTAAGAATGAGGTCGACGGTCAGTTATAGTCAGAGTACCACAAAGATTTCTTATCTAGAGGTTCAATAGGTATTGATTGAAAGAATTGCAACAAAGAAAAATGATGATCCAATACTAAATGACCAAAATAAGAGACTAAAAGTGGGAAATAAGATTGATAATGTAACGCCCCTAATTTTTTATAACATTATTCAGATGATTTAATTAGATAAATTAAATTGAGTAATGTAAATATTAAAATTATAATGGGATTGAGATTTGAAAATAAATTAAAGGCCGAGCTTAATTAAATAAATGGACTACTAATGGTTATACATGTTAATTAATCAACACGAGGGTATTAGGGTAATTGTCGCACCATATTTCCATCACCCCTTTATATTCTCATACATTGCCCATTCACGTTCATTTTTACAAAATAAAGAAAACGTAAGATAAGAGGAGTCGACCATTACTAGAAGGAAAAAAAAAGAGAAATTCAATCTAAAGCTAAGGATTCACACTAGGGGAAATTAATCTCAATCCAATCTCCTTATCCTAATCATGGTGACTAATAATCTAGATCATCTTTATTTTGTTTTTATGATCATTTGTTTTCGGGTTTAAGATTAAATCCATTTTAATGATGACATGATATGCTTGGATTATAACATGATTGATTTGAACAAGATTGTTTAAATAAGATTTTATGCGGTTTTAAAGGTAAAATCAATTAAAATTAATTTCAAATGCCATGAGAAAATTGCATGTCATGTAAAATATGATTCTGGAGTTCGGTTTCAATTTTTGTAGTTTTCCAAGCTATGGAAAATTCATTATGAATTTTCAATAGAAAATATGAAAAATTTGGTTTATAAATTAATTTCAAAAATTATATGAAGAATTTGGATCCGAAAAATATGTTAGATAACATATTAAAATTGAATTTCTGTAATTTTTGGGGTTCCTAAGTAATTTTCTATGGTATAAAATTATTTTAGATGAAGGACTTAATTGTTTTCTCGGTTTTGTTTAATATAAGAGCTAATTTAATAAAATTTATCCTTGTTTAGATCTAAAATTAAGCGGCAATTATTTTTGTAAAGAATTTGAAAAGATGAGGCAACCAATTATATGTTTATAAGTAGGCAGGTTAGTTAGAAAGTATTTACGTTAATTGGTATTCAATCAGTTTTACCCAAAATAGTGGGTTATGCCTCTTTCAGAAGCACCTTTCGACCTTATGCTTCCGCCTTCAATCAATTTGAAACCTACGAATGAAGACGAAACTAATACAAAGGGTGTCACTAGTACGGTACGTTGTGGATTAGAAAAAGGTAGAAGGCATGATGTCGAAACCATTGCTTTCGATAGGGTCGAAATCTTTGTTTTACTTTCAAAAGATAAGCGCCTATCTTGTTTTAATAAAATCTTCCAAAGGAGTCAAAATACATGCCTTCGAAAGGGTTTGTACTTTCGAAGGGGTTGCCACTTTTCTTTTGGTTAAGAGTATCTTTCGAATGAGACCTTGTGTTCTGAACTAATGTTGTCGGAAAAGATGGTTCCGACCTAGTCAAGATCCTACAGCCGTTCTTTTAGTCTTTGGAATGTATTAAATTCATCAATGCTTTCGAAGGGCAGCCTTTTTTTCATAAATATGGGCCACTTCCTAAAGCTTCTAAAAGGGATTAATGGTTTCGAAGGCAATGGCTTCAGAAGGGGTACCGAAGCTAACCTTCAAGTGTTTTAACGAAATGTGCTTTCGAAAGGATGGCTCTGAATCCATCAAGTTTTTACCCAAATACTTTTATATGATAAAGAATGGTTTTGAAAGAGATACTTTCACTTATATTCACTTTGACCCAAAAGATATTTTAAAGATAAACATAATGGTTCCGAAAGGGGTACTATCAATGGTATTGAAATGGGTACTTTCAAATGGTTTTGATGCTAAACTTCTACAGTTAAATGGTTTCACTTTAATACATTCCAAAGGTTTCAAAAGAAATAATGTTTTAAAGTGTTTTGAAAGGCAGGTACCTAGGGTTTTGAAAAGATGATTTTAATGATTTCGAAAGGAATTTTTCCAATGATATCGAAAGTAATGATTAAAGGTTTCTAAAGCCTTAATTTTCAAAACAAATAGCCCAATCCCAATTTTTAAAGGAAAACCATGGCATAATAAATGAGTTTTGAGATGATTTTAAGTATGGAATTTTTGAAGAAGTTTTCCTTGCTTAATAGGTTAAAGGGATTAACATAAATATATATAAAAAAATTCAAGGATATTAAACCATAGGTGTTGGTATTATTATATTATTATGTTTACTTCTTCATACATATATATTAACATTGTAATGTACACACAACAGTAATTTTGGGGAAAAGGGGTAGAATAACCAGTTAGGTTAACCCAGTAGTGAATATAATTTGAATTAACTCATGAATGAGTAGAACTGCGTCTAGGAGGTCGGATAGACCGAAATGTAGGATGCCTAAATAGTGAAGTTGTCAGATAAACAGGTTCATAGTAAACCCATGAAAACTATGTTTAGGAAAAGCTATTGGCAGGTGCCAATAGGTTCGTAGTAAACCCATGAAAACTATGATTAGAATGAGTTATTGTCAGGGGCCAACATGTTTGTAGTGAACCCATGAAAACTGTATCCGGATTGAGTTATTGACAGATGTCAAAAGGTTCCTAGTCGACCCATTAAAACAAGGATAAGTAGGAAGTTATTGCAGTTACCAATAGGTTCAGGGAGAACCCATGAAACAAGGAATTTATTGGCAGAGGCCTATAGTTTCTTACTGATCCTATGTAAACTTTAAAACTATAAAGGGAGTCTATAAAAATTAAACCGGTAAATAGCCAGTCCATGAAAACTATTAGGTTAGTAGTGACCCTAGTAACTATAAAATGAGACAGTTAGTCAAAAATGAATGGGGATGGGAAACCCAGGATTGATTTATTTGTTTGCATATCATCATATTATTTTGAACTGTTGTTTTTTAACCATTGTGGATGCAGGAGCATAGTATACGGTCTTATTAAGTTTTAGGATACTAGTGAGGAGATAACCCGTTCCGCTAAGCGGCGTAGTCTCACTAGTTATCTAAATGGTTTGAGATGGTAGATTATTATTCATACCAGGCTTTATGTCTGACTCGAATTTTATGTTTTCCCCTTAAATTCTTATGTGCTCAATTGATTTTGATTAGTTTGACAATTGTGGTTTTCAGGTACGACATTAGACGAATAAATTTCCGGTGACGTGTAGGAGGCATGATAGCTATTTAGAGTTCTTTCCTATTTGATTCCGTCGTGTTTTGTTGTAAAGGCAAAGTTGTTAATTGCCTAGTCATATACTCTGATCATCCAAGAAAGCATCTACATATGTCGCTCTTTGCATATATTGTAATAATTATATTTTCTTTGAACGTGGTTCCCGTATTGGGATTATGTAATAAAGTTGAAATGCTTTGGAATGGAATGAAAAAGTTGTTTATTGATTTTAAATTTTTTCCATATCCCTGTGTTTCTGTTATATCAATGTATGTACCATTACCATATTTGGTCATCGAGGATTAATATCTATGGATGATTGCAGCATCCTTGGCCATTAGTTTCGGGCCTCTAATTGGGAGATGTTACCATTTGGTATCAGAACATAGGTTTATGAAATTTAAAAGAAATGTAAACCTAAAAGATTTTCAAACATAATCCAATGAATCAGAAAATAAGATCGAGGTTTTGGTCAACGCTATAGTAACGTACTTGTATTTGGTGTGTATATATATAAGTACGTATTCCCCTCTCTCTTAGACCATTCTTCTATATCTTACTAAGGCTCGTATGCAGATATATGAGAAAGAAAATATAGAGGTAGGAAGTGGAAGAGGAAATATCGATGGAGGAAGCACCACAATCAACGAAGATGTTCGACCTGCTAGGAGGAACCCGGGTCGATAGGCTATTGCTAACCAAAATGTAGATGCCAATGTTGGTGTTGGAAATCCACCAGTGGATATGGGGGAGATCTATCAGTTTTTTGTCTATATGATGTAAGCTGGAGCTATGGCTGGTGTTTCTAGAAATGTTAGAGGAGCTAATCATGTGGCTTCAGTTGGAATAATTATGCTAAGCTGCATAGAGACTATACCAGACTTGGTGAGAAGATGATGCCATCGAAATTGAGAATTGGCCATTGCATTGTGAGAGAATATTTTCTGATTTAGGTTTAGATGATGAGCAAAAGAGGAGATTAGTCTCTAAGAAGTTACAAGGGTTAGCACATCATTGGTGGAATAGTGTTACTTCGGGGTTCCGGAGGAGGAATTGGGTTAGGCCGATTTTAGAAGGAGATTTGAATAGTGGATTTCATCCGAGGTTTCCATGTCGACAATTCTGAGGAAGTTTATGGATTTGGAGTAGGAAGAAATGTCGGTTATTGAGTATGACACTAAGTTTAATGAGTTTTCATGTTATGTGTATGCTACTATAGACACTGTCATCAGAAGGAATGAGAATTTCGTTCGGGGATTAAAGCCTAAGATTGCTAGGGTAACCCTGCCACATCTCTATGATCCTAGTAATGTAGTTGTGGAGATGGCAATCCGCCATGAGGAGATGCTTGCTATTTGTGCTAGATAGAAGCCAGTTGAAAACCAGGGATTTCAAGGAAAGAAGAGAAAGTTCTTTAAGAAGAAGGGAGCCCAGAAAGGAGATGTTGTCAAGAAGGCAAAGGCTGATTTAGTTTATGTCAAGTGTGACAAGAAAGGTCATTATGCTCATGAGCGTCGGTCAGGAAAAGCGAAGAAGGCTGTAGATAAGAAGAATGTGAAGTGCTTTAACTGTGACCAAATTGGGCAATTTAAGAATCAGTGTCCAGAACCAGTCAGGGCGGACAAGGGGAAAGTTTTTGCTACTGGACCATCATCTGCTAGGCCAACTACGGCTGATAAAGGGAACATAGTGATGGAAGGTACGATTTTGATTCAGACTATGCCAGTTAGGATACTATTTGATACCGGTGCATCACATTCATTTATAACTCAGAATCTGGTTGATCGGTTATGTTTAGAACCCACATACCTTCTTACTTTCTAAAGCGTTACGAATCCAATAGAAAGGTACGCAAATCTAGGGATGAGATGTCACCAGTTAGAACTAGATTTGTTAGGTCATAGGTTTTCATGCAGCTTGTATGCTTTCTATTCCTTATATTTCGGGATCGTTTTGGGTATGGATTGGTTGAGTAAGTATGAGGCTAGGATATTTTGCGTAGATGGAGAGATGTCATTAAGACACCCTAATAGTCATAATCGAATCATATTCTCCATGGAAACTCTGACTAGACTAGTTATGCTTTGTTAAGCTCTATGGAAGTGGGAGAAGAGTTAAGATAGGTTCGAGTAGCAAGAGAGTTTGCAGATGTCTTTGAGCCGGTCATAGGACTACCACCGAAATGAGTTATTGAGTTTCGGATGGATCTTATGCCAGGAGCTGAACCCGTAAGTGACCACCTAGTAGGATAATACCGACCGACATGAAGGAATTGAAAGTGCAGCTAGTGGTTCTAGAAGGAAGGAATTTTATTAGACCAAGTAGTTTACCTTAGGGGGCAGCCACAGTATTCGTAAAGAAACTATATGGATTGTTGAGGAGGTGTATCGACTATCGTAAGATAAACGAGAGGACAATTAAGAATAAATATCCTTTCCCGAGAATTGATAATCTATTTGATCAATTGTGTGGAGCCAGAGTGTTTTCGCAGTTGGATTTAGCGACAGGCTTCCATCAGTTAAGATTGGCAGAGGACTGTATTCCATTGACATCATTTTAGATTAGGTATGGTTCGTATGAGTTGTTTGTAATGTCACCTGCTTTCTTCGTGGATTTGATGAACCGAGTTTTCTGAGAGTATTTGGATAGGTTTGTGCCGGTGTTTATAGATGACATTTTAGTGTACTTTAAGGATGAAAGAGAGCATGAGGATCATCTTAGAGTGGTGCTTGAGACGCTGAGGCAGCATTAGCTGAATGTAAAGTTTTTCAAGTGTCATTTTTGAAAGAAAGAGATTAATTTTTTGGGTCATGTGATTTCATAGAAAGGTCAGTCGATCCAGATAAGATCAAAGCTGCTAATTATTGGAAGAGCCCAGGGATAGTGACTTGAGATTAGAAGTTTTCTTGGACTCACTGGCTATCACTGGAGATTCATTAAGTATTTCTCGTGGATAGCAGCACCTTTGACAAAGCTAACCAGGAAGGATGTGAAGTTTGTCTAGTCCAACAAATGTGAGGAAGCATCCCTTGAATTAAAGCATTTATGGACTAGTGAACATGTGGTAGTAGTTCTAGACAGAAATCAAGGATTGGTGGTGTATACCGATATATGTGGAACTGAATTAGGAGCTGTGTTGATGCAGAAGGGTAAAGTGATTGCTTACGCTTCACGACAATTTAGACCGCATGAGGTAAGATATCGTACTTAGGATTTGGAGTTGGAAGTGGTGATCTTTGCATTGAAGATTTGGTGGCATTATCTCTTATGGGAG
The DNA here is from genome assembly GCA_030765085.1 of Allium cepa. NCBI lineage: Eukaryota > Viridiplantae > Streptophyta > Magnoliopsida > Asparagales > Amaryllidaceae > Allium > Allium cepa. The sequence continues at coordinate 277,293,239 of CM060928.1, forward strand.
AGATTTGAGCTATACACAGATCATAAGTCCTTAAGGTACTTATTCTCTCGAATGGAGTTGAATATGAGACAGCGGAGGTGGCTGGAGTTTTTAGCTGCATATGATTTCGGTATAAAGTATACACCTGGAAAAGGAAGTAAAGTAGTAGATGCATTTAGTAGGAGACATCAGAATGTGGTGTTAGCTATGTTGGCAGAATGGAAATATTTAGAAACTTTGACAACTTATAGTGTGCACTTAAGATCGGCTGCTGGTTCTAGTTAAAGTACCGCCATGTTGTCCTGTTTGGAAGTTCGACCAGTGTTGATCAGAGGATTGCTTCTAAGAAGATGGATGATCCATTACTAGCCGAGAGATTAGAAGGTTGGATGTTGGAACTGGGATCAATGATTTGAAAGATTTTATTCTTGACCAGAGGGAATAGTTGAGAAAGAAGGGACGACTGTATGTTTCGAATGTTGAGAATTTAAGGAAAGAAGTTCTTGGAGAATGTCATCGATCCAAGTTTACGTTTCATCCTGGAGGGACCAAGATGTATCAATATATGAAGAGGAGCTTCTATTGGGAAGGTATGAAGAAGGATGTTGGCTTGTGGGTTAGGCAGTATGCAAACTATCGATAAATCAAGGCCGAGCATCAAAAGCTGAGTGGGTTACTTCAACCTTTAGAGATCTCAGTTTGAAAATGGGATTCGATATCCATAGATTTTATTGATGGGTTGCCAAGGTCAAATAGAGGGAATGAAAGTATAGAGTTATAGTGGACAGGTTGACCAAAAGTCACTATTTCATTTCAGTTAAGTCAACCAGGACAACATCTGTTTTAGCTAAGTTTTTCATGAAGAACATAGTTAGACTATATGGGATTCCGAGTAGTATAGTCAGTGGCAAAGGTGCTTTGTTCATTAGTGAATTTTGGAAGAGCCTACATGAAGTGTTATGTACCAAGCTTAAGATGAGTATTTCATATCACCCTTAGACGGAGGGGCGGATGAGAGAGTCAATATGGTACTCGAGGATTTATTGAGAACTTGTATATTGGACTTTGGTGGATTTTGGAAATATCACCTATATATGGTTGAGTTTTCCTATAATAACAGTTATTAGACTAGTATAGGAATGACGCCTTTTGAAGCTTTGTATGGAAGACCATGCAAATCACCAGCATGTTGGTTGGAGAGTAGAGATAGATTGGTCATAAGTCTAGATCTAGTTAGAGAGGATTAGAAAGCTCGCATATAGAGTAGAGTTGCCGAGCAGTATGGCAGGTGTCGATAATGTATTTTATGTGTCTCATCTTCGCAAGTATGTGCATGATCCAGAGACTACTATTTTTCTAACATGGTTGGAAGATATGATTGTAGAGCCAAATTTGACTTTTGTTAGACAACCAATTCTAGATGTAGCGAGAGATGAGAAAAGATTGAGGAACAAGACAGTTAAGTGGGTGAAAGTTCAGTGGAGCGACAATGAGAAGTACCGTCTTGGGAAACAAAAGACAGGAATAGAGATACTTATCCTGATCTACTTTGAGGGTATGTATTTATTAGATTTATATATTTATTCTAGTCAGATAAACTAGTATGGTTGTTTGGAGTCGTTATAGATGATTGCTATGTTTTGTGTTTAGTCCTTACTAAATTTCAAGAACGAAATTCCTTAAGGAAGGAGCCCGTAACACCCTTAATTTTTAATAACATTATTTAGGAGATTTAATTAGATAAATTAAATATAATAATGTAAATATTAAAATGATAAGGGGATTGAGATTTGAAAATAAATTAGAGGCCAAGATTAATTAAATAAATGGATTGCTAATGGTTATACATGTTAAATAATTAACACGAGGATATTTGGGCAATTGTCGTATCATATTTCCATCACCCCTTTATATTCCTATGCCTTACCCATTCACTTCATTTTGACAAAATAAAAACAAATGTAAGATAAAAGGGGCCGACCATTACTAGAAGAAAAGAAGAGAAATTCAATCTAACGCTAAGGATTCAAGCTAGGGGAAATTAATCTCAATCCAATCTCCTTATTCTAATCAAGATGAATAATAATCTAGACCATCTCAATTTTTTTTAATGGTCATTTGATTTCAGGTTTCAGATTAAATCAATTTTAATGATGATTTGCATGATGATATGCTTGGATCATAACATTTTTTATTTAAACAAGATTGTTTAAATAGGATTTTGTGCGGTTTTAAGGGTAAAACCAATTAACATTAATTTCTAATGCCTTGAGAAAATTTTATGTCATGTAAAATATGGTTTAGAGTTGAGTTTCAATTTGTGTAGTTTTCCATGCAATGGAAAATTTATTATTAATTTTCAAAGGAAAATGTGAACAATTGGGTTTATAGATTAATTTCAGAGATTATATGAAGAATTTGGGTCCAAAATTTTTATATGTTACATACAATATGATAAGTGAATTTCTGTAATTTCGTAGATTTTTCCTAAGTAAATCCCTATGGATAGACGAAGGACTTAATTATTTTATCAATTTTGTTTAATGGAATGGCTTATTTGTTGAAACCAATCCTTGTTTTGATCTGAAATTAAGCGGTAGTTATTTCTGTAAAGAATTTTAAATGATAAGGCAACCAATCATATGTTTACAAGTAAGCAGGTTAGTTAGAAAGTATTTACTTTAATTGGTATTAAATCAGTTTTATCCTGAAAAGTTGGTTCCACCTCTTTCAGAAGCACCTGTCGAACTTATGCTTCCGCCTTCAATCAAGTCGAAATCTACCAGCTAAGCCAAATCCAATACAAAATATATCACTGGTATGGTGCATAGTGGATTGGAAAAAGGGCGGAAGGCATGGTGTTAAAACTATTACTCTCAATAGAGGTCGAAATCTTTGTTTTACTTTCAAAAGATAAGCGCCTGTCTTGTTTTAATAAAAGCTTTCGAAGGAGTTGAAATACATGCTTTCAAAAGGGTTTGCTAAAATGGCTTTCGAAGAGGTTACCACTTTTCTTTTTGGTTAAGAGTAGCTTTCGAATGAGACCTTGTGTTTTGAATTAATGTTTTCGTAAAAGATGGTTTCGACCTAGTCGACACCCTGCTGCTGTTCTTTTAGCCTTTCAAATGTATTAAAGTCATCAATGCTTTCGAAGGGTAGCCTTTTTTTTGTAAATATAAACCACTTCCTAAAGCTTCCGAAAGGGGTTAATGGTTTCGAAGGCAATGGCTCCGTATGGGGTTCCGAAGCTAACCTTAAAGTGTTTTACCTAAATGATTTGTGCTTTCGAAAGGATGGTTCTAAAGCCATCAAGTTTTTCCCCAAACACTTTTATTTGATAAAGAATGGTTTTGAAAGAGATACTTACATTTATATTAACTTTGACCCAAAAGATATTTTAAAGATAAACCCAATGGTTTTAAAAAGAGGTACTTTCAATGGTTTCGAAAGGGGTACTTTCAAATGGTTTCGAAGCTAAACTTTTGTGGTTGAATGGTTTCACTTTAATACATTCGAAAGGTTTTGAAAGAAAGGTTTTTAAGTCTTGAAAGGCAAGTGCCTAAGGTTTTGAAAAGAAGATTTAATGCTTTCTAAAGGAAGATTTCCAATGATTTCGAAAGAAATGACAAAATGTTTCGAAAACCTTAGTTTTCAAAACAAATAACCCAATCTCAATTTTTAAAGGATAACCATGGCATAATAAAATAATTTTGATATTAAACCGCATGTATTGATATTATTATGTTATTATGTTTACTTCTTCATTCATGTATATTCACATTGTAATGAAACCATAACTGTATTTTGGGGGAAATGGCAAAATAACCAGCTAGATTGAGCTAGTAGTGAATATAATTTGAATTAACTCATGAATGAGTAGAATTGCATCTTGAATGTCAGATAAACCAGAATGTAGGATGCCTAAATAGTGAAGTTGTTAGATAGACGAATCATAGTAAACCCATGAAAACTATCTTTAGGAAAAGCTATTGGCAGGTGCCAATAGGTTCATAGTTAACCCATGAAAACTATGATTAGAATGAGTTATTGGCAGGGTCCAATAGTTTTGTAGTGAACCCATGAAAACTATATCCGAATTGAGTTATTGACAGATGTCAAAAGGTTCCTAGTCAACCCATGAAAACTATGGTAAGATGGAAGCTATTGGAGTTACCAATAGGTTCAGGGTGAACGTATAAAAAAATGAAGTTATTAGCAGGGGCCAGTAAGTTCTTAGTGATCCCATGAAAACTATGAAACTGGACAGGGAGTACATAAATATTAAATCGGTTAATAGTCAGTCTATGAAAACTATTTGGTTAATAGTGACACTAGTAACTATAAAATGAGACAGTTAGTCAAAAATGAATGGTGATAGGAAACCCAGGATTGATTTATTTGTTTTCATATCATCATATTATTTTGAACTACTACGTTTTAACCATTGTGGATGCAGGAGCATAATATATGGTAGGATACTAGTGAGGAGAAAACTCGCCACCCTAAGCGGCGTGGTCTTACTAGATATCTAAATGGTTTGAAATGGTAGATTATTATTCATGCCAGGCTTTATGTCTGACTCGAAGTTTATATTTTCCTATTAAACTCTTGGGTATCAACTGATTTTGAGTAGTTTGAGAGTTGAGGTTTTTAGGTACCCTTTAGACGAATATGATTCCAGAGACGTGCAAGAGACATGATAGCAATTTAGAGTTCTTTTCTATTTTGATTCTGTTGTGTTTTGTTGCAAAGGCAAAGTTGTTATTGCCTAATCATATACTTTGATCATCCAATGGGGCATCTTCATATGTCGCTCTTGGCGTATGTTGTAATAATTATATTTTCTCTGAACATGGTTCTCGTATTCGGATTATAATGAATTTGAAATGGAATGAGAAAGTTGTTTGTTGATTCTAAATTTTTTTTACATATCCATATGTTTCTGTTATATCAATGTATCTACCACTACTGTATATGGTTATTGAGGATAAATAACAATGGATGACTGCCTTTAATTTTGGGCCTCCAAGTGAGGGATGTTAAAGATAATTTGAAAGATTTTGTACTCAACCAAAGAGGATGATTGATAAAAAAAGGGACAGTTATGTGTTCCAGATGCGGATAACCTAAGGAAGGAGGTTCTTAGAGATTGCCATGGATCGAAGTTTTCTATTCATCCCGGTGGCATGAAGATCTACCAGGATATGAAGATGAGTTTCTTCTAGGAAGGCGTTAATAAAAATTTAGGCTTATGGGTGAACAATGAATGAATTGCCAATAATCAAAAGCCGAGCATTAGAAGACAAGTTACTAATTAACCCTTGGAAGTACCACTATGGAAATGGGATTCTACATCAGTGGATTTTATAGATGGGTAGGCAAGGTCGAATTGGGGAAATGAAAGCATTTAGGTCATGGTGGATAGACTAACCAAGAGTGCACACATTATCCCTGTTAAGTCGATAAGGTTGGCACCTAGTTTGGCAAAGTTATTCTTGAAGAATGTTGTGAAGCTTCATGGAATACCGAGTGGCATTGTAAGTGACAGAGATCTTTTATTCACGAGTGAGTTTTGAAAGAGTTTGCAAAATCAATTGGGTATCAAGCGGAAGATGAGTACTGTTTACCATCCACAAACCGATGGATAAACGGAAAGGGTTAATAAGATACTTGAAAATTTATTAACAGTTTATGTATTAGATTTCAAAGGTTCATGGGAGGGCCATTGCACTTAGCCGAGTTTTTCTGTAATAATAGTTACCAGACTAGTATAGGAATGACACCTTTCGAAACACTTTACGAAAGGTTATGCAAATCACTTGCATGTTGGTTGGAAATAGGTGATAGATTGATACTTGGTCCAGATTTGGTGAAAGAAGCAACTAAAAAGGTTGAACTAATCCAAGCAAGGATGAGGGAAGCTCAATCATGGTAGAAAATCTATGTAGATAAAAGGAGTAAGGACTTGGTGTTCTCAGTTGGAGATTTTTCCCCATAAAGGTATCACCAATGAAGGGTGTAGTACCAATGTATCGAGTTATCAAGCAGTTTTGCTGGAGTACATAGCGTTTTTCACGTATCTTATCTGAGAAAGTACATGCTCAATCCAGAAACAACTATAAAGGCAATAGTTTTGAAAGATTTAATAGAGGAATCTGATATGACTATTGTTAGGCAACCTGTTCATATAGTGGATGAGGATACGAAGTAGTTAAAAATACGATAGTTAAGTTTGTGAACGTTTAGAGGAGTACCGATGGACGTGATCGTACTTGGGAAACAAAAGATACGTTCAGGGAGACGTATCCCGACCTATTTTGATTATATGACCTATTGTTATATAGATTTTTGGCTAGTAGATATGACCATTATTGTTGCTTTTATGTGCTTGTGACATATGTTTGTATATTTGGGTGCTTGTTATTATCGTTTACGTTATCACAATTTTCGAGGACGAAATTCTTTAAAGAAAAGGCTGTAACGCCCGTTATTTTATATAGCACAAAAATTAAATATTTAATACAGGATAATTAAATGTGATTTTAAGAAATGTTGGATTTTCCATACAATCAATTAATTAGTTTGGCCTTTAAAAAATAAAATAAAGGGAATGGTTTTAACGAAATATGACTTAATAAACTTAAGTTTGGAAGGGTAGAAGAGGAAAGGTAAATATTACTTCTTACCCTTCCCTCTTCCTCATTCATTTCTAATTCACTCTCTAAACCAAACAAAGCAAAAGAAAGTTCGGCCATCATTATGAGGAAAGAGAATTCAAGAGGAAAAGAAGAAGGAAATAAAGCTAAAGCAACTTCCATCATTTCAAAAAGGATTAAGGTGAAAAGTATGCATCAATCTCATGATTTTGGTGTATAGTTAATTGAAATTTGGTACATATCCGAATTTTAGGTGTTAAATACCTTGCATTTGGATTGAATAATTATGGATATGAATACTTGGATGATTGGATATTAATAATGTAATTTTTAGGAATTTTTTTAAAGGGTTTTAATATGAATAAGTATTTGATCTCCCAATGATCTAAAATTTTTACATGATGTTCGAATTGTTATTTTGGAGATATGATTCAAATTTCATAATTTTTGGAGTAAATGTGAATTTACTATGAATTTTCTAAGTGACAAAATGATTAAAATTTGGAAAATAATTATTAAAAATAATAAAAATAATTATTTCTATTTGAAAGTCTTACATGAGATAGAAAATGATAAAAGAGATTTTTGGGATTTTCCATCAACTTTCCATTTTGTATTAAAATGTAGTGTAGAAAAACACTAATTAATTATGGAGAAAAAACTAATTCATTAAGTTAATTATGGGGGTTAATATTTTCTAGGAAGAGAGATGAAAAGGAAGAAATTGGCCAATAGGAATTCAACAACAAATAGGGTTTAGTAAAAAAAAAGTTGCTTAAAAGGGTAATAAATTAGTTTTTAATTTAATTACGCAACTGCCATTGAACCTCTATTGGCCAAGTAAACATAATTGACAAGGCTAAATTTTACATTGGATCCAGAAAAACGATGCACAAAATTTAGGAATGAAAAGTGGACACCTCAGAGGGACCCAGTACTTTAAGTCACTAAGGCTAGAAAACTTTTCACGATGGCTTTTTATAGCCCACGGTAGCCATAAATATATATATCACAAACGTTAAATAAAACATGCACGTGATGACCTACTTCATGCCAGGTTGGATACACATAATGACATTTAATAAATTAACCTATGAAGACTTGAATAGAATTATTCATGAAAGCTTGAACACACACACACACATATATACACACACACACATAAACAAACATGTTCACGAATGTACACGATAGCTCATCATTCACGAAGGATTTAAGTTTTTTGACAGCTTATGTTTACTTATGAAGATTTGGATGTATTGCGATAATTTAATGATGAAATGCACATGAAAGTAAAAGAATGCATTCGCGACCATATCCCATGAAAATGAATGCATGCAATTGAAACAAAAATGAACGAAAAATATATATAATAGTGGTATTAGGGAAACCCATGTGGCTTCAAGCCAAGTAACACACGCATGGCTATAGAAAACAACCACGAAGCTACATATTGGATTTGGTAGTGATTACCTTTCTTTTTAGCATGCGATGGCAGAACATTTTTAGGATGCGATGACCTATATTTTAATAGGTGAAAGTAAGTAAATTTTTAAGGCACGATAGCCTATGATTTTGAAAAGTGGTGGATAGCCATTTTATAACACTTGGAATATTATTCATTCTATCTTGGACAAAGTTTTACTTAAACAAAAAAACACAAGGGAGGAAAAATGTATTGGTCCATTATTGAAAGAGTTTTTAAGGAGGAAGTTATTACTTTGTTACAAGTAATTTTGTGTATAAATTGGTACAAGTGAGGATAAAACCCTTTCCACTCAACGTCGTGGTCTCACTAAATTCTTTTTTGGTTCGAGATAGTATAATATTATTCACAGCAAACTTTTTTTCTGGCCTGAAGTTTTTGATTTCCTTCTAACCTATCGAGTGCTCAATTTGTTATTTAGTAGGATGAGAGTAGGGCTTTTTCAGGTTTAAATGAATAAGTTTCTGGAGATGTATAGGAGGAAAATATTGTATAATAGATTATATTTCTATTGTGCAGTAGTTTAACAGCTTTTTTGGTTGAATGTACGTAATGATGGATACCATAACCGTCTATGCAGTTACGATTCTGATCAGCCAAGGGGGCATTTCACATGTCTCTCTTAGAACTATATATTTTATCCGAATGATGTATTCATGGGTTTATGGAAATGAAATGTGATGAAATTTCAAATTAATGAATGAAAATGTTTTGTTAATTTTTTTTAAAATTTTTTAGCGCTCTTAGTGTTAATAATTCAATAACAGATCTTATTTTGTCACATGGAAATAATGTCAAGGATGACAGCGGCATTAATAGTATCTATTTCTAAGCCTCATAATAGGGGATGTTAAAATGGCTTTGTAGTAATACATGGTAGAGTTAAGGGTATGCCCAAAGGGAAATTATGTAATATATTATGTAACTTAACTCTTACAAACAAATCGAATTTGGAATGATGTATGCATTCAGAATATTTTTCTTTTTTATATGTCATTATATATAGATGAATTTAATAAACTAAATATATTAAACATATACATGTACAAAATCCTTTGGAAAAGTATTTTAACAATTGTAGATACAAAATGTTCATGACCATGAGTATAAAATTAATAATATGTATACAAATATAAACAAATGTTTACACATTTACTATTCCTAATCGAGATGTATCAAGAAAATGGTATTGGTATATCTATTAAGGCCAGTGTACTCAACGCTCTCTACAAGATGGATGGTAAATATCTAATGACCATTGGGGGCACCAAAGAGTTATATACTTATCGTTGTTTGAAACAATCACAGACGAATCAACAAGTCTTTTATTGGTTAATTTAACTTAGTAAAAATTGAATATCTCAGAGTAATGACGTACTGAAGCCTTCTAACTTGGGACTACCATCAATTTTGATTATGTAGCTATACTTTGTTTATGAAAAAACACATGGTAAAATGACCGTGTTACAACCATAGTTGGGGATACATTGAACCACTCGAAGTGAAACACTACTAAGGAAAAGATTCATATTCATCATTATAGAAGGTCGTTAGTACCATAATTAATATGTCAAATTAAAGTCAAAGTCACTGGCTAGAGAAAAATGGTTAGTCAATAACGTTATTAGATTTGACAAAGGACTTCATAATTTACTTATGCAATAATAAGGATATTAATGGAGTTTTTTTAATCATAGACCAAACTCTAGATTTTTAAGTGATAATGATGATGAAATGAATACGTGCACAGTTATCGGTGCTAAGTGAGCTTATATTACATCAGAAGTTGATTTCTCCAAAATAATCTACGAGTATTGAAATTGACCTTATACTATACTTCAACAAAATCTGTATAGGCTTCAGTATTTTTTTTTTAAATATTGACAGTGGATTGAGTTCACATTAGTAAGTTAATATGTTATCGGAAAAAATTTCACAGTCTTAGAATAACTTCAAATAAATGAACGGAACTACAAACTCGTGAAGGAATTAATCAAAGATCTTGGAAGATGTTAGGATATAAGACATCGAAGATTTGGCCAAGTTCTAGAAATGCAAATCAGGTTGGTACAAACATGATTTGCACAAACATGATTTACACTAACATGATTTGAAAACATCAAGAATGGTCAAAGGAAGGATTATGTCCAATTTAACTAAGTACAAGGAAAAAAATTATGCCAGTACCAACATGATTCATTTTGGTATCGACATGATTATAGTTTTTGAGTTGGTCACTTTAGAGCTTTGAGACTTAAGCTATAAAGAAATAATGAAGTTACGACACAACAAATCATATCAACCTCGACTTGATTCATGTTAGTATCAAAATGGTTGGCTATCTTAGGAAATATGCACAATGACCCCTTCTTCATGTTGGATTTTCGAATCTTCAAATTAAGAATTCAACCATAAATAATGAGACTAGAGCGGGGATTTTCCTATAATTACCTAACAAACTCCAACTAGAAATGGGATTGGCACTTTGGATCTAAAACTCTATCCTCTTTCTCCCTTAACTCATAAAATTCATATTAAGCCAAGATCTATAGAATCTCAGATTTTGATTGTAATCATTATATTCCGAAGAGTAAACTATTAATAACAAGGATTAAGTGGACATAGGCTAGAGTATTTCCCGAACCACTTTAAAAATTGCATGTTTGTTCTTATTTCTATTATTTTCATACTTACTAGTTTTAGATCTAGTCAACATTAGGGTGTTGTGCCAATTTTTAGTGCTTGCACTGAGAACAATTTTGATATGAGATTTGGAGAAGATGAAGCAGTCTAGTAAAAAAGTTATTGCTAAAGGAAGTCAACAGAGATAGCCAAGAGGTATCCTCAAGTTCAATTCCACCTTCAGTCTATATTAATAGGGAGGAGATGAAAGGGACGATGACAAAAATGCAGACAAAATTGATGACCTGACAAGTGGAGATGCTTAATGGATTTTTTGAAAGAGTGGAGTAGAAAAGAACATCCGGAGTAGTTCGAACTCAAAATCAGAGGTTATAAGGCAAAGAAGATGCATAAGGAATCGGATTAGAGCAAGCTGGAACCATCTTCCCACTGCACCATCATGTTGGTACGAAGATGAACCATGTCTGTACTGACATGTTTGGTCGTCGGCACGGTTATCTGAACCTTAGACATAGTGGAGCATTATCGATGGATGGTATTGAATCTAATAACTGAGACCAGAATGAAAACGTACAACTATATGGGTTAGGACTAAAAACACCCCATAGGAATGGACGAAAAGATGAAAATCTAGGACAAGTGTGCACGGAGCCCTAGAGATTTCCATTAAATGATAACGATAGGGTTGTTGATATGGTAAGACAAGTTTTAAGTGATGAACCCCCAGATCAAAGTTTGGAATGATATAAATAGAAAATGTTTACCCTAAACATTCAATACGTAAGAAATCCACCCGATTTTAAGCTAACACCGCTAGAGATGTATAATGGAAGAAAGGACCTGATTATTCATTTAATGAGATCATCTAGCACATGAGAGTGTTGGGTACTTTAGAGTAAGTGATGGGATGGTGTTTCCCATTGTACTTGATAAATTTAGCAGTGGTATGGTTATTTCCAGTTGGAAATTTGGTCTATTAGCCATGGATCAGACTAGTGGAAAAGATTATGAGCCAGTTCAGGGTTCATATAGTTCGACCAAAGAATGTAATGACACTATCGAGTGTGAAGCAGAGAGCCAGTGAGACCCTAGAAGTTACTTAACTAGATTCAATGCCGTAGTCGCTGTAATATGTAAGTCGAATTCATCAGTAGTTCTAACGGCGGTGGTATCCAGTGTCGTGAATTAGACTGATTTTATGTTTGCTTTAGAGAGAGGTCCACCAATGAATCTTGTAGATTTCTATTATTAAGATGACAGATATTTATTCTAGAAGGACATTGAAATTGAGAATGTTGAAGTTAACATCATAGGGGATGAGGACCATCCAGGGTAGGATATAGGAAGGAAAGGGAAAATGGAAAGCCTGACTTTGGAGCACCAAAGAAAAAAAAGGAGAAACCCACGTTTTCCTCTTACACTAAGTTAGCGATGATATTAGAGAATATCTACTTGGATGCTAAGGGATGGATTCCCAATAGAAAACCCCCAAAGTGAGAACTCATGGATCGAGAGAGAAAGTCCAAAAAATATTGCATATTCCATGAGTTGGATGGGCACGAAACAAGTAAATGCATACATTTCCATGACTTGATAGAGGAGCACATTCAGAGTAAGTGACTTCAACAATATGTAAGAAATAAACCGCAGTGGTGTAGCATGAGTGATCACTATTTAGGGTAGGTGCACCCGATCACGACCGTGAATTTGAGTCGAGAATGATTATTCCATGATCATGTTGGATTGGAATCAAGTTTTATTTTTGCATTTTTATTTGAATAAACTATGAAGGGTTACCACCAAATTACTTACACATGTATGGGATCTCCATAGGTCCTAAGGCATGCTATGGGTTAAGATACAAGAATAATACTTGACTATATTAGATTGCTTTTTAGTTTTGCTTGATGCATCGGATTTGAACACTATGGATACATGAGTGATGGACATTTGAATTTGAAAATCATTCAAACACGATAATAGATATTGGTGTTGCTAATGGATGCTACCAAAACATAGTCATCCCTTAAACCTGATATATAAACTGATAGAACTTGGTTCCTCCAACCAAAAGGATGGGGTGACGAACTATGAATTGCAAGTTTTCTTGTCGAAGAGTGAGTTGGTGGACTTGTAAAGGTTGGCAACTCCACTCCCTAGAAAGTGAGTGGATGGATGTGCTTTGATACTGGGTCCCCTCACCAAATGGACGTAGGCAAGAGTATTAGCCGAAACACTATAAAAATCGTGTGTTTGTTCTTGTTTCCATCATTTTCAAACTTGTTAGATTTAGATCTAATCAACTTTGGGGCGTTGCGTCAATTTTTGGCGTAACATGATATAATCGCATTGTCTTGTTTTTCGAATTCGACCAAGGATAAAATTGATTTACAACTTCAACAATTAAAAATAAAATTGGTAAAAAAAAAGTTATATTATTGTTTTTTGTATATTTTAATCATTTATTTAGAGCTAAAATGAGATAGAACAATGTGTAATAGTTATACACCGGTTTGTTCGATAAATGATTATAACACTCAAGAGGATTACTAAGTAATATTATTGGATAATACGAAGAAAGAGGCTATATGGGGTACATACGTGAATATTCCCTTAGGCTAACAATGGTACGTATTTAAACATCATATAAATAACTCAACTATCTGCACAAAATATCGGCACAAAGCAATAAACACGTGTGCCTACAGGATAGAACAATACATAATATACAATACATAGTAGAGAACATAGAGTCAGAATTGCAGCAATAATATATAATACAAAATATATGAAGTGTGTTCAATATACATTACATGAATGTACATACAAGGGATAATACAATAAAGGATGATAAGCTACTATAATGAATACTAGCCTCCTCTATGCCCCAACCTCAAGCTAGTTTCACTATCCCTGAACTTGGAATGCCTCGGACTGACCGAAGTATTAAATAAAAAACATATAGGTCAGACTATGTCGAAATCAAAAGGTCAATATATATGTAGAACTTGGTATATGCTGGATATGATAACTCCATCAGAATAAATAGAAACAATAATCATAATGTCAATACATACATACATACTTACATACATACATATATATACATATACATATACATATACATATACATATATATATATATATAAAGCAATGAATGCATGGTATATAATGATAATATCTTAAAATGCCTCATAGTGTCGTATAACTTAGAATACCATGGAACCATGTATGAAGATGTCATCATCCATATAAAACTTATCAAATCAGAAATCACGAAACAACGTCAAATGGGCAAGTTATATCCAGAAATCATCATCAAAATCCAGTAATCATTAGTATATGAGATATCACCAAGAATAATCAGGTTAGCATACAAAATTGCCTAAATATATCTCTTAATCTTAAATAGTATAATAACGGTATCAATGTAAAATATATCTATATAAGGCGCCTATCGGATAAATCATATATAATAAAAGATATGAAATCCACTATACTTTATACATATATCACATCACAGGTATAATCTCATCTCCTCATATAGAAATAAATAGTATAAATCGTGATGGAAGAATAACTGTACAACAAACATGAAGTCCCAAGTAAAGTCATATCATAATATGACTACTCGCCATCTCTTGGAGCACTTGGGTTATCCACTTGGATATTCTCCAAACGTTTAGGTGAGGTGTAGTGCCCTGTAATTTGGCGTTAGATATTTAATTAGTTAGTTAATTAATTAGGCCCCAAAAATAAAATTTGTGTAGATGATGTTTAACCACGAAACTTGTACCATTGCGCTCGTGGCGAAATTCTAAGCGACTTTCATATTTGGAGTTTTGCGATCGGAGTCCAAACGAAGAAGTTATGCACGAAAAACCAATTCAGAACGGAAATAATTCGATTAGATAAGTTAATGTTTATAAATTAATCGCTCGGACCCGTAGTTGACCTGTCATTGGGACCAGTCGACCCCTAGCGGTCGACTGATGCACCATGGATAGTCTACCAGTCGCCTTAATGAAACTGTAACAAACCTAGGCTGCAAAGGTCCATATATAGTCTTTTAAATCGTACGGTTGTGGTTGATTCTAGCGCCTATAAATTCAGACCTAACCCTCCCTTCTCTTCTAATATTTTCTAAAGGCAGTAGCAAAGCTCTGCTATTACTTCTTCTCCACTATCTTTCTAAATTATAAGAATAAGATATTTATGTTTGAATTCATATAAATTGGAGAAGGATAGAAATCTAATAAGAAGGAGAAGAGAAGAGAATCAACTATACACGTATTGAGACAATTTATATATTTATATCTACTTTCTCTTCCAATCTCAAATCTCTTCTTGGATATGTAATTATAATATATGTATATGCCTGTTCATACATATTTCTTAGATTAGAAAAGATCTGGAGATGAATTTAAGATTTGACTTCAAATCTGGATATTTGGATCGCTTTTAGAAGGTGAGCAGGAAGTTTGAATATATTGTTTATGATTTTAAATTTGTTTTATTGGCATACGTTTGATTTTTATGCCTAAATCAATTTTATTTATGAATCGTAGGCTTAAATAGTATATAAAACTATTGCCCACATATTCTTGTTTTAGACCTAATTTGAAATATGTTTACATGTGGATCTGGAAATCAGTCCCATATATTTTAAAATTTGAATGTTCTATACTTGATTCCAGATCTGTACTTGGAAGCAAAATAGAATTTTTAAATTATTTACCAATTTGTGCTAGGCTGTGGATTTTCCATAGTTTAATTTGTTGGAAGAACATCCATTTGATTTCTATAAATTTGTTTACCTTTTCTACTTTTGATTCAAAAGGGTGACGTTAGATTTTAACAAGCAGTACCAAATAACAAAAGGGCTGAGATGTGTAAAGTATAGATTTATTCTCTGTAGTTTACACTATTTATTACAAATAAAAAGAAATTCTCCATTCCTTATAGTTTCAAATGCAGTAAATCTTTCCTTTTGTATTAAAGCCAATTTGTAGAAATCATAGCGGAAAATCTTCCTAAGGAATTTAATTCTAGCAAATTAAATGTGGAAAACAAATTCTAGTACATATTTACGACTAGAATATACTTGGATAAGAATAAGTAGTTTATACATATTTATTGCATTAATAAAAGAGAAAAATATTTATTTGTGCGTTATTTATGTGTAACGTTCATCGGTTATTATTATATTTAAAGAGACAAATAGGTAGAATTTGGAAATGTAAAAACTTCTATTAGTGGGCAATAAATTAGTAATTATTGTTAACCCACATTTTGCCAAGGCAGTATACAGCTAGATTTAGCCAAACAGATTTCATGATTATCGAGGCCAATGACTCTAGAGTGATGATTGTGGGACCCAAAAAGCAAGTACAAATAATAAAATGAAGTCGAGATTGAATGAAATTGATAAATATGCAAGACAGAATGTTCGAAGTATGGAATATGGTTCAACACATCGGACCAAGTGCATTTCAATAGAAAAAAAATTAAAAACTGAACAAGCACAAGAGGGATCGAAGTGAAACTCTAGATGCAGGATGAGGGGAGACTAGAAAGTTCACCCTATGGATCGCACCCTAAGACATACGACTTGAAGGGATCGGTACCAATCCCTCCATAAGGATCGGTACTCATCCCTTATAGGGATCCACTATATTCAATTCTAGCAGTGATTGGTCAATATCTCAACATCTACACATCTAATTTGGAATTGAACGAAATTTGGGGAGTAAGTAGCGAACATCATGAGCACCCCTCATGGGGATCGCATCCCATTTGGATGTATTAATAGGGATCGATATTGATCCTTATTGTGGACCCCAGTGGGCCTGGAAATTTTTGGATGGCCTTGTCTTGGTCTCCCGAACCTTCTATCAGAATTTTAGCCCGATCCATGCAAATCTTCCCTTATAAATACAGCAGGCATGGCATCAGAAAAGCAATCTTCTTTTTGCTTATCTTTATCTTCAACCTAGGCTACACTCTACCGATTTTATTCTTGGATTTAAAATTGTAACTATAAACAAACTTCAGTATAATAAAAAGGATTATTGGGGAGTGGATGTAGGCCAGAGTTAGCTGAACCATTATAAATCTTGTCTCTTTTATTTGCTTTTTGATTGTTTTAATTTTGTTCTTCATTTATTTCTCTTCATATTTCCGTGATTGAATTGGATATTAGTACCTTTACATAATTGGGTGTTGGTGGACAATTTTGACGCCAACGTTTTGGTGCTTTCATTAAGAAAGCAAGTCCCTATGGATTTCGAGTTCAGATTTGGAATCAATTAGATAGCTTGGATTGGAGCAATGGTGAGACAATCCACAAGGAGACAAGCAGTGGATAAGAGCCATCACGAAGTGAGTCATAAGGTTTCCACAGTAGTTGAAGCTAATCAAACATCTATCTACATCACCAGAGATAAAATGGGAACAATGATGGATGCTATGCAGGAACAGATGCTGAAAAGACAGGAGGAGATGATGTGGAATCTACTCCGATAGATCAGACAAGATGGAGCCATAGGAGCTGCCGGAATGCAAAACAAAGGAGTTGGAACAATAGGGACTACTGGAGATATGGATCAAGGAGTTGAGATGGCAAGACTCGTTGGAAATCAGAACTGGAAGCTTGGAGATGGAGCTATTAGACAAAGGAGTGGAACAGAGTAGCCAGAGGCAACCCACAGCCATCTTAGAGGGATCGGGCTGATCCCTCTAGAGCGATCGACGCCGATCTCCAAAGACATGGAGGCATGCCCCCGGGTCTGGTCGATCATGATGCCGGAGGATCTATGGTCAATCCTATAGAGCTTGGTGCGAATGGAATTTGGACGCACGTCTAGAGGAATACGTTCCAGAATTTCCCTGTAGACGCAGGGGCAGCTTGGATATGATGATAGAAGACTACCACTGAAAGATAATGATAGGCTTGCAAAGAGGCAAGCTATGCGTGGAGGATTAGTGAACATGGATATGGAGGATGTAAATAGAAGTCCGTTTGCTCCTAATATCAGGAATGGAAGGATTCCACCAGAATTCAAACTAAAAACACAGGAAGCTTATGATGGAATGTCGGATCCAACTATGCATATGACGAGGTATATACGGCACATGAAAGTACCAATGGCTTCGGAAGAAGTCCTGGCATGATGCTACCCCTAGTACTTAACGGATGTAGCTGCACTATGGTTCAGACAGTTGGAGAGCGGTTTTATTAACACATGGATGGAATTGGTGGAAAGATTTATGAATCGATTTCGGGTTCAAATATGAGACCCAAAAAGTGATGATATTGATATCAGTAAAATAGTGGGTAGGAGAATCACTCAAGAATTTCTTAACTAGGTTCAATGTGGCAGTAGTTTCGGTGGATCGACTAGATCCATCGAAGGATTTGATGGCGGCAGTGTTAGGAGTTGCAGATAATTCAAATTTTAAGATATAACTGATATGGGATCCACCTATGGATCTTGGGGAATTCTACCATAAAGCAAAGAGGTTTCTACTACAAGATGATGCGAAAACTAATAAAGAGGCAACAGAAGCTAATATGGTACAGATTGGAGAACCGCCCATTGGAAGCACTGGAAAGGACAAGGAAAAACAGAACATGGATAATAGCTTCGATTTAATGAAGCAACCGAGGGAGGAACCTAAGTTCTCTTCTTACTTAGAATTGAATGAGACCCTAAAATGGATATATATAGATACTCGATGGTGCCTTCCATATCGGAGGCTGGAATGGAGGGAACCCTTCGAATGCGAATGGATGTTAGGAAATCTCTACCTATTCCATGAGGTGGATGAGAACAATACAAATGACTATAGGCATTTAAAGGATATCATTGAGGAATATATGAGGAATGGTCAGTTAAAACAATACGCAATGACTCGGGCTGTGGTGGTGGAACAAGAGCAGCCACTGTCCACCTCGAGTGAAAATGGCGCTGGATCAAGGCATTATCATCAACTTTTCATTAATTGATCGGGATGGCATGGAATAAGTAACAAACTCCACAGTAGGATGGCTAAGTCACTTACACATGTACGATATCGAGGACGACCCCTAGTCATGCTCTGAGATGATGATAAGCCGTAATGCTTGGGTTTGTAAAATTATTTTTTCTTTTCCTTATTTTTTCTCCTTGTTTGCTTCGAACTCTTGTTTATTGGTTGTATAGACTCTTATTTTATATTTTAGCAAATGGACTTAGGAATGTTAAAATTTGGATCAATATAATAGATAACACAGGTCGTCAGGTATGGACTATGCCTGGCAAGGGGTAGGTCGCTTTGCTCGAACGCGATGGATAGGTCTACTCAGGTCATCGAATATGGATTATGCTCGGCAAGGATATGAAGAGATCAAGGTCGTTATAGACTATGCTTGGCAAGGGGTTGGTCGCTTCACTCGAATGCGATAGATTGGCCTACTTAGGTCATTGAGTATGGATTGTGCTCAATAAGGATCCAGAGAGATCAAGGTCGTCAAGAATGGACTATGCCTGCCAAGAGGTAGGTTGCCTCGCTCGAACGCGATGGATTGGCCTACTCAAGACAACAGATTGTGTTTGGCAAGGATCCGATGAGATTGACGCTCTGGATTTGGAAAATGATCCAATAAGATCATGGATTGGGCTATTGGCATTGGAAAAATATGGATTTGGCTAAGGATTTGGAATGTATTTGGAATTGGATATCGACTCGGAACAGTCATGGATTTCACTAACGATTCGGGGAGATCGTGGATTGGAAATGGATTGGATTATGGATTGGAAAATATAGCTATCAATGGATCATGGATTATGGATTTTGGATTTACAACAATTCAAAACACACCTTCCTATAACAAGGCATGTTTTGGGGGGCAAAGTGTTAACTCACTTTTGGCCAAGGCATTATACAGACGGATTTAACCCAATAGACTTCACGATTATCGAGGTCGATGAGTCAAAAGTGATGATTGTGGGACCCGAAAATCAAGTACAGATGATAACATGAAGTTAAAATTGAATGAAATTGATAGGTATGTAAGGTAGATGGTTCAAAGTATGGAACATGGTTCTACACATAGGAAAGTGCATTTCGATAAAAAAAACAATTAATAGCCCAACAACCATAAAAGGGATCGAAGTGAAGCGCTAGAGTAAGAAGAGGGGACCCTTGGAAGTTCACACTAGGGATCGCACTTTAAAACATACAACTTGAAGGGATCGGTACAGATCCCTCCATAGGGATCGGTACTCTTCCCTTATAGAGAACCACTATATTCAATTCTAGTAGTGATTGGTCAATATATCAACATCTACACATCCAATTAACATGAAACTTAGAGGACAAGCTAAATACAACATGTGGAACATCTTAGAGGTATCGTACATCATTTGGAGCAAGTTGGAGGGATCGGTGCCCATCCCTCCATAGGGAACGACAATAATCATCCTTCATAACATATTGCAACAAAGATTGATCAATAACTCGAGTTCTACTAATTCAATTGGCATGAAACTTAAAGGCTAAGCATAATACAACATGGAGATGCTACCCTAGGGATCACATGGAATTTGGAAAAGATCAGAGGGATCGGTACCTATCCCTCTAGAAGGATCGACAAAAATCAGAATTCAAGCAACACTACTTCATAGAAAATGTGAATCTCATAAACCATATGTCGAAATTGCACAAAATTTGGGGAGTAGGTAGCTAATATCATGATGCATCACTCGTAGAGATTGTAGCCCATTTGAACATATCTAATAGTGATCGCTATCA
Organism: Allium cepa; assembly: GCA_030765085.1. NCBI lineage: Eukaryota > Viridiplantae > Streptophyta > Magnoliopsida > Asparagales > Amaryllidaceae > Allium > Allium cepa. The sequence continues at coordinate 277,313,798 of CM060928.1, forward strand.
ATCCATATTGTGGGCCGCAATGGGCTTAGAAATTTTTGGATGGCCTCATCTTGGTCTCCCGAATCTTGTTTCAAAATTTCAGCCCGATCCATGCGCGTTTTCCCTTATAAATATAGCAATAATGGCATCAGAAAAAGAATCTTTTTTCTACTTCTCTTTATCTTCAACTAGGCTACACTCCGCCAATTTTATCCTTGGATTTTAGATTTTAACCGTAAACAAAATTCAGTATTAAAAAACGATTATTTGGCATTGGACATATGCCGGAGTTAGCCGAACCACTATAAATCTTGTCTCTTTTTTCATGTTTTCTGATTGTTTTAATTCGGTTTTTCATTTATTTCTCTTCATATTTTTGTGACTGGATTAGATATTGGTACTTTTACATAATTGGGTGTAGGTGGCCAATTTGGACGCCAACATTTGACTTCATGTTATTATCTGTGCTTGATTTATGGATCCCACAATCATCACTCTGGACTCATTGGCCTTAATAATTGTGAAGTCTGTTGGGTTAAATTTAAAATCTGAAATACATGATCCATTGATAGCCCTATTTTCCAATTCAGAACCCAATCCGTTGACAATCCATAATTCACGATCCCTCTGGATCATTAGTGAAATTCATGATTGTTCTAAGGCGATATCCAATTCCAAATACATTAGAAATCCTTAACCAAATCCATACCTATCCAAATAGAAAATATGTGATCGTACCGGATCGTTTGCCAAATCCAAAGCCTCGATCTTACTGGATCCTTGCCGAAAACCATTAATAGGGATCAGTACTCTTCCAATAATTAACAGGAAATAAAGGACTGCAATCCTAATTAACTGGGAATTAATGGATAGGATTAGATTAAGGTTTACAATTAGTTTGTTAAAGACTGTAACTCCAATCAATGGGCAATCAATCAAAAATGAATTTGTGAGTTGCAATTAATAAGGACAAATGGATAAAAAGGGAATGATAAAAATGGAATAAACATAAAAGGTTACAAATTTGAAATTAGTAATCATACATAAATGTCTTAGAAAATGACCATTATGATTTTATGGACAAATTGACATTAACGAGCATTAAAAAGTGGATTTATGGGTAGTTAAATATTTCTGGTAAATCTTATTGTCTTAAATAAAAAGGAAATTAGTAAGCTAAGCCCAATGTCTACATAAGATAATGTAAGTAAAGAATTAGGATGGTTAATTGGACTTAGTAGGTCAGTGATGCGAGGGCTGTAGAGTCACTCGACGGAAGACTGCCTTTTACTTTGAGGCTACCAGCAGTAGGATGCACTTACTACTGATGTGATCTATCATTAATCCTAGGACTCATGATGATGTGTGAGATTGGGCTTGCTTTCTTAATTGAAAAGTATTAAATGGTCCAAATTTGAAATTAGGAAAAGTGAGGGATATCTCTATAGGGGTTCGCTTCTGGTTCACAGTATTAAGTGGTTGTCACGTTTGCATTTCTCCTAAAAGGAAATTTTAAGTAACGTAATAAGATTCCAAATAAATAATGATGTCTCAAAAATGGTTTACTTCTGTGCTGAGGTATTATATGGATATTTTAGGGCCCGCCTCCCAAGCGAAGGAAGTAACCCAATGAGATTCCATATTTATAATTAAGAGTGATAGTGGATATCTCAAAAAGGGTTCGCTTTGAGTTTAAGGTATCAAGTGACTAATCTAAGGATTCACCTCTTTCCTAAAAAGAAGTATTAAGTAAACTAGTGAGATTTCCAATGATGTCAGCTTGATAGTACCAGCGAGGAGTCCGCATTGGGGTTAGGTATTAAATGATAAAGGCTTACCTATAAGTACGTATTAAATAGTCATGGGTCTGCCTAGTCCTTGTAAATTGGGTATTAAGTGGCTTGGGTACATTCCCTCACATTGGTAAGGCCGTAACAACAATAGTACTAGTGAGGAGTCCATATGAGGATAGGAATTAAGTGACGTAGGACCTGCCTAGAAATAGGTATTAAATACTTAGAAGTCCGCTTAGTCCTTTTAAAGGTATTAAGTGGCTTGGGTGCTGTCTCTTACATGGCTATGATTTTATTGGTGATAGACGCTGTACTAGTTGGACACTAAATGTCGGATGCTTTAAATAGTAGTTAAAGGTATTTGTAGTTAGGACCCATCGACCATTGACAACATTGTTAGAAAACCACCTTAAGAATAAGTCCTAAATGATGGGGTCTACCTTTATTTAGGTCTTAAATGATAGAGTCTGCCTATTTCTCTTTTAAAAATATTTTATGCCTTCATATTTAGAAGTATTAAGTGGCAAATGGGTATGGAAGTATTGGGTGGTTGATAAAGCTTCGTCCGTATTTTGTATCTTGGGAATGGGTAAGTAAGTAATCGTGTTTACAATGCAATGTTAGGATGAATGCTAACCTTAATAGACATTACAATTAAATGGAAACCAATTGGTATAAATTTATGTTACAAACAGTTTATAGATTTTGTTGGTCACCATAATGTTGTTTTGACCCCCTCCTCATTACAACCCAGAGGGTCGATTTAGAGGAATAGGTCATTAGAGTTGGGTATGCCTTATTGTTGGAGAAGTCTTCTTTTCTCTCATGCTCGATGCTTATGTGACAATCTACTATCCAAGGAAAACCGTTAATTCTAAGGTAGTAGTCATAATCAGCATTCTTCCTATTATTGTTTTCACTATGAGTAGATTTCTATCAATCTTTGATAATGCTCATGCTTATCCGCATGTATCAAATCCAATGATTCGTGCTTTGATGGATTTGGATTTGGATTTCTATTGCAATTTTGGCTCATTAAGGTATGGATTGTTACATTTGGCATAAGAGCCTAGGTTAGTAGTCACAGGAATTAGGATAAATTGAGAGAATATATTCGTACTTTCCTATTTAATATTATTTTATTTTTACACTAGTTTATAAGAATTCCAACTAAATAAATAGTTGTTCCACTCCAAGGGAACGGGCAAAGAAATTATGGATCAGAAATATCTCAGAGTAAAGATTTTCGCGCGACTCTAAAGTATCCCATGGAGTGCGGGAAATGTGTTTAGCACTATTAATAAATAGCACAAGCACGTTATATGGCAGAATCCCAGAGATTGGAGGTGTTCGAGTTGATGATTGAGATTATAGCTACCTTGTGATTTTGGATTTTGATAATGGATTCAATTCAAAGACACACATTTATTCCAGATGGGCAGGAAATTAGATTATGTATGCCATAATTATTTGGAAACAAGTTTTTGCTGGGGTGCATTCATTGATCACCTCTTTGATGGCCAACCAGATTTTTATTTGAATAATTAATGTCAATTCCTTAGTTTAAGAATTGTAAGAGAATTTTTATATAGTATATTTTGGAAATGCCTTAGATTTTGAAAAAAGGTTTTTCAAATGATTTCTTTTCCCAAGGATTATTTTGGAAATTTTGTTTAGGGAAAGTTTTGAAATTTTAGTTTCAAAGAAATACGTATACCACTAAATTGGTCGTGTTAAGAAATTTTTAGTTTATAAAAGATTAATTTTTGAAATCCTTAAATATTTATATATATCAGTAAAGGCTTGATTTTTTATGTTTGGCAAGAAAATAATTTTCCAATTTAGGGAAATTGTATTTTAAAAAGGGTTTTTAGCAATCCTGAAATATTTATATGTATAAGTTTGATTTTTAAAGGAAGTTTTGGTATGAAATAGTTTCTATTATTTAGAAACAAGTATAAAGGAGCATAGCTCCGTGATTTTGAGGTTTTTCAAATCTTCTCTCTTTAAGGTAAAGACAAAATAGGAATGACATTCAATTTTATTGGGGTATGCAGTTTGAAGTGTTGTTGTACCACCAGTTATTGGAAGAAATATTTTCGTGTGAAGTAGGCAGGAAATAGTAGCTAGAATATTTTCAGGTTTTTATAATTGTTGTTGGTCGCAACAGTTTTGTTGGGACAACTATGAATTGCTGGAATGGTTTGAGATAAGGCGGTAGGCTTTGACACAGCCGTGATGAGCACAGGAATTTTTCAAATCATGTCAAATCAAATGACACGGCTCAAAATGATTATTATTATTTAATCCGACCCTAGTTAGGTCTATGTTCAATTAACGCCCAAACATCATCTAACGGTCGACCACCTAGTGGTAAATCTTGAATAGTCTACCAGTTAATGAGTTTTGGCACAACTTGAACCTGGAATGGGACTATAAAATTCGCGTCTGAATTTTCCCAGTTCCATTCTTTCGTTTCTCATTCCTCAACAAGTCGAACCAAATCCCCATCATCCCCCTCATCCAAGTATGAACCCTCGCTTTTCTGTTCCAACCTTAAACATCGCTATTTTTCCCTTGGAACAGCAGTCTTGCCTCCCGCTCGTGCAGGTTTTGCACATTAGATCTCGCCCCATAGCCACTCCAGATCTTAATCTTATTCCCTCCCTCTGACCACTTCTTAGCCCAAGACACCTTTCCACATTGTCGGGTTTTCCTTACACAGTTACGGTCTCAACATTCAAGAGGCCACTTGGATGGACCAGAATTAGCAGAAGGTTTCACCGCTTTTAGACTGGAAGAACTATTCGTCATGGTAGGATTTGCACCAATCCTCTAATTCGAGATTTTTGAGCGGAAATGTTACCCGTGCTACATATGAATTTTCGATGTCCTATTGATGCAGAATTTGTTGAAAGCAACAATTTGAATCATTTGGAGGTGAAGGGTGTCTTGATTGAGCTGACTAATAATGATCTTGCTGAAATTTTGGAGGCATCTGTAAAGGACATGGACTTGGATGATTTTGAAGTGACCGACTCAAAGATTTTTACATGGATCTTTTTCCATGATGTCAGTGTTTAGAAGATGGATAATCTACATCCGATTGTCCGCTGATTATGCGCATCATCAGCACAACACCGTCCCTTAGACGGGAAGTTACAACTGGATTTATCCCACGGTGTGGAAGACCACCTATGCTAGTTTTTGCGGCATCGCCGTCGATTGAACCCGCACCATTATGATGCAATTTGTTGACCAAGAATTTACCATCCTTAGAGTCACTTTCCATATTTTCATCTATCCACTCTCGTCTTTAGATAATAGGGGTGAACCTCCATGGGGAGGTAGTTTAGTAGATGGTCCTTCGACCATCATTAGATCCTTCCTTAGGAAGATGGCATTTCCGAAGCCGTCAGCAACACCAACGGCGCTAGCGGAACAAGATTGAGTGTATAACTGCTATGCTATGACCATTCAAGGGTCGCTACAATGGATCGAGCTCCAATCTTGGAGCAAAGCATCTCGTAGTCTATAGACATTATTTATGATTTATGGTGTTGTTGCCTTTTTCCTTCTAGCATTTATTCTTCTCTTTTAGGTTTTTTTGGTGTAACGACCCATAAATTTTGATAATTAAATTGGTTAATTTAATAAGATTTTTAGTAATTAAATTTAGAAAGAAATAAAGCTTTATAATTTATAATGAAGCGAAAGTTAGAAATGAATGTAGCATTGGTACTAAAAATTAATTATTGACAACTGAAGTGAAGTCCAAATAATAAAAAGAGTGTAAATTGTTGCACTTGATCATAAAATAGAAAATAAGTAAATAAGAGTAAGAGTATTGAATCAACCAATGGAATAATATATTAATTAATAGTAACTGAATGTAAATTTATGTAATAAGGTTTATGCAAGTTGAATAATAACTAGTTTAGTGCAATACCTATTAACTGAAACAATTGTGAGGTTATAATTGATTGAAATTTGTGAATTGGGAAATAAATTCAAAAGTTATATTAATTGATGAAATAATACGTAATAAATTGCAATTGATAGAATCAATGCTAGATAAGTAATTATAATAATTGTTAGGTTACAATTCAGTATGAATGTGAGTTTGACAATAGTGATAATTATTAATTGTTTACCCATTCATTTAATTTATTGAATTAGATCTAAATCAATGGCAACATTTGTTTGTTAATAATAGCTTATAAGTGAAATTAAACGTTAATGGTAACAATTGTTATAAGTTAACCATTTATTTAGTATAGTAAATTAAAATTTGTAGTCAATTGCAATGAATCTCAATTCAATGTTATGTTAGCGTAAATTATGGAAATACTTGGAAATAATGTTAATGTTATTCATAATTGGACAATTTGTTGAGTTATAAGAATAGGAATAAAGATTTATCAATTTATTGGGATTTAAACCATAATAATTGGAGTAATTGCAATAAAATGAAATTAAATATCTAAATACTACGTTAATTGAAACTAGATGGAATGTGAAAATATTAATGTAATAGATTTTGAATCCAATGTTAATTTCATCCGTTTGATAATAATGAATTGAATAATAGAGTGAAAAGTAAATTAAATTGAATTACTGGAAATTAAATTTATAATTGTGACTTTAATGAAATTGAGGTTAATACTGAAATTGATAAATTAATTAAATTTAAATTGACATTTAAATTTGTTTAGATCATTGTAAGTGATTGAGAAATCAAAAATGATGAAATTTGTCGATTATCGAATTGAAATTGAAAATTTGATTTAATTAATTAATTATAATTTACTTAATTAATATAAAAATAGCCATTTTGGTCACGGACTTGGATTTTGACGAAACTAGTTTCATTAGATCTGTAACGGTGAATTATTGTAGGGTTTCAAGTTTTGTAACGATTGGACTTGTCATTTGATCGTACGGACTCGAAACGCATAGAAATCAATGAAATTGAAATCAATTTGAAATAACTTTTTTTTGAAATGGTACTTTATATACAACAAATCATTAGGATAACATATCCCACGTCAATTAACGTTCGAATGCAAGTTTCGAACTTGTGACCTCTTGCACCAAAGCCAAATCAATTAACCACTTGGACAATGGTGCTTGTCTCAATTTGAAATAACTTGGTTTTAGCATAAATTCATCATACGATAGAATTTGGACTTGAAACTTGTTCCATTGCGCTTAAAATATTTTAAAACATCTATTTTGATATATGGGTTGACCCAATTTCGATCCGGAGTTGAAACGGGCTTTTCGGGCCATTTTGTCATTCAACGCCTATATCCTATCGATCCGGTCCATTCTAATTTCAGTTTGCCTATATATACCTTGTTATAAAGCTTATCTTTTATATTCATTTTTCTGTATGTACAATCCAGTTGCTCCTCTTTCGCATGGCAGACAACCAAAATTCCTAATTGCAATTTCAAAATCAAATCAAAATTTCAAACTCCACAAACAATATCAAATTATATATTGATTTGAAGCTCTCGATGAGCGCAAGTCAAATCCGTAATTCGTTTTCCAATTCGAAGCTCTATTTGTCCAAAAAGTGATGATTAATTCGCGGCCATTCATTGAGTCGCGATCAACTTCGATTCGAGGATGCAGTATCGTGGAGATAACCGAGGGGATCGCATCCATGTGGGTTCATGTTGAGTTAACGGCTGGATCGTCGGAAAATTTCGAACCAGGGTTCCAAATTCCCTGGCGGCCACTGCAATTTTGGGTGAACGCGACTGTATCGCGTGGTCGCGCAAGGGTCAGGGATCGAGGGGGAGGACGTCGGCAATCAACGGCATGGCGTATGACGGCCTGCGGCGCCGTGTCGATCGTGATTTTAGGGCGGCTCTCGTCACGTGCGAAAGGAGATACTGGATTGAAGGTTTCGGCAACGAAGAGATTGGTGCTATGACGTGGTAATTGAATTTTTATTTTGGTTTTTTTATTTATGATTTAAATTTACATTTTAATCGCTCTAATCTATATAATTTTTATGTACGCGGTCAGTTTTACGCACGGTTTTCTCCGCTAGGTTCCTATTGGAATTCCGAACATTTTGACTCTTGTTTGAACGAATTCTGAAACTGTCCAAATTTTGGATCTAAATTGGATTTAAATTCAATTTAAATTCAAAAGTTGAGTGTTTTAACCCACTCACAACTTCTAAAATTTATTATGTGTGTTAAATTAATTTCTGATGTGATTGGAAATTTATTTATGGCTGTTTGATATATTTTATCATCATTCCAGTTAAATTTAATTTATTGAATTAAATTGTTATTTAATTTATTATTGCATATAAATTTCCAGTTAAAGTGTTATTAAATTTATTATTGAATATAAACTGCCAGTAAATACTTGTTATTTATTATCAGTTCTGTATTGATGTTATTGTTTGATGGATGATGATTGTGATAAATGGTTGATGATTGATATTGGATGAATGGATGTAGTATTTATATTGTTATAAACTGCAAGTTGTTATGCATTTTATTTCATTCGGGATTGCGGTTTGAAATGATGTATAACTGTATTTTTATTTTAAATTACGGATTGAAATGATAAATATCCGTATCACTTGACCACAGGGTAGAAAATTATATACAAACACCATGGTCTATATATAAAAATATTTTGAAATGATTTTTATGGTTTTGTAAAGAAATATATGGTTTTATGAGATATGTATTTGGATATTTTATAAATGTAATATTATATATAGCTAAATTCTTGGTTTTAAGCTATGTATAAAATTGGTTTAAAGTGTAAAATAAGTTTAATAGTAAAGTTTGATTTTATTAAGATATAATATGGTTAAGTATTTAATTAAATTATATTTCCGGAGTTATAATGACTTAAATGAGAATAAGGTAGGAAGATAAATATGAAATTTTTTGGAATCCTATAAAATTGAGATTTTAAAGGTACGATTTTTATAACTGGATTTTGTTTAAGGTGAATTAAATGAATATTTCAATTATAAATAAATTGAAGGAAATATTTGGTTATTTTTAATTTGAGTTTTATTTAAATGATAATGGATTTATTATGCAAATATTTCAAAACTAAATAATAGAACATTGAATTGTTGAATCGTAATTATCAACCTTAGTTTTGAAATTGTTTATATTGAAATTGAGATGGTTTATTGAAACTGAAAGTGAGTTGAAAGTTATGAATTAAGACTTAATTTAAAGTGAATAAAATTGTGAAGTCGAGGAAATTATTTAACTTTATAAAGTAGATTAAAAATTCAAACTATTTTATTTTATATATTGTTTGAATATCCAAACCATTTAAGTTTTGGAAGTTATGGTTTAGAAGCAATGAAATTCGAAGTATTATGTTTTGAAAGGTTATATTTCAAGCGTTTGGTTTCGAAATATTTTAACTTAAAGTGATATGATTTTGGAAAAGAGATATATTTGAAATAAAAATGATATTACATTGATTTGGGTTTTATGAAATGATATCATATTGATTTGGTTTAAAATGGAAATGATATCGTATTTGTATGGTTTTGAAATGGATATTATATTCTGTTTTAAAAGTACAAACTATTTTGAAAAGACCGCGGTGTTATAATAACGTTTGGTTGTTAAAGAGACCGGGATCGGAAGTTTTTATACTCTCTGCCAACTCCGAAAACCACTTTAACAACTGTGTACGCGGTGGAGATTCCAGAATGAAGTAGGATGGAGGTGGCGTTCTTTTGAGGTATATGCGTGGACCTGACTCCCGTGAGTTGGCATAAGGTGGCTAAAACAGGAGCGATTGACGGCTAATGAGGTAGCACCTTTGATCGGACACATCCCTTTGATATTATACTTTGACTTTTGGATTGATTTAGTGGCCACTTTTGATTTTTTTTTTTATTTAGGGGTGTTACTCGAGGTGGGCGGTAGCTGCGACTATGCGTTACCATAGGCCTGGAAGCGTAATTGATATAACTACCCTGGCATTGCCTAGTTATGCCATGTCACCTACCCTAGCGCGCCTTGTACGAGTTTGGTTTTCTCCCATAGCCCGTGTGGTATCCTCTGGTGGCTTCCCGATCAGGAGGGACCATGATACTGATGGACTATTGGGACTATTACATGGTAAGGGCTATATGGGTAACCCCTTAACGCTGTTTAAAAGTAAGTTCATTTTACTATAGAAATTATTATAATAGCGAAATATTACTACATAGTAAAGGATCCTTAGGAGATGTGAATCCCGAGCATCTTTTAAGTTACCGCACTCACGTTAGACACTGGATAGGAGATGTCAAATCCCGTAAACATCTCTGATGTCGTTACACTCATATTTATTTCTGTTGATTTAACTTACATAAGATCTTTTTGTTCTGACTCGAGTGTTTTGTCTTTTTAATTCACTCGAGTCAGTCTTAGCATTTCAGGATTCAAAGATTTTATATTTGGAGGACGAAGACGAAGGTTTGTATTATTATTATTTATTATATTATTCCCTTACATCACATTGTCCCGCTGCATTGTTATTGATTATTCTCTGATATGTGTAACTATGATATGTATTGTATAATTATAATCAAAAATGTTTTTGTAAAACAGCTTAATGAACTGTTTATTTGATTATTATATTTTATCGTTCCGCTGTAAGATTCTATTTTGTTTTTTTTTCTTTCTCTGCTTTTTCTTATTTACCCCATCACAATCTGTCCTTCTGTATGGTTTGAGTCTGATTGTGTGGTTTATCGTCGATTTACTATGCAAAAAGGCGGGACGTTACATCTGGTATCAGCGCTTTGGTTTAGCGATGAACCTTAGCTTTGTGGGGTCTGACTCTTTACTAATAGGGCAGCAATACCTTATGATGAGTCATTGAGCGTATATATATGATAGAGTGTATTTGTTAGTGTAATAAAAAGTTTTAATATTGTAATAATTTTTTCCGTTTTGTATTTATAAATTTTGGTTGGTGCATTGGACGCTATGACATCAATAGGAATTTCTAAACACTTAATAGGACAGACCGACACAATATTTGTTTTGAATATAGGTGAATGAAATAATTTTGCCTAGTATATTATATATATATATATATTAAAATTTTATAAATAAGATATATATTTGGTTGCAATATATTGGTTGTTAGGTAATGAAATTTATAAATAATAGTTGAAACGAGATTGAAAATAAAATAAATGAAAATTGGGAATTTAGAACTTAAGTTCCAGGGTTTTGAAACTTTCTTTCAAATGATTTTGGAATATAATAATAATATTATCATAAGTATTTTCTAATATAAATATTTTATAATTTGAAAGAATTGTTTTAAATTAATTTTGAACAGAAAGAAGTTCTGTACTCACCTCTCTGTCGCTGGAAAATAATTTCGGTGATGAGTGCACGCATCATCGACATTCATTTTCGAGTTTCGAAGTGGGAAGGCCACTGTAGTAGTTTCACTACGAATTTATTTTGATAACCAAATATAAATTTTATTTTTTTAAAATATAATTGGATACATAAAGTGTAAGTGTATAATTTATCTATTATTTAAAATGATTTGAAATTTAACCCGTTATTTAGTTCTTAAGTTTCCGTTAATTAATAGTTTCAATTATTGTAGTGAAATGGAATGTAACTAATTAATAATTGGAACCTCTAATTAAAATAAGAGATTAAATGCTAAGTTACAAGTAAAATTTAAAAGAAAGTTGAAATATGTAACCTAGAAACAATAGATATGATTATTGAACGTTAAATTAATTAAAGGAAAGAAGAAAGACTTGTATAACTTTCAATTGCATTCTTAGAGCATATATATAACTTACCAAAGATTTAAAAGTTATAATGTGTAATAAGAAAATGTAATGGATATTATACAAGTAATAAACTTGAGGTAATGAAAGTATGTAATGAAATTCCTTTATAAATAAGAATTTGATGTTGTAATTGTTATAAACTTATGTTATAATTGAAATATTACTATAAAAAATTGTGATAGAAAGTAAGTATTATAGGGAAGTGATTAAAATTAATTAGATAAATTAATATGCTAAGAAATTGAATTGAACATAAATACTATAAACAAAAGAATGTAAATAAATGAAGTTGTGCAATAATGAATGAATGAATAAATATAATGCAATAAAAAGAAGCTGGCATGACCTGAATAAATGAAAATAAATAATTCCAAGTAATAAATGAAAATTTACAAGAAATAATGTAAAATTAAAAAAAGATAAATCATTATATGAATGAAAAGGAAATCAAACAAAAAATATATGAAACGAAATTAATAAGAATGAAATTGATCTATCGTTTGAAATTGCTGTTTGTTTAGTTACTGTTGTTTGGGCAAGGAAACTTTAAAAATTGTTTGGATGTATGAATAATCTATTTAATTTCATCTAAGACTGTTGAGTAAATAATGCACTTAGTAGTTTATTTCCATTCTGTATAATTTAAAGTTTTCATAACCCGAACAACTATTTGTTTTGTCGATATGAATGGATAATTGATATGTGTTGATTCTGTATGATGGTCGTATGTTGGTTGCAAATTGATTGTCGTTATTTTATATTTACTTGTCTGTTAGAAGTTGAGAACAACCTTAAATAATTCATTTTACATAATTGTTAACCCTTTTTGTATTATATAAGTGAAATACAGGTTATGGAAGCAATTGCTATTACTTTTGATTTCATAATTTAAGCGTTGTTTGCCTGACAATAGGTACGTTTTTCAGATTACGGATTATGGCATTATTATATTGTTTTCCCGTGTTGGGATATATATATTATTTTGGAAAATATATGTTATATACTGTTATATTTGATATTATATTTTCTCTTGAGCCTCTCCGTACAAAGGAGACTCTGCTGAAATTTTCCATAAATATTGGACTTAGAAAAATTATGAAAAATATTTTCTAAACATTATTAGTTTGAGTAATAAAAGATTTAATGGTTATTTATTGGTATATTTTTATTTAAATTAATTAATTTTGTAAATTTATTTGTTTATAAAGTTAGTATTTTTGAATAAGATATGTAGTTTACTCAATTCTTTCTTTTCCCTTCTTTTTCCTTTTCGGGGACTAAAAGTTATGAGTGGGGGAGAGTGTAACGACCCGTAAATTTCGATAATAAAATTGGTTAATTTAATAAGATTTTTGGTAATTAAATTTAGAAAGAAATAAAACTTTATAATTTATAATAAAGCGGAAGTTAGAAATGAATGTAGCATTGGTAATTAAAATTAATTATTGAAAATTGAAGTGAAATCCCAATAATGAAAAGAGTGTAAATTGTTAGACTTGGTCATAAAATAGAAAATAAGTAAATAAGGTTAAGAGTATTGAATCAACCAATGGAATACTATATTAATTAATAGTAACTGAATGTAAATTTATGTAATAAGGTTTATGCAAGTTGAATAATAACTAATTTAGTGCAATACCTATTAATTGAACAATTGTAAGGTTACACTTGATTGAAATTTGTGAATTGGGAAATAAATTCAAAAGTTATATTAATTGGTGAAATAATACGTAATAAATTGCAATTGATAGAATCAATGCTAGAGAAGTAACTATAATAATAGTTAGTTGACAATTAAGTATGGATGTGAGTAAATTTGACAATAGTGATAATTATTAATTGTTTACCCATTCATTTAATTTATTGAATTAGATCTAAATAAATGGCAACATTGTTTGTTAATAATAGCTTATAAGTGAAATTAAATGTTCATGGTAACAATTGTTATAAGTTAACCATTTATTTAGTATAGTAAATTAAAATTTGTAGTCAATTGCAATGAATCTCAATTCAATGTTATGTTAGCGTAAATTATGGAAATACTTGGAAATAATGTTAATGTTATTCATAATTGGACAATTTGTTGAGTTATAAGAATAGGAATAAAGATTTATCAATTTATTTGGATTTGAACCATAATAATTGGAGTAATTGCAATAAGATGAAATTAAATATCTAAATATTACGTTAATTGAAACTAGATGGAATGTGAAAATATTAATGTAATAGATTTTGAATCCAATGTTAATTTCATCCGTTTGATAACAATGAATTGAATAATAGAGTGAAAAGTAAATTAAATAGAATTACTGGAAATTAAATTTATGATTGTGAATTTAATAAAATTGAGTTCAATACTGAAATAGATAAATTAACCAACTCTAAATTGACATTTAAATTTGTTTAGATCATTGTAAGTGATTAAGAAATCAAAAATGATGAAAATTTTCAATTATCGAATTGAAATTTAAAATTTGATTTAATTAATTAATTACTAATTTATTTAATTAATGTAAAAATAGCCATTTTGGCCACAGACTTGGATTTCGACAAAACCTTTTTCATCGGATCCGTAACGGTGAATTATTGTAGGGTTTCAAGTTTCGTAATGATCGGACTTGTCATTTGATCGTACGGACTCGAAACGCCTAGAAATCAATGAAATTGAAATCAATTTGAAATAGCTTGGTTTTAGCATAACTTCTTCATACGATATAATTTGGACTTGAAATCTGTTCCATTAAATTTAATATTTTAAAACATCTATTTTGATATATGGGTTGACCCAATTTCGTTCCGGAGTCGAAATGGGCTTTTCGGGCCATTTGATCGTTTAACGCGTATATCCAATTGACCATTCTAATTTCAGTTTTCCTATACGTACCTTGTTATAAACACTAGCCTATCTCTTATATTCATTTTTATGTACGTACAATTCCAGTTGCTCCTCTTCCGCATGGCAGAAAACCAAAATTCCTAATTGCGATTTCAAAATCAAATTCAAATCAAAATTTCAAACTCCACAAACAATATCAAATTATATGTGGATTTGAAGCTCTCGACGAGCGCAAGTCAAATCCGTAATTCGTTTTCCAATTCGAAGCTCTCTTTGTCCATAAAGTGATGATTAATTCGCGGCCATTCATTGAGTCACGATCAACTTCGATTAATCGTCGATTCAAGGATGTAGTATCGTGGAGATAGCCGAGGGGATCACATCCATGTGGGTTTCGTGTTGAGTTAATGGCTGGATCGTCAGAAAATTTTGAACTAGGGCTCCAAAATCCTTGGCGGTCGCTGTAATTTTATTTCATTCGGGATTGCGGTTTGAAATGATATATAACCATATTTTTATTTTAAATTACGGATTGAAATGATAAATATCTGTATCACTTGACCATAGGGTAGAAAATTATATACAGACACCGTGGTCTATATATAAAAATATTTTGAAATGATTTCTATGGTTTTGTAAAGAAACATATGGTTTTATGAGATATGGATTTGGATATTTTATAAATGTAATTTTATATATATAGCTAAATTCTTGGTTTTAAGCTATGTATAAAATTGGTTTGAAGTGTAAAATAAGTTTAATAGTAAAGTTTGATTTTATTAAGATATAATATGGTTAAGTATTTAATTAAATTATATTTCTGGAGTTATAATGACTTAAATGAGAATAAGGTGGGAAGATAAATATGAATTTTTTTGAAATCCTATAAAATTGAGATTTTAAAGGTATGATTTTTATAACTGGATTATGTTTAAGATGAACCAAACGAATATTTCAATTATAAATAAATTGAAGGAAATATATGGTTATTTGTAATTTGTGTTTAATTTAAATGATAATGGATTTATTATGCAAATATTTCAAAACTAAATAATAGAACATTGAATTTTTGAATCGTAATTATCAACCTTAGTTTTCAAATTGTTTAATACTCAAAGTTTGAAATATATTGAAATTGAGATGGTTTATTGAAACAAAAAGTGAGTTGAAAGTTATGAATTGAGACTTAATTTAAAGTGAATAAAATAGTGAAGTCGAGGAAATTATTTTACTTTATAAAGTAAATTAAAAATTCAAACTATTTTATTTTATCTATTGTTTGAATATCCAAGCCATTTAAGTTTTTGAAGTTATGGTTTAGAAGCAATGAAATTTGAAGTATTATGTTTTGAAAGGTTATATTTCAAGCGTTTGGTTTCGAAATATTTTAAATTTGAAAGTGATATGATTTTGAAAAGGAGATATATTTGAAATAAAAATGACATTATATTGATTTGGGTTTTATAACAATGATATCATATTGATTTAGTTTAAAATGGAAATGATATTGTATTTATATGGTTTTGAAATGGATATTATATTTTGGTTTTAAAAGTATAAACTATTTTGAAAAGACCGCGGTGTTATAATAACGTTTGGTTGTTAAAGAGACCGGGATCGAAAGTTGTCATACTCTCTACCAACTCCGAAAACCACTTTAACAACTATGTACGCGGTAGAGATTCCAGAATGAAGTAGGATGGTGATGGCGTTCCTTTGAGGTATATACGTGGACCCGACTCCAATGAGTTGGCATAAGGTGGCTAAAACATGAGCGATTGACGGGCTAATGAGGTAGCACCTTTGATCCGACACATCCTTTGATATTATACTTTGACTTTTGGATTGATTCGGTGGCCACTTTTGATTTTTTTTATTTGGGGGTGTGGCTCGAGGTGGGCGGTAGCTGCGGCTATGCGTTACCACCGGTCCGGAAGCGTAATTGGTATATCTAACCTGGCATTGCCTAGTTGTGCCGTGTCACCTACCCTAGCGTGCCTTGTACGAGTTTGATTTTCTCCCGTAGCCCGTGTTGTATCCTCTGGTCGCTTCCCGATCAGGAGGGACCATGATACTCGATGGACTACTGGGACTATTACGTGGTAAGGGCTATATGGGTAACCCCTTAACGCTATTTAAAAGTAAGTTTATTTTACTATAGACATTATTATAATAGCGAAATATTGCTACATAGTAAATAGTTTAACGGATCCTTAGGAGATGTGAATCCCGAGCATCTTTTAAGTTACTGCACTCACGTTAGATACTTGATAGGAGATGTCAAATCCCATAAACATCTCTGATACCGTTACACTCATATTTATTTTTATTGATTTAACTTACATAAGATCTTTTAGTTCTGACTCGAATGTTTTGTCTTTTCAATTCGCTCGGGTCAGTCTGAACATTTCAGAATTCGAAGATTTTATATTTGGAGGACGAAGACGAAGATTTGTATTATTATTATTATTATTTATTATATTATTCCACTGCATCACATTGTCCCACTACACTATTATTGATTATTCTCTGGTATGTGTAACTCTGATATGTATTGTACAAGTATAATCAAAAATGTTTTTGTAAAACAGCTTCATGAACTGTTTATTTGATTATTATATTTTATCGTTCCGCTGCAAGATTCTATTTTGATTTTTTTTCTTTCTCTGCTTTTTCTTATTTACCCCTTAACAATCCTCCCTTCTGTATGGTTTGAGTCTGACCTGTGTGGTTTATCGTCGATTTAAAACGTGCAAAAAGGTGGGACACTACATTTGGGTTGTAACTGCTAGTTATCTCTTGTAAAAGGCGAACACGATATTATGAGTTCCTATTTATTTACTGTTATATTATTTCTAGTTATGTAAACTGTTCTTATATATATGCAAATTAAAGAAGCAGTATAAATATGAGAATCTCATAAGGACACTTGATTAACAATAAATGCAATATAAGACTGGAAGTCTAGAATTATTGGAAGATTTTAGCGAACGACACGATAAAATTGTTTGGTATCACGAGCCATTGCTCATGTTCCTTAAGTGATAAAGTTACGAATAATAGATGTGTTGATATTTTTCTTTATGTAAAATGACATGTTTTATGGGGAAATGTTAGTTGTAGATTTTAGAATTAGGTTTATGCATTTAGTGCATAACCGACTTCAGACTACACTGAAATTGTGGCTTGATTTATCAAAAATTTTAAGAAGGAAAAATATTTGAAATGATTCCCTTTGATTCAAAAAGTTTCTCTTTTGAAAAAAAAATTCTTTATTTTTTAATGGTTTCTAGCTCTTAACTCATTTTTAGAATTTTTGCCTAAAATTTTTATATTAAGGGAAAATGTGCATCTAAATATCATGAGATCTTATTTTGATGCATGAATTTGAAAAGTGGGAGAGGTTTTCATGAAACCTTTGATTTCGAAAGCCACATGTTAGGCATGGGGAAGGAAGATAGAGTTGGAATTCATGAATTTAGCAGTGCATTAGGATTGACGGTGCGATAAATTCATGCGATAATAAGGGAAAAGATGCTTTAGCTTTGGAATTTCTATTTCCACACCATGTCGATGATGCGTGCAGGTCTGTTTTTAGACTTAATTCTATTTTGGAGCTTGAAATATGCCTCCTTATGCATTTTGTACATGGAAAATTTCAAATAAATCCGGAAAAGCGAGGAAATTTCCATTGTACTATGCGAATAGGAAGATTATAGTGCGGAAAGAATGTTAATTCTCCATCTAAATTTGTTTTTCCAACATAGGAGTAAAGTTTAGGAAGTGATTTTTTGACGCGTTAGATTATTGGATGGCAGGAAGTAAATGTAAAAATTTATTGCTTCATATTTCTACTCGTAGTAGTATAGTTGTTTTAGTTGAGAAGATTTTTCAAAAGCTACATACATGTAGAACTGCCGGTATATATATAGGTTGTTTGCATTATATTTTACCAAAAATGTTTTTAAAAGAAATACATATATAGGAGGATCTGATTTAGAATCATTCCGTATACATATTTTCAGTGTGGTGATATAATAATACATTATGGAATTGTGCACTTTTGGTTGTAAAATTGGTTGTACACTCATTGGTTGTGCAGTTTAGGGTAATTATGAGCCAAAACCATGACTTGGTCAATGGTGAAATTTGGAGGGCAAAATTGTTTTAAGGGGAGAAGAATGTAATACCCCATAATTTGGCGTAAGTTAATTAATTAGTTAGTTAATTAATTAGGCTCCAAAAATGGATTTTTTTTTCAAACGATGATATTTGACCACGAAACTTGCACGATTGCATTCGTGCCAAAATTCTAAGCAAATTTCTTATTTGGAGTTTTGCGATCGAGTCCGAACGAAAACGCTACAGACGAAAAATGAATTTGAAATTGAAATAATTTAATTAGATAACTTAATGTTTACATATTAATTGCCTGGGCCCACAGGCTGACCTGTTATTGGGAACGGTCAACCCCTAGTGGTTGTCTAGTGCTCCATAGGCGACCGACCAGTCGCCTTCGGACGACTGCAATAAAACTTGGTCGTAACAGCCTAATTTGATATTTTAATTCCTATGGTTGTGGTTGATTCTAACGCCTATAAATTCAGGCCCAACCCTCCCTTCTCTTCTCATACTTTTCTAAAGGCGGTAGTGAAGCTCTGTCATTTCTTCTTCTTCACTTTCTTTCTAAATTATAAAAATAAGATATTTATATCTATATTCATATAAATTGGAGAAGAATAAAAATCTAATAAAAAAGAAGAGAAGAGAGGAGAATTAACTATATGCATATTTGAGGTAATTTGTATATTTATATATTTGTATATATTTTCCCTCCCAATCCCAAATCACTTCTCAGATCTGAAATTCTAATGTATGTTTATACCTTTTTGATACATATTTCTTGGATTAAAAAGGATTTGAAATGAATTTAAGGTTCTACTTCAGATCTGAAGATTTGGATTGCTTTCAAAAGTTGAGCGGGTAATCTTATATGTTGTTTATGATTTTAAATTTGTTCCATTAGCATACGTTTGATTTTTATGCCTGAATCAATTTTGTTTGTGAATTGCAGGCCAAAAATAAGTATAGAAAACTATTTCCCACATATTCTTGTTTAGACGTAATTTGAAATATGTTTACACCTAGATCAGGAAATCAGTCCGAAGATTTTCGAATTTAAATGTTGTATATTTTATTCTAGACTTGTACTTGGATGTAAAATATGATTTTGGATTATATCCCAATTTGTGTCAGGTTGTAGATTTTTCGTAGTTTAATTTGTGGGAGGAGCATCCATTTGATTTTGTAAATTTGTTTACTTTTGATTCAAAAGGGTATGTTTGATTTAACACGGAATACCCACAAACAAAAAGGGATGAGATGTGTAATGTATAGATTGATTCTCCATAGTTTTCACTATTTATTCCAAATAAAAAGAAATTATTCATTCCTTGTAATTTCAAATGCAGTAAAATTTTCCATTTATGTTAAAACCAATTTATTGAAACCATAGCGGAAAGGCTTCCTAAGGAATTTAATTCTAGCAAATTAAATATGAAAAACATATTCTAGTCACATATTTATAACTAGAATATATTTGAATAATAATAAGTAGTTTATATGTATTTATTGTGTTAATAAAGTGGAACAACGTTTGTTCGTGCGTTATATATGTGTAACGTTCATTAGTTATTATTATATTTAGGGTAGCGAATAGGTAGAATTTGAAAATAATAACTCCTATTAATGGGTAATAAATTAGTAATCTCCCATAATTAAAAGGAAATAAAGCATTATAACCCGAATTAATGGGCAATTAATGAGAAATAATGGATAAGATTAGATTAGGGATTACAATTGGTTAGTTAAAGACTATAACTCCAATTAATGGCCAATTGATGGAAATGAATTTGTGAGTTGCAGTTAATAAAGACAAAGGATAAAAATGGATTGACAAAAATGGAATAGACATAAAAAGTTATTAATTTGAAATTAGTAATCATACATAAATGTCTTAGGAAATGTCCGTTAGAACTTTTATGCAAAAATTGACATTTTTGAGCCTTAAAAGAGGGATTTATGGGTAGATAAGTATTTAAGGTAAATCTTATTGCCTTAAGTAAAATGAGAATTAGTAAGCTAAGTCCCATATTTACCTAAGATAATATAAGTAAAGATTTAAGATGGTTAACTGGACTTAGTATGTTAGTGATGTGAGGTCGGTAGAGTCACTCGACGGAAGACTACCCTTTACTTCGAAGCTACCAGCAATCGGGTGCACTTACTACCAATGTGAGATATCACTAATCCTGGGACTCATGATAATGTAAGAGATTGGGCCTGCTTTCTTAATCAAAAAGTATTAAATGGTCCAAATTTGAAATTAGGAGCGGTGAGGGATATCTCCATTGGGGTTCGCTTCTAGTTTGGGTATTAAGTGGTTGTAGGGTACGCCTCTCTTCTAAAAGGAAGTATTAAGTAACCTAGTGATAATCCAAATTAGGAAGTCTCTAAAAGGGTTACTTCGTTATTGTGGTATTAAGTGGCTATCTTAAGGCCCATCTCCCTACCGAAAGAAGTAACCTAATAAGATTCCATGTTTATAATTAAGGGTGATAGTGGATATCTCGGGAAGGATTCGCTTCGAGGTTGAGATATTAAGTGACTGATCTAAGGGTTTGCCTCTCTCCTAAAAAGAAGTATTAAGTAACCTAGTGAGATTCCAAACGATGTCATCTAGATAGTACCAGTGAGGAGTCCGCCTTGGAGTTAGGTATTAAATGACAAAGGTCTACTTATAAATTGGTATTAAATAGTCAGGGGTCTGCCTAGTCCTTATTAATGAGATATTTAGTGGCTTGGTACAGTCTCTCACATTGATAAGGCCGTAATAACGATAGTACCAATGAGGAGTCCACCTAAGGATAGGTATTGAGTGACATAGGACCTGCCTAGAATATAGGTATTAAATGTTTAGAAGTCCACCTGGCCCTTTTAAACGTATTAGGTGGATTGGGTACTGTCTCTTAGATGTCTACGATTTTATTAATGATAGACGCAGTAATAATTGGACATTAAATGTAGGAAGCTTTAAATAGTGGATAGAAGCCTTTATAGTTAGGACCACTGGCCATTGACAACATTGTTAGAAAACCACGTTGGGAATAGGTCTTAAATGATGAAGTCTACCTTAATTGTGGCCTAAAATGGCAGAGTTTGCCTATTTCTCTTTTAAAAGTATTTTGTGATGATTATAAAAGCCCGCTTCATATTTAGAACTATTAAGCAGCAAATGGGTTTGGAAGTATTGGGTGGATGGTAAGGCTTCGTCGGCATCTTATATCTTAGGAATGGGTAGGTATGTAATCGTGTGTGCAATGCAAGGTTAGGATGAATAGCTAACCTTAATAGACATAACAGTCAAACAAGAACCAATTGGTATAAATTTATATTATGGACAGTTTATAGATTTTTCAATCACTAGAACGTTGTTCCGACCCTATCCTCATTACAACCCGCATGATAGATTTAGAAGAATAGGTCATTGGAGTTGAATGTGTTTTATTGTTGGAAAAGTATTCTTTTCTCTCGTGTTGGATGCTGATATGAAAATATGTTATCCATGGAGCACTATCAATTCCAAGGTAGTAGTCATAATCAGTATTCTTATCCTATTATTGTTTCTACCGTGAGTTTAAATTTCTATCGATCTTTTATAATGCTTATGCTTATTTACAGGTACCAAATCCAACGATCCGTGCTTTGATGGACTTGGGTTTTGACTTCTATCAAAATTTAGGCCCATTATGGTGTGTGTTGTTACGTTTGGTATCAGATACTAGTTTAGCAGATCATAGGAATTAGGATAAATTAAGAGAACATACTCGTACCTTTATATATAGTATTATTATATTTTTGGCATTAGATTCCAAGAATTTCGACTATAGAAGTAGTTGTAGTTCCACTCTGAGGGAAGGGCAAAGCATTTGTGGGTTGGAAATATCCTAGAGTTAATATTTTCACGCTGACTCCGAAGTACCCCCATGAGCTGGATGTGTGTAAAGCTTTGTTAATAAAAAGCATGAGTGCGACATATGGTAGAATCTTAGAGACTTGAGGTGTTCGACTTAATGTTTGAGATTCTAGCTCCCTTGTGATTTTGGATTTTGATAATGAACTCCAGTCGGAGACACACGTTTATTCCAGATGGGTAGCAAATTAGAGTCTGCATGTCATAAACATCTAAAAACAAGTTTTTACTAGGGTGCATTGGTTGATCACCTATTTGATGGCTAACTGTGTTTTTATTTGGATAATTAATGTCAATTCCTTAGTCTAAAACCTGTGAGTTAATTTTTATAACGGATATTCTGGAAATGCCTTAGATTTTGGAAAAAGGGTTTTTAAAGGATTTCTTTCCCCAAGGATTTGTTTTGAAATCTTGTTTTTAGGCAAGTTTTGAAATTTTAATTTTCAAAGAAACATGCATACCACTAAATTGGTCGTACTAAGAAATTTTTAGTTTATAAAAGATTAATTTTTGAAATCCATGAATATTTTATTATATATCAGTAAAGGCTTGATCTTGATTTTTGGCAAGGAAATAGTTTTCCAATTTTGGAAATTTGTATTTTAAAAAGGGTTTTTAGAAACCCTGAAATATTTATATATATTAGTTTGATTTTTAAGGGAAGTTTTGGTTTGAAATAATTTCTATTATTCAGAAACAAGTATAAAGGAGCATATATTTAACTCACTGATTTTTTTTATTTTTTTAAAATCTTCTCTATTTAAGATTCAAATAAAATAGGAATGACATTCAATTATATTATGGTATGTAGTTTGAAGTGTTGTTGTACCATCATCTATTTGAAGAAATATTTCTATGCGAAGTAGGCAAGAAATAGTAGTTGGAATATTTTTGGGTTTTGGAATTATTATTAGTCGCAGCAGTTTTGTTCGAACTACTATAAATTGATGGAGCATGGTTCAGGACGAGACGGTAGGCTTTGGCATGGCCGTGACGAGGACGTGAATTTTTTGGATCATGTCAAATCGAAGGAGACAGCGCAAAATGATTATTATTATTTAATCCGAACATAAGTGGGCCTAGATTCAATTAATTCCCAAATCCCATCTGGCGGTCGACCACCTAGTAGTAAACCTAGAATGGTCAACCATTTAACTAGTTTTGGCACAATTTGAACTAGGAATGGGGCTATAAAAAAGCACCCAAATTTCCTCGGTTTCATTCCCTCGTTCCTCCTTCCTCAACAAGCCGAACCAATCTCCATCCTCCTCCTCATCCAAGTTTCGGCCTATCTCTTCCATTCTTCACCTAGGAGATGCCATTTTTTCCTTGGATTAAATCCTCGCTCCCCCTCATGCTGGTTTTGCATGTTAGATCTCGCCCAACAACCACTCTAGATCTATACCCTCTTCCCTCCCTTTGCCACTTCTTAGCCTAAGACACATTTTTGCACTGTCGGTTTTTCCTCGCACCATTATGGTCTTAATCATCAAGAGGCCACTTGGTTGGAACAAAATAAGCAGAAGGTTTTGCCGCTTTTGGGCTGGATGAACTATTCGTCGAATTAGGATTTGCATCGATCCTCTGCTTCGAGCTTTTGACTGGGAATGTTACCTGTGCTGCATCTGCCTTTTCGATGTTCTGTTATCATAGAATTTTGATAAAGGCAACAGTTTGATTCATTTGAAGGTGAAGGGTGTCTTGATTGAGCTGACTAATGATGATCTCGCTAAGATTTTAGAGGCCTCCGCGAAGAACGCGGACTTGGATGATTTAAAGTGACCACCTGAAAGATTTTTGCAGTATATCTTTTTCTAGGATATTAGTGCTTGGAGGTGGATAATCTAGCCCGACTATTCGATGTACATCATTCAGCATAGTGTCATTCCTAAGATGGGAAGTTATGATCGGATTTATCCCATGATGCGGAAGGCCACTTATGCTAGTATTGGTGGCATCGCTGTCAAATCGACATGCACCCTTGTGATGCAACTTTTTAATCAAGGATTAGCCCTCCACAGAGGCACTTTCCATAGTTTCATCTTTCCACTCTCGCCTTTAGATAATGCGGGTAGCCTCTTTGGAGAGGAAGTTTAGTAGAAGGTTCTTTCGGCCATTATTACATCCTTCCTTAGGAAGATGGCATTTCTAAAGCCGTTGGCAACACCAGTAGCACTAATGGTAGGAGATTAGATGTGTAGCTGTCATGCTAAGACCATTCAAGAGTCGTCGCAATGGATCGAGTTCCAGCCACGCAGTAAAGCATCTCGTAGTCTGTAGGCATTGTTTTAGGATTTATGTTGTTGTTTCCTTTTCCCTTCCAACACCTTTTAGTTGGTTTGGGTTGTAACTATTAGTAGTCTCTTGTAAAAGGCACGCATGATATTATGAGTTCCTATTTATTTACTGTGTTATTGTTTCTAGTTATGTAAACCGCTCCTATATATGCGTAGTAAAGAAGCATTATAAATGCGGGAATCTCGTAAGGATACTTCACTAATAGTAAATGCAATATAAGATTGGAAGTCTAGAATAGTTGAAAAAATTTAGCGAAGGACGTGATAAAGTTGTTTTGATATCACGGGTCATTGCTCGTGTTCCTTAAAACTAATTTTTTTTTGAATAACAGATGCGTTGACATTTTCTTCATGTAAAATGTCACATTTTATGAGAAAAGGTTAGTTGTAGATTTTAGAATTTGGTTTATTCGTTTAGCGCATAACCGACTTTCGAGTATGCTGAAATTGTGGTTTGATTTATCAAAATTTCCGAGAAGGACAAATATTTGGAATGTTTCCCTTTGATTTGAAAAGTTTCTCTTTTGAAAAAAAGTTCTTACATTTTAATTGTTTTTGGCTCTTAAATTATTTTTAGAATTTTCGCCTAAAATTTTTATTTTAAGGGAAAGTGTGCCTCTAAATATTTTAGGATCTTATTTTGAAATACGAATTTGAAAAGTGGGAAAGGGTTTTATGAAATCTCTGATTTTGAATGCAACATGTTACGCATTAGAAAGGAAGATAGAGTTAGAATTTGCAAATTTAGCGTTGAATTAGTATTGACGATGCGATATGCAAGCAGTAATAAGGGAAAAGCTGTTTTAGCATTGGAATTTCTATTTCCATACCTCATTGACGATGCGTGCAGGTCTACTTTTAGACTTAATTCTATTTTGTTTTTGAAATAAGCCTCCTTATGTGTTTTGTATGTGTAAACTTTGGGGTGAATCTGCGCTGCGAGGAAATTTCCACTGTAAAAAGGAAGATTGTATGTGGAAAGATGTTAAATTCTCTGCCTGAATTTCTTTTTTCGACATAAGAGTAAAGTTTAGGAGGCGATTTTTTGATGCGTTAGATTATTAGATGGTAGGAAGTGGATGTAAAAATTAGTTACTGTAGGAGTATGGGATTTTGGTTGAGAAGATTTTTCAAAAGCTGCATACATGTAGAACTACCGATATATATATAGGTTGTTTACATTATATTTTTTCAAAAATGTTTCAAAATAAATGCATTCATATAGTAGGATTTGATCAAGAATCATTCTGCATGCATATATTTCGTGTGATGATACAGTAATACACCATGCACTTGTGCACGTTTTGTTGCAAAATTGTGCATTCATTGGTAGTATAGTTTATGATAATTAGGAATCAAAACCAAGACTTAGTCAACGGTGAAATTTCGAGGATGAAATTCTTGTTCTAAAGAGGGAAGAATGTAACACCCCATAATTTAACGTTAGTTGTCTAATTAGTTAATTAATTAATTAATTAGGCTCCAAAAAGGGAATTTGTGCAAATGATGGATTTGACCACGAAACTTGCACAATGCATTCATGGAGAAATTTTTAGCAAATTTCATATTTGGAACTTTGTGATTGGAGTACCAATGAAGAAGTTACAGACGTAAAACGAATTCGAAATAGAAATAATTCGGTTAGATAAATTAACGTTTATATATTAATCGCACGGGCCTATAGGTCGACCTGTCATTTGGACCAGTCGACCCCTAGCGGTCGACCGATGCTCCATGGATAGTCGATTGATCGCCTTCATGCGGCTGTAATAAATCTTGGCCCCAATGTCATGGATCTAATATTTTAAATCATATAGTTGTGGTTGATTCTAATGCCTATAAATTCAGGCCTAACCCTCCCTTCTCTTATAATAATTTTTTGAAGGCAGTAGCGTAGCTCTGTCATTTATTCTTCTCCACTTTCTTTCTAAATTATAAACAAGGTATTTATATCTATATTCAAATAAATTGGAGAAAAATAGGAATCTGATAAAAAGGAGAAGAGAATCAACTATATGCATAGTAGAGGTAATTTATATATCTATATAGTTATATTTATTTTCTCACCTAATCTCAAATCTTTTCACAGATTTATAACTCTAATGTATGTATATACCCTTATATATATATATATTGGATTAAAAAGGATTTAAAGATGAATTTAGGGTTCTACTTCAGATCTGAAGATTTGAATCGCCTTTAAAAGGAAAAAGATAAATTTTATATATTGTTAATGAAATCTCTTCAGTTGGCATACGTTTGATTTTAATGCCTAAATCTATTTTATCTGTGAGTTATTGGCTTAAATTAGCATAGAAAACTATTGCCTACATATTCTTGTTTTAGACTTAATTCGAAATATGTTTAGACCTAAATCTGAAAATCAGTTCCAAAGATTTTAGAATTTCAATGTTGTATATTTTATTCCAGATCTGTACTTGTGAGTAAACTATAATTTTGGGATTATTGCCTAGTTTGTGCAAGGTTGTTGGTTTTCCATAGTTTAATTTATGGGAAGAACAACCATTTGATTTTTATAAATTTGTTTACTTTTTCACTTTTGATTCAACATGGCGACATTTGATTTAACAAGGATTACCCATAAACAAAAAGGGATGACATATGTAAAGTATAGATTTATTCTCCGTATATTACACTGTTTATTCCAAATAAAAAGAAATTATCGATTCCAAGTGATGTCAAACGCAGTTGATCTTTCCTTTTGGGTTAAAACCAATTTATGGTAATCATAGTTGAAAATCTTTTTAAGGAATTTAATTCTAGCAAATTAAATGTGGAAAATATATTCTAGTTACATATTCATGACTAGAATATATTTGGATAAGAATAAGTAGTTTATATATATTTATTCCATTAATAAAGGAGAACAACGTTTATTCGTGTGTTGTTCATGCGTAACGTTCGTTAGTTATAATTATATTTAAAGAGGCGAATAAGTAGAATCTAGAAATGTAGTAACTCCTATTAATGGACAATTAATTAGAAATTGCCACAGGAAGCAAAGGAATGTAACCCTAATTAATGGGAAATTAATGAGAAATAATGGATAATATTAGATTAGGGATTATAATTGGTAGTTAAAGACTGTAACTCCAATTAATGGGCAATTAATGGAAATGAATTCGTGAGTTATAATTAATAAGGAAAAATGGATAAAAAAGGATTGATAAAAATGGAATACACTAAAAGGTTACTAATTTGAAATTATTAATCATACATAAATGCCTTAGGGAATGTCCGTT
Source organism: Allium cepa (assembly GCA_030765085.1). NCBI lineage: Eukaryota > Viridiplantae > Streptophyta > Magnoliopsida > Asparagales > Amaryllidaceae > Allium > Allium cepa. The sequence goes on from CM060928.1 coordinate 277,341,821, forward strand.
AGGATTTTAAGGACAAATCGACATTTATGAGCATTGGAAAGGAGATTTATGGGTAGAATAGTATTTAAGGTAAATCTTTTTATCGTAAATTAAAGTGAATTAGTAATCTAAGTCCAATGTCTACCTAAGATAACATAAGTAAAGACTTAGGATGGTTAATTGGACTTAGTAGGTTTAGTGATGCGAGGTAGAGTCACTCGACGGAAGACTGCCCTTCACTTTGAGGCAACCATCAGTTGGGTGCACTTAATACTGAGATGAGATATCACAAATCCTAGGACCCATGATGACATGAGGGATTGGGCCTGCTTTCCTAATTGAAAAGTATTAAATAGTCCAAATTTGGAATTAGGAGCGGTAAGGGATATCTCCATAGGATTCGCTTCTGGTTTGGGCTATTTAGTAGTTGTATGGTCCACCTCTCTCCTAAAAGTAATTATTAAGAAACCTACTAAGATTCCAAATATATAATGATGTCTCTAAAAGGGTTTACTTTTGTATTGAGGTATTAAGTGGCTATTTTAAGATCCGCCTTCCTACTAAAAGACATGACCTAATGAGATTTCATATTTATAATTAAGAGTGATAGTGGATATCGAGAAAAGTTCGTTTTGGGTTTGAGGTATTAAGTAACTGGTATAAAGGTTCGCCTGTCTTCTAAAAGAAGTATTAAGTAACCTAGTGTAATTCCAAACGATGTCAATTTAGGATAGATTTCACCCTAAAGGGGGGGTGAATATGGTGATACTAATAATTATAAAAATTAATGCGGTAATATATAAAATAATTGCAGCACAGATAATATCAGATTAATAAAAGCAGAAATAGAACAACACAGATTTACCCAGATTCGGTAAAACCATGTTTACATGCTTCCTCCAAGGTTTCTACTAGAAACTAAGTAGTCAAACACTTACATACGTGTACTTGCGACACAGCTATCGACTAACCTAAATCTATGCTCACAACCCTGCTACAACTCAGCTATTGAGTTTTGAATTCTCAAACTATACCGCCATGTTCGTCCCCTAGTCACATGACTAGAATTTTATAAAAGTTTAAAAGTAAATTACAAAATAAAAAACAACTTAAAAACAAGAAATCCTAATTTTAGAATAAAGCCCAATAATATTTAAAAAACCGACCCAAAGAAAATAGTGTAAGAATGTGTCCCCTTTTCTTTTTCTATTATCGGTCGCTTTCTCTTTCATTCAATTCCTTTGTTCGTTCCTCTTCGAGAAATTAGGGCATCTAGAAATTGGAGCTGGCAATTCCAATTGATCGATTGAATAGATATTTCGCATTTATTGCTTTGTCGATCGATCTTCTTGCTTTGACTTCACTAGGCTGCTTCAATTCGTTGTTCGATTTGAATAATTCTGTTATGTGATTTCCTTTATTACTCTCGTTGATATGCTTGAACTCGATGATCTTAATTGTCGATAATGTTGATGGTATTTATATGGAATAAAACCCTAAATTATCATTCCCTTAAATTCAACTGATATTTTAGCTCGGTCGTTCGATTTTACTTGAATACATATGATTTGTTCAGACTGGTTCAATTCGTATATTTCTTTGCTTATTATGCCACCTTGCATTCGCTTTGGATTTTGTTATGTTCTTTTCTGGGATTTGACTTCATCCATTTGAAATTGTGATAATCTGGACTCTTTTGATTTTTGTTATCACTGGTTTTGACTCTGACTTGTTCGAACTCTACCTTGGTCATCACGGCTTTGATTATTTGGCATTTTTAATTTTTGTTGACTGCTACAACATTTTCTGGTTTATAAGTTTAAAACTGCTATTGAACATGGTAGCCTTGCATTCTACTAAAGTACATATGCACTGATGTATGTTGAGTAAATTGAACTGCTTGATTCATTTTCTGCTATGTGGCTATGAACATTCCCTCGGTTCTATCCTGCACTTGATTTTGCCTAACCGATTTCCTTGTTCATTGGTCTGTTGCATTTGAAACTTTGAACTGTTATCATCTTTGTTTTTGTGCAATTATGTTCATCATGTAGTCTTTTTGGAGCATGATGATAGGTTGGGTTGCTCTGACCAGTTCATTGCATTCATATTGCCATGTTCATTTGTGTTTTGATCTTCATGTATACTTGAAACAGAAATGCTATGCATTGCGCATATATATATATATATATATATATATATATATATATATATATATATATATATATATATATATATATATATAGTGATGTTGATGTATATGCAAGCTCCATTCATTTTCCATTATTTACCACTCTGGTCTTGTTCATTTAATGGCCTGGCCATTTAGCTGTTTAATTTGAACCATATTGTTGAGGCTGTGTTCATTTTGGTTTTGTTGCATTCATTCTGAACTAGAGCTTGTTGTTGTCTGATATGCTAGCTCGAGTTGCTTCGAGTTACACTACAACATTTACTCCTACATGATTGTCTTAATGCGTTGCATCATGTGCTGCCTTGTGTCTGACCATATGCATATGTTAACAGTTTCTTGTGTTGAAGTTTGGTTTCACATATTTTCAGTTATAAACATGCTGGTATATCTTTCTCTACTGCCTTCTTTCTTGTGTTTGGTCTTGGCCATTTGATTCATGTGCATAGCATATATATGTATACATGTGTGTGCATATGTGTGTGTGTATATATATATATATATATATATATATATATATATATATATATATGGGTCTATTGCATCGTGTAGTTTGCTGTCTTATGCATGTTGAAGCCTAACTTGCATGTGGTTGTTGTGTTTGGTCTGGACTTCATATGCACTGACCTGGTGTTGTTAGTATTGGAGTTCATTGATGGCATGCATCCATGAATGCTGCGTACTTCATTTTTGTTGCATGTTCACTTAAGTCTTGTACTTGAAAATTTTGTAATGTTTTTGTATTGCACCTGTGTCGAATCCAGCCTCGGCTTGGGGTTGACCTTGTGCTCACCCGTCCCTGCATTTTTATCAAGTGTATATCGGTATGCACGGCCTTGTGGCATGCAGTGATACATTATGCATGTCACAAGTTGTTCGTGTAGATGAATTCAAAATAAATGACGGCGAACAACCCAAATAACTGAGGCAAATAATATTTTCAAAAACACATTTATTTTACACTGCAAAAATATTTCTTTTTCAATTTTACTGCATGAGTGTTTATTTTGCAGAAAAATTCAGATGTTGGATACAAATTGGAATATGGTTGAAGAACAAATACGAGTGAACGAGTGATATGTCGTGAGGTGCAAATGTATGTATAGTGAAAATTTGTATTATAAATCAAAATTTTATTGTAATGGAAATTGTATATATAGTGAGAGCTCAAATTTTATACTATTCAAAAATTATAATAAAATATTTGTTTAAATAAGATATCTGTTTGAATTTAAATTATACTTTATTTATTTTATTCAGCAAATATTTATTTAATTATGTAAAAATAGTACTAACAAATACATTTAAATGAATATATATATATATGTATGTATGTATGTATGTTTATTATCATCAAACAAAAATCATATACTAACATATTCAACAATCAACTAGATAGTACCAGTAAGGAGTCCGCATTGAGGTTAGGTATTAAGTGACAAAGGCCTACCTATAAATAGATGTTAAATGGTCAAGGTTCTACCTAGTCCTTATTAATGAGGCATTAAGTGGATTGGGCATAGTCCCTCACATTGCTAAGGCCATAATAATGATAATACCAATGAGGAGTCTGCCTATGGATAGGTATTAAGTGATGTAGGATCTACCTAGATTATAGGTAGTAAAGGGTTGTAAGTCCGCCTAGTCCTTTTAAAAGGTATTAAGTTGCTTGGGTACTGTCTTTTATATGACTACGATTTTATTGGCGATAGATGCAGTAATAGTTGGACATTAAATGTCCGAAACATAAATAGTGGTTAGATGCCTTTGTAGCTAGGACCCGCCGACGGTTGACAACATTGTTAGAAAACCACCTTGGGAATAGGTCATGAACGGTAGGATCTACCTTGATTGAGGTTTTAAATGGAAGAGTCTGCCTATTTCTCTTTTATAAGTATTTTGTGATGACTGTTGAAGCTTGCTTCATATTTATAATTATTAAGTGGTAAATGAGTTTAAAAGTATTGGGTCATTGATAAGACTTCGTCGGTATTTCATACCTTCGGAATGAATAGGTAAGTAATCGTGTGTGCAATGTAATCTTAATAGACATAACAATTAATGGAAACCAACTGGAATTTATTTATGCTATAGACATATTATAGATTTTTTGGCCACCGAAACGTTGTTTTGACCCCCTCTTCATTACAACCCAGAGGGTAGATTTACAGGAACATGTCATTGGAGTTGGATGTGCTTTGTTATTAGAGAAGTCCTTTTTGCTCTCATGCTCGATGCTAATGTAACAATCTGCTATCCAAGGAATACCATTAATTCCATGGTAGTAGTCATAATTAGTATTTTTATCCTTTATGTCTGCTGTGAGTTTAGATTTCTATCCGTATCTGATAATGCTCATGCTTATATGTAGGTTCCAAATCCAATGATATGTGCCTTGATGGACTTGGGTTACGGTTTCTATCGAAATTTAGGCACATCAAGGTATGAGTTGTTACATAAGGTATGTAAATAATATGTACTTCTCTATTATTCCATTTAGAACTAGAAGAGAGATTGACAGCTACCCGCTTGCTCTTGGATCCCTGAACAACCCATTCGGCTCTGCTCTTAAAATCTTTAGTTACCTTACTAGTAATCGTCACAATATCCACCTAATGTGTTCATCAACGCGAGGACTCCTAGTCACGATCCCATATTATTCCCATATGGTAACAGACTGGTGGCCTAGGCGACAAAAAGGGGCTAAAGCTACTTGCCCTTCCCTATAATCCCATGATGCACATCTAGTACAATAAAGGTGTCATAGATCTAGGCGCGACTCCACGATCGGGCCATAAGGGTGGACATCGGCCATCTGGTTCCCACTAACTCCTAATCATATATTGGAGCACTTCATGATATACAAGTTGATAATATCCATTAATATGGGTATACACGCATAACTCAACATCTAAGAGTTTGCTCTACCATGATTATTACCTCATGTAGTATAAATCCAATATCCTAGTTCTCATCACATGAGTGACGTCTACTTATGATGAATAATCAAATAAATATCACATCGGCATCACATATCACCATGTGACGCTCAATCATTTATTCAGTGCTCATAAACTACAGTCAATCTCCACGGTATTCCATATAATGAGCCCAAAGATTAACTGGAGATATATTACTGACTCTCACATCCTAAACGATACTATAACTCCATTTATTCAGAATCCTTGCTACACGGATTAAAATCATCATAAGCAAAATATCACAAGAATAACAATATTATGAATCCATACAGAAGGATGTCATCACTATATCATAACAAAACACTAATCAAATCAATATCAACATTGAATCATTCATATGATAAAAATAAAGGAGAAATCGAAAAAAGTAAAATGAAATAGACAATCAAATATATAGAATGATTAAATTAAAATTTGGTGATAAATGATTCACAATTCCAAATTCAATATAATAGAGATAAGAACAATAGGAATGCATGATAACCATTTTAGAATTAAATTAGATTTTTAATAAACTTTAAATTACTAAATACATATTTTTTTAATGTAAATATAAAGTTAATATGATTCTAATTAAAGTTATCAATCATGAAACACTCTTTAAAATACTTATAATACTAACTAGAAAATATTTCTCATTTTTCAGAATTTATATATATCTTTAAATAATTATATTAAACCCAAATTGAATTTTTCTTTCAATAAATCAATAATTTTAAATATATCCAAATACTAAATAATATTAAGCAAATAGAATATTAATATTTATAAATTACTACAAAATCCCATTTCCACACTTTAAATCTTTAAAATTAGCTTATAAAATGAAATACTACTCACAATAATCTTTCATAATTGTCTTAATTAATTATGATTTTCAAATCATTTTTATAACTTTCATATCAATTGCTTTTATCCCAAATTTCATAAATATGTTTTTCAAACCTTAAGATTGTATCCAGAATTCATGAAATACACTGAAGATATAACAAAACAACAATTGGTAACTATTTCATATTTTTCCCAATATTAAATAATATTTTTAAATTAAAAAGCCAATTTTTCTTTAATAAATGATAACTAGAATTAAATAACAAATATTTAGTTTAAATAGAAATTTTTTGTAATCGAATGTATATATACATACAACACATCTTTCCTTTTATAAACATTCTAATTTATAAATATTATAAATAAGTATAATTAATTGAATAAATAAAAAAACATCGTTATGAAAAAATGTTAGGAACTGAGATGTTGGTTTTGATGACAACAACCTTTTAACTTATCATATTATAAAATATATACTAACACGTCTAGATAGATATGCATACACAGGATACACACACACACACACACACAGATATATATATATATATATATATATATATATATATATATATATATATATATATGCAGGTATTGATTACTGAAGACTGATCAGTAGAAAGACTCAAGACTCAAGATTCAGAATGAAGATATCAAGATTGAAGACTCTAGAGTATCAAGATCAAGATTTAAAGATATGTGTCTAGTTTTTGTTAAAACTTCATAATAGCACAGAAATCTTCATTCCAAATTTCAGTTGGGATGGAACCCATTTCTACCTTCTTAGTGGCTTACAAACCCACGACAAGTAGCTTACAAAACTACAACAAGTGGCTTACAAACCCACGAACATCCTGGTCTTGTACAAGTTCTTGAGTCCTGATGTGATGATATATTCTGCAGGAAGAAGCTTGCAAAACTAGTTCAAAATGGTTTTTCAAAACTGCTTTTCAAAATGTTTTAGCCTTAAAATAATCTTTGTTTTTGTTTTTAAAATAAACTCTGGTTTTAAACTTCGTTAATTTCTAAAAACTATCTTCTGATTTTTAAATATTCTTTATAATATATATACACACACGCTTGAGATTTAAAATGAAATTTATATATATTCTAAAAATATATTTTTGTACTCTTCTTTATTTTAAAACATAAAAAAATTAGTTTATTTTACTCCAGCATCATTTTTTCTTGTTTTCCTTTTAATTCAAAACAAAATTTGCATTGTTTTTTAACTAAGGATGTCGACATCATGGGATACCCCTTGTTGACATGGTGGCCGTTAACGATTTTCAAAAGAAGCGTCAATTCATTTAAATCTCTTCATAAATGGTTATGACCATTGGTGTTCTATAAATAGCCTTCACAAACAAATTTTTTAACTAATTATTTTCTTATTTTCTTCACTCCATCTCCATAAATCCATATTCTAAAAAATTTCATATTTTTAAGATCGTGCCGAAATTCTGCCGAATTCTCAAGTGAATCAAATTAGAATCTCATTCTTTTTTGATTCTCCGTCCTCTCTCGAAGATCAAAGTGCTATTCGGAGTTATAGGATCAATTTGTAATCAAAAGTTTATCGAGTCTCTCTATAAGGTATGATTGTGCTTGGAAATCAAGTGGGTGGTCTTATGTCTCGTAAATCAAGAGAGTTTGCCCCGGACTCGAGAGACGGGAGGGTACCTCAAGGCCTTTAGAAATTGAGGATTGTAATGTCAAATTGGTATAATAAAAATCTGTATGAGATGTTTGCCTTGTACAGGACTGGATGTAGGGTAACTCCGAACCAGTATAAAATCCGGTGTGTTCTTTCTTTTATTGTTTTTTATTTACTTTCTGTATCTGCGTTTGATTCTGTGATTGTCCTGTAATTAAGTTCTGTATTTGTTTATATCATAATTTTTAAATTAGTTTATATAAGTCTTAGAATCCATTAAACATTATTCACCCCCCTCCTCCAGTTTTAAATGAGCCTTAAGATCCTTAATCCGCACTACATATCAATTGGTATTAGAGCATTGGTTTTCATAGTTTTCATAATCTGAAACTTGAAGAAAAAAATTAATGGCTACCAACACTGGTAATGTCAACTCTGGCACTAGTTCTGCTAACATTAACACTAGTTCGTTTGTAGAAGGTCATTCTACTGTCAGACCATCATTTTTTATTGGCAGTAATTATGAATATTGAGCTTGTAGAATGAAAATTTAAAATAAATCGGTAGGAATATCACACAAACTGAGTATATTGAACCAACTACCGATTTTACCCAGTGGACTGCTGAGCAGAAGAGTGTTGCACAAAATAGCTCAAAGGCCATGAATATATTATTTTGTTTATTAGATAGGAATGATTTTAATAGAGTGTCAGTTTGTAAGTCTGCATTTGAAATCTGGAAAACTTTGCAAGTTACTCATGAAGGAACAAGCAAAGTTAAACAGACCAAAATTTTCATATTAACTAATCAGTTTCAATTGTTTAAAATACATGCAAATGAGTCCATTTTCGACATGTATTGTCAATTTTAAGATATTGTGCATTCACTACTTGCACTGGGAATAAGCTTTTTGGAGGAAGACCAAGTCAAAAAAAATTCTAAGTTCACTCACTTCAGAATAGGATCAAAAGATACTTGCAATCGAAGAAGCAAATGGTATCATTTTAATGAAAACAGAAGAATTGATTGGGAATCTGATGTCTTATGAAGTTCAACTACAATGAAGAAGAGAAAACAAAGCTACAGAAAGAAGTCATTAACATTCAATTCAACAATTGAAGATTTGGAACCAAACAATAATGAGGAGATTGCTTTCATGACAAGAAACTTTGGAAAATTCGTAGAATATAGAAAGATGAATAATTACAAAAGAAATGATCAAAGGAATTCCATAATAATACGGAGAACATCAACAATGATAGATGCTACAATTGCAATAAAGTCGGGCATCATAGAAAAGATTGTCCGTACCCAGATAAATAGTTGTTCCCTCCAAATAATGATTCATCAAGGAAAAGAAAGAAAGCATACACAGCAACCCTTGATGAATCAGACTCATCATCCAGTGACGATGAAAAGAAGATGGATAATTCAAATCTGTGTTTCATCGCTATTCATGAATCAGACGATGATGGGAGTATGGATCTAAAAATAGGTACACATTGCATTATTTTTAAATTTACTTATTTGAATGGTTGCTTGTTTATTTGCTTGACTATTTTTTTAAAAAAAAATCCTTGAATTTTAAATTCAAATTTATCCCTTGAAATTTGAATTTTAAATATAAAAATAATATTATTTTAATAATATTTTAGATATTAAATCATTAATATTTAAGTGTTATTATATATAATGTTATCACAGGAATTATATAAGTAGAATATAGGATATAATATATATATTCATTAGAAATTAGGAATAGAAACTTGTTCTTTGATTCAGTAGACACATATCGGCATACCCAAATACACATGTCACATGCCTCTCAAAATTTGATTCCAAAATTTGAATTCAAACTTTTGAATTTCCCTCCTTTTTTTACCAACTTCAATGCTCTAGAAAGATGCCTCTATGACCAGAGAACATGTCTATAGAATCTTTATTTAATTCACTCTCTTTGTCATCGCTTTTCACTTTTATTTCAAATTTCAAATTTATCTTCTACTCTTCTCAAACTTCTTCAATGGCCTCTTCAAGCACTCCTAACACCATTAGGCTTCCAAAAGCTATCAAAAACTTTCTTTTTAATGATCCCGAAGCTATCAAAGCTTACATCAACTATGTAAACTTTGGTAAAATTCATACGAGTAAATTTGCTATTTTTGAAGATTTTCCTTCTTATGAAATTAAAAATCTTTTTCAACAATGTTCTATTCTTAGTGTAGTAGATAACAAACAAAATAATTTTGTATGTTATCCAAATCTTGTTAAGATGTTTAATGCAAATTTGAATCGTGGTTTTTATGATAGGCAAGATGAACAAATTTGGAGTAGTGTTAAAGGAACACAAATAGTTTTGGATTGTGAAATTTTAGGAAATATTTTGGGATGCAAGTATACCGTAATGAATCTCTCGGAATTTCAAATAAATTAAAATGATAGAGAGACATTTTATCACATCTCCGAAGGGGATGACAATTTGAATTCAAAAATCATTATTTTCATCCAAAAGCAAGAATTGTTAACTTGCTCATTCAACACACTCTTATACCAAGATCAGGAAACTACTACAACCCGACTTTGAAAGTTTGCAAAGCACTTTTTGCAATTTTTGAAAATTATGATACTAAATGGGCTCAAGTTACTTTGGATGAGCTAAGGGCCAAGATTTTTACTATGGATGAAAACATATTATATCATGGAGTTTATCTCACTCGGATTTTTAATTACTTTGGAGTTGATTCCAAAAGAGAAGAATTTATAACTAGAAAAGTGTTCAACCATGGAAACATTTCCCTTATGCAAATTCCATTAGTGTTTCAACCATACGAAACACTTACGAAAAAGAAAGAAAGGCTTGCTCTCGATGAGATGGAAGAAATGGAGGAAGAAGAAGAGGAGGAAGAGGAAGGAATGGAAATTAAAGAGGAGGAAGAAGAAGATCAAGAAACTTACTTAGAGAGTATTGAATATCCTACAATCCCGCTAATCCATCCAATAAGACAATTCTCAATAATCAAAGAATTATAGTGGAAAATCAAAAAACACTTAAAAGATCAATGAGTAAGAAAATGGATAAGATTTCCACTAAAATCGACAAGTTCTTCGAGAAAATTAGTAGAAAACATGGACTATCATCTTCTTCATCTTCATCTAATTAGTTTTAGTTCATGTTATCTTGTTTGTTTCAAGTTCTATCAATGTGTTTTTCTTTATTTTAGTTAATATTATATTATTTAATGTAATGTTGATTAGAATCGTTAATGAAATCTTTTATTTCCTGTTATTCAACTTCACTTGTCTCCGTAATTACTTGTTTTTATACTACACAAATTTTAGTTGCATAGATTTGTTCATAATATTCAAAACAAAGCAAAATGTCACTTTAGGCAGAGGCATGTCGACATCCCCCATCCCTCCATGTTTACATGCAACGGGAAAAAAGTAGTTGCACTTTCAAATTTTAATTTCATGTAACTAACTTGTGTCTATTCATTCTAATCGACTTTTTACCCCTATTTATACCCGCTTCTTCCAGAATAAATTATCAAACTTCATTTCTAATCACTCTCTTTCATATTTCTACCTACTTGTTGAATTATGTCTTCTCCAATTAAGAATCTAAGCGATAATCTTGAGGAAACTCTCACTTCCTTCAAAAATATCCTTATGTTCATACTTCGTAATCAGCGTCACTTTGAGTCAAATGCAGATGATCAAGGAGCAAGAGACCCTTCGTTGGATGATCTCAGCTGTAGTGACCCGCCTTTCTCTCCACAGAAAGATGCATCATTATTAAGAAAGAAAGGGATAGAGAAGAGAAAAGATAGAGAAGAAAGAAAGAAACAACATCAGAATCTCAACAACTGAACGAATAAATTATATTAATCACATAAATATTTCATTGCATACAATATCTATCAGATATACATAGCTTATAGATCACAAATTAGACAGTTATAAACACCTATCTAGTTATTACAACGCAAGATACAACTCAAACAAACGACTCAGAGATCAACATAGCGGAACCACCTATATATCTACAAATGCCGAAGCCTCCTGCTCCATTGCTCCTTCAGAATTCGTCAAAGCAAACCTAAATCGCTTGGCTACTCGTAAAAATTTGAGTACCCATGAGTTCAAGACAAAACAGAATAAACTCCAGGTCAGACATGGGTCTAGTGTGAGTAAACGGTTAAAGTTGCTTAACTTTGAAAACCATTTGAAACATAAGGTATCACATAAGACTTCCCACATATAAACATGGGTAAGTTTTTAGCTTACGCTAACCAAAACATTTGATAGGAAATCCAGTGATATTATAATAGGGTCTAGGGTTTTCAAGTAAAATACAGAAATAGCTGGAATGCTTACGTCTCACCTTCCAACATAGTTAGGCACAATCAATATGTACGGCACTTATTAGAGATTGAATTCCATACAATGGCAGGGCTACTGAGGTACCGCCCGTCACAGTACGTGGCCTAGATCAACGTACCGAGGATCACTCCCGACCCCCTCCAACACAAAGCCGGAACCATCCCTTACTGGACAGTCCCGAATAAAAAAACCCCGCGGTTGTAGCTAGCAACCGCCCACACAGCCGAATAAAAAAGGACTCTAGACAGGGGTAAATCTTATCCTACTTGGGTGCTACCCACTTTGCCTTGCTGTACCTCCCCTGTTTTAGCCATTGGCGGTTGATGAGGCTTGAGGCTACGATTACCTTTATAGAACACATCTATCTTAGAATGCTCATCGTCCACCTGACGATGTTCTGAAAGCATTTAATCCATATAAGTTCGTTCTGGGTTCGAACGAAACCGAAGGCATTTTCTCGTTACACTCATTTTGGAATCACCCTCAAAGTTAACGATAATAACCATTGCACTCTGAATCTTCATCGTCACTTGAGATTCATGACCTAACGTTTAATTTGAATCGATGTGGTTTTCGAATATCCAAATTTGGAAACCTGATCCCGGTCTCACCGAAATCCAAAACGCCATCATTTAGGTCCAAGTTGTTTTAAAATTAAAACAATTCAATTCAAATCATTATCTATATCCATACAGATAGATAATTTACATATCCACAAATAGATATTCCATATCATCACAATTCAACCAAATCATCTCATATCACACAGCAACACATATCCCACATCAGAGATAAATAAATCAAGGCATTCAATAACGTTCAACCATCCATAAGCAAAGGTCTATTAATCACACATCTATAATTACTTTAAAATGAATTAAATTAATTACTTCATCTTTAATTAATTTAACATAAATTAAATTAATTATTTTCATCACTAAAATCTTGCTTACTTAACCGTTAATTAATTACAAACCAATTAATTAATCATCATCTTAATTAATCACCCTTGATTAATTATCCTTTAATTACATTGAGTAATTAACCCAGAATTAATTAGACAAATTAATATCTACAAACCATTACAGTAATTAACCTTTAATTACTTCATTAACTATAATTAATTACATTAATCCTTAATTAATTACAATTAATTAATTGCCTTTAACCACTTATATTGATTAATTACATTTTAATTAATCATCCTTAATTACATCGTTAATTACTTAATTAATGATCCTTAATTACTTCTTTAATTAATTAATCTTTAATTAATTATATTCATTAATAAACCTTGATTAATCACATTTAGTAATTAATTATCCTTAATTAACTGCATTGCTTAAATAAATTTTTAAATAAAGTTTATTAATTAATTACACTAAGTAATTAATTCTTAATTACTTTCGCTGAGTAATTATCCTTTTCATTAATTATACAAAGTAACTTAAACCCAAATTACTTCCATTTATTAATCATCCTTCAATTAATTACATCTAGTAATTACCCATTAATTACTTTACTAAGTAATTACACTTATAAATCATATTAAATAATCATACTTAATCAATCAACAAGAGATTATCTTTAACAAATTAATTACAACTGGGTAATTCATCCCTTAATTACCCTATAAACCAATTAATTAATCTTTAATTACAGATTAATTATTCTTTAATTATTAATTAATAAATCTTAATTATCAATTAATAAAACTTAATAACAAATTTATTAATCCTTAATAAATCAGTTAATCAATTCTTAATAACAATTAATTAACCCTAAATAACAGTTAACTAATCCTTAATTAACTTTAGTTATAGATTAATATTTTTTAATTATTAATTAATAAAGCCTAATTATTAATCAATAAAACTTAACTACAAATTAAGTACTTTTTAATTACAGTTAATTAATTTCTAATTACTAATTCATCAACCTTAATTACTTAATTAATTAATCTCTAATCATTAATTAATAATCTCTAATCATTAATTAATCTCTAATCATTAATTAATAATCTCTAATTATCTAATTAATAATCTCTAATTATCTAATTAATTACTCTTAATTAATTCCTTAATTAATTCTTAATCATTATTAATTAAATTAATTACTTATACATAATTTCCCTTAATTATCTTAATTAATTTCAAGACATTAAAAACCTTAATTATTTTAAGATAAAACATTATCTTATTATTGCCTTAATTATCATTAAAACATTTTAAACCATTTTATCCTTATGAATAACTTTACTTAATTACATCATTAATTAAGATTTAAAATAAAATAAACATTTAACTTAATAAATTTAAAGTTAACAAAACATAACTTCCATAACCTTAAACATTTATCAAATGATTGTTTAAACTAAATTCAATTTAAATTTTAAAACAAGTCTTTAAATTTCATTTCTACTTAAGTCTTAAAATAACTTTAACAAAATTTAAATTAAACAAATTTTCAAACTTTTTAAAATATTAAAGAAAACATTTATTTTTATAAAGAATAGTATTTTAAAAAAATAAGATTCATTTCACAAATTTACAACTTTCTTTATTTAATTTAAAACTTGTTTTATAAAAACTTTTAAAATTTTCCTTTAATTATCTGCTTCAGTTTGAACCCTAGTATCACTCGAGCCATTCCAAGTTCCATTTCTTTTTCTTAAATTTTCAAATTTTAAATTTAAAAACCCCATAATAACTAATTTGTTAACAGGCTTAACATTCCAGAGCTACTCGAGTTTCTACTCGAGTCACCAACTCAAAAACATAATACTTCTTTCGAATTAACTTCCAACACAACCACCACAATCTCATTGATACCAAAACTACACCGTGCCCATACACCAGCGTCAGAATCATCTCCGACCTCTGGCGAACCCTCCGGCACGTCACCCGACGTCGCAGCAACCCACTCCATCATCAAAACATTAGTGCATGCCCCAAATCAAAAATGAACCACTCAGATGAAACAGGAAATCCATCACCATGGCCTAAAGCTCTCGAACTCACATCTTCGACCATTAGACATCGCGCCATCCCGGTCACATCATCCCAATCATCCATGAAGCCAACCCCAAAGTCCCATTGAATTCGATGCACCAGAGAAGAAGCAGTGATCCCATTTCTAAGTTCGACCAAATTAGGTTTAAAATCTAAATCAGCTCGCCGCTAACGCCACGACCATCTGGCACCCCACCAACCATTTTTGCCGTACTTCTTGATCCTTTCTCTACCTCCACCCAAGATCCCGATCACGCTAGACCTTGTGGCCATCAGAAATCACCCAAAATCCCAATTCCAGACATCACCAAATTACACATTCAATACTCCATTAAAAATCGTGATTTTGATTTTAAAATCCTATCTTTCAGAGATGATTCAAGATATATACTTGAATCAATAAATTTCAACACTTGATTTTATCATATAATTAAGATATCTACTGTATTTTCTTGGTTCCAGAAAATTTCCAAACTTAAAATACTAGAACTTGTTTTAAAAACCTAGATGATGTTTAAACTTAAATAGCTCGTTTGAACACCGAAGTTTTACGGTGATTAGATTAAGAGTTTTGAATTTTTTAAAGCTCCGTAGTCTTGAAATCAGAGAGGCACAGACAACAGACATGCGTATTCAAATACATTCATATACATAGTTAAATATCACTTATATATACACATGCAAACATTAATCATTTCATTCCAAAAATCTAACAAGCAACAGAACAGTTATTATACTCACCATTTGAAAATGCAGAGAGTTTGAAAAGAACCGGTAAGCATTATTTCATTTGAAACTGAAAACTTGAAAAGCTTTGAACACGATATATTTCAACTTTGATCCCAGATTTCAGTTTTGAAAACGTATTCTTGGTTTACAGGCCTGAGATTTAGGAGGTTACAGGTTTTGTTCTTGAGGAAATCACAGGGTTTTGGTTTGAGTTTGTTTCAGAGGAGATGGTAACAGGTTTTGTTTTGGAGGAAATGTTTCAGGGTATTTTTTTCTGATTTTAGAAAAATTGCTACAGAATTTTGATTCTTTCATTTTCGGTTTGAGAAGAGTTTTCAGGTGAAGTGTCTTGCTTTTAGAAATGAAGATAGAAAAAAAATGAAGAGGAAGGTAGGGTTTTAAAAAGAGTTTATTTTGATTTATTAAAATAAAAAGAAAATAAAAAGAAAATGACACTTGTCTCTACCATTATTAATATGCCAACACATGTTATTTTAAGGGGTTTATAACTTAACACTTGTAATAATTTATATTTATATTATTTTTAAAAGATTTTTAAAGCTTTTATATTAATTTTCCTAATTAATAAATACCTTTGTAAATAAATAAATGCTTTTCTAAATTTGTATAAATATATTTCCTTTAAAGAAAACAATATAAGACAATCTTATTTTAAATAAAAACCTTTATTCATACATTTTAAATCCAAAATATTTTTAAGATATATATCTTTCAAACTCAAATTCAAACTTAAATTAAAATCTAATTCAGAATCAATTCAAATAAATATGATATTAATTTTAAATAAACACATTATTAATTTTAAAATAATTATTCTATTTAAAATCAATCTAAATACATATATATGTATATACATTTAAACAATACTTATTAAATTAGAAAATAATAAGTTTATTAAAAATCTATTTAAAATCTATATTTTAAAAACAACTCATTATTAAATTGTTTGAAAATATCACTTTTGCCAGTTTTAATAAATTTATAAAATATATCATCACATTTTAAATTCCTTGAAATTCCAGGATATCACATTCCTCCCCCCTTAAAAGAATTTCGTCCTCGAAATTTAAAACAAAAGATAATCCAAAGTTTTATTTATTTTATTTCAACAATCTAAGCATACTTATCAATCATACACTATCAACCAATCAAACAATTTCATCCAAACTATCAATTTAACAAACAACATTAGCTATCCGGACATAGATCCGGATAAGCTTCATAAAACAGATACTGGAATACTTGCTCTACAAAATCTAAGCTAGATACACCACTAAGCTACTGAGCTCCTACCCATCTAGATCTACAATCTACACAAGAGATCTGATCACAGACAAGATCGACTCAACTACTAAATCCTTCTGAACTGCTAGTTCCACAACCAGAGATGGTTCATACACGTACTCCCTCAGAGATACGTGAAATACCTTGAATCCCAGTCTTCCAAATTTGTGAAATCTCTCTTTACCAATCAGAACAGCTTATGCTTATCTAACCAATCCATCGAAAAGACGAGTCCACTTTTCTGCTTCTGAACTCCACCTTTAGGAAACTAAAAAAAGCTAAAAGATATTCCTGCTGGCACAAGGGACAATTCTGAGATGCATCGCTGCCTCAGATGCCAAAGACTTCTATCTAAAGCTCCTTAATCCTTAAAACCATATCAACCAACCCCACAGAGCCTTGAGATGGGCAGACATCTCCTCAAGAAACTCGGACCCCAAACCAAACACAAATACCCTACTGAACCCAGCCTCAGCACTGATGCAGAGCACACATCCTTAATCTTGCTGCAAAGAAACATCTTCGAAAACATCCAAAGTTACTGCGTCTCACCACACAACCGCTCCTTCTAGAAGTTGTCAAGATACCCGCACTCACTTCTGCATAACCGACCGATCCAAACTCTCATAAATCCACTCACACGAGTATGATTAACTTACACTTCAATGATGGACTCCGAACCTTTAAAAGGTATCCTTCAGAGATTGGTGAAATCCATACACCACAATGCAAAACTTACTCGAGACGGTATTGGGTCTACAGTCTCGATAGATACACCTCCAACCTCAATACTCGGACCACTTCCATTGGTAGTCGAGCTACACGCACCACTACCCTTCCTATCTCTAGAACTCATATTGGAAAACCCGAACAGGTAATCCAACAAATAGGTAGAAATATATATATATGTGTGTGTGTGTGTGTGTGTGTGTGTGTGTGTGTGTGTATAAATTACAAATACGCTCTCTCAAGAAAGACACCACTACAGAGCCTAGGTATTCGCTCAACCTTTGCTCTGATACCAACTGTAACGACCCGCCTTTCTCTCCATAGAAAGACACATCATTATTAAGAAAGAAAGAGATAGAGAAGAGAAAAGATAGAGAAGAAAGAAAGAAACAACATCAGAATCTCAACAACGGAACGAATAAATTATATTAATCACATAAATATTACATAGTATACAATATCTATCAGAGATACATAGCTTATACATCACAAATTAGATAGTTATAAACACATGTCTAGTTATTACAACACAAGACACATCTCAAAAAAACGACTCAGAGATCAACACAGCGGAACCACCTATATATCTACAAACATTGAAGCCTTCTGCTCCATTTCTCCTCTAGAATTCGTCAAAGTAAACCTGAATCGCTTGGCTACTCGTAAAAATTTGAGTACCTAAGAGTTTAAGAAAAACAGAATAAACTCCAGGTCAGACATGGGTCTGGTGTGAGTAAACGGTTAAAGTTGCTTAACTTTGAAAACCTTTTGAAACATAGGGTATCACGTAAGACTTCCCACACATAAACATGGGTAAGTTTTTACCTTACGTTAACCAAAACATTTGATAGAAAATCCAGTGATATTATAATAGGGTCTAGGGTTTTCAAGTAAAATACAAAAATAGCTGGAATGCTTACATCTCATGTTCCAACATAGTTGGGCACAATCAATATGTACGACACTTATTGGAGATTGGATTCCATACAATGGCAGGGCTCCTGGGGTACCATCCGTCACAGTACGTGGCCTAGATCGACGTACCGAGGATCACTCCCAACCCCTGCAACAAAAAGCCGGAACCATCCCTTACTGGACAGTCCCGAATAAGAAAACCCCACGGTTGTAGCTAGCAACCGCCCACACGGCCGAATAAAAAGGGACTCTAGACAGGGGTAAATCTTATCCTATTTGGGTGCTTCCCACTTAACCTTGCTGCACCTCCCATGTTTTAGCCATTCCCGGTTGATGAGGCTTGAGGCTACGATTACCTTTATAGAACACATCTATCTTAGAATGCTCATCGTCCACCTGACGATGTTCTGAAAGCATTCAATCCATACAAGTTCGTTCTAGGTTCGAACGAAACCGAAGGCATTATCTCGTTACACTCATTTTGGAATCACCCTTAGAGTTAACGACAATAACCCTTGCACTCTGAATCTTCGTCTTCACTTGAGATTCACGACCTAACGTTTAATTTGGATCGATGTGGTTTTCGAATATCCAAATCTAGAAACCCGATCTCGCCGAAATCCAAACGCCATCTTTTAGGTCCAAGTTGTTTTAAAGTTAAAACAATTCAATTCAAATCATTATCTATATTCATACAGATAGATAATTTACATATCCATAAATATATAATACATACCATCACAATTCAACCATATCATCTCATATCACACAGCAACACATATCACATATCAAAGATAAACAAATCAAGGCATTCAATAACATTCAGCTATCCATAAGCAAAGATCTATTAATCACACATCTATAATTACTTTAAAATGAATTAAATTAATTACTCCATCTCTAACTAATTTAAAATAAAATAAATTAATTACTTTCATCACTAAAATCTTGCTTACTTAACCATTAATTAATTACAAACCAATTAATTAATCATCATCTTAATTAATCACCCTTGATTAATTATCCTTTAATTACATTAAGTAATTAACCATTAACTAATTACACAAATTAATTATCTACAAACCATTACAGTAATTAAACTTTAATTACTTCATTAACTATAATTAATTGCATTAATCCTTAATTAATTACAATTAATTAATTACCTCTAACCACTTATATTGATTAATTACCTTTTAATTAATCATCCCTTAATTACATCATTAATTACTTAATTAATGATCCTTAATTACTTCTTTAATTAATTGATCTTTAATTAATTATATTCATTAATAAACCTTGATTAATCACATTTAGTAATTAATTATCCTTAGTTAATTACATTACTTAAATAAAGTTTATTAATTAATTCTTAAATTAATTACACTAAGTAATTAATTCTTAATTACTTCCACTGAGTAATTATCCTTTTCATTAATTACATAAAGTAACTTAAACCCAAATTACATCCATTTTTAATCATCCTTCAATTAATTACATCCAGTAATTACCCATAATTACTTCACTAAATAATTACACTTATAAATCACATTAAATAATCATATTTAATCAATCATCAAGAGATTATCTTTAACAAGTTAATTACAATTGGGTAATTCATCCCTTAATTACCCTATAAATCAATTAATTAATCTTTAATTACAGATTAATAATTCTTTAATTATTAATTAATAATCTTAATTATCAATTAATAAAACTTAATAACAAATTTATTAATCGTTAATAAATCAGTTAATTAATCCTTAATAATAATTAATTAACGCTAAACAACATTTAATTTATCCTTAGTTAACTTTAATTATAGATTAATAATTTCTTAATTATTAATTAATAAAGCCTAATTATTAATTAATAAAACTTAATTACAAATTAAGTACTTTTTATTTACAAGTTAATTAATTTCTAATTATTAATTAATCCACCTTAATTACTTAATTAATTAATCTCTATTTAATTAATAATCTCTAATTATCTAATTAATTATACTTAATTATAAATTAATTAACCTCTAATTAATTAACTTATAACCCTTAATTATTAATTTTAAATAAATAAATTAAATTAATTAATTACTCTTAATTAATTCCTTAATTAATTCTTAATCATTATTAATTAAATCAATTACTTATACTTAATTTTCCTTAATTAGCTTAATTAATTTCAAGACAATAAAAACCTTAATTATTTTAAGATAAAACATTATCTTATTATTGCCTTAAATATCATTAAAACATTTTAAACCATTTTATCCTTATAAATAACTTTACTTAATTACATCATTAATTAAGATATAATATAGAATAAACATTTAACTTGATAAATTTAAAGTTAACAAAACATAACTTTTGTAACCCTAAACATTTATCAAATGATAGTTTAAGCTAAATTCAATTTAAATTTTAAAACTAGTCTTTAAATTTCATTTCTACTTAAGTTTAAAATAACTTTAACGAAATTTAAATTAAACAAAATTTCAAACTTTTTAATAAAATATTAAGGAAAACATTTATTTTTATAAAGAATAGTATTTAAAAAAATAAGATTCATTTCAAAGATTTACAGCTTTCTTTATTTAAATTTAAAACTTGTTTTATAAAAACTTTTAAAATTTTTAAAATTTCCTTTAGTTATCTGCTTCAGTTTGAACCCGAGTATCACTCAAGCCATTCCAAGTTCCATTTCTTTTTCTTAAATTTTCAAAAATTTGATTCAAATTTAAAAACCCCATAACAACTAATCTGTTAACAGGTTTAACATTCCAGAGCTACTCGAGTTTCCACTCGAGTCACCAACTCAAAAACACAGTACTTCTTTCGAGTTAACTTCCAACACAACCACCACAATCTCACTGACACCAAAACTACACCGTGCACATGCAACAGCGCCGGAATCTTCTCCGACCACTGACGAACCCTCCGGCACGTCACCCTACGTCGCGCAACCCACTCCGTTCATCAAAACATTAGTACGTGCCTCAAATCGAAATCGAACCACTCAGATGAAACAGGAAACCCATCACCATGGCCAAAAGCTCTCAAACTCACATCTCCGACCACTAAACATCGCGCCATCCCGGTCACAGCATCTCCGATCATCCACGAAGCCAACACCAAAGTCCCATTGAACTCGATGCACCAGAGAAGAAGCAGTGATCCCAATTCTAAGTTCGACCAAATTAGGTTTAAAATCTAAATCAGCTCGCCGCTAACGCCACGACCATCTGGCACCCCACCAACCATTTTTGCCGTACTTCTTGATCCTTCCTCTACCTCCACCTAAGATCCCGATCACGCTAGACCTTGTGGCCATCAGAAATCACCCAAAATCCCAATTCCAGACATCACCAAATTACACGTTCAATACTTCATTAAAAATTGTGATTTTTATTTTAAATATCCTATCTTTTAAAGATAATTTAAGATATATACTTGAATCAATAAATTTCAACACTTGATTTTATCATATAATTAAGATTTCTACTATATTTTCTTGGTTTCAGGAAATTTCCAAACTTAAAATACTAGAGCTTGTTTTAAAAAGCTAGATGATGTTTAAACTAAAATAACTTGTTTGAACACCAAAGTTTTACACTAATTAGATTGAGAGTTTTGAATTTTGGTTTATTTTTTTAAAGCTCTGTAATCTTGAAAACAGAGAGGCACAGACATCAGACATGCATATTCAAATACATTCATATACACAGTTAAATATCACTTATATATACACATGCAAACATTAATCATTTCATTTTAGAAATCTAACAAGCAACAGAACAGTTATTACTTAGATTTTAAATAAATGTTTACTCACCATTTGAAAATGCAGAAAGTTTGAAAAGAACTGGGAAGCTTTATTTCATTTGAAACTCAAAACTTGAAAATCTTTGAACTCTTGAAACTTCAAAACTAAAAAGCTTTGCATTGCTTTGATTAACACACTGGAAAACTGAAGCTTTGAAAATGAACTGGTCTGGAACATGATGATGATTCAATTTTGATCCCAGATTGCAATTTTGAAAATGTATTCTTGGTTTATAGGCTTGAGATTTAGGAGGTTGCAGGTTTTGTTCTTGAGGAAATCACAGGGTTTTGGTTTGAGTTTGTTTCAGAGGAGATAATAACATGTTTTTGTTGTAGAGGAAATGTTTCAGGGTGTTTATTTATGACTTCAGAAAAATTGCTACAGAATTTTGATTCTTGCATTTCTGGTTTGAGAAGAGTTTTCAGGTGAAGTTTCCTGCTATTACAAAAGAAGATAGGAAAAAAATGAAGAGGAAGATAGGGGTTTTAAATAGAGTTTATTTTGATATATTAAAATAAAAAGAAATAAAAAGAAAATAACACATGTCTCTACCATTATTAATATGTTAACACATGTTATTTTAAGGGGTTTATAACTTAATACTTGTAATAATTTATATTTATATTATTTTTAAAAGATTTTTTAAGCTTTTATATTAATTTCCTAATTAATAAATACCTTTGTAAATAAATAA
Organism: Allium cepa; assembly: GCA_030765085.1. Taxonomy (NCBI): domain Eukaryota; kingdom Viridiplantae; phylum Streptophyta; class Magnoliopsida; order Asparagales; family Amaryllidaceae; genus Allium; species Allium cepa. The sequence continues at coordinate 277,365,045 of CM060928.1, forward strand.
ATGCTTTTCTAAATTTATATAAATAAATTTCCTTTAAAGAAAATAATATAAAACAATCTTATTTTAAATAAAAACCTTTATTCATATATATTTAAATCCAAAATATTTTTAAGATATATATCTTTCAAATTCAAATTCAAATTCAATTTAAAATCTATTTAAAATCAATTCAATTAAATATAGATATTAATTTTAAACATATATGTTATTAATTATTAAATAATTATTCTATTTAAAATCAATTTAAATACACACACATACATACACACATACATACATATATATATACACAGTACATTTAAACAATACTTATTAAATTAGAAAATAATAAGTCTATTAACAATCTATTTAAAATCTATATTTTAAAAACAACTCATTATTAAATTGTTTGAAAATATCACTTTTGCCAATTTTAATAAATTTATAACAGAGATTATCACATTTTAAATTCCTTGAAATTCCCGGATATCACATTAGTCCTTAACAAGGATGATCTCAAAGGAAATCCACTAGTCACTTTCGACAAAGATAAAGAAGAATGGGGTGCCATCAAAGCAGACCCTATCTTTGGAGAAAATGGATGGGTGGAAGTACCAAGGACAGTCTAGTCATTCTGTATGTTATTTGTTTGATTTGATTAGTGTGTTTTAAACTTGATTGAGTTGACTTATTTAAAACTTTTGATCTGGTTTGTATATATGATTCAATTGCATAATTACTGTAAATATGATTGGATGATGATTGATTTACTTCTGGATGACATTTATGATCACACTCATGATCAAATTTCACATTTATGATCACATTTCATACTTATAATGACATTTAGCACTTATTACACTTATATATGGATTACTCTATTATATTATGGTTGATTATCTTATATAAAGTTCAGGGAATTTATTAGTAAGAACTTTTTGCTGATGACAAAGGGGGAGATGTTATAAAATTGTAGTTGGCTTGGAGTAAGGGGGAGTTATGATTGGTGTAAGGGGGAGTCATGAAGTAAGGGGGAGTTATGATAGGAGTTATGGTAAGGTAAATATATTTTATAAATACAGGTTATCATCATCAAAAAGGGGAAGATTGTTGGAAACTGATATGTTGGTTTTGATGACAACAACCTTTTAACTTATCTTATTATAAAATATATACTAACACTGTTGTCCAGATAGATATGTATGTGCAGGATATATATATATATATATATATATATATATATATATATATATATATATATGCTGGTATTGATTACTAAAGACTGATCAGTATAGACTGAAGACTTAAGATTCAAAATAAAGATATCAAGATTGAAGACTCTAGAGTATCAAGATCAAGATTTCAAGATATGTATCTAGTTTTTGTTAAAACGTCATAATAGCATGGAAATCTTCGTTCCAAATTTCATTTGGGATGGAACCCATTTCTACCTTCTTAGTCGCGTGCAAACCCACGACAAGTAGCTTACAAACCTACGACAAGTGGCTTATAAACCCACGAACATCCTGCTTTTGTACAAGTTCTCGAGTCCTGATGTGATGAGATATTCTGCAGGAAGAAGCTTGCAAAACTACTTCAAAATAGTTTTTCAAAACTACTTTTCAAAAATATTTTAGCCTTAAAATAATCTTTTTTTATTTTTTTTAAAATAAACTTTTGTCTTAAGCTTCATTTGTTTTTAAAAACTATCTTCCGATTTTTAAATATTCTTTATAATATATATACACACACACACACACTTGAAATTTAAAATCAAATTTATATATACATTCTAAAAATATGTTTTTCTACTCTTCTTTATTTTAAAACATAAGAAAATTAGTTCATTTTAATCCAGAATCATTTTATCTTATTTTCCTTTCAATGTCATTTTCAAAACAAATTTTACATTATGTTTTAACTAAGGATGTCGACATCATGGGATACCCCATGTCGATATGGTGGCCGTTAAATTCAAAAGTTTCGATTTTCAAAAGAAGTGTCTATTTGTTTAAATCTCTTCACGAATGGTTATGATCGTTGGTGTTCTATAAATAGCCTTCACAGATGAATTTTTTAACTAAATATTTTCTTATTTTCTTCACTCTTTCTTCTCCACAAATCTACATTCTAAAAAAATTCTTATTTTTAAGATCGTGTAGAAATTTTGCCGAATTCTCAAGTGAATCAAATTAGAATCTCATTCTTTTTTGATTCTCTGTCCTCTCTCGAAGATTATAGTGCTATTCAGATTTATAGGATCAATTTGTAATCAAAAGTTTATTGAGTTTCTCTATAAGGTATGGTTGTGCCTGGAAATCAATTGGGTGTTTTGTGTCCCGTAAATCAAGAGAGTTTTCCTCGAACTCGAGAGACAAAAGGGTACCTCAAGGCCTTTAAAAATTGAGGATTGTAATCTCGACATTGGTATAATAAAAATCTGTATGAGGTGTCTTCCTTGGTACAGGACTAGATGTAGGGTAACTCTGAACCAGTATAAAATCTAGTGTGTTCTTTCTTTTACTGTTTTTACTTTCTGCATCTGTGTTTGATTCTGTGATTGTTCTGTAATTAAGTTATGCATTTATTTATATCATAATTTTTAAATTAGTTTATATAAGTCTTAATTTTCATTAAACACTATTCACCCGCCCCCTCCCCCATCTAGTGTCAAATTAGCCTTAAGATCCTTAATCCGCACTATCTTTCAAGAAATGCATGACCGATCGCAACCACCGGCAACCTAGTTGGTCGACTGATTGGTCACATTTTTGTGTCCCCTACCACCGATTCAGGCATTCTCCTTCTTCTTCCTCCCGTCACCTTCTTCATATCAATGCTTACAACAAAAATACCGAAACAACAATATAATTCTAACATATATTACATGAATAAAGTGATTTAAGACATAAAGTTATGAGTTCGTATACTCAGCTAAACCCCTCTTTCACTTCTCCCTCTCAAATCGCACGCTCTGGGAACCAACACAGCCATAAAATTTGAATTCCTTCCTATGATAGAAGCATATTAGTGTTGAAATGCATGTAATCAAATTTGGTGATTTATAATAATTTATTTGATTTATTATATAATTAAAAAGAGGAAGATTAAAAGGGAGAACTTTCAGAACATGATAAATTGATTAAATAAGTACACGTGAACTAATAATCAGTGAACGAAGTGAAAAGTGTAGCTGCAAAAAACTCCCGATAAAAGAATCATCGGGATACAAGAATTTGGAATTGGGCCTAGAAATTATGGGCTTGGGCTTAAGTTTGAAATTATACACACATATATTTTTATTTTATTATTTAATTTATTTGTATAAACTATTTTCTATTTAAAATAAATCACTCAAAAATCCTAAATAAAATGTACATCTTCGATACTTAATTATTTACCCGAATAAAGAATTTAGAATTTAATTTTCATATTTTAACTCATTTAAATATCCAGTAGTCTTATTTTAAGTCTAATATTAAATAATTTACAAATTAATTTATTTCACAGATTTAAAAAACAAATAATTATTCTCAAAACTATTTAATTTCATCACAAATTACTAGTTGTAAAATTTCAATATTCTGAGATAAGTTTAATTTGTTCATTTTAATTCCAAAATCCAGTATAATTAACTAAATAATTATTATTAATACCCAGATTCCCCTTTAACAAATTTGCTTCCTTGCAATTCCTTAAGAAGAATCTATAACAAAGATAATAATTCCATTATCTGTTTATGTCTAAATATAAAATCAAAACATTAAAACAAATTCCATATTACTCTATCTTAAGCGATTTCTTTACTAAATACTTTTCTTTGATTAATGCCTAGTTACGTAAATACTTTAAATGAATATTTTTCATGTTTTTTATTTAACAAATAACTTAAATTAATTTCCCATTTTAAATTAAAATCTCACAAATTCCATTTATAGTCAAAATATATCATTTTATGATCATTAAATGCAAATACACACACACTCTTCCTTATATGAGTAAGTCTCATCATCAATCATAATTTAATATCCATAAAAATCAGATCTAGTTAATATATAATTTTCCAAAAAATTTCCATAATTTATTACAACACATGTCGTGTATTAAAATCACAAGCACTATAAACTATAATGATGTTGCCTTGCCATTTATTTTATTGATTTAATATATCAATTAGTTGCAATATTAATCATGCAATCAATACTACCTCACTAGTGACCTCGGCTTTCCAGTAATATTTAGTGGTTGCATACATTGCTTAAAATATATCAAAACTTGTAAAAGATCTTTTACGACATATTTTCCTAAAATAATAAAATAAACTCTTATTTTTTTCCCAAAACCATTTCAAACAATGACTTCATTTATCACTTTACCGAAATTATCAACTTTCCTTGTAAAAATATTTAAAATTTTCAAAATACTTTAATTTTCTCAAATTATTTTATCTCTTTGCGAAACATTATGTCCAAATGTCTCATTCTGGTGTTATAGGAATGTTATCGAATACTTGTGCACTCGCATCGACCAGAACTCTTAAAGCACTCAATGAATAGATTTACATGATTCATTCCTAAAATTTCTAAAATGTTATCTATAAAAATACTTTAACACACTTTCTTTTATAAAATAATTATTAATTTAGATCAACTTATCAAATACCTTACTTTATCGTAATAACTCCATTTAAAACATTTTCTATCAAGTTATATACATATAAATCGACAATCTTTTCTATAACAAACACTCATCTATCTTAAAACATTTGCATTCGTTTTCTAAATACTCATAAAATAACAAATCACTTCTTAATAATTTAAACATCACATCTCAATAAACAATCATTATACTTATAAGATAAGATATAAGATATGCTTTCAGGACATTTCTAATCAATACATTTGCTTAGTTTCAAAAACATTTAATAATCATATATATACATATATCAAAAGTCTTTATTTCCAACAAATATTTAGTGATATCAAAACATTTCCAAACATCACTTAAATATAGATATTAAACAATAAACCATTTCAATAAACATTATACAATACAAAACAAACACCATACACACTAATTAATAGCAAACAAAGATCAAATACTGAATCCATTTCACAACTTTGATAAAGACATACAAATATTCAACCATCAATAATGAAAATTAAATTAAATATGAACAATTATCAATAACCAGACAAATATAAGAAAAAATGATCAATGCACCTGAAAATTAATATAAAAAATTAGCGATGTGCACTCTAATTCAAATCAAATCAAAATACAACAATTTAATATTCAAATCAAATCAAAATACAACAATTCAATATTAAGCCACCTAAGGTTGATCATTTTATATCTTCATACACAAAATATCAAAAAATGTAAATATTATGTACGTATAGAAAATAACAAATACGTTCCCATATGATTATCCCAATAATCATTAAATAATATATATATATACACACATACACACACTCCTATTCCTTATTATAGAATAACTACCCAACATACCCAAAGTATAAGGACTCTAAGTCTCCTCTACGGTTTTGACTTGTGTCTCATATACATGGTGCATTATTCTAAACCGGCTCTGATACCAAATGTAACATCCCCACTTCTATACTCAAACTACTTAAGTGTATTACAAAGTAATATTGTCAAATAATATGAAGAATGAGGATATAAATGATACATACATGAATATTCCCTTAGGCTAGCAATGATACATATTTAAACATAATATAAATAATTCACATATACGTACACAGTATCGACACAAAGCATAAACATGTGTTCTTCTGAATAGAACAATACATAATATACCGTATATAACAGAGAACACATGGTCAGAATCGCAGCGATAATATATAATACTAAATATATAAAGTATGTCCAATGTACATTACATGAATATACATACAAGAGACAATACAACACATGATGATAAGCAACGATAATGAATATTGGCCTCCTCTATGCTCAAAACTCAAGCCAGTCTCACTATCCTCGAACTTGAATGTCTTGGACTGACCCAGGTATTACATAAATAACGCATGGGTCCAATGTCTAAATCAAAGGGTTAATATATGTATGGAACTCAGTATATGCTAGATATGATAACTCCACCAGAGTAAATCAAAACAATAATCATAACATCAATATATATAAAGAATGAATGCACGATATATAATGATAATATCTTGAATAAGCCTCAAAGTGTCGCATAACATAGAATACCAAAAAACCATGCATAGAGATGTCATCACCCATATAAAACTCATCAAATTAGAGATCATGACACAGCGTCAAATGGGAGAATCATCCATATTTGGAAATCATCATAAGTTCCAATTATCTTCAATATATGAGATATCACTAAGAACAATCGAGCTAGCATATAACATTGCCCAAATATATCTCTCAATCTTAAATAATATCATACCAACATCAGTGTAAAATATATCTATATAAGACGCCATCGGGTAAATCGTATATAATAAAATATATGAGAATCCACTATGCTCTAGACATATATCACATCACATGTATAATCTCATCTCATCATATAGAAATAAATATCATAAATCATGATGGGAGAATGATTGTATGATAGACATGAAGTCCCAAGTAAAATCATATCACAATATGGCTACCCGTGGTCTCTAAGAGCACTTGGGTTATCCAACCCAATCTGCTCTTAATACTTAAGTGAGGTGTAGAAATGATATGTACTCCTTTACCACTCTGCGTAGAACTAGAAGGGAGACTGATAGTTATCTGCCTGCTCCAAGAGTCCTAGGCTACCCGTGCAGATCCATTCCTACAGCCTTTAGATACCTCCTTGGTAATCGTGACAATATCCACCTAAAGTGCTTGTCAATGCAATGACTCCTAGTCACGGTGCTCGATGTCTCCCCTATGCGGTAACAGACTATTGGCTTAGGTGTCAAAAAGGAGCAATGGCTAACCGCCTTTCCTAAAATCTTATTATGCGCATCGAATATAAAATAACGGTGTTATAGATACATGGCGTGACCCCACGGTCAGGCCTCTAGTGGTGGTCATCTGTATCTGGTTAACTCTTAATCATATCCTGGAGCACTTCATGATAAATAAGTAGATAATATCGATGAATATAGGTACACCCCATAACCCAACATCCAAGAGTTAGCTCTGCGTCGAGCATCATCTCACGTAAGTATAAATGCAATATCCCAGTCCTCATCACTTGAGTGACGTCTACTTACAATGAAAAACCGAAAAAGTATCATATCCCATACCACCACGTGATACTCAATCATTTATTCCATGCTCATAAACAACATTCGATCTCTACAATAATCTATATAATGAGTCCAAAGAATAACTAAAGATATATTACCGAATGTCTCATCACAAATAGTATTATAACTCCGTTTATACAGATTCCTCGCTACAAAGAATTAAAATCATCATAAATGAAATATCACAAGAATAACAATGTTACGAATCTATATAGAAGGATGTCATCACCATATTATAACAAAAGACTAATCAAACCAATATCAACGATGAATCATTCATATGATCAAAAGAAAGGAGAAATCGAAAAAAGCAAAATAAAAAAGATTAATCAAATATTTAGAATAATTGGATTTAAATTTAACAATTAATGTTTCACAATGCACAAATTCAATATAACCGAGATAAGAACAACATAGACGCATGATAACCATTTTAGAATTAAATTGGATCTTTTAATAAACTTTAAATTATTAAATGCATATTTTCTTAATATAAATATAAACATAATACAATTCTAATTAAACTTATTAAGCATGAAACTCTCTTTAAAATACTTAAAATATTAATTAGAAATATTTTTCATTTTTCAGAATTTGTATAAATCTTTAAATAATTATTTTAAACCCAGATTGTATTTTTCTTTCAGTAAATCAATAATTTTAAATATATCCAAATACTATATTTTATAAAGCAAATAGAATTTTAGTATTTATAAATTACTACCAAAATCCCATTTCCATACTTTAAACTTTATAGCTGATAAAACCAAATATTACTCATAATAACCATTTCATACTTTTCTTTAGTTATTACGATTTTCAAATCATTATTATAAAATTCAAATCAATTAAATTTATCCCAAATTCCATAGATATATTTTCCAAACTTAGATTATATCCAAAATTCATGAAATACACTGAAGAAATAACAAAATGATAACTTGTAATTATTTCGTATTTTTTCAATTATTTTATAGATTTTAAAATAATTATTTCAAATAAAAAAGAAAATTTTTCGTAATAAATAATAACTACAATCAAATGATAAATATTTGGTTTAAATTAAACTTTTCTCTAATCCAATATATACATACAACACACCTTTCCTTTTATAAACATTCTTATTTATAAATATGATTAATATAATAACTAAATAAATACATATAAAAGTCATAAAAATGCATGATCGATCACTACCTCCAGTTGACCGCGAGCGACCGACCGGTTAAACCTAGGCGGTCGATCGATCAGTCGCATTTCTGCGTCCACTACTACCGATTCAAGCATTCTCCTCCTTTCTTACTGTTATCTTCGCCAACTCGATGCTTACAAAAAATATACCCAAACAACAATTTAATTATAACATCTATGACATGAATAAATTGATTTAAGACATAGATTTGTGAGTTTGTATGCTGACCTAAACCCATATTTCTCTTCTTCCTCTCTATTTGCTCACTTTCGAAACACCACAGCCACAAAACTTAAATTCCTTCACACCAAAAAAGAATATGAGTGTCGAAATGCAATTAATCAAATTTGATGATTTATAATAATTTATTCGATTTATTATACAATTATGAAGAGGAAGATTGTGAAGGAGAAGTTTCAGAAGATGATAAATTGATTAGTGAAGCATAACGAGTTATTACAATGAGCTAGATCAATTAAGTAAAAGGAGATTCGATGAAGGGTCAAAGAAGTATTTAACTAGGAAAAGAACCCCCTAGGTCAAGCCATATTTGACTAAAGAGAGGCCAAGACTCGGAGACCAAATCTAGAGAGAAATTAGAAGATATTTGTATGTTGAGATGGTTATGAATAATATAGCCTCGGTACAAAATTTTTGCCTCCACTTCTCATGGCGAACCCACCACCTTGTTACTGCCTTCTATTGAACTTGCAAATCAATAAGGAGGAGACCGTTGTGCTTCATAGGGAAGAACAAACAGATATCACATCGATTCTCAACTTGATCTCTTAGAAGCAAGGTATTTCTTCTAATCTGATTTCATATAATTACATAATCATCGTCACTTCTCCCACCATATTATATCTATATTTCAACTAGTTTGAATCTTTTTAAAATTATTTGTAATTATTAATTAATTTTAAAACATGCATATATATGTAACAAACATATGCGTATTCATTTATAAATTTTTGTGTATGTATATATATATGTGTGTGTGTGCATATATAATTTTGGTAGTCGAAACCTTATTCTTAATATTCACATACATATATATTTTTCTATACAACAATATATATTTAAAAGAATATATAGGAAAAAAATTGGAAAACATGGCTTCAAAAGAGGGAACGGTTACTCCTAACGAACCACCACCCAAACCCCCCGATCTACCTCATCAACCACCCAGATCATCAATAGAGACTTAGCAGCAATCTTGGGAGGAAATAGTTTGCGCGTAACTCATAAAGGCAGTGATCAAAAGGATGTTGATCTGCAGTTCGTTACTCCTGCCATTTAAAATAGCAAATGTAAATTTCAAATTCCTAAATCTAATAGAGATATCGTTTAACCTAAGTGGCACAATTCACTTTTTCCATAAGTAATAGAAAGCAGTCCACTCTATAACCAAATCGGTACTTTTGGACAAGATCTGGCAACCAAAAGGTAAAGTGGATATTTATTATAAACAAAGTAGTTTTATAATTAGGGGAAATTAATTTAAAGGACAAAAACTCGTATTATTTTAGCCACAAGGACACGGCCTCAATATTTTAAGCATAAAGACAAACATTCTTCTAAAAATTATTAAAAAGGACAAACATTCTTCCAAAATTATTCATAAAGACAAACATTCTTCGAAAACTGCCACCGAACTAAAAACTGATACCTAAAAACTGCTACCGATAATTACAAACTGATACCTAAAAAATGTTATCAATAACTAAAAACCGATAACTAATTAAAGTTGTACTTTAAGCTAAAATAGTGAAGTTCTGTCCTTACGGCTAAAATGCTGAAAATTTTTGTCCTTCACTTCACTGTAATTTTTATAATTATATCATTTGAACAAGAAGATGACCATACAAGGATTGTCAAGTCTGGCCCTTTCACATTTAATTCAAGAATTATCATATTAAAGATGTGGATGTTGGGATTGAAGTTAACACGTGATTATTTCTCATCTGTTCTGATTGGAACAAAACCGAATGACCTTCAATTAGAATTCATGAATAATTATGCAATTGGCAGAATTGCAAGTACCCTAGGCAACCCAATCAGAATGGATAATAATACAGTCAAAGAAACTAGATTGAATAATGCCAGATTTTTAGCAGAAGCTGCTTTAGATTTCCAATATCCCACTACTTTCTAAGGTATGAATTATGATACTGAAGTTATTGATACTCAAATTTCATACGAATATAAACCGAAACCGTGTTCCAATTGCAGAGTTTATGGTCTCGGTACACAGAATTGTAATGTAGCTTTTTGCAACTTGGAAAACAGATATACAACAATCTGATAAAACTCATATAAAAAGTACCGCTACTTCAAGAAGGCCGATGGGTGGGTCCGCATTTGAACAAGTGAAAGAAAAAGAAAATGGTCCAATAACTACTGATACAAGAAATTCTTTGTATTATAATTTAAATCATCATTCACAGAAAGGTAATTAGAAGGATGACCTTCCCACCTCTAATTTATTTTCTTGTTTATCTTCCGATGATGCTGGTCCTTCTACTTTTAATAATATATGTCTTGCACACCTACTACTGTTAATACTATAACTGCTAATCTTAAACCACAACCTGTTCTTCATCATGTACCTACTACCAACCAAGGACAAGATTTATTTAATTTAGAGGATTTTTCACTTGCACTTGAAATTTCTGAGGAGCAACAAATGTTTTCGACGAAATTGCACAACATATAGATGAAATTGGAAAACCAAACATTATTTCATAACATGTATCCCACATGCTTGATGCTAATAAAAACTACATGAAGAAGCATGAACGAAAAGCACCATCTACCACAGGTCCACTTAAAAGACAAACTAAGGGCTCTATTATACTAAAGAGCTATATGTGCATGGAATGTAAGAGGTTTGCATACAGATAGCAAAATGCTATCTGTAATCAAATTTATATAAGCTCATATACTATCTGTGATAACTTTGTATGAGACTAAATTATTAAATTCTAGAATTCAAAAGTTTACGTCTAAACTCCTTCCTTATTGGTCCTTCTTTGATAATAATGATATGTGGACCAAGGGTAGGATTTTTATCATCATCGATGCTAACACTTGCAGTGCTCACATCTCAGCTAAAAGCTATCAGCATGTTACCGCTGTTTTCACTAATACTGGTGGCTTTTGCTACACCATCACCTTTGTCTATGCTAGTAATATTTATTTCGAAAGAGAAGCCATGGGCAGTCTTAGTGAAGCTTCCTCAATTAATATGCCTTTGCACGCATTAGGTGACATTAATAATGCTTTAAACCCTAAATATGAGAAGGGAGTTCTTCCTATACCTTTTTCATATCTTAATGGTTTTCCAAATTATCTTTTACAATGTGGCCTTGTTAAATGCTCTTTACAGGGTTGTAAATTCACTTGGAGGAAGAGAGGCATGGCCAACAACATTGACAAAGTCTTGGTAAATTAGGAACTCATGCAAGTGTTTCCTACTCTAACTGCTTTTGCATTGCCAACCGACATAAGTGACCACATCCCACTTCTATTCACTCTCAAAGATAACTTGACAACAAAAATGTATCTTTTAGGTATATTAATACCTGGTGCACTGTTGAGGGCTATTTACACCGTGTTCAGGAGGGTCTGCTAGCTAATACTTGGGGAGATTTTACTCATAACTTTCTTACTAAACTTGGGAGGATAAAAGACAATCTCAAGTCTTGGTACAAGCATGTTCGAAAAAACGATGTACTAAAGCAGCTAAAAGAGGCCTACAATCAACGGTTCTTACAAATTGATAATGATCATGAAAACTCTACTTTATATGATAGTCTGTTTGAGACTAATATAGAGTTAAGAAAATAGATGCATCTCCAATGTGAGGAAGTAATTCAAAAAAGTAAAACTTTATGGCTTCAAGACGGTGATTCTAATTCTGTTCTTTTTCTCCCAAATGATAAAGACGTTTCATAGAAATTAAATTCAGGCTTTACTATCCCCAGGGAATATTTATACAATCGAGAAGCAATAGCTCCAGAATCTCTAAACTATTACTCCTGCTTATATAATGGCCTGAATTCAACATCTTTCCAACATATAGAAGTTCGAATGATCATAAACTCTGAAGGGTAAAGATACTTATCTGCATCAATTACTACTTGAGGATTTATATCAGCTTTATGGTCCATTCATGATCACGAAGCTCGGGCCTGGATGGCTTCTCGGCAAAGTATTTGAAACTTCACTACGACATGCTACAAGAAAATCATTTTTAATCTCACCAAAATATTTCAAAGTGGCAAATTTGCAAAAGGAATCAATCAAACTTTTTTTAACACTCATCCTAAAAAAATAAGCCTCAAATTGTTTTAGATTATAGACCTATGGCATGTGCTAATATTGTATACAAGATTGTTGCTAAAATTATTTGCAATAAAATAAAGTTTTTTTCCGCCATATTTGATTGCCAATAACCATTCAATGTTCATACAAAGTAGAAATATTAGGGAGAATATTTTGCTGGTTCATGAGCTTATAAGAGATTTTAAAAAACTTAGGGAGCCAACATATTGAAGCATCGATTGAGGTAGTATATTTGAAGTCTGCATCGGTAGTATATTTGAAGTCTGCACCTTCACATTATTCTTTTGTTACAGCCCATGGGCCCTGCAGCTTAAGCCCAATATGACAATATCATTTGTATAAATACTCTGTACAAGTATGTATGAAAAAATTCTGATTTTCTTCTGTAACACTTTCTGTACATCATAATCTTCATAAATAAAGATTCAATATCATCTTTTCTCATTTCATAATATGGTATCAGAGCAAATCATTATTGCTTAACAGCAAATGTCATGCCAATAATTGAGATCAGATATAATATCATCATATCTCAATCAGGCTGCATTTTCTTTTGAATCATCTAGGGATCAAGAAGATCCTTATCATCTCTGTTTTTTTTTTCCGATTAAGATCAGATACAAGATCATCATATCTTGATCAAAATTGCTGAGTACTGGAATCATCTGAGAATATAGAGTTCTCATCATCAGTTCCTTATTTCAAATCAAGATCAGATTCAATATCATCATCTCAAGATCTGAAAGCATTTATTTGAATCATTTGGGAACCATAACAGTTCCCATCATCACTGCTTTATTCATTTTCTTACCTGATCAGAGCTCATTGCCTTTCTGCTGTGCCTTGCCTAGAAGGATTCAAGAATCTTCTGGCTGCACAACTTCTATGATCTACAGCAACTTTCCGATTTGGTAAACATTTCCTCTCCATCCTCTGATTCAATGGCCGAAGGAGACCATGAAGCATCTGCTTCTTCCAGCACTCGCACCTCTACCAGATTGAACCCCACTGATGAATTCTTGAAAGATCTTATTAAGCCACAGAGTCAATTGCTGTCTATCCAACTCGACGAAACCAATTTCTTGCTTTGGAAGTTTCAAGTTGAAACTGCAGTCAGAGCTTATGGATTGGAGCAGTATGTTCATGGTACTGTAATCATACCATCCAAATATACTGCAGATAAAGATGGGAAACTCATTAGCAATCAAGAATTCATATTACATCAAAGACAAGACAGTCTAGTCAGTTCTTGGCTGATATCATCAATAAGTGCTAATCTTCTCCCACAGTTAATTGGATGCAATTCATCACATGAAATCTGGTCTACATTAGAGCAAATCTTTAGTACTCAGTCAGCGGCAAAGATCATGTACTACAAGAGACAATTACAAAATGTAAAGAAAGAAAATCAGTCAATGAGGGACTATCTTGTAAAGGTGAAAACTCTATGTGATCATTTGTCATCTGCAGGACATAAAGTAAACGACACAGAGCACATCTTATCAATTCTTGGTGGTTTAGATGATGAATACGAATCAGTAGTAGCTGTTATATCATCAAAAGAAACTCTACCCACAATTCAGTATGTACATTCTACTCTACTTGCTCATGAGGGCAGACTGGAACAAAAGAAATCAAATGCATCAGATATGTCCCTGAATTTCATCTCAAGCAGTAACAGAAATAAAGGTCAAACAAGAAATCCTAACAACAGAAATCAACAAAACTTCAATCAGAGAGGTGGTCAGTCATTCAGATCAAGGGGAAGAGGTGGAAGATGGCCAAATAACAGTGGCAATAATAGACCCAGATGTCAGATCTGTGAGAAAATTGGTCATATTGCTAGCAAATGCTACTTTAGGTTTGACATCAACTACAGTTCATCTCAACAAAACAACAATAATACAAGAAACAACAATCCCAGTGCAAATTTAGTAAGTGCTCAGCAAGAAACTGGAAGTCAGAATGATGGCAACAATAGTGACAATGCAAAGATTGAAGACATTTATGACAACAACTGGTATCCTGACTCTGGTGCAACAAACCATGTCACTAACAACTTAGCAAACTTGAATCTTGGCAACAAAGAATACAAAGGTACACAATCTTTACTTATGAGTAATGGTAATTCAGTAAAAAAATTCTCATACTGGTAGTGGATATATATCAGGAAAGAGACAACTGTATTTACACAATTTATTAAGAGTACCATCTGTCAAGAAAAACTTATTAAGTGTCTCTCAATTTTCCAAAGACAATAATGTGTTTTTTGAGTTTTACCCTACTTACTGTTTAGTTAGAGACACACTAACAAAAAATATTCTGTTACAGGGTAAAGAGATTAAGGGATTATATACTTTCAATGTTGCTAATTCAAGATTCCTAGAATGTAAAGAAAAATGGTGTAATAATTCTGAAATCAAATCTGAGAATGACTGTAACAACTTTGATATTTGGCATTGTAAACTTGGTCATCCTCATGTAAATATTGTTAAACAAATATTGAATGAAAATAATATTTCTTTTAGCAATATTTCAACTCCATATATTTGCACCTATTGTCAAATGGGTAAAAGTCACAAATTACCATTTATACATTCCAAAGTTAGTTACAACAGACCACTAGAACTTGTTGCAACTGACTTACGGGGTCCAGCACCTATATCAACTGACTATGGGTACAAATACTATATTTCTTTTGTTGATGCATATTCAAGGTATGTGTGGATATATTTTTTAAAGAACAAGTCTGAAACATACACTGCAGCTCAGCAATTTATAGTGCAGGCAGAAAAACAAACAAACTGTCAACTACAAATTCTGCAAACAGATAATGGTACATAATTTCTACCTCTAAAGAAGTTCTTTCAAGAGAAAGGTATTATACACAGGACAACTTACCCTTACACTTCAGAACAGAATGGTCTGATTGAAAGGAGGCACAGACACATAGTGGAATCAGGCCTGACATTGCTTGCAAATGCATCACTTCCACTTAAATTTTGGCTTGATTCTTTTGCCACTGCGGTATTTCTAATTAATAGATTACCCACAAAGGTGTTAAAATTAAAATGCCCATTAGAAACACTTTACAATGTCAAGCCTGATTATCATAGTCTAAAGGTATTTGGTTGTCTATGCTTTCCCTATCTCAGACCATACAACACACACAAACTAAGTTATAGATCATCACCATGCACATTTTTAGGTTATGCAGCAAATCAGAAAGGATACAGGTGCTTATCTAATAATGGTAGAATATTTGTGTCAAGACATGTTGTATTTAATGAGCAGGTGTTCCCCTTTAGCAATACAGCAATCAAGACTACTCAAAAAGCGTATAATGCAAAATATTCTATGGTATCCATACCTGAGCTACCTGACAAAGCAGTACACATGCCTGAAGACAAAACTCAAGGCAATGAAGGTCCACAACACACAATGTTCTCTTCAGAACCAGGTCATGGACAAACTGAATCACCTGACAAATCAGCTCAAAAACAACAGTCAGACAGTCAAATGCAACAAAATTCCAGTCAGACTTTAAGTGACTCACAGTCACCTAATGTATCACAAGAAAATGAAGTGAGCAACAATGATCATCAACAAATTCCTGAAAGAACTGGGCATCACATGATTACAAGAGCAAAAAGTGGTATATTCAAGCCAAAGCTATACAACACAACTACAGAAACTGAAGAACCAAGCACATACTGGCAAGCTATGCAGAATGACAAATGGCAAGCTGCAATGAATGAAGAATATGATGCTCTTATGAAGAACAAGACTTGGGATCTTGTTCCTCAGCCTACTGATAAGAATATAGTGGGATGTAAATGGACATACAAGTTAAAAAGAAATGCTGATGGGTCAATTTCCAAATATAAGGCAAGACTAGTAGCAAATGGATATTCACAACAGAATGGTTTTGACTTTAATGAAACATTTTCTCCAGTTGTGAAGCCCTCCACAATCAGAATTGTTCTTAGTATTGCCTTACATAGAAATTGGAATATAAAACAACTAGATGTGAATAATGCATTTCTAAATGGTACTTTGCAGGAAGAAGTCTATATGGAGCAACCACATGGTTTCATGAAAAAGGAAAATGAAAAACTTGTATGCAGATTGAACAAAGCTATCTACGGCCTCAAGCAAGCACCAAGGGTTTGGTTTGAAAAATTGAAGACAATTTTATTCAAACTTGGATACAACTGCACAAAATCTGACAACTCTCTTTTTACAAAGTTTTATTCTGGTACTATCACTTATATACTAATTTACGTTGATGATTTTATTATTACAGGTAGTGATGATCAAGAAATCAACAGTCTTATTCAACATTTAAATAAAGAATTCTCAATCAAGGATCTTGGCAACTTACTACTTTTTGGGAATTGAAGTAAAAAGACCTTCAAAGTCTATAATGCATCTAAGTCAAAGAAAATATATCAATGAAATTCTCATTAGAGCCAAAATGGATCAATCAAACTCAATCTCAACACCCATGATAACCAATGCCTATCTATCAAAGACCAAAGGGGAGATAATCACAAATGACAATCAATATAGGAGTATTGTAGGTGCACTACAGTATGCAACAATCACCGGACCAGAAATATCCTTTAGTGTAAACAAAGTAAGTCAATTTATGCAATGTCCAACAGATGAGCATTGGAAAGCCGTCAAAAGAATCCTAAGATATCTCAAGGGAACTTTAGATCATGGGCTAACTATTGAAGCAAGTCAAACCATTAGCATTGCTGGATATGCAGATGCAGATTGGGCAAGTGATATTGATGACAGAAGATCAACAAGTGGATACTGTATCTACTTAGGAAAAAGTCCAGTTTCATGGTGCTCAAAAAAACAAACAACTGTATCCAGATCTAGTACGGAAGCAGAATACAGAAGTATAGCTAATGCCGTGGCAGAAATAATGTGGATTGAGTCCCTACTAAGTGAGCTTCAAATCATAACTGACAGCAAAACTACATTATGGTGTGACATTTTAAGTGCAGTGTCTCTTACAGCCAATCCGGTTTTGCATTCTAGGACTAAACACATGGAATTAGATCTGTATTTCGTTCGAGAACAGGTTGCCAAAGGGAAATTAAACATTAATCACGTACCTGCCACTTACTAGGTCGCTGACATCCTAACAAAGCCTCTATCGAAAATGAACTTTACTCGGTTCAGAGATAAACTTAAAGTCACGAGCACCAATAGGACATGATTGCTGCGTCCATTCTGTGTAGAAGGTTCAGCAAGCATCATCAGCAGAACAAGCAGTTGTTCACGCTTCAGCAGTTGTCCAATATCACAGATCTCACAAGTTCAAACTGGTTAAGACTCATCTTCCACATCAATACGAAGACAGTAAATATATTCTGCAAGGTGACTCTCACAAAATACACTCATGCCAACTATGTGTGCATAAACGCTCAAGTAAGTAGAAAAGAATTCAACTTTGCACCAGATCTGTTCTGCTCGAGGCGGCTCTTAATCAGCAGCATATCTCTTCTAAATCCAAAAGCAGCCAACTTGCAAGAGCCGCTCTCGATTATTTAAGCAAAATAGTGGAGAGACCATTCCTCTGTCAAATCTGATCTATTTCGAGTTTTCCTTTTTTTTTTTCATGGCGGCATGACTTTGAGAAGTTGCAAACCCTAGATCTGAAGCCGGGTTTGAGAGGGGTGTATTGAAGCATCGATTGAGATAGTATATTTGAAGTCTGCATCGGTAGTATATTTGAAGTCTGCACCTTCACATTATTCTTTTGTTACAGCCCATAGGCCCTGTAGCTTAAGCCCAATATGACAATATCATTTGTATAAATACTCTATACAAGTATGTATGAAAGAATTCTGATTTTCTTCTGTAACACTTTCTGTATATCATAATCTTCATAAATAAAGATTCAATATCATCTTTTCTCATTTCATAATACAACACTACAACAAAGGCAGCGTACAGCGACGGCTAATATGCGTCGGCGGCCGTTGCTAGCCGTCGCTAGTCGTCGCTTTTGGCCGTCGCTATTTAATACGTTGGCAACAAAAAAAGCAACGGCAATAGCGACGGCTCAGTCGCTAAAAAAGCGACGGCAAGCAACGGCAACGTACACGTGTCAACGCCACGTGGCAGTTAGTTTGTTTCCCGGAAGTCTGTTACTCGCCGTTACTAGCCGTCACTTGCCGTCGCTTCAATGCCGTCATTAGCCGTCGCTAGCCGTCGCTATATTTGACCAGAAAGCCGTTACTAGCCGTTGCTAGCCGTCGCTTTTCTGGGCAAAACCTGCTATGCACATAGCAGCTATTCTTCCATCAAACCTCATCCTAAACCTCAAACCTCATCTCAAACCTCAATAATATCAACAATAACACATCTCAACAATACCCACAACATCAATATTCAACAATATAACCAAAAAAACACAAAAACCAACCAAACCAACATAATATACAAAACCAAACCAAGTATCAAGGTACAAAGATCAAATCCAAATATAACCAAACCCAAACATCATCCAAAATACCAAGTATCCAAGCCCAAGTATCAAATCTAGTCTAAATATGTACATAAATACATACCCACAAGAATAGTAAAACTATGCATCATCATCCTCCTCATCATCCTCGGCATCATCAGGTCCATCTCCCTGCTCACCAGGCATAGAGCCGTGCTCCTGATAAAATGCTGCAATGCGCTCATCTATCTGCTGTGCCAATTGGCCCTTTCGCCAATCGTTGAGCTCATCCAGCTGCCTCTGCATCTGAGCAATACGCTCCTCCTCCATCGATTTGCTATAAGCTCTTTGGAAATTAACAGCCTGTGAAATAACTGAAGTTAATACGATAGCATTTTACATGAATTTTGACTGAATTGGATAGTATATAAATAATTCTTTTGATGTGAGAATAATGTGGATCTTTTAATATGAAGTTAGTGAAATGGTTTACCTCCTGATTGCCGAAACCATAACGCCTATTTCGAGTAGGCGGTGCAATAACCGAATCCTAAATCCTGTTGGACTCCTCAACTGTAAGCCCTGCTCTTCCACTCGCCTGTGTCAATGCCGATGCCTTTGCCTCATATCGCCCCTGCAATTACAAACATAATCTTGAAACAATTGGTATACAATTTACATATATACAATTTGAATCACGAGTTAGCATATTTACCATCGCTTCTTCAGCTTTGCTGTCGGTCCAATCATAGGTCGCATTCCCCTCATCATCAACAGACTCAACTGCGTGTGTGGCTCTAAAAACCTCAGCCACTGTAGGCTCCCTTCCGTACTTTGCAAACTGAAGATATACACGAATAAGATATATTGAAAATGAGCATAAATGTTACACATGAAGATATGCATCACCATATGCTAAATATATTTTATATTTACCAATTCTCTCCTATGCTGTTGGAAAGATTTAGAGCCACCTCGATGTAAACCAGGATTCTTATTCCTATTGGCTTGGTTTCTTGCTGCTACTTCCTATTAATTTAGATACACGATTAAAATAATGCAACTAACATAATTGTAAGCATTCTCATCATAGCTTACTTTAGCTGCTTCTGACTCCCAATATGTGAGAAATCCGTTCCAGACTTCATCGCTCATCCAACCTGGCTTTTTGCCAGCCTTCTTCCCCCTTGATATTGTCTCTCTATAATTCTTCCGCATTTTTTGGTTCCAATTATTGCTAAAAACATCTAAATCATGAGGCTCCACTCGTACAACAGCCTGCATATTGAATTTATTTTGAATTACATACAGCATATTATTTTCAATAGAAATATATAAATTGTAATTACCATCAAGTCGGCCCATATAGCATTTTTAATATGAGCTGGAATGCTATCCCAATGTGGCCAAGCTGCTGACATCCGACTCTTATATGAATTCTTCGAGACATCTAAAATAAACTGTGATGGTTCCATCTCGAACCCCCTGTAATTGTTAACGTGCATAGTTTATATATTTTAAATAATATAATTGAAATAAATTTGACATTTACCCAACACTCTTCGGAATAATCTCTGCAACTCGGCGTGTATCTGCCTCTAAGCTACTAGGACCCGCTGCAGCTTTAGGAGACTGAGATGGAGAGGCTGAGATGTACTCCTACGTCTTCTATCAGCCATATCTGCCACAATCATATATTATATATAAAAGCATAATGATCAAATGAGCATCACATAATCATACAATCAAACGATAACGCATAAATCAGAATAATACATCGCTCAGAATAGTACATCGCTCAAAATATTACATAGCATAAGTGAATACATAGCTCAGAATAGTACATTGCATAAGTGAATACATCGCTCAGAATAGTACATTGCATAAGTGAATACATAGCTCAGAATAGTACATTGCATAAGTGAATACATAGCTCAATATAACACATGACATAACTAGATACATAGCTCTTAATATAGTACATCACATAATACAACAAACGATGCCATCTGTGATCATTCTTCATCATCTTCTGATTCAGACTCGGTCTCGTACTCTATATCGTTTTCTTCGTTACTAACAAATGCATCTATTAAAACATTCGCTTCATCATTCAACGATCCTACATCGATGTCATCGGCTATTATTATTTTGGTATTTGGCTCAAGATCTGCTTGATACGCTGCTTCATCTGGAATATTATTTCCATCAAATGTAAATCTTGCCTTTGTTTTAAAAACAGCCCACCAGTCTGCTTTATCTTTTTTTAAGGATGGATACGGAGCAAAATAAACTTGTAATGCTTGCTTAGCTAACACGAAAGGATCATATTTATAGTAATGTGACGTATGCTTTATTTCAATTAACTTATAATCCTTATGTACGTTAATTCCAGAACCGGGAACGTTGCTAAACCAGTTGCATTTGAATGAAAAAACTTTCTCTAGCGGTTGTGTATAATAAGTCAACTCTAAAATTTGTGTTAAGACGCCATAAAAATCTTTTATATGCTCTTCTGGATCATCGCTGCCTTTGACAAATACACCGCTGTTATACATTGATTTTTCAGCTCCATAATCTTTGGTGTTAAATTTAAATCCGTTGACGAAGTATATAGGATAGGTCTTGACATTTCTTCTTGGTCCGATAGCAAGGTGTCGTATTCCTTCGTCAACAACACTGTTATTCGGATCGTGAACATAGCTTGCAAACCACCCAACAAATTGTTTACTGAAATCACCAGATGGATGTTGTGATTCGTATATGCTGCAAATAAATGTATTATATTCCCCTAATTATTAATATATAAATATACGTATAATTGAACTGTACAATCATTCAGTATTACCTGATAAATGGTGCAACTTCAACACAATTTAAAAGAACATATGTGTGTGCCACATGGTAGTCTCTATCATCTAACCATATTTCCACACATTTTCCAGCAGGTCTTCCATGTTGTCTAAAAATAGATAACATTGTTTGAGAAGAATCATGCTCAACAGCTTCTTCATTACGGGGAACACTTACAAACGATAAGTTCACATCGTCACTAAAGTAGTGTGAGAAAAAAAAAGCTTCCTCTTCAAGGTACGATTTGCAAATCGAACCTTCTACTCGTGCTTTTTGTCTAATTTTTTTCTTCAAATGATTCAAGTACCTATAACAAAAATAATTAATTTAGTATATTGGTACAAGAATATACATTTTCAACTAATCAACAACAAAATTGAGGAGTTTAAAATCACCTCTCAAATGGATACATCCATCCATATTGCACAGGACCTCGAAGGAATGCTTCGGATGGCAGATGCACAGGCAAATGCTCCATTACATTAAAAAACCGGGCGGAAATATTTTCTCGAGTTTGCAGAGCAATACAGGAATTTCTACTTCAAGTTTACGTAAATGATCTACCTTTAACGTGGTCGAACAAAGCTGTTTGTAAAACACACTTAATTCTGTTATAACACTCCATATTTTTGTTGGCAACAGTTCTTTGAATATCACAGGTAAGAAATATTCCATCATGATATGGCAATCATGACTTTTCATCCCACTCAATTTATTGTTTTTCAAGTCAACACATCTGCGAAGGTTAGAAGAAATCCCATCAGGACATCTTAGTCCTTCCACCCATTTGAGTACGAGTTTTACTTTCTTGTTGTCTAGCTCATAACATGCTTTGGGTTTTTTATTATCGTCGTACAACTGAAGTTCGGGCCGCTTACAGAAATGTAATATATCACATCTCGAATTCGCATCGTCCTTGGTTTTCCCCTTTACATTCAAAACTGTATTAAAAATGTTATCAAACACATTTTTTTCATTGTGCATGACGTCAATATTATGTCGCAGTAAGAGATTTTTCCAATAAGGTAACTCCCAAAATATACTTTGCTTGCACCAGTTATGAATGTCCGATTTACCCGGAATGTCGACCTGTTTCCCAGTTTCATGAATCTTAGGATAGTCTTTCACGATTTCATATATCTCTTCACTTGTCCAAACTTTAGGTGGTAGCATATTCTCTACTCTGTTAGCTTTAAAGTTCGTTTTATCCATTCTGAATTTATGATTAATATGTAGAAAACACCGATGGTAGTCAAACCAGGAAATTTTCTTGCCGTACTTTAATGAAAATGCTCGTGATTCTTCCATACAATATGGACAAGCTAGACGTCCAGCTGTGCTTCAACCTGAAAGCATGCCATATGCGTGAAAATCATTAATAGTCCATAATAAAGAAGCGAACATACGAAAATTTCTTTTTCTCGAAATGTCATATGTTTCAACTCCTTCATGCCATAGTGTTTTCAATTCTTCGATCAACGGTTGTAGATAAACATCAATTCCTTGAGTCGGATCATCAGGACCGGGAACGACAATCGTTAAAAACATATATGGAGTTTTCATACACATCCATGGAGGTAAGTTATAAGGAGTGACAATAATAGGCCATGATGAATATTTACTACCAAATTGAGAGAATGACGAAAATCCATCTGTACATAAACCGAGCCTAACATTACGGCTCTCTCGAGCAAATTCAGGATACGTCCTATCGAAATGTTTCCATGCTTCTCCATCAGCTGGATGTATCAATGTTCCTTCTACTGGTGTTCTCACGCTGTGCCATCACATATGAAATGCTGTAGCAGAAGAAGCATATAGCCGTTGAAGTCTGTGAGTGATGGGTAAATAATGCATTCTTTTATAAGGGACTTCTTTTCCTTTCTTTTCCCTTGGTTTGTATCTTTCCTCGTTACATATTCTGCATTTTCTAAGGTGAGCGTCGTCTTTCCAAAATAACATGCAACCTTTAACACATGTATCTATCTTCTGGTATGGCAATCCAAAAGCAGACATAAGTTTTTTAACTTTATAATGACTATCGCACATCAAATTATTGGGTGGCATGTGTCGTTTAGCAGTTTGTACAATTGCTGTAAACGCTGCTTCTGTAAGATTGAATTTTGATTTCATCGTGATGTATTCAGCGGTTACAGATAATTCGGTTCCACTTTCACATCCATCCCACAATGGTCTCTTAGCGGAATCCAATAAATCATAAATTTTTTTAGCTTCCATAGTCGGTTCTTCACCATTTTCGTTTTCAATGTCGTCTTGATCAATGGATGGAAACATTGATCGGGCTGCATCTTGCACCATATTTTCTATTGGATTTGCCGCTGTATTATCATCCTCTTCCACTATAGGATTAGGTGTATATTGAACAAACTCTCCGTGACGATCCCATAAATAATAATTCGGTACAAAACCAAATTTATACAAGTGAACTTCTACTACATCTGCCTTCCAATGCTTCAGATGTTTGCACTTAGCACACGGACAACGAATGTCTACGTTATTTCCATTATTAGATTTAACAAATCTAATAAACTCGTGTACACCGTTAACAAAATGTTCCTTTATTGATCCTTTCATACCTTTTCGGGATTCATACATCCAACTACGATCGAGAAAATAATCGAACATATCTCCTGATTTGCAAAAATTATATTAGACAATTCAAACAAACACTTCACTGAAACAAATTAGACTGGAATTTAGTAAATTTTATTAATTTAGTAACTTTATTAATTTGACAAATTAGACTGAACTTTAGTAAATTTATTAATTTGGTAAATTGGACTAACTTTATTAATTTGGTAAATTTTAAACTAACTTTAGTAAATTTTAAACAAACTTTAATAAATTAGACTGAACAAATTTATTAGTTTCAAACTAACTTTTAAATTAAATTTATTAGTAAATTTATTGTTTAACGGCCGGTCATCCTACTTCCCATTACAAACACAATAACGTAATCATATTTTATAAATCATTTCAGATTAAACGATTCAACAAAATTTCGGCAGCACTTCCCTTTATTCCCTGTATCGTACACAAATGCATGTACACAGGGAAAAAAAGGAAGTGCCATCGAAATTTCGTTAACCGTTTAAACTGAAATGATTTATAAACTGCGATTACGTTATTGCGTTTGTAACTTGTCCAATACTGGGACAAATCCAACAAATATTGTATCAGATGAATACAGATGTCCGTTCTGTGTAAAAATGAACATCCATATAACGATCATATACAACACTTGTCAGACGAGGCCAAAAATTGTCTAAGGGATTCACGCAAATAAAACAAATTTTCTAATTTATATTTTAACAACTATAAATTTTTTAATAATACGTTCAATAAATATGTGTCAACTAAATTTCACATTTTGACACGTACTTTAAAATTTGGCTAACTAAGTCAAATTTTAAATAACGAATTTTTCTAAATCAAATTAGAAGTTAGCACTTATAATAAATTGAATTATTTTTATTGTAAACAATATACGTTTAATTGGAAATTCCACAATGAGACAAAAGTGAATCATTGTAATTCTTTTAGGCTATGAGTACTTTAGCATGGCCATTGCAAGTGAGCATAAATGATATATTTGAACAAAATACACAATTGTAGTGTACTTACACTTATAACTAACGCATGCTAAATAATTAAATTTTCACCTAATCGACAACCAACATTGCATAAACTTATCAATAAGCATCTTAAACATGTTATCACCATCTTAATCCAAATCACATCACCAATCATTAATTCTACAATAACCAACATCACAATAGTATGCGTTAATCATCGTTTTCAACTTCGAAATAAAATGATTTTATTCTCAAATCAACCTACAATACTACTATCACCATACATATACCACATAACTACCAATCTCAAACCCATAATCATGCCATTAACAACCAATTTATAAATCCAATTAACATGCAAATAAACCCAAATTAAACCCTAATTGAATACAAAATAGGGTTAGAACACATACCGGATAAATTTGGGAGGTAAGGAGCGAATTTTTGAGCACCGAATCGAAGGGGCGACGGGTAGGGTTTGGTGTGTTTTTTTTTTCGTTTGCTGAATGGGGAAGAAGGAAGCTCGGGTTGGCAGATATACAGGTCGAGCAACGGCTACCGACGGCTAGCGACGGCCGCTTTTTTTAGCCGTCGCTAGCCGTTGCCCCTTTCCGATGCTATTCCAGGCGTTTCCTATAGTGCAAAAATGTATATAAAGATTAATCTTTTGAAAACATATATTATGATAAATATGGAGTTTATTTTCATATGATGGCAGCTATGGAATTCTCTATCTCTTTAATTAATCTTATATATGAATGCATCAGCACTTCTACATTCTCTGTTTTGGTAGATGGTTTCCTTCATAGTGTTTTTGAATCAAATAGAGGCTTACGCCAAAGTTATCCTCTCTAGCCATACTTGTTTTACATTGCAATGGAATTCTTATCTCTACAAATGGAGGATGATGTTTTGTATGGGTTACTTAACCGTATTTCTAAGGTCATTCTTAAAATCTCTCACCTGTTATAGGCGGATGATGTTATGTTTTTTTCTAGAGGGTAATATTGCTAATGCACAACACTTTAACTTATACGGAAGATGCTGCGTGGCTTCTTGTTAGTCAGTTGAAATCTAAAGTTTTTTTAGTAAATCAGTACCACAGAAGACTGAAATTATACACATATTAGATATGGTCAAAGGTAATTTACCTGTTAAATATCCGGTAGTGCTTTATCCTTTGACTACGTTATTGCAGCTTAATGTGTCCTATAGATGCAAAAAATTGCATTGAAATTAGATATCTGGGACAACAATCTTTTATCTACAGTTGGTAGAACTCAATTACCTCAGAGTATTATTATCCCTATTGTGTTATATTGGCTTCTTATCAAACCGACCGTTAGGGAGATTTGCTTACTGTCACTGGCCAAAATCAATTTTTCTGAAGCCAAAAAAACGTGGATCTTGTCTCATGCCAGTTTCCCTAAAAACGTGGATCTTGTCTCATCGCGGTTTCCCTAAACTTCCTCCTTTTACTTCGCGCATTAAAGATTCCAAATTCAAATCTATTATGATTTTCAAATTCTAAAATTTCAATTTCAAATCGACAATTTTGAATGCTTTGATTAAATTCAAATCTATTATGATTTTAAAATTCTAAAATTTCAATTTCAAATCGACAATTTTGAATGATTTGATTAATATTTAAATTTGAAATTCATATTTTCAGATTCAAATCTCATTTTATTCTTTTCCAACATATTATCACTTAATGTTTAAGTAATATTAACAAAAATTTTAAATGTATATTTCTTATCAAAGTTATACAATCGAACGGTCGGTTTCTCCACCGTTGTGCGGTTATACTAGTATATCATCTATCTACTTCCATCGTTAATAAAATAGAGGCATTCTATGCCAGCTTTTTTAGAGTGACAAGGTACACAAAATTGTTGGCTCTACAGGAGCTAGTTTGTCTACCTAGTTTATTTGATTATGTTGTTGCTTAGTCAAGTTTTCTTAAATAATGCCTACTCCTTAGGGCAGCATGTTCATTTGAATATTTCCTTAGCTTTTCCACGTTTTCAGTTAGTGATATATGTGGTTGTTATTTGTATCTTTTCATTTCCTTGTAAGGCTTATAAAAGCTATCTGTTTTTGTACTTGAATTCAATAATAGAAAAGTATCAATTCTGGTATCAGAGCAGAGAGAAAGTGCAGGAGAAATTTTTGAGAAAGAGTCAAGCAATGGCAGCGGAAAACAACTTCGTTCAACCTGCTGTACCTAGATTTGATGGTCACTACGACCATTGGTCTATATTGATGGAAAATTTCTTACGATCAAAGGAGTATTGGGGTCTAGTAGAATATGGAATTCTTAAAATAGCCGAAGGAACTCAAGCGACCGAAGCACAACGCAAAGGCATTGAACATGCAAAGCTGAAAGATCTCAAAGTAAAAAACTACCTCTTCCAGGCTATTGATAGAAGCATTATAGAAACTATTCTCAATCGAGACACTGCCAAAGACATATGGAACTCAATGAGACAGAAATATCAAGCTCCATTAAGGTGATAAGAGCTCAGCTGCAAGCTCTTAGGAGAGAGTTCGAGGTACTTGGGATGAAAGAGGGAGAAACAGTAGATGCTTATTTCTCTCGAACATAGGCTATTGCAAACAAAATAAAGGCACATGGGGAACAGATGGAGTAGTCGGTGATCTTGGAGAAAATACCGAGGTCTATGACCAAAAAGTTTGATTATGTTATTGCTGCTATTGAAGAATCCAATAATATGAATGATATGACGATCGACGAGCTTCAAAGTAGTTTGCTTGTTCATGAGCAGAGAATGACTACTCACACAAGAGGAGAAGAGCAGTTGTTGAAAGTTGCGCTTGATGAGAATGTTGGAGAAAGAGGTGGCAATAAGTATAGTGCAAGAGGTAGAGGCAGATGAGGCTTTAGAGGTAGAGGAAGAGGCCGAGGAAGAGGTTTGTTCAATAAAGCAGTAGTAGAATGCTATAAATGCCATAAATTAGGCCACTTTCAACATGAGTGCCTTGACTGAGAGAAGAATGCAAACTATGCAGAGCAGGACAATACAGAGGAGATGTTATTGATGGCACATGTTGAGATAAATAATGCCAAAAGAGAACAAATTTGGTTTTTGGATTTCAGGGTAGCAACTATATGAGTGGAGGTAAGAAATGGTTCAATGAACTAGATGAGGAATATAGGCAATTCGCGAAGCTCGACAACAACTCCAAAAAGGCGGTGATGGGGAAAGGTAACATTAAATTACATACCAATGGTGTTACGCATGTGATAACAGATTTGTATTTTATTCCGGAGTTGAAGAGTAATCTACTCAGCATCGGACAATTGCAATAAAGAGAAGTGACGATATCAATTCAGGATGGAACATGTCGAGTCTATCATCCTCGTAAAGGCTTGATCATACAAACAAATATAGCTACTAACAAAATGTTTGTCGTCACTACAAGTATGTCGCCTAAGGTCTGCATGATTTAAGACCACTACAGAAGATATCACTCAATTATGGAACTGTAGATATAGACATCTTAGTTTTATAGGGCTGAAAACACTGCATTTTGAAAGGATGGTGAAAGGGCTGTCGAAAATCATGGTCCCAAGCAAGATGTGCCAAGACTGCATGATCGGAAAACATCGCAGAGAAGCTATACCTAAGAACAGTAAGTGGCATGCATCTCATCCGCTTCAGTTGATCCACTCGGACATATGTGGCCCTATCACACCTGAATAAACCAGCTTAAAAAGGTACACAATTACTTTCATTGATGATTTTAGTCGAAAGTGTTGGGTTTATTTCTTATCTGAGAAGTCACAAACTTTTGTTACATTTAAAAGTTTCAAAAACTTAGTTGAAAAGGAAACAAGCTTATATATTCAATGCCTACGAACTGGTAGAGGTGGTGAGTATAATTCTCAAGAGTTCGGAGCGTTTTACAGTGAAAATGGTATCCGTAGACAACTAACCGCAGCATACACTCCATAGCAAAATGGGGTGGCAGAGAGGAAAAATCAGACTATCATGAACATGGTTCGAAGTATGTTGTCCGGAAAGGGAGTTCCTAAGGTATTCTGGCCAGAAGCAGTCAATTGTGCAGTTCATATTCTTAATCGAAGTCCAACCGCTACCGTAAAAGATATTACTCATGAAGAAACATGGAGTGGAGTGAAACTATCGGTGCACCACTTTAGAGTTTTTGGTTGTGTTGCTTATGTACACATACCTGAAGCCAAGAGGAAGAAACTTGATGATAAGAGCCTCAAGTGTGTGATGTTTGGGATAAGTGGTGAATCCAAGGCGTATAGGCTATATGATCCTGTGGGAGAGCGTATTATTATTGGTAGGGATGTAATCTTTGAAGAGGATGAGAACTGGGACTGGGATAAAAATGTAGAAACTTTGAAACTAGATGTATTGAAGTGGAACGAGGAAAAAGAAGCAAATGAAAAGGATCAAGGTGTCGAAGAACGAGAAAGTATTAATGATGATAATAATGACAGTGGTTCTTCCTCAAGTGGAACAATAGAAGAAGGCCTGGAGGGAAAAATGACCAAAAATGCTCCGATCTGGATCGAAGATTGTGTAAGCGGTAAAGGCATATCAGAAGAAGAAGAGCTACAAAACATGGTGTTGTTTACTTCTGGTGCTGATCCAACTAGTTATGAACAAGCTTGCAAGGATGTCAAATGGCAAACAGAAATGGACCAAGAAATTCAGTCAATTGAAAAGGACAATACCTGGGAGTTGTGTAACTTGTCGAAGGGAGCCAAAACAGTCAGATTTAAATGGATTTGCAAATCAAAGTTGAATGAAAAAGGTGACATAGACATGTACAAAGCTTGGTTAGTTGCAAAGGGGTATTCTCAGGAGTATGGAATCGATTACACTGAAGCCTTAGTGGCAAGATGGGACACCATTCGGATGGTGCTTGCCCTTGCTGCACAAAGGGGTTGGAAGGTGTATCAACTTGATGTAAAGAGCGCATTTCATCATGGGGAGCTTAATGAGTCAGTTTATGTGGATCGGCCACAGGGGTATGTGAAGAAAGGCGACGAAGAGAAAGTTTACAAACTGAAAAGGCATTGTACTGTCTAAAGCAAGCTCCTCATGTGTGGTACAGTCGCATCGAAGCTTATTTTGTCAAGGCAGGATTTGAGAGATGTCTGTATGAGCAAACACTGTTTGTGAAGACCTATGAAAGAGGTAATATACTTATTGCGAGTTTATATGTTGATGATTTAACTTTACTGGGAGTGATATAAAGTATGTTTGAACATTTCAAATCATCTATGAAACTTGAATTTGAAATGACTGATTTGGGTGAGATGCGCTACTTTCTTGGAGTTGAAGTGATTCAAAATAAAAATGGGATATTTATGTGTCAAAGAAAATACACAAAAGTGGTTTTGGAGAGATTCAAAATGGACAAATGCAACCCAGTCAGAAATCCCATCGTTCCAGGTGTGAAGTTGATCAAAGATGATTTCAGCAAGAAAATTGATGCTTGTGTGTACAAGAAAATTGATGCTTGTGTTTACAAACAAATGGTGGGATGCTTAATGTATATGGCAGCTACTCGACCTGATCTTATGTATGTGATTAGTTAGGTGAGTAGATTTATGGAGAGGCCTTCAAAACAACATATGCAGGTGGTGAAAAGAGTGTTTCGATACATTAAAGGAACATTGGACTTTGGGGTTATGTATAAGAGAAATGGAAGTGAAAAACTTGAAGCATACTCAGACAGTGATTATGCCGGAGACTTAGATGATCGTAGAAGCACATCGGGCTATGCCTTCATGCTTAGCAGTGGTGCAGTGTCACGGTCGTCGAAAAAGCAGCCTGTTGTCACTTTATCAACCACTGAGGCAAAGTTCATTTCAACTGCAGCTTGTGCTTGTCATGCTATATGGATTTGAAGGGTATTGGAGAATCTTGGCCATGCTCAAAGAGAAAGCACAGTTATATTATGCGACAACAATTAAATTATCAAGAAATCCAGTGCTACACGGAAGGAGCAAACATATCGACGTATGCTTTCATTTTCTTCGAGATCTTACAAAGGAAGGAGCCATCGAGCTAGCTTATTGTGATTCTAAAAGCTCAAGTTGCTGATATCATGACGAAACCGTTGAAGCTGGAGTCCTTTGAGAAGCTTCGCAGGATGCTTGGGATGTGTGAAATGCAAAGTTTAAACTGAATGCAAGGTGTATTCAGTTTAGGGGAGGCTATGTTGGCTATACAGGAGCTAGTTTGTCTACCAAGTTTATTTGATTCTGTTGTTGCTTAGTAACGTTTTCTTAAATAATGCCTACTCCTTAGGGCAGCATGTTCATTTGAATATTTCCTTAGTTTTTCCATGTTTTCAGTTAGTGCTATACATGGTTGTTATTTGCATCTTTCCATTTCCTTGTAAGGCTTATAAAAGCCATCTCTTTTTGTACTTGAACTCAATAGTAGAAAAGCATTCTCTGTGTGCACAAAGTTAGAGCTCTAAGTTATTAATAGCCTGGCATATTTTGTGCAGACCCAAAAAAAGAGTAGGGAATTAGCCTACGACAATTTTCGGATCTGCAAACTACCGCCATACTTAAACTAGCATGGAATCTAATGAAAAAACAAAACTTACGGACTGAGTGGATCAAAAATAACTACTTAATTCAACCAAATTTCTTGTCTAATCAAATCAACAACAACTTTTTGATGACTATGAAGCATATATTACGACATAGAGATACAGCAAGCAGAGTATTCAACAGGTTGATTGTTGTTGGCAACATAATGTCTTTAAGATTTGATCGACATAGGGCCGCGGTTTTTAGTTCAACTGATAGAAAATATCACATATAGTTTAGAATGATCAGCTCAATCCAAATTTACTGCACAAGAAACCAGGGAAATTAAACACCATATATTGTCTATTTTAGTTTTTAAACCAAATTATTAGGCGATAAATGATACATATCGATTCATATTTTTAGAAATTTGGAATGAGATCCATATAAAAAATCCAATCTTGACCGATATCCCATCAAATGGAATAAATTAAGTGCAAAGAAAATGTTTATTTGAATATAAAGCAATAATTAAGCACATATCTATAGTGGATCGACTGTCAAATTAGGGCTTGCAACTCGATGGTCGATGCTCACTGTGCCATAAAGAAGAAGAATCTCATGATCATTTGTTCTTCAATTATGATTTCAGCAAGTATATTCTATTTTGTATCAAGCTAAAAATGGGCTTTTCCATAGAAACTATAAGAGACTTAAAGAACGAAATTCGACTTTTCATACAGATTTTCAAGCACGACAACATCGAATGGCAATTTGCTTTCATGGCTCATGTTACTACTATATACCACATATGGGTGGAGTGAAATATAAGAATTTTGGAATTCAAGGATTTAGGTAAACTTCAGATAGCTAAATTAGTAGAGAAGGATGTGATTTATTAGGTGGTGTGAACAACTAAGCATCACCATAACACTAATGAGGAGATTGATTTTTTGAATTGATGGGACGATGAGCAATCTGACCATAGATGATAACGATTAGGGTTATGAGCTTTATACTTATTAATGGGCTATTTGGGTGGGCATTTGATTTGTTGGTGTGTATTCCTATTATGGGATTGTGCAGTATTGCATAGTATGACGTTTGTACTATACTGTATCTCGTTGGATTGTTGCACTCTTTTTCCTTACTACTCTGGAAACATTTTTTAAGGAGGCAAAACCGTAGATGTTCTTTATACATCACTAAATAAAAAACCATATTCAATATATGTGTGTGCGCGCGCATGTGCCTTGTGTGTGTGTGTAAATATTTTCAACGTTCGTTTGCTATAGCAAATTTTTTCATAAATAATCATGTATGTACACAAAAATAAACATATATACATTCGCATATATGTATGTATATATACATACTTATATATATATATATTATTTTGGTTTATGAAAAAAAATTGGATGTGATATATACATATATATGTATGTATGTATATGTGTATGCGTGTGTGTGTTTGTGTGTTTAACCAATTCAACTATTATTTAAATTTTGTATTTTCAACTTAACCTAAATTGCCCGTTTTGTTTCTGGGCGAACACTAAAAAAAGCTTGATGATTGCGTTATAAAATTATTTTGACTAAGTCAAAGATTTTAAATTTTGAATTCCTTATTTATTTATTGCTAATAGTAAATGTTGGTTGAATATATACAATAAAATTATTTTTAACACTTATTCAATAAGGTTATAGTAAATAAAATTATATTTTTATTATTTTGATATATATTTTATATTTTATCGTATAAATATTATATATACTTATATTTTAAAAATGACTATATGTAAATATATATTACTTATGTTTATATTTTGAACATGCACACACATAATGACTAAAAATATTTGTTTTATCTTCCTATGCAAATATTGTAATGACCCACCTTTCTGATCCCTAGGAACGACACTGAACACATCCTCCGTATTCATGTGTCGTTGCCCAAGCATTGAAAAGATGAACCGTCATGGGGTGCAATAAAGAACAGAATGGAAAACCTCACAATGAAACTGCTAAATGAAACATAACAGTAAATAGTACATCAGGTTACTCCTTAACAGGGAGTTATCAGAGTTACACAAAAGTACTACAAATCATCCTAGGTAGTTATAACATCCTGCCTTTACCGACGTTGAAACAAAATTCACTCACATGAGCTAGATAATACAATGAAATAGATGATTAAGAATATGAAAAGCCTCCTGCAAGGACATCGTCTTCAAAAGAACCCAAAGAAGACCTGCTACTCTCGGATTACTCAAATAAAATGAGCACCCGAAAGTTTATGGAAACAAACAACTCGGGTTAAATGATATGTCTGGTATGAGTTAAACTTTAAATAAAGTTGTGTAATTAAACACAAACATGTGAGCCACGCCGTTGAACATAGAATACTCCCACATAAATCAATATGCATATGGAAAGAATGGATAAATAAATTAACCCCCGAAGAGTGCTTGACTCTTTTTGGTGCAAATAAGGAGATAAATTTGAAGGTTCGAATCAAATAAGAAAAGGAAAATCTCCAAAAGAAAATGACTAGGAAGGTGCACCCCCTTGTAGTATACCTCTAGCAATGTACTTCTGAGAAGCTCATATACTCCGTGACACTACTTAGAACCCTCCAAGCCGGACCCCACCAAACCTTACCGAGAATACGGATATTTCACATCTAATAGCGCTGTCGAATCCAATCTAGACGAGATGTGAAAATATCCTAATGGGAGAAACTCCACATAGCTTGGCCTCCTCTCACGCTTTGGTGTTAGTCATTTCCGACAAAGGATATCAATGCTCAACGCAGCAATAAATCGCCTTAGAATGACGATAATAAAGTAGCTGAGTGAACCGATAGCTGAGAAACCAACTATAGAGATTATAAAACGATTGTATATGGAAATTAACTCTTGTATACTTACCACTATCCATCGAATTCAAACTTGTACTATTTCTTGGTTGACAATAATACCGGGCCAAGTCAAGGTAGTGTTACCTCAAAGTCATGTCCCAATATTATTCTTAACTTTTGAAATAGTGAAAAGACTACTTCTTCGATGTTTAGTACTAATTATACAAATAAATCGTTCCCGTATAAGCGAATCGCTTTACAGAAATTAATTCATCTCTATAAACAATTCAAACTTTTCTTTTGAAAATCCAAATTCGTACTTGGCTTCACATTACAAGTATTAGCTTTAAAACAATTTGTCAAAGAGTTTATTAACTTTGAAACATCATTGTGAAAAGGATTTAACAACTTCAAATATCCATATACATTTGATTAATTAACTTTAAAGCTTTGTTAACTAGTTAATTAATTTACTTCAATAACCATTAATTAAAAAGGGTAAATCTCCTTTGAAAACATCATTAATTCAATTAATTAATAGTATAATTAAATAATAATTAAATATCATTATTTAAAAGTGGTTAACTAATATAAACTTTATTTAAGAAAATATTTATTGATGGTTAAACAGATTTATTAACCTTTAAAAGTCATTTATTAAAAAGGGTTAACTAATTCTAAAATATCATTAATTAATAAATTGACTAATCTTAATCCATCATTTCCAAAGATTAGTTAGCCTTAAACATCATTAAATAAAATAATTAATTAAAATTAAAACATCATTAATTTAGTAATTAGTTAATTTTAAACACGTCATTACTAAGTTATTAGTTAACTTTAATTCTAATTAATTAAATAATTAATTTAAATTAAATAATTATTATTAAAATAATTAATGATTTTGAAAATATCATTAATCAAAAATTTGCTTAACTTGTAAAAAAATTCCAAGCACGATAATGAAACCAAACAGTTTCGGTAAATGGTGATTTTCTGTAAGTACCGACATAGCGACTGTCGCTATACGAGCAGTTCAGAATTCGAGCATACAACATTTGCAACATAGCCACACATCACATAACAAAGGTATGAGCATAAATGCACGGTGATTTACAATAATTTCAACATATATCAAGTATTTAATAACAATGGGATTAGTTTAACTATAGATTTTCGTATATCCAATTATTCGCTTACTAACTTTCCAAAACGACTATCTTTCAAGCAACCAAACAAACCATCAACCAAACCATTATTACAATTACATAATAAGCATTAATTAGCTAATAATATGGGTGTGAATATGGTTTAAACTTTATGGTTCAAAGGTGGAAGCTTTACTCACTGATAGCACTTCTAACTTAACCAGATCGCCACGACAAGTTGCCGAACTCATGAATTATCGTCACGGCACCTTTCTTGGAGTTTTGGTCCCTTAATGGGCCGGGTTAGGTTTGGCCTTAGGAGACATAGGGCTCGACCTTAGAGTCCTGAGGTGGAAATGGCCTTGGTTTTTTGGGTAGGAGTGTTTGTATGTGTATATATGTAGTTTAATTTGATGCTTGGCAAAGTATTCACTTGTTTTTGATTTTGGAATCTCTTTTGGAAGCCAAGGAAGTGTTCATGAACATAAAGAGGTAAGAAATGAAGATTTAAATGAATACGTAATGTGAGAACAAAGTATCTATAGTGGTATTTATAGGTAAAGGGTGAAGTATTAATTTAATATAATTAAAACGTTAAAGTATAGTATATGTTGTCATGAAACATGGAGGCCATGCCTCTCCATGATCATAGGTGCACACTCACTCTTTATGGACCCCACCTTCACTATGCCTTGTACTTTCCTAGCCATCTTAGGTTATGGCTAAGTACTTCCTTAGGTTACTTAAGTCTTATTTTATAATTTTAGGTCAATTCTTGTTTTATTTAATTCTAAGCATGGTTTATTTATTTTAACACTATCATTAACCTATCACATGACATAGGTCCATGTGTGTGCGTGCGTATATGAGTGACAGAAAATGTGCGCAACTTTCCAAAGCCGAAAATTCAAAATTTCGAAAAAAGTTTTTCGGTCGTATTTTCTATTTTTATTGGAATTTTTTATTTTGGTGAACATAATTTAAAAATGCTTTTAATATCATTATTAATATTCAAAATATGTTTATTTGGTTATCAAAATCCATTATTTAAATATTTAAATATTCAAATATAAAGCGATTAATTCACGGATCGTTACACTCTCGCCCCATAAGAGAATTTCGACCCCGAAATTATACACAAAAGACAATCCAAAAGGTATATATTATACCAAGAAATTAATATAATAATGCACAACAACTATGCCAAACATAATGCATTCAAACACAAACAACTAACCTGACATCACAACAGGGTAACTTTCTCTAATATGATCCTCGATCTCCCAAGTACAATCGTGAGGGTCATCACTCCACTGAACGTTCACTGGCTTAACCACCTTATTTCTCAAATCCTTTCATCCCGATCTACAATACGAACTTGATGTCAGACTATTGTCAAGTTTGGTTCTATCTCTATTTCTTCCTGAACAGACGTCTCTACAACCAAAGACAAATCATAAACTTGCTTTCTCAGATGAGATACATGAAAAACATTATGGACTTCTGATAATCTTTCAAGCAATTATACCATGTAGGCCAATGATCCAATCCTCTCAAGGATTCAAAATGGTCCAATGAATTTGAGTGCTAGCTTTCCTGCCCTTTTGAAACTTACAACTCCTTTCATTGGGGAAACTTTCACAGATACCAAATCCTCAACCGCAAACTTTAGTCCCTTCGTCTTTGATCGGCCTGACTCTCCTGTCGATCCTGGGCTTTTTTTATCCTTTCTCCGACCATAGCCACTTTCTATGATGCTTCACGAATCAGCTTTGGTCCAAGAATTAATCGGTCTTGAGTCTCAACCTAACATGAAGGTGATTTACAAGGTTGTCCGTACAAAGCCTCATATAGTGCCATGCCAATGCTATAAGGGTAACTATTATTATAAGAGAACTCTACCAAATGCAAATGATCCTCCCAAGAACTTATAAAATCTAAAATACATGCTCTCAGGAGATCCACTAAAATCCAGTTCATCCTTTCGGTTTGTCCATCTATCTACGGATGATGGACTGTGCTCAAATTTAACTATGTTCCTAAAGCGGCTTGCAATGCTCCCCAAAATCAACTGGTGAAGATGAGGTCTCGATCGTTGGCTAAAGTTACCAAAATTCCATGAAGTCAATCGTTCTCCTTCAAATAAATCCCTACTAAAGAAGCTACTATTCTTGTAGACTACACCAGGATAAAGTGGGCACTCTTTGTTAATCAATCTACAGTTACCCAAATGCCTTCATTACCTCTTCTTGATCTGGACGACTGATCGATAAATTCTATGGATACTTGTTCCCACTTCCAATTCGGTATCTCCAATGGTTGGAGCAACCCAGCGGTCTTCTGCTGGCCAGCCTTGACCCATTGACAATTAACACACCATCTTACGAAAATCAAAATGTCTCTCTTCATCTCTTTCCACCAAAGGTTTTCTTTTATTCTGAACCATTTTAGTTACTCCTGAGTCGATAGATAACTTTGACCAATGACACTCTCTCAGCCTATCCTGCCTAATTCCATTAACATCTGGCACACAAATCTGCCCATTCATTCTCAAAATGTCTTGAAAGTCAACCTGAAAACTAGAAATAATTCCATTTTCAACATCCTCCTTAATTTGAGCTAGATTAGGGTCTTCTTCCTGGAAATATGCTATTCTCTCCATTAGTGTTGACTTAACTTCCAAATTTGCAATCGTCGCCACATTCCTAATCAATGCATCTGCAACGACATTTACTTTCCCTGGAGTATAAAGAATCTCTAGTCATCAGATGCCAGAAATTACAGCCATCTATGCTGCCTTAAGTTCAAATCCTTTTGGGTAAAAATGTACTTTAATGACTTGTGATCCATAAATAACTCAAACTTTGCACCCAAAAGTTAACGCCTCCACATTTTCAATGCGAAGACAACTGCCAAAAGTCCTAGATCGTGCGTAGCATAATTCTTCTCATGGGGTTTCAACCGTCGACTCGCATATTCTATTACTTTACCATCCGGCATCAAAAATTCTCCCAATTCGGTCTTACAAGCATCCGCGTAAACTGTTAATCCTTCACTTCCATCTAGAATAGTTAAAATGGGAGCACTTGTCAACTTCTCCTTTAACTCATTGAATGCTCGGTCACACTTGAATGTCCAAATAAACTTAGTCCCTTTCTTCGTTAGCTTTGTTAGATGAGAAGCAATCTTCGAGTAATCTTTAAGAAACCTTCTATAGGAACCTGCCAATCCAAAAGAACTTCTGACCACCTCGCATTTTCAAATTTCTTCCAATCTTGGACCGCATTACATTAGCTAGGTCCACTAATATGCCTTCTTCCGAAACTATGTTCCCTAGAAATCTAACTTTGGATTTTCAGAAATGGAAATTAGAAAACTTTGCCCTTAAAACATGACGTCTGTTATCCGGCCTTTTGGCCCGGCTACACAAAGGTGATTACGAGGACCAAACTTGACTATTGATGAGAAAGATGGCCATAGGATAACAATAATATGACCAGAGCATGATATTCGAACAGTTATATCCAGCCCAGGGTAAATAAGATCAACGGATAGGTGATACAGGATGTCAGAATGATGAAGGTTAGCTTGGTGGAATAGGTGTCTGCATAGATGTTTGATAAGCTGAAGAGAGTATAAGTGAGGTCGGCATAGTGTGTTGGGCTAAGCTTTTCTTATGGTGGGCCTAAGTGGCCAAAGGGGTCCAGGCTTGGAGATGTCAGTTAGGCTGAAGATCACCTTCGTCTATAAATACAGGGGTAGGGGGACATTTTTGGGATCTCTATTGCTCTCTCTCTTTTTAGGGGGACTTCATCATCTTCTTCTTCCTACTCCAAATACTCTACCATGGCTATTTTTATTATAAACTTGTATCAATGGATTCTGTCCAATCAAACAACTCATGTAATTGTAATCAAATGAAGAATGAATGAAATTTGAAGTGAACGTAGGCCGAGATTCCGAACTACTATAAAATCTTTGTGTCAATTTACTTTTATGCATTGTTCTCTAGATTCCATTAATTATCTAATGTCCATGAAATTCTACGGGTGTTGGTGACCAATTTTGGTGCTTTCGTTGAGAATTGAATTCTCAGCTTGATTGGATCTCATCGTCTACTAGTGGATTTCCAAATTCACGAGATAGATCCGGTTGTTTACCAGCAAAACTTCCTATTCTAATCAGATTTGAAAGAGATCTAAAGGAAGCTATTAGCCATGGGATTGGATTCACTGATGTACGCAAGTTTTTGGGATTGAATGTTGAAGTTTGCACTGGAGTTATATAAAGGCCGACCCATCACTCAATGCAGATAGTCGATCCCCTACACAAAACCTAACAGCCGATCGCTCTAGCGTATATATTGAGCAAATGTCGAACCGTGTATATCGACCCCCTATGACCGAACCAGTAGTCGCCGAGCCAGCCTGTTCGAACCATGAATCCCTTGTGCATGACTCGAAGCAAATCTTCTATAATTCGGAGCAGCTAGGGATGTAACCCGAAGTGAAGGAAAGACAACCATGTTGCCCTATTGGTAATCTGCTACTGTCTTCGAATGAATGATGTATGGCCGACCCACATTAGCCTTCTCTCCATGACCGAGCGATATATGAGGATCAATCCGGACCGGGATAACGAGAATAGACTCAAGCTGCCAAACTGTACGCGTCGAACCACTCTTGGCTGAACCTCCTTGGCCGAATCGCTCAGGCTGATCCACCTTGGCTGAACCTCCTTCGCCGAACCACTCAGGCCGATCCACATTGGCTGAACCGCCTTAGTCGAGCCACTCTTGGCCGACCACCCATGTCTACACACTAACACCGAACCGCCTTGGCCGAGCCACTCTTGGCCGATCCACTTTGCCTGCACTCCAACACCGAACCGTCTTAGCCAAGCCACTCTTGGCTGATCCGCCTTAGCTGAACCGCCTTCATCGAACCACTCAGGTGGATCCACCTTGGCCGAACCGCCCTGGCCGAACCACTTATGCCGATCCACATTGGTTGAACCACCTTGGCTGAGCCACTATTGGTCGTCACCATGTCTACACTCCAACACCGAACCATCTTGGCCGTGGACGATCCACCATGCCTACACTCCAACAACGAACCGCTTTGGCCGAGCCACTCTTGGCCGATCCACCATGCCTATACTTCAACACCAAACCACCTTCTATTCTTGTGCTTTACAAGCATGCAGACCCAGTATCAAATATACCGAACCATGCACATAGGCCGATCTAAACTTAAGTTACACCGGTCTCTCATATGATCCCTACTTTCAAAAAAAACTTTTTCAGGTAACGCATTTTGGATTTAAAACTCAACTTAATAAAGGAACATTCTATCCACTTCCCTTAGATCTTATCACCGATCAGGGCATAGAGGATCAATTATCAGCTTCTGAATGGCAACAAGGGAACGAACAAGTAACCGCTACTCAAATGGTACTCCTAAAGGTTGGAGAACATAGATGATATGACTCTAGCCAAACACTAAGATGACTCCAAGCACCATTGTTCACAACCCAGCACTTCGAATTTAGTGACCCCAAACAAATCAGTGTTTGACTCTGACCAATTAGCTCCAAATGCTAACAAGGATATCATATTGATCGCTTTTGAGGGGAGTCGACCTCCAGATATATTTTGGCAGCTAGTTAGCTGGAGAGCCTCCTACGACCATGTATCGTTTCTATTACATAATGAATCTGAACTAAAGTGAGGAGGAGTGGAGCAGACCAGGAAAAATGACAATGCATTCCCGTTGGCTAAGGACATTGATTCCAGTAGACAAAACAAGATCTCAAAATTCTAATCATATGCTCTTTGAAAGATTCAATCGATAGCCTCTACTTGGAGACTCGCGACTCAGAGTAGTACTAAAAACCAACCTCAAGAGAGTCCATCGAAGTCCAAAGAAAATCAGGGGAATGTTGTATATTCCAAGGTGCTCACTAATCCTAACATGGGCGATTACAAATACCTTTGAGGTGTGATTGAAAAGCCAATATGGAAAGAAAAGCTTCAACAGTATGTACAAGTCCTATATAATGGCGGACAGCGAACATCGATGCTTATCAATAAAGGGCTATGATTATCAATTGGACTGCTGACGACCGACATCCCTTTGAAAGGAGCTAGGGCAAAGTTGAATAGCAGCACACGATGCTGCTTCACTTATCAATGATATTTATTCCAATCTTTTGTGAATTATTTCCATTTCTATTTTTATTTCAGTTGTTCTATGAACTACGACCAGCTTGAACTAAACTACTTTCAAAACTATGCAAGTGACCAAGTACTCAAATTTGGCTGCCAACTAATCCGCGTAGACCGTGGTAGGACCTGTGGAGTTTCATTTAGACGAGCATGACTTGACCACTCACCATCAACCATATGCCTTCGATTTAGGGCTATGGACTAGAATGGAAAGGCTCATCATGGTCAGAGCTCTATATGAAGCGTACAAGATTGACCATCCATTCATCGACCTCCATATTTGATTTGGTGGCCTAAGAAAGGCTTGGAATGAATGTGGCCCGATCATCCATTCCTCGGGTCATAAAGTAAAGTTTGATATTTACATACGCCTCTTCTGAAGCTCAATGATGCTGGGATCTAACTAGAGCGGACGTGATTTGATCATCTATACATCAACTCCTACCCGAAATACAAGAGGTAGTTCGAAAGCCCGACTTGAAGTTGCTATAAAGGATTGCCTACTCGTCAACCGTCACTCTCAATACATGGACATGACTGCACCTTGGAACATATGCAACTTAGTTTGTCTACTCAATAATCCATTATCCTCGTTTTCTAGAAAGAGATACAAAGCAAATTATGCAAGACTTGATTATCCAACCCCAGGATGGATGTGATCCAACCATCTATCATATACCTCCTTCCTTGACTTAGTGGAAGAGCTACAATTATCAAGCGGACGAGAATTGACCATCCATTTTTTAAATTTCATCCTTGATGCTGGGGGATAAGTCCCATTCCACGAGCGTACGCGGTTCAATTGTTCATTCTACAACATTAGCCTAGATAAAGTAAATGAAATACAAATCAAATGGGTGGAAACACGACTTCTCTCAACAAAAAATCTCTAAGTCCCTGAAGCGGACTATAATACTCCGAGTCCCCAAAGCGTGGACTAAAGTATAAATGAATTGATGAAAATCTCTATGACACTTAAGCGGACTAGAGTACTCTGAGTCCCCAAAGCGCGGACCAGAGTATAAATGACTTAAGAAAAATCACTAAGTCCCTAAAGCGGACTAGAGTATTCTGTGTCCCCAAAGCGTGGGCCAAAGTATAAGAAACTTGAGAAAAATCTCTAAGTCCCTAAAGCGGACTAAAGTACTCTGAGTTCCCAGAGCACGGACCAAAGTATAAAGGACTTGAGAAAGATCTCTCAGACCTTGAAGCGGACTAGAGTACTCTGAGTTCCTAGAGCGCGGACTAGAGTATAACGACTTGAGAAAAATCTCTCAGTCCCTAAAGCGGACTAGAGTACTCTAAGTCCCCAAAGCGTGGACCAGAGTATATACGACT
Source organism: Allium cepa (assembly GCA_030765085.1). Lineage (NCBI taxonomy): Eukaryota > Viridiplantae > Streptophyta > Magnoliopsida > Asparagales > Amaryllidaceae > Allium > Allium cepa. The sequence goes on from CM060928.1 coordinate 277,408,889, forward strand.
TGAGAAAAATGTCTAGGTCCCTGAAGCGGACTAGAGTACTCTGAGTCCTCAAAGTGTGGACTAGAGTATAAAGGACTTGAGAAAAATTTCTAAGTTTCTGAAGCGGACTAGAGTACTTTGAGTCCCCAAAACGTGGACCATAGTATAAACGATTTGAGAAAAATCTCTATGTCCCTGAAGCGGACTAAAGTACTCCGAGTCTCCAGAGAGCGGACTAGAGTATAAACGACTTAAGAAAAATCTCTAAGTCCCTGAACCGGACTAGAGTGCTCTGAGTCCCCAGAGTGCGGATTACAGTATAAATGAATTAACGAAAATATCTAAGTCCCTGGAGCACGGACTAGAGTACTTTGAGTCCACGGAGTGTGGACCATAATATAAACAATTTAAAAAATCTCTAAGTCCCGAAGTGCAGGCTAGAGTACTCTGAGCCCCCGGAGTGTGGATTAGAGTATAAACGATTTGTGAAAAATCTCTAAGTCCCTAAAGGGGACTAGGGTACTCTGAACTCCTGGAGTGTGGGCTGGAGTATAAACGATTCAAAAAATCTCTAAGTCCTCGGAGCACGGGCTAGAGTACTCTGAGTCCTCGGAGTGAGGATTAGAGTATAAATGATTTAAGAAAAATCCCTAAGTGCCTGACGCGGACTAGAGTACTCTGAGTCCTTGGAGCGTGGACTAGAGTATAAACGACTTAACTAAAATCTTTACGTCCCAAACTATGAACTAGAGCATAAGCCGTTCGACAAATCTCTAAGTTCCTAGAGCATGGACCGAAGCATGAGCACAATTTGGGCGCAAGTCAACTAGGGGAAGAATAAATCTAAGTCATCAGAATGCAGAGTGGCATATAAACATCGATAAATAGAGGATTGGATTCGGACCATTCTCTATTCCGCAAACTTTGGCCTGAAATCGATAGAAGGAGTATTAACTTGCTAAGGTTGGAATTCGACCATCCGACTTGCGGCCTGGCCAAATCAATGCTAGGAGCAGGAGTACAAACGACTAAAAGCTGAATACGACAGCTCGTTATAGCTCAAGCTTGGCGTTCTTTACAACTTAAGACAACGATCGCAAGAAGGCCTCAATACAGAACCAATTAAAATGGAATCCAAAGCTGGCGATCGACTATATCATACCTCAGATCGAAGGTCAATATCGATCCGCACCAAGCACATACGAGTGTGACCTGAGTGTCCCTTGAAAAACTATTACCACTAGAGTGTGGAAAGGAGATTAAACCACGAAGACTTGGTCATTAATTCTCCAGCACCCCCCTTCGATCCATCAAGAGGAGTATGAAAATGGATGAGCGTGACCCGACTGCTCTTGAGCCAACTTTAAACCGAGACCAGATTATAGAACATGAACCCAAGTGGACGTAGCTAACCGGCTTATACCCAACTTGGGACCATAAATTGAAGATGCATCGGAGTATTCCCCTTGAAATGAAAAACCACAATACAATCCAAGATTGGCGAGACTTAGCCTATGATTCAATGAGAAAGAGAGTAAAGCTAAAGTGGGCGTGGCTGGCCTTCCTACTTATCGATATATACCCTAGACTTGGGAGCATGAGAGAGATGCATGATGAATGTGAACCGACTATTCACTGATCAACTCTATGTCTTTGGAGTTTTGGTGGCAGAATAAACATAGTTAGGACGAGATACAACCATCCACGCAGTACATTTGTCAACCCGAGACTAGGAGAAAAAGTGTAATCATCGAAAGGCTGGCTACGATAGCTCAATATTGAAACTTAAACGTGGTGTTTATAACTATTCAAGGCTATGATCGAAAGAATGCCTAGCGATAGAATCATTAAATTGATGCCTAAGCTCGTTGGTAACTGACTATTACTCCAACCCGAAGGATGGATAAAAGATTATGAATGCATTGAATGGAAAGTGCGTTACTCGAATATACCAATGACTCATAACTCAAAGCAAGACCCAATTATGCAAATTCACGCAACTCGAGGCTGACCACTACTCGTCATTTTCTTTAACATGCTTCTAAGCCTGATCTTTGGCCATTTGTAGATAATCGATCAGAGCATTCAAAGCCCTTTACTATCGGACTTAATAACTCATGACAAGACTTTAGAATTCGACCAGAGAAGCCATCAACAATTACCATCCCAACCATATTTCACATTGAATGTTACGAAAAATAGTTATATCTGAACTCAAAGAATCCGAGATTGCACCCGCTAAGCTGACAGTCGACATTACAGTCAGCCATGGCGACCCTTTCCAGGTGCTGAATATCGGATCACAGCCCAGTGTAATGATGGTAAAAGGATTAGTTGGATTGTTCTGAATAAATGATGATATGTTCCCTTGGACCCATTCTGACATGCATGTGTGATTTCACCGACTATTGCGAGCCATGCATTGGATATCGACCCGAAGCTACAAAAGCTAGCGTAATGTTTATTGATTTCATCATGAAAGCTCCACTCTTACTTTTAGGCTCACCCCATTAACGTCTATGCTTACCAGCCATTGCGACAGGGCATAAAATGACCTAAGATATCTGAAAGACTAGTTAAATAGAATATCAAACTAAGCTAATTCGATATCACTTATTTCCCTCGTAGGGCTATCCAAGGATGGAAATTAGTAGATCTCAAATTTGAATTCACTGCATCAAACGACTACTCGAAGAGTAATGTAGACTAACCAATAGATGGAAAATGTACGTGGATGAAGCATCCAATGATTAGTGTTATGGCGCAGGAGTCATGTTAATGACTCCTGAGGAACTATCGGTCTGCTATGTCTAGAAACTCGATTCCTGTGTAACAAACAACGAAGCTTGGTATGAAGCCTCGACCGTCAGCCTTAAACTTTCTAGAGAGCTTGGAGTGGAAACTTTACATATCTTTTGTGATTCCTGATTGGTAGCATGCAAAGTTAGGAAGTTAATCTTGCCCGAGGACATTGTCTTGCTCCTTATCTCAACCAGTTCCAAGAGTTACTAGCCAACTTCACATCCTGTTCCAAGAGTTACTAGCCAACTTCACATGTTACATCATTACACACATCCTCAGGCAAACGAAATCAAAAGAGTCAAGTCACTGGCCAGGCTGGCCAGTTTCAGGGACACGCAACGGACATACTTTGTTCCGGTTGAAATACTTAATATTCCAAGCATTGACGGATGGAGATCGGCTAGATCTTGCAGATAGAGCTAGAAAAGGGGTCGCGGTCAACTCCTATCAAAGACTATCTACAATGAGGAGTTCTTATTGAATGGAGGAATGGAAAATGATAGATCCTCCTCAAAGCTTCACTCCAAATCATCAAAGAAGAAGTCATGTGTAGAAAGGAGTTCATTCATTCCTATGCCTCGATGTATCACCCATGATGAAATCAAACAAGTCTTCAGAGAAGTTCATGAAGAAAAATGTAGCGATCACACCAAAGGGAAAACCCTAACAAAGACAATCATGTGCTACGAATATTATTAGCCAACTATCAATCAAAATGCGGTTGATTATGCTGGATAATTCGACGAGTATAAGATGTTTGCAAAAAATCCGAAAGCCCCACTGACGGAAATTACTCAAATGGCTAGTCTGTAGCCGTTTTCCGCTTGGAAGTAATGAAATCATCGTCTTCTTGCTGATCCTAAAGGTGGTGCGAAATACGTCATCATAAAAGTTGATTACTTCACCAAATCGGCAGATGAAGAACTTTTAACCACAACCAAGAAGAAGAAAACAATCAACTTTGTTGTCCGTAACGTTATCTGCCCATATGACCTTCCACGAACCATTATAACTGGTAATGAAGCCTAATTAGACAACGCTAAATTTCAAAACTTCTGCTACCAGCATCATATTGAAAATAAATTTGCAGTATTTGCTCGCCTTCAAGCAAGTGGATAGGTTGAAACTGTGAACAAAATCATAAAGTCTATTCCGAAAAGAGGTTTAGAAAAGGCTAGAGATAAATAGGTGAATAAGCTACCAGTAGCATTATTGGCTTGCAAAATCACTGCGAGTCCACAACGTTCCATGCTCCATTCACCTTTGCTTACGGCTCCGAGGTCGTCATCCATGTAGAACTTGAAGTCCCCTCTCATGGAGTGTCTGATTATAACCCTTATTTCCCAAAATAAAAAATAAACAAGAAACTGCAATCGAATTGCAATTAAAATAAATGGAATTGGTGACGACTTATGAGCATATAAAACACATCTGAGAGCCAAAGGCAAGAACATGTACCCCAAACGTGCACGTGTATATTCAAAAAATTCGATTTCTTGCAATCGATAGAAATTGATTTTTGGCTAAGAGTTATTAAAGAAAAGACTAGATTAGACAACTAAAGCTTACCGGTCATGTAGAACCAGACGCAATCCCGGATTTATACTATTGAGAATCAACCAAGCGTTAGACAACCAAAGAGGGATACGATACTTCGGGAAGATGAATGAAGGATAACGACTATTTACGGAAAATGATGGATTTCTTTGTGGAAATTTTAACTTATTTCGGTTCAAACACGTCATGTACGCAACAAGACGTGCTTTGGGGGCAAATGTTATCCGCCCTTTTGGCCCGGCTACACAAAGATGATTACGGGGACCGGACTTGACTATTGATAAGAAAGATGGCCATGGGATGACAATAATATGACCAAAGCATGATATCCGAACAGTTATATTCAGCCCAGGGTAAATAAGATCAACAGATAGGTGATATAGGATGTCAGAATGATGAAGGTTAGCTTGGTGGAATAGGTGTCGTCATAGATGTTTGATAAGTTGAAGAGTGTATAAGTGAGGTCAGCATAGTGTGTTGGGCTGAGCTTTTCTTATGTTGGGCCCAAGTGGCCAAAGGGGTCCAGGCTTGAAGATGTCAGTTAGGCTGAAGGCTACCTTCATCTATAAACATAGGGATAGGAGCCATTTTTGGGATCTCTCTGGCTCTCTCTTTTTAGAAGGACTTCATCATCTTCTTCGTCCTACTCCAAGTACTCTGCCATGGCTATTTTTCTTATAAACTTTTATCAATGGATTCTAGTTAATCGAATAACTCATGTAATTGTAATCAAATGAAAGTGAATGTAGGCCGAGATTGCCGAACCACTATAAAATATTTATGTCAATTTACTTTTATGCTTTATTCTCTAGATTCCATTAATTCTCTGATGTCCATGAAAATCTATGGGTGTTAGTGACCAATTTTGGTGCCAACAACATCTTAAAGTACTAAGAACAACATGAAGATAGTACTCGTACTCTTCCTCCGTTTTAGAATAAACAAGGATGTTATCAATAAAGACTAGAACAAACTTGTTAGGAAAGTATCGAAACACTATTCATTAAATCCACAAAATAAGTGAGTACGTTAGTCAATCCGAATTGCATGACTAACAATTCGTAAAAACTATCAAAGGTATGAAAAGTTGTTAAGGGTACTCTCTCCTCAGCTGTAACGTCCCGCCTTTTCGCACACTTTAAATCGACACACATGTCGATTCAAACCATACGGAAGGGCGGATTGTTATGGGGTAAACAAGAAAAACAGAGAAGAAATAAAACAAAATAGAATCTCACAACGGAAGGATAAAATATAATAATAAAATATACATTTTATAAAACTGTTTACAAAACATTTGATTCTTCTATATACAATTAAATATCAGAGTTCAAATACCAAAAATATCAATGCAGCGGAATACAGTGCAGTGGAATAAAATAGATAATAGTAATACAAATCTTCGTCCTCGTCCTCCAAAGCTAAATCTCCAAATCCTGAAACGCTCGGACTGACCCGAGCGAATTTGAAAACACAAAAACACTCGAGTCAGAACTAAAAGATCTTATGTGAGTCAAATTAACATAAATAAATATGAGTGCAGTAACTCAAGAGATGCTCGGGATTTACATCTCCTAAGGATCCGTTAAACTATTTACTATATAGTATATTGCGCTATTATAATAGTGTCTATTTGTAAAATAAACTTACTTTTTAATAGCGTTAAGGGGTTACCCATATAGCCCTTAACACAAATAATGCCAATAGTCTATACAGTACCGTAATACCTCCTGATCGGGAGGCTACCAGAGGATATTCCATAGGTACGACACAAATAGAAACTCGTACTAGGCGCGATAGGGTAGGTGACATGGCACAACTAGGCAATGCCAGGGTAGATATACCAATTGCTATCCGGGCTGGTGGAAACGCGCAGCGCGCAACTACCGCCCACCTCGAACAACACCCCCAAAATCAAAATCAAAGTGGCCACCGAATCAGTCCAAAAGTCAGAGTATAATATCGAAGGAGTGCGTTCGATCAGAGGAATGACCTCATTGGCCCGAGAATCGCTCCTGTTTTAGCCACCTTATGCCAATTCACGGGAGTTGGGTCCACGTATTTACCTCATAGGAAACGCCGCCACCAACCTACTTCATTCTGGAATCTCCACCGCGTACATGGTTGTTAAAGTGGTTTTCGGAGTTGGCAGAGAGTATGATAACTTCCGACCCCGGTCTCTTTAACAACCAAACGTTATTATAACACCACGGTCATTTAAAATAATTTATACTTTAAAACCAGAATAAAATATCCATTTTAAACCCATATAAATACGATATCATTTATATTTTTAAAACCCCAAATCAATACGATATCATTTGGGCCCAAACCAACAAAATGCCATTTTATTTTCCAATATATATTCTTTCCAAAATCATAGGGTTTTCAAAGTAAAATATTTAGAAATCAAAACTCTGGAATATAATATTTTCAAATTATACTACCTTGAAAATCATAACTTTGAAACAAATTTCCATCTCTCAAATGGTTAAATATTAAATTTCTTTTATAAGACAAAATAGCTTCTTTTCATTTCACAAATCAATTCCAAATATTGATTTAAACTTCCAAATACCATTTTTAATTCTTATGTTTCAAAGCTTTAAATATTTCACCATTTCAAAACAAACTCATTTGACAAACCCATATATATCAAATTCAATTACTTATTATTTAGACTTGAAATGTTTACTTAATGAATTAATATAATTTAAGTAAAACCTTTAACTTCACATAATTGAAAAATCTTTCAATTTATTAAACTTGATATATTCATTTAAATCAACCTGATATTCATTTAAATCACTTTACATAAAAATAAAGTTATAAAAATCATATCCTTTAAAAAAAAATTAATTTTTTATTAAATTTCAATTTAACTTAATATTCATCTTCCAAATCTTATTCTCATTTTAGTCATAAAAACTCCAGAATTTAAATTTTAAATAAATGCTTAATCTTATTTGGTCTTAAAATCAAACTTTATTTTAAACTTCAAATCAAATTTATACAAAGCTTAAAATCGGAAATTACTATATATATAATAACCTTTATTAATAACCAAATCAATATCCCACAAACCATATATATATATAACTTTACAAAAACCATAGAAAATAATTTCAAAATATTTTTTATATATATATATACCGCGGTGCCTATATAAAATTTTCTACCCTATGGTCAAGTGATACGGATGTTTATCATTTCAATCCGAAATTTTAAAAATTAAAAAAAATTGCGGTTGTATATCATTTCAAACCGCAATCCCGACTAAAATGAAATGCATGATAAATTATAGATTTTTAAAATATAGTACAAATCATCCATTCACCAAACATCAATCAACAACCATTAATTATAATCATCATCCAATTTATTTCAATCATCATTAATTTATTTCAATCATCGTCAATTTAAAACAAACATCAATATATAGCATATGCAATATAACAGGAAATAAACGACAGTTATTAACTAACAGTTTATTCAAAATAAATTTAATAACTGTTTTACTAGCAGTTTTATGCAAATAAATAAATTTTAACTGTCAAATTTATATGCAAAAAAATAAAATTAATTAACAGTTGAATTAAATAAATGCGATTAACAGAGATAAAGAATAAAACATGCCAAACAGTCATAATAAATTTCTGCTCATATCTAAAAATCAATTTAACAAACATAAGAAATTTTAGAAGTTGTGAGTGGGTTAAAACACTCACCTTTTTGAATTTAAATTGAATTCAAATCCAATTCAAACCCAAAAGTTGGACAGTCTCCAAATTCATCCAAACTAGTGCCAAAACGTCAGAAATTCCGATACGATCCCAGCAAAACAAACCGCGCGTGAATCCGAGCTCGTATGCAAAAGTTATGAAAATTTGAAAAATGGAAAATTCTTGTCCTGGGTCGACTTCGGTGCGCCGCCTCAATTCCCCAGTGCTTGCTTGGAGTTTTCGCCAAAACGACCCGGAGCGACCCGAGTCATTTTCTTCCTGACCCGAAGTTGCTCTAGGGTTTTCTCCCCTGAAACCCGAAGCGCGACCAGAAGCTACTGCAGATCCGCAATTTTTTTTTTTTTTTTTGAAATTGAAATTATTATTTTTTGGAATTTGGGAATTAGGTTTTTTTTCTGCCATTAGAATGAGGAGTTGAGAAGGAGATGTACGTATAGAAAAATGAAAATAAGGAGTGACTAGGGTTTATAACAGGTTATATATAGACAAGGCTGAAAAATAGTAGATGGATCGGATTGGATCTAAACATAAGTTTAAATTTAGGCATAAACATATATGAAATAAACTAGCATTAAATTTTGAAACGTGAATTGATTTAATTGAAAAATAAATTACCCAATCCAAATTTATTTTAATCAGTTTCCAATTAAACTGATTAGATTCAATTCCAACCCTTTAATTGAGTCTATCATTACTTTGTAACGCAGTTAACATTTGTCTCACGTTTCATTCCATATATATTCAAATTTCCAGCTTTCCTTTGTATAAATTATTGTTTCCAAATATATTGAAGTTGTTATTCCAAATTATTATTCCAACCCAACTATATACATGTGCTAAAATTAGAAATTATCAATTAAGTTTCCCAAAAATTTAATTGAATTAAATCTTCATTCTTATTATGCAATCCATTATAGCCAAATGGATGAAATTAACATACATAAATATTTTTCAAATTTCAACTAAATTTTCAATTAACGTAAAATAAATGTTTAATTTTTACTTAATTGCAAAAACTCAATTACCTTAATTCTTTATATTCATATAAATAAACAATTCTTGATTTACAATCTTTTCATTCACCCATAGTCATATTATAAATAGAATTTATATTATCTTCAATTATTTCGATTAAATCTATTATCATACATTACTTTAATATACTGACAACATTACTTTTGCACCCTTTCATTTACCCAACTGTCATTTTATAAATAAACTTAACAATAGATTCATACTCTATTACATAAATGCATACCCTTTTATCTAAATTAAAATCTTCGTAACTTCAAACACTTAATCCATTTAATTCTAATTACTCCTTTCATTAAATTTTGGATTCAAATCAATTTATAAAGCTTTACCTCCATTCTTTATATACACTAACCATCATTTAATGAAGAATTTATTTACGTTATTCCCCATTTATTACCTTAATTTATTTATCGTAACATTTAATTTATAATTATTGCAATGATTTCCGATTTAATTGAAGGAATTAAGTATATAACTCGTAATAGTTGTGGTAAAACTCTTAATCCTACATTTATAAGTATATACTTATCCGTTATATCTATTACTTAAATAAATTCCTTTTTTATGTCCTTTAAATTTATTACTAAATATCCATTTACCTTTCCCATAAAATTTGAATTCCATCAAATTATTATAACCAATCAGATTTCCGTTCACAGTTTATTATAAACCTAAAATTTGCAATTCATTATCTTGTAGTAATGTCATCCCATTTCTACTTATTATTATAACTTTACAATCTATACACATTCAATTACTATTCAATGCATATTTATTCATCAATCAATTCGATATTTACTTTTCTTTCCTCCTATTTGATAAATAACCTAGAATGCATTTACATTCACTCATTTCATTCAATTAATTAATGATTCCCTCAGTTAGCAATAACGTAACATTTTCTTTATTTATATTGCAAATAATTCAAAATTTCAATTCCTAATTCTTAATATCCTCTAAATTACAACTTCCAAACATTGTATCAATCATCATTTACGTACCTCTAATTATTTTAATTTACATTAACATAATAAATAAATTACCTTTAATGAAATCTATCCCCCAATTTATTATACGCAATAAATTTTGACCTTACAACAGTTTCAACTAATTATTTATATTTATTGCGATTGAATACCAAAATTTATTTAACACATCAAATAAATGAACAATCTATATTCATTGTCACCTATTTTCTTTTAAATTCAGTTATAAGTTTGTTACTTACCAACCAGGTTATAATAACACAAATTTTTTTATTCCACTGCTATATATGATATATTTGCATCACATACTTGAATTTTTCAATTTCATCTTAATTCCAATTCACGGTAGTATAATTTCTTACTATAAACTCATTTATAATTTGCATACCAATTAATTAGTTTCAACTAAATAGATTGATTCAATTCAACTCTTTTATTAAGTCTATATAAATAAATATATTATTTCATTGGTAAATGTTTATTTCAATTATTCCTTTATTCCTTACAAATCTTTTTTCATTCATGAATGCCATCATATATCAATTATTACATAATTTCATTAATTTACATTCAGTTACAACTAAATTAATACACTGATTTCATTTGCAAATTAAATGCTTACAATTTATAAGCTTTCATTCCGAACAATATTTCAATTTGTACCGGACATTGATTTAATTCAATTTACTATTTAATATTATTAATTCATTAACTAAATTCACTACTTACCTTTGTTCTCTTATATGCAACTCTTAGCCTAATATAACAATTTACATCACTTCAATTTATTCGTCATTTTGTTTCAACTGTAAATACTTAGCCTTATATTCCCATGGTTTCATTTCCTTCTCAACATTTGCTTCATTATTAATTATAAAATCTTTATTTCTTCTAAATTAAATTTGCGTAAATATTATTAAAATGACAAATTTAATTAACGAAAATGACGGGTCGTTACATCAGCTTTCCTTAATTGATGAAAATCAGTGGCAAGATCAAGTTGAGAAAATATGCGAGCTCCATGTAGCTGGTCAAACATGTCATTAATCCTAGGTAAAGGATACCTATTCTTGATAGTCCTCTTATTTAACTCTCGATAATGTACACATAATATAAGTGAACCATCTGCCTTGGTAATGAACACTACTAGCGATCCCAAACTTGATGTGCTACGTTTGATCAAGCCCTTATGCAATAAATCAAACGTATGCTTGTCTAAATCTTTCCTTTCCTTCGAAGCTAACCTTCGAGGAGGTCGTATAATAAGTCTGGCTCCTGGAATCAAATCAATACGGAATTCCACTTCCCAGCGAGGAGGTAAAACTTATACTTCATCAAAAATATCCTTGAAAACCCAAAAAATCGGTAAATCTCATATCTCCTCTTTGGGTACTTCGAGGGAATAAAGAAAACTGCTCATCAACTAATTAGGCTCCCTAAAATAAACATCAATACCAACATTTTTAGCATCGCTAATTTTAATAATCCTTCGACTACAATTTATGACTGCTCTAAATTTAGACAACCAATCCATACCCAATAATACCCAAAAACTAGTAAACCCAAGAATAAATAAGTCAGAAAAGAAAGGCCAATCTTGATAATAAATAGGCACATTCAAACATATGGTATCAAGATTGGTCGGACCCATAATTGGGTTCGATTTTTTTTTAAAAGAATGGGTTTTGAGGTAAATTATCAACAATTTCGTGAAATAAAATTATGGGATGCACCGGTGTCAAATAACACCCTAACAGGAATATCAAAAATGCATAGTGTACCTTACAACACCTTTTTTCCTTTTGGATCCCTAGAGGTAGATGGTATTTCCTCAATAGAAAAAGCTCATCGTTATGGTCCCTTCCTTGGAAAAGGTCATTGGTTATTCATATGTCCATGTTTGTTGCAATTGTAGCATACCATTAGGTTAGTCTCTATGCAATTATTTGCATAGTGGTCCATTTTGTTGCACTTAAAACAAAGAACCTTGGTCATGTCTAATTGTTTATTCTAAGCTGAAGCTTCACTTCCATGCTTCTTTCTCACCCACTTCTTCTTCCCTTTGCGCTTGAAAAATGGCTTACTAATAACAGGGATAATTGATACAAGTTGGGCACTAAATGCTGGCACTACCCACTTCTGAATTCCTTGCTCAATATCAAGAGCTTCAAATCTCAAAGCCAAATTAATCAAATTAGTAAAGGTACTATTAAGAAGATTGGTCACTTCCCGATGGAACTCTGGTCGCATTCCTTTCATGAACATTTCATTCTTTTTAAGCGGCGTATCAATCAATCCTAGTCCAAAGCGAGACAATGCATTAAACCTATGCTCATATTGTGCCACTATCATCTCACCTTGTTTCAAATTCATGAAACTTCTAAACAACCGAGTCCTTCCCGTCTCAGGGATATATTGAGCATCAAAAGCTTCCTTAAAGTGCACCAAAGAGAAATCTTCTTCTGGTGTATTCATGGTGACTGAATCCCACCAATCCATTGCTGCTTTTTGAAGCTGACGTAGCGCCAACAACCTCTTTCTAGCATCCCCTAACTAAAGATCCCCGAATATTCTCTCACAAGAACAGATCCATGCCTGAACTCCCAAAATGTCTTTGGTTCTTGTAATATCCCCTAACTTGGAAGCCTAAAACTAACGGCTACGGATGCTGAAGTCATCCATAGTTATTAATTCTCGATGATCAAATATGGCGGTGTTAGATAAACTAATAAACAGGTCACAAGAATATGAAATTTTTTCAACAAATTAAAAAACACATTACCACATTCCATTCAAAACATTTCATGTTCATTACATAATCTCACTAACGTTAACCACGTTCAAAAAAAGTGTAATCATTACACATACGCCAAGAGCGATATATGAAGATGCCCCTTGGCAGATTAGAGTATATATTAAGGCTAATAAGTCTACCTTTGCGTCCAAAATATAAAGAGGAAAAAAGATAACTCTAAATAACTAACTGCCTCCTACATGCCTCTGGAAGCTTTATTCGTCTAAGAAAAGAACCTGGAAACACTAAACCTCAAACTACTCAGAATCAATTGAGTACCCAAGAGCTTAAAGGGAAAATAAAAAATTCGAGTCAGACATAAAGCCTAGTATGAACAATAATTTAACATCTCAATGCGTTAAGATATCTACTGAGACCATGCCGCTTAGCGGAACGGGATTTTCCCTCACTAGTATCCTAAAGCACTTTTTATAAAACCATATATTGCGCTCCTGCATCCACAATGGTTAAAACATAACATTTTAAAATATAATAATGATATACATATATAAACATTTTGGATATCCCATCCCCAGTTTAATTGGCTCTATTGCATATTTATAGTTTTTAGGGTCAATATTACCCTATTAATTTTCATGAGTTTACTTATAACCTTTTTATAATTCATGGACATCCTGTCGTGTTTCAGAGTTTTCATGGGATCACTAAGAACCTATAGGCCCCTACCAATTAACTTAATTAATTAATAGATTCTCCTGAATCTATTGGTCATTTCAATAACTTAACTTATATCCTAGTTTTCATGGGTTGACTAGGAGCCTACGGATTACTCCAGTAAATCCCTTCCCAGCCTACTTTTCGTGGGTTGACTAGGAACCAACTGAGGCCTCCCTTAACTTCTTTCTTATCCTAGTTTTCATGGGCTAACTAGGAACCATTTGACTGATGTCAGTTCTTAATCCGAATATAGTTTTCCTGGGTTCACTACAAACCAATCGACCCCTGCCAACCATCTTTTATACATAGTTTTCATGGGTTTACAATGAACCTATTAGTTATCCCCAATAACTTCCTAATCATAGTTTTCATGGGTTTACTATGAACCTATATCCCAGACAAATTCAAAGCTTAGGCAGCCTATATCCTGGTCTCTCTGACTCCCTGGATGCAATTCTACTCAATCAGGAGTTTAATCATTTTATATTCACTATTTGTTTACCTAGCTAGTTCTTCTACCCCTTTATTCCTAAAATACAGTAATGGGTACTTTATCATGTGAATATATTCATATTTGAAGAAGCAGACATAACAACTTAACAATACCACTCCTGTGGGTTTAATATCCTTGAAAGCATTTACATATAAAACCTTGTTAATCCCTTTAACCTACACTTTTATCAAGGAAATACTTCTTCAAATTAAACACTTGAAATTCTTTCAAAACTCCTTTATTTAGCCATGGGTTTTTCCTTTTAAAAATGAGTTTGGGTTTAAAAAGCCTTTCGACACCCTCAAAACCTTGCTTTCAACTTCATTGGACAACCTCCTTCTAAAGCATTAAATTCTATCTTTAAAACATTAGGCTCCTACCTTTCGAATACTTTAAGACATCTCTTTCGAAACCGTTCAACCTTGTTAAAGTATTATCATATAAGTATAGAGACATAGCTTCAAAACCATTTAAAAATCCCCCTTTTGAAACCATTAAAGGTTACCCTTCGAAATCATTGAAGATCCCCCTTTCGAAATCATTGAAGGTCCCTCTATCGAAATAATTGAAGGTTACCCTTCGAAACCATTGAAAACCCCCCTTTAGAAATCTTTGAAGGTTACCCTTCGTAACCATTGAAAGTCCCCCTTTCGGAATCATTGAAGGTTACCTTTCGAAACCACTTAAAGCCCCCCTTTCAAAATAATTGGATTTATGTTCAAAACATCTATTTGGGTCAAAACAAACATAAGCGAAAGCATCTCTTTCAAAACCTTTCTTTATTACATAAATGTATTGAGGAAACTTGATGGTGTCGAAAGCATCCTTTCGAAAGCATTAAAACATCTAGGTAAAACAATTGAAGCTTGGTTTCAAAACCCCTTCCGAAACCATTGCCTTCAAAACCCCTAACCCCTTTCGAAAGCAGTAGGAAGTGGCTTATATTTACAAAAACAAATAATACCTTTCGATAGCATTAATGTCTTTAATACCATCAAAAGGCATCTAAACACAAAAGGGTTTCTACATGGTCGAAACTACCCCTTCCGAAAGCTTCAATTAAAAATTAAGTAACCCCTTTGGAATCTACTATTTTAAAACAAAGGCAGCAGCTTCCCTTCGAAAGATTCTTTTGAAATCCCCTTTCGAAATCATTGGTTTCGATTGCTTCGAAACCTTTTATAAATAGGCAAGCGCTTTTCCTTTAAAACAAAACAAAGCAAAGGAATCACACCCTTGGAAGCTACGTTTCGACACCCTACTTTCCGTCTTTCTCCAATCCACTACGTACAAGCTAATTGATACCATGTGTATTGGTTTACTGGTTTCAAGCTTGAAGGTTTCGACTAGGTTGAAGGTGGAAGCTATGGGTTAAAAGATCCATCTAAAGGAGGCAGAACCAACTTTTATGAGTAAATGGCTGTTTTTAGTAAATAAAGCAAACCTTTTGCAGTAAACTTGCCCACTTGTAAACACTTGATTGGCTATCATAAACTTTCAAATAATTTAGCTAATATTTACTGCATTTTCTTGGATCTAAAACCCATTAACAATTAACACATAAGCCCTTACAAGTAATAAGGCAATTAAATTATTTAGATCCTCTTTTCAAAATATCTTAATTTCCATATTAAATTACTTAGTAAAAATCGCCAAAAATTCCACAAATTCACTTTAATCATGTTGGGAAATGTGTTAAAATTTCAAATCAAAATTCTTAATATAATTTTCGAAATAAATTTATAAAACAAGATAACCATATTTTCCTTTGAAAATTCATAACCAATTCTCCATGGTTGAGAAAATTGAAACCCAAATCCAAAATCATGTTTCTCATAACATATGATTTTTTCATGGCATTTAAAAATCATTTAACCACGGTTTAATCCTAAAACTGTGCATATCTCCCTTGAAACCATCTTGTTTAATCTAAACAAATTATAAATAAGTATATCATCATCCAATATATCATAAAAATGAATTTACCCTTAAATCTGAAAAACTATGATTATAAAATAAAAATAGAGATGCAGTGATTGTTATTCACCTTAACTTGGATAAGGAAATTGGAAATTGATTGAAATTGATTTCTTCTAGCTTGAATCCTAAGCTTTACTTGTTTCTCTTCTTTCTACCTTCTTAATGGCCGGCCTTGCTCTTTCTTTTTCTTACGTTTTTACTTATGATGAAAATGAACACGTATGGCTAAGGAATAATAGTATAAAGATGGAAAATATGGGCAGCTATTTACCCTATTGCCCTTATATTTAATTAGCTAGCACTTAACCATTTATGAGTTCATTCAATTTAAAATAAGCACGGCCACCTATATTCATTTACCAATCTCAATTCCCTTATCACTCTACATTATTATATTTAGTTTATTCTAATTCAATCTCCTGAATAGTGTTAATAAAATTAGGGCTGTTATAGGCTCCTCTCCTTAAAGAATTTCGTTTTCGAAATTTAGTAAGGACTAAATAGAAAACATATCAACCATCTTCTACCACTCCTAATATCCATACTAGCCTACCTGACTAGCAACTACTATATATAAATCTAATATAGAAATACCCTTAAAGCAGATCAGGATAAACATCTCGAATCCTGTCCTCTATCTCCCAAGTATAGTCCATTTCGTTATCGCTCCACCGAACTTTCACCAACTTGACTATCTTATTCCTCAATCTCCATCTCTCATTACAACCCGAACTGGTTTTCTAACAAAAGTCAAATCAGGCTCTACTACCAAGTCCTCTAACTATGTCTGAGGAATATTAGCCTCTAGATCATGCACATCCTTGTGAAGATGAGACAAACAAAATGCATTATGGATGCCTGCCAAACTGCTCGGCAATTCTACTCTATACGTGAGCTTTTCGGTCCTTTCTAAAATATGGAATGGTCCAACATATCTCGAGGCCAACTTTCTCGATTTCCCAAACCATACCGCACTCTTCATTGGTGATACTTTAATGAAAACTCAGTCTCCCCTAAGAACTCTAGGTCTTTACATCTCTTATATGCGTAACTCTTCTGTCTGGATTGAGCTTCCTTCATCCGTCCTTAGATTAACTCAATCTTTTCTAATGCCTCTCTAACCAAATCTGGACCAAAGACCAATCTGTCTCCAGTCTCTAACCAACATGTGGGTGATTTGCATGGTCTTCCATATAAAGCTTCAAAAGGCGTCATTCCTATGCTAATCTGATAAATGTTATTATAGGACAACCCAATCAAATGTAGGTGATCTTCCTAAGATCCACCAAAGTCCAATACATAAGCTCTCAATAAATCCTCAAGTACCTTTCTGACTCTCTCTGTCTGCCCGTCCGTCTGTGGGTACAAGCTGTACTCATCTTGAGCTTGGTACCTAATGCCTCTTGTTGACTCCTCCAAAATTCGCTAGTGAATAAAGAATCTATGTCGCTGACTATGCTACTAGGAATCCTATAAAGTCTAACTATGTTGTTCAGGAACAACTTCGCCAAAACATGTGCCATCCTGATTGACTTGACTAGAATGAAATGGACACTCTTGGCCATGTTGTCCACTATAACCCATCTGCTTTCATTTTCTCTATTCAACCTTAGCAACCTGTCTATAAAATCCATGTATATTGAATCCCACTTCTAGACTGGAATCTCTAAAGGCTGAAGCAATCCATTTAGCTTCTATTGTTTGGCCTTCACTTGTTTACAATTCATGCCCTACCTAACCCATACGCCAACATCCCTCTTCATGCCTTCCCAATAGAATCTTATCTTCATATCTTGATACCTTTCGCATTTGTCCAATCCAAATGGTATTACTAACCACTCATACGAACCATATCTAGTTCAAAATGATGTCAAAGGAATGTGGTCCTATGCCACTCTCAACTGATGGGTCCCTTTCCCCAAATCCAATTGCGAAAACACCTCGGTTCCACTCAACTTATCAAATAGCTCAACTATCCTAGGTAGAGGGTACCTATTCATGATCGTCCTTTCTTTTAGCTTACGTTAGTCAATGCACATCCTTAACGACCCATCTGGTTTCTTCACAAACACCGCGGCCGCTCCATAAAGCAAACTGCTTAGTCTAGTAAAATTCCTTCCTTCTAAATCCACAGCTACACCTTCAGTTCCTTCATCTCTATTGGTGCCATCCTACTAGGTGGTCTACTCATAGGTTCAGCTCTTGGCATAAGGTCTATCCGAAACTAAATAGAACATTTCAATGGTAATCCTAAAACCGGCTCAAAGACATCTGCAAATTCTCTTACTACATGAACCTGACTTAACTCTTCTCCAACCTCCATGGCACCTAACAAAGCACAAACACACATGCTCGAATTTTCCATTGAGAAGATGATTCAATTATGACTATCTCGGTGTCTCAACGATATTTCCCTATCCTAGCAAATTATCGTAGCCTCACACTTACCCAACCAATCCATACCCAAAATGATACTGAAATCTACGAAATCAAAAACATACAGACTGCATGCAAACTTATGACCTAACAAATCAAGTTCTAACTGATCACATCTCATCCCTAGAGTTGCATACCCTCCTACTGGATTCACAACCCTTAAGGAAGTAACAAGGTATGTGGGTTCTATGCATAACCTATCAACCAAATGCAGTGATATAAATAAACGTGATGCACCAGTATCAAATAGTATCCTCTCTGGTATACTTTGAATCAAAAGCGTACCTTCCATCATAATTTTTCCTTTCTCTACTGTAGTAGGCCTAGAAGAAGATGGTGGTCCAATAGAAAAAACCTTCCCTTCGACCGCCCTGTTTGGATTTGGACACTGGTTCTTGTAATGCCCAACTTGGTCGTATTTTAAGCATTTCACATTTTTCTTTTCCGTAGGCTTCTTCCTTTTGCATGTCCGGCACTCGTTAGCATAATAACCCTTCTTAAACACTTGAAGCACACCAAATCATCCTTTGCCTTCTTGGTAGCCTCCCTTTT
Organism: Allium cepa; assembly: GCA_030765085.1. Lineage (NCBI taxonomy): Eukaryota > Viridiplantae > Streptophyta > Magnoliopsida > Asparagales > Amaryllidaceae > Allium > Allium cepa. Next base: position 277,427,924 of record CM060928.1, read on the forward strand.
CTGGGCTTCCTTCTTCTTAAAGAATTTCCTCTTCTTTCCCTAAGGACCCTGGGATTCAACTGGCTTTTCCCATGCAGAAACAACAAGCTTCTTTTCATGGCAAATTGCCATCTCCACCACAACACCACAGGGTTCTTGGACATGTGCCATGGTGATTCTAGCTAGCTCTGGCCTTAGTCCTTGAATGAACCTTTCATTCCTTCTGATGTCATTGTCCATAGCAGCATATGAAAATCGAGATAGCTCGTTAAACTTAGCAGCATACTCGATTACTGACATATGTCCCTACACAATATCCATATACTTTCTCATCAATGCCGACTTTGCAACCTCAGATAAGAACCTCTACTCAAATCTTCTTCTAAACTTAGCCTAAGTCAGTTCTTCCTCCGGAACGGCGATCACACTATTCCACCAATGGAGCGCCTCCCCTTCCAACTGTCTAGATGCTAGCCTCCTCTTTTTCCCATCATCCAAGCCTAAATCGATAAATATCCTCTCACAGCTCAACAGCCAATTCTCAACCTCAACAATATCCTCCATTCCCATAAACAGCTTTCCATCCAGACTGGTGTAATCCTTGCTTAGCCTAGCATAATTATATCCAGCTGGAGCTACAAGATTAGCTCCTCCAACATTACCAGTAGATCCTTCTTATAAAAGATTAGCTAACCACTGATACACCATCCCCGCATCTACTGGCGGATTTCCAAGACCTACATTGGCCTCAGCATTTGGACTGGCACTAGCCTGTCGACCTTGGTCCTCTTGGTATTAGGTCGAACATTTCCATTGGTTGTGATGCTTCCTCCACCTAGATTTCCTCTTCCATTTCTTGATTTCATATTCTCTTTCTTGTAAATTTTCATATGAGCCTTAGTAAGATACAGAAGAATGTTCTAAGTGAGAGGAAAACATGTACTTAGATATATACCTGTATATCAAATACAAGTACCTTGCTATAGCGTTAACCCAAACCCTGATCATATTTCTAATTTATCGGATTATGTTTCAAAAAGCTTTTAGATTTTACTTTTCTTTTAAAGTTTCATAAACCTATGCTCTTATACCAACTTGTAACATCCCCCTACTTGGAGGCCCAAAACTAATGGCTATGAACGCTGCAGTCTTCCATAGTTATTAATTCTCTACGACCAAATATAGCAGTGTTAGATACATTGACACAGATCACAAGAATACAGAAAACTTTTAAAAAATTAAAAAACATGTTTCCATGTTCCATTCAAAACATTTCATGTTCATTACATAATCCCACTAACTTTAACCACCTTCAGAAAAATATAATTATTACAAATACGCCAACAACGACATATGAAGATGCCCCTTGGCTAATTAGAGTATATAGCAAGGCTAGTAAGTTTGCCATTACATCCAAAATACACAGAGGAAAAAGATAACTCTAAATAACTAACTACCTCCTACACGCCTTCGGAACCTTTATTCATCTAAGAAAAGAACCTGGAAACCCTAAACCTCGAACGACTCAGAATCAATTGAGTACCCGAGAGCTTAAAGGGAAAACAAAAACTTCGAGTCAGACATAAAGCCTGGTATGAATAATAATCTAACATCTCAATCCATTTAGATATCTAGACCATGCTACATGGCGGAATGGGTATTCCCCTCACTAGTATCCTAAAACCCTTTTTATAAAACCATATATTGTGCTCCTGCATTCACAATGGTTAAAACATAACATTTCAAAATATAATAATGATATACATATATACACAATTTGGATAATTTGGATATCCCATCCCCAGTTTAATTGACTCCATTGCATATTTATAGTTCTAGGGTCAATATTAACCTATTAGTTTTCATGAGTTTAATAATAACCTTTTTATAATTCATGGACATCCTATCCTATTTTAGATTTTTCATGGGATCACTAAAACCTATAGGCCCCTGCCAATTAACTTAATTAATTAATAGGTTCCCCTTAACCTATTAGTCATTTCAATAACTTAAATTATATCCTAGTTTTCATGGGTTGACTAGGAACCTATGGATTACTCCAGTAACTCACTTCCTAGTTTACTTTTCATGGGTTGACTAGGAATCTACTGAAGCCTCCCTTAACTTCTTTCTTATCCTAGTTTTCATGGGTTGACTAGGATTCTTTTGATTGATATCAACTCTTAATCTAAATATAGTTTCCATAGGTTCACTACAAACCAATTGGCCCCTGCCATCCTTCCTTTATACATAGTTTTTATGGGTTTATTATGAACTTGTTGGTTACCCCCTATAACTACCTGATTATAGTTTTCATGGGTTTACTATGAACCTATCTCCCGGACAACTTCAAAGTTTAGGCATCCTATATTCTAGTCTCCCTGACTCCCTGGAAGCAATTATATTCATTCAAGAGTTTAATTAATTTATATTCACTACTAATTTACCTAGCTGGTTCTTCTACCCTTTTTCCCCCCAAAATACAGTTACGAGTTTTTTTATCATGTGAACATATTCATATTTGAAGAAGCAGACATAATAACTTAACAATACCACTCTTGTGGGTTTTATATCCTTGAAAACATTTACATATAAAACACGGTTAATCCCTTTAACCTATACTTTTATCAAGGAAATACTTCTTCAATTCAAACACATGAAATCCTTTCAAAAACTCTTTATTTGGCCATGGGTTTTTCCTTTTAAAAATGGGTTTGGGTTTAAAAGCCTTTTGACACCCTCAAAACCTTACTTTCGACTTCATTGGACAATCTCCTTCGAAAGCATTAAATTATATCTTTAAAACATTAGGCTCCTACCTTTTGAATACTTTAAAACATCTCTTTTGAAACCTTTAGACCTTGTTAAAGTATTATCATATAAGTATAGAAGCATAGCTTTGAAACCATTTAAAATAACCCCTTTCGAAACCAATGAAGGTAACTGTTCGAAATCGTTGAAAGTTCCTCTTCGAAATCGTTGAAGGTTACCCTTCGAAACCATTGAAAGTCCTCCTTTCCAAATCATTGAAGGTTACCCTTCGAAACCATTGAAAGTTCCCATTCGAAATCATTAAAGGTTACCCTTCGAAATCATTGGAAGTCCCCCTTTCAGAATCATTGGGTTTATGTTTAAAACATCTATTTGGGTCAAAATAAACATAAGCGAAAGCATATCATTTGAAACCATTCATTATTACATAATTTTTTTGGGGAAACTTGATGGTGTCGAAAACATCCTTACGAAAGCATTAAAACATTTGGGTAAAACAATTGAAGGTTGGCTTCGAGATCCCTTTTGAAACCATTGCCTTCGAAACCCCTAACCCCATTCAAAAGCAGTAGTAAGTGGCTTATATTTATAAAAACAAATAGTACCTTTCGATAGCGTTAATGTCTTCAATACCATCGAAAGGCATCTAAACGTAGAAGGGTTTCGACTTGGTAAAAACTACCCCTTCCGAAAGCTTCAGTGAAAAACTAACTCCTTCGGAAACTACTATTTTAAAAGAAAGGTGGGAGATCTCCTTCGAAAGCTTCTTTAAAAATCCCCTTTCGAAACCATTGGTTTCAACCACTTCAAATTCCTTTGTAAACAGGCAAGTGGTTTTCTTTTAAAAACAAATCAAAGAAACCACCCCCTTCGGAAGCTATGTTTCGACGCCCTACCTTTCGCATTGCTTCAATCCACTACGTACCATCTAACTGATACTATGTGTTTTGTTTACTGGTTTCGACCTAGAAGGTTTCGACTAGGTTAGAGGGGGAAGTTCTGGGTCGAAAGGTCCTTCTAAAGGAGGGGGAACCTATCTTTATGAGTAAAAGGTTGTTTTTGCCAAATAAAGTAAACTTTAGGTAACAAACTTGCCCACTTGTAAACGCTTGATTGGCTATCATAAACTTTCAAATAATTTAGCTAATATTTTCAGCTTTTTCTTATATCTAAAACCCATTAACAATTAGCACATAATCCCTTCCAAGTAATAAAGCAATTAAATCACTTAGATCCTCATAACAAAATAATTTCATTTCCATACTATATCACTTTGTAAAAATCCCCAAAAATTCCAGAAATTCACTTTAATCATGGTGCCTAACTTATTAAAATTTCAGGCCCAAATTTTAATATTATTTTTGAAATAAATTTACAAACCCAAATAAACATATTTTATTTTGAAAATTCATAACTAATTCTACACGGCTTGTAAAATTATAAAAATTGAAACCCAACTCAAAAATCATGTTTTTCATAACATATAATTTTTCTATAGCATTTTAAAATCATTTAATCTCGGTTTTACCCTAAAACCATGCATATCTCCCTTGAAACCATTTTGTTTAATCTAAACAAATTATAAATCAAGTATATCATCATCCAATATATCATAAAAATAAATTTACCCTTAAATTCAATAAACAAGATTATAAAACCAAAAATGGAGATGTAGTGATTATTATTCATCTTAGCTTGGATAAGAAAATTAAAGATTGATTGATATTGATTTCTTCTAGCTTGAATCCTAAGTTTTACTTGATTTTCCCTTCTTTTCTACCTTCTTAATGGTCGTCCTTGCTCTTTATTTTTCTTATGTTTTTGCTTATGATGAAAATGAACGTGTATGGCTAAGGAATAATAGTATAAGGGTGGGAAATATGGGCGGCTATTTACCCTATTGCCCTTATATTTAATTAGTTAGCACCTAACCATTTATAAGTTCATTCAATTTAAAATAAGCACGACCATCTATATTCATTTACCAATCTTAATCCACTTATCACTCTACATTATTCTAATTAAGTTTTTCCTGAATAATGTTAATAAAATTAGGGGTGTTATAGTTCCATAGAAAGGCTTACCACCTAAAGTAGTGTAATTCTGCATAAAGTCCAAAGTTCGAAGGTTGAACTTGCATCACTACTTCAACTACTGGCTCTACCACTGGCACATTTCTAGGAGCTAGCCATGCAGGGTCAAGATCCCCTCCCTCTTCTTCCACTTATTCTCATTTTCAATAATGTGGATAAGTGACATGTATCATTAGAATACAAAGATAGGGTCAAAGATGATAAAAGGGAAATTCGCAATAAAGGATCTAAAACCAGACTTTCAAGGGTGAAAAGGAAACGCTCTCTTAAGATTAACACATTATAGAGCTCTACTTACCCTTTCTCTAATGAGTTGTACCCCAATCAGGCAAAGGTATTTGCTCAATCGAAGCTCTGATACCAAGTACAAAGACCCACTTTCCTGACCTCTAGGAATGACACTTAACACATCCTCGATATTCGTGTGACGTTGCTCAAGCATTGAAAAGATGAATCATCATAGGGTGAAATAAAGAACAGAATAACAAATCTCACAAAAAAACCGCTAAATGAAACATAACAGTAAATAGTATATTAGGTTACTCCTTAACAGGCAGTTATCAGAGTTACACAAAAGTACTACAAATCAGCCTAGGCAGTTATAACATCCTGCCATTACAAACGCTGAGACAAAATACACTTACACGAACTAGATAATATAGTGGAATAGATGACTAAGAAGGTGAAAAGCCTCCTTTTAGGACGTCGTCTTTAAAAAATCTCAATGAAGACCTGCTACTCTCGAATTACTCAAATAAAATGAGTACTCGAGAGTTTATGGTAATAGACAACTCAGGTCAGGCGATATGTCTGGTATGAGTAAAACCTTAAACAAAGGAATGTAATTAAACACAAACATATGAGGCCATGCCGCTGAACACGGAACGGGTCTAATCCCATCTAAATCAATATCCAAATGGAAAGAATGGATAAAAAAATTGACATCTCGAATTATGGCCGACTCTTTTCGGTGCAAATAAGGAGATAAATGTGTAGGTTCGAATCAAATAAGAAAAGGAAAATCTCCAACAAATGACTAGGAAGGAGTACCCCCTTGAAGTATACCTCTAGTAATATACTTCTCAAAAGCTCATATACTCCATGATGCTTCTCGGAGCCCTCCAAGCCGGATTCAGCCAAAGCTTACTAAGAATCCAAATATTTCACATCTAATAGCGCTACCGAATCCAATCTAGAAGTGATGTGAAAGTATCATAATGGGAGCAACCCCATATAGCTTGGCCTTCTCTCGCGCTTTGGTTTTAGGCATTTTCAACAGTGGATATCAATGCTCAACGGAGCAATATGCCGTCTTAGAATGACGATAATAAAGTAGTCGAGGTAACCGATAGCTAAGAAACCAACTATCGAGGATATAAACCGATCATATATGGAAATTAAGTTTTGTATACTTACCACCACTCATTGAATTCAAAATTGTGTTATTTCTTGGTTAACAATAATACCAGGTAAGTCAAGGTAGTGTTACCTCAATGTTATGTCTCATGATTATTCTTAACATTTCAAATAGTGATAAGACTACTTCTTCGATGTTTAGTGCTAATTATATAAATAAATCATATCCATATAAGTGAATCATTTTATGGAAATTAATTCATCTCCATAAATAATTCAAACTTTTCTTTCAAAAACCCAAACTTATACATGGCTTCACATTACTAGTATTAGCTTTAAAACACTTTGTCAAAGAGTTTACTAACTTTGAAACATCACTATGAAAAGTATTTTAAAAATTCACATTTGATTAATTAACTTTAAAGTTTTGTAATTATTTAAATAATTTACTTCAATAACCTTTAATTAAAAAGTGTAAATCTCCTTAAAAACGTAATTACTAATATAATTGATTAAACTAATTAAATAATAATTATATATCATTATTTAAAGTGGTTAATTAATTTAAACTTTATTTAGGAAAATATTTATTTACTGTTAAACAGATTTATTAACCTTTAAAAGTCATTTATTAAAAAGGATTAATTAATTTTAAAATATCATTAGTTAATCAATTGATTAATCTTAATCCATCATTTCCAAAAATTAATTAGCCTTAAACGTCATTAAATAAAATAATTAATTAAAATTAAACATCATTAACTAAGTAATTAGTTAATTTTAAATGCATCGTTACTAAGTTAATTAGTTAACTTTAATTCTTATTAATTCAATAATTAATTTAAATTAACTACTTATTATTAAAATAATTAATGATTGTTAAAAATATTATCAATAATAAAACTTTCTTAACTTGTAAAATAATTCCAAATGCGATAATAAAACCAAACGGTTCCGATAAAAGTGATTTTCTGAAATTGCCGATATAGCGACTATCGGTAAACGAGCAACTCAGAATTCGAGCATATGAAATTTGTAGCACAACCACACATCATATAACAAAGGTACAAGATTAAGTGCACTGTGATTTACAATAATTTCAACATATATCAAGTATTTAATAACAATGGGATTAGTTTAACTATAGATTTTCATATACCCAATTGTTTGCTTATTAACTTTCCAAAGCAACTATCTTTCAAGCAAATAACCAAACCAGCAACCAAATCGTTATTACAATTATATAATAAGCATTAATTAGTACAAATATGTGCATGAATATGGTTTAATATTTATGGTTCAAAGGTTGAAGCTTTACTCATCGAAAGCACTTCTAACTTAACCGGATCGCTACGATGAGTTTCCAAACTCACGAATTATTGTCACGACACCTTGACTTGGAGTTTTTGGCCCTTGATGGGATAAGTTAGGTTCATCCTTGGGCAATATAGGACTTACCTTGGAGTCTTGAGGTGGAAATGGCCTTGGTTTTTGGTGTAGGAGTGTTTGTATGTGTATATATGTAGATTAAATAGTTGTTTGGTAGTGTATCCACTAGTTTTTGATTTTGAAATCTCTCTTGGAAGCCATGGAAGTGTTCATGACGAAGAGGTAAGAAATGAAGATGGAAATGAGTATGTAAAGTGAGAACAATGTATGTGTAGTGGTATTTATAAGTACAGGGTGAAGTATTAATTTAATTTAATTAAAACATGAAAATATAGTACATTTTGTCCTGAAACATGGATCCATGCCTCTCCATGCTCATAGGTGCACATGCACCCTTATGGACCCTCCCCCCCACTATGCCTTGCACTCATAGCTAGCTTAGGGTATGGCTAAGTACTTCCTTAAGTTACTTAGGTCTAATTTTATATTTTTAAGTCAATTCTTGTACTATTTAATTCAAAGCATGGTTAGTTTATTTTAACAATATCATTAACTTATCACATGACATAAGTGCATGTGTGTGCATGTGTATATGAGTGACAAAAAATGTGCACAATGTTTTTGATGGCTTTCCGAAGCCGAAAAACTTTTTTCGGTCACATTTTCTATTTTTATAGGAACTTTTTATTTTGGTGAAAAAAATTTAAAAATGATTTTAATATCATTAATTAATATTTAAAATATGTTTATTTGGTTATTAAAATCCATTATTTAAATATTTAAAAATTATTTAAATATTCAAGTACAAAGCGATTAATTTACGGGTCGTTACAAATATATATGTATACATATATATTTGTTTTACGATTATTATAAATATTTTTTCATAACAATAGTGATACTTCATTTAAGTGAATCACTCATTATGTTGTATCAGTGGCTCATACCCATGACTTTTAGAACCTTTGTCTAAAGCGTCATACATCTAACCACTTATGCTATAGGTGCTTTGCATGATTATTTTATATATCACGTTGTATTTATACATACATACAAATATATAACTCATGAGACATATTTTTTACCATAGGTCGAAATGCTAAACTTTCATATGGACTTTAGTTAGGACATTTATATTTGTATATTAGTTTATTTTTATGATCTCTATATTGTGAATATGGATATCATAATAAATTTATACAAATTAAATGATTAATTATAGATTTATTATAAGTAAAATTATTTAATATTAATATTAAAAAATATTTTAATTAATAAAATATAAATATAAATATAAACATTCCTTAATTAATCAAAGTGCTAAATGTGATTTATAATTACAGATATTTATCTACATAAACATAAATAAAAGATCTTGTGAAAATTAATAAAAGAAATTATTATTTTTTAAATTCACACTTTTAACCAGGCTGCTCTTGCATCTAATCCAATAATGGCACTAGAGTAGTAATGTGCTTAGGTAAAAATATATTAACCAACACTAAGGGCTATACTTAAAAAGAAAGTCATAGTAGATAGTTGGCTAGGAAAGGGTGCTTAAACGATAGAGAAGGTTCCTCCAATTAAGGATAACTTTTGTGAAAAACTTCCAGATCTCCTAGCCCTTACCTGGCCTATCAAAATGGCATGTTTTCTAGGGTATAACATTATGTAATTTTGTAAGAGTTATAAAATACAAGTCTAACCTTTTAATCAGGCGGTTATATAATTTTGTAAAAGTTATAAAATACAAATCTAACCTTTTAATCCAATATATAATTAACAAAATTTTATGAAGGTATAAAATATAATTTAAAATGTTTTAAATAAATAAAATAATTTTTATTTAAAAATTAATTGAAAAAATTGACTAATAAAAGTAATAGATATGAATATATAACTAAATGAATTAAAAAGGTTATATTTAAAAGTATATATATTATATATATAAATAAAACTGGTGGTCTAAATAATAAAAACCCATAAGACTAAAGGGAGTATACCTTAGATGGATGTAAAACATTTTTGATATCATGAGATATCAACAATAGTTGATAATATGCTACAAAACTGTTACCCCGCCTTTTGGACAAGGTCGGGATATCAAAAAATTGGCTAAAAAGGATGGATATCATGATTGGAGATCGATTGGAAACAAGGCTATGATCGATATTGTCAAAATTGAACCAAGCTCTAGTCAATCTGGGATCAATTAGGAATGATAAATAAGGCTTTGTGATGCCACACTTCGAATTTCAGGTCAATCGGAGTTCATGCGCTCAAGATATGGATGGATCAATGTTCATCGAAAACCGATTCGTATCGATACTTTTATATCGATCAGGACGATATGGATTATGCACTTCAGATCAATAGGTTTCCGTATTGATGAAATGTTCATCGATTGGATAGATATAGCAAGGTATGTCGGCACACTTCGCATCGATCAGAGCTTGGATCGGTACGAAGGAAGTAAGACTTGGATGGACACGGACTTGATGAATACGAAGACATGTGCTTCCCAGAGTGGCATCAGATCGATACGAAGAAAGGTGCAGGGATGGATACAAAGAGCAGCAAGCGCTCATAGGCTATTTCATATCCATCGCGTTTGTATCAATTGATACGAAGGAACTGGTCAGGGGAAGAAGCACATTGCATGGATTGAAGCATGAAACTCGAATCGATACAAAGGCTACAGCTATGGATATGGGGACTGATGGATAGGTAAATGATAGACATGAGGCAGCGGTATAGGATGGATACGAAGGTGATCATATGATCAATGGATATGAAATCACCAGCCTACTTGCAAACTCAACCTTATCATAACTCTGAAATCATAGATCCAAATGCTACGAAATTTTCACAGAAGCTTTCATATTCACTCAAGAGCTCACCTGATCGATCTTAGCTCAATTGGAGTCGATTTGGATCGACACGAACGTTACATGGATCGATCTAGTAGGCCACCCACATGTGGGAAGAGGTATTCCATGTTTTGGGGCAGATATTTCTAGATCTACTCCTATAAATAGAAACTCCATGGCAGCTAAAGGGGGATCTTCTTCTTCTCTGGGAGGCAAACTCTATCATTTTGGTTAATTGTTTTCAAAGGTTTGTAATTGTAATCAGTATAAAAGGAATAAAAGGATCAATTCAAAGTGAACGTAGGCCGGAGATAGCCAAACCACTATAAATATTGTGTCTTCTCTTACTTTCTTTCATTTTAATTTTGTTATTTCTTCATTTTTACTCCATTTTTACTCTCTACATCATCTAGATATGAGATCTGTTTTTGGATATTGAGGATTTGTGTGTAAACACTGGTGCTTTCACTTCTTCTGGGGTTTGTGACCAATTTTGGTGCAAACACTTTGGTACCTTCATTGAGAACTGAATTCAAGGATTTGGAAGCTTCGATTTTGGATCTGAAAGATTAGGAACTTGGATTCTGGGAAGCAACGACTAAACAATCAATAATGAGACAGAGAATGGAGAGGAGTCAGCATGAAGGAAGTCGGGAGGCTTCCTCGGTAGCTAATCAGGACTCAATCTATATTACTAGAGATGAGATGGGAATGATACAGGAAAGGCAAGAGGACATGATACTAAACCTATTCTGACACGATGGACAAACTGGAGTGCAAAGTCAAGGGAATGGAGTTGCAGGGAATGCTGGAAATGTGGATCACGAAGCTGGAGCGGTAGGAACACAGGCAATCCAAAATCAGGACCGAGGAAACGAAACAAATAGGATGCGGGATAGAGCGGAACTAACGGGAGCAGCCCCTGGATTAGGGGCATGGTCCCGAATCATGTTGGCTCAATTCCAAGAAGGATACCAAGTGGCACTGTGCAGTTTGCCATTGATCGGGATATGGATGCTCATACAAAGGGACAGGTTTTAGGATTCCCTCGCAGAATCAGTAGGCAGGATGGAGATAGCAGGCATAGGCTACCACTTAATGACAATGACAGGTTAGCAGACATGATCAGATGGGCTATGGGGGAAGGATTAGTGAATAGAGATTTAGAGGATGTGACTAGGAGCCCCTTTGTTCCTACGATCAGACAAGCTAGGAATCTACCAGATTTCAAAATACCAACGCTGAAGAAGTATGATGGGAGAACGGATCCCACTGTTCACTTGACAAGGTACATGAGACACAAGGAAGTACTGGGAGCATCAGAGAAAGTCATAGCGCGATGCTTCCCTTTGTTTTGACGGATATAGCAGCACTATGGTTCAGACAACTAGAAACGATTCTATAGGCACGTGGACAGAGTTGATCGAGTGGTTTATAAGATAATTTCAGGTCCACATCATGAGATCCAAGAATGTGATGTCTTTAACATCAATGAAGCAATGGAAGGGAGAATCACTTAGAGATTTCTTTGCCAGATTCAATGCGGCAGTGGCTTCGGTGGGTCGACCCGATTAGTTGATGGTTTGGCAGCAGTCCTAGGGATTATAGATAATTCAGATTTCAAGATATCGTTGGAGCGAGATCCGCAGATGGATCTCGGGGAGTTCTACCATGAAGCAGAAAGGTTTCTATGATAGGGAGATCCGAAGGCTGAAAGAGAGGGGAGAGTGGCTGAAGTTTATGCGGCAAAAGGTGGAGGTCCACTAAGGGAGGATTCAAACAAGGTGATAAAGGCAAAGAAAAATGAATGATAGCGGTAACACATCGAAAAGCAATGGAGGGAATCTAAATTATTTTCTTACATGGATTTGAATGAAACTGGAAAGGATTTACTTGGATACTCGAGGGCGCCTCTAGTATCAAAGGCCGGCAAAAAGGGAACCCTTTGTATACGAGCACGCATCCGGAAAGCAATGCCTATTCTATAAGCTGGATGGGTACAACACTAATGACTACAGGCATCTGAAGGATATTATTGAGTAACATGTGAGGAATGGTCTTTTGAAAAAATATATAAGGATCGAGCTGTGGTAGTGGAACAGGAGCGGCCACCGCCCACCTCAAATGAAGATGGCACTGGATCTAGGCATCTTCATCAGCTTATTATCAGCTGATTGGATTTACAGCATGGAATAAGTAATAAACCCCGAAGTAATGCGGCTAAGTCACTTACACATGTAAGGGATCGAGGTTAGTCCTTAAGCATGCTCTAAGATAATGATAAACGACGATGCTCGGGTTTATGATATCTTGTTATTTCTGTTTTCTGCAAACTTTGATTTTTTTTGGCGTTATAGTTATTTAGTTATTCTGGGTTGTATGACTTTTATTTAATTAATTGAACTTTGTAATGATTGGATTTGGATTAATGTAACAAATATTACAGGTCACGCAATTACGGTCTCACCGAAGAGATGGGGTGATAACCACGGGTTACGAGTCCCTTCGTCGGAGGGCGAAGGAATGGACTCGAACATAGAATAAGTCCTCGACCAGAGAGTCGAGGCTGAAGAATATAAGTCCTCGACTGGAGAATCGAGGCTAGAGAATGAAATGTCCTCAATCGGACAGTCAAGGCCGGATAATGTAAGTTCTCGACCGAAGAGTTAAGGTCGGAGAATAAAAAGTCCTTGACCGAAGAGTCGAGGCTGGAGAATATAAGTCCTCGACCGAAGAGTCGAAGTCGGAGAACATAAGCCCTTGACCAGAGAGTCAAGGCCGAAGAAGGAAAACCGTGGATAATCCCATGACCGGAGAGTAGAGGTCGGAGTAGGATAAAATGACCCGGCGAGGTCTATGAATTTGAATTTGGACCCAGAGTGGTCCCGGCTTTGGACAAGTGCCCGAAGCGGTCCCGGATTTGGACATCGACCCAGAGAGGTCACGGACTTGGTTATTGGCTACTGGATAAGGTTGGATTAGAACTAGTTTGTCGGGTTCGGATGGATATGGAATTGGCTTAGAATTTGGTTACTGGATTCGGAATCGGATATCGATTCAGAATAGTTGCAAATATGGATAAGAATATAGAGCTTGGATAGAATGGCCAAGTAATGGACTGGGTTATGGGTCGAACGATATGACTATGGATGGAATGTGGACTTTAGATGTCAGATTTAAAGTAACTTAAAATATGCCTTCCTGTCGCAAGGCATGTTTTGAGGGGCAAATGTTATCCTGACTTTTGGACGGGGCTGGAATATCAACAAATTCGCTAAAAAGGATGGACATCAGGATTGGAGATCAATTGAAAACAAGGCTATGATCGATACCATCAAAATTAGACCAAGCTCCAATCAAGGTGGGATCGATTGGGAATGATAAATAACACTTGGTGAGGCTACATTTCGAATTTCAGGTCAATCGGAGTTCATGCGCTCAAGATATGAATGGAACAATGTTCATGGAATATCGATTCATATCGATACTTTTGTATCGATCAGGATGATATGAATTGTGCACTTCGGATCGATAGGTTTTCATATCGTTGCAATGGGCATCGATTGGATGGATACAGCAAAGCATGTCGGCACGCTTCGTATTGATCAAAGCCTGGATCAGTATGAAGGAATCAAGATTTGGATGGATACAGACTTGATGGATACGAAGACATGGGCTTCCCAGAGCGGCATCAGACCGATACGAAGAAAGGTGTAGGGAATGGATACGAAGAGCAGCAAGCGCTCAACGGCTTTTTCGTATCGGTCGCGTTCGTATCAATCGATGTGAAGGAACCGTTTAGGGGAAGGAATGCGTTGCACGGATCGAAGCATGAAACTCAGATCGATACAAAGGCTACGTCTATGGATATAGGATTGATGGATACGTAAATGATGGACATAAGGCAGCAGCATAGGATGGATAAGAAAGTGATCGATATGAATCGATCGACACGAAATCACCAGCCTACTTGCAAACTCAACCTTGGATCGATCATAACTCTCAAACCATAGATCCAAATGCTATGAAATTTTCGCAGAAGCTTTCTTATTCACTCAAGAGCTCATCTGATCAATCTTAACTCATTTCGAGCCGATTTGGATCGATATGAACGTAACATCGATCAATCCCAACCACTCCAGGTCGATCTGGTGTGCCCACCCAAGCATGAGAAGGGGTACTTCAAGTTTTAGGGGTAGATATTTCCAAATCTACTCCGATATATAGAAACTCCATGGCGGCTAAAGAGGGATCTTCTTCTTCTCTGGGAGGTGAAATTATGTCATTTTGGTTAATTATTTTCAAAGATTTGTAATTGTAATCAGTATAAAAGCAATAAAAAGATCAATTCAATGTGGACGTAGGCCGGAGATAGCTGAACCACTATAAATCTATTGTCTTTTCTTACTGACTTTCTTTCATTTTAATTTTGTTATTTCTTCATTTTTACTCTCTACATCATCTGGATCTTAGATCCGTGTTTTGATATTGAGGATTTGCGTGTAAACACTGGTGCTTTAACTTCTTTTGGGGTTTGTGACCAATTTTGGCGTAAACAAAAATTAATTTAAATTAATAATTCTCTTCAACATTTATAATATAAATAGATCGTCTTACATTTCTATGTTTGTTGAAAAATATCTAAGGTGGCGTTTATATTATCTGTAGATATATAAGTATGGTATGCAACTTTGTTGAGCACCCTCAAAGGTTACATAGCTCCCCTTAGGATATTGTGAAATGTTTAGGTCTAGTGTACCTAAAGTACCTCATGATTTGGTGATCGTCCTCAATGTTATGAAGATGACTATGAGCATATATAGATGTAATGTTAGCAAATATATTGGATATAATTAGTAAAGGATTACTTACCTTTTACAAGAACTTGGATTTGTTAAGTACCCACAAGGTCGTAGTAACATGATAAACAGATCTTAATGCCACTGATAGAATTTATGAAATTCACACATCCTTTTTGGTTTTGGGGAGATGCAGAATTCAACGAGAGTCATTTAGATAAACACAATGGAATAATCTAACAAGTATAAAAACGTATGTAATACTAAATTAATTTACTTCAACAAATTAGAGCAATTTATATAATCGATAAAATTGTTCACCAACTAAAACATACTAAATGAATTAAAGATTGATAAAGAAGTCTAAGACATAATGACCAATAAATTTATTTTGGGCATGTTATCACTTCAACGCCCATGCAAGAGTCAAAATTATACAACAATATAAAACACTCATGCCTTGGTTAATTAAGTGTTTTCGAGACTATGTATTGTCTTCCATGAGTTTCAAAGTCTAAAGCGATAAAAGAATATGGGTATTTGATCCATATTTGATCACATACAAGCGCATGGTCATGTTCATGTTATACGTAATCTTGATGAAAATCTTTACTTGAAATGAGCAAGTAAATCATAATGCAAGATCAAGTATTTAGTATAATTTAATTCTATAAGGACCTTATAGTGTTAGATGCAACCGTAGATAAAGAACAACAAAATGGGCCATGAATTTCTATCATTGAATTGTTGAGGGTGACTAAATGCACTTTTGTAAAGAAATCTAATGTAGTCTTGAGGTAAAGAGTTTCTCTTTTGAATGATTTGACTTTTCAAAAGAGAAAGTCAAAATTTGATATTATTAATCATATTGACATAGTTGGGATGAAGAGAGAGTGCGGTTACCTTTTATTTATGAAGAGACGCATGGAAACGCAATTAGACATAATATTTATAGACATTTAATATGAAAAGAGAAGTCTAATTTTCCATCCCAAATGCATATTTATTCTAGAAAATATTTTCTTTGTAATATTTATTTCTTGATTTCGATATATTTGATATCGAACTGTCTATTATAAGTTAATTGCAATAAAAGAAATGAATAGCCCATAATAAGTGGATGCATGGAGCTTCGTTTTTCATATGTTGTTATTGTAATAGCGGAAGTAGATGAAGCATACGATATGACATTTCCTAGTGGACATGTCAAATTTTGAAAATTACTTTCATGTATGCAAAGTATTATTTGAAATAATAATATATTCAGCTATGACTGGATATGAATAGTTTCGTTTTGATATGAATAGTACGAATATTCATTACAAAGTAAATCTATTATTGGCAGTTCGATGATGGTATCATTTTCATAACCTTAATGTTATGTTATCTATAGAAAACATAGAAACGTCTAAAATATTCAGCAATTAGTTTTTGAAATATAGACTAAGATGACTATTTGAGCAATAATTCTTTAATCATATAGTATAAATCGTGTGGCATTTGTGAATTGTATCTCAAATTATTAAGGGTATAGCACTCATTTGTTGGGAGCAACAAAAGAGTAAACAAACTCTTACAAATTGATATATATAGATGTATACAATCTAATGTCTGATATTGTCAAAGCGAATCTACTTACTTCGTTAAATTTCCAATGAATTATCTAAGATATCAACATGTATATTTGATACAAAAGCTTGATACTGATAATGAGTTCATAGAATATAAAATAGAAGTAGGAGACAAAATGTGAAAATGGAATGATATAATTTGATTTGATCGAACAGGCGAATATATTGGATAAGTTTCAATAGTACCTAAAAGTGAATCAATGTCATATTTCGCTATGCAGCATAATGATGTATTGATAATGAGTAACAAACTTTGAAGTGCAACTGATAATTAGTGAAGTTAAGTTACTACTTTATATAAGGATATGTGCTTAAGAGTAATTGCGTGCATTAAAATTAATTTGATCTAAAAGTATAGTTTGCAACTTCATATAAGACATGAACTAGTGAAATACCCATATCTTAAATAATTTAAGTTATAAGGTTGTCCAAGTTAGGTTATAAACTTAGATTTTGCATACTTAAGATTATATCTATTTTATGTAAGTCTATAGGCAATCATAAAATGTTTTTGGAGGCTTATTCCGTCCCACTGGAAAACAAATCATTGTTTTAAGACATAACACCTTCTTATGAAAGGAATTTCTTTCTAAAGAAATAATTGGTAATGCAATGGAGTTGGATGCGATCAACAATTCTAACATAGTAATTAATCACAAGGATAAAAAACTAATTCACCCAAGCCTATGACGGACACTATCACATTAGAATGTCCAATAATTAGTCTTTCACATTGAAGAGAAACTACAAGTTTCCTATCAATGTCAAGGAAATAAAATGTTAGCGATAACAATAACTTTTAGTTCTCAGAAAGCCACGGAGAATATTGACTGTACTATATGGCATGATGCTTGAATTTGAAATGAATTCCAAGTATACTAACAAAATGATTTTGATAATTGTACCCAAAAAGATATGATGGTCGCAATTGAGTCTTTGAGAATAAGATCAATGTACTTGGAATTGTCTATAGCAGTACAAAAAGGAAATAATTCCATTGATTTCGTACACTAAAATTAGTAGAATAATTTTGCTAGTCAACATGCTTAAGTTCATTCGAATTCTACACGTAATTATAGTAAATTTTATTTTTTTTGTTTTGGCATGTTGGCGTTGAAACAGAACTTCTAAATAATGGTTTAGAAGAGACTATTTACATATTATGGCCAAGATGTATAGAAGTTAGTAGGAGCGATAATATAGTTTGTATGTTTTGTTTTTGGACATGGTCTAAGAGTTGATACAACAATGGCATACAACAAGCATCATAGTTAAGTCAATATTTTGACAGAGATATCAAATAGTTTGAATTTTAGTCAAAATGTGGAGAAAGTATGTCTGTAAGAAATGAAATTAAGTGGCACTAAAATAATTCTAAAACTATAAATAATCAAATGCTAATTGTTAACGATGTATTCATGTTAAAATTGATTGTAAGAAATCTTTTATACTTGGTATAAAGGGATGTTGAGATTGTCCGAAATATATATACAAAAATATTGTGTTAAAATGTTTAATATGGAACATATAATATAAACCCCTTATGAATTGACAATAAGGGTCATTATATATGTTATGTTATATGGTCTATTACATATTACTTATACACTTAGTGTAGTAAGTGAATATTAAATCCAGAACAAAAATCACAAATTTGTATTTAAAAGCGTCCTTGAATATTTATAAAATACTAGAGAGTTTGTTTATGGAAAAAATGAACTCCTTATGAAGGAGTTTTCGAACTCAAACTTCACAAGGAATATCAAGTACAGCAAATCAATCTAAAATTCATGTGTAAACCTTGATTTAGGCCTTTAGCTTGGAAATGCTCCAACCAGAGGTTGATACATTCAATTATAAAGGCTATGTACATCGCAAGGAAATCAATGTGTGTGTGTGTGTGTCTATATATATATATATATATATATATATATATATATATATATAAACACATACACATACAATCATACATACATTAGAACTTAAACACACACACAATCATATATATGTGTGTGTGTGTGCAAAATTATAAGAAACCTAAGAATGGTTCACACCATTAGAACTCCAATAATGTATTGTGATTTCAGTAATGTAATACAAATTGCAATACGAGTCGACGGCTTGATAAGAAAATGGGATATGTCCTTTGCAAAGAATACGTAATAAGAGAATAATTTATCGATAATGGGGAAGTGTAATTGGAAAGTGAGTAATATAATAATGTTATAGATCCACTCAGTAAGGTCGTATCTCAGTCTAAATTTAGGTGGACTGATAGAAGGTATGGACATGACACGGCACAATTGGTCATAAGTGCAAGCGGGAGATTGATAGAGTTAAGGGTGTGCGATAGGGGCAATAATGCAATTTATTATGTAATCACTCTTATAAAAGAATCTTGTTCGAAATGATGTATGCATTTGTTTTGTTTTTCTTTTATTATATTGTTATATAGATATAATTAATGAATTAATTGTATTAAACATATACAAGTAGAAAATCCTTAGGTGAATTATTTTGTTTTGTGCAGTTAGGAAATGTTTGTAAGCATGAGTATTGAATCGATAATACATAAACACACTTACTCCTTAAATGTTCCAAGTTGAGATATATTGAGAAAAGGATATCATTATATATATTGAGATTAGTGTATGGAACACTGCCTATAAGATAGATGGTAATATATTAATGATAGTTACGTTAATATTACCTAGCCAAAATTAAAGATCTCAAAGTAATGATGTATAGCAGTCTTTTGATTTGTGAGTACCGTCGATCTTGAGAACGTTGTTGTACTTTGATTATGGGCAATCGTATGGCATAGCAATAGTATCCTGGCTATACTTGGGTATGCATTACTACTCGAAGTGAAACACTACTCAAGAAAGATTGATCTTCTACATTATAGAAGGACACTACTCAAGAAAGGATTCATCTTCTACATTATAGAAGGTCAATATCATCGTAATCAGTACGTCAATAACAGTTAAAGTCTTTAATCAGAGAAAAATAGTTAGTCGATAAATTTTATCGGATTAGGAGGACTTTAAAATTGACCTACAAAATAAATACGGAATTTTTCGAGTTTTTTGACTGCAGATCAAACTCTAGATATGTAATAACCCAGATTTCTAGATATCTGTAATTGATAATATAATTGGATTAATTAATAGAAATACTGAATTGTAAATTGAATAAGTAAATATGATAATAAATCTTTATTTAAAATCTCCTAATATAATTATATAGTGGGAAAACTTATAATGTTCAAACAAATTTGATATGTGTTTGTTCAAGAATAAATATATAAGATTTTAAATTAATTTTGAATTTGAGATTGGAATCCAAGGATAAATATCTTAAAATAAATTGGATTTAATAATAATGTACGTTTGATTTTAAATGGTAGATATGTAGTTATATAATATTTTCTTTATAAGGATTTTATAAGGATAAATTAAGAAAATGTATTTACCAAATAGAAATTAAAGTATATGTATATACACGTATACAAATGTGTGTGTGTGTGTGTATATGATGGTTAGAAAGCTATTGTTTGGATTCAATATGGTAAATTGCAATAGCTATTTAAAGTAAACTCTATATTTTCAAACCATAAGATAAACATTTATTCAAATTTAAAAAGGATTCAATAAAAAAAACAAAATTCATTTTTTCTTTCTTTCTAATTTTCATGAGACACTAGAAGATAGACATTTATTAAGTTAAAAATACAATAGCAAAAGGTTAAAAGTAGAAATTTATAAAGGTTAATACTTTCTTTGAATATATGTAGAGGAAATGTTTATATATAAAAGAATTAAACTTAAAAAAAATATAAAAATATTTAAGATATAAAACATTTGTAAACATCTTAATCTTGCATTCATACATTTGTAAGTTGTGTGATTTATGAAACCAACATTTGTAGCTTTTATAAAATATGAAAGGACAAGTGTCATTGTTTTATCTTAGTTGAAATGTATAGATTAATTCAAGATGTATATTTTCCTCTTCTACTCATTAAAAAAAAAGAGAAAACAGATCTGTAGTAGCATTTTTTTAAAGATCTGAAACAAATCAGTAATCAAATTGCCTCAAACCAAAAAAATCATATTCAAATCAAACTCTGTTTCAAGCAAACCTGAAGATCATTTCCTAAATCAAGGCAGAGATCATTCCAGTTTTTTTTAAAAGCCTGCATTTTTTTAAGAAGCAACCTGGAACCAAGTTGCACAAAAAATAATAATCGAAACTAAGTCTGAAGCAAGTAATCATTTTTCTTCAACCTGGAAGCCTGCATGCAACTGCAGTTTATAATCAAAACAAAGATGCACCAAAGCTTTTAAGATCAAAGAATGTTATTTCCAGCAACTAAATTTTCAAAGGCAGCAAACATTCCAGTTTCAATTTCAAAAAAATATGCTCTGTTCATCATCTGTTTCTGGTGAGTAAACTCTTAGATCCTGATTATCTTGATTTGGCATGTGATGAATCATTGAAGTCTGCTATGAATTTTGTTGTGCATGTTGATAAAAATTGATTTTTGTATACATATGAGTATAGTACCTAGGTTCATAATTTGGAACAAGCAAAAGTATCCCTCTGTTTCAACATTACAGGTTTTGAACCTGTTTTAAGAAATTCAAAACATCTAACTAGATGATTTTTAGATCTTAACCTCTAAATAAATTATGTTGTATGGGTAATAACTTCCTTTAAATATTATTACTAAGTGAAATTTTATGTGAACTTGCTGGAAATAAGACGTGACAGTAAAAATTTAAATTCAAGTTGAGAAATCGATTTTAAAATTTCAAACTTTGGAATATATAAACTAATGCGAATTGTAAAATGGTAAACTTCGATACTCATTTCTTGATTTTTAGTTTGGGATAGGGGTGGATATTGTGAATTGGTCAGAAACAATAATTCCATCAATTTGTGGCGATCGGGGAAACTTTGGATGCCGTGATCAAGGTGGAAGGAGGCTGGAGATTATATGAGTATCAAAAAAATACTCACTTGAATTCTGGATGGCCATGGTGGCAGAACGACGATGATCTAGGGTTTTAGCAGTGTTTTGGTTTTGTCTGGTTGTCGAAGCATTTCGTAGTCGTCGATGGACTATCGGTGATCGGACCATGTTGAATAGAGGCGGGTTAATGTGGCGAAGCTCTCGACCATATCACGTGGTTTCTGGTGATCTGGGTGCCGAAACGAGGTGATTTGAGTTGATCAATGTTGCTTCAGGATTAGGCTAAATTTTCGATTTCGAAATTAGCTGATGATTCTAGGTGCAGGGTGGTCCGGAGGATAGAGGTTGACGATGCCGACTTGTCAAAGGTTGAGGGATTGATCGGAGGGCGTCGGATAATGGGTGCATGTGCATGCGTATACAAGTATTTCTGGAAGATGGAGAAAGGGTTGGGGAAGAAGGTCGTTCCCATGTTTAATCTCGAGCCGCTGCCGTGTTAGTCTCGAAGGAAATGAGTTTCACTAGTGACCCGGGATTTTACTTGAGCATTTTGACTTATGGCCTGAGTGTTTTCTTAAACGATCAGTTTTGCTTTGTGTTTTTTTTATTTAAGGGTTTACAAAGAAATCTGTAACCAGCTTCAATGCAAAAAGAATGAACAAGTTTTCTAAGCCTTGATCAATCAGGTTTTGAAAAATTTAGGGAAAGGAGGAGAAGAACTCGAGGGTGTACTCGAGTAGGGACTAGGTTTAAACCAAAGCGGGAAAAATTGAAGGATTTTAAGCTTGTTTTGGAAAATTTTGTAAAGCAAGGTTTTGAAGAAAAAAAGGAAAAGAAAAGCAAAGACTTTTATAACTTATTTCATAAAACAAAGTAAAGTGATAACAAGCTTCAAGTAAATTATTTAACAGCTTTTAAGTAATATAAATTAATGGGTAATTAATTACTTAGTATGAATGATTAAAGAGTAATTATTAAGTGTAATTAGTTAAAGATAATTAACTAATGGAAGTAACTATGGGTTAGTTATTTAACTTGGGTAATTATGGAAATTTCTGGATGGAAATAAATTAAGGGATGGTTAATTACTTAATGTAAGTAATTAAAGGATTAATATGTTGAAGGTTAATTAATTTGTAATTAGGGTTATTAATTAATAATTAAGTTTTATTAATTAATAATTAAGATATAATTGATTTGTTAATTAACGATTAATAAATAAATTATAAAAATAATTATGGAATAATTAATTTGTATTAGGAGATATTGATTAATAATTAAGGTTATTAATCAATAGTTGATGGTTAATTTATCAGTTAATTAGAGGATAATTAATTGATTATAAAGTAATTAAGGATTGATTACTTTGTATTAAAGAAGATTAATTAATAATTGAGGTTTATTAATCGATAATTAAAGGATAAATAATCTATAATTAGAGATTAATTGGTTGATTGATAAGGAAATCAAGGAGCAATGAATTAATTAAATGATTGTAAATTAATTAATGGTTAATTAAGCAGGATTAGATGATTAAATATGATATGAATTGATAATGCTTGCTTATGGATGATTGTTGTTGAATAAATTGAATGATATATATTGGATGATATGCTGTGACAATTTATTGATATGGTATTGGTTACATCAATGATAAATGGGTGATGTTTAGCTATGTTATTGCTGTGTAAAAGTGACATCTAGTAGTTGAATTTAATCACTTGAATAACTTGGGTTAAGATGACATTGGATTCGAAGAGACCGGAGTCCGGTATTAGTAAGTACCCGAAACCACTTCGATTCTTTATAAATTGAATGTGAAATTAATAGATTGGAATGGAATGATATAAATGAATTTGACCATTTGATCTAAGTTTTGGTATTCAGAAATTGATATGATGTAAGTGATGTCTATAACGACTTGTAAAGTTATAAATTGATACAAGTTACCTGGGTTATATAAGTTATATGTTTTTGAATTCCATATTAGATGGGTTTACTCACGCAGGTTTCCAGCCTGACCCGAGTGTTACTTTGATGTAATGCTCGAGTCAGACCGAGTATTACAGATTTTCAGGTTAGGACGTTCTGGAGCTCAGGAGGCAAGCTGGAGAGCAGGAACGTATGGAGAGTTTCTGCTGTGATATATTATAGTATCTGAAACAGATTAATTTATCTATTCTGTGTTTGAAATATATTGTAACTCTGATATGTATTAAAGTGTAATTTGTCAAGTACAGTTTTCCCTTGTATAACTATTATTTATATGATATTATATTTTGATTCGCTGCGAATGTGAGGTTTCCTTGACTTGTTTCTGTTTTCTTCTTCTTTCTCTTTTCTTCTTCTCTTAACTATCTGGAAATTTCGGGATCGGTATTTATGGGTCGTTACATTTTGGTATCAGAGCAGGGTTAAGCGAGAACCTTGGCTCTGTTGGGATTACTCATTAAGGAAAGGGTCAATGGTACCCTAGAATGAGTTGAGTGTATATATGAGAGAGCGTACTTGTTATTTTCTTATATAAGGATTTTAAATGATTTTATTTAAAAATATATTTTGATATACAAAGCAATATTTCTTTCTAACAAATAATAAGGGAATTGGTTGTTAAGTTATTGAATTAAATTAAGTAATAAAAATACAACCAAACTGAAATTAAATCTTGAATTTGGGAAGGGTTTCAGGATAACGATAATCAATTAATTCATGTAATTAATTAAACTTTATTTAATGAGATTAATTAATGGATAATAAATGGAAATGATAAATAAAGAGGGAGTTACTTAATGAAGTAACTGGAGGTAAGTAATTTAAAGGGCAATTACTTAATGAAGGTAATTAAGAAATAAGTTAATTACCGAATGTGATTAATTGGAATTAATTAATGACGTAATTAATTATAGGATAATTACGCAGTGTAAGTAGTTAATGTGAAATTTCTAAATGGTTGGAAAATTCTTAAAGAAATTGTTTGAACTAAAACCAAGGGTGGTTTAAATTTTAAAATTTGGCTTGGTGAGCCAAGAAGTAATTGTGTATATGTGTGGATATACATAATATCAAAGATGGTTTGAAATAAACTCTAAATATTGGGTTTTAATTTTGGAAGGTGATGTATAACCCAAAATGATAAGTTTTTGAACTTAATAAGTGAGAAGATTGTTTATGAGAATTTTAAATTTTGAAATAGAAGTTCAAATTGGGTAAGGTTGACTGGATTAAGTGAATTGAGTTTAACTTGGGGAAAGGTTAAATAAGTTGGAATGGTCAACCTGATTTGGAAATTTCAAGATAAAATTGGGATTTAACTTGGAGAGTTAAATGGTTAATTGTAATTGAGAGTTTGAGTGATCTCAAATTGGGTTTGAGATCCGAAAATTGAAAATGGATGGATGTTTTGAAATAATTGGATGATACCATCCCATTGTTATTGAAAATCTTTAGATTGCGAATCGGATTTGTTTAAATGAATAAGAAATGGAGTATGGTAATTATTGAGATAAAAGGAAAAATCTAACGTTAATTTGAAATTAAGGAAATGGAATTACTTTGAACTGAAAACCTAAATGATTAAATCTGAAAGTTAAACTTGTTTAAGAATTGTTTTCAAATTAGAAAATAAAATTGGGTGATAAGTTGAATTTTTAAGATAAAAATTGTTTTGAACTCTTATTTGAACTTTGAAAAAGGTTAAGTAGAGATAATTAAAAATGGAATTTGAGAATTTGATTTAGAATTAAATTGTTTAAAGATTTGGATTATTGATTTAAAAATAAAGGTTAATTTGATTTGTAGTATAATATGTTAGGTCTGAACTGTGAATTGAATTGTTTAAAAAACTTTAATAAAGGTAAATTGATTTAAAAGAATTAAATCAACATTTGAAGTATTAACTCGAATTTATGAAATTCAAGATGGCTCACAGTGAACTGGAATTTGAAGTTGGTTCAAATTGAAATTTGATCTGAATAATTTGGAATTGTAATTAAAGTTGAATAGGTTTAAAATCAAATGGAATTTGATTTGAATTTGGAAAGAAACTGAGGTTAATTCAACTTGAATTGGGGTTGAATCAATTTCAATGGAAATTGAAGTTATTTAAATTGGAATTGGGTCAATTTAAATGGAAGTGGAAATTTAAATTTGATTGATGAGAATGGAGATTAGGAAGTGAGAAGTTTTGACTCTGGACTATTCATTTAAATTGTTTTGATATGAATATATTTTTTTCAAACTATTTACTATGCAACTTTTCTTTTTAAAATCCAAATTATCTTATACTTATTTTACAATTATCTTTGAAACTGTTAACAATTTTCCAACTGTTTATAAACTAATTACTATATTTCAACTATTTTACAAAACTAATTACTATCTCACTATTATTTTGCAATTATCTAAAATTTCTATAATTATTTTAACTATTTTCTAACTATTTTACACCTATTTTACAAACTAGTAATTGTTTTCCAACTACTCATCTATTTTTAAAATTTTCAAGCTATTTTCTAAATAAACTGGTCGGAGTTCAAACTTTTAATGGTTAAATACCCAATCGAGATAAGAATAGAGGTGATAATCCAAATGGATTAAAGCAATTATGAGTAAATGAATGAAAATCAAAGTGAATAGAAATGGAATTGATTTGCCTAATAACCAATAAAGATAAATACGTATGGTTACGTATGTTATTCTATTCGCATAATGATTTGATCCAGATCCGAGCACAGAATTTCGAGATAGTATGTCGATCCGAGTTGGGATTTTTCACTTGATTTTCGACGGCGAACCTGGATATGGATTATTGATTAGTCTGGATATTCTCTATCATAGTTATGACTATGGAAGGAGAATGACGGTTTCTGATCAAGAAACCAGATCCGTGTCCGCACTAGAAAGTCGGGTGGACGATACTAGTACTGAAGTGAAATTGTGTGGTCGAGTGAGCGATCAGATTGGTATAGCGTACGGATGATATGTGTACATCTTACG
Organism: Allium cepa; assembly: GCA_030765085.1. Taxonomy (NCBI): domain Eukaryota; kingdom Viridiplantae; phylum Streptophyta; class Magnoliopsida; order Asparagales; family Amaryllidaceae; genus Allium; species Allium cepa. Next base: position 277,454,786 of record CM060928.1, read on the forward strand.
GATTTGAATGAAAATGATATTGAAAGGAGTAATGAAATTTGGATATTTGATTTTGAGTAAACAAAGTTGAATATTTTTGTTTATAAAATGAAACTCCCCTTGTTGAATCTTTTGCCAGAAGAAGAGGGTTTTTGAAAATATTTGAAGTATAAAAGGAGTTTTGTACAAGTTTGAATTGATCCAAAGTTTTAAAAATTATATATATCTGTGTGTATATATATATAAAGGATCTTATGAGGATTTTAGAAAACGTTTTGGGAACCTTCGGATTTGGAAAGGCTTTTGATTTTTGGGTAAAATCAATGTGAGAATTTGGAAAGCCTAGTTTGAGAATTATCGATTTTGGAATAATCAATTTTTGTGTAAAGGAACTTTGTATGGGAACATACTAGGTGTATGATTTGAAGATACTATATGTGTATAATATAAAAAGTTTTGATGATGGCTCTGGGGAAAAAGGCACTCCCTTGAAATGAACTTCTCAGGAGTGCGACCGGGTGGTGCTGCCTTGAGCCCCCGGGGGGGGGGGGGGGTTTCTAAAATTCATCCTGTGAGGAGTCCGGACAAAACTAGTTCCCGGGGATTATGAGTAGAGTATACCATAGCGAAAGTCGTGTGTGCCGCTGAGAGCCAACAGTCTGCGTTTGATTTTATATTGGTAGACTGCGACCTATGGTAACATAGCGAAAGTCATGTGTGCCGCTGAGAGCCAACAGTCTGCGTTTGATTTTATATCAGTAGACTACGACCTATGTAGGAGTGGAGAAGTTTCATTTTGATAGCGAAAATCAGAGGCCGCAGAGAGCCTACAGTTACATGGACTTTTGCTGTGATGGCAACATGACCCTGGAATGTAACTGTGATCTGTCGTAGGATCCATGGCGTAATCGAGAGGCCACGGAGAGCCTGCAGTTACATGGACTTTTGCTGCGATGACAACGTAACCCTGGGATGTAACTGCGAGCATGGATGGGGGTGATGATTTCCAGAGCATTCTCACCAAAGATATTCCTCTATTTTAAAAAAAAATGTTTTCTATATTTTCAATAAAAATTATTCTCTAAAGTATTTTCACTGGATGTTGAAATGGGTCTGCTAAGTACTTATAGATTTTCAGTCGTACGCCTGATCAACGTATGACCGAATTTCTGTAAGAACAACGATGGACTGGTTGAAACATCGAGTTATAAAAGTATTTTTATAAAACTATTTTGGAAATATTATATAGATTTTAAAGTATTTTAAAATGATCAAGAAGTGATTTATCCGATTTTAAGTATTAAATAAGTTTTGGTTTCGTTTCTTTTCGAGGACGAAAAGATTCTAAGGGGGAAGGAATGTAATAACTCGGATTTCTGGATATCCTAATTGATAATATAATTGGATTAATTAATAGAAATACTGAATTGTAAATTGAATAAGTAAATCTGATAATAAATCTTTATTTGAAATCTCCTAATATAATTATATAGTGGGAAAACTTATAATGTTCAAACAAATTTGATATGTGTTTGTTTAAGAATAAATATATAAGATTTTAAATTAAATTTGAATTTGAGATTGGAATCCAAGGATAAATATCTTAAAATAAATTGGATTTAATAATAATGTATGTTTGATTTTAAATGGTAGATAAGTAGTTATATAATATTTTCTTTATAAGGATTTTATAAGGATAAATTAAGAAAATGTATTTACCAAATAGAAATTAAAGTATATGTATATACATGTATACAAATGTGTGTGTGTGTGTGTATGATGATTAGAAAGCTATTGTTTGGATTCAATATGGTAACTTGCAATAGCTATTTAAAGTAAACTCTATATTTTCAAACCATAAGATAAACATTTATTTAAATTTAAAAAGGATTCAATAAAAAAAATTCATTTTTGCTTTCTTTCTAATTTTCATGAGACACTAAAAGATAGACGTTTATCAAGTTAAAAATACAATAGCAAAAAGTTAAAAGTAGAAATTTATAAAGGTTAATACTTCCTTTGAATATATGTAGAGGAAATGTTTATATATAAAAGAATTAATCTTTAAAAAAAATTCAAGATATAAAACATAAGTAAACATCTTATTCTTGCATTCAAACATTTGTAAGTTGTGTGATTTATGAAACCAACATTTATAGCTTTTATAAAATATGAAAGGACAAGTGTCATTGTTTTATCTTAGTTGAAATGTATAGATTAATTCAAGATGTATATTTTCCTATTCTACTCATAAAAAAAAAACAGATCTGTAGTAGCATTTTTTTTAAGGATTTGAAACAAATCAGTAATCAAATTGCCTCAAACCAAAAAAATCATATTCAAATCAAACTCTGTTTCAAGCAAACCTGAAGATCAGTTCCTAAATCAAGGCAGAGATCATTCCAGTTTTTTTAAAAGCCTGCATTTTTTTAGGAAGCAACCTGGAACCAAGTTGCACAAAAAAAAAAAAATCAAAACTAAGTCTGAAGCAAGTAATCATTTTTCTTCAACCTGGAAGCCAGCATGCAACTGCAGTTTATAATGAAAACAAAGATGCACCCAAGCTTTTAAGATCAAAGAATGTTATTTCCAGCAACTAAAGTTTTCAAAGGCAGGAAACATTCCAGTTTCAATTTCAAAAAAATATGCTCTGTTTATCATCTGTTTCTGGTGAGTAAGCTCTTAGATCCCGAATATCTTGATTTGGCATGTAATGAATCATTGAAGTCTGCTATGAATTTTGTTGTGCATGTTGATAAAAATTGATTTTTATATACATGTGAGTACAGTACCTGGGTTCATAATTTGGAATGAGAAAAATTATCCCTCTGTTTCAACATTACAGGTTTTAAACCTGTTTTAAGAAATTCAAAACATCTAACTGGATGATTTTTAGATCTTAACCTCTAAATAAATTATGTTGTATGGGTAATAACTTCCTTTAAAATTTATTACTAAGTGAAATTTAAATGTGAACTTGCTGGAAATAAGATGTGACAGTAAAAATTTAAATTCAAGTTGAAAATTTGATTTTAAATTTCTGAACTTTGGAATATATGAACTAATGCGAATTGTAAAATGGTAAATTTCATACTCATTTCTTGATTTCTAGTTTGGGATAGGGGTGGATATTGTGAATTGATTAGAAACTGTAATTCCATCAAATTGTGGCGATCGGGGAAACTTTGGATGTCGTGATCAAGGTGGATGGAGGCTGGAGATTAGATGAGTATCAGAAAAATACTCACTTGAATTCTGGATGGCCATGGTGGCAAAACGACGATGATCCAGGGTTTTAGCAGTTATATGTTGCCGATGGATTATTGGTGATCAGACCATGTTGAATAGAGGCGGGGTAATGTGGCGAAGCTCTGGACCGTATCACATGGTTTCCGGTGATCTGGGTGTCGAAACGAGGTGATTTGAGTTGATTAATGTTGCTTCAGGATTTGGCTAAATTTTTGATTTCGAAATTAGCTGATGACTTTGGGTGCAGGGTGGTCCGGAAGATAGAGGTTGACGATGACGACTTGTCGAAGGTTGAGGGATATTGATCGGAGGGCGTTCAGATAATGGGTGCATGTGCACATGTATACAAGTATTTCTGGAAGATGGAGAAAGGGTTGGGGAAGAAGGTCTTTCCCGTGTTTAATCTCGAATCGCTGCCGTGTTAGTCTCGAAGAAAATGAGTTTCACTAGTGACCTGGGATTTTACTCGAGCATTTTGACTTATGGCCCGAGTGTTTTCTTAAGGGATCAATTTTGCTTTGTGTTATTTATTTATTTATTTAAGGGTTTACAAAGGAATCTGTAACCAGCTTCGATGCAAAAAGTATGAACAAGTTTTCTAAGCCTTGATCAAACAGGTTTTAAAAAATTTAGGGGAAGGAGGAGAAGAACTTGAGGGTGTACTCGAGTAGGGACTAGGTTTGAACCGAAGCGGGAAAAATTGAAGGATTTTAAGCTTGTTTTCGAAAATTTTGTAAAGCAAGGTTTTGAAAAAAAAGGAAAAGAAAAGCAAAGACTTTGATAACTTATTTCATAAAATAAAGTAAAGTGATAACAAGCTTCAAGTAAATTATTTAACAGCTTTTAAGTAATATAAATTAATGGGTAATTAATTACTTAGTATGGGTGATTAAAGAGTAATTATTAAGTGTAATTAGTTAAAGATAATTAACTAATGGAAGTAACTATGGGTTAGTTATTTAACCTGGGTGATTATGGAAATTTCTGGATGGAAATAAATTAAGGGATGATTAATTACTTAATATAAGTAATTAAAGGATTAATATGTTGAAGGTTAATTAATTTGTAATTAGGGTTATGAATTAATAATTAAGTTTTATTAATTAATAATTAAGATATAATTGATTTGTTAATTAATGATTAATAAATAAATTATAAAAATAATTATGGAATAATTAATTTGTATTAGGAGATATTGATTAATAATTAAGGTTATTAATCAATAGTTGATGGTTACTTTATCTTTTAATTAGAGGATAATTAATTGATTATAAAGTAATTAAGGATTGATTACTTTGTGTTAAAGAAGATTAATTAATAATTGAGGTTTATTAATTGATAATTAAAGGATAATTAATTTATAATTAGAGATTAATTGGTTGATTGATAAGAAATCAAGGAGCAATGAATTAATTAAATGATTGTAAACTAATTAATGGTTAATTAAGCAGGATTAGATGATTAATTATGACATGAATTGATAATGCTTGCTTATGGATGATTGTTATTGAATAAATTGAATGATATCTATTGGATGATATGCTGTGACATTTTATTGATATGGTATTGGTTACATCAATGATAAATGGGTGATGTTTATCTATGTTATTTCTGTGTAAAAGTGACATCTACTAGTTGAATTTAATCACTTGAATAACTTGGGTTAAGATGACATTAGATTCGAAGAGACCGGAGTCGGGTATTAGTAAATATCCGAAACCACTTCGATTCTTTATAAATTGATATGTGAAATTAATAGATTGGAATGGAACGATTTAAGTGAATTTGACATTTTGATCTAAGTTTTGGTATTCAGAAATTGATATGATGTAAGTGATGTCTATAACGACTTGTGAAGTTGTAAATTGATACAAGTTACTCGGGTTATATAAGTTGTATGTTTTTGGATTCCATATTAGATGGGTTTACTCACGCTGGTTTCCAGCCTGACCCGGGTGTTACTTTGATGTAATGCTCGGGTCAGACCGAGTATTACAGATTTTCAAGTTAGGACGTTATGGAGCTCAGGAGGCGAGCTGGAGAGTAGGAACGTATGGAGAGTTTCTGCTGTGATATATTATAGTATCTGAAACAGATTAATTTATCTATTCTGTGTTTGAAATATATTGTAACTCTGATATGTATTAAAGTGTAATTTGTCAAGTACAGTTTTCCCTTGTATAACTATTATTTATATGATATTATATTTTGATCCGCTGCGAATGTGAGGTTTCTGTGACTTGTTTCTGTTATCTTCTTCTTTCTCTTTTCTTCTTTTCTTAACTATCTGGAACTTTCGGGATCGATATTTTCGGGTCGTTACAAGATATCTAAGTGATATAGTGGCGATGAAAAAAATACATTTACAAATTGTAGTTGCTAGGTGAGCTTATGTCAGATCAAAAACATGAATCATCTAATTATTCTGTAAGAGTTGGTATGACCATATATTGTACTTTAGTAAAGTCTTCATATAGGCTTCAGTATTTAAATTGTTTAAATATTTGACTAGGGATCCAACTCACACCAAATAGGCAATATTACCACATTATCTTGTTTTTCAAATTCGACTAAAGATAAAATTAATTTACAATGGTTATAAATTAAAATTAAAATTAATGCAAAGTTATTTTGTTGTTTTATGAATAGTTTATGAAGTTTATGTATTATTTTTAGATCTAAAATGGACAGAACAATGTGTAATAGTTATATGTTGGTTTATTTGATAAATAAGCTAGAATCAATTAATCAAAAGGGCATTCTGCTAAGGGTCGAAGGGCTATTTAATAAGGCAAAGAATGCCATAGGGCAAGCCACATTTGATTAAAGAGAGGTCAAGGTTTGGTCTCCGGGAATAGAGAGAAGTTAGGAGATATTTGTGTGTTGGGGTGGTTATATACAGTATAGCCTTCACACACCACAGTCTCCTCTTTCCTTATTGATTTGCAACTTTAGGGGAAGACAACACCAACGGGGTGGGTTCGGTCATGGGATGAGAATAGAGAAAGCAAAAAATTTGATAAATTTTTTTGCTTTCTCTATTCTCATCCCATGACCGAACCCACCCCGTTGGTGTTGTCTTCCCCTAAAGTTGCAAATCAATAAGGAAAGAGGAGACTGTGGTGCTTCATAAAGAACAGACATACAACGTATCTATTCTCGGCGTGATCGCTCAAAAGGAAGGCACATCTTCTAATCTAATTCCATATATTTACATAATCTTCGTCACTTTTCCCATTATGTTATATATTTATATTGTAAACCATGTTTAAAAAAATAGTTCAAAATTAGTTTTAATTATTAATTAATTTTGAAAAAGTATACATAAATTTGTAACACATAAACATATGCATATTCATATATAAATTTGTGTGTACATATGTATTGTATATATTTAATTTTGACAATAAAGAGAACATATTTTTAATATTTACATGCACATATATGTTCACATACAATAGTATATATACATATACATACATACATACATATATATGTATGCATATATTTGTACACATATTTTGTTCTACGTATATATATGTGCATGTATAAAAAGTTTATAAAGTTTATTTGCTACATCATTTTTTTGATAAATATATATTTACGTGCACACACACACATTCATATATGTACATATATGTACACTTAATTTTATATCTATTTAAATATATATATATATGTATATATATAATATTATTTCGGTTTTATTTATGGAAATTAATAATTTTGGATCTAATACATACACACACAGAGGGGATGTATAAATATATATATATATATATGTATGTATATGTGTATACGTACATATCTCTATAGAAATGAAATGATTGTTGTCCTTAAACTACTAAACTTGTGTTGAGCTAGGAAAGCAACTTAGGTTGATTTTGAAGGCAATTTGTATAAGATTTGGATGAAACAACGACATCAATTCTAAAATGGATCTGGATAATAAGATTTACAGTGAATTCCAATGAGCACATAGTCCAACGGCAAAGTGATAACCATGAACCTTGGTTTCACAACACGACCTAACAGTAAATCTGGGAATTAGAGAAACAAATCGGCAATGATTCTGGGTGAAGAAAAGTAACGAGAAGGAATTTTGGTGTTCTCTGTGGCTACACTATGGATTGACCATAGCCAAATTCGCAATAAGGCAACACAAATTTTGATTTCCATAATGTTAACAGCTAAGAAAATGTTCACCACAGCTACCGAAAAGCAAGGCGGTTATAGTAAACTAAGGAAAACTAGTTTTTGTAGGGAATGTGGCGCCCAACAGCTAGCTCGAAACTTTCAAAAGTGATTATGGTAACAGAATATAATGGCTTGCTTATGGTTAAAGGAGATAAGGAGTTTTAGTAGTTCAAGAAAGTTGCTAAGTCTCTGCGGTTATAATAATCACATACAAGACATGTTGTTCTAGATGGCATTGAATGATTGCAAAATGATCCACTATCTCATGGGATAGGAATTGATGATTAGGCCTATGCAAAAGAATTGACCAAAAAAAGGAATGGCTTGATGCTTGGATATAAGGAGCAGAATTGAAAATTTATCGTACTAGAAGTATTTTAATGGTTTAATTGAAATATGTAAGCCTTAAATATTGCTTACGCTGTAGTTTGTGTAATGCTTTGTAATTATGTATTTTGTATTGAAAGCAATAGATGGAAACCGTATTTAAAAAATGTATGTATGTATGTTTAACCAATACAACTATTATTTAAATTTTGTACTTTAAATTGGTCAGTATTAGCCTTTTTATTTTCGATCGAATATTAAAAAAAATTGGTGGCTATGTTGTATTTAATAATACTAAAAATATTAAAATTATTTTTACTAAGTTAAGACATTAAAATTTGAATTCCTTATTCATTTAATGCCAATTGTAAATGTATATTGAGTATGTACAACGCACACACACATATATATAATACATGTATGTATGTATTTATACGTATAAAATTATTATTAACGCTTACGTAATAAAGTTACAGTAAAAAATTATATTTTATCATTTAGATATTCTATATGTACTTATATTTTCAAAATGATTTTGAATATATATTACTTTTGTTTATATTTTAAATATATATATACGCACACACACGTAATTTTATGTATGTATACATAATTATTTGTTTTTTCTCTTATGCAAATATACATATGTGTTTTATGCTTATTATAAAAATATATTGTTTATGTATGTATATGTGTATGTGTATTCACATTAGACAGATTATCGATCCTAGGTCAAAATGATCAACTTTACTATAGACCTTAGTTGCGACATATATTTTATATATGTTTATTATTGTGATCTTTATATTGTGAATATGGATATCATAGTAATTTTAAACTAATCAAATGCTTAATTATAGATTTATTATAAATAAAATTATTTAAATATCAATAAATAAATAAATATTTTAGTTAATAAAATAAAATTATTAGAACATTCCTTTATTAATCAAAATGCTAAATTCGATTTAGTGTTAACAAATATTTATATACACAAATATAAATAAAATCTGATGCAAATTAATAAAAGTTTTTATTTTGAAATTCACACCTTTTACCCAACCGCTCGTGCTCCTGATCCAATAATATAGTCCCTAGTCGACAATGAAACTTATGTAATCTTTAGCTAAAGAAAGCAGTCTTATGGTCAACAGCGATTAATGGCCTCCTCCATACGCCGATTTTTCGGCCATATCTCTCCATTCTCTTCCTAATTCCCTCTGCTCCCTCTAATGGTCAAGAATCGTAAAGATAAACCTAGGTACGTTTCTTCACATGGTTCTTCTTCGATAACCAGATCTGGCCGCTCTTTCTTATTATCGGAGTCGATTCAATTTCCATCAGCTACAGCTACCTATAGCTTCGTCCTCAACCCTGTGCCGCTATTGCTTTAGTCTCCTCCTCCGCCAATTGTCGCTAATGTCCCTAGCTCGTCTCACCCTGTTTCGTCACTCACTGACAACCTAGCCTCATCTCCGATGGGTTCACTCCCTCTTTTATGTATTGCAATAGTTAACCCTTCACTAATTTTGCATTTGGTATCGCCTATTGGCAATTCGGTGTGTGAGGATGGAAATTTTAGTTCTGGAGCCAATCTGACTTGTCTGTTGTGTGGTGAGCGGCCTTACTAGCGAAGATACGACTGCAGTTGAGAAGTGTGTTACATCTAACATTGGCAATATTAGTATTCTGTCCAATTCGAATGGTGGTGACAGTGCTCCTAGGCTACCTGTTCCTGCCTATGTGCCATTACCAGCATCTTGTGATGTTCCTCTCTGTAATGAATCCCCTGATGGTCATTGTAGTGCTGCTACTACGAACGTTGACAAGCCAGTTTGGTCATCTTTGTTCAAGGAATTACCTCAAAATGCGGTCGCATACTCCCTGCAGTTTTTCAACACTCAAGTCATTGATGGTATTAACTTGATTCCACTAGCTGTTCTTCGGGAAGCGGAGAGCCATTGGTCTGACCATTTAGTTCGCTTTTTGTTATATGCTACATCTTCTTACTCGGTTGTTCGTAAGCACTGTAGGTGTGCATGGAAACTGAAAGGTTCGCTTCTTGTCCAATTCTTAAATTCATTTTTCTTCTTTAAATTTGGTAATAAGGAAGATAGACTTATAGCGCTTGATACTAGCCCTCTCATTATCGAAGGGAAAACTTTTATCGTGACTCCTTGGACAGTTAGTATTGATAGCGTTAGAGATCAGATTCTATCTATTCTAGTTTGGGCCACTTTCTCTAACATTCCTTCTGTCCTTCAACCTGTGATAGGTTTGAATTGGCTTGCAAGCCTTATTGGGATCTTCAATGCTTTGATGCTACTACCATTGCATGCAAGAGCCTATTATATGCTAAGGAATTGATTGAAATTGCTCCCGAGCGTCCATTACCATTGATATTGAAAGTTAGAATCATGGAAGGTCATGAGGTGGAAATAAAAGTTAATTACAGCTGGAAGCTGACATACATACTATCTGTAAGTCGTTTGGAAATACTGTGGAGAATTTCTTTAGGAATGCTTCTCTTTCTCCAAACAAAATAATTCCCCTCCCTAGGACGGAATGAAATGTTTTCCTCATGTTAGATCTCTGCTTGCCTCTGATCCCGTTGTTTCTATCTCTCCCTCTATGGAGATAGAAATTGATTCTTATGCATTTAGGGATTCTGATGATGAGGTTGTTTTTTGGGAACCTGAAGAGTTTTCTTGGATTCACAAAGTGACGAAAATAAAGTATAGATCTGTAGAGGCATAGTTATCACATGTTCATAAGCGGTCCTAATGAGACTAGGAGGTTAATGTATCAAGTTGAGGATATTGGTCTCTCTTTGATGACCACTAGGAATGATGGTGCTAGGAATTGGTGGTAATTCTTAAATCCTACATGGGACCAGATTTATCTATACTCTCCTCTCTCGATGTCTTTTGACACGAATCTGGCAACGTATTTTTCTGCTTTTCAGCATGTTGTAGGTCCCGGTACTGTTGTTGATATCAGTAATGACAGGGGGGCATAGCCCCTTCCGAGTAGTGCAGTCTTTTTGTCTAGCTCCTATATTTTATCTTTATTCTTGTATTTAGTGGTCTGGCCACTATAAAACCATCTTTTAGCTGTTTTGTGCATGTACAGAACACATGTTCTTTATTTATTTCATAATGGTATTACCCACTCTAAAGCCGGCTGGCTTTGCCCAATAAAAAATGCAGTGAAATGTAGTTGTAGCCAACATAAGACTCCAGGGAGAACAACAGTTCATGACTAATGATCCTGACCACTAGCTAATCAATGCATAAAAGTGGAAAAAATATATGGAGATAAGGACATTCATATTTGAGAAGTCGGTCCACTTCCTATTTGGTTTTTAAACTAACATCGGGTCAGCTAACTATAGATATTTCTCTTCTTTGATGAAATCATTTGCCAATAGCTTCTCTAACTCATTATTTAAAACCAATGACCATTCTACACCCAAGCTTCGGCATCTCTTCCTTAAAGAAAAGCTTTCAAAATGATATATAATGCATGACAAGCAATGCTGGGAGAGATCACACACGTATGTAAATGGGACCACATAAAGACATTAAGGTCGGCCGTCATGAATCTTGAAAGTTCTCTTCTATCTAATGAAAGAGTTGGATTTCGATCTTGATAGTTCTTTTGAGGATTATTTTGTTAATTAAAGTGGAATCAAAAGTTCCAATCTGTTTGATTGGGCGCATTCGCAACGGATGCAAAAAGGTGAATTATAAAAAGTTTCTTTTTATTAATTTGCACAAGATTTTTAATTTGTAGTTATGTAAATAAATATTCATTTATACTAAATCCAATTTAATATTTTGATTAGTAAAAGTAGTTTTTAATATTTTAATTAAGTTCTATAAACTAAAACATAAGAAATTTAAACTAAAATATTTATTTATAGATATAAGAAGAAACAAGCATTTTCAATTACATGGGATGACTCTGATTCCTCTTCCTCATCAGACAGCTACAGTAACGGTGATTCGGAACAAACCAACATATGTTTTATGGCCGCAAATGATGATGTAAGTTACCTTACTTTTAATGATAGTTGATATAAATATCGAATTATTAGTTAAACTAAGAAATTTAAAGAGAAAATATAAAGATTTGCTAGAAAGACCAAATAGAAATGAAATCGAAGTTGATATATTAAGATACGAAAAGAAAATTTTAGAAGAAGAACTTATCATTTCACAAGAACCTTGTTATAATATTTCTTCTCAACTTACTATTTAAGTAGTGAAATCGAGACTCAAAAAAACAAGAATGACACATTATCAACAGAAAATCATGAGTTAAAATCAACTAAAAAATATTGGAATTAGATATTACTAGTCTTAAAACAAAGTTAGATAATATTACCAAAATCTTTCTAACTTTAATAGAGGCAGAGAAAATCTTTCTAAAATTATAGAAAAATTGCGATATACTTCTAATAAAAAGGAATTAGGATATAAAAAATTTGCAAAAGTAAAAGCTAGTCCTAAATAGTATAACACTCTATATACAAAGTTCAAGAAGGAAAATAACAGTCTTGAAAAGCCTGTTTCAAAATCTATTAGTCAAAAGAAAACTACAACCCAAAATCTATTAAAATTTGGGTTCCAAAAACTAATGATCGTTTGATTAGAAATAAGTATATAAAATATTTTATAACTTACGTTCATAAGAATAAAATTTTATTTATAAAGGGAATTCTAAACCCTCATAGGTTTGGTTTCCTAAGATCTAACTCCTAGGACCCTAAAAAAAGAAGTGGATACCAACATTATTTCTATACATTTTGTAGATACCACATAAAAAAAGAGGAAAATGAATACTTGATAATGGTTGCTAAAAATATATGACGAGAATTAAAGAAATGTTAACAAACATTACATACTCAGATGGAGGATTTATCACATTTGGAGATAACTCCAAAGGATATATCATCGGCAAAGGCAATGTGAGCAACGACGGTACATCTAACTTACCTCTTATAATAAATGTTCCGTCAGTTGAGAATTTAAAACATAATTTCTTAAGTATTAGTCAACTTTGTGGTAAAGATTTCAAAATTACTTTTGAAAAAGATAAATGTAATGTTTATGATAAAAATCAAAACTTAATTTTTAAAGGAAATCGTAAAAGAAATATATGATTTTAATATGAAAATTAAACATAACACAAATTTATGTTTAATAGCAAAAGAAAATGATCATCGGTTATGACATAAGAGATTTTGTCATATAAATTTCAAAGTAATAAGCAAATTTTTTACAAATAATTTAGTAAAAGGATTACCAAAAATGAATTATAAGGTAAACAATATTTGTGATGATTGTCAATTAGGAAAACTAACAAAATCATCATTTAAGTCTAAAAAATTATTTCTGCATTACAACCAGTTATTACATTGAGATCATTTCGGACCTACTCAAGTTAAAACAATTAATCATAATAAGTATGTATTTGTTATTATAGTTGATTTTTAAAGATATATATCGACAATATTTTTGAAAAATAAAAGTGATACCTTTGAAAATTTTAAAAACTTTGACAAAAGAATTCAAAATTTTAAAAATTAAGAACATTAGAAGTGATCACGGTAGTGAATTTGATAACAATTTATTTGAAAATTATTGTAACAGGAAAGGAATTTTTCATAATTTTTCGTTTCCTAGAACTCCACAACAAAATGGATTTGTAGAAAGGAAAAATAGAACACTGCAAGAATGCGCTAGAACTTTACTTAGTGGTAGTAATTTGCCAAAATATTTTTAGGTAGAAGCTGTAGCAACTACCTGCTCTATTTTAAATTATGTCTCTATTCGTTTCTTAACCAAACACACACTATATGAGCTATTCAATGGAAAGAAACCTAATATCTCTTATTTTAGAAATTTTGGTTCTAAATGTTTTTTTATTAAATACAAGAGATCAACTTGGAAAATTCGGACCAAAATCTGATGAAGGAATATTTATTGGATATTCGAAACGAAGTAAAGCATTCAGAATATAAAATAAAAGAACAAAAATAATAGAAGAAACACTACATGTTCTTCTGATGAAAATTCTAAAATTAAAAATAACGATGAAGATGATGAAATAAGTACAAAAAAACGTAATTCAGAAGAAAATATTGGAAACATTATTGAAAATAATATTGAAAACTTAACCATTGAAAATGAAGTACGTTCTCCATCTAGAGTATTAAGAAATCATCCAATCGAAATATTACTAGAGAAATAAATACAAATGTAAGGACAAGAAGTCAATTAAATTAAATGGGACATGTTACTTTTATTTCTAACATTGAACTTAAAAATGTAAAAGAAGCTTCAACCGATGAGTATTGGATTTTAGCTATGCAAGAAGAGCTAAACAAATTTGAATGAAATGACGTTTGGGACTTAGTTCCTAGACCTAATGATCAGACGGTTATTGGTATAAAGTGGGTTTTTAAAAATAAAGTCGATAAGTAAGGTAACATAACTCGTAATAAAGCTAGATTAGTCACTAAAGGCTACAATCTAGAAGGAGGAATAGACTACGGAGAAACTTTTGCTCCTGTTGCTCGATTAGAAGCAATACATATCTTATTAGCCTTTTCTTGTTATCATAATTTTAAATTATATCAGATGAATGTAAAAAGTGCATTTCTAAATGGTTTTATAAAAGAAAATGTTTATGTAGAATAACCACCACCATTGTTTGCACATGAAAAATATCCAGATTATCTTTATAAACTAAAGAAAGCATTATACGGTTTAAAACTAGCACCATATGCTTGGTATAATCATCTTAAAGAGCTATCTTACAAGTCAGGTTTTTAAATTGGAAAAGTGGATCAAACAATTTTTATTAAACAAGATAAGCATGATATTTTAATAATTCAAGTTTATGTAGATAACATTATTTTCGGTTCCACAAATGAAAAATTATGTAAAGAATTTTCTAACATTATTAAAAGTGAATTTGAGATATCATATATGGGAGAATTCTCATATTTTCTTGGTTTACAAACTAAACAACTAAACAACGATATTTTTATAAATCCAGAAAAATACTGTAATAATTTAATAAAACGTTTTGGTATGGAGAACATTTCTACAAAACCAACTCCCATAGCACTATGGTCCATCTCGATCGAGATGAAAATGGTAAAATTATGGATCAAAAATTGTATTGAAGTATGATTGATTCTTTACTATATTTGACTGCTAGTCATCCTGATATCATGATGAGTGTATGTCTTTGGCCATGCTTTCAGGAAAATCCTAAAGAATCACATTTGTGAGCCATGAAATGAGTTTTACACTACTTAAGCAACACTAGAGACTACGGCTTCTTTTATCCAAAAGGATGTCCTTTCAAATTAGTATGATTCAGTGATGCTGACTTCGGTGGATGTCGAACTGACTGAAAGAGTACAAGTGGTACATGCCACTTCATTGAACGGTCTCTAGTATTGTGGTTTAGTAAGAAGCAAAATTATGTCTCACTCTCGACATGTGAAGCGGAATATATCTCTGCTGCCTTGGCATATGCACAAGTAATTTACGTGCAACATACTCTTCAAGATTTTGGCATCAATCTTTCTAAATCAACAATATATTGTGATAACTCAAGTACCATTAACTTGTCCAACAATCCAATAAATCATTCTTGCACCAAACATACAGATATTCGACATCATTTTCTACGTGACAACATAGAAAAAGATGTTATTTCTCTTGAATTCACATCTTAAGAAATCAAATAGCAGATATATTCACCAAACCGTTGAATGCAAATAGTTTTATAAAAAGATGAGAACTTGGAATTGTATCTCTACAAGAATTATATTTTTTTATCTCCATATACGATAAAGAAATAAAGTGCATAAAAAATTTTCCAGTCAAATTAGCATATCTTTTCTTGAATTAGATTCAACTATTTTAGATATATCAAATAAAAGGTCATAAATTTTGTTTTCATATTAACCATCGAATATATATATATATATATATATATATATATATATATATATATATATATAATTCATATGTTACAAAACGAAAGGGATTTAGAACTTTCCAAGTTTTTCTAAAAATAGAAATCATTACCATATATAAGATTAGAATAAGTGTAGAAGAAATATATGTAAAAACTATAATCAACTTTTTAGAGAAGAATATCTTCGCAAGATAATTCTCCATACTCATCCATTGATTTTAGCTCATCCACTACAACATCTTCAAATAAAACTCAACTCCCATATATGTTCCCGTATGCATTACACCTTCTCCGAATCATCACACTGGCTATACTCCGAATGGAAAACGAGTCAGAAGGAACATAGATTTTGGTTCACCTTTTACTCAATATCAAATGAACGATATACATCATTTTCAATAAGAAATAATCAGTGTTCAACGCGAAATATACTATGAACAGAAAATCAAGGAGATTGTTTGAGTTTTCTTGAGAAATGCGCTCTTAAGATTTGTGGTCATTTTCCCACAAGTAGTAGCATCCAAAGACAATCACCGCATCGCACGGAAACATCTCCTCGTAATTCATGGGAAAAAGGTCTATCAAGCAAACTCACCCCTTGTTCGTAAAAAATTTATGTCCCCTATCAAACCATTGATGGATAAAACTAAATTTGAACCGGATTCGTTCGAAGGCTGCTCATCATAAGAATCTGAGCCTTCTGAAATTAAATAAATATGTTTTCCATATATGTTGGAATATTTGCATAATATATAGGTTACCATATGGTAAATAATATGTTTATTATATAAAACTGTTTAAAAGTATTCAGCAGGAGTATAAAGCTCGTGCATATGTGTTGTATACATATACACTAACCTAATTAGATTTTGTAATAAACTGATCAATGCAAAGACCACAGATTCAGCCGGTTGAACGCCTTAGTTCAGACGGTTGAATCTTCAATCAGGCATTAATTTTTTCCATTATTCAGTCGGCTAATCCCAATAATTCAGACAGCTGATCTGACCCATTTTTGGCATATTTCTTTGCCAATTTGGTTTTTAAAGAAATTAGATGGCTAAATTATCCTTAGCAACCGGTAGACGTATCGAATTTCAGCTTTTTTAAAAACTGATATGTCTTTTAAGGAACCCATTCAATTCTCCACCAACCATTACATCTCCTCAACCCTTCTTTCCATTATCAAATTTCATTACAACAAACTAAAACCCTTTCTCCAAAAATAAAAGAAAATCACATTTCTACATCATATTTCACTTAAAATCAAACACTGGCTCCAAGACCCAAAAGATCAAGACAAGCCTCCACTTCTACTGGCCCATCTCTAGACCAAATCAGGGCATGTTTTCATAATGATACCGTTGTTACAAGGCTGAATAGCATGAAGAATTCTATAATGTTTGAATGAGCTTTTATGAAATTCATCGATTTCAATGGATATGGAATTTGGGAGATCGCAGAAGCAAACAAATTTTATTCTCTTATAGGGTATGATGCTAACAGTGTCAAGATTTACCCTCTTTTAATTAATCTTTTGTTTGCAAACATGAATTTAGATCATTCAAATCCATAAAACAAAAATGATTGTATTTGGAATATGGTTTATGGATTTAAGATATATCTTCCTCTACAACGATTAGGACATATTTTAAGATATCCGGCTCTAGGCTTAGATATCGATGAAATTGAAGTTGACATGTATCATCGAGATGAAGTGTCACATAGATTTCTATCTGATAATATGAACGAACTAAAATCTAGTGCTTTGCATCCAAAAGCTAGGTTAATTCATCGTTGTCTTATCCGGTCACTTCAACCTCGTACCAGTAGCAATGAGAAGTTTATAAAAGGGATTTTCAAGTTCTATATGCGATTTACTCATCTCGGCCTGTCAATTGGGGTAAGTTAATTTTGGGAGAATTTGAAACCCTTTATCATAGAATTACAAAATAATTCATTATGTAGCATTATTATACGTATCTTGCAAAAGTTTGGAGTAGTTATACCAAATTTCGAGTTTATGACAATAAGCTCAACTACAAAACATTAAGTCTTATGGGTTTTCCAAAGCGTCTCGCAAGTGATGACATAATTACTTTTCAATAATGGGTTGCAAACCGTGACCAAGGTATTTCAGACCCCATGACATTGGCATTGCTTCCTCCTCCCAAGGGCCGCAAACTCAAGAAGATATTGATGAAATTGAAGAAATCAATGTGGATGCCTCTTCCAAACATGCTTTTGTTGCCTTATCCTGAAACCAAAGTAGGCTCAATCGTTGTTTGACCAAAATTGAGCACAACGTTCCAAAAAATAACAAAGAGATCAATTCTATTAAAGGCTTCAAGAACCAGATTTGGGATAAGATTTCTTGCTCTTCGTCAACATTTGTTACTTCTCTTGCTTCATCAACAAAAGTTATTCAAACTCCTGCTCCTTTCATTTGGACAACTACTGAAGAAGAAAAAGGTAAAGAAGAAGGAGGCAATTTTGAAAGCCAAGACTTTTGATTATTCTTTATATCATGGTATGTTTCTATTATCAACCTATTATGACTTTAATTATCTTCTGTGTTTTAAAAAACA
This sequence comes from Allium cepa, assembly GCA_030765085.1. NCBI lineage: Eukaryota > Viridiplantae > Streptophyta > Magnoliopsida > Asparagales > Amaryllidaceae > Allium > Allium cepa. The sequence goes on from CM060928.1 coordinate 277,473,130, forward strand.
ATTTATGTTGTACTGATTTGTGATGACTTGATCGTATGTTTCTTTGTTGTTATGTTGAATATTTATTCATCATATTATTATGCTTCATATTTCCCGTAAATGACTGTAATGTTTTATGTCCTCTGATCTTTGATGTTTTAAGTGATGTAATTATTGTATTTTTTATGCTGTTTTGATTCTAATATTGCTTCTCGTAAATTGTTTATTTTTACAAACGTTTTATTTTCCCTATTAATACATATTTCCTTTTTGTCGATAACAAAGGGGGAGAGTAAAGTAAGGCCATATGGATAGGGGAAGTAACAATTTAGGGGATGAATATCTAAATTTAAATTAAACATATAGTTGTCATTATAAAAAAGGGGGAGAATATTAGAACCTTATATTTTGATGTTTTGACGGTGATAACTGTACAAGTATATTGTATATAGTAACCATTTCTGTAGAAAATCATATCAACTTTACAAAGAGATAGCTATATCAAAATGAGGACAAGATTGGCGCTATGAAGAGCTATCAGTCATCATGTCTATATCTAGAAGTATAAAGTTGCTGAAATCTCTCCTATGTGATATACATACACACACAAAATATTTCATTTAAATTTATAAAACATCGTAAGAATTTTGAATTTTAGACGGTTGAAATACCTAAGTCAGCCGACTGAATCTGTGCACATGCACATATTTATTTTTGAATATTCAGCCGATTAACTGACGATATTCAGCCGGTTGAATATGGCCTAAATTGAACTATTTTCTTGCTGGTTTAAAAATCGTCGATTCAGTTGGGTGAATCTGCATAACAGCTAGTTTTCTTAAAAGATGCGTCTTCTTCGCGAAGAGTTACAACTCTTAATCAAGAGTTACGGTCACAACTCTTTACCGTTACTCTTCACAAACGATTGCAACCTTTAAATACTGTAAGGAAACAATTCTAATGTTTTTATAGTGATTTATATTCCCAATTCATTCTGTATTTACTATTGAACTCTCAAGCATTCAATTACAAACTGCAGTATATTTTTTATCACAAGATCATTTAAGAAAATTTTCTTATGATCAAAATTACTTCCTTCCTTCACAAACTATAAAGGAGAATATTATAGGAAGGGTGTGCGTTATAGACTTATCAGTACTATTCAAGAGCATACTCGGTCAAATACTTTTCTACTGTTTATAGTTGAAGTCTTGTTGTAACATCCTTCGGCGGTTGAAGTCCTATTCGATTGTCTAGGTGGTTGAAGTCTTGTTCAGTTGCTCGCGGTGTAATACATGTTACTCCGTGTGAAGTGAGGGTATCGATTAAATCCAGAAGGAGTTTGGGACTGGGCGTAGAATGGAAAGTTCGAACCAGTATAATAATCTCCGGTGTTATTTACTTTATTACCTTTACTTTTATATTTATATTCCGCATAAGTAAATGGTTTACTTAATATTTCATATTACAAGATCCTTAGTTTCTTTCAGAGAAAGCCGAGCACTTGGCCAAGGTTGAATCACTTTATCATCGAAACCATAAACTAGTGTAAGAAAGGGAAGCGGCCCAAAGAAGCATAGCTGAGCACTAAACTAAGTTTGAGTGCAAATCCAAAGATAAAGAGGAAGCGCTAAAAGTAAGCTAGGATGCCTATGATGAATTGGTTGCCATCAAGCTTAAAAGAAACGCGACTGTTGAAAAGGCTAAAGACATTAATGCCCTCGTTAAACGAGAAGTGGAGGCCGTAAAAGAAAAGGTCGGGGAGCAGGTTATGGATGAACTAGATCCACTTCTTGTTCTTTACAATGCCAATATCCTGAAGCATAGAAACTTGAAGAGGTTTCGAGGTGACTAACCTTACCATCTTGTACGTGCTTTGGAGCATCTTGTTCAAGAGGAGAAAAAGGCTCTCGAGATTGAAGAAATCGATCCGATGAGGCTGGAAAGCAAAATTCTATTGGGTGACGAACCCAAGGTTCTACATGAAACCCGGCTTATACTCCAAAAAAGCATTCCACAACCTCTCAACATAAATCTAGTAAAGGTCCCGAATCCATGTCACACAATGTCGCAGATGACCAAAACCCGGTGACCTAAACTATTCCTAGCACCATTGCGGATTCTTCAATCGAGCCTGGTAACAATCCGTAGAAGCCGCATATTGATACATCTAGTGGGATTTCCTTGATTATGGAAGAAGGTTCCGTTGGCACTACGGCTCACATGGGGGACCAATCTGGACAAGGTATTTCATTAACCTTACCCGTCCTTCAGAAAGCTGGAATGTCCTCAGTCAATATATCTAACCTCTTCAGTTATGTTTCCTCGGCTTCAATCTACCGGATGCACTTCTACCTCTTCCTCAAGAATCTCACCCAGGACCTTCGGTGCCTACGATGGAGTCCGTTACTATCATGGCTTCGGCAACAACCCAAGATGTTTTGAAGGAGGAAGCTTTTGTGATCGACGAGCACTTGGTCGATGCTTTATCGAGGGAAGATAGCGATCCGCATCAAGAGATTCCTACTGATGATGACATTGTGATTATTGGAGCTTCCCAATCCTTATCAGTCCCTTCTATGCAAGAAATAGCACAGAAACTTGGGGCAGACATTTCCCTTGAGGCGAAATTCAAGTAGGAGAAAATGGAGCTCATTTTGCCTCCTATCTCTATCATTTTTCCTAGAGAAATTGTACCCGCTTTCGCTCCTCTACCAGAACCTGCTCAAGATGCACCTATCGGGTCAACCCAGACTACTCCAATGAAAGGCCAAGAAAGCGGGAAGAGAGAAGAGAAGAGGAGTGGGGAAAGTTCAAGTGAAATCTCCCCCGATGCCAAAAGAAAGAAGAGGAAGCCTGGGAGGAAATAATTCTTTGCATGTACTTATGCTCCCAAGTCTTTTGGGTTTTTTTAGCTAAATTTGTAAGGGATCGGCCCCCCTTTTTTGATTCTTTTGCTGCGAATACATGTACTTGACTTTCCAAGCTTATCTAGATAAAATTCTTTTACTTTTGTTGAACTTTTATGTGAATTCACTTAAGTAGTTGAGCTATTACATTTTCTAATCAATGTACTTGTAATTTGTCGCTCGTTGATTTGGATGATAATCCGTTAGTTTTATCTCAAGGCCTCCATATGGTTGATGCCTTAAGTTGTTCTAGACACTGGGCTCAAGCCCTAGTGTTATGCTATCGGATTCAATGGTTTAAATAATTATACTCCTGCCCTCGGTTCTCGGGTTGAAGGAGTTAGATAGTGGATGGTGGAATTCCATCTTTAGCGAATTTATACTCCTCCTGTCGATTTCATATCATAGTTAGTGGAATGGTGAGTGGTCGAATCCCACTCATCTCTTTGTCTATACTCATATCCTTACTCTAAGGATAAGAGTTCATCGACGGATGGTTGGATCACACCCATTTTGTGTTTATACTTTGATCCACACTGTGGAGACTTAGAGTTATATTGAAAAATAATTGAACCATATTATCCTTGATTGATTGACTTGCCCCCAAGCCCGAGGTTTAACATAGAGCGCGATGGATTATGTTACGGTCGCTTTTCGATTCACGTCTAATCCATTACTTGGTGGGATTAATTTGATTATCAAATGGTCAATTCACATCCTTTTCTCATTGGTTACTCCGTCCATTGGTTGTGAGAAAAAATCATCGAATGAATGGTCATACCACCTTCATTTTGTTTAGTCATATCGTTAACTTGTGTAATGGGTTAGCTTCAATCCGGGAACCTGCTTGGACATGTCAGTATAAGTTAGTCGGGTATCATAACTAATATGTAATCCTACAACAATCACAGATACAAAGGAAATTTCAAATTTTATTTGCTAAGTGGAAAGAAATGACATAATTTGTCTTATTACATATTTGGAAAATCAAATACTAAAAAAAATTCCAAAAATAAAACTGAATGAAAAAGAATAAACTAAGTGAAATATCTTCGTAAATGCTCACTATTCCATGCCCTTGGGAGTGTGACGTCATTAACAGTCGCTAGCTTGAAAGATCCTTCTCCAATCCTCTATCCAATGATGTATGGTCCCTTCCAAGTAGGATTCATGTGTGACGGGATAGGAAAAACCTGGTTGAAGATAAGATCGCCGATTTCAAAGGTCCTAGGTTGGACTTTAGTGTTGTAGTATTAGGTGACTCAATATCGATGTACAACTGCCCTCAAATTGGCTTCTTCGTGCTTCTCATCTACCAAGTCTAGAGATTCTAAGAGGAGATCTTTATTTGTTCTGGGGTCGTAGTAGGTCACTCAATGAGAAAGGAATTCATGTTCAATTGGAATGACGTTTTCAGACCTGTACGTAAGGGTGAATGGAGTATGGCCAATCGCAGACTTATGGGTGGTTCTGTAAGGCCATAATACTGTTTGGAGTTCATCCACCCACTTGCCTCTCGCCTTTTTCAAACGTTTCTTTAGAATGGACTTTATGATTATGTTCGCAGCTTCAACTTGTCCATTTTCTTAATGGTGAGTAACTACCACAAATCTCTTTTCAATATGATGCTTGTGGCAGAAATTTTTGAATTCAGTGCTGTCGAATTAGGTTCCATTATTAGTTTCAATGGTTTGTGGAAGGCTAAAACGTTAGATGATGTTTCGGACATTGAAGTTGATTGCTTTCTTTGTCGTGATCGTCTTAAAGGTTCTCCTTCGGCCCATCTGATGAAGTAATAAACTGTTACGATGGTATGCTTTGCACCACCTTTAGAGATCGGTAAGGAACCGATAATATCTATGCCTTATGTGGAAAACGGCCATGGATTGGTCATTTGTGTAATTTCCATTGGCGGAGCTCTAGGAAATTTTGCATACATCTGGAATTTGTCACATCGCTTAACATAATCAACAACATCTCAGTTTAGCAAGTAATACTCATAACAAAGTATTTTCTTTTCTATGATTTGCCACCTAGTGTGATTACCACATTCCCCTTCATGAACTTCCCATTATGACTCGTTTCGTTTCATGATGACCAATACACCAAAGTAGGGGAACGAAAAAACCATTTCTAACATGACTCCTTCCTGAATGATATATCATGGAGCTTAATGAAGGATTTATCGTCTTTCATTCCGTTTGGGAAGGGCTCGCTGTAGCAAATAATCTTTAATTGGAGTCATCTACGAATCCTTCTCGGGCTCCGTCTCCAGTACCCAATCAACTGGAACCAAGCCCACTTGTTATGAATCCCCGGTGCTAGCAAACTTTGCCAATGAGTCGGCCTCTTTATTTTGGTCTCGGGAAATATGCACAATGTCATAATACTCAAAGTCAGTCTATAGCTCTTGGACTCGTATAAGGTATGGGGCGAGCCGTTTTCCTTTAGCCTAGTAATCTCCCATGACTTGGTATACCACCAAATAGGAACCCTAAAAGATTTTAAGAGACTTTATTCCCAATTCTCTATCAAGTTTGAGTCCAGCAATGAAAGCTTCATACTCATCTTTTTTGTTCGTTGCAGGGAAGTCAAGCTTCAAAGCGTAGAAATTGTTCGATCCTTTGGAGTTACTAGTACAACTCCGGCTTTAGAACAACGGTCATTGGATGCTTCATTCATATACATTTTCCCCTAAATGGTAGGGGATTCATCGCTCTCTGGGAGATCATCATATGCAATGAATTATGCTATAAAGTCCGCTAATGTCTATCTCTGGATGGCTCTCCGAGAGAGATAAGCGATGCCGAATTGGCTCAGTTCGATGTACCACTTCAATAACCTTCCAAACGTCACAGGTCGCCGTAGGACCTGCTGTAATGGCTAATTGGTGTAAAAGTTGGCAGGATGAGCTTGAAAATAGAGGAGAAGCTTTCGTGAAGCAATCAACAAGAAGTATGCCAATTTCTCTACCTTTAGATAGTTCCTTTCAGCTCCTGCTAATCGCTTACTAACATAATAGACCGATCACTGGATTCGATTCTCCTCACGAAGCAATGAGATACTTATATCGTGTACCGACACGGCCAAGTAGATATACAAGTCTTCGTAATCCACCGGCTTTGACAAGGTCTCTCCATGTGGTTCACCAAAACTTGATATGCATCTTCACACTCCTGTGTCGATTCAAGGTTCCTCTTCCCTCTTCTTATCGGGTCAAAGAAAGGAATACATATATTAATGGTTCTGGAAATAAACTGGCTTAGGGCGGAAACCCGACCATTTTGGCTCGGTACTTGTTTAATAGTGTTTGGCCCCAAGATGTTGCGAATTGCTCGAATCTTCTCGGGATTAGCTTCGATTCCGCGAGCATTGATAATGAAACCCAAGAATTTTCCTAACGCGATGCCAAAGGAATATTTTAGAGGATTGATCTTCGTTTTGTAATACGAAGGATTCAAACATCTCTGCTAAGTCTCTAATGTGGTGCTTGATCGTCGCGACTTCACGAGCATATCATCCATATATAACTCCATCGTCTTTTCAATCTGATCTTTAAACATTCAGTCAACTAGGCGTCGATAGGTTGCTCTAGCTTTCTTCGGTCCGAATGGATTCTCAGATAGCAGTACAATCCAACATCAGTAATAAAAATGGTGTGCTCCTGGTCAGGATATGCATCGGGATTTGACTATATCTAGAGTACACATCCATGTAAGATACCAGTTCATGTCTTGCAGTTGAGTCTACTAGTTGATCGATCCTCGAAATGGGAAAACTGCCTTTTGGACACGCCTTGTTTAAGTCTAAAAAGTCAAGCACATTCACCACTTTCCACTCGCCTTTCTCATAAGTACATGATTGGATACCCATTTAGGGTAGAGGGAATCAAGGATAAACCCATTGCTTTTAATCCTATCCACCTCCTCTTTAAGGGCAGCAGATCTCTCCAGATCCATGTCGTGCTTTTTCTATTTCACCAGCACATGCCTCAGGTCGATATTTAATGCATGGCTCGCAATGGTAGTGAGATCCCACACATTTCAGAGTTGATCCAAGCGAACACATCGAGATTTGCTTGAAGAAAACAAGCAAGTTCCTTCATCATCGGGGGGCTGAGCTGTGATCTGATCTTTAGCACCCGTGACGGGTCATCATGGCGGATATCAATCGTCAGCTCAGCTAGTGCAGCCTTAGTTTCTTTGGGCTCCTCCTCAACATCTCCAAGATCTATGCCTTCATAGAATCGACTATGGCGCCCGAGCCAAGGCCCAGGCGCTGATTGTCAATCTTCATTGGCTTCGATGCAAAGAGACTTGTCCACACCCTTTCCTTTCTCTTTCTGTTGAGCGTCCCTCAACTCAACGACATGGAAGTCCCATGCACAACACCCACACCATTGTTAGTTGAGAATTTAAAGGTAAGACACCAAGGTCAATGGATGCTCGGAATTCAGCAAGGGTCAATCGACCTAGAAAAACATTATATGCATGGAGAGTCCAAATCTAGCACAACAAATAGCAACATCCACTTGGGTACAGCACCATTAAAGCCATGGATGGGGGCTTTATATGATTGAAGTCCTTGGCTTCTATCCTGATCTGATCGTAAGCCTTTTTGAAAATAATATTCATAAAACTACCACAGTCAATCAAGATCTTCCTTACTAAGGCAAGGTCGATCATGGTCGAAATGACCATTGGGTCGATTGTCGGTGCCTCCACCTTATCTACATCTCTATTTTTGAATAGAATGTCAGATTCCATTGTACGTTGTTGTTTGGTCGTAACCCCATCTTTTGTATTTGGAAAACACTCAAAATTCATATGCTTTACTACACTAGCATAGCATTCCATCTCTAGCCATCTCTTAGCAGTTGGATATGGTCCTCTTACTATTGTATTGACCACTAATCTTCCACTAGTCCGCATAGGCTCCTCAGCCTTGTGCGGCGCTTGTCCTTGGTTGGGGTTATATATTCCCTGCTCGCTATCTTGTGGGGCTTTAACAAACTGCTTTAGTATTCTTTTCCAAATCAGTTTCTCGATAATATCCTGAAGATTCCAAACTACATTTGTGTTGTGACCATAGAATTCATGGAACATGTAATATTTTACAGTCTGCTTTTATTACTCCATCGATTCTTTTAGAGGTTGCTTCCTATACTACATGGTATTACATTTAGACAAGTAAACGTTCTTTAGAGATGTATTCAGTGTTATATAGGTATCGTACATTGGAATCCTAGACTTTCCTCTTACAAAGTCCTTCTTTCATCGTGGTTCCTATGGTCGCCTTTCCTTTGCTGATTCGGTTTATTTTGGACGTTTACTTGAACTTTTTTAGAACTCTCCCAAGATTGTTTCGCTGCAATGTTGCTCGACACTCCCTTTCCACTCAGTCCCACAACATTATTCTTCCTATATCATCTAGCTTCCTATTTTCACAAATACTAAGCTGCTTTTGCATAGAAATGCTCCAACATCACGGGTGGTTTGCCAGCTAACCAATCACAAAAGTCAGATTCTGGATCAATCTCTCTTATTACCACCATCAATATTGAGTGGTCATTCGCATTACTGACTTTTGTGACGGCTTTAAGAAATCTCCTCAAATAGTCTTTTATGATTCTCCCAGAGCTTGAACCACGATTGATAGGGACATTTCATCTTTTGGGAAAGTTGCACGCATACGGAACTACTCCATAAATATTGTAGCTAAACCTTCAAATCTAGAGATTAACCTCAGGGGTAATCTCGTGAACCACGTCGTTGCTATGCCAGAAAGAGTGATGAGAAAACATCTGCATTTTATGGCATCATCTGCCCATGCGAAGTCCATTATCCATTCATATAGCATTATGTGCCGCCTGGGGTCGGCTTTCCCTCATAGGCAGGCATCGACGGCATGCTAAATCTTTTTGGATATTCTGCACATAAAATATTGTCTCTGAATGGGGTATGGCTTCTTGAGATCCCCAATCATCATTGGTCAAGCCTTGGTCGTCACTTACTAGCTTTACCTCACCTGAATGGTTTGCTCGATATCTATGGCCCCTTCCATGACTTCTAGGCCTAACATCCTCTTGATGTGTATTCACATCATCATCATTCCAAAGAGGTAACTACTCTGCATTAACTTGAACTCCAGCCTATAGATCAACTGTGGTGGCTCTGGTTCGAATTCTATTAGAAAAAGGTAAGGCTCCACTCTTGAGGAGGGATTGCCCCGACCGCTATAGAGGGATCGGATCCGATTGGTCTCGGTAGCCTAGGATTAGTTGTGTGTTGATGTCCTGATGCTTCTGCATGATATCCATCAGTTCCGCGACTTCTACGACTGTGATGGTCATCTGATGAAGTTGAGCTGCAGAATAGGGAGTTAGCTCCCTCCTAGTTTTCCTATGTTGTTGATCACTGGGTTGATTCATTTGATTGATATTGGCTTGAATCTGTTGGTTCAACTGTCGATGGCTATCCATGAGAAATTAGTTCTTGTGATGGAATCAGCTGCATTCTGGACATCAACTGGATTGGTAGCATTAACATCTACTAGTAGATTGCTTTGGCCTCATTGTTGGATGCTGGTGTTCTTATTTCCTTCTATTTTTTAAGAGGTCGATTTGGTGCTCCTAACCATGGCTAATAGTCTCCTTATAGATCTCTTCTTCAAATCTGAGTTGCAAAAGAAACTTTTTGGTAGAAAGATGGATCTATCTCGCTAATATGAGAATCCACAAGTGAATGATGAGATCCAATCGAGCTGAGAATTCGTCTTCTCTGTGAAAGCACCAAAAAGTTTACATCAAAAATTGGCACAAATACGCAATAGAGATTTTGTAGAGGAATAAATGAAGAGTAATAAATGTAAATAGGGAGAATATAGCAAAAAAATAATCAGAAACAAGATAATAATGAAGACACGATAATTTATAGTGGTTCGGTGTTGTTTGCGTACGTCCACTTTCAAGAGATGGCTTTACTAATCACTTTGTAAACCGAATACAATATGGATCGGATCAAAATCCTTAGTTACAAAATAGTACAACAACAAGCAGCATAAAGATCCCTAAAATGAACAATCAAGTCTATATTTATAAGGGAAGAAGGCGAAGTATCTTCTTGAAATTTCGGCAATGGAGTCTCCGGATCTAGAAGAAGTCACAATATCAATCGCGAGTCCCATATCACTTGTAATAACGATTGGAATCAATTGTCTTGTTGACTTATTTGGCATGTGATTGATATTATGTGCTCTACCCTTCAATATATTTGAAATTTTCATATGTATTCGATTTATAGATTTTGAGATATCGATCATTTTCCACTGAGCTGAACTATAGTATCGACATGGTACGATGCATGGTGAATATGGATCTACCCGATCCATTTCTAGTAAATGGCATATTTTCATATTTTTAGTGCTCTACTGAGTCCGTATTCTACTTTTGCTTCACCTCTTCTTCATATTATCATCTATTCTCGATCTCTGGGATTCATGATTGTTAATCTAACTTTTCGGTCCCAATGACAGTTGAGTCTAATTTCTCTAGTCAGTTTGAATATAGCCGAGCCAAAAGGCCAGATAACACATATATCTTATTTATGTGAACGGAGTTCACCAAAAAGGCAACCTGGTTTGTTATAATGTCTCTCTACTTGGTGAATGATTTTATGGATGGTTTTAAATATTTCTAAAATTATCGATTGTGGTTTTCACTATTTTTGGATTTTGTAAAATTGTTTTAGGAAATTTTATTAAACCATATTAAATTCATAACACTTTTCCGTACTAGATTTCTATTTCAAGCTTTTGAATTGATTTTACTTATTTACAATCCTCTAAAATCACTACTTCAATTATATTTTAAATATGAGAATATTTTGAAAGCAAACAAAAATATGATGCCCTGTTATAAAATATATTATAAAATGAAATTATCTTATTTCAACTGGTCTTGATTATACATGTCATTAGAACAATTTTGGTAGAGTTTTCAAGCCTTGTAAATAAATAACTCTTCTTTAAAATGAATTTGTGGATTTAAAAGTGGTCTTGGGAAACTATATCTTTATGTGTGTATGATTATTTAAAAGCTCTTTTATTATATTAATTATGGATTTGACATTTCGTGCTTCTCAATGAAATGAGGAATTTTAATAAACAGTTGAGCTATACAGATTGTTATGAAATCTTTTGTACAATTTTTCCGCTTATTTTTATAATTTGTTGAATAGAGTATACTGAGTGGAATTTACTAGTTTTTAGAAAGTACTTGAATATCACTAGGTGGTATAGGACATCTAGTGAAATTCCAGTAATTACTAAATCGACAGTAATTTGCACTTTAAAGTTGTATTATCTTTGGGTATTTGGCTATATGGGCTGATAGATGCCTAAGAAAAATATAACTTATGATTTTATGATCGTGATGGTCGTTTGATTTTGACAATCCGAATGGTCCTTCATGATACTGGCAACTTACTAGATGATTCCAGGAAGATATCTTCTTCTAGAGATCAATTGTTGGTCGCGATTGGCTTTAGTGGATGACTAGCTGTCACCATATTTTTTGTCTGGGAGGGGACCATACCTCTATCCAGGAGGGGATTGTATCTCTATTTGTTCATTTAGTAGCTTATTAGTGGCTATAATCGTGATTTTGTGTTGCCTAAGAAGAGATAACAATTGTTAGTAGCTTTTTAGTAGCTATATTAGAGTTTCCGTGATTGTCCAGGATAGGACCGTAACTCTATGTGTTGTCCAAGAGAGGACCGTACCTCTATCTGTTGTGCACAAAGGGGACAGTACCTATGATATAATGATGTCCTTATATGGATTTATTTTACTTCCACTGATTTGAAATGGACATATGTGAATCACCATAATTGCATATAACCTATGATAGACTTGAGTGTTTTATGTAATGGTGATTATTTTGTGATATATCCTTTTGGATTGACTTGGATTGACATATTTATTTTATATGACACTGGAATTATGTGTAGTCGTATATTATTGTGGTATATTATTCTCACATTTTTAAATTAGATATAGTCTGACTGGTATATTTTCATAATACTCTGGCCAGGCCGAGACTTCATATGAGCATATGAGCATGCACTTTATATTAAAATCCATAATGGTGAGACATTGATGATTGATATTGGGATCATGTCTTATTACCTCGGCATTGAAGTAAAACAAGAAGATAAAGGCATTCTAATCACTCGAGAAGGTTGTTATGCTAAGGAAGTATTGAGGAAGTTCAAGACGGATGACTCTAATCCAGTTTGCACACAAATGGAATGTGGAACCAGGTTGTCAAGGCATGAGAAAGGAGAAAAAAGGACTCAACACTCTACAAAAGCTTGGTTGGAAGCTTGCGATATTTAACGTGTACAAGACCTGACATTCTATATGCGGTAGGAGTTGTGAGTCGATACATGGAAAACCCAACAATAACTCATTTGAAGGCAGCAAAGAGGATTCTTCGCTATATTAAAGGCACAACAAACTTTGGATTGTACTACTCTACTTCTAATAATTACGCTTGTTGGATATGGTGATAGTGATTGGAGTGGAGATATGGATGACCGAAAAAGCACAAGTGGCTTCGTTTTCTACATGGAAGATACAGCCTTCACATGGATGTCGAAAAAACAGTCGATTGTCACTCTTTCCACATGTGAAGCAGAGTATGTAGCTGCTACTTCATGTGTTTTCCATGCAATTTGGTTACGAAATCTACTAAAGGAGTTGAAACTACCACAAGAGAAGCCGACCAAGATTTTCGTGGACAACAAATCAGCAATTGCTTTGGCTAAGAATCCAGTTTTTCATGATCGAAGCAAGCATATTGATACACGCTATCACTATATTAGAGAGTGTGTCTCTAAAAAGGATGTGCAACTAGAATACATGAAGACACATGATCAAGTAGCTGATATCGTCACCAAGCCTCTCAAGCATGAAGATTTTGTCCGGTTGAGAAATCTGCTTGGAGTCACAAATCAAGTTTAAAATGGGGTGTTGAAATATTAAACTTGATTTGTTAATTTCTAAAAGTTTCTTATTATTAAAGTTTCTAGAATCTTCTTGTATTTAATAGAATTTGGAGAGAGCTCTAGAATTTTATATTAGTTGCTAGAGATAAGAATTATATAATAGTTATGTTTCTATAGTTGTCTAAAGCGAAAGTTATAGAATTGTCAAATGAATCATGTTTCTAGAATATTCTATATCTAGAATGTTCTATTGAGTCATATAAATAAAGGAGCTCTCCCCTCATTTTGTATCAACCAATCAATCAATCAAGCAAGAAATAAATCATCAATAAATAAAAAATTCTAGAATAAAATAAAATAAAATAAACTCCTCTTTCTTGTATTCTCTCCCTCTTTCTCCAAAAAATATCCAACAATACCAGGACTCACTGACCTTGGACATGTATGCTAGCATGAGGATAAACTATTTTGATAGTTTGAGTTTACCTCATGTATATATGTATGGATATATTTTGTATAGGATGCTGCGTGTATATTAGATATGTGGGTCTAGTATCTTCATTTTGTAGTCTCGTACTTCTATAGTTTTATACGATGTATATTATTTCAGTATGATCTGTGATACGATTATTGATATTATATATTATTCTGATTTATTTTAACCTATGTGTTTGTTTATTTGTGCCAATGCTGTACATGTCAGTGATTCAGTTTAGATCCTCAAATTTTGGTAAGAATGACGTGTCAATGTTAGCCCAAGGTAATAGTTACATCAAATCGCTCTTAACAAACCTCTTTCTCTATATTACTACATCATATTATAGCAAGCTGTAATGCCCCACCTCTATACTTGTACCACTAAAGAGTATTAATAAGTAATAGCGTCTAGTAATATAGGGAATGAGGTTTGTTAAGAACGACCTAATGTGACTATTACCTTGGGCTAATATTGACACGTCATTCTTACCAAATTTTGAGGATCTAAACCGAATAACTGACGTGTACAGCCTTGGCATAAAGCAATCAAAAAATTGGTTAAAATAAATTAGAATAATATACAATATCAATTACAAAATCATAGATCATAACGGAATAATATACATCATACACAACTATAAAAGTATGAATCTACAAAATGATAATGCTAGAACCACATTCTAATATATGCATAACATCCCATACAAAATATATCCATATATATATAGACACACACAGATGAGGTAAACTCAAACCATCAAAATAGTTTATCCCCCATGCTAGCACTCAAGTCCAAAGTCAATGAGTCATAGTACCTATAGAGCTTCAACCTAACCCCGAGTATTATGAAAATAGGAGGGCTAGACTATATTTAAAGGTGTGATAATGATATATCATAATAATATATGACTATACATAATTGTAGATCCATAAAATATGCCAATCCAAATCAATCCAAAACGTTATATCACAAAATAATCGTCATTTCATAAAATACTCAAGCCAATCATAGACTATCGTAGACAAATATGGCAATTCATAAATGTCCATTTCAAATCAATGTAACTAAAATAAATCCATATAAGGATATCACTAAACCAAAGGTACTTTCCCCTTTGTGGACAATACATAAAGGTATGATCCTCTCCTGGACAACACATAAAGGTACGGTTCCATCCTGGACAAATCACAGAAACATGAAGTAGCTACTAGAAATCTACTAATAATTGTTGTCTCTTCTTAGGCAACACAAAATCATGGATGTAGCCACTAATAAGCTACTAAATGTACAAACAAAGGTACAGTCCCCTCCTCGACCAAACATATGGTGATATCTAGTCACCTGCAAAAGCCTATGGCAACCAACAATTGATTTCTAGAAGAAAACAGCAACCCAGAACCATCTAGTAAGTTATTAGGATCACGAATGATCAACCGTATCATCAAAATTAAACGATCATCATGATCGTCAAAAATCACAAGTTATGTTTTTCTTAGGGGTATACTAGCCCATATAGCCAAACATCCCAAGCTGGTACAACTCCAAAGTGAAAATCACTGTCACTTTAGTAATTATTAGAATTTCACTAAGTGTCCCATGCCACCTAGTGATATTCAAGTGCTTACTAAAAGCTAGTAAATTCCACTCAGTGTACCCTATTCAATAAGTTATAAAAATAAGCGAAAGAATTATAAAAGAAAGTCCCATTTCAATTTGTATGATTCAACCGTTTATTAAAATTCCTCATTTCATAGAAAAGCAAAAAATCTCAACAAAATATCAAATACACAATAAATAAAATAAAAGAATGTTAAAATAATTATATGTATATACATAAAGATATAATTTCTTAAAACCACTTTTAAATCCTTGAATTTATTTTAAAGAAGAGTTGTTTATTTAAAAAGGCTTAAAAACACTTCCAAAATCAATTAAGTAACTTGTGCGGTCAAGATCACTTGAAATAAGCTAATTTCTGTTATTATATATTTTATAAAAGAGCGGCATATTTCTATTTTCTTTCAAAATATTCTCAGATTTAAAATATAATTGAAATAGTTATTTTAGAGGATTTTAAATAATTAAAATCAACTTAAAGGCTTGAAATAGAAATCGAATACAGAAATGAGTTATGAATCCAATATGGTTTAATAAAACTTCTAAACAATTTTAACAAGAATCTATAAAAATAGATAAAATCACATTTGATAATTTCAGAAATATTTAACACAATTCTCGAAATCATTCATCAAGTAGAGAGCTATTTTAATGATCCGAACCACCTTTTTGGCGAACTATGGCCATACAAATAAGATATATGCATCGACAAACTACAAAGTTTTAATTTCACAATTGGATAAAGGTCCATTTCTCAAATTACATTATCAATCAACAGAAGGAATCTACATTCCAGACCAAATAATCCATTACATCCAATTATATGCAATAAATAGGATAATCCATTGCATGCATATCTCAACAATTCAAGGAAGACATAGCTATAATATTCTAATGAATTTGGATAGGAAATGTGAGTTTAACAACTCACCAAAGGTGATGCTTGAACTTCGTCCAAATCTGCAACACCATGCTTTAGCCTACTATCACTAGTGCCGCCAAGCTTCGTGCCTCGGTTGCACTCATTGCCAGTAGCCTGCTGTCATAGCCAGCCCACGGTTTTGACAGCCATCACTTGAAATCACCTCAAAGTACGTATGTGTTCTTCTTCTCATAGTCGTTGTCGAAGCTTGCATCGACCACTTCACTGCCATCGTCAGCCACATCTCCATGCAACACACATGTCTTCACTACCACCTAAAGCCGCATCGGTCTCCAACCTCTACTCACTCTAGGCATAATTCGACTTATGTGAATATGCCACTCCTTACTCCCTTAAGCTTCGTGCAATGCAACCCTCCACCTCGAAGTCACCCATGAAATTGTGCATGTTGTTTTTCTTCTTTCCGATTTTTAGTTTTGGGGATTGGGGTTAGAGTGGAAGGATAAGGCTATGAGTATGCTAAAAGGAAAAATGGGTTCGGGAATAAGTGAGCGGGCTTGGGCTCTTGATTTTTCATTTAAGAATAATTTCTATTTTTCCATTCTAGTCCTTTGAAGATGAAATAACTTAATTTTCCCTCATTTATTTTTATTCTATCATTTGTTTTTAAAGTATATGTAAATAAATTTCATTCTAATTTAAATTGATTTCACTTCATTTATATGTATGTGTATATGCGTGTGTGTGTGTGTATTTCGACAAATGCATAATTTCATTCAATCCAACATTATTTCACTCTATTTAATTATCCATTGTATTAACATAAAATAAATTTATTTATCTTCATTGATTTATTTATTTTTAATAATAGAGTACGGATATTTTTTTCTATTTAAATTTATTTAATATTACAGCTTCAAAAACAGGGTTGTTATAGACCTTCCCTCTTATAAAAATTGCATCCTTGCAATTTCTTATAGAGAGGTGTCACACACAAGTCTACTCTAAACTTTCTTCGTATTTTATAATCTACCATCGAAACTCACTCAAACTTTAAGTGGTCAACACTAAAACTATATGATATAAATTTCAATAGACTCATTTACTGACTTTCTATTTTTTGTATACAAACAATTTAGAGAAAATTTTCTTAAGTGTTGGATTTAAAAAAATATTTGGCAGAGTTTCCTTTGTACGGAGAGCATTCCAAAAAATCACAACAGCAAGTTATATACATTCATGATTATACATTTGATTTCAAATAAATTTAAACATCCAGCTTAAATAAAATAAGATTTTATTTAAAACTTTATTAGGTAGGATCCAATAAAACTTCAAACTTTGTAGGCCCAATAGATCCAATATAGGGAAAAAATTAAATCCACTTATTTCACTCACTTCCGACTGGTCCAATTCCAATAGAATGAATCTTCACTAAGTTCACTATGTTCCTCCTATGTTGCATCATATCACATCTGATAATACGAATGAGCCTACGAGATCTCAATGCTTCTGGTTCTCGATATCATCAAGTTGATCTGAGGCGATCATTAAACCTGAGCTATGCGCAAACTTCCATAAGTAAGAGCTGTGGAATAAATTGTGCACGCCTACCATCTTCTGAGGTAATTGACTCTGTTTGCTAGGTCCTCAATCCTTTCAAGTAACGAAAAAGGACCTACGAACCTCGGTGCCAACTTCCCTTTATTACCGAACCAAACAACATTCTTTAATGAGAGATCTTTATAAACACCATATCGCCTAAAATGATTTATCAGGTGTATATATTTTGAAACCTAGATCTATCTTTAATAACACCTTAGAACTTGATTTAAAAAGATATATTTGAACTTTAATACACCATTTACCAACCTATTTTCATTTTCACATAAAATCAAAACTAGGAAGATATAGGTGTTTGAATCATGTTTTAATTAACTATATGTGATGCGTGGATGCAAGTGATAATTTTATGATACTTGGTTGAATTGTTTGATATGTTTGTTAGTCATTTAGGGTAGTTAAAAAATAGGTCATCTTTAGTGCAAATTGACATTAAAAATGTTCAAAACATGATGCAATCGAGATATCTTACTGTTTGAATTCCAGGGAGACCCCAAAATAAGTCTCATTGATTTCAAAGTTGATTTGATGGGTTAAAAGCAGGTAATCATGGAGAGCAAATCAGGTCGAGGGTAACTAAGAGATCATGTCGGTGGTAGAGGTTTTGGGATTTTGCTTCAACCTAGGGGTGCTTTGGGAAAAAGAAGCCAGATCTTTGCGCTAGGATAAGGAAGTAGGTAGAATGAGTGTTGGACTTAAAAAAATGTGGCCAAGAAATGTGGTCGGCACTAACCTTGTAGCAACGTTGAAATTTAAACACTTCGTCTTCGAATATCGAAACGTTTTGAAATATAAGCAAGTGTTATAAATGTGGTTTTTTAATCTTGTTAAACATCATTTAATTAATAGATAATGAAAATAAATTTTTTTTGAAAACTGTTTACAAAAATATATCTTTGGAAAAATATCGATAATATGATCGAAAATTGGTTTATCGATAAAAAACATCTTGACCAACAGAAGTTGTTCAGATTCTTATTTATATACACTTATTTTCTTAGGACATTAATGAAATGAAATAAAAAAAATTAACTTAAGAAAATAAAATTTATGGATGATGTCATGCATGAGGTAAAGGAAGGTATTTAGATAATGAACATGAATGGAAATGCTTAGGGGTTAAAGGATGACAAAGGAGAAGTGATGAGAGGTGTAGCTTCCATGGCATGGCAGGGGGTGAGCGAGGGCTTAAGCAACATCATTCCTAATCCTATATAAGGAGGGTCATAACCTTAGTTATCATTCACAAATATTTACAAAGTTTAAGAGTGAAAATCCATGTCTTATTCTTCTTCATAATAATTTCCTAAAGCAAAATATTTGCAAATCAAATCCAAATCACTTCAAACTTGGTACAAAACCTTCTACCAAGTTAGAAGTTAAAATAGCAAAGCCATCTTCTTCCCCTACCTTTACACCATAAGTAATATATGGGTATTGGAGGCTAAAGGCAAGGCAAAGGTAAGAGAAGAAGGGAAGAAAAGGAGGTTGTTAGCTTGGGTTTGGAGTTGGGTTCTTTGATCTTAGTCGTTTGCTGGATAAAAGGTGAGTTAAGTCTCTATTTTAATTGGAAAATATCATATATATGTTGGTGTGTGCGCGCGTGCATGCGTGTGACGTTGTTCGATTACATTAATGTTGTTGAATTAATGAGGACATACGTGAAAACAATGATTTTGATTCTTACTTTGAAAGCAGGTGGCATATGTATGGATTTGAATGGACGTGAATGGGAATGCATGACATATAGCAAGGTCTTGGTACAAAGCACGTAGGTTATAGTTGAACATAGATTTGAATATAACTCGAATTTGAAAGAACACTTATAGCGATAGTATTTATAGATGTAGTTGTGAATTGCCTTATTTTTAGCCAATTCTATGGAATTTTGTAGAGAGATCCTTAGTGGTTTCTCACCATATTTTTAATGTCATATATATTTTGGTAGCTATAAAAAGCTTGAATAGTAAAAGTTAAGTAATATTTCAAAAATGACAAAAACTGCACTAGTGCAAAACTGTCACATTTAGCCTTAATTTTGGACTATAAAAGGTTTGAAAAGATATTTAAATTTAACTATTTCATTTCATTCTTTTTACAAGTGTTTACTAACTATTATTAGACTATTTCGAAAATGGTTTGATATATATACGAATTAGTTGTGAATTTTTAAAGAAGAAATATTGTGTTGAAAACATGTCGTTTTCAGGTTTTCAGGAAAATTGTAAAGTTGTTATTTTCAAGTAATATTTTGGATAACTGTTTAAAACCTATTGTAAGTATTTTCGAGTATTTTAGAACTATATACAAATGACTTCGAAAAGGGTTAGACTTGCTCGCTGGCTAAATGGTTAATTAACTGATACTTGTTTAAAAACCAATTAACTATGCTTAACACCAAAAACCAATGAAGTAAAGCTTATATATTTATGAAAGTTAAGATTGATGTTAAGTAGGGATGGAGCAATAGAGCTCTAACCTACCGGGCTTCCCTCTTGACCGAGGAATGGCAAGTCGAAAAATGTTGAAAATGTGTTAATTGTGTTGATTTATTATTATTTACGGAAATCAATAATACTAAACTTAACACTAAAAGCCAACGAAGTAAACTTATTGTTAAGCGGGTTTCATCCGAGCATAAATCATTATGATTTAGAACGTCGAGACGAAGATGAAATGACTTGAAATCTTACAAGCACACTTAGATTGGGTATAGAAGCAACTTAGAGAAGTTTAAACATGAATGGAGCAAGGGTGAGAAGTCGATGCAGACTCCAACATGTCGGTGATGGCTTCACATGCTTCATTATTTCTCCCTCAAACTTTGCAGAGGCTCTTCTTTACCTATTTCGTGTGTGTCCAAGAAATATCAAGGGAATATGAATAACTAATTATCAGGATTGAACAGCTAGCAGTTGGAACGGCAGAATAAACAAAGTGATAAAGGAACTATCACCAATATCAACCAAATATGCAGACAAACTACATAGAGCACCTCGAAATTGAATGACATGATGGATGCAAGAGAGATCAACCAACCTGGTTGAACCACAGAAGTCGACATTGACTTGAAAAGTCGGTACGGACTTCTGGTGTCAATCCAGACGGGTTCGCAACTTCGGGCACTATCCAAAGCCTAAATATGGAGTGTACTCCAACCATTACCTTGGTCAAATATGACAACTACCCCTATAAATACAAATCATAAAGCAACCAAGAAAGGATCCGTTTTCTGCCATCACTATGTGGAATCCCCGTCTCTTCTTTAATTCTTATCTCTACTCTGCACAAGTCAGTTCTTTTAGGCAATTCTAGGACTTGGAATCTATATAACACTTACACTTGTGACTAATTCCTTCTCAATCACCTTGTAATCTCGTTCAAACAAGAAAAGACTAATAATTAAAGCTATAAAGTCGACATAGGCTTAGTTAACAGCCAAACCACTATAAAATTCCCCTTGTCTTACTTTTCCGCCATTTTCCATTATATTTTCTCTATTCTGATAGGGCCGGTGCTTTAACATTATACTCCAAGGAGTTCATCCATTGTTTGAGTTAACATTTTGGAGCTTTCACTAAGAGCATCGAACCCAGACTTAGATCTAGCTATCAATTTTGGATTGGATATATCCAAAAGTTAGATCAGGAAAGCTTGCTTGAAGAAGGTTATAGATTGGCTATTATAATGGCTAATAAGAGGAAGTCAACATCTGGAAGATCCGTTGGGACAACACTTAGTGTTGATGAAGCCAATCTCTAACAAACAGAAGTTAACAATGCTAACAACCATCGAATAGAAGTTAATGCTGGAAACCTAGCACCGTTCAACATGAGGTTGTAACCACAGGAGGGCTTAAATAGATAATTAATCAACTTAACCAGGCTTATAATCAAAAGGCTCTTATGGAACAGATTGATGCTTTACTAGCGCTACAACCACAAATTGCCCCAAGGGCTAGGCCAGAAACTATAAAGGCTATGGAACAGGAGAATTCCTCTGTATCAGGATGAAAAGGAGGAATGGAAAGCAAAAGAAGATAATTGATAGAGCTACTGGAATGGTTATTGATGGTAATGGAAGTACCACTCATGCTGGAGGGCAACCTGCTACAAACCCTAATCTTGGAGTGAAGGCTCCACAAGGGGATATTGCAATACTTCTCTCTGATTCTGAAGATGACATGCAACTTGATGCTAAAGGACTGAAATTTAATGCTGACATAGGCAGGTAAATTCTTGACAAGGAAGTTCAATTTTCCATTATAAGGCCAACCGCGTGCCAATAGAATTTTATAGGAGTGGTTCTCTAGAAGAATGGAGAACCTAGCTTTTAGTTGGCAACCAAGGTTGTTTACGGAGTAAAACACTTGGCGTAGCCCTTGACATTCGACTTGTGGACTACTGGGGCATTCATTGCAAACATAGTCAAATGCGGCAGAAAGGACGGCACTAGGGTTCTGCACCAAGCCGAACTCCTTTCACTGAAAACATTATAAGAGAAAAGTACTCCCAGAAGTTTACAACGCCTACAATGCCTTCTTACAACGGGATGACGGACCCCAAACAGCACTTGTACAAGTACAGTGGCATATGGACGGAGCTAGGGCAACGGATATTGTCCGTTGCAGATGTCTTCCTATCTTTCTAGACGGTGTTGCTTCTATATGGTTTTCCAAACACATACCAAGATGCATTTTTACCATTGATCGGTTAGTAAGGAAATTCTTAGAATAGTTCAAACAACCATAGCACAGCCAAAAGATGTCATATCTCTATTTGGCCTTTTCCTGGGACCAAATGAGTCACTAAATGCCTTTATGAACCGGTTTAATACTGTAGTCACTAAAGTGAGCAATCCTAACGAAGATATGGTATTCATAGCTTCAGTCCGAGCCATCCATCCGGACATAGACTTTGGAAGGTGGATTAAGATGAATTAACCAACCACCATGAAGGGATTTCACCGAAAAACGTGTCACTGTTTGAGGTTGGAAGAGGCAGACACACTGGAGGGCAAGATAGCCAATGTGCAATAAAAAGAAGATAGTTCAAAGCAATGTAGTGGTCAACCAGGATGTAAATAATTTTGGAGAAATGACAGGAAATGCTGTGGGAAATATAGAAGTCATAAAAAGAAGAACCAGAACACTAGTAGGCGTGATGAGAATAGAAAGCCAATCTGGGACCTCAGACCAGAGGAGTATATGCCATTGAATGACAGCCTAGAGAATATCTACCTTTCAAATAAGGAATCAGAGCGATACAACAAGCCTCATAGGAAGGAAGAATCTGAATGACACAAGCAATCGAGGAAGTTCTATTGCTTCCACGAGACTCACGGGCATGGCATAAATGAATGTCGACATCCAAAGAACTTAACTGAGGAACTAATAAGGAGCAATAAGCTCAAAGAGTACGTGAAGAAACTACAAAACTTTGAACATTCGGTTGGACCCAAGTTCTGAGCAATCAAGGAAACCAGTCCGGGCCTAATGGAGAAGGAACTCGTTGGACTGATCAGACACTCATCATAAGTACCATTTCTGGAGGACCTAACCTAGCACAAAAGAGTTAGGGCGAGATGGAGTGATATGCTAGTTCACTAAAGCATGCTCCTAAGGAAACTTGTTATGCAATTAAGGATGGAATTCTGGCTAAATGGAAGAAAACAATCACAGGTGATATTATATTTCGGAGTCGAGATACAAAAGGAATAGAGGCACCAACTCTCGACCCGATGGTGGTAACCATCAGAATCGGACCGACGGTTGTGTGTCGAGTATTGGTTAATGATGGGAGCTTGATCAAAATCTTATTTCGATATACGTTTGATCAAATGAAGATAAGCACCAAAGATGTGATTGTGTACCGAACTAAGGTCTGGGGTTTTACAAGAGAACTGAGATAGCCAGTTGGGATGACTGACTTACCAATAGAGCTCAAAGAAGGAGAACGAAGGGTGGCACTCATCCAAAGCTTCGTGATAGTCGATGAAATGTCTGCTTATAACGCTTTCTGGGTCGACCGGCCCTTGCTGATTTCAGAATAGCTTTGGCTCCCCGGTGCCATATCATGAAGTTCCCAATGGAGAATAGGGTTGGAGTAGTGAGGGAAGACCAACGCGCTGCAGGAGAATGCTACATTGCTGAACTACATGATTCTAAGCATCATGAGAAAGATAAGAATGTGGGGAATTTTCTCCACATTCGTGAACCGCAAGCATATAAATTACAGGACCGCCCTTGGCCTGAAGACCATAGTCGCTCTGACAAGCCTTTGGACACTACAAAGAAAAGTTCATAGGATGGGAGACAACGGTGATTGTTAAGAACTCAAAATATAGTTATGATTCTATGTAGTTGAATGAATCTTATCCAAAATAAATTTTATAGAAAACATTATAACATCCAAAGAAATAGAATGATTTGATTTGGAAACCTTTTTAAGAGAGATCTTAGAATCATTTTACTGACTTATGTGAGTCTGCCATGACTTTCATTCAGTAATCCAATTCTGAAAAATATGAAGTTAATGAATGGATGGAAAAGGGAAAAAAACATTTTTATCGTAGTAGTGAGTACATAATATAATGCAGCCATCAACATTTAGATATCCTACAACCTAACCAAGATGTTATTTTGGAATAACTACTAAAAGTAAATTATCTAACATGATCTGAATTAAAAAAGAATCGAGCAATAAGATCTGTAAAGAAATCGCCTAAATTTGAGGAAAACTTTAATTTTAGAATAATACCTTTTCATGAAATACGAACATAGAGAAGGAAGGCTAAAATAATAGATCTAATTTACAAAGCATTGAAATCGAAAAACATAGAACTTAATTACCTAGCACAATCCAGATTTGGCAGAAAGATTCTAATTCCATGAGTCACGAGTTAAAAACTAAGACAAGGGTGTACGGTATCAGTTATTATGAATAAGGGTCAAGGATCAATTTTGGGAAAAGATTGGGATTGAAACATGGATACGGATTTGATCTAGGAAGAAGGAAAAAAACAAACAATGTCTAAATCATAGAGGGTTAGTGGAAAAAATGTCATGCGGCTGGTAATAAGGAAGTTGCAAACTCAAAGTGGTTGATTTATTTACGTGCGATGTATTTGCAACCATAGGATGTCTTTCGATGTTTTAAATCACAATCACTCTTTTTTTTTCCCTAATCGACATCACATGCTTTTTATTATATACAAATGTCTATAAATTTGTAAGCGTTTAGGTTGGAAGACGATATTTGGAGAAACAAATCTCCATTTATTTTTAACTTATATGTTAATGTATACATGTTATAATGGTAGCTTAAGTAATCTGTATACTTTTTGAGATTTGTGTAAGTTAATAGTTTATATAAATTTTAATAATTACTATATTAGTATTGAGTTTGTGGCAAGCAACTAAGCAAGGTATGCAAAGATTGAGGACTTGAATGACAATGGTAAACATTGGTATTGGATTAACAAATTGGAATCGGCATTTTCTGTTACCTTATATTATTTTATCGTAGAATCCATGCTTAATAAAAATCAAAGTAGTAGGGTAATAGCAAGTATAAAAATTTGCATGTTAAATGGGAGATTCTGTAAATTTTTATATTTTGAAGGATTGTCATATTTTTCCTGATGTAAAGTCAAAACAGTCGCCCGCAATGGAAAGATGTAACAATAATTACTTCAAAGATTCAAGTCAGGGTGTGTTCAGTTTATATCCAAATATATGTGAACTTAGTACATAACATACAATAAACTTGTACCTTAGACAAAAAACTGATTCCATATTTACTAACATCTTCACACTATATATTTGTTAGTATTTATCGTTACTAAGATCAAACCATTTGTTAATGCATGAACCACATCTTTGAAGAATCCTCCTATTAGTGCATAAAAGAAATTTAAAATATACTAACACATCAAATGCATCAGATATAATGACCTCAGAAAAATACCAAACGCTGCAAAAAAAGTCTAATAATTGAAATTTGCCCATGCCACATCCTGACCACTCTATGCGTTTATGTATTATTATTGATTTTCACGTCAGTCCTGTGCCTCATGTTTATTGACCTACAAGTCTTCTTGTCCCTTTTAAAATTTTACAAAACAAAAAACAAAATTGAGAAAAAAAATTGCAATGAAATAAATATAGTTTATGACTATCTACGGGGTGATGTTGCATTCTTGTAGATACACTTGTTATAATTGTTGGAATTCCTAAAGCTAGAATGAATGGAAATATACAAAGTCCCACATCGCCAAATTCTTGAGAGCTATATTGGTTTATATATGGTTTTCTCAAGTGCAGGTTGGGGGCCTGGGGCTCCCAAATGTATGCTTCGTTGTGAGGAGGGAGATCATGCATCACCACCACGCGCGCGCGCGCCGCCGCCGCCGTCCGTCGGGCTCGGGTTCGGGTACGGGTCTAAAATGACCATTGTTTAACGGTTTTGGGCTTCGTCTGAAACTGGGCTGGGCCTGGAATTTAAAGAGAAGCGGGCGGGTGAACAGACGCAGGGTTTTTTGCCTGAGCAGATGCGACTGTTCATGAACGGACGCGAACAGTAAACGGGTGCGACCCGTTGGAAGCAAACAGGTGCGAGCGAGCCGATTGAAGCGGACGCCGACGCAATCGGGTGCGACCCGACTGAACAGGCGCGGGCGAAACAGTGCGAGCAGGTACGAAACAGTACCGTTGGACGGGCGGGTGCGACCCGTTAACGAACAGCAGCGACCAAAAGGCAACGGGTGCGACCCGTCAAGCAGACGCGACTGTTCGAAGGGATACGGACGAAATTATAAATAGGAGAGAATACTGATCACATTCTTATCCTATTCCAATCTAATTTCTTCTGCTTCTTTGCTCTACTGCTCTATGTTCCATATATATATCACAGAGTTGACATACTCATTACAATCTCGTGCAGATTACGTCTGTTGTATCTTGGGAGAGTTTTGAAATAAAATTCTTAAGGAAATTGTTACGACAAGCCTCAGACGGAATTTCCTTTATATACTGGTTAGATTCACGGTAATCTTTCCCGTTTATAAGTTATACTATTTCTTACAATAGTATAACGTTGTTGTTGTAATTTATTTACAACGTAACTTATTGTTACATTTATCTAATACAGAATTCCAACGTAGCGGAATTCTAATTAATAAACTTGTGCGACGAGTTTATTGTAGCGTGCTATCTGTTTTAGTACACTAGACATAAAACATCTTAAGAATTTTACTGTTTTACACTAAAACAGAGATGTTAACAGTTGACAACATGAAAATGGATAAGTCCAACTTTTCAGCGGTTATTTCTGAATGCAATTTGATTCAGAACCCTAACCAATGGTGGGTTGACACAGGAGCTACTCGTCATGTTTGCTCTGAAAAATCCATGTTTTCAACATACCAGAAATTCGATCAGAAAGAAAGACTCTACATGGGTAATTCTGCAGTTTCCATGATCGAAGGAAGTGGAACAGTTATCCTCAAGTTCACTTCTGGAAAAACTGTCAAATTGAATGACGTGCTTCACGTTCCAGACATACGCAAGAATCTCATCTCTGGTGCAGTCCTATCAAAGAAGGGATTCAAGATGGTGTTTGAGTCAGACAAGATGGTTCTGTCCAAAGCTGGAATGTATATCGGAAGGGGATATCTATGTGATGGCCTATTTAAGGCAAATGTAGCCGTTACGGGCAATAAATCTATGTATTCTGATTGTGCTAATAATAAAATTGAAGTCTCTTACTTGCTTGAGCACGAAATTTTACTATGGCACGATAGATTATGACACATAAACTTCCGAAAAATGAAGAAATTATCAAACTTGGGATTGATTCCAAATTTCCAAGTAGATAAGAACTACAAATGTGAGACATGTGTAGAAGCAAAAATGGTCAAACAACCATTTAAATCTGTTGACAGAAGCACCGAACCATTAGGTTTGGTACATACAGATTTATGTGATTTTAAATCACTACCTACAAGAGGTGGGAAAAAGTATTTTATTACTTTTATTGACGATTATACGCGATATTGTTATGTATATCTTTTAAATAGTAAGGATGAAGCAATAACCGCGTTTATAAAATACAAGGCTGAGGTAGAAAATCAGTTAAATAAAAAGATCAAGATATTGAGATCTGATCGAGGTGGAGAATATGAATCACCATTTGAACAGTTCTGTGCCGAAAATGGTATAATTCATCAAACAACAGCTCCATATTCACCACAACAAAATGGTGTAGCCGAGAGGAAGAACAGAACGTTAAAAGACATGATTACTGCCATGCTTTTAACTTCTGGTCTGCCGACGAACTTGTGGGGGGAAGCCTTAAATATGTCTAATCACATATTAAACAAAGTTCCTCACAATAAAACGGGAACAATTCCATATGAGATATGGAAAGGACACAAACCAAGCTTTAAATACCTCAAAGTGTGGGGGTGCTTGGCAAAAGTTCCAGTTCCGCCTCCCAAGAGAGTCAAACTTGGACCAAAAACAGTAGACTGTTATTATCTTGGGCCAGCCCAAAATAGTAGTGCCTATAGATTTTTGGTATTCAAGTCTGATATAAATGATATTCATGTAAATACAATCATGGAATCAAGAGATGCCTCGTTCTTTGAAGATGTGTTTCCACATAAAAGAAACGATGGAAATCCTGTCCCAAAAAGGACAAGAGATAACAGAGATGAGACATGTGAAGATGAAACTCATCAGGACAACGAGAAGGTTGAACCAAGAAGAAGCGTAAGGGCAAGAACTTCCAAATCATTTGGTTCGGATTTTTTAACTTATATGTTAGAACACGAACCTCAAACGTACAAGGAAGCAATGTCATCTTCTGAATCTTCATGTTGGAAAGAAGCAATCCAAAGTGAGATTGATTCAATTCTAAGTAATAAAACTTGGAAAATTGTTGATATTCCACCAGGAATAAAACCAATTGGCTGCAAATGGATTTTCAAGAAGAAAATGAAAGCAGATGGCTCTATCGACAAGTATAAAGCCAGATTAGTAGCCAAAGGATATCGTCAAAAAGAAGGAGTAGACTTCTTTGATACCTATTCACCGGTTACACGAATAACCTCTATAAGAATGTTAATAGCAATTGCATCCATTTATAATCTAGAGATTCATCAAATGGATGTAAAAACAGCATTCTTAAATGGAAATCTCGATGAGGAGATTTACATGGAGCAACCTGAGGGATTTATTTCCAAAGGAAATGAAAACAAAGTCTGTAGATTAGTCAAATCATTATACGGACTAAAACAAGCTCCAAAGCAATGGCACGCAAAATTTGATAGTGTCATGATGAAAAATGGTTTTCGTATAAATGAATGTGATAAATGTGTTTATTACAAACAGGTTGGGCAATCATATGTGATGATTTGTCTATATGTGGACGATATGCTAATATTCGGTCCAAATACTCAGGTAATTGAGACCATAAAGAAAATGTTGATCAACAATTTCGACATGAAAGACTTGGGTGTTGCAGATATTATTTTGGGAATAAAAATAATAAGAACATCGAATGGAATTGAGTTATCTCAATCACATTATGTAGAAAAAGTAATTGAAAGATTTCAAAACTTTGGAATTAAAGGAGTAAATACACCCTTTAATCCATCGGAAGTACTGCATAAAAACACTGATGAGAGTGTAATGCAACTGGAATACTCTCGTGTAATAGGATGCTTAATGTATCTGATGAATTGCACCAGACCAGATATAGCTTATGCAGTAAGTCGATTGAGCAGGTATACAAGCAATCCAGGGAAGGAACACTGGAAAGCACTAATGAGAGTGCTTGGATATTTAAAAAATACCACTAACTATTCCTTACATTATGGAAAATATCCTGCCGTCTTAGAAGGATATAGTGATGCAAACTGGATTGCAGATTCAGAGGAATCAAAATCAACGAGTGGTTATGTCTTTACCCTAGCAGGGGCAGCGGTGTCATGGAAATCTACTAAACAAACATGCATAGCTCGATCCACTATGGAATCAGAGTTCATTGCATTAGATAAAGCAGGCGAAGAAGCAGAATGGCTTCGTCACCTTTTAGAAGATATTCCGTTTTGGCCTAAACCTGTACCGGCCATATGCATACACTGTGATAACCAAGCAGCGCTAAGCAGAGCGCAAAACTTTGTGTATAATGGAAAGTCACGACATATTCGTCGACGCCATAATACAGTTAGGCAGTTACTCTCAAATAGAACTATTTCCATAGATTATGTGAGAACAAATGATAACCTAGCGGATTCATTTACTAAAGGTTTATCAAGAGAGAAAATTGACTGCGCATCGAGGGGAATGGGTTTAAAAAGCCTAAACCAACAAGAGTTACCTTATACGGAAACCTATCCTAGCGACTGGAGATCCCACGGACTAGGATCAATAGGCAAACCAGTTATGAGTAACTCAAGAAGTAATGCATTTGTCTGGACTTGGTCCTACTCCATTCCTATGGTGCAAAATATAATGCATACCTACAGAAGTAGTTAAAGGTTAAAACTATGTTTTTTAATGATGACCATATCTTGAAAATAACAAGTGGGGTATATGTAGGATACTCTTAATGGTTGCGATCACCTATGTTAGTGTGAGCTGGGTCGGCTCTATGAGAATATTAAAGGCTTAAATTCTCTATAACACTCGCAGAACCAAAATATGTTCAGGACCAAAATGAACAAAACCAAGAGATTGGATGAGAAGGGAATCAATGCTTCGTAAAGCTTATTGTTTGGATATACAATAAAGGCCGACGGTTCAAGATGAAATAATTCACCGATTAGCCAAGTAGATCCGATAAGTTTTAACTAGGGAAAGTTCAAAGTGAAATATCTACTTATCCACGATAAAGCATTATTCCATATGTACTCTGTGATATTTCGCTTTGTGTGGGGGATATGTATATTATCATTCATGTGGGGGATTGTTGGAATTCCTAAAGCTAGAATGAATGGAAATATACAAAGTCCCACATCGCCAAATTCTTGAGAGCTATATTGGTTTATATATGGTTTTCTCAAGTGCAGGTTGGGGGCCTGGGGCTCCCAAATGTATGCTTCGTTGTGAGGAGGGAGATCATGCATCACCACCACACGCGCGCGCGCCGCCGCCGCCGTCCGTCGGGCTCGGGTTCGGGTACGGGTCTAAAATGACCATTCTTTTTACTAGGCCATTGTTTAACGGTTTTGGGCTTCGTCTGAAACTGGGCTGGGCCTGGAATTTAAAGAGAAGCGGGCGGGTGAACAGACGCAGGGTTTTTTGCCTGAGCAGATGCGACTGTTCATGAACGGACGCGAACAGTAAACGGGTGCGACCCGTTGGAAGCAAACAGGTGCGAGCGAGCCGATTGAAGCGGACGCCGACGCAATCGGGTGCGACCCGACTGAACAGGCGCGGGCGAAACAGTGCGAGCAGGTACGAAACAGTACCGTTGGACGGGCGGGTGCGACCCGTTAACGAACAGCAGCGACCAAAAGGCAACGGGTGCGACCCGTCAAGCAGACGCGACTGTTCGAAGGGATACGGACGAAATTATAAATAGGAGAGAATACTGATCACATTCTTATCCTATTCCAATCTAATTTCTTCTGCTTCTTTGCTCTACTGCTCTATGTTCCATATATATATCACAGAGTTGACATACTCATTACAATCTCGTGCAGATTACGTCTGTTGTATCTTGGGAGAGTTTTGAAATAAAATTCTTAAGGAAATTGTTACGACAAGCCTCAGACGGAATTTCCTTTATATACTGGTTAGATTCACGGTAATCTTTCCCGTTTATAAGTTATACTATTTCTTACAATAGTATAACGTTGTTGTTGTAATTTATTTACAACGTAACTTATTGTTACATTTATCTAATACAGAATTCCAACGTAGCGGAATTCTAATTAATAAACTTGTGCGACGAGTTTATTGTAGCGTGCTATCTGTTTTAGTACACTAGACATAAAACAATAATTGATCTATTTAGACCAAAATTCGATATATTCAATTGGACACTGTAAAAAAATTAATACACTAGAGGTTCAGAAAATATTTATAATATAGATGAAGTCATAAGTAAATACAGGAAACAAATAAAAGTATTTAATAAAGGGCAGATCTAGAGAGGAATTTAGGAAAATAGGTACAGAGAAGAAGTTGCAAAAAAAAATAGAAAATGATAGTTAGAACTATTATTTTGTTATTTACACTAAAAAGTGTCATTTAGTCTAAAAAGCAAACTACGTGTCCCTGAACCTAAATTTTTCTGCAACTTTTTACTTGAGCCTAAAAACTCCGAACTAAGAAAGTAAAAACGTATAACATTGACCATATAGGAATACATCAAAAATATAATAGAAAAGAGCAAGTGGACCATTATTTCAAACATTTCATGTGTACAATGAAACTGAAAATTTCTCACATTCTTTTGAGTTTTGACTGATAAATAAAAATCAACATTTTAATACTAAGTAAGCATATCAGTATATCTGATTGTTCTTAAAGTAGCATTGGGTTTTAGTAAATGGAAGATTAAGCGGGTATCAATAAATGGAAGATTAAGCTGGTATCAGTAAAGGGAAGACTAACCATATTAGCAAAGACGATGTAATAAAAAATATCAAAACCAATCATTAAATGCTAAATTGAATTACAATTTGCGATGAAAAAGGTATGATTGATTTTACATTATAGATATTAAAAGCTTACCTGATATTCCTAAAATAGTATAGGGTTTCGGTGTAGAATAATACTAATTCACTTTGATTCAGTAAGCAGGTAATGGCACCATTAATGAAATTTGAATAAGTGGTGGTGAATTTGATTAAATGTGGAGTAGATGGTTTGAAAAAAGAATGCTATAAGACAGTGGGTGAGAAATTTAACGCCTTTTAAAAACCTAAATACGAAGTCAAGTTATGCGTACTTGGACAAATAACACCCTTCTGATGTCTTTCTTATCATCTGATCTCAACCTTAATGGTTTAATTTAGTTAAAATTCTTGAACAATCCAACAGGATAGGAATACTAAATTTAATTCAATTTATTGTTATGGTATAAGTTAATATTATTGAAAGAGCCTTGCCAGCATCTTTGTTGAAATGGTTGGAATTTAAGAAGAAAAAAATGAATGATTAGAAATATCGAAAAGAGTGTTTGAATACATCTCTTGGTTAATATTCCCACATCATAGAAACTATAGAGAAAACACATTTAAATATAGGATTCTCAAAAGAAAGAATGTGTTCTTTGAGCATTCGAGATTTTCTTTTGTATCCAGGAGAGAGACCATGTAGTCCACGAAAGACCCTCGTGTCCCGACCGACCGACTTGACTCGAGGCTGTTCGAACAATATTTTTTTCAGTATGAGTTTTTCTTTTTTCTTCTATTTAAAACAACTTCCGATTCGAGCAATATTTTTTGAGTGTTTTGATTCAACAGTCTTTGTGCAAGGGTTGTTGATATTTTTTTGATCAAAGACTTGTTTCATCTTGGAGGCAATGCTGACTACCTTGCACGATTTCGGTATAGTGGCGAAATGTACTAAAGAGAGCGGTATATTCCACGACTCAGCCACAAAGATACTGCAATTTCATATCGAGGTACAATTATTTTTAAGATATTTATGGCTTCGATTATTGACGCCTCTCCTGGCTACGATGCGAACGAACTGTTCGAATTTGAAAGGCTTCATTTCAAACGTTGTAGACAAAAAACAAAATTTTTCCTAGCTGTCAAAAAGATGGCACATGTGCTGACGACATAAACACCAACGTTGTTTGAAGAAGCAACGGACAAACAGAAAAAGGCTTTTCAGGAATTGATGGACCATGATTACCTTTGCAAAGATTATGTTCTTAATGGCTTGAGCGATGATCTGTATGACTACTACAACTTAGACAGGTCAGCAAAGGAGATCTAGGATGCACTGCAAAAGAAATACGATGCTATCGAATCTGGAGCAAAAAAGTAGGCCTTCGACCGCTATTTAAAGTTTTCATACCAGTGAAGGAACAGTCGCACGAGCTTCAAAAAACTTCACATGAAATCGTCTCCAAAGATATGGCTTTAGATGAACAATTTCAGGCTGCTGTGTTAACTGATAAATTACCCCCTATTTGGAAAAAATTTAAGAATGTTCTCAGGCATAAAACTATTTTCCATAGAAAATTTAATTACCATCTTCGTATTGAGGAGGAGGCAGGCATAAAACTATTTTCCATAGAAAATTTAATTACTCGTCTTCGTATTGAGGAGGAGGCTGGAAAATAGGACCAAAAAGTCGAGGTGCATGTAGTTTCTTACTCCATGCGAAAAATTTAATAATCAGAATCGCAAACCGAATCAGAACCGCAACAATCAACCTCAGAATCCGTAGGCAGTGCAACACCAGATGCGCCGACTGATCGCCATGGCTGCAACCAGTGGTTCGATTGTTTTTGTTGCTGACTTTTTAGGGTCTCTCAGTGGCTTTTCTTCTCTTTGCTGGTTAAACTAAGTCTCATTATGTATATTTGAAACCTCCTGGTCTGTAATTCCACACTGGTCGGTTGTTTTGTATCTTAAACACTGATTATGCTGCTTTTGTTTGCCATCGATCAGGCCTGTTGATCGACCTAAGCAATTATATATATATATATATATATATATATTATTAATCGGCTGTGTAGTTTCATGCTACACATCCGTTCTCGTCAAAAAAAAAACAATCAACCTCAGAAAAATCGGCACAATGCCCTTTCTAAGAATGGTACTGGAAATTTGTTCTTATGTTACATGTGACAACCCACCTTTTTGACCCTTGAGGACGACACTTAATACATCCTCGGTATTCATATGTTGTTTCCCAAGCACTCGAAGGACAAGTTATCGTGAAGTAAAATAAAGAATATAGCAGAACAGAATAGAAAATCTTATAACGGAACGGTTGCATATAATATAACAATAATATAGTAAATTAGTTTTGCAACAATCTAGAATTTAATCACTTTAAATATGGACATTTACATATACTTTTAAACATTAATGATGGTGAAATATTTTTCAAATTTTTTATACAAATAGTTACTTCAAAGAAAAATAGAAAATGTGACTGAAAATCGTTTTACGAATTTTCGATTTTTTGATGTTTAAAAGTTATTGGAAGCATTGTGCGCATTTGAATTAAACATATACATACATTTATAAATGAATTAGGATTTTGTAATGTATGTATATATATTTATTTAACTTAAGTCATTAAATGAACGTTTTCTCATTAAAAATGGAGATGGGACCAAGTTATGTGTATATGGAGGGAGGAGACATGAAGAGTGATGCAATCATATGGTGGAGGGTATGTACGATAAGGCTAGTTTGGTAATTCATTTTTACACTTTATATAAAAATAAATTTTTATATTTTTTCCTCACTTTTATCACTTCATTTTCATTTCTTAAGACCTCTCTAAGCTTTCATGTTCACTTTAATGGCTTCCATAGTTTTCTTAAATAAAAACCTTAGTTCTTTTAACTTCTAAAAGTCATAAACCCTTGTTTAAACCTCCTCTTTCTGCTTCTACAGCTCCATCTTCTAAAATCAAGTCCATACGCTTCCTCCGCCATTATGGTCGAACATAATCACCCCTTAGCCGAACAATTTTCCACTTCCGAGCCTTCAGAAGTTCCATTGTTCAAAAGAAAACCAAAGATCTAAGTCATGTGCAAATTCTAAGGGAAGTCCAAGTGAAGTTAGTAGGCTTTTGGTGAGTAAAGTTCTCACCTCCAACTAATTTTTCCAAACTTATATTATCACTTGACTTGTTGTAAAATATGATGTTTGTTTAGGTAGAAATAGTGTTGACTTGAATGTATGCATATATGCTTGGATTGTTAGTAATATAGAATGAAACTGGAAGTTGGAAAGTCAATTTTAATTCACAAGTATAATCTTGATTGTATATATTGGTTAAGACATGCTTATATGTTCGTGATGTGGTTATGATTATATTATGTACGTTATGGACATGAATACGTGATTGTATGCTAAGAAAGTTAGCACCTTTGCTAGTTTAAGCGATAAGGAATCCCTTGTGTAAAACTATAATCTTTAGTCTTAAATTTCAAAACATTTTCCAGTTTAAAACTTGTTTGATTTTCAAAACATACTTTTATGTTTTAGTAATGTTTTTTCTTAGGGGTCAAAGTTTTAAAAAAGACTTAGAAAACAAAATTTCAAGTTTTGGAAATTACGGGTCGTATAACGATAGTCGCTATAAGTGCAGTTCGTGAAACGAACTCTTTTTAAAAGCTAAATTTATTTCTACTTAAGTATCCTTGAAAAAATGTTTTAATACTAAGTTATAAAAATTATTTATTTATTTATTTATTTATTTAATGATAATCTAATTAATTAAGTAAGGTAATTAGTACTTAATCATTGGTTAATAAAGGTAATTAACACTTAAGTGTTATCAAATAAGATAATTATAATTAGATTACCAATTAAAAGTTAATTATTATTTAATTATTAATCTGGGATTAATTATTATTTAATTGATTTCTAAGATTAATTATTAATTATTTGTTTATAAAAGGTTTAATTATTAATTAATCAAGTTATGACTTAATTAAGATTTAATTATTATTTAATCAAGGTCTAATTTATTATTTAATTAATTAATAAAGGTTTTTAAATTTTAAACTTACTTTATTTCTAAATATCGGTTTTTGTTTAAAACTAGCTTTCTTTTACAAAATTGTTTTAAATCAAAGGGATTTTTTAAGTAACCTCGAACAAATATAAATCCCAATGCTAATATGGTGATTCATTTATAGGAATTCACTACAAGAAAATGGTTTATTGATGGCACAAAAGGATAGCAATGCAACATGACTTGCCATGGTTGCTATTTAGTAGTCACTAATATCAAAATTACAGCTCAGTAACACGCTATTAGTTAAAAAAAAAAAGTTGCGCCAAAATTTTTACTCCCCTCCCTCATATTTCAATCTCTGCCACGATTTAGAATAGCTCATTTCACGCTTCAGACTTCTAAAGCCCTAAATTAATCGTCACTTTAAAATCCCTAGATTAGAGTTCCTCAACTTTGCATCTCAACATTCCTCTACTTCATTGCTCGACGCTCATCAACTTAGCTGCTCGCTACTGCTCTGATTCCTTACCTGTGTCGCTGCTCCGATCTGTTAGATTCGCTAGGGAATATTGTGCTTTGATTCCACAACTGTGGCGAACTTCGACCACTTTTAGGTATACATTTTTCAACTTTTAGACATATACTCCATATTTGTTTTTGCTTCGCCTATGGATAATTAATTTTATGAGCTGAAGTTAAGAAATCCATTTGTTATTATTGGATGAATTATCATTTCTTATTTTGGTAGTTATTCATATGACATTTTTCAACCTTCTGATGCATAGGTTATGGTACTGAAATACTAAATCATCCTAAATCCTTTTTTTAAAAGCTCCAATAATATTAGCGTGTGCTGTTTTTACCAATTTGCACAAAGTGCATAAAGTTGGAGAAAGTTAATTTGGTTCCTAATGAAAATAGCACTGTAAGTTGGGAAAACTTATTTATTTCCTATTGCAAATAATATGTTGATGGAAATGTTAAAAACATAATTTGTTTCTATAAAATACAGATTGTGGTTCAGTATTAGCAAAATGTGCCATGCTCTCCCTGAGTACACATAGTAGTTGTCATTAATTAGATGAAACAACGACTAGACTTGCTTTGCCTACAAGATGTTGGATAAAATGTTTCAACAATTTTTTTTACTGCATTGCATTTTATTGAAAATTTCAAAGTATGCTCCAAAATAAAAGCAAAGTTCAGATTTTAATCATCCAAGGGCTATGCTTTCATAGATAAAATTTCTGAACTATGGAACTTTATTATTAACGCCTTGCCCACTTACAAATATCCAAGCGGCATGCATCTTCAAAAAAGTACTTATGCCTATTATTCCCAACAAAAATACATTAGTTTTTTTAGTGAATAAGGCAAACCTCATTGCAGCAGACTAGTTTGTTTCATTGTAAAACATACAAAATCCTATTTGGGTCTAATTTTCCTAAAAATGATCTAATCATACATACAACATGAGAGCATCCAGTCTTTAATAATCACAAGGTTAGTAGAACTATGGCACACAAACTTAATTCATGCATGCTACATCAGATTTTAATCATCTAAGGCTATGCTTTCATAGATGAAATTTATGAACTAAAGCACTTCGTTATCAGTGCCTTGCCAACTTACAAATATTCAAGTTGTATGCACCTTCAAAAAAATTACTTGCACCTATTATGTAGGCTTTTATTCAACGAAAATACATGTAATTATTTAGTAGATAAGCAATGTGCCATGCTTCTGCAGCTTAGAGCCACCTTTGTTGCGGTTTAAGCAACTTAAAATAAGTCAGTAATTGGTTTATCCATTATCATTTACATTGGTTTATAAACAACTGTCGTTTTACCACTCATGCAACATTTTCTTTCCTTTCATGCTTGAGTATTGAAGAGCCTAAGTGACTTGCTTCTTCAACTTGATATAAGTTATTAAATTACCTTGTTCAATATACTTAGCAATATATTAATTACGCTTAAAATATCATATTGCTCTCAGGTGCTACCATTTAAATAAATTTTGCTTTAGATGTGGTCACAAAATTTTAGGTTGAATCCCATAAAAATGCTTACTTCAGAGCAAACCTTTTGATGCCTAAATTGCTTGTCAACTAAAATTTGCCTATGCCTGGATATTTTTAGGCTTTTAGCTATAAAAATCATTTGAGAAGGCAAACATCTACGCTAAAGATTTGTAGTAATAGTTATATGTCCAAGATAGCATATTATTCATTAAACATTTACAATTATAAAATATTATTGCATTTTGTATTTAACTGGTTTTGCTATTTGCTCTAATGACATATACATTCTTTTCACTGAACAATTTACCTCCTCAAATTTCTCTCCAAAAATATTGTTCCCTATGATTTGAGCATGTAGATATGACAAAAATCAACGGTAGTAATATCAATATTACATTCTCCATATCTTTTCAAATTAAGACAAGAACTGCTATTTGATTAGTTGCTCCCATTGTACGCTGCATTGCATTTTTTGCGAATATAAACTCTCAACCTGTTCTGATTTATGCTATATACGAAGAAATTGGCATGCAAACAATTATTTAATTATATAATGTAATAAAGTTAGGTCCGCTGTTCTATTGGAATTTTTTTGGTTTTAATAAAGTTAGGTCCACTGTTCTATTGGAATTTTTTTTGTTTTATATGTAGGAAATGGCTAAAAGGAAGAGGGTTGTTTAATAACAGAAGTAATTAAGCGGCTAAGCGATGAATCACAAGTTGTTTTGTGGGAATCCATTCAGGTATATACAAATTATTTTAATCATTGGAATATCTTGTAACATTTACTGAATAGTCACAATACAGATTATTAAATAAAACTTCAAAAGAACAAATCATGCTTAATACAAAATAAATGATTGCAATCAGAGTGGACGACAGTGAGTTGTAGAGGCTTCATATTCTTCACCAAACATGAAAGTTTTAACTGATGCAATTTTCCCCAATTTTAACAAAGGCGACAAGCCTCAGTCTTAACTGAGGCATATCTGCCTCAGTTTACTTGAGGCGCCATACCTCAGTTTTCATTGAAGCGACACGCCACAGTTCTAATTGAGGCATATTTGCCTCATTTTAAACTGAAGCATACACGCCTTAGTTTAAACTTAGGCGACACGC
Source organism: Allium cepa (assembly GCA_030765085.1). Classification (NCBI taxonomy): domain Eukaryota; kingdom Viridiplantae; phylum Streptophyta; class Magnoliopsida; order Asparagales; family Amaryllidaceae; genus Allium; species Allium cepa. The sequence goes on from CM060928.1 coordinate 277,512,441, forward strand.
CTCATTTTTAGCTGAGGCATATTTGCCTTAGTTTTAAAATTTAACTAAGGCAACATGCCTTATTTTTAACCGAGGCATACATTCCTCAGTTAATACTGAGGCCAAACGCTATTTTCCTTAGTTTTAGTTGAGGCATGTTTGCCTCAGTTAAAACTGAAGCAACTCAGTTATAACCGAGTCAAAGCCTCCAAGGATTATTATTTACTCAAAGAATGGAAATTACATGCTCAATAGTCTTTATTATTACTCCACATTTATGAGCATTTGTTTGTTATATATGTTTGTGTACAATGTGTGAACTCGATAGGAATCAACATTGGATCTATAATTATTTTTTGTTCATTCAAAATGAGTGTATGTGTTTAATTTTCACATTAATGTTTAGTGCATATTAGGTTTTTTAATGCCATAGTAATTCTATGTACATCAATTAAGTGGTATCAAAGTCCACACCATGTCATTTTGAAATTACATAAAGCATTCACCTTTATCTTTCATCTTGACCCATACAATCTTAAGTCTTGTTAAAGCTTGAAGACTTGAGTCAGATACACTACTTCACTCCAAAGAAGGAATTCATAGCGTAAAAAGTTAAGAAAATAGGATTTTAATAATGAATGTTGTTGGTAGCTATTTAGTAATTTTGGTTTAGTAATTTAGTAATGGTTAACCTTGAATACCCAATAGCCAATTATATATTTATACTATGGCGAACCTGTGCTTCGCACACAGATTGACCTACTTCCTCGGTATATAGATTATTATGATAATATCTTGATAACAATTCGACTGTTGGTACCATTATTTTCTTAGTTGAAAGTATGATTTTTTGGAAATCAAAATAAATCAATGGATGATGAAATAAATCAAAGGATGATGATAACTCATGGTAAATAATATTGTAGGAACCCAATATCATTACTTATTACATAGTTCACTCATGCATAACATGAAGATATCACACAGATTTTAATAAGTTGATGCCAATCTTTTATGAGATTTGTGAAAATGACATTGTTAAACGCTTGTATGAGACATAAACCCTGAAAAATGGCACATGCAGATTAAATATTAATTTTCCTAAATCATGATTAGAAACACACTTTATAATCTTTGTAGTTAGGAGCAAGCAAACTTGAGTTTTTATGTTAGTTGGAAATGCTTATATTTTTATAGTCTAAATTATCTGAAGACTTTACTTTGACTCATTCACTTGGGTTGTTAATGAAATAAGACAATGCCAACTTTTTTCCTTTAGTTCCAGGTTGGTAAGAATAAAAACCAAAGCTTGCTAGACTCTGTATCCTAAAAAAAATCTATGTCGCTAGGAAGGAATATTAATAACTAAATATAAACCCACTTGCATCAAATACATTGATTATATCAATATAGAATAATATGGAATGTATTGCGCTTGGTTTGGTTGGACTAGTTGAATGTCTGTCATTTATTTTATGAATGCATTTTGTTTTCTTTCATGATATATTTGCATCTTGCTTGAATCATTTGTATTTGACTAGATGCATGGCTATTTAATGGTTTTATAAGGAGTTCGTTGGGGCTAAGGCATAAACAACTGCAGCAAGTGAGCCTAGATCATAAACCTCTTCAAAGTCTCAAGTGTAAAAATCCTGATGCTACCCTGGCACATCTTTGTTCTTTCGTTCATTCAATTTAAATATCACAAACATAAAACAGTGTATCCCAACTGTTGGTTTTGAGCTTTCATATGTCACTATTTCATTTCCTAAAATTTATAAATTTGTATTTATCCGAGTATGTGTATATGCCACTAAACATGTAATTCATAATATGAAACTAAAACATTGGCTGCATTATGATAATTACCAAAAATTCCAGGAATGTTAGTTACCAACCTAAATTATTCAACAGTCATCATATGATGTGTTAGTTTATCTCTGGTTTATTAAATAAAAAACATGAGTGTGCATTTTGCCTGTAGAGTTATATAAATATGTTTACAATTAACAATAACACATTCAAACTTTAAAGATATTTTGTTTCGTGCCAGGTGATTAAATCCTAAATTTAGAGTAAGCGGATAATCAGTTTGTAGTAGCACCAAGGCTTAAATGTTGGCAATAAGATTCTATCTTTTATTTGCTTAGGCCTTTGTGTCTGATGGATTATTTATAGAATTCACCAATGTTGTTATGCAAATTACCTAATTACTTCTTATTCCATTCAGTTTTCTTGATTTTCCAATAGTTGTTGTTTCGAATGTGATCAATATCAACCGACTTTATATTTATGCAAACATTTATGGATCTTATTATTATCTTATACGAACAAATAAATAATTCTTATGAAGAGAAAATGGCCAACAATTTTATTAGTTATGTATAGGATTCCCATGACATACGTTGCCTGCCTCCGTATTTCAACATTCTTACAAATTATATAGGTCATTCTTTTTTTGATTTGTTGTGTAATCCTATGTACTACTATCTGGTGTCCATATTAGACTATACCCCAACTATTTCTACTCGATTTACTCCCATGCCCTTACAAATGCAATAATTTATTTTGTCATTCTTATGAAGTACTTTACGATACCACAAGTGATGTAGATGGTGGCGATAATGGTTATACCTCAGAAACCGAAGATGATAGACACGAATATGGTGATGCCTTCGGAGATGAAGCAGATGAGGAAGACGCAGCTCAGGCTGGAGGGTTATACATCACCAATGTTGATGACAAACAGGATTCATCAGGTTTATTCTTTACCTCTTTCTACAATTTGTTGTTATGATTCATCAAGTTTTGCTTCCGGAATGCTTCCTCGTGAAGTCTTACATTTTATTTTCTAGTTGTATTTAAACATATTTATTTTTTTAACTTTGGTTTCTTCTATATTCATTGATGGCAACAATCAGATGGACAAGTGAATTTTCTTCTGACATTTTTCAACATCTTAAATTTGCAGGCATTCTTGTTGATATTTTTCTCTGAACTAGGGGACAAAACATTTTTCATTGCAGTAAGTTAACCAATCTATTCTATTATTATTATCATCTGATATAACATTTCCATGTACTGTATTATATCAGTTGAAATGTATTGAAAGTAAGACTTTCTGAACATATGAATAATATGTATTACATCCGTAATTCGATGCTAATTCTATATTCTCAAAAATCAAGCAAAAAGATATTGGACTTATAGTTCTTTTAACTGGTTGTAGGCACTTTTAGCTGCAAGAAACTTTTAGCATTCAATATTAGTTTATTGCATTATTAGGAGTAATTCGCACATGTTTTCCTTTAGTATTAAAGTATTCAGAATTTGTAGAGACATGCTTACTGACACCGAGCATAACTTCTTATTGCACTTCATCTTATATCACCTTAGACACACTATGTATTAATAAAATCCTCTTTAACATCATCTGGTAAATCAAAATTTAGGAAATTTAGATCATCTTGCATCTGCTCTGGATGGTTTACTGTTTCTGACCCATTTGCAGTTTTGGATGCGTTATGGTCTGTAGTAGTTGATTCTCCTGTTTTGGGCACGTGACTTTTTTGTACTTGTTGCCTACTAGCATAATATTATATATTTTTGTTTTCAGGTTCAGGAGCTGTATTTGATGGACCATTTTGATGTTGGTGGGGTTTTTGGAATAGAAGATGTCTTTGGTATCCATTTCAGCTAACGTGAAAATAAATTTTCATATTTCCACATCAGCATCTATAACAAGTATATTGAGAGGCACTGCAACTTCTTTGGTTTGCACATTTAATCAGCATGTGTAGTACGATCTTTTTATCACTTGTATTATTTACACTTCTAATGTAATGTTCATTAAGTAATACGGTATGTTATGCATTATTCTATGTGAATGTTGAATGATTAATTATTTTTCGTTTAATTTGATATATATGATTGCGTGAAATGATATATTGTGTTTATGTAAATTTGTCGATTATTGTGATAATGGATATGTACGTACTGCAAAAATGATTTTTAAAACGATATTAAGAACGCCAGCGATAAGACTTTTTAAAGCATGTTCAAAACGCTATAAGAAATTTGTGTTTTATAGCGTTTCTTCTGCTGCAATAATAGGTCACTGATTTATTACAACATGTTGATTTACAGCGTTTATAAAAAGGCTGTAAAAGCCTTTTATAGCATTTTTAAAACGCCATTGATAAGACTTTTTATAGCATGTTCAAACGCTATAAAAACATGCTTTTTATAGCGTTTCTTCTGTTGCAATAATAGGTCACTGATTTATTATAACATGTTGATATACATCGTTCATAAAAACGCTGTAAAAGCCTTTTACAGCATTTTTTAAACGCTATTAAAGGGTCTTTTTGTTGTAGTGGAAGTAAGCCATCTCATATGTAGCATTAAAAGTCGATAAGTAGACTGATCCTCTATCTCTGAGATGTAGAATTTATTTCTAGCCGAAGGATAGAGTAAGGTCAAAATATCGAAAACGTGATAGATATGGGAGGGTTAGTTTCTACCAGTAGGTCATGTTTAATTAAGTATATGGTCATCCATATGCTAGCCTAGATAGCAATTTGTTTGTTATCGGTAACTTGACCTGTTTTAACTCATGAAGTATGTTGTGTATATTCGAGTTTCTCGATAAGGACTCGAATACTGGTTGTATACTTGCAAAGAACCAAAATTGAGTTAACCGGGACTTACTGTCTAGTTTGGAGACACCATTTTTCGGATAAGTATGATTTATCCAAACCACTCCAGACTAATAACGTTCGTGATGAATCATTATGAAGCATGCTATGGAGTTGTACTATTCTTCCCGAGGATGATTCCAAAATGGAAAATAGTAAATGTGAAATGTTTTTTTGATCCTGGAACAACTTTTATGAATGAATACTATCATTGCATTATGGCCTAGAGGGCATTGGTAGCATTCCAAGATGGTCTTCTAGAAAGAAAGGCAAATGTAACATCAAGCCTCACACCTGGGAATGGCTCAAGGGATATGCTTCAAGGCTATGTGGTTCACTACCATTACCATATGGTCATCACCAAATCTAGATCGATATTATATATTATGTATGCTTGGGGCCTATTTAGGTTGTTGATCCCAATTTGGGTGATGACATATTCGACGATATTCACTAAGGGGTAGGGCCGGTCTTGACTCACAGGGAGTCCAAGTGAGGCTCTCAGTGTGTGTTATCTAGATGCACTATGATAGGTGATACCCGATACCTTGTCATTGATCGAATCCATTTTCCAAAAAGTGCATTTAAACTTAGTTGTACACCTTTTATGCTGTAATTTAATCAATGTAACAATTTCGATTATGATTTCATATTTATCTTAAATTTAGACATTATGATAATATCAAAGGACTTTATCCAGAAATGTTTTGGTTATCGTAAGGTAAAAACCCGTCTGTGTTTATATGCGTCATTGTCTAACGAATTAAATTTGGTTTTGAAGTTTTTTATGAAGTTAAACTTATGATTTACTCACATCAGACACATATCTGACTCGGAGTTCTATTTATTTTCCTTATACTCTTGGGTAGTCAAATTTTATGGGTAGCCAAGTAGTCAGTTTTCTTGGATCATTTTGGAAAGTGGTATGGAGTAGGAGCTTTCATCATCATCTAGTAGTTATGTTTATTTCCGATGTGACTGTACATTATGTATTAGAATTTTAGGCAGGCTGATATACCAGTCCATGTGGGGAACAGTACTTGTTGTAACTTTAATGCAATATTTTAGATACTATTCTGTAATGATGTATATGTAACTCCGACGTTGTGGGAAAAATCAATGTTTTTTCCTTATCTTTTATTTTCTTTACCCTACGACCTATCTTGTAGACACTTAAATAAACACATGAATGAAGATGAGGTATTAAGTGTCGTCTTTTGGTGTAAGCAAGATGGATCATTGCAAGGTTACTCCTAAATATGGAGTTTTCAGAGTTACACGAAAGTACTAAAACTATTAGACTAGGAAGTTATACATTCTGCCTTTATACTTTCTGATACAAAATACACATACATAATTATACAGTGGAAATAGATAAATAGATAGATAAGGAATTTCCTGCTTTCTCAAAGGAAACCTGCTAAACCAGGACTACTCAAACATAATTGAGTATCCAAGAGTTTAGGAAAAACAAATAGCTCGGATCAAACAATAAGTCTAGTATGAGCAAAAACTGTAAACAAAAGGGGGGAAATAAACACGATATGCGAGACCACACCGCCAACTCTGGAACGGGCCGCCCCTCATAATGTAACATCCAATCACAACAACCGAAACAAATAACTAAACATCGCGAAGTGCTCACAACACTTCCCGATTCAATTAAGAAAGAGGTACATTTAAAAATTTAGAATCAAAGGAAAGGAGAAGGAAAATTTTCAAAAAAATGACTGGGAGGGTGCACCCTCCTTACCGGAAAGTATACCTCTAAAATACACTTGAGAATTACAATGGCTCTCCGAAACATCCAAGCCAGACACTCCCAACCTTTACCGAAAATTTCATATCTTTTTGCACATAACCGAAACCAATTTCAAATAGATGTGATAATACCCGAATGGAAGCAACCCCACATAGCTTGGCCCTACTCGTGCTTTGGTTTTAGTCATTTTCTACGAAGGATATCAACACTCAAATGAGCATCATCTTATATTAACGATACAAAAAGAAGAAAGCTGAACAGATAGTCAATAAATAAACTATCAGAAATATTAAAAATGATTGTACATGGAAATTAAATCTCATATTCTTACCACAACTCGTCGATTTTGAAATTTTACAATTTCTTGATTGAAAATGAAATCAGGAAAGTGAAGGTAGTGTTACCTTTAGCATTGCCTTGACGACATTTGTAACATTCGAGATAGAGACAAGTTTCCACACCTCGATGTTTAGTGCTAAGAGTCTGACTAAATTCTTTCCTTATAAGTGATATTGGATTATGGAAAATTAGATTTCTTATCCTTTTCATAACGAATCAGACTTTATTTTTAAAACCGATCCTGTGCTAGGGTTCCACATTTCAAATATTAGTGTTAAACAACTTTATCAAAATGGTTGATTCAATTTTTTAAAAAACTAGTTAATTTCTTCAGTATCATTACTCAAAATTATTAATCAACTTTAATCAATAATTAATTACATCAAACATCTTTATTTAAAATAGTTAATTAGCTTTAATCCTGATTAATTACTTCAAACGCACTATTTAAAATGATTAATTAACTTTAATCATACTTGTTTTAAATTGATTAATTAACTCTAAATCATCGTTATTAAAATGATTAATTAACCTTAAATATTATTATTAAATTGATTAATTAATTAAAAATATCGTTATTAAAATGGTTAATTAATTTTAAAACATTATTATTTAAGTGATTAGTTAAACTTAAAAATCATTAACAAAATAATTAGTCAACTTTAGTACATCATTATAAGTAATTTATTAGCCTTAAACATTGTTAGTTAAAATGATTAATTAATTTTAAATGCCACTAATAGAATGACTAATCACATCATTATTTAAATAATTAATTAACCTTAATGAACATTATTTAAAATGATTAATTAATTTTAAAATACCATTATTAAAATAAATAAATAAATAAATTTAATCACATATTTATTTGAATAATTAGTTATCTATATCTTTGCAAAAATCTAAGCATAAGATTTTAACTAATTTTTTTTCAAAAGAAACCACATTTTCAAAGTGTCGATATGGCGATAGTCGCTATACAGACACATTCATAAACGCTTACCATATATCACTTATGCAACCAAACATCACAAGCATAATTGTTGTGAGCACACATACAAAGGCAAGTAACACTAAACAATATGCAGAGAGCATTCAAGTATTATTAACTTAAAAAAAATTTCGATAAATTTCAAGTTACTTTACTAAACCAATATGTCAACTTTTAAAGTGGTTCCAAGCCAACAAATCTAACACTTTAAACACATAACAACATAAGGAAATGGCATATACTACACCGCAATAATAATGATCAAAACTTTAATTATAAAGGTGATATTTAGCTCACTTAAACGATATGAACTTCAACTGAACTCTCAACCGACGCTAGATCTTAGCTTTGATTTGCATAAGATGGAATAATGGAGCCCTACAATGGCCAACATCGTTTAGCCATGATGAAGATAGGATTGGCGATGATGGTATTGGAGAGACATGGGTCTTGATGGGAAGTGCGTGAGGTGGAGAGAAGAAAGAAAAAGGGCTTTAACAATTTTTCTTAAGGGAAAAGGTATAAAGGAGTGACTTTTAAATCTTAAAATTTTGTGGAAGTATGGAAGCTTGAAAAGGAAGAAGGTTGTTTATAAAATAAGAGAATAAAATGAAAAAAATGAAAAGGAAAATTTGAGAACTATTTTATAAAAAAGTGTAATATGAAAATTACATAAATACACTTCCTTACTTTCTCTCCATTCATTTTGTTCCACGTCATCACTTCTCTTCCTTCCTTATTGCTCACGTCCCTCCTACTCTCACTCATCACATCCAAGTACACGCATGAGAAAATCCATTGGATAAGTGTGTGTTCTTATGTGCTTAAGTTGATTTATATATTTCAAGGAATCTTTCTTTTTTCCGTTTTAAATTCATACTCCATTTTTATTTAAGTAAATACATTTTTACTATATTACTACCTTATCCGTACTTATATAATTTGTAAACATGTGTATATGTTAACTATAATATGCACAATGTTTACGACAACTTTTAGGTAGTGATAAGTTGGGAATTCGATAAATAATTTTCGACCAAATTTTCTATTTTTCTTTGAACAAATTATTTTGGTAAACAGATTTTGAAAATCATTTCCCTATAACTAGTTATTATTTAAAAGAGTTTTATTTGTGTTATAACTTCCATAAATCAATTATTTAAAAATATTAAATAATCATATTTAAAGTAATTAAATTATAGGTCATTACATCCTCCTCTCCTTACAGGAAATTTCGTCCCTAAAATTAACCATACACAATAGTAGATACCAAAAGAAACCCAAATGATATCATTGAATCAAACGGGTAGAAAGAAATTGACTTCATCACAACCAGTGAGTACACTAAAAAGATACAACAAAGAACAAACAACTACGACAAGAAATTGGAATATGAATCTGAATATATTCCTTAGTTTTCCAAGTACAATTTCGATCATCTCCACTCCACTAAACCTTAACAAGATTCACATCCATCATCCTCAATTGCTTTATATCTTGATCGATGATACGAATAGGCCACCTAAGAACGGTTAGGTTAGGTTGAACTTCCAAATTCCCTTGTTGGGTCAGTCCTACTACAGTTGGAGGGTTGTGTATGTACTTGCGTAAATAAAATACACGAAATACGTTGTGCACTTCCGATAGTCTATTTGGTAATTTCACTCTATAAGAAGGTCTATCGATCCTATCCATAATGGGAAAAGGGCTAATAAATCAAGAGGCTAGCTTCCCTGATTTCCTAACCTTACAGCACTTCTCAATGGAGAGACCTTCATAAACACTAAATCCCCAACTGATAATTCAAGATTCATGCGCCTTCAATTTGCATAACACTTCTGCTGATCCTGCACTTCCTTCGTCTTCCTTCAGATATCAGCTACCTTTTCACTAGCTTCTAAATTCATGTCGGGCCTAAGAACAATTCTATCATTAGAGTCAACCCAACATGAAGGAGAATGACGTGGATGACCATAAAGAGCTTCAAAAGGAGCCATGCCTATTCTTACCTGATATATGTTGTTGTAAGTGAACTTGACCAAGGGTAAATGATCTTCCCAAGAACCTCCAAATTTAAGAATGCATGCTCGTAATAAATCATCCAAGATCTGGTCCACTCTCTTTGTTTGTCCATCTGTCTATGGATGGTAAGCTGTACTCAACTCAGCTCGGTCCCGAAGGTAGTTTGCAGTCCCTTCCAGAATATGCTAGTGAACATCGGGTCTCGGTCACTTGCAATACTGCAAGGAATACCATGAAGCCTCACAATCTCCTTCACATACGAACTCGCCAAGCTTTCAACGGTCCTAGTTGGCTTAACAGGAATTAAATGAGCAGTCTTGATCAGCTGGTCAACTACAACACAAATACCTTCGTTCCCACTTCTTGGCCTGGGAAGTACATCAATAAAATCCATAGAGATATGCTTCCACTTCCACTTTAGGATCTCAAGTGACTGGAGCAGTCCAGTTGACTTCTGTTGGTCACTCTTAATCTGCTGACAGTTTGCACACTGACTCACAACGATCGAAACATCTCCCTTCATCTCCTTCCACCAGAAGACTCTCTTCGTATCCTTAAACATCCTATCACTTACGGATGGAAAGATAACATGACAATCAGCTAATAGTTCTCTTCTAAGTCCATTAACATTTGAAACACAGATACGCCTATTCGTTTTCAGTATGCCACCGAGATCAATCTCAAAACTAGAAACAATACCTTCTTAGACATCCTTCTTGAGTCGAGCCAAAATAGGATGTTCTTATTGACTGGTCACGATCCTCTCCACCCACACTAGATTGACTTCTAAGTTCGCAACCATCGCAAAATTCCTACGCAATGCATCTACCACGACATTTACTTTCCCAAAAGTGTAAAGAATCTCTAAATCATAAGAAGCGAGAAACTCCAGCCATCTCTACTGCCTTAAATTCAAATCTTTTTGGATAAAAAGATATTTTAAGGATTTATGGTCCATGTATAACTCGAACTTTTCACCCAAAAGAAAATGCCTCCATATCTTAAGTGCGAATAGAACTGCCAAAAGCTCTAAATCGTGTGTAGCAAAGTTTTCTCATATGACTACAATCGTCGATTGGCATAGGCAATAACCTTCCCATACTGCACCAGAACTACTTCCAAACTGGTATTACAAGCATCTGTATATACTATTAAACCTCCACTCCCATCTGAAATAGTCAAAACAAGAGTGTTAGTGAAATTCTCCTTCAATTTATTGAATTCTTGGTCACACTTTGGCGTCCACACAAACTTGACATCTTTCTTCGTTAACTTCATCAGATGAGAAGCAATCTTCGAGAAATCCTTGATGAACCTACGGTCAAACCAGTAAATCCCAAGAAACTTCTTACTTCCACAGCATTTTCAGGCTTCTTTAAGTCTTGAATTGCAACAACTTTAGTTAGGTCAATTGCCATCCCTTCTCCTGAAACAACATGCCTCAAAAGCCAAACTTCATATTTTCATAAATGTCACTCAGAAAACTTAACCTTCAAGACATGGCTCCTAAGGGTATCGAGTATGACCCGGAGATGGTACGTGCTCCTCCTCCATCTTTGAATAAACAAGAATGTTATCAATAAAGACGAGGATAAATTTACTAAGGACATCTTAAAACGCTCGATTCATCAAGTCCACAAAGAAAGTGGGTGTATTAGTTAACCCAAACGGCATAATTAACCGCTCGTAGAAACTATTTAGAGTCCTAAAAGCTATTAAGGGAACACTCTCCTCTACTACCCTTAATTGGTGAAAATCGATGGGAAGATCCAATTGGGAAAATATCCGAGCGCTGTGGAGTTGATTAAACATGTCGTCGATCCTTGGTAATGGATATTTATTCTTGATATTCCTTTTATTCAACTCTTGATATTCTACACATAACCTTAAATAACCGTCCACTTTAGTAACAAAGACGACTGGCGATCCTCAACTAGAAGTACTGTGTCTTATCAATTCCTTCTGCAACAAGTCGACAGTCTGCATTCTAACTCCCTCCTTTTTTTGGAGCCAATCTTCGTGGTGGTTGGACAATAGGTTTGGTTCCTGGGATTAAATCAATTCGGAACTCCACTTCACGCTGAGGTGGTAAACCTTCCACTTTCATCAATAACATTTGTGAAATCCCCAATAACAGGTATATCTCTTCACTCCTATTTAGCTACTTTGAGTGAATATAGAAAACCACCCATCAACTTGTTAGGCTCCTCGCAAAGTATATCTACACTAATATCTCCAACATCAGTAACTTTGATGATCCTTTGACTACAATCCAATACTACTCTAAACTTAGATAACCAATCCATTCTCAACAATACCAATACCTATTAAACTAAGAATAAACAGATCAAAGGGAAAGGGATAATTTCAATAGGAAATAGGAACATGTAAACACAATGTCAAGATTTGTTGAACCCCCAATAGTGTTTGACACACAAAGAGGATTATTTAGGATAACATATTGGAGGTTTAGCTTGTTCATCAGGTCAAATAAAATAAAACTACGAGAGGCACCCGTATCGGATAATAATTTAATAGGAAGATCATGGATGGATAGTGTACCTTGCAATGCTTACTTTCCCTTCCATCCTAAAGAAGTGGATGGTTTCTCCTCAATAGAAAAAACTTGCCCTTGCATCCCCTTCTTAAGAAAAAGGCACACATTCTTCATATGTCCTTGATAACGACTATTGTATCAAATCGTGGTTGGGAAATTGGGTGCAAAGTGACCCATCTTGTTGCACTTGAAACAAACAATGCTTCGCAAGTCGAGCTGCTTCTACTGCACTAAATCCCACCCCCGTGTTTCGTGCATGTCCATTATTTCTTCCCCTTAAACTTACGCTTGAAATTCTTGCCTCCCATAGGTATCATTGAAAAAGGTTTGGTATTAACAATAGGCACTACTCCCTTCTGGACTCCCTCCTTAATGTCAAAAGCTTTGAATCTTAGATCCGTACCAATCATGTTAATGAATGTACCCATAAGATGGTTTTCCATATCTCATTGGGACTCTAGTCGCATCCCATTCATAGACATTTCATTCTTTTAAAGCGGTGTGTCTATCAATCCCAGTCCAAAATGGGATAATGCATTAAACTTGCGCTCGTATCGCGCCATCATCATATCATATTGCTTCAAATCCAGAAAACTCTTGAACAACTTTGTCCTTCCGGCTTCTAGGATGAATTACGCTTCAAAGACTTCCCTAAGCTGCACCCAAGAGAACTCCTCCTTTGAAGTATTAGCTTTTACAGAATCCCACCATTCCATCGCTGACTTCTGAAGTTGTCGCCAGGCCAACATACGCTTCTCTGCATCTTCCAACCTAAGATCTCCAAATATCCTATCACAGGGTCTAAGCTAAGTCTGCACTCCAAGAATATCTTCCATATCACATAATGGTTTCTCATCCAAAGTGGTGTAACTCTTGCACGAATTCGCAACGTTCATACGAGGTTGAACCTGGTCTACCACTTCCTCTACAGGACCTACAGCTGGCATGTTTCTAGCTAATCTTCCATTCATAGCTATGCTAGTTCCATATCCACCCCTTCATCCTCTTCTTGTATTCATCTTCTATCACCTAGACAAATAACAGGTACCTTTATAACATAAGAATGGGATCAAAATTGTTTAAAGGGAAAAAAACACCAACGAATTTAGAATAAGACTTTGGAGGACAAATATTATTATTATAAAGAAAATTACAAATATGCTCATCTAAGATTAACTCATTTTAGGCATCACTTACCCCATCTTTAATGGGTTGTACCCTAATCAAGCTAAGGTGTTCGCTCAACCAAAGCTATGATACCAACTATGATGACCCATCTTTCTGACCCCTGGGAATGACACTTAATACATCCTCGGTATTCATATGGTTTCCCGAGCATCCAAAAGACGAGTTTTCATGGGGTAAAATAAAGAATAGAACGAAAAAATAGAAAATCTCACGATGTAATTGTTACATATAATACAACAATAATATAGTTCATCAGTTTACTCCTAAAATGGAGTTATCAGAGTTACACAAAAGTACTACAACTATCAGATTAGGCAGTTATACATTCTTCCTTTACACTTTCGGATACAAACTACACATACATAATCATACAGTGGAAATAGATCACAAGATAGATAAGGAACCTCTTGCTTGTCCATCGTCTTTAAAGAGCCCAAAGGATACCTTCTACTCTCGGACTACTCAAATATAATTGAGTATCTGAGAGTTTAGGGAAAACAAACAACTCGGGTCAGACAATAAGTCTAGTATGAGCACAAACCCTAAACAAAAAGGGTAGAAATAAACATAATATGTGAGATCATGCCACAAATTACGGAACGGGCTTCCCCTCACAATAACGACATCTAATCATAACAATGTATATAAATAATTAAACATCGTGAAATGCTCACAAAACTTCTCCATGCAATTAAGAAAGAGATACATTTAAAAATTTGCAGTCAAAGGAAAGGCGAAGGGAAATTTTTCATCAAATGACTAGTAGGGTGCGCCTCCCTTACCGAAAAGTATACCTTTGGAATATAATTGAGAACTGCGATGGCTCTTAGAAATCTCCAATTTAGATCTGCCAACCTTTACCGAGTATCCAAATATTTCACATCTTAAGAGTGTAACGACCCGTAAATTTCGACGATTTAATTTATTTAATAGAATTTTGTAATAAAAATTTAGTAGAAATAATAAAAGGTGATAAATATATATTGAACGCTAATTTAACAATGGTATTTAAGCCTTTGTTTGTAATATGAATAAATTTTTCAACAAAAATTGGTGTAAGTATTGTACCTGAATATAATGGGAAGATAGAGAATATAGGTAAGGCATTTAATTAGTTAAGTGTAAATTTATGGGTATAATAACAATTCGTATACATTACCTAATTAATCTGTCAATTAATTTGTTAAAAAAATCAAAACCTTTTAATTTGGTAAATAATTTGATGCGTATTGATAAGCGTTACTTTAACGATTAATTTTAAAGTGATGGGAAGAAAATAAGTAAAGTTATGCAGTAATAAATAAATAAAAATATCGCAATAAATAGGAAACTGACATAACATTTATTTATATGAACGTTACTTATTGATTTGAGGGTAACGGAAGTATGAACGTAGAATAAAATAAGCGTAGATTTATGCTAGGTAATTATTGAGAATATGGGGAATAAGTTGAAATAATATTAATTAAAAATTTATGCGTAAAACATGTTATGTAAGATATATTGATTCCATTTAATAAATTGAGGATTAATATTATCGAAGACGATTAAATATGGTCTCAATGTAAATTTAGATAAGTTTTGAAATAAAGACTAATTCCATTCAGAAGATGACAATGGGTGCAATATTTTGATTTGTAAGCAATAGTAATAGGTTACATGTTTAATTGGTTGATAGAATTTGAATTGAAATAAATGTTAATACAATAAATAAAGGTTACATTAATATGATAAGTAATACAATGTCTAGAAGTTTAATATAGAGTGTGTTAAGACGTAGAAATGGAAATTAGGAAGCAGTTGGAATTAAATGAAATTTTAGGTGTATTTATGAGAAATTTACGTATAATTAAAGAGGCGAATGAAATAAATACCAACCAATTTTAGTGAATAACGGGATCTAAACCTAAATAAATAAATTCCTTGAAATTTAAGTTTTTATTTTTGATAAATTGGATTTGTACTTTAATATTGAAAATTTTGGGATTATTCAAAAATAAATTAATGTAGGAAGTTGTTAAAGGATTCTGAATTTACCAAGTGGTCCAAACCGACAAAATTTGCAAATAATTAAAGTTGGATTGTAAATCTGATTCAATTAACCTATTATTAATTTATTTGTTTGGAATATAAAAAGTAATGATAGGGTTAATTGAAATTAAGGGTAGTTTAATTTGTATGTTATTTGGGATTAAGGCAAGATGGGTGGATATTAGGAGTTATATACTTAGATCATTCAATTTATTTGGATAATATTGTAATAAATGTAATTAAATGTACATTTACGTGAAATATAATACCATGCTTAATAGATTGCTAAGTCGTATATATTAAAGGGAATTTTATTAATTGTTTTAAAAAAACCTTAATTAATATGGTTGATAAATTTAATATAAGAAAAACCAATGAAATTCTTGGGAATAATGTAGGTTAATATGAGTTAGTAGTTAGGGTAGTGACTAAAATTGGTAATACATTGCAATTAATGTTAATGGTGTTGACATAAGCTAATAAATTTAAATGTTAATGCAATACCAATTTATGTATTTATGGTGATTGCGAAATTGGAATTTGATAAATGCAGTAACTAACTCAGGGCAAATAGATTTTATGGAATCAATAAAAGATAGGTAAATTTAATGATTGTTTGGTGGTAATTTAAGCATGAATGGGAATAAATCGGGCAATAGTGAGAATTATTAATTATTACCCATCAATTTATTTAGAATCTAAATCAAATGCAACATTCGTTGTTATTTGTAGCTTATAGGTGGAAATAACGTAAACTTTATTCAGAATATGATAATTAGTTAGATTAAAAGAATGGAAGGCAGGATATATGGATTCATTTGGATTTAGAACATGATAATTTGAATTTATTGAATTTATTGGAAACTGAATAGAGCATTTTATGTGATTGAAATTAAAGTTGGAATTCGGAGATGTTTTAGGAATTCCCATCTATGGGATGCCAATAGATAGGATAATTAAATGAAAGGTCAACTAAAGGATTTTTGCAAAGTTAATTTATAATTTGTAGATAAAATAAAATTGAAGTTTTACGCTGAAGTTAATAATGTACTCAGCATTTAAGAAACATCTTAAATTGTCTAAATTTGAATAAACAATGAAGTAATAAATAATAATTATTAATAAAATCCAAAATTCGGTAACCTGTTTTCAAATTAATGATAATTAATGTTGGTATAGGCTATTTATTTAAGTAACAGTGCGATGCCAAAAAAAATGGATTGGAAGTAATTGCGAAATATAAATAAAATATTTTAGTAGGGAATTAAAATGTATATATACATAGAAATGTGGATTTTTATAGTATGAAAACTTAGTCAATTTACAATAGTTAAATCTATTGAGAATGAATAAAAATCTAAGATAATTATTACGGTAATTTAGAAATTTAGTTGAAAATGGAAACTTATCTATGAATTTGGAATTTAATGAAATTGTGAATTTATATTGAAACTTATAAATAAAGCATCTAAATTTACATTTGTAAATACGTTTAAAATTCAATGTAAATGTCTGAGGAAGAAATTAATTTATTTACTAATCCGTAACGTATACAATTAATATAAAATATTCTGGTGGGCCAACAACCGTTTTGCGCGTTTATGATTCGTGCCCACCAATCCTATTTCACTTTGTCTATTTATAGGCTGTGTAAACCCTAGCCTCCATCTATCTTCATTTCTCTCTGTGTGTTCTTTTCTTCAACTTCTTCTCTTCCAATGGCTGCAAAATTTCTAAATCTAATTACAGTCCAAAATTAAAATAAAAAATAAAAAAAATATTTCAAACTCCTCTAAATATTCCAGAAAAATTATATGTCATAATTCTCGAAGAGCGTAATCTGTTGGTACTGTCCGTTTTTTTTATTGGTGCTGTAGCGTGCTCGAATTTGAGAAGAAGGACGTGGCCTGTGACGTGGCATGGTGATGGGGTATATTTGTTTATTTTGTTTTATTTAATTTTTGTTTCAATCGAAATTTTCGAATAACTTTCTCATACGTAGTCCGATTCACGCGAGGTTTTTTTTATTAGGATCGTAATTAAATTCCAGATCTGTTGAAGCTTGTTTGGACCAATTCGGAGACCGTCGAATTTTTGAGTTTAAATTGAATTTAAATTCGATTTAAATTCAAAAGGTGAGTGTTTTAACCCACTCACAACTTCTAAAATTTCTTATATTTGTTAATTCGACTTTAGATATAGGTAGAAATTTATTTATGACTGTTTGGCATGTTTTATTCACTATTTCTGTTTAAATGCATTTATTTAATATAACTGTAATTTATTTATTTATTGCATATAAATTTGACAGTTAGAATTTATTTATTGCATATTAACTGTCAGGCATAATTATGTTAAATTTTATTTCATATTAACTGCCTGTTAAGTTTACGTTTATTTTTGCATATAAACTGCCAATTAACAGTTATTAAATTCATTTTGAGTATAAACTGATAATTGATACCATTGTTTATCACCTGTTATATATTGATGATTGTTTGAAATTGGATGATGACTGTGATAAATGGATGTATGATTTGATGGATGAATGGATGATTTATTTTATTAATTGCAAGTTGCTATGCATTTCATTCATTCGGGATTGCGGTTTGAAATGATATACAACCGCATTTTATTTTAAATTGCGGATTGAAATGATAAACATCCGTATCACTTGACCATAGGGTAGAAAATTTTATACAGGCACCGCGGTATATATATATATATATATATATATATATATATATATATATATATATATATATATATATATATAAAATATATTTTGGAATGTTTTTATGGTTTTGTAAAGCTATATATATGGTTTATGAGATATTGAATTAGTTATTTATATATATATATATATATAGTAATTTTCGGGTTTAAGCATTGTATAAATTTGATTTGAAGTATAAAATAAAGTTTGATTTTTAGGAATCAAATACGATTAAGCATTTATTTAAAATCTAATTTCTGGAGTTTTATGACTTAAATGAGAATAAGATTTGGAAGATGAATATTAAGTTAAATTGAAATTTAATAAAAGTTAGAATTTTTAAAGGATATGATTTTATAACTTGATTTTTGTGCAGAGTGATCTAAATAAATATTAGGTTGATTTAAATGAATATAAAATAAATTGAAAGATTTTCCAGTTATGTGAAGTTAAAGGTTTTTCTTAAATTTTATTGAATTCATTAAGTAAATATTTCAAGCCTAAATAATAAGTAATTGAATTTAATATATATGAGATTGTCAAATGAGTTTGTTTTTGAATTCGTGAAATATTTAAAGCTTTGAAACGTAAGAATTGAAATGGTATTTGGAAGTTTTAAATCGATATTTGAAATTAATTTGTGAAATCTAAGGAAGCTATTTTGTTTTATAAAAGTAATTTAATATTTAACCATTTAAGAGATGGAAACTTGTTTCAAAGTTATGATTTTCAAGGTAGTATAATTTGAAAATATTATATTCAAGAGTTTTGATTTCAAAATATTTTATTTTGAAAACCCTATGATTTTGGAAAAGAATATATATTGGAAAATAAAATGATATTATATTGGTTTGGGTCTAAATGATATCATATTGATTTGGGGTTATAAAAATATAAATGATATCGTATTTATATGGTTTTGAAATAGATGTTTTATTCTGGTTTTGAAAGTATAATTATTTTAAATGACCGGGGTGTTATAATAACGTTTGGTTGTTAAAGAGACCGGGATCGGAAGTTGTCATACTCTCTGCCAACTCCAAAAACCACTTTAACAACCGTGTACGCGGTGGAGATTCCAGAATGAAGTAGGTTGGTGGTGGCGTTTCCTGTAAGGTAAATACGTGGACCCAACTCCCGTGAGTTGGCATAAGGTGGCTAAAACAGGAGCGATCGACGGGTTAATGAGGTAGCACCTCTGATCGGACACTTCCCTTCGATACTATACTATGACTTTGGATGTTATTCGGTGGCCACCTTCACTTTTGATTTCTTTGATGTGGGGAGTTTGTCCGAGGTGGGCGGAAGCTGCGCGCTGCGCGTTTCCATCGGCCCGGAAAGCGTAATTGGTATATCTACCTTGGCATTGCCTAGTTGTGCCGTGTCACCTACCCTAGCGCGCCTTATACGATTTTGGTTTTGTACCATACCTATGGAGTGCCCTCTGACGACGCCCAGTACGGAGGAGATTACGGTACTGTATAGACTATGGGAATATATAAATGTGTTAAGGTGGAAAATGTAAAGCCTTAACGCTATTTAAAAGTAAGTTTATTTTACAATTAGACACTATTATAATAGCGCAATATACTACATAGTAAATAGTTTAACGGATCCTTAGAAGATGTAAATCCCGAGCATCTCTTGAGTTACTGCACTCATATTTATTTCTGTTAATGTAACTCACATAAGATCTTTTAGTTCTGACTCGAGTGTTTTTGTCTTTCCAAATTCACTCGGGTCAGTCCGAGCGTTTCAGGATTGAAGATTTTATTTCCGGAGGAAGAAGACGAAGATTTTATTATTATTACTATAGATAATATGGTTTCACTACACTCATATTGTTCCGCTGCATTGTTATATGGTATGTGTACTCTGATATGTATTGTATAAATAAATCAAAGGTTTTTGTAAACAGATTTATGAACTGTATATTTGATTATTATATTTTATCCTTCCGCCGTGAGATTCTGTTTCTTTCTCTGTTTTCTTATTTATCCCATAACAATCCGCCCTTACGTATGGTTTGAATTGGCACGTGTGTCTGTTCAAATCGTGCAAAAAGGCGGGATGTTACAGTTGGTATCAGAGCTTTGGTTTAGCGATAAATCTTGGCTTTGTGGGGTTTGACTCTTTATTAATAGGGTAGTAATACCCTATGGGGGTCATTGAGTGTATATATGAGAGAGCGTATTTGTTAGTGTTATAAAAAGGTTTTAATATTGTGTTAATTTGTTCCGTTTCGTATTTATAAATTCTGGTTGGTGCATGGGACGCTATGACATCAATAGGGATTTCTAAACACTTAATAGGACATACCGACATAATATTTGTTTTTAATATAGGTGAATGAAAAATTTTTGCCTATTATATTTTTATATATAAAATAAAAAATTTCAATTGATCTTTATATTTGGCTGCAATAGATTGATTGTTAGGCAATAAAGTGTAAATAATAATAGAAATAAGATTGAAAAATAAGATAAATGAAATTTGAAAATTTAGAACTTAAGTCCGGGGTTTTTCTTTTGAATGATTTTGAAATATATTAATAATCTTGTTCATAAGTATTTTCTGATATAAATATTTAACATAATTCGGAAGAATCGTTTTAAAGAAGATTTTTGAGAAAATAAGTTTTGTACTTTCCTCTCTGTCGCTGGAAAATAATTTCGGTGATGGCGGCCGCTTCATCGACTTTCATTTTCGAGTTTCGAAGGGGAAATGCCACTGCAGTAGTTCTACTGCAGATTCATTTTCGAAAAAGATATAAATTTTTAATTGTTTTAAATAAAATTAGAGGTATATATGTTAGAAGAATATATTTATCTAATATTTTCCATTAATTAATTGTTTAAATTATTGTAGTGAAATAAAAGGTAAGTGATTAATAAATTGAAACCTCTAATTTAGGTAAGAGATATAATGCAAAGTTATAAAGGGAAATTTGAAATTTGTAACATATGAGATAAACAGTAATATTGTTGAACATTAAATTTAATTAAAAGATGAGATAAAACTTGTATAAGTTCATTTGCATTTTCTTTAACATATATAACTTACCAAATATAAAAAGTTGAAATGTTTAATAAGAAATGTAGTAGAAATTTGTACAAGTAATAGTAGGTAATGAAGCATTCAATGAATTTGCTGTATTCAATAACTTAAGATATAATTGAAATTTTACCAAGTAAATATAAATAAAGGTAAGCATGATAGATAGATGATTATAAAACTTAAGGAATTAAAGTAAATAAATAAGGACATACTATTATAAATGAATGAATAATTATAACAAAATATAAGGAACCAGCATGACCCGAGTTAATGGAATTGAATAATTGTAAGTAATAAGTAAAAATGAATGAGCAAACCTTTGATAAGTAAATGTGAATGAGAAAAAAATCACTATATAAACAAAAAGGGAAATCAAACAACTAAAGCATGAAAATTATAATAAGTTAGTTTGGTTGCTGGTTTGAATTGTTATTGTTTGATTTATGGTTGGTTGGGTAAGGAAATTTGAAGTTGTTGGATGAATAAATAATCTATTTTGTTCCATCTAAGACTGTTGAGTAAATGATGCACTTGATAGTTATTTTTCATTCCATACAATTTCAAGTTTGAACCCAAACAACTATTTGATTGTGTGATTGTATGGTTGTTTTGTAATTGTATGTATGCTTTTCGAGGAAATTGATGGTTGTTGTATTAATTTGGATAATTAGTGATTGGAACTACTTAGATATTTAAATTTTGGACTTAGAAATATTTTGAAATGTTCTCCAAACTCTAATAAATTTAAGTATAAAAGGATAATGTTGTAAATTTGTATATTTTAAGAAAAGTAACAGATATTGTAAATTTAATTGTTTATAAGGTAATGTTTTGAATAAGATATGTAGATTCTAAATCCTTCTTTTCCCTTATTTTCCTTTTCGGGACGAAAAGTTTTAAGTGGGGGAGAGTGTAACGACCCGTAAATTTCGACGATTTAATTTATTTAATAGAATTTTGTAATAAAAATTTAGTAGAAATAATAAAAGGTGATAAATATATATTGAACGCTAATTTAACAATGGTAATTTAAGCCTTTGTTTGTAATATGAATAAATTTTTCAACAAAAATTGGTGTAAGTATTGTACCTGAATATAGTGGGAAGATAGAGAATATAGGTAAGGCATTTAATTAGTTAAGTATAAATTTATGGGTATAATAACAATTCGTATACATTACCTAATTAATCTGTCAATTAATTTGTTAAAAAAATCAAAACCTTTTAATTTGGTAAATAATTTGATGCGTATTGATAAGCGTTACTTTAACGATTAATTTTAAAGTGATGGGAAGAAAATAAGTAAAGTTATGCAGTAATAAATAAATAAAAATATCGCAATAAATAGGAAACTGACATAACATTTAGTTATATGAACGTTACTTATTGATTTGAGAGTAACGGAAGTGTGAACGTAGAATAAAATAAGCGTAGATTTATGTTAAGTAATTATTGAGAATATGGGGAATAAGTTGAAATAATATTAATTAAAAATTTATGCGTAAAACATGTTATGTAAGATATATTGATTCCATTTAATAAATTGAGGATTAATATTATCGAAGACGATTAAATATGGTCTCAATGTAAATTTAGATAAGTTTTGAAATAAAGACTAATTCCATTCAGAAGATGACAATGAGTGCAATATTTTGATTTGTAAGCAATAGTAATAGGTTACATGTTTAATTGGTTGATAGAATTTGAATTGAAATAAATGTTAATACACTAAATAAAGGTTACATTAATATGATAAGTAATACAATGTCTAGAAGTTTAATATAGAGTGTGTTAAGACGTAGAAATGGAAATTAGGAAGCAGTTGGAATTAAATGAAATTTTAGGTGTATTTATGAGAAATTTACGTACAATTAAAGAGGCGAATGAAATAAATACCAACCAATTTTAGTGAATAACGGGATCTAAACCTAAATAAATAAATTCCTTAAAATTTAAGTTTTAATTTTTGATAAATTGGATTTGTACTTTAATATTGAAAATTTTGAGATTATTCAAAAATAAATTAATGTAGGAAGTTGTTAAAGGATTCTGAATTTACCAAGTGGTCCAAACCGACAAAATTTGCAAATAATTAAAGTTGGATTGTAAATCTGATTCAATTAACCTATTATTAATTTATTTGTTTGGAATATAAAAAGTAATGATAGGGTTAATTGAAATTAAGGGTAGTTTAATTTGTATGTTATTTGGGATTAAGGCAAGATGGGTGGATATTAGGAGTTATATACTTAGATCATTCAATTTATTTGGATAACATTGTAATAAATGTAATTAAATGTACATTTACGTAAAATATAATACCATGCTTAATAGATTGCTAAGTTGTATATATTAAAGGGAATTTTATTAATTGTTTTAAAAAAACCTTAATTAATATGGTTGATAAATTTAATATAAGAAAACCCAATGAAATTCTTGGGAATAATGTAGGTTAATATGAGTTAGTAGTTAGGGTAGTGACTAAAATTGGTAATACATTGCAATTAATGTTAATGATGTTGACATAAGCTAATAAATTTAAATGTTAATGCAATACCAATTTATGTATTTAAGATGACTGCGAAATTGGAATTTGATAAATGCAGTAACTAACTCAGGGCAAATAGATTTTATGGAATCAATAAAAGATAGGTAAATTTAATGATTGTTTGGTGGTAATATAAGCATGAATGGGAATAAATCGGGCAATAGTGAGAATTATTAATTATTACCCATCAATTTATTTAGAATCTAAATCAAATGCAACATTCGTTGTTATTTGTAGCTTATAGGTGGAAATAACGTAAACTTTATTCAGAATATGATAATTAGTTAGATTAAAAGAATGGAAGGCAGGATATATGGATTCATTTGGATTTAGAACATGATAATTTGAATTTATTGAATTTATTGGAAACTGAATAGAACATTTTATGTGATTGAAATTAAAGTTGGAATTCGGAGATGTTTTAGGAATTCCCATCTATGGGATACCAATAGATAGGATAATTAAATGAAAGGTCAACTAAAGGATTTCTGCAAAGTTAATTTATAATTTGTAGATAAAATAAAATTGAAGTTTTACGCTGAAGTTAATAATGTACTCAGCATTTAAGAAACATCTTAAATTGTCTAAATTTGAATAAACAATGAAGTAATAAATAATAATTATTAATAAAATCCAAAATTTGGTAACCCGTTTTCAAATTAATGATAATTAGTGTTGGTATAGGCTATTTATTTAAGTAACAGTGCGATGCAAAAAAAAATGGATTGGAAGTAATTGCGAAATATAAATAAAATATTTTAGTAGGGAATTAAAATGTATATATACATAGAAATGTGGATTTTTATAGTATGAAAACTTAGTCAATTTACAATAGTTAAATCTATTGAGAATGAAT
This sequence comes from Allium cepa, assembly GCA_030765085.1. Classification (NCBI taxonomy): domain Eukaryota; kingdom Viridiplantae; phylum Streptophyta; class Magnoliopsida; order Asparagales; family Amaryllidaceae; genus Allium; species Allium cepa. Next base: position 277,537,183 of record CM060928.1, read on the forward strand.
AAAAATCTAAGATAATTATTACGGTAATTTAGAAATTTAGTTGAAAATGGAAACTTATCTATGAATTTGGAATTTAATGAAATTGTGAATTTATATTGAAACTTATAAATGAAGCATCTAAATTTACATTTGTAAATACGTTTAAAATTCAATGTAAATGTCTGAGGAAGAAATTAATTTATTTACTAATCCGTAACGTATCCAATTAATATAAAATATTATGATGGGCCAACAACCGTTTTGCGCGTTTATAATTCGTGCCCACCTATCCTATTTTACTTTGTCTATTTATAGGCTGTGTAAACCCTAGCCTCCATCTATCTTCATTTCTCTCTGTGTGTTCTTTTCTTCAACTTTTTCTCTTCCAATGGCTGCAAAATTTCTAGATCCAATTACAGTCCAAAATAAAAATAAAAAATAAAAATAAAAATATTTCAAACTCCTCTAAAAATTCCAGAAAAATTATATGTCATAATTCTAGAAGAGCGTAATCTGTTGGTACTGTCCGTTTTTTTTTGATTGGTGCTGTAGCGTGCTCGAATTTGAGAAGAAGGACGTGACCTGTGACGTGGCATGGTGATGGGGTATATTTGTTTATTTTGTTTTATTTAATTTTTGTTTCAATCGAAATTTTCGAATAACTTTCTCATACGTAGTCCGATTCACGCGAGATTTTTTTTGTTAGGATCGTAATTAAATTCCAGATCTGTTGACGCTAGTGTGGACCAATTCGGAGACCGTCGAATTTTTGTGTTTAAATTGAATTTAAATTCGATTTAAATTCAAAAGGTGAGTGTTTTAACCCACTCACAACTTCTAAAATTTCTTATGTTTGTATTCGACTTTAGATATAGGTAGAAATTTATTTATGACTGTTTGTCATGTTTTATTCACTATTTCTGTTTAAATGCATTTATTTAATATAACTGTAAATTTATTTATTTATTGCATATAAATTTGACAGTTAGAATTTATTTATTGCATATTAACTGCTAGGCATAGTTATGTTAAATTTTATTTCATATTAACTGCCAGTTAAGTTTACGTTTATTTTTGCATATAAACTGCCAATTAACCGTTATTAAATTTATTTTGAGTATAAACTGATAATTGATACCATTATTTATCACCTGTTATATATTGATGATTGTTTGAAATTGGATGATGACTGTGATAAATGGATGTATGATTTGATGGATGAATGGATGATTTATTTTATTAATTGCAAGTTGCTATGCATTTCATTCATTCGGGATTGCGGTTTGAAATGATATACAACCGCATTTGATTTTAAATTGCGGATTGAAATAATAAACATCCGTATCACTTGACCATAGGATAGAAAATTTTATACAGGCACCGCGGTATATATATAAAATATATTTTGGAATGTTTTTATGGTTTTGTAAAGCTATATATATGGTTTATGGGATATTGAATTAGTTATTTATATTTATATATATATATATATATATATATATATTAATTTTCGGGTTTAAGCATTGTATAAATTTGATTTGAAGTATAAAATAAAGTTTGATTTTTAGGAATCAAATACGATTAAGCATTTATTTAAAATCTAATTACTGGAGTTTTATGACTTAAATGAGAATAAGATTTGGCAGATGAATATTAAGTTAAATTGAAATTTAATAAAAGTTAGAATTTTTAAAGGATATGATTTTATAACTTGATTTTTGTGCAGAGTGATCTAAATAAATATTAGGTTGATTTAAATGAATATAAAATAAATTGAAAGATTTTCCAGTTATGTGAAGTTAAAGGTTTTTCTTAAATTTTATTGAATTCATTAAGTAAATATTACAAGTCTAAATAATAAGTAATTGAATTTAATATATATGAGATTGTCAAATGAGTTTGTTTTTGAATTGGTGAAATATTTAAAGCTTTGAAACGTAAGAATTGAAATGGTATTTGGAAGTTTTAAATCGATATTTGAAATTGATTTGTGAAATCTAAGGAAGCTATTTTGTTTTATAAAAGTAATTTAATATTTAACCATTTAAGAGATGGAAACTTGTTTCAAAGTTATGATTTTCAAGGTAGTATAATTTGAAAATATTATATTCAAGAGTTTTGATTTCAAAATATTTTATTTTGAAAACCCAATGATTTTGGAAAAGAATATATATTGGAAAATAAAATGACATTATATTGGTTTGGGTCTAAATGATATCATATTGATTTGGGGTTATAAAAATATAAATGATATCGTATTTATATGGTTTTGAAATAGTTGTTTTATTCTGGTTTTGAAAGTATAATTATTTTAAATGACCGCGGTGTTATAATAACGTTTGGTGGTTAAAGAGACCGGGATCGGAAGTTGTCATACTCTCTGCCAACTCCGAAAACCACTTTAACAACCGTGTACACGGTGGAGATTCCAGAATGAAGTAGGTTGGTGGCGGCGTTTCCTGTAAGGTAAATACGTGGACCCAACTCCCGTGAGTTGGCATAAGGTGGCTAAAACAGGAGTGATCGACGGGTTAATGAGGTGGCACCTCTGATCGGACACTTCCCTTCGATACTATACTATGACTTTGGATTTTATTCGGTGGCCATCTTCACTTTTGATTTCTTTGATGTGGGGAGTTTGTCCGAGGTGGGCGGCAGCTGCGCGCTGCGCGTTTCCATCGGCCCGGAAAGCGTAATTGGTATATCTACCCTGGCATTGCCTAGTTGTGTCGTGTCACCTACCCTAGCGCGCCTTATACGATTTTGGTTTTGTACCATACCTATGGAGTGCCCTCTGACGACGCCCAGTACGGGGGAGATTACGGTACTGTATAGACTATGGGAATATATAAATGTGTTAAGGTGGAAAATGTAAAGCCTTAACGCTATTTAAAAGTAAGTTTATTTTACAATTAGACACTATTATAATAGCGCAATATACTACATAGTAACTAGTTTAACGGATCCTTAGGAGATGTAAATCCCGAGCATCTCTTGAGTTACTGCACTCATATTTATTTCTGTTAATGTAACTCACATAAGATCTTTTAGTTCTGACTCGAGTGTTTTTGTCTTTCCAAATTCACTCGGGTCAGTCCGAGCATTTCAGGATTGAAGATTTTATTTCCGGAGGAAGAAGACGAAGATTTTATTATTATTACTATAGATAATATGGTTTCACTACACTCATATTGTTCCGCTGCATTGTTATATGGTATGTGTACTCTGATATGTATTGTATAAATAAATCAAAGGTTTTTGTAAACAGATTTATGAATTGTATATTTGATTATTATATTTTATCCTTCCGCTGTGAGATTCTGTTTCTTTCTCTGTTTTCTTATTTATCCCATAACAATCTGCCCTTACGTATGGTTTGAATTGGCACGTGTGTCTGTTTAAATCGTGCAAAAAGGCGGGATGTTACATCTTATTTCGCATATAACCAAAACCAATATAAATCAGATGTGATAATACTCTAATGGGAGCAACCCCACATAGCTTGGCCCTCATTCGCACTTTGGTTTTAACCATTTTCGACAAAGGATACCAGTGCTTAAATGAGCAACAAATCATCTTATATTAACGATACACAAAGAAGAAAGCTAAATCGATGATCAATAAATCAACTATAGAGAATATTTAATTGATCATATATGGAAATTAAATATCATATTCTTACCACTAATCGTCGATTTCGAACGTGTGCTATTTCTTGGTTGAAAATGAAGTCAGGCAATTGAAGGTAGTGTTACCTTTAGGCATTGCCTTGACGACGTTTTTAACTTTCGAGATAGAGATGAATTTCCATTACATTTAGTGCTAAGAGTATGACTAAATTATTTCTATATTAGTGATATAAGATTATGATAAATTAAATTTCTTATCTTTTCCATAAACAAATCGAACTTCATTTTTAAAACCGTTCTTATGTTGATGTTTCACATTTTAAATATTAGCATTAAACAACTTTATCAAAATAGTTGATTCACTTTTAAAAAATATATTTAATTTCTTCAATATCATTACTTAAAATGGTTAATCAAATTTAATCAATAATTAACTACTTCAAACATCTTTATTTAAAATAATTAATTAGCTTTAATGCTGATTATTTACTTCAAACGCACTATTTAAAATGATTAATTAACTTTAATCATCCTTGTTTTAAATTGATTAATTAACTTTATCATCATTGTTAAAATAATTACTTACTCTTAATATTAAATTGATTAATTAGTTTTAAGAACATCATTATTAAAATGGTTAAGTAATTTTTAAAAATTACTATTTAAGTGATTAATTAATCTTAAAACATCATTAACAAAATAATCAGTCAACTTAAATACATCATTATTTAGGTAATTAATTAGCCTTAAACATCATTAGTTAAAATGATCAATTAATTTTAAACATCATTAATAAAATGGTTAAGTAATATTAAACACATCATTATTTAAATAATTAATTAACCTTAATCATCATTATTTAAAATAATTAACTAATTTTAAAATATCATTATTAAAATAATTAATTAATTTAATCACATATGTATTTGAATAATTTATTATCTTTGCAAAAACCCAAGCATAAGAATTTAAACTAAATTTTTTCAAAAGGAATAGCATTTTCAAAGGTCGATGTAGCCAAAGTCGCTATATGGACACTTTCATGCATACTTTCCATATGTTACTTATCCAACTGAACATCACATAGCATAATTGTGAGCACGCTTTCAAAGGCAAGTAACACTAAATAATATATAGAGAGCATCCAAATATTATCTTCTAAACTGTTATCCGAAAAATTTCAAGTTACTTTACTACACCAATATGTCAACTTTTAAATAGTTACCATGCAAACAATTCTTACGCTTTCAACACATAAAAACGCAAGGAAATAACATATATTTGCATCACAATAATAAAGTTCAAGACTTTAATTATAAATTTGGGATTTTGCTTACTTAAACGGCATGAACTTCAACCAAGCTCTTAATCGACACTAGATCTTGGCTTTTATTTGCATAAGATGGAATTTTGGAGCCCTATAGGAGCTTAGGTGGTTCGACCATGATGAAAATTGACTCAGCCATGATGGTTTTGGGGAGATATGGGTCTTGATGGGAAGTATGTGAGGTGTAGAGAAGAAAGAAAAGGGTTTTAACAATTTTTCTTAAGGGAAAAGTTAAAAAAAGAGTGAGTTTTACATTTTAAAACTTTGTGGAAGCCATGAAAGCTTAAAAAAGAAGATGGTTGTTTAGAAAATAAATGAATGAAATGATGAAAATGAAAAGGAAAATTTGAGAATTGTTTTTATAAATATGTGATATGCAAATTACAAAAATACCCTTCACTCAGTTTGCTCCCCATCATCACTTCTCTTCCTTCCTTGTTACTTACGTCCCCCCTTCCTCTCACTTATCACATCCAATTTCACACATGAGAAAATCCATTGGATAAGTGTGTGTTCCCATGTACTTAAGTTGAATTTTATACTTAAGAAATCTTTCTTTTTTCCTTTTTAAATTCAAACTCCCCTTTTAATTAAGTAAATACATTTTTACCATAAACTACCTTATCCGTTCTTTTATCATTTGTAAATATGCATGTGCATTAGCAATAATGTACACAACGTTTCCAATAATAATGTACACAATGTAAATATCACCTTTGGAGATTTTTAAAAATTATAAACCAGCTTGTCTTATTTTAAAACCTAGGGTTGCTTAGTATATGTTCGTATTCCAAACCCTAAAAGAATTAAATTAGCAAATCTAGCATATGAATGTATTTTCATTGGTAGAAAGCATATAGATTATTTGATTTGAATGCTCGAGCTATTATTGACTCAAATTATGCTGATTTCTTTGAAAATAAATTTCCATTTAAACTAAGGAATGGTGGGGGCACATCTACTACTAATACTCTGATAATTAGAAATAATGAACATAATGCAGAAATTGAATCTGAACCTAGAAGAAGTAAAAGTGGTAGGATAGTTGAAGATTTTGGTCTAGAATATTATACTTATGTACTAGAAGAGGACCCAGCTAATCTTGAAGAAGCTCTATCTTCTTTAGATTCAGACCTCTAGCAAGAAGCTATAAATGATGAAATAGAATCTCTTAAGTCAAATAAAACATAACATCTAGTTGACTTACCACCAAGTTGTAAAAGTATAGTGTAACAACCCATATTTTGTAATTAAAAGTATTAAATTTAATAAGGCTTTGGGCTTTAATATTGTCAGAAATTAAAATTTATAATTTACTAAATTGAATCTTATTAGATTAGAAATTTTGACTTTAAGATAAATCTTAAAATAAATAATTTAATGAGATAAAACATATAATTGGCTAATATTGATTGAATGTAATTGACTACTATACTATGTTAACGTAATTTCAATCAATTTAAATAATAAAGGTTAATAAGAAATAGAATAAATGATGTATAAATTGATGTAATCTTATGTTATTAATTGCAATTGGTTTTAATATGGAGTATGAAATCAATTATTTTGTACGTAAATTTATTAACCTTTGTTTGTAAAGAATAAGTTAATAGATATAGATTTTTAACGTATAACCATTGTTTCATTTATTTTCTTATTATCAAATCGGTTAGAAATTTATTTGGTAATTAATGGAGAATTAACGTAATTAAAATATTACAATTGATATAAGAAGAAACGTTAACTATTGAGTGGTGAGTGTAAAACTTATGTCAATCAATTGCATAAGGGAATAGTTGATTTAATAATAAGAATGTAAATCAAAATAAAAGGATTTGTTTGAAATTTAAATATATAATGAACAGGTTTTATTACATTTGTAATTAAATGATGGAATTAAATTAGTATATAGATATTGGGTTTAACATAGAAAATTGGATATCAAAGGAAACAATTGGATTAATTATCTTCCCTGTATTAGGGTATGTTTTGAGATTTATTCATTGTAAGTAATAGTAATTATATCTTGCCATTTATAAGAGATAGAAGTAAATGGTAATTAATTAATGATATGTGCAACATATGTTTTATGTTAAAAATATAATGAGAATTTCATTGAGAAATATTACGTTCAAATTGTAAGCACTTAAATTTGGTACAAATATAATGATAATATGAAATTAATTGATAAAGAAATGATGTGGTTGTACGAAGTATTATTTCTGTGACTCTTTAATGGGATAACCTTTGAATATAAGTTGGTATCAGAGCTTTGGTTTAGACATACCTTAGCCTGTTGGGATTAACTCATTAGAGATATGGTAGTAATACCCTAGAATAAGTTGTCTGAGTGTATATACGAGAGCGCGTATTTGTTAGTGTTCTAAAAATGTTTTATATAAATTTTGAAATGAAATTATTTCTCCTAATATTATATGATATATATAAAGGAATAAATTTTTAAGGCTAATATATTTATTTGTAATGTGTTTGATTTATGAAATGGTAATATTTAATTATTATCATTTGTGTTGACATACGCACATCTTATGTTCTAATATTATTGATAAGCTTTGGCGCCGAAATTGAAAGTTGTAGGGTTGGATATCTTCATAATTTAAATTGGAATTTTCTTCTATGCAAAACTACTATTGATTTAAAACCATTTTTACAAAACTATTTCTTTTATTTTTCTTATACAAACTATCTTATTCTACTTTATTTACCAAACTATTTTATAAACTATTTCACAAAACTATTTTATGTACAAAACTATTTTACAAACTATTTTACACAACCGTTTTACATACAAAAATACATAACTATTCTAAATTCAAAACCTTTTATAAACCAAAGATGTTCAATTCTATATGGCTTTTCATATAGCGAAATTTATTTTGGAAATTTTTATTCTTGTATAAGATGGACTTTGTATAAGTACAAGTGATTTTGAAATAGTTAATTTTGGAAGGTATTCGATCTAAAGAGATAAATTTTATATATAACAGAATTTATATAAGAATGATTTGATATATTCGAGATTATTGATTTGGAAAGTATTCGATTTGAAAATGGAATCCTATATATAATGGACTTTATATAAGTATGATATTTGAAAGTGATTTGAAAAGGTACTATATGATATATATTTTCGAAGTAAAGATACGGAAAGTGCCTTCTACTTGATATCCGCTTTGTGGCCACATCGTGGATTCATTCTATCGATATTATTCTCTCTAATTTTTGGTTTTCCGGATGTAATACTCGAGTGTTCCCACCGTGGCGTAACCCACGGTTTTTTTTCTCTCGCGACTGCATAGCGCAATTGCCTGGCTGAGTCTGGCCTAGGGGTACGGATTGTTTCCTGGGGATCCAGGCGTAACCATTGTGTATCCTGCAATCTGTGTAGGTCGCGAATAGTAGCGAAACTACCTGGCTGAGACAGCCTAAGGGTACGGATTGTTCCCTGGGGGACCCAGGCGTAACCATTGTGTATCCTGCACTCTACTAGTCATCATGGCGTAACTCGCAGGGCTGAGAAAGCTTACGGATACGGATTGTTTCCTGGGGGATCCAGGCATAACCATTGTGTATCTGCGAACGATGGTCGAACAAAGGTTTTGGTTTAGTTGTTTTTTTGGATTGTACTTTCCATATCTGTTTTAAAGGTTTTTCAAGTATTTTCCCTGGGTGTTGAAACAAGTCTACTAAGTACTTGAAGAATTCTAGCTTTGCGCCTGATCAACGCATGGCCAGAGTCTGCAAGAACGAGGATAAACTTGTTGAAACATCGAGTTATAAAAGTATTTTCGAAAGGAAAATTTATTTCGATATAATAGTATTTTATTATAAAAGTATTATTATAAAGGTATTTATTATAAAAGTATTTTTCCTAACAAAGAAATTTTGAATTAATATTTGAAATTTAAAATTTTATGGTTTGATTTAACGATTCGTGCCCAATACTATTCTTTTGAATCTCCCTTATCTGCTCAGCTTTAGTTGTTCTCTTATATTTTGTTTCCAGAATCTACCTTCCTTTCCTTTTTGAATATAATCTTTTAAAAAAATTATTTATATACTACATGGTTTAATAGAAAATTATAAATATTTTGGAAGTTATTAATTAAATAAAAATATTTAAAGAAAATGATTATTGATTTATTAATAATGTTTGCAAAGTGTCTTGAGGTAAATTAACAAATTTATGAATTATGGATTTAATGCTTTCAAATAACTTCCTTGTAAATATAACTAATGATGTGAATAACTGTTTCCAAATAGTTTTCATATGTTTATAAAGGTGTCATTTAAACATATAAATGTTACTTATAAAGGAAGCAGGAAATTTTACAAATGGGTTTTGAAAATTTTTAAAGTACTAAAGATAATTGAATTGCAAATGAAGCTTTCAAATGAATATTGAAAGTAAAATTTATATAAGTTTCTTTGAATGTAGAATTTAAAGATATTATATAAATAGGAAAAAAAATTGATCTGCGAAGTTTATTTATAGCAATATACTTGACAAACAAATTTGAATCCCTATGTTGGAAGTATAGTTTGAAATATTTACTTGATTTCAAAGTACTAATAGTAAAGTTCATAGGTTTATTTACTATTTAAATTTTGTATTATAATATTCATATTTAAAACGGAAGATTTATTTTTATCTTTATTGATATATTTATTCCTTTAGGTTACATCTTTCAATACTACATTTTAGGGCTATTCATATTTTTACTTTATTTCAATTCCTAGTTTGTTTGTTTATACCTTATTAGCTTTTCATTTTTTTTCCATCTTCATTCCTGTAGCCTCATTTCTAATCTCATCTTCTGTAGCTTCATTTTTTTCAAATAAATTTTTCATCTCATTTCTTTTCACTCTTCACCTTCCTCATTCCCTTTTCATTTTTTTTCTTTTTTAAATCTTCTTCTTCTCTTTTTTTTGCTTCATTTTTATGCTTTTTTTTCTTCTTCAAATCTTCTTATTCTTTTTCAAAGCTTCCTTTTCTATTTTTTTATTCATCTTCTTCTTTAATTTTTTTTCTCTTTTAAACCTTCTCTTCTTTCTATATCTTTTTCTTCAAATCCAGATTTATACAATCTTATCTTCAAAACTTTCTATAAAAAAAGATTAAGATAGCAAGGAAACAAAATAAAATGAGAAAGTAGTTGCAGATCCAAATCTGGCTAGAAAGGGAAAGCAAAAAGGTGAGTGATTCAACCCACTCACGGAATACTAAAAATTCCATTGCAAGTTAAATAAAATATATGATGTGATATATAATTTTTTTTTTAAGTTTGTTGATTTAAGTTTACATTTGAATTGATATTGAATCTGAATTGACATTTATTTTTATATTGGAATTTAATTGATAGTTAAACCCTGATATTGATAACTATTATATGTTGAAATATATTGGTTAATTTGGATGTTGTTTGAAATGGATGCTTATTGATTGATATGTTGGATGTAATGGTTGTTTGTTTATTGTAATATGTCCCTGTTATCACCTTCTATATTATTGATATCATTTAAGTGGTCCTCTGAATCATTTTAGAATTGGATAATTAAGACAATTAAATTATGGGTTGAAATGATATATACCCATACAATTTCTTGAATTTGGATTATTTATTAAAACTGAATTATTTAAAAAGTTTATGTTATTAATTTAAACTTTGGATTTATTTTAAATAAAGTGGTTAAAATTGGTATTTCAAATTATTTGAAATCCCGTAAATTACTGCACTCACGATGTACACTTGATAGGAGATGAAAAATCCCATAACCTCTCTGAAGCCATTGCATTCATATTTTTGTTTGAGATCGATTTGACTTACATAAGAATTTTTAGTTCTGACTCGAGTGTATTGTTTTTCATTATGCTCGGGTCAGTCTGAGCTTTTTCAGTGTATTGAAGACCATTTTATTTTCTGGAGGACGAAGACGAAGATGAAGATTCAGTATATTATTGCTATTTATCATTATTATTCCACAACTGCATTATATTTTTATTTTCTGATGTATGTATAACCTTGATTTGAATTGTAAAAGTATAATCAAATGTCATTTGTAAAACAGCTTCATGAACTGTTTATTTGATTATTATATTTTGTCATTCTGCTGCGAGATTCTCTGTTTTATTTTTCCTTCTTTTCTATTATTTTCTTATTTACCCCATTAACAATCCTCCCTTTTAAATGGTTTGAATCATACATGTGTGGTTTATTGTCGATTTAAATCGTCCAAAAAGGTGGATCGTTACATATAGGTTGTAAGTGGATAATTAAAAAGAAGTTGAAACTTGATGGTACAAGTGATAAATATAATGCTCGTCTTATAGCTAAAGGATTTGGACAAAGAGAAAACATTAACTTTTTTGATACCTTTTTAACTGTTACAAGAATAACATCAATTCAAGTATTATTCTCTCTTGCTTCGCTTTATGATTTACTAATTCACCAAATAGATATAAAACCGTTTTTTTGAATGGTGAATTAGAAGAAAAGGTATATATGGACTAACCCGAAGGTTTTTTTTATATCGGGTCAAGAGCATAAAATTTGTAAATTAGATAATTCTCTATATGGTCTTAAACATGCACCTAAACAATGGCACGAAAAAATTTGATTATCTAGTTATTTCACATGGTTTTAAAGTAAATGAAAGTGAAAAATGTATTTATTATAAATTTAAGAATAATATTTGCACTATCATATGTTTATATGTAGATGATTTACTTATTTTTGGTTCAAATATTCATGCTATGAAGCATGTTAAGTCCATATTATGTTCCAATTTTGATATGAAAGATCTTGGTAATACGAGTGTAATTCTTGGCATTAAGACTACTTTGTCTGAAAGGGAATTTCTTTGGATCAATCTCATTATATTAAGAAGATATCAAAGAAATATAAATGTAAACCCGCTAATACACCGTACGATCCTAGTGTAAAACTATTTAAGAACATTAGTGAAGGTGCAAGACAGTCTGAATATGCGAGCATCATTGGTAGCCTCCGGTATACCACTGATTGTACTAGACCCGACATAACCTATGTCGAGGGATTACTGTGCAGGTTTACTAGCAGCTATTATAGAGCATTGGCATGCTACTAAAAGAGTCATGAGATACCTTAAAAGAACAATGAATCTATCAGAAGTTTCCCGCTGTCCTTGAAGGATATAGCAATGTAGAATGTAATACATTGTTAGACGATTCCAAAGCAACTAGTAGTTCTATTTTTAGTATTGCAGGAGGATATGTCTTTTGAAAATTTAAGAAACATACTATTTTGGTTCAATCCACTATGGAGTCAGAAATGATAGCACTAGCCAGTGCTAGTGAAGAAGTGGATTATTTAAGAAATTTGTTAGTTGAGATCCCATTATGGGATAAACCGATACCAGCTCTTTTGATCCTTTGCAATAGTACCGCGATTATTGCAAAAGATGAGAACCGTTATCACAATGGTAAGAGATGACAAATTTGTCGTAAGCACAGTATTGTAAGAGGGTATATCTCTTCAGGATCTGTTGGAGTAGATCATGTACGCACTGGTGAGAATCTGGAGGATCCTTTGATGAAAGGATTGAGCGAAGAGAAGGTCCTTTCTACATCTAAAAGAATGGGACTATTTCCTTAGAATAAGAACTCGGAGAATGAGAAATCACTCATGATAATAATTCAACATATTGATTGAAGATCCAAATAACTAGGTTCAATGGGTAATAATAAGTTATGAAGTGACATTGATTGAACATGCTAGTTTCATTAGATAGAAGTATGTAGTCCTGAAGCGATAAGAGGATGAATTTAACTCTTAATGAGATGTATACTCTATATGGAGTGGAGTGCCTAACTATAAGAGTACTCTTGATAGATTCACCCATGTCAATGTGGAAATGTAATCGTTACCTATGGAATTTTGGACAAAATTTCTAAAGCGTTCACTAAACTTGGACGTGCATGACTTTTAAAGCACGGGCTATGGACTGAATTCTAGTGTGGTTTGATGTCAAAGATAGTGTTCAAGACGACGAGTCACTCTAGTATAATCTGGATCTTACTCACTATGCAGAGGTTCAAATCGAAAGATACCTTTGTTTATTCCCAATCTTATCGAACGGAAATTGCTCAAGAAAAATATTTTTAGAAATTCATATGGGAGATTGTTGGAATTTGTTTAAAAAAATGAGTTATTAAAAATATCGAGAAGAATGTTTGAATGCCTCTCTTATTGAATAATCTCACATTGTTGGAAGCTATAGAGAAATTCTATTTAAATATAAGATGTCATTTGGACAACCAATGTTTTCGCTTTTGTTGACGAGGGTGATCATGCTGACCACCACACACGCGCGTGTGCCGACCAACTTACTTGGTACGACCCGAGCCGTGCTTAGCTAATGTGTTGTATAACTCTTTATTTTTGACAGTATATTTTTTAAACCGACTTTGACTTAGTAATAAAACCTAGTAAACTCATATCTGATATTTTCTCATGAGTCAGCCTCGTTTTTCCTTCTAGATTTTTTTCTATATAGACCGGGTTGTCTTCTCGGAGAAAATTATCAGTTTCGGTACAAAATTTTCTTTTCTTCTACTACTTAAACCATCTTCGGATTCGAACAATATATTTTGGGCGCTACTGATTCAACAGTCTTCGTGCATGAGACTGCTTATCAAGTGTCGTCTTATCGTCAAGGAGGCACTGCACTATTGACTGTCTTGCAAGATTTTGGTATATCGGCGAAACATTTTAAAAAGAGCGACCCAGTACACGACTCAACCACAAACACACTGCAATTTCAGATTGAGTCACAACAGAAATTCTTAAATAATGAAATGAAAAATTGTAATTGTTGTGTTGTTAGATCCTTTGAATATGTATCTTAGCAGTAAAACAAATTGCAGTTTTCAGTAATCAAAATCCACATTAAAGTAACATTTTAGTTTCCTTTGGTGCCCACTTCATAATTGCATATTTGTAGGGCATAATTGCATATTTGTCAGGCTGAAGCTTTGTGATAATCTATCAATGTTCTCAAGTAAGATAACTGAAACCAAAAAGAAATGGATGGTACTTTAAGATTATGTAGTATGATTGGATGACAGCACGTTGTTAATTGTTCTATTGAATATGTCCCTTTGATTTTACTATAATGAGCTGGACCCGTTTATTTTCTTTAATTTGTTTAACCTGAGTATACGGCTCGATTTGTCTAATTCTGAACTAATATATGTCACTGGCTCATACTTTAGCCCCTAATTTTATGAGATTCGCATCTATTTTCAAGACTTTGCCTTTTTCTTAGATTGCAAAATTCCAACAATAAGATGTTCCAACCCATGTGAAGTTCAAATGGAAAAAATACGTATGTGTCCTCTTGACATCCTTCGTGAATTTTTCGGATTATTTTCTTAATAATAAATTTAAGATCTAAATAATTTTGAAATTCATACAAATATATTGATTAATCCTCATTTGACGCTTTTAAATTAACCAATATTCCTTCTACAATTTTTACCAAATTAGGGGTTACTTTTGTCATTTTATTCCTCACATTAACGTAGTATTACATCTGTGAAAATAAGAAACGCGTCACTAAAATCAAACTTAATACACAAAACATTCTTCTAAAAAAAAAAAAATCTCACTCCTTAAGTACAACAATGTTATTCTTCGTATGTAATGTTATTGTCACATCTATAACTAAAATTTGCACCCCACTAATAATCAATATTTAAGAAGCAATACTTTTTTTTTAAAGACAACTGATTAACAAACTGTTTTCACTAATAAATCACAAATTTTATTATCTTTCTAAAGAGTGGTATTCTGCATATGTAAAAACAACAGCAGAACAAGATATTCACGGATCCAACATATGCAATAGCTGCAGAAATGTCTACAATTATATGCAATAGTTACAAACAAGTCTGCAATTATATTGTGTAGCTGCACATTTGAAAAAAAATCAACGATGTTCAAAATTTGCAGAATTCTCTGCAAATATATGAAATAATTGCACCCTTACTGCAAACATTATTATTTTTTTATTAACAATAGATCTCATTTTAAAGATCATAATTTTTTCGGTGAAAACAGTGTGCTGATCCGATATTTCTACATAAAAATTATACGTGTTTGAAATGTTAAAAACGTAAACGGTATTGGGGTCTTTTTGCCACGTGAATTTGTAAACATGGACCGGAAACTTATTAAAAAAAACCGAGGGATTTTTTGTGTATTTGCAAATTTTATCATAGATGTATACCAAACGCGCCCATTACATTTTTACTGCATGAAAATTTAATGTCATGCATTTTGCGAGTGAATTGTTTTTCTTATAAATTGCGCGTGTGCACACACACATATATGTATGTATGTATGTATGAATCAGTCCAAAAATAATTTTTTTATATTTTCAAATGATACTAAGATTTGTATATTTGTAAGGAAGTATTTTTAATTTGTAAAGAAAGTTTACTTTTTGATCCTGTTTTTAGAAGCGTTTTGAATTTGTAAAACATGTTAATTGTTAGATTCTACTTTCAGAGACGTTTGAATTTGTAAAAAAAAAAAATTAATATTAGATCTAATTTTTAAGTGATTAAGGTTTAATAATATATAGAAGTGCATTTTTTATAATTCACGTTGATACCAAAAAAATGTATTACCAAAGCTATTACAACTATTATTAAAAATAATTGACGTTGATACCAAAAAAGTGTGTCAGTGAAACTATTACTAAAGATATAGAGGTTAATTTTGTTAATGCATACAACCATTGTTGTACAATAAAATAAGTTCTTCTTCAACCGTAACAAATATTTTCCTTAGACGTTAAATATATTTCCTAATATACGGATAATGAAAATAATTATTAAATATTATTTTGCTGAATATATTATTTAGAACACAAATAATTTCTCAAGTAAAGAATTATAATCATACGTTTAACTGAAATTAATTAGAAATTGTAATAAATATACTTTTGAAAATTATAAAGAAAAGCAACCACTTGAAAGAAGGAAGAATATTATTAAATGAATTTATATAAAAATACGCCGCTGGTTCAGTTTTGAGCACAAAAATTGTCAATGAGAACACTAAAGCTAGCTGCCAGTTGTTGTGTGTTTTTCTTTACAAGAACATCACGAAACAAATGATTTCGTTGTTTAATTGCCGTGTAGAAGACGAATAATGTAATTTAACGATATGCATGCATGTTCGTTTATGTCAGGGCAATAACACAGATTAGATTACTACAGATGTCGTCATTTTTGTTCAAGTGTTCTGGTTGATAATTATCTGACGTGAGTCTTTGATATGGACCTGTGAGATAAACGCCACTAATCATACGATGAGGTCAGCGATTATTGATCGATGTTCACCGTTTGCTTTGAATAAGCCTAATGTTTTAACGTAGCATTCAACATAATATATTCGACGGCATTTGAATGCGAATAGTCGAATTTGAGACGCGAAAAATACTTATTCGACGTTAAGTTTATACGTAGAGAAATTTTTAAAATAATAATTCTCATTTTCACTTATTTTTCATTCTATACGTTCTTAGAAGTATGAGTCCATTTATAACGTGGCAATATAATATGGTATAGGAAACAAAACAGTAGGCATCACACGACATAATGTCGCAATCGAATTAAATTGAGAGATAAGGGGACAATTCAGCGATCATTATTTGGCAGAAAAATTAAAATACAACACGATGCAAACAAAC
Organism: Allium cepa; assembly: GCA_030765085.1. NCBI lineage: Eukaryota > Viridiplantae > Streptophyta > Magnoliopsida > Asparagales > Amaryllidaceae > Allium > Allium cepa. Next base: position 277,553,878 of record CM060928.1, read on the forward strand.
AAATACATTTATTATACAAAATGGGTATGTTACCTAACCTAACTCATAGTAACTTGAGAACCTACCGATAGCCTGTTATGTTATTTATGCAAGCATACTGTAATTCTTAAGGTCGGTTCTACTGTGGCCTTGTCTTTTATTTTTTCCTCCGTTAAAGGATGAAGTGCTATCGCTAGATTTGACTCTAAAATCAAGTTTTATTAGTATATTCACACTATATTTTTATATTTTTAACTGACAAAATTCCTATTTATTTTAGTTTATTGCATTAAAAGAGCAAAAAGGTATAATTTTAAAAAGGTTAATATTTATTTTATTTCAGATTAAAGTTTCCATAATTTTTTGTTTTATTTAATTTCGAATTAAAGTTTTACATAATTTTTAGTTTGATTTAATAGTTTTATTTTATTTTGCATGTTTCATTTAAATGTGAACGAATTTTGATGAATAAATTTGGATTTTTACAAGCTTTCGAGACATTTTAATTTTCTGAAACAATAATAGTAATATTAGTTAATGTTCCCTTGATGTTAAAAGCAGAAATATTTTCAATTTTTAAATATGTAGTCTTTAGGTAACAATTGGTGCAAATCTTATATTTGCAATACAACAATATAGTACACACTCATATTTCCAGATAAAAAATTCCAATGTAAAGTTTTGCAAATGATGTAACAAAAATACTGTGAGTTCCTGATTGGTTAAATTGTTTGGTAGTTTAGATTACGAAATTAAAGATCGCGGATTTGATCCCCGAGATCGACACTTGTTGATATTAACGAACTACGTTCAAAAAACTAAATTTTGTGAACTTTGACTAAACTCCAACAATCCCTATTTGGTGTATGTTGTTGGTGCGAAGGATTCTTGTTGATACAACACAACTAATAGACATAAGGCTGATTATCGACGTCAATCGACCGATGACAGCTGTATCCTTATGGTAACAGGTGAATATAAAAACGTCATTGTCGGAATTCCTAATGTAAGTGTAAATGAAATACACATGTCCCACTCGTCAAAACTAAAAATCAAAGCTAAATATATAAATACCTTTCTCATGAGGAGATTGAAGCCTTGGGGCCCTAAATATGTGTTTTGTTGTGAGGAGGGAAGTCATACTTTACCACACGCGCGCGCCGCCGCCGCCATCCGTCCGACCGTACCTGAGTTTGGGATTAATATGATCCTGTTTTTATTTAAAACTGGATTAAGTTTTTTAAAAAACAATATCAGGCTGTGCAAACAGGCGCAGATGTGTTGTGAGGATGCAGACACGATTTTTGACTGAGGATGTGCGACTTCCGAAGCGGGCGCGGATTTTTTGGCGAACAGATGCATCCATTAGCAAACGAAAGCAGTTGCAACCCGTTAGACGCGAGCGGGTGCGAATGCAGAACCAATAGCGTACGGGTGCGGCCCATTAACGAACAGCAGCAATAAAAAGTAACGGGTGCAAACCGTCAGACGGACGCGACTATTCGAAGGGGTGCAGACGAAAATATGAATAGGGGGAATACTGATCACATTCTCAATCGAATACAATTTGGGTTTTTTCTTCTGCTTCTCTCTCCTACTGATATGTTAATTATCAATCACAGAGTGACATACTCACCACAATCTCGAGCAGTTTACATCTGTTGTATCTTGGAAGAATTTTGAAATAAAATTCTTAAGGAAATTGTTACGACAAGCCTCAGACGTTATCCGAATTCCAAAATAGTGGAAATATGATTTATAAACTTGTGAGACAAGTTTATAATTGCTTATTCTCTGTTTTGGTATACCAGACATATGACATCTTAAGAATTTTATTTCTTTTGCTAAAACAGAGATGACAACAATAGGGCTCTCAACAAAGGCTACTACACACAACATGCCCGATCCTTTTAAAGGAGATGGTGACAACTTTCTAACATGGCAGAATCAGATGTTATTTTATCTCACCACACTTGGTCTGCAACGGTATCTCGAGGAGGAGGAACCGATTCCTGCACAAGGCAAGGAATCAGATTTTGATACGTGAAGCATTTCGATTTTCTATGCAGAATCTATATTCTGAATTGTCTCGATGAGGTGTTATACACAGTATATCAGCCTCTAAAGACAGCAAAAGCACTTTGGAATGCACTTGCCACGAAGAACAAGACGCAGAATATCAGTCTTAAGAAATTCATTGTAGATAAGTTCATGGACTACAAGATGGTTGACTCCAAACCGGTGACTGCTTAACTGCATGAACTAAAAATCATCATTCATAAACTCAAAGCGGAAGGTCACAAGGTTGGAGAATCGTTTTTGGTTGAAGTCATTACGGGAAAACTGCCGCCATCATGGAGAGATTACCGCAACTATCTAAAGCATAGGAAGAAGGAAATCTCTTTACAGGACCTCATAGTCCAACTAAAAATTGAGGCAGATAACCGTGGAGTTACAAAACCAAGCGAGGAGGCATTTGTGGCTGAAGGGTCAAAGACCAAAAACAAAATGAAGAATTTCTAGAAGAAAAGGAAAGCTCCAAACAACAAACCAAAAGACAACAAATGACCAAAAAGTTTAATGGCGAGTGTTGAGTTTGTGGAAAGGTTGGACATGTCGCTAGACATTGCAGACACAAAAATGAACGCAACAAAGAGGCAAATATAGTAGACAACATGGAAGTAGACGAGTCCTACTTCTCGGCAGTTGTATCTGAATGCAATTTGGTCCAGAGTCCTAACCAATGGTGGGTAGACACAGGCGCTACACCTCATGTCTGCTCTGACTAATCCATGTTTTCTACATACCAGAAATTCGATCACGAAGAAAAACTCCGTATGGATAATTCTGCAGTATCCATGATCGAAGGCAGTGGCACAGTAATCCTCAAGTTTACTTCTGAAAAAACTATCAAGTTGAATGACATGCTCCACTTTCCAAACATACGCAAGAATCTCATCTTTGGTGCAGTACTATCGAAGAAAGGATTCAAAACGGTGTTCGATCAGACAAGATGATTCTATCCAAAGATGGAATGTATATCGGAAGGGGATTTTTATGTGATGGCCTATTTAAGGCAAACGTAGCTGTTATTAGCAATGGAACTATGTATTCAGATTGTGCTATTAATAAAATTGAAGTTTCTTACTTGCTTGAGCATGAAATTTTACCATGGCATGATAGATTGAGACATATAAATTTTCGAAAAATGAAAAAATTATCAAACTTGGGATTAATTTCGAAATTCCAAGTAGATAAAAACTACACATGTGAGACATATGTAGAAGCAAAAATGGTTGAAAATCATTTCAATCTGTCGATAGAAGCACTGAACCACTAGGTTTGGTTCATACAGATTTATGTGATTTTAAATCGTTACTTATAAAAGGTGGAAAAAAGTACTTTATCATGTTTATTGACGATTATACGCGATATTGCTATGTATATCTTTTGAATAGTAAAGATGAAGCAATTACATCACTTATAAAGTACAAGGCTGAGGTAGAAAATCAGTTAAATAAAAAGATCGAGATATTGAGATTAGATCGAGGTGGAGAATATGAATCACCATTTGAACAGTTCTGTGCCGAAAATGGTATAATTCATCAAACAACAGCTCCGTATTCACCACAACAAAATGGTGTAGCCGAGAGGAAGAACAGAATATTAAAAGGCATGATTAATGCCATGCTTTTAACCTCTGGTCTACCGACGAACTTGTGCGGGAAAGCCTTAAATATGTCTAATCACGTATTAAACAAAGTTCCTCACAATAAATAGGAACAATTCCATATGAGATTTGGAAAGGAAAGAAACCAAGCTTTAAATACGTCAAAGTGTGGGGGTGCTTGGCAAAAGTTCCAGTTCCGCCTCCCAAGAAAGTCCAACTTGAACCAAATACAGTAGATTGTTACTATCTATGGCCAGACCAAAATAGTAGTGCCTATAGATTTTTGGTATTCAAGTCTGATATAGCTGATATTCATGTAAATACAATCATGGAATTTAGAGATGCCTCATTCTTTGAAGACGTGTTTCCGCACAAAAGGAATGAAGGGAATGATGTCCCTAAAAGGACAAGAGAAGAATCAAGCAATTCACATGAAGATGAAACTCATCATGAGATTGAGGAAGTTGAACGAAAAAGAAGCATAATGGCTAGGACTTCCAGGACATTTGGTTTGGATTTTTTCACATATGTGTTAGAACACGAACGTCAAACGTACAAGGAAGCAATGTCATCTTCTGAATCTTCATGTTGGAAAGAAGCAATCCAAAGTGAGATTGATTCAATTCTAAGTAATAAAACTTGGAAATTGTTGATATTCCACCTGGAATAAAACCTATTGGCTGTAAATGGATTTTCAAGAAGAAAATGAAAGCAGATGGCTCTATCAACAAGTATAAAGCTAGATTAGAAGCCAAAGGATACCGTCAAAAAAAGAGTAGACTTCTTTGATACATATTCGCTGGTCACACGAAAAACCTCTATAAGAATGTAAATAGCAATTGCATCAATCTATAATCTAGAAAATTCATCAAATGGATGTAAAGACAGCATTCTTAAATGGTGACCTCGATGAGGAGATCTTCATAGAACAATCTGAAGGTTTTGTTTCCAAAGGAAATGAAAACAAAGTTTGTAGATTAGTAAAATCATTATACGGACTAAAACACGATCCAAAACAATGGCACACAAAATTTGATAGTGTCATGATGAGAAATGGTTTTCTTATAAATGAATGTGATAAGTGTGTTTATTATAAATAAATTGGACAATCATATGTGATGATTTTTTATATGTAGACGATATGTTAATATTTGGTCCAAATACTTAGGTAATAGAGACCATAAAGAAGTTGTTAATTAGCAATTTCGATATGAAAGACTTAGGTGTTGCAGATGTTATTTTGAGAATCAAAATAATAAGAATACCATATGAAATTGAATTATCTCAGTCACACTATGTAGACAAAGTGATTAAAAAATTTCAAAATTTTAGAATTAAAGGAGTAAGAACACCTTTTAATCCATCAGAAGTTCTGCATATAAACACTAATGAGAGTGTAATGCAATTAAAATACTCTCATGTAATAGGACTTCTCATGTATCTCATGAATTGCACAAGAACAGATATAGCTTATGCAGTAAGTTGATTGAGCAGGTATACAAGCAATCCAGAAAAGGAACCCTGGAAGGTACTAATGAGAATGCTTGGATATTTAAAAAATAGCACAAATTATTCCTTACATTATGGAAAATATCATGCCACTTAGAAGGATATAGTGATGCAAACTAGATTGCTGATTCAGAGGAATCAAAATCAACGAGTGATTATGTCTTTACCTTAGCAGGGGAAGCGGTGTCATATAAATCAACTAAACAAATATGCATAGCTCGATCCACTATGGAATCAGAGTTCATCGCTTTAGATAAATCAGTCGAAGAAGCAGAATGGATTCATAATTTCTTAAAAGATATTCCATTTTGGCCTAAATCTGTACCATCCATATGCATACACTGTTATAACCAAGCTGGGTTAAGCAGAGTGCACAACTTTGTGTATAATGGAAAGTCGCGACACATTCGTCGACGCCATAACACAATTAGGCAGTTACTCTCAAATGAAACTATTTCCATAGATTATGTGAGAACAAATGATAACCTAGTGGATCCATTTACTAAAGGTTTATCAAGAGAGAAAATTGACTGCGCATCAAGGGGAATGGGTTTAAAAGCCTAAACCACCAAGAGTTATTTTATACGAAAACCTATCCTAGCGACTGGAGATCCCACGGACTAGGATCAATAGGCAAACCAGTTCTGAGTAACTCAAGACGTAATGCATTTGCTTGGACATAGTCCAACTCCATTCCAATGGTGCACAATATAAATGCATGCTTACAGAAGTATTTAAAGGTTAAAACTATGTTTTTTAATGATGACCATATCTTAAGTATAACAAGTGGGGTATATGTAGGATACTCTAACGGTTGCGATCACCTATGTTAGTGTGAGCTGGGTCGGCTCTGTGGGAATATTAAAGGCTTATATTTTCTATAAACACATAACCAAAAATTGTTCAGGACCAAAATGAACACAACCAAGAGATTGGATGAGAAGGGAATCAATGCTTCGTAAAACTTATTGTCTGGATATACAATAAAGGCTGACGGTTCAAGATGAAATAATCCACCGATTAGCCAAGTAGATCTGATAAGTTTTAACTAGGGAAAGTTCAAACTGAAATACCTACTTATCCACGATAAATCATTATTCCATATGTACTATGTGATATTTTGCTTTGTGTGGGGGAAAAGTATATTATCATTTATATGGGAGATTGATGGAATTCCTAATGTAAGTGTAAATGAAATACACAGTCTAAATGAAATACACAGTCTAAATGAAATACACTTGTCCCACATCGCAAAAACTAAAAAAAGTTAAGTGTATGAATAGCTTTCTCATGAGGAGGTTGGGGCCTTGGGGCTTCCATATGTGTGCTTTGTTGTGAGGAGGGAAGTCATGCTTCACCACACGCATGCGCCGCCGCCGCCGTCCGTCCGACCGAACTGAACCGGGCGGGCTTAGGTTTGGCTTTAATATGATCCTATTTTTATTTAAAACTGGGCCGGGTTTTTTAAAAAACAATATCAGGCTGTGCAAACGAGTGCAGATCTGTTGTGAGGATGCAGACATGGTTTTTGACGGAGGAGGCGCAACTTTCAAAGCGGGCGTGGGATTTTTGACGAACAGATGCATCCATTAGCAGACAGAAGTGGGTGTAACCCGTTAGATGCAAGAGGGTGCGAACGCGGAACTAGTAGCGCACGAGTGTGGCCCGTTAACGAACAACAGAAAATGAAAGACAACGTGTGCAACCTGTCAGGCGGACGCGACTGTTCGAAGGGGTGTAGACGAAAATATAAATAGGGAGAATACTGATCACATTCTCAATCAAATTCAATTCGGGTTTTTTTCTTCTTCTCTCTCCTACCGCTATCTTAATTATCAATCACAGAGTGATACACTCACCAAAATCTCGAGCAGCTTACGTCCGTTGTATCTTAGGAGAATTTTGAAATAAAATTCTTTAGGAAATTGTTACGACAAGCCTCAGACATTATCCGAATTTCAGAGTAGTGGAAATCTGATTTATAAACTTATGAGACGAGTTTATAATTGTTTATTCTCTAAACTGGTATCCTAGATGTATAACAGTCATAACTATGTTAAAAGAAATAATGTAACATAGAGGTAATATGGGAATATGTGACATACGTATGTAACAATGATTAATAAGTAGGTTCAATGCCATTGCTTAACGATGATGTGTGTGTATGTATGTGTGTGTGTATATGTATGAGCGTATATTATATGCACATGTATTTTACATAAAACAGTATTACTTTAACATTAAATATAACTGTGTATGTGTATATGTATAATATATATTTAATATACAGATTTATCATTAATAATCAACATACACACACATGCATACTTTCATGCATACATGCATACATTTTTTTGAAAAGAGGTTCTTTATTTAGTGATGTATAAAGAATATTATTGTTTTTGACATCTTAAAAAACCTTATTAAAGTAGAAAAGAAGAAGAGTGAAACAACCAAACGATAGCTGGTACAACTCAACACATATACAAATCAAATAAACATCTCCACGTACAAAGCTCACCAAATAGCCCATATTACATGACCCGCTTTCACAAATAACGCTTCCTTAAACCCTAATCGCAATCATTCAGCTCCACTGCCAATCAGCCTAAAATGCTCATTGTAACGGTCACTTTCCCTAATTCTAATCGCTTATCAAATTATCTCCTTTTCGGCAATTCTCGATCGATGCACATTCTCAATCTTCTTCCCTTCAAAAATCCTCCTGTTTCGCTTATCCCAAATGTGGTAGATGACCATAAAGCATAAAAAGGCAAGTTTTTGCATAATGTTCTGTTGGCGGAAATTGGATTTAAACCATCAGATCTCAATTAGTAGATCATCGATTACTTGAGGTGGGATGCTAAATTTGATTCTGAGGTATGTAAGAAGGAACTTTGGCATAATCGCAATGGAAAAAGACACTATTGTGAGACTCCCTCTATCAAAGACAAAGAACACATCGGATATTAAGTTGTAATCCCCATGTAACGACCCGAAATTTTCGAAGCCGAAAATTCCAGATAGTTAAGAAAAAGAAGAAAGAGATAGAAGAAGAAGAACAGAAACACCAAACATCTCACATTCGCAGCGGATAAAAATATAATAATAAATAATAACAGTTTACAAAAGAATACCATATCTGTCAATTTCATTCAATATACATCAGAGTTTCACATATATACAGTCACAGAATTTATACAATTATCATGTCTCAGGTTAACAATAATATATATACAGCGGCTATACTCTATACGATATCGCCATCCAGCTCGCCTCCTGAGCTCCAGAACGTATCTACCTGAAAATCTGTAATACTCGGTCTGACCCGAGCATTACACCAAAGTAACACCCGGGTCAGGCTGGAAACCAGCGTGAGTAAACCAAACTAATATGGAATACCAATGTAATTAATGTATATAAAACCCGGGGTAACTCAAACCAATTTTACAAGTGCTCAATATGTTATAGGCATAACTAATTTCACACATTCATTACCTAAGTGCCCAGGCTTAGATTTAAATAGTCCAATTTACTTAAAATCATTTCCATCAGTCTATTGATTCCACAACTCTACTTATAAAAATTAGAAGTGGTTTCAGATATTTCCAATACCCGCCCCCGGTCTCTTCGTAACCCATGTTATTCTAACCAAGTCATGAAATACACATCATTTCATATCAGAAATATCAACTTATTTAAGCATTTAACACCATTCAATCACCCACAAGCAAAGCTTAATCTCATACAAGCCAATTCAATTTATTCTAATTGAATTCCAAACCCCAATTACTTAGATTTCCTCATTGATTTATTTCCATCCTAATTAATTAATCAATTCTTCCATATTCTTTAATTTCACAGTATTAATTATCCTTACCAAATCAATGAGTAATCTTTAATTACTCTACAAATTAATTGACTAAAATCAATTACACCAGTCCTTAATTACTTATCTTAATTATCTACTCATAAGTCTTTTATTATGAATTAATTAATCTCAATTAATCAAATCTTCAATTTATCTTCAATTACTACATTAATCACAAGAAGTAATGATTTCCAATTATATTTTACTTTAATTCGACCATAATATTAATCGTTCTCAACTAACCCCAGATTGTAATTAACTATCCTTCATTTTACTTCATTCATAAATTAATCACTCCTTTCTGAACTAGCTTAATTAATCTCTTGATTTATTTCACAAAGTAATTATATTTAATTAATTACATTAAGTGATTATTATTTATCTCACCGTCAAATGATTATTCTGAATTACTTATACTTGGTTAATTACTTTACAACTTAATTTATTATTTATTCAACCCTTTGATTACTGAGTTAAATAACCCAAATCTTTCATTAATTGAATTAATTAGTTTTTTTTCTTTTCATTTTAATTACCCTATTAATTTGTTGAATCAAGTATCATTAAGCCCTTAATAGTTTATCTTATTTAATCCTTACTTACATAAATTCAAGTAATTAATTCTCAAGTACTTCCATTAAGTACTTTATCATGTAAGTACTGATTACGTTCTAATTGTAGGCTTAATTTTCTGGAATGCTAAGCTTTTATAATGAGCTGGAATACAAATAGTTTCATTACAATCTGAACAGCCACTAACCCGAAGCAACCCTACTATGCTTCGAGCACAAGCCCCACTGCCCCAAGTATAACTACCCTATACTTCGAGTCTCACAGTTTCACCTAGAGATTATCCCAGATCAAACTGTTAAAGTAAAATTCATTAAAATAAAAAAAAAATTATTAAGGTACTCACCTGCTATCACCACTGCAAACCTCCTCACCTCGAAATCGAACCACTGCATCACTCCATCGCGATGCTACCCAGGTTCGAGCACCATCGGTCTGTGCCCAAACGCGACCACTTCCACCTCAAACCCCTTCGAGCTACCCTGTTGCAGCTGCTCTTCCTGCTGTTGCCAGTCGCGACTCGTCTTCTCCAATCTCTTGCACCAACGCAGCATCGAGCTCGCGCTTCTCAGACACGGCTCGCCTCTCCTCTGACTCTCGCCTCCCACGAGTTGCGTGACTGCTGATTCAATTCACTAAGCGATGCCGCGAACCCCTACCCACCATCATCGCGACCGAAGAAGTCAACGAATTCGAGCGCAGGTTTTTTTTTTTTTTTTTTTTTAATTACAGGTCGCGATTTTGGATTAGAGGAAGAGAACGAGACTTTGGGGAAAAGAAAAGGAGAAAAGAATGGCTCTATTGAACTGAACGGCCTTTAAGAGGGGAAAAAGTGGGAACGATATTCAATCGCCATTTTTTTTTTTTTAAAGTTTCAGTTCCAAGATCAGAGAGGAGAAACGAAGATAAATAGGGATTTAGGTAGCTTCCTGTGCACGAGTGGTGGTAAAATATCTCTGATAAAAGTACTACAAAATTTATTATATAATATAAAATTGTCAAAACGTCTCGTCAAGCTTACGCGAAAACCCGAATCCAAATCAGTCGTGCCGACAGACGTTTATAAGGTTTTACCCGCGTTCCGAACACAATGGAACATGTTTCGGAAGCTAATTCAATCATATGCGTGAGTCACGGAATTAAACGATCAATATTAAATTAAATCGATTAAAATAAATCTTAAGCGTTTCGAGCTGCCAGGGTCAAACAACAACTCTGATTGCTCCGAAAATTTGAAATCCGATAATAACTAACCATTACGGATCCAATGGAACTTGTTTCATCGAATTCCGAGACTATGCCTCGGAAGGCTATTTTTAAATATCGATTTAAACGATATATTTTCAAAACGTAACAAAACACTTCCAACTTCGATTTTAACACCCTTACTACATTCAGTATCATCATTAAAAATTTTATAAGCCTTCCTATTATGTTTAACAGCTTAAAACTTCAGATTCAACCATTTACCCAATTCCGAATCATATAATTCCATAATTTAAATATCAAGAAAATATTGATATTCGAGATTCAAGTTTAAAATTAACTTTTAAATGTTTAAAATCAATTTACTATTCCAATTTAAATCGTTAAAATTTCCGGGTCGTCACATTCCTCCCCCCTTAAAAGAATTTCGTCCCCGAAATTACTAGTTAGGAAGAATGGTCCAAAACCCGTTTACCCTTCCCCAAAACTCACAATTCGACATCCTATCCACAATCTTTTATTAAAGACCCACTATCCTTAACTAACTTGCCAAAACCTTCTATAGTTTTCACGCAACACCCCCTTTTTCACAATCCCTTTAAATTTCAATTTAAATTCAAAATTTGAATTATCAATATTTTCTCAAAAATTTTCTAACTCCCTAAATTTCCAAAAATTTTTGCCAGCGTCTCCTTTGCGCGGCTAGCTCGGTACAACTACAAAAGGCCTCTAAGGGCTCCCAAATTCCAAAAAGAAAACAAAAGCCAAGTGGCTACATCAAAAACCCAATCCAATATCATACAGAATCACAATACGTACCTTTCAGTCGGGCAATTCAAATTTATCTTTTAGAACCAAATCCAATTTTCTTTTCCCTTTTTGTACCTGCATATTCTATTTAACAACAATATCCAATTGTAACCTTCAAATCACTGTATACATTTCCTTACAGAAATTTCATATCCACTTCTATTCAAATTAGCTTCCACCATTTCATATGAATTCAATTTATTTCAAATTTTAATATTGCGTTGTATCTTTCATTTAAACTGATTCATATTAATTTCATTTACTAGTTTACTTTGATTTTCAATTTGAAATTGTTTTGTCGATAACCAAAAATTTCCAAAAATTTTCTAACTCCCAAAATTTTCAGAAAATTTTGGCAGAGTCTCCTTTGTACGGAGGAGCTTTTGCAATTTGACAAGAGATATAAATATGTATACATCGACCCACCCGGTCGGAAAAAGCAAAAACAGTTCATATTTCCTATTTTTATTGCGTAGGCGTACCTTATTTAGCATTTTAAGCAAGCAGCTTATTAATTTAAGCAATTAGCACAATCCAAATCAACCAAACAGTCTTCAGGTACCTGTACTTGCTTAATTTAAATATGTAAGTGCCATATATGTGAAGTTTTATTAGCATTTCACTAGCATTTCAAAAACAACAAACACCAAACGCTTACCACAAGCGATTTATATAATTTAAAGCTAATCCAATTGCTTTCAACCAAATTTATATGCCATTACATTCAATTCTAATGGTTTACAAAGCAATTGTTCACATTTTCTTCATTTTTAAGCAAAACAAACTCATATTCACTTCAATTGACTCAAAAATCAATTATATTTGCTTCCACTAATCCACAAAATTTAATCAAATCCAGTTTACGTTAAACAACAATTATTTCTCCATGTGAAAAAAAATAATTACTTAAGTTTTATAACCTATTAAATGGATTCCAACTCAATTTTATTTTCTTCAATTCCATTTTAACTTATTCACACTCATTCATTTAGTTCGCCACATTCCATTCTTATATACTAACCATTTCCAAATTACTTCAATCCAAGCTTTTATTAATGGGCTTTCATTCTTATTCGAAGCCAAGTTTTCAAAGTTTTAAGCTTAAATTAATTTACTTTAATTTATTCCAACATTAAACTTAAGTTTACCTTTATGTAACTCTCATTTACTCAAATTCCATCAAATTTTAATTTTACTCCACCTCCTCCATTTATTAAAATAACATTCAAGCTTAAATGCCACCGAATTTAAGCTTAGTCTGATAATCCAATTCCAATTACAACTTTGATTTAGTTTTTATTCAATCAAACTTTATCCATTATTTATTTAACTCCATAAGCCCATTTAAAATTTTTATTTACTTACTTAGTTCGTTATCGAATTTATTTTATTAATACATGGTCATTCTCAATTTATTTTTATTCACTTGGGTTTTGTTTGCAACCCAAACCATTTTTATTATAATCCGCTTTCATTTCATTCAACAACACTTCCATTTTATCAAATTTACTTGCAAATTACACTATATATTATTCAAATCACACTTGGATTTTATTTGCAATTCAAACCATCACATTTTTCAATCCAACTCTATTTCATTTTTATTTTACAATATCTCCTCTTCATTATCAAACCCAAGTCGACTTCTATTTATAACTCGAATTCATTTCCAAACTTCATTAAAATTTCCCGAGTTTCAATTTTATTTTACAATTTCAGTTTGAACTTCCCTTGATTTTCCAAAATTTCATCTCCTTTATTTTAAAATTTTAGAAATGCCTATAAAATCTTATAATAATATTAAAATAGCTTTTATAAAATATTTCTTATAACTCGATGTCTCAACCAGTCCATCCTTGTTCTCACAGAAATTCAGTCATACGTTGATCAGACATAGGACCGAAAATTTATAAGTACTTGGTAAACCCGTTTTCAACACCTAGTGAAAATACTTGGAATATAATTTTATTGAAAATATCGAAAACAATTTTCTAAAAATAGAGTAAATATCTTTGGTGACAATGCTCTGAAAATCATCACCCCCATCCATGGTCACAGTTACATACCAGGGTTACGTTGCAGTCGTAACAAAAGTCCATGTAACTGCAGGCTCTCCGCGGCACTCTCGATTACGCCATGGATCCCACACAACAGATCTCAGTTACATCCAGGGTTACGTTGCCGTCACAGCAAAAGTCCATGTAACTGCAGGCTCTCAGCGGCCTCTGATTTTCGCTGACGAAATGAAACTTCTCCACTCCTACATAAGTCGCAGTCTACCGAGATAAACTCAACCGCAGACTGTTGGCTCTCAGCGGCACACACGACTTTCGCAATGTTACCATAGGTCGCAGTTACATCCTGGGTTACGTTGCAGTCACAACAAAAGTCCATGTAACTGTTGGCTCTCCGCGGCACACACGACTTACACTATGGTAACTCAACTCATAATCCTCAGGAACTAGTTTTGTCCGGACTCCTCACAGGATCAACTTTAGAACCCCCCCTTGGGGCTCAAGGCAGCACCACCCAGTGGCACTCCTGAGAAGTCCATTTCAAGAAAGCGTCTTTTTCCCCAGAGCTATCATCAAAACATTTTGTACTACATATATATAGTATCTTTCAAATCATACACCTAGTATGAATTTTATTAAAGATCCTTTACACAAAATCGATTATATCCAAAAATCGATAATTCTCAAACTAGGCTTTCCAAATTCAATATTGATTTTACCCAAAAATCAAAAGCCTTTTCCAAATCCAAAGGTTCACAAAACCTTTTCCAAAATCCACATAAGATCCTTTATATATATATGCAGATATATAAAAAATTTAAAACTTTGGATCCTTTCAAACTTGTATAAAACTCATTTTTATACTTCAAACACTTCCAAAATCCTTTTCTTCCAGCAATAGATTCAACAAGGGAAGAATATACATATACAAAGATATAACTTTATTTACCCAAAATCAAATATTCAAATTTGATTACTCTTTCCAATATCAATTTCCCTTCTATTCATATTCACTTATTCACATTTGTCTTTATCCCCATTTGGATTATTTCCTCAGTTCTCATCCCAGATGGGTATTTTAATCAATAACAATTTAAACTCCGACCAATTAAGAAAAATAGCTTGAAAGTCTTAAAAATAGGTAAGTAGTTGAAAAATAATCAATAGTTTGCAAAATAGTTATAAAATGGTTAACTAATAGTAAATAGTTGGAAAATAGTTAAATAGTTTCAGAAATTTTAGATAATTGCAAAATAGTTGTAAAATAAAAATTAACTCGTAACTTAGTTGAAAATTAGTAATTAGTATATAAAACAGTTGTAAAATAGGTAAAGAGTTCTAAAAGTAGTGGCAAAGACAAATATAAAATAGTTTGGTTCTTAAAAAGAAAGTTGTATAGTAAATAGATAAGAAAATAGTTTTAAAACTATTTATATTAAAACAATTTACATTGAAAATGGTCTAGAGTCAAAACTGTTCACTTCCCCAACAATTCAATTTAAATCTCCCCTCCATTTACATTAACCCATTCCCAATTTAATTTACTCCAATTTCCATTGGACTTGATTCATTCCCTATTCAAATTGAATTGATTCTCAATTTCCTTCCAACTTCAAATCAAATTCCATTTGATCTTAAACCAATTCCACTTTAATTACAATTCCAAATTATTCCGATAAATCTGGACTAATATCAATCGAACTCTCTTCAAGTTCAATACCATTTTCCAGTTAATCCCATACAAATTTTCCATTTGAATTTTAACCTTGTACAACTTTAATTATAATTTACATTTTTCAACTTCTATTTCAAATCAATTGTATTCACATTTGCTTTTAACTTTGGAGTTATACATTTTATTTAGCCTATATATTTATTATTCCATAAACATTTTGAATCCAGATTCCAGAGTTTAAACAAATTTCCAAAATTTCAATATCACCTTAGAATGCAATTATATCCAAAATTCTTTGGCAAATTCAATTATCCCTTTGAATTTCAAAACCAAACCCAGTTCACAAACAATTCCAATTAAAAACAATTTGGTAGCAATTTCTCTTTTAGAAACTCGAAAATAAACATCGATGATGCTGCAGTCATCACCGACTTTATTTTCCAGTGACCAAAAGAGTTCAATGCTTTTATCTCTCTAAAACACTTCCAAATATTTTTGATTTCAAATCTCCCAAATTTCAAACACAAAAATATTTTTGAAATAATACTATTCTTTCTTCCAAACCCTTGGAAACCACTTTCAAATCCAAGGAAATTTTAAGTTTCCCAAAAATTCCAAATTCCCAATCCATCCAATTCATATTTACACATTACTCTAGAATTTCATCTCACTTTATTTTCAAATATTCTCTGGAATTCTGTTTCAACTTATAATCCCGTTTATTTATAAAGTTTATTTCAATTAATAAATTACATTTACAATCTATATTTCAAATTCCCGTTTTTTTTTAAACCAATTCCACTTAAATTAAAATTCCAAAATTATTCCAATTACTTTGGACTAATATCCATTCAATTGAACCCACTTCAATTCCAATTCAACCCAATTCAAATCTTCCATTTAAATTTTTGAACTTATACATCTTCAATCCCAAATCCAATTAATTCAAATCGGATTCAATTTGAATGAGTTCAATTCCAACTTCAAATTTAAATCATCTCGAATTATATAAATTCGAGTTAAATTCTCAAAGATTGGTTTAACCTTTGTAATCCAAATTTAACTTTGTTCATTTAAAGTTTCAAACAATTCTAATTTCTGAGTTCTAATTCTAGAATTTCATTTTTTTACTTAATTTAGTTTTAAATTTGGTTGTATTATATTCCTTCTTAACTTAATTCCAATAATTTAACAACCAATCACCTGAATATTTATTAGAAGGAAATAATGTTTTATACATCAAAATATACTTTTATATAAAACCATTTAAACCTTTATATAAGAAAATAACAAGTACGCGCTCATATATATATATATATATACTCAACTCATTCTAGAGTACTACAGACTCTATTTAATGAGTAATCCCCACCAGAGCCAAGGTTCTCGCTTAACCTTCTGCTCTGATACCAAATGTAACGACCCGAAATTTTCGAAGCCGAAAATTCCAGATAGTTAAGAAAAAGAAGAAAGAGATAGAAGAAGAAGAACAGAAACACCAAACATCTCACATTCGCAGCGGATAAAAATATAATAATAAATAATAACAGTTTACAAAAGAATACCATATCTGTCAATTTCATTCAATATACATCAGAGTTTCACATATATACAGTCACAGAATTAATACAATTATCATGTCTCAGGTTAACAACAATATATATACAGCGGCTATACTCTATACGATATCGCCATCCAGCTCGCCTCCTGAGCTCCAGAACGTACCTACCTGAAAATCTGTAATACTCGGTCTGACCCGAGCATTACACCAAAGTAACACCCGGGTCAGGCTGGAAACCAGCGTGAGTAAACCAAACTAATATGGAATACCAATGTAATTAATGTATATAAAACCCGGGGTAACTCAAACCAATTTTACAAGTGCTCAATATGTTATAGGCATAACTAATTTCACACATTCATTACCTAAGTGCCCAGGCTTAGATTTAAATAGTCCAATTTACTTAAAATCATTTCCATCAGTCTATTGATTCCACAACTCTACTTATAAAAATTAGAAGTGGTTTCAGATATTTCCAATACCCGCCCCCGGTCTCTTCGTAACCCATGTTATTCTAACCAAGTCATGAAATACACATCATTTCATATCAGAAATATCAACTTATTTAAGCATTTAACACCATTCAATCACCCACAAGCAAAGCTTAATCTCATACAAGCCAATTCAATTTATTCTAATTGAATTCCAAACCCCAATTACTTAGATTTCCTCATTGATTTATTTCAACCCTAATTAATTAATCAATTCTTCCATATTCTTTAATTTCACAGTATTAATTATCCTTACCAAATCAATGAGTAATCTTTAATTACTCTACAAATTAATTGACTAAAATCAATTACACCAGTCCTTAATTACTTATCTTAATTATCTACTCATAAGTCTTTTATTATGAATTAATTAATCTCAATTAATCAAATCTTCAATTTATCTTCAATTACTACATTAATTACAAGAAGTAATGATTTCCAATTATATTTTACTTTAATTCGACCATAATATTAATCGTTCTCAACTAACCCCAGATTGTAATTAACTATCCTTCATTTTACTTCATTCATAAATTAATCACTCCTTTCTGAACTAGCTTAATTAATCTCTTGATTTATTTTACAAAGTAATTATATTTAATTAATTACATTAAGTGATTATTATTTATCTCACCGTCAAATGATTATTCTGAATTACTTATACTTGGTTAATTACTTTACAACTTAATTTATTATTTATTCAACCCTTTGATTACTGAGTTAAATAACCCAAATCTTTCATTAATTGAATTAATTAGTTTTTTTTTCTTTTCATTTTAATTACCCTATTAATTTGTTGAATCAAGTATCATTAAGCCCTTAATAGTTTATCTTATTTAATCCTTACTTACATAAATTCAAGTAATTAATTCTCAAGTACTTCCATTAAGTACTTTATCATGTAAGTACTGATTACGTTCTAATTGTAGGCTTAATTTTCTGGAATGCTAAGCTTTTATAATGAGCTGGAATACAAATAGTTTCATTACAATCTGAACAGCCACTAACCCGAAGCAACCCTACTATGCTTCGAGCACAAGCCCCACTGCCCCAAGTATAACTACCCTATACTTCGAGTCTCATAGTTTCACCTAGAGATTATCCCAGATCAAACTGTTAAAGTAAAATTCATTAAAATAAAAAAAAAATTATTAAGGTACTCACCTGCTATCACCACTGCAAACCTCCTCACCTCGAAATCGAACCACTGCATCACTCCATCGCGATGCTACCCAGGTTCGAGCACCATCGGTCTGTGCCCAAACGCGACCACTTCCACCTCAAACCCCTTCGAGCTACCCTGTTGCAGCCGCTCTTCCTGCTGTTGCCAGTCGCGACTCGTCTTCTCCAATCTCTTGCACCAACGCAGCATCGAGCTCGCGCTTCTCAGACACGGCTCGCCTCTCCTCTGACTCTCGCCTCCCACGAGTTGCGTGACTGCTGATTCAATTCACTAAGCGATGCCGCGAACCCCTACCCACCATCATCGCGACCGAAGAAGTCAACGAATTCGAGCGCAGGTTTTTTTTTTTTTAATTACAGGTCGCGATTTTGGATTAGAGGAAGAGAACGAGACTTTGGGGAAAAGAAAAGGAGAAAAGAATGGCTCTATTGAACTGAACGGCCTTTAAGAGGGGAAAAAGTGGGAACGATATTCAATCGCCATTTTTTTTTTTTTTAAGTTTCAGTTCCAAGATCAGAGAGGAGAAACGAAGATAAATAGGGATTTAGGTAGCTTCCTGTGCACGAGTGGTGGTAAAATATCTCTGATAAAAGTACTACAAAATTTATTATATAATATAAAATTGTCAAAACGTCTCGTCAAGCTTACGCGAAAACCCGAATCCAAATTAGTCGTGCCGACAGACGTTTATAAGGTTTTACCCGTGTTCCGAACACAATGGAACATGTTTCGGAAGCTAATTCAATCATATGCGTGAGTCACGGAATTAAACGATCAATATTAAATTAAATCGATTAAAATAAATCTTAAGCGTTTCGAGCTGCCAGGGTCAAACGACAACTCTGATTGCTCCGAAAATTTGAAATCCGATAATAACTAACCATTACGGATCCAATGGAACTTGTTTCGTTGAATTCCGATACTATGCCTCGGAAGGCTATTTTTAAATATCGATTTAAACGATATATTTTCAAAACGTAACAAAACACTTCCAACTTCGATTTTAACACCCTTACTACATTCAGTATCATCATTAAAATTTTTATAAGCCTTCCTATTATGTTTAACAGCTTAAAACTTCAGATTCAACCATTTACCCAATTCCGAATCATATAATTCCATAATTTAAATATCAAGAAAATATTGATATTCGAGATTCAAGTTTAAAATTAACTTTTAAATGTTTAAAATCAATTTACTATTCCAATTTAAATCGTTAAAATTTCCGGGTCGTCACACCCCAGCTTGATAGTCGATCTGTAGTGGGTAATCTTTGATTTATTGCTTTACAAGCACAAAATGAAATTTTCTTTGCACTTGTTTTGTTCCAAATTACTTGATGCCAGGCCACCTTCTCTGATTTAGAACGAATATCATTCCATACCGCTGAAAATATAAATATATCCATACCGAATATTTCCCTGTAATCTACATGCTTGGTTGTAATAATAGGAACTTGTTGAATATATTGTAACACTCTTGTCTCAGCGAGTTTTTCAGGAGTGAATTAGTTATTTGATATAATGGTAGAGACGTTGTAGTTTGCAGATGAAACGTACCTAACATGTGCCAACCTAACAGATCGACCAATATTTTATGGTTGATCCAAGGATCAAACCATAGAGATGTTTTAGAACCATCAACCATGGCCTTGTTAAATAATTTACTTGCATTTTCCTTCTCTTTCAACATATGCTTCATTGTAATTGGAAAGTTATTATTAATTTGCAAGGCCTGGTAGTTTGAATATGTTAGATATTTGCTCTTCGTCTAGCATACCATTAAGATTGCTTTGTACGAATATTCCATGTAAGTTTCAAACAAGATGTTGTCTGTAGATCTCTAAGTGTAATAACACTCTGAATTAACTTTGCCTTTTCAGTAGTAGATAGCAACTTACTACCATAGCTATCTAATTTAGTTGTTATTCTCTACAACAATGGGGTACATTGAGCTGCATTCACTTATTCAGTTGGAAGGGGTACACCCAAATATTTTATAGGTAAACGTGCCTCACCGTACCAAATTTTTTTAAAATCTCATCTTTGTTTGACATATGTGTACTGAAATAAAGTTTGGACTTAAGACGATAAATCTATAGGCCAGTAGTAAGTCTTCACTTATCAAGGAACAAGCCTATATCTATGGCATTATCTATAGTAACTTTTAAGAAAAACATGACATCATGTGCATAGAGAATGTGAGATACTATATGTAGTACCTTTGATATAAGTTTCAATCTAACTTGAGATACACTATCTTCTATTCTAAGGGATAGATAGTCCATTACTATACAAAATAAATAAGGTGAGAGAGGATCCCCTTGCCTCAAACCCTTGTTGGAATGTATGAAACCATGTGGTATCCCTTCCACCAGCATAGAGAATGTAGGTGAACTTATGCATTCCTAAGTTAGATCAATCAAGGAGCTAGGGAAGCTTATGGCAGATAGCACGTGACATGTCAACTTCCTATTAACTATGTCATATGCTTTCTATAGGCCAGTCTTAACGCACATTCTTGGATTTCCTGGCTTCTTGAAATTTCTTATGAGTTCACGTGAAAGAACTATATTTTCACTCATGTTCCTTCCTGGATTGTAACGATCCAGAATTAGTAACACTTCATATTTAAATATATTAATTATTTAAATATTTGTACATATGATTTAATGTGAACAAATATGATTTTATAACCTTATTAACCCTTTCTAATTAATAATTAATGATAGGAAATTCGATTTTGAAATTTTTTTACAAAAATAAATAATATGAAGAAATATCGATAATGTGATCAAAGATTGTTTTATCAATAAATGACTATTTATTCACAAAAGTTATTCGAACTCTTTGAAACTTGTATAGTAACGTATGAACATATATGAACACATTTACAGCCATTTAATTCACCTATGTTTATAAGCAAAAATTAATTAAAAGTAAGAAATATTAAGGGCACAAAAGAGTTTGTGTGCTTTCTAGGTAGAGGACTTTGGAGCAACCTGGGCTGAGGAAGGCTATGACCGAGCACTTGGGGCTTATATATTGAAAGTAGGAGGAGTTTGTGTGCTTTCTAGGTAGAGGTAGGAAGTGGTAGCTGTGGTCGGTTGTTTGGTTTGAATATAGGTGAGCTTTCTCACCATATAAATGAAGATATGTTGCTTGTGTTTTTTAAATTATACTATTTTTGTTTGAATTTATATTGCTTGGTTTGTTGATCTTTTCTTTGGAAACAAAGGATATAGGTAAATGGTTGTGTATGACTTGTTATGACTTAGTGCACAGCTTTGAAACAAAGCACATAAGGATTAGTAGAGGGTGAAATTAATTTGGACTTGAAATGAAAGTGTTCGTATAGCGATAGTCGCTATAGAAGCACTTTGATGTTGTGTAATTTATTCTTATTTCGATATCGCATTTCACGTATAAATGTTGTATATATGCTTTTCTATGCTTCTTTGTGATGTGTTTTGGACTTGATATTTGTGTATGCTTATTCGAGTGAATGGTGTTCAAATTTGAAGTGAAAAGTGAAATTGTTTGTATAGTGATGGTCATTGTAAATGCACTTTGAATCCCTTCTTTTCTATCTTAATTTTTAAACTCTATTTTTGAATGATTTGTTTTATTTTTTTCTGTACATATAGTAGTTGTAAAAGATAGTAATAAACTGTGTTGAAAATTTATTTAATTTATAAATCAAAGTTGTAAAAGTTATGGTCCATATAGCGATAGTCGTTATGGATGCACTTTGAAAATACTTGTTTTTAGTCAATTATAAAATGATATTATTTTAGTAATTTTTATGAAATTTTTTCAAAGGAGTTATATAAAAGTAGGGATAAGATGTTACATAGTGTAAAAATGAACGGGTAGTTAACTTGCATATGGAATGATAGTAATAATATAAGTGGCATGACCCACTATAAAGCCAGCTAGCTTTGCTATAAAAAAAATTTATACTTAACACTAAAAGCCGAGCGAGGTAGAGTTTTTTAATTGTGAGAGTCAAGATTGATGTTTGAATACGGATTAGCAAGATCCAACCTACTGGCTTCACTTTTTATTGAGGAATACTTAAGTTGGAATATTAGAACTATGTTACGTATACAAACCTTGATTTCTATAAGCAATCATTATTAAAACTAGATAGTTGATTAGTCGATATAGAATTGACTAAATTAGATAAAGAAATGGTTTTGGATTAGAGTAAACAAGGTTGAAGTATTGCTTATTTTTAACCTTTATTAATTATAAATGGGAATATAATTAAGACTCTAATACGAAATACTTTAAAGGATAATTATAAATAAATTATTTTGGGTTTGTTATGACAATGTTTAAATAACACTTGTCTTTAGCCCTTATAAACTTAATTAGATCTTTCACAGAGGGTTTTAAAGATAATGTTTTAAGAATAAATTGTTTTGGTTTATTGTGACAATATTTAAATAACACCCGTCTTTGACCCTTATAAATATAATAAGATCTTCAAAAAAGAGTTTTAAAGATAATAATTAATGTGAAGTGTTTAGGGGTTTTAGTAAACAATGTTTTAGTATAATTTATTTTTAAACCCTTGAGTTATATTTAAAGTGGAAAAATATTGTTAAGTGATTATATGTATACTTAGATATTTAATGAGGGAATTTGAAAGATACTAACAAGTATGGAATCTTTTTGAATAAATATGGAAAAAGTATATGTTTAAAATATAAAAGAGAAAATGGGTTTACAGTAACAATGTTAAAGTAACAATTGTTTTTAATCTCTTTGATTATAGTTTAAAGTAAGTAAATCTCGCTAATGACTTGTGAACATACTTATATTATTGAGATAAGCACATAGATACTTTTAAAGTGTTTAAAAGAGTATAAATGAATAATAAAAGAATAGGATATAAGTATATTTTTTTTTATGAAGAGAAATTAAACATATTTATATATATAGAAGTAAATAAAGGAGGTTTAATTAATAAAAAAGTTTTATTAAATAAAGAAGTATTAATTAATAATGGAAGTTTTAATTAATGAAAGAAGTTTTATTAGATAAAAAGGAGTTTTACCAATAGAAAGGGTTTTTTTAATTACTAAATAATAAATTAATTGAAAACGGATTAAAAGTCGTTTAGGTGACTTGATCGTGCTTTGTATGAATTGATAGTGCTTGTGTGTTACTTGTTTAGGAAAACAATACAGAGCATAGTTTCATTATGTGATCGTTCTCATTTTTATTGAAATTGATAAAATATTAACTTAGGAAATGATTTAAAAGGAACACAAGATGAAGTTATAACCTACGTATAAACTCGTATTGACCTTCTAGGACAAATGATAAGGAATCCCTCCTAATAGGAGAGGATCTCCACTCTTATGTATTGCCTGTATATTTCTGAAAGAACTAAAGCTGAGTTGATTGGAAATCTATCGATTGGTTTGGAGCGTCTGGTGAGCAGGGAGAGTGTACTTATATGAGATGACTTTAAATCGTAACCACTTCAAAACCATGCACATGATCTATCTTATGAAGTAGGATCATGATGTTGGAATCTATATGGAGATTCGAGATCTGATTTAGATGCTCGAACTCATGTAGAGGGTCTTGATCTGTTTGAGATGTGGAAATCCATGTGTGCTTCCAAGATTTGTTGAGATGTTGGAATCCATGTGTGTTTTTGAGATCTGTTCGAGTTATAACTTGTATGTTGGGATGCTGAATAAGAATTCATGGTTATGGCAAAAATCAAAGTAAGGATACACAATCCCAGGTTAAGCTAACTCTTGGGGGTATATCAACTCCATATCTAAAGATACTTTTGGTTGTTGTGCCCTGGAGTTGTGGATAGTTAGTTAAGCATTTTCTACATCTGGACCAGCTGTGTTTCCCTTATGGTACAATCATTAGAGATGTACACTACTCGAAATGATATCTACGATCCTTGTGTAAAAGATCCACCTCGTTGAAATAGGCATCTCTATGGTAACCCTACACAATTTAGCAAATGCTCCTTAGTAGTTTTGATTGTATAACTATTATTGTTGTGGTGTACACTTCATGCATGATAGCTATTTTCTTACTTATTCATCAACCCTAGACATTGTTATAATATCACTTAATTTTCTTATGAAATGGTTTGGTTATCGTAAGGTAAAAACCCATCCGTGTTTATTTACGACATGGTCTTATGAGATACCTTTATTTTTGAAGGGTTTTATAAATATAAAATTTCTTATAATTGAGTTTCTCATGCTGGTTTACTAGACTGATTCGGATGTTATTTTCTTATAATGCTCGGATCATCCCCGAATATATTTCTAGATTTAGCTATGGACGCTTTAGAGCTTATGGAGAGGAACTGGATGATTACCTACCATAGTATTTATTTTCACTGCATTACTTTATGTGTATGTGTATATATATCAATAATTGTAAGAACGGAGTGTTATAACTGTTCCAGGCTAATGATAGTATTTAGATCAGTAACTCTAACATGTTATTTGTATTAGAGTAATACAATGTACCATCGTTTTATATTATATGTTAGCATTCTATTCGAATGTTTTTGTTTTCCTCTTTTTGTTCATTTTCTTTTCTTATTTTTCTTTACCCAAACTTTTTGTTTTTTTGGTGCTTAGGTGCTCGACATATGAGTAGCATGGATGTATTAGTGTTGTCATTTAAGGTTTGAAATGGAGATCGTTACAATTTGGTTTTAGAGAAGAAGGTAAAGCGAGAACCTTGTCTTTGGAAGGGTATAACTCATTAAGAGATAGGATAATTGAATGCCTTATTATGAGTCTAGTGTATTACACATATGAGAGTGTGTATTTGTTAGTGCTATAAAATGTATAATATTGTGTTAGTTGGTATGTTGAGTGGTTTATGAATTTTGATCGGTATATGGGACGTCATGTTATCAATAGTGATTTATAAATACTTGAACAAGGCAAACCAACATAGTATTGTTTCGAAATTGGTAAATGAAATAATTTTACCTAGGATTACATTATATATATAAAAGAATAATTTTCGAAAAATTGATATAGTTATTTATGATGTGTTTGTTTGTTAGGAAGTGATAATATTCAAATATTATAATTTATTGTTTGGTTAGCTGTGCCCGGTAAGTTTATGAGCATCGACCATTATTTGTTGATTTTTGAATTATGCTCGACCAGTTTATGAGAAGTTTTACCTTTCACTATATGGGTTGGATAGATAGGTTTTGTGCGAATATTGAAACAAGCACCTTGTGAATTAAGTTTCACAGTTTGACTATAAGGCGTTTGGTGATAATGGTGGGTTAAAATTTAATTTTAATAAAAGTTGTTTATTATAACCTTATGGAAGGTAAGATAATTTAAGGTAAATACTTGTGAAATGATTTTATGCAAGAAAATGACTTTGTGTAAAATATTTTATAATATATAGTTTAAACTCAGAATTTGAGAACTTAAATGATAGTTTTTTGAAGATAGTTTTCAAAGTTTTTGATAAAATAATAGTAGTATTATTTGAAAGTATTTATGAAAAGAAATGCTTTAATTAAATAAAGTGTCAAACTCACTTATGTCACTAGAAAATAATTCTTACGACGACTGCAACATAAGTGGCTTTCATTTTTGAGTTTCTAAGTGGGGAAAGCTAT
Organism: Allium cepa; assembly: GCA_030765085.1. NCBI lineage: Eukaryota > Viridiplantae > Streptophyta > Magnoliopsida > Asparagales > Amaryllidaceae > Allium > Allium cepa. The sequence goes on from CM060928.1 coordinate 277,580,065, forward strand.
AATGGTTGTTTGGTAAAAAAGATTTTGATTTAAATCCTGAAAGTATGATTTGATATAAAAAAATTATAAGTATATTAGTTTTTCAAAATGTTCCGAGATGGAATCCGGTGTTTAGTTCTAAAGTTTTCTATTAAGTTATATTATGATGCATGTATCCTAAGCATTATGGTAGTATGGTTATGACGACCTACCTCCTCGACCCTCGAAAATCGACACTAATACTCTTCGGTATTCACGTGCCCTAAATCCAAGTGCCAAAGAGATAGATTATCATAAGGTAAAGAAAATAAAGATAGAAGATAAGACAATAATAAAATCTCACATCTTATTCACCTTTCGATGGTACATGTCTAGAAAAATGCACCCGAGGCTCCAACCTCTACCAATATGGAACCAGGCTACCTTTACCATAGATAGTACTGAATACGCCATCACCCCTATTGTTCCCGACCTATCTTGGGATCCCAAAGCATATACAACATAAGTAAAATATAAGGGGGTGATCTAGAAAGGTGACGACTATATCCTAATGGGAGTGACCCACATAGCCCTGCCGCATCTATCATATCTTTACCATTACGGGTTGATGAGGCTCGAGGTAAAGATTACCTTACATATAGAACATTACCCTTTAATTGCCACATTGCAAATTCATGATTGCACAACTGATTTCTATAAACTTATAACTCTTGAGCTCGTATGTCATAGGAAAGAGTGTTAAGCTGAGAGAAGTTGCTTACTCCACCACCAAACAGATGATACGTTTACAGAGATCAATTGATGTTATGAGAAATGAACCGTTAGACATTCGTCCATACAAATTGTCTGGGAACAAGATAAACCGAAGAACTCTTCTACTACATTCTATCGGGAATCACCCCTAGGACTAATACTGTCACTTATTTATGATATGGGAAATTTCCCTTGTGGGTCAGTGGCAAGAAGCCTTTCATTTTATTTACTATCATTCCACATCCTTACATTGAATACGTAAATTGGTATAAAGTGGTTTTCAGATAAGAATCACTCAAATGCGGCCCCAGTTCCATCGAGCCAATCATCCATAAAAAGATGTTAGGTAAATAGGTGCTTATCATTTAATTAATTGTTTCCTTTTTATCAAAAATATCTTTAAAACATTTCTTACCGGTACATACAGAATCATTAGACCTCTCTTTAAACTTGGAAATATCAAACCATTTTCATAAGTCATATTGGGAACATTATTGAGTAAAAAAGGGTCGGTAGAAATTACACTAATTCTACACAATATCAATTCCCATATTCAACAAGTACTATCCATCGAATAACGGTGAAATTACCTTTTAAATTCATAAGGTTAGTACGAGTTCCCTACTCGGAATTTAACACCAAGTATAAGAAGATTATCTCCATACAATCTAACTTGTATCAAATTAAATTTATAATTTTTGAATCTTTTATACTTGTCTCGGCCTTATCTATTCCTTACCCAAGAAAGAGGCCAGGTGAGCCAGAGAACTGATTTCTCCTGAAAATCTCCTTAGTTTAAGCACCATACATCTGTATCTTACAAATAGAAAAACCCAATCTACTCATCTTCTTTTAGAGCCAAGATTAAATCATTTTATTTATAACAGCTTTTCTTCAAATCATTTATTTAAATTCTTTTAAATAAACTATAAAACCTCCAAATTATTATTAAAACACTTATTTATTTATTTGAAAATATTTATAAATGATTTGGAAAAATAACTATTAAGTTTAAATTCATATTTCAAAAGTTATTAAAAGTGCTCCAAAATAAAGTGTTGCGAATAGTGTTTTCGAAGCATATTTGATCAAAACAACTTTTTGATCATTTAGAAATCTAATTTTATAACTCAAATCTTTTTCAAAACATTTTAAAATATTTATTATATTTATTTCAAAGAATTAAAAAGATCAATTATAAAGAATTTGTCACCTTTGGTTTTCGAACTGCCAAATCGTGACTGTTTTTAAAACTTGTTTTGCTCGTATTTAAAAATCTAATAAAATCTTAATTTTCTTTCTTCATTTGAAAAATATGATTTTAAGAGTTTGTAAAATTATTATTACAAAGGATTACAACTTTGAATCCAACATATAAATGGATTTATCTTTCTATGGTGCGAAATCGCGAACTACCATTACAGAACGCACCTATTTTTGACTCAATTTTCATAACCTGTAAAAAACTTCACCAAGTTGAATTTTAGTGTTTATAAAACATTTATAAATCATTTTAAACCATTTTTAAGAGGTTGAACAATCTCATATACACTATTTCATTTATGAAAGGAAGATGATTTCCTTTGTGATATTCGACGTGTATTATACGTGAATCATTTCAAAAATCAAATAAGAATACAATCAACATTCAAATTGATCAAACATAGCAAACAAACAATATATCATATCATCATTCATCATACAAAGTCCATTTATAAATACAAGTGGAGTTTTCGCACCTTGAATTAAACGATTAACTTAAAAATGGCTAAAGCTTTGCTAACTCGAAATTTAAGCTCACAAACATTTGACTTGAAGCTCCTAAGTGGCTCGGCCTTGTTCTTAGAGCTTGGAGGTGTTCGCGGCCTTAGGTTGCAAGGGTCGATGGGCTCGACTTTGGTGGTGGATGTGGGGTCTAATGGGAAAGCGGAGTTTTGAGTGATTTTTGAGGTGTTTTAGTGGGGATATGTGTGTGTATAGACCATATATATTTAATTTCTTTTCACATTTATTTTCTCCATATATTTTTCTTAGTTGAGAAGCCATTAGAGTAGTGAAGAGAGCTTAGGAATTTTGATGGAGGAAAGTGAAGAATGAAGTGGAGAAGAGGTGTGGTATAGGAAAATGGGTGAGTAAAAATATCATGATATTATCTCCACCTTTGAAACATCCTACCATCACCAACCACCTCCCTCTATCATCATCATGCTTCGGCCAAAACATGCCCTCACCATGTGCATGTGCTCAGATGTGTAAGTGTTGACTTTGTTGTAGCTTAAGGGTGAAGTATATGGAAAATATCTTGATATTTTTTATTTTATATTAAAACGAATATGTATATATGTGTGTATCCCTGTGTATGTGAATGCCTTCATGTATGTATGCATGCGTATGTCACATATAATCCACAACGTTGCACAACTTTTACATGTTGAATAGTTACGAATTTCGATTTTGATTTCCAATCATATTTTCTTTTCTTAGTTAACATATATATTTTTGTAAACAGAATTTGATAATAATATTTTTGTCATTATATAAAAATTAAAAGAGCATATAAAAATTAAAAGAGCTTATTTAATAGTTAAAATAATTGTTAAATCACCTAAACTCAATTTAAATTCAAAAATTAATTATTTTAACATAATGAGATTATTATTGATATCATATATTCTTTCAATTTTCCAAAATAAAATGAATTATTTTAATACGTATTCTCACTCATATAGATATTGACTGTGTGTATCTAGCTCCATGCGCGCTGTCGGATGGTCTAAGAGCTGTTTGTTGATAAAACCGTTTTTAGTCATTTTATCCATATATCTTCCGAAGTATATATTTTTGCAAATACTTATTGAAAATAAGATTACCAACAGTATTTATTGTTCAAAACATTATCATTTATGTTAAAATATCTTATATTTGAATATTTCAAAAAATTCTGGAGCGATGAATTTGCGGACTGTTACATACTTCCCCCTTAAAAGAATTTCATCCTGAAAATTAAGGATCAAAAGATGATAACTCGAAATGAAAACAAACACACACACGCATATATGCGTATATGTATATTTGACAAAATGTAATATATATATACAAGATATGATAAGTGACTACACCATAAGCAGTGAGTGCACTATCTTGATATAAAATCAATCCTAAACTCAGGATATGATTTCCCCATTCTATCTTCCGTTTCGCAGGTGCAGTCTTCTGCATCACCACTCCATTGGACTTTCACCAATCTCACAACTTTCCTTCTTAATCGTTTCGCATCATGATCTACGAATCGAACTAATCATCTAATAACTGCCAAATTTGGTTCAACATCTAAATCTTCTTAGGAAGCCATTTCTATAATCTGCTTTGGATTATGCACATATTTCCATAGACGGGATATGTGAAAGACATTATGCACACTAGACAACCTTTTGGGTAAATCGACACGATAAGCTAATGGTCCACTCTGCTCAAGAACGGAAAACTGTCCAATAAATCTAGGTGCTAACTTCTCCGCCCGTCCAAATCTTACCACTCCTTTCATCGAAGAGACTTTTCAAGGATACGAGAGTTTCAAAGTTCTACTCCTTTAACCAGCTTAACTCCTCTGCTTGCTATGGGCTTCTTTCATTCTTTCTGATCAAGTCTACCTTTTCGAAGGCTTATCGAATCATGTTAGGATCTAATACCAACCGATCTCCGGCCTCGATCCAACATGCTAGGGATCTACATAGACGACCATATAAAGCTCCGTACGGTGTCATGCCAATACTAGCGTGATAGTTATTATTATAAGAGAACTCAACAAGATGAAGATAATTTTCCCACGAACCTCCAAAATCTAAGATACAAGCTCTCAGAATTTCTTTCAATATTCGATTTACCTTTTTAGTTTATTCGTCGATCTAGGGATGATATGCAGTGCTTATACTCAACTTTGTTCCCAAAGTCATTTGTAATGCCTCCCAGAACATACTGGCAAAGATTGGGTCTCGATCATTGACTGTGCTGCTTAGGACACCATGCAATCGAACAATTTTCCTCATGTATATCTCTGCAAGACTTGCGGCAATTCTTATTGGTTTTACTAGGATAAAGTGTGCGCTTTTGATCAATCGATCTATGATAACCCAAATGCCTTCACTTTGCTTTCTCAATTGAGGTAAGCTATCGATTAAATCCATGATAGTTGGTCCCATTTCTAAGTCAGAATTACAAGGGTTGAAGTAATCCAGTAGTCTTTTGCTGATCGCTTTTGATCTGTTAACAATTCACACATCTGTTAACATGAATGGAGATGTCTTTTTGATACTTCTCTACCAAAATGCTCGCTTTACGTCTTTGTACATTTTGTTACCTCTTAGGTGAATGTTTATCTTGGATTGATGGCATTCAATCAATGCTTCTTGTCTTAAGTTGTCAATAACGGGAACACAAATTCCTCCCTTTAATCGTAATATCCGGGTTATCGAATTTAAAGCTTGAACTCTGTCCTTTTCTTAAATCTCCTTTAGAAATCAATCTTCTTTTTGCTTGTTAGCAATTCTTTCCAAAAAAGTCGGGGTTACTACTAAATAAGCTACAACGGCATGATTCCTGCTTAATGCATTCGCTACCATATTGGCTTTCTGGGTGTATATAGAATATCTAGATCATATGATGTGAGAAATTCTAGCCAACGCTTCTATCTCATATTTAAATCTTTTTGAGTGAAAAGGCGCTTCAAAGATTTGTGATCTATGAAGAGTTTGAACTTCTAACCTATTTAAAGAAGGAATATTATTTACCAAGGTCAAACAAAGTTCATCGAAATAAACTATGAGAAATTCTTACCCAGTAAATAATGTCTTCAAATCTTAGTGCAAACACAACTGCTAATAGTTCTAAGTCGCGTAGTGCATAATTCCGCTCATGTTTCTTTAACTTCTTACTAGCGTATACAATAATATTACCGTGTTATATCGGCATTGCACCCACTCCTTCTCCATAAGCATAAATATATATAGATAAACCATTGCTTTCATTAGCAATATCTAGGACTAGAGCAGTAGTTAACCTTTTCTTAATTTCTTGGAATGCTTCTTCACATTTTGGTGTCCATTTAAATTTAACATCCTTCATAGTCAACTTTGTATGTTGTAGGAAACTTTAGAGAAGTCTTGAATGAATCTTTGGTGATATCCTGCCTAACCTAAGAAGTTGCGGATGTCCTTCAGGATTTGTGGTTGCTTCTAATCTTGTATAGCTAAAATCTTTTTTGGATCTATAGAGATCCCTTATCCTGACACAATATGCCCAAGGAATCTTACTTCTTTCTCCCAAAAGTGACATTTTTAACTTTAAGTACATTTCTCCTTAATATTTCCAACAAAATCTCCAAATGTCTTTCATGTTCTTCCTTAGTTTTGGAATAGATAAGAATATCATTAATAAAAACCAACATGAATTTGTTTAGCACATCTTTGATACTCTATTCATAAGGTCTATGAAATAGGCGGGTGAATTAGACAACTCAAAAGGCATAACTAACCATTCGTAAAAGCAATTTGGACCCATGAATGCAGCTAATGGAATACCATCCTCAGCTATTCTTAGTTGATGGAATCATATGGCTAAATCCATTTGCAAAAATACTTATGTATTATGAAGTTGATCAAATAAGTCATCCATGCGGAGTAGATGATACTTGTTTTTGATCGTTTGCTTATTTAGGTCTTGATAGTCTACACAAAACCTTAGGAAGCCAATTGACTTTGCAATGAAAACTACTGCTGCACCCCAACTTGAGCGACTAGATCTAATTAGTCCTTTCTTTAATAAATCATCGTTTTGGTTTGCTAACTCAATCTTTTCCTTTGGGTCCATCCTTCGAATAGGGTGAATAATGGATCTTACACTAGGAATTAAATCAATTCGGAACTTAGTTTTAGGGGAAAACTTATTCATCAAAAACGTCCTGACATTCCTTGACAATTGGTTCTTACACAATATTTCTATAAATTTTTCAAATTTGGCCCATAAAGATATCATCCTCTTAATGCTATCCAAAATAGTTATATTCTTGGATAACCAGTCTATACCGAGTAAAACTTCAAACCCGATAAAGTCAAGGACAAATAGATCGCATGAAAAATGATGGGGAGGGTAAGTGATTTGGATATCCTTGCAAATCATACAATGATTAGTCACACTGCCTATGGGGTTGGACACACATATAGGGGTATTAATTATTTTGTGATTAGTTTTAATTTATTTAATAATCTCTTTGCAATAAAACTATAGGAAGCCTCTATTTGGAATAATACTCTAACTAAATCTTTAGTAACATAGATGTTACCTTCAAGAACTCCCTTTCCCTTACAGGTAGAGGTTGAAGGCTTGTCTTTGATAACATAAACCTTAACATGCTCTCCTTTCTTCATTAACAGGCACTCGCTTTTCCAATGGTTGGGTTGGTGGCAGTTATGGCAGAAGCTTTTCTACACCATAGAAGAGACGGTTCCTTACTGCTGCGTTTGAACCTTGGGACTCCTGTAGTACATTGAATAATGGCCTTTCTTTCCACGGTTAAAACATTCAACATCTTTAAAATGGTTTTCCTGAGATCTTCCTTTGGGCCTGTCTTGCCATAGCTTCTTTCCATTGTTATTGAACTTTCTCTTATTGTTGTTGTTATTTTAGGTTGGGACTGGATTCTTCACGTCTAAAGCTTCATAACGGAATCCCTACCTATTAAATCCACAAGGTTCCATTTACATGGGTGATTATCTTATCATGATACTACTCCTTCATCCTAGAAATGAACATCTAGTTTTTCTTCAGAGGCGTGTCTAAGGCCCAAAGCGAGATAATTCATTGAATTTGTGCAAATACTCTTCCACAAACATCACTTCTTGTTTTAGATCCATGAAACCTCTATTGAGGCAGGATTTGCTAGTAGTGGGCATGTATTGTTCTTCAATAACGTTTTTAAACCTTATCTAGAATTATCTTCAGATTCATTAATAGTAATGGACTCCCATCAAACTAGAGCCTCATCCTTCAATTGCCAGGAGGCTAAGAATTTCTTTCGATTATCATCATTGTCTAATCCTTTAAAGATTTTCTCACAGGATCGGAGCCAAGCTTGAACTTCAATAAAAGATTCTCTGCCTTTGAATGGCTTTCCTCCTAAGCCAGCATAATCTTTACAAAGAGCGGCAAAGTTAACATGAGGTTGCATAGGAATTACTATTTCCTCAATTACTATAGCATTTGATCGACCGCTGATGGACATGGTACTGTTTCCACCCCCTCTTCGTCGTCCTCTTCTGCTACTCATCTCTTACTACCTGCATATGGTAAGGAAATATCTTCAGAATTTTAGATGAGATTATTATAGGGAATGGGTATAAACTCGAATATATTTTTTAGATAAAATTTCAAATATGCACTCCCTCAGACTAAACTCATTCTATGGCATTACTAACTCTATCTCTAATGAGTTGACTCCATCTAGGCTTAGGTATTCGCTCAACCATAAGTTTTGATACCAAATCCGACGACCCACAACCTCAACCCTCAAAAATCGATATTAATACATCCTTGGTATTCATGTGCCGTAAATCCAAGTGCCGGAGTGGCAGATTATCATAGCGTAAAGAAAATAAAGATAGAAGATAAGACAATAATTAAATATCCCATCATATTGAACACATAATTATACATATGAGTAGTACATGCAATTAGTCCAAATTGTTCCATTAGAGTACTGGTAAGTACTAATCCAGTCAGGATAGTTATAACTGCCTAACCACCCAAGTGCTGGTAGATACATCATATAAAATACAAACCTAGTGGAAAGTGATAGATAACTTCTACAAAGAACCCAAAATGCTCATGCTCCATCCATAATGCTCCAAGATTACCTAACTACTTGGCTGGCCAGAAAAATAGAGCATCCAAAGTTTAAGAGGAAAAGAAAATAAACTTTGGATTGTCATGGGACTGGTGTGAGAAACACAAAATATGAATTTTTGAAAATAAAGGGTATCTTGTAAAACCACGCTGCATATAAACACTGTACGGGTTTTTACCTCATGATAACCAAAACATTGCTATGCAAAATATGGAATGTTATTTTTAATGACATTCTTTTGAAAATACTTTTCAAATAAACTTATGAATCTTAGCCAAAATTGTTACATTGATTTAATCCTAACATACTAGCTACAAATAGGTTCTATAGTCAAGTCCAAAGGCACTTATTGAAGAATGGATTCCATACAATGACAAGGTAAGGGACTACCTTCCAATAGTACATCTCTAGAAAAATGCACCCGAGGCTCCAATCTCTACCAACATTGAACCGACCTACCATTACCATAGACAGCACTTAATACGCCATCAAGTCGGTCGGTCCTTACTTATCCTAGGATCTCAAAGCATACACAACATATTTGAAATATAGGGTATGATCTAGAAAGGTGTTGATTATTTTCTAATGGGAGCGATCGACATAGCCCAGCCACATCTAACCTATTTTTTCCATTACCAGTTGATGAGGCTCAAGGTAACGATTACATTTCATATAGCACATTTCTCTTTGAATGCCACATTGCCAATACAAGACCACACAGCTGATTTCTATAAATGTTTAACTCCTGGGCTCATATGTCTTAGGAAAGGGTGTTAAGCTAAAAGAAGTTCCCTACCAAACAGATAATACGTTTATAGAGATCAATCAATGCGATTAGAAATGCAACGTTGGACATTCTTCCATATAAGTTGTCTGGAAACAAGACAAACCAAAAGAACTCTCCTACTATATCCTATCGAAAATCACCCCTAGGATTAGTACTGTCACTTATTTATGATATAGGAAATTTCCTCTGAGGGTCATTGATAAGAAACCCTTCATTCTATTTACTATCATTCCTTGTCCATACTTCGAATGCGTAAATTGATTTGAAGTGGTTTTTGGATAAGAGTCACTCAAATCCGATCCTAGTTCTTTCAAACCAATCATCGATAAAAAGATTTAGATAAATAGGTTCTTATCATTTGATTAATTGCTTCCTTTTTATCAAAAATATCTTCTGAAGATATATATATCTTTAAAACATTTCTTTCTCATATATATGAAATCATTAAACCTCTCTTTAACTTTGGAAAAACCAAATCATTTTCATAAGTCATATTGGGAACATTATTGAGTAAAAAAAAGGGTCAATAGAAATTATACTAATTCTACTCAATATCAATTTCTGTATTCAACAAGTACTATCCATCGAATAACGGTGGAATCACCTTTTAAATTCAAACGGTTAGTTGGAGTACCCTCCTTGGAATTTAACACCTAGTATAAGAAGATTATCTCCATACAATCTAATTTGTATCAAATTACATTTATAAATTTTGAATCTTATATACTTGTCTTATTTCCGACACATCGACCTTATCCATCCCTCGCTCAAGAAAGAGACCAAATGAGCCATGGAACTGATTGCTCCTGAACATCTTCTTAGTTTAAGCATCTCACATTCGGAACTCATGAATAGAAAAATCCAGTCTATTCGTCGGCTTTTAGAGCCAAGATTAAATCATTTTATTTATAACAGGTTTTTATCAAATCATTTATTTAAACTCTTTTAAGTAAACTATAAAACCTCCAAATTATTATTAAAAACTTAATTATTTGTTTAAAACATTTATAAAAGATTTGGGAAAATAATTGTAAGTTTAAATCTATATTTCAAAAGTTATTATAAGTGCTGCAAAAAAAGTGTTGTGAATAAGGTTGCGAATAGTGTTTTCAAAGCTTATTTAATCAGAACAACTTTTTGATGATTTAGAAATCTGCTTTTATAACTCAAATCCTTTTTAAAACATTTTAAAGTATTTATTAGATTTATTCCATATTTTTAAAGAATTAAAAATATCAATTATAAAGAATTTATCACTTTGGTTTTCCAACTACCAAACCGTGACTATTTTGAAAACTTGTTTTCTCATATTTCAAAATCTATTAGATGAAATCTCAATTTTTTTTCTTTGTTTGAAAATTATGATTATAAGAGTTTAGAAAATTCTTATTACAAAGGATCGCGACTCTAAATCCATCATATAAATGGATTTAACTTTCTACAGTGCGAAATCGTGAACTACCATTACGCGACGTGCCTATTGTTGATTCAGTTTTCATAACTTCTCAAAACTTCACCAACGGGATTTTTGTGTTTATATACCATTTTAAAGTGGTTTAACAATCTCATACACACCATTTCATTTATTAAAGGGAAATGATTACCATTGTGATATTCGACATGTACTGTACGTGAATCATTTCAACATAAAATAAACATAGAATCAACATCCAAAATTGATGATCAAACATAGCAACCAAATACATATCATATCATCATCCAAAGTGTATATATAAATATAAGTGGATTTTTCTCACCTTGGATTAAACGATTAACTTAAAAATGGTTGTAGCTTTGCTAACTTGAACTCTAAGCTCACGAATACTTGACTTGAAGCTCCTAAGTGGCCCAGCCTTAGTCTTGGAGCTTAGAGGTGCTCACAGCCTAGGGTTGTAAGGGGTGGTATGCTCGACTTCGGTGGCGGCCGTAGGGTTTAAGAGGAGAGGGGAGGAGTTTTGAGTGATTTTTGAGGTGTTTTCGATGTGCGTGTGTGTGTGTTCAAACACACCATATAATTTCTTTTTGTGTTTATTTTCTCCATATTTTTCTTAGATGAGAAGCCATTAGAGTAGTGAAGATAGCTTAGAAATTTTGATGGTGAAAAATGAAGAATGAAGTGGAGAAGACGTATGTTAGGCAAATGGGAGAGTAAAAATATCTTGATATTATCTCCACCTTTGCATCATTCTACCATCACCAACCTCCTCCCTCCATCATCACCATGCTTCGATCGAAAATGCCCCCTCCCATGTATATGGCCATGTTCATGCACTTGGATGTGTAAGTGTTGACTTTGTTTTTGCTTAAGGGTGAAGTGTGTGGAAAATATCTTGATATTTTTTTGATATTTTATATTAAAATGTATATTTATATATGTGTATATCCGTGTGTATGTGAATGTATTAATATATGTGTACATGTATATATGTCACATATAATCCATAATATTGCACAACTTTTTACATGTTGAATCGTCACGAATTCCAATTTTGATTTCCAGTCATATTTTCTCTTCTTAGTTAATATACATATGTTTGTAAACAAAATTTGATAATAATATTTCTATCATTATATAAAAATTAAAAGAACTTATTTAATAATTAAAATAATTATTAAATCATCTAAACTCAATTTATCAAAAATCAATTATTCTGAAATAGCGACATTATTAATGATGTCATATATGCTTTTAATTTTCTAAAATAATTTATTTTATTATATATTATCACTCATATAGATAAATGGGTGTGTGTATCTAGCTCGGTATGTGATGTCGGATGGTCTAAGAGCTGTTTGATGATGAAACGGTTTAAGGTCATCTTATTGATATATCTTTCAAAGTTTATATTTTTGCAAATATTTATTCAAAATAAGATTACCAACATTATTTATTATTCAAAACATTATCATTTATGTTAAAATAACTTATATTTGAATATCTAAAAAAATCGAAGTAATAAATTTGTGAGTCGTTCCATTGGTTGTGCATCTTATTATGATATGAACGTTTGATATATAATCTTAAGATATAGTAAAGTATTACATGAGTATAAACTTAAGCCTTGAAACGTTTTAAATGGGAATTTTGTTTCATAAGTCTAGTTAAGTCTTTAAAAAATATTTATAGAATAAAGGTAATATTTTATGAAATCATTCATAAATAATTCTAGTAATTAAATAAGAAATATTATATATGAAAATAAATGTGAATGAAAAAGAAATTGGCGTAGTTAAGAAACTAATATAATAAAATATGTACTCTATACGTGGATCATTTTATTCACATGACTATTCTTGATCTAGGATTCAAATACGTTATTTCGAGGTGTTTTACACCGGTTCGAGCAAGGATTTTTCACTTTATTTTTGACGGTGAACACTTTATATAGATTCTTGATATGATTCTAAGGTTTTCTTATAGCATATGATTATATAAGGAGAACGGAGGTTTCTAATCAAGGATCATGATTGAAGTCCGCACTAGAAAGGTAATGATATATACTAGTTGGAAGTGAAATCTATGTGATCGAGCAAGTGATCATATCTGATATTGCATACAGATGATCCATTACATCGCATGAGATTTGGTGTAATTGAATATTATGTTTGTTAACTTATGGAGAGTATGGAAAAGGGCTCTATAAATTGTTCAAGGCAGTATGAATAATCAACTAAGTAGTAAACTGAGGCTATTGAGCGAAAGATACACTTAGTAGTTTAATTATCATCCATGTATGATAAGAAGATTTCTGAAACTGAGAAAGCCATAAGCTATGTTTGTTAGCAATTGTGATGTTGTTAAGTACTAATGTGTGAATGTTGCTTTTATTCTCATGTTTGAATTTCAAGGATGAAATATTCAAAGGAGGAGAGAATGTAATAACCTGGGATTTCGAACACTTCATATTTAAATACCTGAATTATTTAAATATTTATGACTAGAATTTAATGTGAACGAATATAATTTTATAACCATGTTAACCTCTTCTAATTAATAACTAATTATAGGAAATTCGTATTTTGAATTTTGTTTTTCAAAAATAAATAGTTTGAAGAAATATCAACAATGTACCCGAAAATCGTTTTATCGATAAACGACTTTTTAATCACCAAAATTTGTTCGAACTTTTTGGAACTTGTACAGTAACATATGAACATATATGAACACATTTATAATCATTTAATTCACCTTTTTCTAAACAAAAAATTAATCAAAAGTAAGAAAGATTAAGGGGACAAATGGACCATTAATTCAAGACATGAAAGAAGGAGTGACTTAGGGAGGTATCATGTGTGAGAAGGCATATGCATGTATGATGGAACATGGGGGTACTAGAAATTTTTGCATTTGTTTATATCCCCTTTTCATTCGCTTTTCATTCCATAACTTGATTTTAAACTTTAGAGACAAAAGGCTCGTAAAGTCCAAGCTCTCCTCCTCTCTTCTTTCTTTAATTTTCTACCTTAAACCTTCTCTAAACTTTGTCAAACTCCATTATAGTTATTAAAACACCTAGAAGACAAGTATAGAACCTCAAGATGAAGAAAACGAATATTTTTTGGTCACTGAGCAATTTGGGCCTAGGAAAGCTATAGCCGAGCATTTTGGGGCTTGTAGATTAAAAGTAGGAGGAGTTTGCGTGCTTGCTAGGTAAAGATAGGAAGTGGTGGCTTTGGTTGGTCATTTGATTTGAATATAGGATAGCTTTTTCACAATAAAAATGAAAATATATTGCTTGTATTGTTGTTTATATTATAGTGTTTGTTTTTGAATTTATATTGCTTAATTTGATGACTCTTGCTTAGGAAAGCAAGGACATAGGTAAACAGTCATGTATGACTTGTTGCATAGCCTTAAAATAAAGCACACAAGGAATATTAGGGGATGTAATTGATTTAGACTTGAAATGAAAGTGTTCGTATCGTTATAGTCGTTATAGAAACACTTTGATGTTGTGTAATTTATTCTTGTTTTGCATGTCATGTTTCATGAATAAATGTTGTATATATACTTTTCTATGCTTCTTTGTGATGTGTTTCGGATTTGATATATTTGTATGCTTATTTGAATGAATGGTGTTTGAATTTGAAGCGAAAAATGAAATTGTTTCGCGCTTCGAATCCCTTCTCTTCTATCTTACTTTCAAACACTATTTTTAAATGATTTGTTTTTTTTTACATTTACAGTAGTATAGAAGATAGTAATAAATTGAGTTGAAAATCTATTTAATTTATAAAAAAAGTTGTAAAAGTTATAGTTCATATAGCGATAGTCGCTATGGATGCACTTTGAAATTACTTGTTTTTAGTAAAGTATAAAATGAAATTACCTTAGCAATTTTTATGAAATCTTTTCAAAGGAGTTTTATAAATGATGTATACAAGTATTTTAAAAGAAGTTTGAGGTTTAAATATATTTTTAAAGTGTTTGTTTTGTAATTTTTAAGTAAAGGTTTTCTAATTATATTAATAAAACTTGTTTATGTTGTTAAAGTAGAAAAGGTTTTCAAATCAATATTAAGTAAATATTTTCAAAGTAATATTTTCTATAACTATTTATGACTTATATATAAGTATGTTAAAAGATATTTTATTTATACAAGTATATATGCATGTCTAGATGGACATGCATTTTGATCGTTGGACCATATAATTTTTTCATTTTATCCATAACATGGAGGTTGTTCTTTTAATTTGTAACATGTAGGTTCCTTTTATGACCAAAGAACTAAAGCTCCTGCATAAATTACGAAATTAGCCGCATAAAAAATACACCTATTAATTATGGGTGTCATTTAATAAACGTGTATTGCACGATAATAATCTACTTAACCGGAAACTTGGTTTTTTCTACTAATTAGCTTAGAGGTATGCACCAAATATAATGCTTTGAGTACGTCTTTTTAATGAAGAGTGGATTCTTATTAAATGGAATTTTTCTATGTACGTCATTTTAGTTGTTAAGGTAAGCTAACGATATTGATATCAAATTATCAACCCTAACCCCACAGGACTTTATCTTCAGGAACTAAAATGCTAAAAAAGAGATCTAGATTGTGTTTGCAATATCATGTCTCATGCTGCAATCACTTGCAACATTAAAGACCTTTAATACACGAAAAAATATTGAATATGTCTAATTAAACAAATAATTCTTTCTAACTGATTTTTTTCAAGTAGGTTCATCGCTATCATTTTGTAAAAAATAATAGTTAGACAATGCATAAGAGGCTTTGGTAGAAGCTTGAGAACACATCAAATTTCTATATAATTAAAATCCAAAAATATATTTGTCCTGTTTGGTTTGCTAATTCAAACTACTTCTTATTCTTGTAGCTTACGTAGTGGCAGCAATCACTTCTACTGTTTTCTTAAAAATACAAATGCATACGAATACTGAAGGAGATGATACTATTTATCTTAGAGCATTAATAATGGTATAATCACCACCATGTTCAATGGTTTCACAGAACTCGAGGTTTCCATGTTTAGGATCCCAGCATTCTTTAAGCACAGAGATTTGCAATATAAATTTGCGTACACCATAGCACTATTGAATTTGTATAAAGAGCTCCACAAATCAAACAAACTTCGAGAAGAGACATAATTATTGTAACATTTTAAGGACAATAAGATGTATGCTTTAGAAATTTATTTGACATCTTTGTTCTAGTCAGCAAACAATGCTTTTTGTTATATAGATATGCATTCTTCCTGCACACATGATATATATTTTCTTAAAAAATCTTAACCATACGTTTTGACATGAACATTTAACCAAATCGGCAATTCTAATAAGCACGTATTGTTAAGGCTTTAAGTCAACTATATCCGATTTTAATAAAATCAAGATAATAATAATAACAATGCATACATAAGTTTTCATATGACAATAAATAAAGGTCAGAAGGTATTATAATGTAATAGATTCAAGGTAAATTTATGCCAAAAGAATTAAAGAAACAGTTGTTAAAAAATGGTCATTAACTTATATTTTTTTATAGATCTAACATATATGAAGGTTTTCGTGTATAATTCAACATGGTTGGGATAAATTATATGTATTCTGTTAAAAAACCTTAAAAAATAATTTTCAGATGACCTAAGCAATAATTCAAAAGCACTGCATTTTGCATTCTTAAGCCAAGTTTCAATGCTTCTAAATAATTTGTTTATGCTTTTTTGGTTTTGGATATTAGAAAGAGCATATTCATGTGTATTTACAAAAACAACTTGTCTATTTTACATCTCCATTCAAACTCAAAAATATATAAAGCTCAAACTTTTTTTAGTGCAATAGACAGGAAAAACAGTTCGAATGATGGCATACCTTACACTAATTCAAATCAAGAAGAAAACTTTTATACACTTAAGCTATAGTAGAAGCTTTAGCAATCTCTTCAGATTTAACCAAACCCACAACTTTGCATCTCACGGCATCCTAGTCTCATGAAGCAATCACCAAAACTTAAACGACAACAAAAATATATAATGAAAGATCGAAGAAAAATCAAGGTTAAGCTCACCATACCTAAAGGCGATTAAGGCGATGTGGTATACATTGGTGACAATGCCATTCGGTTGATGGCAGCAGTTTTTATAAGCAACATTATTCGATTTGTTGATGTTGATAACAACCACATTCGTTGATTCAGTAATAAGAGCATTCAATCAATTTGAAGATTCAAGGATTGTAGCTGCGATTTGGTTGATTATGATGAGAGGAATTGATCGAATTAGTTATTGTAGTCGGATGTCAATTGATTTAGCGATGATTATGATTGGTGGAGATGGTGATGTTGATTCAAGTATATTGGTGTTGAATCACCATTGCGATTAGGGTTAGTGATGAGAATGAAGAAGCGAAGAGGTGATAATGAAAAAGCGAATAGAAGTGCAAGGGCTATTTTAGGAAATTCAAAAAAACACGATTGATTTCTATTCTTGGAATTCTTATTATTAATAGTAGAGATATAACTTATTAAAACTAATTCAATATTTTACTAGAGTACAAAGGATTTTGTTTTACTACTCTTCTTTAAAGCTTTCTTTGATTCCTATTAAATATAGTAAATTTTTAACTAAACTGTTATATATATAAACACCATTTTAAAAATATTTCTAACTTATTTACAAGTATTTCAAAAGACTATTATTTTGGAAGAAGGGATGAGAAGTCACATTGTATAAAATGAACATGTAGTTAATTTGCATATGGAAAGATAGTAATGCTATACTTAACACTAAAAGCCGAGCGAGGTAAACTTCTCTATTTGTGCGTGTCAAGATTGATGCCCGAGTAGGGATGGACATTAGCACTCCACTCTACCGGCTTTCCTGTTGACCAAGGGATAGTTAAGTTGGAATGTCGAAAACGTCGCAGGTATACGAACCTTGATTTCTATAAGCAATTATTTTTAGAACAAGATAGTCGATTAGTCGACTGCAGAACTTGACTAAATAAGTTAAGTAAATGGTTAGGGTTATAGTAAACAAGGTTTAAGTAACATTTATTTTTTACCCTTATTAATTATAATTAGGGCTATAATTAGGAATATAAATAAGACTTTAAGAAGGAATAATTTAAAGGATAATTATAAATAAATTATTTTGGCTTTGTTGTGACAATGTTTAAATAACACTTACCTTTAAACCTTATAAATGTAATTAGATCTTTAAAAGTAGGTTTTAAAGATAATGTTTAAAGTATAAATTGTTTTGGGTTTGTTGTGATAATGTTTAAATAACACTTTTCTTTGACCTTTATAAATATAATAAGATCTCCGAATGAGAGTTTTAAAGGTAATAATTAAATGTGAAATTCTTTGGGGTTTGTATTAAATGGTATTTAAGTAAAATTTGTTTTCAAACCCTAAAATTATATTTAAAGTGGAAAAATATTGTCAAATGATTATGTACATACTTAGTTCTTTATTAAAGGAATTTTAAAGCTTATAACAAGTATGGATTCATTTTGTATAAAGATAGAAAAAGTATATATCTAAATATAAAAAAGAAAAGGGGTTTATAGTAATAACATTTAAGTAACAATTATTTTAATCTCTTTGGTTATAGCTTAAAGTAAGTAAATCTTGGTAATGATTTGTGAACATACTTATACTGTTGAGATAAGTATATACCTTTATAAAGAGAAGTTATATAAATATGTGTATATATATGCAAGTAAATAAGAGTTTTAATTAATAATGGAGTATTAAATAATAAAGGAAGTTTAGATTAATGAATGAAGTTTTATTAGATAAAAAGGAGCTTTACTAATAAAAAGGGTTTTTTAGTTAATAAAGGATAATTTAATTAAAAAGGGATTAAAAGGCATTTAGGTGACTTGATTGTGCTTTGTATGAATTGATGGTGCTTGTGTGTTACTTGCTTAGGGAAAGTTTATGGGACTTATTTTCCTTATGCAATCATTCTCATTTTTATTGAAACTGACCAAATATTAACTTAGGAAATATCTAATAGGAACACGAGATGATGTTATACCCGATGTATAAACTCATCTAGCCTTCTAGGACAAATGATAAGGAAATTCGTCTGGATAGAAGAGGATCTCTTCCCTTATATATTGTTTGTTTACTTCTGAAAGAACTGAGGTTAAGTCAACCATAAATCTACCGATTGGTTTTGAAGTGTTCAACAAGTGAGGAGTGTGTACTTATATGTGATGACTTGAGACCGCAACAACTTCAAAACCATATACGTAATCTATGCTTTGGAAGAGGTCTGTGATGATAAAATCTATGTTGAGATCAAGATTTTATTTTGATGCTCGAACCCATGTAGACGTATGTAATCTATTCAATATATGGTAATCCATGTGTGGTTCCATGATCTGTTGAGATGTTGGAACCCAAGTGCTGTTTGAGTTATGGCTCATATGTTGGGATGCCGAACATGACTTCACCATCAGTAATGAAAGAAACCAGAGTAAAGATGCACAATCTTGGGTTTAGCTAACTTTTAGGGGTATATCAACTCTATATCTAGAGATACTTTCGATTGTTAGGCTTTGGAGTCGCTGATACTTGGTTCAGTGTTTTTTGTGCTTAGGCCTGTTGGTTTACCGCATGGTACATTCACTAGAGATGTACGTTTCTCGGAAGGATATCTCTGATCCTTGTGTAGGAGATTATCCTCATTGAAACGAGGGTGTCTCTATGGAAGCGCTACACAATTTAGCGAATGCGCCTCTACGATTTTGATTGTATAACTATTATTTTTTTAGTGTGCACTTCATGCAACATAGCTATTTTGTTACTTATATTCATCACCCTAGACATTATTATAATATTATTAAATTTTCTTATGAAATAGTCTGGTTATTGTAAGGTAAAAAATCCTTATGATTGAGTTCCTCATGTCAGTTTACCAGACTGATCCGGGTGATATTTCTTATATTGCTTTGGTCAACCTCGAGTATATTTCTAGATTTACCTATGGGCGCTTTGGAAGTTATGGAGAGGAGGTGGATGATTACCTAACGTAGTATTTATTTATGCTGCATTGCTTTATGTATATACATTAGTAATTGTAAGGACATGCTATTATAATTTTTCAGGCAGATAATAGTACTTAGATTAGTAACTCTGACTTGCTATGTGTATTAGAGTAACACTATGTACTATCTTTTTATACTATATGTTACTACTATTCCATTATGAGATTTTTATGTTTTTGTTCTACTCGTTCCTTTTCATTTTCTTTTCTTATTTTTCTTTACCGTAACGTTTTGTCTTTTTGGTGCTTGAATGTTCAGCACGTGAATACCATAGATGTAATAATATCGACATTCGGGGGTCGAAAAGCGATCATTATAAGAATGAATGATGATTAATTATACGCAATTAAATATAGTAGAAATGGCTTAATTCTATAACAAATTATTTTGGCAACTATTTTATAAATAACATTAGCACAAGAAATAGGTCTATAACCTAATTGTGTTTGAGGCTTATCTTTCTTTGGAATGAGAGTTAAGAAGGTATAATTAAGTCCCTTTGCCAAGTTTGCATATTAGAATTTTTATGATGGCCAATTATAATTCATCCTATAGAAAATTAGAGTTTAATTTAAAAAACTTGGCCAAATACCTATCTGGTCCAGGGCTTTTTGCATCATGTATGGAAAAGAGAGCCACCTTTATTTCTATTTCTTGAACTAGTGCAGATAATATCTCCTTCCTTCGCTGTTTGTAATCATTCTAGGTTCAAGATAGGGTAGTGAGCTTTACCTATCCTATTATATAAGGAGGAGTAATAACTCAGAGATTCCTGAGCTATTACCTCCTTATTGTAAATAAAGTCCTCAGATCTGATTAGGAGTGTGCGAATCCCATTTTTGGCTTTCGCGTTGACATTTTTTCAAAGAAAAACTTTGAATTTGCATCACCTTCAACAAGCCATAAAGTTTTTATTTTTTGTACCAGCTCCTCATGTTGTAAATGCATTTAGTTTTCTAAGTACCATGTTGATGTGCATAATGTGATCATACAAGCTTTTCTATTCATTGATGAGTGTCGTCACTCCATGTAGTCACTTTGAGCCCTTCAATAACACTTTTCATACACCCCTCAATTGTGCACCATGTGTCAATATATCTATATGGCTTGTTTTTGAGTGGTTTCATATCATCTTTAAAGCTAATGAGAATTGGAGTATGATCACTTAAGATAGTAAGAATAGCAATTGTCATCATATCTGGTAGAATTTGGACGAACTCTTGATTCACCAACACTTTGTTAATATTTCTAGCCATGCCTCTTTTTCTCCAAATGCACTTACATCCCTAAACACACCATTCAACAAAACCACACTGTAAAATACAAGTTTTAAAATCATTAAGGTAAGTAATCCTCTCTTCTAACCTTTAAGGTTCAAAGCATTATTAAAGTCCTTAAATGCAATCCAAGGCATGTGAATAGAAGTAGCATTGAGAATTAGATTACTTCAAGGCTTCTCACTTTGAATAAGTGTTGCTAGCATACAAAAAGGTGATAGTATATTGGAAATCCCTTATGTTTGTCATAACAACAGCATAACAATTTTGCCATTAATGAGGCATTTCAAAATTCATTCCAAAAGATGTGATAACTCATATCTAAGATGTGTGATGTCCAAACTATACTGTCAATGAGGAAACAACTTTGTTTTGGGTTATTATAAGTCTTGATTTATCTGGTTTTCCTGTTTCTTGAGTATGATTTGCCACTTCATAAATACATTGCTGCTTCTCTTTAAGTATATCTTCTGCTAAAGAGAATTCGTCTTATTTGTCTGACGAATTTTGATCGTTTATATTCTCATTAACTATGTTGGTTGTATCAAGGATATCTGCCTTGTCAGGTGAAGTTGAATGAACTGGTGGATTGTTATCTACTACAATGGTATCTATGGGCTAGCCTCATTTGAGAGATAAGAAAATTAATTAGATAGTCTCAATTTACTTTTACCTTTTTCCTTCTTATTTTGGCCTCTATTTATTGATGTATAATTTTGTTGTTGCCGTGTAAATTCATTCTATTCAATGTGTATAAAAGTAAATGTTCACTCCCCAAAGCTATATAGTGTATTGTTTGTATGTACTTTTTGCTTTTCTACCTAATATGTGCTTGTTACGTGCTGTTTAGGTTGCCAAGCTTTGCGAGTGCTTATGGTATAGTTTTAGCTATTGTAACCAAAAACTTTGCAATTTTCACATGGTCTTGGTTTATACTCATATGAGACTTGAATGTCTAGTTCCTCCCCATTAAAATTCAAGCCGTGGACTATGTGAGGATATACAAAATTAACATTGATTTCAAGCAAGATTCTTGCATAGTTTAATCAAGTCTCCTTTACCATATTTGTGTCCAAGCGAATAGGCTTGCCGAGTGTAGATGCTATTTTGCTGATTGTATCTTTATTTCATATTTCTAAATTTAAATCAAGAAGCTTAATCCAAATTGGGATTGTGGAAAAGGAATCCCTTGTGAACTTCATACCCAATTTCTACTGCTTGATTATAGTTATCTTAGAATTAAAAGTGTATGGTCCAGATTAGATAATGCAGCTACAAACTTTTTCCTTTTTAGATCTAATCATTATAAAACCACTCTTTTGATTGTAAACATCATAGGAACCAAAGGGTTTCCAAACTTTCTCCATATAATCAATACATTGTTTATACAAAGGCCGGCTCCCTAACACAAAGGCTATAATTGAGTTCTTCCACTTATCCATTATAATCTGATCGTTAGTTTTTGGAATAACAAACATAGATTTACCATTATCTTATAACGGTGGTATAAACTATAAGTCTACGTCTTACGGTTCTGCCTATTGAGATGATGTTCCTCGAACTGCCTCCGGCCAAGTTTTTGTCCATGTCCTCGGCGCCAATATGAAATTGAAGTTCAAAGTTTAAAATGGTTTGACTTATTATCTTTTTCTAACTTTTAGAACCAAGAATAAAAAATTGAATTAATTTTTTTAGTAAATCCATGTGATTTTTTGTTTAAAGAATTCAATATTCTAAATTTTAAATTTGTTTGACCTAATAAATGAAAAAAAATTCTTTTTTCTATTATTCGTTATAGCTGAAAGCTAGAAAGAATTTTTTCAATAAATTGTCGTGCCTAAGTATATATATACGTATATATGTGTGTGTATAACTTTTATTATTATTATCATGGAACTTAGAGCTAAAGTAAAGGAAGAAAAAAATGTGTTTTCCAAATCCAAAACCAATTTTAAAAGTTTAAATAAATAAAATATTTATTTATAATAATAAATATGTGTGTGTTTGTGTGTGTCTATATGTATATATATATATGTATTATATGTACACACATATCAACGTAGATCAAGAAATATACAAAAATGTTTTTTTTGTAAATTTGAAAAAACATACGCGTAAATGAACACCACACCTCCTTCGCTTACACACCCCCCCAACATATATGTTGATAGATTTTTTATCTCATAATACAAACTTAATCACAAAGATAGTTTCCATAATTAGGAATCAACAAGTTTTACTGATATCAAATTTGTCTTAAAATGAAGTAACTATGTCGCTTAAGCTTAAACAATTATGCAGGTGCATTTTAACTATTTATTAAAATATTAACTTCAATTTAACTATTAATTCTATCAAATTTGAACTAATTTAATATAGGAAAACAAGATAATAAATGCTGAAAAGTAAATGATACAAAGATCTACATAGTTCGGATGTTAAGGAATCCAATATCCATGGATCAATTCTTTTATCTCTTATATTCTTATTAGTACAATCCTTTTGGATCTCGATGGAAAAGTGTTCAATTTTCTTACAGTATATGATATAAAAGAATAAAGAAAAATGATGCCTCCTTTTCTGCTATGATATATTCTCTTTTATAGTAAAGAAAATGATATCACATGGATTGTTGACATCATTATCTTGTAATCCTCCTCTATTCTTATATCTTGCCACATATTGTTTTTCTACGACCTAGAATAGTTGCATGGATCGCTGACCTGGGCACAGACAGGAGTAACTACTTTAGATGGAAAAATTAAGCTGTAGGTGTAAACTTTAAATTTGGTTTTAGGTTGGAATTTCAAAATTGTTATATAGAGTTTGTGACTGGAACTATGAACTGTCTTATGCTTCCTTAGGTATTTAGTGCAGTGCTTAATGATTTATATTGCTGTCATGCTTTGTTATCATCTTGGCTGTGGCAACACATCTTTAATTATTGACTTGACTATTTTCCTACGGGGGAGCTATTAGAGTGAAGCTTTTGACAATGCCATTTTCTCACAAAGGTCATCAAACTCCGTACTTTCAAACTGCGTGCGATTGTTAGAAATTATTTTATGTAGGAACCCGACCTGGTGATGATGTTTCTAACCACAAAGGTAACTATTTTATTTGAGGTTATGGTTGCTAATGGCTCAGATTCTACCCACTTGGTGAAGTAATCTATTACTATGATTTTTCATATTTCCCTTCCTTTTGACACCGAAAGTGGTCTTATCAAGTCAATTTCCCATATGTTGAACAATTATGGATTGGCCTTGGGAGTAAACTGATGCGATGGCAGTCTTAGGATACTAGCGAATCTTTGGCATTTGCCACACCTGCGAATGAACACATGTACATCACTTAGCATAGTTGGCTAATAATAGCTTGTTTTAGTTTTTCTTAGCTAGTTTTGCCCCTCTTAAGTGGCATCCGCAGTATCCTTCATGATCATCTCTCATAACACCGAACCCCTTCCTATTTGGTGATGCATATAAAATAGGGGATTGAGTATCCTCTTTTATAAAGTATTTTGTCAAAGAATGTGAAGTAGGGGGATTGACATCCAATTTTTTTGCCGCATTTTTATATGTTGGTGAAATCCCTTACAACAAAAAAGGCTTGACGAGGTTCATCAAACACTTTGTGTCATCTTATTGCATTATTGCCAAATTTTGATTACTTATGGTACATCTGGCTCACTTTAATTCCGTCGCATTTTGATACTTTGCTTACTAGGCTCACATTAGTACCGAGACTTACTTGTTTTTGAAATGCTAACTTCGGCTAGGTGTCCTATAGGAACTGCCTTCATTTCTTATGCGACCTTAGTATTCACAAGCTTGGCTAAAGAGTCTGTTAAAGAATTTTCATCCCTTAGAAACTGCTTTATATCAAACTATTCAAACTAAGCCGATAAATTTTTCGATAGCTCTACATACTTGGCTAAAGTTGGTTCTTGTGTTTGGTAATTTCCCTACACTTAGTTTACCAAAAGTTGTGACTCACTATAAATTTCAGTATGTGTTGCTTTCATTACCTAAGCCATTTTGAGCCCAATAATAAGTGCTTCGTACCCTATAAAATATTCATTGGCTTGAACTCAAGTTGGACATCATTGCATAATATCTATCGATTTAGGGAAACAAGTATGTATCGAACACCTACACCTTGATTGTTAGATGCTCCAACATAAAGTATTCACTACTGCGAGGGCTCATTCACCTCATCACTTTGCTACATTATAGGTATTGTATTTTCTACTATGAAGTCGGCCAACGCTTTATCTTTGATCACACTGCACATGTAATAGGAGATGTCATATTGGCTGAGTTTAATTTCCACTTTAATAGATAGCATAATGTCTTTGGCTTTACAGTATTTATTTAAGTGGTCTACCATTAGCATTGTGATTGGATGCACTTGGACATAGGTTTGTAATTTTTGTGCTATGAGTAGAAGTTATAAGCTAGCCTCTCTATCGGAGAATAGTTTATCTTTGCTCCAAATAAACATTTGCTAGTGAAGTATATTCATCTTTGCAGTCTTGCGTCTTCTCGCACTATAGCTGCACTCATGGCCAAATTATTTATAGCTAGATACATGAAAAAAATCCTCATCTAGGATTGGTTTTCAAGTATATATGGATAAGCTAAGTGATCCTTCAATATTTTGAACTCTGCTTTGCAATCTTCTATCCATTCGAAGTATTTGCATTACTTGATTTGATTGAAAAATGGAATGCACTTGTCAGTGGCTTTAGAAATAAATCTTCTCAAAGAAGCTACCTACCTGTTTAAGCTCATAACATCTTCAAATTTATCTTGAATTTTCATTTGTTTGTTAACATTAATTTTCTTGGGATCAGCTTCTATTTCTCTTGCTCTCACGATGTAACCCAGGAACTTTCCTAGTTGAATTGCAAAGGTGCACTTTAAAGGGTTTTTTTATTTTTTATTTCCTTAATATATGAATCTCTTCCAAATCTTTTTTATGATTAGGAGCTACTTTGAACTTTACAAACATATCATCGGCGCAGATTTCGAAATTCTTCCCAATTCCACCTGTGAACATATTAACCAGCCTTACATACTTTACCTTATATTTTTTAGCCCAAATGGAATCATCTTGTAGTAGCATTCCCTTTGTTAGTAATAAAAATTATATGCTCTTGATTTGGTTCGAAAATTGCTATCAATTTAACCTATAAAAGCATCTATGAATATCAACGGTTCATATTCGCTAGTTGCGTTAACTAATTGATCGATCTTGGGTAAGGTGAAACTGTCCTTACGCAAGCATTGTTGAATTTACTGAAGTTGATGCATGACCTCCACTTTCCATTTGGCTTCTTCACCAATACTGTATTCGCTATCCACTTTGGATAATATACTTCTCAGGTGAACCCGTTTTTCTTTCAACTTTTTGAATTCTAAATAGGTCTAAGCAAATACATTAAAGGATCATTTAAAGAAATCAATCAATTTTAAATGCTGTTCATTACTTAAATTTTTCTGATCTTCACAATTTTGGCAGGGTCTTAAGGATCTACTTGAATATCTTCTAAATCATCCACTGTTTTATATCTTTCTCCTTCATTTCAAGCCTAGGGTCTACTTCGTGCTATATTTCATGTAGTTTTGATGAAGTTATGCTTTCCTAGTTTTGAGAAACATTGGATAAGCACCAAATCGTATTTTCCATAATCCTATCATGGGTAGATAGTCTCTTTCTTACAGACATTGTGGTCATAGATTGACCTGTTTTGATATTTGTCTTGGAACTTATTTTTGATGTACCTCTTTGAACTGGCTTAGTAATTACATTTTCACTATTATAAGAATTTGTAGAAACAAAAGTATAATTTCGAACAATTTTATTGCTAAGATTCAAAGTTACATTGTATGATTCCCAAGCCAACAATTGTCCCTTTTACACTACTCACTCCTACTAGGGTATGAAATTTCATAAGCATGTTTTCTAAGAGATAACCACTCCAAAATCTAACAGTGTAGGTCTTTCCATGAAGGCATTTTATGGAGGCAATTGGTCTAACATTAGAAAGCTTGCATAGAAGGATTTGTGTGACATTGTTGTTCCTACTGCAATAAGAAGTCGGACCATGCGTATTGGAATAGTTGTAGTGTTGTTGAAGCTATATATTGGTTCTGGACAAGGCTTTAAGACTTCAACTATAACCCTCAACTTATCATATGCAAATTTAAATATGACGCTTATAGAACTTCCGAAATCAGCAAAAACCTTCTTCATGGTGGAATTGCAAATTTATACAGTCATTACCATGGGTCTTGATGTGGGAAAGTAATATAAAAACCATTGTTATGCTAAATCTAATTTATATCGTCATTTTTTATGCTTGTGAAGCTTATGTTCTTAAAACTAAAATAGCACAAAATTTTGCAAACTATTATGTGCACAAATTTAGAATTTTTCATGTCATGAATATAATCTCTTTTCACTTTATTTGCATTGCACTATAATGTCATAAAAATCATAAAATCGTATGCTTACATATAAGTTTTGATGGATGTGTTTCATTAGATCTAAACTATAAATGCAAAATATATTCTAAACTTTGCTAGTAATTTTTTCCTGTGATACTCACCACTTCTTCCTCAATTAGCACTTACTATGTTTCATTTCTAACTATTTTGCACTGTGAAAGTAGAATTCACGCAGTACATGTTTGTTATTCTATACACATTTGGATAACGACTTTATGAAACCAATAAAAAACTATAAATCAAAAAAGATAATATTGAATAAGTAGCGGACAACTCCATAACAATAAGTAAAAATGTAGTAATAAAAGTAATATGCACGAATTTTGCTTAAGTAATCATATAATTCCATTATACGGTTTATTGTATAAGTAGTAGTAATTCATGAAGCAACTACACACTATAGTATATTTAATAACATTAGTGTTAAATAGCTAAATATTGTCAAGTAAATTAGAATGTAAATATTAGTTTGCATATTCATATGTTGTATTCAATTGCTAATATTTGTTATAACCTGTTATATACAACTGTTTAGATATAACACAATCAACATGAGAAGTGCGGAATTAGATGAGAGATGGAAGTTTTGCGATGAGCTGAAAGCCAAAAATGAGGAGTTTTCTACACTCGTGACTAAAGTGAGCAATTTAGATATAGGTATGGAAAATATAATGGGGTTTATATAGGAGTATAGACAATAGAGGGGTAGGGACGATAGTTAGTAGTCGCATGATATATATGTTATTTCATTTGGATATGATTTGTTCATTATATACGTTATTGAGTATTATTCGGGTATGTTGGGTCGGATTTGTAGTTCTTATGTGATTTTGTAATTTTTTTTACTTATGATGATGTTGGTTGTAGCTAAGACTTGATCTGTGGTTTTTTATCGTAGTTCTGGTTATATATATTACATAAGCATAAATATGATCGTTTTTGATGGTATATGTTGATTATATTGCCTGTTTGGCACAGCGGTTTGGCTTTACATTATACTATTGTGTAATATATGGTGGAACGAAGAGAATGTAACATATTTCCACTAAAGTTGATAGTACTTAGGTATGCTAAGGCATTGTAATGACATTTCTTAAATCTTGATTTCGCATTTTAAAACAAGCAACACAATGGTGACTTAAAAACCTAGTTGGCAGGTTGGGTTAGATTCACCTCGATTTTTGTGCATTTTGATTCTTTTGTAAGTGGTTTATATCTCTCACTTTACTATACATGTTTATATAATCAAAAATGATGTTTTAAAAATGTTTTTGAAGCTAAACATGATTTTTAATTGATTTAAACATAACTACGTTGTGAAAATGAATTTCAAATGCTTCAAACCTATTTTGACTTGATTTTATGCATATCTTCATATGGGAATACTATTTTAGAAAATATGATAGATTTATCATGATTTGATATTGAATATGAATTTGATTATATCTATATGTTATATGTATTTTATTTCTTGGATTTATGTATGTATGGTCGTACTTGATGAAATGCCAATCGATAGGAAATTTAGAGTTAGAAAAATCTTCTAAGGGATGAAGTTTGGTGCATATGGATTGGATTTGATATGGGTCATCTTAGTCGATTACACGAATAATAGAGACTAGATGGATACAATGTGTACGGAATAGTGTTAGAGCTGTAAGGGGTGAATCGCAAACCTAGAGACTCCACATGAGACGCTTTCCGACTTGGGATTTTATGCTTTGCTTCTTGTTATCTTTGTTATTCTTAAATAAGTAGGCTAGATAGCTCATGGGGTTGTTCAAAGGACAAGTAGGAGGCTACACTTTCATATATCTACTTTTGGAGCATATCCACTATATTTTCATTCTACAACATCGTGGAGCTTTATCAGTGCTATGCTATTATTTATTTTAAGACAGGTTATTAAAAGTTAATTATTTTATGTACAACTCTATTGTTATTTGCTTATATAACTATGATGGATCTTCTGCACTCTAATTTGACTTAGATTCACGTAGTTATATTAACTATCTCGCATGTTTAATATCTTTGTGATTATTATTTGTTATCCTACATGATTTAGGATACATGATAGGTTATGCTTTATAATTTAGTTACTTTATAATTTGACTATCACTCTACATCGATTGGGTGCCATTATAACACATTCTATATGTATATTGGCATCAGAGGTATAGAGTGGCTGTCATTTTTAGTATTAGAGCAAGGTTGCATAGTTAACCTAACTTGATATGGGATCCATTAGAGATAGAGATGAAGTTATCACTCTACAATGGATTGAATATATTGCTAGATCCGGAGATACATGAGAGAGTACATATTATGTATTTTTGTTTTTAAAACTATTCTAGTATAAGTTGCATTACATACAAGAGTACCACTTATGCAACTTACCTTTTTGAGAGACTAATGATTCTTATTACAGATTGTAAGAACGAATCAGCAAATAGGAATGCAGTATGTAACTCCCTCTCAGCAGCAGAAGAAGGAGCTTACTCGGGGATGGCTGACCTCGACTTGTAGATAATGTTCAACATGATGATGAGGAACCTACTAAATAATGCCCAAGGAGTTGCTCTACTAATTGTTATTGGTGGTGGTGCTCTAGTGTAAGTAGTCGGAGTTGACCGTGTTCAATTGAATAAGGACTACTCTAGTCTTGGTGGAAAACCATTTAAAATAATGGAACCAGTTATGGAAGTGTAGGATTAGACACCTACAAAAGAATCTATGATGACTTAGAGTTGGACGATGATATGAAGAGGATGTTATCCTCTTGGAAACTCTAAGGAAGGGCGATGAACGGGTGGAATGCTGTTTAGTGCTATGATTCTCGAAGATCGGTTTACCTTGGGATAAGTTAAAAATTAGGTTTTAGGAGAAATTCATATCGGCTGCTCAAAAGTCAATTTTGTATTGAAAGTTTGTGGAACTGATGCAGGGTGACTTGTTTGTTTTAAAGTATGTAGCTAAGTTACACTCTATCGAAGCACGGGATTTCCTTCATAAACACTTCATTGAAGAAGAAAGAAAAGTTCTTCATTAGACTAAAACGATCTCTAAGGGAGTGACTGTTTAGCCTTATTGATGAGAACTTTAAGAATGTGGCCAAGAAGGCTAAAAAGTACAAAAGCGTGTACCCAATGCCGAAAGCTGTCATTTTGAAAGAAGAGCTAAAGCCTCAAGTGAATAGGAGAGATAAGAGGAAATGGAACAATAAGGAAAAAAAGAAATTCTAGAATAAAGATGGCTAGTAGAAGGGAAAATGGGAGCCCATTTGTTATAACTATGGTAAGAATGGCCATTTAATTAAGAACTACAAAGATGAGAGAAGGAAGTGTTATAGCTACAATAAGTTTGGGCATATCCATAAAGATTGTCCCAAGCTGATAAAGTAAAAGCAAATGGTGAAGGCATATGCTCTAGATGTCATTCCAACTTCGTTGAACACTTCAACAACAAAGGAGAAGCGAAAGGCATTATTATCTAAGATATTCTTTCCATTTGACGTTTGCATTTGTGTTTTATTTGATACCGGGGATAATATTCCATTACATCTAATGATTTGTTAGATAAACTAGGATTGGAACCCAACTTTGTGGATAGACCTTTGATTGTGTCAAACCATATGGAGGTTCGACAAACTTGCTTATTATAGAGGCAAGGATGTATTTTTGTTTGTAATTTTTTTGTATGGGATTTTATGGGGTTTGACAATAAATTGGGGATGGGTTGGCTTCAGAAATACAGAGTAGCAGTGTATTTGACAAGTAGTTGATGATGATAGGGACTAACGATGGCTGGAGATTAGAATTAGGCTTCTTACCAGATGATGAATTGATGGTTAGCTTTCTATATTCGCTCGAGATCCCGACATGATGAGTTGTTATCAATGCCCATTGCTAATGAGTATCCAGACATATTTGAGAAGATTATTGGATTGCCACCACATGCAGAGATAGAGTTCCATATTGATCCAATGAAGTATGCTGGACTAGTATTTATAACATTGAGGTATATGGAACCCAAAGATGGATATCTCTTTGAGGATTTATGTTGATTGCTATGAGGTGAACAAAGTAAGGAAGAACAATTATGCATTCCTATAGATTGATGACTTATTTGATAAGCTTCATGGTGTGAAGACGTTCTTTCAATTATACCTTGCGATGGGGTTTCATCAATTGAGGGTAGCGAGGGACAATGTGCCAACTACTGCATTATGTACACCATTGGGATTTTACGAGTTGTAGGTTATGCCATTTGGGCTAACCAATGTAGCGACATACTTTTTTAATCTCATGAACCATTCTTCATAGATCAACTGAATAATCTTTTACTTCTATTTGTTGACGATATTCACGTGTACTCATAGATGGAAGAGGAACATAAGATGCACTTTAGAGTTGTGCTAGAGGTATCATAGAAGCACTAGCTGAAAGGAAAATATTAGAAGTTGTCACTAATAGAGGAGGGAAGTGCGATTCGTACATCATATTATTTCTTAGAAGTGTATTATTATGGATCCCCCTAAGGTAGTAACTATCTAAGACTAGACATCAAAGAGTGCTGCAGATGTAAAGAGTTTCCTTATATTAGCAGGATATTATAGACGATTCAATAAAAAAATTATAATGTAGAAACATCTTTAACCGACTTGAAGAAGAAGTATCAGACTATTACTTAGGACATGAGGTTTGAGAATGCATTCATGAGTCTGAAAGAAAGGATAACGAGTGCATCAATGTTAGCCATCTCATGTAGAAATTGGGAGTTGAAGGTAGACAGATACTCGAAGTTCTTTCTTATGCATGGTATTGATGTAGAAGGGTAAGGTTATCGCTTATGCTAGTCAGCAGATAAACAACATAAGAGGAAATACCCAGCTAACAACTTGGAGTTAGTAGCGATTATGTTTGCATTGACGTGACGGCCCGGATTTTTGCATTTGAAGATTGACTTTCATACTTCACTCGTATTCGAATGCCGCAGATTCAAACGTTCGAATCCGATTCGCCTGAGCTTATAACACATTAAGTACAACAACATAGCGAAAGAAAATGAATAATATAACATTGATATCCAATAGTTGATACAATGTCTTTACAACAATGATACAATTTGAATATCATTATCAGAGACATAGATAACAGCGGAAAGAAAATCTCCATCATCAATCTCAAAGAGAGAGAAATATATCAATATCAGAAACTCCATCTCCAATCCAATGCTAGCTCGAACCCCCCATCATTGATGCATTGAGCAAGGTCAGTCACGAATGAAGCAAATGCGATCCACGAATCCAAAGGCTGGATGCTATCGAATTTACACCTACTATTTGATTATCTGAAAAACCCAACTCTAGACTGCCCGTGTGGAAAATTATGGGTAACCGGAGTTTAGGAAGGGAAGAATAAACTCCGGCTCAGTCATGGGACTGGTGTGGGCAAATAAAAACAATTTTCTTTAAGACAAACAACAAAAGAAAAAAGGAAATCCGCAATGCTTTTTGGAAAATGAAACTATCATAAGGCCTTCCGCCGCACACACCATGCAAACGTAGAATTCGAGGAGATTTCTCCTTATGATAGTCAAAAATGCTTGATACGCGAAAACCATTTGATATTTATTATTAGTGCATAGTGAAGAAAACCTTTCGAAAATATAATATTAATCTTAGCCAGCATACAACCATTATTGTATGCCTACTATTGCTACCATGTTCAATAGTAGGTTACCGCCACATTCCATGACAGGTTATACAACTAAAACTGTATAGGGCGCGTATTGTTTCTTTGGATTTCCAACAAATGGTCGGGCTAAGGAACTTCCTATTGCCACATGGGAATGCCTCTGGAGGGACGCACCGAGAACCTACTCGGCACTCTGCCAACACAAGGTCGGTTTCCACCCTGCCTGGGAGTAACACCTACAAATATGCCATCCCCGGTCGTTTGCGACCTTTATCCGAGAGCTCTCAACACCAACAACCACAAAGCAATGTATTTGCAGTAACCACATAGGTTAAATATCTGGGCTCCATACC
Source organism: Allium cepa (assembly GCA_030765085.1). NCBI lineage: Eukaryota > Viridiplantae > Streptophyta > Magnoliopsida > Asparagales > Amaryllidaceae > Allium > Allium cepa. The sequence continues at coordinate 277,613,841 of CM060928.1, forward strand.
ATGATACCACCCTTTTCCAGAAGGAATGGACATACCCTAGGAGCGCGACCCCTAAAACCTTGCCGCATCATTCCAATTTCGACCATTTCCGAGGAGTGAGGTCCGACGAGGTCTCGTCCACAAAGCTACGCTTTTTACAAAAGACATGCTTTGATCAACAAATGATCAACAACATTCAGCAGCACTCAGCATGCCACACTATCAAATTAGGAATGTATCACTAGTAACCATCAACTATATAACCTCTAAGCTCGTACGTCTCAGAGAAGGGTGTTAAGCTAAGAGAATAAATCTCCGCCACCAAACAGAAATGTATTGATAGAAACCAGCTTTACATTTCAAAGTGTAATGTCAGACATACATCCATACGAGTCTGTTCTGGGTTCGAACAGAACTAAAGGCACTTCCAAAGAAGCCCTTGCAAATCCGGATAATCCCTAATCACATCCGGACTCCCCATCACAAAGGGTGATCAAATCTCTATAGGATCAGCCAGTGCAGAGACATTCGACGAGTTATCCTTTCGCTTTCGGAAATATCCGGTCTTCACCACCGGTCTTCAAATGTTATCCATAATGTCGTATCATTATTTGAAATGGGTTATATGACACAAGGTCCTCTCCCGGCTAAACCGAATAATGAGCGCAATATTTTAAAAACATATAGATATTGGGATTTCAATTAATTCACAACTTAAAGCCCAAAACAAATGGTTTAAACAAATTACCATTTCAAATCTTTTTGAACAAAAAGATTCACTTCACAAAGTTCACCCATTTTTCACAAAGATTCATTCACAGATTTCAAAACAATTTCCGCTTCAAATCGGATTAACTCATCCAATCTTTAAATCAAAGATTTAATTCATAGCTTTCGAAACCATTTTCAAAGATTCATTCATAACTTGGAAAACCATTTTTCATTTCAAATTTGAAATCCTTTTAACACGAATTCGAAATTCTTTCCTTATATGAAAGCTTTTATTATTTGAAAATAAATAGTTTTCGTTTCGGAAAAATCCGATTATATTTGTACAAGTTAAAGCCCTTGGATTAAACTCAAATTCTTAAAACAATACTTTCAAAATGGTTTAAACCCATATAAATACATTTATAACGTGTATAACATTTTTAAACCAAAATTTACAAACATGGAATTAACTTTCAAAACTTGAATTCAAATTCAAATTAAATTATTTGAATTTCAAAATTTTATCAAGTTATTCAAAATAACTTTTTTCTTCTAAAACTTCTTTTTCACATTTAACCCAATTCCATTTCCAAAACTATTTGAATTCAGAATTCAACATTAAAAATCATTTTTTTAAAATCCGTGACTTAACCAATTCCCTCGTGCAATCCATATTTGTGTGTATGGTGTAGTCCAGGGATTTCACCACAATGGTGCAACAACATCAATCATTACAGATTCAAATACAACAATATCGATAAGCAGTATAATCATATAGCGCTTATCTTCATTTACAGATTCACCGATTCACATATAAATAATATACATTTACCACAAATAAATGAATTACATTCATCATAGCTTGAATCAAAATAATTCATAACGCAAAACATTACACACCAGAGATATCAAACAATTCAACATTCAATAAAATTCAAACATTCATCAATAAGATCAATTAATTATCTCATTAATTGAAATCAGATTAATCACTTATGAATAAACACTAATCTTGGTTAATTAATATTAATTAATTGAAACCCATATTAATTAATTATCCTTTAATCTAATTACCCTTAATTGATTAATTAATAAATTAATTAACTTTTGATTAATTACCATTAAATTAATTATCCTTAATTAATTACAATAAGTGATTATTCTTAATCACTTTTATTGATTAATCTTTAATTGATTAATTAATTAGCTTTAAATGAATTACCTTAATAAATCAATCACATTATTTAAATTAACTTTTAAGTTAATTACATAATTAACTAACACTTAATTATAAATAAATCAACTTTAATTAATAAATAAATCAATCCCTAATTATTTGCTCTTAATTAATTAATGAACCTTTAATTAATTACCATTTAATTAATAAAATTACAATAAGTGATAATCCTTAATCACTTAATCAACTTTAATCATCAAATATGTACTTTTTAAATTAAGTAATTTTCTTTAGATTAATTACCTTAAGTAATCTTTAATTTATCACATAAATAAATTAATCACTTTTATAAATTTTCCTTTAATTAATCACATTAAATAAATCTTTAAGTAATTAAATATTTAATCCCTTGACAAAGTAAGCTTAACTTTCCATCTTTAAATACCTCAAGTGATTTCATTTAATTGTATTTGAAAATAATCAAAGATTTAATAAGATAATTACTTAATACAAAATGATATAAACCAACAAGTCTAAAATAATTTAGCTTTTAAAATTTAAATCCGTGAATAACTTGCTTAATACTTTACTTTTGAAAACTTAGTTTATATTTCTTAAAAACATTATTTTAAAACTTGTTTAAAATTTGGAACTTCATTTATTTTCCTTTGGAAACTTATTTAGTTTAAATATGTTTTGAAACTTTGTTAAATTAAAATTTTGCTTTGTAACTAAAAAGAACTATTGTATTTAAAGCCTGAAAACATAGTTTTCTTTTAAGCTTGGAATCTGGTAACAGATTAATCAAACCCGATCCAGTACTTCATTAACCCGAGCTCGACTTGGGTGAAACCCGAGCTAAATGCCAACTTTCATTGAGTTATCCACGAGCCATCATTTTTTCATTTTTGTTTAAGTATGAAACTCGCTCGCAAAACAACACGGCAACACATCCGAACCAAACACAATCTTCCCCGAAGTCCACTTCCAGCCCCACCCCTTTCTTCTTCCTTCAGCCATTACTGATACATGATGACGCTTGTGCATATGCACCAACGAACCGACCAACTGCGCCACTTTCAGGAAGTCATCGACAACCTCCCCAATTCCTATGACCACCAAACAGCGTTTATTTCATCTGAAACTAAAATCGAGCATGTCAACGACTTTCTGAAGCTAAACCTGATCGACTAAAATGCTTCGACCGATCTTTCTTGATCTTATGAGATCACACCACTGCACTGGAACATACGCCTGAGTCCCCTGCACCTGTTCCCCCACGTGCGATCGACCCAATTTCCTTAACAACGACGAACTTCCCCGATGAACATTGTCGACCAAACTGGGTTGTTAAAACCTAGATTGACTCAGGCCGGCCACCACGGTGATCTTGATCCCTTGCGAACATTTTTCCATAATCATCAACGTAACGGCTACCTTCAGACTCAAGGTCGACGAACAGTTCGTCGTCGTCGGTCGAAATTTGACCAAAAACTAAATTCCATTCATCACAGTAATTCTCGACGTTTGCTAAGTAAAAAAATCATGAAATTACTTTTAAAAATCATCATATTGCAAGACGAATCTGATTTAATGATCAAAACTTAAAATTTAGACCCTTAAATTTTTGGATTTAAATATTTTCCTCTGTAATTTCACAGTTTTGGGTTATTTGCCAAATATTTTTTACTTGAGATTATTTTTAAAAATAACTTTGTGTCATTACGAACATTTTCACTTCAGGATTCATGACTTACATTAGCTTAAACAAGAAGATATGAATTTTTTTTCTAAAGTTTGATTATCCTGTTACTAACAGAAACATCTCCATAGGTTCGCACAGACATACATCACACAAAAACATACACACACACACACACATTCTGATATATTTGTATTCATGCATCTACATCTCTTCAGGAATCAATCATAGGCATTTAATTTATAGATTCAAAGCTTAAAAATGAAGGGTTGTGTAACGACCCAAAATTTTTGATCCCGTAAATTCCAGATAGTTAGGAAAAAGAAGAAAGAGATAGAAGAAGAAGAAGATCAGAAACACCAACATCTCACATTCGCAGCGGATAAAATATAATAATAAATAATAATAGTTTACAAAAGAATTCTGTATCTATCAAAATACCTTTATAATACATCAGAGTTACACATATATACAGACACTGGATATACCAAATCATCATGTCTCAGATATACAACAATATAATACAGCGGAGACACTCCATACGTGCTTGCCATCCAGCTCGCCTCCTGAGCTCCAGAACGTCCTTACCTGAAAATCTGTAATACTCGGTCTGACCCGAGCATTACATCAAAGTAACACCCGAGTCAGGCTGGAAACCAGCGTGAGTAAACCCATCTAACATCGAATACAAAGCATATAACTTATATAAAACCCGGGGTAACTCGTATCAATTTACAAATTCACAATCTGTTATAGACTTCACTTATTTCACACATTAATTTTCTAAGTACCAAAATTTAGATTAAATAGTCCAATTCACTTAAATAATTCCATTCCAGCCTATAGATTTCACATATCAATCTATAAAAATTCGAAGTGGTTTCAGGTATTTTCTAATACCCGACCCTGGTCTCTTCGAGTCTCATTCAAGGCATCCAATACCATTCAATCATCCATAAGAAAACTTGATCACTTCCAAATTAATTTAATTAATTCTTGATCACTTCCAAATTAATTTAATTAATTCTAATTGAATTACTAACCTCAATCACTTAGATTCCTTCATTTGATATTAATTAATTTCAAATCAATTCATTAATCATCCCTTGATTATCCATCTTAATTAATCACCCTGGATTAATTATCCTTCAATTACATTCAAGTAATTATCTTTATTTAATTACTCAAACTAATTATTCTTACCAAAAACAGTAATTAATCTTTAATTGATTACTAATCTAAATTAATCACATTAATTAAACCACAATATTAATCACTCTTGATTAATCTCAACCTGTAATTAACTATCTTTTTATTTACTTCATTAAATAAATAAATTACTCATTTTATAAAAGAGGTTTAAAGGAATTTAAAACCAAATTTATTTTTAAATTCAAATCAATTTAAAAATTCACTTTAACATTCAAGTTGTTAAAACACTTTAAATTTAAAAACTTTATTTGTTTTAAAAACTGAGATTCACTAACTTGAATTCTAGATTTAACTTTGATTTAAAACTTGTTTTTAAATCTCCACTTTACAATTTAACTTCAGTTTTTAAATATCACTTTCATTTCTTTCCAATTCATTCTTATTTTATTTTATAATTATTTCACTTCCAAATTTTACTCTTATATTTCTTCCAAAAATCCAATTCTAAATATTTTGATGACCCGGTGTATCGAAATATATCCAAGCAAACCATAGTATTCAATATTCCAATTATCAATATAATTCATCAAAGAATATCAATATTCATAACACATAATATTAAGCAATCTAAATAATTTTGAGGAATCCAATTGGATCCCTCCAACCTGTTTCCCTGCATCCAAAGACATTAGCACAATACCAATTCCACTTCGAGGTGGAATATCACGGTATATGGGTTAAAATAAAATATCATCCGCTATTATGCGGCGCATAGGGTCTCATCCGCTATATGATGCGGGAAATCAATCACTCCAGTATGTACTATATATTACTATATAATATGCCACATCAATCAATTCAATCATTCAACCAATTATTTAAATTTAACCATTTAAAATAAAATAAAAATCCAAAAGAGTGAGATTAACTCACCTTTGCCTTTAATTTGCAATCCCATTCCAATATTGCCTAGATTCCTCGATTTTAGACCTTGTATAAACATTTATAGTTTATTAATATTTTAAATGATTGAACAGTCAATTTTATTTAAATTTAATTAACTGATATTTAGTATTAAACCATCCCTTTAACAATTTCTAAAATAATTAAATAAGTTAATTGAACAAATTAATTTCCAAATCCATTATTTTTGAAAATAAAAATAAATCTAAAATGTGTATATATCTATATTCATTTTTATTTTTGAAACTTCATATACACTTATAAAATAAGCTATGTAGATTAAAAATCCATTTTTAAACAAATTCCTCTAACATTTAAATTCCCATTTCCTTTTCCAAGTCTAATACTAAATCAATAGAAGGGTTCTCAGTATACCCTAATGTAAAATATATATATATTCCTCTTTTTATTTACATATATACACATTATCTAATTTAAGTTGAAAATGAAGAATAAAATTGCTACAGATCTGCCTTATTGCTAAATCAAGTACTGTTATATATAGTTTATTTAAACCATATATATTTAAATTTAATTTAAAACCAAAGCAGAAGTACCTCACCATCGATCTAACTTACGACCTCACGATGCCTCCTCGGTGACTTCGACCACATCACAGCTTCAAACGCCTCTACATCCATACTAACTCGATCGAGAGAAATAAAATCGCCCCCCTTATTGGTCGAGCTCGAGTATGTCTCGCGCCTGCCGCCCAAAGTAACGCACTACCATCACCGTTGATGCAGTCGCCGCTTTCTACTCATTCACCTTCCATTCTGCTGCCAATCTTCGCATTACGATATCCACCTTCGATCGCGCTTTCCTCGGCCCTGGCGATCGCGACAACGTCGCGACTAGGAAATGGTTCGCGAATCCCCAACCCTAACTCGCGATGGCACTGCGATGCGAGTTCACCCACACCCTCTGGGACGCTGCCGCACTTGCTCTAAGAATTCGAGATCGAAACCCCCAAACTCGGTCCTAAAGTTTCTCTGAATCAAAACGATTCGATTCTCACGAGCTAAAAGTATAGACGAGATGACGAACGATTATATAGGAAGCCATTATTTAATTTTATTTCCTTCGGCCATTATTTCTTTCTCTTTTTTTCTCTGGGTTTCGATTTAATTTGAGGGAGAAAGGGAATTAGAGGTAATACGAGTTGATTGAATGAAAGAGGGGATAGCTTGCGTGAAAACTTGGACTAGCTTATGGAGGAAGGAACTGCTTTGATTTGTTTTATAATTTTTTTTAAATTATAGAATGTCCCGTTATACATAACTTGAAATTTTGAACCCCAATGGAGGCATGCTGCTAGGAATTTATAATGTTATACGGCTATTCTAGACGCATTGGAAAAGTTTTCGAGTCCTAGTTCGATCGTATGGAGAAGATAGCTTTATGGACCCAGTTATTATATTAAATTTCGACTAAATTTTCAGAGCGTCTACTTATCGTACGGTCAAATGATCACTCCAAACACTGCAAAAATTAAAATCCGATAATAATACAATATTACGGATACAATGGAACTGCTTTCGTCGAAATCCGAGACTATACTTCGGAAGGCTATTTTTAAATATCGATTTAAACGATAAAATCTCTAAATTAAAAAAATCAATGTTAAATTCAATTTTAAAACTTTTATTATCCTCAGCACTATCAATATAATTTTTACAAACCCTTAAATTATTTTTAACAGGCCTAAAATTCCAGATTCAACAACTTACCCAATTTCAGTTTATTAAATCCAATAATTTAATTGCTAAATAATAGTAATGTTTGAATTCAAGTTAAAAGTTAAATTTAAGTATTTAAAATCAATTAAATATTCCAATTTAAATTGTTCAAAATTCCGGGTCGTCACAGTTTGCTCACCTTGTTTTGAAAAACAGAGAACACAGAGTCTGGGATTGGAAACAGAATTTGCTTTGCCCTTGATCTTCTACTTTATTGATCTGAAAGTTGATCTGCACTAGATTATGTATTAAATTGATTTGAAGCTTGCTTTAGATTTTGTTTCAGACCTTTGAATCAGGTTTCTTGCTTAAGTTGTATTTATTTGAATTCTTGTTGAAGCTGTTCTGTTGAATTTGATTTCCAGGCTTTGATCTAAACTTGCTTGTTTCTTGAATTAGCCTTAGCTTGAAACAGGATTGAACTGTATTTTGTTTTGGTTTTTTTTCCTTCTAAGTTTTCATTTTTTTTCTTTTTTTTTCCAGATTATGTTTTAGAAGATGAATATGAAAAAAAGAAGTTTAGAAGTGAAAATATCATGGTTTCTCACATCTTTACTAAAATTCTAAATCAAAAGAATATTTTTATTTTGCCACTTGTTCATTTATGGCATACATGGCTTACAAATGTTTTTAATACATTTTAAAACATTTACACTAGTAAATTTCATGATCCATTTTCTTTACACTTGTATTATCATTTTACAAATGTCCATTTTAATTTAAATTGTGTTTAAACCCTCTTCTTTATTTTATTTACAAGTTATGTTTTCTCTTTTATACTTTTAAACATTTACAAACTATAAATTTTAAAAGAAAATTTTCTAATCTTTACATCCGATGCAATTTTAAACTAAATTTATTATACTTTTAAATGTATACATATATATATATATATATATGTATATACACACATACATATTACATTTAGTTATGTATAAATTTAAATTTAAACTTATGTTATTATACTCAAATTTATATAAATAACACTAGTGTTGAAAATGTTCAAATTTAATCTTTTAGAAAATTATTATATTAGTTTCAAAATATAACTTTCTAAAGAAAATGTTTTAAAACTTTATTTCTATAATAAATCCAATTTATTTATAAATATTTACATTTTGATTTTTTTCCAAAATCAAAATTTTATTTACAATTTAACTTTCGATATATATATAAATATATTTATTCAAAATTTCCAAATTAATTCACAATCCAATTTTTAATTAATATATTAATTTTTTTTCTAGATTTCCAATTAGAAATTCTATTTAAATTAAAACTCCATTTATACACATATATAAATAAACACATATCATTATTTAATTAGTCTTTAATCTTTTATTAATTGAAAATATAATGTATTCAAATCCAATATTTTTAATTTCAATTCCTAGATTCAATTTTAAAATAAATTTATAAATATAAATAAATAACAAGGCATGTGCTTATTAATTTGGAAAATTTTGAATTAATTCATAATTAAATTCCCAATTTAAAATAAATTACCAAATTAAATTTAACTAAAAATCGGGATCGTTACAGATTCCCCCTTAAGAAAATTTCGTCCCCGAAATTTGCCAGGGAGACAACAAGGAATAGATGAACACATCTGAGATACAAAATTGATTTACCAGGTCAAATTGAATATCTATTCTGCGTTTGGCTTACCGAATCAGAATATCCCTAATAGATACGAGAACAAACTCATTCAACACTTCACAAGATGCTTGGGTTATCAGTCTACGAAATATGCCGGGGATTGGTTAGTTCGAAGGGATAACTAACCATTCGTAGAATATATCTGAACCCAACAGAACAAACAATGGATACTCAATTCAGATTGGAATATCCCAATGTATACACCAACCTGTCCTTCTTTGGACTTTGATCCTTACAGGAAATTACAATAGAATTTCAAATTTGGTTTGACCGAATTCGTTTTATTGATACAACCCAATTCATCTTTATATTCTTGTTTACCAATTTATTTCAAATAAATTTCAAATTTATCAGAGTTAAAATGGAAAGATTGATAAGACACTGATAAAGAGAATACGAAATAGAAAATTATCTTCAATGATTCGCAGGGCCACCATCATATCAAAGCTTCTCCCCCGAGCTGCCATGAAGACATCAGAGAATTTGAAAAGAGATTGATAGAGAAGTTGTTCCTTGTTATTACAGGGTATCGACCATTTGTAATGGTACTGCCATGTCCCCTACCTCGTCCTCTTCTTGCGCTCATACTCACCATCAGTGGATAGCAAGGGAATTTACCGAGGCGTGCAGACAGATATCTTAGGGATATACTCATTCTAGGGTATACTTCACCCTATCTCTAATGAGTTACTTAATGTGTTATACTCTAAAAGTTAAAGTTCAATCTTTAGCTCTGATACCAAATGTGACGGTCCGGATTTTCGCGTTCGAAAATCGACATTCATACTTTACTCGTATACGAATGCCACCGATTCAAACGTTCGAATCTGATTCGCTGGTGCTTATAACACATTAAGTACAACAACACAGCGGAAGAAAATGAATAATATAACATTGATATCCAACAGTTGATATAATGTCTTTACAACAATGATACAATTTGAATATCATTATCAGAGCCATAGATAATAGCGAAAAGAAAATCTCCATCATTAATCTCAAAAAGAGAAAGAAATATGCCAATATTAGAAACTCCATCTCCAATCCAAAGCTAGATCGAACCCCACATCATTGATGCATTAAGCAAGGTCAGTCATGAATGAAGAAAATGCGATCCACGAATCCAAAGGTTGGATGCTATCGAATTTACACCTACTATTTGATTATCTGAAAAACCCAACTCTAGGCTGCCCGTGTGGAAAATTGTTGACACACAGAGTTTAGGAAGGGAAAAATAAACTCCGGGCCAGTCATGGGACTGGAGTGAGCAAACAAAAACAATTTTTTTTAAAACAAACAACAAAAGAAATAAAGGAAATCCTCAATGCTATTTGGAAAATGAAACTACCATAAGGCCTCCCGCCGCACACACCATGCAAACGCAGAATTGGGGGAGATTTCTCCTTTTGATAGTCAAAAATGCTTGACACGTGAAAACCATTTGATATTATTATTAGTGCATAGTGAATAAAACCTTTCGAAAATATAATATTAATCTTAGCCAACATACAACCATTATTGTATGCCTACTACAGCAACCATGTTCAATAGCAGGTTACCGCCACATTCCATGGAAGGTTATACAACTAAAACTGTACAGGGCGCGTATTGTTTCTTTGGATTTCCAACAAATGGTCAGGCTAAGGAACTTCCTATTGCCACATGGGAACGCCTTTGGAGGGACGCCCCGAGAACCTACCCGGCTCTTCTGCCAACACAAGGCCGGTTTCCTCCCTGCCCGGGAGTAACACCTACAAATATGTCATCCTCGGTCGTTTGCGACCTTTATCCGAGAGCTCTCAACACCAACAACCACAAAGCAATGTATTTTCAGTAACCACATAGGTTAAATATCTGGGTTCCATACCATGATAACATCCTTTTCCAGAAGGAATAGACATACCTTAGGGGCGCGACCCCTGAAACCTTGCCGCATCTTTCCCGTTTCGAACATTTCCAGGGAGTGAGGTCCGACGAGGTCTTGTCCACAAAGCTACGCTTTTCACAAAAGCCTTTCTTTGATTAACAAATGATCAGCATCACTCAACAGCACTCAGCATGCCACACTACCAAATTGGGAATGTATAACTAGTTCCATCAACTACATAACCTTTGAGCTCGTACGTCTCAGAGAAGGGTGTTAAGCTAAGAGAATAAATCTCCGCCACCAAACATAAATGTATTTGATAGAAACCAGCTTTACATCTCAAAGTGTAATGTCAGACATACATCCATACAAGTCTGTTCCAGGGTCGAACAAAACCGAAGGCACTTCCAAAGAAGCCCTTGCAAATCCGGATAATCCCTAATCATTTCCGGACTCCCCATCACAAAGGTTGACCAAATCTCTATACCAGGGATCAACCAGTGCAGAGACATTCGACGAGTTATCCTTTCGCTTTTGGAAATATCCGGTCTTCACCACTGGTCTTCAAATGCTATCCATAATGTCGTATCATTATTCGAAATGGGTTATTTGACACAAGGTCCTCTCCCGGCTAAACCGAATAATGAGCGCAATATTTAAAAAACATATGGATTTTGGGATTTCAGTTAAGTCACAACTTAAAGACCAAACAAATGGTTTAAACAAATTACCATTTCAAATCTTTTTGAACAAAAAGATTCACTTCACAAAGTTCACCCATTTTTCACAAAGATTCATTCACAGATTTCAAAACAATTTCCGCTTCAAATCGGATTAACTCATCTAATCTTTAAATCAAAGATTCAATTCATAGCTTTTGAAACCATTTTCAAAGATTCATTCATAACTTGGAAAACCATTTTTCATTTCAAACTTGAAATCCTTTTAGTATGAATTGGAAATTCTTTCCTTATATGAAAGCTTTTATTATTTGAAAACAAACAGTTTTCGTTTCAAAAAAATCCAATTATATTTGTACAAGTTAAAGCCCTTGGGTTAAACTCAAATTCTTAAAACAATACTTTCAAAATGGTTTAAACCCATATAAATACATTTATAACTTGTATAACATTTTTAAACCAAAATTTCCAAACATGGAATTAAATTTCAAAACTTGAATTCAAATTCAAATCAAATTATTTAAATTTCAAAATTTTATTAAGTTATTCAAAATAACTTTTATCTTTTAAAACTACTTTTTCGCATTTAACCCGATTCCATTTTCAAAACTATTTGAATTCAGAATTCAACTTTAAAAATCATTTTTTTTTAAATCTGTGACTTAACGAATTCCCTCGTGCAATCCATATTTTTGTGTATGTTGTAGTCCAAGGATTTCACATAATAGTGCAACAACATCAATCATCACAGATTCAAACACAACAATATCGACAAGCGGTATAATCCTATAGCGCTTATCTTCATTTACAGATTCACCGATTCACAGATAAATAATATTCATTCATCACAAATAAATGAATTACATTCATCGCAGCTTGAATTGAAATAATTCATAACGCAAAACAATATACACCAGAGATATCAAACAGTTCAACATTCAATAAAATTCAAACATTCATCAATAAGATCAATTAATTATTTGATTAATTTAAATCAGATTAATCACGTATGAATAAACACCAATCCTGATTAGTTAATATTAATTAATTACAACCCATCTTAATTAAGTATCCTTTAATCTAATTACCCTTAATTGATTAATTAATAAATTAATTAACTTTTAATTAATTACCATTAAATTAATTATCCTTAATTAATTACAATAAATGATTATCCTTAATCACTTTCATTGACTAATCTTTAATTAATTAATTAATTATCTTTAAATGAATTACCTTAATAAATTACTCAAATTAATTAAATTAACTTGTAAGTTAATTAACCCTTAATTATAAATAAATCAACTTTAATTAATAAATAAATCAATCCCTAATCATTAAATAATTAACCCCTAATTATTTGCTCTTAATTAATTAATGAACCTTTAATTAATTACCATTTAATTAATAAAATTACAATAAGTGATTATCCATAATCACTTATCAACTTTAATCATTAAATAATTACTTTGTAAGTTAAGTAATTAGCTTTAAATTAATTACCTTATGTAATCTTTAATTTATCACATAAATAGATTAATCACTTTGATAAATTTTCCTTTAATTAATCACATTAAATAAATCTTTAAGTGATTAAATATTTAAACCCTTGACAAATTAACCTTAACTTTCCATCCTTAAATACCTTAAGTGATTTCATTTAATTATATTAGAAAATAATCAAACTTTTAATAAGGTAATTACTTAATACAAAATGATATAAACCAACAAGTCTAAAATAATTTAGCTTTTAAATTTTAAATCCATGAAAAACTTGCTTAATACTTTACTTTTGTAAATTTAGGTTGTAATTCTTGAAAACCTTATTTTAAAACTTGTTTAAAATTTGGAACTTCATTTATTTTCCTTTGGAAACTTATTTAGTTTAAATATGTTTTGAAACCTTTTTAATTAAAATTTTACTTTGTAACTAAAAAGAACTGTTGTATTTTAAAGCCTGAAAACATATTTTTCTTTTAAGCTTGGAATCTGTAACAGATTAATCAAACCCGAGCCAGAATTTCGTTAACCCGGGCTCGGCTTCGGGTGAAACCCGAGCTAAATGCCAATTTTCATCGAGTTATCCCCAAGCCACCATTTTTTTATTTTTGTTTAAGTACGAAACTCGCCCGCAAAACAACACGGTAACACACCCAAACCAAAAACAATCTTCCCCGAAGTACATGTCGGGCCCCACCCCTTTCTTCTTCCTTCAGCCATTACTGATACAAGATGACGCTTGTGCATATGCACCAACGAACCATCCATCTCCGTCCAACTACGCCACTTCCAGGAAGTCAACGACAACCTCCCCAATCTCTATGACCACCAAACAACGTTGATTTCATCTTAAACCAAAATCGACCATGTCAATGAATTTCGAAAGCTAAACCTGATCGACTAAAATGCTTCGACCGATTGTTCTTGATCAACTGAGATCACGCCACTCCACTGGAACATAAGCCTGAGTCCCCTGCACCTATTCCCCCACGTGCGATCGACCCAATTGCCTTAACAACGACGAACTTTCTCGATGAACATTGTCGACCAAACTGGGTTGTTAAACCCTAGATTGACTCACACCGGCCACTACGGTGATCTTGATCCCTTGCGAACATTTTACCCATAATCATCAACGTACCGGCTACCTTCAGACTCAAGGTCGACGAACAGTTCGTCATTGTTGGTCGGAATTTGACCAAAAACTAAATTCCGTTCATCATAGTAATTCTCGACATTTACTAAGTAAAAAATTGTGAAATTACTTTTAAAAATCATCATATTGCACGACGAATCTGATTTAATGATCAAAACTTAAAATTAAGTCCCTTGAATTTTTTGATTTAAATATTTTCCTCTATAATTTCACAGTTTTGGGTTATCTGCCAAATATTTTTTACTTGAGATTATTTTTAAAAATAACTTTGTGTCATTATAAACATTTACTCTTCAGGATTCATGACTTACATTTGCTTTAACAAGAAGATATGAAATTTTTTCTAATATTTGATTATCCTGTTACTAACAGAAACGTCTCCATATGTTCATACATACATGCATCATACAAGAACATATATATATATATACACATTCTGATATATTTGTATATATGCATCTACATCTCTTCAGGAATCAATCACAGGCATTTAATTTATAGATTCAAAGCTTAAAAATAAAGGTTTGGTCACCTTGTTTTGAAAAACAGAGAACACGGAGCCTGGGATTGGAAACTGAATTTGCTTTGCCCTTGATCTTCTACTTTATTGATCTAAAAGTTGATCTGCATTTGATTATGTATTAAATTGATCTGAATGCTTGCTTTATATTTTGTTTCAGGCCTTTGAATCAGGCTGTTTAATTAAGTTGTATTTATTTGAATTCTTGTTGAAGCTGTTCTGTTGAATTTGATTTCCGGGCTTTGATCTAAACTTGCTTGTTTCTTGAATTAGCCTTAGCTTGAAACAGGTTTGAACTGGATTTTGTTTTGGTTTTGATTCCTTCTCAGGTTTTCATTTTTTTTCTTTTTCTTTTCCAGATTATGTTTTAGAAGATGAATATGAAAAAAAGAAGTTTAGAAGTGAAAATATCCTGGTTACTCACATCTTTTCTAAAATTCTAAATCAAAAGAATATTTTTATTTTGCCACTTGTTCATTTATGGCATACATGGCTTACAAATGTTTTTAATACATTTTAAAATATTTACACTTGTAAATTTCATGATCCATTTTCTTTACACTGGTATTATCATTTTACAAATGTCCATTTCAATTTAAATTCTGTTTAAACCCTCTTCTTTATTTTATTTACAAGTTATGTTTTGTGACGACCGCCCAAGACTCCTGCACTTAAACAAGGAAATAGTGCACTGAAAAGTGTGCCAGGCCGCCATGGACGATCATCAAGGTAGGGTAAACACAAAGGTCTATCGTATTACTCACAGCGCAGGGATAAAATACAATAGAAAAGTATACATAGTGAAGCTCATTGAACAAAATCTTATCATATAAACTCATAGTAGTTTAATACAAACATTTGAATAGTCAATACATCAAGCCTCACTACAACACTCAGAGTATCAAACAAACAGCGGAACATCCAGTACATATAGTAAGAGAACAATATGCAAAAGCCTCCAGCTCGTCTTCGTCATCAACAGCGTTGGTCACTAAGAACAGCACCTGTCACCTGCTACCTAGTCTGCCCATCCCAAACGGATGAACAGCCCAAGGTGATAAGAGTTTGAACATAAAACCTTGAGTCAGACAAAAGTCCTAGTGAGCAGTAAATCAACTATCAAACATACCAAAAGAGCATAAAGGGTAAAAGGAATAGGAACCCAACCATCCCACTCCACCTCTTTCTACAGTGATAGCCCCCAGACCCACTAAGCAGGAATAAACATAGCAAAGCAGACAATTAAAGTAAAGCAATTATTACTCGAGTCAAGGTCGATGTTTTCCAAGTACAAACCCCTAAGGCCTAAACCAAGATCAGATAAGCACCCACAAAAACATTTCTCTTGAGACCGAGTGACGATATAACCCAAAGCATCCAAATATCCATGACTCTGGCTATCACCGTTATCATTGCTTCGATATCACCGTTAATTGAATGACCGGCTCATTCTTTCATCCGTCCGTCAAGGGCTAATGGTAACCCCGGTTCTAGACATAACTCCGCACGTCGTCGTAGCCCGTGCATAGGACTATCGAATCTGCCCTGAGTACTTGGCACGTCGTCGTAGCCCGTGCCTGGGATTATCGAACCTACCCAGCGTACTCTTGCTTTGAGCATGCTAGAACCTTCAATAACGATGAAATCTCAGCCTCCTAGTCATCCTCCTTGATGACTATTCTCAAACTAGCTCAACCGCCTCTCGAGCCATCCATTATCAACAAACTCGAACCATATCACCGAGTTAACAACATGCTTAGGATGATCCCGTCTGGATTAAACCAAGGCTATCTCACATCATGCTTTGCTTCATCGCATCATAGCAAAGTCCCATCTCAACATCATCATCAAATCTATCCATATGAGCTTTATCATCCGCTTCATATGTCACAAGCAGCTTTCCTCATTCAAAAGTCTTTCCACTTGGCTTTTGGATCATCTTCGACCAGCTTGTCCAAATTCAACCATCAATCCACTAACTCATAACAATCAATCAAATCAATCATTAATCCAAATAATCAATCATTCAAACAAGATCTAAATAAACGATTATAACTATAATGGCAATTTAGTAAATAAAGAGTCCAAATATAACAAGCATGAATTCTATGTAACAACTTGATGAAGGATCTATCATAGGCTAACATGTAGTAGAATGGATATCAAAATTTTATGGACAATGGATCTACATGCAGACTTAAAGAAAATGCATGAAATCACTATCTTTAACATACAAACAAGCCACCAATCCAATATACTCCTTTGGGTCCGTGTGAGAGATAACTACCACTCACCGAATCACCTAAACACTCCAAAAGCTACCAACTTCAGATCTGGACAGCAAAGGATCTAGCTTGATTCGACAAGGTTTCCCTTCGAATGATGAAATCTCTCTTCGATGGATGGAGATCTTCAACTTTGGCTCTTCGATTTGATCTTCAATCTTGGATGAATGTAAGCACTAGATTAGAGTGGAGAAAAGAAGTGAAGAAGTATTGTAGTCGAGTTCTCAAAATGGCAGCACTTCGTCGCTTCAAAATCCCGTGCCAAAAAGTGAGCCAAACCCTTCTATTTATAGGCAGATCCATGAGTCGTCTGCCCCCATAAGTCGTCGCCGACCTAACGACTTACGTCCTAACACTCAGGCCACCTTAAGTCGCTTACTCGATATTAGGTCGCTCACGACCTATAACATTGCCGACCTACGACCTAAAGCACTGCCAACCTAATAAATATCACAGTGCAACCAAG
Source organism: Allium cepa (assembly GCA_030765085.1). Classification (NCBI taxonomy): domain Eukaryota; kingdom Viridiplantae; phylum Streptophyta; class Magnoliopsida; order Asparagales; family Amaryllidaceae; genus Allium; species Allium cepa. Next base: position 277,631,397 of record CM060928.1, read on the forward strand.
CGACTTAACAAACGCGGCCGACCTAACGACCCAACACCTTATGCGGCTTAGCGACTTAATGACTTACGACTCAGCCTTCACGCGACTTAACTAAACACAGAAAGTCTTACGACCTAAGCCTCCCCACGGCTTACGACCTAACTGAGATGCCGACCTAACCACACAAGGCAAACCACCATAGGTCGCATACGACCCAACGACTTACGACCTAACCCTAAGTCGCTTGCAACCTTAGGTCGTCTTACGACCTAACTATAACCCGGCACTAACCACTAGGTCGCTAAATTCGCTTCAAACGACCTATCCCTAAGCCTCTAGCCACAAACCCGCTACTACCTTAGGTCGGTCACTCTATAGGTCGGTCCAATTCTTTAAGCCGTGAACCTCTAACTCGTTCACTTTCCTTAAGTCGCATACTATCCTTAAGTCGTTCCACCGACCTAACTTACACACGAGCTAACTCTGGATGGCTCATTCCTATAGGTCGGTCAATAACTTAAGTCGCTCCATTCCACTAAGTCGCTCACACGAGCTAACTTCCACACAACTTAAGCTCCTGGACAAGGTGGGCTCTGGTTGACTCAAATAATGCAAACGACCTAAAGACAATAATTTTACGATTTATCGACACGTAAAATACGGGTCGTTACATCCTCTCCCCCTTAGGAATTTCGCCCCCGAAATTCCAAACAAACAAGAACAATCAAAGACTATTCTGCATGCCTACCATCCATAGCAATCAACAAACCATGCCTCCAATTACTAGCCTAGCATGCAGAATTCTAAGACTAGAACAAGTTACAATTCATGAGATGTCACGACACCTTAGGGCCATACCTCGAAGAGTTCAGGATGAGCTGCCTTCATCCTCTCTTCCTCCTCCCATGTACAGTCGTTAACATCGTCACTCCATTGTACCTTGAGCAACGTAATCGTCTTCCTCCTAAGCTGTTTCGTGTCGGTTTCAACAACACGAAGCGGCTTACAAGGTCTCGTAACAACTGGATCAACATCCAAATCTTCATAGCTATCAACAGAAACCACCGTACTTGGGTCGTGCACATACCTCCGTAGATATGATACATGAAAAACATTGTGCACACACGACATCTTTTCTGGTAATTCCAACTTATAAGTGAGCTTTCCAATTCGCTCGATGATCGGGAATGGTCCAACAAATCTCGGAGTCAACTTTCCTTTCTTCCCGAATCGAATGACATTCTTCAGTGGAGAAATCATCACGAAAACCATATTGCCTACGTCGAATTCCAAATCCTTACGACGCTTATCGGCATAACTTTTTCGACGGTCTTTGGCTGCCTTCATTCGTCGCCGAATGATCTCGATGCAATCCGAAGTCTGTCGAATCATTTCGGGCCCAAGTATCAGCTTTTCTCCAGTTTCCAACCAACATGTCGGAGAGTTACACGGTCTTCCATACAGTGCTTCATACGGTGCCATACCAATACTTGACTGGTAACTGTTATTATACGCGAATTCCACCAAATGAAGATGGTCTTCCCATGATCCTCCGAATTCCAAAACACATGCCCTCAGGAGATCTTCCAAAACTATGTTGACTCTCTCGGTCTGACCATCTGTTTATGGGTGATAAGCTGTACTCAAACATAACTCGGTTCCCAAAACTTCCTGGAAACTCTTCCAAAATCTACTAGTGAACAATGGGTCTCGATCGCTCATTATACTCTTTGGAATACCATGGAATCGAACTATCCACTTAACATACAACTCAGCCAATTTCGATGCAGTCCTAGTTGATCGAACAGGAATGAATCTTGCACTCTTAGTCAAACGATCTACGATTACCCAAATCCCTTCATTTCCTTCTCTGGTTCTAGGTAACCCATCGATAAAATCCATCGATATTTGCTCCCACTTCCATGTAGGGACTTCTAACGGCTGAAGCAATCCACTGGGCTTCTTCTGCTCGGCTTTAACCAACTGGCAGTTCATACATTTGGAAATAAAATTTCCAACATCCTTCTTCATACCTTCCCAATAATAGGTTCTCTTCATATCCCGATACATCTTATTTCCACCTTGATGAATTGTCAACTTTGAGTGATGACTTTCCATAAGAACTTCATCTCTCAATCCATCTATATCGGGAACAACAAGTCGTCCTTGCTTCCGAAGCCAACCCTCTCGATCAACTTCGAATCCTTTATCCTTCTCTGGGTCTGATCTAAATTCCAAATCTCGGATAATCTTGACAAGCTTATCGTCTTGCTTTTGGCTCTCGCCAATTCTTTCCACTAGAGTAGGTCTTATCGATAAGTTTGCCAACATCTCAGGTTCCAATTCACATCTAGGCCTGAAGTCAAATCCAGCTAAATACACGAGACTCTTCCATTCCGAAAACATGGCTCCCAATCCTGCATGTCTTCGACTTAACGCATCTTCCACTGCGTTACCTTTTCCCGGAGTATAGGCTATACCAAAATCATATGATGCTAAAAACTCTAACCATCGTTGCTGTCGAAGATTCAAATCTTTTTGGGAGAAGAGATACTTCAACGACTTATGATCTGTAAACAACTCGAATCAAACTCCCAGTAGGTAATGTCTCCACATCTTCAAAGCAAATACAATCGCCGCTAACTCCAAATCATGAGTCGGATAATTCCTTTCATGCAGCTTCAGTTGTCGACTTGCATATGCAACAACTTTATCCTTTTGCATCAGCACCGCTCCAAGTCCAGTACCACATGCATCGGTGTAAACCACCATCTTGTCATTTCCACTTGGAATAATCAAAACAAGAGCACTTGTCAGTCGCTCTTTCAGGATTCCGAAAGCTTGTTCACACCTAGCATCCCATCTGAATACTTGGTTCTTTTTCGTCAATTCTGTTAACGGTGCAGCTATCTTGGAAAAGTCTTTGATAAACCGACGATAGTATCCTGCTAATCCAAGAAAACTTGTCACATCAGATGCATTATTAGGTCTAACCCAATCCTGGATTGCTGCCACTTTGGTGGGATCAACCGCTATTCCATTTCCAGAGATAATATGGCCTAAGAATCTCACTTCACTCTTCCAGAAGTGACACTTCAAAAACTTAGCCATCAGCTGATGTTTTCGCAAGATTTCTAAAACAATCTACAAGTGCGTCTTGTGCTCTTCCTCACTTCTGGAATAAATCAAAATATCATCCATGAACACAAGTACGAACTTCTTCAACTGATCCCTGAACACTCTATTCATAAGATCCACAAAATATGCTGGTGCATTGGTTAATCCAAACGGCATTACCAGCCACTCATAGAAACCGGATGGTGTCCTGAAAGCAGTCTTCGGCACACTATCCCTAGCCACTCTTAACTGGTGAAATCACGTTGCCAAATCCATCTGAGAAAACACCTTAGCTTCGTGAAGCTGATCAAACAAGTCATCTATTCTCGGCAATGGATACTTGTTCTTCTTAGTCACTTTATTCAGCTCACGATAATCCACACACAACCACAATGATCCATCCGCTTTGGTTGCAAACACAACTGGTGCACCCCATTCGGACACACTACGCCGAATGAATCCTTTCCGTAAAAGGTCATCAACTTGCACCTTCAACTCTTGCTGTTCCCTAGGCGCCATCCGCCTAAGAGGCATCACAACAGGTCTGGCTCCTTCAACTAGATCGATACAAAACTCGATCTCCCTATGCGGCGGTAACCCTTTGACCTCGTCAAAGACATCTTCAAATCCATTCACAATAGGCACTGATGACAGTTCATCCCGTGGAACAACCAGCGAATACATGAAGCTCATGAAGACGCCTTCTTCATGCTTACATCGTATCACAACCTTTCGCCCTTCCACATTCTCGACTGTCACCTCCAGCTTCTTACAATCAACCCTTGCCGCATATTTCCTAAGCCAGTCCATACCCAAAATAATTCCGAACCCCGCAAAGTTCAGAACAAATCAGTCACAAACAAAAGAGCAATCATGACTCGATATAACTAGACCACGGCATACCATACATAAACAAGACGAACCCCCAACTGGATTAGTCACAACTAATGGTCTATCAACAATATCCGGTTCCAAACCCAACCGGCCTACTAGATCACTACAAACAAAGGAATGCGACGCCCCAGTATCAAATAACACTCTAACTGGAACACCACAAATGGAAAGAGTACCTTGAACCACCACACTCTTTCCCTCCTCTTTAGCAGTAGGAGCCTTCAAAGATGACGGCACAGCCCCCAAAGCATAAGCTTGCACAATCTGCTTGTCCTTCCTCGGTTCCGGACAATTCTTCCTGAAATGTTCCGGTTTGTCACAGTTGTGGCACTTCGCCGGCACCTTTGGATTCTTACAATCTCTGGAGAGATGTCCCTTCTGCTGACAGTTGTAGCAGGTCACTTCACCCTTCGGCCTCTTATGGCCATCCTTACCCCTCTGTTGTTGCTGCTTCCTTTTCTTGTTTTCACCCTGCTGTGTTTTAGACCCTTCCTTGGTTACAACAACAACAGATCCTTCTTTAGGAAACAGATTCTCATGTCTGAGAGCTTTCTCCACAAGCTTCTCAAATGGGTCATCCAAATGATCCACCAACTGCCTCCCAAGATAACTGTCCAAACCTGTCACGAACTTCTCATTCTTCTGATAGGGAGATTCAATATATGACCGAGCATACTTAGACAAAGCTTCAAACTCAGAAACATACTCAAGAACTAGTCTTCCACCCTGCTTGAGTTCCACAAACTTCTTAAACAGAACAGATTTCTGAGCTGTAGGAATGAACTTAGCTTCAAATCTAGCTTGGAATTGCTCCCAAGTAATTTCTTCCTCTGGAGTATCTATGGTGATAGAGTTCCACCAATCAGAAGCTCTTCCCTGAAGCTGTCTTGATGCAAGCTTCCTCTTAGTTGCATCCTCAATTCCCAAATCACCAAAGATCCTTCTACAAGCATCTATCCATCTCTGAACTTCAATGGTTGATTTTGTCCCCAAGAAAACCTTTCCTCCAAGAGCAGTATAGTCCTTACACAACTTAGCAAAATCCACTGGTCTTGGAGCTTGAACCTGAACTCCAACATCTACTGATGGCCCCGGAGCTGGCATCCTTCTCATGATCGAAGTCATCATAGCCTCGAACATAGAAGCATAATCAGCAGCCCCCTCAACAGCACGGCCTTCCCTAGCAGCTGGTCTCCCTCTTCGACTCATTCCTAATATCTGTAAGAAATGATTAATATACCCTGAGAAACGACTGCATAAGAAGTTCAAATCCTTCTAAGCTACTATATTATATATAGTAATCATCCATCAAAATTACAATTATGTCTCTTATACGTAGTTACGTCAGCGAGCGTTGGCTAAAATCGATTAACCAAAGCTCTGATACCAAATGTGACGACCGCCCAAGACTCCTGCACTTAAACAAGGAAATAGTGCGCTGAAAAGTGTGGAAGGCCGCCATGGACGATCATCAAGGTAGGGTAAACACAAAGGTCTATCGTATTACTCACAGCGCATGGATAAAATACAATAGACAAGTATACATAGTGAAGCTCATTGAACAGAATCTTATCATATAAACTCATAGTAGTTTAATACAAACATTTGAATAGTCAATACATCAAGCCTCACTACAACACTCAGAGTATCAAACAAACAGCGGAACATCCAGTACATATAGTAAGAGAACAATATGCAAAAGCCTCCAGCTCGTCTTCGTCATCAACAGCGTTGGTCACTAAGAACAGCACCTGTCACCTGCTACCTAGTCTGCCCATCCCAAACGGATGAACAACCCAAGGTGATAAGAGTTTGAACATAAAACCTTGAGTCAGACAAAAGTCTTAGTGAGCAGTAAATCAACTATCAAACATACCAAAAGAGCATAAAGGGCAAAAGGAATAGGAACCCAACCATCCCACTCCACCTCTTTCTACAGTGATAGCCCCCAGACCCACTAAGCAGGAATAAACATAGCAAAGCAGACAATTAAAGTAAAGCAATTATTACTCGAGTCAAGGTCGATGTTTTCGAAGTACAAACCCCCAAGGCCTAAACCAAGATCAGATAAGCACCCACAAAAACATTTCTCTTGAGACCGAGTGACGATACAATCCAAAGCATCCAAATATCCATGACTCTGGCTATCACCGTTATCATTGCTTCGATATCACCGTTAATTGAATGACCGGCTCATTCTTTCATCCGTCCGTCAAGGGCTAATGGTAACCCCGGTTCTAGACATAACTCCGCACGTCGTCGCAGCCCGTGCCTAGGACTATCGAATCTGCCCTGAGTACTTGGCACGTCGTCGCAGCCCGTGCCTGGGATTATCGAACCTACCCAGCGTACTCTTGCTTTGAGCATGCTAGAACCTTCAATAACGATGAAATCTCAGCCTCCTAGTCATCCTCCTTGATGACTATTCTCAAACTAGCTCAAGCGCCTCTCGAGCCATCCATTATCAACAAACTCGAACCATATCACCGAGTTAACAACATGCTTAGGATGATCCCGTCTGGATTAAACCAAGGCTATCTCACATCATGCTTTGCTTCATCGCATCATAGCAAAGTCCCATCTCAACATCATCATCAAATCTATCCATATGAGCTTTATCATCCGCTTCATATGTCACAAGCAGCTTTCCTCATTCAAAAGTATTTCCACTTGGCTTTTGGATCATCTTCGACCAGCTTGTCCAAATTCAACCATCAATCCACTAACTCATAACAATCAATCAAATCAATCATTAATCCAAATAATCAATCATTCAAACAAGATCTAAATAAACGATTATAACTATAATGGCAATTTAGTAAATAAAGAGTCCAAATATAACAAGCATGAATTCTAAGTAACAACTTGATGAAGGATCTATCATAGGCTAACATGTAGTAGAATGGATATCAAAATTTTATGGACAATGGATCTACATGCAGACTTAAAGAAAATGCATGAAATCACTATCTTTAACATACAAACAAGCCACCAATCCAATATACTCCTTTGGGTCCGTGTGAGAGATAACTACCACTCACAGAATCACCTAAACACTCCAAAAGCTACCAACTTCAGATATGGACAGCAAAGGATCTAGCTTGATTCGACAAGGTTTCCCTTCGAATGATGAAATCTCTCTTCGATGGATGGAGATCTTCAACTTTGGCTCTTCGATTTGATCTTCAATCTTGGATGAATGTAAGCACTAGATTAGAGTGGAGAAAAGAAGTGAAGAAGTGTTGTAGTCGAGTTCTCAAAATGGCAGCGCTTCGTCGCTTCAAAATCCCATGCCAAAACGTGAGCCAAACCCTTCTATTTATAGGCAGATCCATGAGTCGTCTGCCCCCATAAGTCGTCGCCGACCTAACGACTTACGTCCTAACACTCAGCCTCCTTAAGTCGCTTACTCGATATTAGGTCGCTCACGACCTATAACATTGCCCACCTATGACTTAAAGCATTGCCGACCTAATAAATATCACAGTGCAACCAAGCGACTTAACAAACGCGGCCGACCTAACGACCCAACACCTTATGCGGCTTAGCGACTTAATGACTTACGACTCAGCCTTCACGCGACCTAACTAAACATAGAAAGTCTTACGACCTAAGCCTCCCCACGGCTTACGACCTAACTGAGATGCCGACCTAACCACACAAGGCAAACCACCATAGGTCGCATACGACCCAACGACTTATGACCTAACCCTAAGTCGCTTGCAACCTTAGGTTGTCTTACGACCTAACTATAACCCGGCACTAACCACTAGGTCGCTAAATTCGCTTCAAACGACCTATCCCTAAGCCGCTAGCCACAAACCCGCTACAACCTTAAGTCGGTCACTCTATATGTCGGTCCAATCCTTTAAGCCGTGAACCTCTAACTCGTTCACTTTCCTTAAGTCGCCTACTATCCTTAAGTCGTTCCACCGACCTAACTTACACACGAGCTAACTCTGGATGGCTCATTCCTATAGGTCGGTCAATAACTTAAGTCGCTCCATTCCACTAAGTCGCTCACACCAGCTAACTTCCACACGACTTAAGCTCCTGGACAAGGTGGGCTCTGGTTGACTCAAATAATGCAAACGACCTAAAGACAATAATTTTACGGTTTATCGACACGTAAAATACGGGTCGTTACATGTTTTCTCATTTATACTTTTAAACATTTACAAACTATAAATTTTAAAAGAAAATTTTCTAATCTTTACATCTAATGCAATTTTAAACTAAATTTATTATACTTTTAAATGTATACATATATATATGTATACACATATATATTACATTTAGTTATTTATAAATTTAAAATTAAACTTATGTTATTATACTCAAATTTATATAAATAATACTAGTGTTGAAAATTATATAATTAATATATTGAAAATTTTCTAATCTTTACATCCAATGCAATTTTAAACTAAATTTATTATACTTTTAAATGTATACATGTATATACACACACACATACATATTACATTTAGTTATGTATAAATTTAAAATTAAACTTATGTTATTATACTCAAATTTATGTAAATAATACTAGTGTTGAAATTTATATAATTAATATATTGAATTTTTTTCTAGATTTCCAATTAGAAATTCTATTTAAATTAAAACTCCATTTATACACATATATAAATAAACATATATCTTTATTTAATCAATCTTTAATCTTTTATTAATTGAAAATATAATGTATTCAAATCTAATATTTTTAATTTCAATTCCAAGATTCAATTTTAAAATAAATTTATAATTATAAATAAATAACAAAACAAATCCTTATTAATTTGGAAAATTTTGAATTAATTCACCAATAAATTCCCAATTTAACATAAATTACAAAATTAAATTTAACTAAAAATCGGGATCGTTATAATTGAAGAGTCAGAAGCACTACTTTCTTGGAGAGAGGTTCAAGTTATTCACCGACCACAAATTATTGATGTACCTCCTCTCATAGAAGGACCTTAACCTTCATCAATAACAATGGTTAAAGTTCTTAGCCTCCTACAACTTTGACATTTCTAATACGCCTGCAAAGGAAAATGCAGCATTGATGTTCTGAGTAGGAGACATGCTAAATTGGGAGCGATGTTCCTAGGTTGGAAGTAGCTTAAGTATATTATTGATTATGAAGCTCGATGCAAGATAGAGCCAAATGTGTTGGCAAGTGTGACCATTAAACGTACTCAAATTGAGTGGATCGATAGTCAAAGACATGATGCCGGACTAGTGGAGATTATCACTGAGATAAAATGGGAGTATAGTCTAAATAGACGAAGCAATGCAGACCACGAAGCTTGGATCCATGAGGATGGTGGATTGTTTGTATTTGATGTCGATGGGTTAAGGGATGAGGTGCTACATGAGTGCCATCATTCGAGATTGACATACATTTTGAAGGAAACAAAATGTATCTAATATGAAGTAGACATTTTATTAGGAAGGTACGAAGAAGGATGCTGGGGATATTTATCTCGTAGTTCATGAACCACCAGTTAGTAAAGGTTGAGCGGAAGAATTCACATGGTTTGCTGCAAATGCTTGAAATTCTCAAGTAGAAGTGGGAACAAATATTGGTGGACATTATTGATGGATTGTTGAAGACCAGAAGAGGGGAAGATAACATCTGGGTTATAGTTTATAGATTGATGAAGAGATCTTAATTCATACTCATAAAGTCCAATAGGACGACATAAAAGTTGGATAAGTTATATATGAAGTGGATCGTATGATTAAATGGTGCAAGCAGATTCTATAAGAGCATACAAGAGGTGTTAGGGACGGAGCTGCGTTTGAAAGGCAAATCGAGAGAGTGAATTACACATTAAATGATCGCTTGTGAGATTGCATACTTAACTTTAGTGCTCATGGGACGATCAGTTGCATCTTATTGTGTTCTTATAAAACAATAGTTATTGGTCCAACATTAGCATATATTTATGGCATTATATGGCTAACTGTAACGCTCCTTCATGTTGGTGAGTAGCAGATGAGAAACAGATACTAAGGTTTGATATGATCAAAGAGATTTCGGAGAAGATTGAGATCATTTGGTAATGAATGTAAGTTGCTCAAGATGGATAGAAGAGCAATGTTGATAAGAGAAGACATGACCTTGAGTTCTCTGTTGGTAATGTGGTGTTTTTTTAGGTCAGTCCATTGAAGAATGTGGTTTGATTCGATGGAAAGGGAAAGTTGACAACAAGATTCCTAGGTTCTTTTCCAATACTTGAAAGGTTTGGGAATCTAGCATATAAATTCGACTTACCTTAGAAGATAGTAGGTGTGCACAATGTGTTTGTAACACCCCATATTTTTAGTAACATTATTTAGGATATTTAATTAGTTAAATTAAACTAAATAATATAGTTTTATTAATGGATTGAGATTTGTGATTAATAGGGGTAGCCGTGCCATGTTAATGTGTAAATCAAAACGAGATAGCATGAAATAAAATAGACAAAGGAGATAGAAAAGGGCAAAGTTGGAATAAGGATATTCTTATACCCTAAACCCTTAGGAATCTAAACTACACGTTCATTTCATTTTTCAAAATTATCAAACATGAGGCCATCCACCATTGGCAAGAGCAAGAGAAAGATACAAGCTAGGATTCAAGAGAAGAATCAAATCATTTAATCAAGATCAAGTCTTACATCCAAAATCAAAAGGCTAAGACGAATAATGACTACATATCATTCTCTTAAATGTTTTCGATTTTAAGTTAAATTCGAAGGGTTTTGCAAGTTTATGCCATGTTTTTAAATAATTAAATAAATATGTATGCATGTTGATGATTTATGCTTGTTTATATGGATTTTATTATATGTTTTGATAAGAAAACCCTATTAAATAACATCCAAACGCCTTGAGATTTTAGATTTAGATCGAAAATGTCATTTTAGAGATGAGTTTCAATTTCATAATTTTCTGAATTATTGTGGATTTTATATAAATTTTCTAGTGTAGAAAATGATTATTTGAGTTATAAATTATTTACGGCTAAATAATTATTTATTTGCTTCTGAAATTTATGTATGTTATAAAACATATTGAAAATGATTTTCTAGAATTTTCCAAAGTGTTTTGATGAATATATAAAATTATTTAAGTTTATGAGACTTAAATGTTTTATATATTTACAAAAGGAGAAGGGGTGTTTTGTAAATAAAATAAAAGTTGTTTATTTCAGAAATTTTGGCAGTGCCTTTAGAAAAGAAAATTTGCAACCAACAAGATTTAGATAAATAAGGTAGCTTAGTTAAAAAGATTAATTAAAAAGGTTAAAAATCAATTTTATCCGTAAAATGTGTGTTTTGCCACTTTCGGCACCCTACTTCCGACATAGACGGCTTTCGACATAGTTCCTCTACCTCTAACCCTATCGAAACCAATGCGCATGGCATCAAAGCCTTGGTGTGCAGTGAATTGGAAATAGACGGAAGGTATGTGGTCGAAACCAGGGGTTCTAAAGGGGTCGAAGCGTTGATTTGTTTTAAATTGAAAATGCGCCTGCTTTATTTTTGAAGAGTTAGCTTTCGACTGGGTTGGCTTTCGACTTTTCATGGGTTGTGCTCTTTTGTTTTAAGAAATGTTTTCGAAGAGGTCGAAACCCTAGCTGCTGCTTTTCCTACCTTTTAAAGTCAACGGTTTCAGAAGGTATACTTATTTTAAACTTGGCCACTTCTCCAATGCTTTTGGAAGGGTGGATTCAACACCATCACTCCTTTGCTTAGGAATGCTTTCGAAAGATGAGCTTTTGACTTAAATGATTTTAATGACCATTTTGCTCTGTTGAAGTCTAACCCAAATGGTTTCATAGCAGATGGTTTTAATTGGTTTCGAAAGGTGTTTTCTGCATGTTTTAAATTGATCCTAAATTCTTTCGAAAGGGTTGCGGTTTACAAAGGTTTGATACTTTCGAAAGGTTTTAAATGATGATTTCGAAGGGGCGTTTCCCCAATTCTTTCGAAGGGTTTCAAGAAGGGTTCCAAAAGGGTGGTTCCCTAATGATTTCGAAAGGTTGAAAGGAGAGGTTTTCCAAAGGTTTTGAAAGGCAATGTTAGAAGTTTTAAAAGGAAGACGTCTAAGGCTTTAAAGCTTTCGAAAGGATGGGTTTTCAATGGTTTCAAAATGGTTTTAAGAATGGTTTTAAAAGGAAGGTTTTGGCCCGTCGGCCTAGTTTGAAAGAAGGGTTTTACTTGATTTCAAAAGAGGTGCTTTCAATGGATTCAAAAAGGGTACTTTCAATGGATTCGAAAGCGATAGTTTCAAAAGTTAAATGTTTTCATCAACAAAGGTTTAAGAAAAATATATATAACATGACAAGGTGAATTTGAGTAAAGCATAGAGATTGTATATTTTTCCTTATTTAAGTTTATTTAAATGTTTTAAATTAGTTTGAGAAAAGGTTTTGAAGGAAATTTTTGGAAAGGTTTCCCTAAGTAAAATGACTCAGATGTAAGAATACCAGATGAGACTGAAAGAATACAATAGCTATTAGCCCCAACTAATTTAGTCAAAAATTCCAGTGTGTAGGACTTTATCACAGGTAAGGCTAAATTATGATTGCACAAAGAAGGGAATATATGTTTGTATATAGATAGATTATTGGTGAGCTCATAAAACCATTAGGATCAAGTGACCTAGAAGATGTTAAGTTAGGGACATACCATCCAGAAGAGAAGTATTAATTGATAGTTAAGGACAGACCGTCCAAAAGAAGTGTGTCTAACAGATGTTAGATTATTTTATTCTATTGTCTAGTAGGCCCCATGTAACACCCCACACACCTTAGTATAACCAAAAGGACACACTGAAAGGCATGGTTCGTTGTAGGTATAACTAAAACTAGCAGAGACTAAGATTCACAAGGCAAAAATTAAATAATAATAAAAAGAATAATAATAATGCAGCAGAAAAAATTATATTATTTTGCTAAAAATCAAATTCCATAATATAAGATGATAAAAGTAAGTCACCGAATACCCAATACATCATATGTTAAAATACCTATACAAGTCTCGTGAAATCAAAAACCCAAAGTCTCAAATAATATCAGAGTACAATACATCCCTATCAAAATACCAGCTCAATAAAAGAACTAAAAACCGAAACTGAAGGGAAGAAATACATGATAGAATCTCCAACAAGTCTCCATGAAGCTACTATCTACATTCCTTGCTCCTGATTGCCAATGGAGGAGGCAGAGGAAAATAGAAGAGTAGGTCAGACTAAAAGTTTGATGAATGATAGTAATTACTAGAATCTATAAGCAAAGTAAAAGTAATAGACCTTACAACAGTTCTAGTATATAAAAGGAAATAAAGGAAATATGAAGAAGGAATAAGTTGAAAATAAATACGATTTAACTAAATTAACACAATTGATTAAATTTGATTGTTTGTACTTGTCTTTGATAGCTACTTTGATTAGGCTGAATTTCTAATCCTATAATTTGTCTGAAAGCCTAATTCTACCCTTTGATCGGTTTGCTACTCCATAGACTTTACTGTGCAATAAACGCTATATAGCTCCCTACACGGAAATGGTGTCTATGAATAACACGCAAAGTATCTACTATGGACTAGACGGTATATTGCTCCCTACACAGAAGGCAATGGCGTCTATAAAAGATACACATATTAAGTGCTTGGAACTCAATAGCGACTTGTCTCCCCCAATCGATGTCGCATGCTAGGTCACCGCCAGTTCACTCTATCTATTGCTCCCTCTTTTGACCCTTTATTTACCCTAGAAAATATTACCATGCCCTCGTCTCACTTCAGGCTATTGTGAGACACCATGTCCATAGAAAATAGGAAATGTTGTTGGTATTTGTCCCTGTTAAACAAAATCTAGTTGCGTCCCTTGTCCAAATCCCCATAATTTAGTCTTTTAATTATTGACCGCTTATCTACTCTTAACAGCATAAGCGTGTCCCGAGGGAAATGTTGCCGGTATGGATCTTTTCTTTTAACTATTTACCACTTATCTACCCTAAATAGCATAAGGGAAATGCTGCCGGTGCGGATCTTTTCTTTTAACTATTGACCACTTATATACCCTAAACTGGATAAGGGAAATGCTGTCCGTACGAATCTTTTCTTTTAACTATTGACCACTTATCTACCCTAAACAGCATAAGGGAAATTATGTCGGTACGAATCCTACTTTCATCTTTTCTTATTAACTTAGATAAATTATTTTAAATAAGCCTTTGTTATTATTCTTTCTATCCGTGCTTATTAGTTTACCCTAAGTCTTAAAATAAGCCTCATTCTGTTCTATTTTCTTATTATAACCTATGTTATAATCATGCTTATTACTTTACCCAAGATCTAAGTGTAAAAACAAGCTTCTTTCATCTTTTACTTTTTTTAGTTATAATTCCAAATTATTTAGGCCAATTATCTTTAATCGGTCAAATTCTTGCATTAATATCATAATTAAGCTCAATTTCAATCTTAATTCCATCTTTATTACAGACTTTACAATTTACAACTTATCTACCGTTATTTCAGTATTCTTATAATTTTAGTCCATATTTGCCTTTAATCTATTCTAATCCATATGCAAAGAAGAAGGAGAAAGAAAAATCAAAAATAGAAGAAAAGCCAAAGCCTTGGAAAAGGATGTAAATAACGCATAAATAACATAAATAAATTAAAATGCTGTAAATAAACTGTAATTAAATGGAAAAGCTATAATTAGCAGAAATAAACTAAAATCAATTGAAAAGAATAGCTAAAAGAAATAGACTAAAAATAATTCTAAAAACTATAAATAAACTACTAAAAAGATTATTCCAAAAATCGAAGTAAAACTACAACTATTGGATATCCTATTATTTTAAATACTTAAAAATCTAAATAATTACAATCACTCACCTAACAAAAAACTAGAATTCTTTTTTTCCTCTTTTGTATCAAAACAAACTTCCTATTTATAAAATCATACATATATTCAAAAATGAGAAGTTTATATTATTTATCTCCAAACATGCATTTATTTTTATTTAAAACGTTCATTCCATTTTGACACAAATGCAAGTTCTTATATTAAACTCAATCATTACAATTTGATTCCCTTTTCCCTTTCTAATCGAAACATTTCAATAAATCTACTGCTAATTAATTTCAATACTATTTTCAACGGAATTCTAATTATAAACACTATTTCTTTCCACTTATAATTATTTATTAAATCCTCCTTAAATTTTGGGTTATTACATTCTCCCCTCCTTAAGGGATTTCGTCTCTGAAATCTCTAAGGATAGAAGAATAAAATAAAAGTTTTCATCCAAGTTGTGCAACCAACTACTCTACCATCACCCATTACATCCATTTTCCTTAAGTTTTTCTAGTGCGATTTATGATACTTATGCAATTAGTGCAATGTCAATGTCCCTAACCAATGCAAAAGATTAGGTGGTCCACTGTTTCAGTTGACCTCCTTTTAAGCAATCATGTCCGTACCATGTATCCAAATGAATACAAAAATTCCCTAATGACAACTGATAGTTCTATATGCATGCTACAATCATCATCCAAATGCAACAATCATATGATAATAATCCATTTATACCAACCATGGAATAAAATAAAATGCAAATGCACGCATATGGGATGCACGCACATCCATATGCATATGCTCTAGTGTCCTTGTTATGACGATCCTTAAAAGATAATAGTGTCTAGTGTAAGTATATGCGTCCATTAGCATCCACTAGCATCCATCATACACATCATGTTCTAATAACATGTTTACATCAAATGCTATTATCCATAGGTTAACTCTAAGTTCTACCCTCCCAAGGGATGATAAAGGAAAGAATCTATTCAAAACTAAAGATCGAATTAGAAAATTTGAAAGTTACTATCGAAGAGAGATGTAGATAAGAAGTACGCGTTTTCTCCTAATCAATTTAATCTTCTTCGAAGTCTTTTTAACCTCTGTAGACTCTATCCAACATGAAAGTGACTCGTGCGTTCTTCTATAAAGAACTTCAGAAGGTGTCATTCCAATGCTAGCTTGAGAACTACTATCTTATGCGAATTCCACTAAAGAAATATGCTTTTACCAAGTTCTTCCAAAATCAGGAATATCCGTTCTCAACCATGTTGTCTTATAATTTTACTAACTCCATTTTACTTTTCTTTTTAAGTCTGCTCACATGAATCAACATTCCTAGGTTCTCACTAGGATCATATACACTCTATGTGAACACTATTATTACTTCCAAAAGTAATTACTATCGTCTCCTTTGTAGCCTTACACATTTTCCGTTACACCTAGGAAATGATTCCTATCTACTTTACATTTAGGAGTTTGGTTCGGTGTTCATATTTCCATTTTAAAAATTAAGGTTTCTAAATTTTTAAAACATCAAATCCCAAAACATTTGTCTTTAAAAGTGTTATCTTTAAGTTTCTATTAAATTCAAAAATACTAAGTTACTCAAAATCTTATCTTTTTAGACTTGCATCTTCACAGTTTTTGAACTTATGTTATTTCCCAAACCCAGAGGGAAAAAATTTTAAGTCCAAAAATTATTCCTCATTTTGTTTTAAAGACCTTTTTAGTTTTCTATAAAAATTTGAATTTTAAAATTTTACTTTTATTAAGTTTTCCAAACACTTATTTACCTTTTCACCAAACTATTTTCTTTTAGAATATCTTTAAAATATCTTTATGTGTTTTCAAAACAACTTCTCATTATACCTAACAATCCCATACCTTAATGCATTGGAACTACTTTCTCCTATGAGAAATCATCGACGCTAGTATCTTCTATGAACCTTTTTAAAAGAGGACTTCATGTTTAGCTGAAACTACAAGAAACTTATTTTATTCTTTTCGAAATAGGCTATACAAAATATGTTACTTCTCATATCTTGTGCATCTCTTTCATGTATTCCTTGTAACTTGCACAAAACATTTGTATTTGTTTCATAGAAAATTATACCATTTCTTTTTTCATTCCAATATATTAAAGTATGTTTAATTTACATTCTCTTATGATAGACATCTTCCAATATCTAACTTACTCTTTTCTTTTCAGAAAAAATCACCTCCAAAACTGCTTTAATATCTATACTATAAAGCAAAACCTTGGTCAAAGTGGTCAAAGTGAAGCCTTTTTTGCAATGCCTAAAATACCCATCTTCCAGCTTTTTAATTATAAAACATTTCCCGAATGCTTCTGCCCTTTCCAGAAAAAATCATCCACATTTTACAAAGATAACTGTACCATGATTTAGCCCATTTCCTTCCCTCTTTTTCTCGCCCTCTTTCCTCCCGTTTCTCGGATACGCCTCTCCTTCCGTGTTGCTTATTCAAAAACTTCACCGCATCACTTCCTTTTCCCACCTCCACCTAATCGACAACCACATCTACATCACTTTGCTTCTCATCTCCTCCAACAAACTCTCTGCCTCCACACCTCTGTCCCTCAAAAGAGGCCACAGCTTCAAATTTGAACAAGATTGGAGATGTTCTCCCTTTGTTGGTACTGATACGAAAGCGATGGCAGCGTACATAACGACAACAATCTGAGTCGAGATCGAGTTCGAACTTGATTCGTTCAGCAACTCCAGATCTACCAGATCAGGCCTGAGAAATTTAATGCTATTCGATGATGTTCTAAAGCTGGAAGGTGATGTTACTGTTTAAGTTGTCACGGGGAGGAAAGTTGCAGGTGCAGGTGATGGTACTCATTGCCATTGATCCAATACCGCCAATTTGAAACTGTTCAACTCCATTGCTATTATAATTATAGAGCAAATTCTGACTCTATCCTGCTTTATTGTAGGTCATAATGTGATGTTGAGGAATTGATGAAGCAGTGACTATTTCATAGACAATAAAAGTTAAAAATGCATTGGAGGTAAGTGTTCCAGTGCTCATTCTTACAGGACTTTTTAAGTTTTTAACCCAAAAACTTGAACAAATGAAACCTACAATTAAGTGATACGAGTTCAAACAAATGAAACCTACAATTAAGTGATATGAGTTCAATGAGTTGTGAAAATAAAGGAGGAAATGAAGTAGTTTTACTCAAAAGTGAGGGTTCTTTGTTTCTAACTTTGATTATAAGTAGATTGAATTGATTTCTCAAATCCGTAGATGCTGTCAAAAAGCCTACTATTTTTTTGTGAACTGGGGTAGTGGGGGATTCATCCCATATTATATGCATATGTATCTCAATATATATTCATATATACCTTACAATAGCAGGAAATCAGACAACTATGTACAACAACAGTGCATATTCTGTAGAAGAAATATTCTATAGAATATCGTTCAAAATGTAATGTTTTTCTTATTGATTTTTTTTTTTGCTTTACTTTTTTGATTGATTTTAATTACGTAGAGTATTATCTGGAAATATAAGATTTTGGTGCCGCAAGCAGAAGAAGATGAGTTTACTCTTTTTCTCTACGTTTTTAAAATTTATTTTCATTTATTTATGACACACAACACTCCATTTGTGTATTCATGGCTATTGCTGCTATAATTTTATTTCTCACGTTTACATGCTTGCATACAAACTGTTTGACTGACTGTGCATGACAATTGTGATAGAAATATGCTATCTTTTTCTTTTTTTGCTTATTTTGTGTCGAATTCTGATAGTAGATTAATATGAAGCAAGTATTTTTCTATTCGTTCTTTCTTCTATGACGTGCTCTTATACTCTTCCCTCACCTCTATTATATTTAACATTATAGAGCAGTAATACAACTTAGAAGACAGAAGTATTGAAGGCTAATAACAGTGAATCTTCTGCTGCAGTGAAGTTTGAAATAGATGAAAAAGAAGCAAAGGCAGAACTTAATGAAATAGTGGAAAAGTTTGAAGTAGATGATACACCTTTGGAGGTTGGAAGGATAAATGTGATGATGGAAGTTGTTGATCCTGTCCTTGCACACAAGCTAAAAAATGTTGATCACGCTAACAATTTTTCTAACCTAGAAAGCCTACGCCATTATGCATGCTCAAAGATTCAGAATGATGAATATGTGGATACTTTGGTAATACACAATGCTCTGTACACCCACTACCATATTTGTTTCGCTATATTACATGTATATAAAGCTTTTTTACAAGTAGATTAAGCAGGTAGAGAAGAATAGATATTGATGACTTCCTACCTAGATTTGATGTTTAATTCCAGTTCCAGTTCATTGTTCTTTTCTTTCTCCATCGTTAGGTGGATTTTAGTTGTGTCTGTTGTCTAAGTTCTTTAGCATTTGTCATTTACATGCAAATAATTTATGTTTATTTGTTGTACCCTGTACCTTTATATCAGTTCTTACTGACTTCTTTTCCTTTGTTGTGTTGTTTGCACCTTTTCAGATATATATTACAAATGCCTTTTTTTAATACTTACTTTTTCGTGTCATGCTCTGTTTTCATTATTTCCTACCGTTAACTACTCATTAACGGTGATCTTTCCCTTCCAGACAAACTTATTAATAGCCTTTCACTCATTCTAATTTACCTCTAACTAAAATCATAATTTTATGTTTTATTATGTTTACTGATAATTCCATGGCATCACGGTTAAATTTAAAATCAATATCCTGCAATGAACAAACTGATGTGAGAAAACTGATCGCCGTGAATTCGAAAAGACACGGAGAGCTTCTAAAAATAATAATGAATTGACAGAGAAAAGGTCAACATAGTTTATTAAAGTTTGGTTCACATATTTTCTTTGTTTTTTTATGAACTATGAATCTTCTTCTGTATTGATCTGCATTATGTTTTATGGCAACTGTCAGACCAAGATTTCTAAAATTTCCAATCGACTGAAGTTTAGAGTATCCATTCCAATAACAGAAGAAAATAAATAATCTTGAGATGATATGCAGGCCTGGAAATGTAGGACAGTGCCGCTTTCTTTTCATAATGCAAGAACACGTTTTTGTGATGGAGCTCGATCTGGACTTGGTGTAGAGGTAAACTCATTTTCAGTTTCCCTATTTCACTTATAATATTATTAGTATTACATTCATTCATAGTTTATTGTGTGCAGTTTAGGTTGGCACTAATGCGAGTAGAATATGTGTACGTGCTCTTGCTGCGTTAAAGGGCTGTTGACAACAAAATGACGTGTTTTGATTCCAGTCTGATACTCTTTTTATGTGTATATCATACCTATAATTGCCTATTATATTTTTATTTTTTCGTAATAGAGCAGTCAGAACTTTTTTCTAATGATTATCTGCTAAAATCTATACATGGCAATCATTATGCCGACGTCTAATGTAAATGTCAAGTACATTGTCAAGCTAATGCGGCATTAACAGTAGTAGTTAATCCATCTCAAAGAATAGTTAATCCAAGAGTGCACATAGAAAATGTATCAACAAATATTAAGTATACTTATGGCATGGTTCTATTTATTTATTTAACGCAACTATATATGACACCATTTGTGTGATCCATATTCAATAGTTTGTAATCACTGATTTAATAGGAAAAATCAAAGAGATTTGTTTGCTTAGAAGAGAGACAAGTTCTCCAAAATATACTTTGCATTCTTCAAATCAAACTCATATATATAGTATAAATTTGCTTGCTTCAGCTCAGACTCCCCGTGGTTCATACTTTGCATACCTCAGTTCTTGCTTTAGTTTTGTTCTGTAGGCTCCACAACAAGTTGTTTCGGTTCTGTTTGTGCAGGCTCCACACTAAGTCATTTCATCTCAGCACATTCCTTTTTCATGCAATAAATGGCACAGAGCACCCCATGCCAATGACCCATACATAACTGTAAACTCTGTTCAACCAGTATTGCAACTATAAATTAAAATTTTACTGACACACTATATATACTTTGATCAGTTCTCTCACACAACTTTACCCTTTGAAAACCAACTATGCATAATAATTATACAACTACTTCCTAGAATCATTATTTGTTTTGTGAAATATTTCTCCCTTCCTTGCCTTACACTTGAATAACTTTGCAGGCCTTCTTCACATCAAATGTTGCTGCTTAATCTTCAACGAAGTTGTTTCCTAGACTCACCACTGAGCAAGGGCATGCTTGAATGTTCTATTTAAAAGGTTCCTACATATCTCTTTTCTTTGTTCTAAATCTTCTTATTAATATATATATTATTTATTGGATAATAGGCTACTGCTCCCAAGGGTTCTGAACGTCACAAAGCTACTAACGTTAGTGCTAGACTGGAAGCACAAATAATGAAATTGAACCTTCCAATTCTCCCAACTACAACTACTGATTCATTCCCTCAGACTATTGAGCTTAGGAGAGCGCATCGTCATTACAAGCTGCACAGAGCAGTCCATTTCACCGCATACATTTCTCTTATGAACTTAACTATATTTAATTGGGAAAAATGTATCGTTACTCATCGTTTATTATCGATTTATGATGTAGAATATCTGGAAAAGAGTATGCATCATCGATTATAATCAATTTATGATGCAGAATATCTGCAAAGGAGTATGCTAAGGCCATCAAGGAGGCACTCAACAATGTGGTGAAGTTGCAAGAAGAGCTTGACATTGATGTTTTGATCCATGGAGAGCCAGAGGTGAATGCAAGCCCATTATTCAAATCTATAATTTTTTAATATAACAAAGAAAGAAAGACATTACAGAAAAATGGACATATGCTTCTTCAGTTCTTTTTTCTTCCAGTTTTTCCCAGATTTCAAAACATAGAGCAAATTCGGTCTAAGTTCAAAATAAATTACTGATATAGACATGTTTTCACTATGCCAGCACCAAATTAGCATTCTGTGTTGGAGCGATTTAACTTTATGTCAATGAACTTTCATTGGAAAAAAATTTCATCGGCTCGATTCAAAATCTCACCACTGCAAATTCGAACTCTAAAAGCTAAAGAGTTAAGTAATAAATTGCTTAAGCATGTGTTTTCTTTATCCGAAGAACAATTTTAGTAATTCTTCATGTTAAAAATAATATGCCTTGATTAATTTCTTATTAACTAAACCTAAAATATTATAGATAATTCAAAGTTTGATGTAACTTAATCGAGCTTATCATCATCGGTTTTATCCACTGTCTTTCTTACACCACCTTATTTTTGTTTGGTTGTTATATCGTTTGCTTTTTTTCCACAATTATCGAAAACTTTATAGTAATCTCTCACAATACCATAATTATAGCAAAGATAAAATTTGCTCACTTCCATCTTTTCACACATCCAACGGACGTGCCACCGTACTCGTATACATAACCCAAAACATTTCCTTATAATAAGTGTATTTTACAAATCACTTTTATTTTTACTCTTAAAAATTATCTTTTTAAAATTCATTTTTATTTTTGTTTAAAACAAATGTTGCGTAAAACACCGTTACTACAACCTAAAAATTCTAGTGTATGAATTTAAATAAAAATAAATACTAATAAACCTCATATAATATGTAAAAACATTTCCTTTCGGAGTCACCTACTATAACAATAGTGTTATAGCCTATGCTCCCTTTATTTTCCGCAAAAGCGTCTATTACAACAATAAATGTTGTAACCAATGCTTTTAATACTTAATACACTCTAGGCTTTTATATTTAAAATCTTGGTTTACCTATAAAGAAAGTAGCAAGCTATATACGCTCTACAATTCTTCAAAAAGAATTTCATTTTTTACAAAATTTACATCATATAAAAACCAATTTAAATTTCATACCACTTTTTTTCTTCAAAAACCCAATATTTACTTCTTCAAAAATATTGACAATTATGTTTTTCAAATTTTCAATTCTAACTATTTCATTTTATGGGGCTAGGCATAAAATGGAATTTTTTCTTACTACCCTAGGAGTACCCTTCTAAATCTTGGAAATCTCATTTCCTTACTAATGTCTTTTACTCCTATTCATCTTTTATGCTCATATTTATTCCAATGCACTACCGTTAAATCAATTTATCTGAACCTAAATGTACAAAACCGTTTCACAAACTCTTTTCTTGAGTTGACCTTCTCAATGCCCTAAAAAATGCACTTCCTTACTCCCAAAGTGACCTTTGAAGAAGTTAGCCTTCAACCGATGAATGCGAAGTGTACAAAGAACCTCCTCAAAATGTCTGGGAAATCTTTAATGGATGGAACAGAATCTTGCTCTCATAGTGATGGATCAAGAGAATAAAGGAAGCTCAACATGACCGACCGCTATGGGTCGCAAGGAACTTCGAGAGTCCGTCCACTACATGTCCCTAATCTAACAACTCCTTTCTTGCAGTCTAATATCTTACCATAAGTGGATAACTAATCCATCACCAAAACCATCCCATACCCCGAAAATCCCTATACATAGGCATCGCAGTCAAATTCTATGCCTACGATAAAAAATTTCAAATCCCTACAAATCATAGACAAGTCTGCCGATACTCTTATAGGGTTTAAAACAACAATGGGGTCTACCACTAAAGAGATGTCTAAGTGCAAACAATCTACCAAAGAACTGGAGACGAAAAGTGTGATATTTCGAAATCGAAAGGAGTTTGAAATGGACATTGAGGGGATTTTCAAGAAAAACTCTTTACTATTTGAAAATTAATCCTAAATTAAAGAGCTTCTTTTTGAAAAATAGTATTGAAACCAGTTATTTTGAAAAATACATTATTTTTAAAAAAAAATAGGAATTTTATAACCTGGCTCTGATACCAAGTATAACACCCTACACCCCTTCGTATATCCTTTTGGACACTCTAAAAGGCATGATGCATTGTAGGTATAACTAAACTAGAAGAGACTAAGATGCACAAGACAAAAGTTAAATAACAATAACAATAACAATAATGTAGGGAAACAATTATAGTATTTTGCTAAAAATCAAATTCCATAATATAAGATGATAAAAATAAGTCTCCAAATACCCAATACATCATATGATAAAATACTCATACAAGTCTCGTGAAATCAAAAAAACCAAAGTCTCAAATAATACCAGAGTATAATACATCCCTCTTAAAATACCAACTCAACAAAAGAATTAAAAACTGGAACTAAAGGGAAGAAATACATGGCCGAATCTCCAACAAGTCTCCAAGAAGCTGCGGTCTACTTTCATTTCCCCTAATTGCCTATGGGGGGAAAGGGGAAAATGGAGGAGCGGGTCAGACTAAAAATCTGGTGAATGATAGTAATTACTAGAATCTTTAAGCAAAGTAAAAGTAACAGACCTTACAAAAATTCTAATATATAAAAGGAAACAAAGGAAATATGAAGAAGGAATAAGCTTAAAATAAATACGATTTAACTAAATTAACACAATTGATTAATTTTGATTGTTTGCACTTGCCTTCGATAGCTGCTTTGATTAGGCTGAATTCCTAATCCTATAATTAGGATGAATCTTAATTCTACCCTTTGATCGGCCTGCTATTCCATAGACCTAACTGCGGACTAGACGCTATATAGCTCCCTACATAGAAATGGTGTCTATGAATGACACACAAAGTATCTATTGTGGACTAGACATTATATAGGCCCCTATACAAAAGGCAATGGTTTCTATGAAAGATACATATACTAAGTGCTTGGAACTCAATCCCTAATCGATGAGGCACACTCGGTCACCGTCGGTTCGCACTATCTATTGCTTGCTCTTTTGACCATTTATTTACCCTAGAAAGCATAAGCATGCCCTTGTCTCACTTCAGGCTATTGTGAGATACCATGTCCAAACAAAATAGAGAATGTTGTTGGTACTGGTCCTTGTTAAACAAAATCTAGTTACGTCCCTTGTCCAAATCCTCATGATTTAGTCTTTTAATTATTGAACTCTTATCTACCCTAAACAGCATAAGCGTGTCCCAAGGGAAATGTTGCCGATATGGATCTTTTCTTTTAACTATTGACCATTCATCTACCCTAAACAGCATAAGGGAAATGCTACCGGCACAGATCCTACTTTCATCTTTGCTTATTAACTTAGATAAATTATTTTAAATAAGCCTTTGTGTAATGATCCCGATTTTTAGTTAAATTTAATTTGGTAACTAATGTTAAATTAGGAATTTAATGGTGAATTAATTTAAATTTTTCCAAATTAACAAGGATATGTTTTGTTATTTATTTATATTTATAAATTTATTTTAAAATTGAATCTTGGAATTGAAATTTAAAATATTGGATTGGAATACATTTTCAATTAATAAAAGATTAAAGATTAATTAGATAAAGATATGTGTTTATTTACATATGTGTATAAATGGAGTTTTAATTTAAATAGAATTTCTAGTTGGAAATCTAGAAAAATATTTTGAATAATATGTTAATTATAAATTAGATTGTGAATTAATTTGAAATTTTGAATAAATATATTTATGAATATATATGTAGATTGAAAGTTAAACTGTAAATAAAATTTTGATTTTGGAAAAATCCAAATTGTAAATAATTATAAATAAATTGGATTTATTATAGAAATTAAGTTTTAAAAATATTTTCCTTAAAAAGTTATATAAGTGTTAATGATAGAAAATGTATAAAAATAAATATTCATAATAACTAGGATTTAAAATGTAAAACAAGAATTAATAAAAAGTTTTAAAATACTTTCTTTTATACATATTGAATATATTATTTATGTAATTAATTTAGTTGATCTTTAAAACATTTTCTTTGTACTTGAAATAAAATGTAGTTTTGTATACATTTAAAAATAAATAGAAAATGCATTGCATAATTTATACAAATTGATAAATCAAGGTTTAAACATAATAAGTAAATTATAATAAAGTAAGGTTTAAAAATATAATTTGTACATAAATTCAAGAAAAGGTTTAAACATAAATTTGCTTGTTTTTAACAAATGTAAGGTTAAGATTTTATATATTAACATTTGTTGTTTTATGATAAATTTGCATTGAAAAGTGTAAATATTTTAAAATGTATTAAAAACAATTGTAAGCAAATTGTCATGAAATTTAAGAAGTGGCAAACTTGATTATAATCTTCATTTTAAATAGATAAAAAATATATAAAAGAAAAACAAGGGAATACACTTCATTTTCTTTAAACTCAACTAATCAAAGATCTGAAGCAAACCAAAGACAGATCAAAGCAACTTCAAACCTGAAGCTGTTGATCATCTCAAACCTAGAAATGAAAATCAAAATTTGCTTCAGCTTCAAAGCCTGGAAAAATCAAACAAAGCAGTTCAAAATCAAAAATATGTTCATAGTCTACAACCTGGAAGTATCAGTCTGTTTCAAAACTGTCAAACTGGAAACCAAGGTCTGGATTTAAAAAGCAACCTGGAAACAAAGTAAAAACAAATACAAAAACTCCATATTTAAGCTAAATCAAGCATGCAACAAGTTCAAATGGCAACCCAAACTAATTATCAAGTTCCTGTTCTCTGCTCTGTTCCAAACTACAAGGTGGGTAAACTTAATTTTGAACCAGTTTTCTTAATATCTATGTTGATGATAGCTTGGTAGTTATGATTAATACTTGAATGTTGTTATGAAAGGTATTTGTAAATACCTACCTGTGATATATATATATATATATATATATATATATATATATATATATATGTATGTATGTATAAATAAAGTATGCATGTGTGGGAAAACAGGCAAAAACTTGCCTCTGTGCACATATGACGGGTTTTAAAATCTGTTTGGAAATTTTATGCTACTCAAAGGAATCAATATTGGGTTTTGATCTCTAAACAAAATTTGTTTTTGCTTGTCAGAATCAAATTTCAAAAATAATTTCAAGTAATTATATTAAGCAATTATTTTAAAAAATAGAAATCACTGTGAAAATCATGGATAGGTCCAAATTCGATCATCATAAATTTGTGTTTGAATTTCATAATCATATTCAAATTGGTTAGTAATGAATTTAGATGAAGGTTTCAAAAATTTTATGTAAGTAAATAATATGAATTTTAGATGAACTGATTATGCATTTTCGACGATTCTCGATGATCGGAGTAATGATAATTCTCGTGATCGAGGAGGAAGCGTGTTTGGAAGTCAAGAATCATCAGAAAAATGTTCAACGATTTTATAATCCATCGTGATGATCAGTTGAAGTCAAATTAGGGTTTTGCTAGTTAGTTTAGTTAACAATGTTTCAGAAGTGATTTCGTCAATGTGCATGGACCAGAGATGATCAGACCAAGGCAAAAAGGTGAGTAGGTCTTCAGCGAGGCTATGGGCGAAGTTGCATGGTGACTGGCGGTCAGGATTGCCGGCCAAAGTGGATTTGGGAGACTGGGTTGTTCCAAGTGGAGGTGAGGTAGCTCGAAAATTTGATTTCAGGTTTGATTCATGGAACTGGGTGGCTGGAGTGTTGAGAGAGGTGATTGTCGACATGCCAGCGATGGAATTAATGATCAAAGTCATTGCGACCATTTGTGCATGTGCATGGCATTGATTGGTGTCAGTTGCATTGAGTTTGAGGGAGATGATGAAGATGGTACTCGAAGTTGTATTCGGGAGAGTGAGGTTATAGCTCAAATGCTGGCTCGGGTGTTTTTTTATGGTATTGAGAAATAAAAACTTAAACAAAATTTTAGTTTTGAAATTGAATTTTTGGTAGGCACTCGGGTAATTTGGGAGAAAACTCAAAGTAATTAGGGTTTTATCTCGGGATGCTTTCAGGAGAGTCTCGGGTTTTATAATTTCTGGTTTTAAAACTTAACAATTTAAGTTAAATTTATTTCTAAATTTATTCTTTTAAAAATGATGATTATTTGTTAAGTAGGAATGGTAGTTAAAGGTTTTGAAATGTAATATTTTAAAATTAGTTAAGTTTCAAATGTTTTAAACTTATATTTAAAAAAAAAGTTTATTTTAAATAAAACTTAACAATGTAATTAAAGAGTTAATCAATTTTTTTATTAACTTAAAAGTTAAGTTAATTTATATTGTCAATGATAATTAACTAATAAATTATTAATTAAAAGGTTAATTAATTCATAATTAAGGATTAATTAATTACGGCAATTAATTAAGGGTTGATTAATTAATTAATTAATTAGAGGATAATTAAATAATTTAAGGTTAATTATTTAAATAATTAAAGGTTGATTTATTTATAAATTAAGGTTGATTAACTGTTGATTAAAGGTTAATTAATTGATGAAGGTGATTAAGGAATGATAAATAATTAAGGAGTAATTAATTAATTTAATTAATTATGGGTAATTAATTAAATTGTAATTAATTAAAGGTTCATTAATTAATTAAGAGCAAATAATTAGGGGTTAATTATTTAATGATTAGAATTCTTTAATCTATTAATTAAGGTTGATTTATTTATAATTAAGGATTAATCAATTATGTAATTAACTTAAAAGTTAATTTAATTGATGTGATTAGTTAAGGACTAATTAATTAAAGGTAATTAATTAAGATGGGTAATTAAGGATTAATTAATTAATTAATCAAAACTAAATGATTTGTAATTTATGAATTAGGATTGAGTAATTAATTCATGAGTAATTAATATAATTGAAAATTGAATTGAATTGATTTAGGATTAAATAATTAATTAATCATGTTTATAAAGGATTATTGAATGCTTGGATTGCTTATGAATGTTTGCATTATATGAAATGCCTTGAATTGATTGTTATCTCTGGACTGTAATATTCTGTTCTGTGAATTGAGCGGTGTGAAATTAATTTTATTTATTTATCTGTGATACATTTATCTATAAATCTGTGAATGAAGATAAGCGCTATAGGATTATACCGTTTATCGATATTGTTGTTGTTGAATCTCTGATGATTGATGTTGTTGCACTATTATGCAAAACCTTAGACTACACCATACACACACAAATATGGATTGCACGAGGAAATAAGTTGAGTCACGGATTTTTGAAACGGTTTTAAATTTGAATTCTGAATTCAAATAGTTTTGGAAATGGAATTGGGTTAAATGTGAAAAAGAAGTTTTAAAAGATAAAAGTTATTTTGAATAACTTGATTAAGTTTTGAAATTTAAATAATTTGATTTAAATTTAAATTCAAGATTTGAAATTGAATTCTATGTTTGAAAATTATGGTTTAAAAAGGTTATACAAGTTATAAATGTGTTGATATGGGTTTTAAAACCATTTTAAAAGTATTGTTTTGGGAATTTTAATTTAACCCAAAATGCAGACTAGAATGGCTTTAATTTGTGCAAAAGGTAATCGGATTTTTCCGAAACGAAAACTATTTGTTTTCAGATAAAAATAGCTTTCATATAAAGAAAGGATTTCCAAATTGTGTTGAAAAGATTTCAAGTTTGAAATAGAATTGTCTTGAAAGTTATGAATCTATGGAAATGGTTTTGAAAGATATGAATTGAATCTTTGATTTAAATATTGGATGAGCTAATCCAATTTGAAATGAAATTGTTTTAAAAAGCCATGAATAAATCTTTGTGAAAGATGGGTGAATTTTGTGAAGTGAATCTTTTTGTTTAAAAGATTTGAAAATGATAATTTGTTTAAACCATTTGGAAGAAAGGTTTTGGATAATAAGTTATGACTTAATTAAGATCCCAATATCCATATGTTTTTTTTTAATATTGCGCTCATTATTCGGTTTAGCCGGGAGAGGACCTTGTGGTATATAACCCATTCCGAATAATGATACGACGTTATGGATAGCATTTGAAGACCGATGGTGAAGACCGGATGTTTTCGAAAGCGAAAGGATAACTCATCGAATGCCTCTGCACCGGTTGATCCCCGGTATAGAGATTTGATCACCCTTTGTGATGGGGAGCCCGGACGCGATTAGGGATTATCCGGATTTGCAAGGGCTTCTTTGGAAGTGCCTTTGGTTCTGTTCGAACCCGGGAACAGACTTGTATGGATGTATGTCTGACATTACACTTTGAGATGTAAAGCTGGTTTCTATCAAATGCATTTCTGTTTGGTGGCGGAGATTTGTTCTCTTAGCTTAACACCCTTCTCTGAGGCGTACGAGCTCAGAGGTTATGTAGTTGATGGTTACTAGTGATACATTCCCAATTTGTTAGTGTGGCATGCTGAGTGCTGCTGAATGTTGCTGATCATTTGTTAATCAAAGCACGGCTTTTGTAAAAAGCGTAGCTTTGTGGACGAGACCTCGTCGGACCTCACTCCTCGGAAATGGTCAAAACATGAAAGATGCGGCAATGTTGCAGGGGTCACTCCCCTGGGGTATGTCCATTCCTTTTGGAAAAGGGTGGTATCATGGTATGGAGCCTAGATATTTAACCTATGTGGTTACTGAAAATACATTACTTTGTGGTTGTTGGTGTTGAGAGCTATCGGATAAAGGTTGCAAACGACCGGGGATGGCATATTTGTAGGTGTTACTCCCGGGCAGGGAGGAACTCGGCCTTGTGTTAGCAGAGAGCCAGGTAGGTTCTCGCGGCGTCCCTCCAGAGGCGTTAACATGTGGCAATAGGAAGTTCCTTAGCCTAACCATTTGTTGGAAATCCAAAGAAACAATACGCGCCCTATACGGTTTTAGTTGTATAACCTGCCATGGAATGTGGCGGTAACATGCTATTGAACATGGTAGCTATAGTTAGGTATACAATAATGGTTGTATGCTGGATAAGATTAATATTATATTTTCGAAAGGTTTTCTTCACTATGCACTAATAATGATATCAAATGGTTTTCGCGTATCAAGCATTTTTGACTATCATAACGAGAAATCTCCTCCAATTCCGCGTTTACATGGTGTGTGGTGGCGGAAGGCCTTATGGTAGTTTCATTTTCCAAAAAGCATTGCGGATTTCCTTTATTTCTTTTGTTGTTTATTTTAAAGAAAATTGTTTTTGTTTGCTCACACCAGTCCCACGACTGACCCGAAGTTTATTGTTCCCTTCCTAAACTTTAGGTTCCCACAATTTTCCACACGGGAAGTCTAGAGTTGGTTTTTCAAATAATCAAATAGTAGATGTAGATTCGATAGCATCCAGCCTTTGGATTCGTGGATCGCATTTGCTTCATTCATGACTGACCTTGCTTAATGCATCAATGATGGGGTGTTCGAGCTAGCTTTGGATGAGAGATGGAGTTTCTGATATAGGCATATTCCTTTCTCTCTTTGAGATCAATGATGGAAATTTTCTTTCCGCTGTTATCTATGGCTCTGATAATGATATTCAAATTGTATCATTGTTGTAAAGATATTGTATCAACTGTTGGATATCATTGTTATATTATTCATTTTCTTCCGCTGTGTTGTTGTATTTAATGTGTTATAAGCTCTGACGAATCGGATTCGAACATTTGAATCCGTGGCATTCGAATATGAGTGAAGTATGGATGTCGATTTTCAAACGCGAAAATTCAGGTCGTCATTTTTGGTATCAGAGCTAAAGGTTGAACTTTAGCTTTTGGAGTGTAACACATTAAGTAACTCATTAGAGATAGGGTGAAGTATACCCTAGAATGAGTATATCCCTGAGATATCCGTTCGTATGCCTCGGCAAATTCTCTTGTAATCCACTGATAGTGAGTACGATTACAAGGAGAGAACGAGGTATGGGACAGAGGAGTACCACTACAAATGGCCAATACCCTGCCACAACGGAAACAACTTCTCTATCAATCTCTTTTCAATTCTTTGATGGCTTCATGGCAGCTCGAGGGAGAAGTTTCGATGTGGTGATGGCCCTGCGAATCGTTTCTATTTTGTATTCTCTTCTTCAGTTACCTATCTACTTTTCGTTTTTAACTCTAATAAATTTGAAAATTTGTTTGAAATAAATTGATAAGCAAGAATTTAAAGCTGAATTGGGTTGTATTAGTAAAACAAATTCGGTCAAAACCAAATTTGAAATTCTATTGTAATTTCTTGTGAGGATCAAAGTCCGAAGAAGGAAAGGTTGGTGTATACATTAGGATATTCCAATCTAAATTGAGTATCCATTGTTTGTTCTGTTGGGTTCAGATATATTCTACGAATGGTTAGTTATCCCTTCGAACTAACCAATCCCCGACATATTTCATAGATTTATGACCCAAGTATCTTGTGAAGTGTTGAATGAGTTTGTTCTCGTATCTATTAGTAATATTCTGATTTGGTAAGCCATGCAGAATATATATTCATTTTGACGTGGTAAATAAATTTTCTATCTCAGATGTGTTCATCTGCTCTTTGTTGTCCCCCTTGCAAATTTCGAGGACGAAATTTTCTTAAGAGGGGGAATCTGTAACGATCCCGATTTTTAGTTAAATTTAATTTGGTAATTAATGTTAAATTAGGAATTTAATGGTGAGTTAATTCAAAATTTTCCAAATTAATAAGGATGTGTTTTGTTGTTTATTTATATTTATAAATTTATTTTAAAATTGGATCTAGGAATTGAAATTCAAAATATTGGATTTGAATACATTTTCAATTAATATAAGATTAAAGATTAATTAAAAAAAATGTGTTTATTTATATATGTGTATAAATGTAGTTTTAATTTAAATAGAATTTCTAATTGGAAATCTAGAAAAATACTTTAAATAATATATTAATTATAAATTGGATTGTGAATTAATTTGAAATTTTGAATAAATATATTTATGAATATATATGTAGATTGAACGTTAAATTGTAAATAAAATTTTGATTTTGGAAAAATTCAAAATGTAAATAATTATAAATAAATTGGATTTATTACAGAAATTAAGTTTTAAAAATATTTTCCTTAAAAAGTTATATAAGTGTTAATGATAGAAATGTATAAATACAAATATGCATAATAACTTGGATTTAAAATGTAAAATAAGAATTAATAAAAATTTTTAAAATACTTTCTTTTTCATATATTGAAAATATATATGTTTATGTAATTAGGTTAGTTGATCTTTAAAACATTTTCTTTATACTTGAAATATAATTTAGTTTTGTATACAGTTAAAAATAAATAGAAAATGTATTACATAATTTATAAAAATATATAAATCAAGGTTTAAACATAATACGTAAATTTTAATAAAGTAAGGTTTAAAAATATAATTTGTAAATAAATTCAAGAAAAGGTTTAAACATAAATTTGCTTATTTTTAACAAATGTAAGGTTAAGATTTTATATATTAACATTTGTTGTTTAATTATAAATTTGCATTGACAAGTGTAAATATTTTAAAATGTATTAAAAATAATTGTAAGCAAATTGTCATGCAATTAAACGAGGCAAACTTGATTATTATCTTCATTTTAAATAAATAAATAAATAAAAAATATAAAAGAAAAACAAGGCAATACACTTCATTTTCTTTAAACTCAACTAATCAAAGATCTGAAGCAAACCAGAGACGGATCAAAGCAACTTCAAACCTGAAGCTGTTGATCATCTCGAACCTAGAAATGAAAACCAAAATTTGCTTCAGCTTCAAAGCCTGGAAAAATCTAACAAAGGAGTTCAAAATCAAAAATCTGTTCATAGTCTGCAACCTAGAAGTATCTATCTTTTTCAAAACTGTCAAACTGGAAATCAAGGTATGGATTTAAAAAGCAACCTGGAAACAAAGTAAAAACAAATACAAAAACTCCAGATTTAAGCTAAATCAAGCATGCAGCAAGTTCAAATGGCAACTCAAACTAATTAGCAAGTTCCTGTTCTCTGCTCTGTTCCAAACTACAAGGTGAGCAAACTTATTTTTGAACCAGTTTTCTTGATATCTATGATGATGACAGCTTGATAGTTATGATTAATACTTGAATGTTGTTATGAAAGGTATTTGTAAATACCTACCTGTGATATATATATGTATAAATAAAGTATGCATATCTGGGAAAACAGGCAAAAACTTGCCTCTGTGCATATATGACAGGTTTTAAAATCTGTTTGAAAATTTTGTGCTACTCCAAGGAATCAATATTGGGTTTTGATCTCTAAACAAAATTTGTTTGTGCTTGTTAGAATCAAATTTAAAAAATAATTTCAAGTAATTATATTAAGAAATTATTTAAAAAATAGAAATCACTGTGTAAATCATGGATAGGTCCATATTCGATCATCATAAATTTGTGTTTGAATTTCATAATCATATTCGAATTGGTCAGTAATGAATTTAGATGAAGGTTTCAAAATTTTTAAGTAAGTAAATCATGTGAATTTACGAGATGAACTGATTATGAATTTTCGACTATTCTCGATGATCGGAGTAATGATAAATCTCGTGATCGAGGAGGAAGCATGTTTGGAAGTCAAAAATCATCAGAAAAATGTTCAACGATTTTATAATCCATCGTGATGATCGGTCGAAGTCAAATTAGGGTTTTGCTAGTTAGTTTAATTGACAATGTTTCAGAAGTGATTTCGTCAACGTGCATGGACCGGAGTTGATCGGACCAAGGAAAAAAGGTGAGTAGGTCTTCAGCGAGGCCATGAGCAAAGTTGTGTGGTGACTGGCGGTCAGGATCACCGGCACAAAGTGGATTTGGGTGACTGGGTTGTTCCAGGTGGAGGTGAGGTAGCTCGAAAATTTGATTTCAGGTTTGATTCGTAGAACTGGGTGGCTGGAGTGTTGAGAGAGGTGATTATCGACATGCCGCGATGGAATTGATGATCAGAGTCGCCGCGACCATTTGTGAATGTGCATGGCATTGAATGGTGTCAGTTACATTGAGTTTGAGGAAAATGATGAAGATGGTGCTCGAAATTGTATTCGGGAGAGCGGGGTTATGGCTCGAATACTGACTCGTTTGTTTTTCTGTGGTATCGAGAAATAAAAACTTAAACAAAATTTTAGTTTTGAAACTGAATTTTTAGGAGGCATTCGGGTAGTTTGGGCGAAAACTCGAAGTAATTAGGGTTTTTTCTTGGGATGCTTTCGGGGGAGTCTCGAGTTTTATAATTTCTGGTTTTCAAACTTAACAATTTAAGTAAATTTATTTCTAAATTTATTCTTTTAAAAATGATGGTTATTTGTTAAGTAGGAATGGTAGTTAAAGGTTTTGAAATGTAATATTTTAAAATTAGTTAAGTTTAATATGTTTTAAACTTATATTTTAAAAAAGTTTATTTTAAATAAAACTTAACAATGTAATTAAGGAGTTAATCAAAAAAAAATTAATTAACTTAAAAGTTAATTTATATTGTCAATGATAATTAACTAATTAATTATTAATTAAAAGGTTAATTAATTTATAATTCAGGATTAATTAATTAAGGTAATTAATTAAGGGTTGATTAATTAATTAATTAATTAGAGGATAATTAAATAATTTAAGATTAATTAGTTAAATAACTAAAGGTTGGTTTATTTATAAATCAAGGTTGATTAATTATCGATTAATTAATGAAGGTGATTAAGGAATGATAATTAATTAAGAAATAATTAATTAATTAAATTAAATTAGGGTAATTAATTAAAGGTTCATTTATTAATTAAGAGCAAATAATTAGGGGTTAATCATCTAATGATTAGGGATTGATTAATTTATTAATTAAACTTGATTTATTTATAATTAAGGGTTAATTAATTATGTAATTAACTTAAAAGTTAATTTACTTAATGTGATTAATTAAGGACTAATCAATTAATTAAAGTTAATTAATTAAGATGGATAATTAAGGATTTATTTATTTATTAATTAATTAATACTAAATGATTTGTAATTTATGAATTAGGATTGAGTAATTAATTCATGAGTAATTAATATAATTGAAAATTAAATTGAATTAATTTAGGATTAAAGAATTAAGTAATCCTGTTTATAAATGATTATTGAATGCTTGGATTGCTTATGAATTGCATTACATGAAATGCCTTGAATTGATTGTTATCTTTGGACTGTAATATTCTATTCTATGAATTGAGCTATAGTGAAATTAATTTTATTTATTTATCTATGACACATTTATCTGTGAATCTGTGAATGAAGATAAGCACTATAGGATTATACCACTTATCGATATTGTTGTGTTTGAATCTGTGATGATTGATGTTGTTGCACTATTGTGTAAAACCCCTGTACTACACCATACACACACAAACATGGATTACACGAGGAAATTGGTTAAGTCATAGATTTTTGAAATGGTTTTAAAGTTGAATTCTGAATTCAAATAGTTTTGGAAATGGAATTGGGTTTAATGTGAAAAAGAAGTTTTAAAAGATAAAAGTTATTTTGAATAACATAATTAAGTTTTGAAATTTAAATAATTTGATTTAAATTTAAATTCAAGATTTGAAATTGAATTCTATGTTTGAAAATTATGGTTTAGAAAGGTCATACAAGTTATAAATGTGTCTATATGGGTTTTAAAACCATTTTAAAAGTATTGTTTTGGGAATTTGAATTTAACCAAAAATGTAGACTTGACGGGCTTTAATTTGTGCAAAATATAATCGGATTTTTCCGAAACGAAAACTATTTGTTTTCAAATAAAAATAGCTTTCATATAAAGAAAGGTTTTCCAAATTGCGTTGAAAAGATTTCAAGTTTGAAATAGAATTGTTTTGAAAGCTATGAATCTATGGAAATGGTTTTGAAAGATATGAATTGAATCTTTGATTTAAAGATTGGATGAGTTAATCCAATTTGAAATGGAATTGTTTTGAAAAGCTATGAATAAATCTTTATGAAAGATGGGTGAACTTTGTGAAGTGAATCTTTTTGTTCAAAAGATTTGAAAATGGTAATTTTTTAAAACCATTTGGAAGAAAGGTTTTGGATAATAAGTTGTGACTTAAAATATTCATATGTTTTTTTAAATATTGCGCTCATTATTCGGTTTAGCCGGGAGAGGACCTTGTGTCATATAACCCATTTCGAATAATGGTACGACATTATGGAGAGCATTTGAAGACCGGTGGTGAAGACCGGATATTTTCGAAAGCGAAAGGATAACTCGTCGAATGTCTCTGCACCGGTTGATCCCTGGTATAGAAATTTGATCACCCTTTGTGATGGGGAGTCCGGACGCGATAAGGGATTATCCGGATTTGCAAGGGCTTCTTTAGAAGTGCCTTCAGTTCTGTTCGAACCCGGAATAGACTTGTATGGATGTATATCTGACATTACACTTTGAGAAGTAAAGCTGGTTTCTATCAAATACATTTCTATTTGGTGACGGAGATTTATTCTCTTAGCTTAACACCCTTCTCTGAGACATACGATCTCAGAGGTTATGTAGTTGACGGTAACTTGCGATACATTCCCAATGTGGTAGTGTGGCATTCTGAGTCTTGCTGAGTGTTGTCGATCATTTGTTGATCAAAGCATGGCTTTAGTGAAAAGCATAGCTTTGTGAATGAGACCCCGTCGGACCTCACTCCCTGAAAATGGTCAAAATAGGAAAATGCGGCAAGGTTGCAGGGGTCGCTTGCATAGGGTATGTCCATTCCTTCTGGAAAAGGGTGGTATCATGGTATGGAGCCCAGATATTTAACCTATATGGTTACTGCAAATACATTGCTTTGTGGTTGTTGGTGTTGAGAGCTCTCAGATAAAGGTCGAAAACTGTTAGTCCGTGAGATGATGGTTTTGATGACAACAACCTTAGAATAGATTATAAAATATAAATATTAACATTATAAGTTTATGTATATATATAATATATATGTATGTATGTATATGCAGGTTTTAACCACGCAGGTACCAAGAATGAAGACTATACAGTATAGAGATTCAAGATATCAAGATTGAAGACTCATGAGTATCAAGAATATCAAGAGTTCAAGAATTGAAGTAATTTATTCTTTAATTAGAAATTTTGTTAAAACTCGTAGAAAAGCACTGGCATCTTAAAATCAAATTTATTCGTGGAATGGAATCCACTTCGAGCCTGTTAAAGGGATGGAACTCTAAGTAGGATGGAACCTACGAAATATCTAGTGGAACATTGTTTTGTATCCGCTAACTTTTTATTCAAAATGATTTTTCAAAATTATATCCTGTTTTCAAAATATTTTCAAAACCTTTCTTTTAAAAGCATCAAAAACCTCTATCCTTATTTTAAATAATTTTAGCCCCAAAATTATCTTTAATTTCAAAGTCAAAATTACTCCTGATTTTAAACTATCTTTTAAAATAATATAATTAACTTTTAAATATTTATACTTAAGATTTAAATATAAAATTATAGTTAAATTATATATATATATATATATATTATTCTCAGTATTTACTTATGAATTTTAACTATAGTCAAGTATATTAGAAAAGTTTAAAATAGATTTAATATAAGATAAAGGTTATTTTCAAAGAAAATCAAATCATCAAAAATTGCTTTGGGATGTCGACATGCCTATGGTGACCATGTCGACATGGTGTCAGTTGAGTTCAAAATTTAAATTTCAAAAGAAGTGTCTATTCGCCATAGCTCTTTATAAATGGACATGGCTGTTGTTCTTCTATAAATAGGGTTAGTTTCAACGAATTTGATATTAGATTTTCTGGTTTTTCACTTCTCTTCTTCTTTCACATTTCTTAATACATACTCTTACCATTACTTTACCGAAATCAATATTGAATCATACTCGATTACTTCTAGTTTGACTCTCTATCACTATTTCAACAAGGTTCTCAGTGCTGTTCAGAGTTATAGACTTCTTTGTAATCTATTAAGCGAGAAAAGGTGTGATTGTGGCCTTGAAAATCAATCAAGTGAGAAAAGGTGTGATTGTAGCCTTGGTAAATCAATTGGGTAAACTTATGGCCCGAAAATCAAGTATCTCTACCCAGAGGATTGAAATGCTGAAGGGTGCACCTCGTAGCCTTGAAATCGAGGGTGTGATTGTACAATTTCTTTTGAAAGGAAATCCGTACTTGTGTTGCGGGACTGGATGTAGGGTAACTCCGAACCAGTATAAAATTCGGTGTGTTCTTTCCTTTACCACTTTTATTTTATTTCTGCATCTGTGTTTGTTTCTGTTATTATCCATATATTTGTAGGTTGCATACATCTGTGTCAATAAACTCAAAAGGATTTAGTAATTATTTCTAAACACTATTCCCCCCCTCTAGTGTTAATCCTAGCCTTAAGATCCGTAATCCGCATTTCTTTCAATTGGTATCATAGTAAGGTTTTCAAAGTTTCATAATCTGATTTTTGAAAAGTTTTCAAAATGGCTACCAACACTGGTAATTTTACTAACACTAGTATTCCTTTCATTGGTTCATTTGTAGAAGGTTAGTCTACTGTCAGATCACCACTTTTTAATGGCAGTAACTATGCATATTGGGCATGTAGGATGAAAATATACTTACAATCTATAGGATTAGACACTTGGAATATTACACAAACTGAATATTCTGAACCCACAACTGATTTCGAACAGTGGACTGTTGAGCAAAAGACTGTTGCACAAAATAATTCTAAGGCAATGAATATTTTTTTTTGTTCACTAGATAGAAATGAATTCAATAGAGTGTCAGTTTGTAAGTCTGCATATGAAATCTAGAAAACTTTTCAAGTTACTCACGAAGTAACAAGCAAAGTTAAACAGACCAAAATTTCTTTGCTCATATATCAGTTTCAATTATTTAAAATGAATCCTAATGAGTCTATTTCAGATATGTTTAGTATATTTCAGGATATTGTGCATTCTCTAATATCTTTGGAAAAGGAATTTTCTGATTAAGATCAAGTCAGAAAGATTTTAATTTCTCTTACTCCAGAATGGGATCAAAAGACACTTGCTATCGAAGAGGCAAATGACATCAGTACTTTAAATATAGAAGAATTAATTGGAAATCTAATGTCGTATGAAGTTCAAATGATCGGGAGAAGAGAAAATAAAGCATTTGAAAAGAAATCAATGGTATTCAATGCATTGACCGATGGATCAGACTCAAACATCGATAATGATGAAGAGATAGCCTTTAGGACCAGAAATTTTAGGAAATTCTTGAAATACAGAAAGATGAATAATCTCAAGAGAAACAACTATAAGAACTCTGGAAATCAGAATGTAGTGCAAAATAATGTCAAATGTTACAACTGCGATAAACCAGGCCATTTCAAAAGAGATTGTCCGTATCCAGATAGGCAAAATCCTCCTATGAACAATGATTCAGCAAAGAAATGGAAGTGTGCATTTACTGCTACACTACATGACTCAGACCCATCCTCAAGTGATGATGATCAGAAGACAGATAATTTGAATTTGTGTTTCACAGCTGTTCACGACTCCGACGAATCCAAAGAAACGGACTCAGAAAAAGGTACACGTTTACAATACAATTGGTTGAAATTGCTTGCTTAGAATTAGTTGCTTGATTGATTGATTTTGAATTGGCGTGTTGTTTGAATTTTAATTTTTTAATATTATTATCTTATTGTTTTATTATTTTTAATAGTATAATTTTCTAAAATATACTATAAATATTTCAAATATATATATATATATAGACATTAAAAATAATAAGTGTGTGTATATATATATATTAGAGAACTTAGGAAAAATAAATTATCAAAATTCACTGGCACATGTCGACATGGTCCCTACCATGATGTCGACAGGCGTACCAGAATTTGAATTTCCAAATTTGAATTCAAATGTTTGAATTTCCCTCCACCTTTTCACTTCATTCAATTCTCTGAGAAGCTGCCTTTTGACCAGAGAATATGTCCTTTGAGAATCTATTCATTCACTATCTTTTATCATATCTTTTCATTCTCATTTTCAAATTCAAACTCTCTCTTCAAAACTTCAAGCTCTCTACTCTCTGCTTTAATGGCTTTTTCAAGCAACCCCTCCATCATGAGAATTTCCAGAGAAATAAAAGAGCAATTATTCAACTATCCGGAGGCAATAAAAGCATACATCAATTATGTTAATTATGCCAAAGTCCATCCTGGAAAGTTTGCTATTTTTCAAGATTTCTCTTCTAATGAACTTGATTCTCTTTTTGCAAACAATGGAGTTCTTAGTCTTATTGATGCTTCTCAAAATGATTTTGTTTGCTATCCAAATCTTGTCAAAATTTTCTATGCTAATTTAAACCGAGGATTTTATCATGGAAATGAGGATGAAATTTGAAGTATGGTCAAAGGCACTAGAATTGTTTTGAATTGTGATCTTTTGGGTACCATTCTCAATTGCAAGTGTACGGGAATGGATCTTTCTAATTTTAAAATCAATGAAAATGATCGTGAGACATTTCATAACATTTTCGAAGGGAATGATAATTTTGAATTCAAAAATCGAAATTTTTGACCAAAGGCAAGGATTGTCAATCTTCTTTTGCAACATATTTTGACCCCAAGATCGGGGAATTTTAACAATCCTACTTCAAAAGTTTGCAAAGCTCTTTTTCCTATTTTTGAAAATTATGATATAAATTGGGCACAAGTTATTTTGGATGAACTTCGTCCTAAAAATCTTGAATAGGTGAGAATACTTTATATCATGGAATTTATCTCACTTGGTTTTTTAACTATTTTGGAGTGGATTTCAAAGGCGAAGAAATTGTTTCTAGAAAAGTTTTCAATCATTCCAACATTTCGCTTATGAAAATTCCATTTAATGTTCAACCTTATGAGACCCTTGCCGAAAAGGAAGAGCGTTTGGCTCATGAGGAAATGGAAGAAGAGGAAGAGGAGGAAGAAGAAGAAGGGGATGAAATGGAAATTGAAGAAGAAGAAGGTGAAACCTCTTTGGAAAGCATTGACTATCCTCCTAATCCATCCACCAAAACCCTTCTCAAAAATCAAAAGACGATTGTTGAGAATCAACGGATTCTTAAACGATCCGTTAGTAAGAAGTTGGACAAAATTTCATCCAAGACGAACAAGTTCATTTCCAAAGTCAGCAAGAAATTTGGACTTTCTTCATCATCATCGTCCTCTAACTA
This sequence comes from Allium cepa, assembly GCA_030765085.1. Lineage (NCBI taxonomy): Eukaryota > Viridiplantae > Streptophyta > Magnoliopsida > Asparagales > Amaryllidaceae > Allium > Allium cepa. Next base: position 277,673,174 of record CM060928.1, read on the forward strand.
GTTTTATCTTGTCGTATCTTGTTGTATGTATTTTCGTTTGTTTAATTCGAAAGTTTATGTAGTTTGGTGTGCGTTTAATCATTGTAACATCTTAGTATATAATGAAATGAAATTTCTGTTCTGTAATCTACCTTATCTTATCTCCAGAATAATGTTAGTATAGTATATAAATATATATATACACACACACAGTTATTCACAAAATCAAATTAGTCATAATTTTTCACTAACCCATGTCGACATCCCCTCTATGACCATGTCGACATGTACTGGTCAACTGATTTTGAATTTGAAATTTGAATAACAACCATATGTGTATTCATTTCAAATGAATTTCTACACCTATATATACCTATTTCTTCCAGAATTCTTCACTGAGAATTATTTCCTATCTTTTAATTCTTCATTTCTTTCACAAATTCAACTATGGCCAATCCAATTCACAATTTATCCAAAAATCTTGAAGAAACTCTTAATTCGTTCAAGAGTATTCTCTCGTTCATTCTTCGTAACCAGCAATACTTAGAATTGAGTCAAATGCAGATGATTAAGGATCAAGAAAGGCATTTCGATGCAATACGATGGATGATTTCCTCCCTACACAAGGATGATAACGAAGCACATCCTCCAGTCTCTCTCACCAACGACAATGATAATTGGGATGCTGTTAAGGCAGATCCAATCTTTGGAGAAGAAGGATGGGTGTAAGTTCCATGTAACGTTTGATTTTTATTTTGTATACTTTGTTTGAATTGTTTGTTTGAATTAATTTATTTGGTTTGGATTGATACTAGGTGTGAATTGATTTCTTAAATTGGTTTGATGGTTGCTACATAAAACATGTATATATATACAATGAATTGTATATAATCCTTGATTAATTATCATGTTCATAAGGATAATTATTTCTTAATCTATCTATTATATATTCCATTGTATAGTTTATTAATACAGGTACTCTTGTCCAAGAACGAGGGGGAGTTAGTTTTTGTTGATGAAAAAGGAGGAGGAATATAAAATAGGTTAGTTAGGCATAAATTAAGGGGGAGTTGTTAGGATAGAAGTAATAGTTTATAAACAAAGGTTGTCATCATCAAAAAGGGGGAGATTGTTAGTCCGTGAGATGATGGTTTTGATGACAACAACCTTAGAATAGATTATAAAATATAAATACTAACATTATAAGTTTAGATATATGTGTATATGCAGGTTTTAACCATGCAGGTACCAAGAATGAAGACTGTACAGTATAGAGATTCAAGATATCAAGACTGAAGACTCATGAGTATCAAGAATATCAAGAGTTCAAGAATTGAAGTAATTTATTCTTTAATTAGGAATTTTGTTAAAACTCATAGAAAAGAACTGGCATCTTAAAATCAAATTTATTCGTGGAATGGAATCCACTTCGAGCCTGTTAAAGGGATGGAACCCTAAGTATGATGGAACCTACGAAAAATCTAGTGGAACATTATTTTGTATCCGCTAACTTTTTATTCAAAATGATTTTTCAAAATTATATCCTCTTTTCAAAATGTTTTCAAAACCTTCCTTTTAAAAGCATCAAAAACCTCTATCCTGATTTTAAATAATTTTAGCCTCAAAATTATCTTTAATTTCAAAGTCAAAATTACTCCTGATTTTAAACTATCTTTTAAAATAATATATTTAACTTTTAAGTATTTATACTTAAGATTTAAATATAAAATTATTGTTAAACTTTATATATATTATTCTCTATATTTACTTATCAATTTTAATTATTAGAAAATTTTAAAATAGTTTTAATATAAGATAAAGGTTATTTTCAAAGAAAATCAAATTATTAAAAATTGCTTTGGGATGTCGACATGCCTATGGTGACCATGTCGACATGGTGTCAGTTGAGTTCAAAATTTAAATTTCAAAAGAAGTGTCTATTCGCCATAACTCTTCATGAATGGACATGGTTGTTGTTCTTCTATAAATAGGGGTTAGTTGCAACAAATTTGATATTAGATTTTCTGGGTTTTCACTCCTCTTCTTCTTTCACATTTCTTACTATATACTCTTACCATTACTCTGTTGAAATCAATATTGAATCATACTTGATTACTTCTAGTTTGATTCTCTATCACTATCTCAACAAGGTTCTCAGTGCTATTCAGAGTTATAGACTTCTTTGTAATCTATTAAGCGAGAAAATGTGTGATTGTGGCCTTGAAAATCAATCAAGCAAGAAAAGGTGTGATTGTAGCCTTGCTAAATCAATTGGGTAAACTTGTGGCCTAGAAATCAAGTATCTCTACCCAGAGGATTGAAATTCTGGCAGGTGTACCTCGTAGCCTTGAAATCGAGGGTGTAATTGTACAATTGCTTTTGAAAGAAAATCCGTACTTGTGCTGCGGGACTGGATGTAGGGTAACTCCGAACCAGTATAAAATCCGGTATGTTCTTTCCTTTACTGCTTTTATTTTATTTCTACATCTATGTTTATTTATGTGATTATACCTGTATATGTAGATTGCATACATCTGTGTCTAAATTAACATAAACTCAAAAAGATTTAGTAATTCTTTATAAACACTATTCATACCCCCTCTAGTGTTAATCCTAGCCTTAAGATCTGTAATCCGTATTTCTTTCAAAAACGACCGGGGATGGCATATTTATAGGTGTTACTCTCGGGTAGGAAGGAAACAGCCTTGTGTTGGCAGAAAGCTAGGTTGGTTTTCGAGGTGTCCCTCCAGAGGCGTTCTCATGTAGCAATAGGAACTTCCTTAGCCTGACCATTTGTTGGAAATCCAAAGAAATAATATGTGCCTTGTATGGTTTTAGTTTTATAACCTGCCATGGAATGTGGCGGTAACTTGCTATTGAATATGGTAGCTATAGTAGGCATACAATAATGGTTGTATGTTGGCTAAGATTAATATTATATTTTCGAAAGGTTTTCTTCACTATGCACTGATAATAATATCAAATGGTTTTTGCGTATCAAGCATTTTTGACTATCATAAGGAGAAATCTCCTCCAATTCTATGTTTGCATGGTGTGTGCGATGGGCGGCCTTATGGTAGTTTCATTTTTCAAAAACCATTGCGGATTTCCTTTATTTCTTTTGTTGTTTGTTTTAAAGAAAATTGTTTTTGTTTGCTCACACCACTCCAATGACTGCCACAGAGTTTATTGTTCCCTTCCTAAACTCTGGGTGCCCATAATTTTCCACACGGACAGTCTAGAGTTGGGTTTTTTAGATAATCAAATAGTAGGTGTAGATTCGATAGCATCCAGCCTTTGGATTCGTGGATCGCATTTGCTTCATTCATGACTGACCTTGCTTAATGCACCAATGATGGGGGCTTCGAGCTAGCTTTGGATTGGAGATGGAGTTTCTGATATTGGCATATTTCTTTCTCTCTTTGAGTTCAATGATGGAAATTTTCTTTCCTCTGTTATCTATGGCTCTGATAATGATATTCAAATTGTATCATTATAAAGATATTGTATCAATTGTTGGATATCAATGTTATATTATTCATTTTCTTCCACTGTGTTATTGTACTTAATGTGTTATAAGCTCGGACGAATCGAATTCGAACATTTGAATCTGCGGCATTCGAATTCGAGTGAAGTATGGATGTCGATTTTCGAACGCGAAAATTCGGGTCATCACTCTTTGTTATTATTCTTACTATCTGTGCTTATTAATTTATCCTAAGTCTTAAAATAAGCTTCATTCTGTTTTGTTTTCTTATTTTAATGTATGTTATAATCATGCTTACTACTTAACCCAAGGTTTAAGTGTGAAAATAAGCTTCTTTCATCTTTTACTCTTTTTAGTTATAACTCTAAGTTCTAACAAGGCCAATTTTCTTTAATTAGTCAAATTCTAACATTAATATCATAATTAGGCTCAATTTCAGTTTTAATTTCATTTTTATTACATTCTTTAAAATTTACATCTTATCTTCCGCTATTTCAGTATTTTTATAATTTTATTCCATATTCGCATTTAATCTATTCTAATCCATACGCGAATAAGAAGGAGAAAGAAAACCGAAAAGAGAAGAAAATCCAAAGCGTAGGAAATGATGTAAATAATGCATAAATACTATAAATAAACTATAATTAAATGTAAAATCTATAATTAACATAAATCAACTAAAATCAAATGAAAAGAATAGCTATATGAAATAGATCGAAAATAATTCTAAAAACTGTAAATAAACTACTAAAAAAATTATTCCAAAAATTGTAGTAAAAGTACAACTATTGGAAACCCTATTATTTTAGCTTACTTAAAAATATAAATAATTACAATCACTCACTTGAGACAAAAGCTAGAATCCTTTTTTTATTCACAAAACAAAATCCATGTTTATAAAATCATACATATATTCAAAAATGAGAAGTTTATTTTATTTATCTCAAAACATGCATTTATTTTTATTTAAAATGTTCATTCCATTTTGACATAAATGCAAGTTCTTATATTAAACTCAATCATTAGTATTTAATTTCGATCTCCCTTTCTAATTGAGACATTTCAATAAATCTACTGCCACTTAATATCAATACTAATTTCAAATGAATTCTAATTATAAACACAGTGTCTTTTCACTTATAATTATTTATTAATTCCTCCTTAAATTTTGGTTTGTTACACCCGAGTCAGCCAAAGGTTAGTAGTTAGACAAAAAAAAGAACAATGTTCGGACATATAGTCCATTTGTTACCTGATATGTAATTCATATAAAATTCTTTACAATTTTAACTATTTTTGGTTGCAGGATTACGACTTGCGAAAGATATGTTTTAAATGGATATTAATGAGGGGAAACCTGTTCCGCTAAGTGGCGTGGTTTCACTTAATATCATATATCCAAGATGTACGGTATTGTTCACACCAGGCTTTATTTTTGACTCGAAGTTTATGTTTTCCCCTTAAACTCTTAGGTTCTTAGAATTGATTTGAGCAAGCTGATGGTTGAGGTTCTGTAGGTTTCAATAGGTTGACGAATAAAGCTTCCGAAGACGAGAAGGTGGTAGACGGATAGCTATCTAGGATTGCTTTTTGTTTTGTTTCATTCCGCTGTGTTGTAGTCTATATAGTACTCTGGTCATCATTACATGTCGCTTTTTGTGTATTTATAGAATAATTATGTTTTATCTGAACCTGGAAAATGATTATGGTTTTTTGTTTTTTGAATGTGAAACATGTGTTTTGGGAATGTAATGAGAATTTTTTTTTGAAATCTGTGATTTTATTTCATATTCAAATGCTTCTGATAATATGGATACCATTCACATAGTCGTATTTAGTCGTTAGAAGTTAATACTATGAATGACTGCAACATCTGTAGCATTTAGCTTTGGGCTTCTAGATAGGGGATGTTAAAAATTAGTGTTAGAGCATAGTTTATGAAATACTTTAATTAAATTGATTTTTCAAAACATAATCCTTAGGAATTAGAGTAAGATTGGGGTATGAGATAACGCTATAATAACGCACTTATATTTTCTATATATAAGTATATGTTATATCTTTAGTTTCCTATCTCTCTTAGGCTATTCTTATGTTTCTCATGAGGTTTGAATACATATATGGACGCAAGAAGAGGCAGAGTTAACCTAGGAGGGGACAGCACCACCACCAATGGAAATGCTCGATCCAATACAAGGAGGACTCAAGATCAGGCTCAAGTTGAGAATGTTGGTGCTGGAGTCCCATAAGTGGATATGGGAGCTATGTATCAGTTTTTTGTTAACATGATGCAAGATGGAATTGCTGCTGGATTGGTTGGAGGAAATGCAGGAGTAGGAGTTCAAAAAGCTCTGGTTGTCAATGATTATGTTAAGTTGAGTGAAGATTATGCTAAACTAGGAGGGAAGCCATTTATTGTAACTGAGGACAATATCGAGGTGGAGAACTGGTTGCTACAGTGTTAAAGGATATTTGCTGATTTAGGGCTCAATGATGAGCAGAAGAGGAGGCTTGCCTCTAAATGGCTTCAAGGAGCGGCTTTATTTTGGCAGAACAGTGTAACAGCCGGTGTGGATGAGGAGATAATGACATGGGCAGAGTTTAAAAGGAGGTTTCAGGAGAGGTTCATGTTTGTGATGGTGTGGTCTATATTGATAAGAAAGTTTGTTGAGTTTGAACAAGGAAAAATGTCTATTTTAGAGTGTGCTAGTAGGTTTGAAGAGTTGGCTAGATAAGTGTATGCCACTGCTGATACAATAATGAAGAGGAATGAGAAGCTCATCAGAGGGGATTGAAGCCTGAGTTGGCTAGGGCTACCTTACCGCCTCAGAGATCTTGATGATGTGGTAATGGAGACGGCATTAAGACACGAAGAAATGCTTGCTTGTTTGGAGAAGAAGAAGGAGAAGGAAGTCCAGGTTGGGCAGGGTCAAAAGAGAATGTTCTTTCATAAGAAGGGTGCTAAAAAAGATAGAGCAGCAAAGAAGGAGAAATCTAAAGTGGTCTATTACAAATGTGATAAGCAAGGCCATTATGCTCATGAGTGCCGGATAGACAAAGGAAAGAAGGCTGCTGAGAAGAAAGGAGTTAAATGTTTCTACTATGACCAAGTTGGGCACTACAAGATCCAGCGTAAAGAGCTAGCTAAAGGAGATAAAGGCCAAGTATTTGCATTAGAGCCAACAACTTTGAAGCCAACAGCCTAGGAGAATGGGAAATCAGTATTGGGAGGTACGCTTCAAATCCATAATATGTCTATTAGCGTTTTGTTTGATACCATTGCATCTCATTCTTTTATATCTCGATATTAGGTAGATAATCTTAATTAAAACCTTCGTATTTAATTACCTCCTTAAGGGTTTCAAATCCGCTAGGAGGGTATGCGACACTTGGGATGAAGTGTGACCAATTAGAGTTTGATTTATTAGGCCATACCTTTGTTTTCTGTTTGCATTTGTTTGACTTTGTGGGGTTCAGAATTATATTGGGTATGGATTGGATAAATAAGTATGATGCTAGGATATTTTTCCACGATAGGAAAATATCACTTAGACACCGTAATTGTAGTAATCAGATAGTTTACACCGTAGAAAATCCTAGCAGTGAGGAGAATGCTTTGTTGGAGCTGTGGAGTTAGAGGATGATTTTAATCGCATTTTCATGGTTAGAGAATTCGCAGATGTTTTTGAGCCAGTAGTTGGATTTCCACCGAAATGAGCCATTGAGTGTCAGATAGATTTGGTGTCAGGAGCAGAACTGGTGAGTAGACCACCAGGCTGGACGACCCAATAGAAATGAGGGAGTTGACGGCTTAGTTGGTGGATTTGGAAGGCAAGATTTTTATCAAACCAAGTAGTTCACCTTGGGGAGCAGCTGCAATATTTGCTAAGAAGCCGAACAGATCGTTAAGGCTACGTATCGATTATCGTAAGTTGAATGAGAGAACAATAAAGAATCTATATCTATTTGACGATTTGTTCGATCAGGTGAGTGGAGCCAAGGTATTCTCTCGGTTGGATTTGGTGATAAGTTTTCATTAGCTTAGAGTGGCAGAGGATAGTATACCTTTGACTGCTTTTAGGACTCGATATGGGTCGTACGAATGGTTAATTATGCTATTCAGACTAGCTAATGCACCGACATTCTTTGTAGATTTGATGAACCAAATTTTTCGGGAGCACTTGGATAGATTCGTGTTGGTTTTCATAGATAATATTCTAATATACTCTAAGGATGAGAAGGAGCATGAAGTTCATCTTAAAGTTGTTCTTACGACACTAAGGCAGCATCAGCTAAAGGGAATGTTTTCAAAGTGCCATTTTTGAAAGAAGGAAGCGAATTTCCTTGGACATGTCATTTCAGAGAAAAGGTTGTCAGTCGATTTAGATAAGGTTGAAGTTGTTAATAATTAGAAAAGACCAGAAACAGTAACCGAGATAAGAATTTTTCTTGGATTGGCAGGATATTATCGGAGGTTTATAAAGGATTTTTCACGGATAGCAGTATAGATGACTAAGCTAACGCGAATAGATGTGAAGTTTGTGTGGACCGATAAGTGTGAGGAAGCATTCCATAGCTTGAAACACTTGTTGATCCATGCATCTATATCAGTTGTTCCGAAGGGGAATCAAGACTTAGTAATTTATACAGATGCGTGTGGAACCGAATTAGGAGCTATATTGATGCAGAGAGGTAAAATGATTGCATATGCTTGTAGACAGTTTAGACCGCATGAGATTATATACCCGACTCACGGCTTGGAGTTGGTTGTAGTTATTTTTGTTTTGAAGGTGTGGGGACATTAACTTTTGGGATAGAGGATTGAGCTTTATACGGATCATAAATCGTTGAAGTATTTGTTCTCTTAAAAGGAGCTAAATATGGAATAATAGAGGTGGTTAGAGTTTATTGCCGCTTATGATTTTGGAATTGGGTACTTACTAGGGAAAAGGCAACAAGGTTGTAGATGTGCTCAGTAGGAAGCATCGGAATGCAATGTTGGATATGGTAGCAGAACGGAAAGACTTGGAAGTGTTGTCGACTTGCAGAGTGCAGTGGAGATCCAGGATCGGGTCTAGTGGATATTTTTCTATGTTATCTTGTTTAGAAGTCTGACCGGTATTAATTGAAAGGATTGCTTCTAAATACGAAGAGGATCCAGTGTTGGCTGAAAGGATCAGGAAATTAAAGGATGGAACAGAGAGCGATGACTTGAAGGACTTAAGTCTTGGACAAAGTGGGTGGTTGAGAAAGAAATGTTGATTATTTGTTCCAGATGTGGGAGACATTAGAAAGGAAGTTTTGGAGGAATGCCATCATTCAAAGTTCAGTATTCATCTAGGAGGAACGAAGATGTATTAGGATATGAAGAGAAGTTTCTTCTGGGAAGGAAATTAGAGGGATGTTGGCTTATGAGTGAACAGTGTTTGAACTGTCAGTAGGTGAAAGCCAAGCATCAGAAGCCACGTAGGTTGCTTTAGCCAATAGATATTCTGGTATGAAAGTGAGATTCTATTTCTATGGATTTCATAAATGGATTGCCGAGATCTAATAGAGGAAATGGAAGCATATAGGTCATAGTGGACAGATTGACCAAGAGTGCTCATTTCATTCCTGTTAAGTCAAATAGGACATCACCTGTTTTAGTGAAGTTATTTATGAAGAATGTAGTTAGACTTCATGGAATTCCTAGTATTATTGTTAGTGATAGAGATTCTTTATTTACTAGCGAATTCTGGAAGAGCCTACATGAAGTTTAGGAATCGAGCTCAAGATCGGTACTGCTTACCATCCCCGAACAGATGGGAAAACAGAAAGAGTTAACAAGATCCTGAAAGACTTGTTAAGAGCTTGTGTATTAGACTTCGGAGGATCGTGGGAAGACCATCTACACCTAGTCGAGTTTTCGTATAATAATAGTTATCAGACTAGTATAGAGATGGCTTTGTTTGAAGCTTTGTATGGAAGACTATGCAAATCCTCTTTATGTTGGTTAAAGATTGGAGATAGATTAGTCCTTGATCCCGATTTGGTAAAAGAAGCTGCAGAGAAGATTGAGCTAATAAGGACGAGAATGAAGGAAGCTTAGTCGAGGCAGAAAAGCTATGCAGATAGAAGATGGAAGGATTTAGAGTTCCCTGTTTGCAGATTATATTTTCGTCAAAGTATCGTCTACGGAAGGTGTTATTAGGTTCGGAAAAACAAGGAAGTTAGCACTAAGATTCGTTGGACTGTTTCCTATTTTAGAGAGAATCGGGAAACTCGCATATAAAGTAGAGTTACTGAGTAGTTTGGTAGGAATCCACAATGTTTTCTGTATATCTCATCTGAGAAAGTGTGTTAGGGATCCAGACACTACTATGGCACTAACTGTGTTACATGATTTAGTAGTGGAGCCAGACTTGACTATAGTTAGGAAGCCTATCCGGGTGGTCACGAGAGATGAGAAGTAGTTGAGGAACAAGACGATCGAATTAGTGAAATCACAGTGGAGTGACGATGATAGAGACTAAGAGAAGTATTAGAGACGCTTATCCTGATTTGTTTGATGGTATGTTTTACCTTGGTTTGTTGTGTACATTAAGGAGGGGAGATTGTAACACCCCATATTTTTAGTAACATTATTTAGGATATTTGATTAGTTAAATTAAATCAAATATGTAGGTTGATTAATGGATTGAGATTTGTGATTAATAGGGGTAGTTATTCCATGTTAATGCGTAAATTAAAACGAGATAGCACAAAATAAAATAGACAATGGAAATAGAAAAGGGAAAAGTTGGAATAAGGATATTATTGTACCCTAAATCCTTAGGAATATAAACTACATGTTCATTTCATTTGTCAAAATTATTGAACTTAAGGTCGACCACCATTAGCAATAGCAACAGAAACATAAAAGCTAGGATTCAAGAGAAGACAAATCATTTAATCAAGATCAAATCTCACATCTAAAATCGAAAAGCTAAGACGAATAATGAATACATCTGATTCTCCTAAAAGATTTTGATTTAAGTTAAATCCGAAGTGTTTTGCAAGTCTATGCCATGTTTTTAAATGATTAAATGTGTATATTTACTTGTTGATGATTTATGCATGTTCTGGATTTTATGATATGTTTTGATAAGAAAACCCTACTAAATGACATGCAAATGCCTTGGATTTTAGATTTAGATCAGAAATGATATATTAGAGATGATTTTTAATTTTCATAATTTTCTGAATTATTGTGGATTTTATAATAATTTTCTAGTGTAGAAAATGACTATTTGGGTTATAAGTTATTTACGGCTAAATAATTATTTATTTGGATCTAAAATTTATATATGTTAGAAAACTATTGAAAATGATTTTTGGAATTTTTGTAGAATTTTCGAAGTGTTTTGATGAATATATAAAATTATTAAGGTATGGGACTTAAATGTTTTATATACTTATAAAAGGAGAAGGGGTATTTTATAAATAAAATTGAAGTGTTTATTTCTGAAATTTTGGCAGTGCTTTTGGAAAAGAAAATTTGCAACCAATAAAATTTAGACAAACAAGGTAGGTTAGTTAAAAAGATTACTTTAAAAGGTTAAAAATCAGTTTTATATATAAATGTGTATTTCGCCACTTTCGGCACCCTACTTCCGGCATAAATGGCTTTAGACTTAGTCCCTCTGCCTCTAACCCTATGGAAACCAATGCGCATGGCATAAAAACCTTAGTGAAAAGTGAATTGGAAATAGGCGGAAGGTATGTGGTCGAAACCAGGGGTTCCGAAGGGGACATAGTGCTGCTTTTTTTGAATTGAAAATGCACATACTTTGCTTTCGAAGAGTTAGCTTTCGACTAGGTTGGATTTCGACTTGGTCAAATGATTTCAAAGGAATGGTTTCGAATAGGTTGCGCTCTTTTTTCTAAGAAATGCTTTCGAAGGGGTCGAAAACCCTAGCTGCCGCTTTTCCTGCCTTTCAAAGTCAACGGTTTCGGAAGGTATACTTTGTTTCAAACTTGGCCACTTCTCCAATGCTTTCGAAAGGGTGGTTTCAACACCGTCACTCCTTTTATTAGGATTTCTTTCAAAAGATAGGCTTTTGACTTAAATGATTTTGGTGACCCTTCTGCTCTGTTGAAGTCTAGTCCAAACGGTTTCGAAGGAGATGGTTTTAATTGGTTTCGGGAGGTGTTTTCCACATGTTTTAAATAGAACCCAAATTCTTCCAAAAGGTTTTAAATGATGGTTTCGAAGGGGTGTTTCCCTAATGCTTTCGAAGGTTCAAAGAAGGGTTTCAAAGGGATGGTTCCCTAATGATTTTGAAAGGTTAAAAGGAGAGGTTTTTTGACGGTTTTGAAAGGCAATGTATAAAGGTTATAAAAGGAAGACGTCTAAGGTTGTAAACCTTTCAAAAGGAAGGTTTTTCAATGCTTTCGAAAGGTTTTTAAGAATGCTTTCGAAAGGAAGGTTTTGGCCTTTCGTCCTAGTCTAGAAGAAGGGTTTTTCTTTGTTTCGAAAGAGGTGCTTTAAATGGATTCAAAAGGGGTACTTTCAATGATATATGTTTTCATCAACTAAGGTTTAAGTAAAGTATATATAACATGGCAAGGTGATTTTGAGTAAAGCATGAAGATTATATATTTTTCCTCGTTTAAGTTTGATTTAAAGGTTTTTAATCATTTTGAGAAATGGTTTTCAAGAAAAAATTTGGGAAGGTTTCCCTAAGTAAAATGACTCAAATATTAGAATAGCAGATGGGATTGGTATAGGGTCGCGCCCTATTTGCTATTAACCCTAGCTAATTTTGTTCAAAATTCCACTATGTAGGGCTTTTTCATAGGTAAGACTAAAATTATGATAGCACATAAAAGGGAATATATGTTGTATACAGATAGGTTATTGGTGAGCCCGTAAAACCATTAGGATCAGGTGACCCTGAAAGATGTTAAGTTAGGGGCAAACCTTTTAGAAGAGAAGTATTAACAGATAGTTAAGAACAGACCATTCAGAATTAAAGTATTAATAGGTAGTTAAGGACAGGCCATTCAGAAGAGGTGTTTCTAACAGATGTTAGATTATTTTGTTATATTCTCTGGTAGGTCCGAGTCAGCCAAAGCTTAGTATTTTGCGAAACAAAACTATAGTGTTCGGATAAATAGTCATTTGTTACCTGATATCTAACTTCAGATAAAATGCTTTATAGTTTTAACCAGTTTTGGTTGTAGGATTATGATTTACAAAAGATATGTTTTAAAATGATATTATTAAGGGGGAAACTGTTTCGCTAAGCGGTGTAGTCTCACTCAATATGGTATATCCGAGATGTATAGTATTATTCACACCAGGCTATATGTCTGACTCGAAGTTTATATTTTCCCCTTAAACTCTTGGATGCTTAAAATTGATTTGAGTAGGCTGAGGGTTTAGGTTTTGCAGGTTTTAGTAGGTTGGCGAATAAAGCTTCCAGAGACAAGCAAGTGGCTAACAGATAGCCATTTAGGGTTGCTGTTTTGTTTTATTTTATTCCACTGTGTTGTAGTCTATATAGTACTCTGGTCAACCAAGGGATATCATCACATGTCGCTCTAGGAGTATTTATCTAATAATTATATTTTATCTAAACCTGGGAAATGATTATGGGATTATGTAATTTTAATTTGGGATTATGTAATTTGAATGTGAAACATGTGCTTTGGAAATGTAATGAGAAAAGATGTTTTTGAAATCTATGATTTTGTTTCATATTCAAATGCTTCTGATATTATGGATACCATTAACATAGCCGTATTTAGTCATCGAAAGTTAATACTATGGATGATTGCAGCATCTATAGCGTTTAGCTTTGGGCCTCTAGATTGGGGATGTTACAGTGTTTTATATTTCTCCTCTTAAGAAGTTTGTGCATGGTCAGGCGTAATTATTACACTTGATCAGTTAGAAGATATATAAGTTGAACCTGAAGCATCAAGGCCTCAGAAGTTGATTCATACATTCTAGTGCAATATGAAGCAGCTTAGGAGGAAGACAATACAATTGATACTAGTTCAGTGGAATAAAACAAAGGTAATAACATATGGGAAATTGAGGTGAGCATGAGGACTACTTATCTGAGGCTCTTTACTTGGTAAGGTTTCCATTTTTATTGTTGGCTTTGCACTTTAATATTCTATATTGCTAAGTTTAGTACCTCGCATGCTAGGGTAGGCATAGATTGTATTTACTTGGTTATATGTGCATGTTTGATGGATGTTGTGGCTGCTTATGATTATTAGGCATGCATGGTAACCATATTATTTGAGCTTACCTTGTTGGATCAGAATTCGGGGGCAAAATTCCTGAAAGGAGGAGGTTTAATAATCCATATTTCACATATCGTGGGATCATAAAATACTATTTTAAAATACAAATTGTTCCGCACAAGGCTATATCGTTAGTGAATGTTGATTATTAACATTTTTGACCCTTAATAATTTTATCGGGCAGTTTTGACCTTGAAAACTTTTAAGAGCTATGCTGAATAAAATCAACACAACACCCTATATCAATCACAAATGAGAGTAATAAGATTAAGAATCAAAATGATTAGCAAACACATTATAATTTTATAGTGGGCTTTGTTTTAAATCATTGCCTATGTTCATTCTAATTTTATTTCAAGAGATTTGACAAAAATAAAAACAAATTACAAGGTTCAAGATCTTGATAACAATATAAATCCGAGTTTGATAGAAATTAGGGTAAAGTTAGAGCTACAGAGAAGAGAGTGAAGATCAAGAGCCAAAAAGTCGTTTCTATGTTGCTCTAACACTGGTATTTATAAGTGAAATCATCCATCAGAGTCGTTAGAACGAAAAAGACCAAGTAAGAATTCAAATCCACATAGGAAGGAAAGACGAGTATTTTCATGATAAAAATCATATCAGTATCGCCATAATCATGCCAGTACCGACCAAAATTTACTCGATGCTATATCACTTTTTCTACACTTCTTCATATCTTCCCGTTTCCTAGCTTCATTCCAGAAATTACTTCATCAAATCATGTTGGTATGCAAGATATTCTTTTACTGTAAGGTACTGGAGTAGTTCAACCACTTTCTAAGAAGTGGTTCCCTCGAAAACACCTCACTATCGACCAAATCATGTCGGTGCTGACATGATGAGGGTCGATACCGACCATAATCAACATGCTCCAAACTTAATCAAACTTCTTGTAACCCATTATTCTAAGAAACCCCTTAAATTCTTGATCCATTTTGTTATTATCTCGAAGTCTAGATTCACTAAGATATTGCTCAGTTCTAATGTTAGATAACACTTGCCCCCTAAACTATGCTTTCATGAAAATAATACATCCTTTGCAACAAGACAAGAGACATGGCATGAACTGCACAAGATTCATTAGTTAACTAACTATCATTTTGAAGCATCATGCCTATTCTAAGAGCATACGTTCATCACTTTAAATAGTTGTTGTACTAATCCTTTTCTATAGAAAATTTGGAGCCTTTGCCTTTTTGAAAGCTACATCGCATCTTGAATGGGTAGACTTCCCTTTCTTTCTGTTCTTCTTCTTTTATTTTTGTGGAACAAAACATCTTGGTACTAACCATAATCAGCTCGGTACTAACATGATTCCTAGGATGTGTTATATAATAACGCTTAGAAAATTTTATTCCTTAACTTTAGCATTTCGGCATTCATCATTCTTATTTCCAATTCCAACTTTCCATCCATCGAATTTCTTTCACATTCTTCACTAACTCTACCACCGATATCAGCATTGCCTTAGCCAATTCTTGTTATCACCATCATTAGATTATCACATACCCATTCAAGCCGATCTTTTTTCCAAATCTCAACTTTTATACTTATATGGGTTTTCGACCCCCGAGTTTGACATCGTGGGTGCCACCATCATCTTATCCCCATCGCTGATCCAACGCCGACCATAATCTTGACATTTTTATGGCTATAGAAGAATTTTTATGAATAATCAAGAGTAGATTCGTGTGAATCAAAGTTGACACTAGTTTTTCTTTGGTTTTTCCCTAAGTTTTCCCTTATTTTCCATGCTTGGAGTCCACTTCATGTAAACAAAGGCTTCAACCTGAGTTTTCTTCATGCCGACCTAAGATTTTCAAGCGTGGCAGTCTTTTACACTATGAAAAGGACTGATTGCCTTTTGTCTAGTTTTAGTTGAATTTGGATTGACAACATAGCTTCAATGGGAAAATTTTTGGAATGGTTACACTAAATGCACTTTGACATCCGATCAAATAATGTGCCAATAGTTCAAGTCGAACTTCATAATTATATGTTCCTACAAAGAAGCTCTACATCACTCTGGACAATGGTTTCCTTATCGTATATTCTATAATGCTGGGTCAAATCCGACACATGGTTACATAGTGCAACAGAGCTCATTTGCTAGCATGAGCGAGCTATATACATAGAGTGTTCGTATACACTGTGCTTTTTACATATGACACAAACTACACGGATTGACACTTGACACTGCCCTGATTAATGTGCAAAATACGATGGTCAACACGCGTTGGCATCCATTAGACTGTATATCGACTACATGGGTTCTAGGTAATGTTATTTGTTAAAATAAAACATACCTAACCTCATTCTCCATCAAGATTTTAAGTTCAAAATGACCAATTCTAGATGATTTCCTTACCTTAGAGTCGAAACTAGCCCCGCTAATGTTCAAGCCTCTACGTCCACTGAGGAATTCTATAACAGTTGAGCTTCAATTCGATGACCTTCCAGGTACGCAACCTCATAGATAATTCCCAAAAATTGAAGACCAACCTATTTTGATGATGTTCAACAATCTCCGAGACAAGATACCATCCAAACTGACCATAAAGAAACTCCAGGCAATTTGTCTTAAGCATAAGATTCCTAAGGGCAAGGTTCTCCTACAAATATTTATCAACGAGCTCACCTCCCTCTAGTAGGCTATACGGCATGCAACAGGTGTGCGCGCCTGTCTAGAGCCATTCCGCCTTTTAATGAATTTCTTAAATATTTCTTTCAAGAGCTTGGGCTGGCTCATACTTAAGTGTGTCCCAATGACTGTGCCTTGCTTGGTTCTCTTTATATTCTTTTCATGATGCAACTAACTTATTCACCAAAATTCCAAGAGCTCACTTATCTGTTAAGCTTTAAAAAGAGAAAGGAAACACTTTTATGATGATCATTGAAGTGTTCAATGGTTGAAAAGTTAATGTTGGGCTCCATGATAAAGGCAGCTATTTCAAAAATGCATATTTCTTTACTTGCTGTCCTAAAGATTTCAGCCACTTTTGATTATCTAGGCGTAAGTTCTCTTATCAAATACCTTTTTATAGTTTGGTTGTACTTCAACTAAGCATCTAACACTCTCTATGTATCCTTCATATATCTCCCTAAGCGAAATATTTTCGACGCCTATGCTAATCACTTGGCATTCTTGAAGGGGATCGACTCAAATCTGTGCAACACCTCTTATCTTCTTACGAACTCTCTCTTGCGCCACTTCCTTCTTGTATACAATGATATAAGCGTTGCAATTAATCTGTTCCCCAGTAAAAGAACTCGGGCCGCCTTTTTCCTTCTACCCCAGCCCATGACTCTAATGAGGAAGATCAAGGGGATGAAGAGAGTCAAGAAGGTGAGGCAAACCTAAGAGAAGAATAAAGGAGAGAAAATGAAAATATAATCGAAGAAGGAGAGGAGGAAGATGAAATGAAAATTATAATGTCGGTTGGACAAATCATGTAGAGAGACATATTTTGAGGGCACTAAAGTCATAACACCTCCTTGATTGAAGCAGCTAGTCATCAAGTCTTCATGCTTGACCTGGACCATGCCTCAGGCCAACTGAACCATTAACTCCTCCCATAGGCTCTTCTGATTGAATCTTCATCTCCTTATGTGATATTGGGAACCTATCTACCTTTGGTTCCATGGGAATAAACTTTGGAGGTATTCTCAACACTAGTCCTCGTGAATTTAGGTTCCCTTTGGGGGATATATTTTAGGCCACCGAGGATGAAGAAACTTCATCAGTGGGACCAATAGAACATGGTCTATTGATTACTTAGGAAAACTTCAACACTTCATACACTTCTAGGATTGTGAGCACAAACACTTACCACTCCTCCTTAATCCAGTGCCTCGGTTCTGATATATCCCTTTTTATTTTCAGGTATAATCGACGGGAAATGCTTGAGCAAACTCCATTTAGGCACAAACCTACACCGTTGCATAACTCCTGAGACATATTATCAATGTCCTAGCTCTTACCAAGAAATGGACTCCAAGAGAAGGAGAAGAAAAAAATAGAGTGGCAAGACACAAAAGAAAGGCAGTGCGGTCATGAAGAATAGGAACAATGTGAACCAAAAGAAAACAACACTGCTAAGAAGAGCTATGAGGATCATGTGACAATGTTAGGCGCGACTTCAATCTCAATCAACAATAGCGTCCTTACTCCCATTCTTCCCAACAACAACCATCATCTCATTATGATCTTCCTCTGCCATCTCAACATCTCATTGCTGCCATTTCTATGTCCTAACAATCCAAAGCTGTCAACCTTGCACTGTCTTTGCAATCTCATAGGCTAGCAAGGAATCTTCTTTAAGTCACGCTACTCCTCCTCTGCACCGCAAAGGCTAACATATAGCTATTACGATAAAGATGCTGGCGACTCTGCCCAGCTTCTACCCAAAGGGGGTGATGTTTGATAGCAACATCCGGGACCTTTATCATAACAAAGATAATGAAGGCCTTGACAAACTTAAGGAGGGCATGGAGTAGATTTTTGAGTGAAAAGAGCTTGCCAAAGGCTTCTCTGATGTCAATCGAGCTAACTAATTGATTACCCATTCCTTCAACACGGAGAGGGCTGATTATAATAGGATATGCAAAGGCTACAAACGAGACATATTTGTAATAATAAACGAAAAGGATGAAAAATTAAAATTGGCCAAGGAACCTCAAGATAGAATGGCAGAGTTGTCCAAGGTTCATACGCAAGTGACCCTAATTATGAATGATCATCTGAAGACCGCATAGATTACTAATGCTAAGCTTTAGGAAAAGCTTAAAGAAAAAGAAGATCAATTTATGGTGCTTTATGCTGAAGTAGAGAAACATAGAACTAACTAAAAAGTCGAAATAGAATCAAATGAAAAGGTTCAAGTCGAGCTCGTCCGCGCGAAAAAGGAAATTGCTGCCCTCAGAGCAAAGGCTATTAAAACCGAGGAAGAGATGGAAGTTATTCCTCTTCAATCCTTTGCCAATGTTATAGAAATGAAAATTTTTAAGTGGCTTGGAGATAGATATCTGGAAACACTTATCGATGCTTGGTAGAAAATCATACATAGGGCAAAGAAATCTAGTGATAATATCAGCGAAGAGTATTTGAAATCAACATTATTGGATAAAGATGATTTGGTGGCCCTCTAAAAGAGAGAGAAAATCATGGCAGCGGACATTGTAGCTACAAGGCAGGCACCTACTAAGGCACAAACTAGTCCTAGCATATCGAATCATCCATAAAATACCACTCCAACTCCAAAAGAGCCCTCAGTAGACATCGTTACTTGTATGGTGACCGCTTCTAAGGCCGCCATAACTAAGACATTTACCCCAGCTACATTTGGCGCTGATACTCCACATCTTACTCTTTTAGCCATTCAAGCGGTCCAACCCACTTTCGAGGACGGAGAAATCATAAAGTTCCAACCAAAGGACACTTCAGCCGGTTAAGGTATATCTCTAGTCCCTTAGGTCCTCGAGAAACATCAGTTCTTTCCTGAGGACATCTCTAATCAATATCTTTGTATATGTCAAATTATAGGTCATCCATTGCTGCCTTCTCCGCCGTAGCTACTCATGCTCCAATCCGAAGTGCTATCAAAACAATGTCCTCCTCCTCCATTGCTACAGTGTTCATTCCTCCAATTCCTCCCTCCAACTCCGCCCTTAGCACAAAATTGAAAAAAAAAAGCGCTAGAGGGGTTGGAAGATATTGATGCGTCTTTAGAAGAGAAAATGACAATCGTCAAAGCGAAGGACCCTGACTCTATTTGTTGGAGGGGAGGTTAGAGAAAATTTTGAATCGATCAAAATTAAGATGAAGCTAGGAACAGAGAATCCCTGGCCAGTTCTGGCAAATCTACACCTACTTCTAAGATCCTCCTCTAAATTAAGCTACCCCATGGTCATAGTGCCAACGCCTGAAAGACCTCTAACCTTACCTCCTAAAATTATAAAGATCCTTTCAGTTGGATGATCAAGAAGGTGGTCCTCCTTCCAAAGAGAGTTCCGAAGAGAAGGAGGAGGAGAAAGATGAGACAAAGGTCATCATGACTAAGCACCCTACCAAATTAATTACAAGGAGAACAATGTAAGGTAAAGGGAAGTAGATGACCATCTTGATTTTTGAAGACATTTTCTTTTTTCTATTTTCGCATCTCATGTATATAAGCCTTCTTTGTGTGGGAACGGCCTCTGCAAATCTTATACAAATGATCTATAAATAAAAGATTGTCTTTGGTTCAGTCGTTTTTGTTTTTACATTATCGTACCCATTGTTTTACTTGCATGTATACATGTCTACATATATAACATAATCATCTATAATTCAATTACATTAACATTATACATGCCTATATATGTGCAATGTTATTATTAACTGTAACTTTATACCGGTGTAGTTAAAATGCTTAGCGAACGGTGGAGGTGCAAAAAGTTATAGATGGGATAAAACGGGGGTATAGCAAAACTTAGCGGAGGTGCAAAAAAGCTTCATTAGATATAAATCAAATATTTAAAGTTAATTTATTCTTATTCTCACATCATTTTTGTAGAAAAAAGAAATTTCATTTAATATTATATAATAAAATCAAAGAATATCATGATTTTATGCAAACTAGATTCGGTGACTACAATATATTTCTAGCTTATATTGAGCATTTATGCTTTAAAATTGGGTCTTTTACCTAAATTTCTTGATTTGGTTTGAAATAGAACTAGTCAAATCAACCTTTTTTGTTAATGTTGCTAAAGTGGATGCTAAAAACCTTGATTTTGTGGCTGAAGCAGAAAATAGCGAGGCTTAAAGCGGATCTATAGTTTAATAGCGCTAAATTGAAAAAGCAAAGCGTTCGAAGTATGCTACCTATCACAGCGGAGATTTCGCAGGGCTTTAACTGCACTGCTTTGTCATATAAATAAATATCTATAATTTATTAGTATTATTTCATTACTTTGTTTTGTTTATCTTTGCCGATATACTTCTTACTTGGCTAAACAAGCTATGTTTTCTTTAGCCAGCTCTATGGCCAACTTAATTTATCTTCGATTGGATGTATTTCGTTCGACTGTAAATAAAGTTGTATTCGAAAAAGATTTTAACTTCATACCATCTCCTATTTTAGGGAACAGAGTTTGGGATGTCTATCTATGGACATCCACCTTGGACCTGCCTATCTCTAGGCGTTGATTGAAAACATTCACCGACCTTCTTCGTTTATCTTCGATCATAAGAGTCTTGCCGAGCCATAAGCATGGTCATACCTGTAGAAGATACAATTATACATTGGTTCCTATCTCTAGGATCCGATGACTCAGGTGCCTATCTTTGAACATCGATTTTTGACTTCATCTACCTCCGAGAATAGGTCAAAGATCAGATGTGTAAGGGTGAATTGTTCGATTCGACCCAGTATGATTATACTCCTTTGACCCGATCATAGATTGAAAGAGTTCATCGATGCCTATCCTCGGATACTAAGACATCTGGTTTATCAAAACATAAAATTTCTAATTCTACCGCTGATCACACGGCACAAAGTGAGACTTTTAAAAATATGGTTCCACTGAGTCTGAAAAGCCAACTTTATTTATAAACAAAAGAATATCAGACTCTGCTTTAGTACATATTCCTCTCATCTGTTAGATCTCTTATTTATAAAAAAATAAACAACTCTAATTGAAATAGCATCATAGATGCTCACTATTCCATACCCGTGGAATTGGGATCACATCAATGGTCAACGGCTTGAAAGTTCCATCTCCAAGCCTCTGTTCAATCACATAGGGACTATGCTAATTTGGACCAAATGTCACCATATCAAGAAAGACACGCTTCAAAACGAGGTTACCTATTCCAATGACATAACTTCTAACCTTAGCATTAAAATTCCTTGCCATCTTTTTTTGGTGAGAAACTACCCTCAATTCAAGCTCTTATTGTTTTTTATCGCCAAGTCGAGGGACCAAGAAATAATTTCTTGTTCATCTTGGGATCATAATTCTTTCTTCGATGAAAAGGGACATCCAATTCAATTAGAATCATGGCCTTAGCTCCATATGACAAAGCAAATAGAGTATTCCTAGGTATGGACTTATGAGTTGTTCTATAAGCCTACAATGCTAGTGGTAACTCATTAACCCAATTATCCTTAGCTCTCATTAATCGCTTCTTTAAGATATACTTGATGTTCTTATTTACCACCTGCACCTTTCCATTCGCTTATGGGTGTACTACTACTAATTCTGCACCAGTTATAGAAGTTTTCGAACTTACCACTCTCGAATTGAGTTCCACCATTAGTAATGATCTTCCAGGGAACTCCAAATCTGCACAAGGTATTCTTAACCACACAATTGATCACTTTCTTCATAGTAATCGTGGATAGAGGTTCCACTTTAGCACACTTTGTGAAATAGTCCACAACTATAATAGTATACTTCGCTTTGTTTTTGACGTTGGTAGCACACTAACTATATCAATTCTTCAAACTGCAAATGGTCATAGGCTAAGCATTTGCGTAAGCTCTGTAGATTAGGCTCTCGGTATCTTCGCTAATTTTTATCGTCTATAATGTCCCACCTCTAATAGTACTTGGAATCCTAGAACCACAAACGGCGTTCGATTTCAACAAATACCATTAAGGAAGAACCATAAGGGTAAGGCTGATAAAAGAAAACAAAAATCACAAAACAATGTACATGTAGTGTACATATCTCCTATAGTGGATAGGATACAATATAATAAGAATCTTCTAAATACTTTACTTGCGGTGGAAATAAATACGAGTTTTAATGAAAAAAGGAAAATAAGGCAATATGTGTACCATAAAGTACATGAAACGAAAGATCAATATAGATACATGTATACTATAATGAAATTTCCTCCAGAGTTTGTGGAGCAACTCCCCTAGAATATCTGATTTGCTTTTTTTGTTCTATAGGATAGGGAAAAGGGAGAGGAAGTGATAAGTGTCAATTTCATAATGTATGGAAAAATATATAAATGTACTTTAGTTACATTAAAATAAGAAAATACATAACTCCTTCTCCACTAACTACATGAAATAGGTTAAGATGATAATAAAAAGGTATATAAACATGACTAAATTAGATAAAGGTCGATATTACCCCCCGTAAAGGTTAATCAAGAAATAAGAGGCAAATATACCTAGGCATTACGCCTCACGATCATAAGGGATAAGTATATTCAGCTGCATAAATAAATTGATACCATTGTTGCATCGAAAAAAGTCTATGTCAACTGGTCACGTGAGATCGTAAATAGACAAGACCATATGTTAGCATTTAATACTACAAAGTCTATATACATACATATATACATATATGTATATTGGCAATTAACGCAATAAGGTACACTAGTTCTTATCTTTTCGTTAAATACATGTATATTCTAAACTAATAGCAAGTGATAAAGAATAATAAACTGTACGTATAATGGTGGTTAAAGTAAAGTAATTAAATGACAAAGGATATGGTGTCGATGAAGTTAGAGGTCATTGATACTCACCTCTTAATGCCAAATAATAAATAAAATATGAGAAGGACTTATGCATGTGATGCAGTCTCTTAATAGTGTTTTTATGATAAAAATAAATGTTCTCCTTTGTTAGGACCACCATTTGTAAGATTCTGTGTTTGTAAAAAGGATTTTGTTAGCTAAATGCCAAAAGTTTTATCAAACAAACAAGGTTAAAAATAAAGTATAAATCATTCATTGGTTGGAAATAGATAACATGTTAGTCCGAAACAACTATATATATAATAGTTATTCCAAACCATTAAACTGGTTAGTTTACACCCGTAAGGGATTTAAGGTATACCACTACACTTATAAAGCAAAAACTAATCTAAAAATATGGAGTTATTTGAATAGTGGTCAAACAACCAATTAATTAAGAAGGGCATCTTAATTAATTACCTTTTCTCTCTTAACTTAGTATTTTATGGGATGATAAGAGGTGTCCTACAAAGGAAACATGGTAACTTAAATATTTGATTATCAAAATTATTATTAAAGGTTCATGTTGGACTTATTTAATTTATTTTAGTTAAAGTTGAAGATGAAATGTTACTTTATTATGAATGGGTATAGCATAAATATGGTATTGATTCTAACTAATAAACATGGTAAACATGGCATACAAACATTAATACACAAACAAAAATTATGCAAACAGTAGTACATAATTGATTATTAGATGGTATAAAGTACACTGATGCATGAATATAGTTAGACTAAGTAATAATTTATATGCATTCTAACATAAGTAATAATTGACAAATAACTAAGAATCCATACAATAATATCAAAAGAAACACGATAAGAGTACAAGTTTTAGGGTTTTGGAGAATTAGGATATCAAGTATAATTATATTATAAATTGGTGTGGATTCATACCTAAAATCCTTTAGTTTGCTAGAAACTTGTGAATAAATCAATATATATATTGATATTATAGTCTAAACATGTTTTTAATTAGATAAAATGATAGAAGAATGAGAATGGTGGTTGGGAATACTAAGGTTATGAAATCGTGTGAATTGCTAAGAAATGGGGCGTTAACATATAGGCACTAGAAGCTCAGTTACGGGCTTTCTAGTGTTTAGGTTCAATCTCGCTATTTTTTATTATAAAATCGTTTAATATATTCGGTGAAGTATTTTTGAATGTTTTCACTATTCTCTTAATAACTTTTCCGTACGGACTCAGATTAAGATGAAGCAAAAATGAAAATTGACCAGAACACGAGACAGACGCAATGGAGTAAGTTTCATCATCAAATTTTGTTGTTTGTGAAAATTCAATTTTTAGCCTATTATAGAATTTTCAAATTTATTCCAAAAATTTTGGTTTTCAATATTTCAACAATTTGGGGTTATTATAGCATCTATCACATCTTCTGATGTAATCAGTTGGGTCATGGTTGATTTTTGACCAAAATTACCCATAGCAAACAAACTTCATCGCTAGAGTCTTCCCCCGGTGTGCTCACCAAACCTTCCTTCATGCACATAGGAAATGATTTTCTTAACTTCATCTCTGAAGATACACTACAATAATTGGGTCAAGAATCCTCTCCTATATAGCACTCCTTCTTGCATAATAAATCTTTGTATTTTACGCAGGACTTTCATCATTTATTATTACCGTTCGAGAGAGTTCCCTTCAGTAAATATTCTTTTAGTAGAGTCATCAATGACTCCTTCTCTTCCTTGGCCTCTGTGATCCCATCAACATCTATCTAGTTGATGCTCGGATTCAACAAAACCTCCACTTGAATAAGTCCCATAAGCTGCATATCCCTAGAACCAACCAATTTGGCCAGTGGATTAGCTTTTGTATTCTTCTCTCTAGGAATATGCATTATCATTTAGTGCTCAATGTTGTTTAGCAAGTCCAAAGCTTTCATCAAGTAAGGGGTCAATCTCATCCCCTTAGCTTGAAATTCCTCCTTAACTTGAATGACCACCAATGGAGAGTCGTTGAATATATGTAATGTCTTGACTTCTATTTCCTCTACTATTTTTAGTCCACCAATCAATGCTTAATATTCGGCTTCACTGTTTATGGTCGGGAACTCTAGCTTTAAAAAGTAGGATATCCTCTATCCATATGAGGTTGCAATAGTCATTTATGCCTCATGATAGAGTAAAGGAAATGCCCTAGGGGCAATTACATAATTTAGTACATATATCTAACTTGATAACTAATCCTGCTCTAAATAGAAGGTATATTCTTTCTATTATATACTTGGTATAATGTGTTATATTAGTTAATTTACTTAATTAAAAGTAAATTTAATAGAAAATTGATAAATGGTTTATGGTGATAGCAGTTACAATATGTTGTAATCATGAGTGATTTATCATAATAAAATAAACATGTCATTTTAAGTATTCCTAGTCAAGATGTATTAAGACTAGATACCAATACATCTATATAGACTATACTACATAATACACTCCATATGGTGGGCAGCATATTACACATGGCTTCGAGGAAAGAAAAAGGTTACATACTGGCAATTATTATATTACTATTGGATGACTCACTTGATAGTTTTTTGTTGGTTAATATAACTAAGCTCAAATAGAAAATATCGATGTGATAATATTAGACAGTTCCTTTGACTTGATAATACAATCGGGCTTTAATGTGGAAACTCCACTTTAAATATCGTTAAATCGCAGCACGGTATCCATCAGACAACAATAGGTGAGTCGTATTATAACGATCCGCTATTCTGAACCATTCAAATCGATAATAAACCATATATGTCAGATTTAAATTGCTCAAAATAATATATTATTATTATTATTTATATTTGGTAAAACTTAGCATATACAATAAATCAATCAATCAAAGAATCATAGACACAGAGTAATACAACAATACGCAGTGGAATAGATAAATAGTAGTTCATGAAGCTACTACAGAAACAACATAGTCCAAGACAAAAGACAATAGAAGTCCAAATACATAGAAGTCCCTAATACACAAGCAAATAACAACACTGAATAGAAATAACTAAATGAATGAAATAAAAAAATAACTGGAAAGGCGAATAGATAAGATAGATCTCCAAGCCAAGCTTCAAGCTCCCAAAAGATGAGTCTTGAATACTATAATACTCAGGCTGACACGAGAATAAAGAAAAACACAAAACACTCCAGTCAGGATTAACAATCTTATGCAAGTAAATCAACTCAAGTGAAATGTCCAAATGAAATGCAATAACTCATAGAATGTTTGGGATTTCCATCCTTTAAGGATCCGTGGAACTATCAACATACATAATACAATACACCATATAAATAATGTCTACATTAAAGTAAAATATTAAAGTAGCATTAAGGCATTACCCATATCCCCCTTAACACATTTTTACATAAATGTCATAGTCTATACAGTACCATAATTCCTCCGTAAAATGGAGGGCTATCTAAGGGCACCCCATAGTAATAATATGACAAGGCTCGCGAGGCAATACCAAGGGTAGGATACTATCGTTTAGCAGATCTGGACTGGTGGTAACGCAGAGTAGCTACTACCGCCCATCTTGAGACACATTCCCAAATCAAATCAAAGGGTGGCCACAAAATCAGTAACAAAGTAATAATATGATATCGAAGAAATGTGCCCGATAGGAGGAGCGACCCCACTTGGCCCAGCATGGCTTCTGTTTTAGTCATTTTAATTATGACTCGAAGGTCAAAGCTATCCATTATTTTTCTCTTACTTCATTCCGGTAGTGTTCGCCATACCATCCTATTTCATTATGGATTCTCCAACACGTGCACAATTGTTAAAGTGGTTTTCGATATTGGCAGAGAGTATGACAATATCTGACCTTGGTCTTTCTAACAACCAAACGCTTATTTCACACTAGTCGTTTCTTTTACATTTCCAAAACCGATTCTTAATTTATATCAAAATATCATATTCACTTCAAAATCATATCACTTTTGAAATCATATTCACTTCAAAGTCATATTACTTTTGAAATCATATTCACTTTCGAAATCATATTCATTTTCAAAATCATAACAACAAAATAGGTTAAACCATTATATCAAAATATTCGCATTTTAAATCGATTAACTCTAAATCATGACAGTTCCAACTGTAAACATTTTGAATATTGAAATTAGTTTGTATAGTGGAATGGTTATACATTAAAAATAGTTTATATTTTAAAAATCGGTTATAGATTGAAATAGTTATTTATACAGATTGAAATAGTTAATATGTTAGAAATATTTTATATATTAAAATAGGTTATATGTTAAAAAATTTAATTTAAATATTTTAAACATAATATTTTTTATTTTTATTAAATTTTATTAAATTAAATCTAATATTATGAAAAAAGGTAAATAAAGTTATAAGTAAAACCTTAAAATTTACATTTTAAACTTAACATATAAATTTAGAATTCATAAAACATTTAATTTTAAAATATAAATTTTACATATATATGTTTTAAAATAAAATCTTTATATTAAATTTAAAAATCATTTTTTCCCAAAAACATCTTTCTAAAATTTCAGAAATCACTTTAAAAAAAGACCAACGGTGCCCGTATATAGTTTTCTATCCTAGGGTCAAGTGATTCAGATATTTATCATTTCAGTCCGTGGTAATTTAAAATTTGTGGGTATATATCATTTCAAACCACAATCCCAAATTTTAAAATCAATAAAATCGCTTGGGTTTATCATTTCAGCCCATAATAATTTTCCTTAATCTAAAATATCGTTTTTTGGGTATGTATCAGTTCAACCCATAGTGGTTTCCTAAAGCTAAGGGAACTTGCAGCATGATTTACATAAAATAAATAACACACATATTCATACATAACATATTATATAAGGTAGCACATAATTTACATAACAAATTGCATAAAATAGCATATAACTTACATAACAAATTACATAAAATAGCATGTAACTTGCATAACATGTCATGTAACTTACATAATTAATTACATAACATAGCATGTAACTTACATAATTAATCACATAGCATAGCATGTACTTGCATAATTAATTACATAACTGATGCGACTTTTCTATTGATTAGAAAAGCACAAATTTTAATAAATTCTACAAGCGTACAGGCGTGTAGTATGCAGGTTGAACACTGGGAATTGTGTTTTAAAATATTTGAAATCCATATTTAAATCTAAGACGTGTTAAACAAATTAGATGGTGGTTCTTGAACAGGAAATAAGAACAATAATATACTCCGAATCGATTTTCGAATCTAATCAAAAGTGCAATCAAAATATATAATTGTAGAAATCAGAGCAGAAACAAAAATTTTGGAAAAGAAAAATGACAGTGTAAACAACTGAAATAGAGAAGCACTAAATTTATTAACTAACTGAAATGAGTATCAAAAAGAAATAAAAACAAAAATAAATAAACTGATAAAATTAATTAACAGTTCTATCCACTCTGTCCGAAAAATAAAAACATTGCTGAAAATAAAAATAAACTAGGAGAAAAAGTGATGTGGTAAGAGATGATTTGAAGGTGTTGTATAATGCTGTATACATAGGCTTTCAACCCCTAAAATCAGTCCATCTTTTTAGCAATAGAACTGGTCCTCTTCATAGTAGCTGCCGAGATATATGTATTGACTAGATCTATTTCTTGAATTGGTGAAGAGTAAAGTTGCCACGTCGCTGCTTGAAACATATATGCTGAGCGTTTAGCATCCTTGTTAGCTGCTCCTTTGACCAAATCCTCTGTTGCATAAAAGGTGATCATGCTTTTATATGTGAATTGGTCCAAATTCACATATAACTTTGGTTTGATTTGTATTCCATGGCCATTCTTCAGTAAATCTTGAACGTGATTTTTCGCATATACTAGTGTGGAACCCGTGCATTGCACACGGCAGTGTTATAAAAAAATTGTCAAATATACATAATTAAATAGTTGACGTACAATGTAATATGCTAATGTTAAGCATATATTCATGCCCGTCATATGTCCTAATTATTTTGTATTTTTTAGTCTATAATAGAATACCCATTTCGAAAGAAAAATTAAAACATAAACCTAAATGTAGCTTGGTTAAATGAAATTAAAGAAAACGTCCTATATAATTTGTAAATTGTACTACAATATAAAGTGGTAAGGAACAATAAAGAAAGCCTTCACTATTATGCGTGTTTATTATTATTAAATATCATTTAAGAAAGAAAATAATAACACAAACTTGAACCTAAAATAGTTGAAGTTAATTAAATAATGATAGAAGTTATACCTGAAACTAAACGGTAGGTCAGAAATAAGGAGAGATTTATTAATAATCATAAAATTCACAAATTATAAACAATAGTTATCTTTATATATAAAGTAAAAATCGAAATAATAATAGACTTTAATCATCAAGATTCATAAGTAAGATATAATTCCTTGTACCTTACTATTATTTAATAGAATATGTTTAATAAATAATTCTGTCGATAATTTAAGTTACATAAGAATAAGTTACCGAAAATTATATCTATTATTATTTTCGATTATAAATATAAATGTCTAAATTTAAAATAATTCTAGAAAAATGTTTTTAAAATTTAAGTGAATTAAACATTAAGTATGGTATTTAATTAATTTATATGTATAGTAAATGAGATACAAATATATTAGAAAATTTATATTGCTATTTTCGCATCTTTGTGTTGATATTTGTTGTTGTAAAATAATTTAAAATAATATTTCTCAAATTAAGCAGTTACATTTTAAATATCATACTTAAATAATTTATATATTTAAATAGTTATAAATAGTTATTGATACTGTTATTTTCCGATTCTAAATATTCACGGTGAAATATATAGTTTTAAGTTAGTTTCAAAATAACTTTATATTTTAAAGCCTTATTAAGTTATATTCTATATTATATGAAATATTCAGATTAGATTTAGATGAGTGTATAAAATTGGGATATATATATATATATATATATATATATATATCTTTGTGTGTATATATACGTATATATGTATGTATGTATGTATAATAAAAGACAACCAAGGATGATACTATTTTATTTTTAATTTACTGAAATCATGAGATTCTTCATGACAAATCAATAGAGAGAATAAAGAGGAAATCTTAAAAAGAGAGAATTAAGGAGAATTTTTTCTTTCTGTTTTACTGTTATTAATAAATCAATACTTAGATAACATATATATTAATCAATTTAATATATTAATAGAATAGATTATAAATACCTATATTTTCTTAGATTGTAGATATTTAAAATAGTATATTAGGATTATAAAATAATTTTAAAATTTTTAGCACTAAGTAGAATACTTTAATGGTTTATATTTGTTGAATTATAGATGAATTTATAGAAAAATTAACATTTTTTTTTTGATTTAGCATGTTAAAATGTTATGTTTTCGTAGTCAAATATATTAAAATATTATTTTTTAATAGTTAAAAATAATCATATATTCATTATTTTCATATTTTAACTATTTAAAATGATATATTTTGTTTCAAATTAGTTTTACAATAATATTTCTAAAGTTTATATGTTTAATATATTATTTTATTAATTTATACATTTAAAAAATGTAAATAAATAAAGATATGTTATTGTTATTTCACAAAATTTATTATTTAAAGTATTTTATATAATTTTAAAATAATTTTGAAATTAAGAAATCATACGTTAAATATGACTGATATACCTATATATGTGAAACAACTGCAAGTATTTATTTATGTAATAAATTTCAAAAAAAAATATTGATTTAATATTTTCCTTCTTAAATTAATATTAAGTAAATTCATGATCTAATGTGTATTTATGATTATGCACACCAGCACAAGTGTATGATGATGGATTTTGGATGTTAAATAGCAAAATCATTACTGATAAGAATTTTAATGTTATATAAGATAATTAAGAGAAAAATAGTTTTTTAATTTACTAAAATTTTGAATTATAACAATAATAAAGTAAAAGAGCGTATCACATGCATTACACAAACTAGTGTTGTAAAATCATGGTACTCATACTTATAAATATTGTTAACATAAGATTTTGTTGTGCAATGTTCGATTTCTTTTTATTATTGTTCATGTGCTTGATTTTGGTTAAGTGATTCATATATTTTTATATTTGAATGAGATAACTATTTTCCCATTTTGTTACTACGAATGCGATATATAAATTGAAAATTTCATTTTGTTTATAAAATATCAAAGAACTTATTGAGTATTATTTACTTGAATTTATTTAGATAGTAAGGATTTATAATGTTTGGTTAATTTTAAATATGTGGATTTGAATGTAAAATAATAAAAGAAAACTGATGAAAACTTTGTAAGTGACGGTAGAAATTATAAAATCTCGATATATGAATATAAAATCATCGAAAAAATTAATGTAATATTTTGGATAACTATAAAATGATAATTTACATGGATTCACAAAAAATCGAAGAGAATTAAGAAGTGGGGTGAAATTTTTATAACAAATGAGATGAACTGTAATTTTCGAACCTTTCTATCATTTAGCAAATAATTTATAAAAATACATAATTATACATTAAAGTTTTTCTTATTGTCTTTTATGTGGTCCACATAATTTTTCTTATCTGAATGAAAATTTAGTTTAAACATTTTGTTACTATGAGCGTGATATACTTGTTGACATTGTTATTTGTATTATTTATTGGACAAATTAATAAATAATGGTTAATTAATTTTGTTTAAATAGTTTGTAGTTAAATTATTTATTTAATTAAAATATACGGATTTAAATGTAAATTGTACATAAAAATTGAGAACTTTGAAAATGGTAGTAGAAAGTGTAGGTTTTTGAATGTAAATGATAGTTTAAAATTAATGAAATTTTATAAGTAATACAAAAATAATAAATTGTATCGGGTTTTTAAAATAAAATATTAATAAATATCTAGAGCAAGTTAAGGAAAGCTGAGAGAAATGCTAGAATTAATGTGAGAGCTAGAATTTCTTCCGCTTTACTATTATTTAATAGATGAAGCATAATTACACACGTGAGCTACTTTTGAATGTGTCCCATTTTGCTTTACAACGTGGCCATGAATTTATATTTGATATTCTCATGACTAAATAATATGTGACCGCACTTGAACAAAGTATGAAGGTGAGCTGGCATTTCTGAAATGATATTAGCTTTTGCTTTGATTTATTCACTGCTCAAAATGTTGCACTCTTTGTTGTGTGTCTTTTGAACCAATAAAAACCACAACCGATTAATTTTAACGTTGCATTCCTAAATCTATAATCTGCAAAACCGCAAAAAAATACCCGTATAATACCGTTTTATTAAAACAAAATATATGAAACAAATAGTTTTAAATGCAGAAAAATACATAATTGATTACATAACATAGCATGTAACTTACATAATTAATCACATAGCATAGCATGTATTTGCATAATTAATTACATAACATAGCAATTTAGGTGATTTTTAACATAATTTTTTCATTTCACACATAAATTTCACACGTCATATTAATGACATTTTTCATCACATAAGTGTCAACCTTAAAATCAATATAACATCTTTTTTAACATAGCAATTTAATATTAACATCATGAAGCGTAAATTCTAAGCATATCATCACATATATTTTTATAAATAAACAACGTAATATCAATAGTAATATCATGTAAAAGATAATAAGTGAACGTAGGTGAAAATATGTCACATCAAATCATAACCAAACTACGCAAAATTTCTAAACTATTGCAGCATTCCAATAACATGTCAATTGATATTCATTCACTTGGCATAAGATTATGAATCTTGAGTGAATAGTTCACCTTCCGAGACTAGGAAATATTTGAAAAAACAAAGCTATGAAATTTGATTCTTAATTCCAAAGCAATGCAAGCTAGAATCGATGGATCACCAAAATAGAAATATGTAACTTCTGTTTTTTTTCAAAAAAAAAAAGAGGAGGAAGAGAGGTGCAAAGGGACCAACCTAGGGCTTTTGGATGGGTTTGGGTACGGGTAAGGTTAGGGAAAGAGGAGGGGTTTTGGCCTATGCTTGGATGGAGATAAGGAGGAGGAGATGACCTTGGAAATAGAGGAGAGTGGCGGTTATAGGAGGAGGAAGGAAGAGTTTTGGAAGAGTGGAGGAATAAGTTTTGATTTGGAGAAATTTTGAGTTTTTAGATCTTGAATTCTCTGTAGATTTGGAGAGGAAGATGGAAGTGTGATGAGAAAATATTCTCAAGAGAAAATTATGTACGTACAAGTTAGTCAGAAAGAAATAAATGGTCATACGCATAGGAATAGACACAATACTCTTGATATGGTTAGAGTCTCTTAGTTGACCAAGGTCCATTAGACCAAACAAACCCATTAGGACTTAGCCAAATTTCACAACTAAACACTATAAACTTACGCCATTTTTTCATAGAAATTCAAATATTCAGAGAAACAGAAATTTGATTTTGACGAAACGAAAAGTGGAGAGAAGATTAGAATTCAGTCTAGTATCATATAAAAAGAATGAAATTTTAAAATTCAAATTTAATATTTTCAACAAAAGTCAAATTTTGACTTAATATGACGAAAACTAAAAATTTTAGAAAATTTCTATTTCAATGAATTTGGAAAAATATATTACTCAATGTTCCAAAATTTATTCTTTAATTTTAACCTTAAATGTTATTTAAATTCAAATAATAATATATGTTAAAATTGACTGAATTGAACCTTCATTTTATTAACATTGGTTTTTCTTCATTCAAATGTTCATATTATTCAATTCGGTATATGTTACTTATTCTTTACTGAATCAATTACCATCTATTTCTCTTTACCTTAATTAAAAGATTTAATTCCAATTAATTCAATATTAAATTTCCAATTAAATGTTGGTGACACGCTAATAGTTTTTGTAGTGACCCGTAGTTTCGTACCCTTTTGGTTGATAATAGTTCTACCTCGCTTAACCTAAAGTGTACGAAAGAGCGAATAACTAGGGTGAAGAAAAAGCAAGAGATGGAAGAAAAATGAACAACACAGAATCTCACAATCACAAGCGGAACAAATATAATATATAATAATAGATTTTAAATACAAGAACTCTACTGTTCTATACATACCATTATTCGAGTACAATGTACAACAATAAATTTGGACAGTTTAATAACTTGTCCACATTACATAGCTTACAAGCGGAAATATAAACCAAACACGGAAATACGTCTCTGTCATCTAGCTTGTAACGACCCAGAAATTTCGATTCCGAAATTTCCAGATAGTTAAGAAAAGAAGAAAAGAGAAAGAAGAATAAGTCAGAACAAGATACAGAAAACCTTACATTCGCAGCGGATCAAAATAAAATATCAAATAAAATCAGTTATACAAAGAAAACTATATCTGTTAATTTACATTTCAATACATCAGAGTTACACATGTACATAAACATTGGACAAAACAATCATGCAAATACTACAATATCACAGTGGACACTCTCTATACGTCCCTGCCATCCAGCCCGCCTCCTGAGCTACAGAACGTCCTTACCTGAAAATATGTAATACTCGGTCTGACCCGAGCATTACATCAAAGTAACACCCGGGTCAGGCTGGAAACCAGCGTGAGTAAACCCATCTAACATGAAATACAAAAGCATACAACATATATGAACCCGGGGTAACTTATATCAATTTACAACTTCACAAGTTGTTATAGTCATCATATATTTCACACATCAATTTCTACGTGTCAAAACTTAGATTAAAGGATCCAATTCACTTAAAACATTCCAAACCAGCTTATTGGTTTCACCAATCAATCTATAAGGATTCGAAGTGGTTTCGGGTATTTACAATTACCCGACTTCGGCCTCTTCGAGTCCAATGTCATTTAAACCAAGTTATTCAATTAGATACACCTCAATTCTAATTAATGAATAACACCTTTACAACAACAATTCAAAATTGATAGATACTCACATTATCATTATTTCCCAAACATATCATATCACAAAGTAATTCCTATAAGAAATATCAACCAATCCCAGCCACTTATCATAATTAAATCATCCTTAAGCAAGATTGATCACTTTCCTAAATTTACATCAATTAATGATCCTCTAATTTCTTTCATGGGTTAATTACTCTTAACCTTAATCTAGTAATCAACCTTTTACTTAATTGCATTGATTATGACAATCAGAAATCAACTTTCCTAAGTTGCTCCATCAATTAAACCAACTTCTTGATTAATTTTATTAATTAATCCATTAATTTCACTGAGCAATTATCTCTAAATTCTCTCCACTAAGTAATTATTCTTTAATTTCTACCATCAGGTAATTTCCTTTTAATCAATTACACCATCTAATTAAGTGCCCATAACTTTATTTAGTTAATTCTTAGATTAATTACACTAAGCAATTTATTAATCACTTCTACTAAGTAATTATTCTTCATATTAATTACATCCTGAAATTCCATTACCAATTACTTCACTAAGTAGTTACACTTTGTTAATTACATTCAGTAATTGCACTTAACAAAACAACAAGTGAATATCTTAAATTATTAAACTAATTAATTAACTTAACTAATCACATCAATTTAATTAATTACATTGAATCATTAATACCTTTAATTACTTATATTAGGTACTCATGCTTTAAGTAACTAATTGTCTTCTAATTATTCCCATCCAGTAATTATCCCACAATTACTCAAGTTAAATTGATTAACCTTAGCTACTGTAATTAGTTAATTATCTTTAACTAAACACATTGGTTTACTTATCTTAAATTATTACATTAAATGATTAACTATTCTTAATCTCATTAGATAAGTATATTAATTAATAATTTATTATTATTAATATTATATAAAAAAAACTGACCACTACTGCTCTTCGGGTCAAACCCGAAAACTTATCAGGACTAACCCGAGTTTTCATCAGCTTCTTCCCGTTTTTTTTAAAAAAAAAACTTAAATCATTTAAAGTTAATCCCTGAAGCCTAATACCCTTCAACTACTCGAGTTTCTACTCGAGTCTCATCCTCAAATGCACGGTATTTCCTTCGAGCAAAATTCCTGACCATTCTCTACAAAACTCACTGACACTAATATCGCTTGTGCACATGTACCATCACCAAAACCCCCTCTGGCCTTTGACGATCCCTCCGGCACCTCACCAATCGTTGATTCAACCATTCTGATCATTGATTCACCATCGTATAATCCAAATCAAAATCGAACCATGCCGACGAACCTGGAACAAAGGACTACTACCAAACTCGCCTTACATATCACCCCTCCGATCATCAGACAACGAGCCACCCCTTCCTTCGCTTCGTCAGACTCCGACGCAACCAACGCCCAGGGTGTGATACACTCCGATCAACCCTAGGTGAAACCATGATTCCATCCATGACTCAACCCATTCTAGGGTTAAAATCCAAATCAGCCAACAATCCGATGCCTCAGCGATCAATCGCCTCTACTATTATTTTTCCCGACTTCGCCGAACCCTTCTCCACTTCCAGTCAAAACCCTGACTACCAGAAACCCTCTGACCACCTAAATTTGCTCGAAATCCACATTCTGGTTAACTTCAAAATGCATACTTGATTCTAATCTAAAAATCATGAGTTTCTTCTTAAAAATCATGTTTTTCCAAACCAATTCAAGTTATATACTTGAATCAGGGAATTCCAACAAATGGGTTTCAACATGTTTATAAATTTTTCACTGTAAAACTTGATTTCCAGGTACAATACATATTTAAACAAGTTTAAACTGTTCCAGATCCTAGATCATGTTTAAAAGACTTAATTTGACTTAAATCAAGGGCCTACACAGAGATCAGAGAAGAAGATTTTGAATTTAGATCAAAAATTTAATTATGTTCTAAGAACAGGGGTATTCAACAGACATGCATACTTAGATCGGACACATTTCTTCATACAACCCATCATTCATTTTTTTATATTTATTTAAAAAAAAACTTGCTGTTATTAACATTTTCCTTTTCGAAAGCAAATTTTAATTTTGATTATTTAGGGAGATAAAGTCATTTTGTGATGAAAAATTGAGCCTGTTACTAATACCAGAGCTCAAAGACACATATACACAGATATTCACACATAACAGGCATTTTCATTCATAAGTCCAGCTAAAATAAGCATGCAAATCATATCTCAACTTTTACACATAAGATCATCACATGCAATACCAAAAACTAATTAATTATCTTTTAAAGTTTACTCACCAGGCTGAGGAGATTTTTTTTTCTTCTTCTTCTCGAAATCTGGGTTTGAATCTGAGTAAACTGAACTTGAGCTTTGAATTCTTTGTTTATATTTTAAGGTGGCTGATCCTTGAAAATCTGAATCTTAGAGAAGCAATCTCAGAGACCGATTTACAGAGAGTTGCTTTGCTTGAATTTGTTGAGTTTGTCTTACAGGTTTTGTACCATTTTCTGTTTGCACTTGTTACAGAGAAGATGAATTTCAGACTTGTATTTTAGTTGAAGAGAAATCTCAGTTTTGAAGATGCTTGTATGAAATAGATTGGACTGATTTATTGAAGATAGTATATAGGTTTGGTTTTTTTTTTCTTAGTTTTTTTAGAAAGAAAAAGAATATGAAGAGTAAGATAGGAGTTTATATAAGTTAATTTAGATTTTATAAAAATTTAAAGAAATAAAATAAATGATGACACTTGTCTATTACATTACGTAATTGCTTAACACATGATCTTTTAAGGGGCTTAGATCTTAACACTTGTAATAGTTTATATTTACATTATTCTTAAGTGATCTAAAAACTTTTTCTTATTAACTTCCTAATAAACAAATACATTTATGATTTAAGAAATGTTTTTCTAAAAACTTTTAAAAGAAAGTAAAATAAAACCAATTATATGTTAAACAAAATCATATAAAATTATTTAATCCATTTTTTTTAAATGCTAACTACAAACTTTTGTATTTATTCCCTTTAAATAAATACCCCTTTTTTTTCTCCTCTCTTCCAAATTTCAATAAATAAATTTTTAAAGAGAATAATATAAAACAAATCTTATTTTAAATAAAAACTTTATTCATATATTTTAAATCCAAACCATATTATTATTTTTATTTTAAGATATATATTCCTTTAAATACAAATTCAAATTCAATAAAAATAAAAAAACAACTTAATTCAAATAAATATATATGTTGATTTAAACAAAACATTATCAAATTTATGTTGAAGCTAATAAGTTTTGCCCATCTTTAATAATCATATTAGGAGATTATTAAATAATTAATTTCCTTGATATGAGTATTAAAATTTTTTTATTTAGATTTGTTGCTTCATTTTTAATAATCAATATTTTAATAGTTAAATTAGTATTTCTATTAACTAACCTAGTTAATTATCAATTAATAGACACTCAAATTTCGGGTTATCACATAGCTCGTCTTTTGTGCTCCATAATATCCTATCCTAAATCTGTAATACTCGGTCTTACCTGAGCATTATAATAAAATAACACCCGAGTAAGTCTGGAAAACCAGAGTGAGAAAACAAACTTTGAATTATTAGAGTTATCAAATCCTTACCGCGTCACACATAAACACGACGGGTTTTTACCTTACGATAACCAAACATTTTATAGAAAATCCAGTGATATTATAATAGTGTCTAAACACAAATACTTATTCAAATAGCTGAAATTGTTACATTAATTAAATTCTAGCATACTACATTCTACAAACAAAACAGTAAGTTCATATTGGAGAATGGATTCCAACGAATGACTAGGCCACTGGGGTATCGTCCATCATAGTACACCTTTAGAAAATGTACCGAGGACCATCGCCGAGATCCCCTGCTACACAGGATTGGCCTACCCCAAACCTGGATAGACCGAATATGTTATCGGCCCGGGTGTTCCCACCCTTATTATCGAGCCTGCTTCTTTCATACACAACCATATCCATAATATAAAGGTTCTCGAGGACATCTAGAAAAGTGGTAACATACCCTACACTTAGCCTTGCTGCATCTCACCTGTTCTAGTCATTCCCGGTTGATGAGGTTTGAGGCTAAGCGTTACCTTTCAAGAACAATTTTACTTAGATGCTCATTGTCCTCCAATGACGATGTTCTGATAGCATTCGTCCATACAAGTTGTCCTGGGTCAGGACAACACGAATCATCGTCTTCCCCATCTTTATGGTATTAATTTGTTACGTTCAAACCGGATCGAAGTGGTTTTTCAGATAATTAAATCTGATCTCGGTCTCTTTGAAACGACTAAGGAAATTGGCCAATATTGATAGTCGGTTATTCAACTGTCATTAAAACATCCATAAGCAATCATCTAGCCTTATCATAATTTTCCAAAAAATATTCTCAAAATATTTTTATAATATATATATATACACACACACACACATATTCAAACCCTTACAATATTTCCATAGTGGAAATCAAACTTAAATTCTTATATCCTTAACAGGATATTTTCACGTCATTTCAATACTTAGAACATTTCTTTTCTCGCTTCCAATTATAATTCATCCCTTTGAAAATATTTTCAATATTTAAAATCTCGAAGATAACTATATTTAAATCCTTTCCGTCCAGTATATAGGAATATTTACAGGTATATTTCCTATGATCTTTTTATCCCAATATTCAGGAAATAGCCCATTTATTTCCTACTCTCATAATTCTTTACATGTTTTATTTTTATACACCTTAATATGTCCAAAGTCGAATGCACTTGTCTATGTCTCCAAATACACGTTTCTAACTTCTTTTATGAATTTTACTTCATTTTTCGAATTTCTCGTATTTTTAACACTTTAGAATTTTTCTTCAAGCTTCCAAAATATCACTATAAGACTTCTAATCATACTCGTTTAACAAACTTCGCTTCCAATCTTGAGAGGATCAATAATTAAATTCTATATTTTAAAACTATATATATATATATATATAAGTATTTTTAAGAAGTAGTAGTTTATTTTTAAAATATGTTAAAGTAAACCAAAATATCCCAAATAACATCGATAGCTCATATCCAAATCATTTTCAACAACTAATCAATTTACAAGGTTGATTAATAAAATTAGAACTTATTTCAATAGATATTTAATATTATAATAACTAATCTTTTGGAATATTTTAAACCTAAATAATGGTTTAAGTTATATAGCATAGTAATTAAAAATCCCATTTAAACAATTTTAATTTCTCGACAAAAATCTATTTTTTTTTTTAAATCCAATATTGCCAAATTCAGTTTATAAATCCTTCTCAATTTGTATCACATCGGTTATATCTCAATTTTACCACTATTCTCACATTTAAAAATAGATTCCACTATTTCTTCACCAAAACGATTCCCATAACTCGATCGTAAACTTATATTCCAACTTATCCCCTGATATCATTTTCCCTTATTTATAAACCACATTTATAAATTTATAAACTTCTTTGAGTTTCACTTATTTACAAAACCAATTTAATTTATAAAATTTCATTTTATAAATCCCTTCCTTAATAAGTTCCATTTTTTATTTCAAATCTATTTTTAATATCGATTTCAACTCCTTCCCATACTTTTAAAATATCATTTGCAAATCCCTTTATAAAATTGTATTTAAAAATCTCTATTTAAACAAATTTACAAATGGTTAAGTATAACTAAAACAAGTTATATTTTTTTCTTTTCATTCCACTTAATTTCCTTTAAAATAATCCAAATTTCCTTATAAACATTTTTATATCCAAAATCTCCTTTTAATTCCTTAAATTTCAACAATAATTATTTACTGTATTTAAAATACCAAATTTAAGGTCTGTGCTATTATAACATTTAATAATTCAGTATCATAGCAATAATCTATAATAGATTATACACACTAATCATATATCACTATATATGAAAATTTATCAACAGTTTTAAGGATCCAGTTGGATCCCT
This sequence comes from Allium cepa, assembly GCA_030765085.1. Lineage (NCBI taxonomy): Eukaryota > Viridiplantae > Streptophyta > Magnoliopsida > Asparagales > Amaryllidaceae > Allium > Allium cepa. The sequence goes on from CM060928.1 coordinate 277,714,457, forward strand.
CCAACCTGTTTCAATGCATCCATAGATGTCAATACAACATAAAAAAATACCAATCCCACTTCTAGGATGGTATCGCGGTATATAGGATCATCCGCTATTATGCGGAGAGCATAGGGTCTCATCCGCTATAATGTAGAGGAATATCAGTCCAAATACTAATATATATACTACTATGTATATATAATATCATTCAACAGATAATAATTTTCTAATTTCAACCAAGAAACCAATAATTAATTTAACCATTTAAAATTAAACTTGCAATTCAAATGAATGAGAATTTTCTCACCTTTGATTTTATTTGCCGAATATCCTGATTTTAAACTAAATTGAACATCATTCGATTTAATTCAAAATCGCAACGAACTTCGAAAATTCCAAACCACTCCCAGAATGTGAATTTCTACAGCTATGAATCTAACTTGATTGACTTCGTGATTTTTTTGACCCTCGCATGAATGAGGAACTAATTTAATAAGCATTCGATTTTAAATAAAATAAGTATCTCCTTTAATTACAAATTAACTTAACTAATTCTATTTTACAGTATAATTACCTTTAAAAATTGTCTTCTATAAATCGCTACTGCACACGCACAGAGCACTACCGCTACATCTAACCACCCATTGGCTTCTCCTTCTGTTCACGCGTGTGCAGTCATTAACCCTAACCATCACCATAAACTGCTGAACCCAACAAAAAAACTCCATCGAGCTTCATCCCACCTGTGCAAAGTCCACACGATGATGCACCTCCAACCTTCAGCTATAAGCCAGCCTTCAAGTCGCCAATAACCCTACTACCTGACAATTCAATGTTGAAAATCAACGAGTCACCATACGCCTTCGCACTTCTAGGCTTTCGCGACCACGAGCTGCCGCGGACCTGCCAGAGTTTGCCTTACCCTATCACGATTCAATCGTGGCTCCCCTCCTCGTGTGCTTGACCACGATATCATCCAAGGCCTTTGAATTCGATTTCGACTTCATCTCATTTTTTCGAATCGATTCCAAGTTTTTTTTCCCTTTTTGATTCGATTCCACGGTTTATAAATGAGATAAGGGGGAAAGTAAAATGGAAAAGAAAGTTGCATGTATGGTGGCGTGACAGATGGAATAGGATGGCTCGAATTAAAAGAATATGGGCTGAAGGTTAAATCGATATAAATATACTATATTTAATTTCAAAATATTTAGATATTTATTTCGAATCCCGATCGAGACGTGCCGTTTGATGTCCCAAAAGTTATACCCCTACTCCGAACACAATGGAAAAGTTTACGGTCCTAATTCGATCGTATGGAGAAGATAGCTTTTTGGACTCATTTATCATGTTAAATTTCGATATAAATTTCAACGCGTTTAAATCTCGTACGATCAAAAAATAACTTCTAACATTACGAAATTTTAGAATCCAATAATAATACATTATTATGGACTCAATGGAACTAGTTTCGTTGAATTCGAAGACTGTGCCCCGGATCACTATTTTAACACATCGATTAAATCGACGATTTCCAAAATTTACGAAATCGCTTGAAATTCCAGTGTTAAAATCTTATTAACTCAATTATAATCCCAAATCCAGTAATTAAAACCGTTTAAATATTCAAAATTAACCTTCGAAAAAATCCGGATCATTATAGTTTTATTTTCATTAAATAATTCAAACAAAGTTTTATCCTTTTATTTCGATTTACATGTTCTTTATATTACAACAAATTTCTCTTTCGATTAAAACATATGTTTCCTTTTTAATTCCTCTACTTCCTCTTTTGTTTTAATTCAAACATACATTTCTATTATTACGTCCATTAATTACAATTAATGTTCTACTTCCATTTATTTGAAAGATTTCAATTACATTTAATTCCATTGATTACAAATAAATTCCAAAGCGGATTAATCAATGGGATGAGGATTGTTACAACTTTGTAATTCATATCGATTAATTTATCGTTTACACAAGGAATATAAATCTACTACCAAATAATTGATTTCTTATTGTATGCTAACATATTTAGAATATTGTTTATCCCATTCTTTAGTAACGTTTATTGTTACAGTTGATTGAAATTACATTAATACAGTTATCAATTACATTGAATCAATGTTATTAAATTATATTCTAATACGAGTTACCATCTTCCATTTCATTAAAGACTAGTTGTTCTATAATTTTATCTAAGATCATATTTTATATTCTAACAAATTTATTATTATTATTATTACTATTATTATTATTGTTATTATTTTTACAATAATAATTGAAAATTCTTTATTTCTAACCATGTTCTATTCAACAATTATAATTAATATTTTAAATTTGTTCGAATTTACGAGTCGTTACACTCTCCCCCCACTCAAAAACTTTTCATCTCCGAAAAAGAATGATGTGGTAGAACATAACCAAACAGAAAGATAAGATGAATTCGAAATGAATAGTACCAGATACAAACAATTAATTCAAAACCATATAAATTTTATTTCGTATGTTAGCTTTATACATTTTTATTACTTATTAACATCCATTTATTATTATTATTCTAATTAACTCACTTTCAATTAATTTACATTCATATCCAGTTTATTTGCATTCACCTTATTTACTTTTTAATTTATTAATATTCACTTATTATTATTCATCTTGTTGATCATTCAATGGATTTATATTCAATTCATTTGATTTTAATTGATTTACATTCAATTAATTTGGTTCCTATCCATTTTTGTTCAATCCATCACTACACCAAAAAGTACTTTTAGTGGCGCACAAAAACTGCAACCATAACTTATGGTGGCGTTTTAGAGAACGCCGCCATAAGACATGCAATTAAAAAACTAATATTTTTGGCTGCGTTTTTGTAAACGCCATTATAATGTACCTTATTGCGGCGGCAAAAAAAGGCCACCGTAAATCTTTTTTTGTAGCATGTTGAAACGCCACTAAAAGTGATATTTTTTCAACATATTTTTTCTGTAGCGTTTGATAAACGCCACTAAATATTTTTTCTCTTCTTTGTTTATTTCTCATATTTTGCTAGCTCATTCACTCTCCAATTCACTTTATTCATAATTTATATTAAAAGGTAATAATACATAGTTCAATAATAAACAAAAAATACATGAACAAATGAACTACCATAAACACAAGTAGTATATTACCATACATTACCGTACATTTCTTTGTCTTTACATTTCACTGTCTTACATTTCATTTTTTTCTTTACATTAACAAGTCATTTTCACTATTCAATTCCCCTTGCTTCTTCCATCATACAAACATCCCACTGCCAACTTCACCATTTCAACAGCTGTTCGACCATTTACAACTTCATCACTACATCTTTACTGCTGAACCACTCTGCCATTAACCCATCATCTTCCTGCCTCTACCTCTATCACTGCCTCACTTCCATACCACCTCAAAACTGTGCCAATACATCACTACTTACTGCAACAGTTCAAACTCCTCCTGTACAAACCATATCTTCATCATAATCCTCATTTTTTGTTATACTTCCAATATTCACCTGTGCACCTGACTGTGCATTATCAATTTCAACAAATTGTGCACAGTCTCATTACTCTGTGCATTGTCATCTGCTCCTATCCACTTTTGCATAATCAACTGCCTGTAGCAAATTCCTCCAACCATCAAAACCTCCTGTCAACCACCTTACACCACCGCCACAACAAAACAACAGTGCATCCTCACAGTACACCAACTATTTCACCCTATATATGTGCATATCTATGCCACCCCATGTCATCATCCCCACAACAAACATCCCCTGCCACTACCACTAAACTTCAACTACTTCTAGTACACATCGTCCACCATCCCACTTCACATCAAATATCCCATTGTTACCATACTAACCACATTCCATTGATGTGCACTGCTACATAACATTTCAACTTCAACTGCAGTAACCTTACTGCCACTGTCCATAGCATACATCAACTACATCTTGCTCAAAACCATCACAACAAGCAACTTCCCACAGCACTAACAACCCTCCTCTGCCTGGATATCCCCATCTCCTACCACTAACTGCCGCTGCTGCTATCAACTTCATCATCTGCTTACACCCCATCATAACCCACCATACTCTCTCCTCCTCTGAACAAATTCATTACACTATTCTCAGAAATCATCACTGTGGTACACACACAATCAACTCACGCCCTCTTCTATAACATCCACCAACTGTTCATCGCCTGTCGGTCCACATTCACCACTCTCCACCTCTGTCAAAACTCCCCTCTCGATCTTGCCTTGCTCCATTGTCAACATTCCCTTGTCATATTCATTCACCTACAAGCAGCAGGCATTCCCCACCATCATTCCTCTGCTTGCAAACAAATCCACCTCCATTACATAATCTTTTCTGTTACTACACACCCATAATCACCTCACCACACATCAGTGCACATACCATCCACTTCTTCAACCCTGACCATCTCCATCATAACAAAACCACAACCCCACCATCCATAACTTCCATATACCCACCATCCCGATGTGCTAAAACAACTAGAATTGCTTTTTATTTTTCAGATAACACCTTGGATTTCCAAGATGTGAAGTAATGCCTATTTGGAAAGCTCTCATCGATTGATAGGATAGGTGGTCCATGAGATACAAAAAATGCATCCATGAAACTTGAGTAATATTTGCTAGAAAGAAAGACCATAACACTTGAACAAAAACAATATTAGTTACCTGTTATCAGAAAACTTAGAAACATCAGCTGATCTAGGTTTTCTTCTCCTAGAAGTAGGAGATGATGTAGTGTTTGAGATATCAGGATATCGTAGGCAAACTTATGCAGATGTTCTATTTCGCATACTTTCTCTTCTAGCAATGCATGTTAGTTGTTGCATCATGTGTCTTCAAGCTCGGAATTCCTATTCTTGCCAATTGGTAACTATGTAATAAATTAAATTTCATACACCAAGTTTAAATCAAGATAGTAATGGAACTGGACTACTAAGATCAGCTTGGAACTTTGCTCATTGCAAAACATGAAATAAAAGAAAATAAAGTAGGTGCTTAAAACGAAAAGCATGCACAGGCAAATATAAATGCAACATATTATGCATGCACAGGAAAATATAAATGCAACATATTATGCAAGCACAGGCAAATATAAATGCAACATATTTTTTTTTTTTTGGCAAAGCCAGCGGGGTTAACTGGTCCCCTACCAGTTTATTGCAAACCAATAAAAGTTACAGATGAAGGACAAAGATAAACATAGAAAAGAAAGAACAAAACAAAACCAAACACAAAGAGCTAAAAAAAATAAAATAAAAAGGGACTTAGTCTCTTTCCCAGAGATGTAACATTTCAACTGAATAACCAGATTGACAGTTCTTTATTTGGCAAAGAATAGCATTCTTCACCTCTTGCCAAAGAGCATCACCATTTTTTCTCTGATTTTCAAAAAATATAGTATTCCTCTCTCTCCAGATAACAGACATATAAATCTTCAAGCAGTTAGCAAGCATCCTTCCTTTTACATCTTTCTTCTTGCCAGATTTTAAGAAACCTCCCCACACTTCAGTAGTACTAACTGGCAGTAACCTAATGCCAGCTTTATTCCAAATACCAGTGATGATATATAGGAGAGCAGGGCATTCAAAATAAATGTGATGAGCAGACTCATCAAAATTATCACAAAACAGACACTTCAGTGAGCAACTCATGCCATACTTGTTCAGTACATTTCTAGTAAGCAATGCTTGGTTTATCACTTTCCAAAGCATCAAGTTATGGTTAGGTTGAGTATCAGAAGTCCAAATGACACTGTTCCAAATAGCAGAAGGCAGTGGGGCTGTGTCAGTGATCTGATTGAAAACACCTTTAATTGTATGTTTCTTCTTGTTCCATGTCACATAGTCGTGATGTGCATCAGGCTTGTAAAGTTGTATCATTTTTTCCCACAGCTGTCTTATATGTAAATTACTGTTATAAGGAAGCACCAGTTTCCCATCAAGTATGTAATCACTTGCCTTAGCATTCATTTGTATACCAGTCTGCACAATCTGGTTATAATCACACAGGCTGGATAGAATAATACCTTCACTTACCCAAGGATCATACCAGAATTTGACAGTAGAATTTTGATTGACTGGGTATTTGATCATTTTTAGTACCACATTCCTCAACTTAAGTATATTTCTCCATATCCAGCTACTATTCTGAGGAATATCCATGCACCAAAAAAACTTTCCTTTTAAATTGTACTGCCTAGCCCATTGTACCCATAAACTTTCCCTATTGCTGATTATATCATCAATATGCTTGCTCATAGCTGCTGTATTCCAAGTCTTGACATTTTTAACTCCAAGTCCTCCCAAATATTTAGGAACTTCAAATTTAGAAAAAGAAACTGGCAAAACTTTTTTGTTATGTATGCTACCAGTCCAGAAAAATCTGCTCATGGCAGACCTGACCTGATGTAGTAGTCTAGAAGGAAGTATCATTGCACGTGCCCAGTAAACAAGGGAGGCAAAAACAGTAGCTTTTATTAGCACTAGCCTACCACTTTGAGATAACTTCCTATTTTCCCAAGCTTTCAACACAGAAGTGATTTTGTTGTAGAGAGGAAAGCAGTCAGCTCTAGTAATTCTTTTTGTTATCAATGGTAACCCAAGGTACTTCATATCAGAGCTCATTGCAGAGAAACCACTTGCAGTTTGTAATTCAGAAACATGTGTGTCACTAGCACCAGATACTAACAAGGAGGATTTCTGTTGATTGATTTTGAGACCAGTCATAGCATAAAAATCAAGTAGTGCCTTAGAGATGGCATTAAATGATGGAAGCTCAGGCTTGGTAAACAACAACACATCATCAGCAAACATGATAGAGGTGATATTAAGTTTAGCACACTTCGGATGATACTTGATAGCTTTCTGCTCATATTTAATTCGTAGAATAACAGTGAAAACTTCCATGACTAGTAAGAATAAGTAAGAAGAAATGGGGTCTCCCTGACGTATTCCTTTACAACTTCTGAAATTACCAACTGGTCTACCATTTATCACTATAGAGAATGAAGGAGTAGATATGCACACATAAACCCAGGAAACAAAAATTTTGGGAAATCCCATTTGTGCCATAACCCTGACTAATGAAGACCAGTGGATGGTATCATAAGCCTTAGAAATATCAATTTTGATAGCTGCCGCTTTGGTTACTTTGTTTTGGCCATATCCTTTCAAGAGTTCTTGGACCAGCAGTAAGTTGTCAATTATACTTCTACTAGGAATGAAGGCAGCCTGATTTCTAGAAACTACAGAAGGAAGGACTTTAACAAGTCGTGAAGCAAGAATTTTAGTGATGCATTTGTAGACCACATTACAGCAAGAGATGGGTCTGAATTCAGTGACAGTAGAGGGATTATTGACTTTGGGAATAAGTGCAATGTTAGTGCAATTCACTTCACCCAACATCTTACACTTATTAAAGAAATTGTGGACAGCATTACAGAACTCACTGCCCAATATACTCCAAGTTGCTATAAAGAAAACCACATTCAAACCATCAGGCCCTCCAGATGATTGTTGGTTCATAGCAAAAAGGTTATTTTTAATTTCTTCATCAGTAACTGGAGCAATTAGTGACACAGCTTCAAGGGAAGTAATGGTAGGTAGAGGTAGGGATGAAATAAGATCAAGGTCAGGGGTGAACCCATCAGAGTTACCAAGCAATGTAGTGAAATAATCAATAAATGCTCTATCAACAGTATCTGCAGTAGAACATGCTGTTCCTTGTTCATCATATATGTTATGTATATTCTCAGTAGCATGTTTTACCTTTATAGAATCATGGAAAAATTTTGTGTTTTTATCTCCTTCTGCTATCCATTTTTTGTGTAACTGCTGTCTCTTCATACTTGCTTCCATGTACAGAGCATTGTTAACCTCTTTAAAAAGTTTGCATTCCTCTTCAGCAGCTTGAACATCAAGAGGGTGCTCCATCAAGTACTCCTGTTGTTTCTTTAGCTTTTCCTTGAGATCAGTAGATAATAATGCACCAGTGCCAAAAGTTGATTTAGCCCAAAGTTTAATCTGCAGCTTAATGAATTTGAGCTTCCTGCAAAACTTGTACATTTTATTACCATAACAATTAAAATCAGAGCTTAATTTAGTTACTAAAGGAATGAATTGTTCATGTTTTGCCCAAGCATTGTAAAATTTAAAGCTTCTCTTTTCCTTATTAAAATGTTGACCAAAAGATAATATTAGAGGGGAGTGGTCAGATAAGATAGGCTGGGGGAGGAAAACAGATAATGAGGGCCAGGAAGATATAGCTTGAAGGTTGCAAAATGTATGATCAATAGTAGTGAAAGTGCGAATGCCACTACGACTCCTGTTATTCCAAGAAAACTTTGCACCAGATTTATTGACCATGATTAAGTCAGACTCATAAATGGCTTGATTGATAGGATCAAGATCATTAGCAGTTAGTGGAACTCCACCAGATTTGTCAGTATAATCAAAGCAGGAGTTAAAGTCTCCCATCACAATCCAAGGGTGGGTGGATTGTCTTAATGGTGGCAATGCATCAAAAAAAAATTTCCTTGAATTTGCAGAGTTATCAGCATATACAAAAGTAACATAGAATGAAGAACGGGTATTTATGTCTTGGACGTGAAGGTGAATGTATTGCCTAGTAGAAAGAAGTGGGGATATAGAGAAAATAGTAGGGTCATAGATTACTAATATTCTACCATAAGATGCATTGTCAAGGTTGTGGTGAAAGGACCAAGTTGGATTGATGTAAGAAACAGCTCTGGAAGATAAAGCTGAATTTAGTTTAGTTTCAAGAAGACCAAAAAGAGAAATATTGTACTCACTGATTATGTTTCTAACTTGGTCAAGCTTCAAGTTGCTGTGAGCACCCCTAAGGTTCCATGATGCAATTTTTTTAAACATTAACAAGATTGAGGTTTGGTTTTGTTGTGTCTTCTCTTAGCAGATAGAGATCTCGTTTCAATGGTTCTAATGGGCTGAGATGATGGAGAAGGAGACTGAGAGAAAGAATTGGTTGGTTTTGTGACAGGAGGAGGAGCAAAAGATGAAGTGTGGGAGGTAGGATTTGAAGGCCATCCAGGCAGATCAATGGAAAAGTTGTATGGGATTGTTTGTGAGTTTGGTTCAACCACTGAGTTTACATACATTTGCTGTATTAAATTATTTACTTGTTTCTCAAAATTGGTGCACCATTCTCTATCCATGTCTGTTTCATGTGTGTCAGTGGTGTCATGCAGAACTTGTTTTCCAGAATCATTTGTTAGTTCAAGTTCAAAGCTATTTTCTTCAATGCAGACTTCATATGTGTTCTCATCAATAGTCTTATGTTTATTTTCCATTGTGCCTTCTCCATCACAATGTTCAACAACAACATTAGAGGTAACACTTACTATGTTTCCAACAGAACACTGTTTTCCTGCATTTACTTCAGTTGTTATTTCACCAACCTCAACTTCATTTATTTCCAGTACTTCTACCTCTTCAATTTCAGTTTGTAACAATTGGAACTTATTAGTAGTAGTAACAGAACAAGCTTGAGCATCATTTTTAGATTTATTCACTTCAAGTTGCAGACTTTTATTTGCCTCATTTGCATCTTTCTCAGTAACCTCTTTTTCCACTTGCTTCATCATGATATTTCGTGCCACTTCCTCACTCCCATTTCTTTTATTTACTTTGTTTTTGTTAACCTTCTGCCACACTTGCTTAATGCAATCTTGTTTCTCTTTTTCTTTCCCCTTATTCAGCCTGTTCATTTTATCTTCAGAATAACTATGCTGTTTTTTTTCTTCACATTTCTCTTCATTCTTCTCACCTTCATATTTCTTGCAGTTCTTGCTATTGTGCCCAAACTCTTTACAAAAACAACAAATTTCCGGTTTCCACAAATACTCCACTTTCACAACTTGTTCTGCCCCATCTAGCATCTTCACATTGAAACTGTCTGGCAGTTCTTTGTATGGAGTAACTTCAACTAAACATTTAGCATAGGATAGGCGCTCAAATTTTTCAGTTGATGTATCCATACATAGGAGTTTTCCAACTCTGGCAGATAACCAATTTATTCCCAATGGTGACCAAGCATACAAGGGAATATTAGTTAATTTAATCCACACTGGCACTGCTTTTATACTACTACAGGAGTTTCCTATATTTTCATCCCACTTTTTCACAATAAATAACTTGTTTCTCATAACTACCGGATCTGCCTCAGAAATCTTTTTCCTATCCTCATCATTAGAGAACTTAAATAAGAAAGGGAATCCATCTGATTTAACAGTTATCATCCCCTTAAGTTTCCACGCACGCTTGAGATAGTACAGGACAGTAGAGTATGGCAGTGGTTTATCTAGGAAAAACCCAACGAGATAATCACTCCACAAAGAACTGCCTGCCCTGACTACTTCAGCAGGTGGCACAATTGCATCCCCTTGAAATTCAAGTAGAATTTCACGTGGAACATAGGAACCAGCATTAGTTGGTCTGGCTTTGAAAAGAGTGGTCCAAGCTTTCGGCTGATTGTCATGAGCAAGGGAAGAAGCTGAAGAGATTAAAGGAGGTGGGGTTGGTGATGGCAGGGATGTTTTGGTCAAAACACAGACAGAAATGGGTTGGGAAAGCTGAATATTGTCAGTGGCAGAGACAGGAAGAGGAGGAATGGGTGAAACAGTGTTGGTACGGGGAAGACCAGACTGTGAAGAAGGAGAAGCTGGGTTAACAGAGACAGGGGGAGGTACAAGGTACGACAGAGGGAGTAAGGGAGGAGCAGAAGGTGGCACAAGAATCGGGGAGGAAGGACAGGGCTGTAGAGAAGATAGGGGAAGTGATGGATTAGCGGGAAGGGAGAGAAGGATAGGGGCGGTCCCCATTTTTAAAAGAAAAGAGAAGATTTTTTGTGTATTGAAATGCAACATATTATGCATGTACGAAATATGTATAAGCTAAGGTTTATTATATATATTATTATTAAAAGTTATTAAAGTGAAAGACACAAAGGCAAGAGCAAGCTCAAATGGAATCAGGCTACTAAATAAACTAAAAGGAAAATCAGCAAGGAACAATATTATATTACAGTATACAAATACCTAAAGACTCCTAATTATATGATCTAGCTCAGTTTTGTAGATTCGAGTTATGTTTGCCTATTGCAAACGGAGGAGATTGAGTTATGTTTGCCTATTTCGCATACTCCTAATTAAAACAACCAATTCCATGATAATTACCATACATCCCACTGCCTTCAACTGGCTGCAGGGACATCAAAGGCGGCAATGACATAAATCTAAATAGAATGAACAAGTAGCTCTGCCTCTGACAGAAATAAACAAGTAAAGACAAGAGGAAATACATAAGTTCAGCTTTGGATGAATTAGATAAAAATGAAAGAAATGAGACATACAATACAATCAAGTTGAATAAGCGACGCGAGTTTTAGGAACTAAGGTCCAATCAATTCACAAACCTTCTTCTTCTCTCTGTGGTTAAATGTCTGAAAGTGTTTCTCAGCTGCCATGTATAACATTTAATATTTGTCAACTATATTAACAAACAAGATCATATGTTTAGAATGCATATAAGGAAGTAATCTGGGTGAGCATATTATATAAGAACTTAGTATCTACTCAATCCAATGGAGCATTTAATTTCATTCCATTACAAGAATGCAAGCAAATGATTGAGAAACTGGTTTCGACTTGTCATATTGTATGACATATAACTAGTGCAATCTATTTTCTAGATAAAAATGGAAGCGAGAAATAACAAGTGACAGCTAGAAAAAAAAAGCAGAGTAGTAGATATTGAATTGATATATGTACACACACATGAAAATTGTAACATAACAGCTATTTAATTCATTGACAAGTTACCGGGTGTGCCTTCATCTTCGTTAGAAGCCATATGCCCATCGAAGTCATCATTAAATGTAATTGCAAAGTCGCTTCCTTCGTCGTCATCCTCCAAATTATATTTATTGGACCTTTTGGCTTTCAACTGAAGAAACACAGTTTCAGTATAATGACTTACTACCATGAAAGATGAAACCCAAAATTTGAACTAATAAAAACAAAAGTCGCTATTCCTAGTATTTACGCTATTTAACATACAAATACATGTTTCAATCTTTTATAGAGATAATACTGAAAAAATACACATTTTTTCTTCCCTTCTCGAATTATGTACATACAAAACGATAAGTTGAAACGGGCTCCTTATGCAATAATTGAATTTAAACTACACAAAATGTTGATCATTTGCTGATTTATATAATGGTAGGAGTGCAAATTGCAACCCCTAAGAAGGGACTTCCACCACCAAAAAAATAGTCCAGATACAAATCAGATTGATTATTCTAACATATCCAAATATAAATTGCATATTATATGATACCCGTAACCAAACCTCTATAAACACATCATAAATCTAAATGGAATTTAATTCTAAATGCGCAATTATATCCATATGGTTTTCGTTATACATATTTCCATGCCATATCTCTACATCTAGATTTTATAAACATTAGGAAAATTCAACTTTTATCACTTTGCTGTATCTTGAAATTCATTTGTGAGAACTTTTTTGATGACCAGTATTTCAAGTATTTAATAATCCTTCAATCAAACAAAAATATATGACGGATAGAAAATAGTTTTCCTATCAGCTCATCTGAAACTACATGATTATTGTTACATATAATTCGATTTATATTTATATCCTTAAGCACTAGAAAGCCTCCAATATTAAAGTTTTTATTCTATGAAGTATGAGCACAATCTTTATGATGACTCACATCATGAATTCAAAAGAACTGAATCATAACTATTTGGTCCATATCTAATATTGAATTTCTACAATTAAAGTGTTTTGCACTTTTTCTTGACTTCTACTGACAAAAAAATAATAAACCTATGGAACAGTGTAGGGACTTGGTAACCAATCTATGTTCCAATATAGCAGCCAATTTAGAACAAACAAAGAAAAAATTATTAGTGATCGGATGACCAAATTTCATTGTGTTACCTTGCTAGGTAAAAGAGCATAGATGCTTAAATTTTACTTTAAATAAATTCATAGCTGTGATAAGACAAATCCTGATATTTGAATCATATCAAAAGAGATGGAGACTATAATTGGATGCTATGCTGAAGGGATCATCTTTTCCAAGTTAAAATTACTTTTTGTAGGCACTTAGGGTACCATTTTTTCTTAAACCCCTTTTGAAAAACAGTCGCATAATTCTATTTCCATTCAAGGCACAAGGCCATATCAACCCAACCAATGTGCCGTAGTTATCGTAATCCAACTAATAAATGAAACTAAAATAGAAATAGCTCGGAAAATAGACCCAACTAGCCAATAGAAAACAAAATCGCAAAGCAGTGGTCGAAGACCAAAAATGGTTAGCAAATCAACCAAGTACTGCGTAGTGTTTGAGAAGCAATTCAGAGATAAGTACTTGTTCAACTAGTAAGAATTCCTACTCACCAACATAGGTCAAAGGCCGAGGCACAGTGATAGGATGAGGCAGGATGATTGGCTTAGGCATGAAGATAGGTTGCAGCGTGGTGGTAGGCTGAGGTCAAGACGGGATTTGATGTGGACAGTATTTTTGAGAGCTAGGGCTTAAATTAGACGACTTTGATGATTTTATCTTCAGATCCACATGAAATTTTTCTTCTTCAAGTTTTCAAGAGAAAGTAGATAAAATTGTTCAAGTCATAAGTGGAAGAAAAAGCTATATGAGCGGCCGAAGAAAACTTTGCCAAATTTTTCATGAATTGTTAGCGGGAACAAGTAGCGGCATTTCATTATTTATTTTTGTTTTGCTAAATGATCAATAGTTGCACTTAATTTTGAAACGCTACTATTTAAAGCAACTAATAATGAATTTTCTTGTAGTGCATCAATATTCATTGCATTCGCATTTGATTGATTCCAATTAAATGTATTTGCATTCTATTGATTTTTCAATTATTTACATTTTTTCATCCACATTTAATTGGTTTACATTCAGTTGATTTACTTTCAATTTATTAACATTTGTTACAAAAAAAAATTCCATGCTTACTTATTCATATTGAATTAATTCTCATTCTATTAACTTCTGTTCTAATATGTCCAATTAATTTACATTCAATTATTAACGTCCATTATGTTCACCCTATTTATTTATATTCGTTTACAATCATATTTTTTATTCTCTTTTACATTCAAATTTATTTATGATCATTTATTTTATTTCATTCACGTAGTATATTTCCTTTAATGTCAATATCACTTAATTAACCATACTGCAAATTTACTTAAATTTAATATCAACATTCCATATTTTCTTTTGCCTATCCAAAATGTTTAACCACATTCTTATTTTGGTTTTTACTTCCTATTTTCTCAAGTTTTAAGTTATATAGCTTATACATATTCCAAATTTCTTACATCACTACTTAATTAAGTTTTATTCATAATTTATTTATATTCACTTTATCTTTATAACTTAAGTTCATTTACATACATATATGTATATATATTCAAAAAAACCTATTTTATTAACTCGTTTCATTTATTTAATCCATTTGACTTCACTTAAGTAATTCCACTTTATAATTCTTTTTCAACCATTCTTTGTATTTTACCTTTGTATCATAAATAATCTACAAAATATAAATTTATTTACTACTTGTTTAGTTTCTTAAGTTCATATTCATTTACTTAAATAGCATTCTCTTTTTACTATTGAATTTATTTCGTTTAACATTTCTTATAATATAGATTAAGTGTATATACATTCATTATAACAACTCAATTTTTATTTATAGCTTTCCTTAACCAATTTCATTTGGACATCTTATTACTTACATCTTATATTATGTACTATTCAAGCACATGTTCTCATTAACATTCAAACCTTTTTCCTGGTAAGTTCTTATTAAGGTTTCATAACGTAATTGAGAACTACATAATTTACCTTTAATTTACAATATTTTTATTAATCTAAATTTAGTCTGAACATTTTAACTACTTAAGTTTTCTCTTGTATACCCTTTAATTACATATTTATGTTAACATTTTAACTTTTTTAAGTATTTCGAATAAGCTATATATTTTTTAGTTTCAAGTTGTTTCAATTTCATTTCTCATTTTAGACACTCTAATTATTTAGAAATTTTACTTCGCTTCAATAATTGAAAACCATTGCTTAACATAAACTTAAAAGTATAATTTTTGATTTCATTTCAAACCATTTTGAAATAAATATATGCATATTTTTTTTATATCAATCATACTTAAGAAATTCAAATGAAAATCCAGTTTCCAAAACAAAAGTGTAGCAAAGTTACTAAGTGGTTTCCCTTACTTTGGGACTCAAAAATAAATGTCGATGATGCTGTAGTCATCACCAAAATTATTTTCCAATGACAAAAGAGGAGAGTACTAACTTGCTTCTTTTAAAATTCTTCTAGAAACAATTTCTACTTTAAAATACCTTCAAATAATATTAATAATATTATTATTTTATTGTTTCCAAATTTTGAAAACCAAATTTTGAAAAGCATCGAAAATTAAATTCTTAAATCCACAATTTAATTTTATCTCATTTGCTAATCAGATTTATAGCAACGTTTATAAAATTTCATCTCCTTATGAAATACAATAATAGTTACCGGTTTAGGAATGTTAACAAAACAATAAATGATAATCTAGTACTATCATTTCTAACAACTAATACATTTAGCTGTCTAATTTCAAAAAATTACACTTTTATATATAAAATATAATCATACTTAACAAAGTAACAATGCATTATAAAACAGGTTTTATAACACTACCAAAAACACTCTCTCATAGGATGATTCAAGAACGGATTTTAGAATAAAGATAGAGATTCAAATTTAGAGGAACCCTAATCAAGGAAAATACTGATTAAGAAGATAAGCTTGAAAGAAAGGATGATTCTATAATAGATTCTACTCATTCTAGGGTGTTGCTACCCTATTTCTAATGATTTTTTACTTCATAAGCTAAGTTTTTCTTAAATCTGGCTCCGACACGAACTGTAATGACCCGCTATTTTGAACCATTCAAATCGACAATAAACCATACATGTCAAACTTGAATTGCTCAAAATAACTGATTGTTATTTATATTTCGCAAAATTTAGCATATACAATAAATCAATCAATCATGGATTCACAGATACAGAGTAATACAACAATACGCAGTAGAATAGATAAGTAGTAGTTCATGAAGCTACTACAGAACAATAAAGTCCAAGTCAAAAGACAACGGAAGTCCAAATCATAGAAGTCTCTAATACATAAGCAAATAATAAGTCTGAATAGAAATAACTAAATGACTGAAATAACAGAATAACTTGAAATTTGAATAGATAAGATAGATCTCCAAGCCAAGCTCCAAGCTCCAAAAGATGCGCCTCAAATGCTTTAATACTCAAGCTAACCTGAGCATAAAGCAAAACACAAAACACTCGAGTCAGGATTAACAGTCTTATGCAAGTAAATCAACTCAAGTGAAATGTCCAAATGAAATGCAATAACTTAAATAATGTTTGGGATTTCCATCTTTTAAGGATCCGTGGAACTATCTACATATATAATACAATACACTACATAAATAATGTCTACAGTAAAGTAAAATATTAAAGTAGCGTTAAGGCATTACCTATCTCCACCTTAACACATTTTTATATAAATGCTGTATTCTATACAATACCGTAATTCCTTCATAAACTGGAGGGCTATCAGAGGGCACTCCACAGTGTACGACACAAACCAAACTCGTAGTGGGTGCAATCAGGATAAATATGACAACGCACGGGAGGCAATGCCGAGGGTAGGATACTACCATTTTGTGGATCCGGACTGGTGGTAACGCATAGCAGCTACTACCGGCCACCTCGAGACATACTCCCAAATCAAATCAACCATAAAGTAATAATATGGTATCAAAGAAAGGTGTCCGATAGGGGGAGCGACCCCACTTGGCCCGGCATGGCTCCTATTTTAGTCATTTTAATTATGACCCGAAGGTTAAGGCTGTCCATCATTGTTCATTTACTTCATTCCAGTAGCGTTCGCCAAACCATTCTACTTCATTATAGATTCTCCACCATGTGCACAGTTGTTAAAATGGTTTTCGGTATTGACAGAGATTATGAAAATATCTGATCTCGTTCTTTTTAACAATCAAACGCTTATTTCACACCAGTTGGTTCTTTTATATTTCCAAAACCGATTCATAATTTATATCAAAATATTATATTCACTTCGAAATCATATCACGTTCGAAATCATATTCACTTCAAAATCATATCACCTTCAAAATCATATTCACTTCAAAATCATATCACTTTCGAAATTATATTCACATCCAAAATCATATTCATTTTCAAAATCATAACCACAAAATAGGTTAAACCATGATATCAATATTCGCATTTTAATTCAGTTAAATCTAAATCATGACAGTTCCAACTTTAAACATTTTGAATATTTAAAGTAGTTTATATGTTGGAATAGTTATACATTAAAAATAGTTTATATTTTAAAAATCTGTAATAGATTGAAATACTTTATATATTAGAAATAGTTTATATATTAAAATAGGTTATAGATTGAAATAGTTTATATATTAGAAATAGTTTATATATTAAAATATGTTATATATTAAAATAAATATTTTAATTTAAATATTTTAAATATAATATATTTTATTTTTATTAAATTAAATCTTATATTACGGAAAAAAGTAAATAAAGTTATATGTAAAACCTTAAAATTTACATTTTAAATCTTAACTTATAATTTAGAATTCTTAAAACTTATAATTTTAAAATCTAAATTTTACATATGTGTTTTAAAATAAAATCATTATATTAAATTTAAAAATCATTTTTTCCCCAAACGCATTTTTCCAAATTTCAAAAATCACTTTAAAACAGACCAAGGGTGTCCATATATGGTTTTCTATCCTAGGGTCAAGTGATAAGGATATTTATCATTTCAATCCGTGATAATTTGAAATTTACCGGTATATATTATTTCAACCCGCAGTCCAAAATTTCCAAAATCAATAAAATCGCGTGGGTTTATCATTTCAGCCCATAATGATTTTCCTTAATCTAAAAGATCATTTGGTTATGTATCATTTCAATCCACAGTGATTTCCTAAAGCTAAGGGAACTTGCAGCATGATTTACACAAAATAAATAACATAACACATATTCATACATAACACATTACATAAGGTAGCAGATAACTTAGATACCAAATTGCATAAAATAGCATATAACTTACATAACAAATTACATAAAATAGCATGTAACTTACATAATAAATTGCATAACATATTATGTAACTTACATAATTAATTACATAGCATAGCATGTAACTTGCATAATTAATTACATAACATAGCAATTTAGGTGATTTCCAACATAACACGTATATGCATATGAATTTTATTCTTCTTTTTTTCATTTCACATATAAATTTCACATGTCATATTAATGACATTTTTCATCATATAAGTGTCAACCTTAAAATCAATATAACATTTTCCTTTTTTTCAACATAGCAATTTAATATTAACATCATGATTATAAATAAACAATATAGTATCAATAATAATATCATGTCAAAGATAACAAGTGAATATAAGTGAATATATGTCATATCAAATCATAACTAAACAACGCAAAATTTCTAAACTATTGCAACATTCCAATAACATGTCAATTGATATTCATTCACTTGGCATAAGATTATAAATCGTGGATGAATAGCTCACTTTTCGAGGCTAGGAAATATTTTACAAAACAAAGCTATGAAATTTGAATCTTAATTCCAAAGCAACGCAAGAAAGAATCGATGAATCACAAAAATAGAAATATGTAAGTTTTATTTTTTTTGAAAAAAAGAGGAGGAAGAGGGGTGCAAAGGGCTCGGCCTAGGGCTTTTGGATGGGCTTGGATATGGCTAAGGTCAGGGAAAGAGGAGGGGTTTTGGCCTATGTTTGGATGGAGATGAGGAGGAGGAGATGACCTTGGAGATGGAGGAGAGTGGCGGCTATAAGAGGAGGAAGGAAGAGTTATGAAAGAGTGGAGGAAGGAGTTTTGATTTGGAGAAATTTTGAATTTTTAGATATAGAACTCTCTTTAGATTTTGAGAGAAAGAAGGAAGTGTGATGTGAAAGTTTTCTCAAGAGAAAATTATATACGTGCAAGTTAGTCGGGAAGAAACAAATGGTCGTAGGCATAGGAATAAACACAAGACTCTTGGCATGGTTAGAGTCTCTTGGTTAATCTTGGCATAGGAATAAACACAACAAACTTATGTCAGTTTTTCATAGAAATTCAAATATTTTGGAGCAATAGAAATTTGATTTTGATGAAATGAAAAGTGGAGAGAAGATCAGAATTCGGTCTAGTATTACATGAAAAGAATGAAATTTTAAAATTCAAATTAAAATTTTCAACCAAAAGTAAAATTTTGACTAAGTTTAATGAAAACTTAAAATTTTAGAAAATTTTCTATTTCATTGAATTTAGAAATATATATTACTCAATATTCCAAAATTTGTTCTTTAATTTCAACCTTTAAATTTTATTTAAATTCAAATAATAATATATGTTAAAATTGAATGAATTGAACCTTCATTTCATTAACATTGGTTTGTCTTCATCAGATGTTCACTTTATTCAATTTAATATATGTCGCTTATTCTTGACTAAATCAATTACCATCTTTTTCTCTTTACCTTGATTAAAAGATTTAATTCCAATTAATTCAATATTAAATTTCCAATTAAATGTTGGTTACACAGTAATCGTTTTAATTTCATTAAATAATTCAAACAATGTTTTATCCTTTTATTTCGATTTACATGTTCTTTATTGTTTGCACAAAAAATGGGCAAACACCTCCAAGTCGTATGATTTAGTTGATTATACGTTGTTCTTAGTGATTTGGGTGATTTATGCAAATGTATAAAAAGCAGGGACTAAATTGTAAAAGACACACGGATTTATAGTGGTTCGGCCAGAACGTGCCTACGTCTACTTTATATGTTATTCTCCTCTTCTATTCAGATTACAAGTACAAAGCTTTGATTACAAGTAACTGAAATTTGTTTGAAAGTTCTATCCGTGCTTGAGCTCTCAAACTTGTCTGCCATTATTGTACCCCTGCCCCTCTATTTATAGAGTGAGGTTGGGGGTAGGGGTCTTGGATGTATTTAGCGGTTGGTGGGCCTGGGCTGATGCAATCTGGCCTAGGAGTGTTGGTCCGGTATGCCTTAGTCCGGTGGAATTTGGCTCGACAATGGGTGGAGTAGGTTGGTTTGGTAGGAGGTGGTATGTTGTTTGGATCAGTAGTAGGTGGAACCGGTGGTACCTTGGGAGAGTTGGTTTGGTGGGCGAGTGGAACTGGCTCTGGTTCGGTGGGCATGGAAAGGAGGTTGATTCGGTAGGCAGGGAAGGAGGTTGATTCGGTAGGCAGGGAAGGAGGTTGATTCAGCTATGTGGGGAAGGGAGTTGGCTTGGCAATGCATGGAGAGGGATGGTTCGGTAGTAGGTAAAAACGTGCCCAACATTTGCCCCCCAAAGTAGGGCATATGCCTGTATATTGCGTGCTTTGTTTTGCTATCATCCGCTCTCTAATGTCGAACCAACTGGTCCAGTCATTGTTTTTGCTTGTAAATAGGGGCCTAACACCTTCGTTTTTCCTTATCAGCCGAATCAACTGAATACCGAACCAACTTGATTGCTTAGAACAGCCGAACCAATCTGCTACCGAATCAACTCAACTGCCGGACCAGGTGAGTGTTCCTTTGCCGAACGACTTTTTTGATTGAACCACCGAATGGACTCATACCGAATGAACTTGAGGGGTTGCAAGTACCGAACGACACTCTCGTATTTGAATTGTCGAATGAAACTTGTTTTTTATATCTCTACTTCTAACGACGTGTTTGTTTTTGGTGTTGCAGATAATGTCTCACAAAGTGGAAACTCGATCAGAAAAGAGAAAATCTACGGATAGAAGAGAGTCCCCCGTTGTGCCACCAGCCTAGCCAGGACCGAGAGGGACCCACCCCGAGATCACTAGTGGATGGATATGGCCCTCAGGAGCTCTTGAACTCTCCTCCTGACTGCTTTCCTAGCTCCCTCAAAGAGGAGCAGCTTGATATTATTTCCCGCTCCTTTGGGATTGACAGAGCACTCATGGTGCTTCCAGGGAATGGAGTCATGTCGTATGATCCCCCAGAAGGATATTTTGCTTACACCAGATACCATTGCATGTGCGGGGCCATTCCTCCGATCAATGCTTGGATAGTCAGCTTCATCACCTACCTGAAGGTGGCCCCTTTCCAGCTTCAGCCCAACTCTTACGCCATTTTGGTGAGCCTATTCGTCATTTTCCAGAGAAAATATGGGCGCCCTCCTTCCAACCGGGAGATCCGATATTTGTACAACTTGAGGGGCTACAAGAAAGGGTCTCCATACATCAGTTTGGAATCGGCCGTGTCCTTCAAGCTGGTCCTGGACTTATATTCAAAGTTCACCATGTTTAAGAAGGAATGGTTCTTCGTCAAGGATGACTATGTTTCTTTTCGCCTTTTCACTTCTGGATGTAAGTTTAATTTCATTTGTAATTTCTTTATCCTGACTGCAATGCTTCTTCTTATATGCTTTTATTTCTTGCTAGCGACAGGTGGCTTTGCGGTCGTGGAGAATGATCGCCTGGTACAGATGGCTGCGGAGATAGAGGCCATCTCGGGAAGGGATATGTCAGCTTCTTACCTGATCAGGAATGCCACTCTCCTGGAGCACAACTTGATTCTGCCACGTCAGTCTGTGGTTAAGCAGAGAGATACAGCCGAGGAGAGGGCTGCCAAATCTAAAGGCGGGGCCATTACGAAGAGCAGCAAGAGGAGACCCTTCTCGGTACCTCCAGTCGCCGGGGGAAAGAAGCTCAAGAAATCCGATGGACCCTCCCCAAGCACATGTCCAGATGTTCCGGAGGAAGAGGACGTGGAGGAGGGGAAAGGCGAGGATGAAGGAGGTGACGCGGAGGGTGGAAGTGGCAGAGAAGGTGATGGTGAAGGTCATGGTGATGATGGTGGCGAAGGGAAGAGCGGTGATGGCACCGGGGCTTTGTCTTCCGGGCAAGTAGGTGAGATCCAAGAGTGGACGGATGAGGCTTTCCACCAGGCTTTTGAGGGGTCGTAGGAAGGATCGGCCTTGGTGGAGAAGGCGAAGGGGGCGGGCAAGGCCGGAATGGGTGCCGATCCACCTTCTAAGAGCCCTTCAGCTAAGGCAGCTCCGGCGATTCAAGGTGAATTTTTGACTCCTCTTTATTCTTCTTAACTTAACATTTTTCTCGGATTATAGTTTCATGCATGCTTGTAACACTTGGTTTTTATTCCAGGAACGGGTAAGGTGGCCAAGACATCAGATATTCGGCACCGCCTCGAACAATACAAACTACTCAAAGCTTCTGCTAAACCAAAGCCTTCGGCTAGCCGCCCCGGAGATGTAGTTGGCTACTGTTCTCTTCTCGGGGTCATTGAGGAGGGTATCCAAATGAAGAAGAGAGGCCGTTCCTTGTTTGAATCTCTATCTCGTCCTCAGCCCCCAACTCAGCCTCTTCAGGATGTCGCGGAGGAGAATATTGAGTTTGTACCTTCCCCGCACCCATCCGAAAACCCTACTGTTACCCCAATAGATCACCCCAGCTTGGCCCGCAACCCGTTCGCGGGTCATCCGGACCTGGATCCGAGTTCCCATGATATTTCTTTCGATGAGGTTACCGGTGAGCACCTCCTACCCCACAATCCTATGGTAAGGGTGCTTGATGAGGCTAAGTCCTTGGATCTCGACTTGTTGACCACTCGGATTGTAACTATGGGGGATGAGGCGAAGGCAAACATCGATCGGGTGGCTGAGGAGACCAGGAGGCTGATGGCGCATCATGCCCGACTGGTCAAGGCTGGAGAGGAAATCAGAAGTGCTAACATTCGGTTGCGACTAATGGTTTTCGATCAGGCCAAACAGCTTGCCGATCAGGCCATCCAGATCTCCCAGCATGAGGCGGCCTCTAGACGACTAAAGAAAACTATGGAAGGGGCTAGCAAGGCAGAATTGCGAAGAATGGAGGCCTCTTGCAAGAAACGAATTGACATGGACATTGCAACGGTAGATGAGGTTTGGAGAGCGGATCTCGAGCAGGTAGAGGAGTTATCTGGAAGGCTTGAAGCCGCAGAGCTTGTTCAGGTCAAGCTAAAGGAGGAGATGGAGGCGATGAGGAGATCCCTTCAGGCTGACTGCTCGTGATACCGATTGGAGAGGGATGCTGCCGTTGCAAATTTGTCGGCTTCTGTGGCCCGTATGAGGGAGTTTGAGGAGAACGAGGGGTTGATGGATGATATGCTGCAGGATATGTATTTCCGTACTTGGAAGCAAGGCAACCTATCCTGGATGGACGATTATCCCCGGGTCATGGCTAGGATATATCTTCGGGCTTTGGAGGAGGCTAAGGATGGGGCGGATAAGGAGGGTGGTGTAGCTTTTAGAATGGATGTGGTCACGACCCAGTTTACTGAGGAGGAGAAAGTGGCCGTGAAGGAGGGCATGCGGCTGCTTGCCGCCGAGGAAGTGGGTGTGCAGTTGGAGGATGATGGTCAGGGAGCAGATGCTGGTAAGTCTTCCCTCTCAATCTTTTCTTAACTTGATTGCGTATCATTTATCTGATGGATTCTTTTCCTTAATCGGACAGGTGAGACCTCTGGCCAACATGCTGGGAGTTCTGATCCTGCGGTCAAGTAGATCCCGGAGGGCTAGCAAGATAGAGGCGGAGCCCTGCTGCAGCTGATTATTTTTTGGTTTACTTAGCACTCCTGTATATACTAGTTCAAAACATTAATTTACTTTCAGGCTGTAATTATGTAATTATGTCATTGTAGCGAATGATTTTATTCTTATATAATTTTATAACATAAGCCGATTCTGTCATATTTGAATGCTGTCGTTATTTTGATGTGTTGCATAAGAAATATAGCTGTGTATATACATGTGCTTTAATCGGGTTTGATGTTAAGCTCTTGCTTAAAGTATAATTTCATGTCTTGCAATGTTAGTGTGATGGGTGAATAAACTGTGGCTACATGTTTATGTACAAGAAAAGAAAGTACCGCCCTTCATGCTTTAGTTGTAGACGGTAACTTTGAATGTCTTGTGTGACTGAAGATGGAATGTAGCTGAGTGACCTGTCATCCATTTGTGAGTTTTCATTTCCGTTAGCGAGTGTCTCCTATTTTGTGCCCTGTACTTTAAGGGTCGTTATAGAGGATAGGACGAAAGTTTTTAAATAGAATGGAAATATAAGAAAATAGTAAACTTCCAATCACGGAAGGCCGTCGATATGCTTAAGTTCGTGGCAAACAGGTTTTGTAGTCACTTTCCCTAGCTGTGGGTCTTGGAGACATTTGTCACCCATCTTACGCCTCCGCGGGGAGTTTTCTTTTTTACCACAGCCGCACTTAAGACACATCGGAGCCGAGATCGCACACAGTAACTACCGGGGCCATTATGGCCCGTAATCGTGGGTATTATTCGATTTACCGTGGCCGGCTAGCGTGGGTGTCGATCGTCAACTGTGAACTGCCCCTGGCTGGCCACACCTTATGTTGGGGCTTATAATCGGTTCACAATCGCCGGCGAGCCGAACGCCGTAATGAGCTGCCTCGGCTATAGTCGGCCTTCTCGGTGGCTTATGACTGGCTCATTACAGTTGGCTTTGAGGGCCGTCGCGAGCAATGAGTTAACCCGCAGCAGAGGGATGCTGGAGCAAAAGTATCTCATTGACGAGGGCATAGATTCGTATAGTACCTGTTGGGTCTTGTCCAGGTGAGGTTGTGCCGTGAAGTGTCCAGAATGGAAATGCCGTTATACAGGATTTTGTTCAACAGAAAAGGATAAAGCTTAACAAGCAGCCAAGATATAAAGGAACAAGTTAAAAAGAGGCAAGATTTTTAAAGTGGTTTGGCACGAAAATGCCTACGTCCACTGATTCTCTTTGTTACTTCACTTCATATGGGCAGTACAAGTTAAGAAAAGTATCGACGAAGGTATTGGATGTTCCATGCCCTCTGGAACACCTCTCCGTCCACTGTTGACAAAATATAAGCTCCATTGTGGAGATCTTTATGAATTACATAGGGTCCGTCCCAGATAGGATCTAGCGCTCCGGGACGCGGGAAGATCCATTTGAGAACAAGATCTCCTTCTCGTAAGTTGCGGTGCTTGACTTTGGAGTTGTATCGTGCTGCCACTTTCTGCTTGTGAGCTGACGCTTTAAGTGCTGCATCATTTCTTCTTTCTTCAATTAGGTCCAAAGACATGTGTAGGAGTTCTCCATTCTCTTCTGGGTTGTAGTGGATCCTATGGTGGGAGGGCACTACAGCTTCAACTGGGAGCATGGCCTCTGATCTGTATGCCAAAGAGAAAGGAGTATGTCCTGTTGATGTTCTGTAAGATGTGCGGTAGGCCCAAATTGCCGTAGGAAGTTCATCCACCCAAGCGCCTTTTGACTTTTCAAGTTTCTTCTTGATTAGAGTTTTGAGAATTTTGTTGACAGCTTCGACTTGTCCGTTTGTCTGGGGATAAGCTACAGATGAGAAGCTTTTGTGAATTCCGTGCTCTCGGCACCAGTCGGTGAATTCCTCGCTGTCAAATTGAAGTCCATTGTCCGATATGATTTTGAGTGGAACCCCGTACCTGCATAAAACATTTTTGATCAAGAAGTTAATAACTTTTGCCGAAGATATTTTATTTAAAGGTTCCGCTTCCACCCATTTGGTGAAATAGTCGACTACCACTATAGCATATTTGGCCCCGCCCCGGCCCATTGGCAGTTCCCCAATCAAGTCAATTCCCCATACTGCAAAGGGCCAAGGGCTGGTCATTTGAGTAATTTCGTTTGTCGGTAGTCGAGGAATCTTAGCAAATTTCTGACATCTGTCACATCTCTTGACGAAGTCTAGGGCGTCTTTGTTTAAGGAGGGCCAGTAATATCCATATCGGAGTATCTTCTTTGCCAGAGTCTGCCCACCAGTGTGATCTCCGCAACTTCCTTGATGGATGTTGGATAATATTTTCTTGGCTTCCCTTCCAACGACACACCTTAATAAGGGATTGGAAAAGCCGCGTCGATAGAGGATGCCTTCTTGTATCGTGTAGCGGGAAGCTTTCCTCAAGATTTTCTTAACTTCGTTACGCTCGTTGCGCAGTGTGCCACTTTGTAAGTATTTTTGGATGGGAGTCATCCAAGTTTCCTCTTTGATTGCAGTTATCAGATTCACTTGCTCGAAACTCGGGGTTAGTTGCTTTGAGATGGTTACTATTCCGGAAGTGGTGTTGTCTTTCATGCTAGCTTGCTTTGCCAGTTCATCGGCCTCCTGATTCTCTCCTCGAGGAATGTGTTTGATTAAATAGTGATCCAATTCACCGAGCAGCATCTTGGTCTTCTTTAGATATGCTGTGAGTCGTTCTCCTCGAGTCTGGAATTCTCCTAGTATTTGGTTTACAATAAGTTGTGAATCACTATGAAGACATAGAGCACAAACTCCAATCTCTAAGGCGAGTTCTAATCCAGCTATTACTGCTTCATATTCCGCATCGTTATTGGTGGCAGCGAATTCCAACCTTAGAGCATAGTGCAGCTTCCTTCCCCGGGGGTGATTATCACAATACCTGCCCCCGAGCCCTGCTCGTTTGATGCTCCATCCACAAAGAGATTCTACTTGATGTCTTCTGCCATTTCAGATTGCTCTTTTCCTTTGTTGATAGTGAATTCGGCAATGAAATCGGCCATGGCTTGTCCCTTGATAGCGGTGCGAGGATGGTAGGTGATATCATATTGGCTCAGTTCAATGCACCATTTAAGTAGTCGCCCCGAAGTGTCGGGGCGATGGAGTACCTGCCTTAGCGGTTGAACAGTTAGAACTCTGATGGAATGAGATTGGAAATAGTGTCGCAGTTTTCGTGATGTGATTAGTAAACAGTATGCTAGCTTCTCAAGTTTAGGATATTTGGCTTCCGCCCCTGTAAATCTCTTGCTTACAAAGTATACGGGCCGCTGCGCGCGGTTGTCTTCTCTCACCAAAGCGGCGCTTAAAGCATGGGACGATACAACAAGGTATAGGTATAGTTCCTCGCCTTCATTTGGAGTTGAGAGTACTGGTGGTCTCTGGAGGTGTTCGATTAAGTTAAGGAGGGCTGTCGAGCATTCATCAGTCCATTCGAACTTTCCTTTGTCTTTCTTTAGGGCTTCAAAGAGAGAGATGCATTTGTCGGTTGCTTTAGAGATGAACCTGCTTAGGGCGGCCACTTTCCCGTTTAGGCTTTGCATCTCTCTTCGAGTGGATGGTATCTTGATATATTGCAAAGCCCGAACTTGTTCGGGTTTGCTTCAATCCCCCGGGCATGGACGATGAATCCCAAGAACTTTCCCGACGATACTCCGAAGGAGCACTTTAGAGGATTCAGCTTCATTCCATATTGGCGAAGTACTTGGAACATCTCGTCCAGGTGGTTTATATGATCGTTGGCTTTTCTCGATTTTACCAGCATGTCATCCACATAAACTTCCATGGTCCGTCCTATTAATTCCGCAAACATCTTGTTGACGAGGCACTGATAAGTAGCTCCGGCGTTTTTAAGTCCAAAAGGCATTACTCTGTAGCAGTACAATCCCCGGTCAGTGATGAAACTAGTGTGGTCTTGATCGGGGGCATGCATAGGGATCTGGTTATATCCTGAGTATGCGTCCATAAAGGATAAGAGTTCGTGTCCGGCTGTGCTGTCCACGAGTTGGTCGATTCGGGGGAGTGGGAAGCAGTCCTTCGGGCAAGCGTCATTTAAGTTGGAGAAGTCGATGCATGTTCGCCACTTCCCATTAGCCTTCTTTACCGGTACCGGGTTGGCGATCCATTCTGGGTAGATGGCTTCTCGTATGAAGTTATTGGCGAGTAGATTCTTTACTTCTTCCTCGAGGGCTGCCGATCGTTCTGCCCTCATGCTTCTCTTTTTCCGTTTTACTGCCACCTTGGTGGGATCGATGTTCAGTACGTGGCATGCTACGTCTGGGGAGATTCCAGTCATGTTAGCGTGCGTCCATGCAAATACATCCATGTTGTGGCGAAGAAAATCGACGAGTTGATCCTTCAATTCCGCTCTTAACTGAGACCTGACTCTCAGCAGTTTACTTGGATCGTGTTTGTCTACATATACAAATTCCATAGCCTCTGCAGGCTCGGTGGTGACCTCCTCCTCCTTGTCCCTGGGGTCTAATTCGTTGAAAGGATCGCTGGTGTATCGAAGAGGAGGGGCTCTCTTTAATTGCTATGCTTTCAAGTTTTTCTTGCAGAGAGAAGTCTCTGCATCCTTCCCTTTATCCTTCCTACGGTTATTGCGAAGTTCAGTCACATAGCAATCTCGAGCGGCGTCTTGATCTCCCTCTATTTCTCTTATTCCGTTGTCCGTTGGAAATTTCATCTTCAGGCACCACGGGGCTAGAACAATTTGGAAGTCAGACAAGGCTGGCCTTCCCAAAAAGGCGTTGTAGGCCGAGCGGTTCTCTATTAGCACAAGTGTTTGTTTTCGCACAACGGAGCGGGGATGACTTCCTATTTCGACAAAGAGGTCCAGTTGCCCGAGGGGCATCTTCGCATCTCCAGTGAAGCCATGTAGCGGTTTGCTGCAGGGAGACACATCCTTCATTGACAGCTTCATTTTGTCAAAAGCATGCTTGAATAGGATATTTACTGAGCTTCCAGTGTCTACTAGAATTCGGAAAACCTTGGCTGGACCGAACCAGGCAAAGATGACCATAGGATCCATGTGAGGGTACTGCCTTCCCTCTAGATCACGCCTACTGAATGTGATGTCATCATTCTCTTTCCGTTTCGGGTGGCGTTCTTCTGTAACAGAATTAACGTAGCCTTCATTGTTTCTAAGTGACTTACCGTATCTCTCCATCTCTGCCCAGCTTCCGTCAACGATGTGTGGTCCTCCTGATATGGTAAGGACCACTATCTTCTCTTGACTGGAGCCGCTGGTGTTGCGATTTCCTCCGCCTACTTCCGGGAGGGGCAGCCCTGGGTTCTTATTGACAGGAGTTGAAGTCATGTTCTGACCTTTCACATAGCGCTCTAGTCTCTTCCTTCTGATGTCTTCTTCAATCAAGTCCCGAAGATGATGGCATTCATTGGTGTCATGCCCATGAGATTAGTGGAATCGGCAGAACTTTCCAGACTTAATTGCATTATCTGATTCCTTCTTGTGCGGGGGGCGCTTGTATCTAACTTCATCCTGGGTGGCCAAGAAGATGTTTTCGATTGTTTCATTTAGAGGAGTGTAAGAGTCAAATCTCGGTCCTGGCCTATATAAGCGCTTTTTTTCTTGCCCCCAACACTATCTATGGAGTCATTTCTTCGAACGTCCTTTGCTACTGCGGATGTGTTGCCATGAGCTGCATTGGTTCGTTGCCCTGTCCGCCTTTCAATGGCAGCGTCTTCAAGTCTCATATATTTCCCGGCTTCGTGGAAGAAATCGGGTAAGGTAGCTGGCTTTTCTTTCGTTAGTCTCCTAGCAAACTTAGTATCCGGATGCACACCACTACAGAGGGCCATTAGGATAAGTTTCTCGTCGGCATCTTGGACTGCGGCTGCTGCGGCGTTGAATCGGGTTAGATATTGTTGCACTGTCTCCTCGGGCTTCTGTTTAATATTAGATAGGGAATAAGCATCCTTGGGTTGTTCCACATGAATGCGGAACTGGCTGATGAACTTTTCTTTCAACATTTCCCATGAGCTGATGGATCTTTGGGGCAGATGGCAGAACCATGAGGTAGCTAGATCTGCCAAGAATAGTGGAAAGCATTTACACAACACTCCCTCTGTTGCTCCGCACATTAGCATATGCTGTGTGTATCTCTGCAAGTGTACAACGGGGTCAGAGGTTCCCTTGTAAGGTTCCATTGTTGGCATTTTCCATTCCCGGGGGGTGATGGCAGTTTCGATATTGCGGGTGAAGGGGCTGGTTACCCTAGCACCGATCCCCCGATCCCTTTGTTCCCGTTGGACGCACTCTCTGAACAATCGCGCCATCCTTTCATCAGAACTTGGAGCGGATAGAAATGAGTTTGGTTCTTCCCTGCGAGATTGATTCCGTCCAGATGACCTGTAGGGATGGTATCGTCTATCACTCCTAACATTCTCCAACGGCTGCCTTTGGTCTTCCGGGGGCATGCTGGGGTCAGCCACAATTGGCCCTTGCCTTGATCTTTCCCTGTTGGGTTCTCTTCTCAGCACTTCCTCGGGTCCAACTTCGGGCTGGACTCCATCTCGGCCCCGTCCCTTGGTGTTTCCATGGTTAGGTAGCATGGCGGGCTCAGCTACATCCGACCCTTGCCTGGTACCTCCCCTGTTGGGTTCGATTCCAAGCGTTTCCTCGGGTCGGAATTCGGGCTGAGTCCAAGCTCGGCTCCTACCATAGCTGTTTCTGTTGTTAGCCTCTTCGAAGAAGAAAGACCTTTGTCGTCTCCTAGATCCTCCAGACCGGGACTCACCCCATGATTCAGTGTTGCGGTTGGTTTCTTCAACATCCGTTAAGCGTGACATGAGTTGATCCACCAAGGCTTCTTGTTGAGATGCGAAGCGGTTATTTACTTCAGCCACAACCCTGTCCATATCCGCCCTTGTAATTGGTTGTTCCGTAGCAGGGGCTGTCGGATTTGCCTGATTTACATTTGTTGTTGGAACCGGACGATTGTCTTGGTCTCTGATCACTGGATCTGGGATACTGCCAGTTGTGATGTTCTTTCCTTTGTTAGCATCTTTCTTCCGTCCGGGAGGCATGTTTTCCAAGTAATGAACGATGAGATTTATAGAAAAAGGGTTAAGTGGGAGAAGCTGAAGCTTTGAGCTTCCGTTCTCAGTGAAAGCACCAAAAATGTTTGCACAAAAAATGGGCAAACACCTCCAAGTCGTATGATTTAGTTGATTATACGTTGTTCTTAGTGATTTGGGTGATTTATGCAAATATACAAAAAGCAGGGACTAAATTGTAAAAGACACACGGATTTATAGTGGTTCGTCCAGAACGTGCCTACGTCCACTTTATATGTTATTCTCCTCTTCTATTCAGATTACAAGTATAAAGCTTTGATTACAAGTAACTGAAAGTTGTTTGAAAGTTCTATCCGTGCTTGAGCTCTCAAACTCGTCTGTCATTGTTGTACCCCTTCCCCTCTACTTATATAGTAAGGTTAGGGGTAGGGGTCTTGGATGTATATAGCGGCTGGTGTGCCTGGGCTGATGCAATCTGGCCTAGGAATTTTGGTCCGGTATGCCTTGATCCGGTGGAATTTGGCTCGGCAATGGGTGGAGTAGGTTGGTTTGGTAGGAGGTGGTATGTTGTTTGGATCGGTAGTAGGTGGAACCGGTGGTAGCTTGGGAGAGTTGGTTCGGTGGGCGAGTGGAATTGGCTCTGGTTTGGTGGGCATAGAAAGGAGGTTGATTCGGTAGGCAGGGAAAGGAGGTTGATTCGGTAGGCAGGGAAGGAGGTTGATTCGGTAGGCAGGGAAGGAGGTTGATTCGGCTATGTGGGGAAGGGAGTTGGCCCGGCAATGCACGGAGAGGGATGGTTCGGTAGTAGGTAAAAACGTGCCCAACATTTATATTACATCAAATTTATCTTTCAATTAAAACATATGTTTCCTTAGTATTTCCTCAACGTCCTCTTTTATTTTAATTCAAACATACGTTTCTATTATTACGTCCATTAATTACAATTAATGTTCTCTTTCCTTTTATTTGAAAGATTTCAATTACATTTAATTCCATTGATTGCAAAGTAAGTTGCAAAGCAGATTAATCAATGAGATGAGAAATAATCAATTGGTACAACTTAGTAATTCATATCTATTAATTTATTGTTTACACAAGGAGTATAAATCTACTTACCAAATAATTTATTTCTTATTGTATGCTAACATATTTAGAATATTGTTTATCCCATTCTTTAGTAATGTTTACTATTACAGTTGATTGAAATTACATTAATACAGTTGTCAATTATATTCTATCAATATTATTAAATTATATTCTAATACACGTAACCATCTTCAATTTCATTAAAGATTAGTTGTTAGAATTTTATCTAAGATCGTATTTAAATTCTAACAAATTTATTATTATTTTTACAGTAATAATTGAAAATTATTTATTTCTAACCGTATTTTATTCAACAATTAAAATTAATTTTTTAAAAATTTATTTGAATTTACGAGTCGTTACACGTGTGGAAGCATTGGAAGAGAGACACTATTCAGAGAGAATTCATCTCGTCGGTTGTATGGGATCAGTATCACAGCCAGCTGAAGTCGGCTCAAAGTCGAAGTCTCTAGCAGAGCAGTTCGATTAATAATAACTATTTTTATTGAACAAAAGATTTTATGTTTGGAATATAAAATTGAATATGGACGATATAGGAATATTGACCATTACCAAATTACATAAGACCAATGTGATATAGTTTTGATGAAGAGAATTCATGTGTATAGTTCCTACTATCGGGTTGTGCTTAAATATGTAAAATCTAATTTTACCAATGTAAGCGACAAATTTAGCTATAATACAGACAACCTGCTATGTAAAGTATGAACATAAATATTAAAATAGTTCGATATTAATCGTTGATCAAATTTACATATAATAGTCACACAACTAAAATGTCGAATACTCCTACTGCCACCTGATTAAATTAATTACAATTTCATAATTAATTACATTAATTAATATTTCATGAAATATTTCTATTGCAATTTATTTTATTTATGGTGATCAATTTTAAATAATGTGTATATAATAGTTATAGACACATGTATTGATATATGATATCAGTGTGCATTTGAATTGTATTTAAATGCATATTTATTTGGTTGGGCTTGATCTAATTTAAAGGTCGAAATAAAAACAAGCATGGCTAGCCACTCTAAGGTAGAAAGGAGAGTAGATATATGGATTTAGATACACTTTTAGCTCCCATCCTCTTTTGTTATTTAAACACTCGCAATCCCTTCAATTTGCCACTTGATTTTTTGTTTCTTTTGATCTCATTCCAGGCTAAGCCCCCTCTTATCGTCCATATAATTTTCAAGCTCCTAAAACACAAACTAAAATACAAATTAATGCACTGGTAGTTGCTGCTTTCAATCTATTAGCTCTCTCTGAAGTTTTAATTATAAGCACATGGAGTTAAGGGATACAACGTTCCATGGTGCTACTTCAAGGCAATAGAAATGTAACTACTTAATTTATATTCATATATCTATATTTATATTTAGCTGTCGTATCATTCTGTCGCTTCCTTTTATTTATACAATATCATGAATCCATATACGCATGTGCTATTGTTATAGGATGTATATATATTTATATGTGTTAATAAATTGTTATATATATCTTTATATATATTATTCGGCTAGCAAAATAACATTTTAAATTTTGAATTATATATTATTTTAAAACAATTAAAACATATTGATTTTAAATATATTTATATATATATGTATGTATGTATATGTATATGTATATTAGAGTAGAAAATTTATATACATATAATTATGTTAATTTATATAAATAATGCATTACCCAAAATAAAATTTATACAAATATATTTAAATTAAAAACCGTCTATATGTACATTTATTTTGAACGTAAAATCTAACTTTTACGTTGTATATATATAATTATAGATGCACATATAAATATTTAAAACTATGTATATATGTTTTACATTATTTTTCGGAAAAAAATTGATTATTTTATGATTTTCACATGGAAATCTATTATCTAAAGAACAAGAAACTTTAAAAACCACATGGATTTTATTAGAAGAATAAATTATTTTGTCAAACATAATTCGACGGAATATACATATATATATATAGTTTATATATATATATGTGTGTGTGTTTATATATATATATGTGTGTGTGTGTGTGTTTATATATATATATAATTATCCTTAAAATTAAATAAATATATATTTGTTTATTTTATATTAAACTATAAAATTAATTTAATATGTGTATATAACTATATGCATATGTAATTTTCGAAGAATAAATATTCCAATTTTGAAAATATATAATATGTGTACATATTTATTTACAAAATTAATTAATCATTTAAGCTTGAAATTAGTAGATATTCTATGTAGATCCAAATTTAAAATTTAAAATATGAATTTTATATTTGAATCTAAATTCTAGATTATTTATATTAACATTTAAAGTTATATTATTTTACTATGTGTGTGTGTGTGAAGGGGGCACGTGTGTATGTATAAATATGTATACAAATACTTACATTTCACAAGTATAATTTTATATTGTATAAAAATACATACATGCATATACATATATATTAGACAACGCATATGTATATTAAGGGGCTAACATGTCCGTCATGGTGTAAATCTCAGCACTTATACATGAGCATGTTAAACCATGTAGACTGTATATGTTGCACATGCAGGCATACACACAAGTGACACGCAAGTGTGTATGATACGCATGTTATATTATGTTATATATATATATATTATAACATTAAAATAAAACACTATTTACAAATAAAATGAAATATTGATTTTATTTAAGATTAATTAGATTAGATTAACATAAATTCAGACTTCATAGGCCTAATAAGATTCAAGATGAAATGAAAATTTTGAAATTTATCTGTTTACCCCGCTGCTTGTTGGCTAATTTCCGACAATAGTATCAAAGCTAAACAATCTATGCAGTTTAAATTAGCGATATTAAGATCTTATTAAAGCCCGCCCATACAGTACGATGTCTAGAAGAGTCATGTCTAAGGTTGGGTTCTGGTAATCAGGTACTCTACCCATACCCGACTAGTGGCCTATCCCGAAAGGATGAGGTAAGCCTAATGATTATCCCCAATATAAAGCCCCAAATTGATTTGAGCCTTGGACCAATCTTCAAATTCTATTTTAAAATTAACATAAAATTTAAAATCTAAAATGTAATATTTAAGATGAATAAATGCAATATTTTAAATTTAAAAGATTAAATTTAAAATTTAAAATTATTTTACAAATGTTAAAAAATAATTTTCAGAATTGTTTTGAAAATAAAATAATTATTTTCGAAATTATTTATTATTAATTGGATAAATTAATTGAATAATTAATTTAGAATTAACTAATTAAATTAAGTAAGATATATATTAATATATGTAACATTATCTTAAGATGTTAAGGTAAGGTATGAATGTACGTACGTATGTATGTATGTACAGATGTATATATAAAATAAATTAATTAAACATTGATTAATAAATAAAATAATATACATATATTAGATATATGTGCGTAACTTTGAATGTTATGGTGCACATATTCATTTAAAATGTTTTAAATCAATAAAATAAAATGTTAATTGATTAATTAATAAAGTTAATTAAATAAAAGTTAATTAATAAAATTAATATATGATTATACATAAGATTATTATTAAGTTAATTAAATTATAAAAGTTATACTAGAATTAAATTTATTAGATATATAATAAAAGGTGGAATGGTAAGAAGCCCTATTAGACTTAAAAAAATAAATACATATGTACAATATGTATACCGTGTTTTCTAATGTGTTCGACGCTTGAACCACGAGGTGTATTTCGTAAGAAATACATTAGTTCATAAATCATTACCGCTTAATATGGCATATTAAAGATTATGATCTTTAATATAAAGTTGTCATCTACCATTCAATATTGATAGATTACTCGCATATTCTTTAGTTGTTGATATTTCTTAGGCTAAGGATGTTATATGTAGTACTATTAACATACTGGATAGATGATGTAAGATATATATACGTATTTTTTGATATTTCTCAAGGCATGTACATTTATACTAAGGCCACCGTGAAATTATAGGTGGAAGCGAATAATTTCTCTAGATTTTTGATATTTCGAAGGTAAAAATGATATTAGAGCAAAGACCATAGGTTAGAAATTATATGTGATACAATTGATAATGAATTATCCATTACATGAAGGCCTATGATTTATTGGTATTCCGCAAGGTCAGAATCCCATGGAATATGAGGCCTAAAATCCACTCAAGAAATCGAAAGATTTCTACGTTTCTTTTAGGATTTTAAGAAACATAAAACTCTAGTGGGAACCTATTAAAAAATTGAAATGGTTACATTTAACTTTTCTAATATTGTAAGACATGTGTTTTATAAAGTTAAAATAATCTATATTGATAAATTTGTGCAATTAATATAATTGATTAAATGTTTATCGATTAAGATATATAAATGAACTGAATTAAGATTGACAAGAAAATATAAAATATACATACTAAGAAATATTTTTTGCATGTTATCCAACTTTTTCACACAACACATGACAAAACCATTTGTTGTTTGAAGAGCCGCAGAATCATTCATATGTTATTTAAATATCCCATGAAATCTCTATGAACAAGCTTGTTATTTAGACAGTATTTTATATGCCGCCTGATTTAAGTTATCAAAATTTTTATTTTTGGTTCTATCGGCCTTTATCTCTCAATTATTTCGTGGCCACTCTTTTTATTTTGTTTCACCTGTGTATATTTTTGTTCCTCTTTTCTTTTTATTTTACTTTTTACTCATTTATTTCTTTCTCTACATATTAAAAATTTAACCATTTCTATAATTAGGATTTCAACCGCTTTGAAATTATTTTGAATCGTCTTACTCCTTTAGTTGCCTTTTTTTCTTCAATCGCCTTTCTTTATGGGCTCGCTACTAAGTTGATTGCGTGCTTTGATTCAGGGATCTGATTTGGAACCACCACTTTGAAATTGTTGAAATGAATCACCTTTTTCTTTAATCAATGCTCGCATTCATCAATTAGTAGGAAATTTATGGTTGCAGCTGCTTCTTGTCATAAGTTCTTCGATTTAAATTGGTACGATTTCTGCCCCTTTCGATTTAAATTATTCTCGAGTTCTATGTCTAAAGCCAATGATGATTTTGGTATATTCATAGGGTTTTATTCCCTATATTTTCAGTTTTGAAATTTCATGCTTTGATTTCTATTATTCCATGTCCACACTCATGTGTGTTGCTTGTACTTGCTGTACAATGTTGTATTTCATGCTTAGTTGATGATGAAGCCAGTTTAGTTGGTTCTTGCTATGATGCTTATGTTGGTTGTTGTTTGAGTTGTTTGCTATGTTGAATTCAA
The DNA here is from genome assembly GCA_030765085.1 of Allium cepa. Taxonomy (NCBI): domain Eukaryota; kingdom Viridiplantae; phylum Streptophyta; class Magnoliopsida; order Asparagales; family Amaryllidaceae; genus Allium; species Allium cepa. The sequence continues at coordinate 277,751,859 of CM060928.1, forward strand.
TTCTCCTGAAGCTTGCTTGTAATTGAGTACATTTATTTATGTTTATGCTTATGTTGGTTGTTGTTTGGGTATATTTATAGGATTTTTTTCAGCTATGGATTTCTTTATTGTTTTAATTTTCTTGTTCATCTTGGTGTACCTTGATGGTCTGTGTTGCTTTTGATTTCTTGGTTCATCCATACATGTTGAATTGCCTTTCTACTCACTATGTGCATATATACATGTATATACATATGTGTATATATGTATATTAGCATGCCCGGTTATGTCGAAATGTGTGTGCTTGGTTATATCGAAAATGTCCCTTCTTTGCTGCATTTGCAATGGCACTTATATATACATATATGTACATATATGTGCATGTTTACAACTATTTATATATCACTACCTATGCGTGTGTATATGTGTGAACTTCCATTTATATGCATACATACATATGTATGTATATATGTGTGAATGTTCTTATATTTGCATATATATGTTTTAATTTGTGGCACTTGCTTTTGCACTCTGATTTCTTGTTGCACTTTCAATTTGTTGTTTTAATGTTTGAACTTTCATGCTTGAACCGTTTTGAGGTTTAGTTGAACTTTTTTCAGTTCTGTACCATTTTAAATTGCGTTTGAGTCAATGTATGTGCTTGATTTTGCTGCCTGGTTCAAGGTAGTGTTGAGATATTTTTGATACTTTTGAGCTGAACCAATTCTGAATCACTTGAGCTTGAACCATTTTGAGTATGTACATATATACATGTGTGTGTGTGTGTATGTAAATTACTTGAGCTCTGAAGCTTGCTGTTTGGTTTGCTTGTGCTTGTACTTGTATATGCACTTGGTTTGTTTTGATTGACTCTGTGATGCTTGTTGTTGGTTGAATCTCTGAACATGTGTTGCATATATACATGTATATACATATGTGTATATGTATATGTGTGTTGCTATAACACTTGTTATTTTGCTTGAGCTTGTTTAAGTGCACTGTGATTTCTTGTTACACTTCCAATTACAAATCTTTTTATGTTTATTCTTGTATATACTTGTGTGTACTTGTACGTATGCACTTGTATATACCTGTATACACTTGTATATACGTGTATGTTCATACGTACACTCAAGCTTGTATATACAAGCTTCAACACTTGTTGTTTTTCGTGAGCTTGTTTATGTGCCCTTTGCTCTATAGTTTGTTCCAGTGCATTGTCCATGTTGCACTTGAGTTGAATTGTTGAATTGTATTTTGCATATGCATGTATGCTTACTGCATACACATGTATACATGTATGCTTTGAACTTACACTTGTTGCACCTAAGCACTTGCGCTTGTTGCACCCGAGCACTTGCACTGGAATTGTTTACTGCATATACATGTATACCTATGCTACACATGAGCACTTGCACTTGAATTTTTACTGCATATACATGTATACCTATGTTACACATGAGCACTTGAACTTGTTTACTGCATATACATGTATACTTTGAACTAATGCATGTATGGTCTGTTGTTTGGTTTAAAACTCAAGTTCACAGTGTTTGCCTTATCTATTTTGATGCTTGAACCAATTGTTGAATTGTTTTACCCGGGCTTGTTTGTTCCACTTTGCTTTATGGTTTATTCCATTTTCCTCTTCTAGTTTAAAACTAGGTTCATCCTTATTTGTGCTTTGTTAAAGGTCGTACACATTGGATTTATTTGTGCACTTATAGATGGCCTATAAAGTTGAACTTGAACTATTATGAACTGTGTTGTTGAAAGTTTGGTTTTCTAATTTAAGCTGCACTTCCTTGTGCACCTGAGTTGAGCCCGAGAAGATTTTGGCTTGACCTTATGCACATATGCACTATGTTGAGCCTTCGGGCTTGACCTTTGCAATAGTCAGTTGGATTTAATCGATGCCCGACCTTGTGATAATCACAGTGATACACTGTGCATATCTTAAGTTGTCCGTGCACATGTATATATTTGTCCTTGTCTAAAACATGAAGAGAAAATAAATCCATAAAATGAGATAATATTCATATTATATTCAATTTTATTTTATTTTTGCAATTTATGTTTGTTCCTTTTTCCCTTTTACTGCATTTATTTGACAAGTATAGGAGATGGCTGGACATAAGCTGGAGCAAGCAAATCAAGAACAACATCGAAAACAAACTCATGTGAATGTGATTCAGAGTAAAAAAATGTTATATATGAGTGTAGAGAAATGTTGTATATATGAGAGTGATAGTGAAGGTTATATAAGTAGAGTGATAGTGAAAGTTGTAACGATTTGAGTTTGATTTGAAATAAAACATTTTTTTAACTAAGATATTTGAATTTCATTCTGTGAACAATTATTCATAATAGACAATTTATATGTTGTTTAATAGGAATTTCACGAAATGATCCTATAATATCACTCAACATACGGTGCGTTTTTTTGTTGTGCCGGTGCATATTAGATGACGAGGCATCTCTATGGTCTGATGTGTAATGAGACGGTACGAGATTTAACAACATGTAGGTATGTAATCGGCCAACAGAGAATATTTGTCATTTGATACATTTTTTTCCATAATGCACCAAAATTTACAACTATTAAATAAGTTTATAATTTGGTTACTTACGTGTTTATTTACCCGAAACTGTATATTGCCTTCTATGAGTCTGTAACATCCCTAATTTTTGATAACTTATTCAAAAAGATTAATTAGATAAATTAAATAGAATAATGATGACAAGGAGATTGATATTTGATTAAATTACATAATAGGGTTGTGCTTATTAACAAAGTAATTGGGCTTTAAATTGGTTTAAATGTTAATTAAACTACACATGGCTATAACTTCTCATTTTTGTCCATTCACATCTCATTTTCTCACAATCACAAATACAAATCTAAACCATGAACTAAAGCCGGCCATTACCAAGGAAGAAAAGAGGAATTTTAATCTAAGTTAAGGATCAGAAGCTAGGGAGGATTAATCAACAACAAATCTCAAATTCCTTATCAAGTTTATGGTGAATAATAATCTTCTACCATCTCTATTTTTATTCTATGATTACATGGTTTCGAATTTATGACTTAAATTTGTTTTTATGATAAATTGGATAAGGATATGCTTGAGTTATGTTATGATGATTTGTTTAATTCATAAGCACATGAATTTGCACAGTTTTGACATAAAACCGAGAATATATGATTTTAGATTGCCAAGGAAAAAATTTATGTTAAGAAAAACATGATTTTGGAGATGGGTTTAAATTTTCATAATTTTCCAAACTGTGGAAATTTTATTATGAATTTTGATGAAAAATATGATATAATTGGGTTAAAAATTTATTTCGAGAATTTCAGGAAGAAATTGGGTCTAAAATTTTAGTATTTTTGATTACATGATGAAATTGAATTTTCGTGATTTATGGGGATTTTTCCTAATTGATTTACTAGGGAAAATAAATTATTTAAAAAGAAGGACATTTCTGAAAAAATTGGTTTTTGTATATGGAAGGGCTTAAACCATATGTTTTTATGGTTTTAAATTGATATAAATGTGGCAGTTAAAAAGGTAAATTATTTGAAAAGTTTTAATGGAAACCACTCAATAGTTTACAAATAGGAAGTTGTTAAAAAGTATTTACCAAAAGTTGCTATATTTCAACCTTTAAATCAGAAATAGGTGTTCCGCCTCTATTAGTAAGAACCTTTCGCCGCCTTTGATTCCGCCTCGTCCCAATCGAAACCAACATAGTCGATACCACTAAAGTCGAAACCAATACACAAGATATCACTTTGATGGTATGCAGTGGATTGGAAGGAAAGCGGAAGCCTTGGTGTCGAAAGGTTAGCTTCCGATGGAGTCGAAACCTAGCATTGTTTTCAAAAGTTAAAGTCTTGCCTTGTTTTACTTAAAGCTTTTGACATAGTCGAAACATATGTTTCGAAAGGGTTTTATAATTAGCTTTCTAAGAAGGTTTTCATATTATGTTAAAGTCTTAGCCTTCGAATGGTACCTTTTTCCTTAAACAAGAGCTTTCAGAAGGACTGGTTTCGTCCCAGTCGAAACCAAGCCGCTAATTCCCCTTTCGACTGCATTGAAGTCATTTATGTTGTCGAAGGGGTTACTTCTGTTTTACTTAAGCCTTTTTCATATATGCTTTCGAAGGGGTTGAGGGTTGAGGGTTTCGAGGGTGATGGAGTCGAAAGGGGGTTTTGACATTGTCCTTCAAAGTTTTTGTTTCAAAGGTTTTGCTTTCGACTAAAATGGTTTCGACACCATCAATTTTACCCCAAACTAATTTTTGCTGGTTTCGAAAGAGATACTTTCGTATATAACCATTTTTACCCAAATAATGTTTAAAAAAAAGTAAACTCAATACTTTCAAAAGGGGTACTTTCATTTGTTTCGAAGCTCTATGTTTTAAAAAGATGTTTTGATACCATCGAAAGGTATCTTAGGTTTCGAAAGAGAATGTTTATTAAGGGCTTCGAAAGGTAGGTATACAATGTTTTGAAAAGAGGTCTTTACTTTCGAAGGAGGCTATCAAGGGGTTTCGAAGCAGATGTTTGATAGAGTTAGGGGTATGCCCTAGGGGCAATTATGTAATTTGTTACATATGTGTAACTTGTTGATCAATATTGTACGAAATAAAAGGTGTTTTCTTCCTATTATGTACTTGATATTATGTGATTATATTAATTAAATAACTTAATTAAAAATATATTTAATAGAAAATCCATAAATGGTATATTTTGTGATAGTAGTTACAAAGTGATGTAACCGTGAGTAATTTATCACAACGAAACAAATATACCATTTTAAATGTTCCTAGTCAAGATGAATCGAGATTGGACATCGATGTATTTGTTGAGACTGGAGTACGTATCACTCTTCGAATGTTGGGCAGTGTATATTACTCATGACTGTTGGAGGAACCTAGGGGTTATGTACTAATAGTTATTGGATAATTATGGAACGACTCACTCGATAATTTTCTGTTGGTTAATATAACTAAGGTCAAACAGAAAATATTGATGTGACTGATTTACACAGTTCTCTCGACTTGAGAATACCAAGGATCTTCAATATGAAAGCTCAGCTTTGATTATAGCAAAATCATCGCATGGCGTCCATCGAGTGACTATAGTTGGGTCGAGTAGAACTACTGAATGTGAAGCACTATTCAAGAGAGCATTCGTCTTCTCATTTATATGTGGTTAGTATCACAGTCAACTCAAGTCAACACAAAGTCAAAGTCTTTGGCCGGAGTGTTTCAGTTAATAATAATTGTTATTATTGAACCAAGGACTTTGTATTTGGACTATAAAGTTGAATGTGGATGAGGTTGGAATTTTGACCATTACCAAATTCCATAAGTCTAAAGTGATATAGTTTTGACGAAGAGAATTGGTGTAAGAAAATGTCACAATCGGGTAACACTTGTTGAACTAAAATTGGATTTTTATCGAAAATGTGTAAGCAATAAATTTGGCCATAATGTCACACCACCTGCTAAGTGACGTGTGAATATTAACATTAGAATAGTTCGATGTTAATCGCTGACCAAATTTACACCCAAGAGTTACACAATTGAAATGAAGAATTCCCTTAAGACAAACAATTTAATTAGTTATAATTGTTATAAACTAATTAAATTAATTAATATTTATGAAACATTAATTATAAAATTTGAATATGATTTGAGAAATAAATAATGTTATATATATTTATAATAGTTATAAATATATCGATCGATATAAGATATCGATAAGCGATTAAATTAGATTTAATTGCATAGTATTTTGATGGGCTTGGATAGGTTTAAGGCCCATAATTAGGGATGCAACATTTTGGTTTTGGGAAGGTCTAGGGATGGCTAAAATATAGAGAATCGGCTTGGAGATAATGGGTTAAGATCAAGTGAGAATGAGTAAAAAGGTTTTCCTCGTTTCTCTCTAATGCAACCCTATATATATCTAAAAATAATGATGAACTTTCTTTTGGCTACCATTACTTTTTATATTGGTGATTAAAACATAGCTCTCAATCCACTTCAAAATTCTCAAATATATTTCAAATTAAAATAATACTATTAGTTAGAGGTCACTGATTCTGGACTTGCAATCTAATGAATCAGTAAAAGGAAGGGAAGTCATTGCTTCAACGTGGTTTCAAAGGCATCATTAAATTGGTAATTTTAGTTCATATGATAGTAATTAAATCATATTCTATGATCCTATAATGAGCAATTTCACATGTGTTTAAATATATTGCTACTATATGCTTGGTTAGGTGAGATTTTTGTAAGTAGATGTGGTTGTCACAAATTAGTTTGGTTATGTGCATAATTTGCTTATTATGCTATTGGATTTATATATAGACAAATGTTGCTTACTATACAAAATCAAATTTTGTCATTAATAATTGTTTTATATATATTTACTAATAAATTCACACATATATTGTGTGTATGTGTATTTTCCTCATAATAACATATATGCATATATAAGATATATATATATATATATGATTTAAAAATTTTACTTCGTTTATTTATATATAATACGAATTGAAAAATTCGAAAATTAATTATCAAACATATATTCATATTTTTAAATTAACATTCATTGAATTTTGGATTGTTTATTATATATAAAATAATTATTACATCAAAAAATTCAATTTTATATTTTTTAAAATATTATATCATTCCAAAAATGTATAGGAAAAATTTAGGATTTTTTCAATAAAGTTTATTATTTTTAATAATTAATATTATTTCATAAAAAATGTTTATAATTTATTAAAAATAATAAATTAATTGAAAAATTCTTAAAAAAATTGGTAACCTTTCATTCATGATCCTAGTTGTTTCAAGTTTTAAAATTTGAATTTTTAATGATATATTACTTTATATTAAATAATTATTGTCGAAATCAATGTATTTGTTTTTAAAAATAATATTTTACTTTGAAAAATCTTCAGATTTTTTTCTAAGCTCCATTTTATGATCCTATATTTTTGAAAATTGTAAAATTTGAATTTTCAGTAATAGATTATTTTATGTTAATTATTTATGGATGTAAATATTATTTTATTCATAATATATACAAATTAAAATACTAAAATTATTATGTTTGCAAAACTAAGTTGATTTTGAATTATAAAAAAAATTATTAATTGTTCTCTCTCTCTTTCTATATATATATATATATTTACCTATATATAAACGTTTTATGTTCATATATATAATATATTTATACATACATGTGTGTGTATTGTAACACATATACATGCACATATTTAGACAACATACATGACATACAAAATGAGCTAATATGTATGTTGCGATGTTCCTAACATCTACATATGGGCATATTATACCTTTCACGGATTATTATGTTACGCATGCGCTCACACATATATGTATGATAATTTATGTATAAACTAAATCAAATAAAATTAATTTCATATCTTAATATATTTGAATTTAAATAAAATAAATGATTTTATTTAAATGAAATTTAGAAATGTTCTAATTCAGTTAGACTTCATAGGCCCAATAAAGATACAATAGGGTAAATTTTTGGAAATTCACCAACAATTTCCACTACGGGCTGGTCTAGTTCCAACAATGTTTTTATGGTTTCAAAACATAAACCCAATCTCAATTCAAAGTAATAACCATGACATAAATAAAGATTTTAAAAAGTTATTCACATTGTTATTAACCCATAACTATATTTTGGGGAAAGGGTAGAATAACCAATTAGGTTGACCCAACAGTGAATATAACTTAACAGATGTTAAAATTTAATTTAAAGATATTGGCAGGGGTTAGGTTTATAGTAAGATCATGAAAACTGTATGATATTGGCAGGGCCAATAGGTTCACAGTCAGCCCATGAAAACTATGATTTGATACTGGCAGGGGCCAGTAAGTTTGTAGTTAGCCCATGAAAACTATATCCGGATTAAGATATTGGCAGTCAGCCAGTAGGTTCCTAGTTAGCCCATGAATACTAGGATAAGAAATAAGATATTAGAATTACCAATAGGTTCTTAGTGATCCCATGAAAACTAAGTAATTGGACAGATAGTCCTTAATATTCAACGGGTTAATAGTAACCCTAGAACTATAATTGAGACAGATAGTCAGAATGAATGGGGATGAGTAATCCAGAATTGATTTATTTGTTTTGCATATCATTATAATGTTTTGAAATACTATGTTTTAACCATTATAGATGCAGAAGCACAGCATATGATTTTATAAATATTTTAGAATACTAGTGAGAGAAAACCCATTTAGCTAAGCGGCGTGGTCTCACTAGATATCTAAATGGTTTGAAATGGTAAATTATTATTCATACCAGGTTTTATGTCTGACTTCGAAGTTTTTTCCCCTTAAAGTCTAAGGTACTCAATTGACTTTGAGTAGGTTGAGAGTTAAGTTTTCTAGGTGTTTTTATACGAATAAAGCTTCTGAGGATGTCCAGGAGGCAAGCTTATTATTAGAGTGATTTTGTTTCCGCTGTGTGTTTTGTTTGTAAAGGAAAATTTATTGTCTTGCCTATCTATATACTCTAATCTACTAAGAGAGCATCTTCGCATGTCGCTCTTGGCGTATTTAGTAATAATTGTATGTTATCTAAACATGGTCTGCGAATTTGGATTACGTAATCAATTTGGAATATTTTGAAATGGAAAGTGGAATTTGTTTTGCTATTTAATTTTGTTCCATATTTTTGTGTTTATGTGTATCTATGTATCTAATATTGCCGTTTTGGTCATCCAAGATTAATAACTATAGATGACTGTAATATCCATAGCCGTTAGTTTTGGGCCTCCCAATAAGGGAATGTTACAGAGTCGAATTCCAAAAGCAATAAAGAATATGGATATTTAATCTATATACAATTACTTATAAATGTTATATAGTGAACTGTCATAATTCATAATGTACAAAACCAAGATGAAATTAGTTCATTCGAAATAAGAAAATAAATCGTAGCATGAGATCGTATATTCAATATGGTCAATTACAATAATTATCTTGTTGTGTTAAATGTAACACTAGACCAAATTCTATAAGAAGGTCAAATAACTTGATCACTGAAATTTCAGTTTGATTAGTTTACTTAAAATGCAATTTATTTGATATCCTTAACTGTTAAGGATGGCTAAATATACTTTTGTAAAAAAATCATTATGATATTGTATTAAGGATTTCTTTTCAATGGTTCGATCGTTTGAAAGGAAAGCGAACGTATAAGAGTAGATTAACCTAAATCATAGTTGGGACGAAGAGAGCAAATGGTCACTTCTACTTCATAAAGAAACATCGAAAATGGAAATTGTAAATTATTAATAGATGCTTAACATTGAAATGAGAAATATGATTTCTATTCTAAAATGTATTTTCAAATAGAAAATTGTTTTCTATGAAATTTAATTCTTTGAGTTTACATTATTTGATTTAAAGACTGTAACAACCCGCATATTTTACGATTGTGTATTTAAATATTTTATTTAGAATACAGCATCGTTAGTCGGATTTTAGTCCGAATGCTAATTTTTGCATACGGTCGAATTAGGACTCGGGACCACTTCCATTGAGTTCAAAATGCCGTTTGCGACATTTTTGAGTATAAACTTCGATATGTTTGGAGCTAGCTAAAAATTTGACCTTTGCACTTTGGACTTTGGGTTTGGGTTAGCCTAAACTATTAACTCTAGCTCAACCCCCACTTCTCTTCATTCACTTTCATTTCCTAATACCTTCAAGCTTTCATAAAAATGGGGGAAGAGAAAAAGAATTAGAATTCCTAAGCCCTAGTTCCATTGCAAATCCAAGCTCTAGCTCCAAATTCAAAGAGAAGCTATTGGTAAGCATCCCCTTCTTCTTCTTCTCCAACTCATTCTACCTTCAATTTCAGAAATTCCTAAACCCTAACATAGGAAATGTTTTTCTTTTAAGCTTAGATTCAAGCTTCTTGGGTTGGAATTGAAGAGTGGTTGTTCTTGCCTTGCTCTATAGCTTCTTCTTCCTTGTTTTTGTGCAAAAGGTGAGATTTTTATCTCACATCTATACCTATAACTATCTTTGATTGTTGGGTATGAATTTCTAACACTTATTCACGTGCGTTTGCTTTTGGTTTGGATTGAATTGGTGAATATTCCAATTATTGGTGTTTTGAAGTCAAATCTTTAAAAATCCTAACTTTAATGTTTGAACATGTTTTTTTGGGTGATGCATCGAAGATCCTATAAGACTGGGTTGCCGACTGGCGCAAACCCTTAGCGCCCGTTGCTCGTCCGATTGCATTCATTGAGAGTTTGCTCTTCAATTGATAGGCTGGAAAATAACCCTAGTACCCAGTCAGTCGACTGACTTTTGCAGCCAGACGACTGGCTATAACCAATAAGTGTTCCGGGGGCTGTTTGCAGAGGCTGGAAGCTCTGTTTCCTACAATCAGTCGACTGGCCTCCGTAATCAGTCGACTGACTGCAGGGAATGAAATTTCCGAGTTTCTGGTTCAGTCGACTGGCCATTTGGAGTCAGTCGACTGATCTGCTTGCTTTTTCCTATTTAGCCTATTTTGTTTGAATTCCAAATTCTATCGATTCATGGTTTTTCGATTTGTTGTTATCATTTATTATCGACCTTGATGACTTCTATTTTGGAATTTTTGGGTATATCCATTTTGAAGGTTTTGGAATCGATTTCTTTGGATTTAATTCACGTCTTTGAACGTGAAATTTTGGTGATTGATTGTTTCTACAATCATTTTTGTGCTTTGTCACTTTAAAACACTAAGGTTTCTATACTAGTAGTAAATATTCAAACTCTTTCACAAATATGATTTCAACTCTATTTTCAATATCAAACTCGTTTATAAAACCGTTTTTCCAACCTATTAGTATATACAAACCTTTACCTCACTCGTATGAGAAATCTAATTAAACGGCTTAGTAAAACAAGTGGTATGAAACGCTTGCGTTTACTTCGTCGGTTAATTCTTGTACTTGTTCGATTGAATCTCTTGTGACAATTTTCGAGTGGAGACTTACAGTTTGTTCGTAAATATTTAAGTTAAGCCAGTGGTTATAAAACATGAAGCTAAACTCATCTATTGTCTAGCTTAGTGCAATTGACACTTCTTGATGATCGATGATGGTCAATTTGTGATTTAGACTAGAAATGTGCGATGTCTCTTCGTCTGTGAGGGAAACTAAACCCCCTTTCTGTGGAGCTTCGGCTCAAAATTGGTGGAGTAGCGACCCATGGTCTTCGGACCGTTTTGTGGAGTTTCGGCTTAAAATAAATGGTTAGCAATCATGGAATAGCGTTCCATTTTGTGATACACGTGTTGGTGAGTTTTCATGCTCCCGTTTTGTGATAGGCCTCCCCCTTTTGTGATTTCTGGATTTCTATTGATGATTTCTAGAATTTGTGTTTCGCCAATTTTCGTGATTTACATTGATAAGCTTTATCAATATTTGTGCATTCGTGAATTTGTGTTTCACTAACTTTTCCGATTGGTATTGATAAGTTTGTAAATATTTGTGGTTTGCTGAATAGAGTAAAGAATATGACATTCTTTTCGATGTTATGAGATTTCTTGAGATATTGTATGATTTTTGTTGTTGTCAAATGTATACCTTTCATAGTATGGCCTTATTGTTATCATACGTTTTGTTATATCGCTTATTCCATCTCATTTTATCTGATATTTATAGCTAGACTGATCCATTTATTATTTTCTTATTAAATAATACTCGAGTCAGACCGAGATGTTACCGGTGCTTCTACCTGACTCCTCATCTGGGAGTGTTACCTGACTTTTGGCTAACTACACTAAATTGGTAGTTTTTGTTGTTATACATTCGAGATAGAGACTCCTTAATGTATACATATTCTTTTGTGTAGCACTTGTATTTATTCAATTGTGCTATTGTGCATCTTGTTTGACCACTACTCTGATGTACACACTTTCATGTGTTATATTCATATCTGTTTCCGCCTTAGAGATATGAACTTCTGTGACTGATTTGTGTTATGCTTATTTCTATTTTTGTTTCCTAAGATATTATAGCCACTGTGTAGTAGTTTTGAGTTTGTATCGGTATCTCGGATTTCCTCTTGAAATGAAATGCACGTTACACTATCTGACATATCGGTGCTCGCACAAAGCAATTACATGGATGGTCGCTCCTCAACAGCCTTATTCTTTGTGCTAGCTGACGGCATTACTCCATAGTGTCCTTGGCTAGCGTGAGTATAGAGGTGGGGCGTCATAGCTTGGTATCAGAGCCAAACTTCGGAACAATGTAGAATAATTTAACAAGGATCGTCGTCCTAAGTCCATCTTAGGAGTCGTGCCTTAGGATTTTATTCGAGTCATTGGACCCGTTCTGTCCTATTTTCTTTGTGATGCCTTGTTTTATCAATCAAGATTTGTTTGGTATTCATTCTAAGATTAAACTTTTTCTTCTTCTTTCTTTCTTTCTTTCTTAAAGAAGAGAAATGATTAGACCAGGCCGTCCTAGCGCCGGTCAATCTAGTGCTACTCCCCAGGGTGGAGTATTTATGTCTGCCCAATAGCTTTTTGATCTTGTATAGAATGCTCAAGCTGCCAGACCCATTCCAGAGCCAATTTACCCTAAATCTGGGTTTGCACGTTTGTGCAGTGATTATACCAACTTGGGAGGGAAGCCATTCATGGGTACCGAAAACATCATTGAAGTCTAAGCTTGGCTTAGAACATGCGATCGCATCTTTTCTCGCATGAATCTTATTGGTCTTCATCCAGTCCAAGTGGCTCCTCGTATGCTCCAAGAGAGAGCATTAGATTGGTACGAACTTCTGATTTCTGAAATTATTGAAGCGGATCTTACTTGGGAGCAATTCTGGGAAAAAATTCAGTCGAAGTTTGTACCAGAAGCTAAGAAAGTGACTTTAGCCCATCGTTTTATAGACCTTGTTCAAGGTGAATCTTCTGTGGCAGAATATGTCGCATCTTTTGAATCTCTCTCTAATTATGGGTCGAGTATATAAATACCCCATTGAAGAAAAATCAGAGATTTGTCTATGGCATGAATAAGAATCTCAAGAAGCCATTACTTCTGAAATTGGAGATTGCTTTCGATCATCTTGTTGATATCGCTCTTCGACTTGAAGAGGCTGATAAATAGGGTGATGTTGAAGTTTTGGGTGCCAAACTGAACTTCAACAACAAGAAGAGGCCTAATAAGTTCAAGGATCCTTATCCCAACAAGAAAGGGAAGCAAGCAACTCCTGTAGCAAAGACTTCTACCTCTAGCGGTGGGCAACGCTATAATTGTGGTTCTAAGGACCATTATGCTAATAAGTGTTCAAAACCCCTTGCTTGTCACTATTGCAAAAGTTCGGGTGTATATATCTTCATGTCCCAAACTTCAAAGTAAGAAGGAGGGAAAGCTAAATGTTGTACAAACCCCTTGTAACACTTCTCGTGGTCAAGGTATTTCTCATTCTATCCTTGATGGCATTATTATGTTTCGTGATCAACCTATTCGAGTTCTTTTTGATACGGGTACGTCCCATTCTTTTATATCAAAAGAACTTGTTGATACCTTTTCTTTAGGTGTTGTTGCTTTAATGACTTCTTTGAGAATTGCGAATCCGGTTGGTGGATCCGCAACACTCAGTTTGGTTTGTAGTGATGTCGAGATTATTTTATGTGATTTTTCTTTCCGTGCCGATTTGCATGTCATGCGATACTTAGGCTTCGGAATGATTTTAGGAATGGATTGGCTTTACCGTTATGAAGCTCAAATCCTATATCCTGAGCGGACTATTCATCTTCGGCATCCTCTATCTGTTAAGCAGATTTCTATTGTTCTTAAGGATTCATATTCCAACTTGGCAGCATCTTTATATTCTTTAAATCCTCATGATGACGATAATGATGATGAAGAAGATGTCATTTCTCTTATTCACGTTGTTCGTGAATTTTCCGATATATTTGAGCCTGTTTTAGGATTACCACCTAAGCGAGAAATTAAGTTCAGAATCAATCTTATCCCTGGAGTTCTACCTATCACCCATCCTCCTTATCGTATGTCCAATAAAGAAAATGAGGAGATGCGTAGGAAATTATCCGAATTGGAGACGAAGCAGTTTATTCGTTCTAGTTCCTCTCCTTGGTAAGCTTCGGCTATTTTTGTGAAGAAATCCGATGGTACACTTAGGCTTTACATTGACTACCGTAAGCTTAATGATCTTACTATCAAGAATAAATATCCTTTACCTCGGATTGATGATCTATTTGATCAACTTAGTGGTGCTAGAGTCTTTTCACAGTTAGACTTAGCAGCCGATTTTCATCAGCTTCGTATTTCAGAGGATAGCATTCCTTTGACATCATTCCGTACTCGTTATGGATCGTATGAATGGCTTGCCATTTGGTTTAACGAATGCTCCGGCTTATTTCGTTGACCTTATGAATCGAGTCTTCAAACACTTCCTCGATCGGTTTGTTCTCATCTTTATAGATGATATTCTTGTGTATTCTAAAACCAAGGAAGAGCATGAAATGCAACTTCGGATTGTGTTGGAAACTCTTAGGAGCAGTCAATTGAAGGCAAAATTTTCTAAATGTCACTTTTGGCAATCTCGGGTGAAGTTTCTTGGTCATATTATTTCTGAATCCGGAATTTCCGTGGATCCTTCAAAGATTGAAGCGATTCAAAATTGGAAGAGACCGGAGAGTGTGACGGAGATTCGTACCTTTGTTGGATTGGCAGGTTATTACCGCCGGTTCATAAAGGACTTTTCTAAAATTGTCGTGCCTCTTACTAACTTAACAAAGAAGGGAGTTAAATACATTTGGTCGGACAAATGTGAAACTTCTTTTCAGAAATTAAAAGAACTCCTTTTTGATGCTCCTATTCTTGTGATTCCCGAGAGGAACCAAGATTTTATTGTTTATACCGATGCTAATCGTGTTGGTTTGGGAGCCATTCTTATGCAAAGAGAACATGTTATTACTTATGCTTCTAAGCAGTTGAAGCCAGCCGAGACTAGATATGCCACTCATGATTTAGAGCTCACGACTATTGTTTTCGCCCTTCGAATTTGGCATCATTACATTTTGGGAGAGAAATTTATTCTCTATACCTATCATAAGTATTTGAAGTATTTATTTTCTCAAAAGGAACTTAATTTGCGTCAACAACGTTGGCTCGAATTTCTTGCATCTTATGATCTCGATATTCTTTATACTCCCGGAAAGGGAAATCTTGTTGCCGATGCACTTAGCCGTAAGCAACGAGCGGTTGTTTCTATGATGATATCCGAATGGAACAATCTCGAGACTTTGTCCACTTGTGAGATTCGAGATCATGAATCCAATTTATGTGCATCTCTTGTTTTATGTAGCCTTGAGGCTCATCCTTCTCTTTTAGACCGCATCCTTGAAGCTCAAAAGCTAAATCCCGAATTGGCTTCTCTTGGCCAAAATTTTAGGGATAAAATTGATATTGAAGGTATGAAAGACTTTGATATTGATTTTCATGGCGGTATTCGAAAATTTGGTAGACTTATCGTGCCAAATATTAGTGATATTCGTAAAGACATTTTAGAAGATTCTCATCGTTCTAAATTTACCATTCATCCCGGTAGTAGTAAAATGTAAGCGGATATGAAGCGACTTTATGATTGGGATGGAATGAAATCTGACATTGCTAACTTTATTAAGCAATGCATGACTTGCCAACTTGTTAAGGCCGAGCATCAAAGGCCCGGTGGGTTATTGCAACCTATGGACTCCAATTTGAAAGTGGGGCCAAATTTTCATGGATTTTATTGATGCCCTTCCCCGTTCTCGTTCGGGTCATGATAGCCTATGGGTGATAGTTGATAGACTTAAAAAATCCGTCCATTTTATCCCGTTTGGTCCAATCGGACCGTGCCTCTTTTGGCCAAACTCTTTATTAAAGAAATTATTAAATTGCATGGAGTTCCTACTCTATTGTTAGCGATCGTGATCCATTGTTTACTAGTGGATTTTGGAAGAGTCTTCAAAAAGCTTTGGGAACGAAGCTTAATTTTAGCACCGCTTATCATCCACAGTCCGATGGACAAACCGAGCGTGTGAATCAAACTCTTGAAGATTTTCTTCGTGCATGTGTTCTTGATTTTGGTGGAAGTTGGAAAGATCATATTTCTCTTGTTGAGTTTTCCTATAATAATAGCTTCCAATCTAGTATTGGTATGGCACCTTTTGGGGCACTCTATGGAAGGCCATGCTGATCTCCTTCTTATTGGCTTGAAGCCGGTGAGAGGCTGGTTTTAGATCCAGATTTTATTCGTGATTCCACAGAAAAGATTGACCTTATTCGTCATAGGATGAAAGAAGCTCAAAGTAGGCAAAAATCCTATGCCGATAATCGAAGAAGGAAATTAGAATTTTCTGTGGGAGATGTTGTGTTTATTCATGTTTCACCTATGAAGGGTGTTGTGCATTTCAGTCGATCGGGAAAATTAGCACCTTGATATATTGGTCCATTTCCCATCACGGAACGTATTGGTTCCATGGCTTATCACCTTTTATTATCGGCTCAGTTTTCTGCTATTCAGGACATGTTTCACGTTTCTCAATTACGGAAATGCCTTCGAGATTTCGATTCTATTCTTGAGCCGATGTTATGGAAGAAATTGAAGTTTCACCTAATTTGACTTATGAGCAACATCCTATTCGTATTATTGCATCGGAGGTTAAACACCTTCGAAATAAGGAAGTTCCTCTTGTGAAAGTTCAACGGTCTTCAAATCCTAAGGATTGTTCTTGGGAATCTAGGGAATTCATCGAGCAAAGACATCCGGACTTACTTTCTCGTGCTCCTTGAGGTGAACTTCTTATTTCAAATTTCTTTTGGGTTGATATGCTTTTATGGTTGTTACTTTTTATATTTTCTCCTTAAGTATTGCGAGGACGCAATTTCTTTAAGGAGGGGAGTCTGTAACAACCCGCATATTTTACGATTGTGTATTTAAATATTTTATTTAAAATATAGCATCGTTAGTCGGATTTTAGTCCGAAATTCTACTTTTTGCATACGGTCGAATTAGGACTCGGGACCACTTCCATTGAGTTCAAAACGTCGTTTGCGACCTTTTTGAGTATAAACTTCGATATGTTTGGAGCTAGCTAAAAATTTGACCTTTGCACTTTGGACTTTGGGTTTGGGTTAGCCTAAACTATTAACTCTAGCTCAACCCCCGCTTCTCTTCATTCACTTTCATTTCCTAATACCTTCAAGCTTTCATAAAAATGGGGGAAGAGAAAAAGAATTAGAATTCCTAAGCCCTAGTTCCATTGCAAATCCAAGCTCCAGCTCCAAATTCAAAGAGAAGCTATTGGTAAGCATCCTCTTCTTCTTCTTCTCCAACTCATTCTACCTTCAATTTCAGAAATTCCTAACCCTAACATAGGAAATGTTTTTCTTTTAAGCTTAGGTTCAAGCTTCTTGGGTTGGAATTGAAGAGTGATTGTTCTTGCCTTGCTCTATAGCTTCTTCTTCCTTGTTTTTGTGCAAAAGGTGATATTTTTAGCTCACATCTATGTCCATAACTATCTTTGATTGTTGGGTATGAATTCCTAACACTTATTCATGTGCATTCGCTTTTGGTTTGGATTGAACTGGTGAATATTCCAATTTTTGGTGTTTTGAAGTCAAATCTTTAAAGATCCTAACTTTAATGTTTGAACATGTTTTTTTTGGTGATGCATCGAAGAGCCTTTAGGACTGGGTTGTCGATTGGCGTAAACCCTTAGCGCCCGTTGCTCGTCTGATTGCATTCATTGAGAGTTTGCTCTTCAATTGATAGGCTGGAAAACAGCCCTAGTACCCAGTCAGTCGACTGAATTTTGCAGCCGGTCGACTGGCTGTAGCCAATAAGTGTTCCGAGGGCTGTTTGCAGAGGCTGGAAGCTCTGTTTCCTGCAATCAGTCGACTGGCCTCTGTAATAAGTAGACTGACTGCAGGAAATGAAATTTCTAAGTTTCTGGTTCAGTCGAATGGCCATTTGCAGTCAGACGACTGACCTGCTTGCTTTTGCCTATTTAGCCTCTTTTGTTTGAAATTCCAATTTCTATCGATTCGTGGTTTTTCGATTTATTGTTATCGTTTATTATCGACCTTGATGACTTCTATTTTGGAATTTTTGGAATATCCATTTTGATGGATTCGGAATCGATTTCTTTGGGTTTATTTCACGTCTTTGAACGTGAAATTTTGGTGATTGATTGTTTCTACAATCATTTTTGTGCTTTGTCACTTTAAAACACAAAGGTTTCTATACTAGTACTAAATATTTAAACTCTTTCACAAAGATGATTTCAAATTTATTTTCAATATCAAAATCGTTTTTAAAATGTTTTTCTAACCTATCAGTATATACAAACCTTTACCTCACTCGTATGAGAAATCTAATTAAATGGCTTAGTAAAACAAGTGGTATGAAACGCTTGCGTTTACTTCGTCGGTTAATTCTTGTACTTGTTCGATTGAATCTCTTGTGACAATTTTCGAGTGGAGACTTACAGTTTGTTCGTAAATATTTAAGTTAAGCCAGTGGTTATGGGACATGAAGCTAAACTCATCTATTTACTAGCTTAGTGTAATTGACACTTCTTGATGATCGATGATGGTCATTTTGCGATTTAGACTAGCAATGTGCGATGTCTCTTTGTCTGCGAGGGAGACTAAGCCCCGTTTCTGTGGAGCTTCGGCTCAAAATTGGTGGGGTAGCGACCCATGGTCTTCGGACCGTTTTATGGAGCTTCAGCTCAAAATAAATGGTTAGCAACCATGGAATAGCATTCCATTTTGTGATACACGTGTTGATGAGTTTTAATGCTCCCGTTTTGTGATAAGCCTTCCCCTTTTGTGATTTCTGGATTTCTATTGATGATTTCTAGAATTTATGTTTCACCAATTTTTGTGGTTTACTTTGATAAGCTTTATCAATATTTGTGCATTCATGAATTTGTGTTTCACTAACTTTTCTGATTGGTATTGGTAAGTTTGTCAATATTTGTGGTTTGGTGAATAGAGTAAAGAATATGACATTCTTTTTGATGTTATGAGATTTCTTGAGATATTGTATGATTTTTGTTGTTGTCAAATGTATACCTTTCATAGTATGGCATTATTGTTATCATACGTTTTATTATATCTCTTATTCCATCTAATTTTATCTGATATTTATAGCTAGACTGATCCGTTTATTATTTTCTTATTAAATAATACTCGGGTCAGACCGAGATGTTACAGGTGCTTCTACTTGACTCCTCATCTGGGAGTGTTACCTGACTTTTGGCTAACTACACTGTATTGGTAGTTTTTGTTGTTATACATTCGAGATAGAGACTCCTTAATGTATACATATTCTTTTGTGTAGCACTTGTATTTATTCAATTGTGCTATTGTGGATCTTGTTTGACCACTACTCTGATGTACACACTTTCATGTGTTATATTCATCTCTGTTTCCGCCTTAGAGATATGAACTTCTATGACTGATTTGTGTTATGCCTATTTCTATATTTGTTTTCGAAGATATTATAGCCACTGTGTAGTAGTTTTGAGTTTGTATCGGTATGTCGGATTTCCTCTTGAAATGAAATGCATGTTACACTATCTGACATATCGGTGCTCACACAAAGCAATTACATGGATGGTCGCACCTCAACAGCCTTATTCTTCGCGCTAGTTGACGGCATTACTCCATAGTGTCCTTGGCTAGCGTGAGTATAGAGGTGGGGCATCACAAAGACTCCCAACTGTAAACTAATTATAGTAAATGAAATAAATAGCCTGTATTGAGTGGTTGAATCGAGCTTCATATTTCATACGCCATTATAGTAATGGAGGAAATAGTGGGAGCCTGCTATATAACACTTATTGGTCACATCAAGTTATGAATAAATCAAACCAAACATTATTTATGCAATAACAACTATTTTCGGTTTTGATTGAAAAATAGACATATTTTTTTTCCAATATGAATATTATGAATATTCATTATAAAATTAAAATATAATAGTAGTATTTATGATGCGTTGATGTGACGACCCGACTTCCTATCTCCAGGAAATCGCCTCATCTAAAAGAAAGAAAGGGATAGAAGAAGAAAAGAAAGAGAAAGAAGAAACACAACAACATCAGAGAACTCACAACGGGACGAATAAAATATAATATATCACATAAAGTATTACACAGTATCATATTACATCAGAGTAAACAACTTATACAACACATATTAGACAGTTATAAACATCTGTCTAAGTATACAACTCAAGTACAACAGAAACCGATACCAAACAAACACAGCGGAACTATAATATCTACTCGACGAAGCCTCCTGCTCCATATCTCCTCCAAAATTCATCAAGAAAACCCGAATCACTTGACTACTCATATACCAACTGTGACGACCCGTCTTTCAATACCCAGAAAGACGTACCATCAATAAGAAAAGAAAGTGATAGAAACAGACAGATAGAAAGAAAAGAACAACAATCATCAGAATCTCACAGCGGAAACGAACAAAATATAATATTACAAATATCCATTACATAGTTTTACATATCAGAGTACACAAAAAAATATGACTTCATTACATTGGACATTCATAAGAGTTTTCCAAACCATACAACTCAAAACACAACATCAAAAGTCACTACAGCAAATAGAGATAGATAAGTACGCCTGGTCTCCAGCTTCTGCTTCCAAAACATTTGCTAATCCCAACCTAATCACTTGGCTACTCATAAAAATTTGAGTACCCAAGAGTTTATGGAAAAAAAAATAAACTCCGGGTCAGACATGGGTCTGGTATGAGTAAATCAGTTAAAGTTGTTTAACTTTAAAATCATTTTGAAACAAAAGGTATCACGTATGACTTCCCACAAATAAATACGGTTAAGTTTTTACCTTACGCTAACCAAAATATTTGATAGGAAATCCAGTGATATTATAATAGGGTCTAGGGTTTTCAAATAAATAGAAAATAGCCGAAATTGTTACATTTATTAAATTCCAGCATACATAGGTATACAATCAAATCCGAGGGCGTTTATTGGATAATGAGTTTCCATCAATGGCAGGGCTACTGGGGTACCGCCCATCACAGTACGGGGCCTAGATCACCGTACCGAGGACCACTCCCGATCCCCTGCAACACAAGGCCGGAACCATCCCTTACTGGACAGTCCCGAACAAGACAACCCCACAGTTGTGGCCAACAACTTCCCACACAGCCGAAATAATAAGGGACTTCTAGACAGGGGTAAATCTCACTCTCAAGTGGGGGCTACCCACGAAGCCTTGCTGCACCACCCATGTTTTAGCCATTCCCGGTTGATGAGGCTTGAGGCTACGATTACCTTTAGAGAACACATCTCTTAGAATGCTCATCGTCCACCTGACGATGTTCTGAAAGCATTCAATCCATACATGTTTATTCCGGGTTCGAACGAAACCGAAGGCATTATTTTGTTACACTCATTTTGAAATCACCCTCAGAGTTAACGACAATAACCCTTGCACTTTAAAACTCCATCTCGATCCTCCTTTGAGATGTCACGACCTAACGTTTAACTTGGATCGATGTGGTTTTCGGAAAATCAAATTTGACTCCCGATCCCGGTCTCATCGAAATCCAAACGTGTCTTAAAGGCCAAGTTGTTTAAAAATATAAACAATTCAATTCAATTCAATTCTAAACATTGAATCCACACAACATTATCCACAAATAACAACAATCATCCAACTCAGATACATACAAATCTCATCATAGAATATCTCAACTATCATTCAATAGATATCCTCCATATTCAGATATTCGATTCTAGCAATCATCCATCAGCAGGCACTTCTTTAATTCATATTATAATTAATTTCATTAATTTAAATTAAATTAATTACTTAAGAATTAATCACTTAATCCTACTTAACCAAGCATTAATTAATTAATCACAATCATTTAATTAATTAATCACTTTTTGTTAATTAATTAATCTTTAATTAATTAATAATCCTTTATTTATCTATTAATTAATTACATAATTATTCATTAATTAAACTTGATTTAAAATTAATCATTCCTTAATTGGTTATTAATTAACCCTTAATTTATAATTAATTAATCTCAATTAATTCTTAATTAATTACAAATTAATTTATTTTAATTACTTAATTAATTATAAATTAATTAACCTTAATTATTTAAATTAATTAAGCCTTAACCACTAATTAATTAACTATTAATTATTAATTAGTTAATGTTTGATTACTTTATTAATTAACCTTAATTAATTAATTAATTACTTCTCAATTACTAGTTAATTAATTCTCAACTACTAATTAATTAATTACTAATCACTTAATTAATTAATCTTTAATTATTTAATCAATTATCTATTAGTTATTATTTAATTTAATCCTTAATTATCTAATTATTAATTCATAATTAATTAATTAAACCTTAACAAATTAATTAATCTAAATTTATTAATTAATTTAACCTTAATTATTTTATTAATTAAAGTAAACTTTAATTGCAAAACTTAATTAATTTTCAAAACCAAACAACTTCATTCATTGTTAAAAACTATTACATATTTAAAACATTTTCAATTTGTTAAAAGCTAATTAGCCTTTTTAAAAGTTAAATTTAAAAGAGTGTAAAATCATTTTAAAACTTCAACTAATAAAATATGAATTACTTTCAATTAAAATATTTAACATTTTATAAAGTAGTTGAAATAAAAACTTTAAAGTTTAAACTTAAAACAATTTGAAAATTAAAGTTTGAAAACTTCAAACTTCACTTGTCCCTATTCGTTTGACTCGACTAAACTCAAGACAACACCAAAATCCAAACCCCCATCTCCTCCCTTACCTTTCTTCTTTGGTTAAACTTCAGCTAACCCAAAAACATAAATACTGGAAAGCACAACTTTCTTCCCAAACCCCTACACAAGCTACAGCAGCAACACTTCCGAGCACACACGCGAGCCGCATACCCAAACACTCGAACACTGCTTCGAGTCATTCTAACCACCAACTCCACTGACACGGTCATCACCCCGTGCACACACGTTGCTCCGACGCCGCCGCCGCCATCCACGTCACCACGCGCAAGCTCCACTTCGACCAACGACACAACTCTAGCCCCCAAACCTCACTTACACGAGCTCAATCAAAATATGGTTGCTCGAACCCTTCAGCTAGCATAACCCCTCATCGAGAAAATCCCCTTTACCCCCAACACCGACCACCAATCGCCTCATAACTCCTGCCACAACCTCGTAAGACCCAAACGCATCTTCACCCCAAGCCACTCGCAACTCAATCCATCCCACGATTCACATTTGCGAATTTCTCGAGCTCAAACAAACATAGACCCAAAACCCAAGTATCCTAACATCACAACTCTCTGATGAATAATTATTACTTCCATTATTTTTCTCATGTCAACAACACAACTTCGCCCCAAATTTCAAGGTCTAAAATCATCACAGTAACCAGAATTTGCTCAAAAATCAATTTCAGGTTATCATCATAATACTGCTTCAATTCCAATTTTAAAATTCCAATTTTTATCTTAAAAATCATGTTATACATAGTAGATTTGGGATGTGAATTCAATTCAACAAAATTCAGAGCATGATTTTATCATGATATAATTTTTTTTTACTGTATTATCTTGATTCACCAGATTTTTAAAACAGTTTCTTTTAAATATCAAATTAATGCTAGATTCATGTTTAAATAAAACTACTGCATTAAAGATTCTAACTTAACTATGATTTGTTGAATACATTTTGAAGCTTTTGTTTTAAATTTTTACTCTGCATCATGAATTTACAGTGAAGCATCAGCAAATTGAACAGGCACAGTTATAAAACAATATAACACCAATTTTATCCATATTTTTGTACATGCAAGACATTTACTAACTCAAAATTTCACATGCACAACTTTACTTAAATTTTCTGATAAAAAGAAATTTACTCACCAGATTTGTAATTAAGCAGAGACAAAAATTGGATTCTGGAAAATGACTGCAAATTTTTACTTAAAGTTGCTTGATTAAATTATTTCTGCTTGATGATGATGCTTTAATCCTTAATCAGTCAATACCAGGGTTGAAGAAATTGAATTTTCCTTCAGAAATTTTGTTGTAACTGTTTTGCAGATTTTTTTTCCTTGAATTATGTTTTGCAGATTTCTGTAATTTGTTTGCAGATTAAAGTTCCCTGATTTTTGAAGTGAGGTTTGATTTTTATAAATTTTGGATTGAAGTGAAGATTTTCAGTTTTGTTAATGGAGGTGTGTAATTATCTTGCTTTAGAAAATTTTGAATGAGAAAACTGAAATGAAGCATAAGAAGTGGCTTTTATAAAAAAAATTGTTTTATAAAAATTTAAAGAAAATAAATTTAAATTATGACACTTGTCACTATTCCTTGTTAATTCTTTAACACATGTTTATTAGTATGATTTAAATGTTAACAAGTGTTATTTTCATGCAAAAAGAAATTTAAAATGTTTTTCTTAATTGATTTTATTAATTTAAATCCATTTCTAATTCATATAAAATCAATTCTTCTTTAAGAAATAAATATAAAACAAATTTTATATCCTAAATAAAATCATGAAAATACTCTTTTAAACTCAAAGTATAATTTAGAATATAATTAACCTATTTTGAATCTTTAAATTTAACAATTCAAATTCAAATTAAATTTTTTTAAACTCAATTCAAAAATCAAATTTTATATGAATACAATTTTAACACATTCATTACCCTTATGTATATATTAATTTTAATTAGAATCAATGTACATTTACAATTCATTTATTGTTATTGAATAAAATAACAAATTTATCAATTTAAATTAATTTATTACAAAGATTATCATATTTAAATTGGGTTTGAAATTCTAGAACATCACATTCCTCCCCCCTTAAAAGAATTTCGTCCCCGAAATTTAAACAAAAGATAATCCAAAATTTCATTTTATTCAACACTTCAAGCATACATATCATCCATACATAAGAAATCAACAAACAAAACATCCAAACACAATGCATTCAATACAAACACCACTAGCTATCCGGACACATATCCGGGTAAGCCTTCCTAAACTATCCAGAGTTTCCCAGGTATAATCACTGGGATCCTCACTCCACTGGACTCTAACGAGCTTCACTATCTTGCTTCTGAGTTGCCTCTCGTCTTGATCAACAATTCGAATAGGATGTCTGACAACAGATAAGTCCGGCTCAACCTCTAAGTCTTCCTGCATAGTTGGTTCCACAATAAGAGATGGATCATGCACATATTTCCGTAGATGAGATACGTGGAAAACATTGTGAATTCCAGCCATCCGGACTGACAATTCAATCCTGTATGCTATGGCACCAATCCTCTCGAGTACTCGAAACGGACCAATATATCTCGGAGCGAGTTTCCCTGTCTTCCCAAATCTTACTGCTCCTTTAATAGGGGAAACTTTGACAAAGACCAAATCACCAATCTCGAACTCCAATTGTCTTTGTCTTTTATCATCATATTTCTTTTGACGATCCTGAGCAGCTCTCATCCTTTTCTTGATAAACTCGACTTTAGCAGATGCTTCACGAATCAGATCTGGTCCAAGCACAATACGGTCTTTCGACTCTATCTAACAAGCTGGGGATCTACACGACCTTCCATACAGTGCTTCATAAGGAGCCATCTTGATACTTGCTTGGTAACTGTTATTATAAGAGAACTCCACTAGATGTAGATGGTCCTCCCACGATCCACCAAAATCTAATACACAGGCTCTCATCAGATCTTCTAGAATTCGATTTAGCCTTTCCGTCTGCCCATCTGTTTGGGGATGATATGTTGTACTCAATCTCAAGCTTGTTCCCATAGCTGATTGCAATGCCTCCCAGAATTTGCTGGTGAAGATAGGATCTCGATCACTTATAATACTGACTAGAACACCATGCAATCTGACTATCTCTTTCAAGAAGATTTCTGCCAGAGAAGCTGCAGTACGGGTTGCCTTAACTGGTATAAAATGGGCGCTCTTGGTTAGACGATCCACAATCACCCATATTCCCTCATTTCTCTTTTTTTTCTAGGCAAACCATCAATGAAGTCCATCGAAATCATCTCCTATTTCCACATCGGGACCTCCAAAGGTTGTAACAAACCGGCTGGCTTCTGCTGATCTCCTTTAACTTGCTGGCAGATATCACAACTATTAACAAATCTGGCTACATCTTTCTCCATGCCCGGCCATCAGAAAACCCTTCTAATATCTCTGTACATCTTCGAGATTCCTGGAGAATACTTAGTCAGGAGCGATGACTTTCAAATAAGACTTCGTGTCTCAACCATCTATATCAGGTACACACAAATGACCATTAATCCTCAATGCCCCTTGATTGTCTATCTTGAAGTCCGAATATCGACCATCTTTAGTTCCAAGAATCAATTCTTCAAAAGACCTATCCTCCATTTGCTTGCTTATTATTCTTTGCTGGAGAGATGAAACAGCTTCCAAAAGAGAAAGAACTATATTTCTGCTAAGAGCGTCTGCCACAACGTTCGTCTTTCCCGGAGTATACAGAATATCCAAATCATACGATGCCAAGAATTCGACCCATCACTGTTGTCTTAGATTAAGATCTTTTTGAGAGAAAATATATTTCAACGGTTTGTGATCCATGAATAACTCAAACTTTTCTCCTAAAAGATAGTGTCTCCAGATCTTTAAAGCAAAAACAATAGCCAACAGCTCTAGATCATGCGTAGCGTAGTTCCTCTCATGTGGCTTCAATTGTCGACTCGCATACGCAATTACCCTACCATTTTGCATAAGCACAGCTCCCAATCTAACAATACAGGTATCAGTATACACTTCAAACTTGCTCTTCCCATCTGGAATAGCCAATACAGGAGCACTTGTCAACCTTGCCTTCAGATTCTGAACGGCTTCCTCACATTCTGGTGTCCGCTTGAATTTAGCTCCCTTCCTTGTCAGATTTGTTAGGTGAGAAGAGATCTTGGAATAATCCTTAATAAACTTCCTGTAGTAACCGGCCAATCCCAGAAAACTGCGAACCTCTATTGGTGTCCGAGGCTGCTTCCACTCCAGATTAGTCTCAACTTTAGCTGGATCTACAGAGATTCCCTCACCAGAAACAATGTGGCCCAAAAATTTTACTCCATATTTCCGAAAATGGCACTTAGAGAACTTTGCCTTCAGAACGTGCCTTCTCAGAGTTTCCAAAACTATTCTCAAGTGTCGCTTGTGCTCTTCTTCCGACTTAGAATAAACCAGGATATCATCGATGAACACCAAAACAAACTTATTCAAAACATCTCTAAAGACTCGGTTCATCAGGTCTACGAAGTAGGCAGGAGCATTGGTTAACCCGAAAGGCATAACCAACCACTCATAAAAACAATTAGGTCCCCTAAATGCAGTTAAGGGAATACTGTCTTCAGCTACGCTTAACTGATGGAAACCTGATGCTAGATCCAACTGAGAAAAGACTGATGCTCCATGAAGATGGTCGAAGAGATCATCAATACGAGGAAGAGGATACTTATTCTGAATGGTCACTTTGTTCAATTCACGATAGTCTACACAGAACCATAGCGACCTATTCGATTTGGTGACAAATACAACAGCAGAGCCCCAACAAGAAAAACTTGGCCTGATCAAACCCTTCTCCAACAGTTCTTGAGTTTGCTTCACTAGTTCCTCCCTCTCTCTTGGAGCCATCCACCTACTAGGTTGAATTACGGGTACTGCTACAGGAACCAAATCTATACGAAACTCTATTTCTCGATGCGGAGGCAAACACTTAACTTCTTCGAATACGTCAGAGAAATCCCGGACTACTTCAATATCTACAATCTCCTCTTGAGAAGTCTCAACTTCATGTAAAAGACTACTCAAGTGAATTTCAGAGTTATCACACATTACTCTGGAAATCCTACCCAGATCAGTTTCCAACGAAATTGTTCTCTCATCACAATTTAAGACAGCCTTATATTTGTCAGGCCAATCCATTCCCAATATAAGGTCAAAACCCTTAAAATCCAATACATAAGGGTCACAGGAAAAACTATGGGATAGATAGGAGATTCTCAAATCCTTACAGATCCTATCTAACTTGGTTACCCCTCCTATTGGATTAGATACACAGATGGGATTGTCTACGGTACTAGGGGTAAGAAAGAAATTTTCTACAGTTTCCAGAGAAATAAAACTTAAAGAAGCACCAGAATCAAACAAGACTTTAATATATTTTCCATTTAAAAGTAAGGTACCTTCTAAAACTCCTTTGCCCTTAGACGAGTTTGATGGTGCGCCTTCTAAAGCAAATACTTTGTTCTGTTGGATTTATGAAGGAGCGGGCAATCTTTAATCATGTGTTCTGGTTGGTGACAGTTAAAGCAAAGAGACTTCTGAACTAAGGCTGACCCTGGTCCACTATAATGTTCTCGCTGTTGCTGTTGTTGAGACTCTCTTCTAGGACACTTATTTGCCAGGTGACCTTCTTGTTGACAAATATAACACTTGCGTGGTCCATTGTTGTTTCCAAACTTTTTCTTGTTTTGTTTCTTCCAATTAGGATTGAACTTTCTTTTATTAGGGTTGGAAGAATTTCCTCCAGATGCAGCTACTCGCGCCTCAGATCTTTTGTTCATCAAGTCTTCATATCTTAATGCCATGTCAATAAGCTCCATAAAAGACCCTTTCAAAAGTGCAGTCATTCTTTCATGATACTCGGCCTTAACCCTTGGACAAACATCTCGTCTTTCTTAAGAGGGGTGTCTATAAGTCCCGGACCATAACAAGATAACTGGTTGAATTTAGTCACGTATTCAGCTATAGACATATTTCCTTATTTCAGATTCAGAAAATCCTGATAAAGCCGAGTTCTCCCTGCAGCAGGCATGAACTTCTCCTCAAACATATTCTTAAACTCTTCCCAAGACATCTCATCTTACGAGACATTAGCAGTCACTGAATTCCACCAAACTGCGACACCACCTTGTAATTGCCACGCAACCATTATTCTCTTCTACTCATATGATAACCTCATGCTCTTAAAAATCTTCTCACACGAGCGAAGCCATGCCTGTACCTCTATTATAGTTTCTGATCCTTGGAATGGTTTTCCTCCAAGATGAACGAAGTCCTTGCATAATGCAGCAAAACTGACTGGAGACGTAACTGGATTAACAGCCTCATTATCAGTCTGCTCTCTCCTATTACTGGTTGATGCACTTCCAACAACTCTTCCCCTTCGGCCTCTTGAACTCATACTAGCTACCTGAACAGGTAACCCAACCAGTTTTAGATAGGGATATAGTTATATAAGAAAATTACAAATACGCACTCTCAAGATAGATACTACTCCAGAGCCTAGGTGTTTCCCAACCTATGCTCTGATGCCAACTGTGACGACCCGTCTTTCAATACCCAGAAAGACGTATCATCAATAAGAAAAGAAAGTGATAGAAACAGAAAGATAGAAAGAAAAGAACAACAATCATCAGATTCTCACAGCGGAAACGAACAAAATATAATATTACACATATCCATTACATAGTTTTACATATCACAGTACATGGTTTGGAAAACTCTTATGAATGTCCAATGTAATGAAGTCGTGTTATTTTGTGTTGTAATGACCCACCTTTCATTCCATAGAAAGACGCATCATTAAGAAGAAAGAAAGGGATAGAAAAGAGAAAAGATAGAAAAGAAAGAAACAGACAACATCAGAATCTTGCAGCAGAACGAATAAATTATATTATATCACATAAAACATTACATAGTATCATATAAATCAGAGAAAATAGATACAACTCAAACACAGCGGAACCACTATATATATCTACTCGTCGAAGCCTCCTGCTCCATATCTCCTCCAGAACTCGTCAAAGAAATCTTGAAACACTTGACTACTCATACGAAATATGAGTACCCAAGAGTTTAATAAAACATAAAATAAACACTCAGGTCAGACAGGGGTCTGGTGTGAGTAAACGGGTTAAAATTTCTTAACTTTAGAAAAGCCTTTGAAAAGGAAAAGGTATCACGTAAGACTTTCCACACATAAACATGGAAAAGTTTTTACCTTACGCTAACCAAAACATTTGATAGGAAACCAGTGATATTATAATAGTGTCTAGGGTTTTCAAAATAAAATACAGAAATAGCTGTAATGCTTACATCTCACGTTCCAACATAGTTGGGCACAATCAAAACCGTACGGGCACTTATTGGATTTTGGATTCCATCAATGGCAGGGCTACTGGGGTACCGCCCGTCACAGTACGTGGCCTAGATCACCGTACCGAGGAGTACGCCCGCTCCCCTACAACACAAGGCCGGAACCATTCCTTACTGAACAGTTTCGAACAAGACCACCTCGGCGATTCTATCTAGCTATTGCCCCACACAGCCGAAATAAAAAGGGACATCTAGACAGGGGTAAATCTCACTCTCCCGTGGGGCATACCCATGAAGCCTTGCTGCACCTCCCATGTTTTATCCATTCCCGGTTGATGAGGCTTGATGCTACGATTACCTTTATAGGACATATCAAATCTTAGAATGCTCATCGTCCACCTGACGATGTTCTGAAAGCATTCAATCCATACAAGTTCATTCCGGGTTCGAACGAAACCGAAGGCATTATCTCGTTACACTCATTTTGGAATCACCTTCAGAGTTAACGACGATAACCCTTGCACTCTGAATCGCCATCTCGAACCTGAAAGTATTATTCCGTCAAACTCATCATGGAATCACCCTCAGAGTTATGCTGACGAATAGTCCTTACACCTCGAGTCTTCACTCTTCACTTGAGATTCACGACCTAACGTTTAATTTGGATCGATATGGTTTTCGGAATTCCAAATTTGGAAACCTGATCCCGGTCTCATCGAAATCCAAACGCCATCTTAATGTCCAAGTGAATTTAATTTGAATAATTAATTCAATACATTATTATCTATTTACACACAGATAGATATTTCACATATCACAATAGATAATCACATTCTCATCATAACGGATAACTCGTATCATAAACACAACAGATAACCATCACAACCAGCTAATCATCACAAACCATCATACTTTAACCATGCATCCATATCATATAGATACTACTCATCTCATTACTGAGATCACATCCATCCAATCAATATCATCCATAAGCAAAGATTTATTAACCATCATCTATAATTAATTTAAAATGAATTAAATTAATTACTTCTATCTCTAATTAATTTAAAATAAATTAAATTAATTATCACGTCTATAAATCCTGCTTAATATCCATTAATTAATTAACCTAGTTAATTAATCATTCTTTGAGTATTCACTTGATTAAACACCTTTTGATTAATCATTCACTAATTACAATAGTAATTAGTCTTAATTAATTTTACAAAATTAATTAACCTTAATCATAAGTAATTAACATTTAATTACTTCATTTATTAATTAACTATAATTAATTACATTTATCCTTAATTAATTACGTTAATTAATCACTTGATTATTAATTATTCCTTAATTAAACAATCCTTAATTACATCATTATTTATATTCATTAATGATCTCTAATTTATATTTAAATTAATTACTTAATTTAAAATTAATTACATTTAGTAATTAATCTAAAATCAAAATACAATTATTAATTACCTTGGATTAATATTAATCCAATAATTAACTGCCCTTAATTACCCATTAACAAATTAATTATCTTCATAATTAATTATCTCCATTAATTAATCCCTTGATTAATTACAAAAGTAATTACCAAAATTACTTAAGTAAAAATCATTTCCCACTAATTGCATTCCAGTAATTATCACTTATTACTTCTCTAAGTAATCGTGCTCCATTAATTACGTTAAGTAATTACACTTATTAAACCATCAAATGATTTACTTAAATTAATTAAAGAAAATTAATTACAATAAGTAATTAATCCTTTAATTACTTTTATCAAGTAATTAGACTTAACAATTTAAAATTAATTACCTTAATTAATTAATCTAATTAATTATCAAAATTAATCATATTAATTAATTACTTAATTATCCTTACATAATTATCATTATTAATTAAAAATATTTCCTTAAATTACTTCCTTAAGAAAATTATCTTGGATTAATCATCATTAATCGTCTCGAATTAAATTAATTCTAAATCATTATTTAAAATCAAATAAATAAGTAAATTCTGAATTAAATTCTTTTATTATCTTAATTGTTCTAAGATAATTTATTTATTTATTAATGATTTCATTAACATTCAAAGTGTATTTAAATAATACATCTCTAAATTAAATTCAAATTCCATTTTAAAATTTAAGATTTCAAAATGTTTAACTATTTAAACATTATCCAAATTTAAATAAATTATAACCTTAAAATAAAAGTGAAAACATTCATTACTTATGTAAGCAAAGTTTTAAATCCAAATTTACTTAAATTTGTTAAAGAAATCAAGTCTTTAAATATAAATTGATTTATTTAAACTTCTCAAATTTCAAGTTAAACATTTCATAACTTTTATTCAAATATTAAAGAAAGAAATCTTTCAAGTTTAAACATTTATTTGAAATCAAATTCATTTTTAAAATCTACTTTAAAACATTTGAATTTGATCAACATTTTAAAATTTACAAAACTGTTTAAATTCAAATGGATTTAAAGTAACCTGAAAACCAAATTTAGACTTGATTTCAAAAACTCAATTTAAATCTTGATTAAAATTTAAAATTTTCATTTTTAAAACTTTAAATTCAAAAGTTCATCTGAATTCAGATTTTAAACTTTGAATTTGAAAACCCCTATTGAAATCCCTGCCTTGAATTTGAAATTACATTCAAATTTAAAAACTGTAGATTTCAGGTTTTACAATCTGAAACCAATCACTAACCCGAGACCTCAAAATTTTACTTCGAGTTATCATCCTAAAAGCTTCGAGTTAACAGCTTGTTCCACCGGAGTAATACTCGAGTCATCTTCCTGCACCAACCCAAACAAGAAGTGCACCAAAGCCAAATATGCACGGCGCATATGCACCGGCACTCCGGCGATCTTCAGCCATCAAAATCCCATCCACCAAGTCACAGATCAACCCCCAACGTGATTGGACCATCAGAGTTACCCCATTAGCTCGAAATCAAATTCGAGATAACAATGCAACCTAGAAACCTCACCACTACTTCATTCCAAACCTGTCGACGGCTGGAAAACCTAACTCCGACCATCATGATCGATGCGACTTCGGTCATAGCTCCATCTACCTTCCCTCTGCAACTTCCTAAAACCCCACCTCACTCGATGCATCATAGAAATCAAACAGTACAAAACTTTGACCACTTAAAATTAGGGCTTGCAACCTGAAATTAGCAATTTCCATCACCATCATCCTCTGGCCATCTATCTCCAAATTTTCGACCAATCTCCAATCAATCTTCCATCTCCAGGAAGAACCACATCAACCCAATTCCACTGAACCACCAGATAAACCCAGAATACCTAATTTTGCTCAATACAGACAAGCACACTTAACAGTTAATTATAAAATGTGATATTTGTTTTTAAATTCAAAATTTCAATCATGCATTCAGGTCACAAAACTGTTTTAATGATTTAAGATGTTTGATGTTTGTTTTATCATCAATGGTGACTAGTAATATGGATTTCTCAGAGGCAACAGATTTTTAGGTAAACTAATTATAATTTATAAGTCTAAATCTATACTAACAAACACATTTTGTTACACATTAATTTGTAACTGAAATCAATTCAAGTGATAAAGGATTTCTACCAAAGAACAACTTATTTTTTAAAACGACAGATATGCAGATTTCAGATAACAGCAACATATATACATATTTATATAGGTTCACACAAAACATTCATTTACATACAATCACACAACATACTTTTTTCTATATATTCACATGCAACTGATAATTTAAAGTTCCCTTTTAAAATTATGAAATTATTTACCTAAGAACAGTGAAACATTGCAGTTTAAATTCTTAGTAGTTTGATTTTTTGGGGAAAAACGGTTTGCATTAGATCTTTGTTCTAGTATTTTCTTTAGTATGATTTTAGGAAGAAGAACTGTTTTTTGTTTAAAAAAACATTTACTCACTTAGTAATAAAGAAGCAGAAGTCAACAGATATGCAATCACATTTCCTGGAACCTGATTTTGCATGTTGCATCTGCTTGCTGAGTTTACTTCCAGATTTGATTACTGAAGTTGATTTGCAATTTGCTTGATGAATCTGTGTTTTAGCTTCCATTTGATAATTGAATTTACTTGTTGCTGTAGAATTTTGAAACTGCATGCAGATCCATCTTCATATGGTTGAATTGAAGTTGAAGTTGAGTCTTTACAGATTGTAGATTTGAAAATTTTAATTTGTAGATTTTAGAACAAATTTGTTTGCAGAATTGTATTTGGTTTTGCAGATTTTAGAACAATTTGGGTTTTGCAGATTTCATCTAAAATCTGATTTTAGTTTTAATTGAAGAAAAAAAATGTTTGAACAAAAATGAGTTACTAAGTTTTCTTATCTACAAAAATAAATTTCAAAATATATTAACATGCCACTTGTTAGTTAAGTTTGTAATGTGCTTACAAGTGTCTTCTCTTTGTGTTAAAAGCTTAACACGTGTTCATTTCAATATTAAAAAAAATTCTTAATTTATAAATATATTTAAATCCTTCTAAAGCCATTTCTAATTTAATTTAAAATGTTTCAAATGTTTTTATCGATATTTAGCCTTACATGTTTACATATAAACTTCCTTATAAAATTATACACATTTAATATTTATTTGAATATTTAAAATAATATTTTTAAAGCTAATTTTCAAAAGAGAAAATTTTAAAAAGAATTGAATATTGAATTCATTTTTTTTATTTGAAAGTTTCAAATCTAAATACTATACTCAAATATAAATAAACTAAGTTTATTTCAAAAGAAAACAATTTTTTAAATAAACAAAATAAGCTTTTATTATAAAATACTATTTAAACTATTATATATTTATACAAAAAATAAATATTTACTTATCTTTCTTTTGAAAATATATGATAGATTTTAAAATTAATTTTTGAAAGTTTTCAGTACTAATTTAAATCAAATTAACCAATTTACAATTTATTCACACACATATATAATTTGAAAATATCTTTATTAAATTTAAATTTAAATTCAAATCAAATTCTCTATTTACAATGTATACACATATATACATTATAAATAAAATATTCTTTAAATTAGTTTAAAAAGGGAATTTTTTCATTTAAATATTTTTAACATTTGAAAAGAATAAAATTCCCAAATATAAATTGTTATTATTATTATAAATTTTGAAAAGGATATCATTTATCAAACTAAATAATAATTAATCTTCAAAAGATAATTTATGTTTGAATTAAATTATTATATTAATATTTCACATTTTAAAATAATTATTAATGAAATTATTAAATAAATATTGCTTAAATTCCCGGGACATCACATTCCTCCCCCCTTAGAAGAACTTCGTCCCCGAAATTTAAAAGCAAAGGTAATTTAATAATCCCATACAGATTTTTAATTTTAAAATAGCAAACATATGTTATCAATCAAATACTAGCAACCATAGCAATCAATTCAAACAAACAATTCTAACTATACAGACAAAATTCTAGATAAGATTCCCTAGAGTTCCCAGGTATAAACACCGGGACACTCACCCTACAGAATCTAATCTGGCTACACCACTCAGATCTAGAGCTCCTATATATCAAGATCTACAAATCTAAACAGGATACAGGACCACAAACAAGTCATCAACTTCCAAATCTCCCAGAATAACTGATTCAAAAACCAGTGATAAACCATACACGTATTCCCTTAGAGATGCGTGAAATACATAACAAATTCCAGCCATCCAAACTGGCAATTCAATCCTGTAGACCAAACTCTTAATCCTTAAAAGAATACAGAAAGATCCAATACTCTTATTCACAAATCTCTCCTGACGATCCTGGGCTGCCTCCAACCTTCTAGATCAATCCAATCTTCGCAGATGCTTTTCAGAACAATCTGGACAAAGAAATAAACGATCTCCAGATCCTACTCAACAAAATGGTTCTCTCAAGACCCAACAAAATCCACCACACAAACTCTACTACACAACATCAGAAGACTCCAAAATATATTTCCTGTAGAAATCCTCTGATCCAAGACAAAACTCAAATTCCCAAAGAATCAAATGTTGCTTCTATTCTGGAATAGCTACCACCATACTTCCGCTGCACAACTCTGATTTGAGAATGCTGTTGATGAACACAAGTATAAACTTGATCAACTGATCCCGGAACATTATTCATCAAATTCCATAAAATCTCAGTGACCTATCTGATTCGTTCACAAACACCATAGCAAAAATTCAACCAGAAACTAGATCCAGTCAAACCTGACTACTCAAACAGGCCTCTCTCTCAAGAGCCCTCCTACTAAGCTGAACCACCGGTAAAGCTCCGAGAACCAAGTCGAAACAGAACTCAATCTCTTGGTGCAGATGCAAACCTTAACTCCTTCGAAGATATCCAGAGAAATACCAAACCACGTCGATAACTCAAACATCCTCTAGAGATGCTTCAATCCAAACAAAGGTTGCTCAGAAAACTTTCGAACCACCGCAAGTCACTTTTGCGATTCTCCTCAGTTCAGATCCCAAGATATCGTTATCTTTTCAACAATCAGAACAGCTAAAGCTTTCTAATCAAAGAAGAAACTAGTGGTCCACCTCTAACCACAAACATCACACCCAGCTGAGCTTCCAGAAGAAATGAACAAGCTACACCATCTGCCCGGCCTGCTGACAGAAGAATCACAGAGATTTCTGAACCATCGAAGAAACAGGCCACTCACTGCTGCTACTACTGCCAAAAACTTCCTTATTCAAAAGCTCATTGAATATCAAAGCTACACCAGCCACTTCCACAATAGAGCCTTCCAGATAGATAGATATCTCTCAGGAAACTCGCTCTCAAACCAAGCACAAAACACTCTGCCAAACTGAGTCTCAAACTCAAATTCAGACAGAACTCCTTTCTGAGGTATGCCAAGATACCATCGTTGGCTTCAGCACTTCCTACCGATCCAAACTTAAGAAAATCTACTTGCACGAGTGCAACCAAGCTTACAATCCAAAGATAAACTCCGAATCTTGAAAAGATTTCCTTCAGAGATCGGTGAAACACCAAACTACAAAACTACCCAAATGCCCAAAACTTCCCTAGCAGACCACTTCCAACCTCAAACACTCGGACTCCAACCATTGGTAGTTGTGTTACACACACCGCTACCCTATCTACCTTTATTACATATATTGGAAAACCTGAACAGGTAACCCAATCAAATAGGTAGAAATAAATATATAACTATATATATATTCAACATTACAAATACGCTCTCTCAAGAAGGACACCACTCCATAGCATAGGTATTCGCTCAACCTAGTGCTCTGATACCACAATGTAACGACCCGCCTTTCATTCCATAGAAAGACGCGTCATTAAGAAGAAAGAAAGGGATAGAAAAGAGAAAAGATAGAAAAGAAAGAAACAGACAACATCAGAATCTCACAGCGGAACGAATAAATTATATTATATCACATAAAACATTACATAGTATCATATACATCAGAGAAAATAGATACAACTCAAACACAGCGGAACCACTATATATATCTACTCGTCGAAGCCTCCTGCTCCATATCTCCTCCAGAACTCGTCAAAGAAATCCTGAAACACTTGATTACTCATATGAAATATGAGTACCCAAGAGTTTAATAAAACAGAAAACAAACACTTAGGTCAGACAGGGGTCTGGTGTGAGTAAACGGGTTAAAATTTCTTAACTTTAGAAAAGCCTTTGAAAAGAAAAAGGTATTACGTAAGACTTTCCACACATAAACATGGAAAAGTTTTTACCTTACGCTAACCAAAACATTTGATAGGAAATCCAGTGATATTATAATAGTGTCTAGGGTTTTCAAAATAAAATCCAGAAATAGCTGGAATGCTTACATCTCACGTTCCAACATAGTTGGGCACAATCAAAACCGTACAGGCACTTATTGGATTTTGGATTCCATCAATGGCATGGCTACTGGGGTACGTCCCGTCACGGTACGTGGCCTAGATCACCGTACCGAGGAGTACGCCCGCTCCCCTACAACACAAGGCCGGAACCATTCCTTACTGAACAGTTCCGAACAAGACCACCCCGGCGATTCTAGCTAGCAATCGCGTTGCAAAATGTAAAAGTATCTAAATTTATTTGCAATTATTTTAGAATTATGGACTATGTCGTAGTTTGGAGAAATAATTCGTTGACTATATGAGTATGAATCATATGGTAGTAGTGAATTATATCTCAAACAATTAAGGATAAAGCAACCTTTTGGTGGAATAGACATAAGAGTTAATGAACTCTTCATATTAATATATTTGCATAAGTTTGCAATTATAAGTTTAATAATACCAAAACGTTCCACATACTTCATCGAATTCATTGATAGATTATCACAAACATAAACATGTGTATTTGATACACATGTAGCATGTCTTTGATAAGTCCATAAAATATAAAATCGGAATTAAATGAAATTACATGCCGTAGAAAATAAAATGATTCGATTTGATCAAATATGTTAGTATATTGGAAAGAGTTTTAAATGTGCCTAAAATGAATAAAGATTCAATCTCAAAAGTACTCCTCCCTATGATACAGAATAATGCATCGACAATGAGTAATCAAACTTATCAGTCAAAGTATGATTAATAATGAGTGACATTGAGTTAACTTCTTTCTATAAAGTCGTGTACTTAAGATTAGTACACCAGGTTAAAATTGATTTCATCTAAAGAATAGTTTGCAAAATCATATAAGGTAAAGGTTTATAAGAAACCCCAACGTATCCTAGGTTAGGGAGTTGACAGGTCATGTACGTCAAAAACTACACTTAATGATTGTACATGAGAGATCTTGTATGGTCACCCCAGAAGGAGTTTGGGAAGGATCGTCCTTAGATGGCCAATTTATGTTTTGAGCATAAGTATTATGAACTAAAAAAAAATCAGATTTATATACAAGGCGATTCATAAATTGTTTATGTATATCCATTCCATTGTACTAAGAAATAATTTTTGTTTCAAGAGATACTAACTTCGTAGTGAAGGAATTTCTTTTAGAAATTATTAGTAGTAAAATAAATTTTGGATACGATCCAAATATGAATATGATTATGTGAGATGAAATAAAATTAACCAAACTAAATGAACACAACGTATTATAATATCTAATAAATATTCTTGCATATAAGAGAAAGTACAAGTCTCTTGTCAATTCTTAGAATAGACAATCCTCAACTGTCAATTAAACCATTAAGAGCAATGAATCTATGGTATGGTATGATACGCAAATCTGGAATGATTCCAAATATGTTATCAAAATATGATCTTGATAGTTATGCCCTAAGGGATAAGATCCATGGGCCGCGAATGTGTCTTTAAGTGCAAGACTAATGCAGTTGGAGTATAATGAGCAACATTAATAAGAATAACATCGTAAATTTCAATTATTGAAATTAGCCTAATAGATTCATCATTTAACGTGCTCAAGTTAATTTAGATTTACTCATAAAAGTATCGCTTGATATGACTTTGTATTTGCACATATATGTTGAAATGGAAAATTCTAAATAATGAATTAGAATAGACTATTTGCATATACCAAGAAGTAAGTGAGGGCGATATTGAGTTTGTGGGTTTTTCGGATATGATCCATGAATGGATATGAAAGTATCATTTGACAAGCATCAAAATTGAAAAAATGTTTTGATAGAAATATTAAATAGTTTGATTTTCAGTCAAATGTAGAGGAAGCGTGTGTCTATAAGAAAGAATATTAAAAATGTACATGGGCATTCCTTAACTATAAATAAACAACATACTACGAATTGTTAATGATTTACTTATTTTAAAATTAGTTCTAGTTTGGTTGTAATACTATCTTAAATTAAGTAATATATGTACATATATATATATATTGATATATGTAATCTTAAGAGGTTAAGGTAATATATATATATATATATGCATGTAAAATTTTCAAAATTCATTATAATTAATTAAAAAATAATAATTAAATTAATTAAATGTTAATTAATTAATAAAATAATATACATATACTAGATATATATGTATAACTATAAATATTATAATGCACTCAATATATAATGTTTAAATTTATACACATGTTATATTATATTATATATATAACATTAGAATAAAAAATTAGTTAAAAATATAATATTGATTTTTTTTAAATTAATTTAGATCAAATCTAAATATATTTAGGATTCATAGGCCCAATAAGATCTAAAATAGAATAAATTTTTTAATTTGCCTGTTTATCCTATTAGGTGTTGGCCCAGTTCCAACTACACTTGTTAGAGGTTCCATCTACATATAACTTCCTTTGTAATAGTTGGACCACATCGTCTTCCACTTCCCCATCCCAAATGTTAAACTCACCAATGAAGTTAGCCGATGTTTGTCCTCATATTGCCTTCTTAGGATGGTACATTATATCAGATTGACTCAGCTCGATATTCCGCTTTAGCAATCTCCTTGAAGTCTTAGGTCAAAATAGTACTTGCCTCAATGCCTGATTAGTCCGCACTTTTATCAGGTGAGCCTGAAAGTATGGTTGTAACTACCTTGAAAAAATCAATAAATAGTATGTCAGCTTCTCCAGCTTCGGATAATTAATTTATGCTCTAGTAAAGCACTTTTCGATATAATACACAGGCCTTTGGATCCTAGACTACTCACGTGCTAAGGCTACACTTAGTGTATGAGAAGTAATACTAAGTAAATAAATGGATTTTCTCCTTCCATAGACTCTAACAAAATTAGTGGTCTCTCCATATTCTCTAGCAAATTATGCAAAGCTTATTGACATTCCTTCGTCCAGAATAACATTCCTTTTTCCTTCTTGAGAGCACCAAAGAACGGTATACATTTGTCCATCACTTTCAAAACGAAATGGCTTAGTGCGACGACAGTCCCATTCAAGCTATGTATCTCCATCTTTGTCCTTGGGGTAGTAACCTCATCCAACTCTTTAATCTACTCTGGTTAGCTTCAATGCCCCTTGAGTTTACAATGAAGCCCAAACATGTATATGATGTGACTTCAAAATATCACTTCAATGGATTAGTCTTCATTCCATACT
This sequence comes from Allium cepa, assembly GCA_030765085.1. Lineage (NCBI taxonomy): Eukaryota > Viridiplantae > Streptophyta > Magnoliopsida > Asparagales > Amaryllidaceae > Allium > Allium cepa. Next base: position 277,793,269 of record CM060928.1, read on the forward strand.
TTCGAAGTGCATCGAACATCTCTAAGAGGTCGTCTATGTGATTCATCAATTGCCATCAGTTCACAAGCATATTGTCCACATAAACATCCATTATCCATAAAATTTGATCTTTAAGTATTTAATATCGATATCAAGTACGTAGCAATCAAGTACTAATATAAAATATAATGATAATATCAGATAATATCAGTAAAATATCGAACATGTGTAGAACATGTTATAAATGATATTATATTATGTTATATTGACATTTAATATTTATATATTTGGATAAATAAATCTAAATTACCCTCATTGACTGATTAGATATAATTTATTGATTAAAATCTGTTTCTAAGATATTTTATTTAATACAAATAAAATATAGGCTCATAAAAACTGATAAATTCGTATAATGTACATCATTTTCATTTCTTCATTTTTATACTATATTCATTGTTTCTTCAGACATATAATCATCTATATTACTTTCCTAAATTTTCTATATTTATAGTTTTTTTGTTTTCATTTTCACTTAATTTATTGCATAAGCAATGTTGATTTGATATACTACTTAGCCCATTCCTTATTGATATGTCAAATATATAATTTTACAGCACTTCAAGTTTTAGTTTTAGATGCGTAACAACAACAACAATAATAATAACAACTAATAAAATGAATTTTCATATGCTAACCTACTAATTAGAAATGGCGAACTAAAAATAATTAAAATGGGTAGTAGTTCTTTCGTGATCTTATCTTTAGTAGCAATGTAATGAACCGGCTTTCTTACTATCAAAGACAACACTTATACATCCTTATTATTCGTTTGCTCATCATTTTGTCCTTCAAAAGACAGGTCATTAGGGGTGAAAGAAAGAAAAGATAGAAGAGAAGAAACTAAACAACACAGAATCTCACAACAATGGAACAATATATATTACTCAACATAATATATTGCAAAGCCATTTCAAAATGTTACATCAGAGTCATAGTAATACAAATTCTATCCTAGAACAGTTATAACAGCATGTCCCTATCTAACAAATACAATATACATATAATGTAGCGAAAGACAAGTTAATAAGTAGCTATCGATGAAGCTACCTGCTCCAAGATCCTCTAAAAATGAATATGAGGAAAACATGAACTACTTTCCCGCTCATTCAGATTTGAGCATCCAAGAATTTTGGAAAAGAGACAATAAACTTCAGGTTAGACATGGGCCTGATGTGAGTAAAGCATAAGTCTTTAACTTTATAAAAACCTTTAAAAGAATGGCATCTCGTAAGACCATGCCGCACATAAACACGTACAGGTTTTTACCTTACGATAACCAAACCATTTCTATAGAAAATCCATTGATATTATAATAATATCTTAGGGTCAAAGTAAAATATGAATATAGCTGAAATGTTTGTATATCATATTTCAACATAGTTAGGCACAACTAAATCCGTACGGCGCTTATTGGAGAATGGATTCCATACAATGAGTGGGTTACTGGCATACCGCCCGTCACGGTGTTCTCTAGATAAAATAACATCGAGGATCTTATTGGGATCCCCTACCAACATAGAGTTGGCCTACCACTTGACTAGCAGTAATGAATATGATCACCCCTTAGTTAATGGGTCCCGAAACATGAAATGAGAGATAATATCGAATCTAGATAGGGATGATCATACCCTAATGGAAGCGACCCACTTAGCCATGTTGCATCTCCCCTGTTTTAGTAATTCCCGGTTGATGAAACTTGAGGCTAAGTTTTACCTTTTATATAGCAATTCCCACTTGAAATGTTAATACTGCCCTCCAGGCATAATGCAATGCTAGCATTCATCCATACAAGTTGTCCGGTAGATGAACAAACCGAAGGCACTACTTCTACTACATCAATTTTGGAATCACCCTCAGGATTAATAGCAAGCAGTCCTTGCACTTCAAAGAGCTCCATCTTCAATTCCATCATCTTCATGATGTCTTCACTTCAAAACGCTTGAGTTGGATCGAAGTGGTTTTTGGATAACATATCGATCTCTTTGAAACAACATTCGATGGTTTTTGGTAAACTCAATCCTTGGTTCTTTAGGAAATAAACAGTCAAAGATAAGAGCCGGGGTCACCTCCTAACCAGCAGTGGATGGATTTTCTTATCATTTGTCCTAAGAGAATAAAACAAGATTTATATGCACAGTACATCATCATTGAAGATGATTATGCCACATAACTCACATGTTTCTCCTAGATATTTCCAAAGTTACGTTTCGAGTCTAAATTTGATGTTCGGTTATGTAACTAAAAAACAACCAATTCTTTTTTAGATTTATTTATCCATAGCAACTACCAAGCCTCAAAACAATTTTTTACTCAATAAATATCTTTCAAAACGTTTGTCTAAAACATCATATACTTATCTCTCTGACATAAGTATACTCACAAAACATTTGTGAATAACTTATTACTTTCAAATCTTGTTAAAAAGGATTAAACAAATGTTGTTTTGGTAAGGAAAACCCTAAACACTATTTTCTCGATGTTAAGTGTGGAATTGATGTTCCATACCACCATTTTTAAAGGTCAATATAGGGAAACCCAGATCTCAAATTCTTTTTAACCAAATCCATTTCATGCATGAAATCTCTTTTACCTGAAATCCAAATCCGCTTCAGAATACTTTCCAAACTTCTAAATTCATTTATAAAAACCCTTATATATATATATATATATTCAAAATCATTTATATAAATTTCTTTTATAGATATCTAAATTTGTTATAAAAATTTCTCATAAATATCCAAACCTTTTTATAAACTCCCTTTGTGAACATCCAAATCATTTTCTAAAAATTCATTTATAAATATCCAAAAATCATTCATAAAACTTCTTTATAAACTTTCCCTATTTAAATAACTTCCTAAATAACCTTAATTAAATTAGCTCCCTTTAATAATCAATCCATTTTATAAATCTTTCTTATTTATGAAATCTTCTTTGCTTAAAAACTCAAATCCATTTACCCAAAAGGACTTTATAAATTTCCAAGTCCCTTTATAAAACCCATTATAAAAACTTCTTTTTATAACGTGGAAAACCATTCCCACTAGTTTAAAACATCTTTAGTAAAACATTTGTCAAATTATTCTTTAAATATCTTGTTCAAAATGCAATAATTTTGAAACCAATTCAAAAAGAAAATGAAATATTTGTTCTTATAAAGCAAACAGATGCATAATGACCACAATGGTGCTTTTAATTTGGTTTTACTTATCTAGTTTAACATGGAATCACATAACAATAGGTATATAAGGGATCAACACATAACAATCAATCAACTTAAGTAAATGTTCAAGTTAATTGTAATAACCGAATGATGTTCTGTTCTGCTAATAGGTGTCATTTAGCTTTCCTAACCATATGCGGTTACTTAAGAGTAACTGACACAGAAATCCCTTGATTTAAAACAAACCTACAAAGAAAACAGTTTAAAAAAAACATAACTGATAAAATCAAAGCAATTAAAATATTATTAACTCGAATCAAATCCTTGTTATACAGTAATTAACTCTATTTAAAAGTAATTAAACCCTAATTAAAACATAATTAACTTTAACCAAAGATCTATAAATAAACCATTTCCTTAAAATAATGATTTATTAATATTTATCTTAAATAAATAATTAAATAATAATCAATTAATCCTTAATTAAAAATTAAATAAAAATTAATTTAATTAAGTAACAAATCATGATTAACTTAACTGATTAAAATTTAAGTTTAAAAATCATTATTAACAAATGATTACATACTAATTATCTTTATTAATTAATTAATTAATCATTAAACAAATAATGAATTAAATTGTTACTTCTTAATTACTTAATTAAAGCTAAAAATCATTTTAAAGATTTTAAGTTAAAACAAGTTAAGATTTGAAAAATAGTTAGATTTTTCAAACTACGCGTATAGCGACTATTGCTATACGGACCTGTAATTTTCAAAAACTTGAAATTTTCTTTAGAAATTTTAAAACTTCCCTTTTGAACTTTTATCCTATCGAAACATGAAAATAAACTTTTGAAAACCAAATCAAAGTTTTAAACTTGAAATTTTTTACGCTTTGAAACAAAAATCAAACTTTCGACAAAAATGGATTTCTATGTCGCTTTTCCTTAGCGAACTGCTAGCTTCATGTCATGAACCCCCGTACAACAAATATAGCATTCAATCACAATGCCACATCATAATCATAAGAAAGAATATTACTTCACAAATGCTAACCAACTTTTCCAATGTTCAAGGTATAATCTTTATCGCCTACTCAAACTTAGGCATACACAATCAACACCAAATCAACATATATGCATGCATACACAACATATAACATTACTACATACTTAAGCAACATTTAATTCCTAAATTTACAACTTTAAAAATTTATAAATTTGATTTTTAAAAAAAATGAACTTTACTCAACAAACTTTCATTAAATCAAGGAAAACTTCTACCGAATTTGAATATACTCCTAGCAAACCATCTTAACTTAAAAATATGACTTTGTGCGGCCTTGAAGGGACATGTTTGGCTCGGCCTTGGCTAGTATTAGGCTCGGCGTACTTGGGTTTAGAGATATACGGGTTTGTTTTGGAGGGTAGTGGTAGTATAAGTGTAGTGGAGTGCTTCAAGCTATTTAAAGTATATACACAAGTTTTTACTTAGGAACTTTTGTTTGGAAGCTATGGAAATAAGAGTATGCAAAAAGAGTGTTAGGAAAATGGAAATGAAGAAATAAGAGTGTAAAATGAATAACATGAGAAGGTTGAGGTGTTTATAAGCATAGAAAACTAGAAATTACTAAAATATCCTTTATATAAAATAATATATACATGTCATGCACATGACAACCACCATACCTCCCTCCCATCACTTTCACACGTTAGCCCCCTTCCTTGCCTTGAATCATGCTAGAGCTTCCATATGTGTGTACTAAAGAAATATATATAAGTGTGTTTATATGTATGTATATATATGCCTTTTATAACATAATTTGTCACATCCACGCTTAGGTATAAATATATATAAGTTAATATATATACGTATGCTTAACTAATACTAATTCTAACACGTATAAATGTGTGCATGTTGCATCAAGTTTGCAAAACGTTCCCGACGACTTTCGAGTGTCGAAAAGTCAAAATTTCGGAAAACATTCTTCAGTTACATTTTCTATTTTTATTTGAACTATCTATATTGGTAAACAAATTTTGAAAATTATTTTATCATCATTATTAAATAATTAAAATTGTTTCATTTTCAATAAAAAACCATTTGTTGATTATATAAAATATATTTAAATGGCCTATTTCAAAGTGACAAAATCTTGGGTCGTTACAAATCCATTTAACCCTCATTTGCGATAAAATTCTAGGTCGTTACAATAAAGTCTCTAAAGGAAATAAAACATATAAAATACAGGAATAAGTAGAGTTTTCTTTATTGAAAACTGATATAGAAGCCTAAAACTGTATGGTTAAACCTAGTAAGGTAATGCATTAGAATTTCTAATATGGTCAACAAATTGTCATTCGCCATATACAAAAACTAAATATTGAGAATGTGAAGATATTTATTTATAAAAATATTTTATCCATTGCATTCAATAATGAGTGATATTTTAAAAATATCAGGTATTTTACACTAAATACCGGAGTGATATATCAATAAATACCGGGAGATGTATAGATAATATTATTTTAAGTGATATTTTGAAAAAATATCAGCTACGAAGCAATATGAGATATATCGACGATATATCAACGATATTAACTACATACTAAGTAGCTGCAGCATTCTTCAAACCAAACGACATCACTCCGTAACAATACAGCCTCAAATAGTAATAAACTTATATGCTCCTAAGTCAAAACATGCATCGTTATCTAATTGTAGCTAGAGTATGCATGCATGAAGGATAACAGTTCTCGTTCGGTTGTCCCATCAATAAGCAAGTTAATTCAGAATGCTTTATTCAATTTCAAATAATTGATGCATGTCTGGCACTTTTCATTTGGCTTCTTGACCAGTACAAAATTAGATACTCGCTTGGGATATAGTGCATCGTGGATAAAAGCCATTTGCGTTAAGCTTATTCACATCTTATTTCATTGTAGTGGATCACTCCAGATCCAAACTTTGTCATTTATGCTCCATGAGAGGTACCTTGGATCCACGTTCGATGCATAGTATGTTATCTCCAATGAAATCACATATATACCAGAATGCATCCAAGCAAACATATCAAGGTTTTTTTGGGGAAACTCTACCAACTCCTTTTTCATTTTTATAACGAGCTGAGATTCGACCTTGAAATCCCAAGTAGGATCATCATCATTAATTGGGATATTGATTACGTGCTCCGTCGGTGTCACCCTCGCATCCTGTAGTACTTTTTGGAGGTCCATAGTTTTGTAGAATTTACAAAAGGACCCAAGCCAGGGCTTGGGTGATGGTTGGTACGCATCATCAGCCTTGATGTAGAGAGTCTTTTCTGCATTCTTCATGAGGTGGTTTCTTATAGTATCTAGTACCTTATGTGGCAGAGTAGATGTATTTAACATAATCATTCAAAGGAGTGTAATCTTCCAGTCTTATATATGTTATGCACTTCTTGGTGTCCTGCTTCTTCCAACCAGTGTCATGGTTTTTCCTTTTTGGGTTTCTATTTCCAACATTTACAGCTGTGTTTCTGGCGCACTTTCCAGTCTAATTATAGCAATGTTGACTCTTCTAGGTGTAAAAATTGGACTGCCTTCCAATAAAATTCTTCCATGGTGGATGGTTTTTTCCTCTTCAACCACTTACCAAAATCGGTTCTTGGGTTAACCCTTTAACCAATGCCATTAAGACAATTTCTTCTCTCGGATTACTAACTTCAGTCACTGTAGTATTGAATGGTTTCAAATACTCCTTCAAAGTCTCTTTGGGATTCTGATGGACACTCAATAAGGGTATCACATCCTTCGGTCGAACTATGTAGAGCCTAGACTACTCCATAAATTTCCTTGCTAACTATTCAAAAGAAGATAGAGACCTTAGTGTGAGCCGAATGAACCATATTGTAGCTACCACATCCAAGAATATAGGAAACCGCCTACGTCTTACAACATTGGTTGCATGAGCATCATCTATGTGCTATCCATACTTTAGAAGATGTTGCCTTGGAATAGTGGTTCTATTCATGTGTTTATTATATTGCGATAAATTGCTTATGGCTATAACACATTGCAATTATGTAACACCCTAAAAAATGAATAGGAAATGTAATTAAGAAATTTAATTAGCAATAAAGCTAAAATGGAAATTTAGCAAACATTGGAATTTGACTATGAAATTTGCACCACTGTGTTTATGGCAATTTTTTGAGTAACTTACATAAATAAAGTTTCGCGATCGAAGCTCAAACGAAAAAGCTATCACGTTTGAAAATAATTCAAAATGAATTAAGGAAATAAATATTTTGAAGTTTAACCTCAAAGCACCGTTAAATTCTAAAAATTAAATGTGTAGTAATGGTTAGCGTTAATTGATAAAATGTGAAATAAATATAAATTAATAATATGTTAACATATTTAATGTAATAACTTAGCAGTCAATAGGACTGATCCACCACCTTTATTATGCTAGTCGATTTCTAGCGGTCAACAATCAAATAAGGATCGGTCGATCGATTGTCAATTGGTGGCTAGGGTTTGCTTATGCCGAAATAGTCTGGATTTTAATTTAAATAAAAGATTCTCTATCTGATGGTTTTAACGTAATTTAACCACTATGAATAAGAGGCTAGCTCTTCACTTTTATTCACAAAACAAATAAACAATCCGAGTAAATTCTGCCATTTTTCTTCCTCCTCAAAAAACTTCTAAAAAATCATCGAATTCAAAAACAAATATATACGTTGAAGAATTAAGAATTAGAGAAGAAATTAGAGTAAGCTAGCATAAGGAAAAGAAGTGATGAATCTTAAATACAACTATATGTATGTATGTATATATATATATATTATCCTTTTTTAATCCACGATTTCAGAATCTAATGTATGTAAATAAAATTGTTATATGTAATGCATTGAAAAAGAAGATAATAGGAAAAACATAGAAGGAGGCGTAGGACCAAATCCAAGGAAATCTATGGTAACTTAGTGAGTGAAAAACTTAGTTTTTCTCTTTATAGTAGTTTGTGCAGTTAATATTTGGGTTTTTTATACCTTGAGGAATTTTGTAGGTGAAATTTTTAAACCTAAAAACCCAAAATTCCCCCAAAAAATGTTAATTATTGAATTGGTTGGAATCTTATTTGTTTTATATTAATAAGGAATAATTTAGTCCGTTACTATTGTAATGTGAATAAATTATGTTCTATTCCACTTCCATATTTGTGTTTGTTATGATGAAAGATTCTAAAAAGAATTAGGAAATAGCATGTAAAACACATATTTTTATCCCATTCGTGATTTCAACAGCCTACTTCCATAATGAAAGTAAATATGAGTCCTATTTCATTTAAATCTTATCCATTTAAAGTTCAACAGAATATAAAGGATTTAAATTATAAAATTTTGTTCTCTTAAACTAGAGGCATTAATTATACTATGTTAATGTACAACAAGTTGGATGTTTTGATTCTATATATATTTATATATATAGGTGGATGGATTATATATCTGTTTTCCCAAAAATAGTCCCTTGAATCAGTCCCCTATATACATATTTTCCCAAAATTATTTAAACTTTAAACAACAGAGGTAGATGGATTTTATATCATCATATGACTTTGAAATCCAGTATACCCACAAAAAAAGGAATGTCGTAGCCGACGCCCATAGCCGGAGGCATGCTACAATTAGTGCTATATGTGAGTGGAGGCAGTTGGAGTTCCTTTTAAATTTCAATTTCCAACCACCTCTGAACTCACTCCAAGATATCTAGCGGCTATGGAAGTAAGGCCAGCATTAATGGATCACATCGGCTAAGAATAGAAAAGCGATGCGGCATTAGTCGACATTTTGGACAAGTTGTGTAGAGGAGAGCATTTTCTACATCCATAGGTATACGGGTCGACAAAAGGGGATGACTAAGGGGAGATAAACGGCTATATGTTCTAGTCAGGCCTATCAATGGATACTTTCATATGCGGATAATGACATATCCACATTCAGATCCGAAATTATTTTCGGATATCTAATAACTGCATCTGCGGATACAGATGGATATTGGATAAATCATATCCGTTAATAACAATAAATCAAGAAAAATAAATAGAAAATTTTAGTTTAGCATAAAAAGTTTCAATCTCAATGATTATAAAACTATTAGAAATGAACAAATATGATGATAATAAATAATTTTGAGCAGTTAATATGCATATAATATAAAATACTAACTTAATAAAACAATAAATAAATATCTTTCAACGTATTAAAATACACATAATTTAAACTATAATTTTGGTAAAAACAGAATGGATAATTTTCGAATGTAGATGTCTTCATATCCGCATTCACATCCAATTTTTTCAGATATCAGATATTTATCTGCTTATTGGATTTGGATGTAGACGAATTTCACATTTTTTGAGTAACCATTGACAACCCTTGTTCCAGTAGTTAAAGATGTTTTGAAGGAATTTCTGCCTGACTATTACCATTCTAGAATGACTATTCATCCGGTGGAGATAAAATGTACAGGGGAAAGAAGCTGGTTTTCTATCGGCTGGGGATAAAGAATTGAGTAGCGGAATATGCCACTAAATGTTTGATGTTCCAAAGGATAAAAAAACCCGAAAGTATGTTATTGACATTAGATGTACTGAGTTGGAAATGGAAGCATATATCGATGGACTTGATAGATGGTTGCCTAAAAGTCAAAGAGGCAATGAAGCCATTAGGGTTATAGTGGATAGACTCGCTAAAAGTGCCCACTTTATTCTGGTAAGGAGTAATAGGACGACAACATCTCTAGCTCAAATTTATATCAAAGAAGTGGTACGATTGCATGGAGTTTCGGTCAGCATCATCAATGATAAAGACCCCTTATTCACTAGTGAATTTTGGAGGAGTTTGTAATCAGCTTTAGGAACGACGTTGAATCTCAGCACCTCTTACCACCCATAGACTGATGGATAGACAAAAAGAGTGAATAGAATTTGGAGAATTTATTGAAAACTTGCATCATGAATTTTGGAGAACATTGGAAGCAACATTTACCTTTAGTAGAATATTTATACAATAATAGTTATCAGATGACAATTGGTATGACACCTTTGAAGCCTTATATGGGAGGTCGTGCAAGTCACCTATTGGTGGGAAACTGCTGATAAGTTTACTTGCATCAAATTTGATCCGTGAGACAAAGGAAAAGGTTAAGGTGATTAGGTAACGAATGAAGGCCTCCCAGCACAAATAAAGGTCCTATATTGACAGCCGAAGGAAAGAGTTGGAGTTTTAGGTTGGAAACATGGTATTTTTTAAGGTTTCTCCTCTTAGGAAGATTATAACGTTTGGAACATTAGGGAAGTTGGTGTGATTTGTTGGGCCTTCCCCAATTTTGGAGAGGGTGGGGAATCTTATGTATCCAGTAGAGCTTCGAGCTAAGTTAGCAAAGTCTATGATGTTTTTATTGTAACGCATTTGAGAAAATGCCTACATGACAAAACTACTATAATAGACTTGATCAGTTAGCAGACATAGAGACGGAGCAGGTAGCACCTTGTGCCACCGCATCTATAGTGGAGCATAAAGTTTGGAAGCTTCGTAATAAAGAAATTAGGCTGATCCAAGTGCGATGGGGAGAAAATCCTGCAGAAAGCACTTAGGAGATAGAAGAGACAATGAAGGCTTCTTATTCTGAGTTTCTCTCTGGTAAATTTAAAATGAGATAAGTCTTGGTTGTATCATGATTACTACATTGGATGGTAGGGGATGGCTACCAAACTTTTCCCTATTGTATTTTGCACTTATATAAAATCTTATGCATATTTAGGATGTTTGCATGCATGCCTATATGTCACAATTTTGCATTCACGCTAGCATTAAACTCAATTATATTATGTTGCATACATTATCGCAGTGCATTTTTGATTGAGTAGATGACCGTGTAGATAATTTGGTTGTACAGTGTGCATTATACTTTCCGTCTTTTAGGAATTTCGAGAGAGAAATTCTTTTAAAGGGTAGAATGTAACACCCCATAAAATGAACAGAAATGTTGATTAAGAAAATTAATTAATAATAAGGCAAAAAATGTAAATTTAGCAAACACCTGTATTTGGCCATGAAACTTGCACCATAGTGTCCGTGGTGATTTTCTATGCAATTTTCATATATAAAGTTTTGTGATAGGAGTTCAAACGAAGAAGTTATCTACGTCTAAAAATTTCAAATCGAAAATAAATCAAAATGGACTAAGAAAATAAATATTTCGAAGCTTAAAATTAAAGCACCATTAAATTACAAAAATTAATTGTTAAAATTTAATTAACGTAATTAATAAAATGGGAAGTAGATATAAATTAATAATACTTTAACGTATTTTATGTAATAATGCTTCGGTCAAGGGGACAAGTCGACCGTCCAATAAGGACCGGTCGACCGGTTGTCAACTAGCGGCTATGGTTTGCCTAAGCCAGAGCGGCCTGGGTTTAATTTAAATAAGAGATTCTCTCTTCGATGGTGTAACGACCCGTATTTTTGGCTATTTAAATTTTTTAAATATGGGTAGAGATAAAATTTAATGATTTATTTATATTAATTTATTGGATAATTAAATTGTTTAAAATGTAATAATTGAAAATTATTTGAATAATTTAATTTTGGATTTAAGATGATTGGAAATGATATCAAAAAATGATTTAAACTTTATTCAAAATATGAGCGAAGATGGTTAACATTAAAATTGGATTTAAATATTAATAATTTGAAATTTTATATTTTAATTGACGAGTTAAAATAGCCATTTTGACCACTATCTCGGATTTCAACGAAACCAGTTTCATCGAATCCGTAACAGTGAATTATTGTAGGATTTCAAGTTTCGTAGCATTCGGACTAGTCGTTTGGCAGTGCGAGCTTGAAATGCGTAGAATTTAAATTAAGAATTTGAATAAATAATTTGATTATGAAAAGCTATCTTCCGCATATGATCGAATTTGCCCTCGAAACTCGTTCTATTGTGTTTGGAACAAGGGTAAAACATTATAAGCTTCAGGCGGCACGTTCCATTTGGAGTTCGAGAATTTCGGGTGTTAAACGTCAGGTATTTTCAAATTAAATAATATATATATATATATATATATATATATATATATATATATACTTTACTTATCTCCCATTCGTTCACCATGCCCTACTTGTTTTCCCCAAATACTCGCTCCCCTCCTCTTTTTAATCGAATCGCAACATTCAAATAAAAAATAAAAACAATGGCCGATCTACAAAAAAAGAAATTAGATCGACTCCTAAAAAAAGAAAACCCATAACCGGTCGAAAAAAATGATGCAAACGGCGACTGGCTTACATTAGGAGTGCTCGCATGCACTCGAGTGTGGGGGAGGCGGCATTTGAAGGTGTCAAGGATGGGAAGACGCATGGGGAGGAATCATCTCGACGAGTTCGATTAGTGTTTAGTGTTTGGTGGCATTGTTTGAACGCGCGCATGAGAGACAAGAGGTGGCACGATGGTCACAACTCGAAGGATTGACGACAACGAGATGGTGTGGGGTTTATGGGCTATCGATTTTGGGTCGTGCGCACTGTGTACATGGAGGAGATTGGTGACGTTGGAAGGAACGACATTTCTAGGCAAGGCGGAGGAGAGGTTGCGGCAAGGTCTGGTTGCTCGTGGAACGAGGCGACGGTGGAGTTTCGAACATGTGTAGGAGGGTTTCTAAGTCGTGTGTCTCTGTTGTGAATGAAGAGGGAGGGTGGTAAAGTTTATAATTTTATTTATTTATTTTTGTTAAGTTTGTCAATTTAACCATACCGATATTAACTAAATCGTAAATCTTCCATACGAGGTCAATTTCGGACGTAACAAATTGCATTGGATTCATATCAACGAAGGCTATAGCTTGAAGTGGTAGTGGAATTTATTTGAAGCTGAAATAATTTTAGTTTCAAATAAAAAGCTGAGTGTTTTATACATGTTAGTCCGTGAGTTGATGGTTTTGATGACAACAACCTTAGAATAGATTATAAAATATAAATACTAACATTATAAGTTTATATATATATACGTATATGCAGGATTTAACCATGCAGGTACCAAGAATGAAGACTGTACAGTATAGAGATTCAAGATATCAAGATTGAAGACTCATGAGTATCAATATTATCAAGAGTTCAAGAATTCAAGTAATTTATTCTTTAATTAGAAAATATTGTTAAAACTCTTAGAAAAACACTGACATCTTAAAATCCAATTTATTCGTGGAATGGAATCCACTTCGAGCCTGTTAAAGGGATGTAACCCTAAGTAGGATAGAACCTACGAAAAATCTAGAGGAACATTGTTTTGTATTCGCTAACCTTTTATTCAAAATAATTTTTTTTTAAATTATATCTTGTTTTCAAAATGATTTCAAAACCTTCCTTTTAAAAGCATCAAAAACATCTATCCTGATTTTAAATAATTTTAGCCTCAAAATCATATTTAATTTCAAAGTCAAATTACTCCTGATTTTAAACTATCTTTTAATATAATATATTTAAGTTTTAATATTTATACTTAGATTTAAATATAAAATTATAGTTAAATTCTATATATATTATTATCTATATTTACTTATGAATTTTAACTATAGTCAAGTATATTTATAAAGTTTAAAATAGTTTTAATATAAGATAAAGGTTATTTTCAAAGAAAATCAAATCATCAAAAAATGCTTTGGGATGTCGACATACTCATGGTCACCATGTCGACATGGTGTCAGTTGAGTTCAAAATTTCAATTTCAAAAGAAGTGTCTATTCGCCATAACTCTTCACGAATAGACATGGCTGTTGTTCTACTATAAATAGGGGTCAGTTTCAACGAATTTTAGATCAGATTTTCTGGTTTTTCAATCCTTTTCTTCTTCCACTTTTCTTAATAAAAATTCTTACCATTACTCTGCCGAAATCTACATTGAATTAAACTCGATCATTCGTAGTTTGATTCTCTATCACCATCTCATCAAGATCCTTAGTGCTATTCAGAGTTATAGGGCTTTTGTAATCAACTTAGCGAGAAAAGGTGTGATTGTAGCCTTGAAAATCAATTGGATTAACTTGTTGCCCGTAAAATCAAGTGGGTGAAATTGTAGCCCGGAAAATCAAGTATCTCTACCCAGTGGATTGTGATTCTGGAGGGTGTACCTCGTAACCTTGAAATCGAGGGTGTAATTGTAAAGATTGCTTTTGAAAGGAAATCCGTACTCGTGTTGCGGGACTGGATGTAGGGTAACTCTGAACCAGTATAAAATCCGGTGTGTTCTTTCTTTTACTGCTTTTTATTTTATTTCTACATCTGTGTTTGTTTCTGTGATCATATCTGTGTTTGTATATTGCACACATCTGTGTTTAAATTAACAAAAATCCAAAAGATTTAGTAATTCTTTATAAACACTATTCACCCCCCTCTAGTGTTAATTCTTGCTTTAGATCTGTAATCCGCATTTCTCACAATACGCTCACGATTGACTAGAATATTTTATGTTAGTTAAATTCTATCGTGAAGTGATTTAAATTTTGATGATAGTTGCTGGATAGATTTAATTGACATTTAGATGGATATCTGGATTTAATTGATAGAATTTGAATATACAGTTAAAAATTAATTACTATTTAATAGCTAGTAAAATTCCCCATTTTCGATAATTGGTCAATTGTTGTGATTTTTGATTGTTTGGATGTTGGTTGTGATGGATGGAAATTTGATTGATATTTGGATGTTATTTAATTTGATATATCCTGTTATAATCCTATATATTATTTAAAGTGTATAAAACTGTAAATTGAATAATTTCGAATAAATTAAGAAATAGGTTGAAATGATATATACCTATGGCATTTATTTTGTATTGAAATAATATATCCATTCCTTGGAATTAAATTTGAATAACTGACTCACTTGGCCATAGTTAGAGAATTATATATGGACACTGAATTGGTTAAATTAAATGATTTTAAAATTTGTTCTAAAATTATTTAAATGGTTTGATTTTAATAAATGGAAAATCGAATTTATGAAAATCAAATATGGAAATCAAATTATTTTCGAATTTGACCTCGAAGTATTGAAATTTGAATTTGATAAGCGAAATATTTTAAATAATCGAATGTGAGATTTTGAAGTTATAATCTAAATATGATTTGAATTTCAGAAATCGATTTGTTTTAAGACTGGATTTTTATTCCAACTTTGGATATTGCTAAGTAAAAGTGATAAAACGTTATTTTGAACTTGAGCTCGAAATTTAATTATATTTAAAGATTTGGATTTTTAATTGGATATTGAAGATAAATTTGATTCAAGTGTTTTGAATCGATATTTTGGAAATAGACTCAGAATTTATATAAATCGAAATGGTTTAAATTTGAAATTAGGATTTGAGTTAAGTTATGATTGGGTTAAAAATTAATTTGAAATTGGAATTTAAATTAATTTGAAATTGGTAGTAATTAATTTGGAATTTGAATTTGAATTAATTTGGAGTTGAAATTAAAATTCGACTTGAAATCGGGATTGAATCGAGTATATCGAAATGGAAATTTATTTGGGATTGGAAATTTTAAAATTGAATCAGGTTGGCATGGAAACTATTTTTAAATAAATTATTTTAGTATAAACTATTTCAAAGCTATTTCTTTAAATATTTAAACTCTTTTAATTTTCCCAACTATTTTACTATATAAGCCATTTTATTATTCAAACTATTTTCTATTAAACTATTTTTAAACTATTTTCTAGGTTCAAAATTGGTTAAAGGGTGGAATGTTTATATTTAAATTTTGGATTTAAATGCGAATTAGGTTAAATTGAATTATAAACAAAACTGTAATTCGAATCAAGTTTTGAAGTGAAATTGATATATCGAGTTGAAGACATTTTGAAGTAAAATATGATTTTTGAGTAAATATGATGCTTTCGAAAATGTTTTTGACTTTTGAAACAAATATGATATTTCGATATCAAGTACAAATTGTTTTGAAATATAAAAGAACCAACTGTTGTGTAAAATGATGCTTGGTTGTTAAAGAAACTAAGGCCTCTTATTGGCATACTCTCTGTCAATATTGGAACCACTTTGACAACTGTGTACGCGGTGGATGATATCCAGAATGTGGTGGTCGAATTGGCAACGTTTACTGGAACGAAGTAAAAGAACGATGATGCATAGCCTTGACACTCATGTCATAATTAAAATGACTAAAACATGAGCCTATGTCTGGCCATTGAGGTTAGCTACCTCTAGCGACTTTGATTCCTCGTATTACTTTTTGATTTCATATTCGATGGGTGCACCTTTTTGTCATTTGGATCGATTGTCGTGGTCGGCCATGGAAAGATTACGACCAGCCAGAAAGGGTAAACTAGTAGAATCCTACCTTGGACATTGCCTCATGTGCCTTGTCATATTTATCCCTATACGAGCCCATTGCGATTTTGGTTTGAAACTTTATAATGTGTTAAGGTGGATCAATGTAAAGCCTTAACGCTATTTTGATATTTATTTTACTGATAGACATTATCAATTATAGCACATACATTATATATAAATAGTTTAACGGATCCTTAGGAGATGGAAAATCCCGTAACATCTCTTAAGTTATTGCACTCATATTTGTGATTTTGATTTGACTTACATAAGAGTATTTTAGTCCTGAGTCGAGTGTTTTGTCTTTTCATTGTGCTTGGGTTAGTCCTGAGTTTTTTCAGCATATTGAAGACTATTCTCTGGAGGACGAAGACAGAGTTTTAGTATATTACTATTATTATCCCTTGCACCATGCTATTCTGTTGTATTGATTATTTATCCCTAATGTATATATACGATTCTGATAAATGTGTATAGATTAAAATCAAATGTATCTTCATGAATTCTTTATTTGATTATTATATTTTATCGTTCCCGCTGTGAGATTTTGTATTTTGTTTTCTTCTTCTCTTTTTGTTTTTCTTATTTAACCTCATTGATTATCTATGTTCTGGATTGTTTAGTCAGACATGTATGGATTGTTGTCGACTTAAACCTTTCGAAATGTGGGTCGTCACAGTTGGTATTAGAGCGAAGGTTTAGTGATAACATTGGCTTTGTGGGGTTTGACTCATTAGAGATAGGGTAGTAATACCATAGAACGAGTCAATTTGAGTGTATATATATTAGAGAGCATACTTGTTAGTGTTATAAAATGTTTTATATTGTGTTTACTTATCCTTGAGTTGTTTATGAATTCTGGTCGATCTGCAGGATGTCGTGTTATCGATAGGGTTTCTAAACACTTAATCGAGGTAAATGGACATAATATTGTTTTAAATCGGGTAATGTGATAATTTTACCTAAGTATATATTATATATAAAAAATGATAATTTTATTGAATGTAAATTGTTAGGAGATGATAGTATATAGTTATCATCAATAATTGGTTGAATAAAAATAAAAATAAAAATAAATGAATATTTAATAAACCTTATTTTATGAAGCAATTGATAATTAAATTGAATTAAAATCAATTGAAATAAGAATTGATTAAATTGACCAAGTTGTAAATTAATGGAATATTTTGGTAAATAAGTTATTTGTATGAGTATATTTATAATATAGCTTATATATAGAAACTCTTTTAAAATTTTAGAATTTTAGAATTTAAAATCTGTTTCATTTTCAAAATTGTTTTCGAAGACTTTAAAAATTAATATTAATATAATTGGAAGAGTTTAATTAGAAATATATTTTGAAAGGATTTTTGAAGAAAATAAAAGCATTAAACTTGCTTGGTCGCTGGAAAATAATTCTGGAGATGACTGCAGCATCGCTTGTTGAATCACTAGTTTTGATTCATGACAAATCAGTTCAGAGGCCAAGAAAAGAATTTATATTCATACATAACAAAAAAAGACAACAGAAGATCAAGGCTACAACTCTATGCTTAAAGTAACTATTATTTGTGTTGAGTCTTAGTTATATGTTAAAATCAAACCTCAAGTTTTCAACGTTTTCAAATTTTTTTAAAAAAGAAATTCACTGTGCAAAATTTGCACAGCCAGTCGACTGACTGTGCATATGCATAGTCGTGAACACTATTTTAAATTTTAAAACGTACATGGTTTTTAAAATTTCAAATTCCAGTCGACTGACCACAATCTCCAGTCGACTGAGCTGACTTCAAATGCAAATTTTCTGAATAGACATCTTCTTCCATGAAGAGTTGCAAACCATCAAAAGTTGTCTCTCTTGGCTGAAACTCTTCACCAAGGGTTCCAGTTTTCTGATAATTATATATAGGAGTTCTCTCTTCTTCAAAAATTACCAATTTTCTAATTCTAACTTTCTATTTCTCTCTCGTGATTATTCCAAGTGCTCTCATACTTTCAATTGCTTTGAATCTTTGAGTCATACTCTATATACTTTGATTCTTAGCAATATTCTTCCTTCTCAAATCTTCACATACTACTTATATACTTGAGGAATTGATTATAGGAAGTTTGTAATCTTAGTTGACAAATCAGTGTTATCAAGAACACACTTAGTCAACTACTTTCATAGTTTGTTAAAGACCTGTTCTGCTGCTCAGGCAAGGGAAAGTCCTCTTCTGCTGTCGAGGCAAAAATCATGTTATGTTGCTCAGGTGTCTATTCCACTGTTCAGACCTATTCCTCCGGGTTAAGTGAGGGTATTGTTAGTTAAAGCCAGAAGTTAGTCTGGGACGGACGTAGGACGGTGCTCCGAACCAGTATAAAATCTCTGGTGTCATTTTTATTATACTGCTTTTATATTCCGTATTATTTACTATCTATACTCTGCATTACTGTTTATCCATATTATACGGTCCTATACACTTTCATTTGGTATCAGAGCAAGGTTTCTTATAACCATTACAAAGTTATCTGGTATCTTATTAATATGGAAAATAACACCAGCACTACCACTAACATAGTCACTAACACTAGTTTTATTGAAGGTCAATCCACTGCACGACCTCCTTTCTTTAATGGTTTAAACTATAATTACTGGTCTACTCGTATGAGAATTTACATGCAATCTAATAGTTTTGAATCATGGAATATCACTCAAAATGAATATACTCTTCCTACTGGAGAATATTCCACTTGGTCAAACACACAAAAATTAGATGCTACTGCCAATGCTAAAGCTATGAACATGTTATTTTGTGCATTAGATAGAAATGAATTTAATCATGTTAGCATGTGTCGAACTGCTTATGAAATATGGAGAACACTTAAAATTACTCATGAAGGAACTAACAAGGTCAAACAAAGCAAAATCTCCATGCTCAAAAATCAGTTTCAAAACTTTAGAATGAAACAAGATGAATCCATCAATGATATGTATTCTAGATTTCAAGATATTTATCATTCACTATTAGGATTAGGAGGGAAGTACACTGATTTTGATATTGTATCAAAAATCCTAAACTCTTTAACGGATGAATGGGAAAGAAAAGTCTTGGCTATTGAAGAAGCTAATGACCTCTCTACCATAAAACCAGAAGAGTTAATAGGAAATCTAATGTCCTATGAAGTAAATTTGCAGGCAAAACGAGTACAAGCACAAGAAAAAAAGAACATTTTCCATGCTGAAGAAGAAAAGGATGAAGATTCGGATGAAGACGATTTAGCATTTATTGCTAAAAATTTCAAAAAATTCTTGAAATTCCGAAAAACTAACAAAAATAATGGAAAAAGGAACTTTCCAATCAAACCATCATCTTTAGTTCTAGAATGTTATAATTGTCATAAGAAAGGTCACATTCAGAAGGAATGCCCAGTGTTAAAGAAAAAATATGTCAAGGGCAGAAAAGACAAGAAAAAGAAAGCATTCTCAGTAACTTGGGATGACTCAGATACTTCTTCATCAGAAAACAGTAGTGACGGTGAAAACGAGCAAGCTAATGTCTGCTTCATGGCTACTGAAAATGAGGTTAATGATTTTACTTTTGATCATATGATTGAGATAAATTCAGAACTAATTGATACTTTGAAAAATCTCAAAAGAAAATATAAAGAGTCTCGTGAACTTCAGAACAAAGCGGAATTCGAAAGAGATATGCTTAAAGATAAAAAAATACTAGAGGAAGAACTTGAAAAATTACAAGAATCATTCTCTAATATCAATTCTCAACTCACTCTTTTAAGTCAAGAAATTGAAACTCAAAAAGAAAAGAATGACGTTCTTGTTTCTGAAAATCATGAACTAAAAACAAAAGTAAAATTGATAGAATTGGATAATACTAGTCTTAAAACTAAGTTAGAAAGCATTACTAGAAATGTCTCAAACTTTAATAAAGGAAGAGAAACTTTATCAAAAATTATTGATAGCTCTCAATCTATCTCAAGTAAGAAAGGATTAGGATATGTTAAGAAAACAACTGCTTCACCTAGAAAGAAAATTAGGAGAAATGTTAATCCTACTAAAATACACACAAAAAATCCTGTCTCAAAAAGTATAAAAATATGGGTTCCTAAAACAAACAACAATTTAATTAGGAAGAAATATATAAACACTTTTCTTGAAACTGTACATAAAAATAAGGATTACATTTTTAAATGGGATACTGAGCCCTCTTGGGTTTGGTTTCCTAAGATTTAACTCTTAGGACCCTATCAAAAAGTGGGTACCAATATTATCGTTTATTTTTTGTAGGTCCCACTCAAGAAAAGAGGAAAATGGATACTCGATAGTGGTTTCTCAAAACACATGACAGGAGACAAAAATATGTTATCAAACATTATTTACTCAGATGGAGGATCTGTCACATTTGGAGACAACTCCAAAGGATACATCATCGGCAAAGGTGATGTGGGAAATAATGGTATTTCAAAATTACCTCTTATTTCAAATGTTTTACTCGTTAAAAATTTAAAACATAATTTACTTAGCATCAGCCAATTGCGTGACAAAGGATCCAAAATCACCTTTTCTGAAAACAAATGTAGTATTTTTGATCAAAATCAAAATCTTATTTTTGAAGGATATAGAGACAGAAATATCTATGTTTTAAATATGAAAATAAATCATAATTCAGATATGTGTTTAATAGCCAAAGAAAATGATCCTTGGTTATGGCACAAACGTTTCTGTCATATTAATTTTCAGACAATAAATAAGCTCTCTAAAAATAATTTAGTAAAAGGTCTACCTAAAATGAATTTTAAAATAGAAAATATTTATGATGCTTGTCAATTAGGAAAATTAACAAAATCATCTTTTAAATCTAAAAAGGTTATTTCAACTTTACAACCACTTGAATTATTGCATATGGATTTATTTGGACCAACACAAGTACAATCCATCAATCACAGTAGATATGTGTTTGTAATTGTTGATGATTTTTCCAGATATACTTGGACTATTTTTATGAAAAAAAAGTGACACCTTTGATAATTTTAAAACTTTTGTCAAAAGAATTCAGAACTTTAAAATTTTAAAAATAAAAAATATAAGAAGTGATCATGGAGGTGAATTCGAAAACGAAGCCTTTGAACATTTCTGTAAGAAAAAAGGAATATTCCATAATTTTTTGTTTCCTAGAACTCCACAACAAAATGGAGTTGTAGAACGTAAAAATAGAACCTTACAAGAATGTGCAAGGACTTTGTTAAATGGAAGTACATTATCAAAACATTTTTGGGCAGAAGCAGTTGCAACAGCTTGTTATGTTTTGAATCGTGTTTCTATTCGACCACTAACTAAGAATACTCCTTATGAACTTCTTAATGGACGAAAACCAAATATTTCCTATTTTAAAGTTTTCGGTTCAAAATGTTTTATGTTAAACACAAAAGATCAGCTTGGTAAATTTGATCCAAAATCCGATGAAGGAATCTTTTTAGGATATTCGGATCGTAGCAAAGCTTATCGAATTTATAATAAAAGAACAAATATCATTGAAGAAACTCTTCATGTATCTTTTGATGAAAATTTTAAACCAACTCCAAGTATAATAGATGATGAAGATTTCCCTGATAACACCACAAATACAAAAACTACATCTTTTGAAATTAATGAAAACATTGCTCACAATAACAATGAATTAAGATCTCCACCTAGAGTATTAAGAGATCATCCTTCTATTAATGTTATTGGAGAACTAAATTCATCTGTTAGGACAAGAAGTCAATTAAATCAAATGGGTCATATAGCTTTTCTTTCTCATATTGAACCTAAAAACATTAAAGAAGCATCTTCTAATGAAAACTGGTTAATCGCTATGCAAGAAGAACTAAACCAATTTGAAAGAAATGACGTTTGGGATTTAGTTCCACGACCTAGTGATCAATCAGTTATTGGTACAAAATGGGTTTTCAAAAATAAAGCAGATGAACAAGGAAATGTTACTAGAAATAAAGCTAGATTAGTTGCTCAAGGTTATAATCAAGAGGAAGAAATTGACTATGAAGAAACGTTTGCTCCGGTAGCTAGACTAGAAGCAATACGAATCTTACTAGCTTTTGCATGTTTTCATAATTTTAAATTATATCAAATGGATGTCAAAAGTGCTTTTTTAAATGGTTTTATAAAAGAAAATGTTTATGTTGAACAACCTCCTTTATTTATACACGAAAATTTTTCTGATCATGTCTATAAACTCAAAAAGGCTTTATACGGTTTAAAACAAGCACCCCGCGCTTGGTACGATCGTCTTAAAAATTATTTAATGAATTCTGGTTTTGAAATTGGAAAGGTTGATCAAACTCTTTTTATTAAACGAAATAAGCATGATATTTTAATTATCCAAATATATGTTGATGATATAATTTTTGGCTCTACAAATGAGAAACTGTGTCATGAATTTTCTAACATAATGACCAATGAATTTGAGATGTCTCATATGTGTGAGTTAAATTATTTTCTTGGTTTACAAGTAAAACAACTAGAAAATGGTATTTTTATTAATCAAGAAAAATATTGTAGCAATCTAATTAATCGCTTTGGTATGGAAAATACTTCTACCAAACCAACTCCTATGAGCACAACCATACATCTTGATAAAGATGAAAATGGAAAAAGTATTGACCAAAAATTATATCGAAGTATGATTAGATCGTTACTATATTTTACAGCCAGTGGACTTGACATAATGATGAGTGTCTGTTTATGTGCAAGATTTCAAGCAGATCCCAAAGAATCACATTTACGAGCAGTAAAACGCATACTACGATATCTTAATAAAACCAAGGACTTTGGACTATTCTATCCAAAGGAATGTCCTTTTGATTTAGTATCCTATAGTGATGCTGATTTTGGAGGTAGTCGGACAGATAGAAAAAGTACAAGTGGGACTTGTCACTTCATTAAACGGTCTCTTATATCTTGGTTTAGTAAGAAACAAAGTTGTGTTTCATTATCGACTTGTGAAGCAGAATATATTTCTGCAGCTCTGGCATGTGCTCAAGTCATTTACATGCAACAAACACTACAAGATTTTGGTTTTAAGTTAAATAAATCAACAATTTATTATGATAACACTAGTGCTATTAATTTATCTAAAAATCCCATTAATCACTCACGAACAAAACATATTGACATTCGTCATCATTTTCTTCGTGATAATATTGAAAAGAATTTAATAGATCTAGAATTTGTTTCCTCTAATAAACAATTGGCAGATATATTTACAAAACCTTTAAATGAAAATACTTTCATTCATTTAAGAAGAGAACTTGGTATTCTTTTATTTAAAAATTTATTAAATTATATATATATATATACACACATACTTTTGTGACCTCTAATAACTCAATCTTGAAACAAAATATGTAAATCAAATTTTTATCAAAATAAATATAAAAATTTCATGACTACTAGCAAGCTTTGAACTCATAACCTCTCCTATATGATTCACATACTTCTACCATTTGAGCTATGAGTATCTCACCTAGAAGTTTGGTTTTATTTGTTCAAATTTTTTTTAAAAAAAAATTAGTATAACATAGCCACCGAGATTTGAACTCAGGACTTCCAGCTGATAGTTCAATAAATTACCAGCTGAGCTATACATGTTTTTCTGCTGAACCACATGCTTTCAATCACTTTAAGCCGTTTATTTTTAAAATTAATTTTCATCCACTGTTCTAATCTCTGGTTATTAATCAATAGTTTCTTATAACCATTGAATATAAGCTCAATTACAACTATATAAATCACACTTTTCACCTTTCATATTCACATTACAAATTATTTCAAACAAGCTTTTCAAATTCAAGCTTCTCAACAATGGCATCTCAAAACTCTTATGATTCATCAAACTCAAAACTATTCTTTGCTACTCCAACTTCCTCTAGTAGCTATAACTCATCCAGCAATTCTACACCATCATTACCAACTCCGACCCCTGTTCATGAACCGAAAAGAAATCACATCGGATTTTCACCTAAACCAAAGAAGTCTAGAAGATCTTTGTTCCTTTCACCAAAAACTAAAGAGAAAATTGATGAAATACATCATTATCAACAGGAGCAAGTTAATCTACAAAGAGAAATGTTCTATGAACAACGAATGAATTCAAATCGTCTTAGTCTTATTGAGTCAATCGCTCTTAAATTTTTTGGAAAATCGGCCAAGCATGATGTTGTTCAACCTTCATCATCCCATCAGCCAAGCTCTTCTGGATGGAACAAATGGGAACAAACTTCACCTCAACATCAGGCATCTCCAAATTCATGGGAACACCAAAATTATTGGTCGTCTTTACAACCTTATGTTGAAAATACAAAAGTTAAACCACAAGAATCATCTCCTAAGACCCCTAAATAATAATCGATTCTTGTGTATCATTGTTCCTAAATATTTGTATTTTGAATTTGTATTTGTTTCTTTGATAATTTTTCGTTTTTTTTAAAAAAAAAATGGGCTTACAGCATTATTTACTCCTAGTCAGTCGACTGGAAATTTAAGTCAGTCGACTGATGTCAGGGTCTCCAAACTCTCGGGAAACCATTCAGTCGACTGACCTAAATAATCAGTCGACTGACTTAGCAAATCTTTTAAATTTTTATGCGTACCAGTCGACTTGTTTATTTTTTCAGTCAACTAGCTGTACGATTTACCCTTTATCTTCCCCATTTTCTTCCCTTTTCCTCTTTTTACTTTACTCTTCTCGGTTTTTTTTACCCAAATTTTTCTGCCCTCAAACCCTAGAAACCCAATTCCACTCAATTTTCAAATCAAAAATCATTCAAATGGCTCCTCCAAAACGTCAAAGACAAGGCTCTTCATCCATCGATCCTACCGACGCTCAAATTGCTCAATGGTTGTACAATGATGTGGCAGTTACAAGATGGCACAAGATGAAGAATTCAAGGATATTTGAGGGTTCATTCATGGTTTACAGCGACTTCGCGGCTTATGGAATACAAGAACTCATGCGTAGATCCGGATTGGAGTCTCTACTTGATTTGAATTCAAATTCTCACAAGATCAATCACCTAATGGTAAAATTATTCTATGCCAATTTAAATCTACCTCATCAACGTCCATCAAACACAAATGATTGTGTTTGGAGTTTAGTATGTGGAAAACAAGTATTTTTTTCTTTAGATCGAATGGCACACATTCTTCAAACTCCCAATCATGGAATTCCGCTTGATGATGTCGAATGTAATATTCAACAAAGGGATCGAATTAGCCATATGTTCGTGGGAGATAACATGACGGAACTGAAATCTAGTCTCCTTTGTCCAAAAGCGAGAGTTGTTCACAAAGCTCTCATAAGGAGTATATTACCAAGAACTGGGTCATATGAATTAATCTACCCAGAAAACTTCAAAGCTCTATATGCGATATGGGGAGGAATTCAGGTAAATTGGCTACGAAGGATATTGGACGAGTTTCTCACTTTCAACAATGGTACTATGAAAACAATTTATTTCGGTGAATATATCATGCGATTGCTTTCAAATGTGGGTACTCCTCAACCGGAATCCGAAACTTCTTCCGTTGGAGTTATCAATATTCGCACATTAAGTCTCATGAAACTACCATCCGCTCCACCAACTTTTACCTCCTTTGAAGAATAGCATCCACAGCAACATCAACGATCATCAGGCGGGCCAGTTATTTGAGAACGTGCTTCTCATCCCGAAGAAGACGAAGAAATTCGTCTTGCAACTTCGGCTAGTTACGAGAATCCGTTGAATTCTTTCTAAGAATCAACAAATATTAGGATCTCGCTTAAAGAAAGTGGATAAAAAATTGGACAAAGTAAAAGGATTCTTCTCTATTCTTTGGGATGCAATTTCATGTTCCACTTCCACAACTGCCTCTTCCATAGCTCATGGTAAACGACCAGAACCAAGGTTTACATGGTCAACTTCTGAAGAGCATACTAGTAGTGATACTAGTGGCACAGGCAGTGGTGCTCATGGAACTTCTAGGCCTGGAAAAGAACCTGCACCAGCGGAAGATTTCGATTGACATCTTGATGAGTAGGTTTTGCGATGAGTAAGTTGGGTATGCATTATCTATCTATAGTTTTATTTTAAAATTCGAACATATTTGAATCTTGTCTTAAAATTCGTAACTTATTGAGACTTGTACCAAATAGTCTCGCTTTTATTTTTTTTCTTTACATTTATATATTATGATGTGTCTCCTTTTTGTCAATGACAAAGGGGGAGAAAAGTATGTGCACTAACATATTTGATGCAGGAAAAAGGTATCATACATTCAGGGGGAGAAAAAACAAAAATTTCTCTGAAAATATATACAGGTTGTCATCAATCAAAAAGGGGGAGAATGTTGAATCACTAGTTTTGATTCATGACAAATCTGTTCAGAGGCCAAGAAAAGAATTTATATTCATACATAACAAAAAAAGACAACAGAAGATCAAGGCTACAACTCTATGCTTAAAGTAACTATTATTTGTGTTGAGTCTTAATTATATGTTAAAATCAAACCTCAAGTTTTCAACGTTTTCAAATTTTTTAAAAAAAAGAAATTCACTGTGCAAAATTTGCACAGCCAGTCGACTGACTGATTATGCCAGTCGACTGACTGTGCATATGCACAGTCGTGAACACTGTTTTAAATTTTAAAACGTACATGGTTTTTAAAATTTCAAATTCCAGTCGACTGACCACAATCTCCAGTCGACTGAACCGACTTCAACTGCAAATTTTCTGAATAGACATCTTCTTCCATGAAGAGTTGCAAACCGTCAAAAGTTGTCTCTCTTGGCTGAAACTCTTCAGCAAAGGTTGCAGTTTTCTGATAATTATATATAGGAGTTCTCTCTTCTTCAAAAATTACCAATTTTCTAATTCTAACTTTCTATTTCTCTCTCGTGATTATTCTAAGTGCTCTCATGCTTTCAATTGCTTTGAATCTTTGAGTCATACTCTATATACTTTGATTCTTAGCAATATTCTTCCTTCTCAAATCTTCACATACTACTTATATACTTGAGGAATTGATTATAGGAAGTTTGTAATCTTAATTGACAAATCAGTGTTATCAAGAACACACTTAGTCAACTACTTTCATAGTTTGTTAAAGACCTGTTCTGCTGCTCAGGCAAGGGAAAGTCCTCTTCTGCTGCCGAGGCAAAAATCCTGTTATGTTGCTCATGTGTCTGTTCCGCTGTTCAGACCTATTCCTCCGGGTTAAGTGAGGGTATTGTTAGTTAAAGCCAGAAGTTAGTCTGGGACTGGACGTAGGACGGTGCTCCGAACCAGTATAAAATCTCTGGTGTCATTTTTAATATACTGCTTTTATATTCTGTATTATTTACTATCTATACTCTGCATCACTGTTTATCCATATTATACGGTCCTATACACTTTCATCGCTAGTATTCATTTTCGGGTTTTGGGTAAGAATTGCTACCAGTAGAAATTTATTATAAATTAAAACAGGTTTTGATTATGGAAGAAAAATATATTCTATGTATGATTTAGAAAATATATGAAATAGTTTTGTACTTAAAATTGGAAATAGTATATAAGAAATAAGTTTGTAACTTATAAATTTGAACAGGAAAGTAAAATTTAAATCTAAAACTGTTGGATAATTTAGATTTAAGCAAATAAAGAAATTTGAATTCGAGAAATGAAATAAATTAATTAACTTTAGAAATGTTAAATTAATTGAGTTATTGAAATGAAGTAAATATAATATATTTAAATCATGAAAGCTTAAATAAAAATAAATTGCATTTGAAATGAAATATATAAAATAATGAAATAAAATTTGAAGAAGTTAATTTTTATAACTTACAGATTTGAGAATTAATAAGCTAAAAATGAATTTAAATTTGTTGAATGGGAATGGTAAGAAAATTTAATTTGAATGAAAATAAATAAAATGAGTAATGGATTAAAAATGAAATAAAGTTTAACTTAATAAATTGAATTGGATATTAAGTGAAACTAGATAAATTAGTAAAGTGGACTAATTTCATTTAATCTTTAAAATGAATTGAAAATGAATACAGACTTGAATTTTAAAATGAAATGTAAAAATGTGTAAGAAATTGAATAAAAATAAATGAATGTAAGTAATAAATTAGGTTGGTTAATCGAATTTAATCTATACTGGATATCAAAAAAATGCAGGAGGAATGAGTTTAATATAGTATGGAATAAGTTATTGGAATGAATTATGAATTGAAATTAACTTAAGAGAGGTTAAATGAATTGATTGTGGGAAAAATTATTAATATGAATTGTGATGTAAATTGAATTTACTTAGTAAATTAATAACATGAATTTAAACAGATAAAGTGAACCAATAAATTAATAATACATCAAGATATGAAGTAATAATAATAACCATGATTGTGTTGTATAAATTATTTGTAATAAATTTAAATGGTTTATAAAATGATGTTAGTATATAATAAAAAAAAAAGATATACTAGGTAGAAATAAAATACATTTAACTTAAGCATGGTTAAGTGGAATAATTTTTATAAATGATTCATAAATGAATTTATATGAAATAGGTTAAATAAAACAGGGTGAAACAATTGGAATTTCACAAATTGGATTGAATAAAATTAAATAATGAATTTGCAACGAATGTTAATAAATTTAAAGCAATCAATGAAATGTAAATTAAATTTAAATGTAGATGAAACAAAAGTATAATTGGAACAAACAGATTGAATGTAAGTATATCGAAATGAAATAAATCAAATGTGAATGCAATAGATATTGATTGAAGGAAACGAATGAATTGAAACCAAATTAATTGAATATAAATCAATTAAAAGTGAATGAATTGATTATAAATCTATTGTATGATTAACGAAATGAATATTAATAAGTGAATGTGAATCAATTTTAAATATATGGAATGTGTTATGGAATTAAATTACTTCTTAAGTGCAATTAATTATATTAATGATTGAAATGAAATAAGTGGATATGAGCTTAATAACATTTAAATGAAAATAATTTTTTTGGAAATAAATGAGATTGAATATAAGTCGATTCAATATTAGGAATAAATGGAAAATGAGCAAATAAAATGTTAATAAAAATTTAATATTAATAAGAATGAGAACGTTTTAGTTTAAATATTAACATTAAAATGTAAATTTTGATAGTTATGAATTGAACTGAATGAATATTGATTTGTCAGATGATTTTTTTTGTTGTAAATCCTTGTTCGATTGTTTTGAAGGCATATAATGATTGCATGGTTGCATATTTATGCTCTGCTTGAGATTTGGAATCAAAATGCATGTTTTATACTTATTTGAACTTATGCATATTCTACATCTTCTTATAAGTGACTAAGATTCCAAATTGAGTTGAGATAGGTACATACGAAGATCATTTAGGCGTATACATGGGTTTTACATGTTTGCTAGTTAATACGAGCGAACTCACTCGTATTATAAATAATAAGGTACATAACTCGAATTATATACTGTGATTTTATATTTTTGCCCTTCGGGATGCCTCATCATTGAGATGAGATGTATCATATATATTGGTTATATATATGTTATATATTGAATTGTAAAAAATTTCCAATCGAGTCGCGCAAAGGAGACTCTGCCGAAATTTTTCTTAAATCCGAGAGTTAGAAAAATTCTGAAGTTTTAAAAAAAATTATTTTCCTATAGGTATTATATTTTCCATAATCGATAGCGGAATGGCGTAGTAAAAGCATAGTAAAGATTTTCTAATAGAATTTTAAAGTTATAATGATTATTTGAATAAATCCATTATATGTTAAATTCCTTACTTAACGCCTTTTCGAGGACGAAAAGTTTTGAGTAGGGAGTATGTAACGACCCTTATTTTTGGCTATTTCAAAATTTTAAATATGGATAGAAATAAAATTTAATGATTTATTTATATTGATTTATTGGATAATTCAATTGTTTAAAATTTAATAGTTGGAAATTATTTGAATAAATTAATTTTGGATTTAAGATGATTGAAAACGATATTGGAAATTGATTTAAATTTTATTCAAAATATAAGCGAAGATGGTTAACATTTAAAATTGGATTTAAATATGAATACTTCGAAATTTTATATTTTAATTAACGAGTTAAAATAGCCATTTTGGCCACTGTCTTGGATTTCGATGAAACTAGTTCCATCGAATCCGTGATAGTGAATTATTGTAGGATTTCAAGTTTCGTAGCGTTCGGACTTCTCGTTTGGCCATGCGAGATTGAAACGTGTAGAATTTAAGTATAGAATTTGAATAAATAATTCAATTGCGAAAAGCTATCTTCCGCATATGATCGAATTAGCCCTCGAAACTAGTTCCATTGTGTTCGGAATGAGGGTAAAATATTATAAGCGTCAGG
Source organism: Allium cepa (assembly GCA_030765085.1). Taxonomy (NCBI): domain Eukaryota; kingdom Viridiplantae; phylum Streptophyta; class Magnoliopsida; order Asparagales; family Amaryllidaceae; genus Allium; species Allium cepa. The sequence continues at coordinate 277,824,299 of CM060928.1, forward strand.
TGACACGTTTCATTTGGAGTTCAAGAATTTCGGACATTAAATGTAAGGTATTTTCAAATTAAATAATATATATATATATACACACACTTTACTTGTCTTCCATTCGTTCACCATGCCCTACTTATTTTCCCTAAATACCCGCTACCCTCCCCTTTTTAATTGAATCGCAACATTCAAATTAAAAAAATAACGATAACAGCCGATCTTAAAAAAGAAATCGGATCGACTCCTAAAAAAATGAAGAAAACCCATGACTGATCGAAAAAGATGATACAAATGGCGACCGGCTTACAATGGAGTGCTCGCATGCGCTCGAGTGTGGGGGGAGGCGGCGAATGAAGGTGTCGGTGATGGGAAGACGCAGGGGGGAGGAATCATCTCGACTAGTTCGATTAAGGTTTATGGTTTGGTGGCATCGTTTGAACGCGTGCGTGAGAGACAAGGGGTGGCGCGATGGTCACAGCCCGAAGGATTGACGATGACGAGATGGTGTGGGGTTTTTGGGCTGTCGATATGGGGTCGCATGTGTTTGCACAAAAAATGGGCAAACACCTCCAAGTCGTATGATTTAGTCGATTTTAAGTTGTTCTTAGTGATTTGGGTGATTCATGCAAATATGTAAAAAGCAGGGACTAAACTGTAAAAGACACACAGATTTATAGTTGTTCGGCCAGAATGTGCCTACGTCCACTTTATATGTTATTCTTCTTCACTCTTCAGATTACAAGTACAAAGCTTTGATTACAAGTATGTGAAAATTGTTTGAAAGTTCTGTCCGTGCTTGAGCTCTCAAACTTGTCTGCCATTGTTGTACCCCTGCCCCACTATTTATAGAGTGAGGCTGAGGGCAGGGGTCTTGGATGTATATAACTACTGGTGGGCCTGGGCTGATGTAATCTGGCCTGGCAGTGTTGGTCCAGTATGCCTTGGTCCGGTGGTGAGTAGGTGGAGTTTGGTTCGATGGGACTTGGCCCGGTGGTGAGTGGATGGAGTTTGGGTTGGTGGGACTTGGTCCGGTGGTGAGTGGTCCGGTAGTGGTTGGAACGGTAGTTGGTTCGGCTATGTAGGGGAAGTGAGTTGGCTCGGCTATGCAGGGAAGTGGAGTTGGTTCGGCAGGCATGGGAAGGAGTTGGTTCGGTGAGGCTTTGGTTCGGTGGTAGGAGCATGGATGTGGGATCTGGTCCGGTAGTGCAATGGTGAGCGTGGATTGATTCGGTTGGTTGGCCCGGTCGAAACACACCCAACACTTGCCCCCTAAAGTAGGGCATGTGCATGCATATGGCGTGCTTTGTTTTAGGTCATTCATCCTGGACACTCTCATCCGGTCTCGAATGCCGAACCCATTGGTCCGGTCGTTGATGTTTGCCTATAAGTATGGGCCTTATGCTTTCGCTATTCCCTACCAAGTGAGATAGCCGAATCAGATTTTCCTGCCGAATCAATCATATTTCCGAATTACGTTTGACTACCGAATCAGGTGATTGCCGAATGACTTTCATGTCTCGAACTACCGAATGGGTTTGAGTGCCGAATGAACCTCATGCCGGAACTGCCGAATGAGATTTTTGCTTTGCACTACCGAATGAACTCGGGTATTCCGTGTACCGAATGATCTTTCGGCCTTGAATTCCCGAATGGCCATGGGGAGTATGATTGCCGAATGGGTTTGGGAGTTTGAATGTGGAATGAACCTTATGCCTTTTATGTTTTAACTTATAAATGAAATTCTAGATTTCATGCACTTGCTTGTTTACTTCCCTCATTTTAAATACGTACTTTTTTTTGTGTTTGCAGATAAATGTCTCATAAAGTGGAAACTCGATCAGATAAGAAGAAATCCAAGGACAGAGAAGAGTCCTCCACAGTGCCCTCAGCTCAGTAAGGATCGGGACGTCATGGACCTCCCCCGAGATCACTAGTAGATGGGTACGGCCCTCGGGAGCTCCTGAACTCGCCACCTGACTGCTTTCCTAGCTCCCTTAAAGAGGACCAGCTTGATGTTATATCTCGTTCTTTCGGGATTGACAGAGCACAAACGGTGCTGCCAGGGAATGGAGTTATGCCGTATGACCCTCCTGCAGGATATTTTGCTTATAGTAGGTACCATTGTATGTGTGGGGCCATTCCCCCGATCAATGCTTGGATAGTCAGCTTCATCACCTATTTGAAGGTGGCCCCTTTCCAGCTTCAGCCCAACTCTTATGCTATCTTGATGAGTCTATTTATCATCTTCCAGAGAAAGTACGGGCATCCCCCCTCCAACCGGGAGATTCGGTACCTGTACAATTTGAGAGGCTACAAGAAGGGGTCTCCCTACATTAGCTTAGAATCGATCGTGTCCTTCAAGCCGGTCCTGGACTTATATTCGAAGTTCAGCATGTTCAAGAAGGAATGGTTTTTCGTCAAGGATGACTCTGTTTCTATCTGTCACTTCACCTTTGGCTGTAAGTTGAAGCTTATTTATAATTTTCGTTCTGACTGCAATGCTTCTTCTTATGTGTTTCTATTTCTTGCTAGCGATGAGTGGCTTTGCGGTTGTGGAGAACGATCGCCTGGTTCAGATGGCTGCGGAAATAGAAGCCATTTCGGGAAGGAAGATGTCAGCTTCTTACTTGATCAGGAATGCTACTCTTCTAGGGCACAATTTTATTCTATCACATCAGTCTGTGGTCAAGCAGAGAGACACAGCTGAGGAGAGGGCTGCTAAGGCTAAAGGAGGGGATGCGGCGAAGAGCAGCAAAAGGAAACCCTTCTCAAAACCTCCAATTGCCGGGGGAAGAAGCTTAAGTAGTCTGATGGACCCTCCCCCAGCACATGTCCAGACATCCCGGAGGAGGAAGAGGGGGAGGAGGAGAGCAGAGGTGATGGAGAAGGTGATGGTGATGATGGTGGCGAAGGACAGAGCGGTGATGGCGCTGGGGCTTTGTCCTCTAGGAAAGCAGGGGAGATTCAAGAGTGGACAGATGATGCTTTTCGCCAGGCTTTTGAGAGGTAGGAGGAAGGATCGGCCTTGGTGGAGAAGCCAAAGAAGGCTGACAAGGCCGGGACTGGTGCCGATTCATCTTCCAAGAGCATTTCAGCTAAGGGAACCCCTGCGATTCAAGGTGAATTTTTGACTCTTGACGACTCCATTTAACTTCACATGTTTCTTGGATTATAGTCCCAAGCATGCTTGTAACGCTTAGTTTTTATTTCAGGAATGGGTAAGGTGGCCAAGACATCAGACATTCGGCACCGTCTCGAACAATTCAAACTCCTCAAAGCTTCCGCTAAACCAAAGCCTCCGACCAACCGTTCAGGGGACGTAGTCGGCTACCGTCCTCTTCTCGGAGTTATTGAAGAGGATATTCAAAAGAAAAAGAGGATTCGCTCCTTATTCGAACCTTCACCTGGTCCTCAGCCCCCAACCCAGCCTCTTCATGATATCACGGAGGAGGATACTGAGTTCATACCCTCTCCGCATCCGTCTGAAAATCCTACCGTTACTCAGATTGATCGTTTCGGCTTGGCTCGTAATCCATTTGCGGGTCATCCAAATCTAGATTCGGGTTCTCATGATATTTCCTTTGACGGGGTTACTGGTGAGCACCTTCTCCCTCGCAATCCTATGGTAAGGGTTCTTGATGAGGCCAAGTACATGGACCTTGATTTGCTTACTACTCGGATTGTAACTATGGGGGATGAAGCTAAGGCAAACATCGACCGGGTTGCTGAGGAGACCAGGAAGTTGATGGGGCATCATGCCCGACTGGTCAAGGCCGGGGAGGAAATTGGGAGTGCTAACATAAGATTGCGGTTAGTGGTTTCCGACCAGGCCAAGCAACTCGCCGATCAGGCCATCCAGATCTCTCAGCACGAGGCTGCCTCCAAACAACTAAAGAAAACCATGGAAGAGGCTAGCAGAGCCAAGCTGCGGAAAATGGAGGCCACCTACAAGGAACGGATAGATATAGCTATTGCAACGGTGGATGAGGTTCGCAAAGCGGATCTCGAGCGGGTAGAGGAGTTATCTGAGAAACTTGAAGCCGTAGAGCTTGCTCAAGCCAAGCTGAAGGAGGAGATGGAGGCGATGAGGAAATCCCTTCAGGCTGACCGCTCGCGATACCGATCGGAGAGTGATGCTGCCGTTGCAAAGCTATTGGCTTCTGAGGTCCGAATGAGGGAGTTTGAGGAGAACAAGGGGATGATGGATGAGATGCTCCAGGACATGTATTTCCATACTTAGAAGCAGGACAACTTATCCTGGATGGATGATTATCCCCGGATCATGAACAGGATTTATCTCCGGGAGGAGGCCAAGGCTGATGCCGATAAGGAGGGTGGTGTGGCCTTCAGGATGGATGTAGTCACGGCTCAGTTTACCAAGGAGGAGAAAGTGGCGGTGAAGGAGGGTATGCAGCTGCTCGCTGCTGAGGAGGTAGGTGTGCAGTTGGAGGATGATGATCAAGGAGCAGATGCTGGTAAGTCTTCCCTTTTAGTCTTTTCATAACTTGGTTGCTTATTGTTTATTTAATGGATTCTTCTCCTGAATTGGACAGGAGGGACCTCTGAAGCGCCAACTACCTTTGGTCAACATGCTGGGAGTCCTGATCCTGCGGTTAAGTAGATCTCGGAGGGCCAGCAGGATAGAGGCGAAACCCCGATGCAGCCGACTCCTTGACTTGATCTGGACATTTTTTTTGGTCTACTTGACATTCCTGTATATACTAGTCCCAAAAAATTAATGTACTTTCAGACTGTAATTATGTCATTTGTGACGAACGACTTTATTCCTAGCATGTAATTTTATAACATAAGCTGATTTTGTCATATTTGAATGTTGTTGTTATTTTTATGTGTTGCATAAAATATAGCTGTGCATGTGTTAGTGATTCAATTGTGTTTGATGCTAAGTTCTTTCTTGAAATATAATTTCATGTCTTGCAATTCTAGCGTGATGTGCGAATAAATTATAGTTACATATTTATGTACAAGAGAAGAAAGTACCGCCCTTCAAGTTTTAGCTGTAGACGGTAGCTTTGAATGCCTTGTGTAATCGAATATAGAATGCAGGTGAGTGACCTGCCATCCAGCTGTGAGTTCTTATTCCCATTAGTGAGTGTCTCCTATTTTGTGTCCTGTACTTAGTGATCGTTATAGAGGATAGGAGGAAAGTTTTTATAAATAAAATGGAAATATAAGAAATAGTAAAACTTCCAATCACGGAAGGCCTTCGACGCGCTTAAGTTCGTGGCAAATGGGCTTTGTAGTCACTTTCCCTAGCTGTGGGTCTTGGAGACATTTGTCACCCATCTTACGCCTCAGCGGGGAGTTTTCTTTTTTACCACAGCCGTACTTAAGACACATCGGAGCCGAGATCGTGCACGGTAACTACCCGGGCCATTATGGCCTGTAATCGTGGGTATTATTCGATTTACCATGGCCAGCTAGCGCGGGTGCCGATCGTCAACTGTGAATTACCCTTGGCTGTCCACACCTTATGTTGGGGCTTATAATCGGTTCACAGTTGCCGGCGAGCCGAAAGCCGTAATGAGATGCCTAGGCTATGGTTGGCCTTCTCGGCGGCTTATAATTGGCTCATTACAGTTGGCTTTAAGGGCCGTCACGAGCAATGAGTTAACCCGCAGCAGAGGGATGCTGGAGCAAAAGTGTCTCATTGGCGAGGGCATAGATTCGTATAATACCTGTTAGGTTTTGTCCAGGTGAAGTTGTGTTGTGATGCCCTGAATGGAGATGCCGTCTACACAGGATTTTGTTCAACAGAAAAGGATAAAGCTCAGCAAGTAGCCAAGATATAAAGGAACAAGTTAAAAAAGAGACAAGTTTTTAAAGTGGTTCGGCACGAAAATGCCTACGTCCACTGATTCTCTTTGTTAATTTATTTTATATGGGCAGTACAAGTTAAGAAAAGTATCAACGAAGGTGTTGGATGTTCCATGCCCTCTGGAATACCTCTCCGTCCACTTTTGACAAAATATAAGCTCCGTTGTGGAGATCTTTATGAATTACATATAGTCCGTCCCAGGTTGGATCTAGCGCTCCGAGGAGCGGAAAGATTCGCTTGAGGACAAGATCTCCTTCTTGTAAGCTGCGATGCTTGACTTTGGAGTTGTATTGTGCTACCACTTTTTGCTTGTGAGCTGCTGCTTTGAGTGCTGCATCATTTCTTCTTTCTTCGATTAGATCCAAAGACATGTGGAGGAGTTCTTCATTCTCTTCTGGGTTGTAGTGGATCCAACAGTGGGATGGCACTACAGTTTCAACTGGGAGCATGGCCTTCGATCCGTATGCCAAAGAGAAAGGAGTATGCCCTGTTGATGTTCTGAAAGACGTGCGGTAGGCCCAAAGTGCCGTAGGAAGTTCATCCACCCAAGCGCCTTTTGACTTTTCAAGCTTCTTCTTGATTAGAGTTTTAAGAATTTTGTTGACGGCTTCGACTTGTCCATTTTCCTGGGGATAAGCCACAGATGAGAAGCTTTTGTGAATTCCGTGCTCTTGGCACCAGTCGGCGAACTCCTCGCTATCAAACTGAAGTCCATTGTCCGATATGATTTTGAGTGGAACCCCGTACCTGCATAGAAAATTTTTGATCAAGAAGTTAATAAATTTTTCCGAAGATATTTTATTTAGAGGTTCCGCTTCCACCCATTTGGTGAAATAGTCGACTGCCACTATAGCATATTTGGCTCCGCCTCGGCCCATCGGCAGTTCGCCAATCAAGTTAGTTCCCCATACTGCAAAGGGCCAAGGGCTGGTCATTTGAGTAATCTCATTTGTTGGTAGTCGAGGAATCTTAGCAAATTTCTGACATCTGTCACATCTTTTGACGAAGTCTAAGGCGTTTTTGTTTAAAGTGGGCCAGTAATATCCATATCTGAGTGGCTTCTTTGCCAGAGTCTGCCCACCAGTGTGATCTCCGCAGCTCCCTTGATGAATGTTGGATAAGATTTTCTTGGCTTCCCTTCCAGCAACACACCTTAATAAGGGATTAGAGAAGCCGCATCGATAGAGGATGCCTTCTTGTATTGTGTAGCGGGAATCTCTCCTCAAGATTTTCCTGATTTCGTTACGCTCGTTGGGTAGTGTGCCATCTTGTAAGTATTTCCGGATAGGAGTCATCCAAGTTTCTTCTTCGATTGCAGCTATCAGATCCTCTTGTTCGAAATTTGGGGCTAGTTGTTTTGATATGGCTATTGTTCCGGAAATGGTGCTGTTCTTCATGCTAGCTTGCTTTGCCAGTTCGTCAGCCTCTCGGTTCTCCTCTCGAGGAATGTATTTGATTAAATAGTGGTCCAACTGATTGAGTAGCAGCTTGGTTTTCTTTAGATATGCTGTGAGTCGTTCTCCTCGAGTCTGAAACTCTCCTAGTACTTGGTTTACGATAAGTTGAGAATCACTATGAAGACATAAAGACCTGACTCCAATCTCTAAGGCAAGTTCTAATCCTGCTATTACTGCTTCATATTCTGCATCGTTGTTGGTGGCAGCGAATTCCAACCTTAGGGCATAGTGCAGCTTCCTTCCCCTGGGGGTGATTATCATAATACCTGCCCCCGAGCCTTGTTCGTTTGATGCTCCATCTACAAAGAGATTCCACTTGATATCTTTTGCTATTTCAGATTGCTCCTTACCTTCGTTGGTAGTGAATTCGGCAATGAAATCGGCCACGGCTTGTCCCTTGATGGCGGTGCGAGGATGGTAGGTGATATCATATTGACTCAGTTCAATGCACCATTTAAGTAGTCGTCCAGAAGTGTCGGGGCAATGGAGTACCTGCCTTAGCGGTTGATCGGTTAAAACTCTGATGGAATGAGATTGGAAATAGTGTCGCAATTTCCATGACGTGATTAGCAAACAGTATGCTAGCTTCTCAAGTTTAGGGTATCTGGCTTCCGCCCCCGTAAATCTCTTGCTTACAAAGTATATGGGCCGCTGCGCGCGGTTGTCTTCTCTCACCAAAGCGACGCTTAGAGCATGGGACGATACAGCAAGGTATAGGTATAGTTCTTCGCCTTTATTTGGAGTTGAGAGTACTGGTGGTCTCTGGAGGTGTTCGATTAGGTTAAGGAAGGCTGTTGAGCATTCGTCAGTCCATTCGAACTTTCCTTTGTCTTTCTTTAGGGCTTCGAAGAAAGGGATGCATTTGTCAGTTGCTTTAGAGATGAATCTGCTTAGGGCGACCACCTTCCCATTTAGGCTTTGCATCTTTCTTCGAGTGGATGGTATCTTGATATCTTGCAAAGCCCGGACTTGTTCGGGGTTTGCTTCAATCCCCCTGGAATGGACGATGAATCCCAAGAACTTTCCCGACGATACTCCGAAGGAGCACTTTAGAGGATTCAGCTTCATTCCATATTGGCGAAGTACTTGAAACATCTCGTCCAGGTGGCTTACATGATCATTGGCTTTCCTCGATTTTACCAGAATGTCATCCACATAAACTTCCATAGTTCGTCCTATTAGTTCCGCAAACATCTTGTTGACGAGGCGCTAAGTAGCTCCGGCGTTTTTAAGTCCAAAAGGCATTACTCTGTAGCAGTACAATCCCCAGTCAGTGATGAAACTTGTGTGGTCTTGATCGGGGGCGTGCATAGGAATCTGGTTATATCCTGAGTATGTGTCCATAAAAGATAAGAGTTCGTGCCCGGCTGTGCTGTCCACGAGTTGATCGATTCGAGGGAGTGGGAAGCAATCCTTCGGGCAAACGTCATTTAAGTTGGAGAAGTCAATGCATGTTCGCCACTTACCATTAGCCTTCTTTACAAGTACCGGGTTGGCGATCCATTCTGGATAGATGGCTTCTCGTATGAAGTTATTGGCAAGTAGGTTCTTTACTTCTTCCTCAAGGGCTGCTGATTGTTCTGCCCCCATGCTTCTCTTTTTCTGCTTTACTGGCACCTTGGTGGGATCGATGTTCAGTACGTGGCATGTTACGTCTGGGGAGATTCCAGTCATGTCAGCGTGCGTCCATGCAAATACATCCAAGTTGTGGCAAAGAAAATCGACGAGTTGATCCTTCAACTCTTCTCTTAACTGAGACCCGATTCTCAGCAGTCTACTTGGGTCGTGTTTGTCTACAGATACAAATTCCATAGCCTCTGCAGGCTCGACGGTGGCCTCCTCCTATTTGTCCCTGGGGTCTAATTCATTGAAAGGATCACTGGTATATCGAAGAGGAGGGGCTTTCTTTAGTTGCTATGCTTCCAAGTTTTTCTTACAGAGAGTAGTCTCTGCATCCTTCCCTTTATCCTTCGTAAGGTTATTGCAAAGTTCAGTTACATAGCAATCTCGAGCGGCATCTTGATTTCCTTCTACTTCCCCTATCCAATTATCTGTTGGAAATTTCATCTTCAGGCACCAAGGGGCCAGGACAATCTGGAAGTCAGACAAGGCTGGTCTTCCTAAAAAGGCGTTGTAGGCCGAGTGGTTATCTATTAGCACAAATGTTTGTTTCCGCACAACGGAGCGGAGATGACTTCCTATTTCAACAAAGAGGTCCAATTGCCCGAGGGGCATCTTCGCATCTCCAGTGAAACCGTGTAGTGGTTTGTTGCAGGGAGACACATCCTTCATTGACAGCTTTATTTTGTCGAAAGCATGCTTGAATAGAATGTTTACGGAGCTTCCAGTATCTACCAGAATTCGAAAAACTTCGGCTGGGCCGAACCAGACAGAGATGACCATAGGATCCATGTGAGGGTACTGCCTTCCTTTTAGGTCTCGCCTACTGAATGTGATGTCATTATCCTCTTTCCGCTTCGGGCGGCGTTCTTCCATGACGGAATTGATGCAGTCTTCATTGTTTCTAAGTGACTTTCCATATCTTTCTATTTCTGCCCAGTTTCTGCCGACGATGTGTGGTCCTTTCGATATTGTATGGACCACTATCTTCTCTTGACTGGAACCGCTGGTGTTGTGATTTCTTCTGCCTGTCTCTAGATGGAGTTGCCCTGGGTTCTCCTTGGCAGGAGCTGGAGTCCTGTCCTGACCCTTTACATAGTGTTCCAATCTCTTCCTTCTGATGTGTTCTTCAATTAGGTCCCGGAGATGACGGCATTCATTGATATCATGCCCATGGGATTCGTGGAAACGACAGAACTTTCCAGACTTGATTGCGTGATCTGATTCCTTCTTGTACGGGGGGCGTTTGTATTTAAGCTCGTCTTGAGTGGCCAGGAAGATGTTTTCGACTGTTTCATTCAAAGGAGTGTAAGCGTCAAATCTTGGTCCTGGTCGATATAGGCGTTTTTCTCCCTTCCTGCCCCCAGCATTGTCTCGAGAGTCATTTCTTCCGACGTCCTTTGCTGCAGCGGGTGCATTGCCATGAGCTGCCTTGGCTTGTTGCTCTGTCTGCCTTTCGGTGGCGGCGTCTTCAAGTCTCATATACTTTCCGGCTTCATGGAAGAAATCGGGTAAGGTAGATGGTTTTTCTTTCGTTAATCTTCTAGCAAACTTGGTATCCGGATGTACGCCACTACAAAGAGCCATTAGGATAAGTTTCTCATCGGCATCTTGGACTACGGCCACAGCGGCGTTGAATCGGGTTAGATATTGTTGCACTGTCTCTCCGGGCTTCTGTTTGATATTAGATAGGAAATAAGCGTCCTTGGGTTGTTCCACATGAATGCGGAACTGGCTGATGAACTTTACTTTCAACATTTCCCATGAGCTGATGGATCCTTAGGGTAGATGGTAGAACCAGGAGGTAGCTAGATCTGCCAAGAATAGTGGGAAGCATTTACACAACACTCTCTCCGTTGCTCCGCTCATGAGCATATGCTGTGTGCATCTCTGCAAGTGTACAACGGGGTTAGAGGTTCCCTTGTAAGGTTTCATTGTTGGCATTTTCCATTCCCGGGGGGTGATGGCAGTTTCGATATTGCGGGTGAAGGGGCTGGTTACCCTAGCGCCTATCCCCCGATCCCTTTGGTCTCGTTGGACGCACTCTCTGAACAATCGCGCTATCCTTTCATCAGAACTTGGAGCAGATAGAAATGAGTTTGGTTCTTCTCTGCGGGATTGATTCCGTCCAGATGACCTGTAGGGATGGTATCGTCTATTACTCCTAACATTTTCCGGTGGTTGTCTTCGGTCTTCTGGGAGCATGCTGGGGTCAGCCACAGTTGGCCCTTGCCTCGATCTTCCCCTGCTGGGCTCTGTTCTAAGCATTCCCTCGGGTCCAACTTCGGGCTGGACTCCAGCTCGGCCCCGTCCATTGGTGTTCCCATGGTTAGGTAGCACGACAGGCTCAGCCATATCCGACCCCTGCCTGGTACCTCCCCCGTTGGGTTCGGTTCCAAGTGTTTCCTCGGGTCGGAATTCGGGGTGAGTCTGGGCTCGGCTCCTCCCATTGCTGTTTCTGTTGTTAGCCTCTTCGAAGAAGAAAGATCTTTGTCGCCTCCCAGATCCTCCAGACTGGGACTCACCCCATGATTCGGTGTTGCGGTTGGATTCTTCAGCATTCCTTAAGCGTGACATGAGTTGGTCCACCAAGGCTTCTTGTTGAGATGCGAAGCGGTTAGTTACTTCAGCCACAACCCTGTCCAGATATGCCCTAGTAATTGGTTGTTCCGTAGCAGGGGTTGTCGGATTTGCCTGATTTCCATTTGTTGTTGGAACATGACGATTCTCTTGATCTCTGATCACTGGATCTGGGATACTGCTAGTTGCGATGTTCTTTCCTTTGCTAGCATCTTTCCTCTGCCTGAGGGGCATGTTTTCCAAGTAATGAGCGATGCTGTTGGGAAGAAGGTTGAGTGGGAGAAGCTGAAGCTTCTAGCTCGATTTCTCAGTGAAAGCACCAAAAATGTTTGCACAAAAAATGGGCAAACACCTCCAAGTCGTATGATTTAGTCGATTTTAAGTTGTTCTTAGTGATTTGGGTGATTCATGCAAATATGTAAAAAGCAGGGGCTAAACTGTAAAAGACACACAGATTTATAGTGGTTCGGCCAGAATGTGCTACGTCCACTTTATATGTTATTCTCCTTCACTCTTCAGATTACAAGTACAAAGCTTTGATTACAAGTATGTGAAAGTTGTTTGAAAGTTCTGTCCGTACTTGAGCTCTCAAACTTGTCTGCCATTGTTGTACCCCTGCCCTCTATTTATAGAGTGAGGCTGGGGGCAGGGGTCTTGGATGTATATAGCTGCTGGTGGGCCTGGGCTGATGTAATCTGGCCTAGCAGTGTTGGTCCGGTACGCCTTGGTCCGGTGGTGAGTAGGTGGAGTTTGGTTCGGTGGGACTTGGCCCGGTGGTGAGTGGATGGAGTTTGGGTCGGTGGGACTTGGTCCGGTGGTGAGTGGTCCGGTAGTGGTTGGAGCGGTAGTTGGTTCGGCTATGTAGGGGAAGTGAGTTGGCTCGGCTATGCAGGGAAGTGGAGTTGGTTCGGCAGGCATGGGAAGGAGTTGGTTCGGTGAGGCTTTGGTTCGGTGGTAGGAGCATGGATGTGGGATCTGGTCCGGTAGTGCAATGGTGAGCGTGGATTGATTTGGTGGGTTGGCCCGGTCGAAACACACCCAACAACATGCATTGTGTACGTGAAGAAGATTGGCGACGTTGGAAGGAGCGGCATTTCCAGGCAAGGCGGAGGAGAGGTTGCAGCAAAGTCCAGTTACTCATGGAATGAGGCGGCGGTGGAGTTTCGAACGTGTGTAGGAGGGTTTTTAAGTTGTGTGTCTCCACTGTGAATGAAGAGGGAGAGTGGTAACGTTTATAATTTTTTTTTTTTAAGTTTGTTAGTTTTAATTTAAGCATATCAATATTAACTAAATCGTAAATCTTCCATACGAGGTCGATTTCGGACGTAACTAATTGCATGGTATTCATATCGACAAAGGCTACAGCTCGGAGTGGTAGTGCAATTTATTTGAAGCTGAAATAATTTCAGTTTCAAATAAAAAAGGTGAGTGTTTTATATGCTCACGATTGACTAGAATATTTTGTGGTAGTTAAATTCTATCGTGAAGTGATTTAAATTTTGATGATAGTTGTTGAATAGATTTAATTGACATTTAGATGGATATCTGGATTTAATTGATAGAATTTGAATAGGCAGTTAAAAATGAATTAGGATTTAACTACTAGTGAAATTCTCCATTTTCAATAATTGGTTAATTGTTGTGATTTTTGATTGTTTGGATGTTGGTTGTGATGGATGGAAATTTGATTGATATTTGGATGTTATTTATTTTGATATATCCTGTTATCATCCTATATATTATTTACAGTGTATAAAACTATAAATTGAATTATTTCGAATAAATTAAGAAATAAGTTGAAATGATATATACCTATGACATTTATTTTTGATTGAAATAATATATATCCATCCCCTGGAATTAAATTTGAATACTGATTCACTTGGCCATAAGTTAGAGAATTATATATGGATACCGGATTGGTTAAATTAAATGATTTTAAAATATGTTTTGAAACTATTTAAATGATTTGATTTTAAGAAATGGAAAATCGAATTTATGGAAATCAAATTATTTTCGAATTTGACCTCGAAATGTTGAAATTTGAATTTGATAAGAAAAATTGTTTAAATAATCGAATGTGAGATTTTGAAGTTATAATCTAAATATGATTTGAATTTTAGAAATCGATTTGTTTTAATGATTGGATTTTTATTCGAATTTTGGATATTGCTAAGCAAAAGTGATAAAACGTTATTTTGAAATTGAGCTCGGAATTTAATTATAATTAAAGATTTGGGTTTTTAATTGGATATTGAAGATAAATTTGATTTTAGTGTTTTGAATCGATATTTTGGAAATAGACTTAGAATTTATATAAATCAAAATGGTTTAAATTTGACATTAGGATTTAAGTTAAATTAGGATTGGGTTAAAAATTAATTTGAAATTTAAATTTAAATTAATTTGAAATTGGTAGTGTAATTAATTTGGAATTTGAATTTGAATTAATTCGGAGTTGAAATTAAAATTCGACTTGAAATCGGGATTGAATCGAGTATATCGAAATGGAAATTTATCTGGATTGGAAATTTTGGAATTGAATCAGTTTGGCATGGAAACTATTTTTAAATAAATTATTTTAGTAAAAACTATTTCAAAGCTATTTCTTTAAATATTTAAACTATTTTAATTTTCCCAACTATTTTACTATATAAGCCATTTTATTATTCAAACTATTTTCTATTAAACTATTTTAACTATTTAACTATTATTAAACTATTTTCTGAATTCCAAACTGGTCAAAGGGTGGAATGTTTATACTTAAATTTGGATTTAAATGCGAATTGGGTTAAATTGAATTATAACCAAAACTGTAATTTGAATCAAGTTTTGAAGTGAAATCGATATATCGAGTTGAATTGACATTTTGAAGTAAAATATGATTTTTGAGTAAATATGATGATTTCAAAATGTTATTGACTTTTGAAACGAATGTGATATTTTGATATCAAGTACGAATTGTTTTGAAATGTAAAAGAACCAAGCGGTGTGTAAAATGACGCTTGGTTGTTAAAGAAACCGGGGCCTCTTATTGGCATACTCTCTGTCAATATTGGAACCACTTTGACAACTATGTACGCGGTGGATGATATCCAAAATGTAGTGGTTAAATTGACGACGTTTATTGGAATGAAGTAAGAGAACGATGATGGATAGCCTTGACATGCGTGTCATAATTAAAATGACTAAGACAGAAGCCTATGCCTGGCCATTGAGGTTAGCTACCTCTAGCGACGTTGATCCCTCGTATTACTATTTTGATTTCGTATTCGATGGTTGCACCTTTTTGTCCTTTGGGTTGATTGTCGCGGTTGGCCATGGATGGGTTACGACCAGCCGAAAAGAGTAAACTGGTAGAATCCTATCTTGGGCATTGCCTCACATGCCTTGTCATATTTATCCCTATATAAGCCATTATGATTTTGGTTTGAAACTGTAAAATTTGTTAAGGTGGATCAACGTAAAGCCTTAATTTTGTTTTGATATTTATTTTTCTGATAGACATTATCTATTATAGTGTATACTAATAAATAGTTTAACGGATCCTTAGGAGATGGAAAATCATGTAACATCTCTTAAGTTATTGCACTCATATTTTTGATTTTGATTTGAGTTACATAAGAGTATTTTAGTCCTAACTCGAGTGTTTTGTCTTTTCATTCCACTCGGGTCAGTCCTGAGTTTTTTCAGTGTATCGAAGACTATTCTCTGGAGGACGAAGATGGAATTTTGGTATATTACTATTATTATTATCCCTTACACCATGCTATTCTGTTGTATTGATTATTTATCCCTTATGTATATATATAATTCTGATAAATGTGTATAGATTAAAATCAAATGTATCTTCATGAATTTTTTATTTGATTATTATGTTTTATCGTTTCCGCTGTGAGATTCTGTGTTTTGTTTTCTTCTTCTCTTCTTATTTTTCTTATTTAACCCCATTGGCTATCTACGTTCTGGATTGTTTAAGTCAGTCATGTGTGGATTATTGTCGATTTAAACCTTCCAAAATGTGGGTCATCACAGATGGTTTTAGCACATTCTAACCATTATAAATTAGAGACTGGCCCCTCACTTTTATTCGCAAGAAAAATAAACAAGCCGACAAAATTCTACCATTTATCTTCCTTCTAAATAAACTTCTAAAAGATCATCAAATTCAAAGACAAATATATACATTGAAAATTTAAGAATCAATGAAGGAATTAGAGTAAGCTAATTTAAGGAAAAGAGGCAGTGGATCTTAAATATAATTATATGTATATATATATATTCTATCCTTCTCTAATCCATGATTTCAAAATCTAATACGCATAAATAATTTTTTTATATGTTATGCAATGAAAAAGAAGATAACTAGAGGAAGAAATAAGAGGAGGCATGGGATCGGATCCAAGGAAAATCTATGGAAATTTAGTAAGTGGAAACCTTAATTTTTTCTTTATAGTAGTTTGTGCGGTTAATATTTCGATTTTTTTTGCGCCTTGGGGAATTCAGCATGTGAATACTTTAAATCTAAAACCCTAAAATTCCACAAGAAAAATGTTAATTCTGGAATTGGTTGGACAACATATCATAAACTTACATGTCAATAAATGTTCGAATCACGCTACGTAAGTTACGAACTTGTGACCTCTCGCGTCAAAGTCGAATCATTTAGCCACTGGGACAATGGTGCTTGTCAATTTTTTTATATTGACAAATTTCGAACATGTCAGTAAATGTTGGAATCATATTTTTTAAGTTAATATGGTAGAATTCAATCCGTTATTATTGCAGTATGGATAATTTATATTATATTCAACTTCTTATTCTCAATTTGTGTTTGTTATGATGAAGGATTCTAAAAAATATTATGAAATGGCATGTAAAACATGGATTTTTACCTTATTTGTGGTTTGCACTGCCTACTTCCGTAATGAAAATAAATATGAATCTGTTTCCATTTCAACCTTGTCCATTTAAAAGTAGAATTTAATGGATTCAAATCATAAAGTTTTGCTCTCTTAAAATAAAGGCATTAATTCTACTATGTGAATACAAAACAAGTTGGATGTTTTGATTATACATATATATATATGTGTGTGTGTGTGTGCGCGCGCGCGCGCGTGTGTGTGTATGCATGCAAGTCTATTTTGTTTAGCTAATTCAGATTGTGATATAGCTATTGTGTGAATTGTGGTATTAGAATAAGGACTTGCATGGATATGGGAATTATGACATTTAAATTATTTTAACAACCTGACTAGAAAGCGAAAATCTTAGTATAAAAATGTTTTCCGCACGCCTAGGAATATTTAATAAAAAATTGTTAGCCAAAGTTAGCGTTAAGTATAGGTATAATAATAATGTATAAGTCGTAACGTATAAAATAAATAAAATAAACCATATAAGAAGGAGGTTGAGAACAATTATTAAAATTAATCCATACTTCAAAGGTGAAATGAGCTTCCCTTATATAGCCTTAATGCGTCAATGCTGGTGAGGTACAGTGTGAGTGTATGTCGTAAAATACATATACATTAGTATAATTTCGTTAGGTTAGAGAGGGGAAATATGATTAAATTATTAAGATGCGAAGTCGGTTAAACGTACATGGAAGTCTGCGCAGCTAATGTAGCTCCAATAGTGTGACTTTGGAACTAGTGTAAGACATTGCCTATAATAAGTACACACGACGGACGTGAGGTTAATCCCAATTCTGTAGGGTAAACCAGCCCAGCTAATCATACTACCAACACCTACGAATAGTCGGACTAAAGTGAGACATCACATTTTAAGTTGCTAGTCATAAAGCGGATATTCCAAGACTGCCCTGCTTCAGGGTTGGAGATATTAAATAGTTATTGAAGGGCCTGCTTCCTTCCCATTTAAGAAGTAATAAATTATCGGGATTATCTTTTAGGTGCAATGGTAGAAATCTATGGATGAGGTCGCTTCATGCTTGAGGTATTAGATGACTAGTGGAGGATCAACCTCTTCCCCTTTAAGAAGAATTAAGTGACCTTATGTTATTTGTTACTATTTTAGCTATGAAGTACCAGAGAGGTGTTCAGCTTGGCTAACAGTTGGAGATACGCCATAGAGCTGGACTGGAAGAGCTGTTGGCTTATAGTTGGAGATATACTCAGAAAGACATAGTATAAAATGCATAAGACATAATACTAATCTAAACGATACCACTCAAAGACTGTTATGGTAAGACTTAAAATTTTCATTCACCAAACATTATTGTTCTAACTTCCTACTCATTACAACCCACATATTAGGAGGAACGATGTCGATGATGAAGCATAAAGGAGGCAGTGAAGGCTAGTGGTAGTATAATTATTTATATATGTTTATGATTTATTATTATATGTACCTAGATTTTAGATTTGTTGATGTTCTATTTTGAGGCATTGCGTTGTTTGGATATTTGGATATTCAGAATACGATATTTATGAGATTTGGGAATATATGAAATGAGTACTTAATTACTATTATCCCCTTCACCTTGAGATTTTGAAAGCATAAATAGATAGCTCTGTATATCGTTTATTTGATCAGTTTTATCAACCAATAGCCAGGACATAAGGCTCGATGGACTTTTATTGGGTCGAAAATTTAGTCTGTTCCGCAGAGTGTTGTTACAAATTGTCGTCGTAAAACACAGCATTTATCGATTTTCTATTAAATATACTTAAATTAAATAAATAATTAATATAACAAATTATAACAAGTATATAATAATATACAACACCTTTTATTTTGAACAAGAATTTATTACAAGTTTTTAGCTTACAATAAATTACAGAATTGACCCTAAGACATACCCTAACTCTGTCACAAGTATCATTTAGTTGAGTTATTGAATAATTATGCTAATTTATTATGAATCTAGAAGATTACAAATTCTATTTTGAACTATTGAAAATTATGAGTGCAGTAACCATTATACAACACCTTCAACATTATCTCGATTTCGTTCCTTAACTTGTTCATGTGCCTTTTGCTTCACCATGCGTTTTTTTGTTCTTGTTTTTACTCATAGTGATACTTTTATTGAAACTCTTTCGGTTTCGTCATTGGCATCAAAAATAACCGTGTTTCCATTTAATCTGTAGTTTTTTTTTCGATTTAGTATGCCTTAAATCGTCATTTGATTTTTGAATTATTGAATGGATTGATTTTGAATTTTTGATATAAAAGTTGTGTGAAGAAAACTGAAATTTGTTATTGGAGCGGTAAATTTGAACGTATGTTTTTCGGACCAAATTTTAAAACTTTCCACTACAAGGGGATTAAAGATTTCCGAAGGCCCAAATCCGTCGGCGGCCGTCGGAAGCCGTCGGCCGCCGTTGCAAAAAGCCGTCGGAATATACTGCGTCGGGGAGCAGTATTTTCGACGGCTTCAGACATAGGGTGTCGTACCAGTTTTCGACAGATTCCGATTGCTTCCGATGGTTTCCGACGGATTCCGACAAATGTCGGAACCCGTCGGAAATATAGTGCTATAGGCTGTCAGTAGCCGTCGGAAATTTTGACATGTAAGCTGTCGGTAACCATCGGAATCCGTCGAAAATCTACTGTTTTTTAAAATTTCGCTGCAAATATAGCCTTCCAACCACATTTCTCTTCCAAACAGTATTATATCAATACTGCACAATCCAGTATACAATATTCCAACCAAAAATCAAAACCCAAACTACACAATATTCAATAAACACACAAATAAATAAAATTACATCAAAATAAAATATATAATATACATAACCATTCCAACATTAACAATAATCCTAACAATAAGTGTTCTACCATGTTATTAATACACAAATTCATCAACATCCTCATCCACATCCTCATACAACCACAAAACCAAGTGTATCAAACATAATTATACATAAATCAACAATTACCTACACCGTCTACCAAATCATTCAAAACTAAAACAAAACATACCTGAACGAACAAGCAAGCAAGCAATGAATCAATCTCCTCCAGATCCAGAGCTAGCCGAAGAAGGGAAGCGGCCACCAAAATGCTGCATGTACTCTAGCAACTGTGTGGTCTGCATGGCCTGTTGGCGGTTCTGCTCCTCCAGATGGGACACTCTAGTCTGCATGTACTCTAGCAACTGTGTGGTTTCTTACCAGATTTCTTAATCTCAGATATTGTGTCCCTGTAGTTCTTGCGCATCTTCTTCATCCAGTATCCTCGTGCCAGCATTATATCGTCTGTTTGGATGTCTATCTCAGCCTGTGTTTCACGATAAAAAGTAAAAAAAATTACACTTTAAACTATAAACAGTAGAAAAACGACAAAAACGAATTAAAAATGGAAAACAGAAAAATATACATACTAGGACATCCTGCCATATACACTCTATGATGTGAGGAGGGATGTTATCCCACTTTGGCCAGCAAGCACTCATCCTACTGCGATAAGAAGCTCTAGAGACATCCAGCACAACCTTCGAGGGAAGTAGATCGAACCTCCTGTTTTTAAGTACGATATAGATAAGTACGTACGTATATCTAAAAAAAATAAGATGCTGAATAAAATTTAATTCTTACCCCTCTACTCTAGGGACTAACGAAACTACTGGACGTTGTGGCTCTTGCGATGGGCCACTGCCATCGCCTCCTGACGATCGGGAAGAGCTCCTACCTCTATATGACATAATGATAAACCTGTGACATATACACATCATTATATAAGAGAATAATAACATGATAATGAAATATATTTCATATGGAAATGACATCAACGGTATAAATTACTTAATTAATGACTGAAATGGAAATAGAAATGCAAGTGTGTTATACCTGATTCATAATGGGTGTACTCTTCCGACGATAAGCAGATTTCATTGCACAATGGTAAACGGATTTGGTTTCATAGTAACATCAATTTCATAATACATCAAGAATTCAAAATAGTTACATCAATTGCAAAAAAATAGATTCATATTTATATCAGTCATCATCGTCTTCTGATTCAGATTCGGTCTCGTTTTCGACGATATTTTCCTCTACACTGTCAAACGCTTCTACCAAAACATTTGATTCATCGATCAAAGGACCAAAACCTGTATGATCGTCTGTAATTATTATTTCGTTATTTTGCTCAAGATCTGCCTGATAAGCTTGTTCGTCCGAAATATTCTTCCCATCGAATGTGAATCTGACCTTTGTTTTAAAAGCTATAGACCAATCTGCGGAGCGTAATACACTTGTAATGCTTGTTTGGCTAGTACAAAAGGATCATACTTGTGATAGTGCGACGTATGCTTTAGTTCGATAAGATTATAATCCTTGTGCACATTAATTGCAGAACCTGGAACATTGCTAAACCAATTGCATCTAAATAGAAACACCTCTTCCGCGGGTCGTGATAAATATGTCAGTTGCAAAATTTGTGTTAGAACGCCATAAAAATCATTTAAGTGATTTTCTGGATCGTCACTACCTTTAACAAATACACCAGTATTATTTGTTAATTTTTCCGCACCGTATTCTTTGGTGTTAAATTTATATCCATTGACGAAATATATTGGATATGTCTTGACCACTCTTTTTGGTCTCATCGCAAGATGTTTCAACCCTTCGTCAACAACACAATTTCTCGGCTCATAAATGTAATTTGAAAACCAACCGGAAAATTCTTTACTGAGATCTCCGTTCGGATGTTCACGTTCATAAACAATGTTTATATAAAAAAATTATTACATTAGGTTATACACGCGCATGCATTATAGAAAAGAATAAAACACAAATTATTGTTTCAGATTACCTAACAAACGGTGCAACCTCGGCACAATTTAGAAGAATATAAGTGTGTGCTACATGAAGATCTCTATTGTCTAGCCATATTTCTACACATTTTCCAGAAGGCCGGCCATGTTGTCCAAAAATAGATAACATTGCTTGAGAGAACTCTTGTTCGTCGCCTTCATCATTACGAGGAACATTTTGAAATGAAATATTCATATGGTCATTGAAATAGTGAGAGAAAAAGAACGAAGCTTCTTCTTCGATGTAAGATTTACATATCGAACCTTCAACTCGTGCTTTTTGCCTCATTTTTTTCTTCACATGATTCAAATATCTATGCAAAATTAATTTATATTAACTTCATCTTTCAAATGCAATTAAATTATGTTATAACATATTACATACCTCTCAAATGGATACATCCATCCATATTGCACAAGACCTCGAAGTCGTGCGTCAGATGGGAGATGAACAGGTAAATGTTCCATCACATTAAAAAAACCGGGCGAAAATATTTTCTCTAATTTGCAAAGCAATATAGGAATGTCCACTTCAAGTTTACGTAAACGTTGCACTTTTAAAGTAGCCGAACAAATCTCTTTGTAAAACATACTAAGCTCCGTTACTACCTTCCAAACTTTTAACGGCAGTAGTTCTTTGAACATTACGGGAAATAAATTTTCCATCATTATGTGACACTCGTGACTCTTCATTCCGCTCAATCTACCATTTTTAAAGTCAACACATCTACGAAGATTTGGTGATATCCCATCAGGAAATCTTAACCCTTCCATCCATTTTAACACAGCTTTAACTTGATTCTTATCTAATTCGTAACATGCTTTGGGTTTTTTACTATCATTTGGTTTCATATGAAGCTCAGGACGTTTGCATAATTCTTCTATATCACGTCTTGATTTCAAATCTCCTTCGTCTTCCCTTTCACATTCAAAATTGTGTTAAAAACATTATCAAATACATTTTTCTCATTGTGCATCACATCTATGTTATGGCGAAGCAGAAGATGTTTCCAATACGACAAATCCCAAAAAATAGTTTGTTTGCACCAGTTATGAACAACTAATTTGCCTTCAATTTCTGTTTGCTCGCCAATTTCATATATCTTTGGATAGTCATTAACAAGTTCATATATGTTTTCGCTTGACCATATCGTCGGTGGTTGTTTGGTTTCTATTCTATTAGCTAAAAAGTTTTTCTTGTCTCCTCTGAAGGGATGATTTACATGGAGAAAATATCGATGACAGTCAAGCCATGAAATTTTCTTACCATGAGGTAAAGAAAACACTCGTGTTTCATCCATGCAATATGGACATGCTAGAAGACCGGCAGTACTCCATCACAAAAGCATTGCATAGGTAGGAAAATCACTTATAGTCCACAACAAAGAAGCAAACATACGAAATTTTTTCTTCTTGGACACATCGTATGTTTCTACTCCTTCGTTCCACAGTATTTTTAACTCCTCAATCAACGGTTGTAAATATACATCGATTCCTTGTGTCGGATCGTCGGGGCCAGGAACGACAACAGTAAGAAACATATATTGCGTTTTCATACACATCCATGGAGGTAAATTACACGGTGTGACGATAATGGGCCAGGATGAATATTTAGAACCAAATTGAGAAAATAGAGAAAAACCGTTCGTACATAATCCTAATCTAACATTTCGACTCTCCACTGCAAAATTTGGATACGTTTTATCGAAATGCTTCCATGCTTCTCCATCGGCCGGATGTGTCAACGTACCATCTTCCTCCGTTCTCACGCTATGCCATCTCATATTAGATGCAGTTACAGAAGATGCATATAATCTTTGAAGTCTTGGAGTTATGGGTAAGTAATGCATACGCTTGTACGGAACTTCCTTCCCCTTCTTTTTTCTTGGTTTGTATCTCTCCTGCTTACAAACTTTACAATTTCTAAGGTTTGCGTCTTCTTTCCAAAACAACATGCAGCCTTTTAAACATGTATCTATTTTCTGATAAGGTAAACCAAAAGCCGACATAAGTTTTTTAACTTCGTAGTGATTTTCGCACATTAGATTATCGGGCGGCATATGTCTTTTTGCAGCTTGTACAACAGCCGTAAACCGAGCTTCAGTGATGTTGTATTTTGACTTCATCACAATGTATTCTGCGATTACTGATAGCTGAGTGTCGCTTTTACAACCATCCCAAATAGGTTTCTTAGCAGCATCTAGTAAATCATAAATTTTTTTTGCTACAATATTTGGTTCTTCAACATTTCTGTCATCATCATCAACTTCAACCATAGGAAACATTGATCGTGCTGCATCTTCGACCATATTTTCTATACAGGTCGTCGAAACTATTTCGTCAACGACGCTTTCAGACTCTACAGAAGTATTTGCTACAACTTCTCCATGCCGATCCCAAACATAATACTCGGGTGCG
Organism: Allium cepa; assembly: GCA_030765085.1. Lineage (NCBI taxonomy): Eukaryota > Viridiplantae > Streptophyta > Magnoliopsida > Asparagales > Amaryllidaceae > Allium > Allium cepa. The sequence goes on from CM060928.1 coordinate 277,847,982, forward strand.
AAACCGTTTTGGCACAAATGAACTTTCACAATATCTGGTAACAAATACTTCAAATGTCTACACCTACTGTACGGACAACGAATTTCTGAATCGTTTCCATTATTACTTAAAGTGAATTCAACAAACACGTTTATACCATTATAAAAATCTTCTTTTATTGAGCCCCTCGGTCCTTTTTTTGGTACATCCATCTCCTCCGATCAACAAAATAATCAATCATTTTTCCTATTTGACAAAATGAGAAGTTCAAAATTTAATATTTATTTTGAAGAATACAAATTCAAAAAAGATTATTTTCATGGTCGTATAATATTTGAATTTAAAGAACAACTTCACAAATTTAAAAATATTATCAAATAGGGCACATTTTATTTTTTAACGTATCGATATAAAAATTTGTACAATTTTTTTTCATTGGTCAGGCATCCTACTTCCCATTACAAACACAGTAAACATTTACATTTCGTATATTACTTCGTCTCAAACGATTCAACAAAATTTCGGCAGCATTTTCCTTTTATTCCCTGCATTGTACACAAATGTGTGTACGCAGGAAACAAAAAAGAAAAGTTAGGTCGAAATTTTGTGAACCGTTTGAGACGAAGTAGTATACAAAATGTAAATGCTTACTGTGTTCATAACTTGTCCAGTACAGGGACAAATCTGACAAACATTGTACCAGATAAATATAAATGGCCGTTTTTCAAAAAAAACGACTATTTATACAACGATCATGTACAACACTCGTCAGACGGGGCCAAAAACTCTCTAAAGGACATTTGTCAATTACATGCTCGCATTTTATGAAAAAATACAGTTTTACTCACTGTTCATATTTACAAAAATATATATTAATTTAACACATTTATTCGACGTATTACATCAACTTAAGGCTGGTTTAATATTTTTGTCATTTTTCAATACACACAATTATAATTTAGACACATGCATTTTTTTTGTTTCATAAGTCAATAGTGCACAATATAATACTCCTAGTTCATTCGTTCATTTTATCTTATTCCAACTAACGTATACAATCGTAGAATCAAGGCATACACAACGATATACATATACATGAACAACCACAAATTATACATGTTTTTCACAATTTCACGATTAAAGATGAAATAGGTATATCATGTGATGCTATAAACCGTTATTACGCTATTGGAAACAATTTCAATCACTAATTCGCCCTAATTTATCAATTTATGCAAATCTACAATTATGGTAAAAACTAATTTTTTCACAAAAATAAGAGATTGTACCTGAGATTAAGAGCAAGAGGTGTTGAATTCATAGCGGAAAAAAAGAAAAAACCACAAAATCAGCGATTGGAGGTGGAAAATGATGATTTGGGTTTTTTTGTGAATTTGAGTTGCTGGAAAATGAGGAAGAAAGGCTCGGCCGAGCTGCAGGTAATCGCGATTTTCCGAAGGCTTCCGATGGCCGCCGACGGCCTGTCGGAAGCCGTCGCTCCCACCCGTCGCTATTTGGCCATTTTCTAGTAGTGTTCGGGCTGAATAATAAAAAGCTAATTAACTTCGTCCTTTTAACTAATTCGTATTAAGAAAGCTATAACTTTTAAAAATCAAAATTTTTCTAAATATCTAAGGCCCCGTTTGGTTTGTCATTTTTAATTTTGTGTTTTCGTCTATACAAAAGTGCTTCCGTTGTACGTATTGTTGAAAAACAAACAATTTTGAAAAATGAGATTAACATGTAAAATAGAAAACAAGTTTATTTTGTTTTTCGTGTTTCGAGAGATAACAAAGCACGGAGAACAATTCAACTCTTTCGTTGTCCGTTGGTCGTCGCAATGACTAAAAATTATAAATCTTCTTCTCTTATTTTTTGTTATTTCTTAGTGTATGTTGAAAACACAAAACTCAAAATACAAAATTAAATCAAACGGACCCTAATTTCAATGCAATAATGAAACAGTAAAATGAGAAAGTTTCTACAACATGTTGTGCAGCACTACTGAGAATATATATAAGAGCATCTCCAACAGTTTGGAGTGCGGAAATTCGATTTTCCGCACTCCAAAATGTTGGAGCCCTCATTTCTACAATAGAAATGAGGGCAGGCGCCTGTTGTACAGGCGCCTGGGCATCAGGCGCCTGTTCAACAGGCGCCCGCGTTTAAAATAACCGGGCGCCTGTTGAACAGGCGCTTGATGCCCAAGCGCCTGTTCAACAGGCTCCTGGTTAACGTGCCTATATCAGGCGCGTTTTCCCCCTCCCCCCTTATTTTACTCCCCTCCGTACTCTTTTCAGCAAATTTTTTTAACTCAGCTCTGCGTCCAAATGCCGCCCTGTCCAGTCAAAACTGATAGACGCACCGTTCGATATACGACCAATGCCAATATCGGACCTGTTCATGTCCCTTCTGATGCCACCGTGACTCCAGACGATCTTCGATCTTTGCACGACTTGCCACCTACTGTTTCGCATCGACTTACTGCAGCTATAACGACGCCACAGGTATACGGTTATTTATTTATTGCTTGATGAACGACCATGTAAATATACGGTTATGTATAATAATTTTTTGTTTATTTTAACGGTTATAATAATCATATATTTAGGTTCGTCGCGTAGTGATGCGAGGTAGTTGGTATAGGTGTATGTCTGAGTATTTTGATCGGCTACCGGAGCCGATTTTGGATAGGCTACATGCGTCACATTTTGTTGAATTTCTTGCTTTACCTAGATTTGCACATGTAGGTCGTTGTCTGGTAGAGGCCCTCACCAGAGATGGTGGCCTACCACTCACACATTTCATTTCCCTGATTTTGAGATAGGACTGACTCCTTTAGATTTTTATATGCTCACTGGCATAGAGGTTGGTAGACCCGACCGTCTCCCTGTTTCATTTGATAGTTCATTTGAGGAGTTCGAGTCATATTCAGCTTATTTACCGACTTTGGCCGATGAGGAGGTTAGAGGAGGAGCTGTTACTCTTCCTTGTTTGCAGCGGTATATAGTAGAGTACATGGCTGTTGAGGATATGCACTCCGGTTATTCGTGCCTTCATATTATACCTTTCTGGGTCTACATTTTTTAGCAACAATAAGGGCACTATTAGGCTTGGTTTTTTGGCTGGATTAGTTGATGTGGATGGACTACACATATATGATTACGGTACTGCTATTATTGGTTATTTGTACGTAGCATTAGGTACTTATGCACTTCAGCAGTCTAGACAGATGTATGGATTTTGGTACATTCTGCCATTTTGGTACTATGAGTATACTGCCAATATGCACCCCCGACTAATTGTAGAGGCGAATGCCACACCTTATATTTACTTTCCTATATTGCGTCATTGTGGTCCTCCTATGCATTTGCCCCGTGCTGCACAGGGGGTGCACAATGAGCTGATGGATGCTAGACAGCAGATGGATATGAGGCGGCGTGGTAACATTATTGTTCATCCATGGGATCGGTACTTACAGTTCCTAGAGCCCGGTCCTGATCATCCACTCACATTTCAGTTTTCCATGTCGCAACGCAGGATTTGCTTTCAGGTTCCTACATGTTCATTCATATGGTATTTAGGGGAGCGGTATTGGCTATAGTTGTATGGTATAGTTCACATTCCATCCGATCCGCTACCATGAGATGATATGTATGGTGATATTAGGGTTGGACCAGCTTATATTCTTGCGATGAGGGGTGCGGGATGGGTGGATGGTGAGCCATTTACAGTTCTTGGGGACTTTGATTCGTATTGGGCTCGAGTAGCCCCACATGCTTACGCGTTGCCTGATTATATTCGGGGTTTGAACTCCGATCATATTGGTCCGCGTACCTCTTCCGGTAGAGTTCCACTACCACCTGCCACCTTTGAGCCTACATCATCTCAGTACACGCAGCCTCTTACTTTCGACCCCCCTCCACATTCGTTTAGAGCATATGATGTACATGGTCAGGTGGTGGAGTACCCCTTCTAGTATCCTGCAGATGACGATATTATGGGTGTACCATCCGTCGGATTGTATCAGCCTCATCAGGTCTGTACGAATTTTAACTGTTCTTTAATGTATAACTTGTTTATAACTTGTCATTATATTCTCCACCTATGTATAATTCTTTTTTGCACATATCAGTATTCTCAGTACATGGATTATGATAGACGGATGATTGCTGCATTTGAGCGTATGACGCTCGATTATACACAGATAATGTATCAGAGTTACCAGACTGCGATCCAGCAGCAGCAGACTCAGTATGATGCGCAGGTACAGGGATTACAGACCCAGATTCAGCAGCTTCAAGAGCATCTCAATGTCGGACCTCAGCCTCACAACTTTGATGACGTCAACGATGATAGTGACGACGATAGTGGAGACGATGAGGAGATTGATAGCGGTTCCGATCACATAGACTGATGTGCTGCATTTAGATGTTTTAGACTGTGTTAGTATTTTTCATACCGTACATTAGTTGGTTGCATATTATGTTGGTAATGATGCTACTGTTATATTTGATTGTCTATATGTTATGGCATTGTGTCGATTATATTTTGTGTTGATTATTGCATTGTGTTGATGTTAATTTACGCTTGTTTATTATTAAGCATATATGAAGTCAGAATGTTGAACAAACAAACACAGTTGTGTTTGTTTGTCAAAATTTTTATGGATGTTTGACACATGGACGTTAATCTTGTGCTTCATTTTTTTGATGCGGATCGCGACCTCTTTATTTAAGATAAATTGTTATATTCTAATGTCACAACATTTAAAAGTTCAGTTAAATCAATCAATGTGTAACATGATATTTTCGGCTACAGAATTGACACTGTTAGTAAATTTTTATATACAAACGGATCAAATGTGCGATGATGAAGATATAATGGCAACTCAGTTTTGGGACACTTTTGCTAAACTTTACAATAGTAATGTTGATGGTAGAAGTAGACGTACGCTGGTGGAGTTGAGGACTAGTTATGGGAACTTCTGCAACGCCTGTACGCGGTACAGTACGGTTATCAATGAGGTTATATTTGAAAATTTGTTCAAACCAACCCGTTCTACATTTGAAGGACGTTACTTTCTCAAATACCACAACATATTCATTGGACATGAGGCTTATATCATACGTCAAAATTGGCTAGAACGATTTGGATATCCATAAATAGAGTGTATTATTGTTGAATGTATTATTGTTTCTGTGTATGCATATTTATTATTGTCTTGTTTATGAGTAATTTTAACTTTCTAATGCATTGTCAAATCAAAAGACAGTGCTAATATTTAAACATAATTAATTTTTAACGTTCACACGCTTCAATATATATGTAAGAGCTTTTCTTCTCCAACACACAATTCAGTTCTCTGCTCTTTCAGTCTTCTCATCCTCCTATCAATGCCTTCCTGGTCATCATCTATTGACTCTGATACCGGGTACGTTCCAACGGAAAGCGAACACACCGATGAAGATTGGAATATCAATTACCAAGACCAACATTATGAGGACGTTGCTCGGGAATTCCCAAATCTTGACCAACTCACACTTCAAGAAGATGTTCAACCAGTACACGAACAGTTGGTTCATCAACAATCATAGGAGGTTGAACAAGTACAAAATTTGCAACCTTCGGTTGAACAAGAGGCTGACTCTTACATGGTATTTTGCCATTGTGGTTATAAGGTTGAAGTTGTGGTTAGAGCTGATGGCGAAGATATTGGTCGTCGAATCCAGTTGTGTCCTTTCTGGCCTGAAGGGTGCAATTATGCAGAATGGGTTGATGAATGGTTTTGCCCAAGGGCCATAACATATGCCAACGAGCTGGAACAAGAAATAAGACGTCTCCGAAATATCGTGCACAACTTACAATTTGACCGTAACCGCTAGTTTCTTAGTGGAGTGTATCATTATTGTGGAGTGCATTACTGTGGAGTGTATTATTGTGGAGTGTATTATTGTAGAGTGTACTATTATGCAGTGTATTATTATGGAGTGTATTATTATTATGGTTGTACTACTGTGGAGTCTATTATTATGGAGTGTATTATTATGGAATGTATTATTGTTTGTGTATTTATTGTCGTTGACTGTATTAATGTTTGAGTGTTTCAGTAACAATGACTTGTTTGTTTCTGTATTATTGCGTTAAGAATACGACAACAATTGTATGATGGGACAAGACAGTGCAGACGTTACATTGCAGACAAGACACTGCATCATCAGTTAATAGTGTATGATGGGACAAGACACCGCATCAACAGTCAACAGTTGTATGATGGGACGAGACAGTGCAGACGTTACATTGCAGACAAGACACTACATCATCAGTTAATAATGTATGATGGGACAAGACACTGCATCAACAGTCAACAGTTGTATGATGGGACGAGACACTGCATCAATAGTCATAGTGTTTAAGCTATAACAGGCTTGTTAGATGCTGAGAAGTATTATTGCTCATTTTTATTTCATACAATTTCAACTATAAGAAATGGTGGCAGAAGATTATATTTTTTTTGATGATAGCGACGAGGAATTTGATGAAATGATGGAAGATCATTTTCGCTGCGAAAATGAACTATTAAGTATGGCTGCACTACAGGTTGGTCAATCGAGTAGGAAACACAGTGGATCAGTTGTTAGGCGTCGGTATAAAAATCGTAGGCATTCATGGCACAACGACAGACTGATGGAAGACTACTTTGTTACAAATCCTACTTACACAGATGTTGATTTTAGAAGAAGATTCCGCATGCGGCGTCCACTATTTCTTAGAATCCTAGAATGCGTCAAGAAGCATGACAAATATTTTATCTTCAAACCCAATGCATCTCATACAATGGGATTGACTGGAATTCAAAAAATGACAGCTGCACTCAGAATGCTTGCATACGCAGGACTAGCGGATGCGCTTGATGAAAATTTGAAAGTGGCAGAAAGCACGGTATTAGAGTGTTTGGAGCATTTCTGTCAAGCTATCGTGGACATTTACGGTGATCAATACTTACGCAGACCGAACGAGGCGAATATAGTTATGTTATTAAATATGCATGGTAGTAGAGGCTGGCCTGGAATGTTAGGCAGTATAGACTGCATGCATTGGGAGTGGAAAAATTATCCAAAGGCGTACGCTAGAGTTTATCAAGGTAAGTCTCGTAGGTCCTCTATTATTCTTGAAGCCATAGCGTCGTATGGCTTATGGATATGGCATGCATTTTTTGGAATGTCGGGTTCAAACAATGATCTTAAAGTAGTCGAACGATCTACGTTGTTCAATGATTTAGCAAACGGTAGATCAACTCCTTGTACCTTTACTTTAGGAGGTAACACGTACGATCATGGATATTACCTTGGCGATGGTATATATCCTAAATGGAGTACCATTGTCAAGACAATTCCTAACCCACAAAACAATAAACAATCAGAGTTTGCAGCGATGCAAGAAGGGCAGAGGAAGGATGTTGAAAGAGCATTTTGGGTTCTTCGGTCTAGATTTGCCATAGTCAGTAATCCATGCAGACTTTGGTCACCAGTTAAAATGACCAAAATAATATACACTTGTATTATTTTACATAATATGATTATAGATGATGAAAGAGACATGGAAGAAGATTACTTTTACGAGGTTGCTTCAACACCACCGCCTGTTTGGCGCAACGATATTATTGGCAGCGCATTAGTACTCGAGTTTCATGTAGAAAGCCAAATGTCCTACCGTAGTGTTCAACTGCATCGCAGATTGCAAAATGATCTCATAGATCATCTTTGGAGGTTTTCTGGAAATCAGTGAAACTATATTTCTGTTGTTACTTTTCCTACTGCTGTTTCTGTTGTTGTTACTTATTATTGTTATTGTAATCTGTTTATCTTTAATTAACGTAATTTTGTTATAATCTTTTTTCAATGCAATGCAATTTCAATGAAAATACTTATATTAATAATTGTTTGCATTCAGAACACAGTACAAATAACAGTAATTAAAAGATACAAAGGTTGTAGAAACAGTAATTCATTTAATGACCCTCTTCAAGTCTATGCCTCATAATTTCTCTCCTTCTTCGCTCCGTATACTCCAGTTGATCTGCAGACATGTGTGACGTATCCATGAACATTATTGCATCTTCATCTCTTTGGCGGTTTGCAGCAAGAAGTTGATCCATTCTTGATAACTTTTCTCGGTGTTGAATTGCTCGAGTCTCCATTGCCCGGTTAAATCTATCTTCAGATTCAAACATGAGTTTGTTAATGTCAACTTGAACCGCACCAGCAGTCTGCTTCTTTTTGGCCGCTTTTGATCCCAGTGGCCTAACAAAATGATCATCGGTTGGAATTGGGTCTTCTTCTGATCCTAAACCGTAGCTTCCTTACGATTCTCTAGGACTAGAGCTTTCTCCAACTCTAGGCATTTTACCCCGACCACTGTTTGATTGAACTTGTTCAACGGTTTTCTGAAGCGATGATTTCCATTTAACATGCTCGACCAACATGTCATAAACATGCATGAATTGATAAATATGTGGTGCTTGTTTACTATTAGGTTTATAGATTTGTTTGAACAACTTGTTTGCGGCCATTCTCTGTTCAAAAAATTATTAGTATAGTTAGAGAACTATGATAAAAAGTACAACAATGATATTATATTAAAGCTTACCAAATGCGTTTCATTTCCAAATCCACTAGGATTCGTTTGCTTTAGCTTGAACATTTGAGAATCGAACGTTTGCATTTGGCGATTTATTTTTCCATAATGACCTTTGACTGAAGATAGCGTTCTTTTTCGATCGATGTTCTTCCGATTGTAGCAATTAGTAACTTTGCCCCAAAAAGATTCACACTTTGATCGGTCCCTCGAATAGGATCAACCGAGAGGGCATAGTAAATGCAGCAAAGATCGTACTCTTCCGTAGGGCTCCAACTTTCATTAGTTACTTCTCCCCCGAGCGGAACTGTAACGTCTTCTAAGCCGTAGTCTTCAAAAGTGGACCTTGCAGCAACGACGTCGAAATCGGAGTACATTTTTGTAAAGGCTCGCAAATCCGTACCCCTTTGAACTGACAAAACAACCACACTTCAGCTCAAAGTGGAACAAAAATACAAGTCTTTGGGTAAAAGAAGAAAGAGGTAGAAGTAGAGGAAAAGAAAACAACATCAGAATCTCACATCGCAGCGGAATAAAATATAATGTATAGAATACAGTTTTAAATACAAGAAACCTTTACTGTATACATATATATACATACCATCATCAGAGTACATCAATCAGTCATACAGAGACAACTACTATATGATCATACACAGCGGAAATAATAGACAAATACAGAAATACGCTCTGTCATCAGCTCGTCTCCTAAGCTCCAGCATATAACCTGAACCTGTTTAACTCGGTCTGACCCGAGCATCATATAAAACAACACCCGAGTCAGTCTGGAATACCAGCGTGAGAAAATCACACTCAATTGGATTATTAAAGTTTCAAAAATCTTTTGAAAACAAAAGCATCTCGTAAGACCACGCCATAAATAAACATGTCGGTTTTTACCTTACGATAGCTAAAACAATTTTTATAGAAATCCTCTGATATTATAATAGGGTCTATCACAAATACTTATAAAATAGCCGAAATTGTTACATCTATTAAATTCCAACTACTAACCACAGAGTGGGTAATACAAACAAAAATCGTACAAGGCTCGTAGGGAGGATGGATTTCCATCAATGGCTGGGCTACTGGGGTACCGTCCGTCACAGTACCTGGCCTAGATCAGAGTAACGAGGAGTACGCCCGCTCCCCTGCAACACAAGGCCGGAACCATTCCTTACCGAAAAGTCCCGAACAAGATAACCCCGTGGTTGGCGCGACCAACCGCCCACTAACCCGAATAAAAAGGGACATCTAGACAGGGGAAAATCTTGTCCTGCTTGGGCATGACCCACCTACCTTGCTGCACCTCCGCTATTCTAGCCATTCCCGGTTGATGAGGCTTGAGGCTAAACGTTACCTTTCAAGAACGTGTCCCGCTTAGAATGCTCATCGTCCCCCTGACGATATTCTGAAAGCATTCAATCCATACAAGTTGCCCTGGGTCTGAACAAACCGAATCACCGTCTTCAACTCTTCACGGTCTTCATTCGTAATCGTTCAAACCGGATCGAAGTGGTTTTCGGATAATTAAATCCGATCCCGGACTCTTCGAAACGATCAGCGCATTGTCCAAATATTGATAGTCGGTTATTCAACTATCAATTAATCATTCACAAGCAACCATCAAATAATTTCCACAAATTATTTATCTCAAATATCATTCAGATATTATTTCCATTCAACCCATTTGAAATAAATTTCAAAGCCCTTTATTTCCATGAAATCATTTAACTGATTTCTTATCTCACCCACATTTTGGTTTACCCCTTTGAAAATATTCTTTATTTTCTCATTCATTCCTCAAAAATCAATTTATACTTCTGCTTTTAAATTTTCAAACTCAGTTTCTCCACTTTATAAGATTTCTCCTAAATCTAATCTCATTTAAATTAATTTGCCTACCAACACAAGAGGATTTTAATTAGATTTTTTTTAAAAAAAACATTTTGAAAACATATAGATTTATAAAATAAGTAATATTAAATATTAAAATTTATATCTAGTTACTTATAAGCTTCAAAGCTGGTTTTAGAAAAATTAGAGTTTATTACAAATAATTGCTAAGCCTTCAAAAATAACTAATTTGAAATATTTTAAATTCAAAAATGATTTATAAAACCTATATAGTATAGTAATTTTAAAATATTCCTTTTAAAATAACATTAGAATTTAGGAAATCCAATATCCATCTATAAATGCCTCTTGTCCACGTCCACCTCCTTTCTTTCGGAAATATTCTACTATTTCCATTTCAAACAATTTATAACTCAATATAAGTTCATGACTTATTCCTTTTCGTATCCACTGATATCTTCCTTCCCATTTATAAACTCCGTTTATAAATTCATAACTCCCTTAGTTTTCTTTTTCATTTATTTATGGAAATAATTTATTCAAAAATCCTATTTTAAAATTTTATTCTTCAATTCAATTCCATATTGTTTCTTAATAAAATTTCATTTCTTAATAAGGTTCCTTATTTTATTTCTTATTTAAGTTCCTATTTGCTTTATTACTTAACAAAGTTTTGCTCCACTTCAAATTCATTTATCGACTACAATATTTCTTAGAGTCTTTGAACATGATCTAATTTTTCCCAAACTCAACTTTAACTAATTTTAAGTTTAACCAAAGTAATAAATATTCTTTTAATTTTACTTTAGTCTCAATAGAAGTAAATTCAAATCCTAATGAAATATTCCTTTAATTTAAATTTCATTCAGCTTCCTTTAATTAAATTATTTATAGTATTTAAACATTACCAAATTTCAATTCCATATTGTTAACACTATATAATTCAATTCGCATGCAAATCAATATTAATTCATTCAACCTATCATAAGACGACATATATATAAAATCAATAAATATTCTTGAGGAATCCTGTTGGATCCCTCCAACCTATTTTCCCTGCATCCACAGATGTTAGCACAAACTAAAATATCAATTCCACTTCAATGGTGGAATATTGCAGTATATGGGATTCATATATTATCATCCGCTATTATGCGGTATATAGGGTCTATTTAATTATTCACTAATTTCATCTATCATTCAAGCAATTCAACAATAAATTTAAATTCAACAATTTAAATTTAAATTCAACTGAGTGAGATTAACTCACCTTTGATTTTAGGTTAGCCAAACCAATCCAATCCTAACTCGTTTCCATATTTTTGACCTTGAATAACAATTTCATGGATTTTATTAATATTCGAACAATCGAATAATTATTTATCGTTTAAATAAATTTATGTTAATCTAATAATTTAATTTTAACTAATGATTTATTTCAACAAATAATTAAATTTTAAACTAATTCTCCTTTATAAAAATCTTTTAGCAACTATAATAATTAAACAAGTTAATTAAATGAGGTAATCACCGAAATTCATTAATTTCAAGTGAACCAGTAACATTAAAAATGTAGAGATGTATATTTATTTTATTTTTCTTTGAATTACCTATACATTCATAAAAATATTCTATATAAATTTCAAAAAGTCTATTTACACAAATTCTTATATTTTCCCAAAATAATCCCTGTATTTTTTTTATATATATTAAAATTGAAACAAGATTAACTTAATAATTTAAACAAACCGCTTAACAAATTAACTTATTATTTTATTTTTATTTTTATTTTTTTAGTATATACATATATACAAATTCCAGTTTAAATATTCAAATTAAATTAAAACCCAAAAATGATATATCCTTCACTAAAAAATCTAAATTTTGAATTTCAAAAATAAACAGAGATATACCTTACTAGTCGAACGGATCCCAAACCCTAGCTTCCACTGACAGCGAAACCACAACACGCCAACGGCCTCGATCACCGAAGCCCTCGATTGCCGCCATACTCTAGCGCACGTGATGCTGCAACCCATGATGCCCCGTCTACACACCGCCAACGGCTTCGACTCCGCTGCCATCAAGCCCTAGCAACCCCAATATCACACATCATCCTCAGCCCTATGTGGCGCCTCCACGAGAACCAAGCCGAGCAACCACGCACCGCCGCGTGAACGTCCACTGACCGCACAGTGTTCGAGCTCCTCCTACGAGCGCGTCGATCCAAGTCACGCCTCGTCCCCTCCCCTTAAGTCGAATCTATCACTAACGTGACGACGAAAGTTCTTGCGAGCCGTTCGAATGCAATTTAGGGTTTTCGATTATTTTTTTCTCAGTATGCCGTGATTCGGCTGAGAAGAAAAGGGAAAGGATAGGGTTACGAAAGTAAAGAAGTGAGGGATTTTTTTTTGATTTTGAGATATAGAAGAAAGAAATGCGATTTTCTCACATAAAGGCTTCGGCCATTATCTTTTGTTCTGTGATCGAAGAGTGAAACAGGCAGCATCGCGATAATAAAGAAGATGGGAGGCGTACTCAAGAAGACGAACAATAGTGTTAGTGTGTTGAGGAAGCTACGCTAATTATTTTATTTTAAACGTTATATGTAAAAATCTTCTCGAATTTCAATTAAATTATAGCGCGTTTGCTCATCGTACAATCATACGGTAGCTCTGAAAATTACGAAATTTGAAATCCGGTAATAATTCAATATTACGGATCCAACGGAATTGGTTTCGTTGAATTCCGAGACTGTGCCTCGGAAGGTTATTTTTAAATGTCAATTTAAACGATGCAGATTTAAAATTAAACAAACGACAGTTAAATTCAATTTTAATCCATCTATTACTTCCAGTATTTTCAATATAAATTTTATAAGCCATTAAAATATTTTCAACAAGCTTACAATACTGGATTTTATATTTTACCCGATATTCAATTTCTATTTTAAAAACTAATTAATTCAACAGGTCGTTATATTTAAATTATGAATCCTTTATATCATATAAAACCAAACTGTTCATTTATAATCAAATTAAAGTACAAATTAAATATTTAAATCCAATTTAAATATAATAAATCAGCCGTCAAAAAAATCCGGGTTGTTACATTCCTCCCCTCTTAAAAGAATTTCATCCCCGAAATTACTAGTTAGGAAGAATTGACGCAGCGGATTAATCAAAATAAACTCCAATCGGTGAAAATAGCAATCGGTGGATTGATGAATACCAAAATGCCCGAATTCGTTGATCCGAAGATACCGAATTCTAGCTATCTCAAACACGTTGATAGCGCACTATACCGTGTTCAAAGATCTACGATTCTTCGCACTTTGATCTAGCTCACTAGATTCCATGAATCGGCTTCTACGATCGTTGAATCGAGCGCACTCGATTAACCGGAAGAGGAGATAGGAGATTACACTCAACTACCAATTTAAGAAGAAAGCACACAGCAATCAACAAGAAATTTTATTCAAAATCAACCACCAAAAAATGTACAACTCACGCGTATTTATAGTGTGTCTCAACCTGAGCCTTAAGTCGTTGCCGACTCATCACCCTACGACTCACGACTCAAGCATTCAGCGACTCACGACTCATATTACAACACAACATACCGACTCAATGAATCCACGACTCAACAGACTCACGCCTCACGACTTAGGAGCGTTACAACACATACATGCATCAGAACATAGTACACGACATACGACTCAAGGCAATTACAACACAACACAACACTTAGGTTGTATACGACTTACGACATAAGAAGTAAACGACTCAACCTTCCACGGCTCATAGAAAATCTACACATCCAGGCTTACGACTTAAGACTCCCAACGACTCAAGCTCTTGGGTCGTAACTCGTAACTCGTTAACATCCTTCTCTGTTCTCCAGCTAGGTCGTGTACGACCTAGGCCTTCAACTTCTGCTCTGTTAAGTTGTGAACGATTCAAACCCCCACTAGGTCGTAAACGACTCAAGCTTCCATTAACTCGTGAACGACTCAAGTCCGAAACCTCCTCCATTCGACCTATGGCTCTTTTATCTGGTAACTTCTTCTTACGTATTTCATTAAGTCGTAGACGACTCATGCCATCACCTTCTGATCTGTTAAGTCGTGAACGACTCATGCTGCTGCTCTTAACTCGTGTACGACTCATCAAACTCGAACGACTCAGGTTCCCACTAAGTCGTAACTTCTTTGCATCCTTCTTGTTAAGTCGCAAACGACTTAAAATCACTTCGTTAGGTCGCAAACCATTGGAGTTAGGTCGCAGCTCCTTTCCCTTAAGTCGTGGACGACTTATACCTTTGACCTGAGCTGCATCATCCTCCCCTGGTTGAGAAAAATTCGCCCTTGAATTTGTAATTTCTTCTATACCAGATTGTTCATCTCCATAATATGGCACAAGATGCTTAATATTGAATACGTCAGAAGTGTACACGTCCTCCGGTAGCTTCAACTTATAAGCATTTTCATTGATCCGTTTCACAACTTCTACTGGACCAATTTTTCTGGCTTTCAACTTGTTATAAGCGCCTACTGGAAAACGATCCTTCGTTAACACGGCATACACCAAATCTCCTTCGTTAAATTCAACATTTCGTCGCTTCAAGTCAGCAGTCTGCTTATATTTCTCATTTGCTCTCTCCAATCGTTTCTGCACGATTTTATGACATTCAGTCAATACATCAACAAAATCGACAGCTCGTTTAACCGTCCCCTTCGGTTGTGGTACAACTGCCAAATCCAACGGTCCCCTTGGCAAACTTGAATATACAATCTGAAATGGACTGAATCCCGTACTACGATTCACTGCGTGATTATGAGCAAACTCTGCCTGGCATAACTTCATGTCCCAACTCTTCAGATTGTCCTGTACAAGACATCGTAACAAATTTCCCAACGATCTGTTAACAACTTCTGTCTGTCCATCTGTTTGCGGATGATAAGCACTACTAAATTTCAGCTTTGTTCCCACCATCTTCCACAAACTTAGCCAAAAGTGACTCAAAAATATGGTATCCCTGTCCGAAACAATAGACTCTGGCAACCCATGTAAACGATAGATTTCTTTAAAGAACAACTGAGCAACACGAACAGCATCCGCCGTCTTCTTACAAGCAATAAAATGTGCCATTTTCGAAAATCTATCCACCACAACAAATATAGAATCATTTCCCCTTTGAGTTCTAGGCAAACCCAAAACAAAATCCATGCTGATATCAACCCACGGTTTAGATGGTACAGGTAACGGCATATACAATCCTGCATTTGTCGCTGTTCCCTTCGAAACCTGACATATATGACATCTCTCCACAAATCTCTCTACCTCTTTCCTCATTGACGGCCAAAAATAAGTTTGAGAAATCAAATGCAATGTACGATCACGGCCCACATGTCCTTCCTCGTGCAAATCTTTGATAATATTCATTCTCAAACTGCCCTCTGGAATACATAATCGATTTTCTTTAAACAAGAATCCATCAACCAACACAAATTCATCAGAACTCCCATCCTTAACTTTCTCAACAAACTTTGCAAAGTAAGGATCTTTGTCAATCAACTCTGGCAATAATTCAAACCCTATCACCTCAACTTTCATTGTAGTCAACAAATGATTCCTCCTACTCAAAGCATCAGCCACACGATTCGTTGCCCCAGATTTATGTTTCACGACAAAAGTAAACTGCTGCAAATAAGCAATCCATGATGCATGTCTCGCTGAAATTTTATCCTGCCCCTGCAAATGCTTCAAAGCTTCGTGGTCTGTGTAAAGAACGAACTCCTTATGGAATAGATAATGTCTCCAATGTTTCACTGCTTGCACAACAGCATAAAACTCAACATCGTACGTACTATATCTCATCTTTGCCCCTGATAACTTCTCACTGAAATAAGCAACTGGCCTCCCACTCTGACTCAACACTCCTCCAATCCTAACCTTTGATGCATCAGTGTGTAGTTCAAACAACAACTGAAAATCAGGTAAAACAAGAATCGGTGTTGTCGTCAATAGTTCCTTGATCTTCTCAAAAGCAACTCCCGCTTCCTCTGACCATACAAACTGTTTCCCTTTCATGCAATCAGTAACTGGAGCCATCACGCTACTGAAGTGTGGAATGAATCTCCGGTAGAATGACGCTAATCCATGAAAACTTCTAACTTCAGTGATAGTTCTCGGCTGTGGCCAATTTATAATAGCTTCAACTTTACTCTGGTCCACCTGGATTCCCTTCTCAGATACAACATATCCCAAGAATAAAACACTTCCCGTTATGAACACACATTTCTTCGTAGCTGCATAAAATTGTTCCTCACGAAGAATAATTAACACCTTTCTCAAATGCTCTACATGTTCCTCTGTGCTTGCACTATAAATCAGAATATCATCAAAGTAAACTACAACAAACTTCCCAATGTATGGTCTGAAAATTTGATTCATCACCCTCATGAATGTACTCGGTGCATTCGATAGACCAAACGGCATAACCAACCATTCATATAAACCTTCCCTCGTCTTGAATGCGGTCTTCCATTCATCTCCCGGTCTAATTCGAATCTGATGATATCCACTCTTCAAATCAATCTTCGAAAAGATAGTAGCCCCACTCAACTGATCTAGCAAGTCATCCAACCTTGGCATAGGGAATCTGTAACGTACAGTAATCTTGTTCAAAGCTCTACTATCTGTGCATATCCTCCATGTTCCATCCTTCTTCGGCACCAACAAAGCTGGTACTGCACAAGGGCTCAAGCTTTCCTGAACACGTCCCTGTTCTAACAACTCTTCCACCTGCCTTCGTAACTCCTCATGTTCCTTCGGACTCATTCGATAATGCGGTCGGTGTGGTAAAACTGCTTCCGGAACAAGATCGATTTGATGTTGAATGTCTCTCAGTGGCGGTAACTCCTTAGGCAACTCCTCTGGAAATACATCTTCAAACTCTTTCAAAACTGGCTTTGCTTCTTCTGGAATTTCAACCTCTTCTCTGCTCCCTCGCCCAATCAACAAATAGACTTCAGGCTCATCTTCAACTTCCTTAACAAACTCCTTCAAAGTCAACAGAGTTTTCAATTCCTCAATCTCCTCCAGCTTGCTCTCCTTCTGTTGTTGCTTCTTAGGAACTAAAGTGATTTTAGTACCTTCAAACATGAAACTGTAACTATTAGCATGACCATCATGCTGTACTGCTCTATCAAACTGCCATGGTCTGCCCAACAACAGATGACACACATCCATGTCTACAACATCACACCAAATTTCGTCTTTGTACTTCTTCCCAATAGAAAAATAAACACAAGCCCTTCGACACACCTTCACTTCACCACCCTTCCTCAACCATTCTAACTTGTACGGTTTAGGATGCTTCTCAGTTTTCAAGTTCAACTTCTTTACTGCTTCTGTAGAGATAATATTGTCACAGCTTCCAGCATCAATAACGAACTTGCAAACTTTTCCCAAAATAGTGCATGTCGACTGAAAAATATTGCTTCTCAACCAACTAGAATCCTCTTCTTGCTTTGGTGTAAGACATGACCTCCTCATCATAAGATTACAACCTTCATCTCCAGACAATTCTTCTTCCTCCTCAACATAAGGTGCATTTAAACATTCTGCCTCCTCATCATCATCTTCAATCTCAGCAACCATTGCTCTCTTCTTCGGCTTCGGACATTCATTGCTTTTATGACCCAACTCCTGGCAATTGTAACATTTGAAACCACTGCTAACCTTTGCCTTCTCAGCCTCCTTCACCACTGGTTTACTGACAGGTTTAGAAACATTAGAACTCCCACTAACACCCTTCACTTGATTATTGGAATTAGTAAACACACCACCTCCACGCCTTCCTTGCTTCTCCCAAGCCAACGCTTTCTAATGTGCCTCTGCTACTGATCTAGGATCAAACATATTAACCATATCCTGGATCTGCATTCTCAATCCCCCAATGAATCTAGCAGTTAGCTGTTCTTCCGTCTCCATAATATCATTTCTGGCAATGAGTTGGTAAAATTCATCAGCATAATCACTAACAGACTTCGTCCCTTGCCTTAGATTCTGCAACCTCTGGTACATAAGTGATTGATAGTTGTATGGTAAGAATGTAGCTCGCATCAACTTCTTCATCTTCTCCCATGATTCAATCTTTGACTTTCCCATTCTCTCTCTCGTAAGTTTAGTTTGTTGCCACCATGCCAAAGCTCTCCCCCTCAACCTAGTAGCAACCAACTTCACTCTTCTATGTTCAGGTACCTCCTTGAAATCAAAGATCTCCTCAACATTTGACACCCAATCTAAGAATTCTTCAGCTACCATTCCTCCTTTAAACTCTGGAATTTCCATCTTCATCCCCGATTCCCATCGACGATCATCTTCAACATCCCGATATGAATTTCGAACTTGGTCTCGATCTCGATAATGAATACTAGCTCTATCACCCTCTACATCAAAATCAAATGTACGTCTATATCGATCTCGACCATCATCATCCCTTCGTTCATGCATGCTTCTTCTACTATGTCTCTCTTCATCTCTATATGGCTCATTCTCAAATTCTCGTGGACTTCTTCTCTCTTCATGTCTATATTCATGGTGATCTCTCCGTGATGAAATTGATGTTTCTCTTCTATCTCTAAAAGAATGCGGTGATACCCTCCTCGCTTCCGTAACCGATGGCGAAACTCGGTTTCCTCCATGGTTCGAGTTTGGTGAACTCCTCCTTTGAGTTTGATTCAAATCATTCATCAACTTCTCTAACTTTCCAACGCCTTCTTCAAATTTCTCATTAATACGTTGTTCCATAAGCTCGGCTTCTTCTCTTCTATACAAAGCTTCAACGTTTTGATGACGATTAGCTCTCCTAGGTGGCATGATTGAAAATCTTCACAAACTCTTCAAAACATCTCAAATATTTCAACAGATCTTCAAAAATCTCCAACACAAGCCAAACAATGCACGGCTTAACACCACTAGCTCGCACAAACTCCTTGTCTCGGCTTGCTTTTCACGGTTCAATTCCTTAACTCGGCAACAAGTTAACTCGGTTCAAGATGTAACCTAACTCGGCTCGGCCTTGAACAAATGATGCACGGCTCACTCACTTCTCCAAAAATTCAAACACTTCTCCAACTCTAGATCCAAAATGAAATGGATCAAAATCTTCAAACTCGTTGCAACTTCAAGATGAACACGACGAACAACTTCAAACTTCAAATACTTGGCTCCAAGAATCAACTTAGCTATGATTGGCTAAGTATGGCTCTGATACCAAACTGACGCAGCGGATTAATCAAAATAAACTCCAATCAGTGAAAATAGCAATCGGTGGATTGATGAATACCAAAATGCCCGAATTCGTTGATCCGAAGATACCGAATTCTAGCTATCTCAAACACGTTGATAGCGCACTATACCGTGTTCAAAGATCTACGATTCTTCGCACGTTGATCTAGCGCACTAGATTCCGTGAATCGGCTTCTACGATCGTTGAATCGAGCGCACTCGATTAACTGAAAGAGGAGATAGGAGATTACACTCAACTACCAATTTAAGAAGAAAGCACACAGCAATCAACAAGAAATTTTATTCAAAATCAACCACCAAAAAATGTACAACTCACGCGTATTTATAGTGTGTCTCAACCTGAGCCTTAAGTCGTTGCCAACTCATCACCCTACGACTCACGACTCAAGCATTCAGCGACTCACGACTCATATTACAACACAACATACCGACTCAATGAATCCACGACTCAACAGACTCACGCCTCACGACTTAGGAGCGTTACAACACATACATGCATCAGAACATAGTACACGACATACGACTCAAGGCAATTACAACACAACACAACACTTAGGTTGTATACGACTTACGACATAAGAAGTAAACGACTCAACCTTCCACGACTCATAGAAAATCTACACATCCAGGCTTACGACTTAAGACTCCCAACGACTCAAGCTCTTGGGTCGTAACTCGTAACTCTTTAACATCCTTTTCTGTTCTCCAGATAGGTCGTGTACGACCTAGGCCTTCAACTTCTGCTCTGTTAAGTTATGAACGATTCAAACCCCCACTAGGTCGTAAATGACTCAAGCTTCCATTAACTCGTGAACGACTCAAGTCCGAAACCTCCTCCATTCGACCTATGGCTCTTTTATCTGGTAACTTCTTCTTACGTATTTCATTAAGTCGTAGACGACTCATGCCATCACCTTCTGATCTGTTAAGTCGTGAACGGCTCATGCCGCTGCTCTTAACTCGTGTACGACTCATCAAACTCGAACGACTCAGGTTCCCACTAAGTCGTAACTTCTTTGCATCCTTCTTGTTAAGTCGCAAACGACTTAAAATCACTTCGTTAGGTCGCAAACCATTGGAGTTAGGTCGCAGCTCCTTTCCCTTAAGTCGTGGACGACTTATACCTTTGACTTGAGCTGCATCAAGAATGGTCCAATACCCGTTACTATTTCTCCACAACCATCAATTCAACATCCTACCAACTATCTTCTTAATAAAAGTCGCATTACCCTTCTTATTAACTTTCCAAACTTTTCCTTAGTTTCAAACTATACTATTTGTTCAACCATTCCAGTTTCAATTTGAAACCAAGTTTTGAATTATCAAAAAAATTCAAAATTTTTCTAACACCCTAAATTCCCGAAAATTTTTGCCAGCGTCTCCTTTGCGCGGCTAGCTCGGTACAACTACAAAATGGATCTACGGCCTCTCAAACCCAAAACGAAACAAAAAAACCAAGCGGCTCGATCAAAATCCCAATCAATTTCCATATAGAAATTCAAACACATACCTTTTTGTCGAGCATTTCTAATTTATCTTCTGAAACCAAAATCAATTCTCTTTACCTTTATATTACTTGCATATCTTACACAGCAATATGTCCAATCACAATATTCAAACATTGCATCGACTTTCTTACAAATGTCAATATCTATTTATTTAAATATTATTTTAGATTATATTTGCAAAAATATTAATTCCCTATTGAGAATGCATCATTCCTTACTTAAGTTAGTATAAGCATTTTATATGTTTCTTATATTTATTTTCATCTTACCACTTTAGTTTGTATTTATTCCTATTCAAATTAATTCTTCCATTTCATAAGAATTCAATTTATTTTTAACTCTGAATATTTAAATTCTATTTTCCATTTATAACAAATTTATGTCTTTATTTTAAATTAGTTTCATTCACTAATTTATTTCCATTTCCAATTTGAAAACGTTTATCGTTAACAAAATTTTCTAAAATTTCAAAAACTTTCTAACTTCCAAAATTTACGAAAGTTTTTGGCAGAGTCTCCTTTGTACGGAGGAGCTTTTGCAATTTGACAATAGATATAAATATATATACATCGACCCACACGGTCGGAAAAACCAAAAACAGTTCATATCTCCTAGTTTGTATTGCGTAGGCGTACCTTATTTAGCATTTTAAGCAAGCGGCTTATTTAATTTAGCATATGCGCTCCCAAAATCTCGCTAAACGGTCTTCTGGTACCTGTACTTACTCAATTTAAACATATGAGCAACATATTTATGAAATTTACAACATTGCATTCATTTAAACAGCTACAACAGTCAACATCATAAGCAATGCAATATAAATAACTTCATAACAAATTTATATAGTTTCCAAACTAGTTCCATTTGTTTATGACTGACACAAATACCGTTTGCATTCAACTTTAAGTGGGTTACAACACATTTACTTAACTCCAATTCATAATCATGTCCAAACAAACCTATTTTCAATTTAATTGCTTTCAAAAATCAATTTCTGCTTCTTAACAATTCAAAACCATATTTTATAAACAATGTATACAAGCAGTTTGTATAAACAATTGATAAGGTTTCAATTAAATCCAATTGCTTTTACTCAATTTATAACATCATATCCGATTCAGAATGAGTTTCACTATCTTTCCTTTTATATTCAAGGCAATCGATGAAAAACAAGTTTATTTACTTCTATCATTCCATAGAACTTTATTAAATCTTGTTTACGACAACAACAATTATTTCCATGCAAATTCGACAATATCCATTCAAACAACAGTTTCTTTAGTTTTATAACTATTTTAAAATTGATTCCCACTCAATTTATATTTAAATCCGTCTCATTCCAAGTTCTTTAAAATCCATATATTTACATTTACTTTATTTTTTACATTGAGTTTTATTCAAACCCATTTTATAAAACTTGACAACTTCCATGCTTATGATTAATAACCATTTTCTCAAATTTAAACAAGTCATGCTTCATTCAATTTTATATTTAAGTCGATTCACTTTAAATCATTTAAATTTCATAACTTAAGTTCATTTCATTTTCCCATAAATCCTTTTTCAATTTAATTTGATTCTATTTAAATCAAATCCCTTTCATTTACTACTTAGCTCAGTTAATTTATTTACTCAGTTCATTTAAAAATTTCAAATTCCATGTTCGATTCATTCTTGAACTTATTTAATTAATTTCAAGACCATCTCCACCTTATTTATACCATTTGGATTTTATTTGCACTTCAAGCCAATTCATTTATAATCCAATTTTATTAATTCTCAATTCAACTTCTATTTGACCAATTCAAATTTCATTTACATATTCAAATTTTGATTTCTATTACATTTCTAAGGTTCAAAACAATTCTATTTTGGCCTATTTATTTCATTTCAAACTCCAGATCTTACCTGTAATAAGCAAGCATACATTTTATTTCAATCATTTAAATTATTTTGATAAGCCACCGGAGTTTATTTATACAAATTCAATTTTATCCAACCATTTCTATTCGAATAGAGATTTTATTCCATTCAACTTAAATTATTCATGCTTTTATTAGATAAACTTTCACTTTCCTCGAAGCTACGCTTCTATAAAGTTTAACCTTAAGTTAATTTACTTATTGCAACTTCTTACTTAAATTCATTTCCAATTTCATTATTACCTCACAGTCCAACTCCAATTTAAATCTCATTGACCTATTCAATTAACCAGTTTATCCCAAATTAGTTCACTTCCACTCCCAATTCTACATTGGATTTTTTTTATCTTCAAAATCATCTTATTATTTTATGTTCAATTTTATTTTATAATTCAAGTTTGGATTCTTATTTCATTCTCCAAATATACAAAACAATTTTATTTCGGCTTACTATTTTACTCCTTTATACTTTCTCCTATAAGTCACACATTTATATTTTTCACATTACTACCCATTTGAAGCTTGAATATATTCATATTCAATGTGTTTCCAATTTATTTTATAAGCTATCGGAATATATTCATTCCAGTTCATTCACATTTTAAATTTGATTTACTTCATCAATCTATTTATATTTATTTAAGTCAAAATTTAATTTATTTAACATCATTTATAACTCAACTGGATTTTATCTCAATTCAATTTATTTAACTTAACTTCCTTTAACTCAAGCATCATACCATACTCTATAATCTACCAATTTTCTTGGATTTAATTAAGTAAGAACATAATTTCATTTAATATCATTCATATCTCCACTCATTTCATTTCAATCTTAAATTTAAATCCAATTATTAAGCTTAAGTTAATCTCAACCAAAATTTTATTTCTATTAAATTTCCCAATCCAATTCATTTACATTCTAAATTTGATTTACTTTATCAATTTATTTATATCATTATTATTATTCATCATTTGTTAAATTCCAAACAATTAAATTTTCAACTTTTTATGATCTCATTTGTCTAAATATTAGCATCCAACATCCAAGTTATATAATAATTCCAGGAAATATTTCTTTTTATATCAAAATATATTTTGGATGAAATTATTTCATTCACCCACTTCTGAAAAACAATATTGTGTCGAATTGTTCTATTCAAGTGTTTAGAAACCCCTTCGGTATAGTTGTGCAGACTGCACTGACGAAGGTTCATATGCCACTCAATAAATCAATCAACACAATATAAAACCATTTTATATTCACTAACAAATACGCACTCATATATATTAATACGTTCAAACTCATTCTAGAGTACAAATGACTCTATCTGTAATGAGTAATCCCCACCAGAGCCAAGATTTTCACTTAACCTTTCAGCTCTGATACCAAGTGTAAAGGCCTGCAAATCCGTACCCCTTTGAACTGACAAAACAACCACACTTCAGCTCAAAGTGGAAAAAAAATACGAGTCTTTGGGTAAAAGAAGAAAGAGGTAGAAGTAGAGGAAAAGAAAACAACATCAGAATCTCACATCGCAGCGGAATAAAATATAATGTATAGAATACAGTTTTAAATACAAAAAACCTTTATTGTATACATATATATACATACCATCATCAGAGTACATCAATCAGTCATACAGAGACAACTACTATATGATCATACACAGCGGAAATAATAGACAAATACAGAAATACGCTCTGTCATCAGCTCGTCTCCTAAGCTCCAGCATATAACCTGAACCTGTTTAACTCGGTCTGACCCGAGCATCATATAAAACAACACCCGAGTCAGTCTGGAATACCAGCGTCAGAAAATCACACTCAATTGGATTATTAAAGTTTCAAAAATCTTTTGAAAACAAAAGCATCTCGTAAGACCACGCCATAAATAAACATGTCGGTTTTTACCTTACGACAGCTAAAACAATTTTTATAGAAATCCTCTGATATTATAATAGGGTCTATCACAAATACTTATAAAATAGCCGAAATTGTTACATCTATTAAATTCCAACTACTAACCACAGAGTGGGTAATACAAACAAAAATCGTACAAGGCTCGTAGGGAGGATGGATTTCCATCAATGGCTGGGCTACTGGGGTACCGCCCGTCACAGTACCTGGCCTAGATCAGAGTACCGAGGAGTACGCCCGCTCCCCTGCAACACAAGGCCGGAACCATTCCTTACTGAACAGTCCCGAACAAGATAACCCCGTGGTTGGCGCGACCAACCACCTACTAAGCCGAATAAAAAGGGAGATCTAGACGGGGGAAAATCTTGTCCTGCTTGGGCATGACCCACCTAACCTTGCTGCACCTCCCCCGTTTTAGCCATTCCCGGTTAATGAGGCTTGAGGCTAAACGTTACCTTTCAAGAACGTGTCCCGCTTAGAATGCTCATCGTCCCCCTGACGATGTTCTGGAAGCATTCAATCCATACAAGTTGCCCTGGGTCTGGACAAACCGAATCACCGTCTTCAACTCTTCACGGTCTTCATTCGTAATCGTTCAAACCAGATCGAAGTGGTTTTCGGATAATTAAATCCGATCCCGGACTCTTCGAAACGATCAGCGCATTGTCCAAATATTGATAGTCGGTTATTCAACTATCAATTAATCATTCACAAGCAACCATCAAATAATTTCCACAAATTATTTATCTCAAATATCATTCAGGTATTATTTCCATTCAACCCATTTGAAATAAATTTCAAAGCCCTTTATTTCCATGAAATCATTTAACCGATTTCTTATCTCACCCACATTTTGATTTACCCCTTTGAAAATATTCTTTATTTTCTCATTCATTCCTCAAAAATCAATTTATACTTCTGCTTTTAAATTTTCAAACTCAATTTCTCCACTTTATAAGATTTCTCCTAAATCTTATCTCATTTAAATTAATTTGCCTACCAACACAAGAGGATTTTAATTGGATTTTTTTTTTAAATTTTTTTTTTTGAAAACATATAGATTTATAAAATAAGTAATATTAAATATTAAAATTTATATCTAGTTACTTATAAGCTTCAAAGCTGGTTTTAGAAAAATTAGAGTTTATTACAAATAATTGCTAAGCCTTCAAAAATAACTAATTTGAAATATTTTAAATTCAAAAATGATTTATAAAACCTATATAGTATAGTAATTTTAAAATATTCCTTTTAAAATAACATTAGAATTTAGGAAATCCAATATCCATCTATAAATGCCTCTTGTCCACGTCCACCTCCTTTCTTTCGGAAATATTCTACTATTTCCATTTCAAACAATTTATAACTCAATATAAGTTCATGACTTATTCCTTTTCGTATCCACTGATATCTTCCTTCCCATTTATAAACTCCGTTTATAAATTCATAACTCCCTTAGTTTTCTTTTTCATTTATTTATGGAACCAATTTATTCAAAAATCCTATTTTAAAATTTTATTCTTCAATTCAATTCCATATTGTTTCTTAATAAAATTTCATTTCTTAATAAGGTTCCTTATTTTATTTCTTATTTAAGTTCCTATTTGCTTTATTACTTAACAAAGTTTTGCTCCACTTCAAATTCATTTATCGATTACAATATTTCTTAGAGTCTTTGAACATGATCTAATTTTTCCCAAACTCAACTTTAACTAATTTTAAGTTTAACCAAAGTAATAAATATTCTTTTAATTTTACTTTAGTCTCAATAGAAGTAAATTCAAATCCTAATGAAATATTCCTTTAATTTAAATTTCATTCTCTTCCTTTAATTAAATTATTTATAGTATTTAAAAATTACCAAATTTCAATTCCATATTATTAACACTATATAATTCAATTCGCATGCAAATCAATATTAATTCATTCAACCTATCATAAGACAACATATATATAAAATCAATAAATATTCTTGAGGAATCCTGTTGGATCCCTCCAACCTGCTTTCCCTGCATCCACAGATGTTAGCACAAACTAAAATATCAATTCCACTTCAATGGTGGAATATTGCAGTATATGGGATTCATATATTATCATCCGCTATTATGCGGTATATAGGGTCTATTTAATTATTCACTAATTTCAACTATCATTCAAGCAATTCAACAATAAATTTAAATTCAACCATTTAAATTTAAATTCAACTGAGTGAGATTAACTCACCTTTGATTTTAGGTTAGCCAAACCGATCCAATCCTGACTCGTTTCCATATTTTTGACCTTGAATAACAATTTCATGGATTTTATTAATATTCGAACAATCGAATAATTATTTATCGTTTAAATAAATTTATGTTAATCTAATAATTTAATTTTAACTAATGATTTATTTCAACAAATAATTAAATTTTAAACTAATTCTCCTTTATAAAAATCTTTTAGCAACTATAATAATTAAACAAGTTAATTAAACGAGGTAATCACCGAAATTCATTAATTTCAAGTGAACCAGTAACATTAAAAATGTAGAGATGTATTTTTTTCTTCTTCTTCGAATTACCTATACATTCATAAAAATATTCTATATAAATTTTAAAAAGTCTATTTACACAAATTCTTATATTTTCCCAAAATAATCCCTGTATTTTTTTTATATATATTAAAATTGAAACAAGATTAACTTAATAATTTAAACAAACCGCTTAACAAATTAACTTATTATTTTATTTTTATTTTTATTTTTTTAGTATATACATATATACAAATTCCAGTTTAAATATTCAAATTAAATTAAAACCCAAAAATGATATATCCTTCACTGAAAAATCTAAATTTTGAATTTAAAAAATAAACAGAGATATACCTCACTAGTCGAACGGATCCCAAACCCTAGCTTCCACTGACAGCGAAACCACAACACGCCAATGGCCCCGATCACCGAAGCCCTCGATTGCCGCCATACTCTCGCGCACGTGATGCTGCAACCCATGATGCCTCGTCTACACACCGCCCACGGCTTCGACTCCGCTGCTATCAAACCCTAGCAACCCCAATATCACACATCACCCTCAACCCTACGCGGCACCTCCGCGAGAACCAAGCCGAGCAACCACGCACCGCCGCGTGAACGTCCGCTGACCGCACAGTGTTCGAGCTCCTCCTACGAGCGCGTCGATCCAAGTCGCGCCTCGTCCCCTCCCCTTAAGTCGAATCGATCACTAACGTGACGACGAAAGTTCTTGCGAGCCGTTCGAATGCAATTTAGGGTTTTCGATTTTTTTTCCCTCAGTATGCCGTGATTCGGCTGAGAAGAAAAGGGAAAGGATAGGGTTATGAAAGTAAAGAAGTGAGGGATTTTTTTTTTTGATTTTGAGATATAGAAGAAAGAAACGCGATTTTCTCACATAAAGGCTTCGGCCATTATCTTTTGTTCTGTGATCGAAGAGTGAAACAGGCAGCATCGCGATAATAAAGAAGATGGGAGGCGTACTCAAGAAGACGAACAATAGTGTTAGTGTGTTGAGGAAGCTACACTAATTATTTTATTTTAAACGTTATATTTAAAAATCTTCTCGAATTTCAATTAAATTATAGCGTGTTTGTTTATCGTACAATCACACGGTAGCTTTGAAAATTACGAAATTTGAAATCCGGTAATAATTCAATATTACAGATCCAACGGAACTGGTTTCGTCGAATTCCGAGACTGTACCTCGGAAGGTTATTTTTAAATGTCAATTTAAACGATGCAGATTTAAAATTAAACAAACGACAGTTAAATTCAATTTTAATCCATCTATTACTTCCAGTATTTTCAATATAAATTTTATAAGCCATTAAAATATTTTCAACAAGCTTACAATACTGGATTTTATATTTTACCCGATATTCAATTTCTATTTTAAAAACTAATTAATTCAACAGGTCGTTATATTTAAATTCTGAATCCTTTCTATCATATAAAACCAAACTGTTCATATTATAATCAAATTAAAGTACAAATTAAATATTTAAATCCAATTTAAATATTATAAATCAGCCGTCAAAAAAATCCGGGTTGTTACAATTTTCAAGTGAGAGTTATGGCAGAAAAAACTGTAATGGAGGAAGCAAATTGGTTGTGAAGGAAAGAAGAGGTGGGAGTTGTATTTGAAGAGAGAAAATGACCGTTGGAAAGGAGCCGTTGGAAGGGGAAATAAATAGGCGCCTGAACTCAGGCGCCTGTTGAACATGCGCCTGACCTCCAGGCGCCTGTTTAACAGGCGCCTCGTCCTCTCCGGTATTCTCACACACTTCAGCCTACTTTCTGCACTATTGAGAATTCCCGACCCCTGTTGGAAGCTCCTTCGGGTGCAGATTTGAGAATTCTGCACCTGTTGGAGATGCTCTAAACGTATGATTCATTTTCATAACTTTTAAACTTATTTGTAAACATACATACCCTTTTTTACTTAAATTTAATCAGAAGCCAAGTTATTAACCCATTGAACTAACCAACATTTGTGCGGATTTGTTAATCAAATGCTAAATTTTAGCATTTGATTTGTGGGTAATTACTTTTTTCCACACCTTGTTGAGAACTTAATACAAAAAAAAACACACTGTTTGTAATAAATCATCAAAGTTTAAAGATGAAATATGTGTGTTATTTGAAGGCCTAATCCTAATATTTTATCCGTCAACGAAAGAAGACCGTTGCCCCAAGCTAACTGAACAACAAAATATCAAATTGAATTTGGCATTCCACACAAACAACAGCTCACGTATCTGACTGATATATCGGCTCGTACCGTATCGCTCCAAAGAAACAAATTACTGGTCAGATCCCTATAAATAGAGCAATGCTCCTTCGCTCCCTCCCTCTTTCGTTCATCCTCTTCATCATTTTTTTCTTCATATTTGTTTCTCCACTAGTTGGTTACTTTTTGTTAAGTAACCCTAGACTCCTACGTACTGAATTTGTTGATGGTCATCTAAAATTCAAGACAGCGCCAGAGGTCGAATCTTTTGTATCCGGTAATCACTCTTCATAATTTTAGTTTCAGCTTTCCTTCACTAGTTAATTTTTATGTTTAACTGTTATTCGCGATTACAACTGTGGATTCAGTGTGTTTTTCAATAGCTTTGCGTTCTTCAGCTCATTGAAATTTTGAACTGGGTTGTGGATCTAAGTGTGAGAGAGCCTATAAATCGCATGAAACTATTTGCTATTTTAACGGACGAATCTAACTCAAGATTTTAAAATTACTGTGCTGGTATTCTTCATTTTTTAAATTTAGCCAAACAGCTCTTGACAGTTGGAACTTGTTTGCTAATGATGAATTGCAATTTTATGCGATTTTTTTAAATGATGAAATATACACGCTGGCAAACAAAGATTGATTGAAAATATCTTCACATTTCGGGACACCAACCACTGTAAATGAATCCAGTATACAGTACATCAACAATCAATGGTGTATAATGCAAGGTTTAAAATAACAGTGGAAACTGATGCATAATGTAATAGTTAGAAACACACTCTTTTGAAGTGACTTTTTCTTCTTTTTTCCATACACTAGTCTGAAGTTCAGTGTGGGTCAAGTCATATGGCTCCGCCACTACATATTACAGTTGGATCCTTTTACCAGAGATTATTCTTAAAGAAGTAAATTACAAAACTAAGCTCAAGTACAAAACTTACTATAAAATTAAACGTTGTTCCTAATGTTATACGTAGGCATGCGCATTTTCAAAATAGGCATGTGTTTGTGTATGTGTATTTTGAAAATATGCGTATAGAAATGAAAAACAAATCTGTTTTTTAAAACCTATTACTGAAATAAGTTTTTTTGGGAATCCATATTTAAAATGGAACCTCACATCGTCGCATTCCCTTTTCTTAACATATTATGGTGTCTCATGAATGATAATTTGGTTAACTTATAAACTATTGGCACTCTCTGTTGTCTTTCTATGTAGGCAAAATCCACTTATTATCATAATTAGTTACTTATAGCCAATTATCATGTGCCTGGCATGTGGAGAATCTGTATTAGCAAGCATGGTTGTCACCCGACATGGCCATCGTTATCATGCGTTGAAACGTACTAATCCAACATAAAACTGACTAGGAACAGTGGAGTAGTGGGAGGATCTAATATGTGGGTCCTAAACTCCTAATTGATATTGTATTATATATTGAGTATGGTTATAGTATGTGCTTTTTATATTTAAGAACGCATTTATCATTTGTTTTATAGCATAATATGACTTCTTAGGTGCTTGAAAGAGTAAATGAAATCTTTATGTTGTTTTGTTATAATAATTGCCCTGTGTCATTGTTCTTTGTGTTTTTTGTGCATAAAAGGGAACTAGATATATAACTGGCTCTATCTTGCTTTTTGAGTCGAATAGAAAAGTGAGAGTAGATTTCTTTTAATTTCATTCATTTCTAGCTGCTACGTGCAACAATGTGAGTTTTTTTTTTTTTTTTTTTTTTGATCCGTATAATGAACAGTCCAATTCTACAAACCTTATCACACAAATTTAAATCATGAACTTGTAGTCGACAATCATCTAGGTAAATGTTAATAATTGTAAAAATATTTTGATTTTTCTATCCTTTTTGTTAGTAGTACTTTACTGTCGATTGTTTATGTTTGTACCTTATTCTTTCCAGAGGCAAGATGGTCAATTTCGGAAAAAAATTGGCAGCAAATCAAGTTCCAGAATGGAAAGGGTATGCTTTCTCCAATATTTGCCATAAAATTTTGATTAGTTTTGTATTCCCAATTAATGATATATTCTTGAAATAAACATGACAAAGTGTTATTGGCTTACTCAAATTTCTTGTTGAACCAAATTCATTAGGTTATTTCATGTATTTTCCTGCTTCACCATATAGGTAAAATTAAGCTGTCCAGAAGCGATGTAATATGATACTTTATCTTTCTCATCCCATTCATTTCACTGTCTGTTTCTGTGCATGTATATGTTAGAAAAACTTCAAACAACCATTATATAATTAATATTATTTCTTAAGAGCTAATGCTATTGCTATCCTTGTATTTGTAGCTTAATTCCTCCATGTCTTGTGCTTTTTCCATACATGAATTTATCTTATTCCTTGATATTTTGGGAGCTTCAGGTACTATATTAACTATAAGTTAATGAAAAAGAAAGTAAGACATTTTGCCCAAGAAACACAAGAAGGTGGAAATGATCAGCGTCGTATTCACAAAGAGTTTTCAAGGATGCTCGATGATCAGGTAATTTAGAATTGTTGTATATGCTATTCAGTTTTCAAACCACAAACTAATCTCAGTTAATTATATATTTACCAGTGATATTCATTGTTATTACTATGACATTGGACACACATCATTTTCACATCTACCAACCATTTACCATCAATATTAGCCAGATAAACTGTACATTGTACATAATGTATCATGTAATGTGATTGCATATGTAACTTATTTTTCTTCCATCGGTGTAGATTGAAAGGACCGTCCTTTTCCTCTTAGAACAACAAGGAATTATTGCACACAGAATACAAGAATTAGGAGAACAACGTGCATTTCTTTTAGAAAATCCAGAAATATCAAAGATCTGTGAGTTGAGAGAAGCATATAGAGCTGTGGGACAAGACCTTTTAAAGCTTCTTAAGTTTGTTGAACTTAATGCAACAGGAATAAGAAAAATTCTAAAGAAATTCGATAAAAGATTTGGATTTAGATTCACAGATTACTACGTGAGCACGCGATCTGATCATCCATATTCTCAGCTTCAACAAATTTTTAAGCAAGTGGTAATCATTCTGCTCTGATTCTTTGTATCGTGTTATCTTCATTCTCTATAACACTGATGATGAAAAGAGAAAAATAATTAATTCTCTTAGCAATTTTACTGAATGTAGGGCATTGGTGCAGTTGTTGGTGCATTAACCCGTAACATTGCTGAACTTCAATATCGTCAAGGAAGCTATTTATCAATATATGACCAGCCATTTGTTGCTTTGAAAGTAAGTACTGAATAAAAAGTGTGTAAAGTTTATAGAACATGATGATCTGACAGAGGACAACAACAGACTTTTAAGTGTAATAAATGACCAATGGTAAGGGGATTCAAAACAGTTAAAGTTATCTATCCACTATCTGTCAGTAACTAGGCAATTATTGGTACTTCTGGAATCATTCATTGATGAATTCATGTGAATATAGCCTCTTTCCTAACACCTTTCATATAAATAGCATTGGGTAGATTATAGTATATTTCAATCATATTGTGTATTAATGGCAATAAAAGCAGTAAAATTGAGAGTGAAAAGTGAGAAACGACAATTCACAAAAGACTGGTTGGTTGCGTTACTCAATTTTGTATGTGCATTAGAGCATCTCCAACAGTTGGAGAAAACCTTGAATTGTGGAGGATTCGTACTTCATTTCGCTTCACCGCAGTCCAGTAGTTGATGTTTAAATGTGGTGAAGCAGGGGATGGCTTCTGGAAACTATTTAGTATCTAAATGATTTTTAGGAACCCGTTTAGCTATAAATAATTATTTATAATATTAAATACACTAAATAGATTTCATTTTATGGAAACCATTTAGTACCTAAACGGTTCTTAAAAATCCGTTTAGGACCTATATGAGAGATTTTTTTTAATATTAAGTAGACTAAATTGTTTTTGAAAACTATTTACAAAATTAAACATTTTTTTCATTCACGCTTACTGTTGGAGGTGCTTAAATTCTTCCAACTTATTTTATTCCTCACCACTTCAAATATTGGCACTCTGATGTAGATACTCTTAGTAATTAAAAGAAAACATTTATAGTGCGCATCTATTTATACAATTCATGGTATTAAATGTTGGCATTCATGTTTGTACTGAAGCATAAGTTTATAGAATTCATAGTTTTAAATTAATAAGTGAAGTGTTAGTAAAAAAAATTGGTCAAACAAAAAAATAGTCAAATGTTCTAACCTTTTTTTTTTCTTTAAATAAAATGCACTTTTTTATACCTTTAAGAAAAATCTATCTACCTCACACCAGTAGTTCAATAGAAGAGTGAATCTCTATGGGAATCCTTCAATAACAAAAATTGCAGGTTATTTTTTTTTTACTTGGCTATTATACAAGTCTAGATGATCAATCTAAAGACAATTGATTACACAACAATAGATATACAACTGTTATAACTGGCCATTGGGCTCAAAAACAAAATTTTGTCCTGATCGCTGATTTTCTTTATGGTATTTATTTATGCTATACGCAGGATCCTATAATCGATTCTATAAACGCAGCAGTTGATAGGCTGACACATTCATCAAATGTGCTTCAATTTTTAGGGCAAGGATCACTTATTGTTCAAGACGACATCCCCAGTTCAGGAGAAGATGACATGGACAGCGAGGATTATCATTTCATGTCATTACTTCTGAACTTAGCAAATACTTTCCTTTACATGGTCAATACCTACATCATTGTCCCAACAGCCGATGACTACTCAATGAGCCTAGGAGCAGCAGCTACAGTTTGCGGTGTGGTCATAGGTTCTATGGCAGTTGCACAAGTTTTCTCTTCGGTTTATTTCAGTGCATGGTCTAATAAGTCCTACTTCAAACCTCTTGTATTCAGCAGCATCATGTTATTCTTAGGAAACACATTATACGCTTTGGCTTATGATCTTAATTCCATTTCTATTCTTCTTATAGGTCGCCTTTTGTGTGGGTAAGCACAAAGCACTCTGTGAATTCATGTACAGTCTCTATCCCATGCATGTTTTCTTGTATGATATTCAACATTTTTTCATTTTTTTTTCTTTTCAGATTGGGTTCTGCAAGAGCAGTAAACAGGCGTTATATCAGTGACTGTGTACCGCTTAAGGTTCGAATGCAGGCGTCTGCAGGATTTGTTAGTGCCAGCGCTTTAGGGATGGCTTGTGGACCTGCACTTGCTGGTTTGCTTCAAATGAATTTTAAAGTATACTCTCTTACGATTAATCAGAATACATCACCGGGATGGATTATGGCTATTGCTTGGATTATATATTTAGTTTGGTTGTGGATTTCATTCAAAGAGCCAGCTCGCGATACTGAAGAAACCCATGAGCCTTCAGGTTAGTTTCAGTTTTTATTTATTATTTACTAATTTTATTTTGGTACTCTTAAATGAATGGATTTGATTGATTCTTCATGAATTTGTTGAGTTTGTTATTCGCAACATCAGAAAAGTGTTACGAAATTGTTATACAGTAATGTTAGAAAAGTGTTACTAAACTGTATACACAAATTGCTAACAGTAACGTTACAAACGCGTTACGAAACTGTTACAATTATGTTGCAAATTGCAACAACAGCAAACCGTCATAAGTACGCCGCAAAATTATTACGAGTAGTATTTATGCAGTTAACAAATAAGCAGTAAAAAATGTACCAATTAGATTGTCCGAGTCCAGTGTTTGAGAACTGTTTTCTTGAAACAATATTGCTCCGTCTACGACACTTAAGAATATCGAACAATTGTTTTCTAAGATGAAACGGACCTTCTCTGTGATGTTGCGCATCAACCGCAGAGTAAAACGAACTAAAGAGAGTGTATTTTAAGAACAGAATGCCGTGAGGAGAAAGAAATGCAGAAAAACTGAATTATATTTCTACTGTTTTCTGTCTGCCTATATATAGGAGCGGGGAGATACACCTATTTGGTAATAGGTGCATATTCAAACGGATGCGACTGTTGGAAATGTTGTCTTTACCAGACGGTGCGACCGTTTGAATTCGAATGGACAGAAATAAAAAACTGTTTGGTCCGAACAGCCACGCCATGCCACGCCAACTGCAAAGTGCCTCTAATACGGCTCAAACGCCCATTCGCCAGCGCTGCAGGTGCGGGTGCGGGCTCGAACATGGACGCGCGCGGGGTGGTGCATTGCACCACTCGTCATGGCTTGTGTCTCTCTTTCTCTATATGAATTGTCATAGTGTCCACATCTTAGTATACAAAAACAAATGGTTTATTTTATTCTAAGATGTGGGACCATTTAACTTTCAAGGCAATTAATGCATTCACATTCCCCAGTACAATTCTCATTCATTTCTAACAATTTCCCCACATGAATGAGTAATTGATTAATTTGTTCTTAAAATTATGCGAAACATTTATCGTATCGGTCAAAGCAGCACATTGGCCTTGAACTTCCCTAGTGTTTATCCTTTTGTTTACTGGCGAATCAGTGGACTAGGTTGTTTTTGAACTATAAGCTTTTTGTGTAAATCTAAAATAGACAACACGCAATAAGTGTTTCTAATCTTTCTTGGTTCTCTGTTTGTGTTCGTTTTTGCCATGAACACCAGCTTGGTCTCATGAGTGCTTTGGAGAATTTGGCCTTACAATTTTTCTTAAAGCGGCGCCTTCGCTCTCAGATACGTGATTCTATAATGAGTATTTTCTCAATACTCTACTTGATTCTATTATATTACCAAGTATAGACATCATTAAAAGTATCAAAACTTGTCCTATTTTCCGACTAGTAGTGCACTGACTTATCATAGAAATGATTTGAATTTTTACAGTGCTATCAAGTTTATCTAAACTTAATTGTCCCTTTGAACCTAGATTTTGAGATCTCCAGTCAGTTAGGTGAATTTTCCGTTTAAAGAAACTTTTAGTTTATGGGCCGTAACCCCATTCCCTTCGATAAGATATTAATCTTCACTCTAGATAAACCTTTTGTTAGTGAATCCGCAATGTTATCATTTGATCGTACATAATCAGTTGTGATAACCCCATTGGAGAGAAGTTGTCTAACAGTTTTATGTCTACGACGAATATGTCTAGACTTGCCATTATAAAGTTTACTATTGCCCCTTCTAATAGGTGATTGGCTGTTGCAATGTACGCTTATTGGAGGTACATGTTTTTCCCAATTCAGAATACCTTCTAAGAAACCTCGAAGTCAATCCGCTTCTTCTGCGGCTTTGTCTAAGGCAATAAATTTTGATTCCATGGTTGATCTTTCTATACAAGTTTGTTTGGAGGATCTGCCCCACTAGCTAAGGTAAACACATAAACACTAGTGGATTTTGCATCTGATGAACCAGTTATTCAGTTTGCATCACAATACCTTTCTATTACAGATGTGTACCTATCATAATGTAATCCCTGACTTTGTGTATACCTTAGGTATCATGTACTCGAATTATAGCTTTTCAGTGATTCTTTCATGTATTGCTAGTATATCTGCTGAGTTCACTTACAACATACGCTATACCAGACCTAGCGCAGTTCATTATGTACATAATGTTGCCTAGTATACGAGAGTACTCAAGTCGATAAATACTATCACCGCTATTTTTAACCCAATTTTGGTTCAAATCTACGGGTGTTTTTGCTGATATTATATTGTGTTGTTTAAACTTGTCAAGTATTTTCCCAATGTAATGTGATTGAGACAACACATATCCTTGGTTGGTTTTATGTATTTTTACATCAAATAGCACATCAGTTAAATCTGGCGGAGAGCATATCTTAGATTTTATTATCTCCTTGTTGCTTTCAAATATTAGTAGATCATCTACATATAGACATACAATGACATATCTCATATTTGTATGATTAGAATAAGCACATTTGTCACATTCATTTATATAAAATCCATTTAATATCATATTTTCATCAAAAATTTCATGTCATTATTTAGGCGCTTATTTAAGCCCATACAGTGATTTTATTAATCTACAAACCTTACTTTCATTTTCAGTTTTTAGGAATCCTTCAGGTTGTTTCATATAAATTTCTTCTTCTATTTCTCCATTTAAAAATGCTATCTTTACATCCATTTGATGTACTTCTAAATCGAGCGTGGATGCGATTGCTATCAGCATTTTTATTGATGTTATTCTAGTTGATGGAGAATATGTATCAAAATAGTTCAGGTCTTTCTTTTGTCTGAAACCTTGAACCACAAGTCGAGCTTTATACTTGTCCATTGAACCATCGGATTTCGATTTCTTCTTAAAAATCCATTTATAACCCAAGACCTTGCATCCTTGAGATAAATCAACTAACTCTCATGTATGGTTTGCCATAATGGATTTGATTTCGTTATTAATGACCTCTTTTCAATAAGGGGCATCAGTGGAGGATATAAATTGTTTGTATGTTAGTGGATCGTCTTCTAACATAAATGTGTAGAAGTCTAGACTAAAGGTTTTTGATGTCCTTAATCTTTTGCTTCGCCTCGGTTCCTCCTCTTGTTGATTAGCACTATTTTGCTGATCAATATTTTGTTCAGCATTCTCAAGAGAATTGGAAATTTCAGTTTCCCTTGATCTCTTTTGAGGATAATTTTTAGTACCATGTTTTAAAGGGTATACATGTGCGAAAATCTAGCATTTCTCGGCTCCATGAT
This sequence comes from Allium cepa, assembly GCA_030765085.1. Classification (NCBI taxonomy): domain Eukaryota; kingdom Viridiplantae; phylum Streptophyta; class Magnoliopsida; order Asparagales; family Amaryllidaceae; genus Allium; species Allium cepa. Next base: position 277,886,521 of record CM060928.1, read on the forward strand.
GGTATTTACATGATTATCACCAATTTCGGATTTGTATACGAAAAACCGATAAGCGACACTGTTTTGTGCATACTCAGTGAATACACAATTAATTGTTTTTGGTCCAATTTTGACTTTCTTTGGTTTAGGTACCTCTGCTTTCGCAAGACACCCTCACACTCGTAAGTATTTGTAGGATTATGATGACCCGCAAATTTATACCATTTGAATCAACAATAAACTACATATGTCCGATCCAAAAAGCACAGACTGACGGAAAGTCAGAAAAAAGAAAAGAAGAAGAAAAGAAAGAGAGAAGATAGAACCAAACATAACAATACAGAATTTCACATCGCAGCGGAAAACATATAATATCATATCAACGATCTTTATAAAACAGAAACTGTATGTACATACATCAATCAGAGTTCAACAACCAATCACTAGTTATCAGCCTGGACAGTTATATTAACCTGTCCTCACAATTTGCCGATAATAAACAACAACTAAGCAAAGCACAATGCAACGGATGATCAAAACAGATACGTGTATACAAAAATGAAGATCTCCAGCTCTTCCGCTGAAGCTCCAAAAGCACCAAATCTGAACATGTAAATATACTCGGTTTGATCCGAGTATTGAAAGGGAAGAACGCTTGTATCAGTCTGGTAAACCAGCGTAAGAAACACACTCAACTGAATTTATTAAATTACCAAACTTTTCCTTTATCAAAACAAAAATATCTCGTAAGACACACCCACACATAAATACGGACATGTATTTACCTTAAGATAACTAAAACATTTCATATCAAATCCTCTTATATATTATAATAGTGTTTATTGCACAAATAATATTCAAAATAGCCGAAATTATTACCATTTTTAAATTCCAGCATGTTAGGCTCTACAAATAAAATGGTAGGTACGTAGTGGAGTTTGGATTTCCATACAGATGATCAGGTGAAGGGACTACCTTCTGATGGGTACACCTCTAGATGGATGTCCCGAGGCACAGAACATCTACCCTCTACCAACACAAGACCGGTCCACCTCTATAACTAGATGGTACCGAATATGTCATCCTCTGGTCGTTATCGATCTTTTCCGAGGGTCCTCTAAGCATACAAACCACAATAATTAGATACATGACGTCATAACGTATAAAGATATATCTAGAAGATGATGATCATATCCTACTTGGAAGCGACTCACTTTGTCCTGCTGCATCTAACTCTGTTTCGGTCATTTTCGGTTGATGGGGTCTGAGTTAACGATTACCTTTCACATATCACATCACTTTGAATGTCACATGGTCATTTCCGTTGACTACTAATTGTCTTTCACAAAAATATAACTTTTAAGCTCATACGTCTCAAGAAGGGTGTTAAGCTAAGAGAAGTTGCCTTCTCCGCCACCACTGATGTACGTTTGTAAAAACCAATGTAAGTAATCTTTAGAAATGCAATGTCAGACAAATATCCATACAAACTGTCCAAGAACAGGGCAAACTGAAGGTACTTTCCTACCACATCCTGTCGAAAAATCTCTAGAATTAGTAGCGAATAGTCCTTGCATTTGATATTTTATAATAAAGAGACCGCTGCTACTGGATGTATATTGGGATTTTAACCCCAAACGATCAACAAGCAGTCTCCAACTGAAAATCCTGAATATCAATATCATAAATAACCTGCACAAATCGAACGGACATACATCGGTCCGAAGTGGTTTTCAAATAAATCTGATCCCGGTCTCTTCGCACCAACAACGCAAAAGCGTTTCTCAACTTCACACAGAAACTAAGTCTCATAGACTTATCATGTTTTCAACTTTCAACTTGCTATCCTTCGGGCCAAGAAGGAAGCTCGATAAATTGGAGTAATACTTCGCACTATACAAATCAACATCCTCAACACAAACGATAATCAAGCCTACACAGAAGGTTACGTAGTAAGTGTACGACTAAATAGTTCCCACATCAAATAGAGAAGCTAAAATGGCCAAATTTGATAGTCGGTTATTTAACTATCAAAGCAAACAAACAAATATTCAGCACCATAACAATGACTATGCCCTTTTAATTAATCTTTTATTAATTAAATCACTTGCCAAATATTTACTTCAAATTATCTTTAAAAAGATATAATTCCAAACCATTTCAACTTTTCAATATTGAAAAATATTTCCATATACTTATTTAATAATAAGTAATTCACAAATCTATTTATTTTCAACACTTAGAAAATATTACATATACTTAAATTAGGATTAAGTATATATTTTATTTTTTTAAGGAAAACATTCTCTTAAAACATATTTATTTGGGTTGCGTAAAACATCGTTACAACAATCTAAAATCATCAATGTAGGGATTCGAAAATTAGATAGATATATAAATCTCATATACTATACAAAACATTTTCTTTCGAAAATCATTTACTATAACAACAGTGTTATAGTCAATCATTTTCTTATTTCTCGAAAACATATGTTTCAACAATAAATGTTGAAATCTATGGTTTTGATACTTAACACATTCTAAAACATCTTTCACCATTTAAATTCACTTAAAATATCACTTTTCAAAATCTGTCTTTTAATTTAAAAGATTATTCACTGTCCAACATCGTGAATATACTTCGTTTACCAAATCCAATATTTCTACACATTTATTGAAGGATAATCCACTGTCCAAAATCGTGGATATAGCTCCTTTTGCCAAATTCATTACTTCTACATGTTTTATTAAAGGATTATCCACTGTCCAAAATCATGGATATGATTCCAACCAAATACATTGCTTTTACAGATTTAATTTAAAGGATTATCCACCGGCGAAAATCGTGGATATAATACCTTTAATAAACTTTCATATTTTAACTTATCAAATTCAATTGATTTCGAATTTATAAGACAGTGTTTATAAATTCACATGTATTATTTTATAAAAACTTCAATTTATAAAATCACTTAATTAACCGATTCCATTTATCCCTTATTTATATGCCAAATTCCAAATTATAAGTTAATTCACTTATAAATCATTTATTTACAAATTCATTCATTTATAACTTCATAAATTATAAATCTTATTCACTTATAAGATTCACTTGCAACTTTATTTTAACATTTATAAAACTCCTTTACAATCCCATTATTTTTATTTATAAAATATTGGTTTTATAAATCTTGTATATAAACCATTTATAATAATTCAAAAACTCAATTTAAACTATTTTATAAAATAATCAACTTCATATTTTAAAAATCACATTATGATTATATTTCACAAAAATCAATATTTTTATAACAATAAAAAAATAAAAATTATAATGTTTATTTATTCAAAATAAATCCATTTACTTAACAATTCAAAATTATATATTTTCGAATCACTTGAAAATCCTCTTTTAATTGAAATCATCACTTTAACATTTTTAAAATTCCAAAATAAGCTCAATGCTGCAACATCACTAAATACATCAATCACGGCAACCAAAACATCATATATCACATGATAACAGCATATAACATAATATCTGTAAATAAAATCAATACTGGTGAGGAATCCAGTTTGATCCCTCCAACATGTCACCTGCAACAAATATACATATTAGAAATATATATATACAATGTTCGCTTTGAGGCAGACGCGCGTACAAAGGGTCATCCGCTCATAAACGGGAACGTATAAGGTTTCATCTGCTTCAATAGGCAGGAATATATCCAAATACCAATCAATATATATAATATATCATATCACATCCAAATAATCATCAATCATCATAAATAAAATTATTTCTCACTTATATAAGAATATCAGTGAGTCGAAAAGAGTGAGTTTTACCCACATTGGTTCCAATAGCAGTTGCAGTGTTTAATTCCGAATAAAATCAAACGAGCGTTTAATTTTACCTAAAATTTACACTAGCTCCAATCAACTCCAAACCAGCTCTAAAATGCAGTGCTCGTCAATACGAACCCAAGCAATTTGTTTCGTAAAAAACGGACCTCGTATGAATAAGTTACAACGTTTTAAATATCGCACGAATTATTATATAAATTAATTTACATTTTTTTAAAACCTATATTCAATCCAACTGTCGATTTTTTTTGCTTCTCCACATCGGGCCGTCATTTCCATCTTCCCTTCAATAAAAATCGCGAGCAAGAGCCCATCGCCGTTCGAAACCCTTGATAGTCGCGCCTTCCTCAATCGTCTACACGACGATCAACGACCACCACATGATGCGCCTACACGTCGTGCACCACCAAGCCAAATGCGGTCGAGCTCGGTTGCTTCTCGGCCTTGAAAAATGCGTTCAACCATCGGCCGTTCAAAGCCATCTCGCCGACGATCGGTTTCGTTTTAAACGATCATAGCGTTGAACAGCTAGATCTCATCGTGCTCTTTCATTTTATAGTTGGAGGTTTCTCGTAAAAGTAGATGGATTGGAAGATAATGAAGGGGGAAGATCAGTGTTTCTCGGCCATTGAACGTAAATGTGGCGGCTTGCCCTAGATCATTAGGATTTTGTGAAAAAAAACAGAAAATGATGTTCTTTTATATAAAATTTCACGACACTATTCACGCGAAAAATTTTCAAACTCGAAACAAAGCGTGCCGCCTGCCGTTTATAATGTTTTACCCATATTCCGAACACAATGGAATATATATCGGAAGCCAATTCGATCGTATTTGGAAGATAGGTTTTCGAATTGAATTATTTAAATTTAAAATTCACTTGAACAATTTTCTACGCGTTTTAGTTTGCCACGGACAAAGCATAAATCCGATTGAAACGAAATTTGAAATCCTACAGTAATATAACATTACGGATCCAATGAAACTGGTTTTGTCAAAATCCAAGACTGTGTAAAAAATGACTATTTTTACACGTTAATTAAATATTAAAATATTCAATTTCTACAAATCAACTTTTAATTCGATTTTAAAAGTTTACTAACATCATTCTAATTCAAATAGAATTTATATCAACTTTATAAATCATTTTTATTCACACTAAATTCAATTTCCAATTATTTCTGCAATTTCAAATATTAATTTAACAATTTAATTATCCAATTAAATCACTATATTATAAGTATAAGTTATTCAGCTTAAAAAATTTACTCTTGAATATTTAAAATCAGTTAAATATATGAATTTCGAATGACTAAAATTCTGGGTCGTTACAAGGATGGTGGTTTATTTTTCCAAAGCTCGTTGGGAGATTTAGATGTTTTCTTTCGTGGTATCTTATTCAAAATATGATTTGCAGAAATGATAGTTTTTCTCTAAAAGTTATATGGCAAACCAGAACTAATTAGTAAGGCATTCATCGTTTCTTTAAGAGTTTTACTTTTCCGTTCGGCTATACCTTGGATTGAGGTGAATACGGAGCCGTAGTTTGATGTATAATACCATGTTCAGCGCAGTTCCTCAAAGAGATATTAATATTCTCCTCTTCTATCACTTCTTAAAACTTTTATTTTCTTGCTGAGTTGATTCTCAACTTTTGTTTTATACTGTTTGAACATGTCAAATGCTTCATCCTTGCTTCTAATGAGATACACGTAACTGTACCTTGTATAACCATCAATGAAGGTAAAGAAGTACCTTTTTCCACCTCTAGTTTGACATATTTTTAAACCACATACATCTTTGTGTATTAGATCTAGAGGTTCAGTTTCTCATTCAACATGATGAAACGAGGTTCCTGTCAATTTTGCTTCTGCACAAACATGACATTTATAGTTGGAATCTATGTTGCGTTTTGGTATTAATTCTAGATTAATTAATTTTCGTAAGGTATCGAAATTTACATGGCCTAATCTAGAATGTCATATGTCAGAGGAATCAACAATATAAGCAGAAGATACAATTTTATTCATATCATTGTTTGGTAAAATAGTGGTTACATTTTCCTTAAATAAACCATCACAAACATATCATCTTCCTACATAAGCTTCATTCTTTGACAACACAAACTTGCCTTAAATAAGCCATCACAAACATATCATCTTCCTACATAAGCTTTATTCTTTGACAACACAAACTTATTAGACACAAAAGTGAGTTTGAAGCCATGCTTGCCAAGCAGCGATCCGGAAATCAGGTTCTTGCGGATCTCTGAAACATGAAGAACATCTGTCAAAGTAAGTTTTTTCCAGAAGTCATTTTCAGTACAATCTTTCATTTGCCTTCGACTTTTGATTCGGATGAATTACGTATAAAAAGTCGTTCGTCCTCAATAGCAGTTTTGTAAGTTGTAAACATCCACTTATTTGCACATATATGTCGTGTGGCTCCAGTGTCTACAAACCATTCCTTCGAGTCACCAACATGGCTAACATCTCAGAAGGGGGAACTATATATTGTTCAAGATTGTTATTCGTAACGTCATAAAAGTGTTACAAAATTATTATATAGTAACGTCAGAAATGCGTTACTAAACTGCATACACAAATTGCTAACAGTAACGTTACAAAAACGTTACGAAACTGTTACAATTATGTTGCAAATTGCAACAACAGCAAACTGTCACAGGTACGTCGTAAAATTGTTACGAGTTGTACTTATGCAATTAATAAATAAGCAGTAAAAAATGTACCGATTAGATTGTCCGAGTCCATTGTTTGAGAACTGTTTCCTTGAAACATTATTGCTCCATCTACGGCGCTTAAGGATACATGCAATTGTTTCTCAAGATAAAACGGACCTTCTGTGCGATGCTGTGCAACAATCGCGGAGCAAAACGAACTTAAGTGAGTGTATTTTGAGAACAGAATGTCGTGAGGAGAAAGAAATGCAGAAAAACTGAATTATATTTCTACTGTTTTCTATCTGCCTATATATAGGCACGGGAATGTGCACCTATTTGGTAATAGATGCATGTTTAAACGAATGCGACGGTTGGAAAGGTTGCGATCCTTTACCAGACGGTACGACCGTTTGAATTCGAACGGGCAGAAATAAAAAACTGTTCGGTCTGAACAGCCACGTCAAGCCAACTGCTTAATGTCTGTAATACGCCTCAAAGTGCTTGTGTCTCTCTTTCTTTATATGAATTATCAGTGTCCACATCTTAATATATAAACACAAATAGTTTATTTTATTCTAAGAAGTAGGGCTATTCAATTTCCAAGGTAATTACTGTCTTCACATTCTCCAGTACAATTCTCATTCATTTCTAACAGAGTTAATGAAACTTTACACAGAAAAGATCTGTTGTTTGCATAATAAGAGTAGTTCTTGCTTTTTAAAAGAAAGTTTGTTAATTAAGAATCTCAAATTCGTGCACACAAGCACACATGTGCTCATGTGCACACATGTGCTCATGTGCACATGGGCTATTGGATGGATATTATTATGCTAAAGTGAATAACTGCTTGTTTATTAGCTGGCCATGTGAACACTGGTGAGTTGGAGAATGGTCTAGCTCAACCATTGCTTTTAAGCGATAAAGAACAAGCTGATGAAGACGAGGACGTAGAAGATGAGGACAGTGAAGAAGCACATGAAGATTCACATACAGCCGCGAGTTCAATTGGCGCAGCTTACAAATTACTAACACCATCAGTGAAGGTTACAATTCCTTATTTAACCATCTTATATTTTTACAGTCGAAGCTGAATGCCCATGCATAATTTCATTGATTGTAACAGGTCCAGTTGTTGATATATTTCATGCTCAAATATGCGATGGAGATCTTACTTTCAGAATCAAGTGTCGTCACCACGTTTTATTTTAGTTGGAGTACTGGCCAAGTGGCGATTTTCCTAGCAATCCTTGGACTTACCGTTCTCCCTGTAAATGCAGTTGTTGGAACTTACGTTAGCAATATGTTTCAAGACAGGTAACCAAAAAGTTATTGTTACAACTATCAAATGCTATCCAATTGAAATTGCTTATACAAACAGTTCTGTTAAAGTTCTCTTCTGCTTACAGTAAGCTTTAGTACTAATAAATTGCATATCACACAGGCAAATCTTGCTGGCATCTGAAATACTGGTGTTAATAGGCATCACCATGAGCTTTCATGTCACTAGCAAATACTCTGTGCCACAATACGTCATCTCTGCCCTTATCACGTTTGTTGCTGCCGAAGTTCTTGAAGGTAATGACCAACTATATAGTTTCTCTTGTAGCTAGATTGCATCAAAATTTTGAACTCCTAAATACATGATATTAACACGTTGTATGTGCGGTTTTTACTGCAGGTGTGAACCTTTCGCTCTTGTCTAGGGTAATGTCATCAAGACTAGCGCGTGGGACATACAACGTAGGACTTTTATCAACAGAGGCAGGGACGCTAGCAAGAGTAGTGGCAGATGGCACAATCACATTGGCTGGTTATTTGGGCCAAGATCGGTTACTCAATGTCACACTTTTGCCCTCCCTATTTATCTGCGTTGCTTCTATAGCTGCCACTTTCTTCACGTACAACACTCTCTACTGATAGGAATGTAAATCTTTCATTTATGTGTTTTGTTTAAATTGGTGTATGTCTAGCTTGTTTGTACATTTACATTCGTCGTTGTCATGTATGCATTTTTGTTTGTTGATTATTTGTTTAGTTGTAATTATTGCTGATGGCGGTAATGTATTGTAAAGCCACTTTATCAATTATGGTGTAGTAGAAAGGTTGCTTTGAAACCTGTTTACATAGACCCACAAAGATGCAATGTTTTTTTTTTTTTCACGTTGAGACGGGACACCGTCTTCAAATGGTGGTGCTCTTACAAGCACATTTGCTAACCAGCATCAGCGATGATACTGGTTAAAGAAGCAATAACGACAAAATTTACAATAGAGACATTTAACGGAAATGGTAGGAAATGGTAGAAAATGGAAGATTAAAAGAACTGCTTTTCCCTCCTCCTTTTACCTTCACTAAAGATATGATAAAAACGAATTTGGAAGAAAAGTAACAAGAAACTGAATTCTTTTCCCTTCTCCTTTTCTAATCTCCAAAAACTGCTACTTTTCTCTTCTTCTACTGCACTAAAAATCATTTCTCTTCACTTTATCATGGTGCCCAAGAAGAAAAACCATGCATTATCCTTAGAAGTGATATCGGATTATGGATGATGATAATTCAATTCATAGCAATCTAGAGAAGTAGGAGTTACAGTTGCAGAAACTGGAACTGATGAATAATAAGTTTTCTACACTGATGAATGCTAGTTATTTTTATTTATTTTTTGAAGCAAAGTTAAAACAGGCTTATGGCGTAGACAAAACTTTGGGGTCAGTTACATAAACCACCCATAACAAACCATATTTCCTCATCTAGGGTTACAAACGCCGAAATATTACTACTTCACACCACTCACTTTCCTCTTTTCCAATATGAGAGGCACTTGTTAAAACTTCTTCGAATCCCTTCAATTTCTTCAGTAAAACCATTGTTTTTCTAAAAATTAGAATAATTAACGGACCTGAGTGCATCGCGACTCAAATCTGCTAATTCTTTAGCATGTACAACAATTAGACAATTATTTGGCTTTTGGTGATCTTTCAATCTGTTATCACATTAACAAATCAACTTATCGATACAAAATTTCAAAACGTCACCGCAAATCATTTTTGAAGAGCAAAAGGAGATCAAGGAATCAAAATATACTCCTCAATCACCTACGTCTGAGCATACTGCAACAGATATTTTAGGCAAAGCCCACATGCAGGTAATGGTACTGTATTTCAGGATCATTCTCCAAACTTAACTCAAAATACCGTTGAAGATATTCTTGTCAACTGACCTGTTCATTTAATTCACAAGTACAGACAAATAATTTTAACCAAAATTCATTCATCTATTCAACTGAAGCTAATTAAACTAGATTTTCCTATATATGATGGATCTGGTAATATTCTTGCTTCGATTAACAAACTGAACTAGTTTTAGATACTAGAACCTTCCTGATTGTGATAAAGTGCGAGTATGTTCTTTCCATCTGCGTGATGAGACTATGCAATGGTTTCGTTGGTTATCAATTAACGTTGATTATTATTTGTGTGGGAGGTTATTAAATAGGAGATAATTAATGGATTCAACGCATTTGATTTTCAACGACTTTTTGAGGTTTTATCAATATCAAACAAGTATTCGCTATTAGACAGACCTATGTGGCAACCAAGTGACTAAATATGACCACATTATGAGGTGTTTGTGTGAGACATGCAGAGAGTTATAATTTGAATTCAAGAACGGGAAAGATCATAAAGCAAAGTGGCGGCCATTTTATTTCATAATACTGTATATTAATGAATACACATAATGAATACACAGAGAACATTATTTAAATGAACGAAAAATAAAGAAGAATATGGGCCCAAGCTACTACACAGGCCCAAATACTGCTAGCCAAGAATACAACTAAGAAGCTCAAGCACAATTCTCTCAACACTCCCCCTCAAGTTGGTATGTAAATATTTATCATACCCAACTTGTTACATAAGAATTGAATTCTTGGTTCAGGTAATACTTTTGTGAACAAGTCTGCAATTTGATCACTAGTCTTCACATGCTCAGTCATCACAATTCCTTGCTGAATCTTCTCTCTTACAAAATGGCAATCCACCTCTATGTGCTTGGTCCTCTCGTGAAACACTGGGTTGTTAGAAATGTGCAGCGCTGCCTGATTGTCACACTTCAAACTAGCAGGCTTACTAATTTCAAAACCTATTTCATTCATGAAATTATTTATCCATATGATCTCACACACAGCATTGGCCATGGCCCTATACTCTGATTCAGCACTTGATCGAGCAACTACATTTTGTTTCTTGCTCTTCCAAGATACTACATTACCTCCCAAAAACACACAATAACCAGATGTGAATCTCCTATCAGATTTGGAACCAGCCCAGTCAGCGTCTGAATAGCATTCCATCTTCATATGATTATGATTTGAATATACTATTCCCTGACCAACTGTCCTTTTTAAGTAGCCAAGAATCTGTTCCAAGTTCCTCCAGTGCTGCAATGAAGGTGATGCCATATGTTGACTTATTACACTCACTGAGTATGATAAATCTGGTCTAGTGATAGTTAGATAGTTTAACTTCCCTACCAATCTCCTATATCTTTCGGGGTTATCAAATAGTTTACTACCCTCCTCATTATTACTGCCAGGTTGCATGGGAGTACTGTTAGGTTTCACTCCAAGTTTTCCAATCTCAGCTAGTAAATCCATCACATACTTCCTTTGACACAGGAAAATGCCCTTACTATTTGAGATTTCAATTCCCAGGAAATACTTCAAACACCCCAGATCTTTTGTATGAAATTGTGCATGAATAAAGGCTTTTAATAACATAATTCCAGTTTCATCATCCCCTGTTATTACTATGTCATCTACATAGACAACTAAAAGAATTACTCCTGCTCTTGACCTTTTATAAAACACTGAATGATCAAAAGAACTTTTCTTCATGCCGAAAACCTCCATTGCCTTGCTAAACTTTCCAAACCATGCCCTTGGACTCTGCTTCAATCCATATAATGTTTTCTTGAGCCTACACACCATATCATCCTCCCCCTGAGCAATGAATCCAGGAGGTTGGTGCATGTATACTTCTTCTTTCAAGTCACCATGAAGAAAAGCATTTTTTATATCCAATTGATTGAGTTTCCAAGAGTGAGTAGCTGCCAAAGAGATAAATAATCTTATAGAGGTTAGTTTAGCTACTGGGGAAAAAGTTTCTGAATAATCAATCCCATATACTTGAGCAAAGCCTCTTGCTACCAACCGAGCCTTTAACCTTGCTATGGAGCCATTTGGATTTATCTTCACTGAGTATACCCACTTACAACTGATTGCCTTCTTTCCTTTGGGTAGTTGTACAAGATCCCATGTATTATTATGCTCTAGAGCATTTATCTCTTCTATCATAGCTTCATGCCACTCTGGTATAGACAGTGCTTCTCCTACACTTTTAGGTACACTCACCTTGTCTAATGATTTGAGAAACAAGCATGTGGAAGGTGGTAGATGATCATAAGATACAAATGAGGAAATTGGATAAGTACATTGCCTTTTTCCTTTTCTCAATGCAATATGTAGGTCTAAAATAGGGTCATGATCAGGTTCAGGAATAGGACTTGGGACAGTGACAGTAGGGATATTGTCTTCCTGGTTTGAGATAGGATTATCAGATCTATTATATATCAGAAGTTCCCCATCTTCATCCTGGTTTAAGGTAGGGTCATCACTTTCAGGATATGTATTTATTGGTGGAGACTTATAATAAGGGATGTCTTCATAAAAGTTCACATCAATTGACACAATGTACTTATTCAAGCTAGGGCAATAGCATCTATAACCTTTTTGTAAACGTGAATAACCAACAAATACACACTTTACAGCCTTTGGATCTAGTTTAGACTTATGCGGTGTTGTGTCCCTTGCAAAGCGTGTACTGCCAAATACTTTGGGACTCACAGGGAATAATGGTTTTTCTGGGAAAAGAACTTTATATGGGATATTACCATTCAATACTGAAGAAGGCATTCTATTGATAAGGAAGCATGACGTAGAAACAGCTTCTGCCCAGAACATTTTGGGCATATTAGATTGAAAAAGTAAAGCTCGTGTTGTCTCCAACAGGTGTCTATTCTTTCTCTCTGCAACACCATTTTGGGAAGCAGTATCTACACATGAAGTTTCGTGGAGCATACCATTTTGATTCATAAAGGTCTGAAATGACTCAGACATATACTCTTTTGCATTATCACTACGGAGAGTTTTAATTGATGTATGAAATTGTGTCTTTATCTCAGCACAAAAATTACTAAATATTGCAAATAACTCGGATCTTTTTTTCATCAAGAATAACCATGTAACACGAGAGAAATCATCAACAAAAGTTACAAAATATTGAAAACCTGGTTTAGAAATTACAGATCAGGTCCCCATATGTCAGAATGTACAAGTTCAAATGGATTAGTAGCACGTTTATTTATTCTTGGATAAGAACTAAGTCGATGGTGTTTTGCAAACTGACATGACTCACATTCTAAAAATTGTAAAGAATGAAACTGTGGACAAATCTTCTTAAAATTCTGTAATGATGGATGGCCTAACTGGCAGTGTAGTTTATAAGCTTGAGATGCACTTGAACAGGCAATCATTTGTGGTGTAGTATCAAGAATATAAAGTCCATTGGATTGAACCCCTTTACCAATAATCCTCTTCGTCATGAGATCCTGGAATATACAGTGATTTGGATAGAAAGTAATGCAGCAATTTAAACTTTGAGTTATATTACTAACTGAAAGTAAATTAAATGCAAGACTAGGTAGATGTAACACTGTCTTTAGCTGCAAATTAGAGGTAAGATTTATACTTCCAGATCCTTGTATATTTGCAGAAGATCCATCAGCTAATGTAACACCACTCATGTGTGTATTTGGTTGGTAATTTAAAAGACTATTTGATGTACCTGTCATGTTATCTGTTGCCCCTGAATCAATAACCCATTTATGCTTCCCAGATTGTGATTGTGATTGTGCAGTTGTAGATATGGAGTTGAAGTTGGATTGTTTCTTTACACTGTCTTGATATGCCTTGTATTTACTGAATTCCTCAGCAGAAATGCTCACTGTTTTATTTTCTGAATCTTCTGATTGAGCAACATTCGTGCTTCTCTGCTTGTGTTGTGATGGTTTACCAATCAAGAACCAACATCTATCTGCAGTATGCCCATCCTTTTTGCAGTTTGTACATTTGTATTTAGGATTCATTGGTCGATTTGAAGATTGGTTAGCATTTCCTTTATATCCACCTTGTTTCCATGATGCACTTGTATTTGGTGCATTTTTATGTATCACTAGTGCACTATTTTGTGAGTTAACTGATGATTGTGCACTTGTGTTCTCTAATCTCATCAATCTCGTAAACACCTCATGTAAACTAGACACACTTGATCCAGATAAAATTTGAGATCTCGCAGGCTCGTATTCATGTGATAACCCTGCCAGAAAACTCATCACTGCCATCTCTTCACGTTGCTGCTGCTGTTTCTTCACATCAGGACTTAAAGGCAACAGCATATTCAGTTCTTCATAAGTTTTCTTAAAATTCATAAAGTAATTCATCAAACTTTGATCCTGTTTCTCAGCTCTGTAAAACGCCTTGCATACATCAAACATTTTACTCAAATTCCCTTTTCCAGAATACAAAAACTCCAAATATTCCATCAATTCTTTCACGAAACTACAGTGATTCACAAGACTGAGAACACTAGCATCGATTGTGTTCCGGATCTGGAGAAACAACCTAGCATCATCTCTAAGCCAAGTTTGATCTTCTCTCTTCTCAGAATCATCAACAGGTGGATTTCGAGATAAATGATCATCCAATTCAATACTCCGAAGATACAGTTTAATTGTCTTGCTCCAATCCAGATAATTTGATCCATTGAGTTTATGATCAGTAATCTTGGACATAATCGGGAGAACATCGACTTTGTTTTCCGCCATTAGCCCTAATCTCACTGAATTGCGGGAGATTTGAAATTTAGGAATCGTGCTCTGATACCATGTTATAATTTGAATTCAAGAACGGGAAAGATCATAAAGCAAAGTGGCGGCCATTTTATTTCATAATACTGTATATTAATGAATACACAGAGAACATTATTTAAATGAACGAAAAACAAAGAAGAATATGGGCCCAAGCTACTACACAGGCCCAAATACTACTAGCCAAGAATACAACTAAGAAGCTCAAGCACAATTCTCTCAACACAGAGCAACCAAAGAATCAAAGGTGGCATTACATTCGGTAGAGGGTGTAAGGCTTTGTGGCAACCGTACATCTAAACTAAGTATATATATACAAAAGAGAAAGACAAAAAGCCTTCACGGTATCCGAAAGTAAAGTTAATATGACTTTAAGATGCGAGAAAAACACAAGTCTCCAATAATGGCGCAACTTCAGAAAAACATCACCTTAAGTAGCAGTAAAGGCGTAAGACCTTCGTGGCAGCCGAAAACATGATTATCCTGATATTCCTAAGGAATAGGATAAGGCCCAAGTAGCATGACAAAAGACTAGTTTTAAAACCTAATCTTTATGTGGTAATAAGTACTTGTAAATGATATTACTTGTGCTATCATTAATTTTGATGAGTTATGATTGTTGAATGGTATGGGAAAAACCTTCAGTGCTTTAACGGCATAGTCTCGCTATATTTTTTGTTTATGATAATATATTACTCATACCAGGTGTTGAGGTACTTTTCGTCCTTCAACTCCTCAATCGAATTCGTGCAAAGCAATTTACCTGCTAATCACTCCGCCGATTTGGAATTAGCAAAATCAAGTAATCTTAATTTTGCACCGAAGTGGTGATTATGTCGTTGAATACTTACGTAATTAAGTAGCTGCACTATAACTGTTTGTTATAGTGTCAAATCTAGCCATTATTTAATCCAGAAGTAACTGCAAGAAAGAATTGTACTGCAATTAACAAGGAAACAACGTGAAAACAGTAGAGGACATAGGATTTACGTGGTTCGAATTTTAAAAAATCCTATGTCTATGGGGAAAGTTTCTTCTTCTTCCTTTTTAAACATAATTTCATGGTCAAAAGTACAATTGAACCTTAAAGTTTTTCAAAAAAAAAAGAAGGTTAGAGAGAGGTCTCGTTTTCTTTCTACAATGCCTTCTCTATTTATAATCATGAAGAGCACGCGGATTACTGAAATTTCTCTCTTGCCATTTGTGCCTCCTCCATTGGATCATGCCAGCTGTCTTTCATTTGCATTGTCTATTTAGTGTGACTGAAGTACCGACATGTATTTGGTGGGAAGTTTGAATGGAGGCGGAAAACCCAAAATTAGAGCAGAAATATCCGAAATTTTGACAGAAGAATTCAAATTTATATTTGACCTTTCTTTTGGGATGCCTAAGGAATTTTAGTGTAAAGCTCGGATCTGTATGGATTGGTATGATTTGTGCTTCCCATTCGGTTCTGAGGGTTGACTTGGGATATGCTTAGAATATACCTGAGGCTTATTCGTGATTTGGATTGCCCTTTGTGCAAGTATGCTTTGACTGCTGATAAGGGAGATGAGCTTCACACTTGTCATTTGCCTATAAGGTGGGTTATGTGTTGAAGCGTACCCCGAGCGGCCCTGTATACAACCGCTTTGGAGTGCTTCATGTGGCACTATCTGGGCTATCCTTGGTATGGGCTGGAGCATACATGTTTGCCTCGGCTCAGTATTTCACTTTTGATTCACTACTAGATATAGCCACCGTGCAATGTCCTTGTTCCTATTCCCAAAATGTGTGCAGTATTCGTCTCTTATATATTTGAAGTGGTTCTTAGTAAAGACAGGTGTAACACTTGCCCCTCAAGCCTATTACGATCATAGGTCACAATAGACTTATTGTCTTAAGCATCATGTTCCTACCTCTGGTTATTACTGCTTGATTCCTTGTTTTGCTCTGACGATTTGCAGTGGGTTGTGAGTTTGGTATGGCCTACCCTTTATTGAGGGTGAAATGTCCTTAGCTGCATTCTTGGCTGCACATTTGTTTTGACATGCCCCTTGTTTGGGGGCATAATGTCCTTGGTCGTATATTAGTTTCTACCTGCCCCCGTTTGGGGGAATAATGTCCATGACCACATGTTTGGCCATATATATGTTATGATCTGCCCCATGTTTGGGAGCATAATGTTCTAAGTCGTATGCTTGGCTGTATATGTGTTATGACATGCCCTCTGTTTGGGAGAGTAATGTACTTAGCTGTATGTTTGGCCATATATATGTTACGACTTGTCCCTTGTTTGGGAGCGTAATGTCCTTAGCCATATAGTTGGTCGTATGTATGTCGAAGTCCTCAATAGGCTCTGTATCACTTAGAATCTCGATGTTGGCATCATCCTATAGAGTCACGATTATTTCATCATAGGTAGCATCCACTGGTGGGTCACAAGGGTCCGGGGGCATGATCGTTGGGCCATAGCTTTGGAAGTGATACCCACTTTAAATGAGCCCGTTACCAAAGAACCACCTACATGGAAAGGAGGAAGGTTGTCAGGTATAGTTTCCCCCAAGTAGGCTTGAACATACTGAGCGGTGGTTCGTGGAATGTAAAGAAGAACCCTATCTCCTTGAGGAGAGTTCAGGATATCGCTAGGAGGATGAATATGATCCGGAAGCAGAGGCATATCCCGAGGCTGACTGACAGTAGATGCATCTGAAAAATGTATAAAATGGTTAGAGAAACATCATGCATTAGGGTATATATGACCGGTTTTGGAATATGAATTTGCACTATTACTCCAGAGGTCGAGCCGCCATCCTTTCCCTTCTCTACATCTTCTTTCCAAGACTTCTCAACCTCAACCAATTTGATGTAACTCAGGCGAATTACTTTCATCTCATCCATAGAGAAGAAAGCATCGATGACTTCAAGGTTAAAGGGAAGATCTCTCTGCTCAATAGCAATTTTGGCCTCTTTAATTAGCCGCCTATGGATAAAAGCCATAACTTCCTGGTAATTATCCATCCACGGACTCTTCTCCATGAACATCCAATGTAAATTTCATCTAGGAGTGCCTCCACCTAGTCTAGTTGGCTGGCCAAATTACACTTTGCCTGCACTTTTTCTGCATTAGAAGTTTCGACGGCCTTCCCCGTAGATAAGGCTTTGAGTTTCACCTGGAGAGAGACCATCTCAGCTCTCCACTCTGCAACCCTCTTCTTCATATTAGATAATATTATGCCCCACTTTCTCACCTACCGTCCATAACTCATATAACCTCTTGGGAAACTTGGTCTTGAAATTCTTGTAGTCATCACAAAGCCTTCCAGCCTTGTCATTATACTCCTTCTTGGCAGCCTTGATTTTAGCGAAATGAACTCATCTCAACTACTCTAATTCTTCGGTATGATCAACCTTAAGCCTCTCAATATCTCTAGCCTTCTTCTCAATCTCTTCGATGTGAGACCTCTCCAGAGCTTCTACCACATTCTTATGGTCTAAATCTTTTTGACCAGCTGCATCCTTAAATAAAAAATCATTAAATTCTGGTCAACGCTTTTCTTGGTTATCTCCTCTCTGGCCTTAATAACTTTGGCATGATACTCTGACAAGGCCTTTTCATCGCCTAATCCATCTGTAAGAAGATCAATTACCCATATAAAGGAGAGAGGGGGTGTCTCAGTAAGCAAACAGGTAGAGGATCTATTGACTGATAAGGTTGTTGTATTTTATCAACGTTCGTATCCATAGGATCAGTAATGATAACTGATCCCTCTTTATCCTTCCCCTTATCTTTTCTCCCAAAGACAGGGACTACCACTCCTCTCTTATTTATCTTCTTTTATTGATTGGAAGCTTCTGAATTAGATAAAGGAAAATAAGAAAAATGAGGAGACATAGAGGGATGGAATGGAGTCCTAAATCTCAATTTCCAATCGGGAGAGCGGGATCTTTTTCATGAGCTCTCCTTAGGGTCTTGGTCGCATTTTTTCCCGACCAGACGATAGTGAATAGTCCCTCGGTCTTCAGCTCCATAGTTGGTTACCTAACATTTTCACTTGGGCCAAATGAAGACAAAGCCGTTTTGACATCCTTGGAAGGTGCTTTCGGCTCCAGTTGCTTCATCATAGATAGCAACTTTTCCCTTTTCGAACTTATACTACTTGCAATGGCAAAAGACAACGGGTTAAAATTAGAACGGAA
The DNA here is from genome assembly GCA_030765085.1 of Allium cepa. NCBI lineage: Eukaryota > Viridiplantae > Streptophyta > Magnoliopsida > Asparagales > Amaryllidaceae > Allium > Allium cepa. The sequence goes on from CM060928.1 coordinate 277,905,212, forward strand.
ACTTAAAAAGTGCATTACTGTAGCGTGAACATATGACTATGTGAATGTGTATGCAAGAGTGCATAGAGGTTGCACGAACCCTTAGGTCCTCATGGGTTTCCAACTGTCACTGGATTTCCACTATAGATGCATTGTCCCCATAATAAATTCCAAGCCCTAGACCTTGAAGATAGTTAGAAACAGAAATTTATCCAGGAACTAAAGTTCTATCTTCCTCCTCGAAACCAAAAATGCGATGTAGGGCTTCCTCTACCTCTACATGCCACGAGTTGTCTAAACCAATATACTTGGAGGAATGCGCTTCACTACGGTCCGAAATGGTATGATCATTATCATAAGAACAAGGGCATCCCTCTTCTACCGTCTTTGGATGAACGTTATCATCATCCTATTCCCTTATGGTCTTGAGTCAACAAATTTTACGTGGTTTAACCCTGAAGGACCCTGACGTTGGTTCTTCCAAACATGTAAAGACAGTAGGAGCAACTTCATGCGGATCTATAGTCACGAGAGCATCAAAATTGAAAGACGCTTCACTCGTCTCATCGGCAGCCGAGTCTTCCTCTTGGTAGGCTTATGAGTAGAAGGTTACTCGCCTCTCCTGATTGAGTGACCGGCTGCCCGTAGTCCGAGCTGCCTCATATTATCGTCAATAACTAAATGAGGAACTTCCAGAATTCCTTTGAGATTTCCTAGAGTCTTCGCAACATGTCTTCTACGTCTTCTTCAATAGTTGCTTTCACTATGCCTGGGAAAAAGAGAGTCCTAGGAAAGAAAAATTAATATCGAACATAAGATTTCGCAAAACCATAAACGAAAATAGGTGGAAGAGGGGGATCACATCCATAATTGATGAAAGCAAAGAGAGCTATCCCAGACAAAGAAGCAGTCGTGCTTGAACATACCATACTTAGAGTACAAGTTCTCAATCGTCTTAAACTTGCTCTCTGCCTTAAGATAGATAAAAGAAGATTCCTCCATTTTGCACTTTATGGCGTAAAGGAACCTGATTTGATGGTGGATATAGGCATTTGGAACTACCTCATGAAAATAGCATACAGGCTAGTAAGAATGGCATATCTGTTGAGATGCAACTAAAATGGGGCAATTTTCAAATACACAAGAAAGTCTGCAATCCATTGAGGAAGAGGAGGCGATGCTCCAGCCCCGCGGTGATAATGAAAGTGGGCCATGTACCCTTCTAGTGGAGCATGTGCCCATTGTTCAAGAATGGGCAAAAGGATGTCTTCTCTAGGCATACCGTGAGTGGTCATGACAATATCCAGCTGCTTAAAAGTCAAGATAGAGGGCTCAGAGTGGATGGGGTCCACCAACAGTTCGGACAACCCATGCCCGTGCATGAAAGAATGAACAGAACTAGGTTGATTAAAGCGACGCCCCAATAGCTTAGGATTTATAGGTGCAGAAGAAGAGGGACCCTGGTCTCCAGAGATCGTCTGTGAATGCACCTTGTGATGATTTGACATACCTATCTCATATAATAATCCACCATACATAGTATCGCAAAGGAGTGAAAGTGTTTGTGCGTACATGAATTGCATATGCGATGCAAAGAAGGATAAGTTAGTAACAATTTTAAATTAGGCATTCCAAAGTTAGAAGATAACTATTCCTATCAACTCAGAAAGGCTTACTCAAGGTCTCACTCAACAATAGAAACCAAGATGACACGTTAAGATTAACTAGCTGCAACTATTATTTTTCTGTTTGGTGGTCTAACACTCGAGTGGTCAAACCTTGAATAGGAATTCAATTCAAAAGGAATTCACCAATCATTTTTTTACAACCCAAGCCTATCCCAGCACCAAAAAAAACCCTAATTTATGTGCTCAACCAGAGAAGGTCAAGCTAAGCTAAGACCCTAAACCCTAACTTAACTACCGGGAAAAGTCCAATCATGACATATGCATTAGTAATATGGATGAGAAGGTGGATAGAAATGCTTATCGGATCGAGTGATGGTCTTGGACGGAGATTACGTTGAATTGGATGCATTTGGATGGAGATCGGCGCTTGCAACTTAATGGGAGGTGAACCGGCTTGAAGAATTTAGGATGCAGAAAATGAGCTGGTGATTCAATGGGAGGAGTCTCGATAGTTTATATAGGGATAAAGTCATGTCCAATTCCAAACAACTGGCATGCCGAACCAACATCGTACCAAGCCAACCCATCTTTGATCGGTGGGCCTTATGGATGCCAAGCCAGTGATATGCTAGACTCAACCTTAATCACAGACCGATGGCATGTTGGACTGAACTAAGGAAACATATCCTTCATGACGGTTCGAGAAGAATTTAAAAAAGCCCAACTCGTAGTTTATGAGTCGAGCTTTGGGGGGGCAAGTGTTATGGGCAATTTCGCCCACGAAATTAAGGCTTGGGAGTAGCCGAGTGGAAGCAGGAGAAGCATAGCATAGCAGGAGAAGGCGGGGCATCAAGGAGGCTAGGAGATATAAACGAGTTCTTAGTGGAAATCCCATTTTCGGTACCCTAGGGTACCGGACAGAAGATCATGTCCAGTACTCAAGGCAGCGAACAAAAAATCTTGTTCGGTACTTGAAGTACCAAATAGGAGATCCTATTTGGTGCCCAAGTTACCGAACATAATATCCCATTTGGTACCTAAGCTTCCAAAGAAGATCTTATGTTCAATAGGAGGGGTTCCGAACCAGGAAGGGTATTACATGATGACCGCACTAAGGTGAAATATGGAGAGCTAAACTAAGGAAGGAGTGGCACGAAATTCCCCAGCAAAGTGTCCATATGCATTCCATTGAGCTGATCGACGTCGATCCAAGGTTTCCAACTGAACCGTGCAAGTTATATAAGGAATAAAATTTGATTATATTTGGAAATTAGCAATCATATCTTTTGTTTATAGAAATATTTGATCTGGACGAGCTATACATGGAAATTTCCCTACTTACCTGATTAACCACACCATCTCTTCACCTTTGTAAATATCCAAGCATTTGGCATTCATGAGAATGATCTTTGAAGCTTAAAGACTTTATGTTGTAGAAATAACCAAACTGAGCTCTCGGATTCTTATGGCCAATCATAATCATTGTATTTTGTACGTAAACTCTTGTAAAAGCTGAAATATAAGAATAGAAATAAATATGAACAGTGAACGTAGACCCGTTATGGCTGAATCACTATAAATATGTATGTCTTTTACTTTCTTCGCATTCTTTTATCATTTAAATATGTTATTACCGAATCAATAAGAGGTTTTTGTCCATTTTTGATGCAAACAGTTACATACTCTAGTCGCAATGGATACATTGGTATCTAGTCTCGATATATCATGATTAGGAATAATTAAAATGGTATATTTATTCTCATTATAATTAATTACTCACGTTTACAACACTTTGTAACTATTATCCCAAAATATACCATTTATGGATTTTCTATTAATAATATTTTTAATAAAATTAATTAAATATAACACATTATATCAAGTATATAATAGAAGAAAAACACGTTTTATTTCGAACAAGATTGGTTATCAAGTTAAATGTATGTAACAAATTACATAATTACCCCTAGGCCATATCCCTAATTCTATCAATCTCCCACTTGCACTTGTGGCCAATTATGGAGTCTTATTCTAACTTCTCCAATCGGTTTTCTTAAAACCAACTAGGTCGGTCCCTCAGTGAACGGGTGTGCTATAATGTTTCAGTTTTCTACTTTGTCAGTCAACTCTCTCTGATGTTGTTAAAAAACCTTTATCATATGAACAATTCAGAGTATGTCCCTTGATTTCTTATGAGAAGTTCTGTTATGAACCATATTGTGACATTATTATTATATAACAATGATTTAGGATTCTCAACATTTGGAATCACCCATAGCTCGATTATGAATTTATGCGTTTATATTTATATACATTGCTTTTATTGTAGCGCTATTCAAGGCTATGTACTTAACCTTTTTTATTGAATCTGCCATAGTCTTTCATTTGGAACATTTCCAATTTAAAGATTCGTAACGTGAATTTATTATTAACATATTGTACTCAATATCACTTATGATAGTTTGAGTCTGAACACACCTTCATAAGGAGTTTGTCATTTCTGTAAACAAATCTTTAGTACTTAGTAAATACAATAGAATACTTCAAACAACCATTTAGTGATATCAATTTGGATTTGATACTTACTTCATGTATCAAATAAATAAATAAAATCACGATATCATAGACAATATAACGTGTATGATAATTTCTATTAGCTAATGGATATGGAATCCATCTTACATGTTACATATTAAAAAAAATTGTTTGGGACGTTATCGGTATCATTTCTACTTACTATAAAAGACATCATTTACAAATCCAACATCGAGTGTTAAAACAAATATGGCTAACTTTAACATAAGTGCATTATAAATCAACAACGTGTTGCCTACTTATAGTTTTTTTAACATCAATGTAACGCTCCTTTTTGTGAACACACGCTTCCTTTGCATTTTGATTGATGATCAAACTATTTGACATTTCTATCAGAATATTTGTTCAATTTTGATTCTTTTCTTAATGATACTTTTATATCCGTTCTCGAATCGTATCAAAAAACTCACAAACTCAATATCCCTTTCACGGACTTTGAGACACTTTGATTAATATGTATAAATGGTTTACTCTAAATCATTATTTGGAATTTTCTATTTCAACACATATATAATACATAAAGTCATATAAGCAATAATTTTGTAGATAAAATCCCAACTAATCGAGTACATTGATGGTGAATATGTTACGCTAATTTCAATAACTGAAATGAATGATGTTATTCTTATCAATATAGCTTACTATATTCCAACTGCCTTTGTCTTTTTCTTAAAGACACATTTACGGCCTATGGATCATATCCCTTTGGGTCAAATATCAAAATCATATTTTGATAATGTACTTGGAATCTATTTTAGATATGCGCATCGTAACATATCATAGAGTAGGTACTCTTAATGGTTTAATTAAACAACCGAGGATTATTTATTCTTGACATTGACAAGAAACACATAGTTCTCTTTAATGTACAAGAATACTTATTAGACTTATAATGCATTGTGTTCATTTAGCTACGGTCAATTTCATTTCATCTCTTGTAATCATTTTTATTCTTGGAGCGTATCCAAATTCATTTCATACCAATAATTTCTTCAAGAAATTTCTTCACTACGAAGATAATATATCTTGATACAACAGTTGTTTCTTAGTATAAACATTTTATGAATTGCTTTATAAAAACTGATTTTACATTAGTTTACAATACATTTATGTTCACAACATAAATTAGTCATCTAACTATAGTTCCCAAAATTCTCTTGGGAAGATTCTAAAAGATCACTTACGTACAATTATTACATGCAATTTTTTAATTCGCACAACCTACCAACTTCTTGGTCTAAGATATGCAGGGTTTCTTATAAACCTTCTTCTTGTATGGTTTTGTAAACTATTCTTTGGATGATAATAGTTTTAACTTTTGTGTACCACTCTTAAGCACATACCTTATTAAATGAGTTTAACTCAACTACACTCATTATTAATTGTGCTTTGTCCCACAAAGATCGATTTCTCCTTATCAATACACAATTATTTATTGTAGGGATGAGCAACCTTTGAGATTGAACATTTATTCATTTAGGTACATTCAGAACTCTTTCCAATATACTTACATATCCTATCAAATCGAAACATTTCTATCGCGTGTTATATTACACCAGATTTAGGCTTTTATTCTGCCTTTAGGTCTTGAAGCGACCAGAATCACCAACGGATGTAAAGGTTTGACATAGAGGGCAGGCGTGAAGCCTATATTCCAAGGTGAGCAAGATAAGAAAGCAAATAGATAGGAGTCCCTCTCTGGTATCAATTACTTCCCTCCTTTCCATGGCCAACACTCACTCGAGTACAACATGCTAGAGATGCCTATGGATTGGGCATACGTACAATGAATGTTATTGATGCTACTATCAATGTTGAATTGAGAAAGAAGATTTAGGGAGATAGCTTATCGGTATTTCTTGTGAAATGATGCATATCAAGTCAATAGTTTGGACTGGTGGAGGTTGATTGGCTGTCTGAGGTAGTTCTCGAGCCTTCTCTCTCGATTTTTATGCATACCTCTATTTTATATTTTATGAGCTTATCATAGACTTATACATGCTTATCATATACATATGTCCATGTTTGTGATAATTCATCGATGAATATGATGAAGAACGTGGAACTATTTTAGTATTAATATACTTACGATTGTATACATCTATATGTATTGATTCGAAGAGTTCATCAATTCTTATGACGTTCCCACCAAATGGATGCATAACCCTTAATTGTTTGAGATATAATTACCAGTGTCATGTGATTTATAATAAAAATTATTTCTTAAAGCTACAGCTTAGTCTATAATTCCAAAATAATTTTAAATAATTTTAGATACTTCATTGTTTTCCAATGCATTACTTTATTATGAAAACAAATACCAGATTATAGTTTTGTCTCATAATATTCACATTGAAATATAACTATATCTATTTTTCAGTTAGCACCAAAAAATAGTCATTATTTCATTAATAATATTTGGTGTATTTCACAAAAATAATTTTTGTAACTTGATCCAACCAATAAAAGTTATATGGAATGCTCTCACTATTTCTTCCATTAATATAATAGCGTACTGAATTCGGAGGTCCGTTATTCACTTAATATAGATTATTTATTTCATATACTGTAGCTAGTTTACGATGATGAGTTCTTTGATCAAATATCTTGAACACAAAGAAATAAATCTAATAAAAATAACTATATGAAAATACATTTCACTATAGAAATCATATTTCTTATTCCAATGTTAAGTATCAGTTATTATTATTACAGTTTTCATTTCCAATGATTCTTTATGAAGCATAAATGACTATTCACTCTTTTTATCCCAACTGTACCTTACACATCTACTCTTGTACATTCGTTTTTCTTTTTAAATGGTCGAATCATCCAATAGAATATCCTTACTACAACATCATAATGAACTCCTTAAAAAAAGCACAGTCGATCATCCTTAACATTTAAGGATGTCAAATATGTTGCACTTTGTATAAACTAATCAAATTGATATTTCAATGATAGAGTTCTTTGATCTATCTTGTAGTTTTGGTCTAGTGTTAAATTTAACATAATATGATCTTATTATAATCAATCAAATTGAATACTTGATCTAATAGTATGGTTTATTTGTTTGCTTCGAATAAATTAGTTTCATCGAAGTATCGTACATTATGAATTGTGACCCTTTATCATATAGCACTTATATATGATAGTGTATGGGTCAATATGTATAGTCTTGTATTGCTTTTGGGTTTGGAACTCATAAAATGCAATACACAGTCTTGAACAAATAAACATGTGAGCAACCAGACTACGAATGTATTAAGTAGTTGTAAAATTAGGCACTTGCATAGGTGTAGAAAACATTAGCATGTAAGAAGTATTTAACAATAAGTATGCATGTGTATGCGTGCGTGTGTATGTGTATCACATTTCTATTTATCAATCTTTAGTTCGTTTCAAATTTTACATTATAATTGATAAACGTTTTATCAATCAAATTAAATGCACAAATTTATCAATGTAGATTATTATAATATTATTTAGCATATGTTCATACAATATTAGAATGGTTAAATATTATCATTTTATTTTTCTTATATTGCTCCCACTATCTTTTATGTTTCTCAAAACCCTAAGATAAAACATAGAAGTTTTTCGACTTCACTAGTGGGTGTTAGGACTCGTTTGTCTTAGGATTCTAACCTTAAGTTTGCTTAACAAATCATAGCCCCAAAAACGATGGATAACTCTTTATCAGTTGTATCATGTATAATTCCTAATCCATGGTTCCTTGTCTTAATCTCATTTCGATCTTGAGTTTGCCTAATAAATCGAAAAAGATTATTTACTTGTACTTATCATATCGTGATGGCCTAAGTATTGTACATGTACCTTGAGTTTGCTCAATATATTAATAATACGGCACATAACATCCCTAGCTTGATTTTTCTCAACAACTACGGGGTATGGAAGTACTATATATGTATGTATATACATATACATATACATATATATATATATATGTGGTTGAGGATAACATTATATTGATGGTTGACCACCGGTCGATCACTCACGGTCGACCTGTAGCCCTAGCTAGTCGACCTATCCTGAAGCCAAAAATTGGCTTTCGCGATCTGCTTCCAACGTTTTCCCCTCTCGTCCATGTACCATAGGCATTAATTCAATACAAACCAAGTATATTATCCAAACATCAATCTAAAACAACTTATATATCATGAATTATTTGCATTGGAATAGTCACCTGTATGCGTGTTGCACATCGTTATCACGTGCTTCACCATCACAATCCATGATCAGTCCTCCCGTCTCTTAGCTGCTGCATGTGCTTCTTGATGTCAAGATGAATACAGTCAATTTGGGTGATTTCTAACAATTTTTTTTTTAATTTTCTAAGTGATGAGGGTTTTGTTTATTTTTGTGACGACCTGGAATTTTCAAGTATTTAAAGATCGGAATATTTAATTGATTTTAAGTATTCAATAGGGAAACTTTAACTTGAATAACGAATATTATAAATTATTTGATAATTAAATTATTGAATTAAACAATTTGAAGCTGAGTAAAATATTGAATCTGGAATTTTAAGCTTGTTAAAAATAATTTAAAGGTTCGTAAAATTTATATTGATAACATTGAAGATAATAGAAGTGTTAAAATCAAATTTAACAATGATTTGTTTAGTTTTGAAAATATATCGTTTAAATTGAATTTAAAAATAGCCTTCTGAGACACAGTCTCGGAATTCAATGAAACCAGTTTCATTGAGTCCGTAATATTGTATTATTGCCGAATTTCAAATTTTGTAATTTTTGGAGCTACCGTGTGACCGTACGAGATAGAAACGTCTAGACAATAATTAATTGTTTTAAATTTAAATATCTTTCATCTTTTCATCTGTCAAATCTTTTCCCTCTGCCGACCTTGTCTGATATGAGCCACCCTAAATCGATCCTGCCCTTTTCCTATATCTCACGACATTTCCTTCTCTTCAGAAATTAGTTCGTTGATTTTATAAAAAAATAAAATAAATTAATGCCGAACAAACAAATCAATTCCCCGCCTCGCCTCTCCTACACAATCTCACAATCGCGTTCGATATTAGGGCTCGGGGGCGACGAAACTCTGCCGCGTGCAAATGGATCTGAGGGTTTGGGAAGTGACGAGGTCGACGACGTGGCGGAGCTGTGTGGTTTGGTCGAGCACGCGCGGTGGGGGCTGATAAAGGGGTCGCGTTCGTTCGTGGTGGCGACGCATTTAGGGTTTCGATCTGGGCGTTCTCGAGACCGTTCTCGAGCTCGTCGCACAGTGGATCGCGATCTGGAGGGACGCGGCAAAGAGATGCTCGTGGGTTTGCAGTGGTGGAGCGAGTTCTCGATGACTCGCGCACGTGAAGGCAGGTTGGGGTTTTTGCTGTGAGGTATTGTTTTCAATTTGATAATAAGATTACAGTAAGTAAATTATTTATTTCTGTTTATATATTGAAATACATACATATACAACTTAAATTATAATAGGGCTTTTGAAATGTTGTAAGATTTATAAACAGGTAGATATTTAAATATATAGATATATATAGGTTATTCTAGTATATGTAGATATAATGGAGATTAAGTTTAAATTAAAACATTAGTTTAAAAGAACATTTGTCGGTTTAAATTAAATGAATAATAATAATTTTTTCAATGAATTCAAATATTAATAGATCATATAATATTTATTTAAGGTCTAAAACGTGAAGAAAACAAGCTGGTTTGGTTGGATTGCAATCAGAAATCAAAGGTGAGTTAATCTCACTCGGTTAAATTTAAATTTAAATTTAAATGATTGAATTTAAATAATTGTTTGAATGATTGAATTGATTGATGTGATATAGTATGATATTGTAAGGACCCGATTCTTCGACTTCCGAAAACTGACATCAATACGTCCACTGTATCAACTGCCGAGCAATCGAATGCCGGAAAACCGAACACTTAGGGTTTTAAGAAAAGAAAAAGATAGAAGAAGAGAGAAAAAATAGAACAGAAACAGAAAGAAAACAACAAAACAATATCAGAATCCCACAATTGCAGCGGAACAATATATAATAAATAAATGAATAATCTTTAAACAAAGAACTATATCAGTTATTACATTACATCTTATTACATTACATTACATTACATTACATCAGAGTGTACAACAACAAACAACAACAAATAGCGGAAAAAGAAAATACTATATACTAGTAATACGCCATGCTATCCAGCTTGCCTCCAGCAACTCCTGAATTTCAGAATATCCTGATAAACCTTAACTCTTGACTGCCCATGTGGAAATTGGTGTGCACCCAGAGTTTAGGAAGGAAAACAATAAACTCCGAGTCAGTCAGGTGACTGGTGTGAGAACTCAAAACAGTTATTTATCTTTAAAAACAAAATAGAGGAATATTTTTAAAGTCAATTCGCAATGCTTTTAAAAATGAGACTACCATAAGACCTCCCACCACACACACAATGCGAACGCAGACTTGGAGGAGATTTCTTCTTATGTTAGTCAAAGATGATTACTACGTAAAATCAAATCAATTTTGATATTATTATTAGTGCATAGTGTAGAAAACATTTCGAAAGTAGAATATAAATCTTAGCCAGCATAGGTACCATTATATTATGCTTACTATAGCTACCATATTAGATGGCAGGTTCTACAACTAAAACCGTACAAGTCTCGTATTATTTCATTGGATTTCCAACAAATGGTCAGGCCAAGGAACTTCCCATTGCCAAATGGAAACGCCTCTGGAAGGACGTCCCGAGAACCAAACCGGATCTCTGCCAACACAAGGCCGGGTTACCTTTCAAACTAGGTAACAACTGACACGAGTATGTCATCCCCCGGTCCTTTGGGACCTTTATCCGAGCGCTCGTAACCAACATCACACCAAAATAATAAAGTGTTTCAACATGAGTAAGTATCTGAGCTCCATACCATGATACCACCCTTTTCCAGAAGGAAATGCACATACCCTAAAGGGAGCTACCCCTCATAACCTTGCCGCATCTTTCCTGTTTTGACCATTCCGGGGTGTGAGGTTCGACGAAGTTTCGTCCACAAAGCCACGCTTTATACAAAAGCTGTGCTTTGGGTCAACAAATGATCATAGAAATGATCACAAAGATAAGTGATCAAACAAATGATCATATCACAAATGATCAAACAATGATCATTTCACAGCAACACTCAGCATGTCACATTACCAAATTGGGAATATATCGCTAATAACCTTCAACTACATAACCTCTGAGATCGTACGTCTCATAGAAGGGTGTTAAGCTAAGAGAATAAATTCTCCGCCGCCAACAGAAATATATTTGAAAGAAATCAGCTTTATATCTCAATTTGTAACGTCAGACATCCTATCCATACAAGTCTGTTCCGGGCTCGAACAGAAATGAAGGCACTTACAAAGAAGTCCTTGCAATCCGGATATTTACTAATCACGATCGGACCTCCCATCACATATGGAGTCTCTATACCGGGGACCAGTCGATGCAAAGACATTCGACGAGTTGTCCTTTCGCTTTCAAAAATATCCGGTCTTCAACACCGGTCATCAATGTTATCCATTACGTCGTATCACTATTCGGAATGGGTAATCCGAATAATGAGCGCAATAATTTAAAAATAAGTGTAGCATTCAAATCCAAGCAAATCACAACAAATACCCATTCAAAGGTAAATATTGATAGTCGGTTATTGAACTATCAATGGATATGCACAACATCACCAGATTCCAAATAATTTTCCAAATTATTTATTTCCCAAAAATATCTTTACAAGATATATATTTTCAATACTTCAAAAATAAATCAACGTTTATTTTTAAACAAATTCCCGTTTCTTTTATAAATTCCATAGTGAATTTTACATTCCAAAATATCTATGAATATACGATTTCAATTATTCATTTTCAATTTATCTTCAAAAAGATAAATTCTCAAAAACGTTTCATTTCACATTGGAAAAAAAAACATTTCCATACTTATTTAATAAGTAATTCACAAATCTATTTATTTTCAACACTTGAAAAATATTCAATATACTTAAATCGAAATTAAGTATATATTTCATTCTTTAAGGAAAGAATTCTCTTAAACATATTTATTTGGGCCAAAACGAATGTTGCGTAAAACATCGTTACGACAACCCAAAATCACTAGTATAGGGATTCGAAATTAAAATAGATATATAAATCCCAATACTATATAAAACATTTCCTTTCGGAAATCATTTACTATAACAACAGTGTTATAGTCTACCATTTCCTTCTATTTCTCGAAAACGTCTATTTCAACAATGAATGTTGAAATCTATGGTTTCGAATCTTAACACATTTTAAAAACATCGTTAGATCGTTTTAATTTTATTTAAAACATCACATCCAAAACATTTTCTTTAACATATTATTCACTATTCAAAAATGTGAATATACTTCGTTAACCAATTTCATCATTTCTATACATTTTATTTTAAAGGATTATTCACTGTCTAAAACGTGAATATAACTCCATAAATAAGTTATAACAATTTACTTATCAAAATAAGTCGTTTGCGGATTTATAAAACAATGTTTATAAATTCCATTTCTATTTGTTCTATAACAACTTCCTTTTTATAAATCTCCTTTATTAAGCTATTTCAATTTATAACTCAATTATAAACCAAAAGTCCATAATTTAAGTTAAATACTTATAATTTATTTGTTTATAAAATCGTTCCTTTAACTTCCCAAATTATAAATCTTATAACTTATAAGATTCATTTATTTACCCATATCTATTCTTCAAATAACTTTACAAATTTTATAAACCTACTGCTTATAAAATTCCATTTATAACTTCACCGTTTATAATTCTATAAATTTCATTCATTTATGAAATTCATTCACAATTCATTCTAACACTTATAAAAACTCGTTTTATAATTCCAATACTTTAATTTATAAATATCAATTTATAAATCTCTTATATAAATCAATTTATACTATTATTTTAAAACATCTTTAAACTCCTTTATAATTTCACCATTTTCTTAGATTTATAAAATAATCAAATTTTATAAATCCTATTTTTAAACTTTTCACAATAAATTCAGAAATCCCAATTTAAACTATTTTATAAAATCATTAACCCCATATTTTCAAAAAATCTACTTTTAACTATATTTCTCAAAAATCAAAATTTTTATAACATTAAAATTATAACGTTTATTTATTTTAAAATGAATCAATTCCAAAAGTATTCTTATAACGTATACTTTCAAAAATCACTTTAAAAATCATTTTAAAAATTCCTAAATTGGTCTAATGATGCTACACACCAAATAGTCAATCCCGACAACAACGACATCATATATCGATATGATAATCCATCAAATATCAAAATATCTGAAATCAAATAAATACTGTTGAGGAATCCAGTTGGATCCCTCCAACCTGTTTTCTTGCATCCAAAAACATTAGCACAATACCAATTCCGTTCCAGTACGAAATTATCGCGGTATATGGGATTTAAAATATTATCCGCCTAATAGACGGCGCAATAGGGTCTCATCCGCTATATACTGCGGGAAATCAATTCCAAGTACATAAATAATACCAATTTCACTGTTTATGAAATCGGTATATGTTTTTAATAAATAACATCCGCTTACTAACGGCGCATAATGTCTATTTTAACAATCAATAGATAACAATCATCTTTCAAACATACATTCAAGAATTTTAAATCTAACTATTTAAAAATTAAAATCGAAACTGATTCGATTGAGTGAGAAGTTCTCACCTTGATTTCAATTTCGTTTTAGCGATTTATTTCGAATAAAATTAAACAGACGTTTAATTTTACCCGAAATTCTCACTAACTCCAAACGACTCCAATCCAATTCCATAGCGTAGTGCTCGTCCATACGATTCCAACGCATCTGGTTTCGCGCGTTTTCGACCTTGTATGAAAAAGATATGAATTTTAGAAGTTACACGAATTTATATATATAATTTACAACATAATTTTTATAAATTCTAAACCTAAATCAATCTCAGCCACTAGATCCAAGCCATCCACATCTGAGCCGCTCATCACCTTCTTCCATCTCACGCGCGTTTTCCCCCAGGCAATGAACAAAAGGCCGAACCCATATGCTCAAATTAGGGTTTAAATTTCGAGCCTCCTCGACGAACATGAACACGATCAACTAGCGCCATATGAACAAGCATCCAGCTAGCTACACTCGGCCACAACCATGATGAACTTGGCCCTACATCTAGCATGCAATTCGAGGCCGACCGTGATGACTTTGAGCGACGATTGTCGCCAATCTACTGCCCTAATTACGATCATGACCGTTGGATATCAAGATCTCATTGTCGTCTACAACTTTCATGTTGAAAGTTTGTTGAATCGTTGCACGGATTTGAAGAAAAGAAGAGGAGAAGATGATTTTTTTTCGGCCATTGGTGTTGTAGGTGGCGGCTACTGAAGAAATTAGGGTTAGGTTTTGGTTTGGTTGAAATTTGTGAAAATGGAGGGGCTTATATAGAAAATTTTGCAAACACTATTCGTCTCGGAATTTCCGAACTCCAAACGAAGCGCGCCGGTTGGCGTTCCTAAGGTTTACCCCGCATTCCGAACACAACGGAACGTGTTTCGGGAGCTAATTCGGTCATCTGTGTGAGTTATGGCAATAAACGTTCGATTTAAAATTAAAACGATTAAACGATTTTCTAGGCGTTTTAGCTTGCACCGGACAAACGGTAAATCCGATTGACACGAAATTTGAAACCATACAATAATATCACATTACTGATCCGATGAAACTAGTTTCGTCGAAATCCGAGACTGTTTGAAAAATGGCTATTTTAACTCGCCAAATTAATATTAAAACAATTTCGATGCGTTTCGAGCCGCCACGATCAAACGAAAACTCCGATTGCTACGAAAATTGAAATCCAATAATAACAAACTATTATGGATCCAATGGAACTAGTTTCGTCAAATTCTGAGACTGTTCGAAAATTGACTAATTTCACTAGTCGATTAAATATTAAAATATTCAATTTTCACAAATTAACTTCTAATTCGATTTTAAAAGTTATATAACATCGTTCTAACTCCAATATGATAAAATAAAATTTTACAAATCATTTTCAATCATATTTAACCCAATTTTCAATTATTTACATAATATCAACTATTAAATAATCGATTTAATTATTCAATTAAATCTAATTATTCGAAATAAAATTTATTCGACTTATAAATTTCATTTATTAATATTTAAAATTAATTAAATATTCATATTTTAATTGATAGAAATTCTGGGTCGTTACAGATATTTTGGAATTGGTGTATTATATTGTGCTATGTGGATGCAGGGAAAACAGGCTGGAGGGATCCAACTGGATCCCTCAACATTTATTTAAAATATTTAATACCCTCTATTGTGATTATTTTATATTCTATGATGAATATTATTGATAATTGGAATATTGGATGTTATGGTTTACCTGAATATGTTCTGGTGCACTAATTTATCAAGATATATAGAATTGGAGTTTGGAAATAAAATGAAGAGAATTTGTAAGTGAAATAATTATAGAGAATTTAAATAAATTAGGAATGAATTGGATAAGAATAATAATAGTTTTAAATTCGAATAAATAAATTTCGTATATGGAAGGGAAATTTTGAATAAACAGAAGATTATGAATTTTTAAACTTTATTACGATTAAAACATTTATTTAAAATTTAAGGATTAAATCATTTAAGAAGAATAAAGAAGAAATTGGGAAAATCTGAAATTGGTATATTTCAGTTAAAAGATTTTAAATCAAACGGAGAATAATAACAATAATAATAAGTCCATAATTAATGAATTATGAAATGAATTGAGTAATTAAAGGAACTTATTTCAAAATAAAATAAATTGGAAATCAATTTAGGGAAATTGATTTAAGTGATTGAAGTTGGAATATTCTCTGGATAGCCAAGTACATGTTTTTAAAAGTAAATTTTTAAATATAAATTAAATGTTTTAAAGTTGTTTTTAAAAGAAAGCAAGTTTTGTAAAATTTATTATTTCTAATATTTAAGTCTAAAGTAAGTATCTTCTTTTAATCTATTTTAGCAGTAATTATTAAGAAGTAACTTAGTATTTAGTTTTTAAAAGTTGAAATCTAGCTTTATATTTTATTAAGTAGCTTTAATTTCAAATGTTCATACAGAAGTTTTAACTTAAATGTTTAAAAGTAAATTCCAAAGTAAGTATTTTGTTTAATCTATTATCGTAATAATTATTTAAAGAATGATTTGGTATTTTGTTTAAAGTATTATTATAAATTAAGTATTAAAGTAAATTTTTCCAAATTGAATGTTAAATATATTTTACAATAAAGTGTTTTTAAATTATTTTAAAAATCTAAAGTTTTGGGCTTGGTGATTCCAGTAGAAATGGAAATACTCGGAATTTATTCTGAGATAAGGAAGATAGTTTGGAAACTGTTTCAAAAGGGTTTGAAAGTGAAAATATATCTTGTAAAGATATTTTGAGAAAAATAAATAATTTGGAAAATTATTTATTGTTGGATGGTTGTTTGTGAATATTAAATGATAGTTAAATCATCGACTATCAATATTGGCCAAATACGTTGATCATTTCAAAGAGACCGGGATCGAGATTTATTTCTCGAAAACTACTTCGATCCGGTTTATACTGAAAGAGGCTATATGGTAGGATCGTGTAATATGGAATAACGGAATAGTCTAAGTAGATAAA
The DNA here is from genome assembly GCA_030765085.1 of Allium cepa. Taxonomy (NCBI): domain Eukaryota; kingdom Viridiplantae; phylum Streptophyta; class Magnoliopsida; order Asparagales; family Amaryllidaceae; genus Allium; species Allium cepa. The sequence continues at coordinate 277,922,195 of CM060928.1, forward strand.
GTAGGTAAATGCAAGGAGACACCAGGATTTTATACTGGTTCGGACCTCTCGTCCTACGTCCAGTCCCTAAGCTTCACTTAGGAATTTCACTAACTAACACCCTTACTTCACCCGGAGGAATAGGTTTACAACTTACCCGAACAACCGAACGGGATTTCTTGCCTCAACTACCAAAGAGGACTTCAACTCAATTACTAAAATACAATATTCGACTTGTTGTGTTCTTGTCAACACTAATGAGTCTAATGTAGTACAATATTCCTATAATCTTATCCTCGAGAGTATGCAATGTGTTTGTGAAGATTTAAGAAAATGTGAATTGCTATGAATCAAAAGAATGTTACAAACAAAAATAGAGATTCAAGCAACAGATTGGTGATTGCTTTGAGAATATTTAGAGAATATGAACAAGAGAATAGTAAGAATAAAGCAAGAGAATTCGGTAATCTAAATGATGTTAGAATCATGTATATATATTTGTAGAAGAGGTGCATTTGTTGTTAAAGGTTGCAAACAAGAGATGCTTCCATTTCCATTGATGAATGGTTGCAACTCTTGGGAAGAAGAAGGTGTCTTTTAAGAGAAAATTCGCAGGTTTGAATTCAGTCGACTGAGCAGGAGATTCAGTCGACTGAAAATATGAAGAAAAATTTTCAGGAACAATTTCAGTCGACTGCACAGGTAATTCAGTCGACTGAAATTGTGCAATTTTGTATATGTGTACAGTTTCAGTCGACTGGCCATGCCTGTTCAGTCGACTGAAGTATAAAAGTATGCACAGTGAACATGTGAATGAAGTTTTATGAATGTGTTCTAATGTTCTTGCAAATCTCTTGAGGATAGATTTTAACAAATAATCTAGACTAAGACCCATAGAAAATCATACTAATGTTTATACTTTGGTGTTCATCGATCTTCTTCTAGCTTTTGCATATATCTCTTCCTATTTGTTGAAGCTCATTGTCATTGATCAAAATCTTTGTGTATCAACATTCTCCCCCTTTTTGATTGATGACAATACTATTCTAGAGATGTATATACTTATTTTCTCCCCCTGAATGTATGCACTATCTTTCCTACAAAACAAAGTTAGTACCATAGATTTTCTCTCCCTTTGTCATCGACAAAAAGGAAGAATTAACAGCAGTAATAATTTAACAAAACAATCACTGAAGCATAGAGAATATTCGCATAATCATGACTGAAGATAAATATTGTGACCGAAGCATAAAATGGCTATCCCCTAGAAAGTTAAAAATACACATCAAAACAAAAAATCACTCATCTCTATCCCAGTCATTCGAACCTTCTCTTCCTATTGGTTCACGTATGACGGGTCCTCCTGTTGTTGGTCTTTGTGCACTTCCTCCTTGGCCACAACTAGCTCCACTTGCACTGCTACTTGTATGCTCTTCGGATGTCGTCCATGTAAATGTAGGTGCCGGACGTTTTCCGCGTGATGTTGAAGCAGTAGTGGTGCTTGAGCACAAGATTGCATCCCAAAGCTTGTTGAAGAATCCTTTTATTTTGTCAATCTTACGATCTACCTTTTTAAGACGTGTGTCAAGAATTTGTTGATTTCTTGACAATATCCCCAAGGATTGGTTGGTAGTGAAGCTTGGGTCAATAATACGAATTTCATCTTCTTGCTCGAGATGTTCTTCGTGGCGAGGTTGAGGAGGTTGTTGTTGCTGTTGTTGTTGTTCTTGATGCCTTGCTTCCCATTCGGCGAGTGATATTATGTGAGGAGGTCGAGATGGGAGTTGCATTAGGCGTATGGTCCGGTGGTTAATTTGATGGACCATTGTATTCTCCGACTCAGGTAATGGCGTATCGACATTGAGGAGAAGTCGCATGATGTACTCTCCAAAGTAAATAGTGCGCATTTTGCCATTGTTGAAAGTGAGCAACTCATCAAGAATAAGCTGCACCCAATTAACTTGTATATTGCCAAAAATAGCATATATAGCTCGATAGTTATTTGGGTAGACAATTTCGTACGAGCCCGTGCGAGGAGTAATCGTTCTCATTAGGGCTTTATGGAGGATTCTTGCCATAGGTCGAAGGGAGGTGGACTTAAAATCCCTAAAGTTGATATTATCATCCATAAATTGATGGTTGATGTTGTCGCGAATGTGTGGATTGAATTCTATCTCCTCTAGCTTTCTCTCGACATTTGGAGACTCTAAAATGTGTGCTATTCTATCCAAGGAAAACCAAACTTTCTTTCCACACACCATACTCCAAACACTATTGTTTGGATTTCTTGGAGTTTGGTGTCCAAGATTAAGATTAGCATAAAATAATTTTACCATTACATGATTAATGGCATGGTCATTTCTTTTCAAATCTAAAAGAGAAGTTAAACCTGCCGGATCTGTTAACGCTTGGATGTTGTAGGTTTGAAAGCTTTGAAAATCAACGAAAGAATGCTCGAAAATTCGGGAATTCTTCATCTTGTTCCATCGAGTGACAGCGGTTCCATCATAAAGCCATTGTGCTATTTGAGCATCAATTGGCTCGGAGGATGAAGAAGATGAAGCTCTTGCTCTTTTTGGTGCCATTTGGGTGAGAATTGATTTGATTTTGAGGAATTTGGAAGCTAGGGTTTCGAAATTAATTTGGGGAAGAAGGTTTGTAGGAGGTAAAAGTGAATTGGTAGTGTAAAATCTGGTGGTTAAAAGGGAATATTTTGCCTGGAAAGTAGCGTTCAGTCGACTGAATATGCTGTTCAGTCGACTGAATCAAAGGCCGAAGTATTCTGTGATAGATTCAGTCGACTGAGCAGTACATTTAGTCGACTGAATTTTGTTTGCTGAAATTTTCTGTTGAATTTTTAGTCGACTGTGCAGATCATTTCAGTCGACTAAACTATGTAAATATTGTTTTCTGTCATATTTTCAGTTGACTAAGCAGGGGCTTTCAGTCGACTAAAACATGCATTTTCGTTGTTTTAGTTAATTTTTGAAATTAAACAATTTATTTAAAGAAATAGTTAAAAATATTGATATACAAATATTTCAAAATTCAACTATTTCTTTGGGGATGGACTGGAGTCTTCTTTCCTTTATTCTTCATGTAATTTATATCCCATGAATTCGGACTATATTGAGGAGTCTTAGGAGACATCCAAGGATTCACAGGATCGACTGGTGTACGATAAGATGAAGACGAATCAAGTTAGCTAACAGGGCGAGGTAGAGGTTCAGCCACTTCGTTCTTCTTTGATCCACAGAAGCGTAAACCAATTTGCTCTAGAAAGCTTAATCGTCTAGCCATAACTTTTTGCTCGAAGTATAGCTCTCGTTGAAGATCTATCTGTTGTTGTTGAAAGTGATGAATTTCATCAATCTTTCTTTTTGTGTCAGGTGAAATAAAGAGTCCGCGTTTCGCCTTTTTCGATTCTGGTGTGAAACCGGTACGATAATTTTCCCATTTGTAAACCGGCTCATGTGCTGGTGTTGGTGTGGGAAGTTTTGATGACGTTGGAGTGTTATCAACTGACGAGGTGATATTGATTGGAGAGAAGGAGTTGTTGGATGACATTTTATATTGAATTAAGATTTTATTCGTAAAATCAAGATGAAAAATAAAAATATTTTTTAGAGTTTATTTATAATGGAATTTTACTAAACAAATAATGGTTATAATTTAATAAGAATTTTTAACCGCGTAGAGATTTAGTGGTAAAGAGGATTTTGTTTAAAGTGTATGTTTCTTATTTAATAATTCAGTTTTACAAATGTGTGGTCTATAAATTATATAATGTAACATATAACAAAACTGAAAATATTTAAAATTATTATTCAGTCGACTGAACAATTTGTTTTAGTCGACTGAAATATGGAAAAGTTTCTAATGTATATCTAATTAATATTTTTAAAGGATATTATACCTAATTCTCGTCGAAGTTTTATAAAGGAGTTTTCTAATAGTGGTTTGGTAAATATATCGGCAATTTGATTTTCGATAGAAATATGATCTAAATTAATTATTCCTTTTTCGATATTGTCACGTAAAAAATGGTGACGAATATATATATGTTTTGTACGATAGTGATTAACCGGATTTTTAGATAAGTTTATTGTATTTGTATTATCACGGTATATTGTAGAATTTGTTAAATTTATATTAAAATCTTTAAGTGTTTGTTGCATATATATAACTTGAGTGCAAGCTAAAGCAGCTGATATATACTCTGCTTCGCATGCGGAAAGCGAAACACAATTTTGTTTCTTACTAAACCAAGATACAAGAGATTTTCCAATGAAATGGAAAGTACCACTTGTACTTTTTCTATAAGTTCGGGATCCACCAAAATCAGCATCACTGAATGACACTAACTCAAATGAACATTCCTTTAGATAGAAAAGACCGAAATCTTTAGTTTGGTTAAGATATCGCATTATTCGTTTTACTGCTCTTAAGTGTGAATCTTTAGGATCGGGTTGAAAACGTGCACATAAACAAACACTCATCATTATGTCAGGCCTACTAGCGGTTAAGTAAAGTAAAGACCCTATCATACTTCTAAACAATTTTTGATCTACACTTTTGCCATTTTCATCTCGATCGAGATGTGTAGTGGTACTCATAGGAGTAGGTTTAGCAGAAGTGTTTTCCATGTTGAATCGTTTAATTAAATTAGCACAATATTTTTCTTGGTTTATAAAAATTCCATTTGTTAATTGCTTGATTTGAAGTCCGAGAAAATATGATAGTTCTCCCATATGAGACATTTCGAACTCATTAGTCATTATATTTGAAAATTCTTTACATAAATTTTCATTTGTTGAACCAAAAATAATATCGTCTACGTATATTTGAATTATTAAAATATCTTTGGCGGTATTTTTAATAAAAAGTGTTTGATCTACTTTTCCAATTTTAAATCCCGAGTTTAATAAATAACTTTTAAGTCTTTCATACCAAGCACGAGGTGCTTGTTTAAGACCATGCAGTGCTTTCTTTAATTTAAATACATGATCCGGATAATTTTCATGTATAAATAAAGGAGGCTGTTCTACATATACATTTTCTTTAATAAAACCATTTAAAAATGCACTTTTGACATCCATTTGATAAAGTTTAAAATTGTGAAAACATGCAAAGGCTAATAGTATACGTATTGCTTCCAGTCTTGCAACAGGAGAAAAAGTTTCTTCAAAATCAATACCTTCTTTTTTATTATACCCTTGTGCTACTAGTATTGCTTTATTCCTTGTTATATTACCTTGTTCGTCTACTTTATTTTTGTAAATCCATTTTGTTCCAATTACTGATTGATTATTAGGACGGGGAACTAATTCCCAAACATTGTTACGTTCAAATTGATTTAATTCTTCTTGCATTGCGATAATCCAATAATCATCTGTTGATGCTTCTTTTGGATTTTTAGGTCCTATAGATGAAATGAAAGCTACATGACCCATTTGATTTAGTTGATTTCTTGTTCTAACTTGAGAATTTATTTCTCCTATTATATTTTGAGTTGGATGATCTAGTAATATTTTAGGAGGAGATCTTAGTTCATTATTATTTTCAAGGTTTGTTTCTTCTATATTTATCAATTCTTCATCGTCTTTTATATTAAAAATTTTATTAAAATTTTCATCAAAAGATATATGCAAAATTTCTTCAATTAAGTTTGTTCGTTTATTAAATACTCGATATGCTTTACTTCGTTCTGAGTATCGTACGAAAATTCCTTCATCAGCTTTTGAATCGAATTTTCCTAGTTGATCTTTTGTATTTAAAATAAAACATTTTGATCCAAATATTTTAAAATAAGATATATTTGGCTTTTTATTATTAAATAGTTCATAAGAAGTATTTTTAGTTAATGGTCTAATTGAAATTCTGTTTAATACATAACATGCAGTAGCAACGGCTTCTGCCCAAAAATGTTTTGGTAGAGAACATCCATTTAACAATGTTCTTGCGCATTCTTGTAATGTTCTATTCTTTCTTTCTACAACTCCATTTTGTTGAGGAGTTCTAGGAAAAGAAAAATTATGATTAATTCCTTTCTTTTTACAAAAAGTTTCAAAAACTTCATTTTCGAATTCGCCTCCATGATCGCTTCGTATATTTTTAATTTTCAAATCTTTAATGTTTTGAATTCTTTTGACAAATATTTTAAAATGCTCAAAAGTGTCACTTTTATTTTTCATAAAAATAGTCCATGTATATCTTGAAAAATCATCAACAATTACAAATACGTATCGATATGATTAATGGATTGAACTTGTGTTGGTCCAAATAAATCTATATGTAGTAATTCTAATGGTTGTAAAGCTGAAATAATTTTCTTAGATTTGAAAGATGATTTCGTTAATTTTCCTTTTTGACAAATCACAAAAATTATTTATTTTAAAATTTATTTTGGGTAATCCTCTTACTAATTCATTTTTAGAAAGTTTTCTAATAGTTTTAAAATTTATATGACAAAATCTTTTGTGCCATAACCAAGGATCATTATCTTTGGCAAGTAAACACATACTTGAATTACGATTAATATTCATATTTAAAACATAAATATTTCTATCTCTATTTCCTTCAAAAATAAGGTTTTGGTTTTGATCAAAAATACTACATTTATTATTCGAGAAAGTTATTTTAAAACCTTTGTCACACAGTTGACTTATGCTAAGTAAATTATGTTTTAAATTTTCAACTAATGAAACATTTGTTATAAAAGGTAAATTTGATGTACCGTAATTGTTCACATCTCCTTTGCCAATGATATAACCTTTTGAATTGTCTCCGAAGGTAACCGAGCCACCATCAAAGTATGTGATGTTTGTAAGCATATCTTTGTCTTCGGTCATGTGTTTTGAACAACCACTGTCTAATATCCATTTCTTCTTTTTGAGTGTGACCTGAAAATAAATATGAAATTATTGGTACCCACCTTTTAATAGGGTCCTAACAAGTTAGAGTTTAGGAAACCAAACCCAATTTGGTTTAGTATCCTTTTTATAAATATAGTTTTTATTATGATGAACATTATCCATAAATGTTTTAATATATTTATTTCTTATTAATACACTGTTAGTTTTTGGTATCCAAATTTTAACTACCTTGTTTTCTACTTTTGTTTTAATAGGTTTCTTTAGCAATATTTGTTGTTTTGAATCCATATTCCTCTTAAAATTTGTATTTTTCTTTTTAGGAATTTTTGACTCCTTTTTATATCCTAATCCATGTTTACTTGTCGAGGATTGAGAATTTTCTAAAATCTTAGATAGATTTTCTCTTCCTTTGTTAAAGTTAGAAACATTTTTAGTGATGTTATCTAATCTAGCTTGAAGACAATTATTTTCTAACTCAACTTGTCTAATCTTAGTTTTTAACTCATGATTTTCAGAAAAAATTATATCATTCTTTGTTTTTTGAGTTTCAATTTCTTGACTTAAAAGTGATAATTGAGTTTCCGAATTTGAATGAGATTCTTGAACTTTTTCAAGTTCTTCTTCTAAGATTTTCTTTTCATCTTTTAACATATCCCTTTCAAATTCCGCTTTGTTTTGATTTTCACGAGTTTCTTTGATTTTCTTTTTAAGAGTTTTTATTGTGCTTAAAAGTTCAGTGTTTACTTCAATTAAATCGTCGAAAGTTAAATTATTTACCTCAGATTCTTGAGCCATGAAGCATACATTTGCCTGTTCATTGTCGCTATCACTATCATTTTCAGATGATGATGAATCTGAATCGTCCCATGTTACAGAAAATGCCTTCTTTTCGAATTTATCCTTCTTGTTTTTGTCGAAGTTTTTCTGATTTTCCTTCATTTGTTCTTGACAATCTTTTTGCATGTGTCCTTTCTTATGACAATTGAAGCATTCTATATTTGAGGATGAAGGTTTGTTCAAGAAATTCTTTTTGAATCCGTTTTTGTTTCCTTTTCTATACTTTAAGAATTTCTTGAAATTTTTGGCTATAAATGCTAGATCCTCATCTTCAGACTCTGATTCTTCCTTTTCCGCATGAAAAGCAACATTCTTTCTTTCTTGAGCTTGATCCTTTTTAGCTTGCATATTTACTTCATACGACATAAGATTTCCAATCAATTCTTCTGGTTTCGTTGTAGATAGATCATTTGCTTCCTCGATTGCTAGTACTTTTCTCTCCCATTCATCAGTGAGTGAATTTAGAACTTTAGACACAATGTCAAAGTCCGTGTATCTTTCTCCTAGTCCGATTAGAGCATGATGAATGTCTTGAAATCTTGAGTACATGTCATTGATGGATTCATTTTGTCCCATTCTAAAATTTTGGAACTGATTTTTCATCACGGATATCTTTGTCTGTTTAACCTTGTTTGTGCCTTCATGTATGACTTTAAGTGTTTCCCATATCTGATATGCAGTAGTACATATGCTAACACGGTTGAATTCATTTCTATCCAGGGCGCAAAATAGCATATTCATAGCTTTAGCATTTGCACTAGCTTCATTCTTCTGAGTTTGTGTCCATGTAGGATAATCGGTCGTGGGTGCAACAAACTCTGCTTGAGTAGCATTACAGGCTTCGAAACTTGTTGCTTGCATATAAATCCTCATCCTTGTAGCCCAATAGTTATAGTTTAGTCCATTGAATAGAGGGATCTTTGAGTAGATTGTCCTTCCGCAAATGTAGAACTATAGGCAGATGTTGTGCTTGTACTTGTGTTATTTTCCATATTATCAGTATGTCTAATAACGGTGTTATGGTTATAGGACGGCCTTGCTCTGATACCAATTGAAAGAGGCTATATGGTAGGATCGTGTAATATGGAATAACGGAATAGTCTAAGTAGATAAAATAGGTAAATGCAAGGAGACACCAGGATTTTATACTGGTTCGGACCTCTCGTCCTACGTCCAGTCCCTAAGCTTCACTTAGGAATTTCACTAACTAACACCCTCACTTCACCCGGAGGAATAGGTTTACAACTTACCTGAACAACCGAACGGGATTTCTTGCCTCAACTACCAAAGAGGACTTCAACTCAATTACTAAAATACAATATTCGACTTGTTGTGTTCTTGTCAACACTAATGAGTCTAATGTAGTACAATATTCCTATAATTTATCCTCGAGAGTATGCAATGTGTTTGTGAAGATTTAGGAAAATGTGAATTGCTATGAATCAAAATAATGTTATAAACAAAAACAGAGATTCAAGCAATAGATTGGTGATTGCTTTGAGAATATTTAGAGAATATGAACAAGAGAATAGTAAGATTAAAGCAAGAGAATTCGATAATCTAAATGATGTTGGAATCATGTATATATATTTGTAGAAGAGGTGCATTTGTTGTTAAAGGTTGCAAACAAGAGATGCTTCCATTTCCATTGATGAATGGTTGCAACTCTTGGGAAGAAGAAGGTGTCTTTTCAGAGAAAATTCGCAGGTTTAAATTCAGTCGACTGAGCAGGAGATTCAGTCGACTGAAAATATGAAGAAAAATTTTCAAGAACAATTTCAGTCGACTGCACAGGTAATTCAGTCGACTGAAACTGTGCAATTTTGTATATGTGTACAGTTTCAGTCGACTGGCCATGCCTGTTCAGTCGACTGAAGTATAAAAGTATGCACGGTGAACATGTGAATGAAGTTTTATGAATGTGTTCTAATGTTCGTGCAAATCTCTTGAGGTTAGATTTTAACAAATAATCTAGACTAAGACCCATAGAAAATCATACTAATGTTTATACTTTGGTGTTCATCGATCTTCTTCTAGCTTTTGCATATATCTCTTCCTATTTGTTGAAGCTCATTGTCATTGATCAAAATCTTCGTGTATCGACATATACGTTTCGTGGAAAATGATTTTAGATTCGAAGTTGGAGCAGTGAAGTGCAAGGGCTAGTCGCTACTAATCCTGAGGATATTTCCCAAATGGATGTAGTAGGAATAGTGCCTTCGATTCCGTTAGAACCCTGGGCAGACTTGTATGGATGAATGCTTGCGAAACATCGCCAGGTGGACGATAGGCATTATAAGGGATATGTTCTAAAAAGGTAACGCTTAGCCTCAAGCCTCATCAAATGGAAATGACTGAAATCAGGGGTTATGCAGCAAGGCTAGGTGGGTAGCACCCAAGCAGGGTGAGGTCATTCCTGTCTAGATGTCCCTTTTTATTTCGGCTTAGTGGGCGGTTGCTGATCCCAACCGCGGGGTGATCTCACTCGGGATTATCCAGTAAGGGGTAGTCCCGGTCTTGTGTTGCAGGGGAATGGGCGTACTCCTCGGTACGGTGATGTAGGCCCCGTACTATGATAGGTGGTACCCCAGTGCCTAGTCATTAGTTGGAAATCCATTCTCCCTACGAGCTTTGTACGAGTTTTGTTTGTATTACCCACTCTGTGGCTAGTAGCTGGAATTTGATAGATATAACAATTTCGGCTATTTTATAAGTATTTGTATATAGACCCTATTATAATATCAGAGGATTTCTATAAAAATTGTCTTAGCTATCGTAAGGTAAAAACCCGACATGTTTATTGTGGCGCGGTCTTACGAGATGCTTTTGTTTTTAAAGGATTTTAAAAACTTTAATAATCAATTGAGTGTGATTTTTCTCACGCTGGTATTCCAGATTGACTCGGGTATTATTTAACTGTAATGCTCGGGTCATACCGAGTATTATAGGATACAGGATATGATGTTGTGGAGCTCAGGAGACGAGCTGGATGACGAGACGTACTTTTGTACTTGTTTTAGATATGTATTCTGCTGTGTTGAGTTGCTGTGCATCCATTTGTATGTTGTTGTGGTTGAACTGTGATTGGTGTACTCTGATGATGTAATATATATATATATATATATATATATATATATAAACAGATATAAATTGTTTTGGTGTAAAGGTATATTAATATCTATTATATTTTATTTCGCTGCGATGGTTAGATTCTAATGTTGTTTTTGTTCTATTTTCTTCTTCTACCTCTTCTTCTTTAACCCAAATGGTTCGTATTTCTGTACAACTTGAATTGATTGTTGTAGAATAGTGTTAACTCAAGGGGTACGGATTTGCGGGCTGTTAAAGTTGGTATCAGAGCTTAGGTTGGTGATAACCTTGGCTCTGGTGGGAATTACTCATTTAAAAATAGAGTCTGTAGTACTCTAGAATGAGTTTGAGCGTATTAATAAATATGAGGGCGTATTTGTTAGTGAATATAAATTGTTTTAATATTGTGTTGGTTAGTTTATTGAGTGGCATATGAACCTCATCGATACAGTCTGCGCAACTGTATTGAAGGGGTTTCTAAACACTTGAATAGAACAATCGACACGGTATTATTGTAAATGTGGGTAAATGAAATAATTTTACCCAAAAACATATTTTGATATAAAGAATAGCTTTTGGAAACTATTTAGCTAATATATGGTTGCTTGGATGTTAGAAATGATAATATTAAAGTATTATCATTGTTAAGTGAAAATTTAACTAGAAACTGAAATATAACTAAAATTTAAGGAAATTTGTTTTAAATGGATTTTGAATGTGATATAGCATTGAAATCACTTGGATTATTGGAAAATAATTCTGATGATGACGGCCGCATAATCAGTATTCATTTTCGAATTTCTAAGTGACGGATTGCTGCCAAAAATTGATTTGTTCAGAAAAGCTGGTTGTTTTTGAAAATCTCAAAGGAAATTTGTTGGGAATAAAACCAGGATGGGTTTGATTTTTGAGAAGTGTGATTTGGGATGTTGGAGATTTCAAAATGTTTTGAAAACCAAAAGTTGGGTGTTTAAAAATCTTGACTAGATAGTTGTCAGCTTATAAATTGAGATGATTTTTAAATCAGGAAGGGAATATAAGCTTTGAATGTTGGAATTTAAATTTAAAGAGAAAGGTTAAAAATGGAATTAACTTGGATTGGGAAATAAAAATTTAACTGGATTAAAATAAATTGAATAAGCTGAAAATAATATCCAGTTGTATTCAAATTAAGTTAAAATCGAACTGAGTTAAATAAAACTGAGTTAAAATAAAATTGAATTGGAATAAGAATTCAATTTAATTATTGAATGAAATTAGATTCTTACCTGAATAAATGGAAAATAAGTTGGATAAGGATTGAATTGAAATAAATAAATCAGAATAACTTATAAGAGAATTAAAAATCCATAGAAATAAAATATGCTTGGGCTATAAATAAATATAAGGCTTGAGTAAAAAAATTAAAGAAGAATATATTCAAGCTTAGAATGAATGGAAATGTGTAAAATAATAAGTCGTGGCTTATAAAATATGAAAGTGAAATAGGAAACCCAAAATAAATATTTTTGAAATTGGAAAGTAAAATGAAAATCAAAACTTGAATTATTAAATAAAATTGAACTTAAGAAAATTTTATGAAGAGATTTTGAGATTAAAATCAAGTTATGGATTATAAGTTGGGGAAAGACTATTTAGATGATAATTAGATAATGAAATATTTAATGGAAACCTGATGTAGTTAGATAGAAGCTGAATTGTGAGTTATGAGAAGTTGGAAAATAAAACTCAAGTTGTAAATCAAGTTCGACTTAAATTGTTGGTGAAGTAAATGAAATTGAATTGTGAGTTCATGAAATTTGGTGGTAAATTGAAAATGGATAGTGGATTCAGAACTTGAGTTTTAAATTAAAATTTAACTTGAAGTGTTAACAAATTAAATATAATTGGAAATGGCCTTGAAATAAATTGAATGAGCTGAATCTAAAAAGTTAAAATGTATAATAACTAATCAAATAAATTTGTAGTTTGAAATGAGATTGGATTGAAATAGAATCAAGTTAAATTGAAAAAGGGAAATTTATTTGCAAAATGAAATGAGCTTAAGTATAGAAAAAAAAAGATTTGAATAAATTGAAGAGGATTAACTTAAGCTGAATAGATGAAGGAGAGTGGAATTGAATTCAACTTAAAACTAAGAGTAATGATGTTGGGTTGGATTTAAATCAAGTGAAAATAAATTTGAATCGAAATAGAATTTGGTGGGTTATAAATAATATATAAGGAAATGTAAATTCAAAATGGATTGAGTGGATAAACTAATTATATTGAATAAATAAATGGATGGACTAAATAATAATCAAATGGAAGTGAACTTAAGTTTGAAGTGAAATAAATTGCGTAAATTAACTTAAGTTGAGAATAATTAGAAGCTCGACTAAGAGTAAAAATGGAAGACCATTAAATTGAAGCTTAGTTTGAATTAATTCGGGAATGGTTGGTAATGTGTAAGCTTGGAATGGGTCGAGCTAAATAAATGGTCGTGAATGAATTAAAATAAAAAGGAAATTTAATTGGTAATGAAGATGAACCCAAATTGTTAATGGCTTTGAATGAACTGGTTTGGTTAATAAAACGAAATGCAAGTGAATGTATTCAAATTTAAAATGCAATGAAAATGAGAATATATGGGTTGTGAATAAATTTAAAAATGGAATAGAATTAAGTATAAATTTAGTTGAAATCAATTTCAATTGATTATAAAACATAAGTACTTATTTATTCACATAAATCTCGTCGAATTGCAAAGAATAAATTGTCATTTGATATAAATGGAAGTAATTAAAATTCTATGAATTGATAGAAGTAAAATAAATTGATTTTGAGAGCAATTGAACTAAATATGAGTTCAGTTTGGTTAAAAATAAATTAATGTAAGCGATTGAGTTTTAAACCATTCAAATTGATGAAGTTGTATATGAATGGATTGAGAACCATTTAAATTGAATGAAAATGGATATGAATAAGTTGAAACAGTTGAATTAGCATGGAAACTATATAAATTGCTTACGGAAAAATGTTTGGTGTGAATTTCTTTTAAAATTCATATGTTTTAACTATTGCAAATAAGTGATATGCTGTTAAACTTCATATATTTGGCACTTACATGTTTAAATTGAGTAAGTACAGGTACCTGGAAGCCGTGTGGCTGGATTTGGTTGCGCTAACGGGTAAATAATAAGCTACTTGCTTAAAAATGCTAAATAAGGTACGCCTACGCAAATAAAATAGGAAATATGAACTGTTTTTGATTTTTCCGACCGGGTGGGTCGATGTATATATATTTATCTCTTTTGTCAAAATGCAAAAGCTCCCCCGTACAAAGGAGACTCTGTCAAAAAATTTCAGAAATTTTGGGAGTTAGAAATTTTTTGAAATTTTTTGTTAACGACAAAACGGTTTAAAACTGGAAAATTGAAATAAGTTAGTAAATGAAACTAATTAAAGTAATGACATGAATTAGTAATAAATGACAAATAAAATTTATATATGCATAGTTAAAGATAAATTGAATTCATATGGAAATGAAAGAATCGATTTGAATAGAAATGGATATAAACTAAAGTGGTAAAGTGAAAATAAATATAAAAAACATATAAAATGCTTATACTAACTTAAGTAAGGAATGGTGAATTCTTAAATGAAAGATTGATACTAGAAATATAATCTAAGATAATATTGGAATGAATAGATATTGACATTTTGTAAGAAAGCCGATAAAATGTTTTGGGGTATTGTGATTGGATATTAGTACTAAGCAGGATATGCATGTAATATAAAGGGAAAAGAGAATTGATTTTGATTTCAGAAGATAAATTTGAAATGCTCGACAAAAAGGTATGTATTTAAATTTGGTGTGAAATTTGATTGGGATTTGGATCGAGCCACTTGGCGTTTTGTTTTCTTTTTGGATTTGGGAGGCCGTAGAGCCATTTTGTAGTTGTACCAAGCTAGCCGCGCAAAGGAGACGCTGGCGAAATTTTTCGGAAATTTAGAGAGATAGAAAATTTTTGATAAAATTTTGATAATTCAAAATTTAATTTTGAATTCTAATTTGAATGAATGAGCAAGTAATAATATTTGAGTAAGTAAAGTTATTTGAAGACTATGGAAGGTTTTGGAAGTTGGATGAAGTAATAGTGGGTCTATAATAAAAAGGATATGTTATGGCAAGTTAATTAAACTGTTTGGTTTTGGGAAATAATAAACGGGTACTGGACCATTCTTCCTAACTAGTAATTTCGGGGACGAAATTCTTTTAAGGGGGAAGGAATGTGACGACCCGGAATTTTCAAGTATTTAAAAATTGGAATATTTAATTGATTTTAAGTATTCAATAGGGCAAATTTAACTTGAATAACGAATATTACAATTTATTTGATAATTAAATTATTGAATTATTGAATTAAACAATTTGAAGCTGAGTAAAATATTGAATCTGGAATTTTAAGCTTGTTAAAAATAATTTGAAGGTTCGTAAAATTTATATTGATAACATTGAAGATAATAGAAGTGTTAAAATCAAATTTAACAATGATTTGTTCAGTTTTGAAAATATATCGTTTAAATTGAATTTAAAAATAGCCTTCTGAGGCACAGTCTCGGAATTCAATGAAATTACTTTCACCGAGTCCGTAATATTGTATTATTGTCGAATTTCAAATTTCGTAATTTTTGGAGCTACCGCGTGACCGTACGAGATAGAAACGTCTAGACAATAATTAATTGTTTTAAATTTAAATATCTTTCGTCTTTTCATTTGTCAAATCTTTTCCCTCTGCCGACCTAGTCTGATATGAGCCACCCTAAATCGATCCTGCCCCTTTCTTATATCTCACGACATTTCCTTCTCTTCAGAAATCAGTTCGTTGATTTTAAAAAAATAAAAAAATAAAATAAATTAATGCCGAACAAACAAATTAATTCCCCGCCTCGTCTCTCCTACACAATCTCACAATCGCGTCCAATATTAGGGCTCGGGGGGCGACGAAACCCTGCCGCGTGCAAATGGATCTGAGGGTTTGGGAAGTGACGAGGTCGACGACGTGGCGGAGCTATGTGGCTTGGTCGAGCACGCGCGGTGGCGGCTGATGAAGGGGTCGCGTTCGTTCGTGGTGGCGACGCGTTTAGGGTTTCGATCTGAGCATTCTCGAGGCCGTTCTCGAGCTCGTCGCACAGTGGATCGCGATCTGGAGGGACGCGGCGAAGAGATGCTCGTGGGTTCGCAGTGGTGGAGTGAGTTCTTAATGACTCGCGCGCATGGAGGCAGGTTGGGGTTTTTGCTGTGAGGTATTGTTTTCAATTTCGATAATAAGATTACAGTAAGTAAATTATTTATTTCTGTTTATATACTGAAATACATACATATACAGCTTAAATTATAATAGGGCTTTTGAAATGCTGTAAGATTTATAAACAGGTAGATATTTAAATATATAGATATATATAGGTTATTCTAGTATATGTAGATATAAAGGAGATTAAGTTTAAATTAAAATATTAGTTTAACAGAACATTTGTCGGTTTAAATTAAATGAATAATAATAAATTGTTCGATGAATTCAAATATTAATAGATCATATAATATTTATTTAAGGTCTAAAGCGTGAAGAAAACAAGCTGGTTTGGTTGGATTGCGATCAGAAATCAAAGGTGAGTTAATCTCGCTCAGTTAAATTTAAATTTAAATGGTTGAATTTAAATAATTGTTTGAATGGTTGAATTGATTGATGTGATATAGTATGATATTTTGGAATTGGTGTATTATATTGTGCTAACGTCTGTGGATGCAGGGAAAACAGGTTGGAGGGATCCAACTGGATCCCTCAACATTTATTTAAAATATTTAATACCCTCTATTGTGATTATTTTATATTCTGTGATGAATATTATTGACAATTGGAATATTGGATGTTATGGTTTACCTGAATATGTTCCGGTGCACTAATTTATCAAGATATATAGAATTGGATTTTGGAAATAAAATGAAGAGAATTTGTAAGCGAAATAATTATAGAGAATTTAAATAAATTAGGAATGAATTGGATAAGAATAATAATAGTTTTAAATTCGAATAAATAAATTTCGTATATGGAAGGGAAATTTTAAATAAATAGAAGATTAAATAATTTTTAAACTTCAGTATGATTAAAACATTTATTTAAAATTTAAGGTTTAAATCATTTAAGAAGAATAAAGAAGAAATTGGGAAAATCTGAAATTGGTATATTTCAGTCAAAAGATTTTAAATCAAATGGAGAATAATAACAACAATAATAAGTCCATAATTAATGAATTATGAAATGAATTGAGTAATTAAAGGAACTTATTTCAAAATAAAATAAATTGGAAATCAATTTGGGGAAATTGATTTAAGTGATTGAAGTTGGAATTTCTCTGGATAGCCAAGTACATTTTTTTAAAAGTAAATTTTTAAATATAAATTAAATGTTTTAAAGTTGTTTTTAAAAGAAAGCAAGTTTTGTAAAATTTATTATTTCTAATATTTAAGTCTAAAGTAAGTATCTTCTTTTAATCTATTTTAGCACTAATTATTAAGAAGTAACTTAGTATTTAGTTTTTAAAAGTAGAAATCTAGTTTTATATTTTATTTAGCTTTAATTTCAAATGTTCATATAGATGTTTTAACTTAAATGTTTAAAAGTAAATTCCAAAGTAAGTATTTTGTTTAATCTATTATCGTAATAATTATTTAAAGAATGATTTGGTATTTTGTTTAAAGTATCATTATAAATTAAGTATTAAAGTAAATTTTTCCAAATTGAATGTTAAATATATTTTACAATAAAGTGTTTTTAAATTATTTTAAAAATCTAAAGTTTTGGGCTTGGTGATTCCAATGGAAATGGAAATACTCGGAGTTTATTCAGAGATAAGGAGGATAGTTTGGAAACTGTTTTCAAAAGGGTATGAAAGTGAAAATATATCTTGTAAAGATATTTTGAGAGAAATAAATAATTTGGAAAATTATTTATTGTTGGATGGTTGTTTGTGAATATTAATTGATAGTTAAATCATCGACTATCAATATTGGCCAAATACGTTGATCGTTTCGAAGAGACCGGGATCGAGATTTATTTCTTGAAAACCACTTCGATCCGGTTTATACGTTTCGTGGAAAACGATTTTGGATTCGAAGTTAGAGCAGTGAAGTGCAAGGGCTAGTCGCTACTAATCCTGGGGATATTTCCAAAATGGATGTACTAGGAATAGTGCCTTCGGTTCCGTTCGAACCCGGGACGGACTTGTATGGATGAATGCTTGCGAAACATCGTCAGGTGGACGATGGGCATTCTAAGGGATATGTTCTAAGAAGGTAACGCTTAGTCTCAAGCCTCATCAAATGGGAATGACTGAAAATCAGGGGTTATGCAGCAAGGCTAGGTGGGTAGCACCCAAGCAGGGTGAGGTCATTCCTGTCTAGATGTCCCTTTTTATTTCGGCTTAGTGGGCGGTTGCTGATCCCAACCGCGGGGTGATCTCACTCGGGATTATCCAGTAAGGGGTAGTCCCGGTCTTGTGTTGCAGGGGAGCGGGCGTACTCCTCGGTACGGTGATCTAGGCCCCGTACTGTGACAGGTGGTACCCCAGTGCCTAGTCATTAGTTGGAAATCCATTCTCCCTACGAGCTTTGTACGAGTTTTGTTTGTATTACCCACTCTGTGGCTAGTAGCTGGAATTTAATAGATGTAACAATTTCGGCTATTTTATAATTATTTGTATATAGACCCTATTATAATATCAGAGGATTTCTATAAAAATTGTTTTAGCTATCGTAAGGTAAAAACCCGACACGTTTATTTGTGGCGCGGTCTTACGAGATGCTTTTGTTTTCAAAGGATTTTTGAAACTTTAAAAATCAATTGAGTGTGATTTTTCTCACGCTGGTATTCCAGACTGACTCGGGTGTTATTTAACTGTAATGCTTGGGTCAGACCGAGTATTATAGGATACAGGATATGATGCTGTAGAGCTCAGGAGACGAGCTGGATGACGAGACGTACTTTCGTACTTGTTTTATATATGTATTCCGGTGTGTTGAGTTTCTGTGTATCCATTTGTATGTTGTTTTGGTTGAACTGTGATTGGTGTACTCTGATGATGTAATATATATATATATATAAACAGATATAAATTGTTTCGGTGTAAAGATATATTAATATCTATTATATTTTATTTCGCTGCGATGGTTAGATTCTGATGTTGTTTTTGTTCTATTTTCTTCTTCTATCTCTTCTTCTTTAACCCAAATGGTTCGTATTTCTGTACAACTTGAATTGATTGTTGTAGAATAGTGTTAACTCAAGGGGTACGGATTTGCGGGCTGGTACAATTTTACTTCAGGAGGAAGATAAATTAGTAGAGAAAGGTATATGTGATGGTCTTTATAAGGAGAAGGAAAATTTTGGAATTAGTGAATTGTAGAAAAATGAGTAATATTTGGATTTACACATTATTTCTAAAGATATAAAATATGGAAACGATAATTCTGGAAGTAATTTATAATTACTAAAGCTTTATTTGATTTATTAAGAATTAATTTCAACTGTATAAGCTTTATAAAGTTCCATTAATTATAGTACATTAAATTAGAGTTATTTACATATACTTGGTGTAATTAATTAAATGTTTCACTTTACATTTATTATATCCTTTCAGAGATTGATTTTGGATAATGTGAGCAATTCACCGTTGATATGGATTTGATTGGATATTTTGATATAATATGGTGATAACATTCTTTTGTATGGTCTTACGTTATTTAATTCTATGTGAAAAGAAATCTGAATAAATGGAATTATAATACCATCAGATATAATACTTTCAATATATTTCTCCAGATATTCTTTGGACTCACAATAAAGAATATTATGTAGATAAAGTGTAATTTATAAGTTGTGGATAAACGTTTGAGTAGCAGCGGTATGGGCGCTGTAGTGATATTTGTTTGATTACTCATTGTAAGTAGATGCACTCTTATATGGAATAGTGATATGAGTGTGAGGTGATACACGTAATGATGAGTATAGCTTCGTGCTTATATTTAGCAAGTAAGGCAATGAGCATGGCTTCGTGTCCATTATATTTAGTTCTATAAGCCACTATTATGATGTTGAGCATGGCTAGAATCCACTCTAACATCCTGATCTTGGAGTCGTACGCCAGATTTATGACACCATGTATTTATATAGCTTCGTGCTTTTTTTTATGTGTGTTTGTCTTGCATCACCTAGGCCAATAGTCTATTAACTATAGGGGCTAGAATCGGGTCATGACTATTAAGTCCTCACATTGACGAGCATACTGATGGATACGTGTCACAATACCATGAAGGTAATTAAGACTGTAGAGACTTTGTGACCCTGGAGCTTGATTCGTGCTATTAGTTTTCCTTCTAGTATTAGCAAGGTGATAGATTGGCATATACTATTGATGCACCTCGCTTATGTACAGATATAGATTAGAAGACCCACATATTGATGTATATATATGGATCTACTTGGGACTTCTTGTATGCCATACAGTCATTGCCCGCCATGATATATTTTGATAGTTCATATATAAGGAGATTATATTACACCTATGACAGATGTCTAGAGTACAGTGGATTCTCGTATCTTTTATTATACTGATAGGCAGCTTGCCCTATATATAAATATATATTAATGATAATATCCTGTTTACTGAGAATGGGAGATATTTAGCCCATGTTGTGTACTACACTGATTATATTTAAGGATATCACATCATTAATGACTTCTAATCTTGATAATGTTTTTCGGATATGAACGATTCACCCAGTTGATATTGTTTCGATTGGGTAATATTTGATGTGATTTATATGGGTGGTGACATCTTTACACTTATTTTCATGGTTATTGTTGTTTAGCAATATTATAGTTTTGTATGTATCTCTATTGTACTATGCATATCCTATATCTATATACGTGTTGACCTTTATATTTAGACATAGTCTGATCCTTGTGTTATTTACGTAATACTCAGGTCAGTCCAAGACATTTCAGGTACATGGACAATATGACCAGTATGTGTTTTGTGAGAATAATGGGGACCAGAGATTTCTTATCATTATATGTATCATATTACTTAAGTTCTCTCATGGTTTGTATGTTATTGTGTTGTATACACTAATTATACATTGGATTATATTAAGACAGTGTAAATTTGATATGTTGTATATTCTTCCCGTCTTATATATTTCATATTATATGTTATCTACGATTGATTCTGTGTTCTCCGTTGTTTACTATAAATTGTGTATTATTCTATCTTGAAGGCAACTGCAACTCCATAATGCAACTGCAACTCCATCTCCAAACTAAAGATAGCTCGAACCATCATCACGATTCAATAAGCAAACTAGATAACTCCAGAATGAAGCAAATGTGATCGCCAAGATCCAAAGGCTTCAAAGATATCGAATCTACATCTACTATCTGAGAAACCCAACTCTAGACTGCCGGTGTGGAAAATTATGGGAACCCAGATTTTAGGAAAGGAACAATAAACTCTAGGTCAGTCTTGGGACTGGTGTGAGCAAAAAAAAATAGTTTATCTTTAAAACGACCAACAAAAGAATTTAAAATTTAAATCCGTAATGCTTTTTGAAAAATGAAACTACCATAAGACCTCCCGCCACACACACCATGCAAACGCAAAATTGGAGGAGATTTCTCCTTATGATAGTCAAAAATGCTTGATACGCGAAAAACCATTTGATATTATTATTAGTGCATAGTGGAAAACATTTCAAAAGTGTAATATTAATCTTAGTCAGCATACAACCATTATTGTATGCCTATTATAGCTACCATGTTCAATAGCAGGTTACCGCCACATTCCATGGCAGGTTATACAACTAAAACCGTACAGGGCGCGTATTGTTTCTTTGGATTTTCCAACAAATGGTTAGGCTAAGGAACTTCCTATTGCCCATGGGAACGCCTCTAGAGGGACGCCCCGAGAACCTACCCGGATCTCTGCCAACACAAGGTCGGCTTCCTCCCTGCCCGAGAGTAACACCAAAAGATATGTCATCCCCAGTCGTTTGCGACCTTTATCCGAGGATCCTCAACCACAAAGCAACATCACACGGTAATAAATTTATAGTGTCCACATGAATTAATTATCTGGGCTCCATACCAAGATACCACCCTTGTCCAGAAGGAATGGACATACCTTAGGGGCGCGACCCCTGCAACCTTACCGCATCTTTCCTGTTTCGACCATTACCGGGGAGTGAGGCTCGATGAGGTCTCATCCATAAAGCTACACTTTTTCACAAAGCCATGCTTTGATCAACAAATGGTCAGCAACACTTCGTATGCCACATTACCAAATTGGGAATGTATTACTAGTAACCATCAACTACATAACCTCTGAGCTCGTAAGTCTCAGAGAAGGTTGTTAAGCTAAGAGAATAAATCTCCGCCACCAAACAAAAATGTATTTGATAGAAACCAGCTTTACATCTCAAAGTGTAATGTCAGACACACATCCATACAAGTCTGTTCCGGGTTCGAACAGAACCGAAGGCACTTCACAAAGAAGCCCTTGCAAATCTGGATAATCCATAATCACCTCCGGACTTCCCATCACATATGGAGATCTCTATACCGGGGATCAGCCGGTGCAGAGACATTCGACGAGTTATCCTTTCGCTTTCGAAAATATCCGGTCTTCAAATGCTATCCATATCGTCGTATCGTTATTCGGAATGGGTTATATGACACAAGATCCTCTCCCGGCTAAACCGAATAATGAGCGCAATATTTTAAAACATATGGATATAGGATTTCAGTTTAGTCACGACATAAAATCCAAATTCACCCTTTACAAATCTTTAAACAAAAGATTTACCTCACAAAGTTCACCTATATTTCACAAAGATTCATTCACAACTTTCAAAATAATTTCCTTTTCAAATTGGATTATCTTATCCAATTATTAAACCAAAGGTTCAATTTATAGCTTTCAAACTATTTCAAAGATCCATTCATAACTTTCAAAACAATTCCCATTTCTAATCTTTTATGAAAGATACACCATTTAAAATCCTCTTCAATTTCAAGACAAGGTTCAATAATCTTTCTCAAAGATTTATTCATAGATTTCAAAACAGTTCACTTTCAAATTTGAAATCTTTATAATACAAACTGGAAATTCTTTTGTTATGTGAAAGCTATTATTATTTGAAAACAAATAGTTACGTTCCCAAAAAAATCCGATTACATTTATACAAATTAACACCCTTCATGTATAATACTTGGATTAAATTCAAATTCCCAAAACACTACTTTTAAAATGGTTTAAAAACCCATATAAACACATTTATAACTTATATAACCTTTTTAAACCATAATTTCCAAATATAGAATTCAATTTCAAATTTTGAATTCAAATTCAAATTAAACTATTTAAATTTCAAACTTTATCAAGTTATTAAAAATAACTTTTATCTTCAAAACTCCTTTTCAAAAGTTTTCATATTTAATCCAATTCAATTTTCGAAACCATTTGGATTCAAAATTCAATTTTAAAACCATTTCAGAAATCTATGACTTAACCAATTTCCTCGTACAATCCCTATTTGCGCGTGTATAGTGTGGTCCAGGGGTTTTACACACAATAGTGCAACATCATCGATCAGCATAGATTCAAATGCAGCAATATATTTGATAAGCGGTATAAACTATAACGCTTATCTTTATTCACGGATCACAAATAAATAATATAGGTACATCGCAGATAAACAAATTACATTCATCACAGATAATAAGTTACATTTTACAGTAGAGATATCAAACAATTTACAGCATTTCATATAATTCAAACATCCATAAGTAAGGTTAATTAATTATCTGATTAATTTAAATCATATTAATCACTAATCCTGGTTAATTTACATAAGTTAATTACAAATCTTTAAATTAATTATCCTTTAATCATTCATTAACTAACCATTAATAATTAATTAATTAACCTTTAATTAATTATCCTTAATTAATCACATTTATTAATTAGCCCTTAATTAATTATCATTCCTTAATCACCTTCATTAATTAATTAGCCTTTAATAAATTAATCATTCCTTAATCATTAATATCAAAATCTTTAATTAAAAACTCAATTCATATTTACTCTTAAAACTAAGTTAGTTCATTTTTTATGGAAACTTGTAAATTTCCATTTAGCTTTGAAATTTAGAACATTTGTTTTTGAAAACTTGTTTAAATAATTTCACTTGAAAATTTGGTTAACATTTTACTTTAAACTTACATTTCATCTTCTGATTGTTTCTAAAACCATAGTACAAAGTTAGTTACCAGATTCATAAAATTTAAAGGCTCAGGCTAATCAAAACAATTCCCGAGCCTGCTTCACTTCTTCCCCGAGACCAAACTTCATTTTCCCGAGAAACAACCCGAGTCTCCCTCTCTCACTTCTTTTCTGTTTTGATTTAATATTTTGAAATTGTTAAAAGTTATAACCTCCACGCGAATAAACCCGAGAATGTACACGATAAAACTTCGAGGAAACCCACTATCATCTTCGAGACCAACCGATGTATCCCTTATCTTCCCCAAATCGCAATAATCTGGACACTACCACAGCCGTGCACGTGCACATCTGGTCGGAACGACTCCGACCATCCTCCAGCCCTTCGACACATCGACAACAACACTAATGTCTAGCCTGACCTCCCAGATCCTACGATCTCGCCATAGATCAAAATTGATCTCATTCGATCCTCTAGGAAACCCATACTCATCTAAAAAAAGCCTCGAATCACCTCCATCGATAATCAGAAGTCATGAAATTCTATCCAAAACTATACCAACTCCCCTTGTTTTGATTTGCACTGGTGCGAACGATTCCATTGCCTTGATGAAACCGCGACGATCAGTTTTCCAGCTATGTCCATAACATGAGTCGAAACCCTAAATTGATCTCGTATGATCATCCTGGTTTATTATAAATTCGATGATTATTTTTCCAATAATCTACGATCCTCCATCTTCCTCCAGAAACAATTCCGAGATTTTTCAATTACGCGATCTGTAGAAATCGATCGAAAACCCTCCTCCATTCAACTCAAGAATTCACAAAAAATACTGACTTAGAAATCAGGATTTTATTTTCAAAATTCACTATTTTAAAAATCAAATTGGTTTATATACTTGAGATAATAAATTATCGAAGTTGAGTTTCTTTGTCTACCTGGGTTTCTTACTGTATATTTTATATTTCCAAAAAAATTAACCAAATTTCTCTTAGAAATAATTTTAGAATTTAGATCTTACTATTTTAAACATTTTACGTTTGAACTACAATGTCTAAATCGAATCAAAGGATGAGATTTTTAATATAGAACGGGTTTTGAAACCTGAAAATTTTGAACAGAGTAGTTATACATTGGTACAGAGCTGCACATATACACCTTCATATATACACACATGCAATCATAATTTATATTCATTCATCAATGATCATAACATGCAAACCAAAGTATAATGGGGTTTTAAGAGTTTGCTCACCTTTTTTTGGAAGCAGAGGACAAAGAACAGAGGCCTGAAATTGATTTTAAAACTGAATTTTGATCCTGAAGCTTGCATGTTGAGTTGAAGCTTCAATCTTTGCTTCAGGTTGCATTTGTTGTTGTGGTTTGATTGCTTAACTTCAAGTTGCTTCTTAATCTAGCTTTGATTCAGCTTTTGATGTGAATTGAATCTCTGAAGCTTTGCTTAGCCTTTGATTTGAAAACTTTATTTTGAAACAATTTGAATTTAATCCTGAGTTTGCTGCATGCCTCAATTCGGGTTGATCTTGAATTTGATCTTGATTTATGTTTGAGATGAATTCAGGTTTGTTTACAACAGATTCAAGAGGATCTGAAACTTTCTTGTTTCTTGAATTAGCCTAAGCTTGAAACTGGTTTGAATTTGAAGTTTGTTTCAGATCTTCTTTTGAACTGTTTTAGCTTTGAAATTTTTTCTTTTTCAGGTTTTTTTTGAATTTTTCTCGGATTTTTGAAAAGAAAAGATGAATACTTGACACTTGTCTATATTAATTTAACACTTGTAAATTTCATAGTTAAATTTTTTTTTTACACTTGTCTATTTATGTATTTCCTTACTTAACAATTGTCATTCATGAAAATTTTATGTTTAACCCTCTTTTAGGTAATCTTTATAAATTTTTATAAACTTTGTTTTAAAACCCTTTTAGCTTTATATTTACAAAAAAATTCCTTTCATATTATCATATGTTTTATATTTTCAAAAGATACATATGTATGTATTTTTTTTTTAAAATTTATACTTATTC
Source organism: Allium cepa (assembly GCA_030765085.1). NCBI lineage: Eukaryota > Viridiplantae > Streptophyta > Magnoliopsida > Asparagales > Amaryllidaceae > Allium > Allium cepa. The sequence goes on from CM060928.1 coordinate 277,948,345, forward strand.
TAAAAAAAATATGTTCATATCAAAGCTTAAATGTTTATTTATATATATACTAACTATAAAAGAAAAGTATTGTAAATCTTTTATTAATTCTTGTTTAGATTTTATTTTATATTTATATAATTTAAAAACAAATGATTTGAAATCAAACTGTTCATTATTAACAAATATCTACATGTATATTTATCCATATATATTAGTTCCTTGAAACATAAAGTTTAATAAATTCAATATTTATTTATAAAATACTTATACTTGAATTTTGTAAATCAAATTCCTAATTAAAATCCATTTACATAAATAAATATATAATACATCTAATTTAATTTTTGGAAAATCCGAATACAATTTTATGAAATACTTATTTTTGAATTTTAACCCAAAATCTTCTTTACAATATGTTTTAGAAAAAATTTACCCTTTAATTTAATCCAATTTTATTTCAAAAATATTTATTATGGAATTTTTTTCCAATTAATTCATAATTAGTTCCAAATTAAACCAAAATTTTATATTAATTACCAATTAATTAGGCTTAAAAATCAGGAATGTTACAGATTCCCCCCTTAAGAAAATTTCGTCCCCGAAGTTTGCCAAACGGGAAGATAACAAAGAATAGATGAAAGATAGAAAAGTATCTTTCCAGATCAAACTGAATATCTATTCTTCATTTGGCTTACCAAATCAGAAAATCAACAATAGATACGAAAATGAAATCATTTAACATTTCACGAAATACTCGGGTCATTCGGTCTACGAATATGCAGGGCACCGGTTAGTTCGAAGGAATAACTAGCCGTTCGTAGAATATATCTAGACCCAAACAATAAATAAATGGATTTAATCTTCCATAATTCTCAAACACTAGGTATGGATTTCAAACTCAAGTCGGAATACTCCAAAATATATATATCTTGTCCCTCTTCGGACTTTGATACTCACAAGAAATCACAATAGAATTTTAAATTTGGTTTTAACCGAAATCATTTTATCAATACAATTTAATTTAACTTCATTTTTAATTTACCAATTTATTCCAATAAAATTTCAATTTCGTTAAAGTTGAAACGATAAGCTGATAACGAGAATACGAGATAGGAACTTATCTACCCGATTCGCAGGGCCACCATCACATCAAAACTTCTTTCGGGAGCTGCCATGAAGCAATCAAAGAATTTGAAATTGGGTAATCAATAAAGGAGATTGATAGAGAAAGTTGTTTCCGTTGTTGTTACAGGGCATTGACCATATGAAGTGGTACTTCCCTGTCCCCTATCTCGTCCTCTTCTTGCACTCATACTTACTACCAGTGAATAGTAAGAGACTTTACTGAGGCATTTGGACGGATATCTTAGGGATATACTCATTCTAGGGTATATTTCGTCCTATCTCTAATGAGCTACCTAATGTGTTATACTCCTGAGCTAAAGTTTCAACCTTCAGCTCTGATACCAAAATGTCACGTTCCAAAATTCAGCATTCAAAAATCGACACCTGTACTTCACTTGTACTCGAATGCCGCAGACTCAGGTTGATCTTGAATTTGATCTTGATTTATGTTTGAGATGAATTCAGGTTTGTTTACAACAGATTCAAGAGGATCTGAAACTTTCTTGTTTCTTGAATTAGCCTAAGCTTGAAACTGGTTTGAATTTGAAGTTTGTTTCAGATTTTCTTTTGAACTGTTTTTGCTTTGAAAAGTTTCTTTTTCAGGTTTTTTTTGAATTTTTCTCAGATTTTTGAAAAGAAAAGATGAATACTTGACACTTGTCTATATTAATTTAACACTTGTAAATTTCATAGTTATTTTTTTTTACACTTGTCTATATATGTATTTCCTTATTTAACAAATGTCATTTATAAAAAATTTATGTTTAACCCTCTTTTAGGTAATCTTTATAAATTTTTATAAACTTTGTTTTTAAACCCTTTTAGCTTTATATTTATAAAACATTTCCTTTCAAATTATCATATGTTTTATATTTTCAAAAGATACATATGTATGTATATTTTTTCAAATTTATACTTACACTAAAAAATATATATGTTCATATCAAAGCTTAAATGTTTATTTACATATATACTAACTATAAAAGAAAATTATTGTAAATCTTTTATTAATTCTTGTTTACATTTTATTTTATATTATTATAATTTAAAAACAAATGATTTGAAATCAAACTGTTCATTATTAATAAATATCTATATGTATATTTATCCATATATATTAGTTCCTTGAATCATAAAGTTTAATAAATTTAATATTTATTTATAAAATACTTATACTTGAATTTTTTAAATCAAATTCCTAATTAAAATCCATTTATATAAATAAATAAACATACATCTTATTTAATTTTTGGAAAATCCAAATACAATTTTATGAAATACTTATTTTTGAATTTTAACCCAAAATCTTATTTACAATATATTTAAAAAAAAATATCCTTCGATTTAATCCAATTTTATTTCAAAAATATTTATTATGGAATTTTTTTCCAATTAATTCATAATTAATTCCAAATTAAACCAAAATTTTATATTAATTACCAATTAATTAGGCTTAAAAATCAGGAATGTTACACATATGTGTTTAATTCTCTGTACCAATACTATGCACATATAGTTGAGATATTTATTTTATGTTTTAATACGTAATAATATTAGTCCAAGGGAGTATTCACATGTGTAACCCATATCGCCTCATTCTCTGTATTATCTGACAGTATTACTCATTAATACTCTTGGATATTATGGGTATAGAGATGAGGTTATTTCATCATAATTTTCAATATATTATATTAAGTGATATCAACTTATGAAATACCCTTGTGATTCAAGTGTCAAACACATCAGAAATCACGGTATAAGTACATTTATGTATGTATTTATCCCTTAAGTCTGATTAGGTTTCTTTAATGTTCCACCTTTGGTTTATACATTCATACTATATAAGTTTATTATTATATAACTTTTCTATTTCATATTACTTATATAATAGTATTATGTATAATATTATATTAGTTAAATCTTAGTTAATTAATTAACTCTTTAATTGATTTTATATTAGTCTACAATACAACTTTTATATTAGACACGTCTACTATAACCTTTATAGTAATACCCATATATTATATATACACACGCTATAACCTTTATAGTATAACACATATATCTTATACATCTGTATCTAGGGGTGAGCATTAATTGGTTCAAACCGAATTAACCGACCGAACCAAATTGGTTTGGTCGGTTTGGTTCGGTTGTCTTTGCTGTTTGGTTGGATTTGGTTTTTATTTTTAGTTTAATTTGGTTTATTGGTTGATTTTGGATTTTAACAAGAAAACTTCGGATCAACCGATATAATCGAAGAAATCAAGAGGCATTTCAGTTTTCACGTTTCTTTCCCATTAATACACCGACCCAGCTTTTTATGTTTTTCAATTTTCAAAACTACTGAAGAATATGAAGCAATCTCCATGGATTCAAAGGAAACAATGTTTCCTGTTCTCTCATTTATCTTATATTTACTCATCTTCTGCCCAATTTCAACAACCCAAATCCAATTTTCAGATCTCCCAATTTCGATTTACTCTTCGTATCCAACATCCAAGCCTACCACAGGCGACAGCGGCTCCGGCTGCGACTGCGACTTGCCGAGTGGGGTTGCATTACTCTTCGCATCAGATCTCCTTTTTTTTGGTTCAAACAACGTTAATTTAGGGCTGCTATCAACATAGGTAAGAAATTTTGATTTATTGCTGTATGATTTGATTTGGAATCAATAAGTTATCAATTTTCTTTTTTGAATTTTTTATGCAACAGAACAGTTAATTTGGCAAACATGAATAACAGTCTTTGCAAAATTAGTCTTTGCTGCAAATAAAGATTTCCCTGCAAACGTGAATAATCAGTCTTTGGCAAATGTGAATAATAAGTTATGAAATCTTGTTATTATATGTGCAATCGGTCTTTGCTATTTTGATCTTTGATGTGAATAGCAATCAGTCTTTGCAAGATATGACTTTGCTGCAAATAAAAGATTTCCTCGCAAACTGAGGTCCAAATAGCAATCAGTCTTTGCTGTTTTGAAATATTTGGTTAGCTAATTGCTTGAAGGTGTCCTTAATATAAAACAGATGTACAAGCTATGTTACTGAGTACTTCATCTTTAATAGTTTATGAAATAGTGATTGTATGTGAAATACTTATTACTTTTTATTATATTTTCAGAGAGGAAATATATTATCATGTCAACACAAGAAATGTCATCTCCAACGTCTGATCAAACTACAAGTGTTCATGCAGCTTCAACTCCAAATCCAACAAATGTACAAGTAAGTCTCTGTTAGCACTTAATTCAGTAAGCTAGTATAGATTTAAAGGACAAAAGATGCCGCTCATTTTGTTCATACTTCCCTTTATTACATTTGTACTAATATTGCATATGTCATTTTAATAGGTCAACAATGAAGTTAGGGGTGAGCAAACGTTCGGTTCGGTTTGATTTTATGTACAAATACTGAAACCAATTCAAAACCGAATAATACTTAAACCAAACCAAACTAATTTGAATTAAAACCAAACTCGAACCAAACCAAATTTAATTGGTTCGGTCCAGTCGGTTAGTTTGGTTATTGTGGTTTAACTAAGTTAAATATAAATCATCATGCACATGAAATATATAGTTGAACGCAATGGTGGTATATGCAACAGAATATTGATCAATGCTCAGTATTAACTGAAAATACTAATTTAATGCAACATTCAGCTGGTTAGACCAAGTTACATTTTACAAATAGCACTAAACCCAAAAACAATTATAAACAGTAATAAAAGTTTTGCAAACCAAAATAACCCAAAACACTTTCACAGTGAAACTGACCCAAAACACATTCATTTTGCTAAGTAAGCAATTGCCAAAATGATATGTCATACAAATGAAACTACACTACTAGAAATCATATGCCGGAGGCCTTCAAATCCTTGTCAACATGCAGTAGCATCAATAAGTGGTATCTGACCTGTTAGAACAAAACAGGAGAAGTCATATTTTTCTTATCACATGCAATATCAAAACAATAAATCATTACAATTGTATAAAAAACGCGCCTTGCTGCTCATATAGCATGGCTCAAATAAAACTTTTATATCCTAGTTTTTCAAGCCACAGAAACACTCAGTGAAATTAAGATATGCTGAAATTTTATATTCTAGTTTTTCAAGCAGTAGAACATCGTACATATAGCAAATGGGAAACAGTTAAACGGAGATGAACATACAGTGAACTTACCATTATTTTCCGACAAACCAGCATTCAGCATATCAACCTTTTCACATGTTATTAATGGGATCCAAGGCTAGCTTGCTCACATCAGCATATAAAGTAAACATGATAGTTATAAATAGAAGACATGCATAAGTAAATAAAATTATAGAAAAATATTATATTTATTTACCTGCCTCCAATTGCTCCATATTACTTAAATCTTCTTCTAGATCATTTTTACTCGCAAAAAAAGAATTACGCAACCAATCTTCTGTACAAATAAGCGACTGAACTATTTTAGGTGGAAATGAACTTCTAAATGGATTAAGAACACGTTCACCAGTGCTGAATACAGACTCTGAGGCCACTATTGATATTGGAGCAGCTAAAAGGTCACGAGCCATTCTTGAAAAGATAGGGAATCTTAAACTATTAACCTTCAAGTATTCTAATATATCGAACTCCTTAGAATCATTTTCATTATCTTCATTGAGATATTTCTCCAATTCTGACCTGTTTACTCCAAAGTTATCTAATGCTTTTAACCTTTTAAATCTGCTCTAAAATCTAGAACATCATCATCATTCTCAATATTTTCTATCTCAGTGGTTTGATTGAGACATCCATATTTTAATTTATACTCACTGAATACTTGAAAAGTAGTATCTTTAATAACTTGTATTTTTTCATGGTAAGTTGCAGGATAAAATGTTTCTAAACAAAACTCTATAAAACCAAATTTCCAGCGAGGATCAAGCACAACAACTATATAGGTTAATATATTCATTTTCTCCCAACAACCCTAATACTTATCATATTTCTCTTGCATCCTTGTTGCCATGTTTTGTTATTGAATATCATCACTTAATTGCATCTTATTCAAACCTTCAAGTGCTTTACTACTTTCATGCAAATGAAGATTACTGGTAATATATGAAGAGCTAGATACACGTAATGTGAGTTCATAAAACCTGCAAAGAAATCCACATAATTTTCGAGCATGTTCCCAATCAAACTCCATAGGCACCCCTCCTCCTTTTTCTAGCTCATTCCTATAAAATCGATCCTCGAGACCAAAACTTTCAAAAGCTTGTTCATATTGTTGTGCTGCATTAAGCATTAAATATGTGGAATTCCACTTAGTTGGTACATCTAAACATAGACCACTTTTATATTCTAGTTTTTCTTTTTCTTTTTTTTGAAATGGTACTTTATATACAACAAATCATTGGGACAACATATCCTATGTCAATAAACGTTTGAAAGCAAGTTTTGAACTTGTGACCTCTTGCACCAAAGCTGAATCAATTAACCACTTGGACAATGGTGTTTGTCATATTCTAGTTTTTCAAGCAAAACACAATGTTTGAATTTCTCAAACCTAGATGGAGCTTGTCTAACATATCTAATTGTTGCTTTTATACGCGAGATAGATTCTCTAACCTCTTTAAGCCCATCATTCATAATTAAATTTATAATGTGAGCAATACAATGCATGTGTAAATATTTTCCTTCTAAAATGGTTCCTTTCAAATTATTGAATCTACGTTTCAAGTAACCAATCATGACATCATTTGAGTTAGCATTATCAACGGGAATAGCAAATATCTTATCAATACCCCAATCCATTAAACAACTTTCCATAGCTTTACCCAAATCTTCACCTCTATGACTAGATACAGGGCATAAATTTAGAACTCTTTTTTTAAGTTTCCAATTGTCATCAATCTAGTGAGCAGTTTGGCACATATAATTGACTCTTTGTATTGAAGTCCATGTATTAGTAGTAAGACATATAGATTGACACGAGTCATGTAATATTGATTTTAATTTTGCTTTTTCTTTAAGAAATATCTCATAGCAATCTCTTTAAATGGTAAATCTAGATGGTTGATGAAACTGAGGTCCAAATACAACAGATAAAAGATTTTTGAAACCAGTACCTTCAATCAATTTAAATGGAAGCTCGTCTAGAACAAAATAATATGATATAGCTTTTCTAAACTCATTCACATCAAATTTCCATGGTTTTAAAGATCCATCGCTACCATTTTCTCCCACAGTGAAATTTACTTGTGCTTGTGTTGCATCTTTGTTACAAGCGAAATCCTTACTAATAGACATATGAGTATTTAAAGCTAACGTACCATTTTTATTTAACTCAATACAGTACTCCTTTTGCAGTAATTGCAACGAGCTTTAGATTTACCATCATCGTCTATGAATGAAGTGAAGTGATCCCATACTTTTGAACTTTTCCTAAGAGGTTTTCTCCTTGTTCCAGGTTTATTTTGAGAACCAGTGGCTAAATTGCTTGCTAGAGTAACTTCATTGTTGACCTATTAAAATGACATATGCAATATTAGTACAAATGTAATAAAGGGAAGTATGAACAAAATAAGCGGCATCTTTTGTGCTTTAAATCTATACTAGCTTACTGAATTAAGTGCCAACAGAGACTTACTTGTACATTTGTTGGATTTGGAGTTGAAGCTGCATGAACATTTGTAGTTTGATCAGATGCTGGAGATGACATTTCTTGTGTTGAGATGATAATATATTTCCTCTCTGAAATACAATAAAAAGTAATAAGTATTTCACATACAATCAGTATTTCATAAACTATTAAAGATGAAGTACTCAGTAACGTAGCTTGTACATCTGTTTATTATTAAGGACACCTTCAAGCAATCAGTTAACCAAATATTTCAAAACAGCAAAGACTTATTGCTATTTGGAGCTCAGTTTGCAGGGAAATCTTTTATTTGCAGCAAAGTCATAGCTTGTAAAGACTGATTGCTATTCACATCAAAGATTAAAACAGCAAAGACTGATTGCACATATAATAACAAGATTTCATAACTTATTATTCATGTTTGCCAAAGACTGATTATTCACGTTTGCAGGGAAATCTTTATTTGCAGCAAAGACTAATGTTGCAAAGACTGGTTATTCACATTTGCCAAATTAACCGTTCTGTTGCATAAAAATTCAAAAAAGCAAATTGATAACTTATTGATTCCAAATCAAATCATACAACAATAAATCAAAATTTTTACCTATGTTGATAGCAGCTCTAAATTAACGTTGTTCAAACCAAAAAAATTAGGAGATCTAATGTAAAGAGTAACGCAACCCCACTCGGCAAGTCGCAGTCGCAGCCGCTATCGCCTGTCGCAGGCTTGGAAGTTGGATACGAAGAGTAAATCGAAATTGGGAGATCTGAAAATTGGATTTGGGTTGTTGAATTTAGGCGGAAGATGAGTAAATATAAGGTAAATGAGAGAACGGGAAACGTTGTTTCCTTTGAATCCATGGAGATTGCTTCGTATTCTTCAGTAGTTTTGAAAATTGGAAAACATAAAAAGATGGGTCGGTGTATTAATGGGAAAGAAACATGAAAACTGTAATGACTCTTGATTTTCTTCGGTTATATCGGTTGAACTGAAGTTTTCTTGTTAAAATCCAAAACCAACCAATAAACCAAATTAAACTAAAAATAAAAACCAAATCCAACCAAACAGCAAAGACAACTGAACCAAACCGACCAAACCAATTTGGTTCGGTCGGTTAATTCAGTTTGAACCACACAATGCTCACCTCTAACAATTCTCACTCAGAAACTTGGAAAAGAATACTAGCGATACCGCAGTCATCCCCAGAATTATTTCTTAGCGACTAAAGCGAGTTCAGTGCATTTATTTCTTTCAAATATCCTTTCAAAACTTTTTTCTAGTCAAAACACTTTCAAATATTATTATTATTAACTTTGAAGGCATGGAAAACAATTTTGAAAATCAACGGGATTTTAAACTCTAAAATTCTCAATTTTTAAATCCTTTCTATATATAAGCTATATTATAAATTTACTTATACAAATTTCATTACCATATTACCAAAATATTTCATTAATTTACAACTTCTTTTTTTAAACAATTCTTATTGTAATTAATTTCAAATCAATTCAATTATTGAATGCTTCATAAAATAAAATTCACAAAGTATTCGTTTTATTTTAATTCAACCAATAATCGATGTTAACCGAATAGTATCATCTCCTAACAACAATTTGATTAATAATCATTATGTATATAATATAATTTTGGTAAAATTATTTTACTTATCCGATTTTAAAACAATATTATGTCAACTTTCCTCGTTTAAGTGTTTAGAAACCCCTATCGATAACATGGCATCCCACGCATCGACCAGAATCATAAACAACTCAACGGATAAGTAAACATAATATAAAACATTTTATAACACTAACAAGTGTCTAGGATATCACTGCCCTATCTCTAATGAGTCAAACTTCACAAAGCGAAGGTTATCACTAAACCAAAGCTCTGATACCTACTACGACGACCCACATTTCAGAAGGTTTAAATTGACAATAATCCATACATGTCGAACTTAAACAATCCAGAACATAGATAATTGTTGGGGTTAATTAAAAAAATAAGAAAAAAAGAAGAAAACAAACACAAAATCTCACAGCGGAACAAAAAATAATAATAATCAACTAAACAGTTCATCAAGCTGTTTATATTATACATTTGATTATAGTCTATACAACATTTATTGGAGTTATATATACATCGGGGATAAATAAATAATGCAGCAGAACAGCATGATGCAGAGAATAATAATAGTAATAATATACCAAATCTTCGTCTTCGTCCTTTGGAAAAATAACCAATGCGCTGAAAAACTCAAAGCTGACTCGAGCGTAATGAAAAGATAAAACACTCGAGCCAGGACTAAAATATTCTTATGTGAGTCAAATTAATATTGTATATAATATGAGTGTCGTGGCGTCAGAGATGTTTACGGGTTTTACATCTACTGTCCATTATATAACGTGCATGCAAATAACTTAAGAGATGTTATGGGATTTTTCATCTCTTAGAGATCCGTCAAAATATTTATATGTAGTAGAATACGCTACATATACAATGTCTTATAAATAAAATAAATATTTTTATTAGCGTTAAGACTTTACATTGATCCCTATTAACGTGTTTTTAAGCATTATCGTACATTTTGCATATAAAATACCAGTAAACCGTCGGTGGATAGGGATGCGCCATGATACGACAATACTAAATCAAAATCGTAGGGGTCACATATAAGGATAAAAGTATGAAAAGGCACGTGAGGCAATGACCAAGGTAGGATACTACCAATTTACCCTTCCCGGCTGGTGGTAACCCCTATCGGCCCACCACGTCCAACACTCTCAAAATCCGAGGGTGCGCACTAATCAATAACAATCTCATGATAGTAATACGAAGAAGTGTGTCCGCTAGAGGTAGATAACCTCATTGGCCAGAACGGCTACAGTTTTAGTCATTTCAAATTAACACAAGTGTCAGGCCAATTCATCATTATTCTCTTTCTTCAATCCAATAAACGACGCCAAATCCAACCACTTCGTTTTAGAGTCTCCTCAGCATACATAGCTGTTAAAATGGTTCCAATATTGATTGAGAGTATGCCAATAAGAGGTCCCAGTCTCTTTAACAATTAAACGTCGTTTTGCACATCGGTTGGTACTTTCATATTTTGAAAATAGTTCATACCTGATATCAAAATATATTATTCGCTTCAAAATCAAATTCATTTTGAAATCATCATATTTACTCAAAATATACTATTTCACTTCAAAATCATTTTTGCTTTAATATCCCGATTTTACTCCCAAAATTGTTTCGAATTTCAAATTTTATAACTTTATTTTAACCCAATTTGTATTTAAATCCATGATCTAAATATAGACAATTCCCATTCGGACCAGTTTGAATTCTTAGAAATAGCTTGAATAGTTTTAAAATAGTTAAATAGTTAAAGCAGTTCAATATAAAATAGGTTAAGTATTAAAAATGTATTATATAGCAAAATAGCTTAGAAATTAAAATAATTTGAATACTTAAAAGATAGGTGTTAAACAGTTTATATTAAAATAATTTATCTGAAAATAGTTTCAAAGTCAAAGTGATTCAATTCCAAACCTTTCAATTCAATTTCAATTTTAATTTCCATTTAAATCGATTCGATTTCGATTTCAATTCGAATTAAGTTCGATTCCAATTTTAATTTAAATCAATTTCGATTCCGATTTCAAATTGATTCGATTTCGACTTCAATTCTAATTAATTCAATTTTAATTTTAATTCTAAGTAATTCCAATTCAATTCCAATTTGAATTAATTTCAATACAATTCTCGATTTTAAAACATTTCTATTTATATAAATTTCAAGTTTAACTTAGAAATATCGATTTAAATCATTTAATTCCCATTAAACTTGAATGTTCGAATTTTAGATTCAAATCTTTCAAATAATTTAATTCTAAGCTCAAATTTAAAATATCGATTTAAATTATCTTTACTTAAATTACTTCGAAGTTTAAGAAAAAATTTAAATCTTTTTAAACATTTCAATTTGGATAATTCAAATTATATTTCCATCGTGACCTCAAATTTCAATTGAATTTCTTTAAAACAATCCTTTTAATCAAATTTAATTTCAACATTTCAATTCGAATTAATTAATTCAGTCTTCGTAAATTCGATTTTATTTCCTTGAATCAAAATCATTTAAATAATTTCAAAACCAAGACTTTTTAAATTATTTAATTTAACTAATCCGGTGTCCGTATATACTTTTCTATCCTATGGCCAAGTGAATAGTTAATTCAATTTAACTCAGGGATGGATATATATATATATATATATATATATATATATATATATATATATCATTTCAATCCAAAATAAATGTCATAAGTATATATCATTTCAATCTATTTCTTAATTTATTCGAAATAATTCGATTCACAGCTTTATATATGGCAAATACTATACAGGATGATAATAGGATATATTAAAAATAAATAAACATCCAAATCATACAAAACGTTAATCAATAGCATCCACTACAATCAACATCCAAATAAGCCATAATATCATAACAATCCACTAGTTATCAATAATCGGGACCTTTAACTAGCAATTTAATTTTCGTTTAAAATTTGAACTGTCAATTCAAATTCCTACCATTTTAATTCATATCAATTTATATGTCAGTTAAATTTACCAAACAACGGTCAATAAATTTAAATCACTTCACGATATAAATTTGACTAACATAAAATTTTATTTGGTCAATTATAAACGTATAAAATACTCACACTTTATTTGAAACTTAAAATGTTTTCAGCTTCAAATAAAACACCAAATCGATTCCACGGTGAAGCCCTCATTGATACGATTCTAACGTCACTCGTTTCGTTCAAATCAAACCTCGTAAGCAAGAATTACGCGATAATTAGCGAACAAAAAACTAAAAATAAATTAACATACAATAAAGTAATTAATGACCTTAATTTATCTCTCTCCACGCTGCTTCTAAGCAACAACTTCTTCCTCTACTCGATGTGACTCTCGTTCCTCCCTTTTTTCATCGCTGTCATCGCCAAGATCCGACCGCAGCCACTACCTACAATTGCGTCGCCATCACCTAGCACCTCCATGCCACCTCTAGTCGCGATCACCCTCCATAGTTTCCACCACGCTGTGAAACCCTAGCACGAATACGAACGAGGCACCATCGATAAGCCTCGCACGCAACACGCGCCTCCTCCTTCGCATGCGTGCGAGCGCGCTCCACCCTCCGCCGTTCTAGGTCGACGTCGCGACCCTTTTTTTAAAAGTCGATCCATGATTTCGTTTTTTTTCGTTATTTGAAGTTGTGATTCGAAAAAGAGGCAAGAAGTAGGTATAGCTGAACGTGTGAGTGATGGAAGGAGCATCGAGATATTTATATTATTATTTAATTTGAAAATATCAAACGTTTAACGTCCGAAATTTCTCGAGCACCAAATGAAGCATGCTGTTGGCGTTTATAATGCTTTACCCCTATTTCGAACACAATGGAACTAGTTTCGAGGCCTAATTCGATCATATGCAGAAAATAACTTTTCAAAATCAATTTATTTTAATTAAATTCTAAATTTAATTTCTAAGCGTTTCACGCTAGCACGGCCAAACGACAAGTCTGATCACTACAAAACTTGACATCCTATAATAATTCACTATTACGTATCCGATTAAACCGGTTTAGTCAAAATCCGAGGCAGTGGCAAAAATGGCTATTTCATTCGTTAAATAAAATATACAATTTTTAATTTTTATTCATCCACTTAAAATTCCAATTTTAAATGTTGACAACCTTCATTCATACTTAAATAAAAGTTAAATTAATTTCCGATACCATTTTCATTCATATTAAATTCAGAGTTCAATTATTTACAAAATTTCAAAATTAAGTTTAAACAATTTAATTATGCAATATTGAAATCTCACTGAATTTTACGTATGAACAATTTATTTATTTTCAACTAAATAAGTCAACATATATTATTCAATCCAATTATTGATTATAAATATTCAATATATAGAATTCCATTTCGATACTTATAATCGCCAAAATCTACGAAATTGTTATTTCAAACTTTTATACGAATTCATATTAAATAATTACATTAATAATTCATCAAATTTATATTTCTAACCATTTTTATACAATAATCATATTAAATTCGATAATTTAAAATAGTTAAAGTACGGATAGTTACACTTAGTGAGGTTTTTAATTTTTTAATCTTAAATGCTTTCTTTTACATAGTAGTTGATGGTACTTGTTATGGTAACAATACCTATAACGGCAAGATTATTAGAATGAAATTGAATTCTAACACCATGCCAAAGATGAGATAATTATACTATTAACAAATGTTAATGTAAGTTAAACTTTGTTTCCAAATTGGAATACATAAAAGTAAAGATTATATAGTGATTTCCTTATCAATAGTAAGGGCCGCAACATCTAAAAAGTACTACTAATAAATGTTAAATTTCTTTTATTATTACAGATAATAAATCATCATAGTTTATTCTTATATAGTGATTTTTTATTTAATTTCTTTTCATAATCATCACCATCCATTTTTCTCCAAAAAGTTTACCTGTAAAACATAAAGAGAAAATTAATAAGATAATAATATTTAATTATATTATTTTAAAAAAATTGATTAATATATCATTTACCAATCAAAAAGAAATTCAACATTCCAACCATAATCATCTTTTGAGAGAGATTTTCTATCATCATTTGTTGGTTTCTGGACATGTGCAACTATCCTTCGTTGAAGATGCTTTTGGAGATATATCATCTTTTTGTGTCGACCTTTGCTTATCACAGTGATTACTATCCATTGTTTGGCTGATAAATTGCGTTATATGCTCTACGTAACGAAGGATGATAATGATTCTTATTATGGATATGCGTAAAGAACTTTTGTAAATAGAAAATATTATCTAATCTGAATGATATACCAAATAAATATAAATCTTTTTTAAAATACTTCAAAAATAAACTACCATATTACTGAGCAAGGTCTCAAATATGATGCAGTTGCCTAGAAAAAATAAGTTACCCCATTGAATTGAATATATTGTCATGTTAATTTAGAATTGCATTATGTGATGGTAAAGTAGAATAAAAGATATGTCTATTGGTATAACAGCGATATTATTAGGATAGTTTCGATGAGAATAGAATGCAATAAAATAAAATAAATGGAAATAACTTTTTATTTTCATGCAAGACTGGATAAAAGGGTGATGGCGCACCTATTGTAAATACCTCTTTTGGCTACTAACGAAAAAAATACTAATTTTAAAGATTTATTTTAAAGATATTTGGCATGATGCATGATCGCATGCTAGTCAACTCTACCCATAATCATCTGTTGCATTTTGATACCACAGTTTTGAAAATTTTGAGATTAAATTTGTTATAATGTATAATTAATTAAAGTGTTAATTGGTTAAATTAATTAAATAAGATTTGATTAATATAATATTATACATAAGACTATTATATAAGTAAATCAAATTACAAAAGTTATATAATAAAACTTATATAACATAAATGTATAATAAAAGGTGGAACATTAAGGAAACCCTAAATAAACTTAAGGAATAAATACCATGTAAAAGTACGTATGTTATGATTTCAGATATGTATGACACTTGAATCAAAAGGGTATTTCTAAGAAAAACATTATTCTATAAGTCAATATCAGTTGATATAATATATGAAGATTATGAATCTTTAATACAAAGTTGTCTTCTATTATTTACATATTAATAGATTACTTGTATACTCTTTAGTTGTTGAGCTTTTCTCAATTTAAGGATGTTATGTGTAGTACTATTAATATATTGAACAGATGAGGTAAGATAACAGCACGTATTTGTTGAGTTTTCCTCAAGGTACGTGCGTTATACTTAGGTCATCGCAAAATGGTAGGTCCAAGTGAATAGTCTCACTTTACTTGTTGAGATTTCCTCAAGTTAGAGGCAATATTAGGAGTTGTATGAAAAACAATAGATAAAAAGTTATCCATCGTACGCAAGCCTATGATTTGTTGGGCTTTCCTCAAGGTCGGAATCCTAAGGCATATGAGTCCTAACACACACTAGTGAAGTCAAAAGACTTCTATGTTTCATCTTAGGGTTTGAAGAAACATAAAAGTCTAGTGCGAGCCTTATTAGAAAAAATAAAATGATAACATTTAACCTTTTTAATATTATAAGAACGTATGTTATGTGATGTTATAATAATCTACATTGATAAATCTGTGCATTTAATATTATTGATAAAATGTTTATCAGTTAAGATATATATCGCAATAATTTAAAGATTGACAAATAAAGATATAACATATACTCACTAAAAAAATTCTTATTGCATGTTAATGTTTCAACACCAAGGCAAGCGCCTGACTTTACAACTACTAAATACACTTTGATTTGGTCACTTACGCATTTCTTTAGTTGGGACCGTATATTGCATTATATGAGTTCTGAACTTGACCAAGGATATTTGATCTATATAAAATTACATGTAAATGTTATATAGTGAACGGTCACAGTTCGTAATATACGATATTTTGATGAAATTAGTTCGCCCGAAATGAGCAAATAAACTGTACCGTAAGATCGAGTATTAAATTTGATTGATTACAATAAAGACCATATTGCATTAAATGTATCACTAGACCAAAACTATAAGATAGATCTAAGAACTCGATCATTGGATTGTCATTTTGATCAGTTTACGCAAAGTGGAACATATTTGATATCCTTAAATGTTAAGGATGATCTAGTGCGCTTTTGTAAAGAGTTCTTTATGATGTTGTAGTAAAGGTTTTCTTTTGAATGGTTCGACCATTTAGAAAGAAAATAAGTGCACAAGAATAAATGTAATTTAAGGTATAGTTGGAATAAAAAAGAGTTAATAATCACTTGTACTATATAAAGAAACATCGAAAATGAGAGTTGTAATAATAATAATTGATACTTAATATTGGAATAAAAAATGTGATTTCCAATATGAAATTTATTTTCATATAGAAACTTGTTTCTATAAGATTCATTTCTTCTGGTTCAAGATATTTGATCAAAGAACTTACCACCATAAACTAGTTGCAGTGTATGAAATAAATAATCTATACTAAGTGAAAGATGAACCTCAAATTTAGTGAGTAATGACGGAAATAGTAGGAGCATGCCATGTAGCGCTTGTTGATTGCATCAAGTTACGAAAATTATTTTCGTAAATATACTGAACAATGTTTATGAAATAGTGATTATTTTTAAACGTCGACTGAAAAATAGACATACTTATAGTTAAGTGTGAATATTATGAATATTCATTATGAAATAAAACTATAATCTGGTATTTAATTTCACAATAAAAGTGATGTAATTAAAAATACTAAAGTATCTAAAATTATTTACGATTATTTTGAAATTATAGACTAAGCCGTAGTATTGAGAAATAAGTTTTATTGTATGATTATGAATCATATGATATTGGTTAATTATATCTCAAACAATTAAGGGTTATGCACCCATTTAGTGGGAGCATTATAGGAGTAGATGAACTCTTCGAATTGATACATGCATTCATATATATCTATGCAATCGTAAGTCTATTAATACTAAAATGGGTCCATATACTTTGTCATATTCATCAATGAGTTATCACTGATATGGACATGTGTATCTGATACGCATAAGTCTATAATAAGCTCATATAATATAAAACGAAAGTAAATAAAATAACATGCGACAAAAATGATTCAATTTGATTGAATATGTGAGTATATTAGAAAGATTTCTAAATGCACCTAACATGAATAACGATTCAGTCTCAAAGGTTACTTCTCCTTATAATACATAATAATGTATTGATAAAGTGTAATCGAACTTTGTTGGACAAAGCACGATTAATGATGAGTGAAATTGAGTTAAAATATTTCTGCAAGGTGTGTACTTAAGAGTAGTACCTAAGGTTAAAATTAATATCATCCAAAGAATAGTTTATAAAACCATATAAGATAAGGATTTATAAGAAACCACTGCATATCCTATGCCAAGGAATTGGTAGGTTGTGTAAGTTGAAAGACTGCACATATTGGTTATACGTAAGGGATCTTGTATGAATCATCCCAAGAGTATTTTAGGAACATAGTCATTAGATGACTAATTTATGTTGTTTGAACATAAATATATTGTGAACTAATGCATGGTCGGTTTTATATAAGATAATTCATAAGATGTTTGTGAATGCCCATTTCATTGCATTGAGAAACAACTATTGTTTCATAAAATACCAACTTCATAATGAAATAATTTCTTTGAGAAATTATTAGTATAAAATGAATTTGGATAAAATCCAAGGTTAAAACTAATTGCAAGGGATGAAATAAAATTGACTGAATTTAAATGAACATAACATATTAAAACACCTAATGACATTAAAAAGAAACCTTGAGTTTATTATCAATGTCAAGCATAAATAATTCTCGGTTGTTTAATTAAACCATTAAGAGTATTGAATATGTGACATGGTACAATCCACAAATTCAAAATAGATTTCATGTACATTATCAAAATATGCTTTTGATAGTTATATCCGAAGGGATATGATCTATTGACCGTAAATGTGTCCTTAAGAGACGGACAAATGCAATTGGAATACAGTGAGCCACACTGATAAGAATCATCATTAATTTCAATTGTTGAAATTAACGTAAATGATTCACCATTTGACATGCTCAACTTGGTTTGGATTTTACTCACAAAGTTATCACAAAGTATGAGTTTATGTTTTGGTATATATACATGTTGAAGTGGAATGGTCTAAACATATATTGGGACTAGATTATTTGCATAACAACCAAAGTGTCTTAAAGTCAATGGGAGTGATACTGTGTTCGTGGGTTTTTCGGATATGATCCGAGAATGGATACAAAAGTACCAATCAGAAGAGCATCAAAATTGAATAAGTATTTTGATAGAAATATCAAATTAGTGATTATTAATCAAAATGCAAAGGAAGCGTGTGTTCATAAGAAAGAACGACGAAAGGTACATAGATATTTTTAAAGCATAAATAAACAACATATTGCTGATTATTAATAATGCACTTGTGCTAAAATCAACTTTAGTTGTTTCAGTATTCGACGTTGGATTTGTAAATGATGTCTCTATAGTAAGTATAAAAGATACCGGGAATGTCTCAAAATTATGTGCGTGGACACCTTATTAAAATGTTTAATATGGAATATGTAAGAAGGATTTCTTATGCATCGGCAATAGGAATTATCATACATGTTATGTTGTCTACGATATCGTGATTTGTTTATGTATTTGATACATAAAGCAAATATCATATCCAAATCGATATCACTAAATGTTTGTGAGGTGTTCTCGTGGATTTATAAAATACTAGAAAATTATTTATAAAAATAATGAACTCCTTATAAAGGACCGTTCGGACTCAAACTTCATAAGTGATATTGAGTATAATGTGTCAATAATAAATTCAAGTTAAGAATCTTTAAAATTGGAATGTTCTTAATGAAAGATTGTGGCCGATTCAATAGAAATGGCTAAGTACATTGTCTTTTAAAGTACCCAATAAGAACAGTGCATATAAATATAAATGCACAAATTATAGCTGAACCGAGGGTGATTTCAAATCTTGAGAATCTCGTAACATTAATATATGATAACAATGTATGATATAATTAATAACGGAACTTAGAGCTCACTGGAAGTCGAGAGATATACTTTGGATTTTTCCACATGATAAAGGTAGTTTATCAGTGTCAGAGAGATTTATTGACAATGTAGATTATTGAAACATAATAGCACACCCGTTCACCGAGGGACATACCCACTTAGTTTTGAGGAAATTGACTGGAGAAGTTGGAATAAGATTTCATAATTGATATGAAGTGCAAGTGGGAGATTGATAGAGTTAGGGGTATGCCCCAAGAGAAATTATGTAATTTGTTACATATATCTAACTTAATAACCAATCTTGTTCGAAATAAATTGTATTTTCTTTCTATTATATACTTGATATAATGTGTTATATTAATCAATTAATTAAAAATCTACTTAATAGAAAATCTGTAAATGGTATGTTTTATGAAAATAGTTATAAAGTGTTGTAATCATGAGTAATTTATCACATTGAACAAATATATCATTTTAAGTATTTATATTCAAGATATACCGAGATTGGATATTGATGTATCTATTGAGACTAGAGTACGCAACTCTCTCCGAATGTTAGGTAGCATATTACTTATTACCACTGGGGTAAGGGTCACATACTGATAGTTATTGGATAACCATGGAATAACTCACCCGATAGTTTTTTGTTGGTTAATTTAACTAAGGTCAAATAGAAAATATCGATGTGACATATTTATACAGTTTTCTTGACTTAAGAATACCGTCGATCTTCAATATAAAAGCTCTGCTTTGATTATAATCAAATCATGGCACAACGACCATTGAGTGACTATAGTTGGGTCGAGAGAAAGTATTGGAAATGAAGTACTATTCAAGAGAGGATTCGTCTCCTCGGTTATATTGGGTTAGTATCACGGTCAACTCAAGTCAACTCAAAGTTAAAGTCTCTAGCCTGAGCAGTTCAGTTACTAGTAATTGTTATTATTGAACCAAGGACTTTATATTTGGACTTTAGAGTTGAATTTAGATGACACTGAAATTTTAACCATTACTAAATTCCATAAATCCAATGTGATATAGTTTTGACGAAGTGAATTGGTGTAAATAAAAGTCATAATTGGGCAACGCTTCACAAAGTAAAATTGGATTTTACCCAAACCAAGTAAGTGATAAACTTGGCCAAAAATGTCACATCACTTGCTAAGTGATGTGTGGATGTTAATATTCAAATTGTTAGATAATAATCGCTGACCAAATTTACATCTAAAGAGTCGTATAACCGAATTGTTAAATACTCCTTAACCACATGATTTAAATAGTTTATAATTATTATAAATTAATTTAATTAATTAATATTTATGAAGTATTAGTTATAATTTTTTTTATTTAATGAACAAATATTATTAAATGTATTTATAATAGTTATAAATATATTATTTGATATACGATATCGATACGCTTTTAAATTCCATTTAAATGCAAAATACTTTGTTCGGGCTTTAAATGGGTATGAAGCCCATATAGAGACCTGGTCGGTTGGAGCATGGGGGGCCATTGATGGTTAAAGGGGCTATGGTTGAATGTATAAGAGAAAAGAAAGAGTAAGAGAGAAACGTGGGTTTAGATCCTAACTTCTCTTTAAATTTCTTCTTCTATAAAAGCATCTGTACCCATTTTCTATTCTATCTTTTTGAGCCTCCTATCCCTATTAGATCTGACCAAATTCTTCATCCCTCCTCCTCCATTGTTCAAGCACAAATCAAATAAAATTAAGCATTATTCGATAGTCCGTGGTCTACAATTTGAGAGATAACACCTTCAGAGTTGGATTCAGGAGTTTGTTTAAACGCTTCAAGGTATGGTGCTTTGGCATCGATGAAAGGCAATTATCTAATCCATGATTATGTTTGTAATATTTAGATAATTTATATATCATACATTGCCTTATTAGTTAGGTGGTGATTTTAATATATCGGTAAATCGTCGCATTGAAGATGGTAGTTTATTTACATGCTTATATATTTAAAAAAGTTCTTGACATATATATGTCATGAGGCTCACGGCCTAAGATTTAGAAAATTGATTTTTATTATTTAAATGAAGTTAATTACATTATTTAAATAACAAAACTTTATAATTAAATACTAAACTTTATACTATACAAAATTTGTTTTAAAATTACATTTAGATAGTTTTATACCTAATATACTTTTTGGCAAAAAAATAAAATTTTAATATATATATATATATACATATATATTAATTAAATATTATTTAATTCAAATCAACTAAATAAATAATTATATCATGTAAAGTCTAATTTAAATTTTATCAAATTATTTTCACACCTGATAAACTCTTGAAAGCAAAACAAATTAATTTATATATATATATATATATATATTACATATTAATATAAACGTCGAAAGTTTTGAATTTAGTTTTAAAATTCCTTTTAAATTACAGAATATATTTTAGCATATTCAAATGCTAAAATATCATCAATAATTTTTTTATAAAATATTAATAACATAATTATAATTTCAAAAAATAATTTTCTACGTAATATTATTATTTTATTTCAAATTGGAAATTTTAAATTAAATTTAAAAAAAATCTAATTTTGCCATGAGTATCATTAGGTAAGTATACATATATATTTCGGTGTATGTGTGCGTGCGTATGTGTATGTAAAGCCGGCTAACTCGCTTTCAGCTATCATCTTTTCTTCCTTTTTTTCTCCAATATGAAACTGAAAGTGATTTTTCTTTCAGCCGCATCTCTGTGTTTGTTACTGATATTTATCTCTAGTGCAACTTCATCTGGCAAATATATCCGCCTCTTACCGGAAAAAGTTGAATGCATAACTTTACATCCCTACTCTAACATGTCCACTATGCACATTCAAACTTTACCCACTTCAATAAATCTACGATCTTTTTTTGTTTATTTTATTGATTTTTCAAAGTGCTACAGTGATTGCGTTGGGTTATAGTTATGTGTTTTTCATTTAATTATTGATCTCTTATGTCATCATCCTTATATAAAGCGACTAGTCATTTAACTAGTCTACGTGGTACGCATATAAATTAAGGATCTCTAAAATTTTATTTAAGTTTGTAAACTCTTTCATATAGATTTCAACCATTGTTTGCTTATTAATTTATTCTATCTTATCTTTGCTTATCAATTAAACATTATATTCGAAATAATGCCATGTATTATCTAATATTTATCTCTAGCTGCATCTCTACATTTGTTACTGATATTTGTCACTATGTCTGGACATGTTAGAGTGGGTTTTTTTTCCTCTAAGGAAGCTATTAAATGTTCCTTTGCAAAAGAACTATATTCCTACTTTGGCTTTTGACCACACTAAGTACTTCAATGGTGTTAGGGACATGCTACTTCACCTTGATTATGCATGTACATTATCACTCAGTTGATAAGAATACACTTAAGTATATTAATTAAGTATTTGTATAGGAATTGGATTTATATCAAAAGGATCCTAAGTATTCAGACATTGCAATATGCAAATAAAAATGGTTCTAGGAGATCTCACATTTAATGTGATAAGATAATATTAATGATAAGATCATGGCATGCGCCATCACATTTATATACAACCATCAGATTTGTGGCTAATAAAATATTATACTTCTTATCTATCTATAATAATATCATTAAACTCTATAAAATCATGTATTTTGGCTGACCTAAAGCTTGGAAAGAACTATGATCTTAGAGGTCAATGGTAGCGAACAACAGTGAATAATGGCGAATAACAACGAAGAATGGTGAACACCGAAATTGATGAAGTGGGGGAGAAAGTTGGACTAATTGTGAACGTAGAGTGAAGATGAGAAAAAAATTCATATTTACAGAGGTTGTAGTATTTTCTAGAATTCTATATTTAAGGGATAAAAGTTTGAATCTCTTCTTATCTCCAAGAATTCTGTCAAAGTTGTAAACGCATTGTACTGAAATGAACATAGTATAACATGCTATTAATTAGGACATACTATTGATTAGGCCTAGCTAGTTTATTTAATAAATATTTTTACTATACATGCGGAAGCTACAGTTAAATTTTCTATTGTATTTGAAGCTGCACATTTAAGGTGCAGAGGTTTCGGTTACCTTTTTTATCTTTATTTCGTTTGATTTTTTTATGAGCTTGTATATAGAGGGAATTTTTGAAAATTCGCGGTCGGATCAAAAGATTGCACGTCTATTCCAACTATTAATAAAGATAATATAAAATAAAATTAAAAACTTACTATATTTTGAATAAGATTCGCTATGAGAGTTAAGTTAGATAATCAAATTACATAATTATCACTAGGGCACGTCCTTAATTCTATCATAGCCAACGTTATTGTGATTGAGATTGTGGTTGGGCACCGCTAGGTATCTTTGCACCGCCGGCCCAATTGCAAGGCCAGTTAGGCAACTGCCTAGGGCCCCAACCTAAAAAGAGATCCCACTATCAAGCTTATATTAAAGAAAAAAAAGTACTTTGAATAAAGTAATCATAACAAAGAACTTGAAATGGTACAACACACAAACAGTAAATGATATATAGATACGTCAGTTATGGCACGGGTTTCACGTGTGATAATTGCATGTGCTTCGATTTTTCTGCAAATTGTATATATTTAGCACATTCAAGGAAAATGATTTATAAAATGATTTAACCATATTTTTACGTTGAAATCATTTTGTTAGTTTAAATTTTATTTTCAAGTTGCAACATCTATTTTTTTAAGATTGAATTTTTATTTATATTATCAATTAATAATTTATTTGTTAAATGCTATTTTTAAGTGATATTAAGATTTGATAGTATTTGTAGATGAATGCTTTAAATTTGTAAAAGAATTTTATTTATTAGATCCTATTTTTAAGTGATATTAAGATTAGATAATATTTGTAGACGGACATTTTGAATTTATAAAAGCAATTTAATTGTTAAATCATATTTTCAAGTGATATTAAGATTTAGTATCGGGGACATTTTTGGTAGTTTACGCTGATACGAAAAACATGTAACATCAAAGGTATTAGTATTTAAAAAATTGATAACAGAGATTACAATAAATTTTATCAAATATGAACCTTGCGTGTTTATTTGGAATTTTAAGTCAACTCATTTATTTACTTATTTTTTAAAATAGCACAATACTTTGTTTTCATTTCATATATATATAACTTCTAAACAAATTAGTGTTCCATAACTCCAAGCATTCAAAAAAAGGAAAAAAGAATCATACAATTTTTAATGTCTGTTTTGTTATAATTCAATATAAACCCACAATGTTTTTCTTGTAAAGCAAACATGTATCCATATTAAAGACAGCTATATTTTATTTAAGTACATCCCAAGCTCTAACTAACCAACATTGATTAGGGCCTCTATCTTGATTAAGATCGCCAGTATGTTTGGTGGGGTTTTTGTTTGCTATCGCTTCTAAATTTAAAGCGTGAATTGGTTTCTACGTATTGTTGGCTTGTTAAGGATAGCGGTGTTGCTTACGATAATCGGAAATCGGAGATGCTAATGAGTTCGCGATCAACAAAGCTTCATCAAAGTGATTCAAAATTGTCTGTGAAATATGTTCTTCCTTATTGAGATGTGATTCATAATAAACAGGGCAATTTGATCAGACTAAAAAAACCTAAATAAAAGAGGGGGTATAAGGCAAAATGTGGGCTGGGAATAGATCCAGCCCATTTTAAAAAAAGGCGTAAAGTCCAAGGAACCAAACCTCTTTTCATTCTTTAATCAAAGTCTAATTCAATCTTTTCTCAACTGTATTTACTGTACGAAGTTTATATTTCTTAATAAAGTAAAGCTATGCACTCGTGGAATAATGACCATCAATATTTATTGTTTCTTGTAAGTTGTGACAGATTATTTCTTCAGAGAAGCGCCAAGTGCTCACAGCCTTTGGACGTCCTACTTCTCTTGCATTTATATATATATTTTTTTAATTCGCTTCAAGCAAAACACTTGCAATCTAATCAGATCTGCAACTTTTCGTGTTAATGGAAACAAAAGCTATGGATGTTGGAATTCTCGCCGTGGACATCTACTTTCCTCCTACTTGTGTTCAGCAGGTATCATTTTTATTTATAATTTTTTTTTTGAAACTAATTTTTTTGCCATCATTTTTTTTGAAAGTTTTCACTGTTGGTTTGATTCTAATTGGTGAGGATGTGAAGTTGAAGTTCGGTGAAAGAATCGAGTATTTAAATTAAGACAATCGTGCTGCTTGCCACGTATTTTTAATTTGTGTTTTTGGTTGAACTCATCTCATCATTTTTTGACATAGTTTACACTGATAATAGGTAACACGTTCGCCGTATTTAATTTTTCAATGGATATGAAAAGAGCATTCAAAATTAACTGTTAAATTTCGCTACCAAACAATTTTAGTTATGGTATTGAAGATATTGAAAATCCTTAACAAGTTGTAACCATGCGAATTGCAGGAAGAGCTTGAAGCTCACGATGGAGCAAGCAAAGGAAAATACACAATTGGTTTGGGACAAGATTGCATGGCATTTTGTACAGAATTGGAAGATGTTATTTCAATGAGGTTATTCATATTGTTATGAATTTGAATTTTCTTTGTATATTTGTCGTCTGATGTTACCTGATTTGGAAGTTTTGTATTTGTTTTTGTGTAGTTTGACTGTTGTTACATCACTCCTTGAGAAATATCAGATTGATCCAAAAATGATTGGTAGATTGGAAGTTGGTACAGAAACGGTGATCGATAAGAGCAAATCTATTAAGACTTGGCTCATGCAAATTTTTGAGGTATGTCCTTTTGTCCTTTTACATAAATCTGAAAACAAACTTTGGTTCAAACAAATTAGAACTTTGATGTTTATTTGTTTAAAAGACATTTGAGAAACTGTGTGCAATTGAGTTTTATATGTGTTAAAAGCAGTGTTTTAGAAGACCCGACCCAACCAAAGTTAATCTTCAACCTTGAAGCTCTACGGTTCTGAAAATTAAATAATCTCGCGTATGCTTGAACTAACGGTTTAACCTAAAGACCCTAAGAAGAAAAGAAAAAAAAATTAAGACCAACCTCTTTGGAACCCACGTTCTACAAATTTGACAAATAAATTTTTGTTTCGTTCTTCATTTTTTTAACAGAAACAATTCAAAAATTAATTTCATATGCTTAGCCACCAAATTATTGGATTAGCTTATAATTTTGACGATACGACACATTATTTAATGTACATTTTATGAATATTCGTTAAACCGAGCCTCTTTTATCTTGTAAAATTAGGAAATTTACGCTTCTGCAACACAAAAAACTATTATACAATTTTTTTTTCAATTAATGTTTGTTATCAAATGTTCAAAAATAATTGTTTTAAAAGTCAATATATTAATAATAGTTAGTTGAATTTTTACATTGATTGAAATAATTTTACATTTACGTCAAAAAATAAGAAATAATTAACAATCAACGTGGTGCTCACATTCTAACCGGTTGAACCATCAACACCTTAAATCTTGCACGACTCGTGGCTTGATCTTCGAAACTTTAGTTGGAAGCAGTTAAAAAAATTATTAGTAGTCTTAATAAGACTAACGTAAAAACCAGAAATCCGTCACATTTGCCTGCCTTCAAGTTAAAATTCAAAGTATTCCATGTGTTTAACAGAATTAGGTCCCCAACTTTGGTTCGTGTTCTAACGCAGGGTAAGGATACTCTAGTTAGTTTGGAGAAATTAAGTCAATAATCAGCACATTTCAGCAATACGGGTGCATTCTGATAGATTTCACTTTGTTAAAATTATGATTTAATGGCTTTAAAGCTCCCGAAGTGTCCCTACTCTTGTTTTGAACCAGTGTAGATGACTATAGGTGCTGTCCTGGAGACTATATTTCAACATGTAGCTGTACTGTAAATTTTTGTCTAATATGGGTGATAGGTGGTTAATTTCTACATAGCAGTTAGAGGAGATAACAACACTCATATGCGGTTTTAGTTGTCAAAGATTCATAAGCAATTATTTGTTGATGAAATAAGCAATAGCCCAGTCCTGCGTTAGTTGTCCTTTTTGAGAAAAAAGTTAGTTGTATGCATTGTACAATCTCTGCAGTCCTGATTGGAAACGACCTTTCTAAAAATGAAAATGAAAAGACTTCTAGATTTTTCCTGGATAACTTCTTGCTTTATGTCATTAAATACATGTTCATAAATTAAGTGGTCCATAACTCCATATTGCTTATAGTATAATACTATAGATATTATATTACGAGGTGCTTCATGAATCTACTATGTACTGGTATCTTACATTGCACTGTACTGTGTGTCCTAATACTAGTATAAAATATACAGGAAAGTGGTAACACCGATGTAGAGGGAGTTGATTCAACAAATGCTTGTTATGGTGGAACAGCTGCTCTATTTAACTGTGTCAATTGGGTGGAAAGTAACTCCTGGGATGGACGTTATGGACTTGTTGTGTGTACAGATAGTGCGGTATGCTATCCGAATACTTTAGATACAGATAGACATACCCATAATGATTGTATAAACTGCATTACTGTTTAGGTATCCTAGAAGCATAAATCCATATTTTCCTCCGCTTGAGTTGTTTATATTGTTGTTTAGGAATTTTCACGAGGATGTTTCGTTTCCTTGAATTGTTTGATACAATGAACCCGAATATTATAAAAGTTTATTGATTGTAGGTGTATGCGGAAGGGCCAGCTAGGCCAACAGGTGGCGCAGCTGCTATAGCAATGCTGATTGGGCCAAATGCTCCTATTGTTTTTGAGAGCAAATACAGGGGGACACACATGTCTCATGTTTATGATTTCTACAAGCCTGATCTTGCAAGCGAATATCCGGTGTGTGTTTACATTATACAAATGTTTTCAAAATCCATTAATTGAGTAGATTTTGTTTATAATCATTCAAAATGACGTTTGTGAATCTTTCTATTTGTAATGCCAAACTAAAATTATATTAAACATGGTAAAACTATATTAAGTCTAGGAATGAAATCTTTGTTTTACTATAGTTCTCCATCATCGATCACAATCCTCTGTAGGTAGTGGATGGTAAACTATCACAAACATGCTATCTCATGGCACTCGATTCATGTTACAACCGTTTTTGCAGCAAGTAAGTCACAAACATAGTTCGTACATTCTTGTTTGTAACATTGGTTTCACCAACTTCTTGATCTTGAATATTATCAATCAGGTATGAGAAATTTGAGGGAAAACAGTTTTCAATATCTGATGCAGATTATTTTGTGTTCCACTCTCCATACAACAAGGTTTATCTGCAATTCAATTTGACTTTCTACCTAAATGCACAATGTACGCTCCTATGCACAATTTACAATGATCTGATATAGAATTTATTCTCTATTGTCCAACAGCTTGTGCAAAAAAGTTTTGCTCGATTGCACTTTGATGACTTCATGCATAATTCAAGGTGTGCTGTATTACCTTTATAGCTGTTCAAGATTATTCTGTACAAAATTCAAGCATTGTACATTATTTGCATGCAGTTTGGTCTCAAAGGATGCTAGTGAAAAGCTAGAGCCATTTTCAACCTTGTCTAGCGCCGAAAGCTATCAGAACCGTGACCTTGAAAAGGTATATAGCATGCTAGATGGCCAAAGCTATGAATATGGTATTTCCTTGTGTTCTGTACGGTATAATACGAATACCTTATTCAGGTATCTCAACAAGTTGCGAAGAACTTGTACAGTGAGAAGGTTGAACCGGCTACGTTGGTACCAAAACAAGTAGGAAACATGTACACTGCTTCGCTTTATGCAGCCTTTGTATCTGTTCTTCACAGCAAAAACAGCAGTCTGGCTGGTCGACGTGTAGTTATGTTCTCATATGGAAGTGGATTGTCTTCTACAATGTTCTCATTCAGGATCAAGGAAGGTCAACATCCCTTCAGCCTATCAAATATTGTTAACGTGATGAACGTTGCAGAAAAACTCAACTCTAGACATGTTGTATGTCTTCATTTTTCTTGTTTTGTTTTGTTTTATGAATCTAGATGGTTGGCTTTTAAAGAGAATGTTTTGTTTGTTGCTTCTTCAGTTTTCACCTGAGAAGTTTGTTGAAACAATGAAGTTAATGGAGCACAGATATGGAGCCAAAGATTTTGTCACATCGAAAGATAGGACACTTCTGTCACCGGGAACGTTCTATCTCATTGAGGTTGATTCTATGTACAGAAGGTTTTATGCTAGGAAGGGCTCCGATGACGATAAATCAAGTGTTGCTGCAAATGGTTCAATTGCCAACGGTCACTGATGAAATAATGTATATCGCATTAGACCTTTTTTGTTTTCATATTTTGTTTTCTCCGTTATTTGTTAGTGTGTTTATGTGTAAGAACGTGCTTGTTTTCTGGTTGATTCAATGATAGTATTCATTAACAATTATTTTTACAGTTTAATTGTTTTTACATAGTTCTGGAAGTTTGGTTTTTATATAGTTCTGGCTGTGGCTGGGTTCGAGTTATAAAGAAAACTATGATTATGATTTGTTCAGAAAACATTTGGAGACAGCTCACCTGTTTACCACAGTAACAAATGAACAATAGATTCTTTTTTTTAGCCAAACAACAAGCAATTATGAATTATCTGATATCCTATGTGCATTGACGAGTAAAATTACAAGATTTATCACCCAATTTATTCCAAGCATGAAAATGAATTAATGTAATTTTAACACACTTGTAAATAAGAATTGTTGGACGATCAATCACTGAACTGTAGGTAAATCTCAAAAGTTGCATGCTTGCATCACGACTGTTAAAAATAAAAATAGCTTCTAAATCAGCATCAAAAATCAGTTTGCGTTAACAATATAACAACCCTGATAACCATGGACCGCCATAATAATCAAACAAATATTTATACAATACAAATTGCTTACATTATTCCTTGTCTACACCAGGAAATTACACAAAACTCTCTCCAGAACTAAAAAAAGAAAAGTAAACAGACCTACAAATACAATCATGCTACATGATACTACTACATAGCCAACATCTAATTTTTACATGCCTAACCAAAAATTTATCGTTTTTGAAACGTTTAAATACTAAATAACTCATAATCCTCGGAAACTCCAACAATCCCCCATAAATAAACTTTACCTTTATCATGTTCCTTCGCCATTCCTCGGTATTCGAAGACATTCATAAGCTCGAACCATCTCAGTAGTATAATTTGTTAAGGCTTCGAAAATGGTAGCCAAACTCATCTGCAAACTAGTAGAAGTAACTTCACGAACATGTTTCACAATGTCCTGATGTTTAGCCGTCTCCTCATCCAATCTCTTCCTCATCGTATTCAAAATGTTCGCCGTTCGATCATCACCGCTAGGAACATGTGCATGCCTCTTGTCCAATGAGGTGTCGACAAGCTCGGTTCCATTGTTCAGAGCTTTAACCCTATTGTAGTAGTCCCTGGATAAATACTCAGCCTTCAGCTTCTGGTTCTGTTCTTCAAACTGGGTCTCACTTAACTGGTGCACGTTGTCTGTAAATACCTGCATTGCGGTTATCACGTTGTTTTCGGATACTCTTTCGGTCGCGTTGTGCCAGTCGTTGGAGAGGATGAAGACAGTTGGAGCTCCAATTCGGCTTGGGGAAAATGGAACGAAGCCGTCTGCTGTTTCTTCTTGTTCGTGGATGAGCCATTTCATTAGCCATCCGTTTAGGGACTCGATGTAGCTTTTTTGGATGATGATCCAATTTTGGAAACACGAAGACCAGTTCAGGAGTTCCTTTTCCAGTTCTTTGGTTGCTTTTGCAACGGTGTTTCTTTGGTTTCTGGTTCTGGCTGTGAGGTTGTTCCTTTTGCTCTCGGCTATGGCTTGGAATTGCTTCTGATGGCATGTCAGCATCGAGCTCCACATGGCCATTAACCTGCATATATACAAACATTAAAACTATGGCTAAATTAAAAAAAGTATTTATTATTAAAGGATATATCTAAAGAGCACAAGTGATTATTTTGAGCTCATTTTATTTTAAAATAAAGTATCCATGTTCGGCTAATTTATTTAACATGATACATTTTACCGACGATAGAACTGTATAATATTTCCGAAATAAGACCAGAAAAATATTTAAATTTTGACAAAACATTAAAACATAAAATTCAAGATTTGGATCAGTTTCTTAATCGTAATCTTGATTTTCGTTACAAAAAAAATCAAATAAATTGGGTCTCAACATTACCGAAATCCAAATATATAAATACTTATTTTATCTAAGTTTAAATTTAATTATTTTGAATCCTATAGCAATAAAACATTTCTCGACTTGTGCTTTTAGTTTATTGTTGCTCAGTTAGCAAGTGAACGGAAATTTCTGAGATATCAAGTTCGAAAGCTATTGGGATAATGTCAAACTTTTTAACCTTGTTTTAAATATTTAAACATGTGACACAAACATGGAAGGCAAACAATATCAAAAGCTGTTAAATATGTCAACATGAAAACAAAAAATATAATTATGAAATGCAAACAATATTTCTAATAAGATTAATTAAATTTAATTATGAATGGCAATATTAATAAGAAAATATCAATGTTAAGAATATATATATATATATATATATATATATATATATATATATATAGTATAAAGGTTTTACCTATACTGGTCTTACATTAAAATGATTTCCTAGTGAATTTCGCAGTACTGAATATATTTTGACTTGTCTTTGAGAACTAATTATAATTTGGATATATACTTTGAATCTTTACATTAACTTAAATTCAAATTTCAGCACAATCATTTGCTATTATTTAACTTTTGATGCGTTTATTAATTTAAATAAGCATTGTTATTTAACTACACTAACATTTAATGCAATTAATAACAAAAATTGTAACATCCCAAAATTTTTATCATGTTAATTTTGAATATTTAATAATTGGTTTTAAAAGTTTAATAACTTAAATTAAAATATAGCGGTTATTTAAATATTTGAATTGTGAATTAAATATTAATTGAACGGATTTAATAACCTTATTTAACTCCTTTTAATTAATAAATAATAATTGTAAAAACATTTTGTAAATTTAACTGCAGTAATATATGGTACAAATAAATAATGAGAAATTTATTATGATTATAAAACGACTTGATTTTTATCATAGTATTTTTAATTTAGTTTATATAATTTCTCCATAATTTTTAATTTGGAAAATATCTAAATTTGTTGTTTAATGATTTTTTGGCAAACGATGATATTTTTGAGATTTCACAAAATGAATTAACTAGTGTATGTTATCATTGTTTGGGATCGTGTCGCATTTCTGAGTGTACTTTTGTTTTGTCATTCGGCATCCGTACACGAATAAAAAATTGTGCGACGAAATGCTGGCAATCGCAAATAAATATAAGTCAACTTAGACAACTCGACACACTCCACTTTTGGTTGTCTGTCTTCGCTTTTCGTTCCTCACTTTACAATAAAACCAAAAGTACGTTTTCTCAATTCAAAATTCAAATTAAAATCAATACACAAATAAAAATCTCTAAACAAAATATGCAAGTCTCGTTTGGCATAGGAATCGATGGTTGCGGTCATGATTTGCATTGGCGTCGTTGAGTCTGTAGGCTAGGGTTTCGAATCTTGGCTCATTTAAGCATCGATGGGCGAGTAGGAGTTTGGCTATGGGTTAGTGGTGGAGAAATCCATCTTGTCGCCGAGTTTTGTAGGTTGCGATGCCTGGTTGCGAATCGCGTTCGCTATGGTTTTGGGTGCATGGATGCTTCGGTCGATATTGATAGGGTGGATCGAGCTATAAGATGAGGGGTTGGTGATGAAGTACCCAAAAGGACAAGTTCATCGACGGGGTCTTGACTTGTTTCGTGGAGAGTCGGGAGAGTTAGGGGAGGTGATGCATGCGGTATCATAGTGCTCGTGTACAGGCAGTGTTGTGGGAGAGAAGTATTATGAGTTAATTAGGGTGATTAAAAATTAATTAAGTGTCGATGAATTAATTATATTATTTGAATTCCAAATCTTATTGAACTTGTATGATGAACAAGGTCCAAATTGAACGCGGCAGTCGCGTTGCACTCGTAGTGTCGAACACTACGCTTTGGATTGGATTGCTGGGAATTGGAGCTAATGAAATTTTTGTGCTAAAATCGAACGCCTGTTCGATTTTAGTTCAAGCTGAATGTTTCGGCGATAACTGGAATTTCGATGAGTTTACTCATCTCTAAATAAATTATTAAACATCTATGATGCTATGAATTATTGTTGAATGCTTGAATGTTAATTTAGATTTGTTGTTTGATTGATTGTTTGGTTGGATTTCTATTTGAAAAACGGTTGACAAATTAAACAATTTACAAGCAACCATATGATTTACATATATTATTCATAACCATTGTTTTGCAAGGGACGTCTGTAGAGAGACCCGATGAGTTTTCTCATCAATATTGATTTATTTACATCCTTGCATTGCTTATATTATTATTTTGTTGAAAATAATTGTGACATTTTATTTGAATTGATTAAACGACATTATAAGCAAATTTTCTCGCTATATCATCACTTATTGAATATCATCTCCCTAAATCTTTGTCTGTGTTGACTGGAGCTTGTATTTGCACAAAAGTTAATAAATCATTTTAATTAATGATATTTGAATTTTACCAATATCTTAATTAATGATATTTGAGTTTAATTAATCATTTTAATTAATGTTAATGATGTTTGAAGTTAATTAACCATTTTAATTAACGATGTTTGAAGTTAATTAACCATTTTAATTAATGATGTTTGAAGTTAATTAATCATTTTAATTAATAATGTTGAGGCTAATCAACTGATTTAATAAAAATATTTTAAAGTTAATTAACTGATCTAATAGAAGTGTTTTAAGGATAATTAACCGATTTAATAAAGATGTTTAAAGTTAATTAATTAATCTAACAAAGGTGTTTAAAAAGGTAATTAATTAATTTAACAAAGGTGTTTAAAAAGGTAATTAATCGATTTATTAAAAGAAGATTATAGATTTAATTGATTATCCGTCGGGATAGTTAATGTTATTTTAAATTATAAAAAGATTTTAAATTTGATTTATTTCCTTTGGGAAAAATTAACGTGGTTTTGAAGTAATAAAAACAATATTATAAATTATCCTTTGGAGTAATTTAATTGATTTATTATCTTTTAAGATAAAAAATATTGTTTTAAAACTTATAAATAAGATCTTTTAAAAAGAATTGTTTCAAAATAAAACTAAGGGTAAATTGCTTTGTGTTTATAACAAACGATGTTTGACATCTATTTTGACCTTGGTTTTAATACACTTAGAAAATATAATTTGCTCTTTTAAAAGAATATTTTTAAGAGTGTTTTTTAAAAATCTTGTGATTTGAAAATCAAGCGCAAGCGTGAACAACCATTTTATCATTTCGGATAGTTGATATCATCCATCGACTTTGATTCTGCTTTCTTCTTTGTGTTTTGCATATTCAAGATGATTTGTTGCTCTTTTGAGCTTTGTTATCCTTTGTCAGAAATGACTAAAAAAGAGAGTGGAAGCCAAGTTATGTGGTGTTGCTTCCATTAGAGTATTTTTACATCTACTCTAGATTGGAACCGGTTAAGCGCATTGAGATGTGAAATACTCTGATTCTCAGTAACCATTGGCGATGTCTGGTTTGGACGTGTCCGAGAGCCATCAAAATTCTCAGGTATATTCTAGAGATATCCTTTGGTAAGGGGGGTGCACCCTCCACCCCCTAGTCATTGTTGAAAAAACTTCTCTTTTTTATTGTTGATTCAAATCATTGAATTGTTTCCTCAATTGCATTAAGAACTGCTTTGTGCTCTTCTCAATGTTTAATTGTTTGTGTCCATTCTTTCAAGTTTTGGACTTTTACCATGTTTGTCTATTCTTTCAGTTTGGATTTTGTTTAGATTATTTCCATTCTTTTAAGTCTGGATTTTGATATTAATTATGCTCATTCATTAAGCATGATATTTATTATTACCGGTACTCATCCTTTATATTTGGATTTGTTTGCTGTTGTTTATCTCCACTCTTTCCTTTATGGATGTTGTTCTTGCGAGGTAAAAACTCGTTTTGCGTTTAACGAAGTGGTCTCATAAAATTTCATATGTTCATTATATTACTTGAGTTTTCTCACGCTGGTTTTCCAAACTAATCCGGGTGTAATTTTATTATAATACTCGGATCAGACTGAGTATTTTCTTGGGTTGGCTTTGATGATATAGAGTTCTTGGAGAAGAGCTGCATGTTGACCTATCGTAGTGTTTTATTTTATGTTGTATTATATTGTATACCTACCAGCAATTGTAAGGTCGAGATTTCATAACTGTCTCGCTGATAGGTTTGTTTTTAACTCTGATGTACTATGTATTTTGAAGTGACAGTTTTTACCGTCTTTGTTATATTATATGTTGATTCCGCTGTGAGATTTTATTTTCACTGTTCTTTGTTCATTTCTTTTTCTTTACCAATCTACCTTTCCAGTGATCGGATGTTCGTCATGTGAATACCGTGGATGTATTGAGTGTCGACTTTCGATGGTCGAAAAGGTGGATCGTTACATAAATTGTTGTTTACTTACATACGGATCAATTTATTGTTGATCTTGTACTTAGGGAAATCAAAATAATGTGTGACTAAGACTCTACTCGAGAGTATCTTTTACACCCTTTTTGATGATTTCTGGATAGCTTCATTTATGAAAAGCTATGGAAGCTTACCCTTGTCAATTTTCTAAAGCACCGTTTTTGGGCGTTGTAAAAACTGATCAAAACCGATCTAGTGTGACTTTGATCGTTCCCTTTAACGTGCCAAATCGGTTTGATCGTCCATCAATTTTTTTTCTGAATCTATCCCTTTCAAATGGTTTTTTTTTACAACTTAAAATAAAAATAATTTTATTTTCAAATTATTAAGTCTAACTTTATTTTTTAATATTTACAACCTATTAAAAATATCAAAAATGTTCACTTGAAAAGTTTACGCATTATTTATCTAACATTTTTTTAATTTTTTATATGTTACCCTCTTCTTGAAATCAACTTAATCTTATTTTTGTTTTGTATGAAATTTTTAATGCAATTTTTACAATCTAATCATTTTAAATTTGGAAAACTAATTTATTTTAATAATTAATAATTTAATATTGATATAAGAAATATTTTCTACATGAATATTTACGTACTTTTACAATTTTAGAAATAATTTCAACACTCGTGAAAACTAAACTCCAAAACACTGTTTTATACATTATAAAAACAACCGTAACACCTTTGAAAATTGAATAACAGTTGAAACCAGTACCCTCAAACCCCAACTAATTCTACAACACTACCAAGCAGAGCCTAAGACAATCAAATTGCAGCACTGGTTCCAGGTAACTCACTACCTCTCCATTGAAACTATATTATCTCATCCCTTGCACTTACTTTATTCCTCTGATGTCGCAACTCTGAGCCCAACATATTATTTCTTTCGTACTTCCGTAAATATTTAAATGAGCCACATACATGTATTCCCTCTTTTCTTTCTTTTTCTCTAACGAATACAATGCCAGCTAATTAATTAACACTGTTAAAAGATGTAACCAATTATAAATCAGTCAAGCACTAGTTTTCCACGATGACTTTATTTCCCTACCATAACATAAGAGATGCATAAAGGTATTTGGATACTAAAGATACATGCTGATCAAGTCAGAATACAAGCAGCAGTCCTAAAATTATTTTGGAGCACATATAAGCAATAACCGTTTTCCTCTAGAGTCAATGCAATAAACATATTGGAAAAATAATTTCTTTTCCCTCCTTTTTAATTTTTTAATATAAAGTATACTTAGTTTTGAGAAGATTTTTACCCTTGGGTTAAATCGATGAGTTGGGGTCGCAGCTCCTCGTCTCTAAGCTTGTGTATCCTTTTTGAAATGGCATCTACTGATTTAATGGCAATGTTTATGCTTGTGAGCAAATTTTTTATTGTGATCCGGGTAGAATCAATCTTGGAAGATTCTGCTCCTCCATCATCCAAGGCTTTCAATCTTCTGCACTCCTTTTCATAGGTGACTCGCAGTTTCTCTTCAACCTGACACAATCACCTTATAGTTAAACTGGAAGGCCCTAAACTCTTCGCATTAATATAAATATAAAAACAATCATCGGACAGCCTTTGTTGTTTGCTATTTTTATTTATTAATGAACTGGCACAGTGGGAATCTGGCACTTGAACGAGGGTAATTATATATAGTTATTTATCTCACTATATGACCATTTTATAATTTTAATCGTCAATGTACCTACCTATAAATCATAACCATACATAGAGGTAGACTATGGAGACTACTATTGTTTAAATTTATTTTGAAAATTATTTCAGGTACACAAAGAGCAGATACAAACAACAATCATCGGTGCTTGATGTCTAATCTAAATTAAATTATCATCGGTGCTAGATGTTCCATGCAGCATGTTTGCTTTAAAGAAGTATCTCTACTGTGATTTTTAGTCACAAACACATTGTTGGATTCGGTTCTTATGGACATTTGGTTTTAATGACAAAGTATCAAAAACAGTCTCTCCGGTAATGGAGTAAGACTGGACACAACTTGCATAGCCTAGACACCGCTCAAATAGATGCCTTGGGCACTAGATAGATGAGACGACGACGATGAAAGGACATGCATAACATATAAAATAGATAGACAAAAAGGCATTGTGGTCTAACACAAAGAGTTCAGAGTGTTTGCAATGTTGCAGCACAGTAAATTGTTTTAAAATGTCCCTCGGAAGATACCTTCAAAATGAATATGTGGTAAAGTCAGAAAGAACTTTGTGTCATACCTCATGCTTATTTATCTATCAAAATAAAATGCATGAATATGGGCAATTTGTATGGAAAATTGATTTTGCAACGCCAAATGAACAAGAGAACTATCTTAACTACTCCTTGATTACTCAGCAAATCTAGGGATGTGTCTAATGGCGAGGCCATAATAACCAAAGGGCCATACGAACCCTCTGAACTTCTTCGTTTTGTTCACAGAATACCCCTAATAATAAATTGATTACAAACTTAATGTTTGTCAAATTTATCTGTCCTTTCAGGATAATTTTTATAATAGATAAAATGCAATATATGTATGTATGTATACGTGTGTGGGAGACAAGCTGGTTGCAAACAGATTTTTCCCTTTAACAAAACCCCAAGATGTTAGTCTATAATTATATTTTACCATATATGATACATTTAAAACATTCTTCTACCTAACAATCCACTCGTTTGCACCAATATTTTATATTCACTATTTTCATTGGTTGAGCCAAGATATAAATTAAAGTATAAGAACAATTATTATTATCTCCTTTTAGTATAGTGGGCCTCTTATTTGCGGCCATATCAAAATAGACATTATTTTTCATTATGAACAGATCTCGTAGTTTAGTTTTTTTTGTTTGAGGAATCTAAACCTATGAAATATATCTGTATAAAAATGCTTTTGCAGATTAGAATCTTATATGCTTTCATTACACCGAAAGATTTTCAATTTTTCTTATTGTTTTGAATTGTTTATACTCATCTACTAGGTGGAACCCAATGCACGAGTCTCCCGCACGATAACAGGCTCCGAGAAGGTCGATAATATACGCAGCATTTCAATCGCATTGCGAAGAGGCTGTTTTTGGACTCGAACCTGCCGTCCAGATCACCATGCGAGTGACATAACCGTTGCGCCAAGGCTCCACATCATCCACTATTGACTCAAAATTTTCTTGCATTCAATAGTTTGCAGCAGTAGGACCATGTGGTAATGGTTGGACAAACTCATTTTCAATGTCCCTCATTTTAGCTTCTGGTTACATCCTTGGATTATTATTATTATTATTTAATGATGATATAATGATGATATATGTAACGAAAAAACTCTACGTAGTAAGCAGTAACCACACAAATATTATTATTATTTGATCATCATGCAGACATATCCCTCATATTTGAGATATATGTTAAGCAGTTTGAAACTTACTGAATGGACCGTTATAAGATGTTAATTAAGAAGAAGAAAAAGTTTTGGGTACATGCAACTTATGAAGTCAAGGGTGTTGATTTTATATATGGTGAATATGTACTTTTATCTTATATATAATGAGGAAGGAAACAATTTGATCTTTACAGGTAGAAACATTTCGTAATCCTTATTAAAATATTTATATTGACAAGTGAAAAGAACAGTGGGCTTTTAATTTATATAAAAATGTACCCAAAAAAAATAAGCAAACTGAAATACAAAACAAGCATTGAATACAATTACTCATTTATTTTTCCATACCTTAATTTCCTTGTAGAGTTTTTTCTCCCACACATACAATTTGTCTAAGGTGTCTGAAAGATTTTTGGATTTTTCATTGATGCAGTCAGCATGGGCAGCTACATCAAGTTTTGAAGCATTGGCATCCCGACAGTGTGCATCTGAAGATGGATGCTCCACAGATGATAGTGAAAAAGCCAAGGAGTCTAATGCTCTGGAGAGAATCACTGAAGCAAGGTAATATAAGATCGCTAATCCAGCAAAAATATAATAAAGCCACTCTATAGAAATGGTTTAAAGAAAACGAAGACCTAGTATGAGACAATATTACCGTATAATTCATTTTGTAACAGACTTACAGCTGCCCAAAATTTTGGTATAAGATGGTATATTTAATAATCAAGTGGTATAAGATAGTATACGACTATAGAATCTTCGTTTCAAATTAAACACTGTCCAACGGATTATTCTAAGAAAAGAGAGTCAATTTGTGCATTTGGACATGGGCAAATTTCTTTAAAATAGGAGTAGATGGATGTTGAAATATGCATATGCATATGTACACAACCTTTGATCGCATATTTCCTCAAAATTAAAACGCATGGTAAAATAAACATCCATACTTAAGTGCCCTTTGATGCAAATGCAACTATCTATTCAAAGCATTGATACATGATGCTCGCATTCATAAAATAAAATGATTTGATTAATGAGGGAAAGGAAAAAAGTATATTCAACTTAGAAAGCAATGTATATTTATTCAATAATGGTATGTAATAATATAATCAAACCAAAAAACCCACCTTTTATGAACCTAATTCTTCTGTGATACTGCATCTTTCCTACCTCAAGCAATTTACTGACCTCTTCACCACACTCAGCGGCCGATTTAAACTGTTCCTTAATCTCCTCTACAACTTCGAGAACATCTTTCGTCCCATTAACATTTAACATTAACCCGGTACTCAAACCACTCTCTTCCAAAACCATGGAACTACTTAAAGAACTACCAAAACAACTGTCTTCTTTCTTTATGACCTCTTCTTCCTCAAAACTCACTTCTTTCTTTCTCACAAACACTTCTTCTTCTTTGGCAACTCTTTCATCAACAAAATTTGAAACTTTCTCTTCATCAACTTCTTCCAGAACCGCAGTTTTTGAAGCCCCAACACTTGAATTTGGACCTTCTCTAAATGACTCTGGTTCTGTTTCTTCTTCCAAATCTGGAATACCCTCTTTCTCCCTAATTTCGCTCGAACCAGGACTACTACTTGATATTCCTGACCTAAAACTCTCCTTAAAATCTGTCAAATATTGCTCATATGTGTCAAAAACATTCAAGAAATCCCAGCCAGAAACTTTTGGATCGGGGGGTGGCGGAGGGGGCTGCTCCTCCTTACCAGAACCCTTTACATTCTTTATTTCCTCCCTAGACATTGAATTCGAATCACTGTAGTAGTTACTATATCCATGATTTACAAATTTTGGATCCATGTAATAGGTAGAGGGTATAGCATTTGATTTCTTTGCATAATGAACGCTTTTGCTATTATTTGGAATAGGTTCAGACTCATAGTGATCAGTGTATCTAAAACTTTCAACATATGGATTCACATAAAATGTAGAAGGAACAGTGCCAGATTTCTTCATATAATGAAAATTATAGTGTGAAAATGCACCAAACTGACCACCATTTTCTGCATTTGGATAAAAATTAGGATTCTGAAAAGTACCAAACTGACCTCCATTTACTGCATTGGAGTAATAATTAGGATTCAAATAATTAGGATTTGAGTAGGAAGAAAATTGATTAGGGAACTCGTTTGGGTTCATCAGATAATTAGGATTCGCGAACTCCGAATACCGACCGGCATCAAAGCTTCTAAACGAATTGGGTTCGGAGCTAAAATTTTGATCGGCATTTGTTTCATGGAAATGCAAATGCGAAAGATCCGAACCCGAAGAAGAACTAGAAACAGACTCAGAAGAGTCCGAAATTGAAATATGATGGTTCAAATCCTCCAAAACGCCGTCGACATTGAACTCTCCGTTAAAGTTTCCATCAGATCCGTCAGATTTGGACTTGCTTTTGCCTTCCGAAGGAGGCAGAGTCAAAACAGGCGAAGACGACGGATCAGAAACGACCGTTAGCTCCTCCGTCACGAAACGATGAAGCGCTTCACCCACACGGTCAAGGGAGCGGAAGTAGTCGGAGTGGGCCGCCGCAAAATCGAAGCGGCGGTCAGCAGCGGCGCGAATCAAGTCCCGGCGTTGGCGGCAGAGGGTAGTTATAGGGGTACTATCGTCTTTTGAGCTTGAGCAACCCATTTTGGAAATGCGAAAACCCTAACTTTGAGAAGAGCGCGCGAAATGCAGAGAGAGAGAAGAAGAAGATGGTTAACTTATCGAGGTTTATGTATTTTTATTTGAGCATCCCCTCAAAATTTACAGCAAGATAAAACCCCAAATTACACCAATTTAATTTATTTAACAACAAATTAAAAGTATTTTATTAACAATTACTCATACTGAATATTCACTTCAAATTCAGTTTAAATGGCATATAGTGTTGCAATGTTCAAATTATCAATCAAACGAAAAAGAAACACCATCAATGAGTTACAAAACATTTACAGCAAGTTAAAGTTTTTCTTCTTCCGAAATTTAGAATTTTTTATATAAAATGATGCAACCGGTTAAACATAAATCAAATAGCCTTGGCATTGGCTCATTGCTACCATTCAATTGTGAAAGAACTACGAGGTAAACTGTAAACACATGCAATTAACATTAAAACAGTTGACTTCGTTGCAACTGTGATTTGGAATGGAATATAAATTTCAAATGTATTAGCATAAGATGGTTGTTTCGACATTGTATGTTTTTATTATTAAACAGGTAATCAACATATTGTTAATTATATGGAGGAGTTAGTAGTGTCAGTGAATTGTCAGAGATAGGAAGCTACACAATGAGACATGTGGGTCCACGTGCGTAAAAGCAGCACTTAGCGCGCGAATTTCGAAAAACAATGTGCGCCTTACGAGTACTTCAACTGACGGCTAGGATGAATGCGCAGACAAGTGTACGGTGATCAGGCTCTCAAGTGTAGATGTTTACATAGGGAAATTTGTATAGGGAAGAAAGGAGAATCTATTGGGAAAGGAATGGGGTAAATGCACGCGGGCCAAGGAGTAAATGCAACAGGAAATTGAATGTGGAAGTTCTTGTAAATATTTATGTGCATGGGAATGCAAATTGTTTTTATATAAATAAATAAAAATGTTGAGATTGTAATGTTAATTTTGAAGAGGTTCATTCAGCTAGGTTACACAATAGGAAATAAAAAGTTAATGGGCCATACATCACATGGAATCCACGTGTTTTTCCTCCTGTAAGACCAGTCCAGTTCATTTCAAGGTGTCTTGCTGCCCGCTGAAGGACGAGACAAATACTGTGAACTTTAGAGAAATAAACATGTAAATCATAGAGAAATTGAAGTATACGTATGTGTTTCTAAGACTATTTTTAGATCTGACGTAAACGTAGGCAGATATATGTTGGGGCAAAGGTGGGAACGTTTAGCTTGCAAAAAGGCCCAACTGCTATTTTAGAAATTAGCCTAGGCTACCTATAAAAAAAGTCACTTTATGAGTCTTAAAGTGCATAGTCAACTATAGCGTAGCAATATACAAAGTTCAATTATTGGTCATTTTATATGGTTGTGTGGATCTTGTTAATCAAGATGGATGAATGAATGACAAATTGTAACAAATTAAAATTAATGCGCAGAAAAATAGAAGGGAATATATAATTAATATTCATTAAATGAAGAGTTTAACATATTCTTGTTTTATATCATTTCCCGTTAGGTTGTACGGCTTTTACACTTATTTAATGGAAATCGAGAATATTCAAGAAACGACATGTTTTTGATTATCTTGTTCACCATCTACACTTGACTATAAGCTTGAGAATGCATTGGTCAAGGAGAAGCTTTTAACGTTTTCATTCCTTTCGCATAATTTGATGAACCGGATAGTTTCAAACGTGCGTTGTTGTGTATGATTTTGTGTAGTGGACCATATATGCATGCACCTTTATAGGAGATCACTCCAAACATTCTCTATTCATTTAGTAAAGTAGTTAATGACAATGATCACAAAATTGCATCCTCCTATGGCAATCTACAGCTTTCCAATCTTATTATAAGATATATAGTTTGTATCACATTTGGAAATTACATACAATGTATATCTATTTGAAGAAGAATACAATTTATGGCATTAATCTTATTATATTATCAATTGCATACTTTTAAATTGCATATGATCTAGCAATTACATAGTTGTAAAATAATAATCTATTTTGATATATAATAAATAAGAATTTTCAAAATAGGATATAAATTCAAGCCTAAGTATAAATTTTTATATGTAATTTGCATGTGTTTGGATTATATATATTTGATAGGACCGATTCCATGTCACAGCATGTTATACATATATTATTCATAAAGTTACACACCATTAAGATTGCCAGTGCCTATTATTTATTCAATATGTTGAAAAAGTTAATGTAATTCAAAGAAACATATGGATAGTAAATTAATGCATGTAACTTCCCACGAGATGGGAAAAGTTGACACAAGGCTACATATAGAGGGATTCTCTTATCATTCATGCATAACGAAAATTCCCACATACATATATATGAATGTTGTATTGATATATATGGAGTGTATGTGACACACGCACATACCTATACATACACATACACATACATATAAATTTGATATGCATAATATATGACTATAAATTGCATATATAATTTGAAATGCATGTCCGTATATTCAGGGTATAAAACCCAATGCTCTAATATATATGTATGTATGTATGTATATATGTATCTGTGTGTGTGTGTATTTGTATGTATAATGTATGTCAGTGTTTATATGAATGTTGTGGGATATATTGTGCTATACATAATTTTCACAATGTGGCAAAAAGAAATTTTCAAGCAAGAGCAATGAAAGATAATTATGGCATTAAGAAATGGATAGAAGCACCAAGAAGGCTATCAAAAACTTGATAAAACAAGTGGAGTGTTAAAAAAATATTACCAAAGAGATGTGGACAATGTTACTAAAAACACGAAGAATTGGACGAACAGAGACGTGCCTTGAAGGCTAATGGAAATATAAGATGACTGGTGAGATGACTA
Organism: Allium cepa; assembly: GCA_030765085.1. Lineage (NCBI taxonomy): Eukaryota > Viridiplantae > Streptophyta > Magnoliopsida > Asparagales > Amaryllidaceae > Allium > Allium cepa. The sequence continues at coordinate 277,993,332 of CM060928.1, forward strand.
CTAACGGAGGCACAAAAGGCTATCAGAAGCATGGTATTAATGGGGATACAAGATGATTTCTTAAAAAAGACATAAGAGGATGGGCTACCTAAAATATTGAGGATGAGCTGTTAATGAAAACATGATGTTACAATGTTAGGGAAAATGTGTTGGGGGTGACTAACAAATCGATAGTGAAAACCTTGCTTCTAATGATACAAATAATTATTTTTGGAGATATGTTGGAATAGGTATTAACGAAGATATAGAAAGAGAAGTGCTTTCGAAAACTCAGCTGAGAGAAAGAATTCTTAACACGGATGAGGAATCTTTTAGCGGAGACATAAGGTAAGTTCTTAATGGAGAGATGGAGCTCTTAACACAAACTTAAGGATAGGTTTCTAATAGAAAGACAGAGAAGCTCACAGAGACACAAGGATGAGTTCTCAATAGAGAGATGGAAAAGCTCTTGATAGAGACAATGAGAGTTCTTAACAGAAAGATAGAGAATCTTTTATCGAAGGCATAGGAATAAGTTCCTAGTGGAGGAAGGAGTGAGTTCTTATCAGAGAGGTGGAGATGTCTTAACATGCCATGGAGAAGAGTTCTTAACGGAAATATATCGTAATACTAAAGTAAAACCTAATGGAGATATAAATGTGGATGAGCTGACAAAGACATAAAGGAAGCAAAGCTAGCGGAGATGTGAGTAAGCAGTGCTAACGATGACATGAAGGGAATAGCTAATGAAGGCATAGATTTGAAGCTTAGAGAATGATGAATTTAGCTATTAAAAACATAGCTTTTGACATGTGTTATCATCATATTATTCCACTGATACCACATCAAAAGAAAGTATGAAGACTTTACAACTTCTTGGGAAAGTCATCTCAAGGTGATACGAGTCACCTTTAGAGCATGATAAATCATCACTCAAGCAAAAGATCTCGACCATTCATACTACCACATGTTAAAGATCCATGAAGAGAAAATTAAAACCATTAGATCCTAGTCACAAGTCGAGTATCCAATAATCTAGAACTATCGTAAGTAGGTGTCTACCCCTAATGAAGTTAAGGGTGTTCCCTCGGAGAAATTATGTAACAAGTTATATAAGCTCAACTCTGTGAAAAAATTTATTCGGAATAAAATATACTTTTGGTTTTATTTTATTTTATTGTGTTGTTATACAAAGATATAAATAAGTTTGGAAATTATGCATATGTTCGTACCCACGAGTGCTGAACCGATATCCAAATACCCATTTCTTAAATGTTTTCTAATCAAGATGTATGAGCAAAGGATATCGCTATATTCGATCATTCTAGTGTATGCAACACTCTCTATTTGATGAACGATGAATTACTTATGACCATTGGTGGCACCAAAGGGTTGTGTATTTGTGGTCTTTTGGAACAATCCTAAATTACTCAATAAGAGTTTTTTATAGGTTAATACAACTAAATCAAAGTATAAAATCTCATGGCAATGACATATAGTAGTCTTATGACTCGAGAGTACTGTCAGTCTTAAGTAGGTAGACAATACTTTGACTATGATCAAACACATGACACAATGACTGTATTACAGATATAAGTGGGTACACATTGAACTACTTGAAGTGAAACACAACTCAAGTGAAGATTCATCTTATTCATAGCTAAAGGTTAGTATTCCTATAATTGGTAGTCAGCCTACAATCAAAACCTTTGGCCAGATAAAGTGTATAATCAATAAAAGTTATTGAATTGAACAAGGACTTTGAAATGGTTTACGTAATTAAATATGGATATTAATAGAGTTATTGATATTAGACCAGATTTTAGATATCTAAGTAATACGATGATGATGAAAAGAATACGTGTATAAAATATCACTATCAGGTAAGCTTAAAATAGACTAGAAATTGCATTTTTCCTAAATGATTTATAAGTTCTAAACTTGTGTCTGATACCATACTTCGACAATGTACATACATGCTTTGATTTTTGAATTGCATAAATACCGACTGAGACCGAGTTCTCATCTAGAGTCAACACAACTGTGTTGTTAGTTATTTAAAAATTTGACCAATGTAAAATTAATTTATAAATGTTAAACTAATAATAAAACAAATATTATATAATTTTTAAATGATATTTAATTATTTATTTAAAAGCTACAAAATTATTTAGAAACAGGTATAACATTTTACGTTGATTTACTTAATGAATGACTTTGGAATATTTAAATAAAAAATGATTTAATGTGTTAAATCATGCTGGCACGTTGTTTGGAAGCCCAAACATGACTATATCGTGGAAGTTCATGCAAAGGAGGTGTCGGGGCTAGCGTTTTGATTTATGTTAAATAATTTGTTGATTGGAGAGAAATAAGGAAAGTGATCTTTTATCCAATGACCTAAAACGCATATAAATTTATCTCTTTCTCTCTAACCCTAATATACAAGAAAAATCTAACCATAGCCTCCAGTAGACATTGATGAAGCCAAGGAGACAGCGTTGCAAACCATAACAAAGGAAATTGAGGTGATAACCAACAACCTAAATTTCGATGGTTAATAATATCATAAGGAGGAGGTAACATCTTTACTTCAAGTATATGTTTAATTATAATTAGCATATGTGCATGTTAGTTGTCATCATGTTTAAATTATGCCATGATTATAATTTTTTTTGAAGATTACTTAGTTATAATTTATTAATTCATTAATGGACAAAACAATTAAATTACATCATATATATGGTCTCGGTTCAAATAAAAAATTAATTTACTTTACTTTCAGATCCTATCATACAATATACTGTGATGATCCACTATTTTTAATATCTAAAATCTACTGTAAATGTCGCCAAAATATGCATACAACTAAATTCAAATATTAAAAACAGTGAACTAAGGGTATGTAAAATTAGAAAGTCTAAACAATGAACATAAAAGGGAAACCACACAGCATAACAAAAACAAAAATAACATAAATCTCAGCAATATATACATATCTCATAGACCGTACGAGGCTCAATAAATAAACATCTAAAACAACTTTATCTTTCTACAAATTAGTGTTAGATTTTGGTGATACAATATTCCAAATTTAAGTAAATTTTGAAGATATTTGAGTCTAGGTAGAATTTTGACTCAAATACATTGCATCTTTTATTGATTTTGAAGAGTGATTAATTGCCTCTTCTATAGAAGGCAATGAATTAGCCATATGGAAAAGATTTATTGAAGTGTTCAATTGTTTCTCAAATAAATATTTTGTCAAGACTGTTATAAATACGCATGTAAAGGGTTCATTAGATGTGTGTGGGAAAAAGTTTATTTTTCTAAGGTTTTAGGGATTGAGATATCTTCTCAATTTTTAGGCATTCTCTTGTAATCTTTTAGTGAATCAATAAAGATTTTGTAACGACCTCCTTTTTGACCATCGAATGTCGACACCGAACACTACTACTGTGTTCTAATGACGCGCATCCAATCGACAAAATGCAGATTGTTAGGGTAAATAAAAAAAGAAAAGAATCAAGATTAGAGGAAAACAGAATCTCACAGCGGAATCGACAGCATATATTATAACAGGGACACTAGAAACTATCACTCGAAACATACAGAGTATATCAGATTTAAAAACAAACTTTATCAGCTGGACAGTTATAAAATCCTGACCTTACAAATGCCGATAGGTATCCTATATAATACAGCGGAATATAAAATACCACGATAGGTGAATCTTTAGCTCCCCTCCACGATCTCCAAAGCTCCGAAGACAACTTGGGAAAATACTCGATCTGACCCGGGCATTATAAATAAATAACACTTTGATCAATATGAAAATCCAGCATGAGATAACTCGAATAATGAGGAACATGTAAAAGTTCTGTGAGATCACACCGCTAACGCGGAATGGGTTTTTATTTCGCAAGAATAACATCCATACATAAAAGAGCAAAAATAAATATCAGGAAACAAATCCAAATATGAATGAGCATAAATAATATTAAAGCAGACTTGAAAGAATGGAATTAAACCGAGTAAAATCCAAACTAGCCAGAATGGATAGAACAAGGAAAATAGTCCAACTTGCTAGAATGGACTAAATAATGTAACAATCCAAACTTGGTAGAATGGAATTAATAAGCTAACAATCCATACTTGATAGAATGGAATAAATAAATACTTAATTACAGTAATGAGGAATTAGCTCTACTCGTGGTAATTTAAACCTAAAACAGATTCATGGCTTTCGATTCAAATAAGAAAAGGAAAATTTTCAACAAACGACAAGGAAGGTACACCCCCCTTGAAGTATACCTCTAGTAATATACTTTTGAGAAGCTCATTTACTCTGCGATACTTCTCGGACAATACCAAGCCGGACCCCACCAAAACTTACCGAGTATCCAAATATTTCCACATCTAAGTGCACAACCGAATACAAACTAGATGAGACGTGAAAATACCCTAACGGGAGCAACCTCACATAGCCTGGCTTCCTCTCGTGCTTATGGTTTAGTCATTTCCAATAAATGATAGCAACGCTCAATAGAGAAATAAATCGTCTTAGAATGACGATAATAAAGTAGATGAAGCAACCGATGGCTGAGATACCAACTATCGAGGATATAAAACGATCATATATGGAAATTAAGTCTATTATACTTATCACCACTCATTAAATTCAAACCTGTACTTTTTCTTGGTTGACAATAATACCGGACTAGTCAATGTAGTGTTACCTAAAAGTCATGTCCAACGATTATTCTGAACTTTTGAAATAGCAACAAGTTTACTTCTTCGATGTTTAGTGCCAATTATACAAATAAATAGTTTCCATATAAGTGATTCACTTTAGGGAAATTAAATCATTTCCATAAACGGATCAAGCCTTTTCTTTTAAAAATGAACTGAACTTGTGCTTGATTTCCATATTGGTAAAACAATTTTAGAATTAGTTCCTGATTGCTAAAACGTCAAGAGGATAATTTTTCCAAGTGCATGACCCCGAAGACCTAAACCAACATCAGATCGAACACCTAGAAGATTATCTAACTTGACACCTCAATAATCGAGTTCCAGTTCCTTTTCATAAAACGACGATACAACGAAATTGCTATAATGAAAATTAACAAGTTAAAAGGAATATCAAGATTCAATTCAATTATAACAACATAAAGATGATAAATAATTAATTGGTGAGAAACCCCGTTTGGGTCTCTCTACAGATTTTTCCTGCAAAACAATGGTTATGAATAATATATAAATAATTATATGGGTTTATAACGATCAAATTAATATGTCATTCATTTTACAATTCGAAATTCAACCAAACAAGTGATCAAACAATTATACTATCATCCAAGCAATCAATAAGCATGTATAACATCATTGATATGATATAATAAAATTGAATGTGAGTTAAACTCAGTTTGATTCCAGTTATTGTTGAAGTGTTTCGGTTTGGACTAAAATCGAACGAACGTTTAACTTTAGCACAAAATTCTACAAGCTCCAAATTCCATCAATCAAATTCCAAAATGTAGATCTTATTGTTAGGAATCCAACACGGCTGACCGCATTGATTTGAACCTAGTATGAGCAAGATATGAATTAATTACTGAAACTAATATTAATTAACCAACTTGATTTAATTAATTAATATATATTTATTCTCTAACTCAATAAAACGCAGCCCAAAGTCCAACAAATTCCAACCCATTATTACAAGCCTTCTTCCCTCTTCACTGACCCTATATGCCTGCTTCTATACACGTACATCATCGTGCACGATCGCGGATGATATGTTGCATCACTCAAGTATTCGACCAATGGATTTCATCATCATACTCCTCTACGCGAGCTCGGCTCCCTCGCATCAACCACCTCACCACCGTATGCTTCTAGAAAATCGTGACCTCGTGAATCCCTGAGCACTGCTCACAATGTCGCACCTATCAAGCTACAATCGTGCGTTTGCCATATATGTACCGCCGCCTCCCTTAGCTTCGAAAACTTGAAAATAATCCTCATTTCACCTAATTCCTCTCGAATTAAGCATGAATTAATACCCTAGATTCTCTATTCGACGTTGGCCATCCCTATATCAAGACCGAACACTTCTAAAAGGGTATTGGATGTGAGTTAAACTTGCTTTGATTCCAGTTATTGCTGAAGCGTTTTGGTTTGTACTAAAATCAAACGAGCATTTGACTTTAGCATAAAGTTCAACAAGCTCCAAATTCCATCAGTCAAATTCGAGAACGTTGATCTTATTGTTATGAATCCAAAGCGATCGACCGCATTTGATTTGAACCTAATATAAGCAAGATATGAATTAAAAACTGAAACGAATATTAATTTACCAACTTAATTTAATTAATTCATCTATATTTATTCCTTAACTCAATAAAACGTAGCCCAAAGCCCAACAAATTTCAACCCATTACAGCAAGCCTTCTTCCCTATTCACGAACCCTCTCTGCCTGCTTCTATACATGTACACCATCATGCACGATCGTCGATGATACAGTGCGTCACTTGATTACTCGACGAATGGATTTCACCATCATTCTCCTCTACGCGAGCTCGACTCCCCCGCATCAACCTCCTCATAGCCACATGCTTTTAGAGAATTGTGGCCTAGTGCAGCCCTAAGCACTGCTCACAATGTCTCACCCATTAAGCTATAATCGTAGTCGCCATATATGTACCACAACCTCACCTTAGCTCCACAAACCCAAAAATAATCCTCATTTCACCTAATTCCTCTCGAAATGAGCACAAATTAATACCCTAGATCAATTATTCGACATCGGCCATCCCCATTTTAGACCGAATACTTCTAAATGGGTATATGAATGAAGCTCTAAAGATATCAAACTCAGAGGTAATTATTTTATAAATTTTAGTTCACCAAACAATTTGATTTTGATTTTAAGGCATCATCCAACAATATTTTTTTGTACTGGGAACGAAAAATTAAGGAAGAAGAACGAACAAAAAATTGAAAGGGGAAATGAGCTTGGATAGATTTATAACCAAACAAACATGATGATTAAGCTTACTTTTTCCATATCAAAAGGACTTCTCGAGCCATCCGAAAATGTCCGTGCCATCAAATCGTTATTTAAAATTTGAATTTTGATTTGATTTTACAATGGTTTTTAAATGAAATATTTACGTCATCTTACTACATAATATTTTGTTCGAGTTCGAACTGCGAGTGACCGAAATAAAAATATAGTCGTGCATTAAAATGTGACACGATCGTAAATCAACAGTGATTTACACAGATTTTTTTTATGAAATTTCCCAAATATCATCGTTTGCCGTGAAATATTTCAAACAAAAATATAATTATTTTCCAAATTAAAAATTAGGGAAAAATCATATAAATTAAGTAAAAATATGTTATCAAAAATCAAGTTGTTTTATTACAACTTGATTTCTTGTTTTTTATTCGAAGCAGTTGTTATTGTAATAAATTTACAAATGACCTGATCATTATTATTCATTAATTAAAAGGAGTTAAAATAAATTATTAATTCTATTTAATTCATATTTAGTTCACCAATTCAAATATATAATTCTCAATTCAAATATTTACTACATTTGAATTCAAGGTATTAAATTCCAAAATCCAATTATTTAAATATTCAAAATTAATTAAACATTTAAAATCAAATGACCAAAATTTTGGGTTGTTACAGGTTTTGTTTAGAGGAATCTATTTATCATTATTTTTTTCTTCACCTTGTTTCTCTTTTAAAATCTAATTGTGCAGGGATCCTAGGAAAACCATAACAGTTGGTATCAGATCCTACTGCACAAATTTTTTTGAAGAGAGTTTGGTTATGGAGAAAATAAGTGTGAATAAACTTAAAGGGAAAATTTGAGGGTTATGGAAGGCGAAGATGGAGGATTTTCTGTACCTCGGCGATATTCACCAACCATCGAAGAATAAATGGGAAAAACCTAGTAATGTATTGAGGCAATGTGGAAAAACTTGGATAGGAAGGATGAGGCAATTATTCATTATTTTTTATAAATTTAGTGTTTCATATTGTTGCTAATGGAACATCTGCTTATGGAATTTGAAAGAAATTAGAAGGAATTTATGCAAAGAACCCGGCAATAAATAAGGTGCTTCTTATGAGAAAATTGGTGAATCTAGAGCTTAAGGAAGGTGGGCCAATTGGAGAGCATCTCAATGATTTTTAGGCAATTATGAACCAATAGGTGGATGATGAGATACTAACCTTGATTTTGATGATTCATTACTAGAGATTTGAAAAACATTTGTGGTTACATTGAACGACATAAATTCAGATGAAGTTGCTTCAATGAGGTTGGTGGTTAGTAACTTGCTTGATGAGGAGATGCGGATGATGAACTTAATGGAAGGAAATGATAAGGAGGAAAGGGAATGTGAAAATCTAATTGAAGAAGTCGATCTTGTTAAAAGGGGTAAATGTCCGAATATGGAAAGACGATTAAATAAATCAAACATGAAAAGAGATTTCATTTGCTATTGTTTTGAAAAGCCCAATCACCGGCTAAGATTTTGCAAAAAGCTTATAAAGAAAAAGTAAAGATGAAAGCATTAGAGGAAGAGAGACAGGCTTGATGAAGACAGCGATGACGAGGTGAACTTTGGTATTACTAGTGACATTCTATGTGTTGATGGAAGAAAAGAAGATGGGAGAGTGCTTGATTCGGGTGCATGTTTTTATATACATCACCAAAAGGAAGCATCATTGATTTTAAGGATCAAGAGAGTACGATGGAGTCTAATAGTGGTGGAGATATTGAGGAGAAGGGTATAGGTTCAGTTAGGATGAAGTTGTATGATGTAAGATAGGTGAAACTCATAAGAGTTAGGCATATCCCAAAAAAATTGAGAAAAATCTTGTTTCAGTAGGACAATTGGAAGGAAAAGGCTACAATTTTTTGACTCAAGGTGGAGTTAGAAGGGTTTGGAAGGTAACAGGGAGGTGCGTGCACAAAAAGAGGAAGAAATAATGTATACAAATTGCTTAGGAAAACAGTGGAGAACGGATGAACTTCTCAAAGTAGTGTTGAAGAGGCAAATTTGTATGAATTAAGATGGAGCCAGCAACGGAAAGCCACAAAGATTGCATGGAGGCCATTATATTATTACATGATTTATTGATGATATGCATGTTCAATTGAGGGGTATGCATAATTAAGTGGTTTGGAGGTCGGTTAGTTTATGGAAGGGTGACTTTTGTTTTCGTGGTAATATTGGAGATTATTTGAAGTCTGAGGTTCTTGATGGAGCTTGGATGACATTTACAGAATATCGTATCAAGGTGAATATTGTTTGATTTTAGTGATACAATATTCCATATTTAAGTAGACTTTGGAGGTACTTGAGTCTAGGTGGAATTGCGACTCAAATACATTGTCGCTTTTATAGATTTTCAAGAATGATTAATTACCTCTTTAATGCATTAAAGAAGACATTGAATTATCTACATGAGAAATATTTATGGAATTGTTAATAGCTTCTCGAAGAAGATATTTTTCAAGACTGTTATAAATAAGCATGTAAATGGTTTGTTAGATGTATGTGAGAAAAGGTTTATTTTTCTATGGTTTTAGGGATTGGGGTATCTTCTCAATTTTTAGGTTTTCTCTTGTAATCTTCTGGCGAATGAATAAAGGTTTTGTTTGAAGGAATTCATTAATCATTTTTTTCCACTTCTTATCTCTTAAAATATAATTGTGTAGGAATCGTAGGAAAAACCCTAACAATCAATTCTTTGTGCAGGGATCACAATAAATCATTATATAAGGTGACAACAACAATAGTAGACAGCCATCAGCCATCAGCCATCAGCCATCAATAACATTCAATGTCAATCTCAATAATTAAATAAGGTATTAACAAGTTAATTATACCTACATACATGCTAATCATCTACTGTTTATCAATGTAAGTATAAGTCATCAAATGTGTATTAATCACTCCACAATTGTAACACAACATTAAACCGCCAAATGTGTACTAATCCAGTCAATACTAGGAACACAACATAAGTAACCATAATCAGCTGCCCATTATCTAGTGGTAATAATGTTAGAATATCACATACTTATCAAAATGCGATATCATCATCAAATATCAAACATATGTGATAATTCTAATTAACAATTAATCAGACATTCTACAACCATCAAAATAATATTTGCAACCATTTTCATTTTAAGTATAATTTTTTTATATTGTTAATTATAAACTCACTTTCATTTATTCATCCCAAAAACGGTAATAATTCTTCCAAAAAGGTAATATACTTCAAAATTCCTTTATTATACTTTTATTGCTTCAAATCCCATAAAATAATTCATTTTTAATCAAAAATAGTAATTTACATCAAATTACTTTTGAAGACAATATTATTATTATTATTCAACGTCAAAACAAATATATTAAAGCCTCTTAATATTCTACAAAACCAATTTGTTACTATTTATTTCAATAATCATAATATTCTATATCATATCTCGAAACTTCTTCGATTGTTATTCATCTTAAAATAATAACAACATTACCAAAGCACTTTTGGGAACATATCGTTAGTACTACTACTATTATTCCATAAATACCTTTTTATTTTATTGCTCAAACAACAACAACAATAATTTTTCTATAACACCTTAAGATCAGTTATATTGTTATTTGCCCTAAACAATACAATTTTAGAGAGAAATCATATTATTATTTATGGAATTCCTCTTTCTTTTATAAATAAAAATTAATCTTCCAGTTTCAATTTAAAAATAGATTTTTCGTTATTATTTATGAATTTCTCCATAAATACGTGAATAATTTTATTAAATTCTTTGCTTTAAATTCAGTAAAATTTGTTCAATCATTGTTATTTACATATACCAGTCACAAATATGTATATTACCCCATTTTTATTTATTTATCTATATTTCCTAAATTTATAGAATTTCATCCAATTTTTATTAATCAATTATTTTCCACTTAATTATAATTATATATCAAGTAATACGAAATTAACAACAGACGCCCAAACAAAGAGACAACACATCCAAAACATCATACAACCATATAATCATCATCGCATCAATTAGTTTTAATTTTTATCAATTAATATGCCTTTAGTATTTTTTAGTTTAATTAATTAAAATAAATAAACTATACCAACACAATTTTGTAATCAGCCTCATAACTCAGCGAAACAAATGCCGAATCGTTTGGAATTCCACCATGACTCGAAAGAAAGAAACCATGCATAAATTATAGTTTGTATGCAGAAGTTATGAAGGTTAGAAGTTTTAGGGTTTAATTTATAACTAACTAAAGCAAAGGGACTTTTTTTGTAAAAGTTAGCTTTTTCCCCAGTTCAACCCACCTGCCACCACCAGATTTTGACCACACAATTCGCCGCCTCCTGCCCCCTTTACCACTACCAACTAATATTAGAGTGACGCCAAAGACCTCCTCATCATCACGACTAACTACGGTCACTGCCTACCATGGCCGAAATCGACCGATTTTGACCTACCTGCCACCTACTTTAGATATGAATTCTAGGCACCATCGACTTCATTTCAAGTAGTTTAGCTCAGCATTGAACTTGTGCTGATGTGGACCTTCAGTCTATGTCACCACCATCACCCAATTCGTCGCCAATCAAAAACCCCAAATTGAAACCTTAATTTCATGCCTAAGGACTTTGACCATTGATTATCTTGACTAGAGCATTTTTACGACATAGCCATTGATTCCACTTGTCGATACACTTGGTTTGATACATAATTCGATGGCTATTGGACACTTTGAATTTTTAAACAATTTGTAATTGGCGAAAATGGCCGCCCTTACAATGAGATTAAGAAGAATTTTAGGACTAGAGAAGAAAGACAAATGTGATGACTACACACTATGGTTTCTAGGCATCATTAATACAGGCAATGAGGTGGGGTCATTTTTATGTAATCGTTTGGTCCAAAAGTGGCTTTGCACCCTAGTTTTGTAACGACCCAAATTTTGATTAACAATATTTATTTAATTTAATTAGTCAAATTAAATTAAATAATGAAATGGTTAAGGGATTGAGATTTGTGTAAATAAGGGGTAGCCGTGCCAACTTAAACAAATGAACTAAGGGAAAATGAAATAAAATAAGTTAGGGTAGTTGACAAGGGCAAAATTGGAATAGGACCTATCCTAATACCCTAAACCGTTATTCATAAATAAAATCAAATATTAGAGAGGTCGGCCACCATTAAGGGAAAAGAAAGAAGAAGATAAGCAAGAATCTAAAAGAGGGAAGCTTGAACAACTTAATCCAAGATCAAATCTCAACTCCTTAATCACTAGCTAAAGGTGAATAATAGGTTACATCGCACGTTTTCCTATTTTCAGTTCTAGATTGAGATCCGAATTATTTTGCAAATGTTTGCCATGTTTTGATTGTTAAAATGGATATATATGCTTGTTGATGATTTATGCAATTTCATATGGGTTTTATGATAAGTTTTAATGTGAAACACCTGTTAAATGACATTCAAATGCCTTGCGATTTTTATATATGGTCAAAAATAATATTTTGGAGATGTCTTTCAAATTTCATAATTTTATGAATTAATGTGGATTTATTATTAATTTTCTGGTGAAGAAAATAGTTAAGTGGGTTTAAAATTAATTATGACTATTTTATATATGTTTTGGGTCAGAAATTTAAATTTGTTAGAAAACATTTAAAAAATAATTTATGAGAATTTTTGTAGAATTTTACTAAGTGTTTTAATAAGTATATAAAATTATTTAAGGTATGAGACTTAAATGTTTTATATATTTACAAAAGGAGAAGTGGCATTTTGTAAATATTTTAAATTATTTACTTTTGAAAATTCAGTAGCACTTTTTGAGAAGATTTTGAAAATTAAATTAGCAACAAATCATATGTTGACAAACAAAGCAGGTTTTTTGAAAAGGAATTACTTTTAAGTTTAAAATCAGTTTTGCCATATTTTTGCTGTTTCACCACTTTCGGCAGCATTTTTTGACTAGGTTCTTCAACCTCTAACAAATTCTAAACCAATACACATGGTATCAAATACTTGGTACGTAGTGGATTAGAGATAGGCGAAAGGTATAGAGTTAAAATAGGGGTTTCAAAGGGGTCGCCTTGTTTCTCTTTTAAAGGGAAGTGCGCCTGCTTTGCTTTCGAAAAGAATGCTTTTGACTTAGATAGTTTTCGACTTGGTCAAATGGTTTTAAAGAATAGTTTTGAAATAGGCTACGCCTTTTGTTTTATAAAGAAGCTTTCGAAGGGGTCAAAACCCCTTGCTGCCGCATCCTACGTTTCGGAATAATACTTTCGAAAGTGTTTCTTAGTTTAAAAGTCTAAGCCGCTTCTCAAATGCTTTCGAAGCGATTGGTTTCGATACCATCCACTTCTTTTACTTAGGAAATTGCTTTCGAAAGAGTACTTCCGACTTAGTTGTTTTAAGACACTTGTTCTATTGAAAGTTAAACCCAAAGGTTTCAAATGAAATGGTTTTAAATGATTTCAAAAGGTATAAGATAAAGGTTTCGAAGGGGTGGTTCATGAATGTTTTCAAAAGGTTTTAAATGGAGGGTTTCCAATATTTTCGATAGGCATGTTTAAAGTGTTTTGAAAAGAGGTTGTCTAAGGTTTTGTAAGGCTTTCGAAGGAGATATTTTCTATGTTTTCGAAAGGACTATTGTAAACGGTTTCGAAAGGTATGTTTTGGCCTTTCGGCCTAAGGTTATAAAGTAAAGTAGATTACTGGTTTCAAAAGGGGTACTTTCAAGGGTTTCGAGAGGGGTATTTTAAATGATTTCGAAAGGGGTTGTTTATAGTTTTTAAACAAGGGTTTTCGAATGAGTTCATTTGTGCAAAGTATAAATGACCTGGCAAAGTGATTCGAGTAAAACATAGGGTATATTTTTCTTGTTTAAGTATGAATTAAGGGGTTAAATCAATTTGAAAAGAAATGTTTTCAAGGAAAATTTGATGGGGTAGCTGACCCTAAGTAAATGAATCAGATATTAGAATACCAGATATGACTGGCATGGAGTCGTGCCCTGTACTTTAGCTAGCAGCCCCTGGCTAATATAAATCCAAAATTCCAGTGTGTGGGGCTTTGTCACAGGTAAGCCTAAAATGATATTATACACAGAAAGGAATCTATAGAGTAAAGGTAGGTTATTAGTGATCCCGCAAAACCATTAGGGTCGGTTGACTTTAGGAGAAGTAAGTTAGGGATAGACCATCCTGAAGAGTATCTAACAAAGTTAGATTATTTGTTTATTTTGTCTGGTAGGCCCGAGTCAACCAAATGTTAATGGTAAGCCAAATAAAACTATAGTGCTCGGACAGATAGTCATTTGATTACCTGATTTGTATGCTTAAATGATATTGATATTATTATTTTAACTAGTTTGGTTGTAGGACTTTGGTTTACAAAAGATTTTTTTTGAAATAGTATTAGTGAGGGGAAACCCGTTCTGCTAAACGGCGTAGTCTCACTTAATATCAGATAACCGAGACGTATAGTATTATTCACACCAGGCTTTATGTCTGACTCCAAGTTTACTTGTTTTCCCTTAAACTCTCAGGTGCTAAAAGTTGGTTAGAGTAGGTTGAGAGTTGAGGTTTACAGATTTTTGTAGGTGGACGAATAAAGATTTCGGAGACAAGCAAGAGGTTGATGATAGCTATTTAGGAGTTTTTTTTATTTCTGCTGTGATGTATTGAGGCATTTTTGTCTATTTAGTACTCTGATCATCCAAGGGGGCATCTTCGTATGCCGTTCTTGATGTATTTTGTAATAATTATATTTGTTTAATGCCTGAGAAACGTTTGGGATTATGTAATTGGATATGAAACGTGGTTTTGTGAAATGTAATAAGAAAAGTTTGAAATCTGTGATTTTGTTTCATATTCATGTGCTTCTATATTATGGATAACATTAAAATTACCGTATTTTTTCTTCGGAAGATAATACTATAGATGACTACAACATTTGTAGCGCTTAGCTTTGGGCCTCAAGATAGGGGATGTAACAACTTGGTATTAAAGCATAGGTTTATGAAAAACTTTAAACTAGAATGATTTTTGAAAAATTAATCCTAAGGAATTAGAGAAAAGATCGGGATATAGGATAACGCTATGGTATCACACTTGTATTTGTTATATATAAGTATACGCTATATCTCTACTCTCCTATCTCTCTTAGGCTATTCTTCTATATCTTACGAAAGCTCGAATGCAGATATTGATGGTAGAAGTGGAAGAGTTAATCTTGATGGGGGAAGCACCATTACTAATGGAAATGCTAACCAAATACCAAGAGAAATCAAGGCTAGGCACAAGCTGCAAATGTGGATGCTTAAGTCTCGCAAGTTGACATAGAGCAATATATTAGTTCTTCGTAAACATGATGCAAGCGGAAGTTTTTGCTGGAGTGGTTGGAGGAGGAAATCAAGAAGCTTCAGTAGTGAATAACTATGTTGTTTTGAGTATAGATTATGCCCAGCTGGGAGGATAGTGTTTATTGGTACTGAAGACGCAATCGAAGTGGAAAATTGGTTGCTTCATTGCGAGAGGATTTTCGCTGAACTAAGGCCTAATGATTAGCAGAAGAGAAGGCTTGCTTCTAGACAGTTACAAGGAGCCGCGTTATACTAATGGAACGGTGTTACGATCAGAGTTAATGAAGAGACTATGACTTGGGCTTATTTCAAACGGAGATTTGAGGAGAGGTTTATGTCGGAGATCACAAAGTCTACTCTATTCAGGAAGTTTGCTGAGTTGGAGCACGGAGACATGACTATGCTTAAGTGTGCGATGAGATTTGAGGTGCTAGCGAGATATGGCTGTGCTACTGTTGATACCGTGATTAAGAGAAACGAGAAGTTCATTAGGGGGTTGAAGCCTGAGCTTGCTAAGGCCACATTACCGCATATCGGGGATCCATGTGATGTTGTAGTGGAAATGGCTTTGAGACATGAGGAGATGCTTGATTTTCTGGAAAGGAATAAGGCAAAGGAAGTTCAAGGAGTGCAGAGTTAGAAGATAAAAAATTTCCACAAGAAAGGAGCTCAGAAGGGTGAAGCTACCAAGAAGGGAAATGCGAAGGTTGTCTACTATAAGTGTGATAATAAAGGGCATTTTGCAAATGAATGTCGCTCACAAGATGGAAAGAATGTGATCGGGAAGAAGAATATTAAATGCTTCAACTACGATCAAATTAGACATTATAAGAACTAGTGCATGGAGCCAGCCAAGGATGTGAAAGGAAAGATGTTTGCATTGGAACATGGTATCTCGAGACCAACAGCGTAGGAGAAAGTAAAAGCTGTGTTGGGAGGTACGCTTTTGATTCGTGGTATGTCAGTTAAAGTTCTATTTGATACCGATGCATCGCATTCTTTTATATCTCATTGTTTGATGGATAAGCTTAACCTAGAACCCACATACCTAGTTACTTCCTTAAGGATTGCAAGTCAGAAAGGAGTTTATGCGACTCTTAGGATGAGATATGACCACTTAGAGTTTGAATTGTTAGGTTATACCTTTGTTTGCAGTTTGCATGTGTTTGATTTTGTAGGGTTCAAAATTATTTTGGGTATGGATTGGTTAAGTAAATATGATGCTAGGATATTTGGCCATGATAGGAAACTATCACTTAGGCACCCTGACTGTAGTTATCAGATTATATACTTTGTAGAAAACCATAGTTTTGAGGTTAATGCTTTGTTGGGTGTTGTGGAGGTAGAAGACGAGTTGAATCGAGTTTTCGTGGTTAGGGAATTCCTTGATGTCTTTGAACCTATAGTAGGATTGCCATCGAAACGAGCTATAGAATTTAGGTTAGATTTGGTGCTAGGAGCAGAACCAGTGAGTAGACTGCCGAGCAGAACGACGCCTACTGAGATGAAGGAGTTAAAAGTGCAGTTGGTGGATTTGGAAGGCAATAATTTTATTAGACGAAGCAGTTCGTCTTGGCGAGCAGCCATAGTGTTTGCTAGGAAGCCGAACGGATCATTAAGGTTGTGTATCGATTACCATAAGTTGAATGAGAAGACGATAAAGAATCGATACCCGTAGCCTAGAATTGACGATTTGTTCGACCAGTTGAGTGGAGCCAAAGTATTTTTTCAGTTGGATTTAGCAACAGGGTTCCATCATCTTAGAGTGGCAGAAGATAGTATTCCTTTGATGGCGTTTAGGACCAGATATGGAACATACGAATGGTTAGTAATGTCGTTCGGACTAACTAATGCACCGACATTCTTTGTAAATTTAATGAACGAATTTTTTGAGAGCACTTGGATAGATTCATGTTAGTTTTCATCAATGATATTTTGTTATACTCTAAGGATGAAGAAAGCATGAAATTCATCTTAGAGTGGTACATGAGACGTTGAGGCAGCATCAACTGAAAGCGAAGATTTCGAAGTGTCATTTCTTGAAGAAGGAAGTGAAGTTTCTTGGTCATGTAGTCTCAGAGAAAAGGTTGTTTGTAGATCCGACTAAGACTGAAGCGGCGAATAATTGGAAGTGACCAAAGACAGTGACTGAGATAAAGAGTTTTCTTTAATTAGCTGGTTATTACCGGAGATCCATAAAGAATTTTTCATGGATAGCAACATTGATGACCAAGCTAACACGAAAGGATGTAAAGTTCATTTGGACTAATAAGTGTGAGGAAGCATTCCAGAGGTTGAAGCACTTATTGACTAATGCACCTGTGCTAGTTGTTCCAGAAGGTAATCAAGATTTAGTGGTATATACAGATGCATGTGGAACAAGATTAAGATCTTTGTTGATGCAAAGAGGTAAAGTGATTCCCTATGCTTCTCGACAGCTTAAATCGCATGAGGTTAGATATCCAACGCATGATTTGGAATTAGCTGTAGTAATTTTTTCATTGAAGGTGTGGAGACATTACCTTATGGGAGAAAGATTTGAGCTGTATACGAATCATAAGTCGCCGAAGTATATATGCTTCCAAAAGGAGTTGAATATGAGACAACAGAGGTGGTTGGAGTTTATAGCTGCTTATGACTTTGATATTGAGTACACACCAAGAAAAGGCAACAAGGTAGCAGATGCATTTAGGTGAAAACATCAAAAAGAAGCGTTGGCGATGATTGCTAAGTGGAAATATTTGGACGCGTTGACAACATGTAGAGTAAGTGGAGATCCAAAGCCAGATCCAGTAAGGAAATGATCGAAAGGGTTGCTTCTAAGCAGAAGGAGGATCCAGTGTTAGTCGAGAGGATTAGAAAGCTTGAGGTTGGAAATGAGATCGATGATCTAAAGGATTTAATGTTGACCATAATGGGTGGTTGAGGAAGAAAGGAAGGCTATGTGTTCCGAATATGGGAAACATCAGGAAGGAAGTTCATGGAGAATGCCATCGTTCTAGGTTCACTATACATCCGAGAAAAAATAGGATGTATCAGGACATGAAGAGGAGTTTCTTCTGGGAAGGTATGAAGAGGGATGTAGGCTTATGGGTGAAGCAGTGTTTAAGCTGTCAACAGGTGAAAGTCGAACATCAAAAACCAAGTGGGTTATTTCAGCCTTTAGATATTCCACTATGGAAGTGGGATTTGATCTCAATGGATTTTATAGATGGGTTGCCAAGATCAAATAGAGGAAACGAAAGCATATAGGTTATAGTGGAAAGGTTAACCCAGAGTGCACATTTTATTCCAGTCATGTCAAACCGGACTGGACCTGGTTTGGCTAATCTATTTATGAAGAACGTAGTTAGGCTGCATAGAATTCCTGTAGTATAGTAAGTGATAGAGATTCCTTATTTACTAGTGAGTTCTGGAAGAGTCTACATGATACTTTAGGTACCAAGATCAAGATGAGTACCGCTTACCATCCACAGACCGATGGGCAAACAGAAAGTGTTAACAAGGTCTTTAAAGATTTGTTACGAGCTTGTGTGCTAGAGTTTGGGTGATCATGGGAAGACGATCTACACTTAATCGAGTTTTCATATAACAATAGCTATCAGGCTAGTATAGGGATGGCACTATTTGATGCTTTGTATGGAAGGCCATGCAAATCTGCAATTTGTTGGTTAGAGATCGGGGATAGGTTGGTTCTTGGTCCAGATTTAGTTAGAGAAGTTGCAGAGAAGATTGAGTTAATTAGAGCTAGAATGAAGAAAGATCAGTCTAGTAAAAAAGTTACGCTGATATAAGATGGAAGGACTTAGAGTTCTTAATCGAAGATTATATTTTTGTCAAAATATCACCAATGAAGGGTGTGATCAGATTGGGAAATCAGAAAATTGGCACCGAGATTCGTTGGACCATTTTCCATTGAAGAAAGAATCGGGATACTCGCATATAGAGTAAAGTTACCAAACAGCTTGGCAGGAGTTCACTATGTTTTTCATATTTCACATCTGAGAAAATGTGTTCAAGATCCAGGGACTACTATAACAACGATCGTGTTAGAGGACTTAGTAGTGGAACCGAATTTGACTATATTTAGGAAGCCAATTCATATAGTAACAAGAGATGAGAAGAGGCTAAGGAACAAGACAGTCAGGTTAGTTAAGGTCCAGTGGCGCAACGATGACAGAAACTATATTTGGGAAACTGAGAGTAGGATTAGAGACGCTTATTCTGATTTGTTTCAGGTATGTTTTACCTTCATGATTGATTTTTTGTGTACTTATCGTAACTTCGAGGACGAAATTCTTTAAGGAGAGGAGTCTGTAACGATCCTAATTCTAATTAACATTATTTAGGACATTCAATTAGTCAAATTAAATGAAATAATGAAATGGTTTAGGGATTGAGATTTGTGTAAATAAGGGTCAACTGTGCCAACTTAAACAAATGAACCAAGGGAAAATGAAATAAAATAAGTCAGGGTAATTGACAAGGGCAAGATTGGAATAAGACCTATCCTAATACCCTAAACCGTTGTTCATAAATAAAAACAAACACTAGAGAGGCCGGCCACCATTAAGGGAAAAGAAAGAAGAAGATAAGTAAGAATCTAAAAGAAGGAAGCTTAAACAATTTAATCCAAGATCAAATCTCAACTCCTTAATCACAAGCTAAAGGTGAATAATAGGTTACATCTCACGTTTTGTTATTTTTGGTTTTAGATTGAGATCCGAATTATTTTGCAAATATTTTTCAAGTTTTGATTGTTAAAATGGATATATATGCTCGTTAATGATTTATACTATTTCATATCGATTTTATGATAAGTTTTAATGTGAAAACCTTATTAAATGACATCCAAATGCCTTGCAATTTTTACATAATCAGAAATAATATTTTGTAGATGGGTTTCCAATTTCATATTTTTTTGAGTTAATGTGGATTTATTATTAATTTTCAGTGAAGAAATAGTAAATTGGGTTTAAAATTAATTACGGCTATTTTATATATGTTATGGATCAGAAATTTAAATATGTTAGAAAACATATTAGAAATTATTTACGGGAATTTTTGTATAATTTTGCTAAGTGTTTTAATAAGTATATAAAATTATTTAAGGTATATGACTTAAATAATTTATATATTTATAAAAGGAGAAGTGGCATTTTGTAAATATTTTAAATTATTCACTTCTGAAAATTCGGCCGCACTTTTTGAAAAGATTTTGGAAAATAAATTAGAAACCAATCATATGTTGACAAACAAAGCAGGTTAGTTGAAAAGGAATTACATTTTAAAGCTAAAAATCAGCTTTACCACGTTTTTGCTGTTTCGCCGCTTTCGGTAGCACCTTTCGACTAGGTACTTCCGCCTCCAACCAATTCAAAACCAATACAGATGGTATCGGTTACTTGGTACATAATGGATTGGAGATAAACGAAAGGTATAGAGTCGAAACAGGGGTTCCAAAGGGATCGAAGCCTTGTTTTGCTTTTAAAAGGAAATGCGCCTGCTTTGCTTTCGAAAAGAATGCTTTCGACTTAGATAACTTTCGAATTGTTCGAATGGTTTTAAAGAAATGTTTCGAAAGTTGTTGCGCCTTTTTTTATAAAGTAGCTTTTGAAAGGGTCGAAACCCCTTGCTGCCGCATCCTACCTTTCGAAGCAATGCTTTCAAAAGAGTTTCTTTGTTTTAAAATCTAAGCCGCTTCTACAATGCTTTCGAAGGGATTGGTTTCGACAACATCCACTTCTTTTACTTAGAAAAATTCTTTCAAAAGAATGCTTTCAACTTAGTTATTTTAAGACCCTTGTTCTACTGATAGTTAAACTCAAAGGTTTCGAAGGGAATGGTTTTAAATGGTTTCAAAAGGTTCTTCTACATGTTTTTGTTTGAACCCATTGCTATCGAAAGGTTTGATTTATGTAAAGGACTTAATGCTTTCGAAAGGTATAAGATAAAGGTTTCAAAGGAGTGGTTCCCTTATGTTTTCGAAAGGTTTTAAATGGAGGATTTCCAATGTTTTCGAAACGCATGTTTAAAGTGTTTTGAAAAGAGGATGTCTAAGGTTTTATAATGCTTTCGAAGGAGATGTTTTCGAAAGGACTATTGAAAATGGTTTCAAAAGGTATGTTTTGGCCTTTCGACTAAGGTTATAAATAAAGTAGATTACTGGTTTTGAAAGGGGTACTTTCAAGGGTTTCGAGGGGTTGTTTGTAGCTTTTAAATAAGGGTTTCAAACGAATTCCTCAACAATGTTTTGTGTAAAGTATATATGACATGGCAAAGTGATTTGAGTAAAGGTAGAGTATATTTCCCTTGTTTAAGTATGATTTAAAGGGATAAATCAATTTTAAAAGCAATGTTTTCATGGAAAATTTGATGGGTGTGACCCTAAGTAAATGACTTAGATATTAGAATACCAAATAGAACTGATATGGAGTCGTGCCCTATACTCTAGCTAGTAGCCCCTAGCTAATTTAAATCCAATATTCTAGTGTGCAGGGCTTCGTCACGGGTAAGACTAAAATGATGTTATACACATAAAGAAATCTACATAGTTATGGTAGGTTGTTGGTAAGCCCGTAAAACCATTAGGATCAGTTGACCCTGAGAGAAGCAAGTTAGAGACAGATCATCCAGAAGAGTATCTAACAGAAGTTAGATTATTTGTTTATTTTGTCTAGTAGGCCCGGGTCAGCCAACGGTTAATGATTAGCCAAACAAAATTATAGTGTTCGAACAGATAGTTCATCGATTACCTGATTTGTATGCTTGCATGATATTGATATTATTGTTTTAACAGTTTGGTCGTAGGATTTTGGTTTGCAAAAAATACGTTTTTGAAATGGTATTAGTGAGGGGAAACTCATTTCGCTAAGCGGCGTGGTTTCACTTAATATCAGATAACTGAGATGTATAATATTATTCACACCAGGCTTTATGTCTGACTCGAAGTTTATGTTTTTCCCCTTAAACTCTCGGGTGTTCAAAGTTGATTTGAGTAGGTTGAGAGTTAATGTTTATAGGTTTTAGTAGGTGGACGAATAAAGC
Organism: Allium cepa; assembly: GCA_030765085.1. Lineage (NCBI taxonomy): Eukaryota > Viridiplantae > Streptophyta > Magnoliopsida > Asparagales > Amaryllidaceae > Allium > Allium cepa. Next base: position 278,015,821 of record CM060928.1, read on the forward strand.
TTCCGGACACGAGTAGGAGGCTAATATTAGCTATTTAGGAGTTATTATGTTTTTATTTCCGCTGTGATGTATTAAGACAGTGTTTGTCTATTTAGTAGTCTGATCATCCAAGGAGGCATCTTCATATGTTGCTCTTGGCATATTTTGTAACAATCATATTCGTTCAATGCTTGGGAAATGTTTGGGATCACGTAATTGGATATGAAACATGGTTTTGTGAAATGTAATTAGAAAAGTTGTTTTTGAAATCTATGATTTTGTTTCATATTCATGTGCTTCTAATATTATGGATACCATTAACATTACCATATTTTGTCGTCTGATGAACATATTTTTCTGCATTTAAAACAATTTGTTTCATGTATTTTTATTTTAATAAAACGGTATTATACGGGTATTTATTGTGGTGTTTATAGTTATAGATCCCGAAATGCAACGTTGAAATTAATCAGTTGTGGTGTCATTAGGTTCAAAAGACAAGCAGCATGAAGTGCAACATTTTGAGAAGCAAATAAATCAAAGAAATGTCACACTTCAATTTATGCATAATGAGTCAGTTCACGTTTTCACTTCAGCATATGGGTGCAAGCAACGTGGGAAACATATCATATATATCTTAAATTACTCCCATTTCCAATTCAACGAAGCAAGTAACATGTTGAACTCAAAGCATTGACCAAATATAATTAATTCAAGCAAATGTGGACCAACCAATTTTCAGCATATTTTTTTTAATCACTGACGTGGCAAAGCGTGCACATGCTTTGATTTGGTTTTTGCTATATTCTAAATATTGGATGCATTTTCTCATCTTTGGACCATTCAAACTAGGCTACGTGTTCAAGTGAAGAATTCAAATATTGCGATGGATCGGTTCTTCCAAAAGGACCTCTATGAAAGTGGCAAATATAATTCATTCAGGAGCCTATATATACCAGCGGGATATAGCACTTTAAGGATATCTCTTACCCCATCACTCTTCTTCTAGTTTAGTTTTAATTTCAGTAATGTTTTTATTTTTGGACAGAATGCGTAGGATTGTTAATTAGATTTAGCAATTTATTTATTCTTGTTCTTGGTTATTTTCTGCACTCTTTCCAGTTAGTTAATAAATTCGGTTCATTTTATTTCAGTTGTTTTCTCTATTATTTTCTTTTAAGCACTTTTAGTTTCTGCTCTAATTTCTACAATTTTATATTTTGGTTGTAATCTTGATTAGATCCGAAATCAATTCGGAGTATATTATTGTTTTTATTTCCTATTCAAGAACCACCATCGAATTTGTTTAACATGCCTAAGATTTAAATATGGATTTCAAACATTTTAAAACACAATTCCCCGTGTTCAACCTGCATACTACACGCCTATGCGCTTGCAGAATTGATTAAATTTTGTGCTTTTCTAATCAATAGAAAAGTCGCAACAAGTTTTTGGTGCCGTTGCTGGAGAATTGCTATTTTGAAATTTTCGATTTTTCAATTTTTTAAAATCTATTTGTGTTAATTTTAATTTTTTTGTTTTTACATCAGTTTTTTTTGTTTTTCAGTTCCTTTCACCAAAGTAGCATTTTACTTAAAAAATCTCATTTTTTTCCTCGTTCGCTGCATATTTTCAAGTTTCGCATTTGGTTTAGTTTCTATTTCATTTGCTTTTCACTTTACATTTTGCATGTCAGTTGCATTTCATTTCTGTTTCGCATACTAGCTTATGTTAGTTTCAATTTAGTTTCTCGCATTCATTTGTATGCTGTCACATATATTCTCATTTAAAGCATATACGTTACTAGTTGTCACATATACGTGAGCTTCTCCTCTAATTTTTTGTGTGTCTTTTGCCGCTACTAGTTTATTTTTATTTTTTCCTTTCCTTTTCACATTCACATTGCATTTAGTTACTTCATCCACACGTTAGTTGCATTGTTATTTTGGTTTTCACGTAACTAAAAACTTATTTAAATTGTTTTGATGCAATTGCTATTTTGGTTTCATTCACACGTCAGTTACATATTCATTTACCTGTTCTATTCGAATTCACCATATTCACGTAGTTGCATTTTGTTTTGTTCAGTTTCTGTTTGCATTATTTATACATAACCACTTAGTTTTTTTTAGTTTCATTTTAGTTAGTCTTTGTTCTAAAACATTCACATTAATTTGCATATCCATGTTTCCACATTTTCGCATATGCATATGTTCATGCGCATATATTCATGTTCCTCTATTTTAGTTTTGCATTTATGACACTTGCTGCATTCAGGTAACATATTCACGTTTTGTCCTAGTTTTAAGGCATAAGGAGTATACCAAGTCAGTGAAATTAAATGCTAAGAAAAGTTGTTCAAATAGCTCCAACTCAGTAAATCTCAACCATTTGCTAGCACTACTCAGTTGTACTCTGGACGGACTGATATACCCCAGGTGCCCAACTGAAAACTATTTAAATTTATTTTTGGCCATTGCACATTGATTTTCTTATGCGCATTTGGGCAAGAAATAATTTTAACTGTTTAGAAAACCAAAATATCTCATTAAACAAATCAACGGAAATTTCAAATCAAACAAATATGAGCAATCACGGTTCACAACACAGTTCACATCACAGTTCACCAAAATCGTCACTTAAATCACATGTTGGAAGTAATGAATTTCATAAGAACCGACCATTATCCCTTAGAGACCGACGCTTTCCAACTAGGACCGTTCAACCTTCAGTTATTTCATTTCCACCTGTCGAAGGAAATAATTTTGAGCTAAAACATTCTTTTATCCAAAGGGTACCAAAATTCACCACGTCTGAAAATGCTATGAATTTCTTAGTGAATTTGAGTTATACGCTTCTACAACTAAAATGCAACAACTTTCTAATGAATCCATCAAGTTAGGACTTATTCCATTCGCGCTTCTAGAAAGTGTAAAAATAAGGCTTAATTTTCTTCCTAAAAATTCAATTAAAAGTTGGGACGATTTCATTACTATATTTTTAAAGAAGTTTTTTCCTTTCCACAAAACTCTTAAAATTCGAACTGAAATCAATCAATTCTCTCAAAACGAAGGAGTAACCTTTTCAAAATATTTTGAAAGGTTTAATCAATTGTTATATAGTTGCCCACATCATGCAATTCTTAGACATGTTTTGTGCCAAATCGTTTGAGAAGGGCTCAACTATCAAACAAGATCCCAACATGAATCAATGAACGGAGGAGAGTTCATGGCAAAAGCAGACAAAGAAGCTTGGGAATTTTTAGAAGGATATTTGAAAAAGGATATGCAATGGGAAACAATTCGTGTTCCAATTCGTGCTCCAAACAGAGGAGCACATGCCATTGACCCATCACATCTTCCTATATATTCCCAAACTCCTCAAGAAGGAGAAGGACTACTCCATTACTACACACAAGACCAAATCAATGCTATAGCTCAAAATAGTCCTTATTCATCCGCATACAACCCTAACCGGAAGCAGCAGCCAAATTTTTTGTGGTCAAATCCTAAAAATGTGGCTAATCCATCGCATATGTATCCGATGATACCAAATCCGAATTATCGAGCCCCAACTTCTAATGCTCAAAATTCTCAACCCACTCCTCAAACAAAACCTTCAAATCAACCATATAGGCATCCTAATTTCAATCTATTAACCTAACCTTCTCAACCTTTACAAGATTTGCTCGATTGGAAAAACAACTCATTAAACAAAATGAAATCACTAACCAGGATGTGAGAATTGAGCAAATCACTAAACAAAATGAACAAATGTCGATAATGACGAAGGATCCCATGAAAATAAATGAAAAAGGTAAATTGCCTAGTCAAACCGAAGTGAATCCAAAGTATAACTCTCGAGGAGTAAATCTTTGTGAGGACGAAAATGTAAATCCGGTTAATGCTGTCACCACATTAAGGTCTGGAAAGAAGGTAGACAACTACGTCGGCAACCCTGACATCCTTCTTAAGTCTTCCCATATTCAAAATTCTAAAACTCAGCCGACACTCACTGTTGTCAATCTAAACGACTCTAATTCTTCATCCAAGGTTGGCAATCCCGACCGCTCTTCACCTTCTGATGTTGGCAACCCCAACATTCCACCCTATAATATCACACCTTCTTCTTCGAATGAAAAAACTACTGAACGAGTCTATACACCCATAGCTCCATTTCCTCATAGACTCAACAAAAAGAAGAACCCCGCTAATTTTGACCAAATTCTTGAAATCTTCAAACAAGTTCAAGTCAATATTCCACTTTTTGATACCATCGAGAAAATTCCTCAATATGCCAAATGTTTGAAAGAGCTATATACTCAAAAACGTGCCACAAACGTTCCTAAGACTGCATTTCTAACTGCAAACACGAGCTCTATTCTTTCAAATCCCTCCCTAATCAAGTATAAGGACCACGGTTGTCCTACAATCGGTTGTAAAATAGGTAACACTCACATTAGTCACGCCTTACTTGATCTTGGAGCAAGTGTGAATCTTTTGCCTTATAATGTGTACTGTCAACTTGGACTAGGGGAATTAAAACCTGCAAACATCACAATTCAACTAGCTGATCGATCTGTAAAAAAACCATTGGGAACAGTTGTAGATGTTTTGATACAAATTGAGCAATTCGATTTCCAGTCGATTTCATAGTCCAAGAGACTGCACCTGTCTCAAATCCTAACGATCAAATTCCTTTGATATTAGGTCGTCCATTTTTAGCAACATCAAATGACATCATAAATCATAGGAATGGTCAACTTCGACTTTCCTTTAGGCATCTAACTATTGAACTAAATATCTTCAATTCTTACAGACAATCAAGGGATCTTGAAACAAAAGAAGTTGACATGATCCGAACAATTGTAGAAAATGATTTTAATGATATTACCAAATCGCTTAACATATGCCTAGATCATTTTAATTCCAATTTCAATGAAGATGTATACATTTATGAATTAAGTGATATGCTCTGCTTTTTTCATAATTTACTAGAATTCAATCAGTTAATGTCTGCTAAAGCCTCAAAAGAAGAACACCCTAAATTAGACATCAAACCTCTTCCAAACAATCTTAAGTACGCATACTTAGATTCTTAGGAAAATTTCCCTGTAATCTTGGCCTCCGATCTCATTAAGGACCAAGAAGAACAACTTTTGAAAATTTTAAGGGAAAATAAAGAGGCATTAGGATGGGTAATCGCTGACATAAAGGGAATTAGTCCATCAATCATCGAACATCGAATACATTTAGTCGATGAGGCTAAACCAACTCGCGAAACTCGAAGGCGATTAAACCCTAATATGAGAGAACTAGTAAAGGAAGAAATTATCAAATGTTTAGACAATAACATTACCTACCCTATCTTTGATTGTACTTGGGTAAGTCCGATACAAGTTGTACCAAAGAAGTCTAGAATCACTGTGACCACAAATGAGAATAACGAACTTCTTCCGACATAAGTCAAAAAATGGCGCTTTTGCATCGACTATCGAAAACTCAATGTAGTAACAAGAAAAGATCATTTTCCCCTCCCTTTCATTGATCAAATGCTCGAAAGCTTAGCCGCTCATGAATATTATTGTTTCCTTGATGGTTACTTCAGTTATAATCAAATTCTCATTGCGCTAAAGGACCAACACAAAACAACGTTCACCCGCCCCTTTGAAACTTTTGCTTATCGTCGCATTCCCTTTGGTCTTTGTAATGCTCCCACTACCTTTCAGAGATGCATGATGAGTATATTTTATGATATGGTGGAGGATTTCTTAGAAATATTCATGGACGATTTTACAATCTAGGGGCCATCTTTCAATCAATGCCTCCTTCGTTTAGAACGTGTCTTAAAGCGATGTAAGGAGAAATCTCTTGTGCTTAATTGGGAAAAATGTCAATTTATGGTTAAGCAAGGAATAGTCTTAGGTCATGCTGTCTCTAAAAGTGCCCTAAAAGTTGACAAACTAAAGTTGATCTTATTGTTGACCTTCCTCCTCCAAGGTTCGTCAAGGACATTCGCTCATTTCTCAACCATGTAGGATTTTATAGGAGGTTCATTAAAGATTTTTCAAAAATTTCAAAAACCTCTTTTGTATCTTCTAGCTAAATACATGAAATTTGAATTTTCCAATGAATGTAAAACGTCTTTTGAAACCCTTAAATCAATCTTGACCACTGCACCTATCATCCAACCTCCAAATTGGACTTTGCCTTTCGAATTAATGTGTGAAGCTTCTGATTATGCCATTGGATCCATCTTAGGTCAACAAATCGATAAACTTCCTCGAGTCATCTATTATGCTAGAAAAACTCTTAACGAAGCTCAATTGAATTACTCAACCACAAAAAAGAGTTTTTAGCAGTTATCTTTGCCCTCGATAAGTTTAGATCATATCTCATAGGTTCTAAGGTCATAGTTTACACCAATCACACCGCATTGCGGTATTTACTCATGAAAAAGGATGCCAAACCCTGCTTAATCCGTTGGTTTCTTCTTCTTCAAGAGTTTTACCTCGAAATACGGGATAAAAAGGGTTCTGAAAATGTCATAGCTGATCATCTTTCTCGTATTGCTCATGAAAACATCAATATCTCTCAAATCAATGATCATTTTCCTGATGAACAAATTATTTCCCGCTACAGTGCGCCATGGTATGCGGACATCATAAATTATCTTGTCACAAATGAAGCAACTTCCTATTGGTCAAAACATGATAAACAAAAATTTCTTTCCAATGTTCGAAACTTTCACTGGGACGATCCTTATCTCTTCAAATATTGCACCGATCAAATCATACGTAGATGTGTTCTCGAACATGAATTCCATAGCATCCTCTCTTTTTCACATAATCAAGCATGTGGAGGACATTTTGGAGCAAATAAAACTGCTGCCAAGGTGTTACAATGCGGTTCTTATTGGCCTTCATTTTTCGTGATGCCTATAATTTTGCTCCAAATGTGCTAGATGTCAACAAACAAGTCGTATTTCCAAACGTAACACGATGCTCCTAAACCCAATCCTTGTCATTGAAATTTTTGATGTTTAGGGGATTGATTTCATGGGTCCTTTTCCTAATTCTTTTGGAAATCTCTACATCCTACTTACAGTAGATTACATGTCTAAAAGGGTTGAGGCCATTCCCACCAGAACGAATGACAATAAAATTGTTATCAAATTTTTAAAAGAAAACATATTTTCTCATTTTGGCACACCTGAGCTATTTTAAGTGATAACGGTTCTCATTTTTGTAATCGTGTTTTTGAATCTCTTTTTAAGAAATACTCTATCACTCTTAAACTATCTACTCCATACCATCCACAGACTAGCGGTCAAGTCGAGATTTCCAATAGGCAAATTAAACAAATACTTGAAAAGACAGTTAACACCAACAAAAAAGATTGGTTATATAAATTGATAGATGCCTTTTGGGCATTTCGCACAGCCTATAAAACTAATCTAAGAATGTCACCATACCGATTACTCTTTGGAAAAGCATGTCATTTACCCGTTGAGCTCAAGCACCGCGCACTTTGGGTAATCAAATACCTTAATTTTGACATAGAAAATGCTGAATCGCATCGTAAATTACAATTGTCGGAATTAGAAGAACTAATAAATGAAGCGTATGAAAATGCAAAGATTTGTAAAGAGAAAACTAAATTTTATCATGATAAATCCACACTTCGTAAGACATTCGAAGTAGGTCAAAAAGTTCTCTTACATAATTCCAGACTTCATTTATTTTCGGAAAAATTGAGATCTCAATGGACAGGTCCATATATTGTGAAAACAGTGTACCCTTATGGTGCAGTTGAAATTGAAAATCCTAGGGACGGTTCCATTTCAAAGGTCAATGGACAACGCTTGAAGCCATTTCTAGAGTTTGAACAACACGAGGACGATGAGTTCGTGGATCTCTACGAACCTAACTATTCGGCAGAAGCCACTCGCTATCTTGTACATATCAGGTTGTATATTTTTTTATTTTTTCCTGTTTTGCATTTGCATTCCATTTGATAGTTGGGATACTGTCTCATTCCTGTGGGGGGAGGGGGACGCATATCTCATTATGTTTGTTCATATTTCACAGTGTGCCATCACTTCAAAAAAAAAAATCATCTCATTATTTGTTTTCAAATTTCTTTTCATTTTTTTAAGCTTCATCTCATTTTCCATTATTTTTAGGACTTTGATTTATTTTTAAGACAAAGTAAGTAAACAGTTGAAGTTAATTGATAATTTTTTTTGTGAATCGCTAATTTCAAATGTAAAATATAATGAAAAGTTGAATTAAAAGAGATAATAGTGAGGTTAGTATATAAGGAAATTCGTAGGTGATGGTTATGAAATCCTTTCTAAACAGTAGGCTTCGTTTAAAAAAAGGCAGATTTAAAGTACATGCGTTGACATTTCAAATCATTGAACTTAAGTGGTGCTAAGTTGATTTGCATAACTCTCTTTAGTTAATTTCAAAAAAAAACTAATAAGAAACACCTAAAGTCAATAGGCGTGCACTCGCCACGCTCTGTACTCTTCTCACGTAAGCCCGCAAGGCAGTGCATGGATGGTATATCTGGCCTCAGCATTCTGAGTTAGGTGTATAAAGAAATTAAATAAATAATCACCTAAGGATTACCGACCTTTTCTGACACAGTAGTGTCGGTTTTCACAATCTGCCAAGCTTTGTTCCAACTCTCACGTGAACCCACGAGGCAGTGCATGAGTGGTATACCTTGGTCCGAAAGTTAGATGTATATATATAAAAAAATATTTTTAATAAAGAGAGACTAAGCTATTGAAACCCAAACTCTTCTTGACTTTATTGATTTGGCTTGTTATATAAATGGAATTATGGAAATGAAAAATACCATTTTGAAAAAACTATGTTTAACAATAAAGAATTTATTTCGTGGCTGCACTATGTTATCGACCAAAACAACTGGCCAAACTAGAATCTGTTGTATGAAAATTGAGTTATATTGAAATTTGTGATTAGTGAGGAACCAAAAATTTCTAGAAGTTGACTAAAACTGATATACATTATTCTGTTTCAATTATTCTGTAGTAAATCGAATCGCCATTTATTTAAAATTTTGCATTCATGTAGTACACTAGAATCATCACATACTGCATTTGGATTTTGTGGGTAGTATCCACTGAAAACCCTCATGAGACACCACTCATCCTACTAGGGACACCTAGAGGTTTAACAAATTGTTGCATACGTTAAATGCAATCGTGTTTCCTACGAATAAGAATTTATTTAGTTTTTATTTTCTTGTTTATTCAAGGACGAATAAAGACCTAGTGTGGGGGTATTTGATGAACATATTTTTATGCATTTAAAACTATTTGTTTCATGTGTTTTTATTTTAATAAAACGGTATTATACGAGTATTTTATTGTGGGGTTTACAGGTTATAGATCTCGAAATGCAACGTTGAAATTAATCGGTTGTGGCATCCTTAGGTTCAAAAGACAAGCATCATGAATGCAACATTTTGAGTAACAAATAAATCAAAGCAATGTCACACTTCAATTAATGAGTAATGAGTCAGTTCGTATTTTCACTTTAGCATATGGGTGCAAGCAACGTGGGAAACATATCATATATATCTTAAATTAATCCTATTTCCAATTCAATAAAGCAAGCCACATGTTGAACTCAAAGCATGGACCAAATATAATTAATTCAAGCAAATGTGGACCAACCAATTTTTAGCATATTTTTTTTTCAATCACTGACGTGGCAAAGCATGCGCATGCTTTGATTTGGTATTTTCTATATTCTAAATATTGGCTGCATTTTCTCATCTTTGGACCATTCAAACAAGGCTACGTGTTCAAGTGAAGAATTCAAATATTGCAATGGTTCTAGAAGGACCTATGTGAAAGTGGCAAATATAATTCATTCAGGAGCCTATATATACCAAAGGGATATAGCACTTTAAGGATATCTCTTACTCCATCACTCTTCTTCTAGTTTAGTTTTAATTGCAGCAATGTTTTTATTTTCGAACAGAATACGTAGAATTGTTAATTAGATTTAACAATTTATTTATTCTTGTTCTTAGTTATTTTTTGCACTCTTTCCAGTTAGTTAATAAATTCAGTTCATTTTATTTCAGTTGTTTGCTCTATTATTTTCTTTTAAGCACTTTTAGTTTCTGCTCTGATTTTTATAATTTTATATTTTGATTGCAATTTTGATTAGATTCGAAATTGATTCGAAGTATATTATTGTTTTTATTTCCTGTTCAAGAACCACCATCGAATTTGTTTAACACGCCTAAGATCTAAATATGGATTTCAAATATTTTAAAACACAATTCCCTGTGTTCGACCTGCACTCTACACGCCTGTGTGCTTGCAGAATTAATTAAAATTTGTGTTTTTCTAATCAATATAAAAGTTGCAACATCGTCGAAGGTTAATATTGTAGGGTACTGTAGCATTTATAGCGCTTAGCTTTAAGCCTCGAGATATGGGATGTTACATAGTTAAACACTATGTCGTCTTGCAAATCGTGACTTCAAATCCAACAAAATTATATACTAAATTGATTAGCTTGAAAAGACCTACACAATGGTTATAAATACAACCTCAAATTCATCCTTTTATTAACAATCTATTTTTAATTAATTTAATATTAATGTGTCAAATTTGCGGCTCATTACACTTACACACATACAAATATGTCTATGTGTATGCACTATAATATACATCTTTTATTCATTTAAACGTTTAGATAAATTTTGGATTTATGCCTGCTATTTTGTGGCACATATCATGACCAAACATATATCATTGGGTTTCTTAGGATCACATTTGTAGGCCTAAATCAGAAGGTGGACTTGGCAACGGCAACCTTTGTGATGTATGCCAAGCTTACACCTACAAGCTATATATCAAAGTTCTCCAAAAATGACTCCTTATGGCCAAAATTCCTCAACCACAAATCTTGTAGACTAGCAGTCAAGGTATATTATGGAACACCCGCTAACTCCAATGAAACTTGAAAATGCATGCAAAATGTTAAAACTTCCTTTGATCAAGATGTAATCATAGCTCGTACTGACTGGGAAAGTGATGGCTTTCAACTACAGCATGCGACAATTCGTTCAACAACATCATCCCATAGCCTTCCCTTTTGTATGATTTAGGATCCTTGTATCCAACCAAATATACCTATCCTTATATATGAAAGTTTTTACATAACGCTTTCCCTTTAAACAATAATATAATCAAACTCAGCATCCCTATTGTCTCCAAGCAACGACGATGCACTATTAACTCCATTACATCCATTCCATATATATTCATTGTAACGACCCAGAATTTCACCACTTGAATTTGTGAATATTTAATTAATTTTTAATATTAAAATAATAAGTTTATAATTAAAATAAAACCCTTTTATATAAACAAATAATGATGGTGAAAGAGTTTTCTAATTTAGTTTACAAATATATTTAGTTCGATGTAAGATTGAAAATGGGACCGTAGTCAAGAAATTTTTAAACCTAAGTTAGAAGTTTGTTGTTAATCTTTTGGAATTTTAAAAAATGTGGAATGTTAGATTTTTCCCTTATGGAATTTGAATGATTGATACTGTTAGTATTCCTTTGTGGAATTTGGTTGATTTGATTTAATTGAATTTGATTGATTGATTGGGTGATCTTATATACCATAGTTTATTGAGTTATAATTTATAAAAAATAGATTTTGGAATTGTTGTTTATTAGAACTAAAGTCCTAATGCTTTTGGAAAAAAATGATTTTTAAAATTTTGGAAAGAAATAATAATTGATTACTTTAGTTGTTGTATTTGAAGGAACCGAAATACCACTAGATGCTTCATGTTGTTTTAATTCTAGAGTGTTACACGTTTTGTTAGGAGGACCCCCTCCTAGTAAATTTGGTTTTGATTTGTTCCACTTAGAAAGAATTCGAAAATTATACTTTGAATATAAAACCCGGGCATTTAGTTCTAAATTTTGGAAGTATTTTGAAAAATATTGGATGCATAACATTTATTATAGAATATTCTATTTATTTTGTTGCATGTGTTCGTTACATTACTTATGATTGCATCATGTTACCTGATTGCATATGGTTGTGTTACATATGTTTATGATAGGAAATTATAACTAATCAGATTTACCAAAAACCAAGTAAGTAAATTGATTTTCTTGGGATGGTTTTTACTTCTTCCACTCCGTAATAATTTCGAGGATGAAATGCATTTAAGGAGGGTGTAATGACCCAGAATTTCACCATTTGCATTTGTGAATATTTAATTAATTTTAAATATTAAAATAATAGGTTTATAACTAAAATAAAACCCTTTGAAATAAATAAATAATGATGGTGAAAGAGTTTTCTGATTTAGTATACAAATATATTTACGACGTAAGATTGAAAATGTGATCGAAATTCGTTTTCCGAATTTTTGACCTTTCGTCCACTAAAGGTTATCAGAAATGTCATAGCTCTTTTGTATGCATCAACACATATTTATAAGTAACATAGGCATGTTTGAATGCATGTGAATAAATGTATGTATGCTTAAGGAAACATACATAATAAGGAAGCTTCCAACGTAAGCCACCAAAATGAATTAAATTAAAAAAAACTTTTCATGTAAGCTAAGCAAATATAATTAAATAAAGAAGTTTACCATGTAAGCTAAGAAAATATAATTAAACAAACAAGCTTCCCATGCAAGTTAAGAAAACATAATTAAATAAAGAAGCTTCCCTTGTAAGCTATGCAAATATAACTTAATAAAGAAGCTTCTTCGGGAAGCTTTGCATGCTTATAAACTTGTTTGTACAAAATTTTATTTCACTTTTCCATTCTCTTTTCATGTTAAAAACTTCCTAAAGCTTTTAACTATAATTCCATGGCTTCCTACGCACTTTAAAAGTTTCAAAAATGTATATATTTCTATCTAAATCTCTTCCAAAGCTTGCTAAAACACTTACACACTCACCTCTTCACTTTATTTCCAAAGTTCAAGCCCTCAACCCATTAAGGCCGTACTATATACTCCCTAAGGCCGAACCTTTGTGGTGATTTAAAGCACTTAGAGACTTCATTTTCCAAGATTATACAAAGATCTAGTCGTATTCGCAAAGATAGTGCAATTCCGATTAAAGTTAGCAAGCATTTTTGGTGAGTAAAACTTCCTCTTTTATGCAAAGTTCTATACAATTATTGTTGATAATAATTGTTGTTGGATTTTTGCTTGGAAATTAACGTGCTTGTGTTTTTATATACTTGTTTATACATGATTCCATAATATGATAATGAATTGTTTAGCGTTGATGATATTTGGCACGGAATTGTTTATACACCTCTTAGTAACTCGGCCATAACTTTGCAAAATTAATCACAATTTAGATTTATTTAATGCTATGAAAGCTAACTAAAAGGACTACAACTTTTTGTTTATGATATTTTAAATTCTGAACATCTTAGTCACTGAAATTGAGGTGCAAGTTCGGATAAGTTAGTAAGGTTTGGTAAGTTCGATGAAATATTGGTAGCTAAACTTAATTATTTATAAGTAAATGCTCTATATATATGTTATGCCATAGTTAATTACCTTGTATATAAGTTCATATCTTGTTGTGTGGTGTTTGGTTGTGTTGTAATGACATAATTTTGTTTGCCAAACTGCCCGTATAGCGATAGTCGCTATATCGGCACTTTCGGAAAATCACTTCTTATCGAAAACTTTTGTTTTCATCCTCATGCTTGGAATTATTTTACAAGTTAAGCAAGATTTTGATTATTGATGTTTCCAAAAAAATTAATTATTTTAATAATAATTATTTAATTTAGTTAATTATTTAATTTATATGGATTAAGGTTAACTAATTAACTTACTAATGATGTGTTTTAAATTTAACCAATTACTTGGTTAATGATGATTTACATTTGATTACTCATTTTATTTAATGATGTTTAAGGCTAATTAATCTTTTATAATGATGGATTAAAATTAATTAATCAATTAAATTGATGTTTTCAAAATTAATTAATCTTTTTAATTAATGACTTTAAAAGGAAATCAACTTGTTTTAACTTTAGTTAATCTTTCTGTAATGATGGTTTAAATTGATTAATCATTTTAAATAATGACATTTAATTATTTATTAATTTAATTAATTGTATTTATATTTATTAATTAATTGAATCAATGATGTTTTAAAGGTGATTTACCCTTTTTAATTAAAGGTTATTGGAGTTAATTACTCAAGTTTCAAAGTGAATTTATCAAAGTAACAAGGACGTTATGACTCTGCTATTCATTTTAAATAATAATAATTAATTATTTATATATTTATTTAATTATATTTTACTAATTAATTGAATTAATAAGGTTTAAATGTGGTTTACCCTCCTTATTGTTTAAAGACATTTGAAATTCAAAAATCAAATGTGTGATGAAGTTTAAAGTTAATTAATTAATATAATAAGGATGTTTTAAGTTATTAAATTCTTTTTAAGTTCATGTTTTGAAGTTAGTAAACTCTTTTAACAGAGTGTTTTAAAGCCAATACTTATAATGTGAGGCCGAGAAAAAATTTGAGTTTTTAAAAGAAAAGATTTGATTCGTTTATGGAAATGAATTAATTTTCACAAAGTTATTCACTTATATAGGAACGATTTATTTGTATACTTAGCACTAACGTCGAAGAAGTAGACTCGTCGCTATTTTGAAAGTTAAGAATAACCGTGAGACGTAAATTTGAGGTAACACTACCTTGAATTGTCAGGTATTATTGTTAACCAAGAAATAATATAAGTTGGAATTCGATAAGTGGTGATAAGCATACAAAACTTAATTTCCATATATGATCATTTTATATCCTCGATAGTTGGTTTCTCAACCATCGGCTACTTCAGCTTCTTTATTATCGTCACTATAGGACAATGTGTTGTTCATTTGAGCTTTGTTATCCGCTGTTGGAAATGACTAAACCCAAAGAGTGAGTGGAAGCCAAGCTATATGGGGTTTCTCCCATTCGGGTATTTTCACATCCACTCTAGATTGGATTCAATGTTGCAAATTGAGATGGACGTTTCCAAGAGCCATCAGAGTTTATAAGTATATTTCTAGAGGTATACTTTCGGTAAGGGGAGCACGCCCTCCTAGTCATTGTTGGAGATTTTCTTTTCCTTACTTGATTCGAACCTTCAAATCGGTTTTCTTTAATTGCAATGGGAAGAGTCAACCACTCTTTGCAGTGTTAGTTATTAATTTAGTCCATTCTATCAAGTTTGGACTGCTATCCTATTTAGTCCATTCTATCGAGTTTGGACGGTTATAAGGTTTAGTCCATTCTATCGAGTTTGGACTATTATCTTTTTTTCCATTTTGCCCAGTTTGGATTTCTATTTAGACTGTTTCCATTCTTTAAAGTCTGGATGTATATTAATTATGCCCATCATCTATGTTTGCATTTGTTCCCTATTGTCATTTCAATTTTTGTTATGTTTGGTTGTTGTTTATGTGGGAGAAAATCTATTCCGCGTTAGCGGCGTGGTCTCATATGTTATTGTTTAAAAACACTCCATTTTACCAGACATTTTTACTGACCGAATTGTTTGTTTTTCATAAACTATCAGGTACTCAATTATATTTCAGTAGTCCGAGAATAACAGGTTTTTCTTTGGAGCTCTTTGAAGATGAAGGATGAACATGATGCTCCTTAGTTATCTAGTTATTTATTTCCACGATATGGTTATATAGGTGTATTTTGTATCTAAAAATGACAGGTCGGATTGTATAACTACAAATCTGTTAGATGTAGTACTTTTTTATAACTCTAATAACCCCATATAAGGAGTAACCTTTTGTACTGCGTTATTTTGTATTATATGTAACTATTCCATTATGAAGTTTATCTATTCTGTCTTGTTCTGTTATTTATTTTACCCAAGACAACTTGCCTTTTGGATGCTTGGGAAACGACACATGAAAATCATAGATGTATTAAGTGTCGTACCGAGGGATCGGATTTGCTTGATCAGTTCAGTGTGATAGGGGGTTCTCGCTTCTTGTTAGGCAGCAAAAGGATGACTCTTACTCCTACACGTCCCTATCGATAAAGGGTTAGTTGTGCAGTCGAGAGGGTGGTCGTGGAAGCAAATTCGAGGTATCGGTGTGAGCTAACGGTGGGGTGTATCCACTGTCATGGTTGAAAAGCCTGGATCGTCATATTCAACATAGCAAGATGACCGTGAATGTATAGAAACATTTTGAGAGTGTAATAGGCTTGAGACACATTATAATGGGTCTTTAGACTTATTTACTCTCTTGTAGTCTTATGCTCGAGGCAAATCCATTCATGTGTTTTGCATCATTCCCTCCTATATATGTTCGCATATATAGTGTGCCTACAACCATTTTGTTTTTGACAGCAGATGATTTGATAAATCCAAATTATCTCCAATATACTCGAAGATATCGAACTTATTTTTATGGCTAAATCTTACTCAAGACCCAATACTAGTTTCCTTTACTTAAATATCATTGACTTAACATTCAAACTAATCGATGAGGTAATATACTTTTTGTACATTTCATACCCTTTTTTTGTTATGTTTAATTTTACCCTAGTTTATTATATACTCGGATACTGCTCTCGTACTTCTATTCACATAGGGGCACTGGATCGCTTTCTCAGTCTTCTTTTTTGGGAGAGCATGCCTATTCCCATTTTTCTTCTTGGGAATCCTACTATATGTTACCTAAATAGCGCTGATGATTTTTTTTGTAGGCTCACTTTTGCTACTCTGACAGTTACCTATATATTTTTGATCAGATCCATGATACTGAAGCGCTCTCTCAAGACACATGTAGCTCAAGTTCCGACAACTGCATTATTGTCTGTAGAGCAGTGCTTACGTATATGCTTTACACTTACATGCTCATGTCTATAAGAGCTTTATTTTGATTTTCCTTTTCTTCATTTTATGTAGGCACTTGAGGAAGTCTATTATTCTCCCTTTTCTTATTGTATATAGTGCTACTCAGTTCCTTTTGATTCTAGAGTGCATGGAAGGTTTTCGCAGAGTATATTTCTTTGTTTAAAGAAAATGGTTTTAGATGTAAAAAATATATATGTATCTATATGTGTGTGTATCTAAAGCTATTGTTTTTTATATAAAAATTCATTAGTTAATTATACATATATATGGAAAAATCTATTTGGCCACAATATGACACAAATGGTGACACAAGAGATTTCAACTAGTGGATCTCCCTTCTGAATCAACCTCATCAAGATATAATTACCAATATCTTTGTTGTCCCATTTTTTATTTTATTTTGTGCCCCAATAGTCGAACCCTATACATATGTAATTGTGCGTGACAATTACATTTTAAAATAAAATATATTTGTTTTGGCTTCAAACAATAAATAAAAAATGTTAACATGATTTTAAAAGCAGTTAAACTATTTTGAATTCAAAGTTTTATATTATTAAATTTTCAAATCTTTATGAATTAACATACACAAGGATATATAGACACACACACACACACACACACATATGTATGTACATATATGTATGTATGTGTAGTATATATATATATATATTTTAATCTAAATAATTTATTTTAAATCGATATATTTTATGTAAGCCATTTTTTTTAGCGCACACGCATATATATTAAGTAATATTATAGTGTGTATGTATATGTATATCTTAATTAATTAATTGATGGTCGAACTAAAATAATATATAGTAATAATTTAAATATTTATATAATTGTAGATATAATTTTTTTATGTATAAATATATCTCTTTTGACATCTCATTGAAATATGATTCTAATTTTTATATTTAATCGTAAGTCACAACGGTTAATTATACACATGTTTCTATATTACCCCTAGGTTAGATAAGATCTTTTAATGCAGTTATAATATTTGTATTATGTGTATAAACATGTTAAAATATTAAAACATAAAATTAAATTTAAATTAAATTAATAGAGTAAATATAAATTGAAATAATAATAAGATATCATTATTGAACAATAACTAATAAAGTAATATTTTAAATACAAATAAATAAAATAAAAATATACCCCAAACTCAATTATTAATATACTAAATATGATTTAGCATAAATTTATTATTCATATAAAAACAAAACAAGATCTTTTCCAATAAATAAAAGGATTTTTTGGAATTCACCTTTTTTTTTCCTACTGTCATTGCCTGCATTGTGTTCATATGAATAGTTAACCAACACATAAGTCAACCTTAGAAAAACCGATTAGATGGACGTCTAGGGAAAACGTGCTTAAACTATGGAGAATATACTCTAATTAAGGAACTTTATTATGAATGTAAAACGTCTTGATCTCTTGGTTTTACTTGGGTCACGGAATGGTCTATTCCAATGATATTGCCCTTTTGGAAGACTTAGAAGTGCTTTGAGTCTTAGGTATATTAAAATAAGCACATCTGAATGAAATATAGTGAATTTTTTTTTAATTTAAATAAATAATTATATAATTTTATAAAGGGTTATAAAAAGAAAAATTTGAAATTGTTTTAAATTTAAATAAATAAAAATGTTATATTTACAAAAAGGAATACATATGAACATATGTATATATAACTTAATAGATCATAAAAATGATTAAAAAGTATATATTACATGTATAAAGAAAAAGGGAGGTTAATAAATTAAAACCTATGAGACTTAAGAGAGTACATATTGGATGCATATAAAGATATATGATATCATGAGTTATACACACCTCCCTTAAATAGCCGATAATACTCTATAAAAAATATTTTGAATTACATTTTTTAAATAACAATACACTCCATCATTTATAATATAAATAGAGCACCTTACATACCTACGATTGTTAAGCCCGCTCAAGCCATATAATATCTAAGGTGATGTTTATATTATCTCTAGATAAGAAATAATGTTATGTAACTTTGTTGAGCACCCTCAAGGATTACATAACTCCACTTAGTATATCACAAAATGAAAAGTAAGGCGTCTACTGTACTTTATGATTACCTTGTAGGTTATAAAGATGATTAGGAGCATAATAAAATTAAGTTAGGAATTATATATGAGATATAATTAGTATAGAGATATTTACCATTTATGGGAACTAGAATTTATTGAAAACCCTTAAGGTTGTAGTAGCATGATAAACAAGTTCTAACACCTATTGAAGAAATATATGAAATTCACGTACCTTTTTTTGGGTTTCTAAGAGATGTAGAATTTAGGTGGAGCCTTATTAGATAAATATAATAAACCAATATAATAAGTATAAGAACATATGTAATTTTATATAATCTACTCTAACAAATTTCTATAGTCAAATGGAAACTATGATAAAAAAGAACACAATGACTGGCGTAAACTACAAAAGAATGGTTAAGAAATTTTAAGATCGCACTCGTCTATGAAAAACTCTAGTATATTGTCACCAACAATCTTATGGTTAAACTCAATAAAAATGAGACGCCCAAGCAAATTAGGGTATAAGAAAACTAATCATTAGGCCACGAGATTTCCCACTGCTATGTTGCTGTCGACTGTGACCATCAAGCTCCGAAGACAACATGAGAATATAGATATTCAAGAAATATTAAAACACCAACAAAAGTTATATGGTGAGTAGTCTTGCACCGCAAGGTATGAGATTTCATACAAAATGTTCCAAATGAAGGTGAGCAAGGGCATTTGAGTCCAAGATCATGTACTCAATATGATTGGGTATATTGAAAGTTTGGCCGAGTTACGAACTACACTTGACATCAAGCTATAAGCTGATTTGATTCTTGAATCACCGACTCCGTGCTTCGATCCATTCATATTGAACTTCAACAGGAAGTACTTAAGTGTACCATCTTGGACCTCCTTAATATGTTAAGGATGGCTAAGAGTACATTTACTAAGGAATTAGATGTAGTACTTACTATTAAAGATACATACGAGTAGTTCAAAAAGGCGAAAGCTTATGTCCAAAGGTGGCAAATGTAAAGCCAAGGTGCAAGAGAAAGGTGATTGTCACTTTTGCTTGAAGAAGGGACACTTAAAGAGGAACTGCCAAGAAAATTTGAGGACACTCAATGGAAAGGAATTAGATTCCTCTCCTAAAGGTATTTTCCTTATAGAGAATTGTTTATCTATAAGTGTTTCTAGTTAGATTGTAGATACTGGATTTAGAGCTCATATCTGTAATTCGTTGCAGGAACTTAGGAGTAAGAGGGTCTGGCAAGAGAAGCATGGAATTCCAAGTTGCAAATGAAGCTACTATAGATGCAAAAGCAATGAGAGAATACCATATGAAGCTTTCTAGTGGATATAATTTAATTTTATATAATTTCTATTATGTACTGAATTTCGTTACCGGAATAATTTATGTTTCCCGTTTATGAATATGGTTTTATTTGTAACGACAGTATTATGAATGTTTAATATGCAAATAAAATTGTTGGTTTCGGTGCTTTAAATAATGCCATCTATGTGTTTAATATGAGTCATGTGTTTTTTGTTGAAAATAATGATTTTCTAGTAAGAAACGATTGAACGAGTTAAGAAACCAAGATTTTTTGCAATCATTTGAGTGGGTGGTCCTATGTCTATTGCTACCAAGGGGGAACCTCGTACTTTATAACATTCACCAATGGTTTATCTAGATACGCAGATGTGTTTCTTATGAAACAAAGATCAGAGATCTAAAAGGAAAATTAAAATATCTCGATCCAGTTGACACGCCGAGTACATTGGACATGAACTCCAAGAGTACCTAAGAGAGAATGAGATTCTCTCTTGAGCCACTTCTCCATGTATTTCGCAACACAACGATGTTTCAAAAAGAAGGAATTGAACCTTGTTAAACATGGTTCGATCAATGATAAATGACACTAAGTTACCTCTTTCCTTCTTGGGATATGTGCTAGAAACTACCATATATACGTTGAATAATGCACCGCCTATATCCATACCCAAACCCCATATGAATTACAGACTAGTAAAAACCCCATTTTAAATACCTTAAGGTTTGGGGTTATTTGGCTTATGCTAAGAAAATAAACCTCAGTAAGCTTGAAGTGAGATTGATTTTATGTATGTTTATTAGGTATCCAAGAAATTCTCATGGATATATATTCTATCATATCGAGGAACAAAATGCGTGTTTTGTGACATGCCACTTTTTAAGAAAAGGAATCCCTCTCCCTCAAAATTAGTGGCAGTAAGATATACTTGGATTAATCTAAGAAACTTACATAGAAATTGAGTATTTAGATTGTAGTTCAACACCCAAAGAAAATACACAATCTATTAGAAGGTATAGTAGTGATTCTCACGCACCAGAAGGATACCACAAGTTTCTAATTACTAGAGAAAACACGCATTTATAATGAGGATCCCCTTACATATCGATAAGACTTGGGGAGTAAAGACATTGCCTTATGGCTTGATGCGATAAAATTCGAAAAGGATTTTGTTGCTCGATTTTCTCACAATGGATATTGGGCCTGCAATTAAGTGGTCGGCCACACAAGCCCACATTAACCTTCCTCAATAATACTTGGTCTAGCATACCACTTGCATAAGCATCTTATAGTTTCACCCACGAGAGATATTAGCAAATCATTGCTTTTTGAGCCCAGACACCATCTCGCTATATCATCGTTATGAACAAAAAGCCCGAAGCCTCACAAACAACTCTGGCCTACCTTATCATTAGATGATCAGTTCGTTGCATGAGAGCCTTATCTCCCGCTCACCTTTACAAGCCACCTAGATCTCCCACCCGTCTCTCCCAAAATCTCCCATACCGCTCCATTTGTTCCACTTTGACTTGACTTGTAAAGTGTTTAACAAAAGCACTTGGTTTCCCATGCATAAAGAGAAGACGACCCTATACCATGTCTCTAATAAGATTAGCAAAAAAGGAAATTATTCATCTGAACAAAGCAACATTGTGCAACAACCATCCTATATTCTTTATAGTCCACATGGCAATGGTGTCACTATTCACAAACATGACTTTGTCCCAGTGTCCCCTTTCTGACAAAGGCACACCTTGGTACAACCCACCATCTAGCCCTAGTAAGCCATTCTCTCCATCTAGCATCTTAATATGCTTGGATTTGAACCATACCACTTCATCAATGGCTTTAAGGATTCTTAGGGCCCAGTGCTAAAATATGATCCTTTCAAGCCAAATTTCAGCTGCTATAAATACAATTTTATGTGCATATTTACAAGGATCAAATTTTCATTTATTGCATGCAATATTGCTCTTGTACCAATCTCTTCAAACGAAATATAAATAATAAAATTAGTAGATATATTGGACATAGATCTTCTTCAAGATCGACTACTCTAAATCTTGTATTTTATTTATCTTATTTGCATTATACCTTGTGTCTATTCGTTTTCAATTTCTTAATCATGGGGTTAGTAAATTGCCTTTTCTAATATCCACCTCAAATCATATTTCGAAATTGACTGGAAATTTAGTCAACAATTCGACACTAGAAGGTGGGCCTGCTCTAAAATTCTCCCAATTTTCATCACTTTTATTCTCAAACTCCTACTCCACTCAAGAAGTTTTCCATGGAAACTAACAAATAAAATGAGGCCAACAATTGTAACGGCCAAATCACTGATGGTGGCACCAGAGCTAGCGCCATTAGTCTTATTTCAAGCTTGAACAATGACATGTGGCTTGGCTTGGTTAACGGGCTCACTAACATTAGGAAAATTGCTCGAGACTTGAATAAACCCAAGGACAATGTGGATGCCTAAGAAACTATCAACTATGACACATTAGTACTAGCTATAATGGACTGGACCTTTATCTAGCCAATAGTTCTCAGTACCTTCAACATTTCATGATGCCGGTGAGAGGGTCGAGCTAGAGAACTATGTTGAGGATGCTCCAGCCCTAATAAGGATATACACATCACACTCTATCAAGACTTTGCCCATGATATCCCATACCCAAACCTGCACCACATCAAGGAGCGCATGTTGTTTATTGTTTTTCTCCCCCAGCAAGGTATATGGCCTTCAGCCATCTTCATGCTACAAATAGGGCACACGATTTACATTTTGATCACATAAGCAGCGATGAAAGAGTCAGAAACCATGAGCATCAAGAGTTTGAGCCCATTTTTGACCTTAAGGGGAGATCCCTAGACCTTGCTCCTGCAAGAGGCTACGTCACTATTCTACGCCTCTTTCTATAAATGGGAAAAGAAGGTCACATATCCCCTGTCCACCATCACCATACCAGCATCGTAGATCAACTTATCCTGTAAAACACCATGCATGCCCCTCCTTAACTAGGGCCCCACACCAACATCAAACACCGAAGGTAGGCCTCGAAAAGGAAATGGCATCGCTTCGAAAACAAATGTTTAGGATCCAAAATGAAAATTATGACGACGAGGGTTTGTTTGATGATGAGAATGGAGCCTTTTTTGAAGAAATTCTAGGAACTTACATACACAAGATGTATGCCTTGCCTCCCATCGAGAAGTATGAAGAAAGTGTCGATCTATTTGATTAGTATTGCCAATTAAAAGATGAGATAGTGCGGTTGATCCATGAAAGCATAGTTGTGTAATATGTAAGGTAATAGGTAGAGCGAAGGAGCAATAAGCGCCAAAATCCTCCCATCCCACCTCGACAGGATGGTGGGAGAAATGTGGCCATGATCAATACTAAAATCATGTCTATCTGCAGTGGCCCACGTGTAGGTAGAAGCATCAAAGGACCTAAGACTGATACATAAAAGAGCTCGTCCTGGCAAATCAAATATATTCAATAGAGCTTCAGACCCTAGCATCTTTAAAGGAGAGTCAGACAAGGTAGATATCACCATCTCAACTGAGGACAAGTTAGGAATTAGCTACCCCCACCACTACCCGTTGTTATTTCAATCAACATTGGTAGTTCCAAAGTGCATCGTGTCTTTATGATGGGGGTTGGCTTAGTCAGTGTCATGTAAAAAAATTGTTTCAACCAGATGAAACTCCCATCATCCAACCTTACCCCATATACTCTGCTCATCTGTGGTATCGGTGACATTGGGATCAGTCCACTGGGTTCAACTTGTCATATAGTCACCTTCCGTGAGGAACCTCACTCCGTCACGATTCTACTTATAACATTCTCATAGGTAGACTAGTGCTGGTTGATCTGAATGTGGCCATAGAATATCAACCGCTCACCATGAAGTTCCTCATCAAATAAGGCATTAGCTACATCCGCAACAATCAACTAGGCGCCAGAGATAGCTACAGCATCTCTTTATAGTAAGCTAAGAAAGGAATCGTAATTCTTCCATAAGAATTGGCAACATTCGTCAATGGTCAACACGAGAGAATGTGAGATCCACACAACACTCCTACTCCGTCAAGGCCTTAAGCAGTAGGGAAACGTTCAAAAAAGCTATAGTAGACATTGTACCCCTCACCCTTGAGAGAACGCAAGAGCTATGCAACAGTCTTGTTCATTCCACGAGCGAGGAAAACAGGGACTAGATTTTCTTGGCTAGCCTAGACAGGATCCGAGAACTCATAATAACCTAAAATGAAGAAGATCATCCTATTAGCAAAGCATGAAACATTAACACCATAACCCTTTCCTCTCAAAGCCAGCGGACTCATCTTTGAGGGCCAGGGGCATCCAAAGCTCCTGGGATCATGCACAGACATCCATCCTAGCTAAGTACCTTATTGAATGCATGACCCATACCTAAATTTAATGCGATAACTGAATGCAAAAGATGTCAATGATGACCCACTTAACCACTGCATGGGGTACCCCAACATAGATGATGGTCCTGCCACACTACTTGAAACTATCATAATAGAAAATGACAATCCTAGTAAGTTCATCCAAATTGAATCGAGCTAGACCCAAAAGCTATAGAATAGTTGATACTTTTTCTTAAACAAAGCATAGATGTGCTCGCCTAGGGGCATGCTGATATGACCAGCAAAAATCCTCCCATCATCTATCACACCCTCAATATTTATCCCAAGGCTCACTTTTATCACCAAAAGTGAAGACCACTCAACCTGTAAAGGTATAGAGTATTGAAGGAGGAGACAGAAAAGCTTCCAAGCAATGGTTTCATCTAAGAGTCCGAATACCCAATATGGGTGGAAAACTCTGTGTTAGTTCAAAAACTAAGCTGTGCCTAGAACATGCATTGACTTCTCCAACATCAATAGAACTTTCTTGAAAGATAGTTTCCCTTACCATACTTTGACCAACTTATGGATGCAACTAGCAGATAGAAGTTAATCATGTATGTGGTTGCCTACTCCAGATATAACCATATTTCCATGCACTGTTCAGATCAAGAGAACACATTATTTATTGCCGATATGAGACTCTACTATTACTTAGCGGTTCCATTTGGACTTCAAAGTATAGGAGTTACTTACTAGTGGCTCATCAATAAGATGTTCATAAAACATATTTTAATGTCAACATAAGATTAAAAAGATGACATATTAGTTAAGTCCAAGAAAGTTGCGAGGGGAAGGGGGTAGGCACATGCATAATCTGCTCGAAACCTTGGCATCCTCTGAAAGTAAAATATGAAGCTGAACCCCAAGAAATGTTCTTTCATGGTCTGCTTTGGAAAATTCCTTGGACATGTAGCGACTGCTAAAGGAGGCCAACCCTAAAAACATTCAAGCAATACAG
The DNA here is from genome assembly GCA_030765085.1 of Allium cepa. Classification (NCBI taxonomy): domain Eukaryota; kingdom Viridiplantae; phylum Streptophyta; class Magnoliopsida; order Asparagales; family Amaryllidaceae; genus Allium; species Allium cepa. Next base: position 278,041,545 of record CM060928.1, read on the forward strand.
GACATGCAAGTTCCCTAAATAGTCAGAAAAGTATAAAGCCTAAATGGGATAGTCCATGGTCAGCCGCTTATATCCCTAACAACTGATAAGACAATCCAACACACAACAGCTTGCCTTCTAAAGTGGATCATGGAACTTGGACAAAATCACATCACCTTCTACCCTCATACCTCTACTGAAGGCTATATTATGGCCGACTTCATAGCAGAACATTCTAACTTGACAACAGTGACGAGGAAACAACCGTAGACCAAAGCTTGTAGCAGTAAAATGAACTTTAAGGGGACAGGGCCCGAAATGGTCCTCGTCGCCCCCAACGGACAGTACATCTACTTCGCCATCAAATGAATTTTAAGTAAACCAATAGTGCAGTCAAGTATGTAGTCATCCTAGCCGGTCTCAAGATGGCAAAGGAAGATCTAATTAGCCTGGGTGTACTGTGAATCCTCGTTAGTCGTCAACCAAATCGACGAGCGTTTCCAAAATTAAGGGAAAAACACTGGGCCTATATGTAGTTGAAGCCTAAAATGCTCACTCAAACTTTTTCCAACTTCAAGCTATAATAAAGACCAAAAGAAAACAACACCAAGGCCGATAAATTGGTCAAAGCGACAAACAATCTAGAAGAAGTCAATCCCTAGGCCCTAGAGGAGGCCATGTTTGCCCCATGTTTCAGACCAGGGAAATCGCCATGGAAGTCAGCAATGAACAATAGGATAGCTGGGTGACCACACTCTTAAAGTATTTAGTAAGGGGGAAGCTACCCAGTGAGTGGAAGGAAGCCTGATAAATCCTTACCAAACACCTACTACACCATCATGGATGGCAAATTCTCCTAGAGAGGTTATTCCATACCACTCCAACATTGTGTTTTCAAGGAAGAAACCAACTAGATATTCGAGAAACTACATGAAGGTTTATGCAAAGACCATACCGCAGGGAAAAGCCTAGCCCAGAGGATTACCTAGCAAGGGTACTACTGGTCGACAACGATCAAGGACTCCAAGGATTATGTCAATAAGTTTGATCAATGCTAGCATTTTACAATGATTTTGAAGGTGTCCCACAAAATGCTAACCACAACCACATCCCCATGGCCTATAAACACATAGGGGATTGATTTGATTGGAAACTTCCGAATGCAAAGACAGATACAACCGCGCTATAGTCACCAATGATTGCTTTACCAAATTGGTCGAAGAAGAACCCCTCATCAGGGCCATCACGTCCAAAATACTCAATTTCAACGTCAAAATATCGTTTACCATTTTGGACTCCAAAAATAAAAGTCACTAACAAAGGAAACCAATTCAAAAGTGGTCAGTTCGTGGATTTTGCAAGAGAAACGAGATCGAGAAGTGCTTCTCATCCATTATCTACCCTCAGCCAGTGGATATGTGGAAGTAGTAAGCGAGGCTATCAAGTCAACGCTAAAGAAATGCCTAATGATGGCCAAATGAAATTAGGTCAAAGAACCACCATTGATGATGTGGTCATACCAGACCTCGAGCTAAACCTCAACGTGGTACTCCCTCTTCTCCTCGACCTATTGGTATAAGGTCTTGTTCCTTATGGAGGTAGATGTCCCCTCCCTAATGTGACTCACTTATAACTCCGAGAAGAATAAAGAGATATTATGAGTAAGGCTCGGTGCTTTAGATTAACGAAGAGCGGATGCCAAGCTTCAAATCGAGATTTATAAAAGAAAGGTCATGAAGAATTACAACACGAGGGTTAAGTGGTGCCAATTTGTCATGAGCGCCTTAGTTTTAAGATGAGTCTTTGTAAACATAAGAAACCCGACCAAAGGGTTGCTAGTACCCAATAGGGAAGGTCCGTATGCGGTCAGTGCTATGTTGACCAATATATCTTACTGCCTCACTCATTTGAACGACACTCACATCCTTCACACTCAGAAATTGAAACATCTTCGAGCTTATTAAGTTTGAAACTACTTTGTAAGCTAATTTATAAGGCTTAGCAGGAATGTACGCCATCCTATAAGGTGACCAACTTTTGTGATGTCATATTTTATGTGAAATAAACAATCAACTTTACAACTCTTTTCAATTAAAAAAGCCGATGAATGCACAAACAACCACCTTGGGAGGGTACGACTGCATAACGCCTTTGCCTGTGCAAGGGGGCCCAACAAGACCATCGTGTGAGGATTCATGAGTAGAATAATATGCTTATCCATGTTAGGGACACTAACACATAGATGTTGAGATCACCCATGTGTTGCCCTAATTCATGTTTCTATGGTGTATGGCTTTGATAGGATGCGTAAGCTAAACAATACTCCCATTTATGTTGGGGATACCAACACACTAATGGCGAGAGAACTCACATGTAGTCCTGATTCATGCATCTATAGTGTATGGCTCTAAGAGGATGTAGAAGTAGAAAAATGCACCTATTTGTGCTGGGGATGCCGATTCATATAGGGTAAGACCACCCATGCATGGTCTCAATTCATGCGTCCGTGGTATATGGCTCTAAGAGAATGTACAAACTGAAAAACACTCCCAGTCATGTCGGGGACATTATCATGTTGATGGTTAGATCATCCACATGTGGTCCCAATTCAACCGTCCATGCTGTATTTTTGTATAAGGATGCGCGAGTCGGACAATTCTCCCATCTTTGATGGGGATACTAGTGCATCAGTGACGAGACTACCCACGTGTTATCTTGATCCATGTGTTAGTGCTACAATGCTTCATATAGATGCGACATCCCATGTAGTAGGTCCAGTTTCTTTCCTTCATGATCCTTCATATTCCCCTAAAGCGGGATGGGGCACAGTTCTCAATTGTTTATGTAGTAATCTTGATTCTTGTAACCATAGCACTGCATGGTCTAGTTAGCTTAATAAGGCCATGCCACCAAAGGTCCACCAACAATGACGTTGGAGTAGCTTTGTGATGATAGAGTTTGACACTATACAATGAGCGCCTTGTCAATAGACCAATGCTTAGAAATACTAAGTATGATGAGAAGGAACAAATCACCACAATAACAAGCTAAGTTCCTATTCCTACTCTTATTTAAATTTGTACAAAATTTGCATAAATATACCTTAGTCTAAGTGTTTGGTAGACAAAGTCAGGGGCCCCTAGGTCATTGGCCAAAATATGCATAAATATGCACAACAAAGCGCAAGCATTACATGTATATACATATACAAATATGTAAGATGCATGTAAAAAGCAAAGGAGACCGGTACATAAGAGTTAGGCAAAATATCATTCAATTAAGAAGAAAAGATGTTTATTGCATTACCAAAAAAGAGGACCTACAACACCCCATACATTAATATATTAGTTAAAGAATTAATTATGAAAATAAAGATCTAAATGAGTCAATTATGGAATTAAATAATAATATAATGTGATAAGTACTTGGGAATACATTTGCTTGTTAACATTGTTACTTAATGAAACTAACTAAAATGAATTAAACGAGGAAGAGAAATGGTGGGTCAATGGCCCATAGAGAGGATATTACATGCCAGTTCAAATAGTTTCATCTCTCTCTTCTCATTTCATTCCACACTTAAAATAAAATAAAAGCTTTGTAGCATTTCAATGGTGGAAGCGGCCTAAGATAGAAAAAAGAAGAAGATCAAAGCTAAGGGAATTAGTAACATCATTCAACTAAGAGATCTAGGTAAGTGATATATTTCCTAATATGTTTTTTCCTTATGATTAAACATTTTAAAAATTAAATAAGTTTTTTGCTAATGTTTAATGTGATTAAAATGAAAATTAGAATTTAATACGATGTTCTAAACACCATCTTAGAGTTGGGCTTTGATATGTAGAATTTTTCCATAAATAAATAATTAGATATGAATTATCTAAGAACCATTTATCATTAAAATTAGATGGAAATATAAAGTTTGACAAATTTTACGAGAAGAAAGTGCATACATACATACATACATGCACGCACACACACATATTTGCTTCTAACATTTACCAGAAATATTATAAGTGTTTCCAAACAAAAATGCACTTAACCGAAAGGGTTTTACGGGTTTCGAAAGGAAAACAGAGGAGATTGGGAGGTAATTTAAATGAGTAATATATTTAAATAACGTTCAAGGGACTAGATCCACAATATGCTAAATAAGTCATAAAAAGAACTATAATAACGGTTAAGAAGTCGAAGTCTGAGTGAATCAGGCACTAACACATGTAAAGGTGGTATCAGATGCGTAGAAGCCATGCTTTTGATGTGTATGGAGAGTCAATGCCAAGGAGAGAGGTTCCGAATCAAAAGAAAATGATGAGAAAACAGTAAGTGTACGACCTAATTGTAATGAACTAGAAATGGTAAGCCTAAGCCTAGGTTATTCAATCGATGTTAATAGTCGAGGGTCGATAGTGAAGGAATATATAAGGTGATAAAGGAATTATAGGTAGAGGAGGTTATTTATGAAACCTTGAATTGAGATTCTATAAGTTAATGAAATGAAATTAAACTAAGTCATGCTTTCCTAGACGGAACCAAGAGCAATGATTGTTAAGAGTTGTTTTGCTCTTAATAGTAAGTTAATAAAATAATTAATTGAATTTTGAAGGAGAGATTTATACTAAAGCTTAAGAAGGTCGAAACTAGTACTTAGAACATTATGATAATGTAATAAGTAGAGGAGCTAGGTGAAGATAGTTTGAACTTATGATAGCTTAATGAATAGCTAAGGATAAAACCTAACAAGTGAATGGTTAGGTAGCATATTCGATAGATGGTGTAAGGCCTGATGTAGCAGCCAAGAGCTAAAAATGAAGGTGTAAAGCTTGAGCGGTAACTGAAATATGGAAGCAGAGGTGTAAGGCCTTAGTGGAAAATGGAACCGAAAGCATTGGTGTAAGGCCTTGAGTGGCAGTCGTAGGCAAAAGTTTTGGAGTAAGGCCTAGGGTGACATCTGAAACACAAAAGCAATTGGCATAAGGCCTAATGTGGCAACCATAGTATCATCTGGTTGATGGCATAAGGCCTTATATGGCAGTCAAGAATGAAAAGAAAAGGTGTACGACTTGAGTGGAAACAGAAATGTGAAAGCGTAAATGTAAGGCCTTAGTGGCAACCGAAATAGGAAAGCAAAGGTGTAAGGCCTAAGTGGCAACCAAAACTATTAGTATAATCTGTTATAATTAAGGAAGCAATGAAGGCATAAGGCCTTAGTGGCATTCAAAAGCTAAATCCATAACTATTCATTTGAAGGAGAAAGCATAAGGCCTCGGTGGCAACTGAAGGTAGTAGATTTTAGGTTTTGAAAGAAAATAGAATGATAACCAAAAGACATATGGAGTAAAATGGCTACTGATTATAATTAGTATCACAACACGATTAAGACCTTTAGGAATAAATTAACGACTTATGCCTATGTTTCAGGTTGTAAAAAGGAATGTTATGTTAAAGTGAGCGGAAAACTCATTCCATGCTTTAGTGGCATGGCCTCATGGTGTTATATGATTAGGGCAATATATTGCTTATACTAGACTTTATATCAAACCCATGTTTTTTCATTGTTTTCCTAATAAACTCACGATTTCTCGTTCGAGTAGGCTAAATTTATGGATTTAAGCAAGTTTCTTTTGGAGGGTGAACGAAGAGTTTCGAAGATGAAGCTAAAGGCTTAGATGATATAAGGATTGTTTTGTTTTCGTTATATTAAGAGTTCATGTCAGCATCTTCATATGTCGGGAATAACAACATTAACTATGATTGTATTATTTTTTGAGCCCTATGTGGGTATGACTATCAAATCTAATGAATTCATTTAATGCTGTTAATTCATTACTTTGTTTGCTTAAACTATTTAATATATATAAGTGATCTCGTATCTTTGCCAAAGATAATCCCAAGGTGATTGTAGAATATTAGAGTTTCTTTTTTGGGTTTCAAGACTATGGATGTTACAATTGGTATTATGGCTTAGGTTAGGGGAATTAAGATAAATCTTATGTCTAGGTAGAGAATTAGATAGTAACACCTTGGGGAGGGTATACGCTATTATATGACGTACTTCTGTTTTGCTATATAGATATATAAAATGATATATCTATCCTCCAATTATTTATTCACTCCTTTTCCTTCTGGTTCTAATAAGGACTTCTTAAACAGAGAAGAAAGAATAAAAATGAGGAGTGGAATAATTACAATAGGAGGAGCAAATTATAGGAGAGAGAATGAGAGTATACAGAATAATGGAGAAAATGGAAGGGAAATGCCACCGATAATCGAGAATGAAGTTGACCCACCTATTTCGGTAATGGATGTAAACACTTTGTACTAACAGTTCATAATGCAAATGATGAGGGAAAACATATCCGAGGTTGTTTAGCCGATAACAATAGCAAGAAAAGACTTCTCAAAGTTGAATCAAGACTATCAGAACCTAGGAGGCAAGATGTTAACTAGGCAAGGGCCGACAATGAAAGTGTTGAACTGGCTAAAAGTATGTGAGCCCATCTTTGGAGACATAAGACTGGATGATGTGCAGAAATGAAGATTGCCTTCTAGGCAGCTTCCAGAAGATGTTATGGATTAGTAGGAGGTGGTAATACAGAGACCCCTAAAGAAGAGATCTCTTAATTGTAGTTTAGAGAAAGGTTCGAGTCTCGGTTTATTTTCGAGTTCTAGAGAAATGTGTTATTGAGGAAGTCCATTGATCTAAAGTAGGGAGATTTTTTGGTGTAAGAGTATATTCAAAATTTCAATGCCTTGGTGAAGTATGGCCAAGAACTTATTAGCGCTCGTGTTAACCCTCTTTTTAGCCAAGCGGATTTCAATGGGGATTAGAAGGCCAAAATGAAAAGGAGATAATTCATGAACTTGGAATCATGCTTAGAAGGACAAAAGAATCATACATAAAAGGTTTAAAGGAAAACTAAGCTAAGCAAACCACTCGGTATTAAGAGGAACCTCTTGGTACTGAGAGGTATTTTTCTCCTACATTGACCTCCTGAAGCTCTTTTGATATGAGTACTACCTTAGTTTATTATCGTCGAGTGCTTTTTCCAGAAGATAGAGAAGTAAAACTAAGGATTTTAGAGAAGAAAGCAAGAAAAGACAAGTGCTATCGGGAGAATCATCAGAATTAACTTAAAGTCTATGAAATAGAGTTTGGAAATCATTGAATTGAAGATGGGAGAGTAGGGCAATAGAAAGTTTTAGGTTTGCAACTAAGTATACCTCTCAATATCGAGTGGTTTTTATGGCTAATTGGGCCACTGTGCTCGGTGATGAATTATTGGATTGTTCTCTGAACTTCAATGCAAGCGGGCTCCTAAACGTATGCAAGTATTCTTTATAAATATCAGCCATATCGCAACTAAAGAAGGATCTTCACTCTAATCTGGGATTCACATTTTGCATCCTCTTCACTCTTATCTTCTTCCTAAATATACTTTAGAAACTCCATTGTAAATTTAAGATCCACTAGATTGTGGTCAAATCAGATAAAATTAGTGTAATCTAGAGAGAAAATGACTAATATCAAAAATTAAAGTGGATATAGGCCGGAGAATTCGCCGAACCATTATAAAAAGTGTGTCTTCGTTTCTTATTTTGCCTTTATTTTATTAGAATTGGTGCTTTCCTTTGATATTTGGGTGTTGGTACCATTTTGGGCATAAATAGCTTGATTGAAGAAAAATAAAAAAATTGTTCGGGGCTTGAAGCAAGGCTCGGACCACAATATGGTGGCACACTTGGCATCTCCTTTTGAGTTTTTTGTGGATATGGCATGGAGGTATGACAGCATGTACACAGAGAAGTGGAAGGTAAACGTAAAGTCGAAGGTAGAGCCAAAGAAGAGGTTCGCTCTATACTAGGAGGAGAAGAAAGAGCACTAAACGACAGGAAAGGCATAGGTAAGAGGAGGGTAAAAGGAAGTTTCTGGGTTATTTACTACAACTGTGGTTAGAAGGGATGATATGCATCACAACGTCCCCAACCAACTAAAGTGACCAAGGTTAAGTACTTTAATTGCGATAAGATGAACCGTGATAATAAGGATTCGACGGAGCTGAAGCAGAAATGGTTGCTTGCTTTAGAGGGTCCTTCATTATGACCAATAATCGAGAAGAAAGAAAAGGGTGTAGTTCTTAGAGACATGATTTCAATTTCTTGTTTTTCAGTTATAGTTCTGTTTGATAATGGGGCTACAAACTATTTCATTTCGAAATACTTGGTTGATAAATTGGGGTTTATATGTCACCTACCCAGTTACTTCTTTGTGTGTTTTAATCCGATGGTGGGTATGCCATCGTTGGATTATAATGCACTAGTTTAAAATTTGTTTTATGCGAATATTTGTTTTTCGACGACACATATGTATTTGACTTCGTAGGGTACGGGGTAATTTTAGATATAGATTAGTTAGTGCAAAGTTATAATAGAATTTATTGTGACACGAGGATTATTGCACTATGAAACCCAAGGCGAAGAAAGAATCTTAGTGACTTTTGATGCAATGAAGAGAGGTCCAGGATTTTATTATGTGCAATGGAAAGTTAAGAAGAGGAGACTGTAAGGGTTTTAATGGTTTGAGATTTTGCAAATATTTTTAACCTTGTAATGGGATTACTGCTCAGAAGAGCGATTAAGCTCCATATTGATCTGATACCATGTGCACAACCCGTTAGTAGACTACATAGCAGAATGTTACCTAAGGAAATGGAAGAGTTAAAGAAGAAACTAACTTAAGCATAGGAATTTCATTAAGCCGATTGCTTCACTGTAAGGAGCTTCCATAGTATCTGTAAAGAAGTCCGATGGATCACTTTGGATGTGTATTGACTATAGGTAGTTGAACGAGGTGACAAAAAAGAATCGTTATCCATGACCGAGGATAGGCGACTTATTTGATCAGTTGAGTGTAACTAGAGTATTCTCGAAGATGGATTTGGCTAAATAATTCCCTCAACTAAGGGTGGCTGAAGAAAGTATACCTTTGATCGTGTTTTGAAACATACGTGATTCATATATGTGGTTAGTTATGTCCTTTAGGCTAACTAATGATCTAGCACTCTTTGTGGATCTTATAAACGGGGGTATTTCATGATCAGTTGGACAAGTTTGCGTTGATCCTTTTAGATGATATTTTAGTATATTCTAAGGATGTCAAGACCACGAGATTCATCCTAGATTAGTATTAGAGACCATAAGACATCACAAGTTAAAGGCGAAGTTTTCCAAGTGTCACTTATGGAAATAGGAAGTTAAGTTCCTGGACCATGTAGTTTTAAATGAGGGATTGACCATAGGTCCTTCGAAAGTTGAGACCGTTAATAGTTGGAAGAAACCCGAGATCGTTATCGAAATAATGAGTTTCCATTGACAGGGTACTATCAATGATTTATTAAGAACTTCTCTTATATAGTAGCAATACCAATGACGAGACTTACTTGAAAGAATGAAAGGTATGTTTGGATGAAAGAGTGTGAGGTGACATTCCAAGAGTTGAAGCTTCGACTAACAAATGCTCTGGTTTTGGTAATGCCGAGGGAAATAGGGATATGGTAATTTTTACTGATTTTTCAGTATTGAGGTTAGGGATAATATTGATGCAAGGAGGTAAATTATGCATCTAGACAATTATGACCCCATGTGGCTCGGTACTCGACACACATGACTTGGAGATAGCAGTTGTAACGACTTGTATTTTACGTATCAAAGGATCATAAAATATTTTTATTTTATTCGTGTGAAGTCGTATGATTCTATAATTTTAAGATGACTTTCAAGGATATTTTACACACCTATGATTTTTCTCGAATTTGTATGCAACAATTTTGACCGTAAAAACCTTGTTTTGGGCTATAATTTTTGATAAGAATCAAATTAGGGTCTTAAACTACTTTCGTTTGTTTCAGGATGATAGTTTCCCATTTCGTAGATTGGATGTATTTGAAAAATGGACTTACTGTTAAAAAGATATGCCTATTTTAGGTTTAAACAACTACTGGCCAGATTAGTTAAGCCCATTAGTTGGCCCATCAGTCTAATTGAAGATTAATATAAATAGAGGTAGGAGTCAAATTAAGACTTTTTCCTCTCGTTCCAAATAAGGTCTAAACCCTAATTAGCCCTAGGTCCATCCTAATGTATCCAATTTTTTTTCTAAATCAAAATAGATTTGGATTATTGGATTAGAGATTAGATCCTTGATTAAAAGCTAAAGATCATCAAATTGGCAGATTAGAAGTGCTTTTCATTGATATCCGGATTGGATCTACATTAAAATTGGTTGAATTTGATAATTGGTGAGTGGTTTACGCCTTCTTACTATACTATGCATGTTTGTATAGTAAAATAGTAGGATTTAACATGTTTTAAATTGATTTTTGGCTATACAAAACTTTTCTAACTTTAATGACATGTTAATCCATGAATATGAAATAGATTGATTAGAAATCACCTTGATTTATGTTTATATATTCATGCTATATGTAAATCTATGCTAGTAATTGACTTATTTATCTTGTCTTTATGAATTGCATGTTTGAATGGATGAAATTGCTTGCTATGACATGTTTGGATGTTATACTTTGATAGTGTTTGTTAGTGTTGTGTATGTATAGAAAGATAAGTTGGAGAATTGAGCGAATAAGAGGCTAAGTTGGTCGGAATTGGATGAAACTTGGCGGATGAGCTTTGGAGCATGGTGGAAAGCCATGGGATAAGTCGCACCTCATTTGGACATAAAGGCAAGACTCGGCACCAAGTTATCATGATGAGTCGGTACCGAGTTATGGAGAAGGATCTATCACTCGGTCTCTTGCATGTTGAATAGAGTTTGGTCCAAGGAGTTGTTCTATAGCAAGATGTTGAAAATTTTGGCTAAGTGTTGATTGGGGGCGGAGTTATTTCTCTAACTAGAAAAGGTGGCTTTAGATTGGGGGCCAAATTATCAAAGAGTGATGAGTTAGTGTCTAAAGCACTTAGAGAAGAGTACTAGAGGCATGAAAAAGATGGTAGCCAATAATTAGCTAAGTGTATAACTCGATATCGAGTTATCTAAATGAGTGGGTACCGAGTTATCACACTACATGGGATGGATGTGAAATTTTCAGAGCAGGTAGAGGATACTCTTTAGGTCATGCTAGAGGTGTTGGCTCGTTCATATCTAGTTGGATGATGATGTAGCAACATGATGAAAAGCTAGAATCTTCGGATGTTGGCTCGTGTTAGGAGTAGGTTCCGAAGATGGAGGCTCATAAAGGAGTGAGCCATATGATCAGGGAATGTGGATTGATTCCTCATGTATAATGGAAACTAGATTGAGAAAGAAGGGCTCAATATCTAAGTGTATCAAAGGCAGGCTCGGAAGTATGTGCTAAGGAATCGTTGATACTCGTAGTGTTTTCTATTGTACTCGAAGAGGGGTATTATAAGTGGTGATGCCCATAGATTGGTAGCGAGGATCGCATACCCTTGACCTATAGCTTTGGGTCTAGTTTCCAGCTTTGGGTTGTGAGACAAGTATCCAACTTTGAACCGCGAGACACGAGAGTATAACGGAGAACCGAGATTTCCATTAATTCTTGGCAGTAAGGAGGCCATACGAATTATCATATATTTAAAGCATAAGAAGAAGTGATAATGAGTCTTGTTTGATGGATGCTATGGTTGCTTTGTTGCTCTCCTTTAGTAGGCTATTTCTCGGGAATGTCATTGGAAGCAGGTACTAGAGATATGGGTATCTGTACATCCGCTATGGCATTCCATACTGTACCTTTATGATATTGTAAAGTAACATATAATATTATTATCTGTGAACTCTTTAGTTGCAGGAAAAGGTCAGGTATGGTTCGTGTACTCTTGTTCCTTACCATGTTTATCTGCATAGAATTTGAGATGTATTTACCGTCCAAACTAGACTATTGTCTGGCCCAAGTTTTTACACTTTTCTTCTTATTTTCATGGGTACTCTCAAATGAGTAGACTAGGTAACAGGTCTAGGTGATGCAGTAGCTATTCGGATGATGAGCTGGATGGAACTATCTCGCATTATATACTTATATGGATTATACGCTTATTTCGGTGTGCAGCACTACAAAGCCTTAGTAGTGTCTGCTTATATTTGTATTTGAGATAGTTATTGAGTTGTTTCCAATGTATAAACTCTATGACATTTGATATATAACTGTATGGATCTCTGTTCTGATGATTTGTTCGCATAGTTATTACTTCTCTTATATTATATCCATGATATTATATTTTATCCATGCGTTGTGAGATATGTCAGGTTATATGCTATATTTTTTATTATTCATCTTGATGATGATCCTATATCGACCATGCACGACTGCATCGTACTATTTAGTTATTATCCATGCATATGGTATATGGCAGTCGTCACAATAGCGTTTATTTTTTCACTAAAGATTTAGTGGTATTACCTTCTTGGTAAAAGGTTTGAATTATTTTTTAGGTATAAGTCATTGAAGTACTTATTATGCCAAAAGGAGCTGAATATGTGACAATAAAGGTGGTTGGAATTTTTGGTTTCTTATGATTTCGGGATTAAGTACACCTAGAGGAAAGAAATAAGATTGCCGATGCTTTGAGTCGAAGATTGCAGAATTGTGTTCTGGCTATGGTAGAAGAGTGGGATGTATTAGAGAATTTAGCTTCTTGTAATATTCATTTTTAGTCGAGTGCCGGTCCAAGAAGAAGTTTTTGGACATTGTCATGCCTGGAAGTTCATCCAGCTCTCATAGAAAAGACTGTTGAGAAGTAGAAAGAAGATCTACTATAACTCTTAAGGATCAATGGCCTGAGAAGCAGTGTTGAGACTGAAGATCTGAAAGGTTTCGGTATTGACGAGAGCGGTTGGCTTTAGAAGATAGGAAGGTTGTATATTTTGGATAGAAGAGACCTTCAAAGGATGATCTTAGACAAATGCCACTGTTCGAAGTTTACTATTCATTAGAGGGCACTAAGATGTACCGTGAAATGAAGCGGAATTTTTCTCGAGAAGTGATGAAGAGAGATGTTGGAGAATGTTTGAAGAGATGTTTTAGATGCCAACAAGTCAAGGCTAAACACCAAAATCCAATTAGACTTTTACGTTCTCTAGAGGTTCCTGTGTGGAAGTGGGATTCAGTTTCTATGGACTTTGTTGATGCCTTGCCTTAGACGAGGGCAAGGAACGGGAGTGTATGGGTCGTAATAGATGGATTGACGAAGAGTGTCCATTTCATTACGGTGAAGTCCACAAGGATGACTATAAAGTTAGCCGAGGTGTATTTGAAGTCTATAGCGAGACTATATGGAGTTCTAAGTACTACAGCTAGTAGGTATGACTCGTTGTTTGCATGTGAGTTTTGGGAGAGCCTATAGATTGCTTTGGATTCGAAGTATTGTACGAGTACAACTTACCATCTAAAGAAAGATGAATAGACCGCGTGGGTGAACCAAGTGCTTGAGGATTTATTGCGGGCTAGTGTTAGAGTTTGGTGGATCTTGGGAAGATCACTTACACTTTGTAGAATATTCATACAACAACAGTTACCAATCTAGTACTAGGATGGCTACATTTGAGGCATTATATGAATGACCTTGTGAGTCATTAGTATGTTGGTACAATGTGGGAGATCGACTTGTTTTGTGTTCAGATCTTGTAAGAGAAGCTTAGAGAAGGTTGAGTGATTCAAAAAAGAATGAAAGATGTTCAACCATGGCAGAAGAGCTATACCAATAGGAGGTGAATATATTTGGAGTTTAATCTTAGGGATCAAGTTTTTGTTAAAGTTTTGTTGATAAAAGACACTATGAGCTTTAGGAAGGCTGAAAAGTTAATACCAAGGTATATTGGCCCGTTTTCGATACTTGTAAGAGTCAGGAAAGTAGGTTAAAGAGTTGGATTTCCAAATACTTTTATTGGTGTCCATAATGTGTTTCATGCATCACATATCAAGTGCATCCGAGACCCTAAGGATGTTGTTTAAGAGCTATGGAAGATTTGGTTGTCGAACCAGACATGAATTATGTAAGGAAGCCCTTTCTAATAATAGATTGAGATGAGAAGAAGCTCTGGAATAAAGTATTGAAATTTGTATGGGTCTAGTGAAGGGAGAACCGAGATGATTGCACTTGAGAAATAGAAGATAAAGTCAGAAGGACTTATCCCAAGTTTTTTCCCTAGATTAGCATGTGTCATTGCCATGCTTTGTTATATAAATCATGTAGATTTGTCATATCATGATTGAGTTTAGTATATATAGGTAAACACACTAGTACATTTTTTTTGTGACACATAGATGGGGAACTTATGTGTTTATGCCAGAATTGGCATGAGAAAGATTAAGATCACTACTGTGTCTTATTTCAATTTCAAGGACGAAATTCCTATAAGGAAGCCTATAACACCTAAATTTATATATAATCAGTTGAATAAATAATTAATAGAATATAGATATACATGAATCAGTTATGGAATTAAATAATAAAATTATATGATAAGTATTTGGGTGTGTATTTACTTATTAATGTTGTTACTTAATAAAACTAAGTAGAATGAATTAAATGGGAAAGAGAAACGGTGGGCCGGTGGCTCATAGAGAGAATATTACATGCCTTTCCAAATAGTTTCATCACTCTCTTTGCATTTCATTCTATAAGTTTTGAAGCATGTCAATGGTGACAGCGGCATATGATAGAAAAGAGGAAAAGAAGAAGATCGAAGCTAAGGGAACTAGAAACATCATTCAGCGAAGAGATCTAAGTGAGTAATATATTTCCCTAGTACCCTTTTTTTCTTATTATTAAATAGGATTGAAATTAATGAATATTATTTCTCATGCTTCTTGTGATTAAAATGATTCGAAAATTTAGTATGATGTTATAAACATGTTTTTAGCGATGGATTTTGACTTATAATTTTTTTCCATAGATAAAAAATTAGATTTTCATTATCCAACAACTATTTATTATAGAAAATGAATGGAAATAAGTAGTTTTAGAAATTTATGAAAAGAAATTACACATACCTATATCTTTACAAAGATATACTAGAAATACTGCAAGTGATTTCCACATGAAAATGCACATAGCCGAAGAGGTTTTATGAGTCTCATAAGGAAAATAGAGGAGGTTGGAGGTAATTTGAATGAATAAAATATTAAATAACAGTCAAGGGACCAAATCCACAATATGATGAGTAAGTCAAAAATGTACCATAATATCTATTAAAAGATAAAGTTAGAACAAATCAGGTGTTGACGTGTGTAAATATGGTGTCACATGCGCAGAAGGCAGACTTTTGACATGTACTAGTAGTTGATGCCGAGGAGAAAGTTGCCGAGCCAAAAGAAAATGAATGACAAAACACTATGTAAGACCTAAGTTTAATTGAACTAGAAATGGTAACTCTAAGCCTAGATTATTCAATCAACAATAATAGCCAAAGGCCAAAGAAGAAGGAAAATATGAGGGTGATAGAGGAATCATAGGTAGAGTAAACTGAGATTCTGTATGTTAATGAAACAAAACTAAACTATGTTATGCTTCCCTAGATGGGCCGAGAGTAATGATTACTGAAAGCTAATTTTCTCTTGATTTTAAGTTTATAACGGAATTAATTGACTTTCGGAGGTGAGATTTATGTTAAGGCTTAAGATGACCTAAACTAGTACTTAGGATAATATGATAATGTAATAAGTAAACGAGCTAGTTGAAGATAATTCGGGCTTATGATAGCTTAGTGAATAGCTACAGATAAAATCTAACAAGTGAATGGTTAGATAAGGTATTCAGTAGATGACATAAGCCCCGATGTGACAACCATGAACCAAAAAGTGAAGGTGTAAGGCCAGAGTAGCCTGAGTGGCAACTGAAACAAGAAAGCATATGCATAAAGCCTTTTTGGCAATCGAAATTGAAAGCATTGGTATAAGCCCTACAGTGGTAGCCACAGCAGAAAGTGTTGGAATAAGGCCAAGGGTCGCATCTGAAACACAAAAGCAATTGGTGTAAGGCCTGATGTGGCAGCCTAATCATTATTCGATAGATGACATAAAGCCTGAAGTGGTAGTCAAGAATAGAGAGTAAAGGAATAAGGTTCGAGTGGCAACCAAAACACGAAAGCGTATGTGTAAGGCCTTAGTGGCAACCGAAAAATGAAAGAGAAGGCATAAGGTCTAAGTGGCAATCAAAGCCATTGTTATAATCAATTATAGTTAGCGAGTCTACAAAGGCATAAGGCCATAGTTATTGCCGAAAGCTAAATCATAACTCTTTATTTGAAGAAGAAGGCATAAGGCCTTGGTGGCAGCCTAAGATAGTAGATTTAAGGTTTTGAAAGAAAAAAGAATGATAACTGAAGGGCATACTTACTAAAATGAATATGGGTTCTGATTAAAGTATCATGACATGAATAATACCTTTAGGAATAAAATAATAACACATGCTTATGTTTAGGTTGTAAAAAGGAATGTTACATTATAGTGACAGAAAAACTCATTATGTACTTTAGCAGTGTGGCCTCACTATGCTTTATGTTTTGGGAAATATATTGCTCGTACCAGGCTTTATGTCTGACCCGTGTTTTTATCATTATTTTCCATATCAACTAATAGGTGCCCATTCGAGTAATTTGAGTTATGGATCTAGGCAGGTTGCTTTTGGAAGACGAATGAGTAGATCCAAAGATGAAGCAAAAGGCTTAGATAATATAAGTGTTGTTTTGTTTCTGCTGTTTTAAGTGTTCATGTTATCATCTTTACATGTTGGGCATGACACTATTAACTATGGTCGTATTATATTTTTAACCCCTCCGTGAATTATAATGATAAATTAAGTTCACGCCGTTAATTCGCTGCTCTGTTTACTTAAACCATTTAATATATGTAACTGATCTCACGCTTGTTTCCAAAAGATAAATTCTATGGTAACTGCATGACATTAGAGTTTCATCTTTGGGTTTCAAAACGTAGGATGTTACAGAGCCCCACCCATCATAACAAAATTATTATGACATATTCATCACAAAACGAAAGACGCATCCCTTAACCGACAATGTGCTAGTTTTCATGATGGGCGATTACCTTCTCAACTTCTATCCCAAGGGGTGGGGCATGGGAGGTGCCCGTCACCGTGGCCAGAACGATGCAAGTAATGGAAGAACTGCTCTATTATGCTCCAACGAACTTGTTTTTGATATGTCAAATTCAGCTGATCAATTTCAATCCAAATGTCCAAAGTGCATTTGTGCCAGATGTTCAAGTACAGAAATATGCAGTTTAGAAGGCTTTAAATGACCAGATTGCTACAGTAATTTTGGTCGTGCTACAGTGTTTTTTATTTTATTTCTTGATTTTTCAAGTGGAAAATAATATCAGAAGTAATGATTTTACATGAGATTTATATCTAAACACACTTTTATTATTTCATAGATATACAAACATTACACTCTTCATAAGAGCACACATACTTCTTCTTAATAATACAGATAAAAAATCAAACTCTTATTACACACATATAATATTTTTATGAGTTCTTTTTCTGGTAGTCTTCCAATACTAAACCCCTCCTTTTATAATTGGAGATTCTTACTTTCAAAGAGTGTTGAGCTGGTGAGAATAGGGAAAAGTAGGTAGTTATGAGTGGAGCTTAGGCTATGAGGTGTTGTATTTATTTGCATAAAAAATGCTAGTGCTAAGGACTAGTTTGGTTGAAAAGCTTTTAGAGTAATGAGGTGTAATATTTAGGTAACTATTTGTTGAAAATATTATAGGCTTCTATTCTCTATTTTCATTTTCAAGGGCATCGATTTCTTCCTCAGTAAGTGTGTCGTTTACTCCCATTTGGCATTGGAAGTATTCTTCCCTTTGTCCTTCTAAAATAAAATATTCTTCTTAGCACCGAGTTCCGACCGGTCCAAGTTTAAGAGACTCCAAAAAAGTTTCAACCATTGTCATCTTGCTAGTATAACTTTCATTTTGAGAAAGAAAGTCATATAGCAAGATTGTCTTGTCCTCATGAATTAAATAGAAAATTTTAATGTTAATTGCTTCGGTAAAAAATTCATCACTAGCCTGATGTCCTTCGTTTTCTTCTGAGAACTTCATTTTATCAAATAATTCGGATTCGTGTTGAGGTGATTTGGTGAACTTTTGAAGTTCCCAAATTTGGGCCGATGGATAAAGACGGATGTATTGCCTTTCTTTCCAAATGCTCAAATTCTAAATAAAAATATATTTTGAAACTTATTTGCATGTTTAAGATGTAGACTGAAAATTCTTCAGGCCAATTTGTATTTACATATATTTCATGAACAAAACCCTTTTGGATATGTTTTTTTTATATTTGGGAATGTCATTAAAACATGCTAAAATCCTTAGTCTTCCATTTCTGTTCTTAATTAGATGCTCATTTTCAATGAGCTTAACAATCTATGTATCTTCAAGTTGGTTGAAAAAAAAAGTAACTAGCTTTCGTCCATAATTTGTAGTTAGTATAAAGAGATCATTTCTGGAACTTTTTCTCTACCATTCATTTCTTGTGTTTTTTATTTTCAGCCTGGCACAGTTTAAGTAATTCAAGAAAATCTTGAATTCTTGAATTTAAAAGTCATTTGTCTATATTCAAGACATTATTTTTTAACTCCTTTTCTTCAACAAATGTGTCGTTGAATGATTCTACTTCTTTTGCATCAAGCGCTTTACTATTGAATATGAGATTATATGATTTTTGTTCGATGATAATAAACATATATATATATATTCATTTAAATGTATTTGTTAATATACTATTTTATTTTCACAGATTAAATAAATATTTGATGAATAAAATAAATAACATAGAATTCGAATTCAAACGAATATTTTATTCAAACAAATATTTATTTCAATTTTTGAATAGTACAAATTTCAAGCTCTCACTATATATATATATATATATATATATATAACTTCAATTACAATACAATTTTGATTACATCACGATTCACATTTACATTGCACCTCACTACATATCACTCGCACTCGTATTTATCTTCAACTTCATTCCAATGTGAATCCGGCATCTGAGCAATTTGCAAAAATATACATTGACGCAGTAAAATTGAAAATAAAATATTTTTGCAGTGTAAAATAAAATGTGGATTTTGAAAATAATATTTGCCTCAGTTATTTAGGTTGTTCGTCATCATTTAAATTCGAATTCATCATATACGAACAGCTTGTGACATGCACATTGTATCAATGTACATCCCACAAGGCTGTGCACACTGATATATACACTTGATAAAATTACAAGGACAAGTGAGCACAAGTCAAACCCAAAACGCCGGGTTCAACTCAAGTGCAATAAAAATAATGTCACAATATCAGCACAAGGTCAAACCCGAGCTTTAAGCTGGATTCAACTCAGGTGCAATACAAAATTGTCATGTACAAGTGAAAATGCTCGATTAAAGCAACACAGCCTCAACAATGCAATGGGCATGTTCAAAACAACACCACAACTAGAAACATGAATAACAAAGTCAGGCAGAAGCTTATTCCCAAGCAAAATTGACAAACAACAAGTGCAAGCTTGGATGAGCGAGTGACAACCAAGCTAAATATGCTAACCAGAAGTACACACGAAGGTTATAGTGCAACAGGTCAGGGAAGCAAGCATGTGCACCAAAAACCAAACAAAAGCATAACATAAATACTCAAAGAAACTCGAAGTCAGTGATACCAGATCACAATGTGCACAGAACTGTAATCAGATGAACTAAAACTATGACACAAGACCACAAATCCAAACCAAGTTCAACAGTCAAAGAATCATCAACAAAGTGATACAACAGTTCAATGAACAAGTGAAGCATCTCTGTTTATATGTGTAAATATATGTTCAAGCTGCAGGTCAAAGACATAATGGCCGAAGTAAGTACACAAAGGAAATGGTCAGGCAGCTTGAGCTCCAAAAGATACAACATGTATGCAACAGTGAAACGAATTGGACAATGCAACAATACTAAAGTAAAGCCACCAATAGAACCAGACACGAGTCAAGCAGTGCACAGTGATATGAAGAACTTGAACAAGACTCGAGTGCTACCAGAACTCAATGAACCAACACAAACATTTACACACACACACACATACATATGCATGTGTATACATGATGAAGCAACCAAGTCAAGTGGCCGAAATCAACAAATGACAGAGATTCAACTGTAACAGTTGTTTTTCTTAAAACATCATCAAACATTATCATGTAATCAAAGCAAAGAGAAAATCGAGTTTAAAAAGTCAAGGCCAATGCAAAAAGTCAGCTGCAGTTCAAATCAAACTGTGCCAAAGTCACAGATACCAAATAAACATAGTCAAAGCCATGGGTCATCAAGAATTCATCGTCACAGTAAAGTCAGAGCTTTGGCAATCAAGGAATCGAACCAAGTCAGAAATCAAAACTGTGTTATTCAAGTAATTTGAACAAGTCAGAGATCAATCTCAAGCATCAATGCAAAATCAACCGGCCGAGATAAATTAAATGGAAAATTCAAACGAACGAGAAAATAGGGTTTCGAACCTTATATAAACAGTATCATCATCGACTTTCGAACCAGATCGAGCAAAAGCAAGCAAATCAGAAGAAGCAAAAGAAAAATTTACGTACCAAATCAAAGTCGAACTCGATCAAGGAGGAGGAGCCATGAACGAATCAATTGAAGTAAGCAATCGAAGCACCAACCATCAATTTAAGCAGCGACTTCACAAAGCCCTAATTTCAGAGCTGAGAGGAACGAACGAGAACGAACAAAGCCACCATTTTTCACAAGGAAGCGGACCGAATAAATAAAGAGAATAATATTGGGCTGGCCTTTCTTTCTTTAGTGTTGGTTTATATTAAAAGGGAGATAATTCTGGTTTTTATTGTGTTTAAATTGTAATTTTCATTTCAAACCGTTGTAATTTCTAGTCGTGTGATTAGGGGACAAACTACGTGGCGTAGTTTGAGAATTCACAACTCAGTGGCTGAGTTGTGGCAGAGTTTTGAGCATAGAGTTAGGTTAGTCAGTAGCGGGTGTCGTGAGTTTACGTGTGTAAGCGTGTGACTACTTAATTTCTAGTAGAAACCTTGGAGACAGCACGTAGGCAGGGTTTAGTCGAAGCTGGATAAATTCTGTGTCATTCTATTTCTGCTATTATCTGTGCTGCTATTTTGATATATCTGCGTTGAAATAATTTTTAAGCTTTCGCAATAATTTTTATAATTAATTTCATTACCCTATTCACCCTCCCTCTAGGGTGAATTCGATCCTACAAGTGGTATCAGAGCTAGGAATGGAAGTCAACTTTTATTTTTAAAAGTTCATTTTTTTCAAAAACCAATTTTTGTTTTAAAAATTTGAATTTTAAAAATGGCTTCTTTTAATACCGCTTTTGCTGAGGGTCAATCCATAGTTAGACCACCAATGTTCAAGGGTGAATATGCTTACTGGAAAAATAGGATGGAAATTTTTTTGAAAACCATTGACGCTTGGGATATTGTTGAGGCAGAGTATAGAGCACCAACTATAATTGTAAATAATCAGGGAATGAATAAACCGAAGGATCAATGGACAGATCTAGAAAATTAGTTACATATTACTATGCCGGAGCTATGGATTCAATTATTTGTTCATTAGATCAGGTTGAATTTAATCGTGTCTCACATTGCCTAACTATGCAGGAAATATGGCATACACTTGAAGTGACTCACGAAGGAACATCTCAAGTCAAAGAATCTCGTCTTGCCATGCTAAGTAGCGAATACGAGAATTTCACAATGGCAAAGGAAGAAAATGTCAAAGAAATGTACAGACGACTTTCCAATATCATATACAAATCAAAGGCTCTTGGAAAATCATACCCAGAATTGGAGATAGTCCGAAAAATCCTCAAAATCCTTCCACGAAGTTTTGAAGCCAAAGTAACTGCCATCTAAGAATCAAAAGATTTGAAACAAAGAAAGTCGAAGAACTCATCGAAAACCTCACCACTTACGAGCTAGAGATGAAATTCAAGGAAGAGCGTGAAGGAGGAGACACTCGAAAGAAATCAATAGCTCTTAAAGAGACAACTGAAAGTGAAGATGATGATGGTGTAGCAGAACTAGCACTATTAATAAGAAGACTCAAAAGGTGGAATCGCAAATATGGCAATCCGGTCAAAAATCAACAAGTAAAGAGCAGATTAAAAAAAGCACTAGACAACCCAAAAGAACAGAAAATCATTTGTCACAAATGCAATAAACCCGGTCATATCAAGCCAAATTGTCCCCAAAATCGACTCAGTCAAGGAAAGAAACTGAAAAGGAGAAGTTTTGCAGCTACTTGGGATGAAAGCGACGAAGATGGAAGTGATAGCACTGGCAGTGAGAGTGAAAAAGCAAATTTGTGTCTTCATAGTGAAAATAGACAGTGATGATAACGAGCCAAGTGAGGTATCAAAACTTACTCATTCAGAATTACTTATATATTTTCAAGAGGTAAATGGGTGTTTTGAACGACTTAGGGAGAAATATGCTAAAATTGAATCACAAAGAGATAGTTTGATTGAAGTAAATGATCAGCTTGAACAATTAGTTAAAAACTATCAAAATAAGTGCCCTAAGTGTGACAAGTGTCCATTGTTTGAAGAAGAAATTAAAAAATCAGAAACTAATATAAAATCACTTGAAAATGAAATTCTGATTTTGAAAGAAAGTGAAAATACAAACGAGAAAATTCTATTAAATGGTGCACACAATTGTTAAATGAAAATGAATCTCTCAAAACACAAGTCCAATGACTATCAACGACCTTAGATAAATTTTCAAAAAGTGAGAAATCGTTGAACATGCTATTAGGAAAGCAAACTATGAATACAGTTAGACATGAACTTGGGTATGAATCTAAAAATGTTAGAAATAAGATTGATCAAGTAAATTCAATGTGCAAAATTTGTAGAAATTTGGACACGATCAAAACAATTGCTGGTACAGACCCAAACACGTGAAAACAATTCCAATTTGGGTTCCAAAAGGCACAAATATAAAATCTTTCAAAGTTAAACAAATTTGGATGCCGAAAGGAACATATATAAATAGTTTTGGGTCTCTAAAAAATTATGTTTCAAAATCAATTACCACTAACAATCATGGACCTATAAAAACAAATAGGTCACTAAACTCTCTCCTTGTGTAGGTATGCTGGCAGGCTAAGGAACAACAGCAATGGTACTTGGATTCTGGCTATTCCAGGCACATGACAGGCGATAAATCAAAGTTCCTTAGCCTAGAAAAGTACAGAGGTGGCAGAGTCACAATGGGTAACAATGACAAGTGTAAAATTGTCGGTAAAGGTAAAGTGGGTAACAATACATTTACTTTGAATGACGTACTATATGTTGAAAATATGCACCACAATTTGATATCAATCAGCCAACTATGTGATAAAGGTATGAATGTTATTTTTGATTCTGACTTGTGCGAAATTGTTGACAAATCATCAAAAGAAATCTTATTTTCAGGCAAGAGGAAAGGTAATATATATTCTCTATCTTTTGATGATCTCACCCTTTCAAAATGTTTGGTAGCTAAGGATATAGAAGTAAATTTATGGCATAGACGATTAGGGCATGCCGGCATGAATTTGTTAAAAAATTAAAAAGGAAAAATTTGGTAAGAGAGTTGCCATCACATGATTTCGAAACAGAAAATTTATGTAAAGCATGTACCTTGGGAAAACTTAAAAAATCATCGTTTCATGCCAAAAACAATGTAAGCACTTCTAGAGTTCTCAAACTAGTTCATATGGATCTGTTTGGACCTAACGACATTGCTAGCTTAGGTGGTAAGAAATATTGCTTTGTGTTGATTACTCAAGATATACATGGGTATATTTCTTGGCTAAAAAATCAGAAACTTTTTCATACTTCACAAAATTCACAAAATTAGTTCAAAATGAAAAAGGAGTTCCTATCGTTTCGTTAAGAAGTGATCATGGTGGAGAATTTGAAAATTATGAATTTGAAAACTTTTGTGACGAAAATGGTTTTAAACAAGAATTTTCTGCACCACGTACACCACAACAAAATGGAGTAGTTGAAAGATAGAATCGAACATTGCAAGAGTTGGCTAGGTCTATGATAAATGAGTATAAGCTACCTTTGCATTTTTGGGCAGAAGCAGTAAATACAGCTTGTTATGTAATGAATAGAGTTATGATTAGACCGATTCTTAACAAAACACCCTATGAGCAATGGTTCAAAAATAAGCCAAACATTGCTTACTTCAAAGTATTTGGGTGTCCGTGCTATATTCTCAATACAAGTGATCAATTAGGAAAATACGAAGCAAAAGCCGATGAAGGCATATTCATGGGATACTCTTCTAGAAGCAAAGCTTATAGAGTCTACAACAAAAGGAATAAAACAATTATGGAGTCAATCAATGTGAAGTTTGATGAAGGCATTAATGAACAGGAAATGGTCAAAAGCAATGTTGAAGAGGAGAACGAAAAAGATGAGAATGAAAAACCAAAAGAAACCGCAACAACAAAAGAAGTCCGAAGGAATCTAGATCCCGAGAGATTGAAATTCAAAGCAGATCATCCTCCAGAATTGATAATAGAAAATCCTATCACAGGTGTTCAAACACGTTCCTCCTTTAGAAATTTGTGTGATCTGTGTCTATATAGTGGATTTATTTCAAAAATAGAACCCAAATACATAGATACAGCTCTTAATGATGAAAATTGGTTTATTTCTATGCAAGAAGAGCTAAACTAATTTGAGCGAAATGATGTTTGGAGTCTAGCACCTAGACCTAAGGATTATCCAGTCGTAAGAACAAAATGGATTTTCAAAAATAAATATGATGAATTTGGAAATGTTATCAGAAATAAAGCTAGATTAGTCGCTAAAGGATATAATCAAATTGAAGGAGTTGACTTTGATAAAACTTTTACACCAGTAGCTAGACTAGAATCAATTAGGATATTATTATCTTTTGCTTGCTACAAAGGATTTAAATTAAGACAAATGGATATTAAAAGTGCCTTTCATAACGGAATTTTAAAAGAAGATGTATTTGTCGAACAACCAGAAGGTTTTGAAAGTCATGAATATCCTAACCATGTATATAACCTTAAAAAGGCATTATATGGATTAAAACAAGCTCCTAGAGCTTGGTATGAATGCCTTAGTACTTATCTTCTTGAAAATGGGTTCAAAAAGGGCTGTGTAGACACCACACTATTTCTGTTGCATGAACACGATGATCTTTTGATTGTTCAAATATATGTTGATGACATCATTTATGGTGCTACTAACAATTTCTTGTATGAGAAATTTGAAAAAGTTATGCAGGAAAAGTTTGAAATGAGCTTGGTTGGAGAGTTAAAATTATTTTTAGGATTTCAAGTCAAACAAAGCGATAAAGGTACATTCATTTCTCAAACAAAATATATCAGGGAACTTGTCAACAAATTTGGATTAAAAGATGCTAAACCAGCTAGAACCCCCATGAGCACAACAATTAAACTTGATAATGATGAAAAAGGTAAGGCAGTTGATCAAAAACAATATAGAGGTATGACTGGATCACTCCTTTATCTTACCGCTTCTAGACCTAACATCATGTTTTCTGTCTGCTTGTGTGCACGATTTCAATCTTACCCAAATGAATCTCATTTAAAAGCCGTTAAAAGAATTATAAAATATTTGTTGCACACCCCACAATTTGGTCTTTGGTATCTAACAAATGATAATTTTGAATTAAAAGTATTTTCAAAAGTGGACTATGCTGGAAGTCTAGTTGATAGAAAAAGTACTAGTGGTGCATGCTTTATGTTAGGACATTCATTAGTTGCATGGTCAAGTTGAAAACAGAATTGTATTGCGTTATCCACCTAGAGGCAGAGTATATTGCTCTGAGTGGTTGCTCTACTCAAATCTTATGGATGATACAAACTTTGCAAGACTATGGTCTAAATTTTAAACATGTACCACTAATGTGTGATAGCAAAAGCGCAATTGATCTCACAAATAATCTTGTACATCACTCACGAACAAAACATATAGATGTTAGACATCATTTTATTAGAGATCATATTTACGAGAAAAATATCCGCATAAATTTCATTTCAACCGATTCTCAATTGGTAGACATTTTTACAAAAACACTACCAGAAAATAGTTTTTGTAAACTACGTCTCAGCTTAGGTGCTTTAGAAATTTGATTTTCTAAATATTTTACATTTTTTTCTCCCTACTAATTATCGAAAAAGTAAATAGTAATTGAAAAAGTGATGAGTGTTGATATTTATCATATATTATGACCCAAGACGGTATAATTAGTAAATTTCTTTAAAAACTTAAACAAGATTTACAAAACTTTTGTTGGTAAAAATTTCATGACCATCTCTATTTATATCTTATTTCTTACGACCATCACTCATCAAAATTCTATATAGTTTGTCAATGCGTGGTACTTTAAACAGGAATCATTCGTTTTTCATTTTATATTTAAAAAATAATAAAAATAAAATAAAATAAAATAAAATCCAAAGTATTCACTCTCATTTAAAAGTCCTCACGGTTATGCATGGGTGAATTACTTGGAATTTGTTATGTGCTTCCATGCTTATTTAAAAGTCATCACGGTTATGCATATATGGAACGCATATCAAAATTGATTTTTTTTAAATAAACAAGTTGATTCTAATCCCATTTAAAAGTCCTCATGGTTAATACTTGAATTCAATTTTTTTAAAATAAAACTGGAATACTACTAATCTCATTTAAAAGTCCTAATGGTTACGCATGGTTGGTAGATATTCAAATTCCTGATATAAATATACCACAAATAGACACAACTGTATGGTTTTATATGATGATATCATTCCCATCATTCTAAAAGTGGAATATGCACCTAACAGAGTATTTATGATTTTTGTTTGATTTGTTTATTGAAATTTAATATTTATATTCGATTGAGTTTTAATGTTGTATTAGTATTTACCACTTTATCTCTATTTTTCTAACATTATTACTCTTTTGCTGATAACAAAAGTGGGAGAGAAAAGTTAAGATTTTGTCAAATAAAATCAAATAAAGGTCAAATATTTTCTATTTGCATCTAGGCTCATTTGCATATTTTTAATTGTATGCATATATGAAGGGGGAGCTTTGTGTAGAGAGGAAGCATTTAAATAGGGGGAGCAAATAGAGCATATCAATGATCAAATACATTCAACATATTCAAAATCTTAAATATATGTTTGTTATCATCAAAAGGGGGATATTGTTGAATATGCGATTATATGATTTTTGTTTGAGGATAATAAACATATATATATATATATATATTCATTTAAATGTATTTGTTAATATACCATTTTATTTTCATAGATTAAATAAATATTTGATGAATAAAATAAATAACACAGAATTTGAATTCAAACGGATATTTTGTTCAAACAAATATTTATTACAATTTTTGATTAGTACAAATTTCAAGCTCTCACTATATATATATATATATATATATATATATATATATATATATATATATATATATAACTTCAATTACAATACAATTTTGATTACATCAAGATTCACATTTACATTGCACCTCACTACATATCACTCATACTCGTATTTATCTTCCACTTCATTCCAATGTGAATCCAGCATTCGAGCAATCTGCAAAAATATACATTGACGCAGTAAAATTGAAAATAAAATATTTTTGCAGTATAAAATAAAATATGGATTTTGAAAATAATATTTGCCTCAGTTATTTGGGTTATTCGTCATCATTTAAATTCGAATTCATCATACACGAACAGCTCGTGACATGCACAGTGTATCAATGTACATGCCATAAGGCCGTGCATACCGATATATACACTTGATAAAATTACGGGGATACGTGAGCACATGTCAAACCCAAAACGCCGGGTTCAACTCAAGTGCAATAAAATTAATGTCACAATATCAGCACAAGGTCAAACCCAAGCTTTAAGCTGGATTCAACTCAGGTGCAATACAAAATTGTCAAGTACAAGTGAAAATGCTCAATCAAAGCAACACAACCTCAACAATGCAATGGGCATGTTCAAAACAACATCACAACTAGAAACATGAATAACAAAGTCAGGCAGAAGCTTATTCCCAAGCAAAATTGACAAACAACAAGTGCAAGCTTGGATGAGCGAGTGACAACCAAGCTAAATATGCTAACCAGAAGTATACACGAAGGTTATAGTGCAACAAGTCAGGGAAGCAAGCATGTGCACCAAAAACCAAACAAAAGCATAACACAAATACTCAAAGCAACTCGAAGTCAGTGATACAGATCACAATGTACGCAGAACTGTAATAAGATGAACAAAAACTATGACACAAGACCACAAATCCAAACCAAGTTCAACAGTCAAAGCATCATCAACAAAGTGATACAACAGTTCAATGAACAAGTGAAGCATCTCTGTTTATATGTGTAAATATATGTTCAAGCTGCAGGTCAAATACATAATGGCCGAAGTAAGTACACAAAGGAAATGGTCAGGCAACTTGAGCTCCAAAAGATATAACATGTATGCAACAGTGAAACGAAGTGGACAATGCAACAATACTAAAGTAAAGTCACCAATAGAACTAGACACGAGTCAAGCAGTGTATAGTGCAATGAAGAACTTGAACAAGACTCGAGTGCTACCAGAACTCAATGAACCAACACAAACACGCACACACACACATACATATGCATGTGTATACATGATGAAGCAACCAAGTCAAGTGGCCGAAATCGACAAATGACAGAGATTCAACTGTAATAGTTTGTTTTTCTTAAAACATCATCAAACACTATCACATAATCAAAGCAAAGACAAAATCAAGTTTAAAAAGTTAAGGCCGATGCACAAAGTCAGCTGCAGTTCAAATCAAACTGTGCCAAAGTCACAGATACCAAATAAACATAGTCAAAGTCGTGGGTCATCAAGAAATCATCATCACAGTAAAGTCAGAGCCTTGGCAATCAAGGAATCGAACCAAGTCAGAAATCAAAACCGTGTTATTCAAGTAATTTGAACAAGTCAGCGATCAATCTCAAGCATCAATGCAAAATCAACCGGCCGAGATAAATTAAATGGAAAACTCAAACGAACGAGAAAATAGGGTTTCGAACCCTATATAAACAGTATCATCATCGGCTTTCGAATCATATCGAGCAAAAGCAAGCAAATCAGAAGAAGCAAAAGAAAAATTTACATACCAAATCAAAGTCGAACTCGATCAAGGAGGAGGAGCCACAAACGAATCAATTGAAGTAAGCAATCGAAGCACCAACCATCAATTTAAGTGGCGACTTCACAAAGCCCTAATTTCAGAGCTGAGAGGAACGAACGAGAACGAACAAAGCCACCATTTTTCACAAGGAAGCAGACCGAATAAATAAAGAGAATAATATTGGGCCGGCCTTTCTTTCTTTAGTGTTGGTTTATATTAAAAGGGAGATAATTAGGGTTTTGGTTTTTATTGTGTTTAAATTGTATTTTTCATTTCAAACCATTGTTATTTCTAGTCGTGTGACTAGGGGACAAACTACGTGGCGTAGTTTGAGAATTCGCAACTCAATGGCTGAGTTGTGGCTGGGTTTTAAGCGTAGAGTTAGGTTAGTCAGTAGCGGGTGTCGTGAGTTTACGTGTATAAGCATGTGACTACTTAATTTCTAGTAGAAACCTTGGGGGCAGCATGTAGGCAGGGTTTTGCCGAAGTTGGGTAAATTCTGTGTCGTTCTATTTCTGCATTTATTATTCTGCTATTATCTGTGCTGCTATTTTGATATATCTGTGTTGAAATAATTTATAAGCTTCCGCAATAATTTTAATAATTAATAGCATCACCCTATTCACCCCCCTCTAGGGTGAAATCGATCTTACATTTACTTCTTTATGTGTTGCAAAATTGTGAAAGTTTTGATACTTAATTTTTTTTTGTCATGAATAGTTTTATCTCTATCGGCCCCATATTGTTTTATGTCCCAAAATAATTTCTCAAGTTTAGAATGCAAAAAATTTGCTGCCTTTGATCCCCTGAGTGAACAACCTTGAAATATCCATTGAACTTATCATATAATTTCGAGTCTCCTCCTTTCATCTGCATATTGTACCAATCCTTCAAGATTGTTTTAGCGTAAGATTTTTGTTGTACGCTCGAACATGTTAAAACCTTTTCTTTGGTTTGAACCTGTTTATTCGTTTGCACCAATTTATTTTGGAAAGTTGGAGTTGACTTTTGGATAATTTCCTTTCCTTTTGCTGATGTAGATGTTTTAATGGAGACTTGTTTTATCTGATGTTGAAGTTTCTGTGTAGACTTGTTTTTCCTTTTTTGGCGATGTAATTGTTGAAAAGCTTGCTGTATTTTCATTTCTTCCGTGATAATATCAATTTTGTCCATAGATTAAGCACTGGTAAAATAATCGGCTGCAAAATTAGCATAGCCTGGAATATATTTAACATCGTAATTATATATTTCTTAATACAATGCTATTATAATTCTTCTAAGGTTTTCTTCTGGATTATTTATTGTCCTCTTTTCTAAGAACTGGGCAACATATTTATTATCTATTTCGATAACAAAATTTCTATGTAATAGATAAATTTTCAAGCTTTTAACCGTTAACTTGATAACAATTAATTCTTTATCATATGTAGTGTATTTAATCTATATCTTAGCATACTTTCCAGATGCATAAGATATTATTTCCTTTTTTTTTGAATTAATACTCCTGCCCAAAAATAATCTAAAGCATCTGTCTATAAGGTGACTAATTCATCATCGGAAGGAAAATATAGATTCTTTTGGTCTTTTATCGTATCTTTAATTTTTTCAATATCATCTTCTTTTTGTTTTTGTATTGTAATTGGAATTTTGTCGGTGTCCCATCCTCTTGATTGTTCACCAGTTGTTTGTTTATATTTTGCTTTCCCTTCAATAAGTTTCTTTTGTAAGTATTGAAATTTGGAAGATAAATTTTGTATAAATTTCCTTCCATAATTTAGTAATCCTTAAAAACTTTGAAGTTCTTTCAGTGTAGTAAAGGTTTTTGGAAAATCTTTTATTTTTGCATAAATATGTTGTTGTAACTCTATTTGTCCACTCCTAATTCCAAGAAAATCAATTTATGTTTCAAATAATTCAATTTTTTTAGGTCTTACAATTACACCATTTTTGAGTAATATTTTTATTACAGTTAAAAGATGTTATTTATGTTCTTCTGCTGTATTTGAAAATACAAATATATCATCGATGTATACTAAAATAAATGGTAAATGTCCAAACATTTTTTCATCCTTTTTTGGAAAATTTGAGGAGCATTTTATAGTTCAAAAGGCATAACAAGCCATTCAGAATGCCCTTGAGGACCACTAAAGGCTGTTAATTTAATTGATTCTTTATCTCTAGTTTTATTTGCCAAAAACTCTATTTGGCATCAAATTTGCTATAGTATTTTGCTCCTTGAATTTGCTTAATTAAATTTTCTGCAGAAGGAATAAAATACCCATCAAATTTTGTGTAACTATTTAATTTTGTATAATTTATTACCATTCTAGCCTTTCCTCTTTTGACCTCAGCATGCTTCCTTACTAAGAATATTGGGGAAGAATAAGGACTAAAACTCTTTTGGATTACCTTGAGATCTAATAATTTTTTAATTTGTTTTGTAAACTCCTCTTTATCAGGTGGTGTAACCAAAATACTATTAACTCTTTCCTTAGAATCGTTATATTGTTCCATTTATTCAATCTTACAATATCTTGGTGCTTTATCAAGTAACTTTAATGGATTATTAGAATAGAGTGGTTCTAATTATTATGCATTAAAATTTTAGATTCATTTGTAGTCTCTATAGTATAGGTGCAGATTTTTGATTGTAATTTACTAGATATTTGTGTACTAACCCTTTCAATTAAGGTAGTAGTCTTTTCACTATTTTGTATTGTCAGATTATAGTGAGACACAATTGTTACAGGTGGTGGAATTCTTGGAATAAAGTATCATCAAGTTCAAAAAAGTATTAATTAAAAGGTGGTAGATGACGGAGATTATCCATTCCAAAAATACAATCATTGTTAAATTCTCATGGTAATAATGCAAATCAAAATTATATGCTTTATTATTGTTATGTATATATCAAGTATTTGAACCTATAATCCTTTTAGTTTGCAGTCACGGGGATTTGTCTTCCCATAAAGTCATTCAGCATTCCTTTTTTATCCAAAGGTGTATGGAATTGTTTTGGTATAAATACTTCTTATAATAAGCCGACTTCAGCACCAGAGTCTAGTAAAGCATGTATTGTGAATTTCTTATATTCAGGAATACATATTGTCACTGGAACATATATATATATATATATATATATATATATATATATATAATTCTTCTTTTCCTTTTAAATCTATGGATCCGATCATCATGTTTTATGTTAGGTAATGGAATCTTTAAAACCATTCGGTCCGATTCTTGTTCTTTTTGTTTTTCTAGGATTTTTAGTGTTCTTCCTTCAACTGGACGCTCATATCGAAAACTCATTCAATGGTTAATTACTTTTAAAATTTTAGGTATCAGTTCTACATCCGCTAACTCATGAACTGAATGCGATCTTTGTAATATATTTGAAGAGGTGGTTTACTCTTCATTTTTTGTAATTGTGGAAATAGTGTTTCCTGACGCTGTAAAATATTCTATAGGCATTTTTTGGTTTGAGAGACTTTGTAAAAACTTGTATTTCATTGTCGTAATTTAGATTTCTTATGTCAACTATTTCGGTTTTGGATTGTTTTTCCAAATTCAACTTCATATTGTTTAATAAATTCTTTAGGGTGTTATTGATTTAAATATGGACGTGTCATTTAAAGTCGTACAATGTTCCCATTGTATCCTTAAGACTTTGGAACCTAGTAGGAGTTCAATATTTTGTAGATTAACTGATAACGTACAAACTTTATCTGGATTTTTTGGTCTTCAAGACTAATATAAAAATTAGAATGTATGTTTGCCCCAATAATCTATTTGCTAGGTTAGATTTTGCTCCTACAATAATACTATTTAAAGGATCATTTGTAATTCTTTCATCCATAGGGGTGGGCACGGTCGGTTAACTGAACCGATCAGTTAATTTGAACAGTTAACTGGTTAACCGGTTCATCGGTTAAAATCTATTGCACAAATCGACCAAACCGATTAAATTTAACCATGGTTAATCGGCAAATTAATCGGATCGGTTAACCATTCGACCCTATCAGTTAAACTATCGGTTAACCATTCGGATAGTCAATGCAAATTATGCAATGCATAACTACAAGTGTATATTTCGTAAAAATAAACATCAATGCATAACTTAGTAACTCTACACTACAGTCCATAAACATAATGCACTACAACAATGCAACTATTACATAAACATCAACTACAATTGCAATACAAATACATTACAGACAACCCACTATAAACATAAAAGTCAAACATAATACACTTACAGCCTTATCATATTTGGAACACTACAGTCCATACACATAATACGCTACAAACAATCCACTGTAAACATTCAAATTGCAATAAATATTCAACATAAACAATAATCCACTGTAATGCTACATAGTACAGATAATGCAAATACTGAAATACATCCGTTTCCACTGGAAATGCAATGAAAATTAAAATGATAGTTTGGAGATTGAATTTAAGAGATACTGAGCTTCACTGCTTCAGTCTTCAAATCAACTCTCTATGTGACTCTCCATCCATATTCCACTTACCGGCCACTTCATTTAAAATGACAATGCATATATTAAATGACTTATATATTTATAATATATGGCAATGCGTATATTAAATCACTCTCCATCAATATTTCACCTCTTCAGTCTTCAAATCAACATTGTCACTAAAGGTTAAGGAGCCAGAGACTGAAGCATATGCAAACTAAAGGTTAGTTAGCTTCACTGCTTCAGTCTTCTACGTATGTGGTACAGTGTGTGTAACAAATTGTTGATTTGAAGACTGTCTGGTGATAGTGTGTGTGGTGACAGTGTGTGTAACAACTTTTTTTAAGTTTTGAAATTGAAAATCATATGCAAATAATATTTAACATACTATTTTATTTTGAACAAAATCATATGAACAACATCATATGCATGATATATATATATATATATATATATA
The DNA here is from genome assembly GCA_030765085.1 of Allium cepa. NCBI lineage: Eukaryota > Viridiplantae > Streptophyta > Magnoliopsida > Asparagales > Amaryllidaceae > Allium > Allium cepa. The sequence goes on from CM060928.1 coordinate 278,075,765, forward strand.
TATATATATATAGTGGATTGTTGCATCATATGCATGCTAGTATAGACAAGACTATTTAGCATATTAAATTAATAGACTATGCAAATGACGTTTACAGTGGATACTGGATTGTTGTTTATAGTGGATTGAAACTGTTTATAATTTTGAACAAAATCATTTGGAGTGGAAACATATGGTTTATGATAGTCTGTTTTCATATTACTAACAAAATAGTCTTGAACAAAATTATTTTGTACAGATAATTATCAAACTATTTTGTTTGGACAAAATAGTTTACATGTTACATAGTATAGATAATTAAATAATTTATTAATTTTGTTCAAGACTATTTGCAGTATAAACAACAATCCACTGTGGAACAAGACTATTTTCATATGATTGTATAGTAAAGTATACGATTGTCTTTTAATTTGTGTAACGACCCAATTTTTCGACGTCCGAAAGTCGACATCGATACGTCCACTGTATCCAATGTCGATCAGTCGAATGTCGAAAAACCGAACCATTAGGGTTAAAGAAGAAGAAAATAGAAGAAGAAACAGAAACAATAAACAGAATCTCACATTCGCAGCGGAACAATATATAATAGATAAATGAATAATCTTTAAAACAAAGAACTCTATCAGTCTATGCATACATCATCAGAGTTTACAACCACCAAAACAATGGAAAAGAATATCATTTTAAAAGTGTGATACGCCTCGTCATCTAGCTTGCTTTCAGATCTCCACAACGTTTTTTTGATTTCGCTCCAGAATAATGATAACCAGACTTTAGGCTGCCCATGTGGAAAATTATGGACAAGCAGAGTTTAGAAAGGGAACAATAAACTCCAGGTCAATCATGAGACTGGTGTGAGATCTTAAAAACAGTTATTTTCACAAAGAAAATAAAAAGAAATCCGCTATGCTTTTGGAAAATGAAACTACCATAAGGCCTCCCACCACACACAAAATGCAAACGCAAAATTAGAGGAGATTTCTACTTATGATAGTCAAACATGCTTGATATGCAAACCTTTTGATATTATTATTAATGCATAGTGCAGATACAATTTTCATTGATATCCACCGATATACAATTTTCAAATCGATTTTCAAATATTCACTTTCAAATACCAAATCAATTTTCAAATTGATTTCATAAAGATTTATTTTCAAACACCAAATCAAATTCCAAATTGATTTCTAAATTTATTATCTTTTAAAACAAATTCCTTTATTTCTTCTAAACCATCTAAAATCTGAATCTTAAATACGTTCTCTAACTTTTAAACAATATTACTCGAAATCAATTCATTAAAATCTTTTTCCCATATTCTGGAATTAATTCGACAGGATTACAAAAATCAATCTTTACCCTTTTTAATTTCTTCTTTTAAATTCACCCAATTCTTTAAAATGAATTTACTTAAAATTTTCTACTTTAATTTCCAAAAATCCATTTTTTTAATATTTCTGGTATCCTACGGTACTAAAAATATATTCGGCTAAACTATAGTCTTTAAATATATTCTAATCATCAATATAATCATTCACACCTGTTAGTCTGTGAGATGATAGTTTGATGACAACAACCTTAGAATAGGATTATAAAATAAAAATAATAACATTATAGCTTAGAAATATATGTTTATGCAGGATTTAACCATGCAGGTATCAAGAATGAAGACTGTACAGTATAGAGATTCAAGATATCAAGAATGAAGACTCATGAGTATCAAGAGTATCAAGAATATCAAGATTATCAAGAGCCCAAGATTTCAAGAATAAGTAATTTTAATTAGGAATTTTTGTTAAAACTCCTAGAAAAGCACTGGCATCTTAAAATCCAATTTATTAGTGCAATGTAATCCACTTCGAGCCCGTTAAAGGGATGGAACCCTAAGTAGGATGGAACCTACGAAAAATCTAGTGGAACATTCCTTTGTATCCGCTAATTTTTATTCAAAATGATTTTACAAAATTATATCTTGTTTTCAAAAAGTTTTCAAAACCTTCCTTTTAAAAGAATCAAAAGCATCTATCCTGATTTCAAATACTTTCAGCCTCAAAATAATCTTTAATTTCAAAAATCAAATTCTTCTTAGTTTTAAAACTATCTTTAACAATAATTAATATTTACACTTAGATTTAAATATAAAATTTTATATATATTATTCTCTATATTTACTTATGTATTTTAGCTATAGTCAAGTATATTTATAAAGTTTAAAATAGTTTCTAATATAAGATAAAAGTTATCTTCAAAGAAAAACAAACCACCAAAAATTCCTTTAGGACGTCGACATGCTCAATATACCCATGTCGACATAGTGTCAGTTAATTTCAAAATTTAAATTTCAAAAAAAGTGTCTACTCGTCATATCTCTTCACGAATGGACATAGCTATTGTTCTTCTACAAATATGGGATGTTTTCAACGAATTTATAATCATATTTTCTGGTTTTCATTTCTCTTCTTCTTCCACATTTCTTTATACATATTCCTACCATTACTCTACCGAAATCAACATTGAATCTAACTAGATTATCTCTGGTTTGATTCTCTATCACTATCTCAACAAGATCCTCGGTGCTATTCAGAGTTATAGGCTTCTTTGTTATCAATTAAATGAGAAAAGGTGTGATTGTGGCCTTGGAAATCAATCAAGCGAGAAAAGGTGTGATTGTAGCCTTGGAAATCAATTGGGTGAACTTGTTGCCGGTGAAATCAACTATCTCTACCCAGAGGATTGTGAATCTGGAGGGTGTACCTCGTAGCCTTGAAATCGAGGATGCAATTGTACAATTTCTTTAGAAAGGAAATCCGTACTTGTGTGCGGGACTGGATGTAGGGTAACTCCGAACCAGTATAAAATCCGGTGTGTTCTTTCCTTTACTGCTTTTACTTTATTTCTGCATTTGTGTTTGATTCTGTGATCATATCTGTGTCTGAATATTGCATACATTTGTGTTCAAATTAACAAAATTAAAAAAGATTTAATAATTCCTTAAAACACTATTCACCCCCTCTATTGTTTATCCTAGCCTTAAGATCTGTAATCCGCATTTCTCACATTTGGTATCAGGGCAAGGTTTTCAAAGTTTCATAATCTGATTTTTGAAAAAGTTTTTAAAATGGCTATGTTTGTTAATACTAGTTTAGAAATATTCAGATCATCATTGTCTCATGAGTTTGCATATAATCAATGTTCAAATTCAAGTTGTCTACCAAAATTGTTTGATGTGCATGAAATACGCTTTATGAGAATTGAGGAATCAATCCACAACGGACAAATTATGAAAATCAAAAGGAACAAATGGATACTCGATAAATGATGTTCTAGACACATGACTGGTAATCCAGATATATTAAATGATATAATATTCAAAGACGGAGGACTGGTTAACTTTGGAGACAATTCAAAAGGATATGTGATTGGAATCGGCAATGTCGGTAACTCTGAAACTCATATTATTACAATGTTTTGCTTGTTTTGAATCTGAAACATAATCTGTTAAGTATAAGTCAACTCTGTGATAAAGGATATAAAATTAATTTTGAAAAAGATAAGTGTCACATTGAAGATAATAATTCAAACATAATATTTGAGGGAATTAGGAAAAAGAATATTTATATTCTTAGTATGAAAGTTTCAAATGATAACTTGTGTCTTTTGGCAAATATAAGCGACCCTTGGATTTGGCATAAGAGATTTGGACATTTGAATTTCAAACTCCTATCCAGATTGTCAAAACATGATCTAGTAAGAGGTCTCCCTAAATGAATTTTAAAGTAGATAGTCTATGTGATGCATGTCATGATTTCAACCTCAAAACCTCTTGAATTACTTCATCTAGATTTATTTGTTCCATCTCAAATTCTGTCAATAAATTATAGTAAATGTGTTTTTGTAATTGTAGATAATTATTCTAGATTTACATGGACAATATTTTTGAAGCATAAAAGTGATACTTTTGAATGTTTTAAGAACTTTACAAATCAACTTTCTCTAAAAATTATAACCATTCGTAGTGATCACGGTGGTGAATTTGAAAATGGAAAGTTTGAGGAATTCTGCAATAAAAAAAGAATAACTTACAATTTTTCATTTCCAAGAACTCCACAACAAAACGGAGTAGTAGAACGTAAAAATAGGATGATTCAAGAGTGTGCGAGAACTATGCTTTCAGATAGTAAATTACCAAAGTATTTTTGGGCAGAAGCAGTTGCTACCGCCTGTTATAGTTTAAATAGAATTTTAATTAGACCTTTAACTAACAAGACATCTTATGAACATCTTCATAGAAAGAAATCTAAAGTATCTTATTTTAGAATACTTGGAAGTAAATGTTTTATTTTAAATACTAAAGATAAATTTGATCCTAAATCCGAAAAAGGTACCTTTATCGGATATTCTAATGAAAGTAAACCGTACAGAGTGTTTAATTTAAGAACTAACACCATCGAAGAAACAATGCATGTTTCGTTCGATGGAAATTTCAAAAATTTTGAAGATATAAATGATGAAGAGGATTTAATCACTCAAAATCAAGAGTCTAGTGAAACTTATAACGAAATTGATCATCCTAATAAAAGGACTAAATTTTTAAAAGATCACCCTATTGAAAATATACTAGGAGGTATGCAATTTGTTGTTAAAACTAGAAATCAACCAAGTCAAACGACTAATGTAGCTTTTATATCAACCATCGAACCCAAAAATCCTAAAGAAGTATCAACCGATGATTCATGGATTTTGGCTATGCAAGAAGAATTAAATCAATTCACCAGAAATGATGGTTGGAAACTTGTTCCTAGACCTGTGAATAAAATTATAATTGGAACTAAATGGGTTTATAAAAATAAAATGAATGAACAAGGAGAGATAGTTAGAAATAAAGCTCGATTAGTCGCTTAAGGTTATTGTCAAGAAGAAGGAATAGATTTTGATGAAACCTTTGCTCCCGTAGCAAGATTAGAAGCCATTAGGATTCTACTTGCTTTCGCAAATCATAATAACTTCAAAATTTTTCAAATGGATGTTAAAAGTGCCTTTTTAAATGGATTTGTACAAGAGGAAGTATATGTTGAACAACCACAACTTTTTGAAAATGAAAAATTACCAAATCATGTTTACAAACTTAAGAAAGCTTTATATGGTCTAAAACAAGCTCCTAGAGCCTGGTATGATAGACTAAGATCTTACTTATTACAATCAAACTTTGAAATTGGTGAAGTAGACAATATTCTTTTTATTAAAAGAAATAAAAATGATATTCAACTAGTACAAGTCTATGTAGATGATATCATTTTTGGATCAACTAATTTTGAAATGAATAAAGAATTTTCTGAAATAATGACAAAAGAGTTTGAGATGAGTCATATGGGTGAATTAAACTTCTTTTTAGGATTACAAATAAAACAATTATATAATGGTATCATTATTAGTCAAGAAAAATATGCTAAAGACCTAATTAATGAATTTGGTTTGACCACTGCGAGTGGAAAACCTACTCCCATGGCAACCAATGAGTATCTTAGTAAAGAAGATCTCTCGAAAGATGTAGATAAAAAATTATATAGAGGAATGATTGGATCACTACTCTATATTACTACTAGTAGACCTGATATCATGCATACTGTTTGTCTCTGTGCAAGATATCAATCCCAACCTAAAGTGACCCACTTAAAAGCCGTAAAACGTATCATAAGATATGTTAAACACACCTCTGATTATGGCATATTTTATCCTAAAAATGATTCTTTTGACTTAATATCTTACAGTGGTGTTGATTATGCTGGTTGTAAATCAAATCAAAAAAGTACAAGTGGAACTTATCACTTTTTGGGGCATTCTCTGATTTCCTGGTTTAGTAAAAAGCAAAACACAGTTTCTTTATCAACAACTGAAGCAGAATATGTTTCTGCTGCTTTGGCTTGTTCTCAAGTAATATATATGCAACAAACTTTAAAAGATTATGGTTTAAATTTCTCAAAATCACCAATTTATTGTGATAATACTAGTGCGATAAATTTATCCAAAAATACTACTCAACATGCTCGAACTAAACATATTGATATAAGACATCATTTTCTCAGAGATAATATAAATAAGGAAGTAATTACTCTAGATTATATTAATTCCGAGACTCAAATTGCTGATATATTAACAAAATCATTAAATGAATCTATATTTACTAAATTAAGAAGAGAATTTGGTATTTGTTCAATAACTGAAATATAAAAAATATAAATAACAAATTATAATTAAAAATTAGATCAAAATAAATTAAATAGCAAAAATTCAAGCACCAAGTCGACATCCCCTTGAACCCCATGTCGACGTCCAACGATTTTTTATTTTTGAAATTTTTCCCACCAAAATTCAAATAATTGGTAATATATTCTTCTTATTTTCGAAATTCTATTCATTCTTTCTGTTATTTCTCTGTTCTATTTCCGAAATTAAATAATCAACGGCCTCCTCTTCCAAATCAAACATAAACTCAACCTTTTCATTCCCTTCCCCACTTCTGGACCGTTTCAACGAACAACGCTCGCTCGTGTGACGAAAATGGAGGGTTCTCTGAAGGATGCACTTCAGTTAATGTCTGAAATCTAAGTGATGCAACTTCGAATGGCCAAAGAACAAGAGAGGCAAGGCAAAATCCTTAGGAATTTGCAAAAATTTCTAATGGATAATCATGCTAACCCAATCTTGATTGACGAAGACTCTTCAGGAGATCAAGTACAAGAGGCCAGCGAAGAAGAAGAAGAAGTTCCCATGGAAGAAGTGCACGCGAAAGATGACGACAAAGTCGTTTGCGTTGGTGAAGTGTGCTTGACAAATATGGTAATCTTTTCGAACAACGTGGAAATTTCTGTTTCCACCGTCCAAATTGTTCGATTCATAGATCTCCCATTTTCAAAGACACTCATTATTTTCTTTTCTCTTTTTCCTATTGTTGCATGTTATTTCTTACGTTTCCCATGAAAATATAAATATAGCTATTTGATTAATTAATAAGTTGTGTTCTTATATGTGTTCTATTAAAAGTATTATTATATACTTAGGATAGTTAGTAGTTTAGGACTAAGTTTTTAGTTTTAGAGATAAATGTTGATTATTTACGATAACACTATCATTATAATCACATATCATAGAGTATTAGATTAAGGGGGAGTTATATAGTTTGGAGATTACATAGTATGGATTTAGTTTTTGTTGATGACAAAGGGGGAGAAGTATAAAATAGAATTGTTAGGCATAGATTAAGGGGGAGTTATTAGGATAGAAGTAATATTTTATAAACAAATGTTGTCATCATCAAAAAGGAGGAGATTGTTAGTCCGTGAGATGATGGTTTTGATCACAATAACCTTAGAATAGGATTATAAAATATAAATGCTAACATTATAGTTTAGAAATATATGTATATGCAGGATTTAACCATGCAAGTACCAAGAATGAAGATTGTACAGTATAGAGATTCATGATATCAAGAATGAAGACTCAAGAGTATCAAGAGTATCAAGAATATCAAGATTATCAAGAGTTCAAGATTTCAAGAACAAGTAATTTTAATTAGGAATTTTTGTTAAAACTCCTAGAAAAGCAATGGCATCTTAAAATCCAATTTATTCGTGGAATGGAATCGACTTCGAGCCCGTTAAAGGGATGGAACCCTAAATAGGATGGAACCTACGAAAAATCTAGTGGAACATTATTTTGTATCCGCTAATTTTTATTCAAAATTATGTCTTGTTTTCAAAAAGTTTTCAAAACCTTCCTTTTAAAAGAATCAAAAGCATCTATCCTGATTTCAAATACTTTTAGCCTCAACATAATCTTTAATTTCAAAAATCTAACAATTCTTAGTTTAAAACTATCTTTAATAATAATTAATATTTACACTTAGATTTAAATATAAAATTATATATATATGTATTATTCTCTATATTTACTTATGTATTTTAACTATAGTCAAGTATATTTATAAAATTTAAAATAGTTTTTAATATAAGATAAAAGTTATTTTCAAAGAAAAACAAACCATCAAAAATTCCTTTGGGATGTCGACATGCTCAATATACCCATATCGACATAGTGTCAGTTAATTTCAAAATTAAAATTTCAAAAGAAGTGGCTATTCGTCATATCTCTTCAAGAATGGACATGGCTGTTGTTCTTCTATAAATAAGGGCTGTTTTCAATGAATTTATAATCATATTTTCTGGTTTTCATTTCTCTTCTTTGTCCATATTTCTTTATACATATTCCTACCATTACTCTGCCGAAAGCAACATTGAATCTAAATAGATTATCTCTGGTTTGATTCTCTATCACTATCTCAACAAGATCCTCAGTGTTATTCAGAGTTATAGGATTCTTTGTAATCAATTAAACGCGAAAAGGTGTGATTGTGGCCTTGGAAATCAATCAAGCGAGAAAAGGTGGATTGTAGCCTTGGAAATCAATTGGGTGAACTTGTTGCCCGTGAAATCAAGTATCTCTATCCAGAGGATTGTGAATCAGGAGGATGTACCTCGTAACCTTGAAACCGAGGGTGTAATTGTACAATTTCTTTTGAAAGGAAATCCGTGCTTGTGTGTCGGACTAGATGTAGGGTAACTCCGAAGCAATATAAAATCCGATATGTTATTCCTTTACTGCTTTTACTTTATTTCTGCATCTGTGTTTTATTCTGTGATCATATCTGTGTCGGAATATTGCATACATTTGTGTTCAAATTAACAAAAACTCAAAAAGATTTAATAATTCCTTAAAACACGATTCACCCTCCCTCTAGTGTTTATCCTAGCCTTAAGATCCGTAATCCGCATTTCTCACAACACCAATATAATCATTCACAGATTTTCTTATCACAACATATACAAATAAATTCAACAATGTGAGGAATACAGTTGTATCCCTCCAACCTGTTTCCCTACGTCCACAGATGTTAGCATAACAATTTAAATACGAATTCCACTTCGAGGTGGAATATCGCGGTATATGGGGTTATATAATATCATTCGCTATTATGCGGCGCATAGGGTTTTATCCGCTATATAATGTGGGAAATCAATCACTCCAATATATACACACGCACTACTATATATATACTATCACATCCAAACAAACAATCAATAACTGAAATTCTATTTATTTCGATTGAGTGAGAAGATCTCACCTTTTGTTCTTTTATTTGCAATCCATCCAAATTAGCTTGCCTTTTTCACAATTTTGACCTTGTGCAACAATTATATGATTTTATTAATGTTTGAACCAATCGAACAATTAATTATCATTTATTAATTTTAATTAACTAATGATTTGGTTTAAAACTAGTTTACTTTAACAAATTATCTTTAGCAGCCAAAATAATTGATTAATCCAGTTAAAAAAATTATTTCATTAACATACTAATAAATTGGTAAATTAAAAATATACATTTTTTCTTTTAAAAAATCATATATGTGTATATATATACACTCATAAAAATATCTAATATAAATTTCAATAAATATACTTTATACATATATATTTTCCATTTCTAAAATGCGTATAGAGATAATCCATATAGGCTTAAAAATAAAAATAAAATTCCTTTTAAATAAATTCTAAAATTCTAAAATAAGTTTAATTAAATAAATTAAACATCTTAGTGTAATATTTCCTCTTTTATTTTTTTATTTTCCCCTTACCGTAAATTTTATAACTTCTTTGTATATTTTATTAAAACAAAATAAGTCTGTAAAAACAAAATAAAAGAAAGAACGAATACCTTACCATGCTATAGGAAAAATGTGAATTCCAGACTCGGCAAACCTCAACAACCACGCGAAGTCGCTCGCGAACCATCCAACATCGCCGGACCCAGATATCTGCTTCACTCAATTGTGAAAATCGACGCGGTTGCCAAGCTTCGCCGCGCCCCCTTGTTGTCGTCGACGAATAGGCAAAGCCGCACCCCTTGCTTGCTCGACTTCGCACGCCGCACTGTTGCGACGAAACGCCACTGCCCTAACCTTCTCGCGCCTCACAAGGCGACTATGATGCACCTCTTCTACAACAATTGTGAGCCGCCGCCACTCCCCGTGATGATGTCGCCTTGTTTGTCCTCCTCCACGTGATTCGACATCGCGTCCCCACCATTCGTGTCTGCTGCTTTCGACGAATTCGAATTGCGATCCTTTTTATTTTTTTTCTTTTTATTTGAAACGAAATCGATCACCTTTCGATCGATTAAATATACTCGAGCTTTTTATTCAAAGCTGAGAGAGAGAGCGACCATGGATTCGAATTTATAAAGAGAAATCGATTTTGATTTTTTCTTTTTATTATTATTTTAAAACGCTCGGCTGTCTTATTTTTATCCTTTTCTTTTAAAAGAGACGCGTGGTTCATTTTGACAGCAAAGAGCAGACACATGCTTCAAGTGCTGAAACATGTTTTAATTTTGTAAATTGTATAAGAATATATATATATAATTTAAATTTAAATTTAAATCGCTTCGATAAACGCAACTCAAAATTTCGATCTCTAATAGAAGCGTGCCGCCAGACATTTATAATGTTATACCCCTATTTTGAACGCAATGGAAAAGGTTTAGATTTCAAATTCGATCGTATGGAGAAGATAGCTTTTCGGACCAGTAATTAAATTAAATTTTCAATATAATTTTCAGTGCGTTTGCTTATCGTACGGCCACACGACAACCCCAAATTCTACGAAAATTGAAATCCGATAATATAACTCTATTACAGATCCAATGGAACTGGTTTCGTCGAAATCCGAGACTTTGCCCCTGAAGGCTATTTTTAAATGTCGATTTAAACGATATAATTTCAAAACTAAACAAATGCTTCAAATTTCAAATTTTAAAACTTCCATTATCTTAAGTATTATAAATATAAATTTTCCAAGTCTTTAAAATATTTTTAACAAGCCCAAAACTGACGATAAGATATTTTTCCCAATTTCAATTATTAAATTCAATAATTTAATTGCCAAATTCATAGCAATATTCGAAATTCAAGTTTAAATTAACTCTCAAATATTTAAAATCAATAAAATATTTCAATTTCAAACGTTGAAAATTCTGAATCGTCACATTCTTCCCCACTTAAAAGAATTTTGTCTCGAAATTACTTGTTAAGAAGAATGTTCCTTAGCCCATTTATCATTTTCCAAAACTAATAGTTTTAATTTTTCCGAAACATATCTTTTTATAAAAGATCCATTATCACTTCAACTAATTTCCCAACCCTAATAGTAAGTTCCAAACAATATTGTTTTCTCATCAACACAAATTTAAATTTAAATTTTAAAATTTTCTCAAAAATTTTCCAAGTCCTTAAATTTTCGAAAAATTTCGCCAGCGTCTTCTTTGCGCGACTAGCTCGGTATGACTACAAAATGGCACTACGGGCATCTAGATTCAAAAAGAAAACGAAAAGCCGAGCGGCTAGATAAGAAAGTCATCAAATTTCATACTAAAATTTAAATGCATACCTTTTTCGAGCAATTCAAATTTATCTTTGAAATCAAAATCCCAATTCCATTGTCCTTTATAACACCTGTATACCCTATTTAACAATAATATCCAACTACAACATTCAAAATCATTTTGCACATTTCTTTGCAAAAGTTTCAATAGTTATTTCATTCAAATCCGAACGATGTACATACATCATTCATACGCAATACCAATTTCGATCGCTCACTCGATCACACAATTTCACTTCCGAACTAGTATCTTCCACCCGACTTCCTAGTGCAGACTCAGATCTGGTTTCTTGATCAAAAACTATCATTCTCCTTGCATAGCCGCAAACTATGATAGAGAATTTCCAAAATCAACCAAAAATCCTTATCCAGGTTCGTCGTCGAAAATCGAGTAAAAAATCCTAACTCGGATCGATATAACTATCTCAAAATTCTATGCTTGAATTCTAGATCAAATCGTTATGCGAATAGAATAATGTACGTACATCCTACGTATTTATTCCAAATTGATTATTAGCTATATCAATTTTCTTTTATTCACATTCATTATTTTCATTCCCTTATTTACAATTACCATTTCACAGCTTCCAGTTTAAGCTTCACTCAATTATTAACTTTGTATATTTTCCCAATTCTAGATTTTACTTAGGAATTTCACCATTTATTCCTTAAGTTCAATATAAATATTCTATATATTTCTTATATTATTTTCCACTTTATTACTTTTATCTCCAAATTAAATTTCAAATCTCGATAAAAAGTTTATTTCTATACTTTTACTTCTTTTAGTTCCCTTGAACAAATTTTACAATTTCAATTTACTTGCATTTCAATTTCATTCCAATTCATATCACCATTTTATTTGTCTCAAATCTTCCTTTATTCAAATTAATTCAAGTTAAATTCAGTTTCAATTTGAATTTTTTCTAAGTCCCCAAACTTTCCCCAAACTTATTTATTATTCCATAATATTTTAATAAGATTCCAGAGTCTTTCCAACATTTCAAAAATCATTTTTGAAATCAATTCAAATTATTTCCAAAACCAAACCCAAATTTTGCAAACAACTTCAATTTTTAAAATAATTTGGCGGTAGTTCCTTTCCTGGAAGCTCGAAAATGAACACCAATGATGTCGCGATCATCATCAGAATTATTTTCCAGCGACCGAAAAGAGTTTAGCGCTTTTATCCCTTTAAAAACTTTTCCCAAATATTTTTAATTCCAAATTCCACCAGATTTCAAATCCAATTCAAAATATTTTCCAAATAATATCACCATTATTTTTTTCAAAACCTTTGAAACTCATTTCAAACTCAAAAGGGATTTTATTTCCATATTTCACAAATTTCAATTCTTTTCAAAAATATTTCCAAATATTTCTGTGGAATTCTATTTTAAATTATAAATCACATTTACAATTTATAATTACAAATCCCATTTGTATATGCATTTTATTTCTTATTCACTAATAATGATAATAATTTAATATTATCACTTCCTAACATCCAAGCAACCATATATTACTATAATAATTTACGAAAAATTATTACTTTTATATACAAAAATAATTTGGGTAAAATTATTTCATTTACCCTATTTTAAAACAATAGTGTGTCGGTTTATCTTGTTTAAGAGTTTAGAAATCCCTATCGATGCAGTTAGCCAAACCGCACCGCAAGAATCTATAAACAATCAACCGATAAATCAACACAATATAAAACAATTTTATATTCACTAACAATTACGCGCTCATATCTATTATTACACTCAAACTCATTCTAGAGTACGACTGACTTTATCTCTAATGAGTAACACCCACCAGAGCCAAGGTTGTCGCTTAACCAAATGCTCTGATACCACTTTGTAACGACTCAAATTTTTGATGCCCGAAAGTCGACATCGATACATCTACTGTATCCAATGTCGATCAATCGAATGCCGAAAAATCGAACCGTTAGGGTTAAAGAAGAAGAAGATAGAAGAAGAAATAGAAACAATAAACAGAATCTCACATTCGCGCGGAAACAACATATAATAGATAAATGAATAATCTTTAAAACAAAGAACTATATCAGTCTACACATACATCATCAGAGTCTACAACAACTAAAACAGGGGAAAAGAATATCATTTTATCAGTGTGATACGCCTCGCTATCTAGCTTGCTTCCATATCTCCGCAGCACTTTTTTGACCTTGCTCCAGAATAATGATAACATGACTCTAGGCTGCCTGTGTGGAAAATTATGGTCACCCAAAGTTTAGAAAGGAAATAATTAACTCCAGATCAGTCATGAGACGGGTGTGCAGTTATTTTCACAAAGAAAATAAAAAGAAATCCTCTATGCTTTTGGAAAATGAAACTACCATAAGGCCTCCTGCCACACACACAATGCAAACGCAGAATTGGAGAAGATTACTCCTTATGATAGTCAAACATGCTTGATACGCAAAATCCTTTTGATATTATTATTAGTGCATAGTGCAGAAAATATTTCGAAAGTATAATATTAATCTTAGCCAGTATACCACCATTATGGTATACGTACTATAGTTACCAATTAAATGGCGGGTCACCACCATAAGTAAAAGGCAGGTTATACAACTAAAACCGTACATGGCTCGTATTGTTTTTTTGGATTTCCAACAAATAGTCAGGCTAAGGAACTTCCTATGCCACATGGATACGCATCAGGAGGGGCGCCCTGAGAACCTAACCGGATCTTTGCCAACACAAGACCGGGTTACCTGTGTAACTAGGTAACTACTACACGAGTATGCCATCTTCCGGTCGTTACCGACCTTTATCCGAAGATCCTCAACACCAACCCCACAAAAAATTAAATTTGCAGCAACCACATAGGTTAAATATCTAGGCTCCATACAATGATGCCATCATTTTCCAGAAGGAAATGGGCATACCCTAAGGGGCGCTACCCCCAATAATCTTGCTGCATCCTTCCTGTTTCGACCATTTTCGGACTGTGAGGTTCGACGAAGTCTCATCCACAAAGCTACGCTTTTCACAAAAGCCAAGCTTCGATCAACAAATGATCAGCAGCACTTCGCATGCCACATTACCAAATTGGGAATGTATCACTAGTAACCGTCAACTATATAACCTCTGAGCTCGTACGTCGTAGAGGAGGGTGTTAAGCTAAGAGAACAAATTCTCCGCCACCAACGTAAATTTATTTGATAGAAACCAGCTTTACATCTCAAAGTGTAACGTCAGACACACATCCATACAAGTCTATTTCGGGTTCGAACGGAATCGAAGGCACTTCCTCCAATTAAGGAAAGAAGCCCTTGCAATCCGAATATTCACTAATCATGTCCGGACTCCCCATCACAAAGGGTGATAAAATCTCTATACCGGAGCAACTCAGTATAGAGACATTCGACAGGTAATCATTTCATTTTCAAAAATACCCAGTCTTCAACACCATCTTCAAATGCAATCCCATTTCGTTGTATCATTATTCAGAATGGGTTTTATGACACAAAGTCCCCTCCAAGTAAATCCGAATAATGAGCGCTTATTTTAAAAATAATTATTACATTTAGATTTAAAGTAGATCACAACAAATTTCCACTTTTGATCTTTTGAACAAAAGATCCATCGCAAAGATTCGATGTGGTTTTCGGATAACCGTTTAGAATCCAACCCCCGGTCGCATCGAAATTCAAATGCCATTTAAAGGCCAATATTGATAGCTAGTTATTTAACTATCAATCAATATTCACAACAATCACTAGATTTTAAATAATTTTCCCTCAATTATTTATTTTTAAAATATCTTCGCAAGATATATTTTCAACACTTCAACACTTTAAAAACAAATTTCAAATCACTTTCCTCACGTGGAATAAATTTCCAAATACTTATTTGTTTCCACTGAAAATCTACCAAGTCCAAATACTTAAAAACTTAAAGCACTTATCAAATATATATACTTGGAAACATTTAAAATAAAAACTATTTTTAAACACTTTATATAAAAAATATTAGTTATGAAATATTATACTAATATATCATATAAACTCAAGTCCAAATTAATTTTTAAAATAAAATTATTAGATAGAGCACAACTATTTAAATAACCATTTCTAAATCTAATATCAATTAAATCTTTAAATAATCACTTCTATAATTAATTAAGTAAATCTTTACTTTAAAGATTTAAAAATAACTTAAGAAAATAATTTCTCCAAAGCATTCATTTACAAACCAACTTTAGAACTTTTAATTTATATTTGAAAGCTACTTTAAAAACATACTCGACTTTCCAAGGAAAATACACTTTCCATTTCAAAGTGGTTCATTTAAATCAATTGATAAATCCTTGTTGATTTATTTTAATTTATATCCCAAATCCGTAAATTTCTTTCCACACTTTTAAAAATAAACCAATATTTATTTTACAACTAATTTCCCTTTCCTTTATAAATTCCCATTGTGAATTTAAATTTCCAAATATACACTGATATACAATTTTCAAATCGATTTCTAAATATTCACTTTCAAACACCAAATCAATTTTCAAATTGATTTCCCAAAGATTTATTTTCAAACACCAAATCAAATTCCAAATTGATTTCTAAATTTATTATCTTTTAAAAAAAATTCCTTTATTTCTTTCGAACTATTTAAAATCTGAATTTTAAATAAATTCTTCAACTTTTAAACAATATTACTCGAAATCAATTCATTAAAATCTTTTTCCCATATTCTGGAATTAATTCGATAGGATTATAAAAATCAATCTTTACCCTTTTTAATTTCTTCTTTTAAATTCACCCAATTATTTAAAATGAATTTACTTAAAATTATCTATTTAACTTCCAAAAATCCAAATTTTTTATTTCTGGTATCATACGATACCAAAAATATATTCAGCTAATCTATAGTCTTCAAATATATTCCAATCGTCAATATAATCATTCATACCAATATAATCATTCACAGATTTTCATATCACAACATATACAAATAAATTCAACATTGTAAGGAATCCAGTTGGATCCCTCCAACCTGTTTCCCTACATCCATAGAAGTTAGCACAACAATTTAAATACCAATTCGACTTCGAGGTGGAATATCGTGGTATATGTGATTATATAATATCATCCGCTATTATGCGGCACATAGGGTCTCATCGACTATATAATGCGGAAAATCAATCACTCCAACATATATATATATATGCTACTATATATATACTATCACAGCCAAACAAACAATCAATAACTGAAATTCTATTTATTTCAATTGAGTAAGAAGATCTCACCTTTTGTCCTTTTATTTGCAATCAATCCAAATTAGCTTGCTTTCTTCACGATTATCATTCATTAATTTCAATTAACTAATGATTGGTTTAAAACTGGTTTACTTTAACAAATTATCTTTAGTAGCCAAAATAATTGATTAATCCAGTTAAACAAATTATTTCCTTAACATGTTAATAAATTGGTAAATTAAAAATATACATTTTTTTCTTTTAAAACTTCATATATATATATATAATGATAAAAATATCCTATATAGATTTCAATAAATATACTTTATACATATATATTTTCCATTTCTAAACCGCATATAGAAATAATCCATATAGGCTTAAAAATAATTTTTTTCCTTTTAAATAAATTTTAAAATTGTTAAATAAGTTTAATTAAATAAATTAAACATCTTACTGTAATATTTCCTCTTTTATTTTTTTACTTTCCCCTTACCGTTAATTTTATAACTTCTTTGTATATTTTATTAACACAAAATAAATTTGTAAAAACAAAAATAAAAGAAAGAACGAATACCTCACCATGCTACAGGCAAAACACGAATTGCAGACTTGGCAAACCTCAACACCCACGCGTGGTCGCTCGCGAACCATCCACCATCGCCAGACCCAGAAATCTGCATCACTCAATTATGCAAATTGACGCGGCTGCCATGCTTTGCCATACCCACTTGATGTCGTCGACGAATAGGCAAGGCCACACCACTTGCTTGCTCGACTTCGAACGCCGCATTGTTGCGACGAATCGCCACTGCCCTAACATTCTCGTGCCTTGACTGCGATGCCCCTCTTCTGCAACAATTACGAGCTGCCGCCACGCCCGAGATGATGTCGCCTTATTTGGCCTCCTCCACGCGAATCGACATCGCGTCCCCACCACTCGTGCCTGCCGCCATCGACGAATTAGACTCGCGATCCTTTTTATTTTTATTTTTTTAGTTGAAACGAAATCGATTAAATTTCGTTCGATTAAATATACTCGAGCTTTTTATTCAAAGCTGAGAGAGAGAGCAGCCATGGATTCAAATTTATGAAGAGAAATCAATTTCGATTTTTTTTATTTTAAAACGCTCGGCTGTCTTATTTTTATTTATTTTTCATTTAAAAGAGACGCGTGGTTCATTTTGACAGCAAAGAGTAGACATGTGCTTCAAGTGTTGAAACGTGTTCAATTTTGTAAATTGTATAAGAATATATATGTGTGTGTGTGTATATATATATATATAAATTTAAATTCAGATCGCTTCGATAAACGCTACTCAAAATTTCGATCTCCAATCGAAGCGTGCCGCCTGGGGTTTCTAATGTTATACCCCTATTCCGAACGCAATGGAAAAGGTTCCAAGTCCAAATTCGATCGTATGGAGAAGATAGCTTTTTGAACCAGTTATTAAATTAAATTTTCAATATAATTTTCAACGCGTTTGCTTATCGTACGGCCACACGACAACCCCGAATGCTACGAAAATTGAATTCCAATAATAAAACACTATTATGGATCCAATGGAACTGCTTTCGTCGAAATTCGAGACTGTTGCCCTAAGGCTATTTTTAAATGTCGATTTAAAATGATATAATTTCAAAACTAAACAAACGCTTTAAATTTCAAATTTTAATACTTCCATTATCTTCAGTATTATAAATATAAATTTTCCAAGCCATTGAAATATTTTTAACAAGCCCAAAACTGAAGATAAAATATTTTTCCCAATTTCAATTTTTAAATTGAATAATTTAATTGCCAAATTCATAGCAATATTCGAAATTCAAGTTTAAATTGACTCCCAAATATTTAAAATCAATTAAGTAATTCAATTTCAAACGTTGAAAATTCTGCGTCATCACAATTTGCTTGTATATAAAAGTATATGATTATGTCTATTGTAAAGTTAATAAATTTTCTCGTATATGAGTGTATATGAAAGTTAACAGATTGCTTGTATATGAAAGTATATGAAAGTTCATAGATTTTAAATAGTCTGTTATATGGTGTAAATACTCCATTGTTTCTAATTGTTTCTACTAAATGAAATTATATGATTGTATATGAAAGTATATGATTCTTATATGAATATCATATGATTGTATATGAAAGTATATGATTGTATATGAAAGTTATATGATTGTATATGAAAGTATATGATTGTTTTGAAAGTTATATGATTGTTTTGAAAGTATATGATTGTTTTGAAACTGTATGAACATTTCTACTAAATGAAACTAACATTGGTGAGGTGAATACAACGATGACGAACATGGACCATCCATGGTGAACATAAAAGATGACGGCGACTCAAGTTGACATCCATGTACAAAATCTACATGGCAAACAAGTTAATTAGAGCATTGTATTCAAAATCCAACAAATGAAGAACTATATTATTTTACAAATGCAAATATCACCTGATAGGTTTTCATCATAATAAGAAACATTATCGATAGGAACCTGAATCCGATGATCGACAAAAATTGGTTTGTACCTTAACCAATTTTGAGTACAAACTAATGCCTCAACCATCCGTGGACTTAAAGTACTACGAAAAGGATCTATAATTCTTCCTCCGGCGCTAAAAGTGGATTTAAAAGCAACCGTGGATACCGAAATAGCAAGAAGATTCCAAGCGACTAAAGATAAAACATGATGTTTGGAACTATTTACCTTCCACCATAGTCAAACATCAAAATTATTTGGTGCACCCTCGATCGGTGCATTTAATTACTTTTCTAGTCCATTGCCTTTGTTATCGTGTTGTTGAACCTGTCTTAGAAAAGTATTCATTCTTTTAGAAAGAACATCACTAACATCCTCAACACATTCACTAACAACGAGCGTACTGAGTTGTGGTTCCTCACGTGTTTGTGTTTCAAATGTAGAATCGTTAACATAAAAGTCAAACAACCTTATCAAAATATTCTTCACATTTTTTAATATGTCTTTCGCAATATTTTTTTCATACATGTCTTCAACACATAACTTCAAAAGTTGGAATTTATAACTTGGGTCAAGCACACACTTAAAAAATAATATTTTTTTTCATATTACCCTTGCTTCCCTAATTTTATCAAACTTCATTTTCATACTAATTGCCATTTTAGCAAGATAATGATTCATTTTATCAACCAATGCTCTAAATTCTTCTTGAATTCCACTAAGCTCGGCAAAATAAACATTTGCAGTAATGGATAAAGTTTTGCTAAATTTTAAAGTGACATCATAAAAATACTTTAGGAATTTAACAAATAATTCAGCATTTTTCCAATCCGTAGAACTCGGAGGATGAATTTCATCATCAAAGTAAGCAACAAAAATACCATCATTTTTATTCATATCACCAACCTTCTTGTATTTTAAAGCCACTTCCAACATCAAATACGTTGAATTCCACCTAGTCGGTACATCCAAACTAAGCATGGATTTATTCTCAATTCCCAAACTTAAACATATCTCTCTAAATTTATTCAATCGCATCGGAGATAATCTCACAAATCTGACTGCAGTATGAATTCTAGCTATAGTACTACTAATTCCTTTTAGCCCATCATTGACAATTAAATTGGTTATATGAGCATAACAACGAATGTGCATGAAATCACAATTTGAAACACAACCACCATTATAATCATTTAATTTGCTTTTCACATAATTAATTGCCACTTTATTTGCACTAGCATTATCGACCCTGATAGACACTATTCTTTTGAGTTCCCATTTTTTAATACAATGGACAACAATTTTTCTAATATTTCCTCCTTTATGACTAGTAATCACATAAAATTTTATAATCCTTTTATGTAACTTCCAATCTTCATTAATAAAGTGTGCAATTTAAACCATATAATTCACATTTTGAATAGATGTCCATATATCAGTATTTAGACAAACACGATGCAATGATTTTGTGGACATTTTTTAAGAGATTTTATCGAGTCCCAATATAATTGAAGCACATCCTTACAAATTGTTCTACGTGAAAGAATTCAAAATTAAGACATAATTCCTAACAAAATTGAAGAACACCTTCATCCTCCACAAACTAAAAGGGAGTTCATCAACAGCTAGTATTCGAGCTAATACTTTTCTACATTCCTCTTTATTAAATAACCATGCAATAAGATTGCAACTGGCTTCACTTTCGCTATTTGTTTCAAAAGCTAAAGTTTTTTGTCTCTTATCACTATCACGTGGAATGGACTTACATGAATATTTTATATGGTAATTTAATTGTGTAGTGCCATTTGATTTAGAATCACATGCAAATTGTTGACCACAATAGTTTCATAAACATTTCTGAAAATTGAAATTAACTTCTTTGGTAAAATATTCCCATACCGGAGAAGGCTTTCTAGAAGAAGGCTTGCGCATCGGGTGTAGAGGAGGTTTTCTAATATTAATGTCTTCTTCATCGGTATCCTCATCATTCGACTCTTCCCCAAAGTCATTGTCATCTCTTGTTTCTCTTGAACTACCTATTTGTACATGTTATAGTACATGAAAAACATAAATACATTTTAGATTAGAAATATACAGTTTTATGTATGTGTGTATTAGTTGCATATACAATTTAATACCCTAGTAAAATATTGTCAGTGTTTCAATGTGTTTCAATGCTGATGTAATCTAGTAATTAACATAACATAACATAGTAATTAATTAAGATTGTAAATCCTATAAGATAATTACAAACTAATATAACCAAAATGTTGTCAGTGAGAAAATTACAAACTGAATATCTTTTATCCTAGAATATTTTGGAACTAAAATATCCCCAATAAAATATTCTATTTTAACAACATACTTAATGTTACCCAACAAAATATGTTCAAAAATATTTTCTCCCTAAGCTATTTTCAAGTAATATAGTTCCAAACAAAATATTTTAAATTAAAACATGTTTTTGAAGTACAATATTTGCTACCTCGAATTATAACTAAACAAATTATTATACTTGCGTAAATAAAGCGAAAATATTTTTTTTCCAAGAAAAACAAGTTTTTACAATGGTCCATTCCTGTTTTATATAATACTTGCCTATGATACTTCAGTATGTATGCCTCATAACCAAATAACTCAAACAACACATCTAGCCCCACACATCCTTACAAACACAATTGAAGAACAAAACATGACTAATTAAGAATATAATGACAATTTTTCGAACAAGAGAAAGAAAATATGGCAATCACCATTGTCCCAGTGACATTTTTATCTATGTACCATTACAAAAAAAAAGAGACAGAAAACACATCACACAATACAAATATTCCATAGTACAATCCAGAAACAATAGTACATGCCATATTTCATTCCCATCCCAAAGCAAAAGGTTCACATATTTAGCCAACAGAAAAATTCACAAGCTAGGGAAGACCATTGCCTATTGATACGCATGGAAACTACATGCACCAACCATGATACAAGGACAAGAATATGCATATGGTAAATATTTCAAATTCTATAACTGAAAATTAGTCCTATAATACAATTCAAACTATAAATTTATCCAGATTGTAAATACTATAAGACAACCGTATAACACAATTCTATAACTGTAAGTTAATTCAAACCATAATATTTAAACTGCTAATTAATTCAAACCGTAATATTTAAACCGATACTTAACAGATAGGATTCACCATATTGGGTATAGCAAAATCAATGTTTGTTTAAATATAGTAAATTTACAAACACAGTTAAAAATTTAAACTATTTAAGTCATACTTAACTGTAAATTTATAAAACATTAAGCTATTTAAGTTCATACTTAACTGTAAGTCAGATTAAACTATTTAAGTTCATACTTAACTATTTAAGTTAAGTTCATACTTAACTGTAAATTTGTAAAAAAATTAAACTATTTAAGTTCATACTTAACTGTAAGTTAAATTAAACTATTTAAAAAAAATTATAAATACAGTAAATTTACTGTAAATATATTACTTAACGATTAAGTTCATACTTAACTGTAAATTTGTAAATATAGTAAATTTACAAATACAGTTAAAAAATTAAACTATTTAAGTTCATACTTAACTATAAATTTATAAAAAATTAAACTATTTAAGTTCATACTTAACTATAAGTTAAATTAAACTGTTTAAGTTCATACTTAACAGTATGTTAAATTAAACTATTTAAGTTCATACATAACTGTTTAAGTTAAGTTCATACTTAACTATTTAAATTCATACTTAAATGTAAATTTATAAAAAATTAAACTATTTAAGTTCATCCTCAACTGTAAGTTAAATTAAACTATTTAAATTTTTTATAAGTACAGTAAATTTACTGTAAATATATCCACTATCATTTGAGTTCATACTTAACCAAAAATTTTATACTACTGTAAATCAGTAAAATTTGTTTTTGAAAATATATGATCCACTGCCAATTTCATAAAATCAATAGTTAAACCTATAAATTTTCGCATCTCACATTTATAATTTATTCTACTAATTAAATAGATAATTAAATAAAATTGGTAAAAGTTAAAACAAACTCACATTCTTCCTCTTTTAGCTAGTATTCACTATATCTGGACTCAAAGCCTCAAATCGATGGCGCAGTTAGAATCGCAGGCTTGCAACTTGTTGACAAATCGACAAAGTTTAAGCATTTAGGGAGATAATTAATCGGCCGAGTCGAAATTTATAGGTTTAGCTATTGAATTTGCAAAATCTGTAAGTGGATCTAGGGTCTTTTTTTATCGAATGAGGGAACAGGGAAGCGATGACATTTATTTGGTTTAGGTTTTTGGGAATAATGTGAATGGTAGTGCGATGGAAGTAGGGTGGCTTGGTAACTTCGGTTAGGGCTATAGTCGAAGACTCGAATAATACAGATATGGCTGAAAACTTATTCGGTTAATGGTAAACTGCAGTTAACAGGTGCATTAACTATTAACTGACCCGAAGTTGATCGATTAAGGTCGGTCGGTTAACCTAAAGTTTGGTTAATCGATTATATCGGTTAATGCGGTTCGGAGGACATCGGTTAAGTCGGTTAAATTCCCACCCCTATTCATCCATGCAAACAATCATTATCAGAGTACCAGTACTAGTTCCAGATCTAAAAGGACCAATTATTTTTAGTTGTATTAAGCCTATATATATAGATATTTCATTCTTGGATTTTTTTTTAAATTTTTCTTTATTTAAAAGACTTATTAAAGTGAAATCTTCTTCCCCTTTTAATACTACATTTTTTGCATACGTTCAAATATGTAAGCATTTAATGAAGAAATCTTGATTTAAAAGACATAGGTTCGTAGTTTTATTTTTTATTTGAACGAGGAATTACTTCTTTTAATTTTTCTAGCTCTTCATCTGTAATGACAAATTGTTTGCCAATACTATCTTATAAATTAGGATTTGTAATTTCTTTAGACGTAAATGTGTTCATATAAATTCGGTATTATGTTTCTTTATTTCTTGAAGTTTTAGATGAAGAAGTATTTAATGGAGTGCATGTTTCTTGGTCATAATTTTTTATTATTATTGGAAGATCTTTGTATTAGTGTATTACAAGTAATCCAATTGGATCTTCTTGTCCAATCATGTAATTTCAATTCCTAAATAGGAATATTAGTTTTCGGAACTGGTTCTGTTAGTCCATTTGTTATAAAAATATTATCTCTTGCATGCTTAGGAATATTATTAATTAATCCATAGTATCCTAATGGAATTTTTATTATTAAGTATGAAAAAAATCTCTATCATACAATATTATTTTAGATTAATATTTCTCCCTGCATATAATGTATATCATAGAGAGTTTATTTTTTCCTTTTTTGGGAGAATTGCATAAGTGGTTAATGGTATGATTTTAATATGATTATGTGTTTGATTAATTGTTATCATATTAACCTTAAAACTTTTTAATGATGAGTTAATTGTCTCATATTTTGAATTATTTTCTTCATAATCATTTTATATTACTAAATAAACTGATTCAATTTCATAAATTAAGGAATTATCTTCACTGTCTATATCTTCAATAATACCAACATTTATACCATATTCTTCTATGATAGTTCAGATTATACTGTTTATATTTGTTGGACATTCGTTAGCATAATGTCATTCTTTATTACATTTAAAACATTTACAACCTTTTTAAAAATTCTTTTTAATAAATTTCTTTTTGTAACATTTCTTTTTATAGAATTTCTTTTCTTTTTTATACTATGGTTTCTATTTCTTTCTTGTTATCCTAAATTTCGGTTTCTTTTTTTGTTTAGAATATTTGGATTTATTTTTCTTTCCATATTCTGGAGGACAACCAAATCTTACCATCATATCTTCTGCATATTTGGATCAACAAGCAAACCTAAGTTTATAGTTTTTTATTTCTTCATTTGTTTATGAGCTTTTTCTTGTTCACAAACTTTATCCATAGTTTCTATACAAGCTTGTTTTAGTAAACCTGTACTATGGTTATGATCTACCTCTCTAAGGATATCGTATCTTTCTTTTATAATATTATCCCATGAGTAAAAAAAAAATTGTGAAAAATGCTTTTAACCAATTCTTTTAATTCATTAGTTGTTAGACTATACATTTGTACTATGTATTTGGCAATAAATTCTTCTAACATGCAAATATCACATAAATGTATCTTTAGTAACTGTTTTTCATAATTTTCATTTTCTATTGGTATTTTACCAGTAAAGTCTGCTAATTGTAATTTTGATAAGTATGCAAGGGATTCTTGCTTTGACCCTTCATTTTTTTCTTCTTGTAAATATTTTGGATTTATTTTTCTTAATATTTCTTAGCCATACTAAGGCATCCCCTGTCCAATAACTTGTTGCATAATGTAAAAATTCAACAGTACAATTATTGGTGGTAATAAATATATTACTCGCATATATTTTAATCATATATTGACATATTTTTTTTTAATTTTCCTATGTGGGATTCTATATATTAAATGTTAAATTATGATCTGAAGAGGAATGATCTTCATAAAAAGCCTTCAATTTTCTTCATGAAGAATGATATATAATCCAATCAGCCCATATACCATGTCTAAAAATTTCAGGATAAGGATCATTACGAGCTCCTCCATAATTATTATAAACACTTTCTTCATGGTCAGACATTTCAACATCTAAACTGGTTGTGCATTTATTAGTGGCACATTTACCATTGATTGAAAATGTGGAGTTCTTAAAGCTAAAGCCATTTCCATTTCATTAGTATTAATTTTATAATTATCTTCTTCCGATTCATCAAAATCCTTTGACTTAAATAATTAATTGCAGACGCATATTTTTCATAATAAGATTAAACTTATGTACTTTCAATTTATCTTGTTATTTCTTTTTCTTGAAGAGTAAGAATTTTTTTATAATGTATTGGATCAATATCTTCAACATCTATCTTATTTTGTTCTTCAGTTGAATATTTGACCATTTTTATACTATTCATCTAGTGGATTGCTGGGTGTATTTTATTAAAACCCGTAGATTTTGTTCATTTTTCTTGTTTATTTAATTTTTTGTTTGTTTCTTTTATTTTAATGTTTATTTCTTGCAAAAGATCGATAATATAATTGTAAATTCCATTTCTGAGATTTTCCTAAGTGGGAAGATGAACAATATGCTCATATTTTTATACTATTCATCTAGTGTTGGTAACCCTTTTCACTATTATTATAATAAATTAGAGTTAGCGAGCCTATGAAGGCATAAGGCCTTAGTTGTTGCCGAAAGCTAAATCTATGACTCTTCATTTGAAGAAGAAGGCGTAAGGCCTTAGTGGCAGCCTAAGGTAGTAGATTTAAGGTTTCGAAAGAAAAGAGAATGATAACCGAAGGGCATACTAACTAAAATGGCTATGGATTTGATTAAAGTATCATAGCATGAATAAGATCTTTAGGAAAAAAAAAATAACAATGCTTATATTTCAAGTTGTAAAAAGGAATGTTACATTACAATGACTGAAAAAATCATTCCGTACTTTAGCGGCTTGGGCTCACTATGTTTTATGTTTAGGGAAATATATTGCTCATACTAAGCTTTATGTCTGACCCATGTTTTTATCTTTGTTTTTCATATCAACTAATGCGTACCCGTTTGAGTAGGTTGAGTTATAGATCTAGGCAGTTTTCTTTTGAAGACGAATGGGTAGATCCAAAGGTGAAGCAAAAGGATTAGCTAATATAAGTGTTGTTTTATTTCTAGTGTTTTAAGTATTCATGTTAGCATCATCACATCTTAGGCATGACACTATTAACTATGGTACTATTATGTTTTTAACCCCTCCATGAATTATAATGATGAATTAAGTTCACGTTGTTAATTCGCTGCTCTATTTACTTAAACTATTTAATATATATTACTAATCTCACCTTTGTTGCCAAAAGCTAAATTCTAAGGTGACTACATCACATTAGAGTTTCATCTTTGGGTTTCAAAATGAATGATATTACAGGGCCCTACCCATCATAACAAAATTATTATGACATAGCCATCACAAAATAAAAGATACAACCCTTAACCGACGATGTGGCAGTTGTCATGGAGGGTGATCGCCTTCTCGACTTCTGGTCTTCGGGGTAAGGCATGGGAGGTGCACGTCACCGTGGTTATCTTTTCCAATGATAATATGAAGGGAGGGGTCTCACCATTTTCTACCACATCTGACTCCACCTCCTTTCGAACATTGTTATACCCTTGGGTGCTAAGGAAGTCTAAGACTAGAGGTAGGTGGTAGTCTGGCGAAAGGATCCTCTTTGGCAACCTCATCAGCCTCCTCTACCAAGACGCCTCATCTTGTTCTCTTCTGCATTGCAAGTCTCTATAGTGATGCAATGTTGGTGTTGGAGAAGTTGTCCTTGTAGGCAATTAACTTCGTTCATCCTCGCCTCCGGATGGGCCCTCAATTGACCTGCCTCCCTCTCTAGCCCGTCTAGACAAGCAGCCACCTCACCGAGTGCCATCTCCGCCACCCCTTAGGCTATTACCGCCACGCCCCTCTTGTCTTTGCCTCCCTTTCTCTTTCCTACTCATCCATACCCTTAGCCTCGGCCAGTTCCCATTTCTTTTGTCAAGTGCCTCTCCTTAGCCTCATCCACGGTGTGCTTCTTCAGTGCCACCGTCACCTATCAGATTTGAAGGGCATGAGACTAGGCCTACAAAAGGAAAATAGTTAGCAAAAAAAAGGAAATGAAAGGGAAATGGAGAGGGTTCTTTAAGCTTGTCTTACCAAGATAGCCTCCAAGACATCCACATTTATGATTGACTCCAGACTGTGGGCAACCCGCTCAGACATAAACCAATGCGTTCGCCCAAGAACCTCGGCAGGAATCCCGACTAGCATCTGATGCAACCCTTTTAGCCTAATCTCATTTATCTCATGTGCCATGGTGAGACTTGTCACCCCAATCACCTCATGTTAGCCAACCACTAGCTACGCCCTTAGAATAAATGGAGTAGGACAGACCCAATCGAGCCTTTAAGCTTCTCATCAGTCCTTAACCACTTACAGGAGCAGATGGAATCTAACCAGGTAGTGTCCCCTAGATGATACGAAGAGTGGATGTATACCCTCTCTAGCTATGGAAATTCATGGTTTGGGACGACGACAGTCCCCCTAATGAGCCGGGGGCACCTGTTGTAGGATGTTTGCGGTGCCCTACAGGAGTGGAGTTTGGGTTGACTTGGTCTCAGCTTAGGTAGGAACATCCAAGGTAGCTAAGTTAATCCGGACCACTACAACACGAAAGATAATAAAAAGCTCATCACGGGAATACAAATAAATGCATAGGGAACTTGCTAATGTGACTACAAGACTGCTAGTGGAAAGTCTATCTACCATCAGATTAGGCCTGTCGTCTCCTCATAACCAGGGGCGGGTAGGAAGACTTGGTATCACTTTCACTATTGCATGTCCCTTTAGAATGGCATGTGCTAGGGGCACGATTATGTATGAGAGTCATTTTGGTCGGAAGACCTATGGGGAGAGGGACTTTTTTAGAGGAGCCTATGCTGTTTGATGTTGCTGGGGCATGGATTCACCTTCTTCTCCTCTCCACCCCAGGTATCTCTAGATGCTCATGTAATTAGATGGCCTTGAGGTATTACGTTCTTCACCCACGATGCCCATCCATAGCCCTTCATGGGAGATGGTGGTCCCCTATATTTCTTTCTTTGCATATTTAAATAGACATGGGTCAAATACTTCCACTACCACTTACCGCCATGCTGGCTGCGATCGACCTCTATCCCTTGGTTGGCCTTCATAGTCCCCACCCCCTTTACCAGATGGAGGTTGCTCCCTATCACGACACAGACTGCTGTAGCCATGACTCTATTTTTCCTAGGCCTAGGGACCTCCTCTCCTTCCTTCAATATGGATTGGTCAGGACATAGCAACCCGAACCAGTGTATTTTTTATCCGTAAGAAGCATGGCCAGGTTCATTTGATCCTCCTCCATCTTCCTATCGGCTATAACAAAGCATTGAGGGGAACTTAACACTCCTCAGTCTTCACCAGGGATACTGCATAAGAAAAGGCCAAGATAGAAGCAATTATGAGAAAAAAGCAGTTCGTAAAACTTAAAAGTGGAAATGAAAAACATTGTACCTAGAATGTAACATCCCGTCTTTTTGCACATTTTAAATCGACGATAAATCACACACGTCAGACTTAAACCATACAGAAGGGCGGATTGTTATGGGGTAAATAAGAAAAAGCAGAGAAAGGAAAAAACAAAATGGAATCTTGCAGCGGAACGATAAAATATAATAATCAAATATACAGTTCATGAAGCTGTTTACAAAATATTCGATTATACTTATACATTACATATCAGAGTACACATACCATAAAATAATAATTGATGAAGCGAAATATTTTGAATGTAGTGGAGTACTATAATAAATAAATAATAGTAATATAAATCTTCGTCTTCGTCCTCCAAAGCTAAAGTCTTCGAATCCTGAAATGCTCAAGCTGACCCGAGCAAATTGAAAAGACAAAACACTCGAGTCGGAACTAAAATATCTTGTGTAAGTTAAATCAACAGTAAATAACATGAGTGGAACGGCGTCAAAGATGTTTACGGGATTTGACATCTCCTATCCAGTGTCTAACGTGAGTGCAGTAACTCAAGGGATGCTCGGGATTCACATCTCCTAAGCATCCGTTAAACTATCTACTATGTAGTAATACACGCTATTATAATAGTGTCTAAAGTAAAGTATAATATACTGAAAATAGCGTTAAGGCTTTACATTTTCCACCTTAACACAGTTTTATATTCCCATAGTCTATATAGTACCGTAATCTCCCCCGTACTGGGAGTCGTCAACTCTATATTCCTTGAAACCCATAGCTTTGAAACATATTTTAAATACTTAAATGGTTTAAATATTAAATTACTTTATAAAGTAAAATAGCTTCTTTAATTTCACAAATAAATTTCCAAATACCGATTTTGAATTCCCAAATAAACCATTTCAATTTCTATATATTTCAAAGCTTTAATTTTTCAATATTTCAAAACTAGATTTTTTAATTCATATATATATATACCACATTCACCTTACTATTATTTAGCTTGAAATATTTGCTTAATCAATCCAATATCTTTTAAATAAAGCTTCAAATTCAATAAATCACCAAAATTCCTTTAAATTCCTCAGTTTATTTAGATTTCATACATTCACTTAAATCACCTTAAACCCGAATTAAGTTATAAAACCCTATTCCTTTAAAAATCTCAATTCCTATAAATTCCAAATGGATTCTTATTACATATAATTCTTAATTAAATAAAATCTCAAATCAATTTTAAACTATCTTCTCAACCTTGATTTATAAAATCAATATAACTCTATATTAAAATATAATTTAAGTAAATACTTATCCATATTATATTTTAAATAAAATCAAACTTTATTATTAAACTTCTTTTATACTTTAAACAGATTTTATACATAGCTTAGATTTCAAGCATTTCACTATATTTAGAAATAATATTTATATACTATCAAAAAAATCAATGTTCACTTAAACCAAATTATATAAAATAATCAAACTTATTATGGGGCTTATTTTATATTGCAAAGCATATTTATATAAAGCTAGAATCAATAATAATTTTGATGTTTATATAACATCAGAATCAATATTTATATAACCCGTATATTTCTTTACAAAACCATAGAAATTATTTAAAAATATTTATATATATATATATATATACCGCGGTGTCTGTATATAATTTTCTACCCTATGGTCAAGTGATACGGTATCATTTCAATCCGTAATTTAAATAAAAATTACGGTTATATATCATTTCAAACCGCAATCCCGAATGAAATAAAAATGCATAATAACTTGCAGTTTATAATAACATAATACAACATCCATTCATCCATCATAAAATCATACATCCACCATAATCATTATCCAAAACAATCAATCAATATCAATATATGACTGATAATATATAACAAGAAATTTACTGGCAGTTATATTCAATAATAAATTAAATAACGATTTAATTTAAACAAACGCAGTTTACTGAGATGATGATGAAAAATATCCAAAACAGTCATAGATAAATGCATAATCACAACAAAATTAAATTTAACAAACATAAGAAATTTTAGAAGTTGTGAGTGGGTTAAAACACTCACCTTTTGAATTTAAATTGAATTTAAATTCAATTTAAACCCAAAAATTTGACGGTCTCAGAATCTATCCAAACCACAGCCAAAATGTTCAGAATTACAATACGAACCTAGCGGAGAAAACCGCGTATCAAACGGATATCGTATGAGAAAGTTATTCACGTTATAACGATTGAAATAAAATTAAAAATTAAAACTGAAAAACAACTCACCCCAAAAAAGAAAGCCACGTCATCACCTTATTCCATCATGCGCTCCAGAACCCTAAACACGCAATTTCATCGCGTTCGAACTGCACCAAGCCGCCGTCAGTAACGGCTCCAAAACGTCGACGATCTAGGCCACTTCGTCCCCAATGGAGCAAGCCCTCGCACTCTACTCGACACGCCGCTCTTGCCTAGGCCACCGCGACTACCTCCGGTCGCCGTAAGTCACCACCGCCGAACCTATTGCAAAACCCTAATCAACGATTTTCTCGGCGATCTAGCCATTGAATCGACGAGCTTCAGCCACCGATGAACTCCGCCCTTGACTCTCTACAAAACCCATATCACGATTTTTCGACCGGACGACGATCGACGGACGACGATCGACGATCGCCAACGAACGACCGACATTAAAAGCCTGAATTCTGGTCGAACCACATTCCAAATCGAAAAATGAATTGTAGATTTAGCTTTCACTCTTTAAGAGCTTTAGATTGATATACAATTTGATAGTATTTGAGGAGAATGAATTTTCATTTGATTTTTGAATTGCAATTTAATTGGATAAATTAGGGTTTGCAGGCATTGAGGAAGAGGAGCACAGAAGTTTCTGTACGTATAGAAATGAGGAGGCTAGGGTTTATATCAAGATATTTATAGAGAAAGTTGAAATTAGAATAGATGGATCGGATTGAAAATACGTGCTAACGACAAAGTGGCCCAAAAAGCCCGTTTCGACTCCGGAATGAAATTGGGTCAACACATATATCAAAATAGGTGCTTTAAAGTATTTTAAACACAGTGAAAAAGATTTCGAGTCAAAATTCCATCGTATGAAGAAGTTATGCTAAAATCAATATTTTTCAAATTGATTTCAGTTGATTTCAGTTAATCGATTTCAAGGCGTTTCAAGCCCATACGATCAAACGACAAGTCCGATTGATACGAAACTTGAAATCCTACAATAATTCACCATTACGGATCCGATGAAACTTGTTTCTTCGAAATCCGACTTAGTGGCCAAAATGGCTATTTTTATATTAATTAAATAAATTTAAAATAAATTAATTAAATCAAATTTCCCATTTAAATTCTGAAATTGACAATATTTATCACTTAATTTTTTTTAATCATTTATACAAAATTTAAACAAAGTTAGATGTCCCTTAAATGCTGATTCAATCATAAATTCCAAAGTTATATTACCATTTTATTAAATACAGAGATTGTAAACTATATTTTCAAAATTCCATTGAATTAAATTTTCATTCTATTATTCAACCTATTAGTATCAAATAGATGAAACTAACATTTGATTCATACTTTATTACAAAAATATCTCCAAATTTACCTTACTTGTATTAACTATTTTATTTCCAATTATTTGTAATAACTACTATAATTCAATCATATTGAAATTTGTCAATTTCACCTATAAATTTAGATTTTTGATCCAATTAACAAAACAACCTATATTACTTGTCACCTATTTGCTTTTAATTGCATTTATAAGGTTGTTGCCTATCAACCCAGGTTATAATTCCATTTATAACGCTAATTTTTATTTCATTGCATTAATATACGCCTATTTACATTTTGATAACATTCTTTTATTGAAATAAGAATATAATAAACAATTTTTTTTCAAATATTCCTATTTACAATCAATTATAACCTACAATTTTATATAAATTCATTAATTGTAAATTCATTAATTGTAAATTCATTATTAACAAACGGATGAAATAAGTATTGGAATCAAAATCCATTACATTACCCTTCTCACTTCTCATCTAAATTTCAATTGACGTAATATTAGAAATTTAAATTTCATTTATTCGCCATAAATAAAAATTTATTCCAACATTTGATTTGATTTAATTGCCCTCTTTACTAGGTCCATTATTACTTAATAAACCTAGATACATTTAGTTTATCCCATTACACCAATATCCCTATATACATCTTAGATTTGTTTAAATGACTATATTTCAAAATGTGAAATCTTGTCTATTACACATATAAATTAAGGTTTTAAAACAAATTAATAAAATTTCCTTAGTCCAAGCCTTTTTACCAATTATTTACCTTATAAATAAATTCATGTTTCTATTAAATTTGCATTCATACTTTCGTTATTATTTTAACCATTATTAAAGTAATGTTTATCCTCAACAACAACCATTATGATTTATTATCTAACATTTATTGTATAAATTTTCCATTTATTACGTATTATTGTATTCATTGATAAAATTTTAAATCTATTTCCCAAATCTACTGCTTTCAATCAATTAAAACTTCATAATTATTTAAATCAATTGAGATTACACTACATTTATCATTTATCAACTTGTTTTAACCTTATTACCTGAATTTACGCTTAGTTACTATTGAGCAATACTATTTCATTTAATTCAATAATTACACTTGTTTTACTCAAATCCCCGTTATTGTAAACCTTTATTTGCTCATTAAAATTAAATTTCAATTTCAATTCAATCAGCAATATTCCCATTTTCTTATTAATTCCAATTCACTATAGTATCAAATTTCGATTTCTTGCAATAAACTCATTTATTATACATTTGCATACAAATTAGTTAGTTTCCAGAAATTAAGATTGATTCATTTCAACCTTTTTAATTAAGTCTATATAAATCAATATGATATTTCATTGGTTAATTCTTAATATTTACTTCATTATAAATTATAAAAGTTTTGTTTCCTCTAAATTTAATTACTCAATTTTAATTAAAATAACCAAACTTCATTACTGAAAATTTACGGGTCGTTACACTCTCCTCCACTCAAAACTTTTCGTCCTCGAAAAGGAAAAAGAAGGAAGAAGAAGAATTAAATAAACAATATATCTTATTCAAAAATATTAACTTTATAAACAAATAAATATACAAAATAAAATAATTTAAAATAAAATATACCAATTTATAACCATTAAATCTTTTATACTCAAATTAGTAAAGTTTGGAAACATTTTCAAAATATTTTCTAAGTCCCAAAATTTACGGAAAATTTTGGCAGTTTCTCCTTTGTACGAAGAGGCTCGGGAGAAAATATAATATCAAAAATAACAATATACCACATATATTTCTAGAATAATATATCCCAACACGGAAAAATAATATAATAACGCTATAAAACCGTAATTCGAAAACGTACCTATTTGTCGGGCAATTAACACTTATATTATGAAACAAAATGCAATAACAATTGCTTCCATAACCTGTATTTCACTTGTATAATCCAAAGAGGTTAACAATTATATAAAATGAAATATTTAAAGTTATTTCACCCACAAACAACAATCAATACAACAACAATCAATTGCAATAAGGCATACAAAATCAACAAAATTCAATCATTCATTCATATCAAATACAACAAATAGTTGTACGGGTTCAAACTTTAAATTGTACGGAAGGAAAAATAAACTACTAAGTGTACCTTTCACTCAACAGTCTTAGGTAAAACTAAATAGATTATTCATACATCTAAACAAATTTAAAGTATCCTTTCCCAAACAACCATAAACCAACAAACAACAATTTCCAACAACAGATCAAGTTTATTCTTTTAGATTTCATTTCATAGCATTTATTGTTTGATTTCCTTTTTATTCAATTAATATTTACCTTCATATTTTTTTCATTACTTAAGTTTAAAATTTCTTACTTATATTTTCTTATAATTTTCATTTATTTATAGTATCCATCTTTAATTCAACTTCTTTGCATATTACTTCATTTACTTAAGTGTACAATCTTATGCTTTCAATACTTACTTCTTATTTCCTTAAGTTTATTACTTGTATAATATCCATTACAATTTCTTTTAACATTCTAACTATTTATAGTTGGTAAGTTATATACATGCTTTTAAGGATGTAATAGAAGTTACACAAGTTAAATTCTATTTCTTTAAAATTACTAAATGTTCAATATTATCATTCTTTGTTTCATAGGTCACAGTTTCAACTTTCCTTTAATTTCATTCATAACCTAGCATTAAACTTCTTATTTTAATTAAAGTCTCCAATTATCTATTAGTTTCATTCCGTTTCACTACTATACTTGAACTATTAATTACCAGAAACTTAAGAATTTAAATACCGGGTTTTTATTAAAAGTCATTTAAAATAATAGATAAATGTATATCCTTACAACTTATACATTTAATTATATTTAAAAAAAATTAAAATTTATAGTTGTTTATCAAAAATGAATCTGCAGTAAAACCACTATAGTGGCCTTCCCACTTCGAAACTCGAAAATGAATGTCGATGATGCAGCCGCCATCACCGAAATTATTTTCCGGCGACAGAGAAGGAAGTACAGAACTTATTTTTCCAAAATCTTCTTTAAAACAATTCTTTCACATTATATTGAAATATTTATATTAGAAAATACTTCTAATAATATTATTATTATATTCTAAAATTATTGAAAGAATTTTCAAAACCACGGGACTTAAGTTCTAAATTCCCAATTTTCATTTATTTTATTTTAAATCTTATTTCAACTATTATTTATAAATTTCATTACCTAACAACCAATATAATACAACCAAATATAACCTTTATAAAAATTTCCTTTATATATATAGAAAATATAATAGGCAAAATTATTTCATTCACCTATATTAAAACCAAATATTATGTCGGTTTGTCCTATTAAGTGTTTAGAAATCCCTATTGATGTCATAGCGTCTCATGCACCAACCAGAATTTATAAATACAAAACGGAACAAATTAACACAATATTAAAACCTTTTTATAATACTAACAAATACGCTCTCTCATATATACACTCAGCGACTCATCATAGGGTATTACTACCCTATTAATAAAGAGTCAAACCCCACAAAGCTAAGGTTTATCGGTAAACCAAAGCTCTGATACCAGATGTAACATCCCGCCTTTTTGCACGTTTTAAATCGACGATAAACCACACACGTCAGACTTAAACCATACAGAAGGGCGGATTGTTATGGGGTAAATAAGAAAAAGTAGAGAAAGAAAAAAACAAAATAGAATCTTGCAGCGGAACGATAGAATATAATAGTCAACTATACAGTTCATGAAGCTGTTTACAAAATATTTGATTATACTTATACAATACATATCAGAGTACACATACCATAAAATAATAATTAATGCAGCGGAATATTTTGAATGTAGTGGAGTACTATAATAAGTAAATAATAGTAATATAAATCTTCGTCTTCGTCCTCCAGAGCTAAATTCTTCGAATCATGAAATGCTTAGGGCTGACCCGAGCGAATTGAAAAGACAAAACACTCGAGTCAGAACTAAAATATCTTATGTAAGTTAAATCAACAGTAAATAACATGAGTGGAACAGCTTCAGAGATGTTTACGGGATTTGACATCTCCTATCCAGTGTCTAACATGAGTGCAGTAACTCAAGAGATGCTCGGGATTCACATCTCCTAAGGATCCGTTAAACTATCTACTTTGTAGTAATATACGCTATTATAATAGTGTCTAAAGTAAAGTATACTATACTGAAAATAGCGTTAAGGCTTTACATCTTCCACCTTAACACACTTTTATATTCCCATAGTCTATATAGTACCGTAATCTCCCCCGTACTGGGCGTCGTCAGAGGACACTCCATAGGCATGGTACAAAACAAAATCGTATAAGACGTGCTAGGGTAGGTGACACGACACAACTAGGCAATGCCAGGGTAGATATACCAATTGCTATCCGCGCTGGTGGTAACGGATAGCCGCGGCTACCGTCCACCTCGAGCCACACTCCCAAATAAAAAAAGTCAAAAGTGGCCACCGAATCAAATCCAAAAGTCAAAGTATAATATCTAAGGGATGTGTCCGATGAAAAGTGCTAGCTCATTGGCCCGAGAATCGCTCCTGTTTTAGCCACCTTATGCCAACTCAATGGAGTCGGGTCCACGTATTTACCTCAAAGGAAATGCCGCCACCATCCTACTTCATTCTGGAATCTCCAGCGCGTACATGGTTGTTAAAGTGGTTTTCGGAGTTGGCAGAGAGTATGACAAATTCCAATCTCGGTGTCTTTAACGACCAAACGTTATTATAACACCGTGGTCTTTTCAAAATAGTTTATACTTTTAAAATCAGAATAAAATATCCCTTTCAAAACCATATAAATACGATATGATTTCCATTTTAAAACCCAAATAAATATGATATTATTTTTATTCAAATATATCCTTTCCCAAAATCATAGCATTTCAACTCTACATTCCTTGAAACCCATAGCTTTGAAACGTACTTTAAATACTTAAATGGTTTAAATATTAAATTACTTTATATAGTAAAATAGCTTCTTTAATTTCACAAATAAATTTCCAAATACCGATTTTAAATTCCCAAATAAATCATTTCAGTTTCCATATATTTCAAAGCTTTAATTTTTCAATATTTCAAAACTAAATTTTTTAATTCATATATATATATATATATACCACATTCACCTTACTATTATTTAGCTTGAAATATTTGCTTAATCAATCCAATATCCTTTAAATAAAGCTTCAAATTCAATAATTGAATATTCCTCGGTTTATTTAGATTTCATACATTCACTTAAATCACCTTAAACCCAAATTAAGTTATAAAACCCTATTCCTTTAAAAATCTCAATTCCTATAAATTCCAAATGGATTCTTATTACATATAACTCTTAATTAAATAAAATCTCAAATCAATTTTAAACTATCTTCTCAACCTTGATTTATAAAATCAATATAACTCTATATTAAAATATAATTTAAGTAAATACTTATCCATATTATATTTTAAATAAAATCAAACTTTATTATTAAACTTCTTTTATACTTTAAACAAATTTTATACATAGCTTAGATTTCAAGCATTTTACTATATATAAAAATTAACATTTATATAATATCAAAAAAAATCAATGTTCACTTAAACCAAATTATATAAAATAATCAAACTTATTATGGGGCTTATTTTATATTGCAAAGCATATTTATATATAGCTAGAATCATTAATAAATTTGATGTTTATATAACTCAGAATCAATATTTATATAACCTGTATATTTCTTTACAAAACCATAGAAATCATTTCAATATATATATATATATATATATATATATATATATATATATATATATACCGTGGTGTCTGTATATAATTTTCTACCCTATGGTCAAGTGATACAGCTATTTATCATTTCAATCCGTAATTTAAAATAAAAATTACGGTTATATATCATTTCAAACCGCAATCACGAATGAAATAAAAATGCATGATAACTTGCAGTTTATAATAATATAATACAACATCCATTCATCCATCATAAAATCATACATCCACCATAATCATCAACCAAAATAATCAATCAATATGAATATATGACTGATAGTATATAACAGGAAATTTACTGGCAGTTATATTCAATAATAAATTAAATAACGATTTAATTCAAATAAACGCAGTTTACTGAGATGATGATGAAAAATATTCGAAACAGTCGTAGATAAATGCATAATCACAACAAAATTAAATTTAACAAACATAAGAAATTTTAGAAGTTGTGAGTGGGTTAAAACACTCACCTTTTGAATTTAAATTGAATTTAAAACCAAAAATTTGATGGTCTCAGAATCCATCCAATGCAGTGCCAAAATGTTTGGAATTTCAATACGCATCTAGTGGAGAAAACCGCACGTCAAACGGATATCGAATGAGAAAGTTATTCCCGTTATAACGATTGAAATAAAATTAAAAATAAAAAAAAAACAACTCACCCAAAAAGAAAGCCACATCGTCACCTTATTCCATCACGTGCTCCAGAACCCTAAACACGCGATTTCATCACGTTCGAACTGCACCAAGCCGCCGCCAGTAACGGCTCCAAAACGCCGACGATCTAGGCCACTTCGGCCACAATGGAGCACGCCCCCGCACACTACTCGACACGCCGCTCTTTCCTAGGCCACCGCGATTACCTCCGGTCGCCGTAAATTGCCACCGCCGAACCCATTGCAAAACCTTAATCAACGATTTTCCCGGCGATCTATCCATTGAATCGACGAGCTTCAGCCACCGATGAACTCCGCCCTTGACTCTCTACAAAACCCATATCACGATTTTTCGATCGGACGACGATCGACGAACGCCAACGAACGGCTGACACTAAAAGCCTGAATTCCGATCGAACCACAATCCAAATCAAAAAACAAATTGTAGATTTAGCTTGCGCTCTTCGAGAGCTTCAGATTGATATACAATTTGATAGTATTTGAGGAGATTGAATTTTCATTTGATTTTTGAATTGCAATTTAATTGGATAAATTAGGGTTACAGGCATTGAGGAAGAGGATCACAGAAGTTTCTGTACATATAGAAATGAGGAGGCTAGGGTTTATAGCAGGATATTTATATAGAAAGTTGAAATTAGAATAGATGGATCGGGTTGAATATACGTGCTAACGATAAAGTGGCCCAAAAAGCACGTTTCAACTCCGGAATGAAATTGGGTCAACCCATATATCAAAATAGGTGGTTTAAAATATTTTAAACACAATGGAAAAGGTTTCGAATCCAAATTCCATCGTATGAAGAAGTTATGCTAAAATCAATATTTTTCAAATTGATTTCAATTGATTTCGATTAATCGATTTCAAAGCGTTTCAAGCTCATACGATCAAACACAAGTCCAATTGATACGAAACTTGAAATCCTATAATAATTCACCATTGCGGATTCGATGAAACTTGTTTCGTTGAAATTCGAGTTAGTGGCCAAAATGGCTATTTTTATATTAATTAAATAAATTTAAAATAAATTAGTTATATCAAATTTCCCATTTAAATTCTGAAATTGACAAACTTTATCACTTAAAAAGTATTAATCATTTATACAAAATTTAAACAAAGTTAGATGTCCCTTAAATGCTGATTCAATCATAAATTTCAACGTTATATTACCATTTTATTAAATACAGAGATTGTAAACTAAATTTTCAAAAATTCCATTGAATTAAATTTTCATTCTATTATTCAACCTATTAGTATCAAATAGATGAAACTAACATTTGATTCATACTTTATTACATAAATATCTCCAAATTTACCTTCACTTGTATTAACTATTTTATTTCCAATTATTTGTAATAACTACTATATTGCAATCATATTGAAATTTGTCAATTTCACCCATAAATTTAGATTTTTGATCCAATTAACAAAACAACATATATTACTTGTCACCTATTTGCTTTTAATTGCATTTATAAGGTTGCTACATATCAACCCGGGTTATAATTCCATTTAAATTCTAATTTTTGTTTCATTGCATTAATATACGCCTATTTACATCTTGATAACATTCTTTTATTGAAATAAGAATATAATTAACAATTTTTTTCCAAATATTCCTATTTACAATCAGTTATAACCTACAATTTTATATAAATTCATTAATTGTCAATTCATTATTAACAAACGTATGAAATAAGTATTGGAATCAAAATCCATTACATTACCCTTCTCACTTCTCATCTAAATTTCAATTAACGTAATATTAGAAATTTAAATTTTATTTATTCGCCATAAATAAAAATTTGTTCCAACATTTGATTTAATTTAATTTCCCTCTTTACTAGGTCCATTATTACTTAATAAACCTAGATCCATTTAGTTTTATCCCATTACACCACTATCCCTACATACATCTTAGATTTGTTTAAATGGCTATATTTCAAAATGTGAAATCTTGTATATTACACATATAAATTAAGGTTTTAAAAGAAATTAATAAAATTTCCTTAGTCCAAGCCTTTTTACCAATTATTTACCTTATAAATATATTCATGTTTCTATTAATTTACATACCTACTTTCGTTATTATTTTAACCATTATTAAAGTAATGTTTATCCTTAACAACAACCATTATGATTTATTATCTAACATTGATTGTATAAATTTTCCATTTATTACGTATTATTGTATACATTGATAAAATTTTAAATCTATTTTCCAAATTTACTACTTTCAATCAATTAAAACTTCACAATTGTTTAAATCAATTGGGATTACACTACATTTATCATTTATCAACTTGTTTTAACCTTATTACCTGAATTTATGCTTAGTTACTATTGAGCAATACTATTTCATTTAATTCAATAATTACACTTGTTTTACTCAAATTCCCGTTATTCTAAACCTTTATTTGCTCATTAAAATTAAATTTCAATTCCAATTCAATCAACAATTTCAACGTGCAACTTATAATAATTGTTTACAAGTAGGAATGGAATTAACATAAACTTCAAATATTATCTTAATTTACATTAACATAATAATTAATTACCTTTAATGAATTGTATTCCCCAATTTATTAAATGCAATCAATTTGACCTTACATACTTCAATATTCCCATTTTCATTTTAATTCCAATTCACTATAGTATCAAATTTCGATTTCTTGCAATAAACTCATTTATTATTCATTTGCATACCATTTAGTTAGTTTCCAAAAATTAAGATCGATTCAATTCAACCTTTTTGATTAAGTCTATATAAATCAACATGATATTTCATTGGTTAATTCTTAACGTTTACTTCATTATAAATTATAAAAGTTTTGTTTCCTCTAAATTTAATTACTCAATTTTAATTAAAATAACCAAACTTAATTACTGAAAATTTACGGGTCGTTACATAGAACATTGAAACTGCTCTTCATGGGTAGGATTGATGATTACTGATAAAAGTGTGCAAATCTTGGTACCCAAAGACCGTATTTGAAAGGCTAAAGAAGGGAGTTAGGATGGAGTGGCTCTGGATATAATAGTATCAGTTGAATGGCCTGTCTTGATAGCTTGAACATGAAGCATATAAAGAGTGTGGACTCTTGGAGGCCTAGATCATGACATGCAATGAAGATCCTTGCCAGACGGCTGTAACCATTAGGAGCAAATTAGGTAGGGCTATTGGATGCGCGTTTAGGAAGCAGACGATAGGAACCAGACAAAGTATGAATGGATAGGTAGGGCCAACTCGCACTTCATGTACAGCACTGCCCATGTGAAATATCTAGCGGGAGTCTGATTCAGCCTATCTACCCAAGAGGATATAGCAGCTCCCCTTTTAGTACTCCATGGCGGGTGAGAGCCTTAGAGAGCATGTCCTTATCTTCCCTAACTTTGGACGGCCCAATCTCGAAATGGTGACCACTCATGGATGTGCCTTCGGTTTTTTCTTCCCCTTAGACATCTGCAATTGCAAGAACAACCTAGTTACTAAACCGCCAGATGAGCTAATGGATAAAACAAACTCGAAGGCAAATAACTCCTGCAAGAACTTGGGCAACTAAGACTATGGTATGCCCCAAAAGGCGCCCCATTAGCATAGGGTCAACCACTACACTAAAGCGCTATCTTAGATAGGTTATTCCTTAATTGGGTGATGTGCACGTAAATGTGCGTATTTTACCACCATATTTATTCTATTTAAATTAAATAAATGATCATATTGTGTATTTTAACTTATTTTAACCAAAATCCATATTCATTTCAAATTATCACATATCCATCTTCATATAGGAGCAAAATGTCATTTGTGTGTATATATTTCTATGAGAAAAATTAATTAGAAATTTCCATAATATTTTGTAAGAATTTGATTTCAATTACAAGTTGTTTCATGAAGAAGATATGCATGCACAAAAAGAACACAACGGAATGAAGATGAAAATAGTTCAAAGTGAAGATCATGGAGGACCACACCTACCCACCACCTTAATGTACAAATTAGAGGCTAATGCACATGCTTATGGGATTAATGGCTTCATGTATACTAAAATGGGGATTATGACATGCTAATGATTACTTGGTGGCCACACTACCTCAAGGGCAATTTGGGCATT
The DNA here is from genome assembly GCA_030765085.1 of Allium cepa. Taxonomy (NCBI): domain Eukaryota; kingdom Viridiplantae; phylum Streptophyta; class Magnoliopsida; order Asparagales; family Amaryllidaceae; genus Allium; species Allium cepa. Next base: position 278,119,342 of record CM060928.1, read on the forward strand.
CTCAAAAATATGAATTAGGGTTTCATAAATGTATAAATACCGTATGTTTCATGTAATCTCTTCCTCTTACTTAGTCTCTTCTTTAGTCTCTCTTAGTTTAGTTTTTAGCTTAGAAATAAAAGGAAATCTTTTTTTATGGCTACTTAGCCATTTCTCTTTCATGTATTTTTTCTTTTTTTGTATGCAATTTCAATACATGTTCTTTTCCTTTTCATGCTTGTTTACTTTCATGTTGTAGTGTAGATTTATTTTTCATGTAAATCGATTAGTTTTTCTTTACCTTGCTTTCTTTTTCTTTTTCTTTTTCATTCATGTTGCAAGCTACATTTGTTAATCAAATGGCAAATATGAGAGGCTAAACCTCTTCAATTTAGGAGGTAATGAAGCTCTCTAATTATGTAGCTTCGACTATTTGTTAATTCATGCTCTCTTTTTGTGCTTAATGATGATGATAGAAATGGTTTACAAGTTGTTTTTTCTTTGATTTTGATAGCTTATATTGTTGACACCAAATAGGCTATGCTTAAACAATCACTAACACTAATTGCCTCTTCATCAAATATGATTATGGCAAAAGAAAGTGATTTGAAATTCAAATTTGATGGTCTATATTTCTAGTCGATAGTTAATAGAATATATTTAAAATAAATTTCATTTTCTTTGTCAAGTTTCATGGAAGTTAGTAAGTGCTTTAAGGGATGTATTATAGTTTGATGGTTTGTATTGGCTAATCAATAGCACAAATATGTCATAATTATGATAAGCACATCAATTAAAGCACTAATGACCATAAAAGAGAAACCTTGATTTCATATATGTTGAATTACATGATCTAGAGAGTGAATTTATTCTCTAAATTGTCATTTAACTCTTATATTTGCATCTTTTTTTCTTTGAGTTAGTTAGTTAATTCTCTAATTCTCTACCTTAACTTTCCATCGACTTTGGTATAATTTGATTGAATAGAATTTTTAAAATTATCAATTCTCTGTGGATCGACTCATATTCGCCACGTACTACAAAGTATACGCCGTGCGCTTGCGGTTAAATTTATTTCGAAATTTTTGGACGGTTTTCTAACTCGATAGAAATTCCGCCGATTAATATTGGACCGTGTGGCCCATGTAACCAAGACGTGTATTTCCAACTCCTATAATAACAGGCCATAGCCTAAAGTACACCTTTGTGTCTTCTTCCTAATGAAGGAGAGGCGGTTCTGTAATTTGAGGACTTGTGAATTTTTAAGTTTTCAGGTGGTTAGAGTAGTTCTATGTTGATTGATCAACATCGATTGATAATCATCTCGTTTATGGGTACTTAAGACTCTCGTTTGGTACTCAAACTCTCATCGACTAGTAGAGTAATCATAAAGACGTAATGAAAAATAAGTGGTCAAACATAGAAATATCTCAAAAAACAGATGATGAGCACGACAATAGAATAATGGAGAAGAAGCTTGCTGATTAAAGTAGTATTGAATTTTCAAAAAGCTTGTCAGAATTTTTAAAAGCTTGAGAAGTTTTCTAATTGAGGTTTTGCATGGGCTTACTAAAGATAAGAAGAAGGGGAAGTGTTGATTTATTTAGGTTTGTCTTTGATTTCATCCATAAGATGGATTAAGCTAGAGTCAATCTCAACTGTTTAGGTTTAATTGATTACTTCATCACATCAAAGGTCACATCTTCAAAACCATCTCGAATAATGAAGCATGACAACTAATGAGCAAGAGATACAAGTCATTTACATTAAAATGCGCACAAAAACAAGTCCGACTCTGCTCGTAGAAACAAACTTAAGGGTAAAATGTTGCTCAATTTTCTTGCAATGGATATTAGATGCACCAGTTAATGGATATTAGGCCCACCGGTCAAGCGCTTGCCAACACAGTCCTACGTCACACTACCTTAACAACAACCGATCCAGTCCGCAACTTGCATAAGCATCTCATAGATTGATCCATGAGAGATATTTGTGCCTCATCATTTGTTGGGTTCGGACATCGGCTCGTTATATCAGTGTTATAACCAAGAAACTTGGAACCTTAAAAACAACCCAAGCTTGCCTCGACATCAGATGGCTGTTTCACAGCACGAGTGCCTTGCCTCCCATTCACCTTTCCTAGCTTCCTCGCTCTCCCTGCCCATATTATTTGCCTTGAGCATTTAAAATTTATTTCACATGTAGTAACATTTAATTCTAATGCCTACATAACCTCGTGGATTCTTCATTTAATGTTTTAATTAAATGACATCATTTAAGACATTTAAAACTATTCATGTATTATGTCAAAATTAATAACATGCATCTATTTCTACATTTAATCCAATATCTCTGATTATAAACGCTACTCCTTTAGCTACCTTGAGAATATATGAATCCAATGTCCATCAATGTGAACCTACTCTCATCGCTCTATAGATCACCTCCAACGTTCACTAGCTTAGGTAACTACGCTGTTATCAAGGAAAAACAATAATTTCAATATTGAAAAGGTGATACTAGAATAAGACATGCACAGGTGAAGACTTAGAATGAAAGCCAAAACAATATCACTATCATTTATCCTCGTTCCAAATTAAGAGGAGTCGCCTTATAAGAAATCACTGACGACTTAAAACCAAGGGTTCTCAATGCAGTTCAAAATCTATATATGCCAAAAGATAACATGGCCCAAAATAGCTATAAGTCCCAAAATCCATTAAGAAAAACCTTCTCATGCACCTCCGCCGTTCACCGCTAATATTCACCAGCTAAAAAAACACACAGCTAGCAAATAAAAACGGCAATCTCAACACTGAGAATAGTGAAATTGAACGTAAACATCTAGTTGCAAAGACTTAAGGATAGAACCCAAGACAAGCCAAATGACCTTGATTCCAATCACGTCCTAGAATTAAAAGCAAAAGGGACCGCATAAAAAGGGTGCACCAAAAAACAAAAGGCGATAAACCCCCTATTTCTGGAATTGCATACATGCAGTCCGACTTTTAAACCAATAAATGCGCTGGACATAAGGATATTAGACGGTTAGAACCAGCTACTAAAAACATGCGCAAAATAAAAAAAAAGGTTGTAAATGCACGACCCGACTTTGCAGTCAAAAACACAATCAGTATACACCGTTATCGGAGCTGCCATGCCAAATGCATGACAAAGCATGACTGCCAAAAATGAAGTTCAGAGAGAAAGAGCTAGATAAAACAAGTTATTGAAGAAACCAAAGGCAACGTTAAAAGATAAAAGATTGCAACTCAGGTACAATCCAAGAATCCATAGAAAGCTCGCCAGAGTACATTGTTACTACGAAAAGAAGAAGGAATTCAAGCAATATGAATTGAGAAAAAAATCAAGTAAAAGCGCAGGATTGGCCAAAACAAAAGAGTGCACAACCCCAACAAAGCCTGCATAGAAAACCTCAAAATTGAGCACCATTGCATGATGCAAAATTAAAAGCAAGAGCACTCAAGAATGAAACTTCAAATCAAATTTGCTGAAACGTGTGCAACAATGCTGATATCAAATCAAGATCATTAGAGCACCTAATTCCAAGAAAGTCGTAAAAATAAAATGCAAATTAATGGCCGGAGCCAAGATCACAACTAGTAAAAAATTTACAACCACCAGACAAGTATCAGAGAAAAGCGATTAAAATAAAAGGATACGAGTAATTAACAATGGACACATGGTAATGACATTTAATAAAGAGGGAGAAAAGCTCCGAAGAAAGAGAAAAACCCTATCAAGATCAGAAAACATAAGCTGGATGGCACAAATATTTGCACTGAAAATCAATTAGAAGTAACGAAAAAAGCCGCGCAGGAAACACTGTACGACTAGCAAGTTAGATATAATTCCAGAATCTATACAAAGCTCACTATGTAAAACACAAAATTTATAGTCCACCACCTATGTATATTTTTACACATACATAAATTATTAGGAACATAGGATATAAATGCTTAAGCTTAATGCTAAAGAAATTACATTCATTCGGCCAATAATTGTTGTGATAGGGTTTCAAAAAAATAATTGTTGTGATACGAATTACATTACAAATCCGAGTCCGTGTTCGAAGGGTCCCTAATGATGTTCCTTCTGTCATGAAGATGCCCCTCAGCATGGAATTGTGTACGATTGGGAGTCGCAGGACCTAAGGTAGAATTTCCTACACGGGTAGAAAATTAAAGGAGGTTTATCGCTCCAGAAATTATTATTGATGATCGACATTGGGCGCTAACAAAAGTGGTATGGGGATCATAGTTGGCCCCTGCCTAGTGGTTATCAAGATCAGATTTGTTAAGTACACAGTCGTTTCGATTGTAGAGAAAACTTAAGTTCAAGGTCGGTGTTAAGCGTGAAAAGACTTCAACTGCATGTTTTAAGGAAATCTTTGTCATGGCATGCTTAACCCTTTCTTCTTTAAGCTTCCAGGCCAAATTAGGTTGCACGTGCGCAAGTGAAGACGGAAAAAAGAAAGACATAGCCATGGTCAATGTGGTAGAATCTGAGTGTAGCATTTGCTCCTTAAGTCAATTGATCCGCTCGATAGTAGTACGGTGCATGCACTCAAAGTCATCCAAAATCTCTGTTTTCATCTTCTTTGAAAATGGGCCAAAAAAATTGTAGGTACGAACACTTTTCAACAATCACACCACCGATCAAATCTTTCGGTCGTTTTTCCTAAAAAATTCTTAGTTCATTGAATTTATTTTGATAATATGCCATGGACTGCTTCTTCCATTTGGAAGCTGTTGAGAAAATTTGTTGATCTGAATGAACCAGAAGAAGTTGCTTGAGGCACGTTAAAAACGTTGTCCTTAAGGAATTATTCGCCCCCATAATCTGCAGTAGTAATGGCAGTGAAATTCCTCCAGGATACAACAAGTACTGTGTTTTACAGAAGCAAAGAAGAAGAGGGAAGAAGAATGAATTCGAAAAAAGTGATCTGAACAGGAAGAAGATGAGATGTATTTATACAGGGCGAAAGGGTGTGACCGTTGGGGATAGTTGTGTCCACTCGTTCAAAAAAAATGCGACTGTTTGAAACGGTCGAACCCAGGCCGTACGATTACGCACGCGCCCACGTGCCTATCTTTGACCCGTATAATATTTTATAGGCCCAAGGCCATCATCCCTTATCATTGAGTCCATTTCCAAGCCCATGTTATTTCAAATCACAATGTTCAATGTAATCTCCTATATAAGGAGAAATATATCATACTATTTGCCCATGTGGGACAAGTAGTATTACAATCTTCCCAATAATCCCCCACAAGATTGTAATATTATTTATGCATACAAGAAAGTACCTTTCAGTTTAAATTTTTCTTCTTAGTCCATATGTTTAAGTTTCAACAGAATATCTGGTAGTTAATACTTTAAACCAAAATCCTATGCGATGAAACGAAATATATGAACACATAAATATTTATAGTACTTCTGTAAATATCATAACCACTAATTGGTTATTAATTTCCTCCTGGTTTTCGTGAACATTTACAAAGTTACAACTAACTTTATTAGACACAAAGTCATATGTTCATATAGGTGTCTATTATTTTTTTTTCGTCTCTGTTACTATAGACAAATGAACACCAAAACGTAATAATACAATCACATTTCTGTAACTTGTTTTTACCCTTTAAACCTTGAATAATTTAAGGTTTGGTTTCCATTACAGGTGATTAGAATGATTTCAGACCTATTGCACTACTAGTAGTTTTCACCAGTTCTCTTGGTAATCCTTTAGTTAGTGGGTCTGCCAAATTTTCCTTTGATCTAACATATATAATAGTAATGATACCATCTACAATTAATTCTCTGACATATGCATGTCGTAAACTTATATGTCTAGACTTTCCATTATAGATCTTATTATAGGCTCTAGACAATGTAGCTTCGCTATCGCAATACACAGAAATGGCTGGCATTGGTTGTGGCCACAACTCTATATCTAATAACAGATTCGTTAGCCATTCCGCCTCCTTGCCCGATGCATCTAAGGCAATGAATTCAGCTTCCATTGTAGAGTGTGATATGACTGTTTGTTTCTTGGAAGCCCAAGATATAGCACCGCCTCCTAGAGTAAAAATCCATCCAGTAGTTCCTCTATTTTCATTTTCAGGCGTTGAACCGCTTGCATCTGAATATCCTTCTAGAACTGCTGGAAAACCTTCGTATCTAAGTCCTAGTCCCATGGTTCTTTTAAGGTAACCTAGAATTTTGCATATTGCTTTCCAATGTTCAGTGCTTGGCTTGTGCGTATATCTAGACAGTTTACACACAGCAAAAGCAATATCTGGACGAGTGCAATGCATTGCATACATAAGACTTCCAATAACACTTGCATAATCTAATTGAGCTACTGTCCTTTCAGTATTTGCAAATAGTTTAATGGAAGAATCATAAGGACTGCTTGCTTCTTTAATATTTAAATATTTGTATTTAAGAAGCAACTTCTCTATGTAATGAGATTGACATAATGCATAACCACTACTGTGTTTCTTTACCTTAATTCCCAATATAGTATCAACTTCATTTAAGTCTTTCATTTTAAAACATGAAGTTAGATATTTCTTTGTATCATTAATGCCTTCCATATTGGTGCCAAATATAAGTAAATCATCCACATATAAACATATAATGATACCATATCTATCCGTAAATTTAGAATAGATACATTTGTCAGCATTATTATGTTTAAAACCATTGGACAAGATCATAGAGTCAAACTTTTCATGCCACTGTTTAGGTGCTTGTCTCAATCCATATAATGATTTAACAAGTTTGCAAACTTTGTGTTCATTTCCAGGCATAATAAAACCTTCTGGTTGTTCCATATATACTTCTTCATCTAGATCACCATTTAAAAATGCAGTTTTAACATCCATTTGATGTACATACAATCCGTGAATGGAGGCAAGTGCAAATAGAGTTCTAATGGATGTTAACCTTGCAACAGGAGCATATGTATCGAAAAAATCAATACCTTCTTTTTTGCCTGAAGCCTTTAGCAACTAATCTTGCCTTAAAAGTTTGTATTGATCCATCCGTATTATATTTTCTACGAAATACCCATTTACATCCAATTGGCTTTGATCCGCCAGGTAAGTTGGTTAATTCCCAAGTATTATTAGATAGAATTGAATCCATCTCATCTTGTATTGCTTCTTTCCAGAAAGAAGCATCCCTAGAAGTCATTGCTTCTTTAAAGGTTTTGGGATCACCTTCCGTACCTAGTACATAAATTATATCATCGATGACATCTTTTCTGTCACCTATAACAAGATGTATTACATCATCTGGTGAGGCAAAATCAGGTCCCAACTCTTTAGCCTTCTTTGTTCTTTGACTTCTTCTAGGTTCTTCTGGTATATTAGAAGATTTTCTTTTGTTAGAAGAAGTTTGTTAAGAATTTTCATTATCTTTGTCATAGATAATTTGAGTAGGATCTGACACTTGATTGGAATCACATATAAACTTATTTTCAATAAATTCCACATCTCTTGATTCTATGATGATATTAGAATCTAAGTCAAGCACTCGATATGCTTTGGAATTCTCGGCATATCCTACAAATACACCTTTTAAAGCCCTTGGACCTAGTTTATTCCTTTTTGGATCTGTTATTCGATAAAAGGTCAAACAACCCCAAACTTTCAAGTATTTCAAACTTGGTTTTCTACCTTTCCATAGTTCATATGGAGATACTTTTGTCTTTCTTGATGGAATTCTATTATGCAAGTGACATGCTGTTAGAAGTGCCTCTCCCCATAAATTTATATTTTGTTTGGCATTTAAAATCATAGCATTAGTCATTTCCACTAATGTTCTATTCTTTCGTTCAGCCAAACCATTCTGTTGCGGGGTGTATGGTGCGCTTGATTGATGTATAATTCCATTTTCCTCACAGAATAAGGAAAACTCTGTAGAGAAATATTCTCCACCTCTATCACTGCGCAATACTTTGATTCTTCTTTCTTTTTGATTTTCGACTGTGACTTTAAAGCGTTTAAACATATCAAAAGCCTGATCTTTTGTTTTCATTAGATAAACATATGTATATCTTGAATAATCATCTATAAAAGTAATAAAATATCTATTCCCTCCTCTAGTTAATACACCATTCAATTCACATATATCAGAATGAATTAATTCAAGTAATTTTGTATTTCTTTCAGATTTGGGAAATGGCTTTTTGCACATTTTGGCTTCAATACATGTTTCACATTTAGGTAATAATTTACTTTCATATGAGATTAAACCTTCTTTAGACATACACTTCAAAGATTTAAAATTTAAATGCGCTAATCTAGCATGCCATAAATCAAATGAATCAAGGACATAAGCAAATTCATTCATTTTATTAATACTTAATTTGAACATCCCGTTACAAGCATATCCTTTTCCAACAAATATACCTCCTTTTGACAATATGAGACTGTTACCATCTAGGACACATTTGATGACTTTACTACAAAGAAGACTTGTAGATACAAGATTCTTCCTAATGTCTGGAACATGTACAACATTTACAAGCACGAGTTTCTTTCCAGAAGTGAATTCTAATTCTATGGTTCCTTTTCCAATGACACTTGATGTATTATGGTTTCCCATTAGTACTTTATTATCATCGGAAACTGCCTTATAGAATTTGAACATTGATCGGTTGTTGCAAACATGTATGGTAGCGCCAGAATCATACCACCAATCAGTATCCTTGGCATTATCGGCCATGTTTACTTCTGTCACCATATCAACATTTAACTTTGATATCATTGCAACAATTTTTGACTCGTCCTGTTGAAGCATATTTGCTTTCTGAGAAGAATCTGAGTTCTTCTTTCCTTGAGTCGAAGTCTGTCCATGCTCCTTCTTTTGCCTCTTAAAGAATCTGCAATCTCTTTTGAAATGCCCTGGTTTTCTACAGAAATAACAATCCTTCCCCTTTTGATTGGGTTTTTTCTGGTTGTTATCCCTCTTCCGCTTCCCATTTAGGTTATTCTCTTTATGATCATTGACTACATTATGTATATTTGAATCAGATTCAAATACCCTCTTTTCACGAACTCTTGTTTCTTCTTCAATACGAAGATGTTTTAGAAGTTGTTCCATAGAGAAATCCTCAGTGGAATGCATAAGCTTTTTCCTATAGTCAGTCCATGTATGCGGAAGTTTGGCCATAACAGCCCCAACTTGGAGTTGTTCAGGAATGTTAATTTTAACATCCTTTAACTTGTTGAAAATAACCTGTAACTCGTGAATCTGATCTAGAACAGAACTGTTGTCAAGCATTTTAAATTCGAAAAACTCGTAAATTAAGAACTTATCTGCGCCTTGTTTTTCGTTGCTGTACTTTGCCTCTAAACTTTTCCATATTTCTCTCGGCGACCTGACAGAAGTGAACAGATCATAAAGTCGGTCGGATAGAGTGTTGAGTATATGCCCTCTGCAAACAATTTCATCTTCTTCACGCTTTTTCCTTTGGGCAACAACTTCTGCACTATCCTTGTCAGTAGGTGGTGGAATCGGCTGCAGGTTTTCATCAAGCACATACGCAATTTTAAGAGTAGTCAGAAGGAAGAGGATCTTATCTTGCCAACGGGTGTAGTTAGTGCCATCAAAGCGATCTAACTTGGTGAATTCCTGATTCATTACCCGGTAGGTTGATTCAGAGGATGCCATAATAATTCCTTAAGATTGTTGAGAAAATTTGTTGATCTGAATGAACCAGGAGAAGTTGCTTGAGGCACGTTAAAAACGTTGTCCTTAAGGAATTATTCGCCCCCACAATCTGCAGTAGTAATGGCAGCGTAATTCCTCCAGGATACAACAAGTACTGTGTTTTACAGAAGTAGAGAAGAAGAGGGAAGAAGAATGAATTCGAAAAAAGTGATCTGGGCAGGAAGAAGATGAGATGTATTTATATAGGGCGAAAGGGTGTGACCGTTGGGGACAGTTGTGTCCACTCGTTCAAAAAAAATGCGACTGTTTGGAACGGTCGAACCCAGGCTGTACGATCACGCACGCGCCTACGTGCCCCAAGTGCCCAAGTGCCTATCTTTGACCCATATAATATTTTATAGGCCCAAGCCCATCATCCCTTATCATTGAGTCCATTTCCAAGCCCATGTTATTTCAAATCACAATGTTCAATGTAAGCTTCTCCTATATAAGGAGAAATATATCATACTATTTGCCCATGTGGGACAAGTAGTATTACAATCTTCCCAATAGAAGCTTCATCCACATCCATACTTGAAGGAGGGGCAAGAATCACTTGGGAATGAACCGTTTCTGCATTGTCTTCCTTAGATAGTTGGAGGGCCACCTGGTTAGACAATTCCTTATTTTCTTTTTTGAGTTTTTTTAATCTTATCCTCATAGATGAACCTGTGACAGCTCTCTGCATCTTGTAATAATCTTTCCAATTTGGTAAAGCGATCTTGTGCGAGCTTAAGCTTCCTCTCAAATTCTTTTATCAACAAGCGTTGCTTGGTAATGCAATCATATTACCAAATGTTGGCCTGTTTAGACTCTTCAAGCTCACGAGTTTTCTCCTTGTACTTTTAATGCAGTTCTTCTCGCACTTAATTAATAGCTTGATACTTTTTTCTAATGAGGTTCACATTAGCAGCTTCAAGTTCTTTAAGGTTATATGGTCTTCGATAATAATTGAAGAAACCGCAAATTTCAAATTAGAAGTATAGAGAACACGTTGAGGATAGCTTCGGTGGGACAGATGAGCGCAATCTAGAAGCATGAAGTAAACAAGTAGGAAATCAATAAACAATCAAACATGAAAAAATATATGCACAAGTGAAAATATCTTACTAAAAAATAATACTAAAAGACGCTATTTTTATCCACACCTAAGTCAATCCTTAAACAAGAGTAAGTGAGGATGTCCTAAATGAAGTAATTCATCTCCTATGATGGAGTCCCACTTGCATAGTACAAAATCACGTAGCGCATCTCTTCTATGAATAATTATTAGATTTTGAATTAAAATGCTGAAAGGATAAATGTTTTATTAATCTTAGTAATGATTTGATACCAAGAAAAGTTGTTGATAGAATAATTGATTCAGCTACACTTTCAATTATTGAGTACAGAAGAAAATGAAGAAAAAAGAAAAAAATGTAACTCAATTTCTGAATGAATAAAATGAAACTCAAATCGTCACTCAATATTACAAACAAACCCATTATTTATAACCGAATTAGTTTGTACAAAAGATGAAGAAACAAAACAGAAAATTGAAATATGTCAGCCTAGCAGTGTATATATCCAATACGCCCCCTTAAGTTGGAATGTCATTAGATTGATGGAGTGACATTCCTAACATGGATAACAACTCATTATGCTGAGATGAAGGCAGAATCTTTGTGAACACATCTGCAAGCTGAGAGTGAGTAGGCAAGTAGGTTAATTGTATCAGTCCTTCAAGAACTTTCTCCCTGATGAAATGACAATCAATATCAATGTGTTTAGTGTGTTCATGAAACACAGGATTGCGAGCAATGTGCAAAGCAGACTGATTGTCACAATGTAAAGTTACTGGCTTAAGATTTTGAACTCCTAGCTCTTTCAACAACCTAACAACCCAAGTAACTTCTGATGCTGCAGTGGTCATTGCCCTGTATTCTGCCTCGGAGGAAGACTTGGAAATGGTACTTTGCTTCTTCGATTTCCGTATGATAGGTGACTGACCAAGAAGAGTTATGGATTTTCTAGAATTAGCACAACTGGCCCAGTCTGAATCTGAGAATGCTTGTAACTTGAGATTGTCAGACCCTTTTAATAAGATCCCTTGCCCTGCTGTATGTGCTACATATCTCAAAGTATGATGTAAAGCTTTTAAATGACTAGTCCGAGGAGCTTGCATAAATTGACTTAAACTTTGTACAGCAAAGGAGAGATCATGCCATGTATGAGTAAGATAGTTAAGTTTGTCTACTAGAGAACGATACATCTCATCATTTTGTAGAACATCACCATCTGTTGTAGTAAGATTAAGGTTTAGAGGTAGGGGAGTTACAGCTTTCTTGCTTTGATCAAAGGAGCAATCATTCAGCATCTCTTTATTAAATTTCTGCTGTCTCAAAATAATTCCATCTGCAGTATCTTTAACTTCAATCCCTAGGAAGTAATTGAGAACTCCTAGATCTTTTATACTAAAAATAGAATGAAGATGAGCTTTTAAATTTGCAATTGAATTTAAATCATTGCCTGTGAGTAAGATATCATCAACATAAACTCCTGCATTGCAAATTGAAACTCCATCCTTCTTAATAAACAAACTATAATCGTTCTTAGATTGATAAAACCCTTTTTCCTTTAGAGAATTATGTAATTTTTCAAACCACTGTCTTGATGCCTGCTTAAGGCCATAAAGAGATTTCTTCGACTTGCATACTTTATTGTGAGGATTTGGAAAAGCTTCGGGCACCTTCATATAAACTTCTTCTTTCAAATCTCCATGCAAAAATGCATTATTCACATCCAATTGGAACAATTTCCAACCTCTATTAGCTGCCAATACAATCAAACATCTCACTGTACTCATCTTGACCACTGGACTGAAAGTTTCATCATAATCTATCCCATATTTTTGATTGAATCCTTTAGCTACTAGTTGTGCTTTACATCGTTCAAGTTCACCATTTGCTTTAAGTTTTATTTTATACACCCATTTACACCCTATTACCTTCTTTCCTTTATGCAAATCAACAAGTTCCCAAGTGCCATTTTGTATTAAAGCTTCAATTTCTTTATTCATTGCCTCTGTCCAAAGATTTTCAGTAGCTGCTTCTTTGTAGGACACTGGTTCATGTAATTCACATGCATGAGATAAGAACACTTTATGATCATCAGGGAAAGAGTTAAAAGTAACCAGATTGCACCAATTTGCATCAACAGTTGTATTTTGATAAGCTGCTGAATTGCATTTGTAATCATCTAAATAAGAAGGGGCTTTGTGAGTTCGAGTTGACCTCCTGACAGTTTTAGTGGGCAAATTTTGAGTTATATCAAGGACAATTGAATGATCAATAGTGTTAGGATCAGAAGAAAAGTAGATGAAATGTTATTCTGTGTTTTTGAAGCAGGAAGATCAGTATGTGGGAATACACCATCAAGAGAAGGATCTGATGGATTATCATGAGAAGGAAAAATATCATTTGGAGAAGAAAGATCAGGAGAATCATGAAAAATAGGAGTTGTGGAAACAGGAAGATAAATGGCGGTATGCATATGTGAAAGTGACTTTTGTTTGTGAAAAAGATGACATGGGAAGTGTTTTTCATGGAATTTAACATGTTTCGTGACTGTCAGTTTTCCAGTGGCAATATCAACAATTTTATAGCCTATTTGACTAATTGAATATCCCAAGAAAACACTAGGAGAACCCCTCTGATCCATTTTCCCTCTATTTACTCTGGAAGTATAGACATAACATAAGCAGCCAAAAGTTATCAAATGATTTATTGAGGGAACTTCATTGTAAAGTCTTTGATAAGGAATATCATTATTTATAGCTTTCAGAGGCATCCTATTAATCAAGTAAGCAGCACATAGAATACAATCTCCCCAAAATCTATCTGGAACCATTGATTGAATATACAAGGCTCTGGCAGTCTCAAGTAGGTGCCTGTGTTTCCTTTCAACAACCCTATTTTGTTAGGGTGTATCAGGACAGCTAGTTTGATGTAAAATTCCCATATTTTTATAAAATACTTTCATATTTCCTTCACATAACTCTTTTGCATTATCAGATCTGACACGCTTAATTTTGGAATCAAATTGTGTTTTAATCATTTTAGCAAAATCAATCATAACACCAACTGATTCACTTTTGTTTTTCAAAAGATGTACCCAAGTAAATCTTGTGTAGTCATCTACAATAGTCAAAAACTGATTACATCCACTAGGAGTCTTAACAGGATTTGGACCCCAAACATCAATATGAACCAATTCAAAAGGAGCATTGGTCTTTATGCTACTAGAAGAAAAAAACAGCCTAGTTTGTTTGGCCTTAGGACAAATTTGACAAATTGTATTTTCTAAACAAGATTTTATTTCACAATTTGCATTAACAAACTTTATTTGATTAAAAGGTAGGTGTCCCTACCTCAAATGCCACAGCTTAACATCTTCTACTGTTGACAAACAAACTTTATTACACTTGTGAGACTGAATCTCATTATTACTTGCTTTCTTCTGATCTTCCACATTGTATAGACCAGCTCTCAAATTACCAAAAAGAATCAATTCCCTTTCTGTGAGCACACAAAACACTTATTATGAGTAAAATGTAACTCATAATTCATGTCCTTGCATAACTTGTGTACAGAAATAAGATTGAATCTAAAGTCAGGGACATGCAAAACATTGTTCAGAACAATTCCATCATTTAGCTTCACAGTTCCAACATGTTTCACTAATATTCTACTCACATCAAGAATAGTTATATGTTTGTTGTGACTCATCAAGGGTTTATATTCAGAGAAATGTTTTAGTTCAGAGCAAATAGGGTCACTGGCTCCACTATCAAGTAGCCAATGTGAATCAGAGCAAGATAAGAGGCAAAAATTACCTGCCACCATGGCATGACTGTGAGAGGTATCTGAATGGTCATTAGACTTGTTGCTTTGCTGCTGTGATCTGAGCAAGTTCATCAGCTGATTGTATTGTTCCATAGAAATGGATTGAGTGGACTGATCATCAATCTGCATGTTGTCAGTGTCATTGTAAGCAATAACTGCTACTTTCTTCTCCTTAAATCCTTTGAAGTTAGGTGGATAACCATGAACTTTGAAACACCTGTCTATACTATGTCCTGGTATCTCACAATGAGTACAATAATACTTGGACCCTAGTTTAACAAAGTTCTTGTTACTTGTAGTCTGTTTAAGATTGCCTGTGTGAGTTTTAGAACCTTTGAAAGAGCCTGCATTAGAGAACTTCTTCTTGTCAACTATAAATGCCATGGATTCAGATTGTGTAGCTAACTGAGAAATCTCTTTATGTTTTTCCTCTTATGCAAACATTCTGTATGCCTCAGTAACTTTCGGTAGTGTTTGCATCATCAACATATTTCCTCTGATTGTTGCAAACTGATCTGACAACATAAATTGTATCACCATCTTCTTTTGATGCCTTTCAACTAGCCTCTTAGTCAAGTTGCATGTACAATTGTTGCAGGTTCAATATGGAAGTGGATGAGCTTCATCTAAAGCATCCCAAATTGACTTGATGGAGGTGAAAAATTCAGAAACAGTACTGTTTCCTTGATTAATATCAGCTAGCTTCTGTTCTAGAGCATAAATATGTGCCAAAGATGTGTAACCAAATCTCTCCTCAAGTCTAACCAAATACCTCTAGCACTTCTCAAGAACAAAACAGAACTGGCAATGCTTTCATCGAGAATAAACAAAATCCAAGAGCAAACTAAGTCATTGCATCTCTCCCAGGCCTTGTATTCAGCTCCATCTAGATCAACAGGCTTCCTATACAAACCATTAACAAATTCTGCCTTGTTCTTTGCTGAGAGACTTAATAACATAGCTCTCTTCCAGCTAGTGAAACCATCACCATCAAATTTGAATGACACAAGTTGTGCAGAATTAACATCCGAAGGATGAATATAGTAGATACTAGCAGGATTTTGGTTCAGAGGTAGATCAGTGTTGTTTTCAGAGATAATGATTCAGCAAATAGTATCAATCAATTGATTCAATCAATCAAATGCATTAATCGAACAATAATGGTTCTCAGAAATTAATACATTCAGCCGTAATAGAAATCATATAATAGATCAGATTGATTTTGACCTGTTAGTATTAATTCTGATAAAGATCAGAAGAAATCGATGAAGTCGAGATTGTTGCAAAGCTGCTGTAGAAAAGATTGAAATCACACTCAAAAAAAAGATCTAGGGATCGGAATTCTGCTCTGATACCATGATAGAATAATTGATTCAGCTACACTTTCAATTATTGAGTACAGAAGAAAATGAAGAAAAGAGAAAAAAATGTAACTCAATTTCTGAATGAATAAAATGAAACTCAAATCGTCACTCAATATTACAAACAAAACCACTATTTATAACCGAATTAGTTTGTACAAAAGATTAAGAAACAAAACAGAAAATTGAAATATGCCAGCTTGGCAGTGTATATATCCAATAGTTGTTTTAATACACAATGCTTGCTGTATTTATATACAACGATATAAGCTAAATTGGGCTTTAAGAGTATCGGCCTGTATCCATTATCTTCCTTTGTGAATTTAGCATGAATATGAACCATTGAGATTTGATCAGATGGTTGATGATGTCGAGTTTCGTATAAACTTATTATATCCTGAAGCCATTGTAACTTATCTCATTCTCTTACATTCCCCCTCAAACCCGATGTCGGCTAGGGTTTGCTCAAGAGAAATGAAATCTGCTTTCTTCGAAAAATACGTGAAGGAAACTCAATGAATTAGATACGATCTTAGATATAATAGTCTTCCTCTTCCTTTATCTATCTTCAGAAGAGTTAAAGGCAGCAACTTGAGTAGAGAATAAGGAGAAATTGATGAAAAATGTTGTGAGCGACTTCAAGTTGTTGTTTTTCTGAGTTGCTTGTCTTCGTCAAGCTCTTGAACAGCCTCTGGTATGTACACTGGAACTTGAGATCTTTGATTGATGTCAGCAACATCAACGTTTAGTTCTCTTCTGAACTTCATGAAGCGTTGTCGTGAACGAGGTTTAGTGAGCACATCAGCCTTTTGGTAAGTTGAAGGTATGTAGCTTACCCTAATTTTGTCTTCGATCACCTGTTCTTTGACGAAATAAAGATCGAGTTCCATATGTTTGGTTCGAGAGTGTAGAACGGAGTTGGCTGTAAGTGATATTGCACTAATGTTGTCGCACCAAATTGTTGCCTTGCTGTTAGTATTAACTTGTAATTCGCTTAGTAGTGATTGTATCCACATGATTTCTGACGATGTACTTGCAATGCTTTTGTACTCAGCTTCGGTACTTGATCTAGATACCGTTGACTGTTTTTTTGCACACCAAGATACTGGGTATTTTCCTAGAAAAATGTAGTAACCAGTAGTAGATTTTCTATCATTATAGTTAGTGGCCTAATCCGAGTCTGCATAGGCATTAATATTCAATGATTTGCTTGATTGCATGATTAGACCTTGACCCAGTGTACCCCTGAGATATCTTAGAATACGTTTTGCTGCTTTCCAGTGTTCGTCTAATGGTTTTTGCATAAACTGACTAACTTTGTTCACACTGAAAGAGATGTCTGGTCTTGTTATGGTGGCATACTGTAGTGCACCAACTATGCTTCTGTACTGCTTATCATTGGATATGAATTCACCTTTGTGTTTTGATAGATGCAAGTTACTTGTTATGGGTGTAGGCAATGGATTTGCTTTATCCATGTTGGCTCTTACTAAAATCTCTGTGATGTATTTATTTTGATTCAACTGTATTTCATTGTTTTGTAGTCTTTTAACCTCAATTCCAAGAAAGTAGTTCAAGTTCCCTAAGTCTTTGATTGTAAATTCTCTGTGTAGAAATTGTACAGTCTTTTCAATTTCTGACTTGTTGTTGCCTCTAATGATAAAATAATCAACATAAATCAATAGATATATACTATCATTTGAGAATTTAAGAAACAAAGAGTTGTCTGATTTTGTTGAGTTGTATCCAAGCTTGGCAAGTGTTGATTTTAGCTTTTCGAACCACACTCTTTGTGCTTGCTTGAGTCCATAGATAGCTTTGTTTAGTCTGCACACAAGATTTTCATTGCCTTTCTCAGTGAACCCATGTGGCTGTTCCATGTATACCTCCTCCTGCAAAATGCCATTGAGAAAAGCATTATTAACATCTAGTTGTCTGATAGTCTAGTTCTTGTGCAAAGCAATAGTTAAAATAATCCTAATGGTTGAGGGTTTTACAACAGGAGAAAATGTTTCATTGAAGTCAAATCCATTCTGTTGCGAATAACCTTTTGCCACTAGTCTTGCTTTGTACTAAGGAACTGAACCATCTGAATTCCTTTTAATCTTGTATGTCCACTTGCATCCAATTATGTTTTTATGAGTTGGTAAGGGTACAAGATCCCAAGTTTTGTTCTTCACTAATGCATTGTACTCTTCCTTCATGGTTGTTCTCCAATTAGTATCATGTACTGCTTGTTGATAAGTACTTGGCTCAGTGCATTCTGACACAAGACTATAGATTTTTGGTTTAAATATGTCACTCTTGGCCCTTGTTATTATATGATGTCCGGTGTTTACAGGTTGAGCAGGTTGATCACTGCTTTCTTCAGTGACACCTTGTTAAGTATTGAGTGATACAGTATCACTTAATATTTGACATGTGTCAGTCTGTTGACTAGTGTTGGGTAGAGGAGGATTACTTGATCTTTCAGAAATACTGCCTTGCTCTTGGCATGTTTCACTTGCCGACTTGAAGAGATTTGTACTGAGATTATCTCTTCTCTCATTATCAGTAGTGCGATCAGAGGCTAATTCTTAAGAGAAGAGAGTTATTAGAGGTAATGAGTATCTAGCATTATATATTTTATCAGGTGTCTTGATTGCTACATTACTAAAAGGAAATTCTTGCTCATTAAAGATTACATGTCTTGATATATATACTCTTCCTTTTCTATCAAGACACTTGAACCCCTTTTTATTTGATGCATAGCCTAAGAATGTACAGGGTTGAGACCTAAATTCTAACTTATGATTATTGTAAGGTCTTAAGTAAGGAAAGCATAGACATCCAAATACCTTTAAGTTTTGATAGTCTGGCTTGACTTTAGTTACTTCCAATGGAATCTTATAGTTCAATACCTTTGTGGGTAGTCTATTAATCAGATAGACGGCTGTAAAGAAAGCATCAGGCCAGAATTTTAATGGTAGTGATGCCTGAGCCAGTAAAGTCGAGCCACTTTCTACAATGTGTCTATGTTTTCTTTCTATAAGACCATTTTGTTCAGAAGTGTAAGGATATGTGGTCCTTTGTGTAATTCCTTTTCTTTGAAAGTAATCGTTCAGTGGTAGAAATTTTTTTCCACCATCTGTTTGAATGATTTTTACCTGACATCATGTCCGTCCTTTTGCATTGGTTGCAAACTACGTTACTGCATTGTTAGTTTCTGATTTTGCCTTTAAGAAATATATCCATACATGTCTAGAGTATGCATCAATGAATGAGATATAATATCTATAACCATAATCACTACACATTAGGGCTGGACCCCATAGATCAGTAGCAATTAATTCCAATGGTTTATGATAAACAGTCTCAGAGTCTGGAAATGCAAGCTTATGATTATTACCCATTTGACAAAATGTACAATTATAAGAAACTGGAATTTTACTAACAGATATGTCACTGCAATTATTTACAACATGTTTTAAAATTTTCATACTGGGGTGACCCAGTTTACAGTGCCAAGTGTTAATACTTTTACTACTATCATCAGTTCTTAGTTCAGAAATTTGACACCAATTTTCCTCATGATCATCATGTCTTGAATTTGCAACATCAAATTTGTACAATCCCTTATGTTCTTTACCCTGTAACAGAGTTTCCCTTGTTAGTATGTCTTTTACAAAGCAATGATTTGGATAAAATTCAAAGTAAACATTGTTATCTTTGGCAAATTATGACACACTCATTAAATTCTTCTTAATAAATGGGACTCTCAGTAAATTGTTGAGGTAAAATTGTCTTATACCTCTTAAGCTTGCATTACCAGTGTGAGAAATATGAATTGGTTTGTCATTCCCTAAATATAGTAATTGTGTACCTTTGTATTCCCTATTGCCAAGATTCAAGTTGCTCAGATTGTTTGTTACATGATTAGTAGCCCCTGAGTCAGGATACTAACTGTTGTCATGTATGTCTTCAATCTTGGCTCTGTCATCACTCCTTTGTTCAGTTTTGATTTCTGGTTGAGTATTAACCAAGTTTGTACTAGGATTTGAAGCTTTTGAACTATTACTGCTTTATTGAGACGGAATGAAATTAGCATCGAATCTGAAATAACATTTGCTTGCTGTGTGCCCATATTTTTCACATATTTGGCATCTTGGTCTGTTGTTATAATTCTGCCTGCCTCCTCTGCCTCTGGGTCTATTGTATTGACCACCCCTTTGATTATTGTTATGTTGATTTCTTGCTGCATTACTACTTTCTTGATTTTTGTTTCTGCTGTTAGCAATGTAATTGATTAAGCAATCTGAGTTGGTTGACTTCTTTTGCTATAATCTGCCCTCATGAGAAAGAAGTATTGAATGTACAAAATATAGTGATGGTGATACTTTATTAGAAGATATTACTGCCACCACTGACTCATAATCTTCATCAAGACCATTCAATATGGATAGAACTTGCTCTGTGTCAGATACTTTATGCCATACAGAAGCAAGTTGATCACATATTGTTTTAGCTTTTGATAGATATTCCCTCATGCTTAGATTATCCTTCTTTAAGTGATGCAGTTGTCTTTTATATTGCATGATTCTTGCAGCTGATTGAGAACTGAACACTTGTTCAATAGTATACCATATTTCATGTGTTGTTTTACATCCGACAATTTGTGGCAACAGATTTGCACTGATTGAGAATAACAACCATGAACTAATCAAGCTGTTTTGTCTCTGATGTGTTATGTAATATTTATTTCTTATGAGTTTTCCATCTTGATCTGTAGTGAATTTGGGTGGAACACTTATGGTTCCAAGAACATAATCTTCAATTCCATAGCCTCTGATTGCAATTTCCATTTGGAATTTCCACAACAAGTAGTTTGATTCTTCTAACTGGACTGTGAATGCTTGACTCTATGGCTTGATGATGGAATTCATGAGTTCATGGGTGATATTAGATTGAGTCTAAGTGGTCTTGGAGTGGTTCTTGGTGCAGAGGTTGATGATGCGGCAACATCCTCATCAGCCATGATGATGCAGTTGAATCAAGAACAGGGTTGTGAATCAGAAACAGAGATAAGTGGGATATATATTGGTGAAAATGATGAATTGATTTATTCGATTCACCTTTTTTTTTGTCTGATACAAGTCAGGTAATTTCTGTTATGACAAACTTCTTTGATGAGAGCTGAGGCAGCCAGTTGGGAGGTAGGTGATGAGTTCTTACTCCTCCTGGCTTGGCACGACACAGTAATCCGATGATAAGAACTGTGATGAATTCTTGAATCTCAGATGATGATCTATGATCTGATGAGATCGTGCAGCCTATTCTCCAGTGATGAAATCATTTCTGATGAGATTATGGCAAGGCACTATGCTGTTAAGCAAGTTTTTGCTCTGATACCATATTAGATTTTGAATTAAAATGCTGAAATGATAAATCTTTTATTAATCTCAGTAATGATTTGATACAGAGAAAAGTTGTTTTTATTACACAATGCTTGCTGTATTTATATACAATGATATAAGCTAAATTGGGCTTTAAGAGTATCGGCCTGTATCCATTATCTTCCTTTGTGAATTGAGCATGAATATGAACCATTGAGATTTGATCAGATGGTTGATGATGCTGAATCTCGTATAAACTTATTATATCTTGAAGCCATTGTAACTTATCTCATTCTCTTACAATAACTTATGTAATTTTGGATAAAAGACCTCAGGTGTCTTCTTTAATTGAATAATAGTCTTTTCAATTTCATTTTCCTTCCTTCATGCCAAGACTGTTCTTGTTAATAGTCTCCCCATGGCCTGCTTTTCTAAACCCTTTAAGTGTTAAACTAAACTCTTTTCTTCATATAACCTTAATAAGAGGAGTTTATCAACACTTATAGTCCTTATCTAAGGAACGAATAAAAAGTAAAAAATACTACATAAAAAAGAGAGAAAGAGACTACTACGACCAAATGAAAACTCAAAAACATTAAAAGAATGATTTCATTCATGAACCCCAGTATTTACGAAGTACATGAAAAATGATGGGAATAGAAACACCCGCAGTAGTATAAAGACCATTTGTAGTTGAGAGCACATCATAAAAAAATATTTTCTAAACAAAAAGGGAAAAAAAATCCTAAAAGACGTAGTAGCTTAAAACTGAGGGTTCAGGTATTTACTTCTACAGCAGTGATAGATCCAGGTGGGGGCAACCTTGTACTGCGCTTCTACATTGGTGGGGCCCGTGTCTCCATCAGAAACATCTTCAACATGCGTTGTCTTGGATAAGAAACTTGGTAGTCCACTATGCTCCTTAACCCTCCAAGAAATCCAAACTAACTTCCGTGTACACTTCATCACCATGATCTGTAAAGAACTCCCTTTTACTTGAGCGTAAATCCTATAGAGGATGTTGTAAGTAGTTTGTCCAAGTCTTTTTTTGCTTTAGTAAGCTTCCATTCCAATCTTCTCACCCTTTTCCTTAGTTTCACAGCATCTTGCTCCACATCCTTAACATTTTTAGAGGTCACAACTAGTTGCACTTTATAATCCGCCCCCTCTTATCCCTTACTTCAATGTCTAGGGAAGCAACATCCAAATTTTGTTTCTTCTGAAGACTGTCTTGCTTTAATTTTGAGATTTCCTCTTTAACCCTAGTCAGCCCTGCCTCTAAAACTCCAAGTCGGTTGTGCAGCTCCATCCAAAGAGCTATAATCTAAAAGTATGAAGTGTTAGAACCTCTAATATATGTTTCAATGGTAACAATTATACAATCATATACATATATAGACCTTAAGATTGCAGTATATGTTATGAGAAGACACCATGCTTGAAGATATTGAGACAAAAAAGAAACGAAGATTCATTGACCATACTAAGGTTATTCTACTATAATAGTGTCCTAGATATAATACTGTTAAGGTCTCCTTGAGTATATATGCATACATGAACACACACAATTTCATGTACATCAAAATTAAGGTGAAAAACAGTTTTTACACCCCACATACATTTGTGAAAATTCTCGGGTCAAAATTTAAACAAGTCACGGACGTTTGAGGATCTTACCACAGACGTCTGTCATGGACTAAAACTATCAATTATGAATAGACACTTCTATTTTGAAACAAAATGAAATCACCTTTCAACGAAAGGTTGCATCCATTAAAATAAATAGATTTTCTCAAACAGTAACAACTCTTCATCTGTCCCTTTTTAAATCTATAAATACCACTTTGATTGAGAAGTAGAAATCCTCTAACATGAATTAATTTATTCTTTATTCTCTTGATTTCTAAATGCTCTCTTGCATATATATTGTTCAAAAACTCTCAATCAACTATAACCAAAATAAATTTTTGGTTAAATCACTTCCTACAACTCAAAGCATTCATACTCATATACTCAAAAGGAGATCATAGGAAGATTTGTACTATAAGTCAAAAACTGTGTTATCTGAAACACAGGATTGTCAGAGATACTTTTGTTTTAGCCTAGTCCCTTTGAGCGAAGTGAGGGTAATTTGTTTAAAGAAAATACCAAAGGGGAGCTTTGGGACTGGACGTACGACGCAAGGTTCAAATAAGTATAAATCATTGGTTTGCACGCTTTTTATGCTTCACCATTTATTGCCTATTAGAATTAACTTATACACTTGCATTTTATACACAAGTTAGATAGTACGATCCACAAGACTTTCAACTGGTTTCGGTGCCAGGTTATTTCAATCTACAGTGACACGTAATTGAAATCATTAAAATGGCAAGTACATTTCAAGAAGGTCAATCAATTGCTCATCCACCACTATTTACTGCTTCTAATTATGCTTATTGGTCAACACGCATGCAAATTTTTATGGAAGCAAATGGATTAGAAATATGGCTAGAAACTCAAATAAATATGAAGCAAATATAAGCACATGGACTAATGCACAAAAAGCAGAGGCATTTAACAATGCCAAAGCTATTAACGTATTATTTTGCACACTCGATAAAAATGAATTTTCATGAGTCATGCTTTGCACTACTGCTTATGTAATGGCCTACATTACAAATGACCCATGAAGGCACAAACAAAGTTAAGCAAATAAAAGTTTCGATTGTACAAAATCAATTTTCATCTTTTAAAATGAATTCAAAGAGTCAATTATTGACATATATGCTAGATTTCAAACTATACAACATGATCTTGTTGCACTAGTAAGTAAATTCACTGATTTTGATTTAGCCACATGAATTTTGAACTCTTTGACAAGAAAATTTTAGCCATCGAAGAAGCTAACGATCTTTTCCAACTTAAAGTCGAAGAGTTAATAGGAAATCTAATGTCGTATGAAGCTAATTTATAAGCAAGAAAAGAACAAAATCAAGAAAGGAAAATCATCGCATTTTAGGCAAGTAATGACAACTTCGACTTGGTAGAAGATGAGATTGTTTTCATAGCCATAAATTACAACAAGTTCAAGGAGTTCAAAAAGATGATGACATTTCAAAACAACAGCAAAACAAATTCCTCAAATCGATCATCAATGAAGTGCGTCAGGTGCGATAAATTTGGTCATATGAAGAAAGACTGTCCAATACTCAACAATGATAAAAAGAAAAAGAAAATTTGAAAATTTCAAGAAAAAGAGAAGATCATTTCAAGTAACCTAGGATGACTCCGAATAATATGCATCATTCGATAGCAATAGCGACTCAAAACAAGAAAATGTTTGCTTCATGGCTAACACAAATGACGTACGTCCTGAATTAATATATGATGAAATTTTTGAAATTAGTATAGAATTAGATGACAAGTATAGAGAATTAAAAAAAACAAGTAAAGAAAATATGGGAAAATTAAATAGAGCTGAATTAGAAATTGGATTGTTAAAAGACGAGAAAACTATTTTAGAAGAAGAATTAGAATTAGCACAAAAGAATATAGAAAATTATCATCTCAAAATGCTACTTTAACACATGATATTGAGAATAACAAAATAGAGAATTATAAGCTTGAAAAGGAAAAGAATGAATTAAAATAAAATTTAGAATTAGCTAATTTAGAAATTTATGATCTCAAAAATAAATTAGATAAAATTACTAATGATGTTCCAAATTTAATAAAGGAAAGCAAAATCTAGATAATTTTATAAAGATTTCAAAAACATCAGGAAATAGGAAGGCATCAGGATTTAACGAAAAAATTCATAAACATTATAGAAATAATCTGGTTTATAATAAGAATCAAAGATTCAAGAAGTATAGTACATTATATACAAATTTTAGAAAAACAAAATCCAAACATGAAAATAAGGAAACAAAGATGATTAAAATGTGGATTTCTAAAAAAATAACAAAATTATTAGACAAAAATACATAGATGTATATCTAAAAAAATAATTCATAATGAAAGTTACATCTCTAAAGGTTCTAAACCCTCATAAGTATGGTTATCTTCTCTTACTAACACATAGGACCATAACGGTGAAATTGGGTACCAATTAAAACTTTTTATTTTTTTGCAGGTACCCAAAAACAAAACTAATAAGGAGAAATTGATACTCGATAGTGGATGCTCCAAACATATGACGCGAAATGCACACGTGCTACAAAACATCACTTACATGGACGGTGACACGGTCTTTTGGGGATAATTCCAAAGGATATGTTATCGAAATTGGAAACATCATCAATGTCGGTATATCTACTTCTCCTATTATTTCAAATGTTTTATTATTTAGAAACTTAAAACATAATTTACTTAGTATAAGCCAATTATGTGATAAGGGATTTAAAATCGATTTTGAAAACGATGAATGCAATATCTATGACCAAAATAAAACTTTAGTTTTTGAAGGAACAAGAAATCGAATTTATATGCTAAACATGAATATCAATTATAATAATGATTTATGCTTAACCGCAAATCATGATGATTCACGGATATGGCATAAAAGATTTTGTCACATAAATTTCAAATATATAAACAAATTAGCTAAAAACAATTTGGTAAGAGGATTACCCAGAATAAATTTCAAAGTTAAAAAATCTATGCGATGCATGTCAACTTGGAAAATTAAAGATAAGCTCATTTAAATCTAAAAAAAAAATCTCTATTAAATAACTTGTCGAATTACTTCATTTGGATTTATATGGTCAAACTCCAGTACGTTCGATAAACCACAATAAATATGTCTTTGTAACTGTAGATTATTTTCAAGATATACTTGGACACTATTTTTAAAGCATAAATTGATACATTCGAAATGTTTGAAAAAAATTCTAAACGAATTAATACTCAAATGGGTCTAAAAATAAAAGGTATAAGACGTGATCATGATGGAGAATTTAAAAATGAATTATTACAAACTTTTGTAACAGAAAGGTAATTACTCATAATTTCTCATTTCCATGAACACCATAACAAAATGGAGTAGTTGAAAGAAAAACTAGCACCTTGCAAGAATGTGCTCAAACTCTCCTAAATGGCAGTGGTTCACTAAATAATTTTTGGGCCGAAGTAATTGCCACTGCATGTTAAGTATTAAATTGTGTAATGCTTTGACCTATAACTAAAAATACATGTTATGAAATGTTCTACAATAATGAACCAAAGCATCATATTTTCTAATATTTGGATATAAATGCTTTATTCTAAATACGAAAGAAAATCTTGGTAAATTCGATTCTAAAGCATATGAAGGAATTTTGTTGCATACTCCAATCAAAGTAAAGCTTACAGAATTTTTAACAAAAGAACAAATGTTATAGAGGAAAGTCTTCAAGTCTCGTTTGATGAAAACTTTAAAAATATAAATAAAAACGACAACGAAATGTTTGACACTAATCAAAATAAAGATATTGAAACTATGATTGAAAATAACAACGATAATCAAAATAACAGTTATTTGAAATCACCACCCCCTATTTTAAAAGATCATCCTATTGATAACATAATTGGAAATTTAGATAACGAAGTTTCGACTAGAAGACAAATAAATAAAATGAGCAATGTAGAATTTATATCTAATTTTGAAGCAAAAAATTACAAGGAAGCATCAAATGATGATTTCTAGATTTTAGAAATGTAAGAAGAACTTAATCAATTTGAACGAAATAATGTCTGAGAACTAGTACTAAGGCCAAACGATCAGTCAGTAATTGGAACGGAATGGATATTTAAAAACAAAGCTGACGAAAATGGAAATATTATACGTAATAAAGCAAGATTAGTGGTATAGGAAAATAATCAAGAAGAAGGAATCGACTATGAAGAGACTTTTGCACTTATGGCACATCTTGAAGCCATAAGAATATTACTTACTTTTGCATGTCATTATAACTTTAAGCTATTTCAAGTGGATGTTAAAAGTTCTTTCTTAAACTACTTTATGAAAGAAAATGTTTACGTAGAACAACCGTCAATGTTTGTTCACGAAAAATATCGAGATCATGTTTTTAAACGTAAAGAAGCATTTTATGGTTTATAACATGCACCTCGAGCTTGGTATGATCGATTAAAATTAAATTAATTAATTCCAGTTTTCAAATTGGTAAAATAGATACAACGTTATTTATTAAAAGAGAACATAAGGATATATTATTTGTTCAAATTTATGTAGATGATACCATATTTGGATCTACCAATGAAAATTTATGTACTGAATTTTCTACAATAATGACAAGCGAATTTGAAATGTCCCATATGAGTGAACTGAATTTCTTTTTAGGTTTATAATTAATACAGTTAAATAATGGAAGTTTTATAAAATAAGAAAAATATTGTAAAGAATTACAAATTTTTTTCGAATGTATAATACATCAAGTAAACCCACTCCAATGAATACTACTACTCATCTAGATAAAGATGAAAATGGAAAAGAGTTCCATCAAAAACTATATCAAAGCATGATATGATCCTTTCTATATTTAACCGCTAGCAGACCAGATAGTATGGTGAGTGTTTGTTTATGTGCAAGAAGTACAACCTAGAGAATCACATCATTGGGAAGTTAAATGGATTTTACGATATTTAACCAACACTAAACATTATGGTCTATTTTACCCAAAAGGCGGTATGTTTGAACTTGTATCTTACAGTGATGTGGATTTTGGTGGATGTTAATCGGATAGAAAAAGTACAAGTGGCACATGTCACTTTATTGGTAAATTGTTTGTTTCGTGGTTTATTAAAAAGCAAAATTGTGTTTCTCTTTCAACATGTGAAGCCGAATATATTTTTGCTGCCTTAACTTGTGCTCAAGTAATATATATCCAACAGACACTTAAAGACTATTGAAAAATAATAAAAAAATCTCCTATGTATTGCGATACTACTAGTGCTATAAATTTATCTAAAAATCCAATTAATCATTCACAAACAAAACATATAGATATTCATCACCATTTTCTGAGAGATAATGTTGAAAAATTAGAATTTGTTGATATCGACAATCAAATTGCTGATATTTTTACAAAACCATTACGTGAACTAACTTTATTAAGTTAAGACGAGATCTAGGAATTTGTTCGTTCAATGAATTGGTTAACTAAAGTTGTAGAAATAATTTTTTGTTTACTTAAATTTGCAATAGCTTATATGTAATTTCAACTGAATAATTAATTTTACAACCTAGAATTAACAACTACCACATAAATTTCTTTATTAATAACCATTTAAAAACAAACTAATATCTATTAAATTCCTATGACTCAACTCATTTTTCTCAACTAATTTTCTAAATATAGCTAATTTTTGTCTTATAAATTTAGTTATATACTACTTAAACATAAATATACACAACCAATTTATTACAGCAAAAAATACAATGTCTTCCGATCATGACTCCATCTATTCAACTATCGACTATAAATCCGCCTCGTCAAATAGCACTTACGTATCACCAACTATATCCACATCGACATCAACTCGTTCAGACTCTCTAAACATTGTTGCACCACCAACAGACCACATCGAATTTTCTCCTAAAGGAAAGAAAGCTAAACGATCAATTGATCTGGAATCAACATCTCTCACCAACAAAGTCGACGAGATATATCACTATAAACAAGAAATGATCGGCGTTCAACGTGAAATGTATTATGAGCAACGATGTTAAGGATCTCATCTAAATTTTCATGAAAAGTGCATTTCAGTAATTTTAGTCATTCACCAACAAAAAATTGCGTACATCAAAAGTCTCCTTGATTACAAGAAACTCCTACAAAAGCGCATAACATTACTCTGAGAAATTTGTGCAAACCATGACCATCAAACCAAGCTTGGATTGACACTCAAGCTTGTCCAATTTGGTCTCCACTAAAGCCATTACTTGATGATACAAAATTTGAACCAAATTCGTGAGATATACAACAAATCAATAATTCAGAATTTTTCCACAAAAATAAAACTTATGTTACACGTCATATTTATTAATTTTTGGTATGTAACTATTTATTATATTAATAATAAAATTCTCATTCATATTAAAATTTTCCTCTAGATGATAGAAATTACATATCATAGACGTCTATGAATATACGACAGATGTATGTCATCAGTTACGGGTAAAATTTTCCTGTAACGACAGAAGTCTGTGGAAACCTCACAAACGTTTATGAAGACACTCTGTTTAAATCTTCTGTAGCCACAGACATTTGTGGAACCATCATAGATGTCTATCAAATCTCTCCGCTTCATTTTTACTGAAGCCGCAGACGTCTGTGACTTCCTCACAGACGTCTGTCCCTGCTCTGGCAATAATTTTACAGCAGCTGTATATAAAGAACTTTACCTCTCTTTTTACTTTACCTTCATTTCAACTCCTGATTCCTAAAACTCTAGCGCTCCAAACATTCAAATTTTCAATCAATGGCTCCCAATAAGGTAACCGTCTCCAAAAAGCAAAAGCAAGGCCAATCTTCATCCTCCTCTCAAGCACCGACCGCACAAGCTCACATTAACCAATGGCTCCGTGATAATCCCAATGCAATCAAACGATTCGAGGCACTTTCCTAAAAGAAGAACCACTCTGGTCCTTTTTATCGCCTTGGCAATATGATGGAATATGAAATTCTAGGAATTACTACGGATGCTGATTGCTGCAACTTAATAAGTTATGATGCAAATAAGGTAATCATTGATCCTCTAGCTATTTACCTCTTCTACTCCAATCGATGTAGTTCAGAGATTTGAAATCCGGAGAATGATAGTTAGTTGGTTGTGGTCAAGTGTTTTCGGAAAAGAAGTTAAAATTGATGTGTATACTGTTAGTCGTATTTTAGGATGTTCTTATAAGGGAATTGATTTAACCGATATACCGGATCACAGTCTTCTACCTAGGTACGAAGTAATCCATCAAATATGGAAAGATAGAATGCCACAATGGAAATCCATTTACCTTCGACCACGTGCTAGACTATTAAATCGATTGATAATTAATACCATCATTTCTCGTCTAGGTAGTCACAAACAAATTTGTCCCAATGACCATCGAGCTTAGCATGCAATATTCGGCCGTCTGCCGGTTAACTGGGAAAATTTTATTAATGACCAAATTAAATGATTTTGGTTTCAACATCGTTGTTCCATTGTTTATGCTCCTTGTATAATGCGCATCCTGCAAAATCTTGGATTTTTTTCATACATATCACAATACAAATAAATTTCAACAAAAGATAGTGGACCGCGTTATCTATCGCTGATGCATCTTCCCAAAAGCCCACCTCGTATCATCCCCTTCAACTAATGGACTCGACAACAACAAGAACAAGAACATCATGGTCCTCCTCCAACCAGCGCTTCTCAGCAAACCTACTCCCTTCATCCTTCCCAATAACCATCTTCCACTAGTCATGGTACCGAATATTATTCGGACCCATAAATACAAGAAGCTCGCGTTGAACCAGCACCAAATGAATCTCTTCATGATTTGGCAATCAAAAACCAAAAAATAATGACGGCCAATCAGTGAGATTTAAATAGCAAAATGACTGTATCAGAATGCTCTTTCTCTACTTGGATGACAAAGACGGAGAAGTCTTTGGACAAAGTGATCTCCACTTTAGGCAAAGTGATGCTCAAAGTCTGTAGCCGATTTTCCTCACGCTTATCATCTTCGCCTTCCTCAACACCTCCACCTCCGGTTCAACCACCAGTTTATCGCTCTCAAGCCTTGCCCGAAGGTACATCACACGATAGAGGTGACCGAGGGACGACTTATATTCACACACAAGCCGAAGAAGAAGAAGATAGTGATGAAATGTACGTGTCTGATACTCCACATTTTCAACAACCATCTTACATTGAATTTCAAGGCCTTTCAATTCACGAATATGAGAAGTACAACGACCAAACGCACTGGCTGGGTACATATGAGCAGGATCCATCACCTTATTGGGAATATTACGAGAACTGCGGTAGCTTATCCTATTCTTAAAATTAGTACAATTAGACTCTGTTTTCTTTTATTTTGCAACTCTTATGCTTGTTTGTTTTCTTATGTATAACTTTTGTCATAATTGGTTCTAAATTTTTACTTGAACTTTCACATTTGATTTTCCATAATTTGAAGTGATGACATGCTATGACTATTTAATATCTCCGCATCTTATATCGTTTCCCTCCATTTTGATAATGACAAAAGGGAGAAATTTATGCACATACATAGGGGGAGACGCATATACATAGGGGGAGACAAACATAATAATACTTCTATTCTATAGTTGCATCATATAGTTAATATTTCATTGTATAGTTGACATTTGATTTTATAGTTGTCATTATTGAAAGGGGGAGATTATTAGAACCTCCAATTTATGTTCCAATGTTAACAACTATACAATCATATACATATATAGACCTTATCAAGATTGCAGGTATATGCTATAAGAAGACACTATACTCAAAGATATTGAGACTCAAAAAGAAATGAAGATTGACTGACCATAATAAGGTTATTTTACTATAAAAGGGTCATAGATATAATAATATTTAGTTCTCCTTGAGTATATACGCATACACGAGCACACACAATTCCATGCACATCAAAATTAAGGTGAAAAACAATTTTTATACCTCACAGACATTTTTGATAAAACCACAGACGTCTGTGACAATTCTTGGGTTAAAATTTAAAAAAGTCACAGACGTTTGAGGATTTTACCACAGATGTCTATCATGGGCTAAAACTATCAATTATGAATAGACGCTTCTGTTTTGAAACAAAAGGAAATCACCTTTCAACGAAAGTTTGCAGCCATAAAATGAATAAAGTTTCTCAAATAACAACAACTCTTCATCTACACCTTTTTAGATCTATAAATACCACTTTGATTGAGAAGTAGAAATCAGATTAACTTGAATTAATCTATTCTTTACCCTCTTGATTTCTAAACATTCTCTTGCATATACATTGTTCACAAGCTCTCAATCTACTATAACCAAAATAGAATTTTGGTTAAATCACTTCCTACAACTCAAAGCATTCTTATACTCAAAAGGAGTTCATAGAAAGATTCGTACTATAAGTCCAAAACTGTGTTGTTTGATATACAAGATTGTTAGAAAGAAATACCAAAGGGGAGCTTCGAGATTGGATGTACGATGGTAGGTCTAAACCAGTATAAAAACTCTAGTTTGCATGCTTTTTACACTTTACTATCTATTGCCTACTATTGCATTAACTTATGCACTTGCATATTATACATAAGTTAGATAGTACACGATCCTCAAGACTTTCATAAAGGTTATAATGAGCAAGAATGCACCTAAATCAAGACCCAATAAGGATAACATTATAATGCACTAATCTAAAAGTCACGATGACGCAAGCTAGAGAAAACCTCATCGGAAGATGAACCATGAGAGGATAATGCAGAAGAAGTCGTTGTAGTATAGTCATCAATGAGTAGACAACCCTTCTTCTATATTAGATCAGAAACCGCACCTTCTCCTGGAATAACCAAAAAGCGAGAGAAAGGCGAAAGTGTGCTAATGGGTGTCACAGGAACTATAGTAGCGACTAAAGGACTCAGTGGAGGAGGAAGAGGATCATTTATCTTCAACGGTTTGTTTACATTTTCGTTTTTAATAAGGTCCTCTCCTTGTCTATTCTCCTCGTCCTTTTTCTTCAAGCTGAAAGCAGCGGCAAGCCTCGACATTGTACCTACACAGTTCCATGTACAATAAAGTTATACAAATAAATGTGAACATCGATAAATCTAAGTAAAGGATGAATAACTAAAGGTATACTGCATGGAGTAGAATTATAAAAACATATGTAAAAATGGATTATGGAAAAGTAATGGTGGTGGCACAAAAACTTATGTTTATGCATAAGAGCTTTTTTAAAGAGATTCGACCACTTGCAGATGTCATTAGAAAACCTTACTGTTCTACATAGTAGAAATAGCTCCTTCTAAGCTTTAATGAATTCAGGACAACAAGCTAAAAGAGAAGAAGATGCAAATTATTATAGGAGAGAAAATTAAAAGAATAGGAGTAAGCGAAAGAGTAGGAACGGTACCATGTTTTTGGAATGAAGATATGAAACCATCCAGCTAGAATTAAAAAAGAATTGATCATTCCATTGTATGTTTTACAAGGGGTAGAGGAGAAAAGGGATTTCATAGCCTTAACAAAGTAAAATCCAATGCAACCAGAAGATGGGTTCTCTCGTATGGAATATAAAAAGGCTAATTCTCGAAAAGAGGGGATAGTCAAACGTTCAGTGTATCAACTATAATTATAGATTAGGAGATAATAAGAAATTGGGGCTAATTTCATAAGGGATAAGCCAAATGCTTCTAGCCATTATTTAAAAGCGAAGAAGAGGAAAATAAAGGTCACATCTTATATACCTCGACGTTATAAAAGTATACCCCTCAAGGGGCAGATGAATACAACCAGAGGGCGAAGGAATCTTAGACTCGTAACCACAAATTCCAAAGTGAAAATATGGGACACATCCCTAAAATCAAAATTAATACACAAAACATCATCTTCATAAAAAAGATATAAATTACATCCCTATTTTCAAATACTACAATTTTCTTCCCAACAATACCCCTCTTCCCTATTGCAGCAATATTGATTCTTCATATATGAATGTTATTCTCACTACCATAATTAAAATTTGCACCCCATTAATTATCAGTCTTTCAAACATAACTTCTTGTAGAAACGACAGATTAACAAACTGTGTTTAGCATTAAATCATAAATTTTATTATTTTTCTAACGAGTGGCAATGTGCGTATGTATAAATAACGGCAGGACAAGCTATTCGCTAATCCAACTCTGTGTTGAGTTGGCTGGGGCTTACAGAAGGCGGCGCTCCCTGTCCGAATGCGGGGTTTGAGGCGGAGCCTGAATTTTTTTCTAAAATTGATGTTTTTCAAATTTATGCTATTATATGGTATGATTATAGATAATTCAGCAATTATATACAATAATTAGAGAAATGTCTGCAATTATACCGTATAATTGCAGACATGTCTGCAACTATATGCAATAGTTGCTGAGCTTTCTACAATTATACCATATAATTGTAGAAATGTCTGCAATTATATACAATAATTGCAACTTTATGCAATAATTGTAGACATATCTGCAATTATATCATATAATTATAGAAATGTCTGCAATTATGTGTAATAGTTGCAGATTTAAAGAAAAATCAAAGATGTTTAAAATTTACAGAATTATCTGCAAATATATGGAATAACTGAACCTTTACTGCAAATACGACTTTTTAGTATCAACAATGGATCTCATTTTAAAGATCGTAATTTTTTTGATTTTTTGATGAAAACGGTATATTGATTCGATGTTTCTACAGGAAGTTATACGCGTTTGAAATGCTAAAAATGTAAAGGGTATTTGGGTCTTTGTGCGCTATGAATTTGAAAACATGGATCAGAAACTTATTAAAAAAGGAGGGATATTTTGTGTTGTTAGCACCCAAATTAGTCACTAACACTCAAATCCAGACGAAAGCACCAAATATCAATCACAGCTCACATATAGATTGTATGTAGAGAGTTTAAATGTCAAGAACAGTAAAAATTAAAAGAAAGCAGTAAAGA
Organism: Allium cepa; assembly: GCA_030765085.1. Lineage (NCBI taxonomy): Eukaryota > Viridiplantae > Streptophyta > Magnoliopsida > Asparagales > Amaryllidaceae > Allium > Allium cepa. Next base: position 278,154,359 of record CM060928.1, read on the forward strand.
ACAACAGATTTTATAGTGGTTCGGCTAACTCCGGCGTACGTCCACTCAAGAAATTTCCTTTTTATGCTGTAATAATCGATTACAGTTACAATCCAAAGTTTGACAATGGCTAAGTGCCCTAGCCTTAGAGAAGAGAAAGTCCAAGAGCCGAAAGAAGATCCTTCTTCTGAACCTCCACATGCTGTATTTATAGGCAAATCCCGAGTTAATGGGCTTTCTGAACGGTATACACCCATCAACACCTTCCACCGAACCACTTACTTCCAAGGCCAAACGAACTTCCACCGAGCCACATTCGTCCCATGCCGAATGACCTTCCATCGAGCCACATTCGTCCCATGCCGAACGAACCTGACCCCACCAATGCCGAGCGGCATAACCTCACCTCAATGCCGAGCAGCATAACCTCAACTCAATGCCGAGTGGCATAACCTCAACTCAATGCCGAACGGCATAACCTCAACTCAATGCCGAGCGGCATATCCAGGTGAATTCTATCCCTCTAAACCGAATCCATCATATTTCAACCTTGATAATCGTGAAGTCGACTTAGTTAAATCCGCCTGTCCATGGCCTTGTCGAAAGGCGTGTAACATTTGCCTCCCAAAACATGCCTCGCTGTTGGAAGGTGTGTTTTGAATAGCCCCAAGTCCGATATCCAAAGTATGTATGTTAGTTACATCCATACTTTCCAATTCATAGTCCAATCCATTTTATCCAAATGCCATCGCCATATCCTTATCCAAGTCTACGACTACTCTAGGTCGACATCTGATTCTGAATCCAGTAACCAAATCCTTAGCCAAATCCATGTCCGCCTGAACTCGACAACCGAGTTCTAATCCATCCATATCTAACAACCAATAACCATGTCCATGGCCTCTCCGGGTCGATGTCCAAATCCTGGACCGTTCTGGGTCTATGCACGTATCCTTAGTTGTTCATAGCCAGTATCCAAATCCGTAACCTCTCCGTGTTCTTGCCAAGTGCAATCCACACTTGACGACCTATGTTAAGTAATTCCGTGGTGTCCCTGAACGTCAAATAATTCTGTGGCTTAAGTCCTAAGCCGAATCCTGGTCGCTCCGGACCCTTTTCGAGCATAGTCCATACTCGTCGACCTGTAATAATAACCGATAATATATAGCCTATGTCCTAGACCGAATCCTAGTCTCTTCGGACCCTTGCCGAGCATAGTCCATGCTCGACGACCTTTTAGCCAAAATCCAAAGGAAAATCTAATCGAAATCCAATCCGAAATCCAAATCCAACCAGAAAACCCGAAATCCATATCAAAAATCCAAACCAAAAAATAAGAAAAATAGGGAGTTCAAACTAAACTCCAAAACCAAACCAGAAAAAGCAAATGTCCAAGTCAAAGGGAAAAAACAAGATTTCAAAAACCGAGGCATCTCGGTAAACCATCATCTCAGAGCATGCCTGAGGGTTATCTCCGACCCTGTACATGAGTAAGTGATTTAGCCGATTGCCCAGAGTTTGTTACTTATTTCAAACCATCAAGATTCATTAATGACCAAATGACCACCATTCCTAGGCCTCATGCCCTCGTCGTTCAAGGTAGATGGTGGTTGCTCCTGTTCCACTGCCGCATTCCAAGTCCTGGCATATTGTCGCAACTGACCATCCCTAACAAGCTCCTCGATTATGTCCTTCAAATGCCGACAGCTGTTAGTATCATGCCCGTGCAGGTCATGAAAAAGACAGTGCCTTCCCGGTGCCCATTCTCGTTCTAAGGGCTCCCTCCTCGTCGGCCTTCGATACTGAATGCGATCTCGAGTATCCAAGAATGTCCGTTCTAATGTTGCATTCAGTCCGGTGTAAGTGGAGAACTTTGGTTCTCCCCAACGCTTCCTTTTCCTTTATCCTTGTTCTTACCCGAGCTTTCGCCGAGTAGTCCTCCATCCTTAACCAGGTTTACATCCTTTGACCTCATGTCCAAACATGCATCCTCTTGTCGAAGAAATCTCTCAGCTTCATGGAAGAATTCCCCAAGATCCAACGGTGGGTCCCGTATCAATGATACTTTGAAATCCGAATTATCTCCGACTCCAGATACTGCAGGCCGATCCATCGAAGCAACTGTTGTGTTAAATCGAGTTAAGAATGGCCTGAGCGATTCATGCGCCCCCTGTTTAACTGACGCCAACGTCATCACGTTCTTTGGCCTTTTTATATGAACTTGAAACTGACTTAAGAACCTGTCCACCAGTTCCGTCCATGTTTCAATGGATCCATCCTCCAACCGCCTGAACCACATGGCAGCTATATCAGTCAAGTACAGGGGGAAACATCGGGCCATAACATCCTCTATTGCCTACAGCACTTCCATATGCCTAGTGTACCTCATTAAGTGGTCAGTTGGATTCGTCTTCCCGTTGTGCACTTCCAGAGTGGGCAGTTTGAAATCGGGCGGATTCCTAGCTGTCCTGATATTCCGGCTAAACGGACTTTTGTTGACTTCCTCCGAATCCCTGCTTGTCAGACCCCCACGAATAGTCCGCTTGATAATGTCAACCAATCCGGCATTTCCAACCAAGGGTTGGCCCCTATACATGTTTCCAAACCGCCCTCCAGGTCTCCGAGGAAATTCTGGCACATATTCCTCATTAGGTACTCCTGTATTCCTGTTGGCGTGGGGCCGCATAGCGTCATCCATTTTCCCTCCATTAACTTGTCCATCATTACCTAATGGTGTGCCCTCGAGTTTTGGTCCATTTAGATTATTAGTTTTTTGTTGATTGGGAGCTGCCTCCTGCTCAATCACTCCATCCACCTATTGGTTGAGTTCCTCTGGTCCATTTCCTTGAACTTGAGCACCTGCAGTTCCTCGCAGTCCAAATTGCCTTAGAAGAACCTGCATCATCTCCTCTTGCGTTTCATCATTTGCTCCTGCATAGAATTCATCATAACCTGCATCTCGTCCTGAGTTATGTAGACGGATGCATGATCCTCTCCAACTCCAAAAGAGGCCGCTTGATTTCCTTTCTGATTGCTCCTTTCCGCTACTTGCTTCCTTGTTGGCGGTCTAGCCATTGCTTTCCAAAATCCGAGTTCCTAAGCTTTTCAATCCAAAATCCAAGTTCCAAAATTCCCGAGTGCTAGCTTTCTCAGTGAAAGCACCAAAAAAGTTAGCACTAAAATTGGTAACTAACACCCAAATCCAGAGGAAAGCACTAAGTACCAGTTACAGCTCACAGATAGATTGTATGTGGATAATTTAAATGTGAAGAACAGTAAAAATTAAAACGAAAGCAGTAAAGAACAACAGATTTTATAGTGGTTCAGCTAACTCCAGCCTACGTCCAGTCTAAAAATTTCCCTTTTATTGCTGTAATAATCAATTACAATTACAATCCAAAGTTTAACAATGGGTAAGTTCCCTAGCCTTAGTGAAGAGAAAGTTCGAGAGCCGAAAGAAGATCCCTCTTCTAAACCTCCACATGTTGTATTTATAAGAAAATCCTAAGTTGTTGGGCTTTCTGAACGGTATAGGCCCATCAAGACCATCCACCGAACCAATTACCTCCATGGCCAAACGACCTTCCACCGAGCCATATTAGCCCCATGCCGAAGACCTTCGAGCCACATTCATCCCATGCCGCACGACCCTGACCTCACCACAATGTCGAGCGGCATAACCTCACCACAATGTCGAGCGGCATAACCTCACCTCAATGCCGAGCGGCATAACCTCACCTCAATGCCGAGCTGCATAACCTCACCTCAATGCCGAGCGGCATAACCTCACCTCAATGCCGAGCGGTTTATCATCCATCCCTCTAAACCGAATCCATCATATTTCAACCTCGATAATCGTGAAGTCGGCTTAGTTAAATCCGCCTGTCCGTAGCGTTGCCGAAAGGTGGGTTAACATGTGTATTTTTAAACCTTACCAGGGATGTATTCCAAAAGCACCAAATTCCAAAATTAGTCAAAGTTCCCTCCGCCTGACTTATAGGTGAGTATAATCGAAGCTTGTAAAGAAGAGAAATGAGGAATTGAGAAATACCATAGGGGTTTTCACTTTTCCTGAACAAGTAGAAGAGAATTTGAGGAAGAAAGGAAAATATTTATAGGTTAGTTAATGTGATCTCATCCTTAAAATCCAAAAGACATAAAAGACCACAACTGTTAAACATTATGATAGCATCTGTCATTCATAGAAAACTAAATGTATTTCTCGAGATACGAAGCAATTTATATATCAACGATAATAAAAGCAAAAAATCTTGGTGGGATACGTATAACGAGCATGAAATGTGAAATGATTGATTTTGCGATTTGAAAAATAATGTACGAATTGACAAGTCCACCCTAATATACGTTGACGCAAACTTAGGGGCTAATGTTACACCCGTATTTTGATTTATAATATGCACATTCTAGTTAACCAAAGAACAACAAAACATAATAAAATGGCTTAAAACCACAAAACAGACTGGGCAAACCCTATTAGGCACGGTGCATGAAGTCTAGTAAAATAAAGTTAATGAAACACCTCACACCTCTTATGATACACAAAAAGGACACACTAAATAATACAGTGCGTTATAGGTTTAGCCAAAGCATCACAAGAAAAATAAATAATAACAGCGGAAAAATTTAATATACTCCATAAAATAAGTTTGAAAAACATCACGTGTCTCAAATACCAAAAACATATGTCTTATGAAAAACAGATCACAGTCTCATAAAATTAGAGTACAATAAAAATAATCATCCTTCTTATAAGTACCAGTATATCAAAAGCCGAATGAAAAGAAAACTGAAAAGAAGAAGAATACATGAGGAAAAACTCTACAACTGAATCTCCAAGAAACCTGAATCTACCGTCCTTGCCTTTGTTGGCCTATGACGGAAAAAGGGAAATAGAGGAGTGGTTCAAACTATAAGTCTGGTGAGTTTAAGTAATTACTAGCATTTTTAAGCAAGATAAAGATAATAGACTTAGCAACAGTTCTAGTATGAAAAGAAATACTAAAAACATAAAACTGGGATAAAACTCTAATTCTGTTTGACCGATTTCTTTGATTGTGATTGTTCGCCTTAGGTTACAGCTTTGATTAGGCTGAAACCCTAATCCTATTTTAATTAGGCTAAAATCCTAATTCTACTCGTTGATCGGCCTTCAATCTCTGTTGGGCCACTGTGAGTTAGTCCCATTCTGTGGGCCCCATAGCAAAAGACACGTGTTAAGTGCTTGGAATTGTGACCTCTTACTCATCCTGTCAGCATAAGCATGCCCAGCCTTACCTAATGTATTATGATACCATCAGTCCTAGCCTGAAAGGGTCCTGCCCCACCTCACCTAAGTGTTTTTTGAGACCATCGATACTAGTCTGAAAGGGAATGCTGTTGGTAAGGGTCCTAACAAACAAAGTCTAGTGGTGCCCCTTACCCAAATCCTCCGATTTGAGCTTCTATCTATTGGCCACTTATTTATCTTGTGTCCCAACCTCACCTAACTATTGTAAGACCATCGCTCCTCGTCTGAAAGAGTCCTTCCCAACCTCACTTAATTTGTTGTGAGACCATCAGTTTTAGTCCGAAAGTGAATGCTATTGGCATGGGCGCTATTTCTGTTCTTGCCTATTAACTTAGTGTAAGTTTTAAAATAAGTTTGTTCTGTTATTTTTGCTCTATTTGCTTATTAACTTAATCTAAGTCTTAAGTTAAGCCTTTACTGTTCTTTCTGCTTAATTATAACCTACGTTATAATTGTTATTCTTCTTTTCTATCTTTTTAGTTACAACCAATAGTTATAAACATGCTTGCAAATGTCTCAAAATTACCTATTTCAGTCTATCTTTTTTTTATTACAGTCTTTCTTATTTTACATCTAGTTTCTGTAAATTTAGCGTTTAATTCTACTTAATCCGTAATTGCGATTTATTCTCTTTTTATTATTTTATTCGCTTAAAAAGGAATAAAAAGAAACTAACATTTACATGCTGAATTTTATTGTAAAATAGATGTAAATAAATGTAAATAACTGTAAATAACTGAATAAAATAGCTAAATAAAAATAGCTGAATAAAATAGACTGAAAAAATTTAAAAATTAATTATAAATAACTCATATAAAAATTGTCTCAAAATTGCAGAAAAAATACAACTATCGAGAACCTTATTATTTTAAATTACTTAAAAAAAATCTAAAATAATTACTAAAACTCACTTATGGTCCTTATTCTCCAGTCCTTTGTCTTCCTTGATTCACTTCTAGAGCGTAGAATATTTTTATCAAAAATATTTCCTCCTTAGAAAATTGTTTCTATTTAGGGTCCAGCCTCTGGCAATGAACCCAAATAGGAGAAAATCCAAATGAGAAAAATAGCTAGGCTTAGGGACTTATTTATAGTGTGATTTTGGGATCTCAGACCATTGGATTTGAAGGTTAAATCTTGTGCAACCACGTCATTGGCTCGCTGGGAACTGTTGAATGGAAGCACTAATGCACATGATTGGATAAAAGTTGAAAAACACATCATATATGAAGTTGGTCGAAATTTTGTCCATATACAGAGTCGGTTCGACCTTGGTGTCGACCCAGGCATGCTGGGGGGTCGACCTATAGGTCGACCTAGAATGGCAGGGTCGACCTGACCTTATACACACACAAACTTCTTTCTTCATTTTTGTTTCTTTCATATCATCTTCCCTTTAGCTCGTATTTTGACAAACTACATATGGAAATTAACTAGAAAATTACCACGAACAAAATGTTGCAACTTCCGTCACTCAATACTGATAATTTCACAAACTTATTTTATTATTTAATTAATTCATTAATTAATTATTATAGCCTAAATTTTGAGTTGTTACATTCTCCCTTCCTTAAAGGATTTCGTCCCCGAAATCTCCAAGGATAGAAGAATGAAATAAATATTTTCAACCAAATTCTACAATCATATACTCAACCACGATCCATTACATCCATTATCCTTAAGTTTCCTAATGCAGTTTACGATATATGCAATACTGTAGTATCAATGTCCCTAATTAATGTAAAAGATTAGGCGGTCTGCTGATTTAGTCGACCTCCTTTTATGCAATCATGTCCGTGCCATGTATCCAAATGAATGCAAATTTCCTAATGATAACTAGTAGTTCAATATGCGTGCTACAATCATCATCCAAATGCAATAATCATATGCTAATCATCCATTTATTTCAACCATGAAAATAAAATAAAAATGCAAATAAGCACACATTCATATGCATTTGCTTTAGTGACCTAGTTAGGCCGCTCCCTAAGGGATAATAGTGAATAGTGTATATATATATATATATGCGTCCATTAGCATCCACTAGCAAACACTTGCAACCACTAGCGTCCATTATACATAACATATTCTAGTAACATGTTTACATTCAGTCCTACCATCCATAGGTTAAATCCTCAGATCCACCCTCCCAAAGGATACTAAAGGAAAGAACCTATTCAAAACTAAAGATGGAAATAGAAAATTCAAAACGTACCATCGAAAAGAAATGGAAAAGAGATACGTATTTTCTTCTCAGCCTCCCATATAGCGTCTTCAGTGTTATCTCCACACCATACCTTAACCAAAGGGACTTCCTTATTCCTATGCTTCTTGATATCACGCCCAATGATCATGGTAGGAATTCGACGAAACGATACTTCTCTCTCTACTTTAACTTCCTCAAGTTGACTAGGTTCCACCACCTCTGCTGAATCATGTAAACGCTTTCTTGAAACATGAAAAACATCATGAATACCTACAAGCTTCTTCGGTAGCTTTATCCGATACGCCATATTCCCTACCCTTTCCAAATGGGGAACGGTTCTACGAATCTGGGAGCAAGTTTTTCGCTTGATCAAAATCTTACTACCTTTCTTAGCGGAGATACCTTAATGAAAACCAAGTCTCCTACCTCAAACTCAATATCCCTTCTTTGCATAAGATTTCTGCCTATTTTGAGCCGTCTTCATTCTCCTTCTACTTAAATCAATCTATTCTGACGTCTCTCTAATCATGTCGGGACCAAGCAGCAATCTTTCTGTAAACTCCAACCAACATGAAGGCGACTTGCACGGTCTTTCATAGAGAGCTTTCAAAAGGTTTCATCCCATGGTTAGTATGGAAGCTATTATTATATGCGAACTCCACTAAAGGAAGATGCTCCTCCCATGTTCCTCCAAAATCAAGAATGCAGATCCTCAACAAATCCTCAAGAACTCTATAAACTCTCTCCGTTTGGCCATCCATCTAAGGATGATAGACCGTACTCAATCTAAGCTGTGTATCTAGAGCCACTTTCAAGCTTCTTCAAAACTCGCTAGTAAAGATAGGGTCTCTATCTCTCACTATGCTAGAGGGAAATCTATGAAGTCGTACTATCTCATGAACATATAAGGATGCCAAGTAAGGTGTTATCCTCTTACTCTTGATCGGAATGAAGTAGGCGCTCTTAGTCGAACGATCTACAATCATCCAAATACTGGTATTCTCCTTCCTAGATCGGGTAAACCATCTATGAAGTCCATCGAAACACTATCACACTTCTATTCGGGTACATCCAATGGTTGAAGCAATCCGCAGGGATTCTGCTGCTCCGTCTTAACTCTTTGGCAAACAAGACACTTGGCCACAAACTATGCTACATCTTTCTTCATGCCGCTCCAATAAAACACTCTCTTCATGTCCTTATATATTTTATCATCACCCGGATGAATAGTCTTTTGAGAATGATGTGCTTCTTTTAGGACAATTCTCATCAAATCACTAGTGCGGGGGACACAAAGTCTTCCATCTCTTCTTAACCACCCTCTACTATAAATGGAACAGCGTTGGAGATGTCTAGAGACTTCTCCTCTGCTAATTCTCTCTAGAATATTCATAAGTTATGAATGCTGTCGCTATCTTGAGCCAATATGATCTATGAGGTTTCGCTTAAACTCAAGTGCTATCAATAATCTAGGGGTAATGTCCATAGAGGGCTTAAAATCAAAGGTGAAAATAAACTCTAGGCTTTTCCACTCTACGAATATTGGACTAAGGGTTGCTTTCTTCCTATTTAATGCATCTGCAACCATGTTCCCTTTACCAAGGGCATAGGCTATCTCAAAGTCATATGATGCTAGAAACTCCATCCAACGCCGCCTCAAGTTTAAATCCTTTTGTAAGACTAGGTACTTCAATGATTTATGGCCAGTGAAAAGCTCGAACCTCTCTCCTAGCAAGTAATGTCTCAAAGACTTGAGCACGAAAACAATAGCAGCAAACTCCAAATCATGGGTGTGGTAGTTCTTATCATGAGTTCTCAAATGTCTACATCCATAGCATACTACCTTCCCCTCCTGCATCAACACTGCTCCATGACCCCTTCCAATGCATCAGTGTATACTATAAAAGACATAGCTCCGTTGGGTAAAACTAACACTGGTGCACTAGTAAGGGCCCTTTTTAGCATCATGAAGGAATCCTCGCAATCTACGTCTCACATGAGTGTCGCATTCTTCTTAGTGAGGCGAGTAAACGGTGCTGAAATCTTAGCGAAATCTCTGATAAACTTCTTATAATAGGCAGCCAAACCTAGAAAGTGGATAATGGTTCTTCTTCATGATCTTATTCAACTCTCTATAGTCTACTCAAAGTCAAAGAGAACCATCCGTCTTTGTAGCGAAGACGACTAGTGCTCCCCACTTAGATATGTTCCATTTGATGAAGCTTTTCTCCAATAGCTCACCAATCTGCTTACTTAACTCCTTCCTCTTCTTATAAATCATATGTCTCACGGGTAATGCCACTGGCTTAATATTGTCATTCAGGTAGATCCTAAAGTCGATCTCTCTTTCTTAGGGCTAGTCCCCTAACCTCCCCAAAAACATTTTGGAAATGTCTAACAACAAGAACATGATCTAATTCTCCTAATGATGAATCAAAGGAACAAAGGAAGCTCAACATGACTGACCCCTGTGGATCGTAAGAAACCTCGAGAGTCCTATCGCTGCATGTACCTGTTCTAATGGCTCTCCTCTTGCAGTTCAATATCTCTCCATAAGTGGATAGCCAATCCATCCTCAAAATCATCCCATATCCCAAAATCCTAGTACATAGGTGTCACAATCAAAATTTACGCATAGCATAAAAATTTTCAAACCCCTACAAATCATGAATAAATATGCCGATCCTCCTATGGGGTTTGAAACAACTATAAGTTCTACTACTAGAGAAATATCTAAGTGCAAATAATTGACCAAGAAACTAGATATGAAAGAATGTGATGCTTCGGAGTCAAAAAGAGTCCGAATAGTAAAATTCGAAATAAAGATCAAACCTTCTACAAAGACTTTCCTATCTCTATCCGGTCCACTACTAGAAGGTAATGCATCCAAAGTAGGTACGCCTGCTCTCTACCTCATCTTCTGAGAACAAGCTCTACTAAGGTGACTAGGCTGCCCACGATTGTAAAACCTCCTCTTCATCGTGTCCTTCTTGTAGTCCTTTACGAAATGTCCAACCAATCCACGGCTATTGCATTTCTCGCCTTTCTTGATCTGCTTTTGAAGGCCTTCTTCTTTCCTTTTATCTTTATCCTTCTTATTCTTGCACCACTACTTCTTAGAATTCTTCGGCTTAGGAACCTCCTTAAGCTCTCCTTTCTTAATAGCATCTGACATGAGCGCCATCTCCACAAGTGACTCATACGTCGCTCCTATCAGTACATGAGTCAATATCAACCCTTGGAGGGGATGATTCAATCCCTTAGCAAACTTCATGGCCTTCTTGTGTGGTGTATTAACAAGCTCCATCCCAAACCGCGACAACTCATTAAAATGATTTATATATTCCTTCAACGAAAGACTCCCTTGCTTCAGATTAATAAACTTCTCCAATTGCATGCTTTTCTCAGCTTGTGACAATAACTTTCTCTCAAACCTTTCCCTATATCCAAACCAACCAATGTCTCTTCCTTCCTTCTCTATGATCTCCCACCAATAAGAAGCTTTGCCTTTCAGTTGCCAAGATGCAAGTAGAACTCTCTAGCAGTCCTCCAACCCTAACAGCCTAAATGTCCACTTTGCATTCCTTAACCAAGCTCGTGCCTCCGTGAAATTCTCCATGCCTGAAAACATCTTGCCTCCTATATTGGCGAATTCCTTGCATAGCTTAGAAAAATTGGCTGCTATAGGTGGATTAATGGGATATCCACCAGCTGGTGCTGGATTGGGCGCTTGCCTTTGCACCTTTGGTGCTGTAGCTTGGAAGTATCTACGGAACTAGCCAGGGACTTGAACACCCCCGGAAGATTTAGGGCGCCGCCACTCTATGCAAAGAAAAGAAAATTTAGGCTCAAAAGAATCAAAAGAAGGTTGAACAGGACGTTGATGAGATTTTTATAAAAACTCTTTTATAATTGAAAACTATTTCTACATAAGAGTTCCGTTCTGAAAAGTACTTCTAGTTTGTATGAGAAATGCGGATTACGGATCTTAAGGCTAGGATTAACATTATAGGGGGGTGAATAGTGTTAATAAAGAATTACTAAATCTTTTTGAGTTTATGTTAATTTAGACACCGATGTATGCAATATACAGATACAGATATGATCACAGAAACAAACACAGATGCAAAAATAAAATAAAAGCAGTAAAGGAAAGAACACAGCAGATTTTATACTGGTTCGGAGTTACCCCACATCCAGTCCCGCAACACAAGCGCGGATTTCCTTTCAAAAGCAATTGTACAATTACACCCTCGGTTTCAAGGCTACGAGGTACACCCTCCAGAATTTCTGTTCTCTGGGTAGAGATACTTGATTTCTGGGCCACAAGTATACCCAATTGATTTACCAAGGCTACAATCACACATTTTCTCTCTTGATTGATTTCCAAGGCTACAATCACACCTTTTCTCGCTTAATAGATTACAAAGAAGTCTATAACTCTGAACAGCACTGAGAACCTTGTAGAGATAGTGATAGAGAATCAAACTAGAAGTAATCGAGTTCGATTCAATGTTGATTTCGGCAAAGTAATGGTAAGAATATGTATTAAGAAATGTGGAAGAAAAAGAGGAGTGTAAAACCAGAAAATATAATATGAAATTCATTGAAACTAACCCCTATTTATAGAAACAACAGTCATGTCCATTCATGAAGAGTTATGGCGAATAGACACTTCTTTTGAAATTTAAGTTTTGAACTCAACTGACACCATGTCGACATGGGTTACTTGGGCACGTCGACATCCCAAGGGATTTTTTGGTGTTTTGATTTTCTTTGAAAATAAATTTTATTTTATATTAAAACTATTTTAAACTTTATAAATATACTTGACTATAGCTAAAATTGATAAGTAAATATAGAGAATAATATATATAGAATTTAACTATAATTTTATTTTTAAATCTTAAGTATAAATATTTGAAAGTTAAATATATTATATTAATAGATAGTTTAAAATCAAGAGTAATTTGACTTTGAAATTAAAGATAATTTTGAGGCTAAAATTATTTAAAATTAGGATAGAGGGTTTTGAATCTTTTAAAAGGAAAGTTTTAAAAAACATTTTGAAAATGGGATATAATTTTGAAAAATCATTTTGAATAAAAAGTTAGCGGATACAAAACAACGTTCCACTAAATTTTTCGTAGGTTCCATCCTACTTAGGGTTCCATCCCTTTAACATGATCGAAGTGGATTCCATTCCACGAATAAATTGGATTTTAAGATGCCAGTGCTTTTTTATGAGTTTTAACAAAATTCCTAATAAAAATACTTAACCTTGAAATCTTAAAGTCTTGATAATCTTGATACTCATGAGTCTTCTATCTCGATATCTTGAATCTCTATACTGTACAGTCTTCATTCTTGGTACCTGAAAGGTTAAATCCTGCATATACATATATATATAAACTTATAATGTTAGTATTTATATTTTATAATCTATTCTAAGGTTGTTGTCATCAAAACCATCATCTCACGGACTAACGATCTCCCCCTTTTTGATGATGACCACCTTTGTTTATAAAATATTACTTCTATCCTAATAACTCCCCCTAAAACTAAAAACTCCCCCTTAATTTATGCCTAACTACTCTATTTTATATTTCTCCCCCTTTGTCATCAACAAAAAACTCACTCCCCCTCATTCTTAGGCTTATGTACCTGCATTGATAAACTATACAACGGAATATATAATATATAGATTAAGAAATAATTAAATTTATGAACATGATAACTAATCAAAGACTATATACATTTCAATGTGTGTGTGTATATATATATATATATATGTTTTATACAACAAACTTCAAACCAATATCAAGAAATCAATCCATACATAGTATCAATCCAGACCAAATCAATCAAAGCAAATAAAAATCAAACGTTACGTGGAACTTCTACCCATCCTTCTTCTCCAAATATAGGGTCTGCTTCAATTGCATTCCAATTTTCATTGTCGTTGGTGAGAGAGGCAGGAGGATGTGCTTCGTTATCATCCTCGTGCAGAGAGGAGATTATCCATCGTATCGCATCGAAGTGCCTTTCTTGTTCCTTGATCACTGCATTTGACTCAATTCTAAGTGACGCTAGTTACGTAGAATAAATGAGAGAATATTCTTTAACGAATTAAGGGCTTCTTCAAGATTTTCGGATAGATTGTGAATAGGATTAGCCATAGTTGAATTTGTGAAAGAAATAAAGGATATAGATGATAAGAAATAAATTTCAGTGAAGAATTCTGGAAGAAACAGGTATTTATAGGTATAGAAATTCGTTTGAAATGAATAGACATTTGCTAGTCATTCAAATTTCAAATTCAAAATCAATTGTCATTTCTGACCAGTACATGTCGACATGGTCATATAGAGGATGTCGACATGAGTCAGTGAAAAATTATGACTAATTTGATTTTGTAAATAATTGTGTGTGTATATATATATTTATATAATATACTAACATTTATTCTGGAGATAAGATAAGGTAGATAACAGAAAGGAATTTCATTTCATTGCGTACTACGATAATACAACGATTAAGCACACAACAAACAACACGAACATTCAAAATAAAGCAAACTAAAACAAATACAATAAGATACGAAAAGATAAAACTAGTTAGAGAATGATGATGATGAAGA